>OX422217.1:314790341-319590341 GCA_949130495.1 Sambucus nigra
TTTTAAAAACCTATGAATTTTTGCACGTGGCCAACTAGGAGGAAGCATTTTTACGATTGATATGTAGATATCCGTGACATGAACTCAGAATCCCATCTTTTCAAACTTATTGGAAATATTCAATTTAACGTGCATATTTTGCGAGACATCACAGTCTATGTCAATGCTCTTTGTAGGTAGTTGTATCCATAACGGGGTGAATTTTTTTCTGCCTTCTCTAACGGCATAGGGCGACATCGGGATTATGTACATGGAATGTATTCTATATATCTTCATCCCATCTTTATGATAGGAAAAAATAATACGATGGAATAGGTACTCTTGCCGAAGATCAACTCCACGATTTTCAAGGTACTTAAATTGTTCGATCTTCTTATTATCTATGACACCCCGCCAAATAAAATACCGGGCGATCAATCCTGTACCAAATTAAAACAGGAGTCTCATATGGTTCATTCTTAGCATCACTATCAAAAACCAATTTAATTACTAATAACGTATTAGGCTGGCGTCAAATTTTTTATTTAACTAATCTTTTTAGTCAAACCATTCAAATAAAATAATCACACAGTTTATATATATGAAACTGAAATGAAATAAAATAATCGAACACTCGGCTCAACATAATACAACCAAATCAAATGCCGCACTAAAAGGCGATAAACGTATAAATGAATACGATTGGACTTTTGGCCCGAGTGTTACTACAATGCTTCCTATGTAGATCGCAAGAATAGAAACGTCTAAAAATAAACCTGCATGCATCCACAGCTGCTGCAACAATGTCTGACTCGAATGGGTCATCATCTAGGCATACCTGTCTCTGGACACCTATATATATATATTATATATATATAGCAAGAGAGGGGAAAAAAGCGAAAACGGGTCAGAGCCCGAGTTTGAAAATATTTTGCAAGTGCATAAATGCTATATTTTTAAGATATGATTTATCCCATATATAAATTAGTATCGCACTCCCATGAGATACCCCTCACCCTTATTCTAATAGTGCACACCTATCGCATACTTATTAACCAACCTAGTTAAGCTACCCTGCGTAACTACTCTGGCTCACCAAATCTCTAAAAATCCCTATAAACTTGATTACTAAGGGCTAAACTTCTCCCCATTCTCAACACTGCGCTACGTTCATGCGTGGGGTGTCTCGCGAAGCGAAATCCAAATAAGGAACCCCCCCGATACACTACTACTTGGCAATGTTGATCGTCGAGATCCATTAGGCCCTCAACACATAACGTGTATATAAACTCATATATATATATATACACATATGATTCTCACTTTAATATACAAGTCACAAATTAAGTCCTGATAAAATCTCCCAGAATGAGAATAGATCCTTATTCATTTTACTCTTTACACAATTTAAAGATATATGATATCTTGACCTCATATACATGCAATATACTATACATCACAAGTATAATAACCATCCCATCGAGATATAACTCAAGGATGTAGTATCATAGTGCCTATCCAAACCCGAGTTTACTCACTATACCACTGTACCAAGCCAGATTCACTCATGGTCATGGTAAAAATACACAACGGTGGAGGCGGTCATATTCCCTCTGCAAGTAGAGTACACACATCGCACTCGAACACGGGACTAGATGACCTAGGGATATACTCTCCCTGTTACTCAAGCTAGGGGATTCTCCATATCACGCAACCTCCCCGGATTGCACTAGAGAAATATATAATCTGTCTGTTCCAACCCTAAGCCAAAGGAAAGCCCATGGAACTAGCCTCGAAGATACAAATATACCAATCACACACACAGATATATATGTAACCGTATCATATTATATATACTATAATCACATCGTATATATAATCTATATCACTCCTCAAATATATATATATATATATATATATATATATATATAATTGCTAATCTCAAATAGCGATAGCCAATAATCCCAAATGTTCCCATCCGTAATAATATTTAAGTATTCACACACTTACGATACTAAACCCAAAAGTATTCTGCCACTTTATATATAACTTGTACCTTAATCACTTTTAAGGATATATATATAAACCCGAATATATAGATTTGTACTAACTAGATAAGTATGCTATCGACTTATCTTAATTCCATAGGTACCGCACCACCTATAATAACAGTCGTCAATAGACGTATCGGGTAACCGCTAAATCCTCTTTAGCCTATACCCCAAATTCCATCCTGGTCTCCTCGTAGGATTTACTCAAACGCAATCGACCGAATTATCCTAACTTCATAAATATTCTTACATACTCTTGCCGAATAATTTTCTCGAATGTCTCTCGTCCTAAACATTCGTTAGGTTCGCACCCCGGATTGTATCCTTAACTAACCCAAGGATCATATTTAGATCCTCAAGTCCTTTAGGTCATAACCCTCTATCATCCATTAATTTAGAAGGACAATAAGTTTTAAACCCAAAGAGAAGAAAGAATAGAAAACTCCACATTCTTGGGCAAAAAATAGAGTGCCGGTCGACCGGACCATGACCCCTGATCGATCGCGAATTGGGATTTTGCCTTGCTAGGAAATCAGTAGGCCCTTTTTCCCCAACCCGGTCGACCGTCAATAGGGGCGCAATCGACCGGTCATACCAGATAGGCCGGACAACTCTCTATTTCTTACGAAACCTAAACCACCAAAACACTAATTATCATCCCAATCTCCATTCTTATGGTTTCTAATCTCAACCAACAACACTATATAGATTTAATTTATATTTCTCAACTAACACATCAATTATTTGGGGGATTAAACCAATTTTCTTAGATTTAAACCCAAAAATCCTTAAAGCCCTAGTTTTACCATTTCCCCCCATTCTACCCTCCATTATCATGGATTTAACACTAGAAATCATTAAGAGTTTACACTACATCAATTTATAAACTCATACTCAAACTACCCAAATTTATTTTAAGGGTTCTAACCCAAAATTATATAGTTTTCCAACTATAATATGAGATATATACACTAAATTAAATAAAGCAAGTAAACACTTACCTCGTGGATAAAATCCGACGACCTCGAGTCGAATCCCGCGAAGTTTAGCCGAAATCTCCTTTTCTCTCTTCTTCCTTTCTTCTCTTCTTATTTTCTCCCTTTTATTTCCTTTCTCTCACTCTCTCGAGCCTTATATAGAGAGAAATAAGGGTTTATCCCTTATAAACCCGAAAATGACTCGTTACTCAATTGCGAGTCCCTATTGGTCCAAAAATCCCCGAAACTTAAACACTGCCCTCGGATACTCTATTCTGACTATCTCGTCCATTCCGAAACCAACCACACACTCGAAATCTCCATCTGAGTCACTTAAATACAATTTACTAATTAAACCCAACACATCTCGATATGAATTTTCCAACTAAAAATATTATCCTTCGTCGCTTTACCCAGCTGCGACAAGTAATTAAATAATCCGACTCATTTACTTACTCCCAAAAGTAAAAGTAGCACACATAATAAATCATCTAACCCTCGTAAACTCCAAAATTATTGCTCAGAGAAATTTTTCACTTCTCCAAATTACCCTCACTTATGTAATTTAAATATCCATAAAAGCCCGGGGTGTTACATTCTCCTCCCCTTACAACAGAATTTCGTCCCCGAAATTCAGATACGAATGGTACTACCAACCTCGGATTGCTACTCACACCTCATTCTACAGACACAAGTCGAAGGTACTAATCCAAATGGCACCCTACCATATACTCACTCATAGTACCTGCGCACTAGCTTGACCACAAGCTTAACTAAATCTCTATATGCTACAACCCTGTCTCGGTCGTAAGGTAGACTCTAATAATGTCACATCGCACTTAGCGTTTCTAGTACCACATATAAAAATGAGCCTATAGCCGCTGCTCTAACATCTCGAAAAGACGACACTTTAGCTGACGCTCTAAGCGTCCGTTCGTTTACAACAGGACATCTGATCTCCCTCAAAAAGGAAATTTCACTAAGGCTTGAATACTCCCATCAGGCTTCTCACTTATCTTAGGTGAGCAAACTCTTGTTGCACCTATACAATTGGATCATTGCGTGCTTCCTGCAACATTCCATCCTACCCATTCCAAATCCATTTATAATTGCCTTGTAGCATAATCTTCAACTTTATATAATACGCCTCTTCTGTTTTGGACGATACATAATACTTACCAAGGTTCCCATACACCTTTTGACCCATGCCTATCTGCACAACCACTATAAACGTCACCGACGTAACACTCTCTCTAAAAACGGGCCTCACTTTTTCAGCCTGGTACTAACACATGGGTTTTCCCTAACCCGAAAAGATTCAAAATTCAATTCTTCCTATATCTGGAAATCCAATCCTTCTACAGGTTAATCCACTAATCTTCTTGTGGTTAATTCATAACAATTATCCTATATCAGCGCCACTAGTCCTATTGGCCTTACTTCCTAATAATCCTAAGATCGTTGTGTTTCCTATACACGTAAAATGACTACTATACTAACTATGCCCCTAGTGACCAAGACCTTTCTCAATTTTCGACATTTGCTTGGGTTCATGTGTGGGACGTCTCGCAAAGTGAAATCCAAACAAGGAACCCTCCCGTTACACTACTTGCTCGCATCATCGGTCATTAAGATATAACGGCCTAAGGCACACCAGCGGGACGCTCTAAATCCTACCTTGCTAACCTACTAACGTACTTATACCACTATGTCCTTCCATCTTGGCGGAATGGAAAATCTAACTAATCGGGGCGCCTATTCTCTACAAAAGCATTACGAACATCATACCCAAAACATACTACCTCCAAAATTTGCCTCTTTATCAAGGCCTGTCTACAAGACTAAAGTCAATTTCCTTTACCTTTCCTCACTCGCATACTTGCGGTGAGAAAACCATCTTAGTGCTTTTCCACATGACATCTACTTTTATTAGCCCCTAGTCATCACATGTCTCTCGGCTAATTTTACCAAAACCAACATCCTAGCGTACAGTAGCATCTCTCCACTCCCAATGTCGTTTAGGTTCATGTGTGGAGCGTCTCGCAAGCGAAATCCAAACAAGGAACCCCTTCTATATACTACTACTTAACTTTGTCGGTCGTGGAGGCATATTAACATAAAATATGGAAAATAAAAAAAAATCCTGCATATCCCCATGCACTTAAAGTCATGCTAGTGAAACATCTACTCACCGAAGTTCCATCTAGACGTATAATAAAGGCGAGCTCAACCTGTATCCAGGTGAGATATCGCAACAACCAGCTCCCCCTGGAACCGCAAATACGATAGTCTTGCAATCATTAGCCTGCTATCGCTCCGATCATTCACAAACACATATTGTACTCATCATAATACTATGCTTGTATGAAATACACAAAACGAGCAGCACAAACCGGACATAAATTCAAAATATTAACACCCTTTTCCAAAACGAATGAAGAAAATTGATCCCCGCCACTGCCGAATAACATATAGACATACACTATATAATGTTACCGAGACCGCCACAAAGCTCGAATTACATACACGAATCTAGGCAATTAAAATACCGTGACCCAATCTTATCACACAGGATATACCTCCTTCGTCTGAGGTGAAACTCGTAAAAACAACTTCACAAATCTCCCTAGCTACTCTAAATGGGTTTCCAAACATCGTACACTTGCCTTATCCAGACCAAAAACTACTTTAATCAATGTCCCATCTCGACACTCCATTTTTGTCCTTAAATTCCTACTGGGAAAGCACTAACCGTGTGGTCCTACACTCCTCATTACAACATTCCCCATCTCTAGTCACCCTGACCATGTTAAGGTTATCAGTATCTCGAACTCTATAGCCTCGATTCTGACAATCACCTTCACAATCCCCTTAATTTCTTTGTCAAAAGGAAACTGCACTACCGGCCTCAACATCCCTATTTCAATGAATTCCTCAAGTGGGTATACACCAAATGGGTCCCACAAACACACATTCTCAGTCTTTACCCTTGGACTTGATTCTTTAACTCCTCCAGCCCCACTCTCATGGAAGCAATTTACATTCGTTGTATAAGAGGTACGACATTGCCCTCATATATAAGAAGTCCGGGTAAAATATCTCTAAACATTAGCAACACTTACTAGTGAGCCCATCATTCCTCTGAAGGAATCTCTCTTCGTTGTACCAACCTTAATTCGGAACAAAGTTCACTTCTCCTTAAAACTCCTCATTTACTGCCGGCCTCTGAGCGATCCTTATGTGAATAATTCAGGAACTGCATTCTCTTCATTCCTGATAAACCAAAGGAACTAATAGTTATATCCGTCCGTAAGATCCCTCTATGAGCAAAACATCCTGCTCCCTTAAACATGGTGACCACCGTTCCCACCATTTCAATATTTCTCCCACGAGTGAAGAATTTTCCTCGAATTTTCACATATGGGTATTTTCATACCCTGCTCTAAGCCAAAGCTCCCGAGCCTTCTACTTCTACTGAGTAATGCCACACTTACTTCGCATGATTTAACTTCAACATATGGTCCTTGTCAAAGACCCTTTGAAACTTTTTCCCAACTTAACTTCACTGGGTGATCAACTTTAGAACCACTCTCTACTATAGCGGTACTTCGATGATTTTTTTACTACTATACTTTAGTAGTCATTGCAACAACACTTGACAAATGCCACACGGAGAGTGACCTCTACCGCGGTCCTGGTCTCTAACTTCAGCTTACAGCTCTTTTTTAACCCCCGCCTCCTGCTGCCCTCATCACGACCTTCCTTGGTCGTCCTTCATCAATCAGCACACGAATCTCGAACGAGCGCACAAAAGATTTACTATAGTCTTATAAAATGGCAGGAGAACGAAATCTCACAAGAGGAATCAACAATCCTAATCATAACGCTCTATATCAAATCAAGAGCGATGCTGAAAGCGTAGTACATCGGCACAGATTCCTAAGGACACTAGAACCTGATGCTCTCAAACCATCAGTGACACCCTGCCTAATAAAATACCGAGCGATCAATCCTGTATCAAATTAAAATGGGAGTCTCATATGGTTCATTCTTAGCATCACTATTGAAAACCAATTTAATTACTAATAACCTATTAGGATGGCATCAAAATTTTTATTTAATTAATCTTTTTAATCAAACCATTCAAATAAAACAATCACACAATTTATATATATGAAACTGAAATGAAATAAATAACCGAACACTCGGCTCAACATAATACAACCAAATCAAATGCCGCACTAAAAGGCGGTAAAAGTATAAATGAATACAATTGGGCTTTTGGCCCGAGTGTTACTATAATGTTTCCTATCTAGATCACAAGAATAGAAGCGTCTAAAAATAAACCTGCATGCATCCACAACTGCTGCAACAATGTCTGACTCAAAAGGGTCATCATCCAAGCATCCTTGTGTCTGGACATATATATATGTGTGTGTGTATATATATATATATATATATATATATATATATATATTGCAAGAAAGGGGAAAATAGAGAAAACGGGTCAGAGACCGAGTTTGAAAATATTTTGCAAGTGCATAAATGCTATATTTTTAAAATATGATTTATCCCATATTTAAATTGGTACCGTACTCCCATAACATACCCCTCACCCCTCTTCTAATAGTGCACAACTATCGCATACCTATCAAACAACCTAGTTAGGCTAGTCTGCCTAACTAATCTGTCTCACCCAATCTCTGAAAATTCCTATAAACTCGAGTACTAAGGGCTAAACTTATCCCCATTCTCAACACTGCGCTACGTTCATGCGTGGGGTGTCTCGCGAAGAGAAATCCAAATAAGGAACCCCCCCGATACACTACTACTTGGCAATGTTGATCGTCGAGATCCATTAGGCCCTCAACACATAACGTGTATATAAACTCATATATATATATACACATATGATTCTCACTTTAATATACAAGTCACAATTTAAGTTCGGATAAAATCTCCCGAAATGAGAATAGATCCTTATTCATTTTACTCTTTACATTATTTAAAGATATATGATATCTTGACCTCATATACAGGCAATGTACTATACACCACAAGTATAATAACCATCCCACCGAGTTATAACTCGAGGGTGCAGTCTCATAGTACCTATCCGAACCCGGGCTTACTCACTATACCACGGTACCAAGCCAGACTGGTCATGGTAAAAATACACAACGGTGGAGGCGGTCATATTCCCGCTGCAAGTGGAGTACACACATCGCACTTGAACGCGGGACTAGATAACCTGGGGATATACTCTCCCTGCTCCTCAAGCCAGGGGATTCACCCACATCACGCAACCTCCCCTGATCGCACTAGAGAAAAATATAATCTGGCTGTTCCAACCCTACGCCAAAGCAAAGCTCGTGGAACCAGCCTCTAAGATTTAAATATACCAATCACACACAGATATATATGTATCCGTATCATATTATATATACTATAATCACATCTATATACAATCTATATCACTCCTCAAATATATATATATATATATATATATATATATATATATATATATATATATATATATATATATATATGGCTATAGTTGCTAATCTCAAATAGTGATTGCCAATAATTCCGAATGTTCCCATTCGTAATAATATTTAAGTATTCACACACTTACGATACTAAACCCAAAAGTATTCTCTCACTTGATATATAACTTGTACCTTAATCACTTTTAAGGATTTATATATAAACCCGAATATACAAATTTGTACTAACTAGATAAGTATACTATCGACTTATATTCTTTCCACAGGTACCACACCACCTATAATAACCGTCGTCAATAGATGTATCGGGTAACCGCTAAATCCTCTTTAGCCTACATCCCAAATTCCATCCTAGTCTCCTCGTAGGATTTACTGAAACGTAAACACAATTATCCTAACTGCATAAATATGCTTACATACTCTTGTCGAATAATTTTCTCGAATGTCTCTCATCCTAAACATTCGTTAGGTTCGCACCTCGGATTGTATCCTTAACTAACCCAAGGATTTTATGCAGCTCCTAAAGTCCTTTAGGTCATAACCCTCTATCATCCATTAGTTTAGAAGGCCCCTAAGTTTTAAACCCAAAGAGAAGAAGGAATAGAAAACTCCACATTCTTGGGCAGAAAACAGAGTGCTGGTCGACCGGCCCCTGACCCCTGGTCGACCGGGAGTTAGGATTTTTCCTTGCTAGGAAATTAGTAGGCCTTTTTTCCTTGACTCGGTCGACCGGCCATAGGGGCGCGGTCGACCGATCATACCAGATAGGTCGGCCAACTCTCTATTTCTTACGAAACCTAAAGCATTAAAACACCAATTATCATCCCAATATCCATTCTTATGGTTTCTAATCTCAACCAACAACACTATACAGATCTAATATGTATTTCTCAACTAACACATCAATTATTTGGGGAATTAATCCAATTTTCTTAGATTTAAACCCAAAAATCCTTAAAGCCCTAGTTTTACCAATTTTCCCTATTTCAATTCATTTCTACCCTCCATTATCATGGATTTAACACTAGAAATCATTAAGAGTTTACACTACATCAATTTGTAAACTCATACTCAAACTACCCAAATTTATTTTTAGGGCTCTAACCCAAAATTATATAGTTTTCCGACTATAATATGTGATATATACACTAAATTAAATAAACAAGTAAACACTTGCCTCGTGGATAAAATTCGACGACCTCGAGTTGAATCTCGCGGATTTTGGCTGGAATCTCCTTTTCTCTCTTCTTCCTTTATTCTCTTCTTCTTTTCTCTCTTTTCTTTCCTTTCCTTTCTCTCACTCTCTCGAGCCTTATATAGAGAGAAATAATGGTTTATCCTTTATAAACCCAAAAATGACTCGTTTACTCAATTGCGAGTCCCTATTAGTCCCAAAATCCTCGAAATTTAAAAACTCCCTCCGGATACTCTATTCTGACTATCTCGGCCATTTCGAAACTAACCACACACTCGACATCTCCATCCGAGTCACTTAAGTACAATTTACTAATTAAACCCAACACATCTCGATACGGGTTTTCCAATTGAAAATATTATCCTTCGGTGCTTTACCCAACTACAACAAGTAATTAAATAATCTGACTGATTTACTTACTCCCAAAAGTAAATGTAGGACATATAAAAAATCATCTAACCTTCGTAAACTCCAAAAATATGGCTCAAAGAAATTCCTCAATTCTCCAAATTACCCTCACTTATGTAATTTAAATATCCATAAGAGCGCGGGGTATTACATTCTCCTACCTATAAATAGGAGTACCCTCTATATGGCGCGCACTAATAAAATAGATATATGTGCAACCCAATTGCAACCTTTCGTACTCTTATTGCCAGTGATTATCCTGTGCCTCATTTTTCCTAAGAAAAATATACGAGGGCATGAATATGAGTCCATATATAAGGGCTCTAATTAATTAATAACTAATTAATAGTTTTCAACTGATCCAATTTAAGTTTATCTTATTTTAATATATGAGGTATAATGTTATATTAACTTGATTAAGGTTTTGATTCATCACTTCCTTTATCTTAACCCCATGCATGTTGGATCTCACTGAGGTGAAATCCAAAAAAGAACCCACTGTAAGTGTTAAGACACATTTTACTAGGGTTTGTTATGATAGAGTTTTAAAGTATATGTGTATTATCAATCCACGTAATCCAACGTCACTATCCAATAACCAAACTAATAATCAATAATTATCTCGTACTACTTCTATCATCTACATGATAAAACTCATACCAATAATCCAAATATCTCACTAAAGTAGGGTCGTTTCTCATTAAATTAGGGTTTAGGGTTATTTCTCACAAAATTAGGATTTAGTTAATAGTGTACTTTCCTACTAATTTATTTTTGTAAAAAAGGGCAAATTTTCCACTAATTAGGGTTTAAGAATTGAAATTTTTAAATAGAGTTTAAGAATTGAAAATTAGGATTTCTAAATTAATTAGGGTTTATGGAAAATTTTGATTAAGGTTAAACTTATACACACATACATATACACACACAACATACATACACACACACACACACATACGTGTGTGTGTGTAAAAAGAATGTTACCTATGGGATTGAGAGAGATGAAGCTTAAAAGAGAGAGAGGGAGAGTCTGCGAGCGAGAGAGAGGAACTGAAAAGGTTTGAGAGAGAGGGAGAGTGTGTCTGAACATGTTGAAATGGTTTTGGAGGTCTATAACTAAAGAGTCTGGTCACGGCCTGAGCTGTGATCACTAGCCATGACCCCTTATTTTTTTCACTTCACTATACGCGACTATCAAATTATAAAATGGCTGGTTATAACCCTTAACCGTGACCAAGAGGCGTTACAAATTCAAAATAGTCATGGTCCAAATTCGTGACCCCATTGGAGGAAATTTTGGCAACAATCATGGTTGTGGTCATGACCGTAATTTGTAACCATTGTTAGAGGGAAATTTGACATGATTTGTTCGCTATGATGGTCACGCCTTGATCACGAATTATGGCCATGACCCACCATGGTCATGTCTAAAGGCCCCGTGACCAACTCCATTTAGGGTCATGGCATTGTATTGTCATGGAACTGGTCAAACATTTACTCAATGTTGTCACGACTATAGGTCGTGACCAGCTGGTCATGGTCTTGGTCCATGACCAGGCTGTCGTGACTATTCGTCTAATTTGGTGTAGTGTGTGGACGAACACCAAGTGTTTAAACAGAGATTGGGGGAAATCGAGTTGGGGTGATTTCGCATAAATTGGATTTGTGGATAGAAAATGGTAGGAAAAAACCAACGGCTTGTCAATTTCCCACAGATGACACCAATATGTTATTGTCTAAAACTAGTATGAATTTTCTGTGTCTTAGTTGGAATATACTAATTATAAACAATAACAAATAAAGAAATTATAGCTACCAACATGCCAATTTGAGAGAATAAAGAGATGAGAGATAAAGAAGGAAACCACATGTTAATGAGGTTCGACCCAAAGCAATGCCTACGTCCACATGTGTTGTGATAATCGTATGTATTCAATGGGAAATAACCATGAAAGGAATGATTACAACCTCTCAAAGTTCTCTCTAGGGTTCTGCGTATGGCTGTTAGATAGAATATATTTTTTGTTCCCTTATTCTCTGGAATTGAGCTATTTATAGATGGTTATTAGAGAGAGAGAGTGTGTGTGTAGTGGGATATGTGGAGTGCCTTTATAGGTCAGGAAGTTACACCTTTTACATTCCAAGAGGCAAATAATGATGATTTATTATAACATGATAAAGGTGGAATATTATATAATTTCTTCACATATGAAGGTGGGATAAACATGACTACTGGTATTCTATCACGTGATATAACTGAAGCAAGGCTGGCATTGAAAGGTCCACATTGCCCCTAGTTGAGCAGATTCTTTGTCACTAATGGGGACATATGTCCCCTCCTGAGAGGCTAACAAAGTGTCTTACATTTCGTGTACAACAATATTTAAGTTATCTAAGAGTGGCTATAAACGTGGGTTTAGTTGGAGGTCGTAATAGTAAGTTACAGTGGATTTACGAACAGGGGACGAATGTGTCATTTGTTAAAATATTTTGATTGGACCTTTATTTCACCCCAATCATACACTACCACACAAAATTGACCACATGACCAGTTTTGGCTGGTTAGAAAGCATAATTTTACCTTTGTATTCATTACATAGCGTAAGGCTTTAAAGAAATAAGCTTAAGGAGAGAGAAAAAATGAGCTAAGGAAGGGTTTCTTAGAAAAATTATCATAAAACAAAGAGTTATTGTAGGTTAATTATATTTTTGTTAAAGTTGGTCAAATTAATGAGTTTTACAATTTGTAGAATTTTATTTCTAATTTGGAAAAGATTTAAATGATACCCATCATGCCTAAAGAGAGAGGGAGAGAAGAAAATGTTTAACACCATGATTAAGAAATTGTGATAGGAGGGTAAAAGTGAAGCTTGAAAATTATAGAATTGAATCAACATCTTGTGAGAGTTTTATTTTGTGATATTTGTGTACCTGATGTTTATATATGCTTACATGTGTTAGGCAGTTGTTTTCCTGAGTTAAAACCCAAAATTGAGATGAAATGTGCATAATTGTGTTATGTTATGTTCTATTTTAGACCGAGTAGTATTCAAAGTGCAATAACTCATTGCATACTTACTCAAATAAATTGATTCTAGATGTAGATGTTAGATAACATGTATGAGGATAACATATTATACTATGAGAATAAAATACCTTTTGGTTTGGTCTGTGTGACGTTTTAAAGTTGAAACTTCGTTGCTATGTTTCTGCAGAAACAACTTGAACACGTTGTAGTAAAATGGGCACAACTCTTTTTAGAAAATCTGGAATTTCATTATGAAAATTGCATTAGAACCTTAATGCACATGGTTTTACAAAAATGTAAACTAGAACATCTAGTTCTTTTCCAGTTATTTCAGGTTGATAAAATAATGTGATGTGTGACTAGATTTAATGTTATTTTGTATACTCAAATACCAATGATGTTATATTGATAGGTGGGGAAATGGATAATAGTACCATACATAAGAAGTAGATTTCATACTACTATAGTTACCTACTTTGAGGCGAGTGACCTACTCTATGAATTATATATGCTTATTCCTTTACATGAATATGTATATTTTAAATATTTATGTTGGGATGCTCATGAACTGATGTGATATTTATAATACATATACATATGATTAAAATTGTTAAGTGAAGTTATCTAATTATATGGACTATGGTGGGTATTATGGGATGTGGTGGTCTTGTTTTAATTAGAGAATCCAACTTAAGGTTTTGTGTACTTCAGATAAAACAAACGGATGTGGTGGTCCCTATAAATCGCGGTGGGTTAATTGGACTGTGGCTGGTCCAGGCTTGCGAGAGTCCTCAATTCCTACTTGTGTTGGACGATTTAAAATGTTTTTTTGAACTTGCTATATGTATGGTGTGTGTGTGTGTAAGGTCATTCACTAGGATTTTAGATCTTACGCTCCTATAATATTTTATTTCAGGTATGCTTATCATTTGGAGCTCACTCCAAGTTAGGATTTTAAAACGAGAAAATGAAGGATATGTAGTATGAGTTGAATATCAACAAACTTTTTGTAGAAGTTAAACTAAGAAACTTGTTTATGTAAAGTTGTTTTATAGTTTACAAGTTATATGTAAAGGTAATGATGTTCTTACTTTATACTCAATAAGTTATATATAAAGATATTTGTGTATACATATACATATCCCTTTGGAGAAAGAAAAAAATCGTGTGTTATTTTCTAAGAGATTATAACTAAATTATTAAAACAATGGGAATTTATATGAATTATAAGAATGATTTTAACTTAATTAAGGCGGGGTGTCATAATTTGGTATAAGATCATGATTATTAGGTTCTGGACTTGGTGTCAGGGTCTAGATTGATAGTTATAAAATTTTGAGTGAGTTTGTTACGAGTCAGAATTATGACTAACAATATGAATGTTAAAACCTGTGCTATTGTATTTTTTTTAAATTTATTTCTACTGCATTAAGTGATGGATCCATGTGAGCATCTCGACAGAGCATAGGGTGAGGCATCCTGTGTTCCTATTAGTCAGGAAGGATAAAAACCTATTGAATTAGAGGAGCTATAAGTGCAAAAACAATCAATATATGACTTGGAAAGAATACTATGTGCAGTGGCACAATAAGTGGAATAAGCGAGAGGTGGAGCACCTGGTGGAGAAAGGAAGAAATTACATGAGAGCTTCATGAAGTTATATCCCCCAACATTTATTGGGACTACCAATCAATTAATGGCAAAAGGGTGGATTAGAAAGATGGAAACAATATTCAAAGTTGTAGAAGTGAGAGATTACCAAAAGGTATTATTGGCAATCTTTAGGTTAGAGGATGATGCAAAGTTATGGTAGGATGCTACATATATGTTACTTACTAAAATTATGAGACTAATTTCAGTAATACCTCCACCAATTACTTGGGAGAAGTTCGTGAATGTTTTCTTTGAAATTTTTTATGGCTTTACAGGCAGGAGAAGGAATAAGAATTTATCATGCTAAAATAGGGGGATAGAATAGTGACAGAGTATGAAACTTTATTCATATATTTATATAAATTTGCACCTGATTCGACGAGGATTGAGGAAAGTAAATATACCCAGTTTTAAACTAGATTAGCTGTATATCTAAAAACCATGGTTCCTATTATGAAGATCACTAATTATGTGGACTTGGTGGATAAAGCTATGGTATTAGAAGAGTTAATGAAAGAAACGCAAGCTAAACATTCAAAGAAATCTAAACATGATGGTACAAAATCACATGGATGGGAGAAAAGAACCTCAATTCCAAATATAGCACGAGGTTGATTTAAAGGTTAGGTGTTTAAAAATACTAGAGGTGCACATGGAACATTTCAGGCTCGAGGTAGAAGGGTTGGGATGTGTCAATAAAAAAATGTATATGTTTTTGGACCGAGTCCCATTTTTTTATTATAGATGTGGTAGTGAAGGGCATATGTCTCGAGAGTCCACAATAGCTCAGACAACACCTTTATGTTTTTACAGTCATCAACCAAGACACATGAGGAGGGATAGTACAACAATAACAACTACAACATAAATTAGGAGTGTGACTATGGGAGGTAGGAATTCTACTGGGAATATACACAAGGGGGTAGAGGTGGTAGATCTCAAAGCTAAGGTCAAGGTAAAGTTTTTGCACTAACGCGACAAGATGCACAATCTAAACATAATATAGTGACGAGTACACTTTCCATTTATGAGGAAGATGATTATGTGTTAATAGATCCTGGATCAACGCATTATTTCATGTCTTTACATTTTATGCTGCATCTTAATAAGCAATTATCATTATTAGGTTATGGTTTAGCTATTATTACTCAAGTAGGGGGAATGGTTTTAATTTATAGGGTGTGTTTGGAGTGCATGGTACGAGTAAGTGAAAATGAATTATTGGTTGGCTTATTACCTCATGACATGAATGACTTTGATGTGATGTTGGGTATGGATTGGATAGACTCTTATTATTTCTTTATAGAGTTACTTAGAAAGGAAGTAGTGTTTCGACTATCAGGTGATCATGAATTTAAATTTATGGGTAACCGAAATGTCAATCGAATATGCTTGAATTCCGCTACAAAATAATATAAACTGCTAATAAAAGGATGTCAGGGTTATCTTGCTCATGTGGTGGACATATGCTACTTTGAGGTAAGTGACATGTCCAATGAATTATATATTCTTATACATTTACATGATACTTTTGTTTGGATGCTCTTGTACTGATGTGGTTTTTATGATGCATGTGCATATAATTAAAAATGTTAAGTGAAGTTATCATTTTATATGGTCTATGGAGGGTCACACGAGATTGGTGGTATCGCTTTAATTAGAAAATCCAACTTATGGTTTTGTGTACTTGGGCCAAAATAAAAGAATGTTGCGGTCCCTATAAAATCGCGTCGAGTTAATTAGACTGTGGATGGTTTAGGTTTGCGGGAGTCCACAATTTGTACTTATGTTATATAATTTAAAATGTTTATTTAAACTTATTATATATGTGGTGTGTATGTATGATCATTCACTAAGCTTTTGTAACTTATAATGTTTTTCTTTAGGTATGCCTATCATTTGGACTTCACTACAAAGTTAAGGCTTTAAAAAGAAAGGGTGAAGGATATGTAGTACAAGTTGAATATCAATAAACTTTTTGTAAATGTTAAACTAAGACACTTGTTTATGTAAATTTGATTTGTACCTTGTAAGGTACATGTAAAGGTAATTATGTTATCATTTTGTACTTAGTAACTTATATGTAAAGGTATTTATGTTTTCATATAAATGTGCCTTTGAAGAAAGAAAAAAAAACCGTGTGCTGTTTTCCAAGATATTACAATTAAATAATTGAAACAAAAGGAATTTATATGAATTATGAGTATGATTTTAAATTAATTAAGGTGGGGTGTCACACCTAACCTATAGTTCCTCCCGATGAACACAAACTTTCCACGAATAATCGTTAAGATGCTTAAAATCTTCCTTGGATGCCACACGCAAAACTCTTCTTTAAACGTTGATCTCATTCAGTTTCATTGTGGTTTGACACCCTAAGCCAGTGAATTGAATCATGCAAACAAGGAATTTTACTCGTGTGTACATATTTAAGCAGTAGCCACATTTTAATGAAAATGTGCATACGAGGCTAGTTTACAGTTGTGTGCATGCCAAACTCAGAATACTCAAGTCAGGGAAATCCAATTTCTAGAAAATACTTAAAGCACAATAAGTCCCAAAATCCCAATCTATCCCTAAAAATGTTATGACATGCATGAAAATGTATGTTTTTAAAAGTTTTTTTTGTAAAACTCACGTAGAAATAAAAAATGCGCTATATACATATATTAAAGAGGCTAGATTAAGCTACAAAACTGATCAAATTCACCATAAAGGATAGTTTTAGTGTAGGAGTACAAATTTAATAATAAGCAATCATGAAACACATTTATTTTATCAACACGAGCCTAAAAAATCTTGACCAATCATAGATGGGTCACTTCATATCAATATGACATGATTTTATGAAACAAATATGATAATAACATAAACAAATGAAAACATATTAAGCATTCCATGTGATTTACAAATCAAGTTATGCCTTGACCAATTGACCAAATCCCGTAAGATTAGTAGAGGCAGCTTCCAACCACCAATATGCCCTCAATATGATATTGCTTTTTCAATGCCCCAATAGAAGTAATATGATATGAATGTGCTATGAATGGATTAAAAAAAGCATATCCATTTTTAATTTTAAAGCTCTTGGATATGTATTTTTCATCATAATATTACTTTTTTCAAACAAATGTTTCACAAATGATATTCAAATTCTAATGTAATCTCTCTATTCGTATCTATTTCCATTTTTTAAGTCTTTCCATATTCAAATCCATCAATTAGATATATTTATCTCACAACTCACAAGGTAGACCATGGAAAATTTCGTTGAACCAATTCTAATCTTGGGATCTAGCTTGATTTTATAGAAACTAACAAGTAAAGCACATATGTATACGAACATAGCAAATCGACAATATGTAAAAGTTCATCTGTAGTGTATGATGTCAATACCAGCATATTTATATAAGTTACATAACACGGTCTGTCAAATGAATCACTAGCATTAAGCATGCGAACATGATAAATCATGCAACAAAATTTATTTTACAATCCATGAATTAATATAAGTCCATAAAACGATTAGGTTATGCATAGAACTTAATCATAAACCAAAAGGACATAAAAACTCAAAATCTTTTTTTACTTTTCAAGGAAATATAGTATATATGCATACATTGATTAGATAAACACATATACATGTGATAAAAAAATGTAATGCTAAAATCTCACTAAATTTAAAATAAATGATCCAAGATATATCAATTAATACTTACCACCCAACAATAACACAAACATATCCAAAGAGCTCAATATCACCGAGGAGGGCACCAAATACATGAAATTCTACAATTCCTTGGGAAATAGCTTGTCCTGCTAATTTAGGCAGCGGGTGAAGTGTTTCCCATATTAATAGGAGGCACAAACACAATTGATTTCTCATTCCTACCAATAGGGATGTTTATTTTCTCAACCCTAACTGTAGGAACAAATCTTGGTTTTGGACAACTATTCACAAGTTCTTTTATAATATTCCCTGGGATCCGTCTTTCATCTCGAAAAGGTATGTTGTTCCTAAAAATTCTCTCTTATCCTTTCCTCTCACTTTGATTAAATACCAAGTCAATCATCCTCACTAGATTGTTGAAATCATTATTCAATCCATTCAACGATTCACTCTTCCTCTCAACATTCTTAGGATATCTCCCAACCAACTTACGATAATTTTTTACCAAATTTCTTACATACACACACCACGAACTATAAGGAAACTTCTTGTTAAAGCTAGGTATTGTTCTTTAAGGTTCATCCTATTTATTATTTGAAGATTCTTTATCTTGAAGCAATAATGATCATTGTGTTTTTTCCCACAAAAGGATCAACTATAAGATCTATAAGAATTTTGATCATTTTGACTTTTGAATTTGGATTTAAAATTGTTCTTGGTATTAGGCATATGAATAAGAACAACCTAATCCTTTTATTTTTTAGGCAGTTGTGCCTTTTTCAATATCTTTTTACAAAACATAGTCTCAAGATATCTGTAGGGTCAAGAATCGCTCGAGCACGTGCTTGGCCATATGTCCCCTAGCCACGTGTGCCTATGATTAATGAAGACTCTCAATTAATGAAGAAATATTCAACGATATCACTTATGATGGTTGATCAAATTCATAGATTAGTTAGAACTATTAGGGATAGCTATTAATGGGTCTTAGGATTCTCCTAAGCTTCCTTATAAATGTAAACGCATCCCACGTGAATGTGGTATGAATTATTATAATGTCGAGCAGTACTACAACTTTATTGACTTGAGTTCTTGAGTAATAAAAAATAAACCCTAACACCACATGGACGTAGACATGTTGCTAAACTACGCACATCTTAAGTTATTTGTGTGATTTCATTTTCTTTCTCTATTTGTCTTGTGTTAATTGAATATTGTTATGTGTAGGAACTTACCACCTATAATTAACGCAATCTGTTGGAATGACCTGAGTTATTTACTACTAGAAAATTTTCTAAGATGTCTCACTCACCCCACAAATATTTTCAAAATATCAATGACCAAAAGGGTCATCACTAGAATAACCATGGAGACCAAGAGGGTCACCATCTTGACTATGATAATCATTATGACCAGTAGGGCCATCATCCATACCTCTACCCCAAAGGATTAGAGTAAAGATAAACGATTATTACCAAACTCCTGCTGCACAGTACCGTACCCTAGGAGGAGAGGACAATAGAGAGAGATAAGCCCTAATGATCTAACCAAATTTTAAGGCTCATCGATAACTATGAATAGAGCCTTAGAGATGAGAATTCCGTTACTAGATATTAGCAGCAGTAAAATACTACATTCCAATGATGTCTGGATATACTGGAGAGAGAGGCCCAAAAAGATAGGCGTAAGCATATCCTCAGGCCGCGCACTTCTACCCATCAAGCGAGCCGAGCCTGCAGTTGAGGGAGGATTGCCCAGTGACGAAAGGAAGATTTTCCTTGTAGGAGGTCATGGCCACAAGGATCCAAATCCAATGAGCGGTGAGTAGAAAATGATGTATGTGATCTGATCAGAAGAGATGTGGACAGGCACCCTGCCTACCATGTGCACGAATGACGTAAAAACTATATAGGAAATATCTCATTAACTAGATAAAAATCACTATTTGACCGAGTTATTAAGGAGTTTGAACTTCCAAGGAAGTTTTTCGTTCCATAGTTCAAAGTTTATGATGCAAAGATGGACCCTATCGACCATGTCAGGCAATATTGCTAGGCCATGATGAAAAAGTACCATTTAAGTTTCTTAATACAAGATTATACTATCTAAATGGCTCCGAACAGTTTGTTGAAGAAACTCTTTTCTTAAAATAAATTTTAAACACAAGATATGTAAAACTGTATGAACGAGTAATTTCAGTTATATGTTTACCAGTTTTGAAAAACAAAACTTTAAACAAAATAAACCAATACAACCTTAAGAAAGGGATGAGAGGAAGAGGAAGTGTACACAAGTAATTTTAACGTGGTAAAACCTCACCCAATTGGGGAAACATCCACGGTGACGTCTACGTCACAAAATTAAAAAATCCACTAAAAATGGGTAACAAATTACAAGCTATATAACAATCAAGACACACAGTCAATCCTAAAATAAGCTCAGAAATGTACCAACTCCTTTGGCATGTTCTGACTTCTCCTAAAGTTCTGATGTTGCTCATGTTCTCCCACCTTCGTAACTTTACTCCTTTTAGCTTTACGTCGACTCTAAAAGTCCAATATCTCAACACCAACACTTTTCAGTGGAGTAGTGTGAAGGTGTATGGGGTGTAGTGCTCTAAAATCATGTATGCAACTCACACACACACTTAATTACAGACAATATGAGTAACAAATTACAAACATATCTCTCAATATGCAAGGGTTTTTAAAATTAACTTAGTCAAGTAAATCAGACTTTGGATCTTTCAAATAACCGCAGATCAAGAGGGAATCTTGATATACAAACTAGCCAAGATCCTGTACACTTTCTTTATTTGAAAACATTAACTTATTTCACAAAACGTGAAATAATTTTGAAAGTGAAATCCCCAATCAAGATCACAAACTATATCTAAGTTTGAAAGTTTGAGTAAGATGAAATCATAAAGGGATTTGTTGGTTTAGGGTTTAAAAACAACATTTATTTTGAAAACAACCAACAAAAATAGATTTCTCAAAACAAGAAATTAAATTTAGCAAATAAGTAAGTGATCTGTATCACAGAAATCAAATCTCAAATTTCTATGTAAAGAAATAGAGACTTAATCAACGTGATTAAGTTGGCAAAGAGATATAAGACAATAGAGGAAGAAACTTCACAAATCACGAACTATAAACACTCAGAAAAAGATTTTCTAGTTTTGATTTGGTTAAAGTTTGAGTTAGGGTTTGTAAAAACTCTTCTAACTCTCCTTCACACTCTAACTCTTTCTTTCTCTTCTCTTTATTTTCTCTCAGAGGTTAAAGTGATAAAAGTTACAAAATAATAGACGAAATCTCCTTATATACTGAGAGAAGAAGTATCTGGAACATCGAGGGAAAATGAACGATCAAGATTAATTCGAAGTTAATCTAATGGCTACCAACCCACCGCTTTTAAAACAGTTTTGATTAGTTTAAAGTAAAACATAGGAATTAAGAGGAAATTCATGCAAATCGTCCATTAGAATAGATCCAATGGTCCACAAAGAGGCTTAATATGTGAGAGGGAGAAAACACATATCTGGCTGTTATATAGGCAACAAGTGTAAGGCTGAAATACAATGTAAAACACGTGTTTATGAATTCTTAAGAATACAAATTGTACCCACAATATTCTTAAGCGCTTTCAGTTTCTACCCAACCAGATTTTATGCACTATAAAAAAATTATAATCTAGCCCCAAAGGTTTTAAAATCATTATTTTTAATTTCAAAAAATCATTTTAAAATCTTAGAAATGATTTAAAAATTCCGAAAAATAGTAGAAAATCAATTTTAAAGGAATTAACTCTCACACAACTAAATATGGCATGATATAATGTATGTATGCAATCCTAGTGCGTGGTTTAAGGACTTATAGAGGCATCATGTAGAGTCTGAGGTTTCTTTGGAAACTAGGGATAGGACTCAAATTGTGTCACAATTTCCAAACTAGATGAGCACCTATATAGTGTAGACTTAAGTAAGTCAAAGATATAGGGTGCTTCAATCTCTCCCTTTGGAAATATGAGACAAAATCTCCTTTGAGTCAACGAGGACTCGTAGAGATACAAAAGAAATAAGAAAATCCTATTGTTATACAAAGTTTTCTATCTACCCAATATCCTAGAAAAGAAAAGTACATAACCCAACTAATTACAGATCAATACCCTAATAAAATCTGATGCAACTGACGGTACTGATTCCTGAAAATAAGATAACTAAGTTCAAGCTTTTTAGTTGAGAATATACTAAAAATGTCCAAGAGGAATCAAATTTCTTCCCCATTTTGTCTCAAATGGACAAAGGGAAAAAAACTAGAAAAAAGAATAATTTAATGTTTTGCCATGATCATACCAATAGATTTGCGTAAAGATTCAAATCAAAGAAAGTCTAAAGGTTTAGTAAATAGATTAGCTAATTGCAATTCAGTAGGAAGGTAATTTATTTTTAACTCCTTAGATTCAACTAACTCGCGTATGAAATGATATATGATTATAATATGTTTAGTGCAAGAGTGTTGAACAGAATTTTTAGAAATATTAATCGCGCTTTAATTGTTCCAATATAGATATAACTTGTCTTCAATGATACCATAATCTTTTAGCATTTGTTTCAGCCAAAGTAATTAAGAGCAACAACTTCCTGCTGTAATATATTCGAATTCGGCAGTAGACAAGGAAGTGCAACTTTGTTTCTTAGTACTCCATCCTACCAAGTTGTTACCAATGTAGTAAAATGCTCCTGAAGTACTCTTACAATCATCGATACAACCGACCCAATCAGCATCGGTGTAACCTACTATAGCACTAGAGGTGTTTTTAGTGTACCAAAGTCCTAAGTTTAAAGTGCCTTTGATGTATTTAATAATTTTTTTTAACGCACAAAAGGTGACTTACTTAAGGATTATTTTGATATCGGCTACACACGCAGACAGAGTACATGATGTCAGGACGGGAGGCAATAAGATAAAGTAAGCTTCCTATCATACTACGATACAAGGTGGTATCAACAGATTTTCCATTCTCATCTTTAGAAAGTTTGACCGTGGTACTCATAGGAGTCCTAGCATCTTTAGCTATTTCTATGCCAAACTTCTTAACAATCTTTGAAGCATATTTAGATTGCGATAGAAATAATCCTTCTGAATTCTGTTTAACTTGGAGTCCTAAGAAGAATTGTAACTCCCCCATAAGTGACATCTGATTCTTTGTGCATAATGTCAGAGATGGTCTTAACTTCTAAAGGGGAGGTGGAACCAAAAATGATATCGTCAACATAAACTTGAGCAATAGTAATGTTGTTGTCAAAATGTTTGACAAACAAGGTTTGGTCATTCCCTCCTCTCCTAAATCCATTATCTAAAATAAAGGTGGATAGATGCATACCAAGCCCTATGAGCTTATTTTAACCCATAAAGAGCTTTTTTAAGACGATAAACATAATTTGGGCGATGAGGGTCAATAAACCCTTTGGGTTGTTCTATATAGGTCTCCTCAGATGAAATTCAGTTAAGGAAGGTTGACTTAACATCCATTTGATATAAAGTGAAATGCAAATGACATGCTATGGCAAAAAGTAAGCGAACAGATTTGAGTCGAGTGACAGGAGCAAAGGTTTTCTCTAAATCTATTCCTTCAATCTGAGAGTAGCCCTGGATAATTAATCTAGTTTTATTCCGAATAATCATCCCAGATTCATCAGTTTTATTTTTAAAAATCCAACGTGTGCAAATAAACCTTTTATTTTTCGGCTTGGATACAAGATACCAAATATAATGAATGACAAATTGAATAAGTTCCTCCTGCATAGCACTTATACACAAAGTGTCATTCAAGGCTTCATTTACAGTTTTGGGCTCAATAAGAGACACAAAACATGCAAAATGAGCAATGTTACGAAGTTGAGATCTTGTACGAACATGCTCAGTATTATTACCAACTACACTATCTAAATGATGATCTTTGGAAACTCAGTTAGGTACATCTGGGGTCTCAGTTGGTAAAGATTAAATTATTTCTGGAGAGTCATAATTTAATATGTTTTTGGACTTATCCACAACAATTGATTATTTGGTCTTCCTTTATACATTAGTGTCACTTAAAACCAAATTAATGGATTCCATCATGGTTTTGGTACGAATATTTTAGACACGATTGGCTCAACTGTTTGGAGAATATCCTAAAAAGATGGCGTTATCACCTCTGGTTTCGAATTTAGACAAATTTTCTCTGTCCTTCCGGATATAACAGCTACTACCAAAGGTTCTAATGTAGTTTAGGTTAGGTTTATTTCCATACCAAAGTTCATAGGATGTTTATTTGGTATTATTCCTTAAGTATACGCGATTGGTTATATGATAGGCGGTACGAATGTATTCTACCCAAAAATACTTTGGTAGGTTTTTTGCATGAATCATCACACGGGCCATTTCTTGAAGAGTGCTATTTTTTCGCTCAGCAATCCCATTTTTTTGAGGAGTCTTAGGAGCACTAAATTCATATTTGTAACCATTATAGTCACAATATTCTATGATACCTAAATCTACGAATTCTCCTCCTCCATCACTACGAATTCTATCTACCCGGGTGTCCTTTTTGTTTTCTATACGAACTAAGATTTTCAAAAACTTTTGAAAGGTTTCTGATTTATGTTTTAAGAAGGCAACCCAGGTAAATCGAGTGAAATCATCAACCAAAACAAGGATGTAACTGTTGTCACAAAGTCTAACAGTACGAGAAGGACCCATTCGGTCCATATGGATGAGTTCTAGAGGTTTAGTGGATAGAACTTCTTTAACTTTCTTATGAGGAGCCTTGATAATTTTTCCTTCTTGACATGGATCACAAATATTGTTTGAAATTGGTTTGATCTTGGGAAGACCTTTAACGATCTCTTGGGAGCATAATTTTCCAAGATTATCATAGTTAAATTGACTTAACCTATTATGCCATATCTCATTGTCATCTATTCTGGAAATGTTACAGACCTCTGTACTTGATTTGACTATGTAATAGTTATCTCGAGTACAGATTCCTGTAATAATGCAGTCACCTTTTTTATTTAAAATTTTACAATTATTTTTTGAAAAAGTGATAGTATGCTTGGAGTCATAAAACTGTGATATACTTAGTAAATTGGGTTTAAGTCCTTTTACCAAGAGAACATTCTGAAGAATGGGTAATCTTTCTTCATGGAGTGTTCCTTCACCAATGATCTGGGTTGATACACCATATTCAAACAAGACTTTTCCTCCAGAGAAGTTAGTTTTGTTTTAAAGTTTGGAATAATCCCCGGTCATATGTTTGGAACATCCTGAGTCTAAATACCATCCAGTTGTAGTATATTCATCTCTAAAAGCACTGATCACTATGTTGCATTTTAACTGGGGTAATAGATCATCTTTTCTAACCCAAATTTCTCTAGTTTTCAATTTGTGCTTATTAGCTCAAATATTTAAAAGATTTTTGCGCAATTTTATTATTGTTATAAACAGTTGGAGCAATTGGTCTAGAATAGAATCTAGGATTCCTTCTTATATATTCTCTTTTAGTATTAGTCCTTCTCCTTCTATTACGATAGTTAGAGTTCTTGTTTGGCTGTCTAGGAAGGATATAGTTGTTTCGGCTTCTCCTAGAATAGTTGAAGTTATGGTAAATAGGAGAAGTATATACTGGATTACATAGACGTTTGAATTTGCAACCATCTAAGGAATGTCCATAGACATCACAATAGGAGCAATAAATATGGCACGTTGAACTCATAATCTTGGTAAAGTTATTATTCAAAGGTTTGTCTAGGTTTTGAGCTCTAGTCTTATTCCTAGGTGGCACAGGATGAAACGTCGAATCTGGTTGTCGAATAGGAGGGTAGACATATTTGTTCTTTTGTTCAACATTATGCATAGAGTCGCTTAATTAACCAATGTCTAACTTTAGTTTTATTTTAATCAAAATCATCTTTTAAACCTTGAAAATCTGGACAAGTTTCAATAGGTCTTTTGCCACCAGACACAAACTTTATGGTTTTAAAGTTTTTAGTTTGTGTCTTAGAGTTGGGACAAAAACCTATTCCAGTTCTGTCATCAGAATTGGTTTTGATTTTAGCTACACAATCTTCAAAACACTTAGAATTATTTTCAATTTTCACGAATTTTTTGAAGACTGCGGATGTCTTTTCTTTTATTTATTCCAATTCTAACAACGTTCCTTTGTATTTCTTTTCCATAATTTCATTAGAGTTAGACAACTCTTTCAGCTTTTATTCAAAATTTTTGGTTTCATTCTCATGAGTTAGACATTGAGTAGTATACTCTTCAGCATTTTGTTTGATCATCAGACTTAAGGTTTTTATCTTCTGGGTAAGATCCTAGATAGGTTTTTCAAGTCTAGTGCATTTCTTGAGAGTTTTTGTGTATAGTGTGTGAATATCAGGAAGGTCGTCATTATCGGAGTCGCTAAGTGTGCAGTATCCCCTAGCGGTTCATTTTTAGAACTCATACACACATTGTCATCAACAATAGAGCGTTCCCTTTGACTCTCACACACGACATTTGAAGCGTTATCAACATTATTAAGCAATAAGGCAGATAAACCAGTAGGCACAAAATCAGTCATGATATGATCAAATTGCTCATCATCATTGTAGATTATTTTAGCAAAGAATGACATACAAGGGTCAAAAGTGTTAGATGACTCAGGTTCATCATTTTTAGAGTCACTCGAGTCACCCCAAGTCTTGCTTAAATGAGCCCTATTATGTTTGTGAATTTTGTCTAAGTTAACTCTATAGTCACTAGTCATGTGTCCTAACTTTCCACATCTATAACATTTAACATTTTTAAGGTCTTTCTAAGGTCTCCTATGATTGTCAGACTGGTATTTATCATGTCTTCTCTCATGAGGCCTGTTGTTAGATTGATTTGGATAGGTAGGTTTGCCTTGTCAGTTTGCTATTTTATTTCAAAAGTTCATAATTTTCTTAAATTGTTTAGACATTAAGGCAATCTGATTATCCAAAGTATCTAAATTATGATCCTCATCAGAGTCTAAGTCAATGTTAGGTATGCTAAATTCAGGTGTGGTCAACTTAGATGAACAAATAAGATTGGAGGTAGAATGTCGCTTTTAGGACTGGGTTAATTATTTCTTAAATTCTAATTCCATTTCCACAGTTCTCAATTTTCTACTAAGGAGTTCAGGTATAAGATTTTGATCATCCTTCTCCTTAATTGCATATCTCTTATTATCAAAATTTTGTGGAAGTGATCTTAGTATTTTAGAAACAATTTCCTTTCTATCATAAACAATCCCATTAGCATGCAATTTGGTCACAATGTCTGTCAGTCTAATATAAAAGTCATTAAATGACTCAGTCTCAGTCATAATCAAGGAGCTATACTGCTGGATTAACATTTGAGTTTTAGCAGCTTTAACTCTGGTATCACCCTCATGTGAAGTCACAAGGGTGTCCCATGATTCTTTAGAGGCAGAGAAGAAAGATATCCTCTTAAATTCATGTTCATTGATAGACATGAATATGACATTTTTGCCTTTATTTTTATTAAGTGAAACCTGTTTCTCTTCTTTAGTGAATTCACTTAGTAACTTTCTAATCCTCATAGTACTTCCTTCAGCGACTGGTTTTATAGGAAAGGTGTAACCATTTTCAATAACTTACCAGACATCATCTCCCAAAGTCCCCTGGATGAATTCCACCATCCTTACCTTCCAGTAAGGAAAATTGGTTCCCTCAAAGAGAGGGGGCCTGGACAGGTTACCTAGTCTCTCAAATTTCCCGTCCATAATTTGTTTTGAGAAAATAATTTCATAAACTCAAGATCTAAAGAATTTTTGAGAAACCAAAGCTCTGATATCAATTGAAAAAGTATCACTTAAGTTGTTTAATACAATATTAAACTATCTAAATGGCTCCGAACAGTTTGTTGAATAAACTCTTTTCTTAAATTTTTTTTTAAACACAAGATGTGTAAAACTGTATGAACGAGTAATTTCAGTTATAGGTTTACCAGTTTTGAAAAAAAAACTTTAAATAAAATAAACCAACACAGACTTAAGAAAGGGATGAGAGGAAGAGGAAGTGTACACAAGTAATTTTAACGTGGTAAAACCCCTCTCAATTGGGGAAACATCCACGGTGACCTCTACATCACAAAAGTAAAAAATCCACTAAAAACGAGTAACAAGTTACAAGCTATATAACAATCAAGACACACAATCAATCCTAAACTAAGTTCATAAATGTACCAACTCCTTTGGCGTGTTCTGACTTTTCTTAAGGTTCTGTAACTTTACTCCTTTTAGCTTTACGTCGACTCTAAAAGTACAATATCTCAACACCAACACTTTTCAGTGTAGTAGTGTGAAGGTGTATGTGGTGTAGTACTCTAAACTCATGCATGCAACTCACACACACTTAATTACAGACAATATGAGTAATAAATTACAAACATATCTCTTAATATGCAAGGGTTTCTAAAATAAACTTAGTAAAGTAAATCAGACTTTGGATCTTTCAAATAACCGCAGATCAAGAGGGAATCTTGCTATACAAACTTTCCAAGATCTTATACACTTTCTTTATTTGAAAACATTAACTTATTTCACAAAACGTGAAATAATTTTGAAAGTGAAATTCCCAATCAAGATCCCAAACTAGATCTAAGTTTGAAAGTTTGAGTAAGATGAAATCAGAAAGGGTTTTGTTAGTTAGGGGGTGGCAATTCGGGTTAGTCGTGTCATTTTTGGATCGCGTTGATTTTTATTTTAATATAAGTTTTAGGTACTTTTAAATATATACAAGCTAAACGGGTCATGTTCGGGTCATTTCGGGTTATTACCATAAACGGGTTATCGGGTCAAAAATTGCCAGCTCTACGTTAGGGTTTGAAAATAACATTTATTTTGAAAACAACCAACAAAAATAGATTTCTCGAAATAAGAAATCAGATCTAGCAAATAACTAAGTGATTTGTATTACAGAAATCAAATCTCAAATTTCTATGCAAAGAAATAGAGACTCAATCAACCTGATTAAGTCGACAAAGAGATATAAGACAATAGAGGAAGAAATTTCACAAATCACGAACTATAAACACTCAGAAAAAGATTTTCTAGATTTGATTTGGTTGAAGTTTGAGTTAGGGTAGGTAAAAACTCTCCGAACTCTCTCTCTCTCTTCTCTCTATTTTCTCGCAGAGGTTAAAGTGACAAAAGTTGCAAAATTATAGACGAAGTCTCCTTATATACTGAGAGAAGAAGGATCTGGAACATCGAGGGAATATGAACGATCAGAATTAATTCGAAGTTAATCTAATGGTTACCAACCCACCGCTTCTAAAATACTTTTAATTGGTTAAAAGTAAAACGCAGGGATTAAAAGAAAACACATGCAGATCGTTCATTAGAATAGATCCAATAGTCCATAAAGAGGCTTAAGTATGTGAGAGGAAGAAAACACATATCTGGCCGTTATATAGGCAACACGTGTAAGGCTGAAATGCAATGTAAAACGCGTGTTTATGAATTCTAAAAAATACAAATTGTACCCACAATATCCTCAAGCACTTTCGGTTTCTACCCAACCAGATTTTATGCACTATAAATAAATTATATTCTAGCCCCAAATGTTTTAAAACCATTATTTTTGATTTCAAAAAATCCTTTTAAAATCTTAGAAATTATCTAAAAATTCCCAAAAATAGTAGAAAATCAATTTTAAAGGAATTAACTCAAACACAACCAAATATGGCATGATATAATGTATGTATGCAATCCTAGTGTGTGGTGTTGGTGAGCTACCTTTAAGGACTTATAGAGGCATCATGTAGAGTCTGAGGTTTCTTTGGAAACTAGGGATGAGACTCAAATTTTATCATAATTTCCAAACTAGATGAGCACCTATATAGTATAGACTTAAGTAAGTCAAAGATATAGGGTGCTTCACATGATGTTATGGAACAACAATGGGACTCTAATGTCCCAAATATTTCCCTTTGTCCTTAGGGACATTATTTATAGGTGGTTTGAGAAGTTACCACACCGATCAATCACTTGATTTAAGCAACTCATCAAGGCCTGCATAGCCAAATTCATCACGAGTAGTACTCATCCCAAACGAATGGACTCAGTTCTTACTATGAAAAAGAAGCCTCATAAAATGCTCTGAAAAATGCTAGGAGTATTTGGAGGTGTATAATGAAGTGAAAGAATGCACCGAGCAAGTCGCGATAGATTATTTCTAGATTGGATTGCTTAACAAACTTGTACTCCATCAATACATCACCAAAAGGGATGCTATTATAATTGACAATCTGATGGCGAGGATTGAGAAGTACACGAAGGTAAAAGATACAGTGGTTAGATTTAACTAGGAGGCTGATCGTCAAAAGTTGCCTAAAAATAGAGACAACGATGGAACAAGCAAGAAAGTTGGGAAAACAGAATGAAAAGTCGAAGGCAATCGAGCATAAGGATCATGAGAAGGCATTCAAGTCCATCAACATGGTCTTCACTGAGCGAATCCATAAGATCTTTTATAAGATTAGAAGTAGATAATATTTGGAATGACCTGAAAAAATGACCAATAACCCCAAGAAGAGTAACATGACACTACGATGTATATACCCTAGGAATAACAATCACGAGATCGAGAATTGCATAAACTCAAAATCCCACCTTAAAGAGAAAGCACATGCCGGCCACCTTAGTGAGTATGTTGATTAGAAAGAAGGTCAGGCACAAACTGTATGCGATAAGAGTCCAGGCAATGTACTAGACAAAAACTTGGGTCATGAGTTCATTATAACTCATAGGGCCTCAAATCTAGTGCACGACTAGAGTCTAGGTAGTGTACTAGAAGAGGGCTTGGACGATGAGTTCAGAGTAATTAATCAGACCCCAAATTCAAGTCAAATAAAGTGGAATACCCTAATAATGGAGATTAAGAATCTCACAGTGGTGATGGAGGGTCAAGACCATTGCAGGAAAATGTTGATGACTTTGGGAGATGACGATTTGGTCGGAGTGAGGAATTCAGATCATGATGCCCTGATAATCACTCTCAGAGTTACCAATTAGGATGTGTAAAAGATACTGGTAGATTAAGGGAGTTCCTCACAAGTGATGTATCTCAAGATGTTTAATAATTTGAATTTAAAAATGGAAGATATACAAAAAGCTATTATGCCCCTTATCAGTTTTGCAGGAAGAATGACCCTGCCCCTTAGGAAAGTTGTTCTCCCAGGTCAGGCATGCGAAATCTTATTACTCATCGAGTTCCTCATAGTATACATAGACTCCCCATATAATGAAATACTTAAATTAGGGTGGATGTATTCCATGAGGGTAGTGTCATCCACCTACAATCACAATTTGAAATAAATCATTAAGAAGGATATCATGTAGATCAGGTGGAATCGGGACTTAGCCTGATAGTTTTCATAGATTCTATATGACCAATGTAGGAGAATAAGAAATAGGAAGTTATGGAACCAGTAGAGGGATTTGTGCCCTTCAAGTAGTAACTAAAGTATGAACGACCCGGTGTAGAAGAAACTAGGATTACCTAGCTGACCGGGTCATGAAGCCCCTCTAAGAGGTAATATTTTACATCAATTAACTAGAGAGTAAGTTCTTAATCGACAATACCCTCACTAACGATAAAAAAGAATAATTAATTGCTTTTCTGAGAAGAAATCAAGATGTTTTTGCTTAACTACCATATGATATGCAGGGAATTAACCCAGAAAGTTATATGCCACGGGCTCCACATGAATCCATCACATCCATTGTGAATGCAGGGAAGCTCTGATACTAATTGTAGAGTGCAAACAATCCCAGGGTGGTCAAAAAATAAAAATATTGCAACACCGATTTATACATGCGGAAGCTAGATTTTATCTTTTTCTCCTATACATGAATCTATTGTGATAAAAAAAATAAAACAAACAAAGCAATCAACTCATGCCAAGTTTCAGGAAAAAACTTCAAAGGGAAAACCCTTTTATTCACTTAGAAATTTAAAAGATAATCGACTTACAAACTACTTGATAGTCGCCACAAGCATAAAATGCTAATCTTCACAAATCACTAATGAACAACAACTATAATCCTTATAAGAATTACAAAACTACAGTCCTTCGTCAGCTTCAGCCTTCGTCTTTAGAAATGAATTCCCCCATGTATCATAAGTCAGTCATGGATATCCTCTCCACAAGGTGTATGCAAGGATACAAATCTTTCTAGGGTTTTAAATGAATTCATAAGAATAATATTCAAGGATGTTTTGTTTTGCATTAAACACTATTTTACAACACAAAAACTTGAACAACTTTCGCAAAAGTTATGCAGAAACGAATCTAGAAAAAGTCTGAAACGTCTGGACACGAAACATGTATTTATACAAAAATCAAGTCAGCGCGTCGTTCGAACGATATGAATAGGTCGTTCTAACGAGATGTAGATCTCGTTCGAACGAGATTCCATCTCGCTTCTAACGACCCTATAAAATCAAAACAGAAGGCTTCATTTGATCCAAATGAGAAGAAGGCGTTAAAATGATGTATCAAATAACATTTCAAAGTCGTTCTAATAACGTAGACAAGTAATTTGAATATCATAAATTAAAATTAAAAATTTCGCATACAGTAAACTTTAGAAAAAAAATTTTCTTTTCGAAATTAAAAATCCCTGTTCGTTTTTGATAAAAAATAAACATCCCAAAATATAGTTCCATAAATGAATCCAAAGTCTAAATTGTTTTATACTTTATCGGGATGTTGGGAAGTCTTGAAACTTGGAGATGCTTGAGTTCGGTTCATCTTGATGGTGCGTGATAATTTGTAACGGGATGCGACAAACTAGCCTAAAGCTATGCTATGAACAATCGTAGAAAAATTGTTCTTATAAATCTCCTCCCGTGGCTACTCCAATACAGAATAAACAAACATTATCGAACTCCAAATTAAAATATAAAATCTCATATGACAAAAATACTAACACCCTTCTTAACGCAAGAATGGAATGTCATAAGTCGCTTTATCTTCAAACTTCTTCTTCTTCTTCTTCTTCTTCTTCTTCTTCTTCTTCTTCTTCTTCTTCTTCTTCTTCTTCTTCTTCTTCTTCTTCTTCCTAAACTTTGTCTTCATCCATGTGTATTGAATTCCGCTTTAAGTTATCTACACACATGAGATAAAAATATATACCCTCGTGACACATCGAGTTTGAAATAAAATAAAACTCATAAATCAATTTCTCCCCCATAAATATAATTCATTTTAATTTGCTCTCCCCCTTTATTTTTATCAGAAATAGACAAAGAAGTAGAAACGTAAACATGAAATACGAAGCATCACGTAGAATATAAGATATAATCACAAAAAGATATAAATTAAGCACATGTAATGATCATCTCAAAGGCAAACACAACCAACTATTTTTGAAAATTTTAAATTTTTCTAAAAAAGTGTAAAACTTACAAAAATAACATACAATACCATATATAATATGTGCAAAATATATCAAAGAAAATTCGACACACATATACAGGTATAAACGACCACAAAACATGACACAATACATAAGCTTTACACACTAACATAGTATAGATGTGTCCAAATATGTGGGATGGAATGAATGGGTGTGAACTAGTAACAAAAGAATTATAACCCAAACACTCAAATATGTTCAAGAAGTTCTTATTGATCGTAAAACTAAGCTTTGGCCTCAAGTGACAAATAAGATTGAACTTAATGAACACAACAAGCACAATGCACACAATCCTAGAATATTGATGAATTTATAAATCAATAGAGCGACATGACAAAATAAGCATAACTAGGTATCATTATGAAAAATCGTTGATCTTCAAATTAAATCCCTCAAAAGATAAACATGATCATATTTCTACTCTTTTCTTTTCTTTTGAAGTGATTTCTTTTGAAAGATCAGTCAAATTAAACTATGTTGGCCCCTGCTTAGCAATTTTTGCTCTCATACCCATTGTGAACTCAGGGAAGCTTTGATACCTATTTGTAAACGCAGGGAAGCTTTTTTTTATTGCCTTAATATTTTATTGGGTTCTTTTAAACTGGTGATTTTCACGATGAGTTCACATGCCTCTCGCAGCCTTTTCCCGTGTACACTAATATTTTTTCAATATCTAATAAACTCTCGCGAGCAACGGTTCTTACATGCACAAATCCACCACAGTCAAATAAAAATGTAGTTGATAAAATTGATGGAAAAACATCTCACCAAGCTGAAATATGCATCATGAAGTCAAAATCCCTCAAACTTGTGCATGTGTGTGTGGAGGCATATACAAAGTCGAATCCGTAACGCAAATCAAGTTCGAAAGAACTCTATAAACAAGGTTAAGATCAATCTAAGTATATAAAGTCATAACTAAATGTCCTAGTCACAAGATAATTGCGTAGTGAATTGGATTCAAATACACCAATATGCCACACCAAATTTTAAAAACTAAAATACACAAAAATCAAAAATCTTTTTATATTTTTCAATTTTTTTGTCAAAATAAAATCTTTTTGTATTTTTTAAATATGACTCAATAAAAGAAAAATATAATACAAAAGATATATATGTCATAACACTAGCAAGAATATGTCATGAAACGCAACTAGAGTATGGCAAATAAAATCATGTAATTAATCATCCATAAGATATAGCAAGAGAAGAATCATATGCAAGTATGTGAGAATAAACTTTTCTATCTTCTAGAGCCTCTAAAGTCATTTCCTAACCCAAATAGAGTTGAAACAACGAATAGGGGTTTGGGGAACCAAAGGGACATTATACTTGAACTTTCTAGGACCTCTTCAACAATAAATTTTTTACCTAAGGTGACCTTTCCTAGCACAATGTGAACATGTGTAAACATGAGGAATGTTACCTATGGGTTGACATTTTCTAATGTCCTTGGTTTTGGTTTACCCTCTAAAACAAAAAATGGTCTTGGCTTTGACACTCGATGCCTTGGAAGCATGTGAGCCATTTCCATTACTACTCATACTACTCGAGTCTTTTAAATCATCTTTTAACTTCAAAATTTTATACCCAAGTAAAGAATTAGACTCTTCCAATTTTAAGGACTCCTTCTTCATATTTTTAATAATTCCTTGAAGGTTATATCGCTCCCCCTCAATGAAAGCAAACTTATCCTTAAAAGTCTTCTCTTGTGTCTTATAATCACCAATCAAATTATTTTTATCCTCATTGGCATAAACACAAACCCTAGAATTTTTAAGGTCCTCTAATTCTTTTTAAAAAATACGGACTCTATTCTCACTCTCTCCTTTAGACAATTTTAAAGATTTAAAGTCGTTATACAATGCAACAAACTTCTAATGAATAATATCTTGTTGAGTTTGAAATGTTTGCAAATATTCAATGACATTTTTAATACGAGAATTTTCTTTTTCAAGAATTTTAATTCTTTTTGCAAACGTCAAATTTAAAATAATTTAATCTTTCAGAACGGTCAAGAAGCTTATTAAACTCATCTCGATTAATAACGTCATCATTATGGGAATCCATCGAGAAGAAAAACAATCCAAGGGAGAGAAACAAAACAACCACCCAAAAATATCACTAAATAAGATGTACATAATAAATTAGTGCAACCAGCTCTGATACCAATTGTGAATGCAGGGAAGCTCTAATAGCAATTTGTAAATGCAGAGCAGTTCTAATACCAATTGTGCAGTGCAAATAATTCCAAGGTGTTGATAAAAAAAAGATCGCAACACCAATTTATAAACGTGAAAGACAATTTTAAAACTGATTTTATCTTTTTATCCTAAACATGCATCTATTGTGATAAAACAGATAAAACAAACAAAGCAATCAGCTCAGGCCAAGTTTCAGGGAAAAAACCCAAAGAGAAAAACCTTTTATTCACTTATAAATTTATAAGATAGTCTACTTACGAACTACTTGATAACCTCCACAAGCATAAAGCGTTAATCTTCATAAATCTCAAATGAACAACAACTATGATCCTCGTAAGAATCACAAGCTGCCGTCCTCCATCCACCTCAGCCTTCATCTTCAGTAGCGAATCCTTGCAGGTATCACAGGTCAGCTATGTATATCCTCTCCACAATGTGTATGCAAAGATATAAAAAAGGGTTTTAAATGAATTCACAAGAATAATATTCATGAATGTTTTGTTGTAAATTAAACAGTGTTTTAAAACCTAAAAACTTGAAGAACTTTCGCAAAAGTTATATAGAAACAAACCTGGCAAAAGTCTTAAACATTCTGAACACGGAATATGTATTTATATAGAAATCAAGTCAGCCCGTCTTTCGAACGATATGAACATTTCGTTCTAATGAGATGTAGATCTCATTTGAATGAGATACCATCTCACTTCTAACTATCCTACAAAAATCAAAACAGAAGGCTTTGTTTGATCCAAATTAGAAGCAGACCTTCAAATGATGTATCAAATGACATTACAAAGTTGTTCTAACGACATAGACAAGTCAATTAAATGAGCTAAATTAAAATTAAAAATTCCGCCTACAATAAACTTTAGGAAAAAATATTTTTCTTTTCGAAATTAAAAAGCCATATTCATTTTTGATAAAAAATAAACATCCAAAAATATAATTTTATAAATTAATTCAAACTTTAAATTATTTTATACGTTATCAGAATGTCGAGAAGTCTTCAAACTTGGAGATGCTTGAGTTCAGTTTGTCTTAACGGTGCATGACAATTTGTATCGGGATACGCCAAATTAACCTAAAGCTATGATATGAACAATCTTAGAAAAATTGTTCTGACATCCACTTGTTACCCCCAAAGTGTGAAGAACTGCCCCCGAGAAAGTGAGGGCATTAGAGGAGTAAGTGCAAAATTTTTTGGAGGCACGGTCCATCAAGGGAGTTAAATTCCCCAATTTCTATCGAATCCTGTGGTGGTATATAAAATAATAAAAATTATAGAGTTTGTATAGACTTCACTGATCTGAACAAAGCATGCCCAAAGAACAGTTTTCCTTTGCCTAAGATAGACCAATTGGTTAACATGACCGCCAACCACCAGCGAACGAGATTCCTTGATGGCTACTCGGGATACCACCAGATCCCACTGTTCATCCCCGACCAAGAGAAAACCTCTTTCATCACCATATTAGGATTGTATTGCTACAAAGTGATGCCATTTAGGCTGAAAAACACTAGGGCAACTTATCAGAGACTTGTAACGAAGATGTTCAAACAATATTTGGGAGAGACTATGGAGGTATATATTGATGACATGTTTGTGAAGAGCATAAAGAAGAAAGATCACCTTGCAGACCTAGTAAGAAATTTTGAACTTCTTCACTACTAAAGAATGAGGCTGAATGAAACCAAGTGCTCATTTGGGGTACAATGGGAAAAGTTTCTTAAATACCTAGTCAATAAATGACGGATTGAGGCTAACCCCAACCAAATTAAAACAATAAGAAAGGTGTAACCTCCAAACACTATGCGTAAGCTGCAGAAGTTGAAGGGCATGCTCGCAACACTCAATAGGTTCATATCAAAATCTTCACAGAAGTGCCGACCATTGTTTTAGCCAACCACTTGAGGGAGGAAATGAAATAGACATGTAATGACGAATTCATACTGACACTCGAGGAGGTAAAGAAATATTTTATCGAACCTCCAGTCACGTAGTCATCTCGACTTTAGTTTGTGATATCAGCGGGATTCAGGCTCCTATATATTATGCAAGCTAAATCTTAATCGACACTGAAAATAGGTACTTACCATTAGAAAAACTTTCATACACGCTAGTGATAGCCCATCACAAGTTAAAGAATTATTTTGAGGTATAGGTGATCATTGTCTTAACCTCATTCCCTTTGAAAGTGATGGTCCAAAGAGTCGACTTGTATGGACGGATTTCCAAATAATTGGTGGAATTAGGGAGGTTTGACATCCAGTTTTATCCAAAGATGTCAATCAAAGGATGAGTACTAGTTCACTTTATCGTCGAGTTCTCCGATGACCGAGCACCAGTTACGGTTAACACCGAAAGCGAAGATAATATTCCATAATCCGTTAAAGAAAAGGACATATGGAACCTTTATGTTGATAGAGCCTCTAATTCCAAGGGGGAAGGAATGTTATAATATCCTTCCCCAGTAAAATTAATTAAATTATATATTGATTATAATTGAGGAGGTAATTATAATTATGGAGGAATTATGGATCAAAAGTTGGAGAAAAATAAAGAGAAAAAGAAATAGGTTCGCTCAAACAACATAGGACTGTCGTTCGAACAACATTACACAGGTCGCGAGATGGGTCGTTAAAAACAGGGATTCTAACGACTTGCTACTGATTTACAGTAGCAGGTTGCGCGAACATAACACAGGTCGCGAGATGGTATAATTCTTGTGTAGAAAACAATAAACATTTTTATGGAATAAAAATATTATTTTTGTTAAAAATAAGGAATGGATAATTATTTCAAGGTTTTGTAATAGTAAAGTTGGTGTCTTGTGACAATTGTATATTTTGTAGAAATGTTAATGAAAAATATTTTATGAAATAAAATGTTTGCAATTAATGTAATTTGTTGGAAAATGATATCTTGTTGAAATTAAGAATAAGTAAATATTTCAAGGCTTTGGAATATTGAAGATGGTATTTTTATGGAAATGGGCATTTCTAGAAATATTGGTGATAAACATTTTTTGAAATAATAAAATATTTAAAGATAATGACATATTTTGGTAAATATTGACGAAACAATGTAATTGCCAAAATGATGATTTTATTGAAAATAACCATTTATTAAAATTGAAGGAATTAAATGTCATTTATGTCTTGAAAATATAATTTTTACAAGTGCTTTGAAATCATAGAATGAAAAATGTGTTTAAACCAAGTAATAGGATTTTTGGGTTTAAAATTCATCTTCTCATCCTTGTAAACTTGTAGTATTTTGATATTAAATGTATAAACAAGTTTAGGGAAGGTTTTGTTAGGTTTAAACATGAAATAATAAAAATTAGAATTTTAGTCTTCGAGGTATGTGTAATTTGGACTAAAAGATATGATGAGAATGAGGCTAAAAGACTACATGTTGAATAAAAAGAAATGACAATTTTCTTATAAAAGTAGTCTTAAGCATAAATATATTTCTTGAATGAAGAAGTAAAGAAATGCGTTCTTGGGAAATGTTGATAAAAAGTGTTCATTAAGTGTTAACGGGTAAACATGGAGTGGTTAGTGAGTGTCACTTACTAATGTTGTGAAATATTTACACTTATGAAATTAAAAAGGGATTAAAGGTGTAAAAGTGTTTCCAATCAAGTAAAAGATTACTCTAAGTGTAAAAAGGTGTTAAAGGGTTAAAAACACTTAAGAAGTTAGTGTGGATGACTAAATTATGTTTTGGGAAATTAACACTTGTGAAAATGGAGTACAAGGTGATTTTTAAAACAAATTGGTAAATTGGTAACATTACTTAAAATGGAACATTTTTATGAAATAAAAATGTTGGAAAGAGTGTACATAAAGTGTTCTTAAACGAATATGATTATTGGAATGAAAATCAAGGTTAAAGTATAAAAGAAATGAAATGATAAATTTTCTAAGTGTAACACAAGTTGGGGTGGTAAAGTCCCGAGTTTTGACTTCGCCCGGATATAAAGGAAAGTGGAATAATGTGGACATTTATAAAATATTAAAACACATAAAAGGAACTCGGATGACACCAGGGTAAAGCAAGAAGGACCTACATCCCTTGGGTGAAGCCCTAAATCACTAGCCAGAGCATATGGTGCGCATAGTCGACGATGTGGAGCCTGTGAAAGTATGCGGTACATGAAGATTCCGAGAAGATTAAGGAAATATGGAACATGTTAAGAAATAGGTTGTGTGGTAAAATGTGTTAATACAACTTAACTTGAATGTATGTAATAAATGTTCGAGTAAAGGTGAAATGGACAAGTAAATGCGTAAATCTATTAATGTCCATAAGATAAGATAAAAAGGGTAAAGCAAGTGGGTAAATGGATGATACAACAAGTAAGTTGTTAAGGCCATAATATGCATAAGTATGTACTGAAAGGGTTTTCAAATGACAAATAAGTATTTTCTAACATGATGAATGCGTGTGTTGAAATGGCGATTTCAATGAAAATACTAAAGTATATTCAAATGAATAGAAAAGGGGTGATTCAGGTAAATGAATGGGTTTGGGTAAATCAAGTGTAATGGTTTCAAGTGTTGAATCGGGTGTCTTAAGCAAAGTGAGAAATACTAAGTATGAATAAAGTAAGTCTTTACTAGATTAAGGTAAATTAATCTGGATATGTAAGGTTTTTCGAAAGTAAAATGGTTAATGCATTGGAATATGTAGTTTCCAAAGGTATACGTATGTAGATATATACATATTTTTGCATGCATGTGGTTATAGCGTGTGTGTATTCCTTTCTGTCGTTCATTTCTATACTGCTTGTATAAATCCCACTGGGCATAGGCTCACACCCTCACTTTGTTATGGCAGGCTGGGAGCGGTTTTGTATTTTGAGGCCATTATACAGGTAAGTATATTTTATTTATATTTACGTTAGCTGCTCTGTTTACTTGGACTTCGGGGGTGCTCCCCATGGGTCCTTCATGTAGTTTATCTTAAAACTGGACTAGCAATATTATATGGGTTGTTCCATTGCACTTCACACCTAACACTAGGGTAGGATCGGGTAGACCATAAATCCCGGTCGAGAGTTATAAATGGTATCAGAGCATTAGGTTAAAAGTTCCTTTCGAGTGTGACGTGGTGAGGTCAGTAATAAATCTTTTGACATCAGTGGGGTTTGGACCGGTCATGCTAATTTGATGATGGTTTAGTTCGTGCCCTCGCCGGTAAAGTTTAAGAGGTTAGCACGACAACTTAGACTAGTGCTAAGTGGCACATGATTAGATTGATAATTATTAATAGCTTTCGCGTCTCTATATAATTGTAGTAATTTACGGGTGTTGATGCAAGCCTATAGTGGTGACACTGTGGTTATTAGTGTGAGGTGCATGTGTTAAATTTTGGTGACATAGATACATTTGAAGATGCCGACAAAATGACATGACACCCAATGGGCAAGTGGCACGAGTTGCATATATAGTCAACGATAGAGGTTAATGGTTAGGGTATCTCGACTAGGAATAAATGATTGGTGATTGAAAGGTATATAACTTTTAGGTACGACGCTTATAGATAGTCGATGATGTAATTAGGCAAATTCGATCCTTCGGGTGATATCGCAATTGATGGTAGTTAGGCGAACACATGCGGTCGTGTAGACTAATAGTGGCAGTGCTGTAATGTTTTATGTGAGATAACTTTGGTTGTGGGGATAGCCTTGTTAGTGTAAAAAATGAGTAGTTTTTGCGGTGACCTAATAGTGAAGGTTGTGCATCTCATGTATGGAGACTAGATAGCTGAATTGCTCACAAGTATTGCTTTTTGTGGTGAAGACGTATTAACCCCTTTGGTTGAGGACTTAGGTTGGGTGTACTTTGGTTATGTTATGATATTGGGAATAGGATCTCGTACGACATCCATGGTGAGGGCCTTGGTAATTGTAGGCAATTCCTGACGCCTGTATCCTACCAAGATTTATATAGTCGTGTTAACTCGTAGGTTGATACTTGATATGATATTAGCATAGTGAGGCAATTTTGGTTGCCATAGTTGAGTGGTCATTGAGAATTGGGTGAGGAGGACCCTGAGGTTTATAGGCTGCTAGCGATGTACTGTATCCTACCATGACTCGTAGTAACATTAGTTATGGTTTGTACGTGACTTATAGTCACATCCATTTGGATGAAAGGTGAGATTAGTATCCAAGGGTTGAGACTCGTTTTAGCCGTCGAGGTAACGGCTCGGAGCGAGGAGATCTTAATGTGTGAGTAGTTCATATGCACGTCGAGGTGCCCATAGGAAGAATTGTGTGTGGCATCACTGAGGATAAATATCATATTTTTTGATGTCTTGAGGTGTTCGAGGATTAAGGTGCGCACTATGGCTAAAATGTCATAGTCTAGCGTCTTTACGAGCACCAAGTAATATTAATGTGGGTATCGTAAGGTTTGTAGAGTGCTCATATGACGATAAAAGTATAGGCGATGAGACCTTGTCGAGTTTTGGGACATATAGATGAAATGTTTGGTGTTCTTAGGAGACCAATTAAGTCTGGTAAAAGAGGTAGTAGCATTCTAGTAATGAGTGAGTTGAGGGTCAGATGATGATCCCAGATTACTGGTTGTGTAGGATGCATACCGGTATAGTTTTCCAATCGGCACAGATGGGTGGTGTAATCCTTAAGATGGAGATGTAGTTGTGTACTTGTAAGGGGGATGCTCGAATGTCATGGAATGAATAGTATGGTTATGGTAATACTCGGTTCCAAAATGTGCTAGGAAATGTATTTGAGGTTAGAGCGATGATGATATGTGGAAATTTGAAAATGACAATTAAGGTGGGGTCGCATCGAGACATGATTATTATGCCGGTGTGTCGACATTATATGCCAAAATATCCTTAGCAATGCAATGATTAATTATTGGCACATCTTGTCAAGATAGTACGGGTTAGAAGATGTAGCCCAGTGTGATATTAATTACCCTCAGGGTGCCAATGATAGCGGGTGTGGTCGTCACAAAAATCTCGTGTGGATATAAAATGTAAGGTGAATTGGTGGCAAAATTGTGGTAAAAAAGGACACGGTTAGGTAAGTGACTAGATTGACTAATATGGGAGTTTAGGATCTTGATCGTGATATGATAAAGAAGACAATAACCTAGGTATAATAGGTTGGAAACTTCATCGCTAGTTGATATGCCCAAAGTGCACCCTCGTACTCAGAGTCACTAACCTCGGCCAGTCTCACAGCTGAGTTGACAAGAAGATCACAACTGCCATCAGAAAGATCGTATTCTGAAAGGTTGACTCTCTATTACCAACCTCGGCTGTGCAGCAACCAAGCTCAGCAGTGCCTTATGGGGACAAGTTATTATCAACATCCTACTCTGCTTGAGTCGACGTTACATCTCTCCTTTGTGCCTATCCTCGACCTGTCTTCCCGACCGAGGTCATCATGGCTATTGATAAGATAAAGAAACATTGTCAGACTTCAAAAACCTCGTACTCATCCAGGCCGAGGTTACATCAGTCAAGGACACAAGTTCGAGCATATGTAAGCACATGTAAGGTTTGGAACATATGAGAAAATCAGTTATAACCGAATCATTCCCCTTATATGAGGGAATATTGTGGTCATCATTATCTACATAAGATCAGCCATGTGTCATCATCATACTGGTTCGATCCTCATACACATGCTCATTGCATGCTTGGGGGTACGTTACACCCCCTAAGCACTATATATAGATGTCTTCCTCTACCTTGTAAAGGGATCGATAATTGTAACCTTATCTGAAACTCTATTAGCTTACACATTAGAGAGAGAAAGATTGAGAGATTATATCTATGGCCGTTAGTGCCTTCATCTAGTGAAATTACTCACACACTCAGAGTGGACGTAGGCCTGATTGGCTGAACCACTTAAATACTAGTGTTCATCCTATTTTCTTCACCTCCCTCTACTAGATATTCACTCTTGTGCTGCCATTATTATTGCTAGTTTGAGCTTATTAACACCTCATACCGATAGTGCTGTTTCCAAGATGCAGTCGCGTATGTGATACCCCGTATCACAAGATGCATCCACGTATGTGAAGAAGTGTGATAAGTGCCAAAAGTTCTCCACCATCCCTCATCAACCTCACCAACCTCTGACTTCAATTAGCTCCCCTTGTCCATTTGCGATACGAGGCATTAATTTGGTAGGACCCCTGCCAAGAGCTGTAAATAACTATCGGTTCTTAATAGTGGCAATTGATTATTTCTCCCAATGGGTAGAAGCTGTGATAATGATCACAATCACCGAGTAGAAGACCTTCCAGTTCATCTGAAAGAACATCATATGCAGGTATGGTCTTCCAAACACCCTCATCTCAGACAATGGAACCCAATTCAAGAACATATCCTTAGAAAAATACTGCGAAAGAGTGGGAATCAAGTAGTTCTTCTCTTCTCTTGGACGATCCTAGGCAAACAGCCAGACTGAGGTCACAAATCTAACAATCCTTGATGGGATAAAAAAGAGGTTGGAAGAGGCCAAAGGAATATGGATAGAGGAGGTATATGCTGTGCTTTGGTCTTAAAGGATGATATCGAGGACACCAACAAGAGAAACTCCATTTATGTTAGCCCATGGCTCAGAGGCTGTCATCCCAATAGAGGTAGGACTTCCTACTTATAGAGTTCAGACATATGACCCTCAGAGGAATGGGGAAGAAAGAAGACTTGATCTTGATTTAATTGAGGAAATAAGAGAGGATGCAGAGATAAGACAGGCAACCTATCAGCAGAGAACTACAAGATTTTACAATCAAAGGGTAAAGTTAAGGTCGATAGCTGTGGGAGACCTAGTCTTGAAGGAGAAGTGGCAAAAAATGAATAAGCTCCATCCTAATTGGCACGGTCCTTATAGGGTAATTGATGAGGTTGTACCTGGTACCTACCGGCTAGAAAATCTTGAAGGAGAATCCTTCTGGAATGCCGATCACTTTAAAAAATATTACATATGATGTTGCAGTTGTTCTTATCTTTTTATAATACATGTACCAGTTTATACAAATGATGTTAATGAAAAGATATCAATGTTGTTATGATACTTTTATTATATGTTTTTAACATCATTAATTTGGTCAATTATGAGGTGAAACATCATTAATTTGGTGACCTCAGACCCTTAACACCATTAATTTGGTAAACTTTAATGGTGAACTATGAGGTTAAACATCATTAATTTGGTGACCTCAGATCCTTAACACCATTAATATGGGAACTAGGAGGTAAAACACCATGATATGGTGACCTTAGACCTTAAACATCATTTAGTTGATGAAAATATAAGGTAAAACACCATGATTTGGTGACCTCAGACTTAAAACATCATTAAGTTGGTGAAAGTATGAGGTAAAACACCATGATTTGGTGACCTTAGACTTAAAACATCATTAAGTTGGTGAAAGTATAAGGTAAAACATCATAATTTGGTGACCTCAGACCTTTAACATCATTATTTGGTGAAAGTATGAGGTGCAACATCATAATTTGGTGACCTCAGACCTTTAACATCATTATTTGGTGAAAATATGAGGGTAAAACGCCATGATATGGTGACCTCAGAACTTTAACATAATTAATTGGTGAAAGTATGAGGTGAAACATCATAATTTGGTGACCTCAGACCTTTAACATCATTATTTGGTGAAAATATGAGGTAAAACATCATAATTTGATGACCTCAGACCTTAAAACATCATTAAGTTGGTGAAAGTATAAGGTGAAACATCATAATATGGTTACCTCAGACCTTAAAACATCATTAAGTTGGTAAAACTATGAGGTGAAACATCATAATTTGGTGACCTTAGACCTTTAACATAATTATTTGGCGAAAATATGAGGGTAAAACGCCATGATATGGTGACCTTAGACCTTTAACATCATTATTTTGGTGAAAATATGAGGGTAAAACACCATAGTTTGGTGACCTTAGACCTCAAGCAACATTAGATTGGTGAAAATAAGATGTAAAACATCGCAATTATAGGGCAACACCAACATATAAATTTTAAACAAAACATCGTATGAAGTAATAGAATCTGAAGAAGTTGAACTACTTATGATTATTATTAAAAGGATTCAGAGTTACAAGCCAGAGTGTCAAGAGGCCATCAAAGTTCATAAAAATAAGAATTACAAACAAGTTCATCAAAGTTACATATATTGAAAAGCTTCACTAGTAAAAGAGCCTATGTCTCGGCGGGAGCTGACCCACTAACGGCATCAGTCGTCTGGCCAAGGCCGACATTTGTGACTTCAACTCCATCATCATGATGAGTAGCATCCTCAATCTATGTAACCTCGAGAGGAACGGTCTCGGCTGGAGCAACATCACCCTCTTCAACTTCCTTCGAGGCCTGAGTGAACCCAGGGTCTCCAAAGCTGAGGTCAACAAAGCCTGATGCAGTTCAGCCCCCAGAATCACTCTCCTTCATGGCTGTCCATTTTACAGTTGCTTTGATACCCCGCCCTCGGTATTCAAAACCAAAGCAAAAAAATTCATCAGAGACCTTGTAGTCCTCGATAGCCTGCTCAGTAGCATCTTCCAAAGAAGCCTTGACTGCAGCATCAACTTTAGACTGAAGAACATCGTCCTTGGACCTCAGAGCTTTGTCATAATCTTTCTTGACCTGAGACATGTTGTTGTTCCTCTGCCTGATGACTCCATTTAACCTTTCAACCTCTGCATTCAGAGAGGCCTCAACCTTCTCAGCTTCTTGACCCTTTTCTATAAGGGGCATCTTCTTCAAAGTTCAATGAATAAGACGATAAAAAGACAATACACCCTATAGAAAGATATCAGATGTATGAATTTATGAGTTATAATTTCTAAAAAGACGATATTACACTTATGAGTAAATGAGCAAAAAATTGATACCTGAATTGACTTGTGGAGAGCAAACTCGTCCAATAAAGGGACATATAATGTGCATAGGAAACACTTATCTTCCTCAGTCATTATTGTGCCAATAGCATCGGTAACTTTCAGACTGTGGCTGATCAAGCTATTTCCGATTTTAAGTTGAGATAGATGAGTAGACAGGGCATCATTTGTAGAAATGAGTATAGCACGATCCTTGGCCTGAGTCTTTCTCGGCCTCGTATGCGTCGGTTCAGCCGTGGACTTCCTCTTTTTATTAGCATCGGCCTTGGAGGTGCCGATATTCCTTTTTGAAGTGGGCGGTGGTGAACTCTTACCATCTCTCTTTTCCATGAGCTTCACCAGATTAGGAGCAGACATCTCCCCAAACTCATCTGGTATACCTGTTGGATACTCTGCAAGACAAGTCCCTGAGTTAGTCAGTCAGAGATAAAAAATATAAGAGGTATGACTTGGGTAAGAAAAATGTTAAAAACTTATGGAGTTATTCTAGGGGACCACCCCCAAACCTATCTGAGAAAGATAATAGAGGGTCATCAGATGCTCATATTTGACGAGACGACCTTTATCGCCCTGATTGCGTAGGTCCTCGACGTTCTTGTAATTGTACTGGATAAGTCCAGGGTCGGCTTTAGCAGTAAGGGAGACCTTCCCCCTTCTCAGAGGGGTCCTTAGAATCGACGTTCCAGAAGCCTCATCTGAACCAAACTCTCATACCCCAGAAATAAAGAAGTACCGAGGTTTCCAATTATAATTTAAAGTTTGGGTAACCAAGATCATTTTCTTCTCTGATTTCCTAGCTAAGAAGTGATAGTAGTAGGGATGGTTCTTGGCAGACATGGGAACGTAATAACTTATAAAAAATCTAACTGGAAGGTCTGAATGGTGAACAACACTCCAAAGGACGATGGCCCCAATCATAACCCTCCAGGCATTTGGGGACAGTTAGGAAGGGGAAAGATTTATATGAGAGAGTATAGCTCTGATGGTTGGGTGAATAGTAAGACAAAAGCCCAATTTAAACATCTACTCATAAACACAGATTTCTCCATCTCGGCCATCGAAGGCCCTCTCATCCTTCAGAGGTTTCTTAAGGATGATTGAAGAATATATGAAATAGAGGTACCTGAAAGTAAGAGGGTCGTATTCGGTGACGGTACTCTCATACTCGGCCGCCTCAGAGGTATCAAGATCTCTCCCTTCATCATCGTAACCATCCCTAGCAACGTCGGCTTGGGCAGTTGTAGGGGAACCACCAGGAAACCTCTAAGAAAATTCAACCTCGGTGGCAGCTGACATAGGAATGGCATCAATAATGGGGGGAATTGCCACACTGGGACCTAATATTTCAATATCGAAAGACCTACGGGAAGAGATAGCACCTTGGTGGGATGAGTCACAACTTAAAACCTCGGCTTCCTCAGGGACCTCATCGTGCCTAGGAGAATAATCCATAGCCTCTTGAAAAGAGTCTACATATTCACCTGCTTCAGACATTGACATAGGGTCTGAGGAAAAGGACTCAGACATTGGGACATGATCCTTAGGAACCTCTGCAGGCTAGTAGGCTCTACATACTCTGGGTATATGACCTTTAGGGGTGGAGGAAAAATTGGTCTGAGGGTAAAGTCCTCAACCCTATGAGATTCCTTTTATGCTAGCTCTATCTGCCTAATCTTCTCAAAGGTCGTCTCACGAAGAGATGGGGACTCTTTTATAAGTTGGTATAAGGGTCTGAGCATAAGGAAGATGACACTACACTTAAGGGAAAAACTCAAACTATAAACAAGTACACAACTTAAAGAACCCAAATTAAAGATCAAAGTGTGGAAGTTGAAAGGTCTCAAACGAAGAACACCAAGAACACCCTAAGCTAGTTGTCGAAGAAGATGATCGAAAGGTCACCGGAGAACTTAAAAAAAGGAATTTATGGTTAAAGTAACCTCAGAATAACCTGGGATGTTCCTAGTGCCACCCCACCACTGCAAGCCTAGCCCTACAACCACTTGGCAGTAGTGAAAACCCTCGCCGAAAAAAGAAAAACTCGCCAAAAAATTAAAACTGTAAAAATGATGACCAAAAATGGAAAATGAAAGGTTGAGGAGCAATACTGATTGATTACGATTGAAGAAGGAAGAGGTTAGAAGCAGAAAACCTTGAATCACAGCAAGCAATGGAGGGATTGAAGGAAATCGCGATGACAGTTGCAGAAAAGCTTAGGCGGGATAAAATTGGAAGAAGAAAGAGAAAAGAGGAAAGAGAAGAAGTTTTTAAACTTTCTCAATGATGGGTCATGATTTACAATGCCCCCATCATTAACCTTGGAAACCTAAAAGACATTGCCAGAAATATTAACACCTTGGGAAATACGTTATCACTTCAGTGAGTGACATGTGTCAAGGAATCACTTCACACCCCAAGGCACTAAAAGAAACTCAGCCTCGGCCTAGCATACCCCTCAATCACCTACTTACATAGGAGACTAAGGGATATGGGGTGATTGATATTCCCAAAGTGCACCCTCGTACTCAGAGTCACTAACCTCGGCATGTCTCACATTCGAGTTGACAAGAAGCTCACAACTTCCATCAGAAAGGTCATATTCTGAAAGGTCGGCTCTCTACTACCAACCTTAGCTCTACAGCAACTGAGGTTAGCAGCACCTTATGGGTACAAGTTATTGTCAACATCCTACTCTTCTTGATCCGACGTTACATCTCACCTATGTGACTAACCTCGGCCAGTCTTCCTGGCCGAGGTCATTATGGCTATTAACAAGACAAAGAAACATTTTCGGACTTCACCAACCTCGTACTCGTCTAGGTCGAGGTTACACCAGTCAAGGACACAAGTTCGAGCATATGTAAGCACATGTAAAGTTTGGAACACGTGATCAAATCCGTTATAACCGAATAATTCCCCTCACATGAGGGAATATTGTGGTTATCATTATCTACATAAGATCGGCCAGGTGTCATCATCATACTGGTTCGATCCTCATACACATGATCATTGCATTCTTGGGGGGTACGTTTCATCCCCCAAGCACTATTTATATAGGTATTCCTCTAACTTGTAAAGGGATCGATAATTGCAACCCTAACTGAAACTCTGTTGGTTTACACAGTAGAGAGAGAAAGCTTGGGAGATTGTATCTATGGCAATTAGTGCCTTCATCTAGTGAAATTATTGACACACTCACAGTGGACGCATGCCTAATTGGATGAACCACTTAAATACTAGTGTTCATCCTCTTCTCCTCACCTCCCTCTACTAGATATTCACTCTTGTGCTGTCATTGTTATTGCTAGTTTGAGCTTATTAACACCTCATAGCGGTGGTGCTGTTTCCAGCATCATCACTAGTTATTGGATAAGGTTGATGTGAATAAGGCGCGAGGTATCCACTAATCAGAATGATTCATTTACACCAAGGGCGTAGAAGGTAGGGCCTTTCTCCCAAGGAGGGAAGTCGGGCATTGACTTCCTCAAGGATTAACGAGTCGTATATTGCGCTTGTATATGAGGACGAATGGTTGTGATTCGATTCATCATGTCTAGTGACCCAGGCTAGGTTGTATGTCCAGGAGTGGTACCCGGGTAGATTTTTGGGAATGACTGGCACGACTTTAAGTATACGGTATAGGTTCGCTTTCAGAAGTCAGAACCAAATGTCTAGAGGTGAAATTCCTCGACATGGTTTCTAGTCCCTCTGACTCAAATGTGTTCCCTTCAGTTTTGGTAATTGGGGTTCACTATTCTCACCCGTGTGGTGACTTAGATTGGTACCATGCCATGTTACAACGTGGTTGAGCCCGAGAGAGCGCAGTGGACCGGGTTTGGTCATTGCAATTCGGTAACTGGGTGCGCTCATCTGGATTATTCTTATTGTTGCATAAAATTTTTCGTACAAGTGGATATGATTTCGACCACTCAGTTTGTTCAAGGTATAAATATCCCTTTAGACTAGTGGACACTCTACTGGATATCTCGATAGTAAGTGGCTCGGGTTGTGAAAAGCGGAATGATGGTTGAGGATGCAGTAGAGTGTTGAGAATCGAGGACAACCTAGCATACAATGTTGCTTTGCCACGAAGAGCGGATTAGAGTGAGACACTAGTGAGTGCTCAAGGACGAGACACCTAAGGTAGTGTTAGGTTCATGAGAGTGACACAACGAAAGGTGTAAACTGAGCGTACAACAATGATTTGATGGGATTATTCCTCTTTGGAGCGAGAGAATGACATGGTATGGTTATCGGTAAATTCACGTGAGTTATATAGTTAGGATAACCTGGGAATTTGTGGGACATAAATGTGCAGTCCTAAGCTAGAAAATTGATTTTGGTTATATATACGACGAATGATTGTATCATAATTTGCTTTAGGTGAACGTTGATCCCTAAAGACGGTATGCCCGTAAAGGCACCAGTATGCCTTAGATACTAGCATAGGCAGTGCTAGGAATGGTTTGGACTTGATCGTAAGGCGGGTGGAGACTCAGAGTAAATTATGTAGCGGCATGGTTGACGAAATGATAAGCATTAGAGCAAGTTAAACATTTGGTGACTTTAGTACAAAGGAACTCGATGAATTGTCTTGGAGGATTTCTAGGACTTAGAGTGGAAGTTGGAGGGAAGTTTGTAATATCTTGCTCCAGTAAAATTAATTAAATTGTATATTGATTATAATCGAGGAGGAGTTAATTATAATTATAGAGGAATTATGGGTGAAAAGTTGGAGAAAAATAAAGAGAAAAAGAGATAGGGTCGTTCAAATGTCATAGGATTGTCGTTCGAATGACAATACATAGGTCGCGAGATGGATCGTTAGAAATATTGCTTCTAACGACGTGCTACTGGTTGACAGTAGCAGGTCGCGCGATCCATAGATCGAACGACATATGCCAAGTCATTCTAATGACATAGGGAAGTCGTTCGGAAGACATTGGTCGAGTTTTTAGATCTAATTGCCCCTGTGCGCTGTCACTATTTGGGGCGTTGATTTTATGTATTATTGAGCCCAGATTGTCCCAGAAAAGGTAAAACGCGTTTTTAGGTTTAAGGGAGGTTTATTAAGGGTTATTTGGGTTGTTTTGGTTTATTATTGTTGGAATAAGGAGAGATAGAGTGAGAGAGAAAGGGGGAGGTGGGTGGTCTTCCACCTCCATCCACCACCATTCCACCACCAAACCACCACTCTCCCGCCATCTCCATGGTGCGTGTAACCCAAAAATACCCATTTCCACCTTTGACAAAGAAGACCTACGAATTTTGGAGAAGTATTTGGGGGACTCATTGGAGAAGATGAAGTGGGGTTTAATGGAGTAGTAGGTAGTTCTTGCTTTGGAGCTTTGGAGGATGCTTTTGGTATCCTCATGAGGCCATCTTAGGAGGTGGGGGTTTCTCCTTATACATCAACACTACCATTGAAGTCATTAGAGGTGGGTAAACCTTACTTTTAGTGTAAGAATGTTATTTTTGCATTTATAGTCTTGCATTTAGGCTATTTGAGTGGGGTGTGTTTAGTTTAATGGTGTAATTGTTGTGTAGAAAATAATAAATATTTTTATGGAATAAAAATGTTGAAAAGTGTTATTTTTGTTAAAAATAAGGAATGAATAATTATTTCAAGGTTTTGAAATAGTAAAGTGGGTGTTTTGTGAATATAGTGTATTTTCTATAAATAGTAATGAAAAACATTTTATGAAATTAAATGTTTGCAATTGATGTAATTTGTTGGAAAATGATATCTTATTGAAATTAAGAATAAGAAAATATTTCAAGGTTTTGAAATATTGAAGATGGTATTTTTATGAAAATGGGCATTATAAATATTGATAATAAAGATTTTATGAAATAAAATGTTTGAATATAATGACTGTAATACGCCGTTTAAAACACAAGGTGCTACTTTGATTAAAACTAAACTAAATCCTCAGCATTTAGTATAGAGCATCTATATTCCATAAAATAAATATAATGATTTGAAAATTTACACTTCCATAATAATTACAATTATATTTTACTAAAAAATAATACTAGGCTCTCCAAATAAATTACACTGCCAAACTATACAAAAATAAAATCCTCCAAATGTCTTGCTCTAAAATCCTTCCAAAAATCCATAGTGTCCAAATTCAAGCTAACCTTCCATTGAAAGAAAATTATGGGAAGTAGACAATATGACAAGAATAGATGCTCAAAACAATAACGGTGAATAAATGTAGTAATACGAATCTGAATTCAAGTTCAATGCGACATCTTAGCATTATACCAATTTAAATTTTCAATAACACATTAATAGGTCACCAGGCCTCACCTCACCTCACCTAAGCTTCATAAAGCCTCATCCTGGCTATTGGACTTTTAAACTATTGGTGGGTGACCATTCTCCATGCCATATAAAAATCTCATGACGCCATGCCTATCAATAAATACAATATCTCAATCGAATTAATATTTTAGATTCCAATAAACGTCACGATATTAACAATATTAGTACAAATAAATGAGGAACAAAATAACTACTCTCGAGAGATTTAAGGAGCATATTTCATAAATCACGTACCTTAAAATCATCACAAGAAACTCATAAGATTCTACCTAAAAATTATGATCACACCATTACGTTCCTCTCACGAAAACAATCAAAATTTATTCTAGCCCACACTTGAGAAAACACCAAATAAGCCTTCAAAACATGGGTTGAATCTTGGTTTAAATGGGGCTAGGGTTTGTAGGAGGAAGAAGATGAAAATTATTAGGGTCTAATTCTCTTAGAGGTTGTGAAAATATGTTTGAAAAGTCCTAACCCCGTATTAATTTAAGTGGAGAAAGATTAGAGAATTTAAGTGGCATTAGAATCCTATTAAAACTAAAATAGTTCGCATGTTAGTCACGTTCCAGAACCGTGACAAACAGTTAATCACGCCTTAAATCCATGATAAATAATCTGAAGAGGGATTTTTATTTTGGCCATATTTTTTAGCCTAAAGAGTTTTATGTTATGATGACTTTTCTAAATGACCCAAGATTTAAATATACTCATATTATGAGTCTTTTAAGCTAGATTTTTGAAATTCTGAATTAATTTAATTAATTACTGGATAAAATTACGGGTTGCTACATACTTCCCCACTACATATGGATCACATAAAATAACGCTCACATATGGCTACCCATACATATCATGATTAGGCATCCATACACCCAATCCTACCCGCATGTAACATAAATGTCGTTTACCAAAAAAACTCTAAGAATCCTCACACTAAGATTAATACTTCTAACCTCAATGACTATAATGTCCTTAACATAACTCCCTATCTCTAAGAAATACATATAACACGTATGCCAGACCCATTACCTCTAAGAGTACGAATCAACGAAGGGGATCAAAGATCGATAATGCGAAAGCTAAACGGACTCATAACCTACGAGACCTAATACCATGCTCTCATACCATCTATAACACCCCGCGCAAAACACACGACACTACTATGATTAAAACTAAACTAAATCTTCAACAATTAGTATAGATGATCAATACTAATTGTTGAGGATTTAGTTTAGTTTTAATCGTAGTAGCGCCTCGTGTTTTGCGCGGGGTGTTACAATGACATATTTGGGTAAGTATTGACGAAAAATGTTTTGTAAAAATGATGATTTTATTATAAATAGACATTTGTTGAATTTGAAGGAATTAAATGTCGTTTATGTTTTGAATATATAATTTTTGCAAGTGCTATGAAATCCTATAATGAAAAATGTGTTTAAACCAAGCAATTGGATTTTTAGACTTAAAATCAATCGCCTCATCCATATAAACTTGTAGTATTTTGATATTAGATGTATAAACAAGTTTAGGGAAGGTTTTGTTGGGTTTAAACAAGAAATAATAAAAGTTGAAATATTTTTCTTCCAGGTATGTGCAATTGGGACTAAAAAATATGAAGAGAATGAGGTTAAAAGACTACATGTTAAGTAAAAAGAAATGGTAATTTTCTTATAAAATTAGTTTTAAGTGTAAATATATTTCTTGAATGAAGAAGTAAAGAAATGCATGCCTGGGAAATGTTGATAAAAAGTATTCATTAAGTGTTAACGAGTAAAGATGGAATGACTAGTGAGTGTAACTTATTAATGTTGTGAAATATTAACATTTATGAAATTAAAAAGGGATTAAAGGTTTAAAAGTGTTTCCAATCAAGTAAAAGATTATTCCAAGTGTAAAAAGGTGTCAAAGGCTTAAAAACACTTAAGACGTTAGTGTGGATGACTAATTGTGTTTTGAGAAATTAACACTTGTGAAAATGGAGTAAAAGGTGATTTTTGAAACAAATGGGTAAAATGATAATTTTACTTAAAGTGGAATATTTTTATGAAATAAAAATATTGGAAAGGGCGTTACACAAAGTAGTACTAAACGAATATGATTCTTGGAATAAAAATCAAGGTTAAAGTATAAAGGACATGGAATGGTAAATTTTCAAAGTGTAACACAAGTTGGGGTGGTAAAGTCCCTGACTTTGGCTTTGGCTTCGGTCAGGTAAAAAGGAAAGTGGAATAATGTCGATATTTGTAAAATGTTAAAACACATAAAATGAACTTTGATGAGACCGGGATAAAGCAAGAAGGTCCCCGAGTCCTTGGGTGAAAAGCCCTAAATCACTGGCCAGAGCATATGGTGCGCATAGCCGGCGGTGTGGAGCCCGTGGAAGTATACGATATATGAAGATTTCAAGAAAAGATAAAGGAAATATGAAACATGTTAAGAAAAGGGTTGTGTGGTAAAATGTGTTAATACAACCTAACTTGAATAAATGTAATAAGTGTTTCGGTAAAGGTGAAATAGACAAGTAAATGCGTAAATCTATTAATGTCCATAAGATAAGGTAAAAAGGGTAAAGTAAGTGGGTAAATGGGTGATTAAGCAATCAAGTTATTAAGCCCATAATTTTCATAAGCATGTATTGAAAGGACAAATAAGTATTTTCTAACATGGTGAATGCGCGTGTTGAAATGGTGCTTTCAATGAAAATACTAAAGTATATTCAAATGAATAGAAAAGGGTGATTTAGGTAAAGGAATGGGTTTGGGTAAATCAAGTGTAATGGTTGCAAGTATTGAACAAGGTGTCTTAAGCAAAGCGAGAAATGCTAAGTATGAAAAAAGGAAGTCTTTACTAGATTAAGGTGGATTAATCTGGATATGTAAGGTTTTTCGAAAGTAAAACGTTTAATGCATTAGAATATGTAGTTTTCAAGGGTATACGTATGTAGATATATACATATTTTTGCATGCATGTGGTTGTAGCGTGTGAGTATTCCTTTTTGCCGTTCTATTCTATACTGCTTGTATAAATCCCATTGGGCATAGGCTCACACCCTCGCTTTCTTACTGTAGGTTGGGTGCGATTTCGTATTTTGAGGGCTTTATATAGTTAAGTATTTTTTATTTATGTTTACATTAGTTGCTCTGTTTACTTGGACTTTGAGGTTATCCCTGTGGGTCCTTTATGTTGTTTATCTTGAAATTGGACTAGCAACATTATATAGGTTGTTCCATTGTACTTCTCACCTAATGCTCGGGTCGGACCGGGTTGACCCATGGGTAACCCATAAATCTAGGTCGGGGCATTACAAGTGTGGATAGTGCTAGTATCCCAAGAGAAGACAGTCCTCGAGCAAGAAATGTGTTTGATATTTAATTCCTCTTACAATGAGGCAGATTATGAAGCGCTACACGACGAATAGAAAAAAGGCACTCTACCTAGGCGCCATCACCTTGATGTTTTCTGTGACTCAAGGATGGTATCAAATCAAATATCAGGAGACTACAATGTTAGGGATAGACTTATAGATGCATACCTCTAAGAAGCAATGAAATTGGTCCCTAGATTTGTATACGTACACGTGCAACAGCTCCCAAAAGCTAACAATAGTCATACAGACACCGTAGCCATACTTTTTTCGACTATGAAAGGAGATCTCTGTAACAACCTGCGTAATTTTGGGTTATTTTAATTAATTTCTGGAAAATGAAGGAAAATAAAGTTTTTGATAAAATTATTTTTATTGCTCAAATATGTTGAATATAATTTTTAAAGGCGAGAATTTCAAACGGTTTCGAAAACGGAGTTAAAACGGATTTTAAAATGATTTTTAAATGTTTTTAACTCTTAGAGTTGTTTTGACTTCCAACTCTTCATTTCTTTACCCTATTTAAAGGAGTCTTTTGGATTCCAACTCTTTATTTCTTTGCATTATAAAAGGAAGTCGTGGGTAACCCTTTAACCTACTTCTGGCATAAATTTTGGCAGCAAATATATTTTATATTCCTCTTCTTTTTATATACACATTGGCCCTTGAGATTTGTGAGTTCCAACCTTAGATTAGAGGTGTTCTTGGGGATATTTTTGTTGGAGGTTCTTGGAGGAGCTTCTGTAGATCTTTTGTGTTGATCTTGAGGATGTGATCATTGGTTTCTCATCATGGTTTGAGGTATGGTATTTTACACAATATGCTCCTTAAATCTCGCGAGTGTCATTCTCTTTGAATTCTTGTTAATTGAACTCATATTTGAATTGATAAATTTATTGAAATCTGGAAAATAATTGTTGAAATTATTTTGATTCATGTGGTATCATTATATTGTTGATGAGATTTTAATATGGCACGGATGTTGGGCACCCGCCAAAATTCCTGTTTCTCGGGCTATGGCTTGATAAAGCATATACAGATGTGGTGAGGCCTCGTGACCCGGTTAAAGTGTTGTTGAGAAATTATATTGATAAATGCTTTGAGGTTTGCATTTCGATTTGAATATTCGCACTCGTGTTGTTACGTTTTATTCATCGCTAACATATATTTGTTGAGCATCTTTCTTGTTGTATTGTGTACTTTCCCATATTTTCTTTTAGTGGCAGGTTAGCGCGGATTTTGGGGCTCTATGGAGATTGATTTTAGCGAGGATTGTTTGGGAAAGATTTGTATTATTTTGATGTATAGAGCTTTGGAGATTTGTATTTTTCAAATTAGTTGTTTTATTTTTATTCGAGAGATTTGGTATTTAATTTGAAGAGATTGAGATTTTTAGTTTCTCTTTTATTGTTGTGGGACTTAGATGCTCTATACCTTGTGATTTGTGGATTTGGATTTATTTTATCGCATTAGCTCTCCGTTCGCTCTCCTCGGGCGGACGGGGTGTTACAATCTCAAGCATACAATCCAAGTAAAATTTCTTGACCAACCCAATATCAACAAGTGGAAGTTAACCGAGCATGTTATGTTCATCGATAGATCCCCAAATTGGATGGATTCAATAGTCCGATACCTGAAAAATGATGTTCTGCCTGGTGATTAAGGATGGCAACGGGACGAGTTTAGTGGGTTTGGATAAAATCGACCTTGACATTGTTATCCGTCCCCAAACTTTCCCCCACTCCCGCTTACCCCGTGCCCCACCCTTTTTAAAAACCCCACGGAGTCTCGAACATGCCCTAATTTCTTTTAATGATATTTTAAACTTATATTATATAATACATCCCAACCTAAGAGCAATATATATTGTTATTAGTTTAATTTAATTCATTCGATATTTTCATAAAGACATTTGCTAATAATTCAATTACAAGCACATAATCACTTTTGTGTCTTCAACAACTTTATTTTTCTTAAAAAAATCATATTTTTTTTGTTTCATTTAGCAAGGAAAAATCAAAAGGATTTATTCAATTATCTCTAACTTGATAATCAAATACATAAAATCAAATGCATATAGCAAGGCCACACATTAGATATATTTACAATAATAATAATACATGTTATCCTAATAACAATATAAATTGTTATTAGTAGTTTAAGTTAATCCATATTGCAAGGTCACTCATTCTTCTGTTTCATTTGGAAAATAACGAAAGAATTTATTTACTTATGTATTCATCTTAGAACCATACATAAAAATCTCAGAACCATACATACAAATCTAAAGGTGTGCGATGGTAGAGGAGTCTGTAGGTATATGAGGAGTCCGACGATATGTTCGGCGCTTCAGATCGCCATTGAAGAGTTCGGTTTCTGAAAGAAGTTGTGCATTTCTGATGATTTTCGACGCATTTAATATGAACAAAATACGAAGGGAAATGAGATTAAAGGGAAGGGTCAAGGGAGGGAGTGGGGATTATAGAGAGATTTATCCTTTTGAGTTAATGTGTGCAGTCGTAAGCATGAGATGCAGGGAAGTAAATTGAGTCTAAAAGTCTAAAACTATATATATAAGGGTATATTTGTAATAATACCCCTAAACGGGGAGCATTTGAGGTCTTTATACAATAAACCTGACTCGACCCGAACCCGATTTGTTTATCCAAAATTCACTTCAATTAGGTCGGGGGTGGGGCGAGTCCCTACCAAAACCCGCCCTATTACCATCCATATTGTTTATTAGAACAAGGCACATAGTCGCCGAATGATAAGATTTATCATTGCTCTTTCTCATGACCATAATTACAATGTGTTCACCCAGATGATGTCGATCAAACCTTCTTCGAGTTGCTTGAGGGGATATGAGGGATCCACGTTGGGGCATATCGCTAGAATTTAGAGCCATAAAAGAGGTATATTGGTGTCCGTATATGCAGAATGACACAGTGACTTATCGCTGAAAGTGTAAAAACTACCAACTCTTTTTACCTCTAGTACATTATCCCACAAACAACCTCAAGTCCCTCATAATCCCTTAGCCCTTTGCATAATGGGGACTGGACATTGTTGGTCCGCTACCTCTTGCATCCGGTAGTAGGAAGTTCGTCCTATTTGGCAAAGATTATTTCTCCAAATGGCTAGAAGGAGAACCGCAAGAAAATATCCGATAACTCATTTTGTTATTCCTTGGATCATCATCACGGACAATGGGACTTAGTTTGAGAGAATACTCTTCTAAAGTCTCTACGATGAGCACAAGATTAAACGCTACTACTTTTCGGTGGACTAACCTTATAATAATGGGCAAGAAGGAGCTTCCAACAAAATGGTCCTCGACGAAATAAGAAAGAGGTTGGAAAAAGTGAAGGGCAATGGACCGATAAATTTCCCCATATTCTCTGTACATACCGAACTACGTGTAGGAGATCTATGAGGGAAACACCATTTTCCTATCTTGTGGAAAGAAAGTTGTCATTCCATTAGAAATAGGTCTGTCGACCATAAATTCCTACTTAGTCGAATAAAACCTCAGTAATGAAGCGATCAGAGCATAAATTGACATTGTTATCGATAAAAGAGAGTTAGCTATTATAAAGATTGCCTCCTATCAGTAAAGGTTAGATAAACAATATAGAAAGGGGTCAATGCAAGGAACTTTAAGATCGGGGACTACTATCAAACCTCGCTTAAATCTAGGGTCGTCCGCCACCAAAACCAAGTCGGGTGCTAGTAAATAAAATACCATTCTTAGCATGTGACAGATATCAGACATATTATAATTATTCCATAAGATAAATAACTTAATTAGTCCCAAATTATTACAACTAACTATGCGAATAAAAGATCCATTACCATGCTAAATGCATATAATAATCCATTCTCCAATAATATAAAACTGAATTAATTGATTCCACAATGAAATATCTGATTAAAACCCATAACAACTTTGGAACCGAATGGCCCAACAAAACCATAAACTGAGTCTTAATGTAAATTACGAAGGAATGAAAACTAAACTAAGATACTAAGCATATAGTAAATAACTCCAGCCGCACCTCTAAGAAAATCTCCAAATAGTCCTATGCAGCTTCTCCAAAACTTATTCCTGAAAAGGTTAGTCAACGCATGAGGTCAAATCCTCGAGAATGAATACACACTACTCCCCTCAAATATGATCGAAGAATCCAAACTGTAGCATTATACATGATAAATACCACATTAGAATATTTTAATTCAACGAGATATGAATATAGGCGATCATAATAAATCACTAACTACCCTCGGTAATTCTTATTCAAAATTCACACAAATATGATTTTAACTTTCCAATAGTCCCATGTTGTTAATTTAATTAAATCAACCCAATCTATTATACTTCTGTAGAGCCCCGGGTTTTAATAATCACAATTAAAATAATTTCCTTGTTATATAAACTCAAGAGATGGTGCGGAAGCGTTGTAATTGTAACACAGGTGATGGTTCAACTTTCAAAAAATAACAACAAGTTTTAATTTCTCAAAACAAATTAAAACATAATTCAATTAAATCCAATTCAAGTCCTAGAATTTGCCTAAGTCATAATTAACAATTAAACAATGTTAGGCGAAACCAATTTTAGCAAATGACTTGAATAAACCAATTTTACCTTGTATTTAATTTAAGTCCCAAATTAAATGAGTGTGATATTTAAACCAAATTTTATCTTGAAATTATCCTAAGCATGGATTCTAAATTAATGAGCAAGATAAAATAAACAATGTCACACTACGCCGAGATGTACGAGGAAAAACCCAAGACGGGAAACAACCTCGGACGGCCCTAGCCACAAGTCCACTAGATACGGAATTACAATTACAAGACAGATAGACTTACAACGACTGACTCTATCCCTCTCAAGCCTCGGCGCTCCTTCTCGTAGAAACCTCTTCCTAGCGGACAACCTCGGAACACCACCGCGGTCTCGGAATCCACCGATGGGACTTTATATGGTCACCGTCACCCAAGCATGGAGCCTTTCTCCGTGTGGGTAGAATCTCAACAAAAGTCTTCTTTGTGATGGGGTGTAGAAGCAAACCCGAAACGTCTCTTGAATTCGGTAGAGAAAACCGGTGCCAAAAACTCCAAGCAATTGATATAAATATAGAAACTTGGATAAACACAATTGGGTGTAAACTAGAGTGTGTATGAATTTTTCTTTGAAAGAATAACACTCAAAACATGATCTTTTTCCTTAAACAAATTTTGTCTCAAAATACTCTCTAGGAGTTTGTATGGTATGAAAAAGATCTCCCTTGAAAAATGATTCCCGTCCTTGATAAAGCCTTAAAAAACCAGTTAAGAAACAAGTGGGATAATGGGGTGAAAACTGCCAAAAAACTGCTCAAAACCGTTCCCGCCTGGCGTCTCGTTCGAACGAACTTGACTCTCGTTCGAACGAGACTTCTAACGAGCGACCAGCCTGGGCTCGTTAGAATCTCGTTAGATACCTCGTTAGAACGAAAAACTCGTTCGAACGACATATCGAACGACTGACCAGTTTAGGGTCGTTGGCAAACTCGTTCGAACGAAACTGGTTCGAACGACAAAACTCGTTCGAACGAAATCTGGTTCGAACAAGAAAACTCGTTCGAACTACATTTCTAACGAACGACCAGAAAGTTTGTAAAATTCGATTTTGGCCCAGAAACTTTTATATACTTATTTTAAAGTTCTAATTGATTCTTTCTGAAAATAAAATGCAGTTTTTATTACACCTAACACCCAATAAACTTTGTTCCAAGCTCCTATATAAATATAATTACATTCATACCTTGGGAGCATGGAACCTTAGTTGATGACGTAGAAACGAGGCACACAAATCAGCATTTTGATGAAGCTTTAAATTCTTTGTCGCTACGTCTTCAATACATACTTCATAGGCTTGAGAACATTACAAATAAATACTATCCTATGAAAAAATGTTTTTGTCCGGAATTGAGCCAAAACTATATATGGACTCAATTGGAAATTTGTGTCCTTACAAATCTCCCCCTTTGGCTATTCCGGGACAAAAACCAAACAAAATCCTAAAGGGCCGTCAAGCTCTACTAGACTCAAAACATAACCCGCCCAAACTTGACTCAACCCAAGGATCAAACGCTTTGCCATTGAAAGATGCCGCTTTAGTATAATTCCTGCACACTTAAGCAAACTCATCAAATGCATAGGGAATATCAAAATATTAAATGCAATTCATTAATTACTCCCCCTAAATTAATTCTCCCTTTAAAACATATGACCACATGACCTACTTAGAAAGACGTCTCCCCCTAAGATAAATCTCCCCAAACTAAGATACAATAATAATAGGATTAGATACCATTTCTCCCCCTATCATCATTCTCCCCCTTTTTGTTCAGGAATAGGCAAAGGATAAAGAACTAATAAAACACGTTGAAGCTTAAAGTGTTAAGACATGAAAGCATATGGGCAATTAAAAGCAAGGCAAAGACAAACAAATATCATATATATATATATACTATAAATATACCAATAAGTACGTGCATATATAGATAGATATAAACACACACATGACACAAAATACAATAAGTTTGCACACTCGTATGGCAAAAATGTGTCATATGGAAACGGAAGTGTAGAGGTGTGAACTAGCAACAATTAAATTTAGACCCAAACACTTAAGAAACGTTCACGGAGTTCTCATTTGATTGCAAACTTCATCACTGTTAAATATAACCTCATGTGACAATATAAAGATTGAACTCAATGAACAAACATACACAATGCATACAAGCCTAGCATGATGATGATTCTACAAACCAAATAGAGTCATGTGACACCCCGACTAATTAAATACCGGGTAGCTACTCCTTTATTAAATTAATTCAAAATGCCAAGTTGGTCCAGTTAATAGCATCACTGTCGAAAACATTTTAATGATTACTAACCACCTAGTATTTAAAAAGTAAGTGCCAAATTTTAATTAAAGTCTGAATAACATGCAACAAGTGTAATAAGGAATAATAACACCATTCACCATAATGAAGTAAATAGAATAACCATGACAAAACGTAAATAAAGTCTGGAGGAAAAACTCCTCACTACAAATCCCACAACTGAAGTAAACTGAATACTAAATCAATACATGCCAAAGTCTGAAAACTGTAATGGAAATGTAACTCTAATAGAAATGGGCAACATGCCCTACAACTGATAGATAATGAATCTGGAATTCAAGTGATAGAGGCGTCTACAAGCAAATCCCTGTAGCTTCCACAAACAGCTACAGCTCGTCACCTGAATGAATATCCTACGCATGGTGTCCTTGTGGCTGGGCACCTAAAATGGTTTTACAAAGAAAATAGATTTGAAAAGCAAACGGGTCAGAGCCCGAATGTGGAGTTATATTTTAAAAACCTGCAAGTGCTTTAAAAACATTTAAAACATTAAATGCAAAGTACATGTTAGGACGTGCACTCACATGATATTCTCACCTCTCGTCTAACTGTGCACTCCTAACGTAAGTACCCATCTAGAGTGATACAAACTACTAGCTAAGTGATAACATATCTAGCTAGACTATCATAGGTCTTACCCTTATTACTCGGTTCCATTAACATAATAATGCTCGTAATTAAGTAGGGGTTTAACGCAAACTCAGATGCTCAATATGCAATATATATCACTATCAGTTAACTCGTTATATTTCCCGAAACAATACTGTAATTATATTCACAACAATAACATGAAGGTTCCCATTAATTAAGTGTATAATATTCACATCTAAATATACAATACAAGCACCCCGAGAACTAAGCTGTGGTGCACACATACTCTGCTATCCATCTCGGTACGTCACGTACATAAGGATTACATATTCCTAATCTCTCAGGAATAGTTCACAGATAACAACATCACAAACAATGGAGGCGAACATAGTCACATCACATGGGTCACGCACATACCTACGCTCCCACGATCAGCGGACTTATTAATATCCCAATAAGTCTTTCTATGACCTATGTTCATCAAGGTAACCAGTCTAAATCCGGGCAACACAAGGATTAGAGGGCCCTAAGCGAACGCAAACCTCCCGTGATAGCAAGTATGGTAGGTATGTCATACACACAATTCATATACCAATACTAAGTAAACATACATCTTAGTAATCCCGTAGTTTAATCGTAGTACATATCGCATTCTCGTACTAACTTATAATTATCGCAATTTATACTATTCCGGTTTATCATCATACGCGCCATAATCTATTCTCACGTCGTAGTAGACACTCAAGTCTCAACCCAAACCGTCCATTTAATATAACTCTCGTATATAATTTCCTTCTCATAAATACCCAAAAGTCCCAATTCTATCCTTACACCATCATTCGAATATTAACTATATCCTCGAACAAGTTTACGGGGCTCCAAAAATCAAAACAGTCCAAAAAGGCCCAAACTGTCAACTCGTTAGAAGTCTCATTCGAACGAGACTGTTCGAACGAGATCCCAGTTCGTTCGAACGAACTGTACCTTCTAACGATATCTCGTTCGAACGAGATATCGAACGAAACTACCCCTCGTTAGAAGAGACTGGTCAACTCGTTAGAAGCTCGTTCGAATGAGCTCGTTCGAACGACCTGGGTAGGGGCTTCTAACGACCTGCCAGTTTCGTCCCAGATTCTCTTAGTTACGTTTTTCATCCATTTCTACTCCTCAAATCTTCTCCAAAGTTCGTCCCAACAATGTTTTAAGTTCTCTAATCATCCTAAAACATGCTAAGGTCATAAACTAACATCTTTTAAGGCTTTATTGCACCCTATACATCATTAAATCACAAGATTCTATATTTTTCCCCAATTTTTATAAGAACATGAACCCTAGATCTTTATCATCATCAAATCCCCGAATTAAATCCGTTTTTGTTACAACCAACATACATTAATACCAGAATAATCATCTCTATGTAATTCTACATGCGATTTGTCCTCAATATTCAAGTTCTAAATCCAATTAACATGGGTTTTCATTCAACTTTCAAGAACAATTAAAATTCTTCAATTTCTAACATGGAAAGGACATTCTCTGAAATTAAATGGAATAAAGTCACTTGCCTTGGTTGTCTCTGAGTTTGGATGATGGTTTGATGAAGATTTTTCTGCAGAATTCCCTCTCTCCAAGCTTCTTCTCCAATGGTGGCTTAAGGTGGCTAGGGTTTGATTTGGGAAACTTAGAAAACTCTTCTAATAACCTACGTAGCCTTCTAGGTTAATATGGTTTGGTTAATGGGTTTAGTGGGTTAAATCCACATCAGATTAAAACTCCCAATTTTCGTCACTTTTAATTCCTCAAAATGTAAAATTACCAAAATACCCTTTAAGTTGCCGGTATGGCCTAAAAATACCCCGGGACCCAAACTACACCCCCGGCTAGTGTTTTCTGACTATCTCGACCCTTCCGGACGCGTTGGCGCACTCAAAACGACCATACGGATAATAGAAATAAAAATTACTTTTATAATTAAAATAATATACCATGACGCGGCGGTCACACGCGTCTCAACAAAATTTCTAAAATGCCGTATATCAATCTCACGACAAATTTTATAATACCAAATACATATATCAAAACATGTATGCACATAATCAAATACCAACTCCCATCTCGTTAGTATTTATAACCCGGATTAATTTCCAATTAATACGCATTTAATTAATTAATCCCAAAAATAAATATAGCCAAAAGTACGGGGTATTACAAGTCATGACATTAAAGACAACTAGGATAAACGGACATTGTGCAAACCGTTGATATACCAACCAATTCTCCCTCAATGAGCATATATATTATTTTGTTTTTGAATGAATATATCAAACAAACATAGGCCTTGGCAATTGCTTTCTGTTTAATGCCAAATATTCTGTTTTTAGGCCTTTGGATCACGTATTTCTTTTAGATCCAATCAACGGTGGCTTACTATCGCAAAGGATTTAATTCATCCTTTCGGAGCCCTTCCCCGTGCATATATGAATTTATCATGTTTTCATTTTTCACACAAATCTCACATGCAACGGATTTTGACATGCACTAGTCCTCCTAGGTCATAGATAGGTAGATGACTAGATTGGTAGGAGAACACCTCAAAAAGCTCAAATATAACATGTGACATTAAGATTTCAAAAGAGCTCGTGCATGTGTGAAAAGAGGCATATGAAAATAGAATCCATTTAATCAATACAAAATCCAACTACTCCATATAAAGGATGGTAAAGAACATTTTAAGGATTGAAAATCAAAACCAAAAGTTCTAGCCACGTGGGAGCGTAAAAGATGGGATTCAAACACAAATATATGCCACATAAAGTGTGTCAAACAAAAATACACACACAAAAAAAAATCTTTTTGAGTTTTTAACATTTTTAATCAAAAATAAATATCTACTCAAAAGGACAAACAAAAATCATTTGTATTTTTCATTAAGCTTAAATGAAACAAATAAAACACAAATGATAAACAAAAATCTTTTTATATTATGCATTCAATTCAAACACAAAATATAATACAAAAAGATAAACAAGTCATAATTTCTAGCATATGATATGAAATGGGGCAATGACAAGAAAATGACTAAACATGCATACATCTAGCAATGATATATAATATGAAGCACAAAAAGCTAGAGTATGCAGAAAACACTAACACATTCAACCTTTAAATTTAGCAAGGGAGGTTTTATGTGATAGTAAATGAGAATCAACAAATCTTGTATCTAGCGCATTTAATAGAGATTTCCTAACCCATATAGATTTATATTTAAAATGATGGGGATTGGGAAATAATGAAATGCTAGATAAATATTTCCTTGGACTTCTTCTAAGATCAAAACAATATGACCTAAGGTGACCTTTCCTACCACAATGCAAGCATGTGTAAACACGAGGAATGTTACCTAAGGTGTGACCCTTTTTAAAGTCCCTGGACAAGGTTGACCCTCTAAAACAAACAATGGTTATAGCTTTAGCAATGGAAGAATTTGAACAAGATGTGCTAGAACCATTAGAACAACTACTAGAGTCTTGAAAGTCATTTTTCAATTTTAAAATTTCGGACTCAAGTAATAAATTAGACTCCTCAAAATTATGGGACTCCTTCTTTAAATTTTCAATAATTCCTAGAAGGTTAACACGCTCTCCCTCAATATGAGCAAACTTGTCCCTAAGAGTCTTTTCACGATTTTCACTCTCTTTCTCGGACTTTTCTAAAATATCAAAATTTGAATGTAAGTCCATGAGCTTTTCACGAAAAATATCTTTTTGAGATAAGGAGATTTGCAAAGACTCAATGTGAGTTTTAAAACAAGAATTTTCATTTTCAAGAAATTTAATTCTTTTTACAAATCTCAAATTTAATTCCTTTAAATTTTCGTTACATTTGTTAAGCCCATTTAATTCCTCTCGAAAATCAAAAATATCATTTTCATTTAAATTGGACAAATTTTCATTAAGACGTCCCATCGAGGAAAAAAAATATAAGAGTGATAAAAATTGAACCACCTAAAAGGTAAGGAAATATAAAAAGCCGAAAAATGGATCTTTAACGCGATAACTTAGCGCTCCGGCTCTGATACCAATTTGTAGAGCCCCGGGTTTTAATAATCACAATTAAAATAATTTCCTTGTTATATAAACTCAAGAGATGGTGCAGAAGCGTTATAATTATAACACAGGTGATGGTTCAACTTTCAAAAAATAACAACAAGTTTTAATTTCTCAAAACAAATTAAAACATAATTCAATTAAATCCAATTCAAGTCCTAGAATTTGCCTAAGTCATAATTAACAATTAAACAAAGTTAGGCGAAACCAATTTTAGCAAATGACTTGAATAAACCAATTTTACCTTGTATTTAATTTAAGTCCCAAATTAAATGAGTGTGATATTTAAACCAAATTTTATCTTGAAATTATCCTAAGCATGGATTCTAAATTAATGAGCAAGATAAAATAAACAATGTCACACTACGCCGAGATGTACGAGGAAAAACCCAAGACGAGAAACAACCTCGGACGGCCCTAGCCACAAGTCCACTAGATACGAAATTACAATTACAAGACAGATAGACTTACAACGACTGACTCGATCCCTCTCAAGCCTCGACGCTCCTTCTCGTAGAAACCTCTTCCTAGTGGACAACCTCGGAACACCACCGCGGTCTCGGAATCCACCGATGGGACTTTATATGGTCACCGTCACCCAAGCATGGAGCCTTTCTCCGTGTGGGTAGAATCTCAACAAAAGTCTTCTTTGTGATGGGGTGTAGAAGCAAACCCGAAACGTCTCTTGAATTCGGTAGAGAAAACCGGTGCCAAAAACTCCAAGCAATTGATATAAATATAGAAACTTGGATAAACACAATTGGGTGTAAACTAGAGTGTGTATGAATTTTTCTTTGAAAGAATAACACTCAAAACATGATCTTTTTCCTTAAACAAATTTTGTCTCAAAATACTCTCTAGGAGTTTGTATGGTATGAAAAAGATCTCCCTTGAAAAATGATTCCCGTCCTTGATAAAGCCTTAAAAAATCAGTTAAGAAACAAGTGGGATAATGGGGTGAAAACTGCCAAAAAACTGCTCAAAACCGTTCCCGCCTGGCGTCTCGTTCGAACGAACTTGACTCTCGTTCGAACGAGACTTCTAACGAGCGACCAGCCTGGGCTCGTTAGAATCTCGTTAGATACCTCGTTAGAATGAAAAACTCGTTCGAACGACATATCGAACGACTGACCAGTTTAGGGTCGTTGGCAAACTCGTTCGAACGAAACTGGTTCGAACGACAAAACTCGTTCGAACGAAATCTGGTTCGAACGAGAAAACTCGTTCGAACGACATTTCTAATGAACGACCAGAAAGTTTGTAAAATTCGATTTTGGCCCAGAAACTTTTATATACTTATTTTAAAGTTCTAATTGATTCTTTCTGAAAATAAAATGCAGTTTTTATTACACCTAACACCCAATAAACTTTGTTCCAAGCTCCTATATAAATATAATTACATTCATACCTTGGGAGCATGGAACCTTAGTTGATGACGTAGAAACGAGGCACGCAAATCGGCATTTTGATGAAGCTTTAAATTCTTTACCGCTACGTCTTCAATACATACTTCGTAGGCTTGAGAATATTACAAATAAATACTATCCTATGAAAAAATGTTTTTGTCGGGAATTGAGCCAAAACTATATATGGACTCAATTGGAAATTTGTGTCCTTACAACTTCTCAATTTTATAATCTATTGCAGTACTCCCGAATAAATTCGTATTCAATTAATTCACGTTATTATAGCGGTCCTCCCGTCTCGGGTGGTACTCCCACCAAAATACATTCTTATAGCAGTCCTCCTACCTCGGGTGGTACTCCCACCAAAATACACATTCCTCTCGTCAATAGCGAGCTGATTCGGTTAAACTATCGATCCAGCAATATGACGAGGTTCCACCCACGACACGATATAAACACCAGCTAACCCATTTTAAACTGTTGGCCCCCGCACATTATGTACCCTACAAATTTTAATACCCTCTTTGTTATCCTAGGTATTAATTCTCAATTAATTATTCTTCTTGTATTCATTTTGCAAATTATCCCACCCTTATTATCAATGCGAGATCCTCAAAGCACCCTTAGTCCCATACATAAGGGTCACCAACACATAAATACGTCCTACCTAAATTATGGGATGAATTTCTATTAATAACTCATCCTAGTCTTATACCTAGACTAGCGAATCGACGACATAACATAAAAATCATCCCCACCCCAGAATCATCCATCCGTAAAAATCTACACTCACTAGTCCCAGACGTAGAAAGTCTAAATCGCAACTAAGACCTACTTATTGGTCTTATATCTAGAAAGCATCCAAAATATATGTGAGAGCAGACTATCAAAAATCCCGTCATACTCGCGATGATAAATATCATTATCAATTAATCATATAATCCAACAACGTATATAAACAATATCACAAATTGATTTGCAATGGCACAATTTAATTTAATTTAATTAGTAATACCGTCATCGTGCTTAACACACTTATTTCTATTAAATCGTTAGAGATTAATCAACATGCAAAGTTATGAAACACACCAAAATTGTCCACTTTTATTGACTACATAGTTTTTGCGTGTGTACACGTCCCGATTTCAATTAAAATAACCCCCCATAAATTCTACATGCGAACCTACACCCATAATCATCAAAAGCCAATACAGTAACCTACGCACCCAAGTGTTATGAGTATTAATTCATATGTAAAAAATTCATAAAAATAGTCCCAAAATTAGTGTCCACCTTCTCTAATTAAGTTACTAATTTATTTTAACGAAACACACGATTAAGGGTTTAGGCAACACTTAAGACGCATAATATTAATGGACAAGAATAGAGTATTCATGCTTGAAAAAGTCGGATGAAAATTTTGAATACTGTATTGTGTTCGTCTCATGAAAATAAGCAAGTTACGTTCTTGGGCCTTCTTAAAAATATGTAGTTTTGAGCTCCCAAAATATGATTGAAGCTGTGTTTAATGAAGGTTTGGAGTTGAAATATAAGGTGTGAGTATTCTGTGTGTACATGACATATGTGTAACCTTTAAGAAAATGAGTCAATGCCCTTATTTAAGGTGAAATAGTAAGACTCCTAATGATTGCCAACCCTCCAACAAAAAATTAATATATATAAAAAAACTTATGCTAACCCCCAATTAACCATGTGCGACCCAAGTCAAATGGAGTCAGTTAACTCCAAAATTTCCTGTATATCTCAAATTACTATGAAGGCCGCCCCTATGACATCGTCATTACCCATGGTGAAACAATAAAGGACTAATAATATATAATAAAAAAAGGAAAGAAATTAGCTCCCCTGAGTGGGAGCCATGCGCCCAAAATAAGGGCCATCTGCAGGAAACGTTAGCGCCTCCTTCTCTCCCTCACCCCAAGTGGGTTTTATCCAAATAAAAAAATTAATAATGATAATTTAATATTAACATGTTTACAAAATGGGTTACCTCTTTATTATGCAAAAAAAAAAAATAATACAATTGGATTTAAAAAGTTTATAAAATCAAGAATTTATTAATGTTTATTCAATTATAAAATTTTTTGAATTCCCATAATAAATATTTTATATATAATCCATTTTTGACCAACGATATTTAATTTAAATAGTTCACCAATTAAATGACATTTTTTTTAAATCTAAAAAAATATATCTTTTTGAATTTTAATTTAAAACGCGCTATTAAGTTTAAAATTTTTACGGGGTGTTACATACATCCCCACTAGCAAAGGAATTTCGTCCTCGAAATTCGACGAAGCCTAAATGCGCAAAATCAAGTAAGGATCACATATGCCTACCCATAGAGTACCATGATTAGGCGCCCATACACCCAAGCCTACCCGCACGAAACCCTCGATCCCAAAAATGCAATATATATATATATATATATCACCTACATAGATAAGTATCTAGAAAAAAATAATTACATACCGTGATCCTCTACTAGTCACGTCGTTGCTCCTGCGACGTCTGCTCATCCTGAGGCTAAAGTAAATAGCTCCTCCCGTAACCGGTCATGGTTGGTGCTGCGGCCACTCCCTATCCACCTGACACTGTCGGTGCTGCTAGCGCTCCCTGAACACCTGTCGCTGCTAGAGATGGAGGCCTCAGTCCTTGCTTCCCCTGTACTCATTGACCTTGTTGTCCTTGTGTGGCTTGACCCTGTCGGGTCTGTGCCACTTGGCCTTATTGTACCTCTCTCTTGAAACATTTAGTCGCTCGATGCCCTATTTTCCCATAGATAAAACACGCACCCTTAAAAGGTCCTGAATTCATACCCAGTTTTGCTCATCCTGTTGTTCTTGTCCCTGCACTTGAGGACCCTACGGAATATCACTACCCTGCTGTTCTTGACCTTTCCTCTGCCTCTTCCATTCTTGGTCATTGCGACCCTTATTTTTTGCTCCTTGTCCATTAGAATATTGTCTCCTTCCAAACTTCTTTTGATAATTAACTTTCTCTTGCCATAGTAACATCGCGGCATCCACCACCTGGGCATAAGTAGTGTATACTGGATTTCCCAACACCATCTGTCTAATCAACTATGGTAATCTCTTAATGAAGCATTCCATCCTTTTCACCTTTGTGTTAACCTCCTCCGGTACAAACATAGATAATTTTGTAAACTCTTGCTCATATTCAACAACTGACTTTGAACCTTGCTCCAATTCCAAAAATTCCCTCTTCTTTGCACACCTAATCGCATATGGTAAATACTTGTTATTGAACCTTATATGAAAATCCGCATAACTCAACCGATCCTTGTCCTCCGATGTGGTGGAACTCTCCCACCATTGAATTGCATCCCCCGTCAGCTTAAATGTTGTTAACATCTGCTTCTATAGATCCGTGCAGTCCACCATCCTCAAATGCCTCTCCATCTCTCTCCTCCATTGGTGAGCAACCATTGGGTTAGATTGCCCTTGTGAAAATCGACTCTCACTTTTTCCCAAGTCGAAGCTGTTGTACCCTGTTACTGCGCTTCTAAAGTCAATCATATTTGTCTTCCAATATTCATACCGTCCGCCGTGGCATCACGCATAATTGCCACTAACTCATCGGCATCTAACACAAACTACCTCTGCCTCACCTGGCCTGCGAATCCAGAATCTGAACCCTCTCTCCTATCTCCAGTCCTCCTAGTGTTCACAATCTAAAAAGGAAGGAATAAAAAAACCACCAAACTCGGAATGACTAAGAGTACAAATCATCAAAAGGAATTGAAGATAACTGCGCGAAAACTAAAGCGGACTCATGAACTACGAGACCTAAGACCATTCTCTGATTCCATCTGTCACACCCTACTTAATTCTAATGTCGGACACCACCAAAACCAAGCCGAGTGTGAGTAAATAAAATACTATTATTAGCATGAGACATATTAAAATTATTCCACAAGATAAATAACTTAATCAGTTCCATATTATAATAACTAACTATGTGAATAAAAGATCCATCACCATGCTAAATGCCAATAATAATCCAATCTCCAATAATATAAAACTGAATCAACTGAATCCACAATGATATATCTGATTAAAACTCATAACAACTTTGGAATCAAATGGCCCAATAAAATCATAAACTAAGTCTCAATGTAAATTATGAAGGAATGGAAACTAAACTAAGATACTAAGCATAAAGTAAATAACCCCAGCTGCACCTCCAAGAAAATCTTCAAATAGTCCTATGCAGCTTCTCCAAAACTTAGTCTTGAAAAGATTAGTCAACGCACGAGGTCAGAACTCCGATCATGAAAACACGCTACTCCCCTCAAATAGGATCAAAGAATCCAGACAGTAGCATTATACGTGATAAATATAACAATAGAATATTTTAATTCAATGAGATATGAATATAGGCGATCATAATGAATCACCAACTACCCTCGGTAATTCTTATTAAAAATTCACACCAATATGATTTTAACTTTCCAATAGTCCCATGTTATTAATTTAATTAAATTAACCCAATCTATTACACTTCTCAATTTTATAATCCATTGCGGTACACCCGCATAAATTCTTATTCAATTAATTCACATTATTATTGCGGTCCTCCCGTCTCGGGTGGTACTCCCACCAAAATACATTCTTATAGCAGTCCTCCCACCTCGGGTGGCACTCCCACCAAAAATACACATTCCCCTCATCAATATCCAGCTTATTCGGTTAAACTGTCGATCGCGTAATATGACGAGGTTCCACCCATGACACGATATAAACACCAGCTGACCCGTTTTAAACTGTCAGCCCCTGCACATTATGTCGCCTATAAATTTTAATACCCGCTTGATTATCCTAAGTATTAATTCTCAATTAATTATCCTTCTCATATTCATTTTGCAAATTACCCCACCCTTATTATCGATGTGAGATCCTCAAAACACCCTTAGTCTCATACCTAAGGGTCCCCAACACATAAATACATCCTACCTTAATTATAGGATGAATTTCTATTAATAACTCTTCCTAGTCTTATACCTAGACTAGCGAATTGACGACACGACATCAAAATATTCCCACCCCGGAATCATCCATCCGTAAAAATCTACACTCACTAGTTCCATACCTAGAAAGCATAAATAGCAACTAAGGCCTACTTACTAGTCCCATACCTAGAAAGCATCCTAAAATATAGGTGAGAGCATACTACCAAAAATCCCATTGTACCCGCGATGATAAATATTAATATCAATCACTCACATAATCCAACAACATATATAAACAATATCACAAATTGATTTGCGATGGAACAATTTAATTTAATTCAATTAATAATATTGTCGTCATTCTTAATACAATTATTTCCATTAAATCGTTATAGATTAATCAATATGCAAAGTTATGAAACACACCAAAATTGTCCACTTTTACCAACTACATACTTTTTTGCGTGTGTACATGTCCCGATTTTAATTAAAATAATCCCCATAAATTCTACATGCGAACCTACACCCAAAATCATCAAAACACAATACACTAACCTACGCACCCAAGTGTTATGACTATTAATTCATATTTAAAAACTTCATAAAAACAGTCCCAAAATTAGTGTCCACTTTCTCTAATTAAGTTACTAATTTATTCTAACAGCACCCACGATTAAGGGTTTAGGTGACACATAAGACTAATAATACTAAAGGAAGAGAATAGAGTATTCATGCTTGGAAAAGTCAGATGAAAATTCTGAATACTCGGTTGTGTTCGTCTCGCGAAAATAAGTGTAACCTTTAAAAAAAAGGGTAAACGCCCTTATTTAAGGTGAAATAAGAAGGCTCCTAATGATTGCCAACTCTCCAAAAAGGTTGATTAATATATAAAAAAAATTATGCCAACCCCCAATTAACCACGTGTGACCCAAGTCAAATGGAGTCAGTTAACTCCAAAATTTCGTGTATATCTCAAACTACTATGAAGGCCGCCCCTATGACATCGTCATTACCTTTGGTGAAACAATAAAGGACTAATATATATATATATATATATATATATATATATATATATATATATATATATATATATATATATATATATATATATATATATATATCCCCATGTGGGTTTTGTCCAAATAAAAAAGATTAATAATGATAATGTAATACTAACATTATTACAAAAGGGGTTATCTCTTTATTATGCCAAAAAATTATACAATTGGATTTACAAGGTGTATAAAATTAAGAATTTATTAATGTTTATTCAATTGTAAAAATTTTCGAATTCCCATAATAATTATTTTATATATAATCCAATTTCGACCAAGGATCTTTTAATTTAAATAGTCCACTAATTGAATGACATTTTTTTTTAAATCTAAAAAAAAATCCTTTTTGACTTTTAATTTAAAACGTGCTATTTAAGTTTAAAATTTTTACGGGGTGTTACAACTGCGTGCTGAGAAAGTTTATGGGAAGCGTGAGGAAGCACTCAGATGGGAAACTGAGGCCCAACTAGGAGGGTCTATTTAAAGTTATCAGACATAACTTGTATGGAGCCTACCACTTAGAAACAATGGAGGCCAGGGAGTCTCACGATCATGGAATGCAACCAATATCAAGAAGTAATACTTTTAAATATAAATTTATTTCAATTCTGAATTATTTTTCAAATATACTTTTAGATTTCTCGTACATATTTCGTCATGTAAGAATTTATCTCTACACATTGTTCAAAGTGGCAGGTAATGAGTATTTAATAAAGAACATTGATCAGCCAAATGGAATGTGTTTGGCATTTTATCACCTTAATGTTTATCATCTTTTAATTGTCTTCTTCAAGACTGATTGGATGGTCAACCAAAGTTAACCATTTGGTTCCTGAACAAGGATACTTATATTTTAAATATCTTCTTTTAAGACTGATTAACTGGTCGACCAAGGACCATCAATTATTAAAATGACTGGTTGGAAGCCAATAACTAATCAGGCCTAAAATGTTTTGATGATTATTAAAACATAAATAATTGCTCACAACCGATGAAGGGCCTACTGGTGAACTTAACTTACCCGTGACCAACCATGTTGAAAAAAATCCTAGATGGTAGATGACCCCATAAATAGGCGCATTCTTTCTTTTATATGTTTAGGTCTAAGGTCGGATGTGACGATATCACCTAAAAGGTAAGACCAAGAACCACGCAATGTAAAGGGAAGAAAAATATAAAAATTTCCCTTAATACTTTAATTTATTATAAGGTAATTGAAAAAAATAAGTGATTTACATTAAAAAAGTATATGTAGTTAGATCAGTTACGCAACCGTAGCTATTCATCCCCTGGATTCCCATCTCCAACAGGCTGGTAATTTAATGTAGAAGGCCTAACTGTCTCAGCCAAGTTCGTAATCCCGAGGGCCCTCTAGGAGTCACTATATTGACCAAATATGGAGGTTGTTCAAGCCCATCATCTTAATCAAGCCTGTAGTCTTATAGGTACTTCCTTACCAGGCTAATATGAATGGAATCCATTGGGATCCATGAAACATCAAGCTGGTAAGGGGGATTTTGGTAATTGGATTTACCAGGATCGTACCGATACCATCATTCGGAATCCTTCGGCACCTTGTCAAGTACTAAGGCATTGAGCCAACCATTCTTATAAGCAAGCATCAGTTAGAGTAGCATCCAGGTTAAGAAGAGCCTCATTATTACCAACCAACCACACTCGGCTCGATTGCTTATAAAATGAGAACCTAAGGTGATCAAGCTTCTCGAACAGGCTTTTGATGGTCGCCTCTTTATTTTAAAAGACTTATTTGTCTTCTTCATCTCCTTCTCCAACCAACCACTCTCTTTTTTATCAAAGGAAATCAAACTATATATGGTCGCATCCTTATCATGCAAGGTCTACTGGGCATTCTCTAACTCTTCTCTAAGTTGGCCATTTTCTTATTAAAAGAAGGAAGTTCCTTCTCCAGCTTGATTAGTTGGTTGCGACTTATTGGCTTTCCCAATTTCGTATCTTAAGTAATTATTTTCTTTCTTTAGAAGAGTATCAACCTCCTTCTCTCCCATAATGTTGGCATAAAGCATAAAGCTTTTCCTTGCATGAGTAGACTCGATGTCAGCCAAAGTATGGTAGAATCCTCTCTCCTTATCCATCTTGGCAAATTCCTTGTCAAACTTAACCCTTATAATGGCTACTGCTTATTTTTTACTACCTTGCGTGACATGAATCATGATTGATAGACAATGCTGTCTGCCATAGCTTAATGGAAAAATTAATGCAAATTTATGTAGTCCTCTATTGCTCGCGATGATGCATTAGGGCCCAATATCTTATTGAGATCATCATCATCATCATCATCATCATCATCATCATATCCAACAAAAATCCTTTCACACTCGTCCTTAAAGTCACATTGAGAAGCGATGAGCACTGTAAATCTCACCTTAAACTAAAAAAGGTCGGTTGTATTAACTAGACAAAAGAGAAAAGTGTACAGAATATCGTGATGAAAATCAATAAATAAAGTTGAAATCAATTTTAGATTTCATTAAAAGATAGTGAATGGGTTCGATGAGGGCGCAGTTAGTTTAAACAAGTTACTATGGTATCGTTTGATGTGTTTGTACCTAAATCTATGTCGCTAGTTCTTTATTTTTAGTTTTTCCCCCGAAGCCCTTTTTTTACTCCAAAAAAGCATAGAGTAGTTAATTTGGCCAAACTAGAATACGATAAGGACGTAGTTAATTTTGATAAGTTACTTTGGTATCGCTCGATATGTTTGTACTCATTTTCTAGTCGACGTATTTTTTTTCCAGTTTTTACCCCCAATCCCCATTTTTAACCTGAAAAGAAGTGTATATAGTCAATTAGGCCAACTGAGGCTCCGATGAGGATGTAGTTAGTTTAAATGAGTTACTGTGGTATTGCTGGATGTGTTTGTACCTAAATCAAGGCCTCTTAGTTGTTGTTTTCAATTTTCACCCCGAACACCCATTTTTAACCCTAAAAGAAGATGATATTACGAAAATCGAACATCTCTGTAAATACGTTAATTGTTATTATCAGCTTTCGACCCCAATGCAAAAAACCTACAATTTTAACTACACTCAAATGGAGTATAGCGGCTAGTCCGAGTATAAAAAATCCACAGGGAATGTTTGACAGACTTTAATTGATTCATTACTTCTAAAATAAAAGTGTAAAAGGTGATGATGATTTTAAAAGGGGGAAAAGCGGAAAAAGAGTTAATTATGCTAATTAAAACTAAGTGAGATTAATAAAATGAGATTAGGATCACATCCCCGCCATGGGCTAAACAACGCATATTAACGATTTTGGTTAGAAAACATTGAACCGAGCATATTTAATTAATTATAAACATTACACATGAAGAAAATTAATTTAACAATAAAAGGTTAAACTTTTAACCGAAAATGGTCACACGTGGATTAATTTCGAAATATCACTATAAACACTAACATTGCATGATAAAGAAAGTTAAATGCCTAATATTACAACTTTAATACACGAGGTTTCAATTAAATGCATTTTTACCCAAAGCCTAGATTTCAAATCTCGACACCTATTAATGGAGGAAATATGACCCCATCCCTTAACTTAGCTACTAGACATGATTAAAGAAAGAAATAAATCTAGTTAACCCATTAATGTCGGAAATATTTTGATATTGACAAAGCTTATGAAACTTTTTCTTGGAATTTCTTAATTCAATATCTTAGAAAGTTTAGATTCTCAGAAACAGTGATTGACCTTTTGTGGAGATGTATTTCCTCATCCTGTCTTTCTATAATCATCAATGGAGAAGATAAATGATTTTTTAAACCTCTATAGGTGTGATACAGGGGGACCCAATATCTCCAAGCCTTTTTATCTTGGCCTAAGAAGCCTTAAATATAGGTTTACATAATCTCATGCTAAATGGTAAAATTAAATCATTTTCTCATCCGAGAGATTGTGATTTAATTAGTCATCTTAGCTTTGTAGATGATCTCTTAAGAACCTTATACTCTTGACTCACTTGAGTCTACATTGTATAAGTGCTTATCTAGTTTGGAAATAGTGACAAAATTTGTCCATTCCCTAGATTCCAAAAAGCCTCAGACCCTACTCCTTATTCCTCTTAATTGATTGTTTAAAGGTATATTCTCAATCATCCACACACATTACACACATTAGGATTGCATTCATCCCATTTATATTGCATAAAATGATTGTGTGAGAGTTGTGTGTGTTTAATCCCATTTAAAATTAGTTATAATAATTTTTGGGAATTTTTAAGATTTTTTTAAATATTTTTTTTAGAAATTAAAATGTGGATTAAAAAGCTTTTGGGGTTATTGTGTAATTCCTGGTTTTATGTTTTCATACCTGGAAGTTGGTTTGGGTAGGATCCGAAAGCGCTTGAGAATTGAAGGTGCCTGTGTAATTAAGTTTAAAACGCGTGTGTGAGAGTCAATCTCAGCCTTACACCTTTCATCCTTATAACGACCTGATTTGTGTTTGTTTGTAGACACATAACCCTTATCTAATCTCAACCCTTGGATCATTGTTATCAACGAACTGCATGTGTTTGAACCTAATCCCTGTGAACCTCTCTAGACTAATGAGAAGACATTTAATCCACCGCTGTTCTTTAACCGTTGGATCAAGGTCAAAATCCCTTGACCTCATCTCAACCCTAGGTTTTGAAAAGACCTTCTCAATCCTTCCTTGCTCCCTATAAAAGGAGGCTTACCGTCAGCCTTTAGAAGACTTTTGGAATTTCGTCTAAAGAGAGAAAAGAGAGAGAAAGAAACCCTAAATCGTCCTAACCCTGTTTTAAACCCTAAACTCATATTTTCGAAAGTCAGTTTGAATAAAAACCAAACCTGAGTGTTTGAGAGTTGTTTGTGAGTTGGTTTGAAAGCCTGTTCGTGGTTAACACCCTCTTGAGTTTGAGATCTTGTGTCCAACTTAAACATTTGGGTTAGATCTGTATTTCTTTTTCATAGAAATTATAGATCTAGTCATTTTATGTTATATTACACTTAGATCTGCATATTTAGTTTCTCATCTTGAGAAATCACTTCGTTGACTTGTTTTCTGTAAATGTATTTCACAACTCTAGAATCAATAAAATTATTTTCTGTTTCTAGTTCTTTTGAAACAAGACTTCTTACCTAGTTGGAATCGCAATTGGTGTTTTTTAATTTCAAAATCATTTTCAAAACCCTCTGAATTGGTTATGACCTTGGCAGTCTTACGACCAAGGTAACCTTGGATTCCGGGACTTTTATTTCCTAAGAAGAGAGAAACTGAAAATCATAGCATATATATCTGATCTGTAATTTGATAGGACTGTTTGTATAATGTAAGTGTGCATGTGTGAATGCATGTGTTAGAGAACCATCACAAACACTTGTCACACTACAACACAAAAGTGTTGGTTATAAGATCTTGAATCTTCAAGAGTCGACGTAAAGACTGGAACAAAGTGGAGAAGTTAGAAAACTGGGAAAGCCACATCAATGTTATACCTGCAGAGAAGTTAGAATCAAACCAATGGGTACATTTCTAAACTTACATAGGACTGTTTTGTGTGTATGTGTCTTAAATAGTTTGTAACTTGTATATTTTATTTTAGTAGATTTTTTGGTTTGTGACTTAGAAGTCACCGTGGATGTTTCGTCAGTTGGGTGAGGTTTTACCCCGTTAAAAATGCCTTGTCCTTAATCTTTTTACATCTCCTCATCTCATTCTTGCTGGTGTGCTGATTTAAATATTTCAATTTTGTTTTTCAAAACTAGTTAACTAATCTTGAACATATCTCGTGCATGTTTTATTAAACACATCTTGTGTTAATCTATTTTGTTTTCAAGAAAATAGTTTCCTCAAAAAACAGTTCGGAGTTACTTCAATAGTTTAATCTTGTATTAAACGGCCTAAGTAACAGCCTTTTCAATCTCATCATTTTTTCTTCTGGTACTAAAAGGAATATTTCTAATATCATGGCATTTCTTAAGCTTTTTGAAAATCAATCAGGTCTTTTTATCAATTAAAAAAAAAAACAGCTTCATCATGGTAAATAAAGCTATTAGGAGCCATATCAAAACTGTTGCTGAGATAATAAGTTTCAAAGAAGAAAAAGATAGTATCAAATATTTGGACTGTCCTCTTTTCAAAGATAGGAAGAAGGGAATGATTTTTTATGGTCTTGTGCAAGGAATAAACTAAAAAATTCACAGTTGGAAATCCAAATTTCTATCCATGGGGGGTATAATAACTTTTCTAACTTTCATTATTTAATTTATGCTGATTTATATTCTTCTTGCTCTCAACCCTCCAAAGAAAACCATTTATGTGCTTAATAAAATTCTTAATGACTTTCTGTGGGGGACTAACAAAACTTATGGTAACAAATACCATTAGATCAGCTGGGAATCTATTTGATATCCAAAGAAGGAAGGTGGATTGGACATCATGAACCTAAGCAACCTAGTTGAGGCTTCAAACCTAAAATTTGCTTGGTCTTTCAAAGCAAGTACATCTTTGTGGTCTAAATTCATGAACCAAAAATATTGATCCATGCCTATTTCATTTGGTTCTAAGACTGCAAGACGAATTTCTCAAGCTTGGTATTCTTATGAAGAGAACTGCACAATCATTAATTGGATTTATACATGGAAGCCATCTGCTTCAGGCCAATTCACTTTCAAATCTGCATATGAAACTGTCATACCTCAAAGACTCGTATCTATTTCTCAATCGTTTATTTGGGATCCTAATATTCCTCCAAACTTATCTACATTCTCTTGGAGATTTCTGAATAATGCAATACCTTTGACTATAATGTTAAAAAGTTAGGAATTCCTATTACTTCCAAATGTTTATGCTGTCATAAATCAAAAGAGCATATGGAATACCTGTTACTAACTGGTCCTATTGCTAGCTATATTTGGATATTATTTGGAAATTTACTAGGGATGCCCTAACTCTGTCACAACAAATTGGTGGATTCATATGGGAACAAGTCACATCTCAAAATGGTTGCATAAGATTATCCCTACTTGTGTTCTCTATGAGATTTGGTTGAGTAGAAATAGGGATATCTTTGATGGCATTCAAATGGATTCAAGGCTAATCATCTCCAAAATCAAAAGAAGGATACAAAATATTTCTTCAGTCTCTTCTTTAAAAATGGACGCTCTTCATCTTCTTTGTTAATTCTGCTATACTTGGATATTAAGCCTCCTCAATCTCAATCGATGATTATTACTCCAATATGTTTGTTCAAACCAAAATCATCATCTGTTAAATTAAACTCAGATGGTTCTTGTGATAAGGATGGTAACATGGGCATAGGTGGGGTTCTAAGTCACTATAATGGCAAATTCATATGGAGGGGATTTTGGCAGAAGTGTTAGCTTTAAAAAAAGGCATTTATCAGGTGGTTTCTTTCTATGGAGATCCAATTGAAGTGGAATCTGATTCATATATTATTGTAAAGTGCATCAACAAGTACCTTACTCCTTCATGGGAAACAAGAGCTTCTATAGAGGAAAATCAACTCCGGTCTTCAAATAGAAAATTTTCTTTTAAGCATATTTTGAGAGAAGCAAACTTTGTTGCAGATCTCTTTTCTAAGCATGCTCTTCTTGTAAAAAATAAATCAGAGTTCTCTTGTTTTGAAGATCTTCCTATCAATGTAGAAGTATCTATTAAGTTGGATGCTAATAGCATTCCTTACATTAGAATTTCAAAATCAAAACCCAGGTCATGTTCTTCCTCATGTAATGCCACCTAGAGAGGGTTATTCTCTCTATTTATATATAAATTCCCTTATTCTAAAAAAAACAAATGGAAAAACTAATTAACCAACAAAAACTAAATACAAAGCAAGTAAATAAGTAACAAAGAAAGAAAACAATAAAATAAAGCTTACGTTAACAAGGAATTAGATGAATAACGCCATACAAACCTATTTGGGTGCAAACCCTAGGAGAGATAAACAAAACCCAAAATCCTCCTTTTCTAACCGAAAACTAACTAAAAGTAGAAGACAAAAACAAGATGTCTTCAAATACAATAATAACCCACTTATATAGTAAGTGATAAAAGAAATAAAGAGAGAATATAAGAAAATGATTTATCATAATAACAAAGAAGGAGCTCCTTGGGAAAATGGTCATAACATGCTCGTTAGGAACCGGATTAATGAACTGCCGGAGGCCACACGAAGCTGACACGAAGGGATATAACTTTCGTGAAGAGTTCAGGCACGAAGCTAAAACATTTAAATGACTTAAATGCCCCTAAAATTACGTACTACATTGAAAACTTTCGGAATAGCACCAATTGCACCGTTAAGCGTTCTAATACCTATAAAAACTCAAATAAACCTTGAAATATATATATATATACTAGGGTGTACCCGTGCCAGTGATAACTTTGTTCCCGTGATCTTTTGTACCCGTGCCGATAGCACGACAACAAATTTGTTTCGATGAATATTGTTGCTCATCCGATGCAAATACAACTAAATTTTATAATATTCACATTCTAATAATTAAAAAGAAGAATAATTGGTAAAGTCTAATTACAAACAACGTTTAAAAAATAAACATAAAAATTTACACAGTTCGAAAACTTCTATCAAGACTGAAATAATTGGTATAATATAATTGCAACTTTACACTAAACATGTAAATTTAAGATTAAAGTTATGGTGTCGTGCCTCATTTTTCCAGGTCTAATATATTGTACTCGGGTCGATGGCACGACGATAATATGTTTTATTAACGTAATAAAATATATTAAACTTTGAAAAATGTAATAAAACGTATTAACTTTGAAATATAAGAATAAGCATCAAGTATTTGATTGCGGGGTTAAGAACACATAAATTTCAACGTTAGAAATTTTGTATGAAATAATAAATCTATTAGCAAGCCTTCAGAACTACACCCCAAGAAAAATGATACAAATACAAAAACAAATATGGGGTTGAGAACACATGCAAGCATTTAATCATAATATAGTTATATTTAAACTATACTTAAAACTAATCGTGTCATGTTTAAACAATATTTAAACTAAGATGTTTTTGTCCAGGGACTTTTCAAACTCATTCGTGTTTTACGTATGTTTTTGCTAAGAGGAGTCACCAAACGATTAAATCAACACTTTATTAATATAATCCTCAAAGTTTAATGGCAACATAAAACTAAATAAATAATAATTACCTCATAATTCCAACGACAATAATACATGATCAAGTAATTGACTCGCCACAATTATGAAACAATTCTAAATAAATGAACATCAACCCAAAATATGAAAAATATCAACATATGAGCATTTACACACACACACAGAGAGAGAGAGAGAGAGAGAGAGAGAGAGAGAGAGGAGTCAACGTACAAAAATAGAAGCTCCAACCCCACATGTCAATTAACTTCTAACTTTCCGATGACTTAAAAACAAAACCGATTACTTGAAAACAAAATCGACAACTTCATGGCAGTAGTTCCAACCCTGAAATTATTCACATTTATAGGTAACGGGACTAAGGAAAAGTTGCTGAAATAAAACATCTTACCAGTAGAAATTATCCGTATTGTTTGCAAAATATTCAAAGGAAGCACAAAAACAAGTAGAGAGAGAAAGAGATTTACCAGGATGATCAAAAATCGAGATAGAGTTTTTAGCTTGTTACCTACCCCACTCGGTAACACATAGACCCAACATCTTCAACCGCTAGATCTTAAATCGTGGAAACAAAAGCTGTTGAAACCCAGTAAAAAAAAAATTAACCCTGTAAACCCACAAAAAATTATTATCAGAAAAGTACATCAGACACTAACAAAAAATTATTATCACAAACCCACAAAAATATCAATAGAGGGACCCGGATCTTTAACCCTTCGAGATAAGCACACATAAAAATATTTAACACTCTAAAATCACAAAAATATCAAAACCACAAAAAATATACAGCGGCTGAAACCCATATCGCTCAATAGAGAGAGTACTAACAACAAAAAGGCTTGATGGTAGAAAGAGTTCTAACCGGTGGAGTATAAATGCAGATCGTTCTAATCGGAGGTTTCGTTCGGTGGTGGAGAAGTAAGAGGTTGGCAGCGGTCCAGCTTGGGAAGGAGAGGGCCGGAGGTTCTGGGGTTGGTGGAGCTCAGGGGAAAAGTGATCGACGAACGAAATGGATTTATTTTGGACAATTTAGGAGTTGAAGGTTCGGAGGTGAAGGTTCGAACTATTTTGGACAGTTTCCTTTTTCTCCACCGCCGAACGAAACCTCTCTCGAAATGGGCTTACCTTTTTCGCCTCCCTCTCTGGCCACCATTAGAGAAGCTCCAAGCTTCTGATTTCGGTATATATGAGATTTCTGCAAAAAAATGGACAAAGTATATTTTGAAATGTGTTTGAAAGCCACCAGAAGTTTGGACTAAATGGGTTTGAGAGAGAAGTTATATACGAAATGGGTTTGGAAGCCCTCTTTTGAGGCTGAGGGTTTGAAAGGTTTATTTTGAAAGCCATTTCAAAGTGAGAAAGGATTTGAGTGTTTGAGAAAGGGTCTGCATCTGGGTTTGATGAGACATTTGAGAGGCTCGAGGTAATGGTGAAGATCTTGGAAAATCGTGGGTTCAAGAAACGCATCATGGCTTCAAAGATCGAGCGTGACACGTGAGTATATAGATACAAAACCTATTTATATAGGTTTTGTATACAAACTTATATGATGTGGAATGAATAGTGAAAACCCCCTCCTCCTTTATTATATATATATTAGTAAAACAGGCGATAAAATATAATATTCGTGACGTATCCCACCCCATAACTTAGACATTGCTAGTCCCTAGTGATGAAAAAAATAAAACCAGTCCAATAGATGGCGATACAAAATGTATATAAGCGTACAATATATAAATGCCACTTTCACGGGTGAATGATTTCATTTAGCATATGAAATAAGCCGTTAAACCGCTAGGTTACCCTAGTGGACGAGTGTTGTCTCGTGAGGGTTTTCAGGGATAAAATCCACAAAATCAAATTTCCTCAAAACACGCCCAACCAACCAATATGCCAAGATCAACAACAACTAGATATTTCAACATATTATTAACAAAGCAAAATATAATTTTTCCCAATAAACCAAAACTATTAACATTAAAAGAATAACTATATGGAATTAAAACGTCAACTATGAGTGGTGTGCGTGCACATGCAAAAGCTTTGATTCGATAAAAAGTTCTATAGCCCAGATAAAAATCAGAGAAGGTTTTCAGTTAATCCTCTCTGGATATTACACTCAACAAATAGAAGCACTCGGAATAGGGTGTAACACATGGGACAAGCAGGCATAATGAGTTAATATAGATATAAACTAGGCCGTATATATGTCATCAATGAAGAACGCTATATATAAAATAAAAACTATGCAATCTCAATGAAAGGATATCATCATTAAAGAAGTGAAATACATTTTCACATATTATCGCAATTATTGAAACTTTTGAATTACATTCACCTTTGGATCACTTATGACTTTTATAGGGTTGTAATGTAGGTTTGGGGTTTAGGTTATGAAAGGAAGGGGATATGTATGGATACAAAGGTGTTTGGGGATGAGACACTTGGGATAATAGAAAATTGTGGGCAATTTTAAAATTAAAAAATAATTTCCATAACAAGCATTACATATAACATTGGAAAGTGACAAAGATTATTGAACACTGTATACAAAATGAAAATACTTTCTCTTTCTCTTTCATTTTTTTTTTCTTCTTTTATTTTTTTTCTTTTATCCTCTTTCACTTCTTTTCTTTTGTTTTTCACTTTTCAATTATTTTCACTCCCATATGCTTAATTGTAACCACATAGAAAGAACATCTTTCAATCCTAAGTATCATTCCAAACAAAGGTATGAAAGGTAATGTGTATGGTTTATAACTCCAATTCGGAGTTGGTTATTGGATTTTGGGTTTTGAAATGAAGGTTTAGTATATAGGCTCAAAGGGATTGACTAGGAAAATACATAAAATGTGGTCAAGGTCAATATGGGTGATATAACAAAGAGGTCCTATGATCATTTCCTAAAATTTACGCAATTCTCAAGTCAAAATAACTTTCAAAATCATGCTCAAGAAACACAATTCATATATGAACTCAATTAATGCACGATCAATGAAAGAATAGTGAGATTACAAACAAATTTAACATTTTTGAGAAGTAAAGAGTAATGTATAAACACTCACAAACGAAGAAAATCACAAAGCTCACTCGGTTTTAGTGTACACAAATTAACAAAGAGATACCATGTTATAATTTTCCTACCGAATCATTTATAAATATGCTCAAGTGCTCATGCGTTTTTGAGGTTTAATTCATGCATTTATTCCCAATATTAAATAATTTGAAGACAAAATTTTAGTAACATGAAATAAATAGAAAATGCATCTTTGAATTAGCAATTGAATAGGGAAATTATTAAATTTATAATAGGAAATTAGGCCATATTCTCCCTAACTTGAAACGCCCTAACTTGAAATTAGATAACTAATCACACTCTCCCTAACTTGCAATGCCCCTTGTCCTCAATTATTTAGGCCATATTCTCCCCCACTAAAATCATCATCCTCACTCTCTCCATAATGATTCGACACATTGTCGATGCTATGACGTTTAAAATTTCTCTCATCAGCGCGAGACATACTTGAAGTGCTAATGTGACTCACCATGCATGTGGTCAGGTTACGTGTGATTCATCTTCGAAATCTACCGTCTCAACATCACTATCGCGTAGAGTGGCATTATAAGTAGCTTTGATTTTGTGTGGTCTCTTAAGCCTAGAGTGGAATACTCATGGACTTTATGACATTTCCCTTCCATTCATAGAATCTCTCTGAATCATTTTTTTTAAAGACACTATGAAAAAGAGAGGGATAGAAATAAATCACCCCAATTTGGAGCGATCCCCGAGGTAGTCAACGTGAGCCCTATACAAACAAAAGAAAGATAAAAATATTTACCATAAGAATTAAGTTAAAAGAAATCATGCCGTAAGTCACAATAATATAGAGGGGCGGAAATGAAAATACTAGATAATTGATGGTGAACATTTGATTTTATAAAAATGGGGGTGGGGGTGGGTCATACACATCAAAATCCAGTAGATAACCAACAACTACATTATCATTTCAAATCCTATAATTCCACAAAACAGCTTAATACAATAAAATTAGAAAGAAAAAAGGAAGAGAAAAAGAAATAAAAAGATTTCCCATTACAACAGTAAAACTCAAAAACCAGGACCACCAGAGGACTCCAGCGCATTAGGATCTGAAGGCGCATAAGGGTTATGATAGTATGGTGGCAGCTGTACATCCCATCTCACTGAATTTTATACACGTCCCTCATCATCGAGTACAAATTGCCAAAATCTCATCGGTATTTGGCCTCAAATGCATCAAATCGACAGTCTATGTGTAACTCCATCGCCTTTAAATGCGCCTCAAGCGATGCCGGATCATACTGCTGCTAGTGTAGGTCCTGCTCGTTCGCTCTAATCTTTTTCTCCTCATCAGTGTCGTTGGTAGGCTCTATCCTCGGTCTATTTCTACCCGGCCATCCACAAGGGAGACCCAACATCTTTGAAATATTTTCTTTGTCAAGGAGCTTCATCGGGTCATGATTGCGGTCAGAATCTCACTCGAGGTAGCCGTGTTGTAGACTAATCTGAGTGATGAGAGAATAATATGGGAGATAATACCCGTGGGCTCGCTCCTTAGAGGTAGCGTGCATCATATTCAAAATATGTTGGGCAAATTAATGTTGCCCAAGTTCACGAGAGTGGAGATAAATGCTGCGTGCTTATGGCCCATCTCCGATCGGTTACTAGTGACCATAAAGGAGTGTACATTGATATAGTTTAGAAATTTGGGAAAATTCTCTATGCAAAGCTCCCGAAAGGATTTTTTGTCGGTCCATACGTCTTTATGTGACAGTGCCTGGATCAATGTGTCAAGCCCAAAAATATTCCCATCCCCAAAACGTATCAACGGCTCAGGGTTTGAAACTCCACCCATATAACTCGCTAAGTCTGAGTGGATGAAAGCAATCCTCACCCCCTCACCATAGCCTCGGCCTCCCTTTCACCACCACGAATGTCGCATAAAAAAATCCTCACCATCTCCTCATTGATGCGACAATTAGTTGTAAGAAAATACTCCTAATTATGACGACGTAGGAGGACTCGTGCCGCTTTCGACACATGATCAAGGTTCCACGCATAATGGTAGGCCAATGGCCTCTGGCGAGTCTCAAAATAGGCATGAAACCAATCTCTTTCCTTTTCACATCATAATCCCGTGAGGGCACACACTTGGTCAAATCTTCCTTTTGATTTCATCCATTTCAACCTACAAAATAATAATTAGGCATGACAAAAGAAATAATAAATCACAATTAAAAGTTAGTCGGTGAACAAGTTGAAATGGTGTGTGCAAGTGCATGAAAATGGGTGAAAGCATATAACATTGTAACAAAAATGTGTCGGGATGTGAAAACGAGTGAAAAATATGCAAGTGTATGCTAAACATCTAAAAAAAATGGTTTAATCATTTTAGCAAACACTTGGTGTGTACAATGTGGTATAAGGGTGTGTGAGTGCCATTTGAGCCAACATAAGGCCTATTCATGAACAAACACAATAATTTATCAACAATTTTTATTCATGAATGGTTATTAATTAACAATCAAGCATACAACATATTGTAACAAAACATTTGGAACACACCCAAAAAAACTTCACAAATTGTCAAAATATATATAAAACCTTAAAATCATGACAATTATCAACCCAAAACACTCGATAAACAAGATAAAAATGGAGAATTTATACCTTGATCGTGTAAAAATGGGTGAATTCAATTGAAGTTGGTGTGACACACCGTCTAATTAAACATCGGTTGATCAGGCCTTTATTAAACTAAAACAAGTTTCTCACATGGTTCATTCTTAGCATCACTGTCGAAATTTTTTTAAATTACTAACCACCTAAGTGAAATTAGACAGGTGCCGAATTTTATCTTTCTTTAATAAAAAATTAAGTAACCATACTGAACTTAATTAACCATTCACAATATAATAGAATCCAACCATCACAATATGTAAATTAAATAAAGGTTTGCCAAATTAACCGTCAACCCAAATCCAAAACCAATACTCTATAATGATAACAAATCCAAATAACTGAAAACTGTCATTGGACAACATGTCCATACATGAAATATAGAAATAGAATCCTACACTAGATCTGAATGAGGAAATCCTCTAATCAAAACAAGTCCTATCAGCATCCTCAATGCTACATCTCTGAGTCCCTGGAAGGAAGCCACACTTGGCGTCTCTGTGGCAAGACACCTAAGAGGTTTTTAAAAATATTTTCATAGCAAGAGTGAGTAATCAAAACGTTTTGAAAATATTTAGTAAGTAATTTATTGCAATAAAGATCAGTTATTGATTACACATGTTAGGATCACGTACACTCTCTTGAGTTTTCCTCACCCCTCATCTATAGTGCACGCCTAACGCTCTATACTTAGCCCCACCTAGCTATAATACCCAAGCTAACAATATTAAAGTATCCCACTGAACTTATCTACATGCCTAAGTTCCCGTAACGCCCATACAGTACATCCATTTTATTAACATCCATCATATCTTAATTATTTACCATGTAACATTTCACATATATTATATTAACATCTTCATAATTAAGTCTCACTACTTGATTTACTTTCCTAGATATCCACAATCTATCTTTAATCTGTTAATTAAGTTTCTCTATTTAATTTACGTTTTGGATATATATCTATATATCACATTTTCCAGTCTACTATCTCTCAAAGTAGAATAATCATAAGGTATATATATCACACACAATATATACTATAAGTGCATACTTCACTATAATGTCCTTATATTTCACAATAAGGATTTATGAGTTCGAAATGTCCTTTCAAACTTGGTTCAGAATGTCTCATCGAACTTGGTTCGAAATGTCTCATCAAACGTGGTTCGGAATGTCTCATCGAACTTGGCTCGAATTGTCTCATTGAACATATCAATCAAATCACATAAAAGTACATCGTAGGTATTTGCTCTACCTATACGTAATTCAGTTAATATACACACAATCCCACTATTCATATTGAGTACGTAATAACTTTCTCTCTCGAACTTGTCGTACTTATTATTTTACGATTTATCGCACTTTCGTAATAAATTGAGCATTCACACAACTTTAAAGATCCTAGTTACCCCTTTAATTTATTTCAGTGGTTATACTACATTTAACCTACTGGTATGTCTCTTTGATTAGCATTTACTCTTCCCGTAACTCAAATACTAAATTCCTGACCCACGAGTCGACCGGTCTATCCTGTTGATCTATATCCCTATTCTTACACTCAATAACCATAACGGACCTTAATTATACACATACTAATCTTTATCAAATTCCTACCTAGGTATAATATCACTTCTAAGGTTCCCCTCCATTGTTGGAAATCGAGAGAAACTCAACTAACCAAAGGACCCAAATTCAGCTTAGGTCGATCGATCGACACTAGACGTTGATCGATTGATCGAACAAGTGAAACCCTACTGCAACTTCGTATTCTCCATTGTTGTTCAATCTGAACTTCCATTAAACCTCATAGAATTATCTCCCAACACAAATAAAGCTCATTAATATGTATGGGGACTATTTCTAACGTAGAAAACATCATTAAATCCTATAGAATTAACCCAAGATTCATCACAAACCGAAATATCAACAACAACGAATATATTTCTTTTCTTTCTGTTTAATCCTCACAAACCCAGATTAAATTTAGTATTAGCAATCATAATTTCATCTAATTTAAATCCTTCTACAAATCATAATACATCTACATGAAACCTATCCCATACATGCATTCAAATCATTCTTTTCCTCCAAGAGTTTTCAAAACAAAAATTAAATTTCCATTTAACCCTACGTGACACACCCCAACCCAGTTACTTATAATTAAGTTTGAAAGTCAAAGTGAGTCAAACCATAATTAATCTAACCAAACCATAATCACGAGTTTTGATTTCAGAGTCATCATTGTAAATTCATATAACTGAAAACCTTTTTACAACATCAGAGTAATCATTCCCATAAAAACTTTCTTGAAGGATAAGTTAACTTAATTACATCATTTAAATTTACACAAAATCATAGTTTCTTCCATTCCTGGCTAACCCAACCCGACCTCCTAGATTTGGCAGTGACATCGCGTTACCTAAAAAATGTGAACATAGGAACCGTGAGCAAAATAGCCCAGTGAATGCATCATTACTATACTACTGCATGAATTTAAATGCAATAAATCATGTCCATATACTTATGTATTAACTTATCCGGCTCATTCATAATGAATGACCAACTTTTCCGAATCATGATTTACATATCCTGTCTAAATAGACAATTCTCCCCCATTCCTGGTCGAGGAGTAACCCCTTGTCATTAATAGACAAATCTCCCCCATTCCTGGTCGAGGAGTAACCCCTCATTTCGATAAACCTAAATGAACAATTTCATATTCATTTTATTATGATCATACCAACAACACGATACAAATATCTCTTTCCAGTGAGTACACTCACCTTGGTTGACAACTACGTATTCAGGTTTCCTTCTAGTGGAGTTGAACTGGGTTGATTAGGCCTTACACCTGTCAATCCTACTAAATCAGTACTGAACCTCAATCATAAATATTATCCAAACATAATTATGTAACTTTCCATGGCTATACATCAACAATATAATTCCAATTAAGTCACATTCCATAAAACATAGGTAAAGGCAAACAATGATGTACATATTGATAAAGTTACGCACATTCAACCGTAGGAAATAACTTATGAGGAATTTATAACCAAAGTCAAGTAAACATGAAATTATACTCCTCAATGTATATACACATGAAACATGTACTCAAAGTACCCTTTGTAAGGACGAAATACAAACATTCATTCAAGGGGTACCCAGTATGGCTTGAAATTATGGTCTTACATACTTACCCATCCTATATTCCTAAATTGTACAAATACAGGGGTCCAAACTCATCAATATGAAAACATATATGAATATACTATCCATTACAAGTGACGGTGTAATTTTTCAAGCTTCCTAGGGCAAGTTATGACCATTTCTCTACAACACAAGAAATCTGCCCTACAAGCTCCTCTATTGTTCCTTCAACTTTCAAGAATTTTCATAATTTTTCTACAGCATAACTTTCCATGATTTTCAACTCATTTTCAGTACACATACTGAATCGTACAGAATTAAAGTTTCATAATTGTTTGACTTCATTTGCTATCTCAAAAGCTTGACTAAACTCAGGGCATACCGAAATGAAGTATAAAAACAGAAATCATGTACCAACTTGAAATCATCATTACGGCCTAACCACAAGGAGATAAATTCTAATTTTCAGATATGATATGAATATATGAGTCTAATTTCATATAAAATTTGAATTTCTCAATTACAGTAAGTACACAAATAGATATGCAAGTTTGAATACAAGGGGTTTCAATACACAACAATTTTAAGGGTTTCTACATTCAACTTAACATAAACTTGCATATAACCATACATACATATAAAGGGATGAAACTTTCATAAACCTATGATGATTTAGATCATATAAATCAGTAATATAATATAAATAACTACAATTGTAATTAGGATTACCTTCAGGGCTTTTTACGTAATTTCTACGGATTTTTCTACACCTTTTCTCCTCACTTTTCCTTCCTAAACTTCTACCTCTCTTTCCTCAAGCTAATAACACCTCAAACTGAACCTAGAGACTTATTTGCTGAAGGGAGAGTTTTAAGTCGGCCAAGTCTGCCTCCCAATCCATCCAATCAAATTAAAACATTTGGTTTAATAAAAGACAATTTACCACTTAAGGGAATTGACAGATTCGCCCCTTCTCGTAATTTCGACCTAACTTCTTACTCGAACACCCGTTTGATGCACCGTTTGTTGTGTTACAACCCTAACTCACATGTATACAACTATCTAGTTTTCACCTCAAGTCATTTATAATGTTATAAAGGTCAAAACTAGTCTCTAACAGGAACCTTTCTACCGAAAACAACAAAATTTTGTGTTCGTAAATAATTCGACCTTTCATGATTTATGAAAGTAGGATTATAATAAACATAATCAATTAACATTAGATATACTAATAACACATTATTAATATCACATAAGATAAGCATGGTTTAAATATAATTTATCATAATTATATTCGGGCTGTCACACTACGCATGGGTATTATAACATCAATTTAATTTGCAATAAACACTTGCCTTAAAGATGGTGATCTGATTTCGAATTTGATGATGGTGTTGGGTTGCTTTATCCTCCAATCTTCCCTCTCAATTTGATTGTGGTGCAAGAATCCTTCAAATCCCTCATCAAATCCTCCTTAAGCCTTGGGAATTTCTCTCTCTTTTCTCTCAATTGGTCTCTTTGAGTTTTGTGTGTTATTAACCCTAGATTAAGCCCTTTAACATCTTATATAACCTTGCAAATTTCGTAGGTCTCTTAACCTCTAATTGCTAAATGACCAAACTGCCCCGTATAGGTGCCTGTTTGGTCTAAAATTGACCCGGGACCCAAACTATATCTCTGGGTACACGTTTTTGACTATTTCGACCCATTCGGAATCAATCGTGACCTCTAAATTATCATCTGAGTCACTTAAAATATATTTCCTATCTTGATCTCAAATTAGTCTACACACGAGTCCCGATTGAGATAAAATAAAATTCACACATATCACTCACTATACCGTATTACAATAATCAACAATTATTTACTATTCACACTTAGTAAATATTTTATCATAATATTAATCAGTATCTATATCTCGATTAATAATTAATAATCACATTTATCATTTAATCACCTTAAATTATTTCCCTCGCGTAATTTAAATAAAACATATTTTCCTAATTAATTTCTGAATTAATTTAATTATAAATACGTAGAAAATACGGGGCATTACAGTTGGGTAGGGAAAAAAATATAGGGCACGAAATGTTTGGGAGGAAAGTAGAGGAATGAGAGAGAAATTAGAAGAGAAAGGGAAAACATGAGCAACGTTTGGACTTAGTAAATATTTTATCATAATATTAATCAGTATCTATATCTCGATTAATAATTAATAATCACATTTATCATTTAATCACCTTAAATTATTTCCCTCGCGTAATTTAAATAAAACATATTTTCCTAATTAATTTCTGAATTAATTTAATTATAAATACGTAGAAAATACGGGGCATTACAGTTGGGTAGGGAAAAAAATATAGGGCACGAAATGTTTGGGAGGAAAGTAGAGGAATGAGAGAGAAATTAGAAGAGAAAGGGAAAACATGAGCAGCGTTTGGACTTAATCCGATCGATCGATCGATCGATTAACCCAAAGTCATCGATCGGTCAATGATCAAGATTGCTATGCATTGACTTGCTTTTAAGGCAAAAATGGTTTCTGCCGATCGATCGCTCGAATCACTACCGGTCAACCGGGCCTAACCAAAAATAAGTCCCACTTTTTTTAATTTAGCCTACTCTTGGTATACAATGGGAAAAAATGCAGGGGGGGATTAAAAAAATTAAAATTAAAAGTAAAGAAAAGTTATAAAAAGAAAATGAATAATATTTATAAAAATTACTATAAAAAGTATACACACTAAAATATTAAAGTAAGGATGAAATATATATATATATATATATATATATATATATACAATACTGCACTTGTGAGGACCAATCCGCATTTTAAGAGTACAAACCGGACATGTGTCACTTGACGGTGAGCCCAAAAAAGAGAGAGAGTATACCTATAATTTAGCAGATAATTTTTGGGCTCACCGCCAAGAGACACATGTTCGGTCCGCACTATTAAAATGCGGTCTGTTCTATGATAAAATAATTTGAGGCGGATGATGGGGGATTTCGATGCTAAGGGTGACAAGACCATATTAATCTCGAGAAAATTGAAATCACCTCCCTAAAGCTTTTCAATTGGAAGGGGAGGCGAGGTAAGTGCAAGCAAATAGCCCATGAGATGAAGCATCTCAAAATAACATTCCCATTCAGGAATCGACTCAAAGTCCTCAAGACTTTCAACCGATTCTTGTGATAAATTTAATGGTTTGATAATAGTAGAGAAACAAAGAAGTGAATGACCATCGAAAATTCTTAGATCACTCTCAATTATTCTTACTCAAAAAGGGGTGGAGGTGAAACGCAAGTTTCAACCTCAATCGGGCTTGGTGAAGAAGAAATGATCTCATCGAGTTGTCCGTTTATTGCTAAAGACCAAGATTTAAGACTCTCGAATTGGTCATTCAATTCCTTGAAAACTAACTCGTGATCAAACCAACAAGAAAACAAAACATCTTCTTGAGAGGTTTGATCACAGTTAAAGGTTTCCCTGCTTCTCAAAGTTTCTTCCCAAGGTGATGAGGGATTGCTTATAAATTCTTGAATTTCACGCTCAATTCGTTCATTTTCAAGAATTTGTAGGTTTTCTCGCATAGTCCTGGGGGTGTAACTTTGAGAACCATTATCATAACAATTAAAGTTATCTAAAGAGTTATAGCGTGATAGTTCAAAGTAGGCAATTCAAATACACGATGAGAACTAAAATTTCAAGGTTCTCGAAATAATTTTGCACAAGTCAAGAAGAAAGAAAAAATAAAAATACAAAGAAAAGAATACTACGAAATAATAAAATAATTACAATATATAACAAAGCACTCCCTGGCAATGATGCCATTTTGATATTGAGAAAACCGAGTATCCGTGTAGATACGCTAATTATCTTTATCGACTTCCGACCGTAATGCAAAAAATCTAAACTTTAACTACACTGAAATGGAGTATAGCGGCTAGTCCGGGTATCAAAAATCCATAGGGAATGTTTGATAAGACTTTAATTGATTTATTACTCCTAAAATAAAAGTGTAAAAGGTGATGATGGTTTAAAAGGGGAAAAGGGGGAAAAAGAGTTAATTACGCTAATTAAAACTAAGAAAGATTAATAAAATGAGATTATGATTAAATCCCTTCCATGGGCTAAACAATGCATATTAAGAATTTTGTTTTGAAAACGTTTAATCGAGCATATTCAATTAATTATAAACATCAAACATGAAGAAAATTAATTCAACAATGAAAGATTAAACTTTTAACCGAAAATGGTCAGACATGGATTAATTTCTGAATATCGCTATAAACACTAATGTTGCGTGACAAAGAAAGTTAAATTCCTATTATTCCAACTTTAATACACGAGGTTTCAATTAAATGCATTTTTACCCAAGACCTAGATTTTAAAGCGCGACACCCATTAATGGCGAAAATATGACCCCAAACCTTAACTTAGCTATTAGATATGATTAAAGCACGAAATAAAACTAGTTAATAAATGAAAATAATAAATTAACAAACAAAAACAAAATACAAAGCAAGTAAATAAGTAACAAATCAAGAAAATAATAAAAGAAAGTTTACATTAACAAGGAAGAAAATGAATAGTGTCATGCAAACCCATTTGGGTGCAAACCCAAGGAGAGATAAACAAAACCCCAAATCCTCCATCTATAACATAAAGCTAACTACAAATAGAAGATAAAAACAAGATGCTTTCAAATACAACAAAAACCCACTTATATAGTAAGTGGTAAAAGAAATAAAGAGAAAAGAAAAGAAAATAATTTTTCCTAATAGTCAAGAAGGATCTCCCCAGGAAAATGGTCATAACATGCTCGTTAGGAATCAGATTAACAAACTGTATGAGGCCATGTGAAGCCGACTCGAAGGATTACAACTCCTGCTAAGAGTTCAAGAACGAAGCTCGAATGCTAAAATGACTAAAATGCCCCCAAAGTTGCGTACTATATTAAAAACTTCTTGAACCAGTAAGCATTCCAATAGATACAAAAACTCAAATAAACCTTGCAATACATATATATCGAAACCTAAGGTTATACATTATACGAGCATAAATATGGGAATTAATGGACAAAATTGTACTAGAATGCCTAAGTAAAATGGGCGATAATATACAATATTCATGTCATATTAGAAGCATATACTAGTCTACTACCCCAACCAAAAGTTCGATTATGACGTTGTCAATTTACACAAGTTACCTTGGTATCTCTTGATGTGGTTGTACCTAAACCTAGGCTGTTAGGTTTTTGTTTTCAGTTTTCGCTCCCCAACCCCATTTTAACCACAAAATAAGCGTATACTAGTCATTTTGGGCAACCGAGTTTCCGATGAGGACACAGTTAATTTAGACAACTTACATTGGTATCGTTTGACGTGTTTGTGCCTAAATCTGGGTAGCAAGATTGTTGTTTTCAATTTTGCCCCCCACCGTCGATTTGTAACCCTAAACAATGCGTAAACAAGTCAATTTGGCAAATCAAGAGTTCGATGAGTACGTGGTTTGTTTAAATAAGTTACTTATTATATGTTGATCTATTTTTGCCTATTTTAGGCCGCTAGGTTATAGTTTTCAGTTTTCGCCACTCAATGCCCAATTTTAACCAGAAAAGAAGCGTATGCTAGCCAATTCTACAAATCGAAAGTCCGATGAGAACGTAATTCGTTTAAACAAGTGACTTTGGTATCGCTTGATGTGTTTCTACCTATTTTAATCCTCTAGGTTGTTGTTTTTAGGTTTTGTCCTCCAAAGCCCATTTTTAACGCCCAAAAGAAGCGTACTAGTCAATTTGGAGAATCGCGAGTCTGATGAGGCACGATTAGTTTTATCAAGTTACTTTGGTATCAACTGATATTTTTGTACATATTTCTATATTACTAGGCTGTTGTTTTCATATTTCACCCCCAACGCCCAATTTTTACCCCAAAAGAAACGTATAATAATCAATTTGGTCAACCGAGAGTCTGATGAGAACCCGGTTAGTTTAGATAAGTTACTTTGGTATCGCTTGATTGGTTTGTACCTAAATCTAGTGAACAGTACTTTGTTTTTAGTTCCCCCCCCAAAGCCTATTTTTAATAGTAAAAAGAGAGTGGACTTGTCAATTTAGCCAACCGAGAATCCGATAAGGACGCAGTTAGTTTGGAGAAGTTACTTTTGTATCGTTTGATGTGTTTGTAACTATTTCTAGGAGGCTAGGTTTTTATTTTTAGTTTTCTTCCCCTTATAACCATTTAACCCCAAAAGAAATGTATACTAGTTAATTTGACAACCGAGAGTCTGATGAGGATGTGGTTTGTTTGAACAAGTGGTATTGCTTGATGTGTTTGTACCAAAATCTAGTCCATTAGGTTGTTTTCTAATTTTTACCCACATTACAACCACAGTGTATGCAACAATCCAACATAAAATAAAAGTCCATCAATACATATTGTATTAGGAAAAAGGATCATTTTCTCCCAAAAATATTAAAATATATGCAATATATCCTCAGGACAAAAAATCTCAATATAGATATCCTACCTAACACTCCCTCCCTCCCTCTCTCTCTCTCTCTCACACACACACACACACACACACACGCACACACACACACACACACACACACACACATATATATATATATATATATATATATATAAGTGGATATATATATATGAGTGAATTAGAAGATCTCAGTTACAAAAGAGAAAAGATGAGCGCAATGATAAAACAATGAAGTATTTCTCAATGAACCCCACCTGAAATGAGATGAACTTGCAATAATTACACAATCAAGAACACAAGTAGGGAATAACTATCAACGAAGAAGACTAGTTATCTCTGACCTATTATAATGAGTCGAACTAACCTTGTTTTTTATTTGAACAAATGTCAATACCTTTAATCATTTCGCCAAACTCTTGAGAAAAGTAACTAATAATTTTAACATGAACAAATTTTATATGTTGAAAAAGATCAACTTGGACACAACATGCCAAAAGAGACACAAACGACATGACATGTCATTTTTGAGTCAAATATTATGTATCTTTTCGTGTGATTGTTTGGAGTACCTAGATGAACATATTTTGGTACACACAATGAAATTTAGGGTCTAAATGAACATATTTTGGAAGACACATTGGCATTTAATGTTGATATTTATTATCGTTGGGGTCCACTTATTATCACTCAAAGCACCAACCAACGTGTCTACTAAAATGTGTCTCAAACTTGTGCCAATTTAAAATTAACTTTTTTGTGTGATTTGTAAATTGACAACCCTACCCAAACATCCATTTGAGTTGAATGCTTAAAGTTGAAACTAATTTAATGATGATTAATTGTAAATGAAATAAAGAGAGATACTTATAATTGGGTGTGGTAAGCTTGAGAGTATGCAAACAAATATCATAGAAAGATTTATTATCCTAAACCACACACATATAAACATTCTCAACAAGACGATGAACGAAAAAAGTTGCATTATATGGCCTCACAATCATATTCGTCACCTTATGCGATGGAAGCACCGATAAAGTTAACATTATCCGATCTGGATACACCTCCCTTATCTTTGATATAATAACGTCCACATTCCAAACCTCATACTTCCCCCCAACGAAAGACACACTTGAAACCATACAAAATGAAATACACATTACATAAATAACAAATTAGTCCTTCTACGCCGACACACAAAATCGATACATTTAGTGCGACATACTAACGTGTTGCACTCGTGCTGGCTTGTGACATGGATTCACACGGTTCCACCAATAATAAGCTTTGGCACAAGGCAATGCGAGTGCGACACATCAGTGTGTCGTACCAAAATGTGTCGATTTTATGTGTCGGTCTAGAAACGATCACAGTTTTTGGCCTCTTTGCCAACAACATCAAGTATGGAATCGATGAGTTCGGCTTAGCTTCGATGTATATTTGTTCATCTCAACCAATAAAATAGAATTTCCACCTGCATTATTCCTCCAGTTTTTTTCATAATACAGATTTGGTTTATTGGAGATTCATAATGCATTACCACAACCCAGACTCCATAAACTAACAACAAAATATGAATCAGTCGTAGTCATTCCGTCCGGTTCTTGTTTGGAATTTTTTGTACGTGAAAAATAAAATGGTGAAAAACTTCACCCAATTAAAGTACATGCAATAATTATATGATTCGGACAAAGTGAATATTTTTTCACTCAAAATACATTTTCACATAGGTGAAAATAATTCACTCCAAATTAAACACGCTCTAAAAGGTTTCTGCTGATATCATGTCACTACTATAAATAGTAGTTTAAAAAGAGAGAAATATATCCGAGCAGATATACAAAGAGTATTTACATGACGCAAAGCATACAGAAGACACTTATGTAAGAATATGCATGTTGAAACTATGCTTTCATCTATGGAAATGCACATATCCCAAATATTGACTAGTGGGTCCTCCAAATTTACCTTTAGTTAATTTTCTTTATCTGGTCATTATATATTTTATGTTGAGTACTTGGTGATGGTTTCACCATTACTTGGTAGCACTTAGTATATTCAATTATGTAGGAGAGCAGTTGGTAATAGTATTAGAGCCCTCTGGGTATTTAGACCTTTATCAGAAGATAGTATATTGAACAATTTTTGGCCAAAAAAGAAATTATTTGGGAGGAAAATCTAACCATATGGACAGAACATCGGTGGTCCATGGTACCGGGCTCCAGGTCCATGAGAAAAACAAGTTGTACAAATCGCCCACAACTAGTTTCATTGTAGTATTCGTTGACTCGTTCTAGTTGGATATACGACTCTCCTTTGCATCGTCCAATTGAATCTATCCTGTGTTAAACACATAAAACTTCCCATAACTTGTCTCCGATTTTCCTTACAAGGAGAGAGGTCGATTTGGGGTTAAAGAGGGAGTGGATGAAAGTGCATTTGGGATTTGGGGGGATTATCTCGCCCGACCTTCCTTTCTTTTTTTAATAACTTTTTTCATAGGGTATCAATATTATAAGAGCATGATTTTAATCACTTGCTCGTTGCTTAGACTACATTTATTTTTTTGCATACCCCATTACCGATTGTTTCAAGTCGTCATGAAGAATCGATTTTCATCATCTCCAAATTCAATAAGATCTTCACAAAACAAAGGTATAAAATAATTTAGGATTTTGAATATATTTACGTTTATATTTAGGAGTTATTTTTATTAAAATCGAGGTTGTTTACTAAACATTTTTATGGACTTAATTTTTTAAAAAAAATGCCCAAATCGTTCAAATGATATGGACATCTCGTTAAAAAAACTTTGCAACCTCGTTCGATGTGGTCGTTAGAAGGTTCCTTCAATCGAACATGTATCGAGGGCGTATTGTTTGAAGTTTGTTTAAATCTCATTCAAACGAGATTAGGTTATCACTCAAACGACCTATGTGGTGTTCAAACGATAGTCTATTATCGTTCAAACGATGCTTTGTTTTCGTTCGAATGAGACTCACCATTCGAAATTTGTGTCTCCTTTTAAGTACCTATTTCGTGCAGAAAATTGAACAAACTTTTGCGATTTCAATTTTTGAAAACCTGCTGCAAAAAGTACTCACTTTCTTTAAGTTGAAAACCTATTTTGATTCACCATCATAGGTGAATAAGTTTAAAACCCTATATTTCGATATCCGATTTATACTTTTCTCTTCACTGTTGATCTGTTGTGGTTCTCGAGGGGATCAATGCTGAAAGGAAGATCAAGGATGATAGGTGGATACCGAGGGTGGACCACCGCATGTGAATGACTCTGGACTGAGCTGTATTTTATAGAGGTTTTAGTAGGTTGCGCGTTGTAAAAACTCTATAGTGCTGGAAAAAGGTTTACTCGCAAGGGGTTTTTCCTCAGTTTTCCTTGATTGTGTTTGTATGCATGATTTTATCTGCTTTATCTCCTAGTTTCTTGCTTAGGGCAATAAAGATAAAATTTGGACTTGTATATGTCGAATACCTAATTATTGAAATTATCACAAGTGCACTCTCAAATTGGTATCAGAGCCTGTTGCACAAATTTTCTGTGTGATATTTTTTGCAAGATATTTTCTCTTCATATTATTTATTTTTAAAATTGTTGATCTTTGAAAATTTTGATTTTAATGGAAAATTTGTATAATCGAGTGCCCATCTTCGATGGTACTAATCATGCATAATGGAAGGCTAAGATGAGGTCTAATTTAAAGGCCATAGCACGTGTGGATTGTTTGTGAAAGAGGATGGACACCTCCCACTGTCACAATTGATAGTGTCATCAACCCGAAACCTATCTCACAATGGATATAGGACGATTTTATGTGGAGCAACTTTGATTCCTGTGATTTTAATGCCATATTTGGATCCATAACCACTGACGAGTTCTGCTGCATTATGACGTGCACCACGTTTAAAGAAACTTAGGATACCCTCTAGATCACTCACGAGGGTACCGGTGCCGTGAAAGCTTCTAAGCTGCATAACCTCCCCACACGATTTGAAATGATACCAATGCTTGAATATGAATCTTTTGACGAGTTTTATGCACGACTTTATGACATAGTTAACTCGAGTTTGAATTTAGGTGAGAGGATACCTGATACGCGTGTAGTTAAAAATGTCTTAATATCACATCCCGCCTACTTTAGTCCTAAGGTTACAATTATTAATTCTCCAGGGATGTTAGATACTCTTAGGTTATAAGAACTTGTAGGAGATCTTCAGACATACGAGATAAATATGTTCCCAAAAATAGTTAAACCTAAGGATAAGGGGTAGCACTTAAAGCCCAATCTAGGAAGAGATAGGAAGCGTCATCCGATTCTGAGTTTGATTATGATGTAGATGATTTGTACCTTTTTGCTAAAACTTTCAAGAAATTTCTCCAACTTAAAAAGTAAAATAATTCAAAAAAATAAGAAGAGCTTTGAGAATGGGAAAGAAAAAATTTTGACAAAGAAAAGAAAGATTTTCCAAAGAAAGATGAGGAGAGATGTTACGAGTGTGAGGGAAAGGGTCACAAAACTCATGAGTATCTGACTAGGTTGAAACGTCAAGGGAAAGGAAAATCAACCTTAAACATCATGCTTAGTGATAGTGAGGTTGAGTTGGTGAGTTCGAGAGAAGAATCACCGCATGGATGTAACTTCACCACATTCATGGATAATCATGTTAGTACATCGAGTGGACCTCACGACGATAAGAAAGCTGCTAAACATGATCACCTCAACAGTGAGTCTAGTCATTCTGAGGACAGTGGGGGAGAAAATGCTTTGAGTGAGAGCGAGAGTGACCTCCAATGCACCTACACTGAACTTTATGCCGAGTCCTTTAAAGAAATAAAATAAAGGTTCAACGATGAGACTTTTAACATTAAAGAAAGAGTTGTGTGATTTGTAAGGATAAATTGCCAATTGAGTCAATTTGTAAGTGTTGGCTTAATTCTGAAAAAAACTATTTGAGTCATATGGTGGAAGTTTGTGACCTTCGAGCCTATGATTTTTGAGTTGAAGACGTAGCGGCCAAGTATAAATTGAATATATCATCATTGTCACTTTTCATTTCATGTTAACGTCATCAACCTTTCAAGTTTTCCATGATCTCCAAAGGTATGAATGCATATGATATATATAGAGACTTGTAATTTTTATTGGGTCTCATTTTTTATTTTTTTAAAGAAAAATAAATGTTTTTGAAAAGTCATTTGAACAAAATTTAAATCTCGTTCGAACGAGATTCCTAGGTCGTTCGAACGAGATATCAAACGAGATTTTCTCTGCAATCTTGTTCATAGTCTCGTTCGATGAAGTTGTTTGAATGACATTTGTTTCTTCAATATCGTTCGAACGATATTTAAAAGTCGTTCGAACGATAGATAGTTTTGGACAGTTTTTGACTTTTATTTTAATACTTTCCCACTATCTTTTTAACCACCCTTTCAAGTAGTGCGGGAATGGAATTTTTCTACAAACTTTTGAGAGACTTTTTCTACATTTTGAGAGAAAAATTACTTATCCAAAAAAGTCCCATTTGTGTTATTGGTTTTTGATGGTTTAACTTCCACCAAACACAAATTTTACACCATAGAGTTTCATGATCCAAGTTTCTTCATATATATAGTTTCTTTGAGATCACCTTTTGGCTCGGGGCATCATTCTCTACCCTAAAAGAGAAATTTTCTTACGGTGGATTCCATTTTATTGATTTATGGTGTACATATGAAGGTAGACTTCCTGTGTTGATGGTAGCTGTGACCCATCGGTGGATTCCGAGACGAAGGTGGACTCCTAAGTTGTCTACTAGGTGAAGGTGGAGGAACAAAGAAGTGTCAAGACTTGAGAGGGCGTCAAGTTATTGAGTATGTATTTCTGTCATGTCCTTTGTAAAACAATACCTAGTGGACTTGTGGCTGGGTCGTCTGAGGTTTTTCCTGTTATGGGTTTTCCTCGTACATCGTGATCATATGGTGTGTTTATTTTTATCTTGAAAATCATCACGTAGATGTATGCTTAGGATTAAAAAGATCAAAATCAGTTTAAGCACAACATTTGTTTAAATTGGTGCAAATTTCATATTGGGTAAAGTTTAGTGTAATTTAATTCAAGTTGCCTTTAATTAATTTGGAAAAATTCATTTTTGGTTTGTTTGGCCTAATTTGGAACTTGAATTAATTTTGTTTAAGAGAAAATTAAAATATTTGTTTAGTTTAATTTCATTTTAATTTTAGGTGAAATTTAAAATTTGGGATTTTTGGTGAACCTTCCCTTTAGAAATCAAAATTTTTCATTTTCACGTGAGGCGAGAGAGAGTTAATCCTTAGTGAGAAAATCTTTGGGAGAGAGAGTTTGTTTAGTTGAGAAAGAATATGGGGACTTGACCAACAAGTTAGATAGTCTTATAAGAGATCTCCAAACATCCGTGGAGACTCAAAAGAAACTTGAATCTCTTGTATCCCAACTCAAGAAAGATTTCTAATGTGCCCGGGAGGTCAAGGTAACAATCGAGGATACATCGAAGAAGGATGATAAGATGCTCCTCGGCCCCGGTTTAGGAAATGTCGTAAGGCAAGGAATAGTTTACGATGGTGGATCCACTTCCCACATCACAACCAAGTCGGTTCCTGAGTTTGCGATGGATCCTTATAGCCCTTGACCGAATCCACCTAGAAGAGTTTTACCTAGAAAAACAAATCGAAGTAGACCCAAACTTGTCTATGTTTGTACCTATTGCAAAAGGAGAGGTAACCTTCGAGAGTTTTGCTATAAATTAGGTAGGACTAGTCGTACACATTCTCCCGTACACCACTTTTGTGACTTTTCTAGTATTAGGGAGAAAGTTAAATTTCTTATTGTGACTTCCCATAGTTTAATGGAAGAATTTCAATGGATGACTTTGCTGTTTAAGAACGCTTATAATATTTTGACTAACGTTAATAACGATAACAACAAACAAAAGGTTACCATTACTTGGGAACCTAAGCAAGATGAGAAATCCCTTGTTGTTCCCGTTGCTCTCAAGGCTAAAAATACTTCTTAATGGTATTTTGATAGTGGGTGTTCTAAGAACATGACATGTGATGTTTCATTTTTTACCAACCTTGAGTATCGTAAGGAAGTTAAAGTAACCTTTGGAGATGGGAGTATATCTAGAATTTTAGGACGTGGCAGTGTTTAGATACCCAAATTTCCAAAGCTAGATGATGTGTTTTATATGAAGGGGTTGAAAGTGAACTTGATTAGCATAAGCTAACAATGCGACACAAACTTTGCAGTAAAGTTTGATTGGTCCGATTGTGATGTTTATGATCAATCCAATAAACCTTCACAACAAGGTGTGAGGACGGAAGATAATTGTTATGGGATTATTCCCTAGTCCTCTTTCGTATGCAACAGTGCCATGGTCTCAGTCGACCTTTAGCATCAACGACTAGGTCATGTGAACTTTAGAGATCCTGAGAGGTTAGTTAATCATTACCTAGTTCGTGGCTTACCATCACTTGGGAACCATATTCCTTTGTGAAACTTGTTAACAAGGTAAATAAATTTGAAGTCCCCATCAAAAGTTGAATAGCATTACCACCACCCGTGTTTTGGAGTTGATTCACATGAACCTCATGGGTCCCACTCGCACAAAGAGTTTGGGAGGTAAGAGATATATTCTCGTGATGGCTAATGACTATTCTAGATACTCGATTATAGGATTCTTTGAGAAAAATTCGATGCGATTGAATTCCTTACAACCAAGTCTCGTATCCTACAAAACCATTATGATATCACTATTAATCGGATGCGTAGTGACAACGACACTGAATTTAAAGAATCGAAAGTAGATAGCTATTGCAATGATATGGTCATAAAGCATGTGTTTTTGGCATTCGTACTCCTCAGTAAAATGGGATTGTTGAGAAGAAGAATCGGATGATACAAGAGATGGCTACATCAATGCTTCTTTAGAGAAATGTGCCTAAACGTTTTTGGGAAGAAGCGGTGAGTATTTCATACCACATGGTGAATAGGATATATCTTCATCCTCACATGCTTCACACACCTTATGAGTTGTGGACAGGGAAGAAGCCCAACCTATCATATTTTCATGTCTTTGGGAGTAATTGCTACATCTTGCGAGATAGAGAGCCTTTAGGAAATTTCGACTCCTTGAGCGACGAGGGGATATTTTTAGGATATTCATCGATGAGTAGGGCTTATTGGGTTTAAAATCTGGCTATCTCTAATGTGAGGATGATGGAGTCAATAAATTTCATGCTTAGAGATGATGAGCCACCGGTATTTATTACTCCTAGCCCTCAGTGTGAGGATGATGCACCGCCTAGTGACGATCCCATCCTTCCTCATGTTACCATGGTGGACCCTCTTCCCGCTTTGGAGGAGACACCATCTTAGGTTCGAAAATGTCATGAACTTTTTGCTATACTTGGTGATCCCACACTAAGTGTCAAGACTCATGCTCAACTCAAAAATATTGTTAGCTATATGTGCTAAACATCCTTAGTCGAGCCCAAGAACATAAAAGAAGGACTCAAGGATGAGCATTGGATGTCGTCCATGCAAGAAGAGTTGCTTCAGTTTAGAAAGTATGATGTCTGGGAGTTGGTCCCCCAACCTAGCGATACTAATGTTATAGGTACCAAGTGGATTTTCGAAACTAAAATGGATGAAATTGGTACCATAGTTCATAATAAGGCTAGGTTGGTCACTCAAGGATACACACACATCAAGGGTGTAGAATTTGAGGAGACATCCACTCCTGTTGCTAGGGTTTAGTCCATCGACGTATTACTTGCCATAACATGTCATCTGCGCTTCAAGTTATATCAGATGGATGTCAAAAATGCCTTTCTAAATGGCATTTTATTGGAGGAGGTTTACGTAGAACAACGAAAAGGGTTTGAAGACCCTATGACACATCTACTATCTTAGAAAAGTCTAGTATAGTTTGAAGAAAGCACCTTGTGCTTGGTACGAGAGTCTTAATACCTATCTCTTAACTCGGGGCTTCAGGATAGGGGGAGTAGATAGCATATTGTTTGTGAGGAGAGAAAATGGAGCTATTTTGGTTGCCCATGTCTATGTGGACAACATAGTATTTGGATCCACGTGTTCCCACCATGCTCACACTTATGAGGAGGATATGAAGAGTGAGTTTGAGATGAGCATGGTAGGTGAGCTTACATTCTTCCTAGGTCTCCAGTTTCATCAGCTTGAGGATGGGATATTCATATCTCAATCCATATATGCAAGAGACTTTGTGAAGAAATTTGGTCTAGACTCTGTTAAGCACGTATGCACCCCCATGAGTTCATCAACAAAGCTTAGCAAAGAAGCTTTAGGCAACGATGTAGATAAAACTTTTTTCTGTAGAATGATAGGTAGTCTTCTTTACCTTACCATTAGTCGACCCGATATTGCCATTAAAGTTGGAGTCTATGCGCGACACCAGACGTCCCTGAAAGAGTCACACTTTCACTCTCTTAAATGAATTATTAAATACGTGAGTGGGAATCTATTATACGATATTTTGTATTTCTTTGATACCAATGACCGCTTGTCCGCCTATTCGGATGCTGATTAGGACGAGGATGATGGGTGTAGAAGCACTTCGGGAGGGTGTTTCTACTTTGGGAGTTCTCTTATCTTGAGGATGAGAAAGAATAAAAACTTCATATCTTTATCCACGACAGAGGCTGAGTATATAGACACCGGGAGTTATTGCACGCAACTCTTGTGGATGAAGAAAATGTTGGAGGATTATGGCATTTCACAGGACACGATTACTATTTTATGTGCTTAGACGAGTGCCATTCACATTTCACGTAATCCAGTTCAGCATTTGCGCACAAAGCACATTAACATACGCGAGCACTTTATTCGAAACCTTATTGAGGATAAGGTCATGTTCTTGAGCTTTGTGAGCACTAATCATCAGTTAGATTATATTTTCATAAAACCTTTAGATGTACTTCGATATGAGGATCTTAGGAAGTCTTTAGGTATTTGCACCGTTGATTGAGATTGGATATATTATCTAGTATATGATGCTTTTCATGCTTATTTATATTTATTCCTATAGCTAGACTGTACTACCATTGTATTATCATTGTATTTATATATTTTTTATTTTGATATATTTTTCGAAAAATCCAAAAAGATTTTTCTTTTTCTTGAAAAATTTTGGAAAAATAAAAAAGATTTTCGATTTCTTTTTTAGAAAAAAAGTGAAAAAGCCCAAAAGATTTTATTTTTGATAAAAATATTTTAAAAAATCCAAAAAGATTTTTATTTTTTTTACACCATATGTGGATGAACATTAAAGATGTCCAAGTAACCAATTCATTCCATATCCATGTGACTATTTTGTAGTGTTTTGAGACATGACAACATTTTATTTTTGTGCTTTATAATGTGTGGAGTCATTAAGATGTGATATGACGACTACTTGCTACATGTTTGACTCCTTATCACATTTAATGCACACGAGCACGAACTTATCCAAGTATTGCACTTACCTTTAACGTGTCGGTTCCTGCTTTTAAAATGAACCAAATGAGAAAAAATGAGATAATGCAAGTAATGCTTGTAAGAACCGTTGCCCGGATCGTAAAAATTGAATATCATATCTCCAGTACATGTGTTATATTTAAAGCAATGGAATCAGGCTGCGAAAGATAGGTTATCGTTGCGTGAATAGCCACCATTTACAAAAGGAAAAGAGCCTAAAAGATTAAAGACTTATAAAAAGAAAAAATATAAAGTGCCAAGCAAATTTCATAGAACATTGATACATCGCAATATATGAGCATTGATTTCTTTAAAATAAAAAGATTTGAGATAAAAAAATTCAGTATGTGAGTTTTGAGGGAGTTTAGTCGAAGATTAATGGGTTTGCACGTCTTGAAAAATTATTGTAAAAGCATTACATAGTTTTGGGCATTATTGGTGTGAAAATCATTCACGACCATGATTAGCTGAATAGGTTATGTTAATTTCACTTGAGTTCACCCTTTTTACACCTAAAGTAGACTTTGAGATCTTGCGTTAGTGGTGTCTCATTCCTTTGTGCCCATATGTTATGTTTGTTTAGGTTGATTTTCCTATAGAATGTGTTCACAACCCTACATTTCATTTCCATGATTCAATTATTTTTATGTTTCTCCATGGTGCGTTGTTTTTGTAAAATTATTTTCGCTTGAAAAATTAGAAAAATCGAAAATAGTTTGAAATGACTTTTGAGATTATCATTGCACGATTATTATTTCATGTGTGTAGGGATTTTAGAAGATCATACTTGGATTACTCTCGGCGAAGTCAACGTACTAAAGAGACGACAAAAAATAAGCGAAGATTTGAAGACTTTGTTTTGAAGACAACTATATCTTTGTACCAATAGATTTTATGGTTTAGGAGGGCATTAGAATATTGCATTTGTCTTAGATGATTTTTTATGACTTAGATTCGGTTTTATGTTTGTACCAAAATAGCCAAAAAGGAGGGGATTTGTGAGAACATGATTTTAATCACTTGATCATAGCTTAGGCTACATTTTATTTTTGGCATATCATGCTATCGATTGTTTTGAGCCGTCACGAAGAACCGACTTTCATCATCTCCAAATTTAAGAAGGTCTTGACAAAACAAAGGTATAAAATAATTTATTAGTTGGAATTTATTTATGTTTATATTTGACAGTTATTTTTATTAAAATCGAGGCTATTTTCTAAACATGCTTTGGACTTAATTTTTTTCAAAAAAGGCACAAATCATTTAAACGAGAAGGACATCTCATTCAAACGACTTTGCAACCTCATTCGATGTGGTCATTAGAAGTTCCTTCAATCAAATGTGTAATGAGGCCATACTATTTTGTCACATTTGAAAATCGTTGAAACGAGATTAGGTTGTCGTTCAAACAACCTTAGTATCATTCAAACGAGAGTCTATTCTCGTTTAAACGAGGCTTTATTTCGTTCGAACGAGACTCGTCGCCTCAAATTTTGTCCCTCTTTATAAATACCTATTTCGTGCAGAAAATTGAAGAGACTTTTGCGATTTCAATTTCTGAAAACCTGCTGCAAAAGTAATCACTTTCTTTAGGTCAAAAACCTATTTTGATTCACCATTATAGCTCACATTTATATATGTGAATCGGTTTAAAACCCTAGATTTCTATATCTGAGTTATACTTATGGGTAGATCTCTTCACTTCTGATTTGTTATGGTTCTCGAGGAGATCACTGCTAAAAGGAAGACCAAGGCTGATCGATGGATACCGAGGGTGGACCGCCACCTGTGGGCAACTCTGGACTAAGTCGTATTCTATAGTGGTTTTTGTAACTTGCATCGTGTAAAAACTCTATAGTGATAAAAAAAAGTTTTACCCATAAGATTTTTTCCTCAATTTGTCTTGATTGTGTTTGAATGCATGATTTTATCTGCTTTATCACCTAGTTGCTTGTTTAGGGCAATAAAGATAAAATTTGGACTTGTGTGTGCGGACACTTAATTATAGAAATTATCCGTTTCGATCACGAGTGCACTTTCAAATATATTGTAACATTTTTTTTCAATTTTTAATGGATTTTGTCCGTTATATATTTGTAATTGACAAAATCCATTACAAATTGAAAAAAATCCATTACAATTTCTCTATTTTGGTGTAGTGTTAATCTAGTGGGATACTCAACTGCCCTATGGCCATAAGCCTCACATCCAAAGCATCTATCCAACTCATCCCTCTTAAGATTATCATTAAGATTTTTGAGGAATTTTATGGACTTATTATAATTGCTTTTCTTGAACTTATTTTCATCTTTCGATTGTCTTTCAAACTTGAGAAATTTCTTAAACTTTTTTCAAACATCGCCATATCATCATAATCGATGTCAGACTTATTATTCAAAACATAAGTTTCCTTCTTCCACGCTTTTAAAGAAATGCCCTTTTTTTCTTCATCTTTTTGGAGGAAAACATATCAAGCTCATAAGTTTGTAGATCACCTACAATCTCTTTGAGTTTTGTAGAGTCCACAGTACCCATGGAATTAAAAAATGTCACTTTTGAATTAAATCTTTTGGGTAAGGACCGTAAGATTTGCTTGACTACAGAAGTTTTGGGTATTCTCTCTCCCAAGTTAAATGACGAGTTCACAATATCGAATAATCTAGCGTAGAATTTGTCAAAGGATTCACTCTTCTTCACCCAAATGGTTTCAAAATGAGTAGTGAGGTTTTGAAGTTTAGAACCCTTAAAAAAATAGTACCTTCATGAGTGAGTTGGATTATGCCACTAGCCTCTCTAGATGTTTCACATGTCATAATACTACGAAACTCATGCGATGTGATCACACAAAACAAAGAATTTAGTACACGTGAATTATAGCTGGGCAGTTTAACCTCATCCTCATTCCAACTTTCAACGGGTTTAGAAATTCTATAATCACCAACTATGGATGTGGATGAGGACCAACCCTTAACTTTCCATACAAGTTCATTTAATGACTTAAGGTGTCGATTTCATGTGTTGTACCATAAATAGGTGTGCTCAAATAACCTCATATAAGGCAAGTTGAACTTTCTTGTGAACAAAAAAGAGGTCGGCTCAGATTCATTTTGGTCGTCCAGTATCATTTGGTAGGCCCCAGCACAACAGCAGTGAGTTTATCCCTCATGCCTTACAAACCACTAATGGTGTTAATTAACACTATGCACATGTGGACATCAACTAGTGAAGTAATGTCAGCAACACTCAATAGACAAATGTGAAGGACTTCAGGTTTCTTATTCCCCCAGAATAGATGGGCAATGTGTACCCCATCCCACTTTTTCATAAAGACATGTAAAAAGGTGTACCTGCCTAATCGGTAAAGGCTGGCCACTTGTCACCTACATTATTTTTATCTCCACCACTTTCTCTCTCCAGGTCCATACGTGGAAAGTATAAATAAGGCACGCAGACCTCTAAGAAGGGATTGTGAGATTATTTTCCTACTATTATGTTACCCATTTCTAGAGTGAGCTAGAGAGCTTGTAATTCTCTATCCATCCACAACTATTGCCCACTGAATCCAATACAAATCACCACTGCACTTGTGGATGTAGTCACCGCACCGGGCCGAACCACATGAACTTAGTTTCTATCTTTTGTCTCTCACCTTTTCTATATTATACTTAGTCTAGATAAGCATGTCTATGTTTATCCTCTCTTTATCTGTTGTGAATCTAAGATTAGTGTATTTAGCTAAGATATAAATCCATACAGTAGTTTTAAGCGTTAACAAATTGGTACCGTCTATGGGAAAGTATTGACAAGCCTATCATTGCTTTCTACCAATATTTTCTCCTACTATTCCAGGATCCCCAATCCTCATTAACGTCGTTTCCTTGATTTTCACCCCATAGGTTACAAAAACTTTTATAATCCTAATTTAACTCCAGATCCATAATCGAACGCAATTCCCTCAGCTAATAGCCCGTTTATCACAATAACTCTCGTTATTACTCTATTTTTGGGCTATAATACCACCTACAAAGTAGCAGGACTGCTGAAGAAGTGTCACCTTCCATGCCTATATGCCTAATGACTTGCAAAGAATACTATGACACCTCACTAAAGGCTAAGAGGCTATACAAGAAAGTGTCAGGCAGTTGATGCAAAGCATCTTGACTGAATAAAAGAGGCTGGAATAGAATACAACCATTCCAACAAAGGGTGAAAATATTAATCGAAGGAAGAAATGCCTCCTCCGACCCCACACAATAATAGGAGGAAGATGTACTATGAGAGGGCGATAGAAAATCCTAGATGATTAGACTAGGACTTACATGAAGAAGCTAGCAGGTCCAGGTATAATGGGTTTGAACGAGATGATAGGTCTTATAAATCGGGGGCCACATTTAACATCCGAACAAGTGGATACAACGATGACCAAACGTACTCTTTTGAGCATCAAAGCATCTTATAGAGGCTGAGCAGAGGTTCCCATTTGACCGTTTGGGTATAACTTTTATATAAGACAAGACCAAGAGTTCAAGGGTCAGCTAGAGCTGAACAGACTTCCTTGGAAGAGAGCATGACCAAAATTCAAGGGTGAACAGGTAATACCGTGTTGATTAAGGACAAAAAGGAGGAACAACTGTGAAAAGGTTTAATCGATAGATTGGAGGATCATCTAGGTGAAATCATAAAGACTAAAAACCCTTTGATGGGGTCCCCCATCATGTCATCAATTGCAGGATATCCAACGCTCTCAAAATTCAAACCGTTAGTCATCGCCCCAAGTAAGATAGCACAATGGATCTTGTGCTGCATTTAAAGCAGTCCCAAGTTGGCACATTTATTAATTCCATCTCCTATCAGATGCATTGCTGAGCGCTCTCCATTACAATGATAGGTTTAGAATAAATTTATTATAACGGTCTATCGAGAGGTTAGATTTTCAAATTCTCACAACTGGATGAACTCTTCATCAACAATTGCTATTTTGGTTTATAACTAGCCGAGCGGGTCTCCCATCTGCTAAATATTCTCCAAGGAATAAATAAAATGACAAGGGAATATATTTACAAAAATCTTGAAGTCGTCTACTATGAAGAGAAGATGAAATTTAAAGCGCTCGTGAGTGGATTGCGACCTGGAAAATTATTCTTGAAGTTAGCCAAGGAACCACTAAATAATATATCTGAGTTGTTGGCTAAGGTTGGGAAGATTATGAACTCTTAAGAAGTCATGGCAACGAAATAATCCATCCATTCCAAGGTCGACACTAGCAAAGGTTCATAGAAAAAGAAGGAGTTCAGGGAGAACAAAAAGGTTGACAGACCAAGGAAGTTTAATGAATATACCCCCTTGACCGTAAGAGTACACCACATCATTGAGGAGATTTATGGAAGCATTGATCTGAATTGGCCCCAAAAGTTAATATATCCTCTTAACAGGTGATATAAAACCAAATGCTACGAGTTCCACAAAGATCATGGTCATAATATGGAAAATTACATGGCTTTGAAGAACGAGATTGAGATCCTTATTAGGTGAGGAAAATTGGTAAAGTTTATTAACAATGGTAGTCGATCAGATAGGTGGGACGATTATAAACCTGAAAGATGGTCAAAGTGTCCTTACAGGAAGGTGGACGAGAAAAAATAAGGTCGGGATGATGATTCGGATGATGAACCTGACCTGCCTAAAAACCACCCAAAGAGCCGGTACACGAGGTAAAGATGATCTTTTTTTGGATGTAACTTCATAATATGAGGAGATTCTGGAGGTGGAAATGGACCAACAAAGAGAGAGGCATATCTGAATGAGGCAAAGGCTTCCTCTCACATTTGGTAACTTGATTTATCTAGACCCATTGCATCCTGCCATAGGAAGGTAAACCGGGATCACATCATAGTTATTTTTTCCAAAGATTACTTATCTGGGGTGCTCTACCCATATGACGACCCTTTGGTCATCACTATGGTAGTGCATGAGAGAAGGTTTGTGAGGATCTTAGTTAAAAATGGTAGCTCAGTCGACGTCCTTTTCTATAGCTTCTTACAGAACCTAAGGCTAAAAGACAGAAAGTTAGAGGTTTATCATAGGACTCTTATAGGATTTTTAAGGGAGAAGGTGTTCCCCTTGGGAATAATAGAATTGCAAGTTGTGTTCGACGATTGGATAACCTATCGAACAATAAAGATCCCTTTCCTTGTAATGGATGAAAACGTGCATTTGGCGAATAACATCATTTTCGAAAGGGTTAGATTTCAAAAGTCTGAAGCCGTTCCATTTACTATTCACTAATGCCTAAAATGTCCCACTAATTACAGAGTTGGTTGAAAAACTACTACTTAAGTCATTTATTACAAGATTAAACTATCTAAATGGCTCCGAACAGTTTGTTGAAGAAACTCTTTTCTTAAAACTAATTTTAAACATAAGATGTGTAAAACAGTTATGAATGAGTAATTTTAGTTATAGGTTTACCAGTTTTGAAAAACAAAACTTAAATAGAATAAACCAACACAACCTCAAGAAAGGGATGAGAGTAAAAGGAAGTGTACACAAGAAATTTTAACGTGGTAAAAGCCCACCCAATTAGGGAAACATCCACGGTGACCTCTACGCCACAAAAGTAAAATGTCCACTAAAAACGAGTAACAAATTACAAGCTATATAACAATCAAGACACATAAACAAACCTAATCTAAGTTCAGAAATGTACTAACTCCTCTTGGGTGTTCTGACTTCTCCTAAGGTTTTGATTGTTGCTGATGTTCTCCCAGCTTCTTATCTTTACTCCTTTTAGCTTTACGTCGACTCTAACAGTCCAATATATCAACACCAACGCGTTTCGATGTAGTATTGTGAAGGTGTATGTGGTGTAGTGCTCTAAACTCGTGCATGCAACTCTCTCTCTCTCTCTCTCACACATACACACTTAATTACAGATAATATGAGAATAAAATTACAAACAGATCTATCTATATGCAAGGTTTTCTAAAATCATCTTAGTCAAATAAGTCAGACTTTGGATATTTTAAATAATCGTAGATCAAGAAAGAATCTTGTTATATAAACTAGCCAATATCCTATGCACTTTCTTTGTTTTGAAACTAGTAACTGAAAGTGAAAAACCCAATCAAGTTCTCAAAACTAGATCTAAGTCTGAACGTTTGAGTAAGTTGAAATCAGAAAGGGTATTGTTGATTTAGGGTTTGAAAACCACATTTACTTTGAAAACAACCAACAAAAAGTAGATTTCTCGAAACAAGAAGTCAGATCTATCAAATAACTAAGTGATCTGTATCACAGAAATAAAATCATAGATTTCTATATAAAGAAATAGAGACTTAATCAACGTGATTAAGTTGGTAAAGAGATATAAGATAGTAGAAGAAAAACTTCTCAAATCACGAACTATAAACACTCAGAAAAAGATTTTCTGGTTTGGATTTTGTTTGAAGTTTGAGTTATTGTAAAAACTTTTCGAACTCTCTCTCTCTTCTCTCTTTTTTTCCTCAGAGGTAACAATGACCAAAAGTTACAAAATTGAAGACGAAGTCTCCTTGTATACTGCGAGAAGAAGGCTCTAGAAGATTGAGGGGAAATAAACTATCAGGATTGATTCGAAGTCAATCTAAGGTCTGCCAAGCCCCCACCTTTAAAATAGATTTGATTGGTTCAAAATCAAACACGAGGATTATAAGAAAACACATGCAGATCGTTGATTAAAATGATCCAATGGTGCACAGTGAGTCTAGAGAATGTGAGTATAAGTAAACACACATCAGGCCATTATAAAGGCAACACATGTAAGGTTGCGATGTAATGAAAAATGCATGTTTTTGAAGATTTAGAAATACAAATTGCACCCACAATATTCTCAAGCGCTTTTGGATTCTACCCAACCAGAATTTATGCCATAAAAACAAATTATAAATCAGCCCCAAAGGTTTTTAATCCAACCAAATTAATTTCTAAAAATAATTTTAAAATAGTAGAAATTATTTAAAAGTTCCCAAAAATAGTAGAAAAACAATTTCAAGGGAATTAACTCACAATAACCAATTATATCATAATATGATGTATGTATGCAGTATTAGTGAGTGTTGTTGGTGAGAAACCTGTTAAGAACTGATAGAGGCATCAAGTTGAGTCTGAGGTTCCTTTGGTAACTAGGGATGGGACTCAAATTTTGTCACAATTTCCAAAGTAGATGAGCACCTATATAGTATAGACTTAAGTAAGTCAAGGATATAGGGTGATTCAATCTCCCCCTTTGGAAATATCAGACAAAATCTCCTTTGAGTTAACGAGGACTCGTAGGGATACACAAGAAATAAGAAAATCCTATTCTTATACAAAAAAATTCCATCTATCCAATATCCTAGAAAAATAAAATTACATAACTCAACTAGATACAAATTAATAGCCTAACAAAAATCGGTTGCAACCGACGATACTAATTCCTGAAAGTAAGATAACTAAGATCAAGCTTTTTAGTTGAGAATGTACAACAATGTCCAAGAAGACTCAAATTTCTCCCCCATTTTGTCTCAAATGGATAAAGGGCAAAGAAAAATAGTCATAAAATATATAACATCATTATGCAAAAATCATGCCAATCGACTTGCGTAAAGATTCAAAACGCGCATTATCTAAGGGTTTAGTGAATAGATCAGCGAATTATAATTCAGTAGGAAGATAATTAATTTCGAACTCCTTAGATTCAACTAACTCGCATATAAAATGATATATGATTTTAATATGTTTAGTATGAGAGTGTTGAACAGGATTTTTAGAAATATTAATCGTGCTTTGATGTCACAATAGAGTTGTAACTTATCTTCAGTGATACCATAATATTTTAGCATTTGTTTCAGCCAAAGTAATTGAGAGCAACAACTTCCTGTTGCAATATATTCAGATTCTGCAGTAGATAAGTAAGTGCAGTTTTGTTTCGAACTACTTCATCCTAGTAAGTTATTACCGATGTAGTAACACGCTCCTGAAGTAATCTTACTATCATCGATACACCCGGCCCAATTAGCATCGGTGTAACCTATTATAGTACTGAAATTGTCTTTAGTGTACCAAAGTCCTAATTTTGGAGTTCCTTTGATGTATTTGATAATTCTTTTAATGCACAAAAGTGACTCTCTTTAGGATTATTTTGATATCTGGCACATATACAGACAAATTACATGATGTTAGGATGTGAGGAAGTAAGATAAAGTAATCTTCTTATCATACTACGGTACAATGTTGTATCAATAGATTTGCCATTCTTATCTTTGGAAAGTTTGACAGTGGTACTCATAGGGGTTCTAGCATCTTTAGCTGTTTCTAGGCCAAACTTCTTAACAATTTCTAAAGCATATTTAGATTGCGATACAAATAATCCTTCTGAATTCTGTTTAACTTGGAGTCCTAAGAAGAATTCTAACTCCCCCATAAGTGACATCTGAAATTCTTTGTTCATAATGTCAGAAAAGGCTTTAAGTTCTAAAGGGGAAGTGGAACTAAAGATGATATCGTCTACATACACTTGAGCAATAGTAATGTTGTTGTCAAAATGTTTGACAAACAAGGTTTGGTCATTTCCTCCTCTTCTAAATCCATTATTTAAAAGAAAGGTGTATAGACGCTCATACCAAGCTCTAGGATCTTGTTTTAACCCGTAAAGAGCTTTTTTAAAACTATATACATAATTGGGGTGATGAGGGTCAATAAACCCTTTGGGTTGTTCTACATAAGTCTCCTCAGTTAAAATTCCATTAAACAAGGTTTACTTAACATCCATTTGATATAGGGTGAAATGTAAATGACATGCTATGGCAAAAAGTAAGCGAACAGATTCGAGGCGAGTGACAGGAGCAAAAGTTTCCTCAAAATCGATTCCTTCAATCTGAGAGTACCCCTGGGCAACTAATCTAGCTTTATACCCAATAATCATCCCAGAATCATTAATCTTGTTTTTAAAAATCCAACGTGTGCCAATAACCCATTTATTTTTAGGCCTGGGTACAAGATATCAAACATCATGAATGACAAATTGAAGAAGTTACTCCTGTATGTAACACCCCGCTTAATTAAATACCGGGTGGCCAGTCCCATACCAAATTAAAACATAATATACAGTTGGATCATTCTTAGCATCCTTGTCGAAAACATTTACAACTCACCCAATACCCAATTAAGCTGGTGTTAAAAACATTCCAAATTTTAATTTAACAAAATCCATTTCTAGTTTAAGAATAACACAACACATTTTATTCTACAACACTGATAACCAATTAGATAACACAAAATAATTTGAATGCAATTGGAATAAACATTCCCAAATAATATTAATCCATTACAGTAATCCCAACAATATCAAATGTATTAAAATGACACGAATACCATAGTATTTGACCCCGATAGAAGAGGATAACTGAATCATTTGGGCGACATGCCCTACTAAGAAAATACTGTGAATCAAATGATGATATGCGTCTAAGCAATAATCCATAGCTCCATAGCTCGTCATAATTCAATAAGGTTGGCGTCCCTGTTGCTGGACACCTGATATAGAAGATACAATAGAAAAGAAAATATGCAAGGAAACGGGCCAGAGCCCGATTGTGAAAATGATTTTTAAAACAACAAGTATTTAACAAGTGTAATAAATCTTTTATTATGTACATGTTAGACCCAACTCTCACTTGCCATTCTCACCTCTCAACTAGAGTGCACACTTAACGTTTCCTATTAACCTACTAGTTAATGGTTCCTCTTTTCTAGTCTCCATATTATAATTTCATTCCCATATCATAATCCCGTATGTCCCATACCATATGTCATATTATTATTTATTTACATTTCTCATCGTTTCTCATTAACATGAATCATTTCTCATTAATATGAATTAAGCTTTTCAATTCCTTAAGAATAAACATTTGTTATCTACAATTATCACCGTAGATAGAGTTTAACCATAATAAAGATCCATTCATTCATTTAATCCATTATATATATATTTATATATAATACGGCACCCCGAGTCACAGCTGCGGTGCAATGCATTACTCTGCTATCATGTCCCAATATCGCTGGTCGCCGAAAAGGGGACAAAAGGTTCGGTGAGGATACCTCGAACCATTAACAACAACACAATCATTGGAGGCGAACATAGTTCTCATACCCATGGGTCACGCACATACCTACGTACCCATAGTCAGCGGACTTATCAACTCCCCGATAAGTCTTTCATAGACCTATGTTCTCGAGCGACAAATCAAAGATCCCATGAATTCATCAGGATATGACTGCCCTCACGTGCAAACCTCCCACCGATAGCAAGTAATCTAGGTATGTCATACACATAATCATTAATCAATCAAATAGGTATTATCATACCTATAGTATACAAATAACAAGGTACTCACATTAACCTTAGATTATTCCCTTACGTAGCATTATATCTCTTTAAATCCCACGTATTAAAATGTCATATCTTTACTTCATAATTTAATTATCCTCACATCCTATAACATCTCTCCACTCCCGACGTCGTTAAGGTTCATGCGCGGAGCGTCTCGCAAAGAGAAATCCAAACAAGGAACCCTTCCAATACACTACTACTTAACTTTGTCGATCGAGGAGGTTTGTCAACTTCAAATATGCGATCGGAATAACCTCAACCCCTCTTTCAACCAAATGTGTTCTAAACCCCCATCTCTATCCAGGAGCCATACCACTACGCTCTTGTACTACACTCAGCCCTTGCGAAATCAATAATGAGCTTAAACTCAGTCCTTGATGTTTAAATTGTAACCCTAAGGCTACCCAGGTGTTATATTAAATCTCCCCTACTTGAACTATCCTTAATCCTCATACAAACAGATTAGAATCCAACACATGAATCTAGCAACCGAAATCTCTTTAACTTTAATTATCATAATTCTAATCAATTAAATCCCAATGAAATTAATTCAAATCTTAACTAGGGCTTACTGATCTTCTCTAAGTCCCATAATATCCAATTAATAATCACCGAAGATCTATAAAAGTTTTGGGATAAGAACCAACATTAAAAAGAAACAACATCATGAATTCTCATATTTTAAATACTCAGAAAAATCAGATCCAAAAATTATTCAAATCATCAATCCGACTTCAGATTTGGATTCTACACGAAAAATTGAGTCAGGTATGTGTTTTGAGTTTTTCTTAAATCTCATCCAAATGCACTCAAAAAGAAGATCTAAACCTTCCAAATTGGCTCTTCTCATTCCACTCGTTTTTGCTTCTTTTTCCAGAAAATCATCAACATATTATCTTCAAGAACACTAAATTATTTTCAGAATTTCTTCCACAGATTGATGAATATTTATTGGATTACTAACTACCTACAACATGAGTTTAATTCCTATATACTTTTAGATTCCAAAAAATCCATTAACAACTATATCCTTTCACCTTCCAAGCATGAAAATCATCTATTTTTATAACTATCCTAACATGGACAATATACGAACTTAAATTGCAAATATCAAACACTTGCCTCTAATGAAGATCTGACCTTTTGGAGTTGAATAACACAGGTGGTGATGGTGGTGGTGACCTTTGACCTTTGGTTCTCCTCCTTCCCAAGCAAACTTCTTTTTCTTTCCAAGCAACCTTCCACTCTCTCTAAGAAGATGACTTTTCAATTTTGTGTAGAAGAGATGAAATGAACCTACATACACTAATCTCCAAATACTTATAATAAGACAAAACCCGAAATCACTATTCACCCCCCTTGTAAAAATAACCAAAATGCCCTTTTGGGTTGTCTTTTCATTTCCAAATGACCCGAGACTCAAAATTAACATCCAAATAGACTTTTCTGACTATTTCGAACCTTCCGGACGCAACGACGCAGTCGAAATGACTATAAGGTCGATAGAAAATAAATTTCCTTTTTAATTTAATAAATTAGTCCCGACACGTCCCATACCGCGTCTGACTAAAAATTCAAATTACCGAATTTATATCATACCGTCATACCAATGACATCACATTCATATATTACCTAAATATCTTTAAGTAATATTCAGAATCATCCATTTTAATATCCACAATTCGGATAAAACCCAAATGAATTAATTTATAATAAGATCCAATTAATCCATTAATTTAAAATATAACCCATTTTAAAAGTCATTAAAATTACGGGGTATTACATACTTCCCCCATTATAACAGAAATTCGTCCCGAAATTCAGAAAAATGAACCATACTGATAAGGTCAACTCCGAGTATAAATCTCACATCGCAAGAAATCTAAGTAGTACCGCCCATACAGTACATTAACGAAAATCCCCATCGATGTTACACTAAGTCTCACCATATAGTTCCAACCGAATCAAATTTAAATTATACCCAATCTTCCCTATACCGTCCTCGTGACAAAGTTTGGGAAAAATGATCCTCACTTATTAAACAAATAAATCCTGAAGTCACAACTACTTACTGTTTCACAATTTTGAAAACTAGTACAATCCAATCATCCAGGGCACCCATACACCCTATCGTACAACTTTCATTATAATAGCAAAGGTTATAAACTCATATCCTAAAGACCTATCTTATTTCGACTCCCAACGATTATTAGTTTCATGCGTGGGGTGTCTCGCAAGAGAAATCTAAACAAGGAACCCCCCGATACACTACTACCTAAAGTAGTCGGTCATCGAAACTCCTCAGGTCTTTAGTCAATAGTTTATAACCTCTCTACTGGTTTTATTAATTCGAATAAAGTCTACTCATCTACTCTCTTATAAAAGACAAGATGCTAGCTATAGTAGTAGTACATACACTCTCCTATACCACAAGTCAATGCATGCCGATAGTCATATCATGCTCGGACATGCCCAAAGTAAGTAATTCCGCGATAAAAATGTGATGACATGAAAATATAGGTATCCTACACCCGTCGGTGAGTCTACGTAAATAATAGTGCTATTGTCAAAGTTTAGTAACCCATTTTCCCATATAATATTAATCGCTACAAAAATCAATATATGCCTTATAATTCCTTAGATAGAGAACATACCCTCATTTGTGGGTGGTGGTTGTTGAATCCCACTATTATAACTTTGCACTGATAAGTCAAGAAAAATTTTACCCCAAATTTTCAGTTCTAGTTAACCACACTCCACTATATGCCCAAGCCTTTGAATATATTGCCTTCGTTAGGTAACACACAAAATTTCCGCATTTCAAGAACTTCTACTGATGTCTCTCCTCAATTTTCCATAATAGGGGTGACCTCGACTACGGTCATCATACTCGAACATACTTCATAACCTCCTAAGTACGATCTCCGCTATCCATTCAATGGCCCTCATCTTCCATACTTCTTTGTTCGATCACTCCCGAACGTAAATAAGATTCATTGATATATACGGAATCTTACCAAAGAGATCAACAATCCTAAACATAGGGCTCTATATCAAATAACGCTAAGCTAAAAACACAGTAAGCCATACAGATCCTAAAGGACACTAGAACCTGATGCTCTGATACCACCTGTAACACCCCGCCTAATTAAATACCGGGTGGCCAGTCCCATTCCAAATTAAAACAAAATATACAGTTGGATCATTCTTAGCATCCTTGTCGAAAATATTTACAACTTACCCAATACCCAATTAAGCTGGTGTTAAAAACATTCCAAATTTTAATTTAACAAAATCCATTTCTAGTTTAAGAATAACACAACACATTTTATTCTACAACACTGATAACCAATTAGATAACACAAAATAATTTGAATGCAATTGGAATAAACATTCCCAAATAATATTAATCCATTACAGTAATCCCAACAATATCAAATGTATTAAAATGACACGAATACCATAGTATTTGACCCCGATAGAAGAAGATAACTGAATCCTTTGGGCGACATGCCCTACTAAGAAAATACTGTGAATCAAATGATGATAGGCGTCTAAGTAATAATCCATAGCTCCATAGCTCGTCATAATTCACTAAGGTTGGCGTCTCTGTTGCTGGACACCTGATATAGAAGATACAATAGAAAAGAAAATATGCAAGGAAACGGGTCAGAGACCGATTGTGAAAATGATTTTTAAAACAGCAAGTATTTAACAAGTGCAATAAATCTTTTATTATGTACATGTTAAACCCAACTCTCACTTGCCATTCTCACCTCTCAACTAAAGTGCACACTTAACGTTTCCTATTAACCTCCTAGTTAATGGTTCCTCTTTTCTAGTCTCCATATTATAATTTCATTCCCATATCATAATCCCGTATGTCCCATACCATACGTCATATTATTATTTATTTACATTTCTCATCGTTTCTCATTAACATGAATCATTTCTCATTAATATGAATTAAGATTTTCAATTCCTTAAGAATAAACATTTGTTATCTACAATTATCACCGTAGATAGAGTTTAACCATAATAAATATCCATTCATTCATTTAATCCATTATATATATATTCATATATAATACGGCACACCGAGTCACAACTGCGGTGCAATGCATTACTCTGCTATCATGTCCCAATATCGCTGGTCGCCGAAAAGGGGACAAAAGGTTCGGTGAGGATACCTCGAACCATTAACAATAACACAATCATTGGAGGCGAACATAGTTCTCATACCCATGGGTCACGCACATACCTACGTACCCATAGTCAGCGGACTTATCAACTCCCCGATAAGTCTTTCATAGACCTATGTTCTCGAGCGACAAATCAAAGATCCCATGGATTCATCAGGATATGATTGCCCTCACGCGCAAACCTCCCACCGATAGCAAGTAATCTAGGTATGTCATACACATAATTATTAATTAATAAAATAGGTATTATCATACCTATAGTATACAAACAATAAGGTACTCACATTAACCTTAGATTATTCCCTTACGTAGCATTATATCTCTTTAAATCCCACCTATTAAAATGTCATATCTTTACTTCATAATTTAATTATCCTCACATCCTATAACATCTCTCCACTCCCGACGTCGTTAAGGTTCATGCGCGGAGCGTCTCGTAAAGAGAAATCCAAACAAGGAACCCCTCCAATACACTACTACTTAACTTTGTCGATCGAGGAGGTTCGTCAACTTCAAATATGCGATCGGAATAACCTAAACCCCTCTTTCAACCAAATGTGTTCTAAACCCCCATCTCTATCCAGGAGCCATACCACTACGCTCTTGTACTACACGCAGCCCTTACGAAATCAATAATGAGCTTAAAATCAGTCCTTGATGTTTAAATTGTAACCCTAAGGCTACCCAGGTGTTATATTAAATCTCCCCTACTTGAACTATCCTTAATCCTCATACAAATAGATTAGAATCCAACACATGAATCTAGCAATCGAAATCTCTTTAACTTTAATTATCATAATTCTAATCAATTAAATCCCAATCAAATTAATTCAAATCTTAACTAGGGCTTACTGATCTTCTCTAAGTCCCATAATATCCAATTAATAATCATCGAAGATCTACAAAAGTTTTGGGATAAGAACCAACATTAAAAAGAAACAACATCATGAATTCTCATATTTTAAATACTCAGAAAAATCAGATCCAAAAATTATTCAAATCATCAATCCGACTTCAGATTTGGATTCTACACGAAAAATTGAGTCACGTATGTGTTTTGAGTTTTTCTTAAATCTCATCCAAATGCACTCAAAAAGAAGATCTAAACCTTCCAAATTGGCTCTTCTCATTCCACTCGTTTTTGCCTCTTTTTCCAGAAAATTATCAACATATTATCTTCAAGAACACTAAATTATTTTCAGAATTTCTTCCACAGATTGATGAATATTTATTGGATTACTAACTACCTACAACATGAGTTTAATTCCTATATATTTTAGATTCCAAAAATCCATTAACAACTATATCCTTTCATCTTCCAAGCATGAAAATCATCTCTTTTTATAACTATCCTAACATGGACAATATACGAACTTAAATTGCAAATATCAAACACTTGCCTCTAATGAAAATCTGACCTTTTGGAGTTGAATAACACAGGTGGTGATGGTGGTGATGGTGGTGGTGACCTTTGACCTTTGGTTCTCCTCCTTCCCAAGCAAACTTCTTTTTCTTTCCAAGCAACCTTCCACTCTCACTAAGAAGATGACTTTTCAATTTTGTGTAGAAGAGATGAAATGAACCTACATACACTAATATCCAAATATTTATAATAAGACAAAACCCGAAATCACTATTCACCCCCCTTGTAAAAATAACCAAAATGCCCTTTTGGGTTGTCTTTTCATTTCCAAATGACCCGATACTCAAAATTAACATCCAAATAGACTTTTCTGACTATTTCGAACCTTCCGGACGTAACGACGCAGTCAAAATGACTATAAGGTCGATATAAAATAAATTTCCTTTTTAATTTAATAAATTAGTCCCGACACGTCCCATACCGCGTCTGACTAAAAATTCAAATTACCGAATTTATATCATACCGTCATATCAATGACATCACATTCATATATTACCTAAATATCTTTAAGTAATATTCAGAATCATCCATTTTAATATCCACAATTCGGATAAAACCCAAATGAATTAATTTATAATAAGATCCAATTAATCCATTAATTTAAAATATAACCCATTTTAAAAGTCATTAAAATTACGGGGTATTACACTTTATAGAACTTATCCACAACGTGTCATTCAAGGCTTGATTTTCATTTTTGGGCTCAATAAGAGACACAAAACATGAAAAATGAGCAATGTTACGAAGTTGAGATCTTGTACGAACAGGCTCAGTAGGATTACCAACTACACTATCTGAAGGATGATCTTTGGAAACCCAATTAGGTACATCAGGGTCTTAGTTGGTAAAGATTCAACTATTTCTGGAGAGTCATAATTTAAATTTTTTTCGGACTCATCCACAATAATTAATTCTTTGGTCTTACTTTCTACATTAGTGTCACTTACAACCACATTAATGGATTCAATCATGGTTTTAGTACGAAGATTTTAGACACGATAGGCTCTACTGTTTGGAGAATATCCTAAAAAGATGGCTTTATCACCTCTGGTTTCGAATTTAGACAGATGTTCTTTATCTTTACAGACACAATAGGTACTACCAAAGGTTCTAAAGTATTTTAGGTTAGGTTTCTTTCCATACCAAAGATCATAGGACGTTTGTTTGGTATTCTTCCTTAAGTAGACGCGATTGATTATATGATAATCAGTACGAATTGATTCTACCCAAAAATATTTTGGTAGGTGTTTCGCATGAATCATCACACAGGCCATTTCTTGAAGAGTACGATTTTTATGCTCAATTATCCTATTTTTTTATGTGTCTTAGGAGTACTAAATTCATATTTATTACCATTATAGTCAAAATATTCTATGATACCTGAATCTAAGAATTCTCCTCATCTATCACTGCGAATTCTATCGACTTGGGTGTCCTTTTCATTTTCTATACGAACTAGGATTTTCAAAAACTTTTGAAAGGTTTATAATTTATACTTTAGGAAGGAAACCCAAGTAAATCGAGTGAAATCATCAACTATAACAAGGATGTAACTGTTGCCACAAAGACTAACAGTTCGAGAAGCTCTATTTATACTTAGGAGAAGAATTGAAGAATGTGAGGTAACCTTACTAGAATTGAAGAATTACTTGGGATCTTCACTACTGCTATCTTAGCCAATCCAAAGCGAGAAGCTCAATTTATACTTAACAGTATCAGAGTCAGGTGTCAACTCGGCACTGGTTTGACATGAGGCCAAAGTGCACAAATTGGTTTATTAGACTAGTAAGGTGTAGTTAGAAGAAGAAATAAGATACCCCATGATGGAAAAGTTATGCTTAGATTTAATTCTGGCATCCGGACGAATGAAATCATACTTTTAGGCATATACCATTATCGTTTATACATGCCTTACCCTATGCTAAGAAAACTAAAAAATCAGGTAGATTGATGGCTTTGGTAGTGGAACGAGGAGAGTATGACATCCAATATGAGCCTAGAACAACAATCAAGGGCTAAGCAGTGGTCGACTTTATAGCGAAGTTCATTTATAAAGAAAGATAGACAGAGAAGATTTCTATGGAAGAGAGATAAAGCTAGAAGAAGACTGAGTAGATTTATATGAAAGAGAGCTCAATGATAAGATCATCGAAGAAGACCTCTATAGAAGATAGCTCGACCATAAAATAAACCAAGTTGACTTCTTCGGAAGAGAGCTTTATGACCTAGATAACGGAGCAGAGTCCTCTAGGAGAGAGCTCAAAGATTCAACCTACTTCCCAGACTTCTATAAAAGATAGCTTGGTAATTATTATAGCCGACCCGATTGTTAACATACCAGAGTGCACATTCAAACAGGAAAAAAATTCTCGTGATCTCGAGAAAATGATAAAATAATTCAAAAATGGGCATTTAGTGAAAGAAAACTTTAGAAAATAATTGTCGATGTAGCAACTATTAATAAATGGCTTATCTTGTGCTAACGAAAATGAAGCAGGCCTAATAGTCATAACGGCAAATGAGGGTGATATGGAGCATTACCTAAGATTCCAGTTCAATGCCTCCAATAATGAGGCCCTCATAGCTGGTCTAGGACTGACATCTTTTCTTAAAACCCAACACTTGTCAACCTACAGTAATTCTCAACTCATAGTTAACTAAGGCATTGTAATTTACAAGGCGAGGGAAGAATAAATGATAAAATACTTAGCAAAGGAAAAAGTGTTATTGTTAAAATCGACTCTTCAGATGGTCAGAATAATAAGAATCGAGAATGTACGAGCAGATTCACTTGCCCACCTAGCATCGGCCACCAGAATCGAGCTGTGCAGAATGATTCCAGTAGAATTCCTAATGTATCACAGCACACACGGGGAAAGTGTGTTGGAAATATAGGTGGACTTGGGTACCTCATGGATACATCTCATCCGAACATATTTGGAGCTTGGGATAGTCTGAGTAGACCCCAAAAAGGCAAGGAGGCTTTGATATAATGCCACAAGGTACGTGTTAGAAGGATGAATCCTATTTAGAAGAGGATTCATAATATGACTACTCAGATGTGTTCATCTAGTAAAAGTTAATGACTTGATCAAGGAAGTTCAAGAGGGCTCATGTAGATCCCATTTAACATGTAGATCATTAATGAAATGAGTGGCCACTCAAGGGTATTATTGGCCAACCATCAAAAGAGATTGAGTGAACTATGAAAGAGGTGCGACTACTGTCAAAAGTTCGCTGTAATCCATAAATTCCCAGGAGAAACATTGGACCCGACCACATCACCTTGTCCCTTTTCCATGACTGGATCATTTTTTTCGACCCACTACCAAAGACAAGGTTAATGTTTAAATATCTGGTTGTAGTAGTGGATTACTTTACTAAATGGGTTGAGGATGAACCTTTGATTGAGATGCCATACAAAAAAGTGTTCCATTTTATATGGAAGACCATCATACGTCACTATGGAGTTCCATATGACTTAATCACTGAACATGGTACCAAGTTTGACAACAAAGAGTTTGAAAATTATTATGTACGTTCAAAGATATGAAAATTTCACTCATTACCCGGTCACTCAAAGTGTAATAGGAAGACATAGATAATAAACAGAACCTTGCTCAGCGAAATGAAAAAAAGGCTAGATGATGCTAAAGGTAATTGGATCAACAAAATACATAGTGTACTATGGGCATACGAGACAATGCCAAGAACAACTACAGGTGAACCTCATTCATTCTAGCATTTGGCACCGAAGCAGTGGTGCCCACTGAGATTGGCCTACCCAGCCACTGGGTGCTCAATTTTGACTCACTAAAGAGCGATCTAATAAGAAGACTCGATCTAAACCTAATTAAGGAGGCCAGGTAATGAACTTCTCTACGGGTTTTCATTTATCAACAAAGGACTGCTCAATTTTATAATTAAGGAGTAAAATCGAGAATTTTAAAGGAAGGAGACTACGTGCTGAAGAAGGTTATTCAAAAAATGAACAAATTGAAACCAAACTGGCATGGACCATATAGAGTATTTACTATCGTGGGACCGAGAACCTACAAAATTGAGACTCTAGATAGTGAACAATTGAAGAATCCTTGGAACTCCTAACACCTGAGGAGATACTACCAGTAATGGTGACATCATATGCCATATTGTGGAAAAGGAAAAATGTAATCCTTCTTCTACATTCCTTTATAACTTCCTCTGTGATTACTAAGAAAAATTTCATTTCTAACATATGTAGTATTTAAAGCTTTTGTACATAATTCACCTGAGTGAGGGGTGTGCAAAGAATCTTAAGACAAAACTTACTTCACAATTAGTTCAACTTCATGTACGATCTAGTCTTAGGATGGATTGTGAGTACAAAGTCCCATCAAGTCTAGGAAATCCAATGCAGTCTTGTGGATGACTGGATCTTACCACAACCGACTATTACAAGGATATATTCTATTAAATATGGTCGGCTCTGGTAATCTGTGTTGACGTGTGGTCAGGACTACAAGATTCTTTCATATATCCAATAAGTTGGCACAAGCATGGGTAGAACCTAGGTCAGAACAACTCAGGTTCATTAAAAATCGATAGCTAGTAGGGGGATTATGTTTATAACTACATGATTTTAAGCCTATACTAGCGGTAGGCCCATCTAAGACACTTCATGTATGATCTCGTCTTAGGACATATAACGAATAATAAGTCTCACTAAGTCTGGGAAATCCAGTGTAGTCTTGCGAATGAAAGTTCCTACCTCAACTGACTAACGTAAGGATAGATCCTTGTAAACTTGGTCGACTCTAGTAACCTATATTGATGCATGGTTAGGACGACAAGATCCGTTCATACGACCAATAAGCCGAAACAAGCATGGGTAGAACCTAGGTTAGGATAACTCTGCTTCGTCCAAAATTGGTAGCTAGTAAGTTAGATCTAGTTGGAGATAAGATATACACATGATCGCAAGACCAAACTACTGACATGCTCATTCCAAATGTATAACCAGTTAACATGGCAAACGAGCAATATGCTATAATATGACCATAAGACCAAAGTTAACTTCGTAGAAGACATACAACCATATTCAAAATAGTAATATGATCTATTCAAACACATGTGAACATCCTTAAAGATAACATAGTCAGCGTGAACACGCAGAGAAAATAACAAACATGGAAAAAGGCTGATCATTTTAACAAAAGTAACTATTTTCGTAAAAAATACAATATAACAGAGAAGTGGAGATGTTCATAATAGATTACAATGAGTTTTGCAAAATATTATCAAAGTGGGATATTTAGTCCTTAGGAGCATGCTGGGTGGTAGCCTTTGTCATAGGGGCATCTACGACGACAACGGGGTTAGCATTATAAGCACTAAGCTGGTCAGCAGTAACCTAAATCTTCTCGGTAAGCATCATGAATAACCTCCTCTACCTTCATGGCCTCGCGCTCAGTAGACAAATCCTTAGCCTAATCCTCATCACCTTCCCAGGCCTGAATTATCTCTATAATAATGGGAAAGTGTTTGATGACCTTTTTATTGAGCTCGTCATAGCCCTCCATGAAAATTGTCACCAAGTCCACGTTGTATTCACCTGAGATTTAAACTTCCTAACTTCCTCCTCCCCTTCATGCGCGAGGGTAGAAGTGTCCTTCTAAAGATCCTCATTGAGCTTTGCCAAATATTCTGCCCCCTTGGTAAGGGCCTCCTCCGATGACTTAAGCTTGGCAGCATCTGTCTCTACCTTCTCCTTCAGATTTCTGATCTCCTTTTCTGTCTAGCTCAAGGTACCCACTTTGGCCACCAACTGGTCATCCCCCTCTTTCAACTCAGAGCAAACCTCATAATGATTAACTTTGGCAGTCTATAACTCAGTGGAGAGGGTATTATACTGATTGAGGATCTCATCATGATCAATCTTCGGTTTGTCATACACATCCTGGTAAGAGGCCACCCATTTTCGCATAATGGTGTCACCCATGTCACCCTAAAATAAGGAGGTGAATGCAACAAAATGATCAGAATACTAAGAGCAGAAATAAAAAAATATAAATTTTATTTGGAGCTTACCACTATCATGATATGCTGCACCATGCTCCAAAGCTCATTGGCGTTAAACTGCTTGACGTGCTGGAAGTCACGAGCATAACCATGGTACCCCATGACCTCAAAAACATTCTCTCTATGGAAAATAATGGAATACTTATCAACTCTTAGCTTCTCCTTTGTATTAGGTTTCTTAGGGTTCCAATTAAAGGGATCCACTTCCCCATGGGGGAAAAGGATCCATCACCTCAGACCAGCCGCCAAGAAGGAGCTTCTTCTGTTGTGACTCTCTTAATCCTAGCCTTAGTCCTTTATTTTTTGGGGTTAGGCTGTGGGGGGTTCTTCATTGGCCTTTTCTAATGAACAGACCCTTCTTTAGTGGTAATGTCTATGCCCTTACCCTTGGCCTTAGCAGTGGCCTCGGCATCAACCTGCCTTTTAGCCTCATATTCGGCGTTCTTTCTGGCACTACATTGGCTCGCTTATCATCATCCATTCTATTATTCTCAATGGCTTCAAGGGATTTCCTTTCCTTATCCTCAACTTTTAATTCTTATTTTTTGACAATCTCTATCGCCTTCCGATCAAGAGCCGAAGGCGCCATTGAATTCGCTGATTCAGGTGAATGGGAAGAAGATACACAAATGAAGGTATCATTAGAATTATATCATAAGAAAATTGTTGATTAAAGTAAAAATTATTGGCTAAGATGACCACAAGTTAAGTGTTAGATTTTATGATCTCCTCCTCTTCAGTAAGCGCCTCTCGAACCTCAAGATTGGTAGATAAGTTAATATGCCCGTCTCTAGAAGGGGCACCACTTGGGGAGACGTAGTAGCCCTAATCGATGAATGTTCGAATGGAGAAAAGTCTTTAACTTTATTGGATTTTGGGCGTAAGTAGTTGTGACTAACTCCCTCAAAATAGGGGGAACCTTATGAGCTTTTTTTACAGCAAAAAGAAGAACAAAAATGTGGTCAGTAAATATATGCAAAGAATAAAACAACAGGAAGATACTCTAAGGAATATACCAATGAGGTGGGGAGAGAACCAATCGCGGGGGACACTACAAGACCTATCCCTCTCATTAGATTGAAATTCCCAATCGTCCTTTACGAAGATAAATGGGTTCTTCCAATTGTGATTAGTTATCTGGACTTCCTGCACTATTTTCAAGTCATATTTTTGAGGAGAAAACTAATAATAGCCGTTAGGTTTGTCATTGTCTTTGATACTATAAACCAAACAAGAGATATCTCTTATGAGGTCAAACTCAATGTGGGTATGCTAATACATCATTGATCCAAGGATTGACATATTATCATTTGGTGGGAGTTGGGTAGGCACAAAGCCATAACCCTATAAAATACATCTTATAATGGGGTAAAGGGGAAGTGGAACTCCCACATGCAGAGCCCATAGAGGGAAATAAATCTCCTCAGCATCATTACGATCATAAACCCTCTCCTCAGGATGAGGGAGTCGCAAATAAATTCTTATAGGATTGTCATACATTCCCTCAGGTCATCCAGACCATCCTCCGTGATATCGCAAGCATTGTTCACAACATTGGTGGAAGTTGGGTACGAAGAATCAGAAGCCCTAAATGTACCACCGCATGAGAGGTTGAGGCCATCTGATCATTATGAGTAAGATGAGGTGGAGAAGGACCATGGTTAACTACAGACATGGATATTGTATTAACAAATCACTCCCTATTGAAAGGACTATATATAATCGAGGTATGTACAACTGCAAAAGAATCAAATACTGCTATTGAGGGTTGCAAAGAAGACCCAATAGAATAAGAAACAAGGGGGTAAACCTAAGGTTTTCTAGGTTGTCTTCGGGACGTACAACCTAAGAGGATTTGGGAATTGCCTAGCAGTAATACCAGTGAAGGTTGGTTATAACTCAACTAAAACTTCAAAAAGTCATTGGACGTGTGGTGGGTAGTTCATCAAGGTGAAAAACGAAAACCTAAAATCGGGGGATACTCAAGCATAGAAATAACAAACAGAGGTGTTGGAGGAAACCCTAGCCAAGATGAAAATTCTAGGCTGACCAACTCAATGGTCATTTAAATACGCTTAATTCTCCAGTAATTAAAAAAAAATCTCAATAATCCAAATAATCTCAACAAAGATCAGAAGAATAAAGGGGTTTTCCCTAAACAAAACCCTAAACTACATAGAGATGATGAAAGGCGTACTTGGAACCCCTAATATTTTTTCAAAGACGAATGAAAGAACCTAAACGTTGAAGAAGGCAAAGAAAAGCCTGGACTACCAGGTAGTTATGGAGGATGCACAAGAAATCTCTGGTTTGAAGAAATAATGGAACTTGAAGAGTTTTGGGGGAGATTTCATTCTTTCTCTCTTTAAAATCTCACACGAAGAGCGATGGTTGATTGAAAAAAAGGATAAGTACTTTTTAATGGAGTATTTATACTTAAAAAGGGGCAGTAATGTTCAATCGTGACCTATAATGTCGCGCCTGGATATGATAGCTGGGGTTCATGCTCACGACCCAAAGTGCACGTGATGATTATGTTGGGCACAGATCCCAACTAATAACACAGGTCAAATCCTAAATTTGAGTGAAAATATTTCAAGTCAATCTGTTCGGTGCGCACTGAGAAGATTTTCAAAGGACGTCGGCATTCTCTTAGATAAAACTTCACTTACTCATATCGGCTCAGCAGATACTTCGGAGGCACAAAACTCCATAAGACCTACCTTACTGAGTCGTTAGTAAAGTCTTAGGGGTTTTATTGTACCATATATATGGTGTTCTCAAATGACATACTTTAAGGTAGGTCGACTTCTCTTGTGAACATAAAAGAGGCCGACTCAGATTCATTCTGGTCGTCCAGTAAGGGTAACATGTAGTGAGTTTATTCCTTATGCTTATAAGCCACTAACGATGTTAATTAACATCAACTAGTGGATTGACGTCAAGAGCACTCAAGAGACAAGCATGAGGGAATTAAGGTTTATTATCCCCCAATTGTTTATGGGCAAAGTGTACCCATCCCATTTTCCCATAAAGACATGTAAAAAAGTATACCTACCTAATTTTTAAAGGCCGACCTCCTGTCAACCAACATTCTTTTTATCTCCACTACTTTCTCTCTCTAGGCCCATATGTGGCAGTTATAAATAAGGCATGTGGTCCCTTTAATAAGGGATCGAGAGATTATTTTCCTACTGTTATGCTGCTCATTTCTAGAGTGAGCTAGAGAGATTTTAATTCTCCATCCATTCATGGATATTGCCCAATGAATCCAATACAAATCACTACTACACTTGTGGACGTAGGCACCAAACAGGGCCGAACAACGTAAATATGGTTTCCATCTCTTTTCTCTCACCTTTTTCTCTATTATACTGACTCTAGATAAACATTTCTATATTTATTCTCTCTTTTTATATTTTAAATATAAGATTATTGTATTTAGTTAAGATATAAATCCATGCACCAGTTTTAGGCGTTAACAATATGCACTTCTAGTACGCATAGTTAGACCCATCAAAGAAAGGTGGTTTAGAAAATAATTGACGCTCCATATAAGAACCGCTAAAATACATGCCTAAACACAAATGTAACATAATGACTTAGTGTTCTAGCCCCGATACCAATTTGAAAGTGCAATAGGCCACAAGATTCTAATATGACAATAGACAAAAAACAAACAAATTAACTATTTTTAAAATTTTAAAGCTCAATTAAACTAGTTACCCAAATCAAAGTTATTGAAGTTGCAAGGATATATGTTCTTAGTTTAATTCGTGGAATACACGCACGCAATCCAATTTAAAATTAGCTAATAAGAAATATTCTCCAATTTTAAATTATGTAGCAGATTCACAAGTTCGCAAGAACAAATTTCAATTAATGCAATTGGATTGGTAACTTGGCTAATTAAAATAAAATTATTCCAATTTTATCCATTTTATCCTAAGCATGGTGATTTAATAAAGTAAAATGTGAAAATCCCAACCACAACATGCCAATGTACGAGGAAAACCCAAATGGGAAAAACCTTGGACGTCTGGGCCTAAACAAAATCCACTACAAAAAAGGTTTTACAAGAGACTTAAAAGACTTACAGATAATGACTCACTCAAGACATGCTTATGCCGTCCTCGACCTCCGAATTTGTAGTACGCGAAGCTCCAACGCGTTGCTCGACACTCCTCGTGTCGCGGTATCCACCGAAGCCCAAAACCACCGTCGTCACTAAGCTTGAATGCAGAGATCCACCGCAAACTTGCTTGTCGAATGTCAAGAAGATTCAAGGGGTTTTGTTTCAAAAATTGTTAAAAGTGTTGGAGGTTGATTTTTGCCAAAAAGGGGAAAGTTATGAAAAATTCTCTCTAGAGAATATGGAACTTACTTAGCCTTTGAAACACATTTTCTTCCATCTAATATAACTGAAAAAGTAGTGGACCAAAACAGTTGTTGGAAAATAACTGCTAAAAATATAAGTTAAAAAAATGCAGTTCTGGCAGAACTCGTTCGAGAGTTATCTAACGGACTTCCAGTATCGAATTAGATAGGTCGTTAGAAATATCGTTCGAATGACATTTCTAACGAACTTCTAACGAGGTTCCAGTATAGCCTGGGGAATGTCGTTAGATCCAGGTCGTTCGAAAGACCTAGAGAAAATTTTTCCAAAAACTGTTTAAATTATTTTTCAAAAAAAGTTCTTTATAAAAATTGATTATTTACGAACATTATTCTATATGTAAATTTCTCATTTATAAAAAGTACTCCAACACATAAAATTGTTTTTGGTCATATACCTTTTGGAAGAGCAAACATGGTGTGCATAATGATGTTGCGTGAACCTTGGATGCAATGCTCGAATCTTTACGTTGTATGATGCTTGATGAGGAATGACCCAAAATTGTTTTGTCTAACAGAATGTAGCCAATATAACAAATGACTCGATTGGAAATTTGACCTTAAAAATCTCCCCCTTTGGCTATTCCGGGACAAAACAGAATTAATAAAAAAATAAAAAGACTGAATTTGCTAAGCCAGCCGTCAAGCCGATTCTAAAGCCCGTCCCAAACCCCCCAAAAAAACAGACTCAGAAACACGACTGACGAAGCTGTAAGAGAGTAGGAGATGTATCCTACACACATGAAACAACAAATTCATAAACGCATGGGGAAGTAGAGAATGTAACATATATACCGCAATGAGTTAACATAATTTGTAAATAGCAAATGAACTATGCATATGTAGAATATTAATACATTAACTCCCCCTAAATTATAAAATCCCATTAATTAATACAACTCCCCCTAAATATGAATTCTCCCTTTAAATTTGAATTCCCATTAATTAATGTTTCTCCCCCTTTTTGTCCGGAAAAGACAAAGGGATAAGTGGCCTGCATGGTAAATGATACTAGAGAGAATAATAGGCAACAAACCAATAAATATGAAGAAATGAGAGGGACAAATGAAATAATAATGAGGGTTCATTAAGCAAAGGGAAAGGGGAAATAATTAATGTGCATACATGACATAAGGAAAATATCCAAACCAAATGAAGCAATACACTAAATAAAATATCCACTCATCCTCGCAAGTACATGTAAACAGGAAATGAAAAACAAATCACATCAAGAGCTAGGAGCATCAGGTGGAGTATCATCGGGAAGAGAGCCGGATCTGGAAGAGCCTGCCCCGCGGTGCATCTCCATACGGTGAATGGCATCAAGATTCTCTAAAAGGAGAGAGTCCTGACGAGCCTGTGCTTCATCTCGACGCGCTTACGCCTCCTCCCGGCGAGCGTGTGCCTCGCGGTCATGCTGTATAGAAACTAAAAGCTCCTGCATAAGCGCCCTGTCCTGACGTCTATCCTCCTGAAGCTGTTCAACCTGAGAATGGACAAACAAAAAATTCTTCCACTTGACGGGTGCGGGAACGTAGGAAGAGGTGGGTCGATGGATAGAGCGAGAGGGTGCAGGGCGACTGGGGGCAGGGTGAGTGGAAGTGGCAGAGTGAGAGGAGGTGGATGGAGTGAGGTGAGGGGTGTCAGGAGGCAAATGACCACGAGACCGGCTGACCGAGGACATGTCTATGGTTTGATATTTGGTGACGGGGATATCGGTGGATAGGCGGGGGCAGCCATCGGTAAGACAAAATCGGGTAATGATAGCCGCAAAGGGGAGGGCTTGGCGAGCAGGACTGGAGGGGAGGATCCTAACCGTTCGAATGGCACTAAAAAGGAAGGCGGGAAGGTCAATGTGAGCCCGAATGCTTATGGAAAACATAAGGTCCACGTGTTGTTTGGTTATTTGGGTAGTGTTCGCACGTGGAAGAAGACAGGCACATACGATCCAATTAAGGACCATAAAATCAGGATGTAAATTGTTGTGGAAGATTGTGACAGTGCCGGGAGGGAGGAACCTAAAAACTGTACTGATGATGAGGGAAGCATCGGGACGAGTATCGGACGTCTAATGGAAGGAGGGATTAGTGACCCTAGGTAAGGGGATGAGTTGGGAAATGTAGTCGGGAGAGACAATAATCTCCCTGCCGCGCACTCGAGAATAAATGTGATTATCCTTATCATGCATCCCAAAATAAAATTCCCGAACAAGGTCGGGAAAAACAGTATCCGTGAGAGAGAAGAGAGGGTCCCACCCTAAATCAGAAATCCACGAATGCACAGTGGTGCCGTGGAGAGAGTGGAGATTAATAATTTTCTTTCGAACAATAGAACGTGTTGCGAAACCTTGTGTGTGATAAAGAGTGTGTGCGGAGAGGGACCTCCAACACAGCCTAAGGTCAGGTTTAGCTGTATTGGCCCTGGTCTCCTCCTCAGAGGAAAGGGAGCATTCCTCGTGGGAATTGCTTATACGGCGTTGACGACGGTTATGGGTCATGGTAAACAAGAAGGAAACTAGAACCTACCCGAACAAAATTCCAACCAAACCACCAATCACACCAACAAACAAACAACCAATCAGAACAATCCCATCCTCCGTTAAGTAAAAAAAACTAATAAAAAATTTAGTTAAGATAAATTCCATGAAATTAAAAAATTTGAATTTAAAAAAAAACTTATAATATCATGGAATAGAGCTTAACCAGGGGCAATCAGAAACAAAATCAGATAAAATAAAAGGCCCCCCTAAAAAATGGAGATATACACACATTTATATATATGAATGTTGGGTAACAAAAATCGATTTGGTTTAAAAATGACCCAATCACACACACACACACACACACACACACACACATATATATATATATATATATATATATATATATATATATGGATAGAAAGGGAAAGAAAATACCTCGAAATGAAGAGGGAAAACAACACACCGCAAATCTACACAGCAAATGGGGGAATGAAAAGGATGTTAATAGAAGAGGTGAAGGGAGGAAAAAATCGGGAGAATGAGAGAGTGGGAGAGAGTAAGAATGAGAGATAGAGTAAAGAGAGTGGGAAAATGGAAGAGAGTGGGAGAAAAATCTAGGAAAGTGGGTGCATGGGAAATCGTGGCAGGTGGAGAGAGAGAAAGAAGGAGAGGCGGTAGATTTTTGGGGAAGAGAAACTGCAGGTTTTTAACGCAGGTTGTTCGAATGAGTGATGTCGTTCGGACGAGGTATTTCGAACGAAGTCCCAGTAGCGAAATGGGAGTTTCGTTAGATATCTCGTTAGAAGTTCGTTTGAACGAATTATGTCGTTCGAATGACATTTCGAACGAAGTGGCAGAATGAGGGGTAAAAATGTCGTTAGAAATCTCGTTCGAATGAGAATTTCTAACGAAAATCAAAATTTTGAAATAAAAATAAAGTAAAATAGGGTTAAAAAATAGCATACCAGCAGGAATTGGGAAGTCCAGAACAATGCCAAAATGTGGATGTTAAAAGTCCTAGCTTGTGGAAACATATCCAAATAATGGGAGCGAGAATGTAGGGGTGTGAACAATATGAGTGAGAGTTTTTAGCCACAACAATGTACAAGTGCAGAATGCCAAACAATACATAAGCGCAATATTCACTCACATTAGCCTTGTGTAAAAAGGAAATATTATTGAACACTTAAACACGAATGCAACAAGCATACAAAATAGATGATTCTTTCGCCAATAATGCCACAATGAGAAAGCAATTAATCGATTAAATGTGCATTCCCATTGATCTTCAACTTATATCTCCCATGAGGAACAATAGATTGAGACTATTCTTTTTGAAGAATCAATCAAGCTAATTATATTGGCCTTGGCATTATATATCATTTTCAATGCTTCTATTTAGGCACACAAGCGAGAATGCAAATGGAGGCTTTTCAAGCAAAAACTTTATGTTTTTCGCAGCCCGAGTCCATTGCTTGAAATAGAAACCAACCGAAAGAATATAATCATTTTGTTTCAATTCGGGCAACGAATGATCATGCACAATTTCGATTGCTTATAATGGATGTGACAGGATTGAGAAGACAACACCAAATCTCACTTTGCAAGAACAATGTGAACAAGATATTCGCAATATTTCGTGAACGGTGTGTGCAAAAGGCAAAGATGTGAAGAAATCGCAAAATTATATATCATAAAAGAGCATTATTGTGCACAAGATAAACAAGGTCTGGATTAACTACTCATCGAAAGTCACGTGGATATGGAAAAAGATAGTGATCCGAATACATCGACCACAAAGCCATATGGACAAAAATTTGAAAGCTTTTCTAACCATTCCCGTTTTCCTTGAAAATAAAAGAAAAATATTTTTGAGATTTTGAATAAAATATATATAAAAGAAATCTAGTTCATAGGTATAAAAATATACAAGAGAAGCAACCTAAACTAGATATACGGCTTCGATCTCAATCAATGGAGCAAACCCCAATTGATTTCCTAAGGTTTTCAAACCTAAGTGCATCTAGAGGTTTAGTAAAGATATCGGCCAATTGTTGATTGGTAGGAACGAAGCTTAGAGAGATAATTTTCTCTTCAACCAAGTCATGAATGAAATGTTCACGGATCTTAATATGCTTGGTTCTAGAATGTTGAACGGGATTATGGGAAATATGAATTGCACTAGTATTGTCACAATAAATAGTCATAGTGCCTTGGGAAATACCGTAATCTTCCAACATTTGTTTCATCCAAATGAGTTGAGTGCAACAACTCCCGGCGGCAATGTATTCGGCCTCCGCCGTGGGCAAAGAAATAGAATTTTGTTTCTTGCTCATCCATGAGACAAGTGCACTTCCAAAATAGAAACAACCGTCAGATGTATTTTTACATCCATCAATATCTCCTGCCCAATCGGCGTCTGAATATGCCGATAGACAATCATTGGTGTCAAAAGAGTACCAAATTCCAAAAGACAGGGTCCCACTAACATATTTGACGATACGTTTGATAGCAAGTAAATGAGACTCTTTTGGAGCGGCTTGATAACGAGCACAAACTCCTACACTAAAGGAAATATCCGGACGGCTAGCAGTTAGGTAAAGTAAACTACCTATCATACTTCTAAAAAGAGTATGCTCTACATCCTTTCCGTCGGTATCCTTACTAAGTTTAATAGATGAACTCATAGGAGTACGAGCATGTTTAGCGGATTCGAGTTTAAATTTCTTAATGAGGTCTTTAGCATACTTAGTTTGGGATAAAAATATCCCACTTTTGAGTTGACGAACTTGAAGACCTAGAAAGAAAGTATGTTCACCTACCATACTCATCTCAAATTCATTGTGCATTTATTTTGAGAAAATTTGAGTATGTTTATCACACGTAGACCCAAACACTATATCATCAACATATACTTGAGCAACTAGAATAGCTCTTTCATCACGACAAACGAAAGTGTCATATCTACTCCCCCTCTAAAAAAGCCATGAGAAAGGATAGAAGAGGTGAGTCTTTCATACCAAGCACGAGGTGCTTGTTTCAAGCCATACAGTGATTTCTTTAGGAAGAAGACATGAGTAGGATGTTTTGGGTCCTCAAACCCTTTTGGTTGTTCAACATAGACTTCCTCTTGAATAATACCATTTAAAAAAGCACTTTTTACATCCATTTTATATAATTTAAATTGAAGGTGACATGCTATGGAGAGTAAAAGGCGAACCGATTCTAACCTAACAACAGGAGAAAAAGTTTCTTCAAAGTCAACACCTTCTATTTGGGTGTATCCTTGAGCAACTAATCTAGCTTTATTTCAAACAATGACACCATTTTCATCCATTTTATTTTTGAAAATCCATTTAGTGCCAATGACATTGGTATTAGAAGTCCTAGGGACTAATTCCCAAACATCATTTTTCTTAAATTGAAACAGTTCTTCTTGCATAGCATTAATCCAATGTTTATCTTTTAATGCTTCTTTAAAGTTTTTAGGTTCAATTTTAGAAGTATAGCATAGATAGGTAACTTCATTTTCTAATTGCGCCCTAGTCTTGACACCTACCTCGGGATCTCCTATAATTTTTGAAGTGTCATGACTTTTACGCACCCAAGGAGTAGGATCCTTTTTCTCAGTAGTTGGAACAGCCAAGTCATTTTGAGATTCAATACTTTCAACATTTGACACAACATCACACTCACATGACAAATCTTCCTCATTATCAATTGATGTGGCCGGAGCATCATCTTTTATGACAATATTAATTGATTCCATGACTTTAGAACTACTTAGGTTGAATACTCTAAAGTCTCTACTATTTTGAGAATACCCAAGGAATATACCTTCATCACTCCTTGAGTCAAATTCCTAGTAGTTCTCTATCTCGAATAATATAGCACGGACTACCAAACACTCTGAAATAGGACAAATTAGGTTTCTTACCCATCCACAATTCAAAGGAGTTTTGTTAGTGTTAGGAAACAAATAAACTTTATTTACTGTGTGACATGCGGTGTTAACCGCTTCGGCCCAAAACTTACGGGGCACATTTCTTCCTAGGAGCATAGATCTTGCCATTTCTTGGATCGTTCGATTTTTTCTTTCAACTATACCATTTTGTTGTGGTGTTCGAACGGCTGAGAATTCATGTTTAATTCCTATTTCATCACAAAAGGCATTCACATCGAATTCCTTGAATTCGATTCCATTATCACTCCTAAAGCGGTTTATAGTAACACCGTGTTGATTTTGAAGAGTTCTACATTTAACAGTAAGAAAATCAACCGTCTCATATTTTTCTCTTAAAAAGCCTACAATAGAGTACCTAGAGAAATCATCCACCATTACTAAGATGTATCTTTTTCCTCCTATGCTCTCGGTACGAGTGGGACCCATAAGGTCCACGTGTATCAATTCTAAGAAACGAGAGGTTGTTATATAGTTTAACTTCTTATGAGGACTTTTAATTTGTTTTCCTAGTTGTCACGACCCGCAAATGGTGGAGGTTGGCTTTCCTAGTGGTGGTAAGCCTCGAACTAGCTCTTTTCTCACTAATCTATCAAGATCTCTAAAGTTTACATGACCTAATCTTTGATGCCAAAGATCTGCAGATGAGGCTTTTGCATTATTGCAAACTAAGGATGATTTAGGAATAATTCCATAGGAATTGTCACTAGTTCTAACACCTTGTAAAATAGATTCACCCGACTGATCATAAACGGTGCACTCCGATTGACTAAATTTCACATCAAGATTTTCATCACATAGTTGGCTAATACTTATCAAATTAGCCTTGAGACCATCAATATAAAGAACATTTTCAAGTTTAGGAAACCCAGAGATTTCAATAGATCCTCTACCCATGATTTGAGATTTACCACCATCCCCAAAAGAGACTTTACCATCTTTATAGTTTTCGAGAGTGGTAAATAGAGATTTATCACCTGTCATATGTATTGAACAACCACTATCAAAGTACCATTGAGAGGTATTTTGAGTCTTTAGTGCAACATGAGCAACAAAAGCTTTATTGGTATGATTTTTCTTAACCCAAGCTTGAGTTGTTTTCTTTCCTTTGTTGGCTCTAGTGTTATAATTAGAGTTATTTCCTTGGACTTTGGAAAACCTAAGAAACTCTTCCATTAGACTTTTAGAAGTATGGGCTAGATACTCAACTTGAATCTTAAAACTATCTAAGGAGCTATAGGGTTGTTTAGAATTTGTGAATTGAGAGTTCTTTCCAAGCTTGTAGCAAAAATCTTTAAGATGACCCTGTTTGTGACAATATGTGCACACATAGGGTTGTTTTGGACCAACTTTTAAGGGTTGCTTAGAAGGACTTATTTTAGGAACTTTAGATTTGGTAATGAACTTAGCAACGGGTTCGGGTTTGACTTTTGATGAATTTCCTTCTTCACATCCTATACCCTTTCTCTCTTGATAACCTTCCTCCTTATATCCTAAAACAGGACCTAGAAACAGTTTTCCCATTATTCCTGAATTATCCTCAAGTGTGACTTTAACTTCACGAGAGGACTCAAGATCTTTTTCAAGTTGGATAATTTTCTCTTCGAGAGATTTTCTAATCTCTAAAGACTCATTAAGATCTTTGTTGACACCTTCCAAGGAGATAATTAAGTCACATTTTTCTTTACCTATTAAGATAAGCTTCTCAGAAAGAGATATCTTAATTGACTCGAGTTGACTAACTAAAGTCTCCTTCTCCTTCAGGCCTTTCAATTCTTTTTCTAAAGTTAAAACTTTAAAGGTTAATCTTTTGTTAACTTTTTGAATGCGAAGAGATTTAGTGTAGAGTTCAAAATAAGCGGATTGTAGATCACTCTCATCTATTTCACTATCACTTTCTTTTTCATCACAGTAGAATGAGTGGAAACAACTTCAAGATTTTGTTCGGAATTGTTAACATTAAGGTATGCCACACTTGAATTACTAGCATGGCTTGCCATAAAGGCAGTGAAGTTATTTCTAGACGGGTTAGAGTCATCAGAGTCTTCAGACTCATTATCACTGTCACTTAGAGTGGCATTGTAAACTGCTTTTTCTTTGCCTTGTCTTTTAAGTTTTGTAGGGCACTCGAATGCTCTATGACCACGTCCCTCACACTCAAAGCATCTCTCCGAATCATCCTTTATAAAGTTGTCTTTGTTGAACTTCTTTGGATCCTGATTATTGAATTTTTTATTTCCTCCTTTGTTTTTGTTCTCAAATTTAGGTTTTTCAAATTTAGAGTTTTGTTTTTTAAACTTGAGAATTTTTTTAATTTTTTTAGCAAATAAGGCTATATCATCAGGATCAGAATCAGACTCATCAGAATCAGACATATCGATTTTCTTAAATTTTAAAGAAACACCTTTATCCTTGCTTTTGTTATCTTTAGGAAACATATCTAGTTCATAAGTTTGAAGATCACCAATAAGTTCTTCAAGTTTTAAACTATTTAGATTTCCTAAAGAATTAAGAATAGTGACTTTAGGAATGAATCGCTTAGGAAGACATCTAAGTATTTTCTTAACAACACAATTTTCAGGTATTTTTTCACCTAAGTTAAAGCAAGAGTAAACTATGTTTGATAAACGAGCATAAAACTCATCAAATGTTTCAGTTTCTTTCATGGTGATCGTTTCAAATTGTGTTGTTAAGTTTTAAAGTTTTGACGCTTTAACAACACTAGTTCCCTCATGAGTAACTTGGAGAATTTTCCAAGCATCCTTTGATGTTTTGCACGTCATTATAGGACGAAATTCATCGGGAGACACGACACAAAATAAGGAATTTAATCCTTTAGAGTTAAAGTTACACCATTTTAGTTCTTCCTCACACCACTGTTCAATAGGAGTCAAGATAATTTCATCATTAACTACCATAGTAGGAGGAGACCATCCTCTTTCAACAGTAACCCAAACACGTTCATCAATTGATTTAAGAGAAGATTTCATACGTGCTTTTCAATAGGTGTAATTAGTTCCATCAAACAAAGGTAGTCGATTCGACGAAAAACAAGGTTATATGTTCTTAGTTTAATTCGTGGAATACACGCACGCTATCCAATTTAAAATGAGCTAATAAGAGATATTCTCCAATTTTAAATTATGTACCAGATTCACAAGTTCGCAAGAACAAATTTCAATTAATGCAATTGGATTGATAACTTGGCTAATTAAAATAAAATTATTCCAATTTTATCCATTTTATCCTAAGCATGCATCTAGGTGATTTAATAAAGTAAAATGCGAAAATCCCAACCACAACGCGCCAATGTACGAGGAAAACCCAAATGGGAAAAACCTCGGACGTATGGGCCTAAACAAAATCCACTACAAAAAAGGTTTTACAAGAGACTTAAAAGACTTACAAACAATGACTCACTCAAGACATGCTTATGCCGTCCTCGACCTCCGAATTTGTAGTACGCGAAGCTCCAACGCGTTGCTCGACACTCCTCGTGTCGCGGTATCCACTGAAGCCCAAAACCACCGTCGTCACTAAGCTTGAATGCAGAGATCCACCGCAAACTTGCTTGTCGAATGTCAAGAAGATTCAAGGGGTTTTGTTTCAAAAATTGTTAAAAGTGTTGTAGGTTGATTTTTGCCAAAAAGGGGAAAGTTATGAAAAATTCTCTCTAGAGAATATGGAACTTCCTTAGCCTTTGAAACACATTTTCGTCCATCTAATATAACTGAAAAAGTAGTGGACGAAAACAGTTGTTGGAAAATAACTGCTAAAAATATAAGTTAAAAAAATGCAGTTCTGGCAGAACTCGTTCGAACGAGTTATCTAACGAACTTCCAGTATCGAATTAGATTGGTCATTAGAAATATCGTTCGAACGACATTTCTAACGAACTTCTAACGAGGTTCCATTATAGCCTGGGGAATGTCGTTAGATCCAGTTCGTTCGAATGACCTGGAGAAAACTTCGAATGAGTTTGCTGATTTTTCCAAAAACTGTTTAAATTATTTTTCAAAAAAAGTTCTTTATAAAAATTGATTATTTACGAACATTATTCTATATGTAAATTTCTCATTTATAAAAATTACTCCAACACATAAAATTGTTTTTGGTCATATACCTTTTGGAAGAGCGAACATGGCGTGCATAATGATGTTGCGTGAACCTTGGATGCAATGCTCGAATCTTTACGTTGTATGATGCTTGATGAGGAATGACCCAAAATTGTTTTGTCCAACAAGATGTAGCCAATATAACAAATGACTCGATTGGAAATTTGACCTTACAGTTATCACCAGTTTTAAACTTGTTGTGATTAAACAGATTAACATATTTTATCTTAACCTAAACATGCATATAGGTGAGTGCACAATAAATAAGTAAATTAACTATAACGCCCAATGTATAAGCAAATGAGAAAAATTGTGGATGACCGAGCAACGCAAATCCAATATGTATGGAATTACAAAATACACGACAATAGACTTATAACACAAAATCAATGCCCTTGCAATACTTAATGCTCTTCGTTCCTTTAACCTCTGCACATCGACACATAAGAGTTCACTCGCGCATCGCCATAACTGTGAGTCCACACACGCTATGGTATCTACCGAATAACTCAACAACCATTACGTACAAAGTTCATTATATGAATACACATCAGCAAATATGGAGTTACCGTAATAAAATTATTCTCACAAATATGTGGAGAATAAACTAAAGGTTACCACAAAATAAATCTCAAAGCATAACAAGATGAATCTTGTATCTAAAATTGTTCGGGTGTAAACTAGGGTTTGGGTAAAATGAAAGAGCTTTTTGGTAGAGTTTGGTAACTCAAAACATAAGTTTTTCTCTCTAATAAAATTGTTGCTCCACACTGCTTTTGTAGGAGGTTTTCTAATAAACGAGATAAGGATGAAAATTAATTTGAAAAATCTCAAATTTAATGAAAATTTACAGGCTCGTCGATCGACTTTGAACCTCGTTCAAATGAAGTATAAGGTTTAATTTGAACATGTATCGAACAAGTTATCCAACGAGATTCCAATGAAGGCCAAAGTTGGTTCATTCGTAGTTTGTCAGAACCTGTTCTAAAGAGGTACCATATCTCATTCAAACGACATACCATAACTCGTTCTAACAAAGTCGCGAGAAAATATATTTCTTCCCAAAAATATTAAAAGAAGGCTAAATTATTTAAAACAAATTAATTTTTATAATGAAATCCTAAGAGCGAAATATAAAATCTTCTTGGATAAAATTATTTACGCATCCATATCTGAGAGATCCTCGAAACACGAAGATATAAACGACCATAAAACACGATATGAGGATGTGGATCTTCTAACTTGGCCACTTTGTATTCAAGAAACCATGCCATGAGCTTGAAAGGTCAACACACTTAAGTCCTAACCTATGACTCAAAGAGTTTTGTTTAAATAAATGTAAAGCCAAAATACATACAAATTGACTATACTCGTAAATTTGTCCTTACAAAATACAATGGCGGCCTAATCTATTCCTTGCCCCTCCTGAGGGAACTTTCGCCCCTTGTATTTCTCATCCTCAGGAAGGGGGATATGCTGCTAGTTCTTCACAACAACACCGTGATCCCAATTGTCTTTGGTGGAATCAGGCTGGTTAACTGATTTTGGGAAAAATCAAATGGTCGTCTAAGGATACTGTCGTTGTATGGTTTCCCACCACAGTATTAAAAATCTAAACTTTTACTACACTTGATTTATCAGTATAGCGGAGATTCCGGGTATCACATCCACAAAGAATGTTTCAAGAATTTAATTGATTTATTACTTCTCAAATAAAGTTGTACAAGTTTCAAAACATTTTCTACTACAATTAACACTAGGCAAATATTAAAAATAAATTAAATGACAAAAATGAGATTTGGATCATTTTCCCATCATGGGCTAATCAACATGTATGGATCGAAACACACTTAACCAAGAATATTCAATTGATTATAAACATCAAACATGAAGAAATTAATTCAATAATGAAAGATTAACTTTCACTGAAATATGGTCCCAAATGGATTAATGTTACAATATCGCTATAAACACTACTGTTGCGTAACACATGAAGTTAAACGCATAATATTTTAACATTAATGCACAAGATTTCAATTAAAAGTATTTTAACCCAAAATTGAATATCCAAGTTCAATAACTAATTAATGGTGTAAAAATGATCATAACCCATAAACTACCTACGAATCATATTAATACAATTAAAACAACTAATTAAATATAAAAAAAAAGAAATATGTCAACACAAACTAATTAAGAAAACATCAAAACTAGTTAACAAAACAAAAAATTAACCATGAAAGCTCTAATAGCTGAAGAAGACAATTAATAACAACTCACAAATCCAAAAGGGATAAACCCTAAGAGAGAAGCTCCCAAGTCAAAATATTTCCCCAGATTTGATCTCTATCCTCAAAATACAAACCCTCACTTTCTATTTAAACTAAAAATAAAAAAATAAAGAATAAGAAAGCAAAATAATTTAAAATTAGACAAATTATGAAAGTGTACAGTAACCCCGAGATCTACCTCTAATAAGGGTTCGATCGATGTTTGATCTAACAGTCCTCTTCTCACTTCGATCAAATTTTGATACGTCGCACGGAAAAGGTTATAAAATCTTCTTATGGACTCTGAGTGATGCAGGGTTAGATCCAACATGAAGATAATTCAGTTATACACACACACAAAAAAAATAGTCAAAAGAGGTAGACCGGCTAGAATACACACACACACACACACAAAATAGTAAAAATCCACTTTCATATTGAACACGATTGCATTCAGCACATGCAATAAACCATTAAACCCCTTAGTTACCCTAGATGACGAGTGTTGTCTCGTGAGGGTTTTCAGGGATGAAACTCACAAACATCAAGTTTCCCCAAAAAGTATGCACAGATAACCAATAAGACAAGCTTAATAACAATTCAAAGGGTTTCAACAAGTTATTAACAAAACAAATAAGAATCTACCCAATTGTTTAAAATCATTAATATTATTAGAATAACTTCATCAAAATTGAATCCTTATATGTGGGAGTAGGATTGAGCACAAGAAAAAAATTATGATTTGGCAAAACTTTTATAATTCGGATAAATATTAAAGCGTGCATGACATCATACCTACCCCGGTGATTATACTCAACCAATGAAATCACTAAAATGGGGTGTAACACACACGGGACATGTAATCATAAAGCGTAAATGTAAATGGAAACTAATTCGCACACATGTAATCAATGAAGAATGCTATATATAAAATGAAAAATACGTAATATCAATGAAAGGATACCATTCATTAAAGCAGATGAAACACACTTTTAACAGATTTTCATAATTACTTAGACTTTTGAATCACATTCACCTTACGATCATATAGGACTTCAATGTATGTTTGGGGTTAAGGTTATAACATAAAGGTATATTTACGAATTCAAAAGGTATGGGGTGAATACTCAGATAATGAAAAATCGCGGACAACTTCAAAATTGGAATATAAATTTCATAACATGTAATAGATATACCATTGGAGTATGACTCACATTATTTTCTCTGATAACCACGGGATTCTTAAATTTTTTAATCCCACTCTTTTTCTTCCTTTTCTTTTCTTTCTTTTTTATTTTTTTCCCTAGAGAATAAAAGCCAAAGCATTTATTTAATTGCAACCACGAGACAAAAACATCATTAAATCCAAAGTTTCATTCCAAACAAATGTATATAAGGCGTATATATGGTTTAAAATGAAAAGTGGAGTTGGTCATGGGATTTTGAGTTTTTACATGAAAGGCTAATATTTAGGCTCAAAGGGGTTGTCTAGGGAGATATTTAGGGTGAGGACAAGGTCAATTTGGATTAATTAACAAAGAGAGACTATGATCCTTTCCGAAGGTTTACGCGATTCTCGAGTCATAACAATGTTAAAAATCAAGCTCAAGTAACATATTTTGAAATGAACTCAATTAATAAACGATCAAAGAAAGAATAGTAAGATTACCGAAGAATTTAACATTTTCAAGGGGGAAAGAGTAATATATAAACACTCACAAATGAATAAAACCGCAACTCTCACTTGGTGTAAGTATGTAAAAATGTAACAAAAGATTATTGAGTTATAAAGGCCATAAACCTAATCATTTAAATAAGAAAAACGCATGTGATCATGGGTATACAGTTTAATTCATGAAACTTTTCAATGGAGGATTCAAGTCTAATAACTTTTAAAATAGAGAACATGCCTCATTGAATTATCTATTTTATTGGACATTTATTGAAGTTTATCATCGAAAACAAAACTAGCATACCCAACGGGGTGGCGGGGGGGGGGGGGGGAGAAAATATTTTTAAATTTTTTCATTGTTTTTAACAAAAGCATGATTGGTAAGAATATATAATCAATCAATGGAACTCAATAAGCAAGGGATATCTTATCTCACACCCCCTAACTTAAAAATTACTTAATCCTCAATGCGAATAAAGAACACAACATAAAGAGAGCAAAATAAAGATATTACCCAAAATGGAGCGATCCCTGAATAATTCAGGTCCATTGACTCTAGAAAGCATGTTAGAAACAAGCATAACAAAAAAATAGAGAACAAAAACTTTAACTAATTACACTATATAAAAATAATAGATAAAAGAAAGATCAAACTACTATGTAAAACAAAATTTTTAGCTATAACTAACTGTTAATTTTTGAGGGTCGATCCAAAATATGATTGGACTTTAAGGGATAACTGGTGTACCCTCATTTAAGTTCATACTTTGAACAAAATAAGAATCTGTTTGAACAACGGAAGGCAGGGCTTGGGAGGGCAAAAAGGAACCATTACCAGTTAAAACTTTTTGGCGAATGATGGGGGGTTTGGATTGAACGGGTGACAAGTACACATGGGATCCAACAAAATTGAATTTTTTCCCAAAGGTTTTGCAAATAGAATGGGAGGTGGTACACATGGAGGCAAGATTTCTTTCATGGAAAGCAACTCAAGCAAGTAGTCCTCATCGGTGAAAGGATTAAAAGTTTTAATATTTTGAACCGTATCATGGGATTCATGTAATGTTTGGATAATGGAGAATGGAAATGGAGAAGAAATAAATTCAACCTCGAGAGATGACTCATCATCGCTGGAAGATTGAATTTCGAAAGAGACAGGATCATTTTCAATGAAATTTTCTTCTTTATTTACCAACACAAAAATCATTTCATTGTAAAAGGATACTACATCTATTCTTCCTCACTTTCATTCTCTACTATGAGTTGGGAAGTCTTAGGAGAAAAATTATTATTGGTTTCAAATAATAAATTCGAATCATACTCCCAACAATGGTTTTCCTTAGGATAAAAGTTATCAATTTTTTTTTAATTTTTTGACTTTATAAAAGTGCACCAAATGTATTCGACGGTAGTGCAACTTCACTAATAAGACTAATTTGAGAAATATGTGGAAAGACAAGACTATGTGATAATTGATTAACTTCGCAACTTTCTAATATAGAACACTTTATTTAATTAGAGACCCTAAACATGCATCTAAGGTGCGTGTGTCAACCCATAAATAAATAAAGCATGTGACACAAAAAATATGCTGAGACACAGAATTCAGGAAAAAACCCCTTTCGGGTAAAACCTTTATTTCACTATGAATATACAAGTCGCAACTTACAATTACATAGAGAAATCTGCAATGGATCAACGCGCAGCCAACCCACAAAGACACGTAGTCTTGAACTCAGCAAGAAAATACACGCAGCACCCTCCAAGGACTCGCAGCCCAAACAATGAAGTAAGAACCACAACTCTCCTCAATGACACGCAGCCATAAAACTTTGTAGAGACTCCCTTAACAATGACACGCTGCCCTCGGTTGCAAAGATCTCTCGACAAAGATGAACAACAACAAAGTTTGTGTTCTAGGGTTCCAAAAGATTCACAAAAGTAATTGGGATTTTTGTGTGTGAATCAAAAAGAGTCTTGGGACTCAAAAAGGTGAAGACTTAGAGTATTTAGGACTCTGAAAATCGTCTTGAAAAGTCTTAGAAAAACAACTCCCCGAAGTTGGCTTAAATAAGAAAACTTTGAGCCTAAAAAATCTCGAACAAATCTGGCCGAATTTATCCTAGGCGGATCGGTCCGGCTTGGAGGCGGATCGGTCCGACCTCGGATCGGTTCTTTAAAAAAATGGCTTCTTCGGTTCGCTTTCAGTCCGGCGTTTATTGGATCTGCAGCAAGCGGATCGGTCCGGTTGAGGGGCGGACCGGTCCGGTGGTCCAGAAAAAATAAAATTTTTTAAAAGCCTCATTTTCCTTGAAGGAACGTAAAAACAAAATTTCTTATTTTGCTTGAAGGACCGGTCCGGCGTTTACTTCTTATTTTTATAAAAAACATTTTATAAAAATTTCCAAATACTAAATATGAACTTTAAGGAACGTAAAAACAAAATTTTACCAAGTTCATTCTCGCAGAGGCTATGATGTTGAAGACACTTTGATATTCGGATCCGTTGATGTAGATGCGATCTTGAGTTTCTTCAACGGTGTAACGGCGTACGACATAAAATTGATAATGGACAAAAATGTCCTTACAATATGATTGTAACTATCTTGAAAATTATTAGTATAATAATTTTGAACATTATTATCATCATACTTCGGAGAACTATTATCACAAGATCTTTCAACATTGTTACTATAAGAACTTTATGGCATTTTGTCAAGAGATTGATTTTTACAAGTGCCCAAATAATTAGTTTGATTTTGTAAATACTCACCAAAAGTCATAGGCTTTGAGTGACTTTGAAAATTATTTGAACAACAAAATTATGAACCATTACAGTCACCAAAAATTCTAGAGTAAGACATACTTACCCAAAATGGACCTTTGATGGAGATTCTTCAACGTAGTGTGTGGTCGAGAATTCAACGTTTCTTGGCGCTAAAATATATAAGTCTACAAAACAAATTAAAATAAAAAGTGCAATACAAAAATATATATATGAAATACTAAATTTATTAAATTGTAAAGAAAAACACTCCCTGATAATGACACTATTTTGGTTTTGTCAAAAATCGAGTGGTTGTATAAGGACACTGTCGTTGTTTAGTTTCCTACCACAATATAAAAAAACTGAACTTTTACTACACTTGTTTTATAAGTGCAGTGGAGAGTCCGGGTATCGAATCCATAGAGAATGTTGCTTGAATTCTATCTATTTATTACTTCTTAAATAAAGTTATAAAATATGATTTTTGTTTCAAAATATTTTATACTACAATTAACACTAGGCAAATATTGAAACTAAATTAAATGACAAAAACGAGATTAAGATCATTTTCCAACCATAGGCTAAATAACTCATATGGATCTAAACACAGTTAACCAAGAAAATTCAACTGATTATAAACATCAAATATGAAGAAATTTAATTCGACAATAAAATATTAGACTTTCACTCGAATATGGTCACAAATGGATTAATGTCACAATATCTTTATAAACACCATCGTTGCGTAACACATGAAGTTAAACACATAGTATTTCACATTAATACACAAGGTTTTAATTAAAAGTGTTTCAACCCAAGTTCTAATATTCAATCTCGATAACCTATTAATGGTGTAAATTTGATCCTAACCCATAAACTACCTACAAATCATATTAAAACAATAAAAACAACTAATTAAATATGAAAAACAAAAAGCTATCAATAAACTAATTAACAGGGCATCAAAACTAGTTAAAAAAAAGAAAGGAATTAACTATGATAGCTTGAATAAGTGAAGAATACAATGAATAGTAAATTGAAAATCCAAAAGAATAAACTCTAAGAAAGAGAATCTCCCAACTCAAAATATCTCCCTAAATTTGATTTGTATCCATAAAATACAAGCCCTCGCTTTCTATTTATACTAAAAATAAGAAAAAGAAAGAAGAAGAAATAAAAAGAAAGAAAAATAACTCAAAATTAGAAAAATTACAAAAGTTTATAGTAACTCGAGATCGACTTATGATAGGGGACCGGTCAACGTCTGATGTAGCAGTCCTCTTTTGACTCTGATCCAATTCTGACGTGTCATATAGAAAAGGCTATAAAATCTTCATACTAACTGAGAATGATAGACGGTCGGAGCCCACACAAATATAATTAAATTATATACATGTTGATGTCTTGAAACCCTCCAAATTATGTAGTATTATATTACCAAATTACCCTTAAAGTAAAAGAACATGTTGAAACTTTTCGAAAATGAGCATAACTTCCTCATTCGAGATCAGAATAATGCACAGTCAGCGGCCACATGAAGATAATTTGATGATACACATATTAGTAATTTCATACCATCTAAAATATAGAGTTTGAAAAGGAAAAATTACTCTTGAAGTTACATCTTACGATAAAACTGTTTGGAAATGTATCCAACTTCACACTGTGCATCTATAATACCTGTAAAAGCTCAAATATAACTGAAAAATGTAGAAATAGAAAGAATATAGGTTATCTAATATATGAGCTTAAATATGGAAATTAACAGAAAGGAGAATACTAAAATGTGCAAGAATAAAGGGTACCAAATGCAATATTCATGAATAATTTGTGACAACCCGCTCAAAATAATAACGGGTGGCCAACCCCTATACTACATTAAATCAGGTATCGCAGATGGCACAGTCTCAACATCAACTGACAATACTAATAATATAAGGCTAACTACCCGAAATCATTAAAAGCGAATTGTCAAAAATTTAAAACTTTTTATTTAACAACAACAACAAAACCAATAATGCACATAACCAACAATATACATCTAACTACGATGAGTGAAATGTGCAAACTCCAATAAAATAAAGGAGTACAATACAATGTACAAATAAAATCTCAATAATGAAATACCCGAATATGCTATCGGGTAACAGACAGTACAATAATCTGTGAAATGAAATATAAAAGTGTTAATCTACAACACTTGAATACTAACTCAATATACAAACTGAATCCTAATCTAGATGTACAAAGATAGGAATCGACTAAAGCAAAGTGCCGCAACAATCCGCTACTGCCACATCTCCACGAATACCCTGGATGGATAACATCAAAGGCGTCCTTGCGAAAGACACCTGAAGTAGTACAATATATACATGGAGGAAGAAAATATAAATGGGTCAGAGCCCGAGTTTGAAAAACATTTTATAGCAAGTGTATTAAAATGCATAATAATTATAAATGCATTATTACATGATTAAGGTGGAATCGAACTCTCCATAATAATTTAGCTCACCTCTCATTTAAAGCGCGCACTAAGCGTATGCACATGATCTCCAAATGGATGCCCGATTCTAATTTAGGTAAGAGGATTCTAACTTAAATCCAATTGAAGTAATTAAGTGAAACCATCTAACCTATCTCCCAATCTACACTTATTTCGGTAATCTATAAGTTATATACATTAACTTTAATTTAATAGTTATAGTTATCTTTATAATGTTCATTTGTTGAACATATAAAGTTACATGATCCAATCATGACCACATCAACACAATACATCAACATTCTCATTTACTAGAATATTATATTCTAGTGATGCCCTTATTTGGCATGTAAACAATATATATATGTAATTATTATATATGAGTTATTAGCATCAAGAGTTAAGGACTAAACTCCTCTTGATTCTCAACACGACACTGCGTTTCATGCATGGGACGTCTCGCCGAGGCGAAATCCAAACAAGGAACCCCCCGTTACACTACTCCTGACCGTATCAATCCTCGAGGCTCATTATGCCCTCAATGCAAGATGCATGTAACCCAAATTATTATTATCCAATTTTAATTAATTAATATTCCAAATTCTCAACAGTACACGACGTTTCATGCGTGGGACGTCTCGCCGAAGCGAAATCCAAACAAGGAACCCCTCGTTACACTACTCCTGGCAGTGTCGATTATCGGGATAGGTGATATATATATAATTAATTATGAGCATTAAGGACTAAACTTATCCCTAAGTTCCAATATTATACTGCGGTTTGTGCGTGGGACGTCTCGCCGAAGCGAAATCCAAACAAGGAACCCCCCAATACACTAATCTTGGCAATGTAGGTCGTTGAGGTCCATTATGCCCTTGATACCCAAGTACAAACAAAAGAAATAATAACCATCCAACCGAGATATAACTCGAAGGATGCAGGCTCACAGGCTATCATCTTCCAGCAGCCCATATACGTAGCAAACTGGGGTCACCTGGTGGGGTTCCACGAAACCCACCTCGTGATCGACTCACGCACACGACGTCCCGAGAAGCGATCATAGCTCCGAACCGACAAGTGAGAGCGACACATACCCACGACCTCTCACCCCCAGAATAAATAAATGTATATATATATGTCATTTATTGACCACCATGGATGACTATGACCTGGGGAATATCCACATCCTGCTTTTTTTAGTCAGGATGCTCACCCTCTACGCACGAAACTTCCCAATGATAGCAAGGAGAGGGTATGCCTAACATGTATATACACCATCATATAAGGTATACATACATCCCACATAATAAAGATATACCATCATATAAGGTATACCTGCAACATCATTTTCATATTTATTATACACCCATTGGCGCAATTCAATTTATATAATTATTTAGTACATTACTCTCTTTTCATACTCTAACCGCCAAATCTCACACATCTCCCCCAATTAGTATACACTATACTATTTCTCGTTTGAAGCTCACATGTCGCTTCTAATTGTGAATAGTCTCCCAATTCTATTTAAGTTAAGGATATTCTTTTAGCCTAATGCTCTTCAATTAGCATTTCTCATTGTGTGAGACATTTTCCCAAATCAAACATCAATAAGGATATTTCTTTATCCGTATGCACCTCAAATAGTATTTATAAATCTCCACTCATAATAGGGTTCAATTCATTTTATGAACCTTTAAATTTATCCCATTTGGGATTTGATCCTAAGATCCAATATCTCTAAACTTATCTCATTCTTTCATATGATTATAATTATCATCTCCAAATCGAATCTCCAAGCAAGGTGGGCTTCCCCACTTAGAATATACCATAATCTCTAATCGGTATTCCTCAAATTTAGTCAATAAGACTCCAATAATTTCTTTTAAGGGAAACTCTCTAAAAGTCTCCAAAACATACTCCAAATATCTCCTATAGAGATCCCCAATCGATAACCTCGAACAAAACGGGATGAAATTCTTCTTATAAAAACAATCCCCCCAAAGCCCTGTTTCCGAATCGATTCGGGCCAATTCCGAATCGATTCGGCCCAGCGAATCGATTCGGCCAGGAAGGCGAATCGATTCGGGTCATCAGACATGGGACTCTGTCTCAGGCCGAATCGATTCGGTTGGAGTTCGAATCGATTCGGTCACTCAGACCTGGGCACCTGCATATTTCGGAATCAATTCGGCTAGGGGGCCGAATCGATTCGGCCTACGTGGAGGCTCAAAAATGGGTACTTTTTGTAAGCCTAAAATACCCAAAATCCATTTTAATCATTTTCTCTCCATATCTCTTCAACCCAATAACATATATATCATCAATAATCATCCTAGAATACTTATAAACTAATTTCTATCCTCAAAGCAAAGATCTACATATCAAATCTAAGATTATACCCAACAAAACCTAAAACCCAAAATATCAATCCACAAATCATGCAATAATTGGTACACAACAATTAGTTAGAAAGTTTAATCACTTGCCTCGGGTTCGTAGGGTCTGAATTCGTCTTGAGATCGCGTATTTGCCGAAAATCTCCACTTTCTCTCTCTTTTCTGCTTCCTTTTCTTCTTTTTTCTTCTTATCTCTTTATTTCTTTCTATTTCTCTTTCTCTTTCTTTGGAGAAATATCTCCCGTAGGCTTAATAAGCCTAATCTCCCAAGATACACATCTTTAAATGATAATACACACTTTAAATGACTCGGTGACTTTAATTCGAGTCAAATGCACTTAAATTATTACGGAACCTAAATAGACCCCAAGTACAGTCATTTCAACTTTCTCGACCCTTCCGGACACTATGGTACCCTCAGAATCGCCATTCGACACTCTTTCTAACAACTTCAAATTTTGACCTCAATTGCCAATTTAATCATTTCTCCAATAAAATATTATTTATTTCTCCCAAAATAAATAAATCGTTGCCTCCAAGACCTCGGGTTGTTACATAATCCCACCCATAATTTAGACATTTCTAATCACTAGAAATAAAGATGAATGAAAATGATCAAAAGAGGTAGACCAACCAGAATACACACACACACAAAAAAAAAAAAGTAAAAATCACTTTAATTGTGAACACAATTGCATTTAGCATATGCAATAAACCGTTGAACCCCTAGATTACCCTATTGGACGAGTTTTGTCTCGTAAGGATTTTCAGGGATGAAATCCACAAACATTAAGTTTCCTCAGAAAGTATGGCTAAATAACTAATAAGGAAATCTCAATAACACTAAAAAGGATTTCAACAAGTTATTAACAAAGAAAATTAGAATTTATCTAATTGTTTGAAATCATTAACATTATTAGAATAACTTCATCACAATTAAAACTTTATAGGTGGGAAGAATATATAGCACAAAAATAAATAAATTATGATTTGGAATTTTTTTAATAATTCGGATAAACATTAAAACATGCATGACATTAAACCTTCCTATGTGATTACACTCCACAAATGAATTACTAAGAATAGGGTGTAACACACACGAGACAAGCAGTCATAAAGACTAAATGTAAATGGAAACTAATTCGCACACTTGTAATCAACGAAGAACACTATATTTAAAATAAAAAATATATAATCTCAATTGAAGGATATCATTCATTAAAGGAGATGAAATGCACTTTATCATATTGTCGCAACTATTTATATTTCTAAATCATATTTTCCTTAGGATTATATTGGATTTTAAAGGGTTCTAATATAGGTTTGGGGTTAAGGTTATGAAAAAAAGGGATATTTACAAATTCAAAAGGTTTGGGGTAAATACTTGGGATAATGGAAGATCGCAGGCAATTTTAAAATTAGAATATAAATTTCATAACAAGAAATGGGTATACCATTGGAGAATGACTTACATTATTTTCTCTAATAACTATGCGATTCTTATTTTTCTATCCGATTATTTTTATTCCTTTTCTTTTCTTTTATTTCTTTTTCATTTTTTTTCAAGAGAATAAAAGTCAACTCATATACTTAATTGCAACCACTAAAAAAAATATCATTAAATCCAAAGTTTCATTCCAAACAAAGGTATGTAAAGTGTCTATATGGTTTAAAACTCAAACGGGGCTTTGGTCATGGGATTTTGAGTTTTTACACGAAATGATAATATTTAGGCTCAAAGATGTTGGATAATAAAATATTTAGGGTGAGCTCAATGTCAATTTGGGTTAATTAACAATGAGAGCCTATGATCCTATCACACCCTGCTTTTTGGTATAAATGCAGAAAATAATATATATAAAGCAATGAATTAAAGTTAAGGTGGAAAATATAAATTTATTCATTATAAAAATTGAACACATAGTGTATTACCACCGCAGGTGAATTACATTTTATTTATCAACTCGAAGTATAACTTAAAAAATAGAAAAGTGCCACTCCTTGCTCCCATCTATCTTAGTCTCCGCCCATACAATCACATACACAAATAGGTGACTATTGTTTGTCTCTAAAGAGGAAGATATACTATCCTTTTTCTCCTGGGCCATCGGGAGGAAAAAGGAATTAACATAAATATGTTAAGAAGGCTTTACCAGTTTTATAACAAATATCGGTATAGATGAGAGGTGTAGTGTATATAGAATTTAGTTTTTGTCAATGTAAGTGTTCCTCATAATAACATTAAATCAAGGAGTTTGCACTAATAACCCCATACTTACTAGTTTATTATAAAGAAAGTCAATGATTTCTAAACTGATAATCTCATACTTACTAATCAACTAAGGGGTATAGAATTAAATAAGCCACCAGTAAAACCAAAATAATAAGTAATCCAAAATCTTTGGATAATAACTGACTAGACACATAATTAAAGTGGCACTCATATGTATGTAGCTAAATTCCGGGCTCTCAAATATTTGAGGCCATAGGCCAAGTAGAAAAATTCCGTGGAATAACACAACAATCTACTTCCTAGTTATTAATGATTCTTTTAAAATAAATAATATTGCATAAAGGTGCAAGGTGAATTCTATCATTACAAAAAATTGTTATGATATCAATTATTAGATGAGAAGGGTTTAAATTGATCCGATTGATCGTAATTAACACAGTCAGTGAAATAATAACATATGCATATGGTAATTTTTACACATACTTAGAATCAAATAGGGTTATTATAGAATGATATTAATAGCAGTTAACAAATACGCAAAAGTTTACTAGCAAAGAGATAAAATGACCTACTTTATAGGTAATTTTACACTACTTTCGAATCAAAAGAGGATATCGAGAGGATCTGGTACTTGATTATCTGTATATAATGTTTGGGTGAATAAGTATTTGTTGAAATTGGATTCTCTTTTGGTCAGTTTATACTAAAAACTGTATCTTTTAAATTTTTATGGGTTTAATTATAAATAACTTGAAACTTTAAAATCTTGGACTGAAGGTCAAATTTGAACTTTGGTGTAGAAGACTTCTTGACTTAAATTTTTTTAAAGTTGTAAGGACACAAATTTCCAATTGAGTCCATATGTAGTATTGGCTTAATTCCAATCAAAACCATTTGAGTCATAGGTTAGATGTTTGTTCCTATCAAGCCTATGACATTTGAAGAAGTTGAAGATATACTGTCCAAGAATTAAAGTTTCCATCCTTGCTGGGTTTCGTGCCACATGTTTCACATCATCAACATTTGAGGATTCCAAGGCTCCAAAGGTATGAATGCATTTTTTATATATATAGGAGCTTGGAACTTTTATTGGGTGCATTTCATAAAATACTTTTTATGAATTTTTATTTTTAGAAAATCTCTTCACAACTTTTTCCAAAATGTTTTTGGGCTTAAACTTGAAAAAATAGTTTTTTTTATATTTTTTCTTTCGAATTGTCGTTCGAACGAGATTGTCGTTCGAACGAGATATCAAGCGAGTTTTCGAATGACTTTTACTTATAATCTCTGAATTCTTGTTAGAAAATTCATTCGAACGAGACTTCGAACGAACTTCAAACGAGTTTGGGGCATTTATTTCTGAAATATCATTCAAAAAGTCGTTCAAATAATGACCTGTGCAGTTTTCTGATAGTTTTTTTATAACTTCCCACTTCGTTTCCCACATCTTTTACCTGATTAAAAAGTGCAGGAATAAGAGATTTTAGTGCAACTTTCGACAAATTTTTATTCTAGTTTTTTAGAGCAAAAAGTTATCTATCAAAAGTTCAAGTTTTGTGTGTGTACATTCATGAATTAAAATTCTACAAAAATACACTTACACCCATGTTTGTTTATTCCAAGCTTTCATATATATATATTGCTTGGAGAGTTTTTTTTGGCACCTGGTTTCTTCTCAATCATTTGAAGGAGATTATTTGGGTTCTTTACTACCCCAAGCAGAAGATTGGTTTGTGCTGGAGCGTTCTCATATAGTGAAAGACACCATGTGTGGTTGACGGTTGTTTTGCCTCCATTGGTGGACTCCAAGATTCTGGTAGACTCCGGAGTTATCTACAAGGCAGAGGTTGAAGAGCAAAGGAAGCGTCAGGACTTGAAGGAGTCGAGTCGAGTGTTATAAGTCTTCTTATCATTATCTTTGTAAACATACTGTACCTAGTGGATTCGTTAGGCAAACGTTGTCCGAGGTTTTTTCCATTTGGGTTTTCCTCGTACATCGTCGTGTAGTGTGATTGTGTTTATTTTAATCTTGCAAAAATTACCATAGATGCATGCTAGGACAAACAAGATAAAAATTGGTTTAATCATCACACTTGTTTAATTTGGTGCTAATTTAAGTTTGGATAATTTGGGTATGTTTAATTTAGTTTATGTCCAGAAATTTAATTTGATAAAATTTGGTTTGGCCTATATTGAAAATTAGAATAAATCATTGTTAGGAAAACTTTAGGACTTGGGTTGAATTAATTTTGTTTAAGTGGAAATTAATTTGGTTGAATAGTTTAATTTCACTTTAAGTTTAACTTAATTTTAATTTTGAAGAAATTAAAATTTGAAGTTTGTTTTTGTTTAAAATTTGAATTGAAATTTTAGTTGCGAATTTATTTGAACCATCACTTTAATTTTTAGAATTTAAAATTTTGGGGCTTCCCCGCACTTACAAAAGTATTTATGAACAAAGTTCGAGGTTCAAATTCATAACTTAAAAAAGTTAGGAGAGGTCAAATTATAATTTAGAAAAATATTTAAAACCTAAAACCTCATGGCCAAACATAGCCTTACCTTATACCATTTTGACCAAAAAAATAAAATAAAAATATTATTTTTTAATTTTTTTATTGGCCACGCACCCTCACACGCGTGGTCAAAGTTTCTGGTCAAATAGTTCATCTTCAACCTATCGATTGTTGACTTTAGAGTTACAAATTTTTGACTGAAGATATCTCCTTCATTTATAAACCCTTTAAGATGATTTATAAACAAACTCAACCTAAAATTTCATAAGGAATCCAAATATATAGGTTTTATTGATCGAGGTGCAGCATACAATGAGTTCCATAACTGTGTATTTTTCTGAATTTTTGACTTAACATTCGTTGATTTTAAGAATATGGAAGGGATTCTTATGAATATGGTTTGTCTTCTGCTATGTTTAGGACTAATTTGGTTTTAATTTCAAGGTCTGAGGTGAATTATATAAGGAGAATTCAAAGTTTTGAGTTTTCTGGTTTAGAAAAACACTTTTAATCAATTGAAGCTTGTTGTGTAAATTCATGGGTTTTAATCATTGCAGTAGAGTTCCTAAGATTCTAATGAATAAGTCCATAGCTTCAAACCTAAGTTATAAGCATTAATCTTGAAGTTCACCATTAAAGCTCAAGCTTTAATGGTGGAATTTTCATACTTTTCACCTAGGGGTTGTTTTACACGTAAAGTTTCACTATTAAGAGTGCTACAAGCATAATTTCTACACATAAATCATTTGGAATTGAAATAACTGAATGAAATGCATAAAATGATAGGTTACCTATTTTGAGGGAAAATTCTAGTTTTTGAATCTACTGATGAGGCGAGTTTAAATGGTTGAGCTTGTAGGATTTTCATAATGTCGGAGAAGGGGAGTTGATTGGTTCAAATGGGAGGTGGATTTGAGGTATTTTTAGAGAGTTTAATGCTTGGTAATAGAACTTCACATGTTTTCATGGTTCAAATATGTGATATTTGGAAATTAGTGCTTATATAGAGGCTTAGGTGGACATAGGGCTTTGTGTAAATGGCTAATAATTGGTTTTCAATCCTTGGTTGATAAGGTTTATGCTTATATAGCTTTAAATGTGTGATTTTGGTAAAGTTTAGGGGTATTTTTATAATTTTAGAAAGTTACAAGCGCTGAAATTAGTGAATTACAGTCCAAAGGGTCCATTAGATATAAAGTTTGGATCTAGGGGTTAAGTACAGGTTAAGTTAAGATAGTTTAAAGTTTTCTGGATCTAATTTAAAATGATTAAAACTTAGGGGATCCGTGATTAATTTGGAAAATTTGTAGGTTTTATAGAGTTGTTAAATCCTTCTTTTGAATATGTTTGAATTTATATATTCGAGAAGGGATTAAATTGAGAATTAAGGTCTCATAATTTGAGTACGAATATTACAGATTCTTTCCTAAGGTTTACGCGATTCTTAAGTCAAAACAACGTTAAAAATCATGCTCAAGTAATGCATTTTAACATGAACTCAATCAATAAACTATCAAAGAAATAGTAGTGAGATTACCGACGACTTTAACATTTTCATGGAGGAAAGAGTAATGTATAAACACTCATAAATGAATAAAAATGCAACGCTCACTTTGTGTAATTTTATATTTGCAACAAAAGTTTAGAGAGTTATAAAGGCCTTAAACCAAATCATTTAAATAAGAAAAACACATGTGATCATGGGTTTAAAGTTTAGTTCATGAAGTTTTTCATAATATCAATTATTTAAGGACTAAAGTCTAATAACTTTCAAACTAGAGAACATGCATCATTGAATTATCTATTTGATTGGGCATTTATTGAAATTTATCATCGAAAACAAAGGCAAAACACCCAACAAAGGGGGAAAATAAAAGAAAATATGTTTGAAAAGTTTAAACTTTTTAACAAAAGCTTGCTTGTTAAGAACATATAATCTATCAATGGAACTCAATAAGTAATGGATAGCATATCCCACAACCCCTAACTTAAATGTTATGGACTTGGAATGATTCACGGTCAGAACCCACGCAATGATAATTCAGTTATATACATGTTGGTGTTTTGAAAACTTCCAAATTTTGCAGTATGCAATTATCAAATTATCCTTGAAGTAGAAGAACATGCCAAAACTTTTTGAAAACAACCATAACTTCCTCATTCAGGATTAGAATAACATACAGCCGGCGTCCATGTGAAGATAATTTGATGATATATATGTTGTTAATTTTATACCATCCCAAATATGGAGTTATAAAATATAAAATTTCCCTTGAAGTTGCATCTTACAACGAAACATTATGCATCCATAATACCTATAAAATCTCAAATATACCTCACAAAACATATAAACTGAAAAATATAGGTTATCCAATATATGAGATTAAATATGGGAATTAATAGACACGAGAATACTAGAATGTGCAAGAATAAAGTGTACAAAATGCACTATTCATGACTAATCATTAACCACCAGGGCCTAATTGGCTACCCTCGTCTTCAAGTAATAAATATTTTCATGAGTCAATGCCTATTGATAACATTACCTATGTCATCTATACCCCCATACAACTCGTTAGTGCGATGAATCCATAAACGATCCTCTAGGTATTTGGAGTGACATGGACAAGGATAATGCCGAAGTATTAATAAAACTCAAGAAATAACCGATTTGCGGGAAAAGTAACCCCACATTTAGATATGAAGATCGAAGGCAACCACTAGCCTTTTAAAAAGTTTACAAAGCTCACATGGGCCCTCAACTAGCTCTACTGTAACCCATTGAGATATATAGTCAAATTTGAACTTTTCTATAGTGTTTTCGTTAATGACACACACCATTTCTAAAGAATGATAGCAACTCAAAGAAAAGAAATGGGAAAATGCAAGGAAAGGAAATAGAAGAAGAACGCTTACAATAAAATTAAAGTAATGAAAAGCCCTTATCCAAATGCCCATATTTGAAATAAAGTGAACGATTATTTTGTGGTGTAAAATAACTTCATGATTCGCAAAAATGAATATTATAGGCTTACACGCATGAAAGACTTCTAGGGCATTTATGGAACTACCCCCTGACCACAAGAGAAACCCATCTACTACTGCAAAGCATAAAGACTTGTCAAACATTAACAACTAAGAAGAGACATAAAGACCAATGACCTCAAAGAACCCCTGGACTTTGGGGGGAAATTATGGGGTTAAGAATTACAGGGGCCTGTGCTTAGCCATGTATACCCCTGTCACGTGCGCCTATGATTAATGAGGCTCATTTGTAATGGTTGAAAATGATAATTGATAAGTCCAAACTCTTAAGGATAGCTATTGACGGGTCTTAGGACTCTCCTAATCTTCCTTATAAATTTAGCACACACCACAAGAATAGGATATGCATTATTATAACGTCGAGCAGTATTATAACTCTGTCGACCTGAGATTTTCTGTAATAAAGAAAAAAACCTAACACCCCCTGGATGTAGGCATGTTGCCTAACCACATGCATCTTGCATTGTGCGTAAGATTTCATTGCCTTTCTCAATTTGGCTTGTGTGCATTAAATATCATTAATTGTAGGAAATTAACACCTACAATATGACTGACACTTTTTGTTTATCTTGTCATTTGAGTTATAATAGTATATGAATCCATGTTTATAATTATTGACTTAACCGTGCCCAAATAAAAAAAATTCAAGCATAAACGATCTTTTATCAACCTCATATTTAAAGAATCTTCTTTTAACTCACTTGACATTTTCTTGAAATCAATTTTGAAAACTTCATTTTTTATTTCAAGCTCAACTTTCTCCTTTATGAGAGTTTTATTATCAAATCTAAGTGAAGAAATTTAAACGTTCAAGCTATCACACAAATCAACTAATTGAAGATTTTCAAGTTAAGACTTTTGGTCCATTTTTCTTTTCAATGCGACAAATCTTGAATTTCAAGGAAAGCTTAATTTTTAACCTTTTTAACTTTAAGGATTATAAATAAGTTCATCAAAGACTTGTCTAATGTTTTAATCATTTAATTATTTTTCACTTTCACAAGATGATGTAGAGAGATATGTGTGAGAATTTACATTAGGAATATATATGGAATCATCATGGGAAAAAATGTTAGTATAGAACCCCCATCCTAGAACCCCCTAAGAACCTCCTTAGGACCTTATCACTCACTCGTTCACTACAAACCATAGGTCATACTCCAAGTACTGATGTAGAGGCCACCAGGTGTTCTCGGGCCCCCCGATCAACTGTCTCATCTGGGCAGAAGTTCAATGAATCTTTGAAGGGATCTGAATTCCCATTCCAATGGTTTGCCCCTGTGTAAATTTGACTTATGGTTTAGACGAATGATTCGTTTCACTATCAAAAACTGATCTAGAGGTCATTGGGCACTCCCGAGCCCCGTTTGACTCCGCTCAACTATCTCGTCTGAGTTGAAACTCAATGAATCTTCAAAGGTCTCTGAATCCCCTTTCTAAGGTCCACCCCATATAAGAATTGGCCTAATAGTTTTGACGAATGATCTGTTTCACTATTAAAAATTAATCTTGAGGCCACCGGGCACTACATGACCCGTTTGACTCTAGTCAACTTCCTCGTACGAAAAAAATCTCAATAAATCTTATAAGGTTCTTGAATCGGCCTTATGGTACGAACGAATAATATGTTTTATCCCAAAAACTGATTTGGAGAACATGGAGCGCTCTCGATCCCCGTTAGACCCGATTAACTCTCCAACTTGAGCAAAGTTCAATGAATATTCGAAATACTTTGAATCCCCTATCTAATTTTAAACCCCATGCATGAATCAACCTTATGGTATGGACTAATGACCCATTTTACTTTGAAGGGTCATCGGGCGCTTCTAGGCCCCATTTGACCTCGGTCAATTCTTTGAACTGAACTAAGCTGATGAAATCTCGAGGGGCTCTGAATATTCTTTCCAAATGTCCATCTTGTGTGTAAATCAGATTTACTATTTTGACGAATAATCCATTTTCCTTTGAAAACTTCACGTCTAGTGACTAACGGGCACTTTCGAGCCCCGTTTGACCTCGGTAAACTCTCGGCCCCAGGAGTAACTTATCGATTCTTAAAGGGCTTTGAATAGACTTTCCAATAGTTTACCCCGTGCATAGTTTTGACTTACGATTTTCATTTTACGATCATTTTTCCAAAAAATCTATCCCAGACTATCAAATGGCACCTTCAAGACCCTGCCTATCAAAAGTGTGTTTGGGATTCTATACCGATAGGCAGGTCCCGGACCCTGTCAATCAACACCCCCTTGTCCTTATCAATAGAGGCCGTGACCTCACTTTGAAAAGCACCCTTGAACATCCCTCTCAGCAATTCAGAGAACATTCTCTCGAATTCAGAGCCATTTTCTTCCTAAAAAGCCCATTTCCCACATTCCATCCATCCTTTTCATACTTGATTTAGTAAATGTCTCCAATCTCCTCATAACACCTTCACCTCGTTGAAAAATCAACATATCTACATTTAATATCCACTTCTAGTCTTCATAAGGAGATATAATTCTCCATCATTTTCTTTAAATTCTCTAATTTTAGCATTAGTTGTTTTATTTCTATTTTAGCGCTTTATTTCAATACATCACATAAATTAATCTCAAACTTTTATAAGTAGTATTTGCACATACTTTATTTTCATAAAACAAAACCAAAACAAGAAAATGAGGGTTTAGATATAAATTCCAAAAGAGGGATTCTCACTACACATTCTCACACTTAAAGCGCGTTTATCTCTACACACACATAAAAGTGGAATCCCGAGTTTGTATTTATGGGTTAAACCCCACCGATGTTATCTTTGAACTATGTGGACTTTGATTCCCCTTCGCTACATAGGTGTCTTGGGTAAATCCTTAGACTCGAGTCTTCCCTTATGCTCATATATATATATATATATATATATATATATATATATATATATATATATATATATATTCTTAATAAATGACATATTCTTGCATATTGGTGTCTTGTTAGATGTATACATTAGTTCTTCCATAAGGACTTGTGACTCGGCAAACACTTACATCCTATTTTAAATTATTAATTTGTTCCACTCCTAAGGATGAATTCACTCTGTTCTTTTTCATTACGCGAATTGAATGATTCCATTCTCCATGTATATCATGCATATGAGCACACAATTCATAGAGTTTAATAGGATATGATTAACACATGCCCATGAGAGATCAAAAGGGCGGGATGGGTTCCTAAAACCTTTATATTCTATAACTTAGTCCCCTGACCTTTAAACTACTTGGGTTCGCAAGCATCAGTATTATCCTTGATGCCGTTCTCTTGAGGCAAAAATATATTTTTGGCCTGTTTTGTGCAAAATAGGCTGACGACTCTATCTCTACATATTACCCCACATTGATGATGACCGAGTGCCCCGAGAAAGGGTGCAATGCCGTGCATATGCCAGAGTGGGAAGCCTCCCAGCCCCTTCGGGATGGCCACAATGGCGACTCTGCTAGGGACATTTATGAGGACTAAACTCTATTTCTGGAAGGGTATTATTCTTTTATGCATTTGTGCATATGCACCTACCTGTATGTGACCTTTTCTCCTCTATTTACTCTTTGTGTATATTTACCTCATGTATATATCACTTTTCACTCATTTATACACTTCACACACACTTTTATATACTCTCCATGTTCACTTCACACACTTACATTTAGCTTCACTTTTATTCACATCTTCACACACCACTTAGAATATCCATGCTTAGGTTTCATTGGTACACACCCAAACTTCTCACACTTGTATATATCTCTACACTCACTTACACATACCACACATCACTTGTAGTTGATCCATGTATAGGCTCACTACCACACATACTCACTTATAAATATTCATATGTCACTCACTCACTCACTCACTCACTCACTCACTCACTCACTCACTCACTCACTCACATGTATATGCTTCATGATAGATTTACTTTTCATAATACTTGTATATTCTCCCTCATTAGTGTAATGCTCCCCTTACTCATCATGCAAATAAAAACAAAAAAACAATATATCTCATTATATACTAATTAAGACTCATCCATTTTTGCACACCACATCACGAAGAGCATGGCAATATTGATCAAAATCTTATCCCGTACTGGGGGTCATCTTTTTATGGGCACTGGTCCTATGGGGTGCAGTCAGCCTAAGAAATATGACTCTCACCTTCCATTAAAATTGTACCTTCGATGTATATCGAACAGTTCCCACCGCATTGTATCGCTTGACGAAACTCATGACGAGAGGTATATAGGAAGCAACTCGTTCATGTATGTCGAGTATATCAAATTCACTCTCTTGCGTATTGTCCCCATGAGGTATATAGTGAGGCAATTCATGTACATTCAGGTATATTGTAAGATGTGGGCAGTCGGAATACAATTACTATCAAGCGAGGCATAACCCCTTATCAAGACCAGGATTAATGCTCAAGATTGTGTTTAATAATGACAATAAATGAGGGAAAGAGAGATAATAAAATTCAACACTCAAGCTATTATTAAATGAGATCTTTACACCATAAATGTACCATAAATACAATAAATTTGTAGGACAAGCAAGTGAATTGGTCGGAAGGAGAAAAGGCGAGAAATATTGTCATAATAAAGGCAAGGTAGGAACTTCACATTCAGTTGGTGATCAATAATGAGGATGTTAATGGGTACAAAAGGAATGTTTGGACAATCAATGTTCTCACAGAAACTCCCGCGTATGAGGAAAATACAACAACAATTCTAGATCAAGATTGTCGTTCATATAAATTATTTGGTTGGTCTATTTATATGAAGGCAAGGTTACTTGAGTAACCTTAATGGGATTAAATGTGATTGACCATCCTTAAATACAAAAATACTGTATCATGTATGTGGAAGATATTTCATTAAAGCATGTGATATTGTGTTTTAGCAGGAAACTGCTCAACTAGTTAGAAGCATGGCGGCATTAATGAGGATGGGACGTGGCAGCTCAAAGGCTTACCTTAGAATGGCTATAAAATCATATTTGGTTAACTCGGCATGCCATCCTAAGGATTAAATCACTTGAGTGTTGTAACTTTGAGTCCTTAATTGCTAGATGTTATGACATCATAAAGTAGGTGAACAATGACTCCCACTAGACGTGTGGTCATATAAGAAAAGAGATGGTGTATGGTTTTGAGGTTGCTCGACTGTAAGTAGCTCTAGCATTAGGTATAATGCTTGTTGGCTAGGAACTATCTCTAAGCAAAAGATACAAGATTGGGGTTCCTCTAGGAGGTTCCTTCGAATATGTTGTAGTAATAGTAGCTCGGCCGGAAATAGCTCGAGCAACTATTTATGTAGAGTGAAGTTTTTCCCAAGTGTGTCAAGAGGGTTGGCTATTTCTTTCCTAATGTTTCCTTGCTACCAATCCTCCAAACCATGTCCCTCCGAGGTTCCCAAGAGGATGTCATTCGATAGATCATGTGAGCTCTCCCATTCCCTACTAGGCATGGTCCCTCGGGGGTGTCAAATAACCTTGCCCATATTACAAGGTAAGCTTGTTCACTAAATACATGATCAAATACATTCTGTTTCTTATTACAAAATATTTTCATTCGAATAACTTTGGTCTTTGAGAGGAGTCCTTCAAGGAGTGTTTATGGAGTGTCTTTGTCTTCCTTCTTTAGTTGCTAAGTACATGATCGACTCAGCTAATCAATATTTGCTTAGGACTCCCCCTATATTTTCCCCTTCATAGAGATATTTGTTTATTACATGAAGAAATATCTGTACTAAATACCCAGTTGATATTCAAACCATTCTTCAAAGAGAGGCAATATCTATAGGCAAATAATCATATCATAATAATCATCAAGTTATTCAGTAAAGAGAAGTGTGTGCGAGGGGCTATCTAATCCTCCCTTAAAACTACTTCATCTTTTAGATGCCTTGTGGTATTTCTGATAGCCCCATTTGTTGACATAACATTATGATTGCGTGTGACAATTGCCTTGGGGGAAGTGAAGAGATTTTTTTTCAAATTTCCCCCAAATAGATTCATTTCCCCAAGTTGAAAAACTCTAGGCATTCTGATTAAGTGCGAAAAGTGTGCGCGTGTAAAGTGCACAGTCGTTGTTTTCGTTTCGCCAACTCAATACAAAAACTTAAGTTACTACCACACTTGCGAGGCAAGCACAGCGGTAAGTCGGGTATCAAGAATCCACAGGGACAAGTTGTTAGAATTTAAGTGATTTAATACTCCTAAAATAAAAGTGTAAAAGATGATTACAAACTAAAAGAAAAAGTTAATCTAGGCAATGTGTTGAAACTAGATTATGAAAGCGAGTAAAAACAATAGGTTGCGTCGAATATCCCTCACCCGAGTTAATTAGTATAAAATGGTCACATGGGTCGACGAGTTATTACAAATGCATCTCGTTTCGACAGTTAATTAAATCAAGGGTTGTTACGCCCTAAATCGTCATAAAAGCCTAATAAGATTTTGGCGTCAACAAATGTCCCGAAAATTACACGCGAAAGGTCGTAAGCACGGGACATACATGATATGCCCCATCAAATCTCCTAGGCATAAAAACTAGGACAACGCACCCGAAATAGACCCGTAAACTCCATCACCAAAGCAAAGCAACGCGTCAACCTGAGTGAGTTCAATTCAAACACAACCTAATTTAAATTACCTAGAAAGCATGTTAAAAACGCGGTAAATGGAAAGAGGTAAATAAACGCGGTAAAATTACACAACAAAGCAAGTAATCAAAGCATGAAAAGAAAGCATGTAAACCTAAATTAGAAAGCTTGTAAATTAACTAGAAATCAATAAATGAAGAAGTACAAACTATATTAATGGAGAGGATGATGAATAGTCAACATTCAAGCCCAAAAGTGTGTCAATCCAAGAAGAAATGAAGAAGAACTAAGCAAATCACCCAAACCCTAACTATTCTATCTTCTAAAACTATATAAAAACGTTCACCCCTGTTTATTACATCAACATTGGCTTATATACCAAGTGGGAATTAAATTAGAAAAGAAAAGAGAAAAGAAAAGCAAAATATCTGCTGAAAAACAGGGGGTCGATCGATCGACCATATAAGACGGGGCAAAAATGGGAAGGGTCGATTGATCTACCATTTGGTCGATCGATCGACCAAGAAGGGGCAGACTGCATTTTCCCCTGTTTTGGCTTGCATTTCTTCTCCGCTAAAATCGCCGTAACTTCTTCGTTATGAATCGGAATCGCGCACTGTTTGCTGCCACACAAAGATTGGGAGGAGGGCTACAACTTCCATGAAGATGTTGGGCCAGGTGACCAATCTATAAAATGACTAAAATGCCCTTGAACGTGCGATTGTGTACGGGAATCGAGCGGAACGCGTCCGAACTTCATACTTAGTACCTAAATACCTACAAAAGCCCAATTATACCTCATATAGCATGTTAACAATATAAACCGAGGTTGTCTGGTTAACGGGCTTAAATATAGAGATTAAGGCACCCGAGGGGGCTAAAATGCGTAGGTTCGGAGGATGAAATACGCGATATTTGCGTATTATCACACCCCCTAACTTACACGTTGCTAGTCCCTAGCAATGAAATAGGATGCAACAATAAGAACAAGTAAACCAAAAGCAGGAGATAGTACAAAAGTATGGTATCAAAGCATAAAGCCACTTTCGCGGGCGATTCGATTGCATTTAGCGTATGCAATAAGCCATTAAACCCCTAGGTTACCATAGTGGACGAGTGTCGTCTCGTGAGGGTTTTCAGAGATGGTACCCACAAACATCACATGGTTTCCTCAAAATATGCCCAACCCAACATGCGACAAGCCCAATAATGGCAAAAAGGATTTCATACGCATTATTAGCAAAGTGAATGAATTCACACAAAAGTCCAAATCATTAACATTATAGAATGCACCTCATAGAATTGAAACCTTAAAATGTGGGAGGGGAGTGAGCACATACAAAGTGTGATTTGGCAAAAAACTTATATAAACCGGATACTACATTAAAGCAAGCATATATTCAATCCTCACGGGCATTTCACTCATCAAGCAAATTCACTCGAAACAGGGAGGTAACACACGGGACATGCGGGCATAAGGAGTAAATGTAAATGGAAACTAGGCCGCGCACATGTCACAGAAGAAGAACGCTATATAGGAAATAAAAACTTTAATCTCAACGAAAGATACCGCACACTAAAAGAGGCGAAATGCATTTTCACAGATTATCACAACTATTATGACTTTTAAATTACATCAACCTAAGATCACATTGGACTTTAATAGGGTTATAATGTAGGTATGGCTAAGGTACGAAACGAAGGAATATATGTACGGATTCAAAGTGTTCGGAATGAAAAACTCGGGATAATGGGATAATGCGGGCAATATCAAAATAGGAAAACAAGTTCCAAAAAGGCATTAAATATATCATCGGGGAGAGTAATCAAAGCTTATTGAACTATATACAACATTTACAACTTTCTCTTTCTTTTTCTTTTCTTCCTTTTTCTCACTTATTATTTTTCTTTTGCTTTTTGCTTTCTCTTTTTCTTCACTTTTTCACTATTTTCTTTTCTTTACTTATCAAACTCTCATATGCCTAAATTGCAACCGACATCATAACAACATCATTCAATACCAAGTAACATTCCAAACAAAGGTATGGAAAGTGTATGTATGGGCTAAAACTCCAATTTAGAGTTAGTTACGGTAATGGGGTTATGAAACGAAAGGCTAATATTTAGGCTCAAAGGGGTTAACGAGGATAAACATATAAGGGTGAGGTCAAGGCTAATATGGGTGACGTATCAAAGAGGGCCTATGATCATTTCACAAAGTTTACGCAATTCTCGAATCAAAACAATATATGAAAATCATGATCAAGTAACACATTTCAATTATGAACTCAATTAATGAACGGTCAAATGAAAGAATAGTGAGATTAACAACGAATTCAACGTTTTCAATGAGAAAAGAATAGTGTATACACTCACAAACGCCGAAAGGTACAAAGCTTACTCGGTGTAACTATATACAATGCAACACAAGATTACCGAGTTATAAAAATCTTAAACCAAATCAATATAACAATAAAAGTGCATGTGCTCATGGGATTAAAGTTTAATTCATGAAGTTATTCATAATATCAATAATCGAGACTAAAGTCTAATAACTTCTAAAATCGAGAACATGCATCATTGGGTTGTCTATTGGATCGGGAAATTATTGAAATTTATCATCGGAAACAAAGGCAAAATGCCCAAAAAAGGAGAAAAAAGAAAGAAAATCTTTTTGAAATTTTTAATTTTTCTAAGAAAAGCATACTAAGTAACTAACATGTGAGCAAAAACATGGACTAAAATAAGAAATGGATAGAATATCCCACACCCCCTAACTTAAAACTTGACATTGTACTCAATGTTAATTAAGAACCAAGTCAAAGAGAGGAAAAGAGCGATATTACCCAAAAGTGGAGCGATCCCCATAAGAATAAGTCCAAATAATCTACAAAACAAGTTATTACCGAGCATAGCAAAAACAAATAACAAAGAGTTAACTAATTACAATAGACTAGAATAAAGAGAAAGAAAGAATAAAAAGCTAACTATATACAACCTACTATTTAGACTCCACACTAACTATACACTAGAAGTCTAAATAGCTGAGGGTCCACCATAAGAACGATTTGACTTTGGAGGATAACCGGTGTACCCTCACATACAAGCATGCCTTCCGAAAAATATGAATTCCGTTTTAACAACGGAAGGCATGTGTAAGGCGGAAGAAATGAACCATTGCCAATTAAAAGTTTTGGAGGGACGATGGGGGGTTTGGATTGAACAGGTGACAAAAACAAGTGTGGACCGAGAAAAGCCGAATATCCTCCCAATGATTTTGAAGTTGGAATGGGAGGCGGCGCACACAAAGGCAAAGATGCGATCGTGGAGGGCGACTCGAGCAAGTACTCTTCATCGGCGATAGGGTTTAAAACATTAAAGTTCGAAACCGAATCATCGGGTACTTGTTCCGGTGGGGTAATAGAGAATGAAAATGGGGATGAAAGAAATTCAAACTCATGAGATGAATCATCATCGCATGAAGTTGGAATTTCAAAGGAAATAATATCATTTTCAATGAAATGTTCTTCTTTGGGGGCCAAAGAAGAAATCATTTCATTGCAAATAGATATTACGTCATTTTCATCCTCACTTTCAATATCTATTACGAGATGGGCAAAGTCTAGAATGGCTTGTTCCAAAGTAGGTAAAAGTATCATTTTCAATGAAATGTTCTTCTTTGGGGGCCAAAGAAGAAATCATTTCATTGCAAATAGATATTACGTCATTTTCATCCTCACTTTCAATATCTATTACGAGATGGGCAAAGTCTAGAATGGCTTGTTCCAAAGTAGGTAAAAGTACCTCATTTGGTTCAAAACATTCCTCGACTTCAAAAGTCTCGGAAGCAAAATCGTCGTCGGACTCAAATAATAAATCCAACTCATGTTCCCACGAACGATTTTCTTCCCGATAACGATTTTCAATTTTCTCGTTCTCATACATACGCAAACCCTCACCGAATGTCATAGGTCGAGGTGCGGATGCAATAGAATGGGAACTTTGAAAATTACCATCGGCTTAAACGAAAACTCATTATTATATGAATTTTGAAAACTATTGCAATTCGTTTCAAAATTCCTATTATAAGGAGGTAAAGGCCCAAAATCATTGTCATCATGATCAAAATTCCAATAACCTAACTTTTGACTTTCGTTATACTCGCCCAAAGTAATATGTGAATTTGCAAATTTTTGGGATCTAAGTATTCACCGAAAGTCATAGGTCTGAGGGAATTTTGAGAATTATAACAATGATTACCGAAAGAATTGGAATAAGACATGCTTACCCCAAAAATGGCTCGAAGTGGCGGATTCCACAAAGTAAGTGCGCGCAGGAAAAATTCGAGCGTTTCTAAGTGCTCAAATGTGGAAGTCCTACAAAAAGTTAGAAAATAATACAAATAGAAAGAAAATACTATGGAATACTAAATCAAATAAATTCTAAAACATCAAGTCCCTAGCAATGGCGCCATTTTGATTAAGGGTGAAAAGTAGCGCGTGTCAAGGCGTTAATCGTTGTTTTCATTTCACCTCCTCAATACAAAAAACCTAAACTTATGACTACACTCAAAAAGGGAGTATAGCGGCCAAGTCCGGGTATCGAAAATCCACAGAGACGAGTTGCTAGAATTTATAGGATTTAATACTCCTAAAATTAAAGTGTAAAAGGTGATAGGTTGGAAATAAAGAAAAGGCAAAAAAATAAGAAGTTAAGTCTAAACTAGAATTAATAAAATGAGAGTCGGGATCGTGTCCCTACCATGGGCTAAACAACTAATAATTAGAATTTCGGTTCGAAAACATTTAATCGATCATTTTCAATTAAGTATAAACATCACACAATAAGGAATTTAACCCAAAGTTGCGAGATTAAACATTTAACAGAAAATGGTCACACGCATCTTAAATTCGAATTACCGCTATAAACACTAACGTTGCATGACAAAGAAAGTTAAACTCATAATAATCCGACTTTAATACGCGAGGTTTCAATTAAATGCAATTTCACACAAAACCTAATTTTCGGAGCTCAACGCCCATCAATGGCGGACACACGACCCAAACTCTATGTAACTACTCACTACACATGATTAATCTAATTACATAACTAATTAATAAACAAAACAAGAAATAAATAAACTAAACTAATTTATCTAGGCTTGAAATAAATAACAAAGCATGAAAAATAAAGGAAAACAAAGCTTGAGAACAAAAATGGACATTACATTAATGGAGAAGAACATGAATAGTGATACTTACATACACAAATGGGGATACTCAAACACCTGCTTCTCCTTTAAATTCTCTTTGGCCACCTCATGGTCCTTGATCATAGCCTTATCCTTAATAAAGTAAAAATAGCGGATTACCTCCAAATAGATGCACTTGTTATAAGTCACCATGCAGTACTTTACTATTGCCTCTAACTCTGGTCGGGTAGGTTTCTCCGTGCTCGAGACGGCCTCCTTAAAAACGGTATCAAATTTGGTCGCTTTCAAACCCAGAAGCTCATAGAAGTCCTGGAGAGTGATGGTAACTCACCCTAAGAAGTAACAAATGCGTGGGGTCTGATGGCTCCATCGAGACACAAGCAACTGAAGAGTGTTGTTATTCTTTACAATGGTGAGGTCACCCAGCCAGCAGGTGGAAGATAAGCCAAGAAAAGCCAACAGCACAGGGTATTTGGCTTATCTTCCACCTAATTTAAATTACCTAGAAAGCATGTTAAAAACGCGGTAAATGGAAAGAGGTAAATAAACGCGGTAAAATTACACAACAAAGCAAGTAATCAAAGCATGTAAAGAAAGCATGTAAACCTAAATTAGAAAGCTTGTAAATTAACTAGAAATCAATAAATGAAGAAGTACAAACTATATTAATGGAGAGGATGATGAATAGTCAACATTCAAGCCCAAAAGTGTGTCAATCCAAGAAGAAATGAAGAAGAACTAAGCAAATCACCCAAACCCTAACTATTCTATCTTCTAAAACTATATAAAAACGTTCACCCCTGTTTATTACATCAACATTGGCTTATATACCAAGTGGGAATTAAATTAGAAAAGAAAAGAGAAAAGAAAAGCAAAATATCTGCTGAAAAACAGGGGGTCGATCGATCGACCATATAAGACGGGGCAAAAATGGGAAGGGTCGATTGATCTACCATTTGGTCGATCGATCGACCAAGCAGGGGCAGACTGCATTTTCCCCTGTTTTGGCTTGCATTTCTTCTCCGCTAAAATCGCCGTCACTTCTTCGTTATGAATCGGAATCGCGCACTGTTTGCTGCCACACGAAGCTTGGGAGGAGGGATACAATTTCCATGAAGATGTTGGGCCAGGTGACCAATCTATAAAATGACTAAAATGCCCTTGAACGTGCGATTGTGTACAGGAATCGAGCGAAACGCGTCCGAACTTCATACTTAGTACCTAAATACCTACAAAAGCCCAATTATACCTCATATAGCATGTTAACAATATAAACCGAGGTTGTCTGGTTAACGGTCTTAAATATAGAGATTAAGGCACCCGAGAGGGCTAAAATGCGTAGGTTCGGAGGATGAAATACGCGATATTTGCGTATTATCACACCCCCTAACTTACACGTTGCTAGTCCCTAGCAATGAAATAGGATGAAACAAGAAGAACAAGTAAACCAAAAGCAGGAGATAGTACAAAAGTATGGTATCAAAGCATAAAGCCACTTTCGCGGGCGATTCGATTGCATTTAGCGTATGCAATAAGCCATTAAACCCCTAGGTTACCCTAGTGGACAAGTGTCGTCTCGTGAGGGTTTTCAGAGATGGTACCCACAAACATCACATGGTTTCCTCAAAATATGCCCAACCCAACATGCGACAAGCCCAATAATGGCAAAAAGGATTTCATATGCATTATTAGCAAAGTGAATGAATTCACACAAAAGTCCAAATCATTAACATTATAGAATGCACCTCATAGAATTGAAACCTTAAAATGTGGGAGGGGAGTGAGCACATACAAAGTGTGATTTGGCAAAAAACTTATATAAACCGGATACTACATTAAAGCAAGCATATATTCAATCCTCACGGGCATTTCACTCATCAAGCAAATTCACTCGAAACAGGGAGGTAACACACGGGACATGCGGGCATAAGGAGTAAATGTAAATGGAAACTAGGCCGCGCACATGTCACAGAAGAAGAACGCTATATAGGAAATAAAAACTTTAATCTCAACGAAAGATACCGCACACTAAAAGAGGCGAAATGCATTTTCACAGATTATCACAACTATTATGACTTTTAAATTACATCAACCTAATTTATCTAGGCTTGAAATAAATAACAAAGCATGAAAAATAAAGGAAAACAAAGCTTGAGAACAAAAATGGACATTACATTAATGGAGAAGAACATGAATAGTGATACTTACATACACAAATGGGGATACTCAAACACCTGCTTCTCCTTTAAATTCTCTTTGGCCACCTCATGGTCCTTGATCATAGCCTTATCCTTAATAAAGTAAAAATAGCGGATTACCTCCAAATAGATGCACTTGTTATAAGCCACCATGCAGTACTTTACTATTGCCTCTAACTCTGGTCGGGTAGGTTTCTCCGTGCTCGAGACGACCTCCTTAAAAACGGTATCAAATTTGGTCGCTTTCAAACCCAGAAGCTCATAGAAGTCCTGGAGAGTGATGGTAACTCACCCTAAGAAGTAACAAATGCGTGGGGTCTGATGGCTCCATCGAGACACAAGCAACTGAAGAGTGTTGTTATTCTTTACAATGGTGAGGTCACCCAGCCAGTAATTTAAAAGTCATAATAGTTGTGATAATCTGTGAAAATGCATTTTGCCTCTTTTAGTGTGCGGTATCTTTCGTTGAGATTAAAGTTTTTATTTCCTATATAGCGTTCTTCTTCTGTGACATGTGCGCGGCCTAGTTTCCATTTACATTTACTCCTTATGCCTGCATGTCCCGTGTGTTACCTCCCTGTTTCGAGTGAATTTGCTTGATGAGTGAAATGCCCGTGAGGATTGAATATATGCTTGCTTTAATGTAGTATCCGGTTTATATAAGTTTTTTGCCAAATCACACTTTGTATGTGCTCACTCCCCTCCCACATTTTAAGGTTTCAATTCTATGAGGTGCATTCTATAATGTTAATGATTTGGACTTTTGTGTGAATTCATTCACTTTGCTAATAATGCGTATGAAATCCTTTTCGCCATTATTGGGCTTGTTGCATGTTGGGTTGGGCATATTTTGAGGAAATCATGTGATGTTTGTGGGTACCATCTCTGAAAACCCTCACGAGACGACACTCGTCCACTAGGGTAACCTAGGGGTTTAACGACTTATTGCATACGCTAAATGCAATCGAATCAGCCGCGAAAGTGGCTTTATGCTTTGATATTATACTTTTGTACTATCTCCTGCTTTTGGTTTACTTGTTCTTCTTGTTGCATCCTATTTCATTGCTAGGGACTAGCAACGTGTAAGTTAGGGGGTGCGATAATACGCAAATATCGCGTATTTCATCCTCCGAACCTACACATTTTAGCCCCCTCGGGTGCCTTAATCTCTATATTTAAGCCCGTTAACCAAACAACCTCGGTTTATATTGTTAACATGCTATATGAGTTATAATTGGGCTTTTGTAGGTATTTAGTTACTAAGTATGAAGTTTGGACGCGTTCCGCTCGATTCCCGTACACAATCGCACGTTCAAGGGCATTTTAGTCATTTTACAGATTGGGCACTGTGGGGACCCTGAATTTAGCACCATAGGCCTGGACGAGTAGCCTCTCCCTAGCGGCCCAAAGTCCAGGCCCATCACCTTCATATCAATCCAATTACCCCACGATCCCATGAAGGGAAGTTGTGGGGAAACACGATTCCATGTAGGGGAGATGGCTAATAAGAAGGAACCCATCACCCCCACTACTCCAACATATACATGTATAAATTAAACCCTAAGTCCGGGGAAAAGGACAAGTTGTATTCTCTGTACTTATTCCTCAGAATATAGAGAAATAACACTGACTGAACCACCGTGGACGTAGGCACTTCTTTGCTGAACCACGTACCCCCGTTGTTGTGTGATTGGCCTTTTATTTATCTTTTCTTGGTTGTTACCTCTTTCATATTTATTTGTGTTGCATAATAATTGTCACCACAATTGGCGCCGTCTGTGGGAAACGTTTATCTTTCCTTGAGAAGAGCCCACGCCAAGAAAAAATCTAAGATGTCTGGTCACAGCAGCAACGCTCCTCAAGCAGGAGATATTCAGGAGCCACCCGCTCCTCGCAGGATTAGGTCTGAAGTCCGACGTTCAGATCACGGGGCTCGCTTAGAAAGGCCAGCCTCAGAAGAAAGTCAAGGACCAGCAAGGTCCACTCAGATATCCAGATTGATCGATGCATACGAAGCAAGGCTCCACGAGCAGAGGGAGTCTTCTCGCAGGTATGAGGCTGAGAATGCTCGCCTGAAAAGAAGACTGGAAAAACTGGAAAAAGAACTACGCCCTAATACCAGGAGACACCCCTATCGCACTCCTAGCCCTCAGGCGAGCAAATCTCGCAGCCGAGGAAGGAGCCCTAGGTGGCAATATCAAGGGTTCGAAGGTGGAGACTCAGACGACGACCTCCGCGAGCAACTGAGAAAAGCTCGCCGCTATCAGAGCCCTGCTCGCAGCGACGACAACATACGGAACCTAGTCCGCAGAGAGATGGACCAACATCCAGCTCACCGCGGCACCAGGTCAACCAGAGAACTCGCCAGGAGAGCCCTCAAGACCCAGATGAAATCACCCTTCACGAGGGAAATTGAAGAAGAAGAAGCTCCCAAAAAGTTTGCTATTCCAAGGTTCAAGATTTACGACGGGAAGACTGATCCCATTGATCATGTCAGGCAGTACCGGCAGGCTATGACCCTCTGGAATCACCGAGATGCATTGATGTGCCGTATTTTTCCCTCGAGCCTTCATGACGTGGACCAAAAATGGTTCGAGAAACTCCCTCACCGATCCATCAGAAATTTCAAATCCCTGGCCGAGCTCTTTACGGCCCGGTTCATCACCAGCAGCTCCCATCCCAAAAGGATGGATGCTCTATTGACGATAAAGAAAACTCCTTAGGAGACACTTCGAGACTACGCGAAGAGGTACTGGGAGTTATTCAACGAAGTCGAAGACTGCGCGGAAGAGGTGGCAGTGGCTTCATTCAAAATTGGGCTACCTAGCTCTTCCATCCTTTACCAGTCCTTGACAAAGAAGGAAGCAACCACCATTGATGACCTGATGGCCCGGATTAAGAAATACGCAAAGGTGGAAGATGTCACCCGCCTTAACGTAGGTGAGAACGGTCGAGCCAAGCTTGCCGCGAAGGGAAGTGAGAAAGTTGATAACCAGAAAAAAGGAGGAAGGAATGGGAGCAAGAATGGCCCCAAGAACGGAGGAAGCCCTGATGTTGCAAAGTCGTTCCAGGCGGTCAACACCGTCTTCAAAGAACCAATTTACAAAATTCTCGCTAAGATCAAGGATGATCCGTTCATCAAATGGCCCCAAAAAATGGGAGGAGATCCATCGAAAAGAAACAACGCGCTGAGATGCACCTTTCACAAAGAGGGAGGACATAAGACCGAGCACTGCAAGGCTCTTAAGTCCCACCTCGAGGAGCTAGCCCAATCCGGACATTTGAACGACTTTGTGGAAACGAAGGTAGAGAGAGTGATTGTCCACAAGGAGGCAAAACCCGACAACGTGTTAGAAGACGACACCGGACACGAATTTGCAGTAATCCATGGAGTATCCGATGTTAAGCAAATCCAGGGCAACTCAGCTCGGATGGAGGTAAAGAAGCTGACAGCAGTAATGCAAGCTTTTCAAATAGATCCAGCGAAATCACAGGTAAGAAAACGCCGGCGAGCAGAGGACATCAACTACAACAAGCATATTATTTTCACGGATGAAGATCTTGTGGGAGTAAGGACCCCACATCACGATGCCTTAGTCATTACACTCAGGATAACCAACTTTGATATCGACAGGCTGCTCGTCGATCAAGGAAGCTCATCCGAAGTAATGTACATCGACCTGTTCAGAAAATTGAAGTTGAACATCGCCGACCTGAAGGGAACCACTGTTCCTATGGTCGGCTTCGCTGGAAAAATGACCATGCCTCTGGGAATGTTTCGAAAATGATCGAATTCCTGGTGGTCGACATCGATTCACCGTATCAAGCCATCCTCGGCAGGGGATGGCTTCATGCAATGAAGGCAGTCTCCTCGACCTACCACCAGAAACTCAAATATATCACCGAGCGGGGAGTGATGGAGATATATGGCGACCAGGCGATGGCGAGAAAGTGCTTCATAGCAGCCATCCGATCGAAGCCAAAGAAAAAAGACGTTCAAACCAGCGAGAAAATGGAGGAAGGTGTAATCCCTTCCAAATAGCAATTAAAATATGGAAGGCCCGGAGTGGAAGAGACCAGGCTCCTCCCCTCCGAGCGGGTTGTAGAGGACCTGGTAGAAGTAATTGCTAGAGAAGGCGACAACAGCAGAGTCTTCCTGATCGGAACCTCACTCACTGACGAAGAGCAAAAGGATTTGTTAACCTTACTCAGAAGCAACATAGATGTTTTCGCTTGGGAACCCTATGAGCTGCCAGGAATCGATCCCAATATGGTCTGCCATCGGTTGCACGTCAATCCCACATTCAAGCTGATAGCACAGAAGGCACGACGAACTGCTCCCGAGAAAGCCAAGGCAATAGAACAAGAAGTCGAAAAACTGCTGGATGCAGGATCCATACGGGAAGTGCAATTCCCCAAATGGTTATCCAACCCAGTGGTAGTTCCAAAAAGCAACGGTAAGTGGAGAGTTTGCATAGACTTCACTGACCTCAACAAAGCCTGCCCCAAGGATAGCTTCCCTCTTCCAAAAATAGACCAACTGGTAGACGCCACTGCAGCTCACGAGCGAATGAGTTTCCTAGACGCATACTCAGGCTATCACCAGATTCCCCTGTATGGACCAGATCAGGATAAAACGGCGTTTATCACGACGGTTGGTTTATACTGCTACAAGGTAATGCCTTTTGGGCTAAAAAATGCAGGGGCAACTTATCAGCGGCTGGTTACTAAAATGTTCAAGAATCAGATGGGAGACACGATGGAGGTATACATCGACGACATGCTCGTCAAGAGCAAGGAGAAAGAAAACCACCTTTCGGACCTGACAAGTACCTTCGAAATCCTCAGGAAATACCGAATGAAACTTAACGCGAGCAAGTGTTCCTTCGGTGTCCAGTCAGGAAAGTTCCTTAGGTATTTGGTCAGCAAGCGTGGCATAGAGGCAAATCTAGACCAGATTGATGCAATTAAACGGGTGCAACCTCCTCGCACAATCCGCGATGTACAGAAGCTCACTGGAATGCTCGCTGCTCTAAATCGTTTCATTTCTAAATCCTCCGAGAGATGCAAGCCCTTCTTCCAACTCTTAAAAGGCAGCAAAACGGTAGGATGGACCCCAGTTTGCTCGCAAGCATTAGGCGAGCTCAAATCCTACCTAAGCTCCCCACCACTGCTTGTCATACCACAGCAAATGGACCCTTTGTACCTCTACCTCTATGTATCCAGCCATACTATCAGCTCAGCGCTAATGTGTGAAGTCACAGGGATCCAACATCCAGTCTATTACGCGAGCAAAACCTTACTAGACGCCGAGTAGCGCTACCTGCCATTGGAAAAGCTCGCATTCGCCCTAGTAATGTCCTCGAGGAAACTGAAGCATTACTTCGAAGCTCACACGATCATTGTCCTTACATCACACCCCTTCAAGGCTGTCCTAAGGAAGGCGGATTTATCGGGCAGACTGTCTAAATGGTCAGTCGAGCTCGAACAGTTTGACATCCAATTTCAACCAAGGACAGCTATCAAGGGTCAAATCCTCACCGACTTCATAGCCGAATTCACAGGCGAAGAACCCTCCGAACAGCCTAAGCCAACAGAACAAAATAGCCAGGCTACAGGGGGAAGCTGGAAGCTATTCGTTGATGGAGCCTCCAACTCGAAGGGGGCAGGAGTAGGAATTGTTCTCATCACTCCAGAAAATGCAGTCCTCGAGCAAGGAATCAGGCTGGGATTTGCAGCCTCCAACAACGAAGCAGAATACGAAGCCTTAATTGCAGGTCTCCAAAGGGCGCAAACTATAGGAGCAAAGCATTTACAGGTATTCGGAGACTCGCAACTAGTTTCCAATCAGATAAGTGGAGACTACAACGCGAAGGACGAGAGGATGGCAGACTACCTCTCATTGGTAAGAAACTTGATGACAAACTTTGAAGAAATCAACATCCAACAGTTTCCCAGGGGGCAGAACAGCCACGCTGACGCTTTGGCAGCCCTAAGCTCGGCAGTTGACTCCAGCCTTAAAAGGATAATACCTATCGATTTCCTTAGCTACCCGAGCATTCACCCCAACTGCGAGCTAACAAAAACGAAACAAATGCTCCAATTGGAACCAACCCTTAGCTGGATGGATCCCTTAAGAGACTATTTGAAGAACGGAACGCTCCCAGAGGATAGGAGGACCGCCCACCAGATAAGAGTCAAAGCTACTCGCTTTCACTTATCCACGGGAGGCGACTTGTATAAAAGATCTTTCTCTGGCCCCTACCTTAGATGCGTCCACCTAGGCGAGGTCAAGACAGTGCTTCACGAGCTTCACGAGCTTCACGAGCTTCACGAAGGAATCTGCGGAAGTCACGTCGGAGGAAGGTCTCTAGCCTTCCGAGCAATAAAGGAAGGTTACTGGTGGCCATATATGCAAAGGGACTCCGCAGTATATGTCCGCAGATGCCTAAAATGCCAGCTTCATGCCCCCATGGTCCACCAGCCTGCCAACGAATTGAAATCCCTGACCAGCCCCTGGCCTTTCGCCCAGTGGGGAATGGACATCGTGGGACCACTACCCACCGCTGCCGGCAATCGCAAATACCTGTTGGTCGCCACTGATTACTTTACCAAGTGGATCGAGGCAGAACCACTGGCGAACATCCGAGATGCTGACATGATGAAGTTCATATGGAGAAATATAATCACTCGATTCGGGATCCCCAGAACCATCATCACTGACAATGGGACACAGTTCGAGAGTGGCCCCTTTCAGGACTTCTGCGACCAACACGGGATCAGGTACCACTTCAGCTCGGTGGCTTATCCTTAGAGCAACGGACAAGCTGAGGCTTCCAATAAAACAGTGATCGCTGGATTAAAAAAGCGGTTAGAGCGAGCAAAAGGCGCGTGGACTACCGAGCTACCACATGTCCTATGGGCATACAGAACGACTCCCAGACGAGCCACAGGTCAGACTCCATTCTCACTAGCATATGTTATGGAAGAGGTCATCCCATTAGAAGCAGGATTTCCTACAATGAGATCCGACCTTATCGAGCAGAATTAGAACGATCAGGCTTTGCTCGCTGAACTCGACTTGGCCGACGAACGCAGGGAACTTGCCCTAGTAAAACTAGCGAGCTATCAGCAACAGCTCGCGAAGCACTGCAGCAGAAAGGTCAATCCGAGGAAGTTCGAAGTTGGAGACTATGTCCTAAGGAAGGTCCTGGGCAACACAGTGAAGCCATCAGATGGTAAACTGGGCCCAAACTGGGAAGGACCTTATGAGATAATTAGAGACGATCTGCAAGGTGCCTATCATTTGAAAACGATGGAGGGCAGAGAGATACCACGAGCATGGAACGCAGCTAATCTCAAGAAATTCTACTTTTAGGAGTTCTATTGTTAGATCTTTTATTGTACTCATTTTGGGAAAAGACAGTTTATTTCTCTATTCACCAATAAAAATCTCTCAGTTGATTACTCTCCAAAAAAGTAACAATTATATCTTAGTGCACATCCTTTTTCAAATCACAGGTATAAATGTTGACATAGCAGGGGAACACCCCTCCTCAGGTCATCGTCACGAAGCACGACAGACCTCTTAGCATTGCCCATGGCAATATATGAAGCCCTACAGAGTATTCTTAGGCATCAAACCTACTTTGGTTAAACAAAATCCTGACCGGATGAAGACATCCAATAACAGGTGTGTCCTCGCCAATTGCCCCTCTTAGACCTAAGGGAGTGTGACGACACAACCTAAAAGGTAAAGAGAGAGCACAATGGTAATCTTAATACTGGACTGGGCGGACACTCACATGACAAGATAAAGATTGTGAAGCTGCAAAAATATAACAAATATTGGATAAACACGTTCAGTCAGCAAAAATGCCCAAAACTCAAACTTTCCATTAATCTTTTATAAGTACAAACAATAATAGTACATGTTTAGTCGGCAAAGGCTCGCCCAAAGCATTTACAATTATTAAAAAACAAAATATCAAGAAGGGGGAAGCCTCCGAGCAAGGTAGTCAGCAACCTTAGCTCTCCTCCCGTCATCAGGGGCAGGATAGAATTCCTCAATAACTTCATTTGTGTCCAACTCCAGTAGCCACCGAGGAATAGCATCGATAGGAATCCATCGGTCATCTCGCCTGAATGGATTGGTCATCAGAGTAGAGGGAGACATCTCATGCCGATACCACAATATCGAATTTCTCGGGACCTGCAGCTCTTTGAGAGCACTCAACCACCCCCTGATGAAGGAAAGTTCCTCGAACTCTGATAATCTTGTGGGAGCGTCCAGCCAGCCCTGATCATAGCCATCAGTCCACACTTGGCGAGGGCCCTTCTTGAATAAATGCCGCAGCTGGGTGACGTCCCTCTGGAGCCCAGCAGCAGTTACGTAAGCTTGCTGGACATCGCCGTGCAACTCCTCCATTTCCCTCTCACGCTGCTCCTCAGCTTCCCTACTCCTACCCCGCGTACTCCTACCAGCTCGCGGGAGGGGAGGCCGAGCAGCTCGCGACGAGGAAGAACCTTGTAGGACTGCCGCAGCGGTGCTCGGCGAATGCTCCTTAAGCTTCGAGACCTCCCGCCTCAGGTCGTCATTCTCCTGCTGAAGAAACTCCACGACTTGATTGATCTCGGTGGCCTCCAGTAACTTTACTCTCAGCTCACTGACTTCTTCTTGCACTGAAGCTCCGATCTCTCCCATTTCCTGGAGCTTGTCCTTCAATTTGGCCACCAGCTCGGACTGATCCTTATATTTCTGGTTCCTTGATTTAGCAAACCTACAAAGCCTAGAAAAAGCCTGACGAACTACAGGGCTTGCATTAGGACCCAGAGTCCTACCTAATTGGGAGGTAACAGGAACATAGTCATCCACATCAACCAACTACAAGTAAAAGCGAAAGGAAAGAAAGGAATCAGCATAAACAAAAATAAAATCTTTTCATTGATAACGAGCGAGGTTACATCAGAACAAAAAAGGAAAAAATTACAAAGAATCCCTATCACTTAGCAACCTCGGTGGATGGACCCTTGTCTTTATCAGCATCGACAGGGGCATTACTCTCTGCAGGGGCATCCACTGCCTCCTCGACCAAGGGAGCATCAGAAGAGGTCGCCCGAGAAACAGGATTGCTGCCTTCAGCAGTTGGGGCTGGGTCCTCATCCACGACCGACTTTGGCCCTGGATCATGCTCGTCAAAGAGTGGGGATGCAACATCCACCCCAGCGGCCACAAGGGCCTTGTTCCACCCTTTCTTGAAGTTCAGACGGCTAATATAGCCTATTTGAACCTCGGCGTCTTCATACGCAGCAGCCCAGCCAGAATTATATGAATATTCTTTAAGAGTAGCTGCCTGGGCTTTCTCCGCCTCCAGCTGCTCGTCAAGAACCCTGTTCTTCTCCACAAAGTCCAGCTTGCTCGAGCAGACCTGATCATACGACTTCCTCAGCTCGCCGAGCTCCCTAACAGCATTATCTCTCTCGCGAGCAGAATTAACAAGGGCCGAGGCAGAAGCAGCTCGAGCCGCATCAGCAGCCTTCAGATCGGCCTCCAGCTGAGAACCTCTGGCCACCAGAGTAGACTTCTGCTGCTCCAGCTCGGTGTTCCTTCTCAGAAGCTCGTCGCGAGAGCGATAGAGCACAGTAAAGTCAGTCACAAACTGCAAAAAACAAGGAAAGGATCAGAAAAAAGAAACCATCAAAACGGATTAGAAAAAGTTGAGAAGTAGAAAAGGAACCTTACCAAGGCAAGCCTCTGGCTAGCTTGCAAAGCCAGTTGATCGGACCCTGACGCCCTCTCACGATCTGCAGGGAGGATTGCCCTCTCAAGCAGCGCAGGGGCGAGCTGAGGAGAGGTGGCCACCGAGGCCCCCTCAGGCAGAGCAGATACTGGGACCAAGGCTTGACCGGACTTGGTCCTCAGTTCCATCTTCCTCCTCTCCTCCTCCTTTTCTTTCTCCTTCCTCTTTCTCTCTTCCACCTTCTTCCTCTCCTCCTCCTTTTTCTTCTCCCTCTCCCTCTCCTTCTCCTCCTCCCTCTTCTTCTTCTCTTGCTCTTGAGGGGAAGGCCGAGAACCAGTAGCTATGGCCCCGGAGACAGTCTTCGATTTTTTGGACCTCTGTGCAAGAAGCACATCATCATCATCATCATCATCTCGGATTAAATTCTTCCTGGGAGGCATTTCTTCACCTGAATTGCTGGTAGTACTCGAGGAACTGCTGCTATCAGCACTACCTCCACCCAAATTACTCACAACATCTGTAGGCTCACTCTCCGAGATGCTCTCTTCTTCGTCCAATTGGATGGGCTCAGCAGAAATCTCTTCGGAAGAGTCAAAGTCCGGAACAGTATCCACAGGTCAGGCTATGAAGCTGGAGCCTGTGTTCTTGTATTCAAGCAAAAAAGTAGCAGACCTAGGATGCTCGCCGTCACCCAAGGGTTCCCTGATGTTCCAAGCTTTCACCAGTTCCGAGATACGAACCTCGCTGAGAGCAGGCTCCAAGTTCTTTATCTTCGATGTAAAAGAAAAAGCAAAGAGAAGTTAGAAAAACCACAAAGTCAACAAAGGTTGAAACAATACTACAACATCTACCTATATATTCTTCCCCATAAAAGGGAACAGTGAACCTCTCAGACCTCGACCTTTCAAATTGGGGGGATAATTGCCAATTCCTAATAAGAAAACCTTCTTGCCAGTAGTCCTTATGGGAATCAGGTAAATTTACTACCAATACCCTATCAGGGCTCCTAGCCTTAAGGTACAGGACACCTGAGCTCGTTCGAGAAAAAGAGTAATAAAAACAGACCTCGGCAAGCCCTAACTTCGTGCCATACAATTGATTTATCCTATGCACGCCGTTCACTATTTTCCATACGTTAGGCGAACATTGTGCAGGCACAATACTGAAGTAGCTAAAGAAGTGCAGAAATAGATCATTGGGAGGGAAGGTAAGTCCCCCCTGGGAGAGCAACATGACGTGAATCCAATGTGCATCCTCTATATCCCTAACGTTCCTAGGAGGCGAGGCACAACACTCAATCTCTACCCACTCAGGAATACTATAGAATTTTCTAAACTCAGCCACAGACCTATTTCCAATCTTCGCCATTGGAAAAACACAAGAAAAACTACAAACCAAAGAGAAAATGCAAAAAAGCACGAGAGACTTACAAGACAGAAGATCAGGTCTAATGGCGAAGAAGCAACGAAAGTTGAAATCGAAAACAGAGGGTACTAAGCGCAAGAGCTCTCAGAAGACGAAAGATTGCTGGAAAAGCCTGAAGCGACAAAAAGAAATGCGCCTTATTCCAACGAGCCTTCAAGTCTAATCATAGTGCACGAATAGCGAAGTGGGTGCCGCCAAAGTAACTTCACAGTTTTCAAAGAAATCGACCATAATAGCTGATTATTTAAATTCATTGGACCTGAAAAGATGGCCCAACAAATTTAGGGGCAATTGCGGGGACCCTGAATTTAGCACCATAGGCCTGGACGAGTAGCCTCTCCCTAGCGGCCCAAAGTCCAAGCCCATCACCTTCATATCAATCCAATTACCCCACGATCCCATGAAGGGAAGTTGTGGGGAAACACGATTCCATGTAGGGGAGATGGCTAATAAGAAGGAACCCATCACCCCCACTACTCCAACATATACATGTATAAATTAAACCCTAAGTCCGGGGCAAAGGACAAGTTGTATTCTCTGTACTTATTCCTCAGAATATAGAGAAATAACACTGACTGAACCACCGTGGATGTAGGCACTTCTTTGCTGAACCACGTACCCCCGTTGTTGTGTGATTGGCCTTTTATTTATCTTTTCTTGGTTGTTACCTCTTTCATATTTATTTGTGTTGCATAATAATTGTCACCACAGGCACCTGGCCCAACATCTTCATGAAAGTTGTATCCCTCCTCGCAAGCTTCGCGTGGCCGCAAACGGTGCACGATTCCGATTCATAACGAAGAATTTACGGCGATTTTAGCGGAGAAGAAATGCAAGCCAAAACAGGGGAAAATGCAGTCTGCCCCTTCTTGGTCGATCGATCGACCAAATGGTAGATTGATCGACCCTTCCCATTTTTGCCCCGTCTTATATGGTCGATCGATCGACCAAATGGTAGATCGATCGACCCCCTGTTTTTCAGCAGATATTTTGCTTTTCTTTTCTCTTTTCGTTTCTAATTTAATTCCCACTTGGTATATAAGCCAATGTTGATGTAATAAATAGGGTTGAACGTTTTTAGATATTTTTAGAAGATAAAATAGTTAGGGTTTGTGTGATTTGCTTAGTTCTTCTTCATTTCTTCTTGGATTGACACACTTTTGGGCTTGAATGTTGACTATTCATCATCCTTTCCATTAATATAGTTTGTATTTCTTCATTTATTGCTTTCTAGTTAATTTACAAGCTTTCTAATTTAGGTTTACATGCTTTCTTTACATGCTTTGATTACTTGCCTTGTAGTGTAATTTTACCGCGTTTATTTACCTCTTTCCATTTACCGCGTTTTTAACATGCTTTCTAGGTAATTTAAATTAGGTTGTGTTTGAATTGAACTCACTCAGGTTGACGCATTGTTTTGCTTTGGTGATGGAGTTTACGGGTCTATTTCGGGTGCGTTGTCCTAGTTTTTACGCCTAGGAGATTTGACGGGGCATATCATGTATGTCCCGTGCTTACGACCTTTCGCGCATAATTTCTGGGATATTTGTTGATGCCAAAATCTTATTAGGATTTTATGACGATTTAGGACGTAACAACCCTTGATTTAATTAATTGTCGAAACGAGATGCATTTGTAATAACTCGTCGACCCATGTGAACCTTTTATACAAATTAACTCGGGTGAGGGATATTCGACGCAACCTATAGTTTTTACTCGCTTTCATAATCTAGTTTCAACACATTGCCTAGATTAACCTTTTCTTTTAGTTTGTAATCATCTTTTACACTTTTATTTTAGGAGTATTAAATCACTTAAATTCTAACAACTTGTCCCTGTGGATTCTCGATACCGGACTTACCGTTGTGCTTGCCTCGCAAGTGTAGCAGTAACTTAGGTTTTTGTATTGAGTTGGCGAAACGAAAACCACGACTGTGCACTTTACACGCGCACACTTTTCGCACTTAATCCACAGGGACAAGTTGTTTTCGTTTCGCCAACTCAATACAAAAACCTAAGTTACTACTACACTTGCGAGGCAAGCACAACGGTAAGTCGGGTATCGAGAATCCACAGGGACAAGTTGTTAGAATTTAAGTGATTTAATACTCCTAAAATAAAAGTGTAAAAGATGATTACAAACTAAAAGAAAAAGTTAATCTAGGCAATGTGTTGAAACTAGATTATGAAAGCGAGTAAAAACTATAGGTTGCGTCGAATATCCCTCACCCGAGTTAATTAGTATAAAATGGTCACATGGGTCGACGAGTTATTACAAATGCATCTCATTTGGACAGTTAATTAAATCAAGGGTTGTTACGCCCTAAATCGTCATAAAAGCCTAATAAGATTTTTCCGTCAACAAATATCCCGGAAATTATGCGTGAAAGGTCGTAAGCATGGGACATAGATGATATGCCCCGTCAAATCTCCTAGGCGTAAAAACTAGGACAACGCACCCGAAATAGACCCATAAACTCCATCACCAAAGCAAAGCAACGCGTCAACCTGAGTGAGTTCATTTCAAACACAACCTAATTTAAATTACCTAGAAAGCATGTTAAAAACGCGGTAAATGGAAAGAGGTAAATAAACGTGGTAAAATTACACTACAAAGCAAGTAATCAAAGCATGTAAAGAAAGCATGTAAACCTAAATTAGAAAGCTTGTAAATTAACTAGAAAGCAATAAATGAAGAAATAAAAACTATATTAATGGAGAGGATGATGAATAGTCAACATTCAAGCCCAAAAGCGTGTCAATCCAAGAAGAAATGAAGAAAAACTAAGCAAATCACACAAACCCTAACTATTCTATCTTCTAAAAATATCTAAAAATGTTCACCCCTGTTTATTACATCAACATTGGCTTATATACCAAGTGGGAATTAAATTAGAAAAGAAAAGAGAAAAGAAAAGTAAAATATCTGCTGAAAAACAGGGGGTCGATCGATCTACCATTTGGTCGATCGATCGACCAAGCAGGGGCAGACTGCATTTTCCCCTGTTTTGGCTTGCATTTCTTTTTCGCTAAAATCACCGTAACTTCTTCGTTATGAATCGGAATCGCGTACCGTTTGCGGCCACGCGAAGTTTGCAAGGAGGGATACAACTTCCATGAAGATGTTGGGCCAGGTGCCCAATCTATAAAATGACTAAAATGCCCTTGAACGTGCTATTGTGTACGGGAATCGAGCGGAACGCGTCCGAACTTCATACTTAGTACCTAAATACCTACAAAATCCCAATTATACCTCATATAGCATGTTAACAATATAAACCGAGGTTGTCTGGTTAACGGGCTTAAATATAGAGATTAAGGCACCCGAGGGGGCTAAAATGCGTAGGTTTGGAGGATGAAATACCCGATATTTGCGTATTATCACATTCCTCATTATTACTCTGGTTGTATCATATTTAGTGAGGTTATCGCTTGTTCTTTCGCACTTTACATGTTGCGGATCTGGGGTTAGCACATTTTCCTTGCATAAGGGGTATTTGCGCATCGCTTCTTGAAGCTCATCATTGTGGCTTTTGAATTAATGCCCCTATGCACGCATGAAGGCTATGTGGGGAAAATCAATCATCACCACATTTTACAAGGTACTTTTATCCTGCCACCTGTTGGGGATCATATTTCCCCTATAAAAAGGCATGCGTGGAATTTTCTAGACCTTCACCCTTCGGTTCATGGTCATTTGCAATCGTCTGTTTTGAGAGAGAGATTTCAGTGTTTGCCTTATGTCTTCGTGGTAAACCCTAACTATTCACTCTTCTTCACTTTTCTGCTTTCTTTATCCATTGCACCCATAGTGAAGAGAACTCCTTCCACAAAGGGTGTTTCCCCCCGTACCCAAGCATGCCAAAATCAATGGGCATGCTACCGTCATGCACCTTATTTCGGTGAGTCTTACCATTTCTGGACACTAGCTGAGCATTTTTTGGGTGACCTTGTGCCGGTGGAGCCAACAAGTTTACTGATGGAGGAGAGAGACAGTGCTGAAAAATTTGCCTACATCCCCACCGCTACTATAACTCACTTTCATATTGAGCGGGGCGATTATCACTTTTCAAAGATAGAGTTTGAGTCCACTTGATAGAGTTTGAGTCCACTTCAGACACCTGTGAAGGTCTAGGTCCTTGGACCGACTATATTCACGCCAAATACCCTGTGCAGTTGGCTTTTCTTGGCTTATCTTCCACCTACTGGCTGGGTGACCTCACCATTGTAAAGAATAACAACACTCTTCAGTTGCTTGTGTCTCGATGGAGCCATCAGACCCCACGCATTTGTTACTTCTTAGGGTGAGTTACCATCACTCTCCAGGACTTCTATGAGCTTCTGGGTTTGAAAGCGACCAAATTTGATACCGTTTTTAAGGAGGCTGTCTCGAGCACGGAGAAACCTACCCGACCAGAGTTAGAGGCAATAGTAAAGTACTGCATGGTGACTTATAACAAGTGCATCTATTTGGAGGTAATCCGCTATTTTTACTTTATTAAGGATAAGGCTATGATCAAGGACCATGAGGTGGCCAAAGAGAATTTAAAGGAGAAGCAGGTGTTTGAGTATTCTCTGTCTAGGAAAGGATTTAGTTCGAAGATTGAACTGGCGGGCTATATTTGGGTCATCTTGTCGAAGATATTTCTTCCCGATAAGCCCCATGACTGCCCTAAGAAAGATTTAATTAACATTGTTGTTCACAGGCCTAGTGGCATCAAACTCCCCCTAGCTCCAACTACCTTGGGTTAATTATACACATAGTTTGATCATGTGTAGGCTGATTCGGCCCAAGCATCGGCAGGTTTGATGTCTCAAACTATGCCAATCATGTGCTCTTAACGGCCTTTGTCTATGCCTACATCCCAGAGTATGCCCTGGCTGGTAATTTCCCTAGTTCTCATCCTATTAATGTTCCTGGAATTTGTTGATGGAACCATAAAAGTTCCAAGAACCCCTTTATTTCTTTAGTCGATAAAGTTGAGAAGTTCATCACTCGCCCCTATATTGGGGTGGATCAGTTTTTTACAAACCACTTTTTTGTGAACGAGGAATGTCCTATTACCCGCATCGAGGATTCATTGACCAGGAATTTTCCTACGACCAACATTCCATCCTACTTTCCTTCATAATCCGAGTGGTCTTCCTTTTATTCCATCTACTGCCCAAATCGGGTGGCCATGCAGTTTGGTTATGATCAAGGTAACCTCATGCTGAGTCACTTCACTCGTGAGAATCTTACCCATTTCTCTTTCGCCTGTAGTAACTTTTTAAAATCGACCGTCAATAACCTTTATTTGAACTATGTTTCCAACTCTGTTATACCATCAATAACAGGGGGGAGACCTGTTATGTATTTGACGGTATTTTGGCAAAATCAGCTGGGCCATTTTCAGAGTAATCTTCTCAAAGAACCCTGTTACCCCGACATTAAAATATTTCCTACAATGGAGTTAGGATTGAGAAGCTACACTACCTCTAGTTTCCTATTCTCTCTCAGTACCACTAATAGTTTCATGCATTCCGAGATGCCTCCCTTGGCCCCTGTGGAGCAAGCTATAGTGAAAAAGGGGGGGCTGAGTCGTCAGTTATGGTGAAGTAGTTTCTATTGGCCCTGGGTCCCAAGGTCAGTCAAAGGGGGTGACACCCCTCATGCTGCTTTGACTGGGGCAGCTGTGAGGGATAATAGAAAATATCATCAGAAAAATCTCAAGGTTATCCAAGAAGTCTCGCCAAACCTGACTCCTAATTCCAAGGTTATTCATGAAGTTAATCAGATGTTCGAGCAACTTTAGCATACCTGGGAGAACTTTTTTGAGGAGGATAGGGATTTTATATAAGCCCATATGGCCTCTCGGGGTTTTTCTTATGCTCCCCCGACTGCTAAAGGTAGCTGGAAATAAAAGTTGACTAATCCTGTTAACATTGTTTTAGAGAAGGCCTGTGAGATAAGTGATGAGGATCAGTCTATAGATGAGGTAGACGCTGATGAAGAAATGGTAAGTGGCGATGATGAATAGTAGGTGGAAGAGGAAAGAGAGAAATAAGAGGAAGAGGAAGTAGCATAGGAAGAGGAAGAAGACTCTCCCCTTGTTCGAAGGTGTATGTTACGAAGGATGGTGTTTTCCTCTAAGCTTGCTTCGCCTCCTCGTAATTATGAAGTTTTGGAAGATGTTCCTGAGGAATATGTATGTCTTCTATTTTCCCTTTTTTCATGTAACTTCTCCTCCTTTTCCTTTATAATATTGACTCATTTTCCCCATCTTCAGGTTAATGTCCAAAGTGACTTTCATGAAGATGCTGAAGTTGGTGGTGATCCCGAGGGTTCATTGGTGAAGGCAATTGGAGTTTATCATGTCTCGAAGGAATCTCTACCGAAGGAGATAGATGTCGCTATAACCTCGCAGGTAACTACAAATTTCCCCCTAGGGGCAAATAAATCTCTTTGTTATATTCAGTATAGTAATGGATATTTTCCTAACTCTACCTTCTTGCGAAGCTAAGATGGTCTCAAGGAGGGTGTTCATGATGAAGGTGTTGTTAATTCTAGCGTTGGAAAGTCCCCCAAGATTGTTTTACCATCTGGTTCTGGTAAACTCTTTTACTTTTTTTTCTTAAACTCCTTGTGCCATATTCTTATTGTTCTAATATTGTTCTCTATTGGTCTTTACAAGTTTCACACCCCGAGCAAACTACCCCGCTGGCCCTTCCTCCCTCGAATGACCAATTTTTGATTACTCTTTTTGGGCCTTCAATCCTCAATCCATAGGGAGCGGATAATGTTGCTATTGGTCAGGTAGGAGTTGGGAAAGTAGAAGTTACTGAAGTTGGAGGTACTACTATTGTTCCTTCAGAGCAGCATCCATTGGTAGCTTCAGGAGATTTTTATGAGGAGGAAGATTTAGTGCAAATGTCCACCCGATAATTTGCCGATGATCAGCAGCCAGAGGTATGCTCTTCTTTTGTGTAACTCCTGCATTTAAATGTTATTAGAATTGCTTAGTAAATAGGACTTTGAATCTCCTATAAGTGAGGGTCAAGATCTCCTAGTGATGTAGAAATTTAAATCTCCCATAACCGAGGGTCAGGTGGGCCAAGTTATGTCAGACTTTAAGTTTCCAGTAATCGAGGGTTAGGCGGGCCAAGTAATGTTGGACTTTAAATTTCCCATAATCGAGGGTTGGGCGGGACTTGTAATGTAGGACTTTTATTTTTCTTGTAAGCAAGTTTGTATGTTTCTCTGACTTGATAATTTCTTTGCATTTTAGGTCGAAGTTGAGCAGTCAGCTGCACGTGATCTAGAAGTTAAAGGTGTTGTGCATAAGGTTACGCAAGCAAGGACAGTGGCTAGTCTAGCGGTGATGGGCGAGGCCCCTAGTTTAAGTCTAGCGGTGATGGGCGAGGCCCCTAGTTTACAGGTTCATCTAGTGGCTCCAATCGTTGGTGAGGTGCCCAAAATAATTGCTTTCAGGCTACAAGAAAGTGACAGCACTTCCCACACTCGACGCCCTTCTGCTAGCGATAGTGTTTTCAGCGTGTATCCTGCTGAAGCTTCTCCCGAAGTAATTGTGAGTTAGACTTTACTCGATTTCCCCCATATCCTGACTGCTAGTCCTTGTGCGTTGATTGAGCAACTCTTAGACCAGTTTCCTTCAACATTTGCCCCTCACAGTGTTTAACCCATACCTGTGATGATGGCCTGTAGATTTCTTGGCCTAGCCACTATTTTAGATGAAATCCTCAACATTCCTATGGAGTCTTGAGTTCTAATACGATCAAGGATTTATTGGGGAAATTCAATCTTCTTATCAGCAATGGGTTTTCTTTATCTTGTTTAATGAAGCTTCTGCTTGAATTTAAGAAGGTTAACTTACCGACTCTTTATGCTCGGCTTCAAATCTCTCATAATTTTTAGGTAGCTATCTTGGAGGAGCTAGTAAGTTTGGAGGTTGAACTGGTTATATCTGAGCAAAATATTGAGGATGATCGCAATGATGTTGTCCAAGCGAAAGCTGAATTACTCAGGTCAGGGCAAAAATTAGATGATGTTCAATAGAGAAAGGAGCGCCATCAGAAAGACTTGGTCGATCTAGTTTGTGACCAGAATAACCTTGAGCAAATTCTTCCTCAGTACCACCATCGTCTTTTTGGCTCGGCCAACTTGCATTTCATAATGGATGCCCCTGATGATTAGTAGATTTTTGTTTAAGTTCCCCCTTCTTTTGTTCTTTTTACTACCTTTGGACTTTTGTGGCATGCAGCACAATATTTCTTTCTTTATTTGAATAAATTACTTTGCATTTGGTTATCTTCCTTTTCTGTCTTGCTTAAATGTTGAATTAGCCAGTACATCCATACAATTTACATTACGTATAATAAAGAAAGAAAAAATGGACCAAAGATTTCAAAATAAATATGAATTTATGTCATGTTAAATTGATAATCCTAGATTGTAGGGAACATAAGAAGTACTAACAAAGCATAATGAAATAAATTGAAGTGTTGGGTGCATATCGAATACATTCAAACATAGTAAGTTTTGAGCCACTTGTTGTTCAAATTGAAAGTGACATCATCCTCAACTTTAAATATCTCGTAGTAACCTGAATCATAAGATGATCAAACGATGTAGGTACCTTCCCAGTTAGCTTCAAACTTGGGTAATGACAGTCCTCTGATGTGCCTCGTGCAAGCTTTCAAGACTAGGTCTCCTTCCTTGAACATCCTTGGCCTAACCATTTGATCATAGGATCTGGACAACTACTTTCTATACATTTTGAAGTGCCTCACAGCCTTATCTCTATGCTCTTCTAGTGCTTTGAGTTATACGTGTTGACTATGGGGAAGCATGGGACTTCGTAAGTTATATCGAGTAGAAGGTACCTCGAGCTCTACTACCAAAATAGATTATGCATTAAAAACTAAGGAAAATGGGGTATACCCTGTGGGTTTTATCTTTATCGTTCGATAGGCTCATAAAATCTCGGATATCTTATCATCTCATGTTCTCGAGAAATCTTCTAGCATTTTAGCCAAGATGTTTACCAAAGTCTTATTGGTAGCTTATGCCTGCCCGTTGCACTTTGGGTATGCTATAGTTGACTTGTGGTAGATGATGGAGTATTTATCTGTGAGCTGACTTACTTTATTGTTCACAAAAGGAGTGTCATTATCAGATAGTAAGACCTTCAAGATACCAAAATGGCAAATGATGTACTCCTTCATGAATCGAGCAACTACCTCCGCTTTGGCTCTCTTTAGTGGTATGGATTATGTCCACTCGGTAAAACATTTAGAGGCTACAAGTATCCAAACTTTTCCTCATGAGAAGGGATTTATTGCCCCTACTAAATCGAATGTCCATGTGTGGAATGGGGAAGACATAGAGAGAGAATGTTGGTCCACTAAAGAAGCATGGATCTTATGCGCGAGCATGGATCATATTCTCGTGCAGCTGACAAACCTTGCATTTTTTGCAGAGTCTTTTTCCATCGTAGGCTAGTAAAACCCTAAAGTCATAGATGATCATAAAGTTTAGCTCCTATGATGTGTCCTGTCTCGTGAGCCTACTTTCGTACTTCTTCGACTTCTGCCCCCTGATGCACCTCAAAGGCCTGTCATGATAGCCTCATTGGTACAACTGCACTTTTTGAACATATTATCTAGGTGCTCAAATCTTTAGCCTCGTAGCATCATCCTTATCTATCGACATTACTCCATTCACCAGCATGTCCATGTATGTTTGCCTCTAGTCTTGAGGTTGATTGAGGAAGTTGCACTCTGCTGCTTAATAAAACAACCGACATTTCTCACAGTCCTTGCGGTGTCTTACCTCATCGAAGGACAAAAGTTACCTGCTCGTTGTACCCTTCTGTACAAGGGAGCCTCATTGCTTTCACAGTTGCCTTCATGTACTTTAATCAATTTTATCTTGGCCTCCTCGGGGTCCACACATCTGGATAGCCAACCTCATTTATTTTTGTAATATAAATTGCGCTTAGAAATGAAAAACGGTGTGAGGTCAACCAAACTCAGCGAGCCTTCACCTTTATCCAACTGGTTCTTTATTTCGCTCCCCCGATAAATGCTATCATATGTGGGTAGCATCTCCAGTATGGTCGAAGGATTTGTCCTCTTGGTGATTCGAACTACTGTTGACTCTCCATCAAAAGCAATCTTTCAAGCAATAGTGGCATAAGCGTCAGCATCCTGATTCATCGTTCGAGGGTGTCTTTTGATCTTTACCACCTTGAATTGAGCGAGAAACCTTTGTATGGTCATTAGATAGGGTGACAAACTCATATGCTTCAAAGAAAACTCGTCCGTCACTTATTTAACCACCAAGTTGGAGTCCCCTTTTATCGTGAGCACTTGAATGCCCCTTCTAAGGGCTTTGAGAAGAACCAACGCCTCATATTCGACTTCATTGTTCGAACACTTAAAATCCAAGTTGAGGGACAGTCGAATTTATTCCCAATTCTTTCTTAAAATGATGCTTGCTCCTCCCTTGTTTTCAATTGAAGAGCCATTAAATTCCATGCTCCATTCATCTAGGTTAGTTGCTAAAACATTAGCTTAAAGATCATCCTCGAAATCTCCTTCACAGGTGGTTCGAATGTTCTAAAAGGAAAGATGGTTAATAGGTCTGCATAAGATTGGCTCTTAATAGCTCAAGGAACTATGCATTTAAAATCATATTCTGAGAGGATTAGGAACCATCGGGCTACCCTGCCTATTAGTAGTACAGTTATAGCAAGCAAAAACTTTATAGGATCATATCTAATTACAATATGGACTGTGAATGACAGTAAGTAACGCATAAGTTTTTTTGCTATAAATATAAGGGTTAAACAGTGCCTCTCGATGCTGGTATATCTGGCCTATGGCCCATGTATAATCCTTCTCAAGTAATAAACAAGTTTCTCTATACCGTCCATTTCTTGGGCTAATAATTCTCCAATACATCACTCAGTAGATGTGAGATATAGACATAGAGGGATACTTGTATTTTGAGGGATCGTCGTCTAAGGGGATGTAAGGAATGTTTTTAGCTTGCCCATGGCATCCTGGTGCATCTGTTCCCATGCTAACTTGGAACCTTTTCTCAACAGCTCCATTAGCAAATGAGTCACCTCGGCCAGCCCTAGCACGAACCTCCTCAAGTAGGAGACTTTCCCTAAAAAGTTCTTCAACTCCCTCACTGATTGTGGCCTTAGCATATCAATAATGGACCGTTACTTGTCCAAGTCCATCTAGACACCTTGTCGATTCACCACACACCCGAGGAACTTTCCACTCGTCACCCCAAACGCACATTTGAGAGGGTTTATTTTTAACTTGTACTTTCTGCATCAGGTGAATACCTTCCTCAAATCATCCAAATGAGAAGTCTCCTTTTTGGACTTGATTACTAGGTCATCAACATAAAATTCCATGATCTTGTGGAATATGTCATGGAAGATATCCATCATGGTCCTCTGATAGCTGGCTTCTTCATTTTTCAACCCAAAAGGCATAACTGTGTACATGAAGTTGCTCAAGAGCATTCGAAAAGTAGTCTTCTCTGCATCAGCTGGGTGCATCTTGATCTGGTTATATCTCACATAACCATCCATGAAGTTATACATCTCATGCCCTGCAGTTTCATCGATCAAGTTGTCTATGGTAGGCAACGACAACTCATCTTTTAAGCACGCTCGGTTCAGGTCTCTAAAATCAATACATATTAGGATTTATCTCTTATTTTTCTTTCCCACGGACACAATATTAGATAGCTAGATCGGGTGCTGGATGGGGACAATGAATCCAGTTATGAGTAGCCTTTTAACTTCTTCTTTGATCTTTAAATCTAACTCTGCCTTGTACATTCGGGTGGCCTGCTTCACTGGGATAGCCAACGACAAAATGTTCAACTTGTGGCAGTTCACCTCTTTGTCCACCCCAGGCATATTGGTATACCTCCACGCAAAAATCTCTTTGAATTCCTAGAGCAACTTGATCAAATACTCTTAAGGTGCCCATTCCAGGTCCTTCGAGATAAAGATAGGTCTAGGGTCATCACCCTCTTTCGCTAGGTCTACATTTTCTAACTCTTGAATTTGCGATTTGGGTCTATCTTTCATGCACTTGGGCTCCTCTTCTAGCTCTTGTACAAACTCTTAAACGCTCGAGTTATCATTCACAAAAAATTGTCCTGGGTTATCTACCAAGAAACATTTATAAATCGTTTCAGCCTCATCGTCCAGACCTTCAACTGCCCGCTCACACCTTCATAACTTGTAAATAATTCTACCATTAGGAAAAACTACACTTTTTCACTATCGGGAACTTTCTTCCCTATGAGGCCTTTTTCAATAATTTTTTTCTAACTCTCTCGCGGAATGCCTATTGAGAACGCTCTGGGTCTGGACCTAGTGTTCAATTGGATCAATGCATGGCATCATTTGATCACACAACTGCCTTGACAAACTGGGGGACCTCACTGCCTCCTGATCACGCTCTTCTTCATAAGTCACCATTGGTCGAGCAGGTGCGCTCACTCTATCTCGAGTGCTTATAATTATCATTCCTCCAGTATACTTTGTTACCACTATGGCCACCTCGAACAACTTAGTGTAAAAGGCATCATCTACTAAGTGCATTTCTTCTTTTGCAAAAGGCTTCTTGGATGCTCGAATCACCACCTCTTTGTTCTTTATGTTTTCCTTGGCACATTGATGGTAAGTAGAGGGCACCAACCCATGGTTGTGTATCCACACCTCGCCTACTAGCAGTTGGTACAATGGATCGTAGTCCCATAGTGTGGAATTTAATGTGGGAAGTGATATTCCCCATTATGATGACCACACTAACGTAACCCACAAATTTAGACGACTAATTGTCATACCCCGGGATTGCCAGAGAGTGTGGTATTATCCTTATTTCAGACAATCCAGTAGCATAAAAACATCCAATGGTCATTATGTTAATGGATGCCCTTCCATTTAACAACACACGAGAGATAACATAATCATTCACGGAGGTTGTAGCATAAAGAGACCTATAGGGAGGATACCTGACCAATCTATCTGCTTCTGAAAAAGTAAATTAAGAGAGATACATCCTCACAAGCTTAGCCATAGGCCCTTTCCATTTCAGGTGTAGCTCCATGTTCTTCTTAGTAATCTCCAGTATGGCTTGCGTGACCTCTAGTCATGAGTGCTCGAGGATCCCAACCTGTTCGAAGAACTAACTGAAATTCTGTGAGCCCGCAATTATTACGCACTCAACCCAAGGGTCCGTTTATTCCTCCTCATGGTCGTAAACTTCCTCCACATCTCTGTAAGCAACCTCATCATAGGCTATTACTGCGTTTACTGCTTCTAGAGAATAAGCACCCATCGCTCAAACTCTCGACGAGTTCATCTTTATCTTCCTATTCATCCTCTTCCTCTATCTCATCCTCTAATTGCAGTTGAGCCAGCTCGAAGGGGCATTCCTTCAGAGATTCCTCAAAGTCTATATTGAGGAGCCACTTCTCCCTCAATAATTTCTTGATTTCCACATCAAAATCACTAGCCATGGGGTCCCCGTGAGCTGGTAGAGGATTGTCATTCACGTTGCCTTAGGGCACCTCAATATCTCATTTCTTCACATGATGGTCGATCAACTGCCTGAGTGAAAAACATACCTTGATCAGGTGGTTCACTCTATTATGAAGTGCATAATAATTTGGCTTATCTCTATCTTCTCTAGAGAGTTGCTCTTTACTGGTGTTGATCGGTCTACAAACTTTATCCGGAACCATGAGATCATATTGGTTTAGAGCTTGCTCTACCGTGCATGGCAGCTCAGGGGGATACTCTTCGCCTTCAAATGTCCTCTTGTTGCCTCTACCCCTTCTTCCTCAGCCACCACCCCTTCCCCCTTCCTCCATCATCTGCATAATTTACACTCGAGGGTATTCCCCTCCCTGAGGTAGCTGATAGTCTTAGAAATAAACTTGCCAAGGCAGGTGGGGGTGGTATGGGTTTTACCACTAGGGAAATATTCCTTGCTGCTTTTAAGAATGTTGCAAACGTACTTTTTTGTGTTTTATTTATCAATTGGCAAATATATTCTGGCAGCATCCCCTCTACATAGACTTGAAAAATCTTATCTTCTCGCGTTTCCTCTCTCATATCTAGAGAGCGCTCGCAGAACCTCCCGATGTAGGCAACAACGTCTTCTCCCGATTTTTTCTTCTCGCGCGCCAGTTGCGTGAGTGTAAATTATTCTTCATCCAAAAATAAAGTTTGTACAAATAAAATATGCAATTCCTCCTAGGATGCCACGCTACCTGGGTCCAAGTGGGAGTACCACTTGTAGGAATTTTCTGTCAGGGATTTTGAAAAATCCCTCAGTCTCTGCTTTTTGTCGTTACAATAAGCCCCAAGGCTCTCAATGAACCTTTTCACGTGTTCCTTAGGGTTTTCACCCTTTCCTATGTACTTTTCAAAGATGGGTGGAATATACCCTACTGGGTAGGGTTCATTGTTATATTCCTTTGAGTACGGAGTATGAAAGTCATCGTAAACCAATGAACTATCTACTCCAGCCTTAGACACTTCTATGAACTTTAAGATCTCCTTCTTCATTTCCTCCATGTTGGGTGGTGGAGAACTAATTTTCGATGTTATCACCACGACAGGTGTCGTCGGCGCAGCTGGTGCACTCTTCCCCACGCCACTAGCCATTGTGTGTTCCATTGAAGCCATTCCCTGGCCTTGCATCACTGGCCCTGTTGTTACAAGTGGGATATAGGAGATGGATCAGTGGGAGGAACATTATTGAAGGTAGGTGTGGCACCCCCCGGTGAGGAAGGGAGCTGGTATTCCCGCTGGTGGTGTCATGAAAGGGTTTGCTCCTCCGGTGATTCCCAACATCGCCTCGGCCGCTGGGGTTTTAATGAGCTCCACGAACAAACCCATGATCCCCATCATTTGCACTGAGCCCATTCCTACTTGCATGTCGGTCGTCTCGGTCACACCAATAGCAGTTGTGCTAGGTTTTTCTCGTATTACGCTTATCCTTAGGCAATATAGTGAGATCCGCCTCCTCTTCACGCTGCATGGATGTGACACCCCACCTAATTAAATATCTAGTGATCAGTCATTTATTAAATTAAATCAGAATATCCAGTCGGTTCATTCTTAGCATTACTGTCGAAAAATAATTTCTTATTAACTCACCTAATAATTAATTAAGCTAAGTGTCAAAACTTTTCCAATTTTAATTTAATTAAATCCATACCACCATACTGAATAAAATAAGTAACACCCCAACACAGCTGAATTAAAATTCCACAAGTATAAATGTAACTAGAATAAACTCTCTCGTTGAAATATCTCAATATCACCATCCAAAACAAAATGATAATAACAGTATCAATATAAAACCAGTACAATATCCAAAATGGAAATGGAACTACTAGAATCTTGGACGACATGCCCTATATGAGACAAATACTATAAAGATAGGAATTAAGGAAATGAAAGTGTCTAATCCAAAGCTGCATCTCCAGAAACTCATCAAAATATCCATCCTCTAAGTCGGGTGTACCTGGTGTTGGGCACCTTGTAATATAGATATAGTAGATAAGAGAATATGCAAGTAAACGGGTCAGAGCCTAACTGTAAAAGATTTTAAAAATAGCAAGTGCTTAACTAGTGGAATTAAGAAGGTGTTGTGTACATGTTAGTTCTCGGCTCTCACTTGAGAATCTCACCCCTCATCTAGTGTGCACGACTAACGTGCCTTATTAAATCCTTAAATAAGAATTTTAATTATTACTCTATCTCTTCTCCTTATACCATATTTCCCACACAATACTTTTAATTAAGCATGTTCATTTCTCTTTAAGATGAACTAGGCCTTTAAGTATTAAGTATTCACTTACTTAACTCAATTCAAATTTTATTATTCATTTTTATCTACTAATTCACATAGTAGATCACATCGTAGTATATATATATTCATCACACTATTATATATATATATACTAATAGGGCACCTCCTAGACACAACTGCGGTGCATGCATACTCTGCTATCATGTCCAGTTACATCTCTCGTTGTAAAAAGGACTATTGGCTCAGCGTCTCTCTCAAACCATAGATAACATAACACACGTATTTGGAGGCGAGCATACTCCTCAGTCGAATGGGTCATGCATATACCTATGCTCCCATTCAACCATCAAAACTATCAATCACACCGATAGAACGTGTCCAAGGTCCTATGCTTAAGGTACGAATCTAAAATCCCCCCAAGTAGGCTCATCAGTATAAGATCGACCATAACGCGAAACCTCCACCCCGATAGCAAGTAGCGTAGGTATGTCATACAAATGAAAATTATAGGTATTCACCCAATCTATATAATATCAATAAGGTATTCACAAAACCCTATCATAATTCCATACGTAGTATATTTTTCTCTCTAATGTCCTACGTATTTATAGATTATCACTTTACTTATTATCATATATTTCCCGAGCTTTCCCATCACTCGAAAGTTAACCATTATTTCTCAAATAAATTTAGTAGGTAATTGTTTACACCCTACTAGTCCATGTCATCCCAAATCCAAAATTTTTACCAATTCATATTATACTCAAATTGATTTACTCTTCGATAAACTCTAATTACTTTTAATCCATTATTTTACTTTCAAGGATTAATTCACACATAAATAATTTTCGGGTCTCAATTTCCACCCTACTCACCTTCCCTAAATCCCATTATGCTATAATTAATTTACACTAAGCATCCTTGGAAGTGGGTAATTTAATCAAGCCTTAAAAAATCAACATATGAATTCGGAGATAGTCGATCGATCGATCGATCTGTTCGATTGATCGGCATTCAAGGTCGATCGATCGACCTAACAGGTATGAGCTTACTGTTTCTGCGTATTTGGCCTACGGGTTAACTAATTTTCATCCGCAAATCCTTTATGTTAAAATACCAAACTCCTTATAATTCATTCCACGTGATATAACTATAGATATAAATGACTTCCAATCATTAAACAACCTAAAACTTTAATAGGTTTGGATTAAACATGATATTTCTCATAGTTTCCGGAAAACCCATATTTTATCATTTCTCCAAGAATAACATATAAAACTCATATTTTCTTTATCAAATGATTCCAAATTCATGGATTAAAATATATAATAAAAAGTAGGTTTGTTCTACATATTTCTCATATCAAGGATTCCATTAAAGTCAGCATGGTTTATCTCTAAATCATGCAATTTCTCAAAATTCTATATCCTAACATGGGCATTATACATGCTAATTTTGCAAAGATTAAGTCACTTGCTGTTAAATTATAGGTCTGAACCTTTGGGGATGATAATATAATGGTGTTCCTCTCCCTTTTTTCGGCCAACTTCCGGTGGTGGTGATGGTGTAGGATATCCTTTGGCCTCTTGGCTTCCCATGGTGTCTCTTCCTTTCTTAGAAAAACCTCTCCTCTCCTCACAGACTTGCCTTTTGATTTTTTTGATGAATGAACCTCACTTAGATAAACTCTACATTTAAATAAGATAACTCCAAAATTCGTAGGTATTGTTCACTTACTTTGGCAAATGACCAAAATACCCCTCCGGGGTGTCTATTAGGTTCCAAAGTGGCCCGAGACCCAAATCAAACACCCAAGTAGAATTTTTCGACTATTTAAACTCTTCCGGGCACTTTGGCGCAGTCAAAATGATCATTTGGATGACATAAAGATATTTTACTTTTAATTCCTTTAAATTTCGTCTCGACACGACTCACACGCGTGTCCCGACTTAATTCCCGTAGTTGTCATATTCATCACTCGCGATAATTTTTTTATTAAGTCATAATCATATGTAAAGTCATAATCATATATTAATTTTATTTACTAAGTAATATTCACATAAATCACCTATTACTTTATTCTAAAGTAATATTGAAATCAAGATTAATTTTAATTTAACCCACAATTAATTCTAATTAATCTCATTTTTTAAATCATTAAAATTATAGGGTATTACAATGGCGTCAAAATATATTGTCCTGCCAGTATTATCCTCTGGAATATTTTCAAAATAGAATACCTCTCCAGCGGAGTCACCAAATGAAAGTTATGGGTTCTTGGAATACAGTTAGTATCAAGTGAGGCATAACCCCTTATCAAGATCGAGATTAATGCTCAAGATTGTGTTTAATATTTGCAGTAAAGGGGGCGGGGGCAAGAGAGACAATAACATTCAACACTCAATCTAGTATTAAATGAGATCTTTACAACATAAATTCACTGTAATAAAATAAGTAAGTAGGACCAGCATGTGACTTGGTCAGAGGGAAAAAGAGCAAGCACACTTGTCACAATAAAGGCAAGACATGAACTTCAATTTCAGTTAGTGCTCAATAATGAGGACGTTGATGGGTACAAAAGGAATGTTTGGAAAATTAATGTTCGCACAGAAGCTCTCGTGTATGAGATAAATCCAACAATAATTCTAGATCAAGATTGTTGTCCGTGTAAATTGTTTGGTTAGTCTATTTATATGGAGGAAAGGTTACTCGAATAACCTTGCTAGAATTAAATGTGGTTGACCGACATTAAATGCTAAAGTACCGTAGCATTAATGTGGAAGATATTACATTAAATGCATGGGATATTGTGTTTTAGCGAGAAATTGCTCGACCAGTTAGAAGCATGGTGGCACTAATGGGGATGTGATGTGGCAGCTCAAAGTCTTACCTTAAAACGGCTATGAAATCAGATCTGGTTAACTATGCCTGCCATCCTAAGGATAAATTCTCTTGAGTGTTGTAACTTTGAGTCCCTAAATTCCAGATGTTATGACGTCATAAAGTAGGTTAATAGTGACTCCCACTAGACGTGTGGTCACATGAACCAAAGAGATTATGTATGGTATTGAGGTTTCTCGGCTGGAAGTAGCTCGAACATTAGGTATGTTATTTGTTGGATAGGAATTATATCTAGTCAAAAGATATAAGATTGGGGTTCCTCGAGTAGGTTCCTCCAAATATGTTGTAGTCATGGTAGCTCGACTGGAAGTAGACCGACCAACCATTTATGCTGAGTGAAGTTTTTCCCAAGTGTGCCAAGAGGGTTATCCATTGATTTCCCAATGTTGCATTGCTCCTAATCCTCCAAACCATGTACCTGCAAGGTTCCCAAGAGGAGATCATTGGATAGAGTGTTATCTCTCCCATGCCCTTCTAGGTATGGTCCCTCGAGGGTACCAAACCACCTTGCCTATATTTCAAAGTAAGCTTGTTCACTAAATAAAGTACATAATCAAATACATTTTATTTCTTATTACAAAATATTATCATTAGAATAACTTTGGTCTTCAAGAGGAGTCCTTCAAGGAGTTTCTATGGAAGGTCTTTATCTTCTTTATTTAGTTGTTAAGTACAGGGTCGACTCATCTAATCAACCTTTGATGTATATCGAACGGTTCCCACCGTATTATACTGCTTGACTAAACTCATGACGGGAGGTATATAGAAGGTAACTCGTTCACGTATATCAAGTATATCAAATTCAATCTCATGCTTATTGTCCCCATGAGGTATATAGTGAGGCAATTCAAATACATTTAGGTATATCAAATGACTTGTCCACATCTATCGATGAATGATTTCCCTTATAGTCAAGAAGTATATCATAAAAGTCATGCCAAAGGGGGGAAATCTTCCACTAACCCAACAAGTGCCTAAACCTCATATGGATGTCAAACATTGGGCACTCATATTTAGTTTGTCGGTTACCATGCGAAACTCTACCCAAATTCTGGATCGGCACACCGCCAGAATTTTCATGCTATTTTTTGCCTTTTTTCAAAAACAGGAGCCCTTGCATGATCTTTGAAACAAGCCAAACTGTGTCTTACATATTTTCAAACCCTATTTTCCTAGGCTTGGTCTTATCTGACATTTTTCTACATTTAGGCATACCTAGTACAAGTGAAAACCTAATAATAACATTAGTAATAGTAATAATAATCATGTTAAGATTCCTCTCTTTTTCCCCTCCTTTTTTGAAAAACCAAAATACCATAAACAATTTCTCCTCCTTCAAAAACACCAAAAGTATTCTCCCTCCTCTTTCAAAAATACATTTGAAATGTTTTCCCTCTCAGATCAATCGCATTACCAATTTTGGCCTGGCTCCTTATTGATTTCGGTCTTTCACCAAATCACCCTGAAGCTTTGACACCTTTTCTACTACTTCCTGAGTTTGGGATCTACCTCCATGAGCTCTTTATGGAGAACACTGAACAAGCACCAAATGTGTAACCCGATCTGATGGTCGTCTTAGTCCAACTCAGCACCAATGTTGACAATCTTTAAATCGAGGTCTATAAAATGAAGTTACACCAGGCCCAAATTCTCGAAGAACTCGAGGTTTTATTTTCTCTTGCCATGGTTCCATTTTCTCCTGATCCTGTCTAGGTCCTAGAAGAGTATCAATATGTTCCACGTGTTCCACCTTCCAACCAGTTAAACTCCTTATTCCAAACCTTGCCTAACTAGGGTCTAATCTTCTAGTACCCATGGATCCCAAAGACGAGGAACTGAACAAGGACAAGGAAGACCTCAAACTACTATAAAAAAAGTTCAACCAAGTTAGGATATTCGAGAACTACATAGCCTAGACCCATATGTCTCCCTATCCCAAGAAAGATTACCATAGAAGTTCAAGATGTCATACATCAAGAAATTTGAGGGAAGTGGACCCCTAATTATTCACCTTCCAAGATATCACCGAGCCATGACCCTCTTTGGTTCCTCCGAAGAGATAATGGCCCAGATGTTTCAGCAGACCTTGAAAGAAAATTCCCTCTATGGGTTTTTGTCCCTCGAAGAATCCAGGATCTATAGTTAGGAGAATGTCACCCAAGAATTCATGTCTCAATACAAGTACAATAAGGAATTAGAAGTTAGACGTAAAATTTATACGTCGAGATCTAGATCTTCTTAAGAAGAACCCGATGAAAATAGTAAATAGCTTCATATGAAGGTGGAGAGAGAAAGCTGCTACTGTGACCAACAAACCATCCAAGGAGGAACAAGTCAGTATTATGAAGAAGAATTTCTTGCCTCATATCTGAGCGTCTATGGGAGGACAGTATTACCCAAAATTTTAAGCCATTTGAGAAGATGGTTTAGAAATTGAGGAAGGCCTTACCAAAGTGGAATCTAAACAAAAGAAAGTGATCTGAAAATTCACTCCCCCAAAGTATGAAAAGCCTTATATTTCTATCGTCGCAACCATCAATAGTATTTCTTAACTTGCTACCTTTTGGGCACCCGAAAGTTGCACTAATCCTGTCGAGAAAGAATACATCAAGCTCCATACTCCCTTATCCAAAGTCTACCAGGACCTTTTAAGTCGAAATCTCATTAAACCCTTGGACCCCTATTCATTAACAAATCCCCTCCCTAAAAACTTTAAACCCAATGCTCATTGTGATTTCCACCAATATGCAGGTCATATCACTGGCCAATGCTTCCACATTAAGAATATGATCCGAGGCCTAATTGATTAGGGTATCATCGCCCGACTGGCTAATCCTAAATCCAATACCACTCAGAACTCACTTCTAGCACATATGAATGCAATATTTCTAGAAAGTGACCTAGAATTTGACTAATTTACTTAAATTGTGCCGAGCAACTTCCGCTCAAGATTTCCCATATTTTTTTCCTACACCCTATGTGTTTCACTAATTAAGCTTTATCACTCCTTACGAGGGCCTGCATCACTGCCCGCACCTGATTTGAGGGGGATACATGGAGCTATTGGGGGTATTGAACTAACTCTTAAAGTTTAGGCTGAAATTGCCCACCGAGATGACCGTTGATTGTTGGAAATTCAATGGCTTACTCATGGAATTTCGAAAGTGGGATCGGGAATCAGATGAATGGGTAGTACCTATTACAAAAGTAATTTACGATAATATGGTACAGAATATGGCTGATACAATTCAACAAATAAGTGAAATCTACAACATTTCTCAGTTTCTCACCGCTTGGAGGCTTCAGGGACGATTGGTCCCTTCATTTATGCACCTCCCCGATGATTGGGAAGATTTGTACGATGAACTCATTGAGGTCATCGAATGTATTGATTACTCTTGGCAATCAAACATAGTCACCACCGAATGGGAGGTGATTTGGATTATCTTGATGATAAACCAAGTCAAGTAGAGGTTAGTCCAATAACTAGCCTGAATGGAATGATATCATTTAAAGATTTATTGGGAGAAATTAATAAAGTGTCCATTCAAGCCAAAGTAGATGAAGAAGCTGGATTCTTATTCTTCCATACTTCTGTAAACCACATGACCAGGTCAGGGAGACACTAAAAAGATTAAATTCCTCATGCAACCGACACGAATAAAGGAAAGGAGTTGCCAAAGAACTTCCCATGCCAGAAATAACCATTGAGGAATGTAAAGTCCTTAATCAGTTCAAGAAGACCAAAGCAATATCACCTTATGAGGACTCTTCATGTACTCTTAGATGCACCGAAATGACTTGATAAAGCTCCTCACTAGACCTATAGTCCCTCTTTTCATTCATCCCGAAGAAGTTGTAAATATGGTTAGGTCCCTAACCTCTTCCAGACTCCTCTTTTTTTTTTAAAGAATAGATACTAAAGTTCAGCCCTGATCATAATTATGTCCTCAATATCTCCGTTAAAGTCTTAGGAAATACGATCCCACTTTCACTTGTTGAACCTCTAACTATATGGGACTAAAATTCAACGATCTCAATCCCATTTTCACCATAATTCGTGATTATGATAATACCCGCCGAAAAGTAATAGAGTCTATAAGAGTCACACTAGGGGATGGCCCTATCAATTATTTCACTGAGTTTTAATTCATCGACATACCTGCAAGATTCAATCATCTCCTTGGTCGCCCATGGCTTCACAACATCCGAGGAGTATCCTTATCACTTTATTAGTAATTGAAATTCTTCGTTAAAGGTCAGGTTATGACCATTTTAGGTGACAAAGATAGTACAGACAATGCCAACACTAGTAATCCAGTATTAGAAATCCATTATGGGACGAATGACATGCTCCTATCTGGTTTAAAAATTAACCCACTTACCCTCCCAACAGGAGACTATTTCAAAGACCGAGTTTGTCCATAACACATCCCTCATAGAAATGTCAATGTGATTCATATGTTCAAGAATATGCACTTTATGCCTGGAATAGGATTAAGACAATGCCGATAAGGGGTCCTTGAGCCCATAGTCTTGAAGGAGGACTTTCCCCCATGTGGCCTGGGTTACCAACTTTCATTGGACAAACTAAAAGAACTCCATCAAATGAGACCATAAAGAAGCATGAAAGATGAAAATACTATTTTAAAAGACTCTTTGAATGGAAGATTTATCAAGGAGGGTGAAGACTTGACCTTCTATGGCTTCCCTGAACCATGGTACGACCATATTGATAAAAAGATAAAACTAGAGCTGGAAATATTCTTTCAAGACAATAACTTTTGGTCGAAGACTGCAAACATGAAGTGAGCCCTCTTACTGAGAAAGCCGTGACAAGTACTAAATAATCTGAGGAAAGTGATTTCAAAAACTCATTCAACTAGATACATTTGGGCTGAGTCTCTGCATGATCCACTCAGACGTTGTGCTTTTACACCCATCCACTCAAATGAAAGTTGCTGACATACGTCTCCTCAACTGGAATGCCAAACCAGTCCAACCTGCTTAGATTCAACCCAACCTTACTGTTTAACCTGTTCAAGTCTCTTAACCTGTTATTATTTCTCCTTTGTCTGATATCAATGTAACTGAGATATCTTTTGATGAGGTTCTTAGTGTTATTTTCTCGAAAATGAAATAAGCGAGGATGTTGAGTATAATGCTCTGCCTTAGTCTTGATTCTAATCAAACCTTTGATGATGATTATTTTGTAAATGAACAATTCCTAATTGATTTTAATAAGGAGAATATAAAACAACATAACCTCACTCAAATTAATAATGATGAGACTGTTATTATTAATCTCGATTCTAGTAGCCATCAACGCGAGATTAGGATAGGGTCCACACTTAACGATCATGAGCGCACGTAATTTGAAGAACTACTACAAGAATTCGTAGACATATTCCATGGTCCTACGATGACATTCCTAACATTAACCCCGAATATCTCAACATGAGTTCCCGATATTCTCAGAATGCAAGTCGATGAAATAAAAGCTAAGGAAGCTTCGTACCGAATGGTCACTCAAAGTCAAAGATAAAGTGGTCAAGAAATTGAACGGTTTCATGCTATATGGATTATAAACATCGTCCTCGTGCCAAAATTGGGAGGAACAGTCTGTATTTACATCGACTGCTGGGATTTGAACGAATCATCCCCTAAGTATAATTAGTCGTTACCCCACATAGACATTATCATGGAAAACACAGTAAGCAACACCCTCAAATCGTTTGTCGATAGATTCATTGGGTATAACCAGATCAGGATGCACCCTGATCATCAGGAGAAAATTGCCTTCATCACTCGATAGGGAAACTTTTACTATACTATAATGCTATTTGGACTTAAGAACGCTGAGGCTACCTACCAAAGGGTTTCCATAACCATCATGTATGACCTTATTCATAAGGAGGTCGAAATCAACTTAAATAACATAATTATTAGATCTAAGACTCAGGAAGGTCATATTCTCGCTCTTAGAAAGTTCTTAGAGCGATTGAGATAATACTAGATGCAACTAAATTCGTAGAAATGTGTTTTTAGCATCATAAAAGGAAAACTTTTAGGATTCGTGGTTAGTGAGAAGGGAATTAAGGCAGACCTTACCAAGCTGAAAACCATACTTGATATGCCACCACCACGGACAAATAAGGAAGTTTGAAGATTCCTAGGTAAACTAAAGTACATCAGTCAGTTCATCGGCCAACTAACATTCATTTGCGAACCCATTATCAAACTCCTCCAAAAGGATTCAAATAAAGTGTGGAATGAGGCCAGCCAATAGTCCTTTGACTGAATCAAGTGATACTTCACTCGACCTTCGGTGCTCATGCCTTCACAACCAGGTCTCCCCCTCCTCCTATACTTGACCGTTATAGATACTGAAGTAGAGGCTTTGCTATCTCGATACATTAAGGAATATCGTAAGGAAAAAATGATTTATTATGCCAGTTGGAAGCTGGACGGGTACGAAGTAACCAACACTCCTTTGGAGAAAGCATGTGTTTCCCTAGTCTGGGTCACCAAGAAGTTACGATACTACATGCTTGCCTTTCCCATTAGACTAGTATCACAAGCGGATCCCATCAAATACGTATTATACGAGATCACTTTGTCCATTCGAATGACCCATTTGTTGATATTGTTAGCCAAATTCGATATTATGTATGTAACATAAAAAGCTATGAAAGGGAGAGCAATCTTCGATTAACTTGCTGATTACCCCATGAAAGGGTTCGGTGTGTGGGTCTCTATATTCTTCATACCTCTCAAGATGACCTTAGATCATAAATGTTCTTTAATGGATCTGCCAATAAGAAACGATATGATATTGGGATATTCTTGATCGCCCCTGATGATTCCCTTAGACCGATAACATGACTGAGTATGAGGTATGCACTATCGGCCTTAAGAAATGAAATCGACATCTAGACATTTAGGAGGACTCCTCTTGTTTGGAAATAGTGACAAAATTGAGTCATATCATATTCTTCCAACGAGCCTCAGCCACTACATATCAATTCCTCTAGTAGTCTCAAAGGTAGAATACCAACACTGTACCTAGGATTATATTTATACGTTGCATTCATATCAATTTAGGTGTGTGTGTGTGTTTGTGTGTGTTAATTCCCATAAAAATGATTTTTTAATAATTTTTAGGATATGTTAAATAATTTTTAGGAATTTATAAAACATTTCTAAACATTTAAAAGTTTGTTTTAAAAATGTTATGGGTTGATTTATAATTTCTTATTCTTCTTAAAACCTTGCTTGGGTAGGATACGAAAGCGGTAGAGACTTTTGTGGTGAAAAATGAGACTTTTTAAATCTTATAAACACGCGTTTGAGGGTTGATCGTTGCCTTACACGTGTTGGCCAATGAGCGATTGGATTTATGTTTGTTACCTCTCACAACCTTAAGACTTCATCATGTCCCTTGGATCATTAGTTATTGATGGCTTGCATGTTATCATAACAATCATTGTGTTAGTTGAAAGAACCAATCAGAGCATGATTAACAACTGTCCATCCTCAGCCATAAGATTTACTTTGTATTTCAATTAAAGCAATCCCAATTGTAGATTTCATTTAACCCTTCTAGATCCTTCTATGAGTAGTATAAATAGAGAAAAAGTGGGGAACGTTTTGAGACTTTGGATAATTTGAGAATTGAGAGCAAAAGGATAAGAGAGAGAGAGAGAGAGAGAGAGAAAACCCTAAATCAAACTCTGACCATTTTTCTTCAGAAAACCCTTTGTGAGTTTAAGTGAGTTCGTATTTATGAAGATCCATCCTCCCTAGTCTTTACTCTCTTTTCCAACCAAGTCACGAAGTTTGGATTTCATTTTTCTTTTCATAGAAAGTTGAGATCTGAAACTGTGTGATATATATCACGTAAAACTTGCTTAGCTTGATTTCGTTTTTCAATAAATCTTCATTTGTTGGTTATTTTTATTCTTATATGTTGTTTTCAAAACCAGAACCAACAAATCCATTTCTGTTTACAGTTTATGATAAAAAAACAGACTTAGATCTAGTTAAGATCTTGATTGTGGATTTACACTTTCATGAATATTTCACAATTTGTAAAATAACTGTGTATATCAAATAAAAAGGAAGTGTTTAGGATCTTGGATATTTTTAATATCAAGATTCCCTCTTGATCTGTGGATAAAAATAAAGATCAGTAGTCTGAGATTTCCAACCAAACTGTGATTCAAAAATCCTTACTGCATCTTAGAACGGTATCTGTAATTTGATAAGGCATATTGTCTGTATAAGTGTGTGTGGGTTGCATGCATCTGAATAGTCACTTCACCACTTACACTTGTCACACTACAACACTAAAGAAGTGTTGGTAGAGAGATTCTTGACTTTCAAGTCGACGTAAAGCTAAAAGGAGAAGCGATTACAAAGCTGGGAGAATAACCTCAATATCAAAACATTCAGAGGAGTTAGAATAATCCAAAGGAGTTGGTAAAAATTCTGGACTTAGTTTAGGTATGTTTGTGTGTTTGGATTGTTATATAGTTTGTAATTTGTTAACTCTATTTTCGTGGATTTTGTTTTTAGGGTGTAGAGGCCTCCGTGGATGTTTTCTCAATTGGGTGTGGTTTTAGCACGTTAAAATTTTGTGTTCTTATATGCTTACTCTTCCTCTCATCACCTTTTTGAGGTTGTGCTGATTTAGAACGTATATAAGTTCTGTTTTTCAAAACTGGTACACCTATACCTTAAATAACTCTTTCTTATAATCTTTTATACACATCTTGTGTTAGCTGTTTGTTTTTATTAAAGAGTTTCTTCAAAAAACTATTCGGAGCCATTTAAACTGTTTAATCTTGAATTAAACGACTTAAGTGATACGTTTTTCAATTGGTATCAGAGCAAGGCAATTGTTTTTTAAAAAAATAATGGACGAGAAATTTGAGAGATTAGGTAACCTATCCATACCCCCACTCTTTAATGGAACTAACTTCGCTTACAGGAGGGTGAGTATGGTTGCATTCATCCAAGGGATATTGGGATATGATGTCTGGGATGCTGTTGAAAATGATTGCACTTTCCATACTAAACCCGTTGCGAAAGGAAGTACTGGAAGTTGCTACGTGAATTCAACAAAGAAGAAAAATAGACATCCCTTAATTACAATAAAGGCAAAAATGCCATATTTGTATTTCTCAATGAACACGAATTCAAGAGGATATCTTTCTGTACTACCTTTAAGGAAGCATGGGACACTCTAGTGACTGGACATGAAGGAGATACACGTGTTAAATCTACTAAAACCCAAATGTTAATCCAACAGTACAACACTTTAGTCATGACTGAGACTGAGTCATTTTATGACTTCTACATTAGGTTGACAGACATAGTGACTAAGCAGCATGCTAATGTTATAATTTATGATAGGAAGGAAATTGTCTTTAAAATTCTAAGGTCACTTCCACAAAAATTTGACAATAAGCGCTATGCAATTGAGGAGATGGATAATCAAAACCTTACCCCTGAACTCCTCAGTAGCAAGCTAAGAACTGTGGAAATGGAATTAGAGTTTAAGAAGAAATTATTACAGACCCATAAGAAATAGTCTACCTCTAATCTTGTCTTTACCTCTAAGTTGACTAAACCTGAATGTCATTTGACTGAAATTTAATTAGATTCTGATGACGACTGCAATTTAGAGAGTTTGGATAATCAGCTTGCCTTAATGTCTAAACAATTCAAGAAAATTATGAAATTTAAAAATAAAATTGCAAATAGACAAGGCAAACCTACCTATTTAAACCACTATAATAATAGGCCTCGTGAGAAAAGACTTGACAAACACTAGACTGAGTATCACAACAAATCTAGTAAAGACCTTAAGAACACTGAATGCTACAAATGTGGGAAGTTAGGACATGTGGCAAATGACTGTAGAGTCAATTTGAATAAAAACAAAAATAATAGGGCTAATTTATGCAAGACCTGGGATGAGTCAAGTGAATCAAAAACTGATGAGCCTGATTCATCTAATTCTTTTGACCCATGTATGTCATTTTTTGCAAAAATCATTTATACCGATGAGCCTATGACTAGTACTGAACCTGATAGTAGTATCTTTAATCATGATATGGTGAATGATATTGTTACTAATGGTTTATCTACTTTGTTACTGGAGAATACTTCCAGTAATTCTAATGCCGTGTGTGTGAGTAAAAAATAACGTTGTATTGACGATAAAAATATATGTGTGAGTCCTAAAAATGAATCGCTATGGGACACTTCACACCATACACTTAGTGACTCTGACAATGAGGACCTCCTAGATATTCACATACTATACACGAAAACCCTCAAGAAGAGTAACTAACTTAAAAAAGTAGTCAAGGACCTTACCCAGAAAATAGAAGCTCTAAGCCAAATGATCAAACAGAATGCTGAAGAGGTCACCTCTCAATGTCTAGATCATGAGAATGAGACTAAGGTTTTTGCTCAAAAAATCAAGTAACTGTCTGACTCAAATGAAATTATGGAAAAGAAATATAAAGGGACTTTATTAGAATTGGAGCAAATTACAGAAAAGACATCAACAGTCTTAAAAAAATTTGCCAAATTTGAAAATAACTCAAACTGTTTTGAAAATTTTGTTAGTGAAAGTAAAACCAATTCTGATGAAAGAACTGGAATAGGATTTTTCCCTAGTACTAACAAACAAATGAAAAATATTGAAACTATCATGTTTGTGTCCGGTGGCAAAAGACCTATTGAAATCTGTCCATATTTTCATGCCTTGAAAAATAACTTTGATTTGAAATAACAAATTATAGACATTAGTGAGGCCAATACCTCTAAGCTTAATGTTGAATATAAGGCTATATACGTATGCCCTCATATTAGGAAAAGTGATTGATCTTTTCAACCTTTACCTTCTAGGAATATGGCTAGAGTTCAATTTTTAGACAAACTTTGTCTAACAACTTTTCTAAAGCTAAACCCTCTACCAGCCATCTTTATTGCTCATACTGTGATGTATTTGGACATTCTATTGATGGATATTTTTTAAACGTCTATATAAACCAATCTATCACTCACCTATATACCATAACTTTAAATATTCTACGAGAAGCCGAAATAATTATGTCTTATCTAGACATCCGGACAAGAATCCTAACTATCGTAATAGGAAGAGAAGATCAAATACTAACAGATCATCAACAAGAAGGAATCCTGGATTCTTTTCTAAACCAAATGCTCAAACCTTTTATCATCCTCAAAAACCTACGCAAAAATATTTTAGAGAAAAGGCTGAAGCTCACTAGTTTTATCAAATACGAGCTAATAAGCGCAAATTGTAAACTAGAGAAATTTGGGTTAGAAAAGATGAGTTATCACCCTAGATGAAATGCAACATTGTGACTAGTGCTTTCAAAGCTGAACACAAAGCGTCTGGATGGTATTTATACTCTGGATGTTCTAAACATATGACTGGGGATGATACCAAACTTTCAAATAAAACTAACTTCTCCGGAGGTAAAGTCTTATTTAGAGATGGTATATCATCCCATATCATTGGTAAAGGGGATTACCTATTCTTGAGGATGTTCTTTTGGTAAAGGATCTTAAAGAAAATTTACTAAGTATATCGCAATTTTGTGACTCCAACTATATTATCACCTTTTCAAAGAATAATTGCAAAATTTTAAATGAAAATGGCGATTGCATTATTACAGGACTCCGTACTCCAGATAAATGTTATTCAATCAATCCAAGTACAGAGGTTCGTAACATTGTCAGCATGGATGACAATGATATATGGCATAATAGGTTGGATCACATTAATTACGACAGCCTTGGTAAATTGATTTCTCAAGAGATAGTTAGAGGTCTTCCTAAAATCAAACCAATTTCAAGCATCATATGTGATCCTTGCCAAGAAGGAAAGATTGTTAAGGCTCCCCACAAGAAAGTTAAAGAAGTTCTATCCACTAAACCTCTAGAACTTATCCATATGGACCTAATGGGTCCTTCTCGTATTGTTAGTCTTTGCGGCAACATTTATATTCTAGTTATGGTTGATGATTTCACTCGATTTACCTGGGTTGCCTTTTTAAAACACAAATCAGAAACATTTCGTAAATTTTTGAAAATTCTAGTTCATTTTGAAAAGGAAAAGGACTCCTAAGTAGATAGAAACCGTAGCGATAGAGGAGGTTAATTAATAGATTTAGGTGTCACCGAATACTTTGACTATAATGGTTATAAACATGAATTTAGTGCCCCTAAGACACCTTAACAAAATGGAATTACTGAATGTAAAAATCGTACTCTTCAAGAAATGGCCCGTGTTATGATTCATGCGAAGAACTTACCTAACTATTTATGGGTAAAATCCATTCCTACAGCTTGTCATATAATCAATCAAGTGTACCTAAGGAAAAATACTAAACAAACATCCTATGAACTTTGGTATGGGAAGAAACCTAACGTAAAATACTTTAGAACCTTTGGTAGTACCTGTTATGTATGCAAGGATAAAGAACATTGGTCTAAATTAGAATTCACCAGATGAGACAAAGCTATTTTTGTAGGTTATTCTCCAACTAGTAGAGCCTACTGTGTCTACAATCTCCGTACCAAAACCTTAATGGAATCCATTAATGTGGTTGTAAGTGACACTAATGTAGAGAGTAAGATCAAAGGACCAACTATAGTGGATGAATCCTAAAACACTTTAACTTATGATTATCCAGAGATGGATGATTCTTTACCAACTGAGATCCCTGAAGTGCCTAACTGGGTTTCCAAAGATCATCCTTTAGATAGTGTAGTTAGTAACCCTACTGAGCCAGTTCGTACAAGATCCCAACTACGCACTCTTTCTCATTATGCATGCTTTGTTTCTCTTATAGAACCAAAGAATGTTAATGAAGCACTAAATGACCCATTGTGGATATATTCTATGCAGGAGGAACTTCTTCAATTTGTCATTCATAATGTATGGTATCTTATACCCCGGCCAGAAAATAAAAAGGGTTATTGGCACTCGTTGGATTTTCAAAAATAAAGCAGATAAATCAGGGATGATTATTCGAAATAAAGCTATATTAGTTGCCCAGGGCTACTCTCAGATTAAAGAAATATATTCCGAGGAGACTTTTGCAATGATCACTCGCCTTGAGTCTGTTCACTTACTCTTTATAATAGCATGTTATTTGCATTCCACACTTTATCAAATGGATGTTAAATCTTCTTGCCTTAATGGTATCTTAACTGAAGAGACCTATGTAGAACAACCTAAAGGGTTCACTGACCCTCATCATCCAAATAGCGTCTACCGTCTGAAGAAAGCTCTTTATGGGTTAAAACAAGCTCCTAGAGCTTAATATGAACGTCTATCTACCTCCTTTCTAAACAACGGTTTTAAGCGAGGAGGGAATGACCAAACTCCTTTTGTCAAACACTTTGACATAAATATTACTATAGCCCAAGTATACGTAGACAATATCATTTTTGGATCTACCTCCCCAACGGATGTTAAAACATTTTCTGACATTATGCATAAAGAATTCCATATGTCACTTATGAGGGAGTTACAATTCTTCTTAGGTCTTCAAGTCAAGCAAAATTCAGATGGTTTATTTGTATCAATCCAAATACGCTTTAGAGATTGTAAAAAAGTTTGGTCTAGAAACTTCCAAAGATGCTAGGACTCCCATGAGTACTTCGGTTAAACTATCAAAAGATGAACATGGAAAATCCATCGACTCAACCTTATACCGTAGTATGATAGGAAGTCTTCCATACCTTACTGCCTCTTGTCCTGACATTATTTAGGTTGTTTGTGTGTGTGCCCACTATCAAAATAACCCTAAAGAGAGTCATTTACTTTGCGTTAAAATAATTATAAAATATGTTAAAAGAACTCTCAACTTAGGACTTTGGTACACAAATGACACATCTAACACGATAATTGGGTACACCGATGCTGATTGGGTGGGTGTTCTGGTGATAGTTAAAGCACGTTAGGAGCATGTTATTACATAGGTAATAATTTGGTAGGGTGGAATAGTAAGAAACAAAATTTCACTTCCTAATCCACAGTTGAATCTGAATATATAGTCACTGGCAGCTGTTGTGCTCAATTACTTTGGCTAAAACAAATGTTAAGAGATTATGGTATTATTGAAGAACAATTGCATTTCTATTGAGACAATCAAAGTGAGATTAATATTTATAAAAATCTTGTTCAATACTCTCGTACTAAACATATTAAAATACGATATCATTTTATACGCGAGTTGGTCGAATCAAAGGAATTGGAAATTAATTACCTGCCAACTGAATTGCAATTAGTTGATTTATTCACCAAACCCTTGGACAATATACGGTTTGAATCCTTACATAAATCAATTGGGATGGTTATGGCAGAATTGTAATGTATCGTTGATGTTTATGCTTTGATATTTCTCTCTCTTATCTGTGTGTAGACCCTTTGTCCCTTTGAGACAAAATGGGGGAGAATCTTTAAGTCCACTTCGACATTATTTTGATTACTTTAACTAAAATGCTTGATCTTAGTTATCTTATTTTCAGGATATCAGTACCTCATGCTATCATAATGTTGTTAGGGTATTTTTTTTGTATTTAGTTGAGTAATGTAATTTTTTTCTAGGGTAAGGGGTAAATACAATTTTGTATAGGAATAGGATTTTCTTATATTTTGTATCCATACAAGTCCTTAATGACTCAAAGGAGATTTTATCTCATATTTCCAAAGGGGGATATTGAATCACCCTATATCTTTTACTCACTTGAATCTACATCATATAGGAGCTTGTCTTGTTTGGAAATAGTGACAAGATTGAGTCATATCCTAGTCTTCCAAAGAGCCTCAGACACTACATATCAATTCCTCTAATAGTCTCAAAGGTAGAATACCAACACTTCACCTAGGATTACATTTATATGTTGCATTCATATCAATTTAGGTGCGTGTGGTAATTCCCATAAAAATTATTTTTTAACAATTTTTATGATATGTTAAATAATTTTTAGGAATTTATAAAACATTTCTAAATATTTAAAAGTTGGTTTTAAAAATGTTATGGGTTGACTTATAATTTCCTATTCTTCCTAAAACCTTGCTTGGGTAGGACCTGAAAGCGGTAGAGACTTCTATGGAGGAAAATGAGATTTTTTAAATCTTATAAACACTCGTTTGAGGGTTGATCGTTGCCTTACACGTGTTGGTCAGTGAACGATTGGATTTGTGTTTGTTACTTATCACAATCGTAAGACTTTATCATATCCCTTGGATAATTATTTATCGATGGCTTGCATGTATTCATAACAATCTTTGTGTTAGTTGAGAGAACCAATCAAAGCACGATTAACAACGTCCCATCCTCAGCCATAAGATTTACTTTGTATTTCAATTGAAGTAATCTCAACCGTATATTTCGTTCAACCCTTCCAGATCCTTCAATGAGTAGTATAAATAGAGACCAAGTGGGGAATGTTTTGAGACTTTGGATCATTTGAGAATTGAGAGCAAAAGGAGAAGAGAGAGAGAGAGAAAAGATAGAGAGAGAAAGAAAACCCTAAATCAAACTCCAACCATTTTTCTTCAGAAAATCCTTTGTGAGTTCGTATTTGTGAAGATCCATCTTATCTAGTCTTTACTCTATTGTCCAACCAAGTCACGAATTTTGGATTTCATTTTTCTTTTTAAAGAAAGTTGACATCTGAAACTGTGTGATACATATCACGCAAAACTTGCTTAGTTTGATTTCTTTTTTCAAGAAATCTTCATTTGTTGGTTATTTTTATTATTGTATATTATTTTCAAAGCCATAAACAACAAATACATTTATGTTTACAGTTTATGAGAAAAACCAGAATTAGATCTAGTTAATATCTTGATTGGGTATTTACACTTTTGTGAATATTTCACAATTTGTGAAATAACTGTGAATATCAAATAAAAAGGAAGTGTTTAGGATCTTGGCTCTTTTTAATATCAAGATTCCCTCTTGATCTGTGGATAGAAATAAAGATCAGTAGTCTTAGATTTTCAACCAAACTGTGATTCAAAAATCCTTATTGCATCTTAGAACGGTATTTGTAATATGATAAGGCATATTGTCTGTATAAGTGTGTGGGGGTTGCATGCATGTGATTAGGCATTTCACCACTTACACTTGTCACACTACAACACTAAAGAAGGGTTGATAGAGATATTATTGACTTTAAAGTCAATGTAAAGCTAAAAGGAGAAGCGATTACAAAGTCGGGAGAACAACCTCAACATCAGAACCTTCAGATGAGTTAGAGTAATCCAAAGGAGTTGGTAAAAATTATGGACTTAGTTTATGTTTGTTTGTGTGTTTGGTTTGTTATATAACTTGTAATCTGTTAACTCTATTTTACTGGATTTTTCTTTTGAGGTGTAGAGACCTCCGTGGATGTTTCCCCAATTGGTTGGGGTTTTACCGCGTTAAAATCTTGTGTTCTTGCATGCTTACTCTTCCTCTCATCACCTCTTTAAAGTTGTGCTGATTTAGAATGTATATAAGTTTTTTTTTTCAAAACTGGTACACCTATAACTTAAATAACTCGTCCATATAATATTTTATACACATCTTGTGTTAGTTGTTTGTTTTGATTAAAAAGTTTCTTCAAAAAATTATTCGGAGCCATTTAAACTGTTTAATCTTGAATTAAATGACTTAAGTGGTACGTTTTTCAATGACCTCCCAATTTAAAGATGTCACCTTCCACTACCTGCCTTATACAGAGAATAGCCTAGCTGGCGGCCTTGCTACCCTATCCTCCATGGTCGACATACCTGAGGGAATAACAATGGCCCCTCTCCTGGTTAAGAAATAAGCTATGTCCACCCACTGCTACCACATTAAACTCGTCACTAAGGAAGATTTTGATATGGCCAGGTTATGGTACTATGACATTTTGTGCCTCCTCAAACATGGTAGGTATCCCCAAAAAGAAAATAAAAAAGATCGTGTGATCCTTCACAAATTTTCTGCCCAGTATATCATCAGTGATAAATCACTTTTTAAAAGAAATTTTAGTGGAACTATTTGCACTGCATAGCAGGAGATGATGTTGAAGAAATGATGAAGAATATCCATAATGGGGAATGCGGGCTCCATATGAACGGTCATATGCTTTCTAAAAATATCATCCGTTAAGGGTACTATTGGACTAACATGGTTCAAGATTGCACTGCCTATGTTCGAAGATGCCTCAAATGCCAATAATTTACTAATGTCCAACACTTGCCTCCTCGATAACTATACAACATGACCTCTCCCTAGACTTTCTCCACTTGGGTCAATCACATCACAGGGAACGTTACTCTAAAATCTTTAAATAACCACGAAATTATCTTGGTCGCCATTGATTACTTAGCTAAATGGGTCAAAGTCGAATCATACACAATGCTGAATAGTAAGAAACTATCCAGATTCATTAGAAAGAACATCATTTGCCAATAGGGAGTTCCCCATGAGTAAGTAACAGATAATGGACTCCACTTTAAAATTGAGGCCACATAATTAGTCAACAAATAAGGGATTCAAAGACATAAATCTTCTCCTTATGGACCCCAAAACAATGGTAGTGTCGAATCCACACAAAATAGCCTCAAAACCATGATAAGTAAAATGATCGAGAGTTACAGAGAGTGGACTGATCAGACCCCTTATGCCCTTTGGGGCTACCGCACTTCAAGTAGAATGCCTACTGGGGCTACCCCTTATTCTCTAGTGTATGGCATGGAAGAATTTATACCCGTTGAGCTAGAAATACCTTCCCTACATGTCATGCTTGAAAATTAAGTTAGACAAGAAGACTGGCATTAGAGTCACTTTGACAAACTGTCACTCTTGGATGAAAAGACACTTAAGGTCCTATACAATATACCGGGGTATCATCCTCGGATAACGCGATCATTCAACCCAAAAGTCATGGGCTATGGTGTCTAAGATGGAGACCTTGCCCTCAAAGAGATCATAGAACCCGTCTGGGACCCCAGAGGGAAATTCAAACCGAATTGAAGCTGCCCCTACCTTGTGAAGAAAATTATGTCAGGCAACGCCGCTATGCTCATAAACCTCGATGAAGAAGAGATGACGCGTCCAGTCAACCTGGACCGTCTTAAAAAAACTTAACCCTTAGTCCGAAATCTTGATGCGCTATGACTTTTCTCATCCCCTTTCTATTATAAAAAAATTCTTCATTTCCTCAACCGAGAACTACGTGGGACCTGCTCCTCTAAAAAATATTCCTTTTCAAAATGAGACTCATGAAAATTTTCTAAAATCTCTAGAGGTACGTAGGTAGCCCATACGCCATACATGGGAACGGACACCTTTTTTTTCCACGGAATGCTATTACTTTCTAACCTTCGAGAACAATGGAACATCTTATCTTTTACATGAACAAAAGGATTATGTATGCCTTAACGATTGATATAGATAATTCAAATGAAAAACTCATCAACAGGCACAACAAAATATGATCAAAATTATTTTTTATTTCTAACTAAGGAATACATCATTGTGACAAAAAGTATCAGTGAAGGGAGCTAAATAAACCTTCCCCTTCCACTGACTAATCCATCTTTAAACCAACCTAATCTTTACCAAGCTTCATAAAAAATATTCCAAACCCCCTAAACACAAAACATCGAAACACCAAAATTACCTTAGCATAAAAAAAATCACACAAGCTTCACAAGCATTGCCTTTAACTACCCGACGGTCCCACTTCGTCATCGTTCTCGGCCCTTGGAGGTTCCAAATTCTCCCATTCATGGCTATCACCCCGTATGCATTCCAAGGAATGGTATGCTCTGATAAGCCTCGACAGAATGATAACACATTCCTCCATGGTGTCGAAGGTGAGGAGCCAGCTTTGACCAGTATCTTCCTCTATGATCTTCCACACTACCCTTTTCTATAACCAATTATGGTAGTCCCCAAACACATGTCAGGACCCTCCTACAGATTGTGATGAATGGGTAGATGGTGGGAGGAGATACCACAAGGATCCCAGCATCATCTGCAATGATTCAGTCAGGTCATCCATTGGAAAGAAGTTCGTTATGTGAGGAGGCACAATTTCTTCCCATCCTACTTGGCACATAAGTCGTTAGGTGAAATAAAAGGAAGTTTGGCGAAGGATAACCAATCGCACATACCGGTACTCTTCTAGCTACAAGACAAGATGCAAGTCTCCCCACCATGGCATCGGCCAATGAAGATACTGGGCTCCGTGCTCGTCAAACCAAATGTCCCGGTTCTCTATCGATGGGCCAAAACTGAAGAAAGGTCGGATAAAAATATTAGACAAACCTTTGAAGGGATACTCAAGAGGGGCCACCATACGAAACCTCTCTGTAAGCAACATGAACAACATTACTGGTCTCCCCTTCAAAATATTAGAGCGTCCCTTTTTCCAATAATCAAGACCGTTCAGGGTCTCAACAAGCACCACCGCCATAAGATTATGGTGATAAGACATCCATGCCACTATCGCAACCACTTGAGGATTATTGGAACCCATTCGATATGGCCTGTGAGAGTAGCCGACCATACTAGATTGACCAAAGTGCTACCTAACCCAAATCATAATTTGATCCACTCACATGTATTTGAAACATATTATAACACTCACGAATATATACCAATTGGTTACCAACAATCTCGGAGGAGATATTATGGTACACCACGAATTATCTACATGTTAATTGAGTTCCTTGAACAACTCGATATCTTACTTTTTTGCACCTATAAATTATAAACATTGACTCGGGATAAAGGGATGTAATCTAAAAAATTGAGAGACACTGTAATAAAATGGTAACCCCTCCATGGACTTAGGCAAATTGTCAAACCACGTATATCGTTCTTGTGTGTGTGATTTTTTCATTCTGTTCTTTATGATTATTTTGTGAAATTCTATTATGATAATTCTTGTACTCATAATTGGCGTCGTTTGTGGGAATCGATTTCTATTCATGCAAAAACCTCCATAAAAATAAAGCCCATTATTTATAACCATAGCAGTAACATTCCTCATATTAGTAATATGCAAGAAGACCCAGTTCCACACAGGGTTAGGTCGGAGATTCTCCAGCAAACAAATCTCAAGTTTCACCAAGAACAGAAACCTTTAGGAGAAAGCCAGGGAGCACCCAGGTCTACGCAGATCTCCAGGTAGGTTGATACTTATAAAGCCAGGCTTCGAGAATAAGAGGAGGCTACGCGCCTCCAGGTGGAATAAAATGCTCGCCTCTAGAGGTGACTTGAAAGAATGGAGAGAGATGTCCATAGGCACATAATGACATGTCGTGATAGGAATTCTAGTCCTCGGGGGAGTAATACTCGTAGGCGAGGGAGGATCTTTAACCACAACCAAGATATAATTGAACGTGGAGGATCAGAGCATGTTTTATCAGAGCGTGGCCATCCAGAGAGACTCCATAGGAGCAACGATCGATTACATGAGGACATTAGGATTCTGGTCCGTAGAGAGATAGACCAATATCTAGTCCATCGTGGAGCCAGGTCCACCAGAGAGCTATCTAGGAGAGATCTATATATCCAGATAAAATCCTATTTTTTATGGGTGATCGAAAAAGAAGATCCCCCAAAGAAGTTTATAGTTTCCAAATTCAATATTTATGATGGAAAGATGAATCCCATAAATAATGTTCGGCAATACAGACAAGCGATGACCTTATGGAGCCTTAATGATGAACTGATATGTCAGATTTTACCTTCTAGACTACATGCTGTAGTAAAAAAGTGGTTTGAGAAGCAACCTCACAGGTCGATCAGAAACTTCAAGACCCTAGCAGAGGCCTTCACCGCCCGCTTCATAACCAGCAGCTCCCACCCTGAGAGGATGGATGCATTGATAACAATGAAGAAAAAGCCTCAAGAGAACCTTCGTGATGAGGTCAAGGATTGCTCGGAGTAGGTTGTTGTTGTCTTTTGACCAACTCTCTGTTGCACCAGTCCTTAACTAAGAAAGAACCCAACACTATTGACGACCTCATATCTCATATTGATAAATATGCCAAGGTAGAAGATGTGGTTCACTCTAATGCAGGGGTAATGATCGAGAAAATGTAACCAAAGGAGCGAAAAAGAGTGATACTCCAAAAAAGGGAACAAGAACGAGGTCAAGAACAATTCCAAAAATAGGAACAAGGATGATCCCTCCAAGGTGTTTCAGGCTATTAATACAATCTTCAAGGAACCTATTTATAAGATCTTAAGCAAGATCAAAGACCAACCGTTCATCAGATGGCCCAAGAAGATGGGTGGAAACCCAAAAAAAAAAGAAACAATGCGTTGAGATGTGCATTCCATAAGGAGGGAGACCACATGACTAAAAATTGCAAGCATCTGAAGTCACACTTAGAGGAGTTGGCATAAGTTGGGCACCTCAATGAGTACATAGAGAAGAAATAAGATAAGGTCATGACCAATTGAGAATAGAAGCCAAAAAAATGTCCTTGATAATGACACGGGACATGAGTTTGCGTTAATTCATGGGGCATCAAATTTTAAGAAAATCCAAGGGAATGTTGTTCAGATGGAGCTGAGGAAGGTTACTGCCATTATTGAAGCGTTTCAGATTGACCCTGCCAAAACCCAGGCTAGAAAACACCGGTGACTAGAGGATGTCGAATACACTAAGCATATTATTTTCACTAAGGAAGATTTGGTCGAGGTAAGGACTCCACACAAATATGCACTGGTAATTACCCTCAGATTACCAATTGGGACATTGACAAGATGCACATGGACCAAGGGAGTTCTTCATAAGTGATGTACTTAGAGTAATTCCACAAGTTGAAGTTTAACATCACCGACCTTAAGGAAGACACATTTCCATTGATCGACTTTGCAGGGAGGATCACGATGCCACTAGGAAAGATAGTCCTGCCAGTCAGGGTAAGCATCATCTCAAAGCTAATTAAGTTCCTAGTGGTGGACATAGAGTCCCCATAGCATGCGATCTTAGGCAAAGGCTAGCTGCATGCCATGAGGGTCGTATCATTTACCTACAACCAAAAGTTGAAGTGTGTTACCGATCAGAGCGTGGTTAAAATTTGTGGTGACTAGGGCACTTCCAGGAAGTGCCTCATCGTAGCCATCCACCATAAGCAGGAAAAGAAGAAGGAGCTAAAGCACACTTAGGAGAAATCCCAGGAGGGGCTATACCCTCCAAATAGTAATTATGGTACAGCTGACCATGGGTGGAGGAAAGTAGGGTACACCCCACCGAAAGGTTCGTTGAAACCCTAGAAGAGGTTGGGGCCGATGACAACTTGCCAAAGAGGAAATTTCTAATTGGAGCCATGCTTACCAATCAAGAGAAGAAAGAATCGATTGCCTTCCTTAGAAGTAATCTAGATATTTTCACTTGAGAACCATATGATTTGCCAGGAATTAAGCCCAATGTAGCCTACCATCGTCTGCACATCGATTCGGACTTTAAACTGATCACTTAAAAGGATCACTGAATAACTCTTGAAAAGGCTGAAATGGTGGAGAATGAAGTAGGGAAGCTACTGGATGCTAGATCCATTAGGGAATTTCAGTTCCGTAAATGGCTGTCGAACCCCGTAGTGGTACGGAAGAGCAAAGGTAGTTGGAGGGTCTGTATTTATTTCACAGATCTAAATAGAGCATATCCCAATGACAGATTCCCACTTCCTAAAATAGATCAGTTGGGTGATGCTATGGCGACACACGAAAGAATGAGTTTTCTAGACGCCTACTCTGGCTACCATCAGATTCCATTGTTCGGACCTGACCAGGATAAAATGTCCTTCATAACCCCCATTGGGTTATATTACTACAAGGTTATGTCATTCATCTTAAAGAACATAAGGGTGACCTATCATAGAATGGTCACCAAGATGTTCAAAAGACAAATGGGAGACATGATGGAGGTCCACATAGATAATATGCTAGTCAAAAGCAAGAGCAAGAGCAAGCGCCTCACAGATTAGCTAGAACCATTGAGATCCTCAAGAAATACTAAATGAATCTTAATGCAAGTAAGTTCTCATTCGATATTCAGTTAAAAAATTTCTTAGTCTATCTAGTCAGTAAAAGAAGAATCGAGGCCAATCTCGATAAAATCGATGTATCACCAGAGTTCAGCCTCCTCAAACATTGAGAGATATTTAAAATCTCACTGGTATACTCACGGTGCTAGATCACCTCATCTCCAAATCTTCAGAATGCTACTGACCGTTCTTCCATCTCCTGAAGAAGGACAAAGGCCTCATATGGACTGATGACTACTCAAAAGATTTGGAAGAGATTAAATCCTACCTTAGCAAACCACCACTGCTAGTAATTCCAATGGATGGATACACATTGTATCTTTACCTGGTAGTATCATTCCACGATGTAAGCTCCGTTATTTTATGTGAGAAGGAGGGAGGACAATACCCTGTTTATTATTCTAGCAAGACACTTTTGGACATAGAGCAGTATTAATTGCCCCTAGAGAATCTCATCTATGCACAAGTGGTCACCTCATGGAACCTGTAACATTACTTCGAATCCCATTGGATAATAGTAATCACTTCTTACCACCTCAAAGCTATTCTTCAGAAAGTCGACCTCTTCGGACGACTCTCAAAGTGGTCAGTGGAGCTTGGAAAATTTATATACACTTTCAACCAATAATAACAATTAAGGTATAAGTCCTAGCAGACTTCATCGCAGAATTCATAGGAGACTAGATAATCGACAGGCAGGGAATGGAGCAGCCAATAAATAAGGAAGCACAATCCAGGGACTGGACCCTATACGTTGATGGAGCCTCCAATTCTAAAGGGGCGAGAGTAGGCATTGTCCTTATCACTCTAGAAGATGATGTCATCAAATAAAGGATCAGATTGGGATTTAGTCCTCCAACAACAAAGCTGATTACAAAGCACTGATTACTGGTTTGCGCAAGGCCCAATTACTAGGGGGAAAATTCCTTCACGTGTTCTAAGACACCAGACTAGTCTCCAATCAAGTAGGTGGGGACTTAAATGTAAAAATATGATAAAATGGCGAAATATCTCAATGTAGTAAGAGGACTTATGGAAATATTTGAGAGGGTGTACATTCAATAATTCCCTTGAGGGAAGAACAGTCGTGTTGATGCCTTAGCAGCCCTGAGCTCAGCAGTCGACTCAGACTTAAGGATAACCATTCAAATAGATTTCCTTGAGCAGCCAAGCATTAACCAGACAATCGTATCCGAGCAATTCCCCCTCGTAGAGAGGGATCTCAATTGGATGGATCCTATCACCGCTAATCTACGGAGTGACATATTGCCAGATAATAAGAGGTTAGCCCACCAAATAAGGATCAAGACTGTCCGCTTTTACCTCTCCCCAAAAGGGAAACTTTAAAAGAAGTCATTCACATGTCCTTATCTCTAGTTCATCCACCCACATGACACCGAGCAAATACTTGGAAAACTTCACGAGGTAATTTGTGGGAGTCACATCGGAGGGAGATCATTGGCCTTTCGAACAATTAAAGAGGGTTATTGGTGGCCTCATATACAAAAGGACGCGGGTGCTTACATTTGCAAGTGTGAAAAATATCAAAAGCACTCTCCTATGGTCCACCAACCTGCTAGTGACCTAAAATCACTGATAAGCCCATGAGCATTCGTGTAATGGGGACTAGACATTTTGGGACCACTACCAATCGCATCGAGAAATAGAAAGTATTTGTTGGTTTGCACCGATTAATTAACCAAATGGGTAGAGACAGAACCACTAGCAAATATTCGTGATTCAGATGTAACTAGGTTCATCTGTAGAAACATCATAACACGCTTTGGGATACCAAGGACTATTATCATCAATAACGGTATGCAATTTGAAAGTAGTTTCTTTTAGGGTTTTGTAATGAGCATGGTATCAAACACCACTTTAATTTTGCTGCGTATCCCCAAAGTAATGGACAGGCAGAGGCTTCGAATAAAACCATGCTAGATGGATTAAAAAGATATTAGAAAGAGCCAAGGGTACATGGGTGGATGAACTCCTTCATTTCTTGTGTGCTTACCATACCACCCCTAGGAAGCCAACTAGGGAAACGCCCTTCACGCTTATTAACGAGAAGGAGGTTATCATCCCACTGGAAGCAGGTCTCCCCACTATGAGAACCACCTTGGTTGACTAAGCCCTTAATAATGATGCTTTACGCACTGAACTTGATGTATAATATGAGGGAAGATAGTTGACTATGATCAAGTTGGCTTCCTACCAACAACATCCAGCTAGGCAGTATAATAAGAAAGTCCGTCCAAGGAGGGTTTTGATAGGGGATTATGTCCTAAGGAAACTCCTCGGTAGTGTTGTAAAACCTTCAAATGGAAAATTAGGACCAAACTGAGAAGGTACTTTTAAAGTAATTAGGGATGACCTTCAAGGAGCCTTTCACTTGGAAATTCTAGAGGGCAAGGAGCTACCAAGAGCCTAGAACGCATCCAATCTCAAGAAGTTCTACTTTTAATCTTCTTTATCTCTTACTAACACATTTAATTTAAGCAAATTTCCATTTTTAAACTTATGTTGCTCGACCAATTATTATTTATTTGGATTTTATACTTTGATATTATGCATTGGATACTTAATTTTTCTTGATTGCATCTCACTAAATGCACCTTTTTCGAATAATAACTCCCACGTGCATAAGCAGAACTCCTGGGGATTATGGCGAGCTATTTAACTTATTTCAATAAAGGAATCTCACATGCCGAGAAAGGTTGGTAGTAATTACACTACACCAAAAATAAGATTCTGGCACGGTTTAAAACTATGCCAGATCAAATCTGGTACGGTTTTGAACTGTGCCAGAATCAGGTGTTCCAAAATGGGAATTTTTTTCTGGCACGGCTCAAAAGTGTACCAGATTCAGCCAAACAAGAACACTTCTGGCACACTTTTAAACCGTGCCAGAATTTGATATTTCTGGCACACTTTTGGCACAGTTTTTAACTGTGCCAGATTCAGCCAAACAGGAACACTTCTGGCACAGTTTCGGCACAGTTTTTAACTATGCCAGATTCAGCACAGTTTAAAAAAATTTGGCATAGTTCAAAACCGTGCCAAAATATGATACACTTTTGTCACGGTTTTGAACTGTGCCAATTTTTTTATTTAAAAAAAATTATTTGAAAGCACAAAATTCACAGATTAATAATATTGCGCGTTATTAATAAACTAATGTACATACAAATTTCAAAATATTACAAGTCTTTAACAGCTCACAGGCCCAAAAAAAATTGGGCAGAGTATCCTCTATTTTCTGGACATTCCAAAGCCTGTCAATACAAAATCTGCCTAAATTAAAGCCCGCACGGCCACAAAATATAATAATTAACTTACAAAAGCTCTCATGACCATAAAAGTCAATAATAAAACAACAAAAGACCGTACGGTCATGACACAAAAAAAATGGAATCATTAATAAACCCCTTGTTGTAAACCATTGAGTTCTTTATGTGTTCCACGTGAATAAAAGCAACGATAACTGTTATCCTGCAAAAAATAGAATACAAAAAAGATACGATATTAGTAACCCAATAATTTACAAAAAAAATACTCAAAACAAAAAAATTACATATATGAGTGGAAATTATCGTCATACTCACAAACCGAGAGACTCGAGACTACGCGGTCAGTTACGACAAGTTACATTCGTCCCGTGGGAGGTGTTCGTGCCTCCTACCGGGTCGATTGGGCGCCTTTTTGGGTTTTCACCCTTTAACGGTCTGTTTTCAACTCTAAGTGTGATTTTTGCAAATTTTCGTCACACTCTCAAACCGGGAGACCCGGGACTATGTGGTTAGTTCCTACAAGTTACATTGGTCCCGTGCGAGGTGTTCGTGCCTCCTATGGGGTCGTTTGGGGGTTGGTTTAGGTTTTCACCCTTTGACGGCTTATTTTTAACTAAGTGTATTTTTGCAAATTATCGTCATACTCTCAAACCGGGAGACCCAGGACTACGCGGTCAGTTCCTACAAGTTACATTGGTCCCATGCGAGGTGTTCGTGCCTCCTACGGGGTCGATTGGGGGCCGGTTTGGGTTTTCACCCTTTAACGGCCTGTTTTTAACTGTAAGTGTGATATTTGCAAATTATCGTCATACTCTCAAACTGAGAGACCCGGGACTATGCGGTCAGTTCCTACAAGTTACATTGGTCCCGTGCGAGGTGTTTGTACCTCCTACGGGGTCGTTTGGGGGACGGTTTTGGTTTTCACCCTTTAACGACATATTTTTAACTCTAAGTGTGATTTTTGCAAATTATCGTCATACTCTCAAACCGGGAGACCCGGGACTACGCGGTCAGTTCCTACAAGTTACATTGGTCCCGTACCTCCTACGGGGTCGTTTGGGGGCCGATTTGGGTTTTCACCTTTTAACGGCATGTTTTTAACTCTAAGTGTGATTTTTGCAAATTATCATCAAACTCTCAAACCGGTAGACCCGGGACAACGCGGTCAGTTCCTACAAGTTACATTGGTCACGTGCGAGGTGTTTGTGCCTCCTACGGGGTCGATTGGGGGTCGGTTTGGGTTTTCACCCTTTAATGGCCTGTTTTTAATTCTAAGTGTGATTTTTGCAAATTATTATCATACTCTCAAACCGAAGACTCGGGACTACGCGGTCAGTTCCTATAAGTTACATTGGTCCCATGCTAAGTGTTCGTGCCTCCTACGGGGTCGTTTGGGGGGCCGGTTTGGGTTTTCACCCTTTAACGGCATGTTTTTAACTAAGTGTGATTTTTACAAATTATCATCATACTCTCAAATCGGGAGACCCGGGACTACGCGGTTAGTTTATACAAGTTACATTGGTCCCGTGCGAGGTGCTCGTGCCTCCTACGAGGTCGTTTGGCGGCTGGTTTGGGTTTTCACCCTTTAACTGCATGTTTTTTAGTCTAAGTGTTATTTTTGCAAATTATCGTCATACTCTCAAACCGGGAGACCCGGGACTACGCGGTCAGTTCCTACAAGTTACATTAGTCTCGTGCGAGGTGTTTGTTCCCCCTACGGGGTCATTTGGTGGTTGCTTTGGGTTTTCAACCTTTAGCGGCTTATTTTTAAGTCTAAGTGAGATTTTTGTAAATTATCATCATACTCTCAAATCGGGAGACCCGGGACTACGCGGTCAGTTCCTACAAGTTACATTGATCCCGTACGAGGTGTTCGTGCCTCCTACAGGGTCATTTGGGGGCTGGTTTGGATTTTCACCCTTTAACGGCATGTTTTTAAGTCTACGTGTGATTTTTGCAAATTATCGTCATACTCTCAAACCGGGAGACCCAGGACTACGCGGTCAGTTCCTACAAGTTACATTGGTCCCGTGCAAGGTGTTCGTGCCTCATACGGGGTCGTTTGGGGGTTGTTTTGGGTTTTCACCCTTTGACGGCTTATTTTTAGCTAAGTGTGATTTTTTTAAATTATCATCATACTCTCAAACCGGGAGACTCGGGACTACGCGGTCAGTTTCTACAAGTTACATTGGTCCCGTGCGAGGTGTTCGTGCCTCTTACGGGGTCGTTTGGTGGCTGGTTTGGGTTTTCACCCTTTAACGGCATGTTTTTAACTCTAAGTCTGATTTTTGCAAATTATCGTCATACTCTCAAAACGGGAGAACCGGGACTACGTGGTCAGTTCCTACAAGTTACATTGGTCCCGTGCAAGGAGTTCGTGCCTCCTACGGGGTCGTTTGGGGGTTGTTTTGGGTTTTCACCCTTTGACGACTTGTTTTTAACTAAGTGTGATTTTTGCAAATTATCATCATACTCTCACACTGGGAGACCCGAGACTACGCGGTCAGTTCCTACAAGTTACATTGGTCCCGTGCAATGTTTTCGTGCCTCCTACGGGGTCGATTGGGGGCCGGTTTGGGTTTTCACCCTTTAACGGCCTGTTTTTAACTTTATGTGTGATTTCTGCAAATTATCGTCATACTCTCAAATCGGGAGATCCGAGACTATGCGATCAGTTCCTACAAGTTACATTCATCCCGTGCGAGGTGTTCGTGCCTCCTACGGGGTCGTTTGGGGGTTGGTTTGGGTTTTCACCCTTTGACGGCTTATTTTTAACTAAGTGTATTTTTGCAAATTATCGTCATACTCTTAAACCGGGAGACCCGGGACTACGCGATCAGTTCCTATAAGTTACATTGGTCCCGTGCGAGGTGTTCATGCCTCCTACAGTGTCGATCGGGCGCCTTTTTGGGTTTTCACCCTTTAACGGCCTGTTTTCAACTCTAAGTGTGATTTTTGCAAATTATCGTCACACTCTCAAACCGGGAGACCCGGGACTATGCGGTTAGTTCCTACAAGTTACATTGGTCCCGTGCGAGGTGTTCGTGCCTCCAACGGGGTCGTTTGGGGGTTGGTTTGGGTTTTCACCCTTTGACGGCTTATTTTTAACAAAGTGTATTTTTACAAATTATCGTCATACTCTCAAACCGGGAGACCCGGGACTACGCGGTCAGTTCCTATAAGTTACATTGGTCCCGTGCGAGGTGTTCGTGCCTCCTACGGGGTCGATTGGGGGCCAGTTTGGGTTTTTACCCTTTAATGGCCTGTTTTTAACTATAAGTGTGATATTTGCAAATTATCGTCATACTCTCAAACCGAGAGACCCGGGACTATGCGATCAGTTCCTACAAGTTACATTGGTCCCGTGCGAGGTGTTCGTACCTCCTATGGGGTCGTTTGGGGGACGGTTTTGGTTTTCACCCTTTAACGGCCTATTTTTAACTCTAAGTGTGATTTTTGCAAATTATCGTCATACTCTCAAATCGGGAGACCCGAGACTACGCGGTTAGTTCCTACAAGTTACATTGGTCCCGTACCTCCTACGGGGTCGTTTGGGGGCCGATTTGGGTTTTCACCTTTTAACGGCATGTTTTTAACTCTAAGTGTGATTTTTGCAAATTATCATCAAACTCTCAAACCGGGAGACCCGGGACAACGCGGTCAGTTCCTACAAGTTACATTGGTCACGTGCGAGGTGTTCGTGCCTCCTACGGGGTCGATTGGGGGCTGGTTTGGGTTTTCACCCTTTAATGGCCTGTTTTTAATTCTAAGTGTGATTTTTGCAAATTATTATCATACTCTCAAATCGGAGACTCGGGACTACGAGGGTCAGTTCCTATAAGTTACATTGGTCCCGTGCGAGGTGTTCGTGCCTCCTACGGGGTCGTTTGGGGGCCGGTTTGGGTTTTCACCCTTTAACGGCATGTTTTTAACTAAGGGTGATTTTTACAAATTATCGTCATAATCTCAAATCGGGAGACCCGGGACTACGCGGTCAGTTTTTACAAGTTACATTGGTCCCGTGCGAGGTGCTCGTGCCTCCTACGAGGTCGTTTGGCGGCTGGTTTGGGTTTTCACCCTTTAACGGCATGTTTTTTTTTAGTCTAAGTGTGATTTTTGCAAATTATCGTCATACTCTCAAACCGGGAGACCCGGGACTACGCGGTCAGTTCCTACCAGTTACATTAGTCCCGTGTGATGTGTTCGTTCCCACTACGGGGTCATTTGGTGGTTGGTTTGGGTTTTCACCCTTTAGCGGCTTGTTTTTAAGTTTAAGTGTTGATTTTTGCAAATTATCATCCTATTCTCAAACCTAGAGATCCGGGACTACGCGGTCAGTTCCTACAAGTTACATTGGTCCCGTGCGAGGTGTTCGTGCCTCCTACGGGTCGATTGGGGGCCGGTTTGGGTTTTCATCCTTTAACGGCCAGTTTTTAACTCTATGTATGATTTTTGCAAATTATCGTCATACTCTCATACCGGGAGACCCGAGACTTTGCGGTCAGTTCCTATAAGTTACATTGGTCCCGTGCAAGGTGTTCGTGCCTCCTACGGGTCATTTGGGGGTTGGTTTGGGTTTTCACCCTTTGACGGCTTATTTTAACTAAGTGTGATTTTTGCAAATTATCATCATACTCTCAAACCGGGAGACCTGGGACTACGCGGTCAGTTTTTACAAGTTACATTGGTCCCGTGCGAGGTGTTCGTGCCTCCTACGGGATCGTTTGGCGGCTGGTTTGTGTTTTCACCCTTTAACGGCATGTTTTTAACTCCAAGTCTAATTTTTGCAAATTATCGTCATACTCTCAAACCGGGAGAATCGGGACTACATGGTCAGTTCCTACAAGTTACATTGGTCCCGTGCGAGGAGTTCGTGTCTCCTACGGGGTCGTTTGGGGGTTATTTTTGGTTTTCACCCTTTGACGACTTGTTTTTAACTAAGTGTGATGTTTGCAAATTATCGTCATACTCTCAAACTGGGAGACCCGAGAATACGCGGTCAGTTCCTACAAGTTACATTGGTTCCGTGGAATGTTTCCGTGCCTCCTACGGGGTCGGTTGGGGGCCGGTTTGGGTTTTCACCCTTTAACGGCCTGTTTTTAACTTTATGGGTGATTTCTACAAATTATTGTCATACTCTCAAATCGGGAGACCCGGGACTATGCGATCAGTTCCTACAAGTTACATTCATCCCGTGCGAGGTGTTCGTGCCTCCTACGGGGTCGTTTGGGGGTTGGTTTGGGTTTTCACCCTTTGACGGCTTGTTTTTAACTAAGTGTGATTTTTGCAAATTATCATCATACTCTTAAATCGGGAGACCCGAGACTATGCGGTCAGTTCCTACAAGTTACATTGGTCCCGTGCGAGGTGTTCATGCCTCCTACGGGGTCGTTTGGGGGCTGATTTTGGTTTTCACCCTTTAACGGCATATTTTTAACTCTAAGTGTGATTTTTGCAAATTATCATCATACTCTCAAACCGGGAGACCCGGGACTACGCAGTCAGTTTCTAGAAGTTACATTGGTCCCGTGCGAGGTGTTCGTGCCTCCTATGGGGTCGGTTGGGGGCCGGTTTGGGTTTTCACCCTTTAACGGCCTGTTTTTTAACTTTATGGGTGATTTCTACAAATTATTATCATACTCTCAAACCGGGAGACCCGGGACTACGCGGTCAGTTCCTATAAGTTACATTGATCCCGTGCGAGGTGTTCGTACCTCCTACGGGGTCGTTTGGGGTTAGTTTGGGTTTTCACCCTTTAACGGCATATTTTTAACTCTAAGTGAGATTTTTGCAAATTATCATCATACTCTCAAATCGGGAGACCCGAGACTACGTGGTCAGTTCCTACAAGTTATATTGGTCTCGTGCGAGGTGTTCGTGCCTCCTACGAGGTCGTTTGGAGGCTAGTTTGGATTTTCACCCTTTAACGGCTTATATTTAAGTTTAAGTGTTGTTTTTTGCAAATTATCATCATATTCTCAAACCAGGAGACCCAGGACTACGCGGTCAGTTCCTACAAGTTACATTGGTCCCGTGCGAGGTGTTCGTGCCTCCTATGGGGTCGTTTGGGGACTGGTTTGGGTTTTCACCCTTTAACGGCTTATTTTTAAGTTTAAGTGTTAATTTTATCAAATTATCATCATATTCTCAGACCGGGAGACCTGGGACTATGCGGTCAGTTCCTATAAGTTACATTGGTCCCGTGTGAGGTGTTCGTGCCTCCTACGGGGTCGTTTGGGGGCTGGTTTGGGTTTTCACCCTTTAACAGCATGTTTTTAAGTCTAAGTGAGATTTTTGTAAAATATCGTCATACTCTCAAACCGGGAGACCCGGGACTATGCGGTCAGTTCCTATAAGTTACATTGATCCCGTGCGAGGTGTTCGTGCCTCCTACGGGGTCATTTGGGGGCTGGTTTGGATTTTCACCCTTTAACGGCATGTTTTTAAGTCTACGTGTGGTTTTTTCAAATTATCGTCATACTCTATAACCGGGAGACCCAGGACTACGCGGTCAGTTCCTACAAGTTACATTGGTCCCGTGCGAGGTGTTGGAGACTCCTACGGGGTCGTTTGGGGGCTGGTTTGGGTTTTCACCCTTTAACGGCATGTTTTTAAGTCTAAGTGAGATTTTTGTAAATTATCGTCATACTCTCAAATCGGGAGACCCAGGACTACGCGGTCAATTCCTACAAGCTAAATTAGTCCCGTGCGAGGTGTTCGTGTCTCTTACGGGGCCGTTCGGGGTATGGTTTGGGTTTTCATCCTCTAACTACATGTTTTTAATCAATTTAGAATGTTTATTGATTTTTGAAAATTTTGACATAGTTTCGTTTGTTTATTCATTAAATCCAACCCGTTTTAACATTTGAAATAAACTCAACAGCAGCAGCAAATTCCAAAACCAAACCACCAGCAAATCCCTTCCACCAATTTAACTAAATAAGCTTATTAAGTTAACCATTTTACGTTTGGCTACTTGTCGCTATTTCAGACCATTTTTCTATTTAATGCTACTACAAATTTGAAGAGAATTTGAGACTAACCAGATTTCATTTTCATTTAGATAGTCACTCGATGAACTCTTTGTGCCATGGCTTCTTGAAACTATCCCATTTTGGTCCAAAAATGTCTGCAAATTCTCAAATCTTCTATTCTGAGCGGCATTTAGTTGTTCATGAGACCATATCTTATCTTTCAAGTTTCTCAGCTCTTCATTATGAGATCGAGTCTGTGCTATGACTGTTGAAGTGTCAGAAGACTTATATTAAAAGGTTTGTCTTATAAAATAAAAAAATGATAAAAGGGGGAAAGAACTGAAACATACATGTGTATCCTTGCACTTATCATTCATCAAATCACCCTTTCTCTTACTCCAATGAGATGTATTGAAGAATTCCACGATGCTAGGTTTCACATCAGTTTCATGCTCCTGAATTGTTGATGATGCGGGTAAAACATGTCTAATATGCACAATATTTTATTACCCAAATAACACACATGTATTCTGTTTGTCACCAAGCACGATGAAAATTGCTATTAAGATATTACTAAAAATCCATTGACAAAATTTATGTTATAATGCCTGTGTTTTAACTTTTACTATGTCATAATAGATCATAGATTACCACCTTTGTTGTGGATATCATTATATAGTCATCCCACCTCAGATACTTCCTGACTTTTCCCCTTGAAGCATAGTACAAACTTGATGCAACATCAACTCCAATTAACGAATTATCATAAAGCTTACAGTGTGAGTAGGCAACCAATTATCAAAATGAATCACATATTATTTCATTTCTCGTAATGCCCCCACCCCCACCCCCACCTCCCCACCCCCGGATAGTAAATATGGATGAGCCATACATATTGTTTGATAAAATGACTCAACCTCATAAAAAATAAGGAAATTTTGTATTGATTGTGTTTGAGACAAGTGGTAATTGATTGCTTTAAATTCCATCCTTTGAACAAGGATGTCTTAAAGGGGATCAACAAAAGGTTTTAGGGACATTATCTTTTACTCCTTGATCTGAGGCAACACATTGTCAATGTAGAACTGTGCTGGAGCATACTTGGGAATGTTTTTTACTATCGATTTAGTATGCATAACAAAAGATTTTTGAGAAATATAAATTGGAGTTGAAGCGCACTGATAGTAAAATAATCAAGGACCTTCACTAAATGAGGATGCCGAATGATCTCAAATAGTCCAAGACATCATTGCTTCAAGACAGTGTTGTTAGCTAAGGACAAGCCATCGTTTAAAAAATGTTAATATCTGCCTTTTTAGAATGTCAGATAAATGAGTTACCAACAAATTCACACCATGACTATAAATAAGAAATTTCTACAGCTACAATTAAAAATACACGTGATTTGAACATAAGTCTTTACCAGTTGTTAGCTAGGGCTATAAAAAAGAAATTACTTTTTTATAAAAAGAGATGCATTTTAAATGTAGACACTCAACATCTAATTTAATAACTAAATTTACATTACCAGTAAATAATTTATGGGGGGGGAAGAATGTAAACAAAGTTAATTTTCTTGATGCTCTCTCTAGATTACCACCCAAACCACACCAAAAATTTGGATCCGACTATGTTATGACTGAAATGAAACTCTTTAGGCATGTATTAAAATAGGAATCTATTGCTACAATTATACACATTAGAATATTCACTATCCTTCCCAGACATAATATTCAAATCAGTAAAAGAATACCTTAAATTCATTGAAGATCCAAATTTGAACTTGCAACTATGCAAGCATCAACACCAAATATAGATATCCAAAACATAAAAGACATGACAATTTCTTACCAAGATTGCAGCTATACAAGCCTCAGTTCAAGATCCGAACAAAAAGAGTATCCGTACCTTTGAAGCGACACATTTTGTCAAACACATGTGGTTCAACTTACGTGAAACAATGTAACTTAAAAAATGACTTTTTAGTAACAACAAGACTAATAAGACGATTAACAAAACTAAGAAATTATCACTTAAAAAAAGTAGTGAAGTGATAACTCATAATTCTTGAACCCCAATCATGATAAATTTCCACTAATACTTGAAACTCCATCAACCCCTGAAACATATGTGTCCTCAAATCATGGTAAAATTTATAATAGAATCATCAATGTCAAAAGTTTTCCTTAGTAGGCTAAGAAAATCTAAACAAAATCCAGCCCCAACAAACTATTGTTTATTATTCACATTGAGAAAAAAATACTCTAAATGAAGAAAAAAATCTGTGTAGCAGCAAGCATAACCTAAAAAAGTCTAGATGTGTGTAGCAACAAGCATAACCTAAAAAAAAATTGTGTAGCAGCAAATATAACCTAAAAAATCTGTATAGCACCAATTTCAAAACCTCAAACAAAAAACGCATTACCTAAAAAAAGTACCCGCGCGGAAGGTTAGCAGCAAGCAGCGATGGCCACACAAGGGGTGCAACCACAATCTCAATCAAATCTTCGATCTAGGATAAATTGAACATCATCAAGTTCGATAGAAAAAAAGGAGAGAGGTTCGTCGTTCGACATAAGGGGTGCAACCATAACCCCAATCGGACCTTGACAGAAAAAAATACATAACCTTGATTGGGTATGAGATCTTCGTCGATCTATGTAGCGGGAAGATGGTGGTGTTCGTGGATGAAGATGGTGGTGGTGGTTCCGCGATCTTTGTAGTAGCAGGAGAGAGAGACGATATTGGAAGAGAGTGAATAGGAGAGGAAACGGGTTAAACGTCTAAATGGATCCAAACGAAAAGTGATATTAATTTTAGTATTGGATTGCTTTAGTTAACTTTTCAGATTTGACACATTTTGGCACAGTTTTAAACTGTGCCAAATTCTGGCACGGTTTTAAACTGTGCCAAATTATTGATAAACTGTGCTAGATTTTGGCAGAGTTTTAAATCGTGCTAGATTTTTCTTGTCCAAACGTTCCAGATTAGCATTTTTGGTGTAGTGTTATGACAAGTTAGTTAAAGTGTTTAAATAACTAGAACCCTCAGGTCTTTGTCTCAAACACAATAGACTTTGTGAGTTGCCCTGGCAATAACAAAATCCCTATAGGGGATCCTTAGGCAACAAAACCAACTCAGGTTGGTTGTAAAAAACCTGATCGGGTGGATGTCCCATCGACCAAATGCATTCTCACCATCATCTTACTTAGGCCTAAGGGAGTGTGACGAAACAACCTAAAAGGTAAAGTAGATGGAATGATACTGATAAGCCATTTTGGACTAGGAGAATGTTCAAACATATAGTAGGAATGGTTAAATCTAGTTCTCAATATCGTTTATTTAGTTAAAAGGACCAAAATGATAAAACCTAAGTACTAGTCCATTTTAAAGGCCCAAATACAATTAATCAGTATTATTTGGCCGATAAGATATTGAGTAAACATTGAGAAACATTTTTTCCAGTTCAAGGATAAATAACAATTATTAACACATATTTAGTTAGCACATGGTCAAATTATGGAAGAGGTTAATACTTAAAGATTTTATTAACAAAAGTGTGAAATTATATTTACAAAGACCAAAAATACAACAGGACCTAAGATTGCCCAGGATGCCGAACAAGATATTTCGCAACAAAAGCCCTTTGACCATCATCTGGTTTAAGGGCGAGCTCTTCCTCTTCATCCTCAAGGTCTTGCTCCAAAATATGGGTAAGGATGGCATCGGTCGAGATCCTTTTATCATCCTTCAAGAAATGATTGTGGCGGTAGGTAACACACTTGACCTCGCACTTATACAACAGTCGGACTCCTTAGGCATATTCACCTCCCTAAGAAAATTTAGCCATCCGCGAGTAAAGGCAATATCCTCTGCCTCCTTGAGCCTTGTTGGGGTATCTTCCTAACTAGAATTTTAACTTTCAACCCAGGCTTCTCAAGGTCCCATTTTGAATTAATAACTCAATCTCTTGACATCCTCCTTGAGCCCAGCTGCAAACGCTTTTATCCCAGCGACCTCATTCTTCAGAACATCATTCTCGGCCTGGAGCATTTCACTTAATTTTTATGACTTTGGTGGTCTCCATGAGTTTGTCTCTCAGAATATTCACCTCGTCTTAGACTAAGGTTTCTATCTCCTCCATAGCTTGAAGATCATCCTTTGGCTTGGCGACTAGCTCAGACTAATTCTTATACTGATATGTATTCGCCCTCAGAGACTTTAAGCTCTTCATAAATGCCTTGCAAGATTTTTTACTAATATTAGGCCCAAGAATCATCCATAATCGTGAGTTATGGGTGATGTAGTTCTCATCGGACTACAAACAAACACAAATAAAGCATCAATATGTGGTAGGAGAAAACAAGACATAAGTAGAATAAAGTTCTCTTTTTCATTGATATATAACGAGGGGCAAAGGCCAATACAGTCAGAGTAGTTAGAAAATTACAAGGCTATGAGGTTATAAAATATCAGTGTACAAGGAAAAAATAAATTCCTAGTCTATTTTCCCCACTCCTTGACTTTCTTAACTTCGACAATGGAATTCCCCTTGTCGGTAAACCACTACTCCCGACCAGCATCCATGCCAACCTCAGTTAGCACATCCTCAGCATGACTAGCTGGATGACTAGTACCCTCTTTTTCTTCTTCAAAAGGGTCGGGACCAGGAGAATGGAGGTCAAACAATTCAGATCCAGAAGGGCCCCCCTTCTCCTTCAAAGCATGGTACGAGCTAGATCGCGTCATCATATGCCTTGTTGAAGCCTTCAAGATAGATTGCATCCTTCTCTTAAGGGATCTCTTTCTTCAGCTTTAGGATTTTTTTGGACAAGTTTTGATTCTCTTCAGCCAGCTCCTCCTTCTCGGTGATCACCGCCTTTTGGGATGCCTCAAGATCAACAAGGGCCTTATCTGAATTTTTCCTCTCTTACACCCGTGCTATGCGACCAGTAGCAAAGGCCTTCTTCTCTTTTTTTGGAGCATCTTTCAGCTCTTGGGCACTTCTAGACTTATTGGTATGGTCGTTCAGAAGGGTGGTGAAATTAAATAAAAACTGCACATATAGAGAAAATAGTAAGTTAGTATGAAGAAGGAAAAATATAGAAATAACATGAAATCATAAGAAATCAAGAAGAGACTTACCAGGGTGTTCCCCTGGGAATACTTGAGATCAAAGTAGGATGACCCCAGCCTTGCAGAGTGCTCGTGATTAGCCTCGAGCACTTCCCCTTAGCAGATTGGGGCAAGGGAGGGGCAATCACCCATGCAGGTCCTCTCGGACTCAGTTGCACCAGAGGGGACAGAGGAAGGACTCCGAACCAACTTTATATTGGCCTCTTCCCTCTATTTTTCTCTCTTCTTATCTTCTTCCTTATTTTTCTCTCATTCCTTTCTCATATCTTCTTTTTTCCCTTTTCTTCTCTTTCTTATTCTATTTTCCCTTTCTAGATGGGCTATAATCATCAGTCCTAGGAGATCCAATCTCAGAAGTCTTTAAAGATTTCAATTAATCAGGCAAAGCTGTCAGGTCTTCATCATCATCAAGCCTAAGCTTCCTACTCTTGATCAAGGTAGCCATGTATTATTCTTCTCCTTCTCCCACCTCTTCTAATTCTTCTTCTTCCTCCTCTATCATAATTAGCTCAGAAGGACCAACCTCAAAATCTTTCAAGTCTGGAACTTTATTGACCAGGCGTGTAATAAAACTTGTTGTCATACTCTTATATTCCAATAGATAGGATACCGACCTTTAATGTCCACTGTCAGTAAGACTTTCCTTGATATTTTAAGCCATCAGAACCTCATCAACATTAATCTCACTTATGTCAGGATCCTGATTCTTAATATGAATTGGATAATAAAGGAAGAAGCATAATAGCCAAGAGGAGAGGAAGCAAAAGCAAAATAGCATAGTTAAAGAAAGAAAAGAAGAAACAAACTATATGGTCCTCTTCAAAGTCCAAAATTATAAGACCCCAATGCCTTTTTCCCTCACGGGTAGGAGGATGTTTCTAATTTTTAGTAATGAAACCATGCTCCCAGTAATTTTTATAGGAGTTTGGAAGCTTCACCACTTGGACCGTGTTAGCCTTCCCAGTCTTCAAATACGTAAGGCCATTATCGATTCGTGACCACATATAGCAGTAGCAGTTCTCGATAAGGCCTAATTTTGTCCCATACAGGGTATTTATTTTGTGCACCCTGTTAATTATCTTCCAGAAGTTAGGGGCATATTGGGCAGGCATAATTTCAAAATATTTAAAGAACCAAAGAAAGAGGTGGTTTGGGGGAAATGTTAAACCCCCTTGAGTTATCAGAAAGGTATGAATCCAGTACCCCCTTCAATGTCACGAACATTTTGGGAAAAGGGGGCACCCTCAATTTTCACCCAATCAGGAATATTATACGACTTCCTAAACTCGATAATCGACTTGCTGTCAAGTTTGCCATGATCACACTAAGGGAAGAAGAACCGTAGCTACAGTTACAGAGTAATTTAAAGAAGACAAAAACCGAGAATGAAGAAAACTAAGAAAGTGAGAACTAGACCTTATAAAGACTGATGAAGCTCTGGAACATTTAGCGATGTAGAAAAAAATTCGAACTGAAGGGACAATGGAGATGCACCTCTAGTTTGAAACTCAACACCAATGATGAACATAATATCCTAGGATGATTTTGGCACTTCATATTGCTTCTCGAACAACGGTACCCTCGCCCATTCCCTAAAATTACAAATATCCCATGGTGTTTGGCTCAGGATGAGCATACCCCTGTGAGTTCAACAAATCTACAGAAGTGCCCTGCCAGTTGAAAAGATGAACATTATAATCTATAAGCCTTTAATTCATTAAACATTATTAGCCCACAGTCTACAAGGCCTAAATGTTTTATAGGTAGTTATTGGGACCCATTCAATATGGCCCGTGAGAGTAGCCGACCACCCTAGATTGACCAAAGCGCTGCCCAACCCAAATCAAAATTTTATCCACTCACGTGTATTGGAAACATATTAGAACAGTGACGGATATATTCAAATTGGTTACTAACAATCTTGGAGGAGATATTCTGGCACCCCACGAATTGTCCTTGTGTTAATTGAGTTCCTTAAACAACTCAATCTCTTACTTTTATGTACCTATAAATTGTAAACCCTGACCCGGGGTAAAGGGATGTAATATAGAGCATTGATAGACACTATAATAAAAAATTAACCTTTCTTTGGATGTAGATAAGTTACTGAACCACGTATATCGTTATTGTGTGTGTATGATTTTTGCATTATGTTCTTTGTGATTGTTTCATGGAATTATATTGTGATAATTCTTATACTCACAGGGATCATCCGCCAAGTCCCTTGTTACTAGTAAAAACCTCGTAGTAAAATTCAAAACAACAGCTTCGACAAAGCCAACATCCTGAAATCCCCTCAGGCGCACTGAATACATAACCGTCAGAAGAGAAATAGTCCCTCTAGTAACCAACGGTCGAGTCGTCAAAGGAGAAATATGGAGAAAGTCTGCCAAAAATGCCCAGGGAGAAAGAGAAAAAATGGGCATAGCCATTGCAACATTGGGCTTGTGACTCTATCTCTACATATTACCACACATTGGCGACAATCGAGCACCCCAAGAAAGGGTGCAATCCCATGCGCATTCTAAAGAGGGAAGCCCTTCCAGCCGCCTCAGGACGACCACGGTTAGATAAATCATTCTTAACATGCAAGGTTATCTCAACACACTATAGTGGACTTGCACTCGCCTTTTCTATTTGAGAATCTCTGAATTTTTTAACATACTTAGTAGAATCAATGTTGTATATCTTTTTCATAAAAGCTAATGTATTCTCATCTTCATGACTCAGAGAACTTAAAGAGGATTCACTCTCTGAATCACTGAAAATACCTGTAGAGGATTTATCCTTCTTAATTTTTGTCAAATGTGTAAGCCCCACATTTATGAGATGTCCAACACCTCTGAAAAATGTCGCTAATGCCATTTAACACAAGGTTAAACTGTATAAGAAACTCCGAATATTTGTTGGAGAAACCCTTTTCTTTTGAAAATAAAAATTATAAACAAGATTTGTTTACAAAGAAACTTATGTACGAGATTACTTAAGATTGCGTAATCAGTTTTAAAACTAAGGCAGTTTCAAAAATTCAGCACACTTAAAGAATGAGGTGAGTAGATGAAGATAATCAACACAATGATTTTTAACGTGGTAAAACCTCTCCCAACAGAGGAAACATCCACGGTGACTTCTAAGTCACAAAAACAAAAGTCCACTAATAACAAAAATCAGTTACAAATAACACAACATGCAAGCACACAAATCAACCTATACTAAGTTTAGGAATATACCCCACTTGGCTCCTTCTAACTTCTGATAGATCTGATTTGTTGATGATGTTCTCTGGTTTGCTAACTTCCTTTTCTTTAGCTTCTTTACGTCGACTCAATGATCTCAGATCTTAAACACAACACTTCCAGTGTAGTAGTGTGTTAAGAGTTTGTGTAGTGATTCCTATTCACATGCATGAACTCACACACACTTAGATTTACAAACAGTCCTATACAAATTACATATAAAGTCTATATGCAGTGAGTTTGTTATTTTTCTTTCTTACAAAACCAAAAACCTTTTGACCTTTCAATATAACCCAGATTCCACGGAGATCTTGCTTAAGAAATCGGTCAAGACCTTTCTCAATCTCTTTTGAAAATGTTTAGGAGATTGACAACCCTCCAAGTGCGAATCCAACTAGGTCAGGTTAAGTTTTGTAAAAACAGAAATCATAAAACATTTTTCAAACCAAAACAGAAATGATTTTCATAAACCAAGTTGAAAATATGCAGATCTAGTGAAAAATATAACATGCAGAGTCAGATCAAATATTTCTATGGAGAAAGAAACTATATCCTTACTCTAACGTTTAAGTTGTGTACAAGATCAGAAATCACGAGGTTACAGCAACAAAATGAACAAAACTCTCTCTCTCTCTCTCAAACACTCAGGTTGTGTTTGGGGTAGGGTTTATGAAAGTTTGTTTCAGAGACGAAGTGTTTAGGGTTAGGGTTTGATTTTGGCTAACTGTTTCCCTTTCTCTCTCTTCTCTCTATTCTTTTCTCTCTTCTCTCACTTCTCTCTTCTCTCTCTTATTTTTTTCTCTCTGGAAGACGAATGCCCAAAAGTTCTCTAAGGCAGAGAAGGGAAGGGTATATATAGTGCCTGGGGAAGGTTCAGGATGATCGAGGAAAATCAAAGGCTGAGATCAAGTCTTCAAGGGTTTTGACTTGATCCAATGGTTATAGAAAAGCGGTGGCTTAAAAGCATTGTGATTGGTTCATATGTATGCATTGGGATTAACCAAGAACGCATGCAGCCCCTTGATAACAAATGATCCAACGATCAACAATAATGCATCCAGCCCTCTCACATAAGAAACACAAATACATAAGCCCGGAGGATGACAAGTGTTGGCTGATAATAGGCTCTCACACGCGCGTCAAAGAAATTACAAAACATCACCTTGAAGTCTCTAGCGCTTTGAGATCGTACCCAACCAAACAATTCAGAGAAAAATACAGTTTCCAAAATATTATATTAACCCCAAAAACTTTATAAACCAATTTTATTAATAAAAACATTTATTCAAAAATGTTTAAAAAAAGTTTAAAAAGGTTTAAAATATATTTAAAAATTCCCAAAAATTATTAAAGCTCCAATTAAAGGGGAATTAAACACACACTCAATTTTAAAAAATATGAACACATGTATGCACTTCTAATTGTGTGTAGTGTGATTCATTTAATATCTTCATAGATCATTGAAGGGGATTAGAGAGATAGGTTCTGAGGCTTTTTGGATTCTAGGATGGACTACAAATTTTGTCAATATTTCCAAATTAGTTGAGCACTTATACAATGTAGACTTAAGCAAGTCAAAGGTATAAGGTGCTTCAATCTCCCCCTTTGGAAATATGAGACAAAATCTCCTTTAAGTTAGCTTAAAACTCGTAGGGAACAACAAAAAAAATAAAACCTAGTCCTATACAAAAGATTCTATCTACCCATATCCTAGAGAGACAAAAAATACATAACTCAACTATTTACAAATTTTTACCCTAGAAACGGTAGACAATCAGCAGAAGATATTCCTGCAAATATACACACTAAGATCAAGCAGTTTAGATGAAATGTGAACAAAAAGAACTTCATAAAACTCAAATTTCTCCCCCATTTTGTCTCAAATGGACAAAGGGTAAAACTTAAAGTCTTAAGAGTTTAATCAGCGCATACCATGCCTATAGAATTAGGCAAATACAGAAATCTGTTATAGTCCAAAGGTTTAGTGAACATGTCTGCAAGTTGCAGATCAGTAGGAAGGTAATGAATTTTTAATTCCTTAGTCTCAACAAGTTCACGAATAAAATGATGCCTTATTTTGATATGTTTAGTTCGCGAGTGTTGAACTGGGTTCCTAGATATGTTAATGGCGCTTTGATTGTCACAATACAATTGTAATTGTTCTTCTTTAATCCCATAATCACTTAACATCTGTTTGATCCATAACAATTGAGCACAACAACTTCCTGCTGCTATATATTCGGACTCAGCCGTAGATAAAGATGTGCAATTCTGTTTTTTGCTACTCCAACCAACTAAATTATTTCCAATATAATAACAGGCACCTGATGTACTTTTACTATCATCAGTACAACCGGCCCAATCAGCATCAGTATAACCTATGATGGTGCTACAGGTATCCTTAGTATACCTAAGTCCAAGGTTGAGAGTGCCTTTTATGTACTTGATTATACGTTTTACACTCAATAAATGGCTCTTTTTAGGGTTATTCTGGTAACGAGCACACAGACATACAGCATACATTATGTCTGGTTGTGATGCAGTTAGATAGAGTAGGCTACCAATCATACTACGGTATAGAGTGGAATCAACTGACTTACCAGTTTTATCTTTACATAATTTAACAGTAGTACTCATAGGCATTTTGGCGACTTTGGCATTCTCTAAACCAAATTTCTTAACAAGGTCTAAGGCATACTTAGCTTGAGAAACAAATAGACCATCAGAATTCTATTTCACTTGAAATCCTAAGAAAAGTTGTAGCTCCCCCATAAGGGACATGTGAAATTCCTTATGCATACTAGCAGAAAAGGATTTAACTTCAGAGTTTGAAGTTGACCCGAAAATGATATCGTCTACATAGACTTGGGCTATAATAATGTTTTTGTCAAAATGTTTGACAAATAGAGTCTGGTCATTTCCTCCTCTCTTAAAACCCTTATCCAACAAAAGTTGGAAAGGCGTTCATACCAAGCTCTAGGAGCTTGTTTTAATCCATACAAAGCCTTTTTTAGACGAAAGACATGGTTAGGGTATTTAGGGTCAATGAACCCTTTGGGTTGTTCTACATATGTCTCTTCGGACAGAATTCCATTTAGGAAGGCAGATTTGACGTCCATTTGATAAAGTGTGAATTTTAAGTAACACGCTATGGCGAAAAGAAGACGAACAGATTCAAGACGAGTGACAGGGGCAAATGTCTCGCTGAAATCTATCCCTTCTATTTGAGGGTAGCCTTGAGCAACTAGTCTAGCTTTGTTTCTAAGAATCACCCCATTTTCATCAGATTTGTTTTTAAAGATCCAACGTGTTCCAATAACATTTTTGTTTTGAGGCCGAGGTACGAGATACCAGACATCGTGAATGACGAATTGTAAAAGTTCTTCCTGCATAGCAGAAATCCAGTTTGTGTCATTCAATGCTTCATTAACATTTTTCGGTTCCACAAGGGAGACGAAACATGCATAATTAGCATAATTTCTTAACTGGGATCTAGTACGAATTGGCTCATTAGGATTACCGCCCACGTTGTCAATGGGATGATCTTTAGAGACCCGGCCAGGTACTTCTGGACTCTCAATAGGTAACGAGTCATCTATTTCTTGTGAATCAGTTTTGAAATCATTTTCAGATTCAACCACAATAGGTGATTCAGATATCTTATTTTTGACAATAGTGTCACTTACAATTACATTTATCGATTCCATAAGATCCTTAGTACGCAGATTGTATATACGATAAGCACGACTGTTTGGTGAGTATCCTAAGAAGATGGCTTTATCACCACGAGTTTCGAATTTAGACAGATGTTCTCTGTCTTTACAGACATAACACTGACTTCCAAAGGTTCTTAGGTATTTCAGATTAGGTTTCTTACTGTACCACAACTCATAAGGGGTTTGTTTAGAGTTTTTCCTAAGATAGACCCTATTAATGATGTGACAGGCAGTTCTAATGGATTCTACCCAAAAGTATTTAGGTAGGGATTTAGCATGCAACATGACACGTGCCATCTCTTGAAGAGTTCGGTTTTTCCTTTCAGCAATACCATTCTGCTGAGGCGTTTTAGGGGCACTAAATTCATGTTTGTAACCGTTGTAGTCACAATATTCCACTATTCCTGTGTCTATAAACTCTCCTCCTCTATCACTACGAATGCAATTGACTTGTGTGTCCTTCTCATTTTCAATTCTTAAAAGAATTTTCAAAAAGTTCTGAAACGTGTCAGATTTATGTTTCAAGAAGGCAACCCAAGTGAATCGTGTGAAATCATCAACCATGACAAGGATATAACTGTGTCCACAAAGACTAACAGTTCTAGAGGGACCAATAAGGTCCATATGGATGAGATCTAAAGGTCTAGAGGTAAGGATGTCTTTAACCTTTTTATGCGAAGTCTTAACTATTTTTCCTTCCTGGCAATGACCACAGGCAACACTGGAAATAGGTTTAATTTTAGGAATACCTCTAACTATCTCTTGACTAGACAATCTACCAAGGATATTATAACTTAGGTGACCCATACAATTATGCCAGATCTCATTGTCATCCATTCTGACAATGTTACAGGTTTCAGAACTAGTCTTGACAGTATAACAATTGTCAAATGTTCTAAATCCTGTAATAATGCATTCACCTTTATCATTTAAAATTTTACAATTGTTCTTTGAAAAGGTGACAGTATGGTCAGAGTCACAAAATTGTGATATACTTAGGAGGTTGGCTTTAAGACCTTTAACTAATAGAACATTTTCATGAACAGGCATTTCTTCTTCTTTTAGGGTTCCTTTACCTATGATCTGAGATGAGACACCATCACCAAAAACTACTTTCCCACCAGCAAACCTGGTTTTGTTTAGAAGTTTTGTTTCATCTCCTGTCATATGTTTGGAACATCCTGAATCTAAGTACCAACCAGATGAAGTGTGTTCATCTTTGAAAGCAGTGATGATAATGTTACACTTCATTTGGGGTAAAAGATCCTCTTTTCTAACCCAAATAGCTCTAGTTTTAATTTTGCGCAAGTTTGCCCTTATTTGATAAAATTTTCGAGATACAGATTGTTATCGAAAAACATTTGGAACAGCAAACTGATTGGTGTGAAAAAGTTGAGCTTTTGGTTTAGGAAAGTTTCTGGGAGCCTTTCTCTTAAATGAACTCTTAGTTTTGGTCTTTCTATTTCTGTAGTTAAAGTTCTTATCAGGTTGTCTTGGAAGGACATAGTTGTTACGACTTTGCCTAGAATAGTTAAAGTTCTTATAGACAGAAGTATTGTATATAGGGGTGTTTAGACGCCTAGCATAACAACCTTCAAAGGAGTGACCATAAATGTCACAGTAAGAGCAATATTGATTGCTTGAGGGATGAATTTCCTTAGGGAAACTCCTAAAGATAGGTTTGACAGCATTATGTTCAAAAGAGTTCTTCCTAGGAGCTATGGTCTTATAGGTAGAATCAGCCTTTCTGATCAAAGGACAGACGTATTTAGTCTTAAGTGCAGTGTCATCCTTAGAAGTACTAGACTCTCCAATGTCTTTCTGTTGTTGCTTTTGATCAAATTCATTTTTAATCAAATGAAAGTCAGGACATGTTTTAATTGGTCTTTTTCCCCCAGACACAAACTTAATAGGTTCAAGTTTTGTTGTTTGAGATTTGTTCTTAGGGCAAAATCCAATACCGGTTCTATCATCAGAATTGGTCTTGGAGTCAACAACAAAGTCAGTAAAACAATTTGAATTGTTTTCAAACTTAGAAAACTTTTTGAAAACGGTAGCTTTCTTTGTTTTTGCTTCCTCCAATTCTAATAATGTTCCCTTATATTTCATTTCCAGAATTTCATTAGTTTTAGTCAACTCTTATAATTTTTTATCAAAGGTTTCAATTTCAGATTGATGAGTCAGACACTGGTTAGTGTATTCTTCAGCATTCAACTTCACAATAAGACTTAGATCATCTAATTTCTTAGTAAGGTCTCTAACAGTCTTCTCCAATCTAGTTCCTTTTTTAAGAGTCTTAGCATACAAGGTATGGATATCAGGGAGGTCATCTGTGTCTGAGTCGCTAAGTGAAGTGTGTGTAGTGACCCTTAACGATTCAGTTTTAGTACTCACGCACCCATTTGCATCGTCATTATCGAGATCACTTTGACTCACACACATGGAACTAGAACTAGCAACATTTTCAGACAATAAAGCATCTAGGCCAATCAAAGGAGTATTCACACAAGCAAGAGTAGTAGCATCATTATCACACACATGAGTATCATCATTGTAAATGATCTTAGCATAAAAAGACATGCAAGGGTCAAGTTCATTAGATCATCAGAGTCACTTGAATCATTCCAAGTTTTATAGACATTGGCTCTATTGTGTGTGTTGGCTTTATTCAGATTAACTCTGCAGTCGTGTGCAATGTGACCTAGTTTCCCACATCTAAAACATTCTATCTTTTTAAGGTCTCTAGTGGGTCTGGAATTTTTGTCCTTAGGATGTTTGTCAAAGCCTCTATCATGAGGTTTGGGATTAGACAGAGTAGGATAATTAGGCTTGCCTTGTTTAGTTGCCTGTTTGTTTCAAAATTTGACAATTTTCTTAAATTGTTTAGACATTAAGGCAATCTGATTATCTAGTTTATCTATATCACACTCCTCATCAAAGTCAGAATTGGTCAAATTTGACTCAAGCTTAGGTATCTTAGAGGCAAAACTCAAGTTAGAGTTATGTTGTTTTCTTTGAGAATGATTCAATTGTTTCTTAAAGTCTAATTCCATTTCCACAGTTCTAAGTTTGCTACTGAGTAACTCAGGAGTAAGGTTTTGATCATTCATTTCCTCAATAGCATACCTCTTACTGTCGAACTTTTGTGGTAATGACCTTAGGATTTTAGAAACACTTTCATTTCTATCATAAGTAATACCATTAGCATGCAACTTAGTGACTATATCAGTTAAGTTCATGTAGAAATCATCAAAAGATTCAGAATCAGACATGATCAAAGAGTTGTACTGCTGGATAAGCATTTGAGTTTTAGTAGCTTTGACTCTTGAGTCTCCTTCATGTGCAGTGATTAATGTGTCCCATGCTTCCTTAGAAGTGGCACAAGATGAGATTCTTTTGAACTCATACTCATTAATGGACATAAAAATGGCATTCTTGCCTTTATTGTTATTGCGAGAAATGGTTTTCTCTTCTTGGGTAAATTCATTCAAGATTTTCTTTACCCTCTCATCACTTCCTTCAGTGGCTGATTTTGTAGGATAAGTGTACCCATTTTCGATAATATCCCAGACATCATCTCCTAAAGTCCCTTGGATGAAGGCAACCATCCTTACTATCCAGTAAGCAAAGTTGTTTCCATCAAAGAGAGGAGGTCTGGACAGATTACCAAACCTTTCATTCTTCTCGTCCATAGTTAGGTTTTTCAGAAAACGATTTCAGAAACACAAGATCTTTGAAAATAAAAAGTTAACAGGGCTCTGATACCAATTGAAAAACGTCGCTAATGCCGTTTAACACAAGGTTAAACTGTATAAGCAACTCCGAATGTTGGTTGGAGAAACCCTTTTCTTTTGAAAATAAAAATTATAAACAAGATTTGTTTACAAAGAAACTTAGGTACGAGATTAATTAAGATTGTGTAATCAGTTTTAAAACTAAGTCAGTTTCAAAAATTCAGCACACTTAAAGAATGAGGTGAGTAGATGAAGATAATCAACACAATGATTTTTAACGTGGTAAAACCTCTCCCAACAGAGGAAACATCCACGGTGACTTCTAAGTCACAAAAACAAAAGTCCACTAATAATAAAAATCAGTTACAAACAACACAACATGCAAGCACACAAATCAACCTATACTAAGTTTAGGAATATACCCCACTTGGCTCCTTCTAACTTCTGATAGATCTGATTTGTTGATGATGTTCTCTGGTTTGCTAACTTCCTTTGCTTTAGCTTCTTTACGTCGACTCAATGATCTCAGATCTTAAACACAACACTTCCAGTGTAGTAGTGTGTTAAGAGTTTGTGTAGTGATTCCTATTCACATGCATGAACTCACACACACTTAGATTTACAAACAGTCCTATACAAATTACATATAAAGTCTATATGCAGTGAGTTTGTTATTTTTCTTTCTTACAAAACCAAAAACCTTTTGACCTTTCAATATAACCCAGATTCCACGGAGATCTTGCTTAAGAAATCGGTCAAGATCTTTCTCAATCTCTTTTGAAAATGTTTAGGAGATTGAAAACCCTGCAAGTGCGAATCCAACTAGGTCAGGTTAAGTTTTGTAAAAACAGAAATCATAAAACATTTTTCAAACCAAAACATAAATGATTTTCTTAAACCAAGTTGAAAATATGCAGATCTAGTGAAAAATATAACATGCAGAGTCAGATCTAATATTTCTATGGAGAAAGAAACTAGATCCTTACTCTAACGTTTAAGTTGTGTACAAGATCAGAAATCACGAGGTTACAGCAACAAAATGAACAAAACTCTCTCTCTCTCTCTCTCAAACACTCAGGTTGTGTTTGGGGTAGGGTTTATGAAAGTTTGTTTCAGAGACGAAGTGTTTAGGGTTAGGGTTTGATTTTGGCTAACTGTTTCCCTTTCTCTCTCTTCTCTCTATTCTTTTCTCTCTTCTCTCACTTCTCTCTTCTCTCTCTTATTTTTTTCTCTCTGGAAGACGAATGCCCAAAAGTTCTCTAAGGCAGAGAAGGGAAGGGTATATATAGTGCCAGGGGAAGGTTCTGGATGATCGAGGCAAATCAAAGGCTGAGATCAAGTCTTCAAGGGTTTTGACATGATCCAATGGTTATAGAAAAGCGGTGGCTTAAAAGCATTGTGATTGGTTCATATGTATGCACTGGGATTAACCAAGAACGCATGCAGGCCCTTGATAAGAAATAATCCAACGATCAACAATAATGCATCCAGCCCTCTCACATAAGAAGCACAAATACATAAGCCCGGAGGATGACAAGTGTTGGATGATAATAGGCTCTCACACGCGCGTCAAAGAAATTACAAAACATCACCCTGAAGTCTCTAGCGCTTTGAGATCGTACCCAACCAAACAATTCAGAGAAAAATACAGTTTCCAAAATATTATATTAACCCCAAAAACTTTACAAACCAATTTTATTAATAAAAACATTTATTCAAAAAAGTTTAAAAAGGTTTAAAATATATTTAAAAATTCCCAAAAATTATTAAAGCTCGAATTAAAGGGGAATTAAACACACACTCAATTTTAAGAAATATGAACACATGTATGCACTTCTAATTGTGTTTAGTGTGATTCATTTAATATCTTCATAGATCATTGAAGGGGATTAGAGAGATAGGTTCTGAGGCTTTTTGGATTCTAGGATGGACTACAAATTTTGTCAATATTTCCAAATTAGTTGAGCACTCATACAATGTAGACTTAAGCAAGTCAAAGGTATAAGGTGCTTCAACCTCCACAACCAAAGAATTTATTATCTTCCTTCGTCTTTCTTATCTTATAACTAGAATAATGTTTTTACAATTGTCCATTTTGTTTGTGTTTAGAATATTTTTATTTACTTGGATCAAATTGATTTTCTCTCTAGAAAGCCTTCTTATTATTATTATAAAATTTAAAAAATCTTTTCAGAAACAGAGTCATGTCTTCTTCAACATATGCACTAATTTTTTAAGGTTTTGGGAACATGAGTGTTTTATTGCTAGAAAGTTTAAATGGATCATAATAATTGTTCTAACTTACACAAGTCATTGTTAGATATCCCATCAAGAATATTTACTTTGGTAACAAACCTCAAAGCTAAGGATCTCAACAAGTTCTCTATTACCTTAGTTTACAGTATCCTTTCTCCAAAATTCTATGAAGTTTTGACCACCTACATTAACCTAGTATAATACTTGAGAGTTCATATACTTGAAGGGGAGATGGAGAGAGAGTACCCAAATAAAAATGTATTGTTGTAATAAAGGCAATATTTTCTTCTTAATTACTTTTTGGTACAAAATGACAATATATGCTTATGAGATAATGATTTTTACTAATTATATTATACCAAATTTTATCTTCAATATTTGGTGATTATTATAAATGGAAAAAGGGTAAAGCAATCACACAACACCAAGACGTACGAGGAAAAACCCACTATAGGGAAAAAACCTCAAGCCAATTAGAACAAAAAATTATAGAGATTTAAAAATAAGAATTAATGACTTATAATCATACAAGATTCTAACTTCACTATCCACTCCTTCACCCACTATCTTTCATAGAATGGTCAATAATTGGAGTACGCTACATAATCACCACATGTTTTTGCATCAACCATTGTATTCCAATATTCATCACGAAATTGAAATGTCTTATTTGTAGTTAAAGATCCAAAAATTTCTACCTAAATGAATAAGTGAGAATACACAAATATATTTCTAGCATCTTAGGATGTGATATTATTGAGGTTGATGGAAGTGTTAAACGTGTTTGGCTAATCCAAATAAATGCACAAGTATTTTTGAGATATTAAAAATTTTAAGCCTCTCATGAACAAAGTTGGAAAATATTTGTTTCAAGTCTGGATAAGAAGTAATCAAAGTTCAAACAACTTTAAATTCTAATTAAAGTAATGATATCTCCAAAACACTTAAAGAGGCTTAAAGAAAAACATTAGTGACTAGTAATTTTCAACATGTGTTTTTCCCTTTTAAAAAACCAAGTTCTCAAAAATTAATATTTAGTTTTAATGGAGATAAGAAGAACATAATTTGTAAAAAGGAATTTTTGGACACAAGCTCTTTAAGACCTAGGTGGTTTTTGTCCATACAAAAAAATATTTCTTACTACTCTATTCAAAATATATGGTAGAAAAAGTGAATCTCACCAAAGAGATTTTTGTGGCTCCTTTCCTGAAGCGAATCTTCACTGACCGAGGTCACACATATGACTAGATATAATTATACGAGAAAATAATGTGGGCAACTTACTAATGCGAATGTTTGCTTCGTTGAAGCAAACTAGGTCACACATGAGACCAAAGTTTTCCCAATTTTTCACAATTTCACAAAAATCATAATTTTCTTATGAAACTTATGAACCAAGTAATTCTAAATAAAAAAATATTAATTTTAACATAAGTGTTAAATATGAAGAATATATTGAATCATGTTTTTGGAAACCTTGAAAAATATAAGTTAAATTAAGACCATTTTCAATTAAGAAAACATTTAACTATGAGCTAAATTCTAAGTCTTCTGAGTCATTTTTATCTTCGCCCAAAAATTGAATATATCTTTATGCGAAGCTTTGCTAGAATGGCCTAAAGGACTTGTAAAATTGAATAAGACAATCTAAATAAGACTGGCTACACAATTGTATATATAATTTTATAATCTTCCTTGGTTCTATTTAATGAGAAAATATACAAAACAAAAATATTTGAATAAAAGAAAGCTAATCTATCAACCTATGACACATGACAAAATCTTGAAAAAGGCAAGAGATCAATATAACTCCTATAACCTCAACAACAAGAATCCAATGAATCCAAAGGAGATAAATTGTTGTTATTAAGTTGCCATAGACTATCAAATTGGATAACAAAACCAATGTGTATAAAAGAAAAGTAATCAAGATTTAATAGTATAAATAAGATAGATATGAATATAAAGGTATGAATTATCTAAATACATAAAGTATATCCAAAGTCTAGCAGTTATGTATCCTAAGATAGAACAATGAAGCATTGTAGTGTATATATATACATACATACATATATATATATATATATATATATATATATATATATATATATATATATATATATATAGTGTTCCTTTAACTCATTTTCATGTGCAAATTTTCATAGAGTAATTAAATAGATCCCTATAATTTAACCTTCTCCCCCCGTTTTGTCATGAAATTAACAAAGGAAAAAACCTTAAATTAAGAGTCAGGTATAAATAATGAAAGAGTGAAAATTTTCATATCAAATTTATTAAAGTAAATGTTAATGCAGAAATTCTCCATCTACGAGGACCAATCAGAAAAGGACACATGTCATCCTACGTGGCAATATTCGACACCCAGGAGAGTTTGTCGGCATCCGAGGAGTGTTAGTCGGCACCCGAGGAGAGTTGGTCAGTACCCGAGGAGTGTTAGTCGACACCCGAGGAGAGTTGGTCAGTACCCGAGGAGAATTAGTCGACACTCGAGGAGAGTTGGTCGGCAACCGAGGAGAGTTGGTCGGCCCCCGAGGAGAGTTGGTCGGTACCCTAGGAGAGTTAGTCGGTATACCAACCAGGAAGATCAAAGGATAACTATATATTTAATGTGCATTAATGAAGATGACATCGCATTTAATGAGCCTTAATGTACATTTATACTGTATTAATAGATTACAACACATAGCATACCAAGCAATTCAACAATTAGATTCGTTGAATGTAGACATAAATGTCTACATACAATGAATCTCTTTATCTCCCATCACTATAAATGCATGTATCCCCTTAGCCAAAAACGAGAGATCCAGGAGAACCTAGAAACACCATACACAAGATACACATCCTTTCTCTCTCTACACCTTATGGTGCTATTGTAAACCCCTGGGAATAAAATAACAGTGGACGTAGGCTTTATTCATAGCCGAACCACTTTACAAACCTTTGTCTCTTATATGTTTGATGTGAATGTTTATCTTCATCTTCAATCTCATCCTCATCATTTATCTGCTGTTGACGCCACTAAAATGACAGTGGCCATTTTCTGTCTTCAACAGATTGGCGCAGTCTGTGGGAACGTGTTACAAGCATTGTTCTCCATCAAAAGCTAAGTTTTTATTTTCTCTACGTATAATCAATTATACATACATCTGTTGATTCAATCATGATTTTTATGTTTATATACATAAATTAATTGTCCAATTTTTATCTGCAAAATATTGCATATCATGATTTTAAAATCATAACTGTTAGATTAATTCTCATTTAGAAATCTGAAAAATAATGGATTTCATAAATCATAACTTTTTGCTTGATTCTCAAGTTTCAATTTTATATCATGGAATAAATATTTTAAATGATTACATATACCAATATATATGACGGTGGTAAGATTTGATCATTTTCATTATAAATTTTGTAAGATCTTTTATGTCTATTCAAATTCCCATCATATTTTTAATCAGAGAATGGGAAAAGTTAAAATCAAGAACAATTTATCTCTCTCGATAATCACGATTCTGACCCAGATCTTCTTTAAAAGTTCTCATCAATTTGATTCATAAAAAAATAAATAATACATATATATATGTTTATATTCAGTGTTAGACAATTTTCATCATGAACGTTAAGCTTCTATGGCTCTTCTTGAAAATGTTCTGGGCAAACACGTTTATGTAATGAGTTACATCAAGGAAAAAGATTTGACATATGTTGATTCACATATTTCACATCTTCTACAAGGGAGTAAAATTTCAAAACCATTATTTTTCCTCTTGGATATTGATCCTATTTTCTCTTAGATCTGATGATTTCTATTGGTTATCTCTTAGATCTAAGAATTTTGATTTGTTACGATTTATTAATTCTGATAAAGATTGATTTATTGGTTCGATGATTGATTTTTGGTATAATTTTCGTAATGATTTTTATCATCCACCGTATTTTCTATCTCCACAAATGGAAAATAGGAAGGAAACCCAAAATAACCTTCTTTCTCCTGAAAAATCTCTACCCACTTTCGTAAAGAAGATGAAAAATGAACAGTCGCTCAAGAAAGGCCAATGGAGAAACATTCCCAGGGAGATGAAGAAATTTTGGATTTATTAAATTCATATCAATCGTTTTGACTTCAACCGTCTACAGCAACAAAAATAATGAAACTGGGCGGCATAAAAAAAATAACCGGATGATCATCCACCTCACAACTTGGTTCGGTTTCAGATCAACAAAAAATTTCAATCCCAGGATTATATTACTCTCCGATTCAAAGTTTTCCTGCCTTGGGCTCAAAGGTCTCATGAATATGCAACTACTGTTTAGCATCAATTGTGTGAGGATGAAACATCCAGAAGAAGGTCGTCGGATGAGTATTTCTGGTCAGTGAAAAACTATGTGAATTTTTGCTCTACTTAATCGGAATAAAGAAGTAATCTCCTCGGTATATCTCATTGACAAGTATTGTTGGTCGGTAGCATTTTTGTTAGTCGGAACCATCTACTGTTGGTCGGCGACATTTAGTTGTTACTCGACCAAAATTTGTTTACCAGACCATTTTTGTTGGTCGGTGGTAGGCTGTGAAGATCCATCAGCAACATTGGAGTAGATCGGCAACACCTCGGTGGTTGTTTCAAAACAAGAACATCTGATCGACATCTACTTTTGATAACAAAGAAATAGTTGGTCAACAACTTAAAAGGCCAAAGTTGGTCGGAAACAAGTTTTAGCCGAAACAAAGGTTTCTTGATCGTATGTACATGGTCGGCAGATCAAAATGAAGGCATTCCAACACTGACGTCACACGATGCTGGTCGGCGATACCACTAGTCAGAGATGGTTATCACCTATTGACGAGGAATGCTGGAATGGAGGTATGACAAATTTATTTGCCCAGATTATTAATTTTGACAAAGTCAAAATTATTACCATTGCTACCTATTTATTTTTCTCACAGTTCTCTGACAAAATAAATGTTTTAAAATTAAATAAAATATATCCCTGAACTTTATCTTAGAATAAATTTTTCGATCCCATATTTGAGCATTTATTTAAAAATAAAATTATTTTATAAAAAGACCAAATCAAACCTTATGACATCTAGTTGATAAAAAATTGCTCACATTGACACACATTTGGCACAAAACATTTTATTTCATATTTTGAAATTTTTATTACCTTATGTCTGAGCTGATACATATTATATGATATTTAGCTGAAAAATTTTGCTAATGATAATTTCTATGAGAATCAATCTCAACAGGTGTTCGAGCAACTTATTAAATGCCGCATGTACAAGATTCACCCCCAAGAGTTATCCTTTTATCATGTATTACACATCAAGAGGAGCTCCATGACTTACTATTTGTTAGTCGATGTCATCTATTTCTACTCGGCAGTTCTCATACACTTGGTCGGCATCAAGTCGGCAACAATCCTCCACCGAATTTCAGTTTACCAATTCCAGTCATCAATAAAGAACGGTTGAAAAACTTCTGGCATAGGTCGGCTGTAAAAAGTCGGGGCACCTCATAATTGTAAGTATGGCCGAATGATTATTGGAGAGCAGGTCGGCAACCAGTACTACAACAATAAACATCACCAGCACCAATTTTGTTGGTCCACTATATATAGCTAGTCAAAAAAATCAAATGTTGGTCGAAGGCATTTCATTATGTTCGGTGACCATCCAACAGCTGGTTGGCAATATCAATGCACCATTTTTGTTGATTGGCGAAATCCCTCTGCTGGTCAGGGACCATTTGCTTCTTGGTCGGCACTATATATTCTCCAACCTGAGACATCCCCAAATGCTGGTTGGCAACACCCATGCCGTTGGTCGGCAATAGTATAATCTTGGCGTATTAAAAAAGCGGAGTACGCCAGATATTTCTTTAAACACGAGTTCATCTTGGGGGTAAACATGGGGCTTAAGTTTTTTTTTTTAAACTTGTGATCACCCCAAAAAATATTTTTAAAGCCAAGTGATAAATAATTTTCAAACATCAACTTATACCTGATTAGTTGTTGGAGATTAAATAACTTTACAAAAAACTCTACGTCTTATTTATGGCGCATATCTAATAATAATTTGTCCATCTCACACACATTTGGCATAAAACACATTAATTCATATTTTGAAATTTTTATTGCCTTATGCTGATACACATCACATATTGTTTGGCTAAATCATTATTCTCATGACAATAATTATTTGATCTAGTCTCGACAGGTGATCGGGCAGCTTATTAAGATTTCATAGGGACGATATTAAATCCCGACGAAAGCTCAGCCACAATCTTAAACCTCTGGAAACTATTATTGGTCAACATCAGGCAATTTTGCCTCAACATATCTGCCAACATATATTATTTCATTTTTTGAAATTAATATTTTTATTTCTCAAGCATATACATATCATATATTGATTGGATGAGTAAATTATTCTCATGACTAATCAATTCAGCCAACACATATGGTAGAGCAAGTTATTAATTTTTACAGGTACAAGATTCAACGCCGACGAATGCTCAGAAACAATATGGAAACTATTATCATTGCTCAGCATTATGAAATTTCACCTCAGCAAGGAACTATATATTTTATTATTGCTCTAATTTATGCTCAAGCACGAATTATTCTATGTATATCCGTTCGGATTCATATTTTATATTTATCTCAGCATGGAGCTCGAAAAATTTATTCTCTCTATATATATTCAGCTTCAAGGAAGTCTTCAACATGTATTATCTTATTCCCAACAATCTGTTGGTCAGCGCCGAGGAGGCCTCCTACATTTATTATATTTTATTCCCAATAATCTGTTGATCAGCGCCGAGGAGGTCTCCTACATTTATTATATTTTATTCCCAACAATCTGTTGATCAGCGCCGAGGAGGTCTGCAGCATTTATATTATCTTATTCCCAACAATCTGTTGAGGAGGTCTCCAGCATTTATTATATCATATTCAGCTCCGAGGAATAACTATAACATTTATTATATTTCACCCCCAACAGATGGTTGGTCGGGGTAATTCTTATCTATATTCAGGCCCGACAAAGTACTCGGCCATTTTCTTATATTCTGGAAAATATCATTCTTATTCGGCATTATGCAATGTTGCCTCGACAGATCAGCAAGACAGTTTATTATTATTCTAAATCATTCTTTATGTCTATGCATATTTATATTATCTTATTCCCAACAATCTGTTGGTCAGCTCCGAGGAGGTCTCCAGCATTTATTATATCTTATTCCCAACAATCTGTTAGTCAGCTCCAAGGAGGTCTCTAGCATTTATTATATCTTATTCCCAACAATTTGTGAGTCAGCTCCGAGGAGGTCTCCAGCATTTATTATATCTTATTCCCAACAATATGTTGGTCATCTCCGAGGAAGTCTCCATCATTTATTATCAAAAATATTTCCCAAAAATGCCAACTAAGGTTGGTTGGGAAGAAAAAATATTTCCCAAAAATGCCAACTAAGGTTGGTTGGGAAGAAAAAATATTTCCCAAAAGTGCCAGCTAAGGTTTGTTGGGAAGAAAAAATCCACCAACTCAGGTTGGTCAAAAATAAGAAGCTGTCAATTACAGTTGGTCGGAAACATTATATGAGTATGTGAAATCGATCAAGCAAAAAGCATTCAAAGTTCACATTCCACACTTGGGGGCTTCTATTAAAAATTCAGTTGTTCATTCGGTGGAACATTCTCATAACATCATACAGTCGAGCACCAAATTCAACTCCATAAACTTACATAGTCGGGGCCCCGACTAATTATCATTCAGAAGTTGTTTTTCTTGCTCGAGAATTAGTTCAGGAGGCTATTGAAGTTTAGGAGGAATATTGAAGTTCAGGAGGTATATTGAAGTTCAGGAGGCATATTCAGGAGTTATTATGCACATACTATTGAAGTTCAGAAGTCAAATTCAGCATCTACAGCACTGAGATCTGTACTACTACTGTCCCGACCAACATTGAAGAAGAAGTTGTATGAAAATGTTTCGAAGTCCACCACTAGCTTGGTACTACTCAGATTGAAGAGTTGGGTTCAAAAGCTATTATGTTACTCGACAAAGTATTCAGAGGATTATAAATCAGAAGAATCAAGCAAGTGAAGTTAGCACTCAGTTGCTCGGCACAGGAGGCAGTTGGTCGGCTAGCAAACCAATCAACATACTTGAAGATTATGACAAGCTACAAGCTGCATACTATGGCATGGCTGCATCCAAGTTCCCAGGGGTGATACATAGCACACGGAGTTCCTCAAAAGAAATATTAGCAACTATCGATCAGCCTGCATCATATGTCATCCAGGAGATAATGCACTTTATGTTGAACAAATCAAGAAGGTAGATCAAGAATTTCACGAGCACCGAGCAACACTGCAGAATAAATACTCCATCCTTTCAAGTAAACCATCAAGCATGGAGCATTGGGGGCTTCTGTTAACGCAAAAATTCTCCATCTACGAGGACCAATCAGAAAAGGACACATGTCATCCTACGTGGTAATATTCGACACCCAGGAGAGTTGGTCGGCATCCGAGGAGTGTTAGTCGGCACCTGAGGAGAGTTGGTCAGTACCCGAGGAGTGTTAGTCGGCACCCGAGGAGAGTTGGTCAGTACCCGAGGAGAATTAGTCTGCACCCGAGGAGAGTTGGTCGGCCCCCGAGGAGAGTTGGTCGGCACCCGAGGAGAGTTAGTCGGCACCCGAGGAGAGTTGGTCAGCATACCAACCAGGAAGATCAAAGGATAACTATGCATTTAATGTGCATTAATAAAGATGACAGCGCATTTAATGAGCCTTAATGTACATTTATACTGTATTAATAGATAACAACACATAGCATACCAAGAAATTCAACAATTAGATTCATTTAATGTAGACATAAATGTCTACATACAATGAATCTCTTTGTCTCCCATCACTATAAATATATGTATCCCCTTAGCCAAAAATGAGAGATCCAGGAGAACCTAGAAACACCATACAGAAGATACACATCCTTTCTCCCTCTACACCTTATGGTGCTATTGTAAACCCCTGGGAATAAAATAACAGTGGACGTAGGCTTTATTCATAGCCGAACCACTTTAAAAACTTTTGTCTCTTATATGTTTGATGTGAATGTTTATCTTCATCTTCAATCTCATCCTCATCATTTATCGCCATTTTAGTGGCGTCAACAGTAAATATACTATAAATAAATGTTGTTCAATTCATGAAACATATAGAAAGACGTACACAACTTAACTACACAAGCATATATAAGATAAAACTATATAAGGCAATAAAGATAACATAAAAGATATTTTTTTTAAGAAAGACAGACGGTACCTCCACAAATTTTATTAAAAACAATAGAGAAATGGACTCTCTAATGGCATGTACAAGCTTTAATTATCAAAGATACCAAGAAGAAATCCTGAGAACGAAACAAGAAAACTTATAAAAAAAGCTGAAAATATGGGGATTTATCAATATCCCCATTACAAGAGCTAATGCAATAGTTACATTTGGGAATTTCTATTATTCCCATTACTAATAGAATATTTAGACATTCTGATAGATGGAAAGTTCCACTTGTCTAAGTTAATGAATCCTCTAGTTAATTTGGGCAGCTCTTCAAACAACTGAAATTGACTTTTAAAACCAGATTTAGCTCCAAAAATAGCTAGTGAGTCAGCTACAAAATTAGCCTTTCTAAGGGTGACCATCCCCAAAATATCTCATCCTCACCATCTCCCGCGGGGCGGGGAAAAAAGAGGGGAGAAAAGGACTCGCACCCACGTACTCACTAGGAGCGTTTCGACCGTCATCAGTGTGGGGTGAATATAAACAGATGGAGTCGCCAACCTATTTTGCACAAAACAGGCAAAAGAACATGTCACCGCCTCGACAGAGCGACATCAAAACAAACTAATGCTTACGAAACCAATAGTTCGAAGGTTCGGGCTAAGTTATGGAATGAGAAGGTGTTAGGCACCCATCCTTCCCTTTCGGTATCTCATGGGATTATGTTATTGTTTTCCTTTATTTATCCGTTAAGAGTGTGTGTGTGTGTGTGTGTATAATGAAGATCAGATTCTCCCAACTCATACCATGGAAGAGATAGAGTGAGGTCATCCATAGGAATGTTCCCAAAACAATATATAGAAAATATGATTTATGTGTTTATCATGATATTGGTCGTCATGATGAAATGATAATATGTGTTGGATAGAACACTAATAAGGACCACAAGCATAATAGGTATGATAAATGCGGAAGTGAGGAATTTTGGGAAAATTGAAAAGTTTAAAAATTGGACTCGAGTTTCAGATTTAATTCGAAATGCCTACCTTGCCTGTAAAGGCATCAAAGTCCACTTATTTCGCATGCGGCATAAGGGTGGGGTTTATCCCATAGATTCGAACGGGATTTTATTATAGATGTATGTGTAGAAAATTTGTTTCAACTTTAGAAAAGTGTGATTGATAATCTCGTTTGAAATTTACGGGCATAACCCTCTTTTTGTTTGTTTTGGGTTTTTTATAGAAAATAAAGTATGTACAATATAACTAATAAATATGTGAGATGTTTATGTGTATGAACTAAGGCAAAACTAGATTATGAATCAAATGTAATTAATGCAAAAATAAGAAATTCAAAGAGAGGGAAGGATTTGGAACTTTTTTGGAGAATGGAAGCTTGTTATTGATCTTGGATGAACTCTCTTGAAGCTTGATATGAATGTTGGATGAGAGAGAACGAGGTTTTTGCCAAATTAGGTGTGAAAAGGATGGGAATTTAAGATTGAATAGAATTTCACATAAGGAAACTCCGCTGATTACGAGGGAATGTTACTGAGATCACTGATACTGATGGATCTGAGGTGTGCTTTGGGAGTGAGGTCAAGCCATTTATTTATTGGATCAGGGGTGGTTCTAATCGTCACGGTCCCAGCCCTGCTCATCGACAGGTAACCAAGGCACACTTCCGATGGCAGGGAAATGGACCTACCAATCGACAGTCTCCTGTAGATTTTTTTGAAAAAATGGTCTTAGATATCAATCTGTTGATCCAAATCACGCATGTGGTAGTACATTAGAAAGGTAATTGAAAGAATTTTAATAGTCCTTTGGACCTCTCCCGGGTCCGGGAGTTGACTTTGGGTCAAATATGGCTCGGAAGCGCACGCTGGTCCTCTGGAGAGGAGATCATCAGACAGAAACGGATCGTTCATCCGAATGGTAAGTCAGAATTGCTCACGGGATGGACTGTTGGAAAGGTTAGGAAATGTACTTTGACATTTCAAAGAGTTTCACTCGGTTCGAGAAGTTGACCATGGTCAATCGGGGCTCGAAAGTGTTAGATGACCTCTCAAAGAAAACGGATCATTTGTCCGTGTTGTAAGTAAGAATCGTGCATAGGGCGAACGATTGGAAAGGGTATTTAGTTACCTTTTAATATTCATTTAGTATCGTTCGAGCTCAAGAGTTGATGTTGGTCAAATAGAACTCAGGAGCGTCAGTGGCCTCGGGATCAGTTTTCGAGGGGAAATGGGTTGTTCATTCAAACATTTATGTTATTTTGCACATAGGGAGGACCATTACAAATGGATTTTAGTGCCCATAGAGGTTTGAAAGAACTTTCTATCTGGAGATAAAGTTGATTGGGTTCAAATCGGGGCTCGGGAGCTCCCGATAGCCTATAGATCGATTTTTGATGGTAAAATTGTTCGTTTGTCCGAATTATTATGCCAATTTACGCATGGGGTAGACCGTTGGAAAGGAAATTTAGAGACCTTTAAGATTCATTAAGATTTTCCTCTAACAATAGAGTCGATAGAAGTCAAACAAGTCCTAAAAGTTCCCGATGGTCTCTATATCGGTACTCGGAGTATGACCTAGGGTTTATTATGAAATGGGGAGGTGATAGGGATCGAAGGAGAGACTTAGGGGGTCCTAGAATGTGGTGTCTAAAGAGCCCCTCGATGGGTGATCTTGGAACAAGTGAAAGCCATCGAATAGACACCACATGATGTTTAGGAAAGAGGTCGATTATGCGGACCAAAAGGACGAGGATGACCGATTAAGAGGGTCGAGGCTAATTCTGAGGACCTAAGAAAATGTTGAGGATAGCTGATTCTACTGGCTGAGGTTAATTCTAAGGAACTAGGGAGGGAGGGACCAATTATGCGGGCCGAGGTCAATTCTAAGGACCCAAGTAGAGATGACCAATTCGCGGGTCGAGGTCAATTCTGAGGACCAAAGTAGAGATGACCAATTCTGTGTGTCGAAGCCAATTCTGAGAAATTAAGTAGAGATAACCAATTCCGCATTTCGAAGTCGATTATGAGGGCTTAAGTGTAGGTGACCAATTCTGTGGGCCGAAGACAATTATGAGGGCTTAAGTAGATATTACCAATTCTGCGGGTCGATGAAAATTCTGAGGGCTTAAGGTAGAAGTGACCAATTCTAAACATCGAAGCCAATTATGAGGGCTTAAGTGGAAATGACCAATTCTTCGAGTCGAAGCCAATTATGAGGGAATCAGGTAGAAGTGACCAATTCTGAGGGTCGAAGCCAATTCTGAGGGCTTATTTTGAGGTGACCAATTATGTGGGTCAAAGATAATTATGATGGCTTAAGTAGAGGTGACCCGTTCTGCAAGTCGAACCCAATTTTGAGGGCTTAAGGTAGAAGTGACCAATTTTGAATGTCGAAGCCAATTCTAAGGGCTTAAGTAAAGATGACCAATTCTACGGGTCGAATCCAATTCTGAGGGCTTAAGTTGTAGTTTTTTGGGGGAAATTATCTTTGTGGTTCCGCCAGGGATTTTGGGGAAGCATCTGATTTTGAATTTTTGGTTCCACTGGGGAAGAGGAATTAATTCACGGATTGGATGTTTCCTTACTAAGAGAAGTTGGTGGGGAGATATTTAATTGATCTTGGGAATTTCGTCGGGGAGGTAAGATTTCTGTTGGGAAATTGAGTGTGGTAAAAATTCTTTTCTTAGTAAAAAATTTCTAAAATTCATTTTGTAATTTTAGGAATTTCCTAGGGACTTTTTGGGATTTCGGCATTTTTAGGGAATTTTTGTACGAAATTTCAAGGAGGGTGCTGACCGACATGGTGTAGGAGGTGACAAATGGTAATGGCACGATCTTTGGGGGAACCTCGAGTAGGTGAAGGGAAAATATTGATTCGTATGTTATTGGTAGTGCGTCAGGTTTTTCATGGCCTAATGAGCGATCGGGTAAATTATTCTTTCCTCTTGAGACCATTTTTCTTTGATGACATTTTTTTAATATTGATTTTCAGTTGGGGATCTTGCAGGTGACCTTCTATCCTTGAAGAACGGCCATCCAACACACGAGGGTGGCTGGGGGAACGAGCAGATGCAGTGCTTGCTGGCACATGAGTTAAGCTACTCTTGTTATCTAAGAGATAGAGATTAGTTCGTCAGGTGATGGAGGAAGAGGTGATGGCGCCACCTGCGAAGTCCCCGATGTACATAAGGCAAGAGAGGGAGATGTCAGATGATGTGCGGGTAGTAGCGATGATGGGCGAGCCTTACTCGTCATATATCGACACGACGATGACATATGATTACCTGGATTTCATGTGAAGATGGTTGATGTCGCCCAACATATATTACATGATATTTCTCCCCATGCGGGTTCGAGTCGGCCAGTGGGGTCTTCCCACAGCTCAGGTGGTGCGTTGACATCGGCATCGGCGATAACCTCAGAAGTTCCCTTTGTGCAATTGGCTCCTTCTTCTTATAACATCCGATGGCTGATTGAGGGTTCTTGCGTATGTTGCACCGTCCTAATGAGATTGACCCAAAAGACCTGGGGCTGATGGAGGAGTTTCTCTAGCTAGTGGTATACTTTTTATCTCTTTGTCTTTTGATTTCCTGATTTATTTCTTTACCTCAAACTGATTGATTTTCTCTTTTCTATTTTTCTTGCAGCATATCCGGGTGTCGACCGCCGGGCTGATGGATGTTCGAGAATTAATAGCTTCTGCGACTGCTCATATTCGGGATTCAATCCCAGTTTCATCTTGTCTAGTGTTGTATGCTTCATCTGATGAGGGGTATGGTTTGAGGAGTGGAGGTATGTCATCTAGTTAACGAGGAAAGAGAGCGCACAGCAGGGATGGAGGTTCTTAGTGAGAGAGAGAGAGAGATAGAGAGGGGGAGATAATGTATATGGGTTCGGTCTAAGTCCCATTGTATTTTCCTTTCCTACAATATGTAATAAACAATATCTATGGAATAAAATGAAGTTTTTGTTAATTTTAGTGACTTAATGCGTATGCTTTTTTTGTTCCTTTGTTGCTAAGACCGTAAAAAGAATTAAAAATGATTTGAGAGAAATTTATTTTAAAACAAGATAAGTAAAAACATAAGGATAAGGAAATTCAGAATTTCTTTTAAGAATAAAAATTATTTTTATTGATTTTTTTTATTTTGACAAAAAAGGAAAAAGGGAATTTTCCGGGGTTGCTAATCGGCATGCCCCTTATCCTGCCTATCGGCATGTCAGCCCAGTCCAATCAACTCAAGGCTTTGATTGCACTTTCTTCAATTGCTTGGTACTTGGTGGGATAAGTTTTTCTCCGATTTCAGCAGGGTTGTCTTTGGTAGATGCTTTCCAAGTATAAATAGGGGGCATGGGTAGAGCATTTTCTTCACACTTCCACATTCCTTATCTTTTTCATTCTTCTTGCTTATTATCTCATGAATTTTGTGATATGGCTCTCCCTAGAAGTGTTGAATTTTCTACCTACCTCGAAACTTTGGAGGCAATGTGGTTGAATTTTCTACCTACCTCGAAACTTTGGAGGCAATGTGCTCCTACAATGTCAACTACAATGCTTTCAACGTGCTTCGAATTTCATTATGGCTCAACCGAGCTATAGAGTGGAACATGTTAATGGTAGCAGTGGAATTCGAGTACCCTAAAGACCAAGTTTTTTACTTTGGGTTGGATGAAGTATGTCTAACCTATGAAGAGTTCTCTGCCATGCTTAGGATAAATCCCAGTATTGTGGCAGCTATGCCTAAATTTTCCCAATCCCCTAAGAAGATGTTCCCGGGACTGCTCCATATCTCCCCTTCGGCGGCTAGGTCACTGGTTACGGGAGGAATGGTTTCTCTTCCTGTCGTGCTGCATTCTATGCATTTGCAGGATGTTGGTAATGCTGGCTATGCTGGAGCCTTCAATTTGGACTTTATTTTAAAACTATTATTGGTGATGGGGGAACTGTTGGTGAAACCACAACTCGTAGTCATTACTTTATGGATGTCGTACCATCAAAATCCTGCGGTGGTGATATTGGCGGAGACTCTGAATGGTCCGAATGCCTGACGGGAAGGCCGTTATGACTTCCTGAGGGGCAGCCCCGTAAAGTTGTTTGTGGCTATCGGAGAGATTCCGTATGGTGTTCCATCCTGAATATCCTTTGTCAGTTGTGCTAAAATTCTTTGCGCGCTACTTTATTAATATAAGCCTCGATATTGAGAGTTGGGAGAAATGGTTTATGGAGCACGGGGATCGAGGCTTACGTTGGTCAGTGCCTTGGTGGGGGGATCTGCTGCCCATTCTGGAACTGGGGGAATACAAGTGTGTTAGGTTGGTTGACCTTAGACAAACCTCTTTTTACTTTTCCTGATGGCTCCTGCACTAATTTGGCTGGGAACAAATTGTGCCACCTCGAACACTAGACCTTTTTCCGGAGGACGACTTGACAAAGCATATGCGTATGCGGCTAGGATATTTATGGGAGAATCTAGACTGTCGAATCGTCCTTCCCAGTCTTTTGGTAGAGTCTAGTATATTTTCGGGGACTACATGAAGTCGTTGTGAAGAAGAGTAGTTGCCAAAATGTTGGTTGTGGAGATCGGGTAAAGGTGGTTTGCCATATCTAACACCCTAGAGGAAGGTGTTATTATTTTCCCTACGCCGGTACGGGCTTACTGTTCTATGGAGTGTCTGCGGCATTCTATTCAGGCAAGGGAGGTTTGCGGACCCCATGACGTGGATGATGATGGAGTAACAGTTGCGGGTAGGATCCCTGGGAAGTTTATTTATGAAGCTTTGTATGATGTTTCTGGTTATGAAGGTTATTTAGGTTGTGTGGGAATAATTTTTGCAAGGTAGTTGGTTTATTTTTTGGTTTGGAAAGTAGGAATAGGTTGTCAAGGGAAGTTGTTTGACTCCTTATGTTGATGTAATCGTAATAGGAAATAAAATATAGAAAATTTTAATTATATGTCTATACCTCTTGATGAGTTTTTTATTTGAATTATCTATACCGATCGCTAAGGCATACAAAATCATTTTGTTCATGTAAATGATAAAAATCAACCATCGTTATCGGGATAAGAATATAATTTTGTGAAAAAAGGGGGTCGTGCTCATGTAACGGGTATGAGCTGCCTACATACCTCTAGGGGTGTTGAAATTTTTCTAAGTTCCATTTTTGAAAGCAAAAGGATTTTTAGAGGATCAGGCCTCACATAGTTCAAAGTAGAGGGAAATGAAGAATTTTTTTCGTTTTTTTAAGAACAGAAGGGAGATGAGAAGAGTCGTAGCGCGCCGAGATTTAGGACTAGGGGTAGAATTTCTTGAGACAGTCCAGGTTGACTGGACGGGCCATCTCCTCTCCATTGAGGCTAGTGAGCATAGCGAGGCCTCTAGACATGATTTTTTTACAATGTAGGGACCACTCCAATTAGGCTTGAATTTTCCTTTGGGGTCCCAAATGGGCTCTCCTATTTCTTTGAGGGTTAAGTCCCTTTTTTGGACACCACGGTCCTTGACTCTCTTATTAAATGATCGCGCTATTCGGCGATGGTATCCTTGTATATGATATAGAGCCTTCAATCTCCTTTCGTCCAAGAGTGTCAGCTCGTCAAGATGGCTTTGTTGCCAGTCTTCCTTGTTGACTTTTATTTTCTAGCATGATGCGTAGCGATGGAATTTATAGCTCCACGGATAGGACTGCTTCCATGACGTATACTAAAGAGTAAGGTGTAGCCCCAGTAGATGTTCAAACTGAATAGCAATAGCCCCATAGGGCGTAAGGGATCTAGTCGGCCCAATCGTGATAACTATCGATCATCTTACGGATGATGGATTTAAGGTTTTTATTAGTGGTTTTGACTGTTTCGTTGGTTTGAGGTCGGTAGGAAGAAGATTTTTATCTCTGAATCCCATACTCGTCGACCATTTATATGACCTCTACTTTGAAATGTAACCCGTTATCTAACACCAACTCGTGCGGGACCCCATATCAACAGATGATGTTTTTTCGAATGAACTTGGCCACCTTCATGGCATTTAGCACAGTGTGTCATTCAGGTTAGACCCATTTGGTGAAGTAAACAATAACAACCAAGATGAATTCATGCCCGTTGCAGGCTATGGTGTAACCTTCCCTATGATTTCGATGCCCCATGTGGAGAATGGTCAGGGAGAAATCATGTTGTATAATTCTAGCGGAGTCAAGTGCTAGAGATTAGAAAACTGTTGGCCTTTAAGACATCTTCGAACATAGGCCATGCAATCCCGAACCATGGTAGTCCAATAGTAACCTTATCAGATGATTTTCTTAGCGAGCATATGGCCATTTATGTGGGATTCGCATTCCTCGTTGTGGATTTTCTATATTGTCTCTTCAATATTATCCCCTTCAATGCAGTGCAAATGGGTTCCATCGAAGTTTCACTTAAATAGTGCCTTATCACAGACAATAAACTAGGCAGCCAGTCTGTGGAGGGTTGCTCGGTCATTCTTGTCAGAACCTTGGGGATACCTATTATGGTTGAGGAGGAGCCAAATATCATAGTACCAGCAGTCGACTATATCAGGATCTTCTTCTATGATGAGTTCAATATGGTAGCAGTGGGTTGGTTTATCTTGTTCCTAGACTAGGAAATGGGTCATTTTTATTCCTTCGGGCATATCAACCATGGAGGCTAAGGTAGAAAAGGCATCAGCTAGGTTATTCTTTTCTTGGGGCAGGTAATGGAAGGTGATATCTCAGAATTAGGAAGTGTTACAGTGGTGATCGCGTAAATAAGCTCCAATACCAATTTGAGAAAGCAGTGTGATATCGATTTGAATAAATTTGCAAATTCCAATTGTAAACTTATTTCATTAGAGTCAATTTTTAAACCAATTTAATTCAGCCCTAAAACATACAACTACGTGGATAAAATCAAACCAACACGAATAAATTTTTAACACACAGATTTCAGGAAAAAAAACAAAAGGGAAAACCTTTTATTTCACTTAATAATACTCACAACGATTACAAACGAAATCTGCAACGAATATCTGTAAACACTCACAAGAAAACACAGTTCTGAATCAGAAATGAATCAACCTCAGAAGATCTACAAAGACATGCAGTCCATTCAGATAGGAACGCCCACAAGTACTCTCCATGACACACAGTCAATGTCAGCCAGTACCTCCCTTAAGTGGCACCTAGATCAACAGTAAGTTATCCTCCCTACAAGAGAAACTCTAGCAAATATGCATCTCGGGTTCCAAAATAATTCACTAAAGCATTTGGCATTTTTGTAATTTTTGAAAAACAAAAGGATTGAACCCTAAATTGAAGAAGACAAAGTGTTCTGATGTTTTGTAGATTGTGCAGAATGAAAATCGCCAGGTCTTCTTAATGAAAAAGGACTTATTTAACACGCTTTATATATAAAAATTGAGTTGGCGCGTCGATCAAATGAAGTGTCAATGTTGCTCAAACAAAACAAGATGTCGCTTGAACTACATCGCGCAAGATGCCAATGTCGTTTGAACGACAAGCATACGTCGCTCGAACCATATCTCAACACTTAGAAAAATATTTTGACTAAAAACGCCTCAACAGTTAGAAAATATTTTTAAAAAAATATTCAAACACTTTTAAATGAACCATGAAGTAACCAAAACACAACCTTATCAAAATTAATCTCGCAAAGGCTTGATTATTGAAGAACTTTTTATATTCAAATCCGTCTTCATGTATCTTCAAACTTGAACTTTTTCTTCAACGGTTTGTAGCGGTATACGACATACACTAATGTAAAACAGGACTTATAAAATATGCCCTTACAAATCTCCCCCCAAGTCTATACAAGTACAAAATAAAAAACATCTGAATAATCAAATTAAATTGCCTATATATATTTTATACCCTCCCATGATCCCAAAACTGAAAAGGTACCAAAAATGCAAGATAAAAAATTTTCTTTAAAAAGTCTTCAAATCTTCAAGATTTTCTCATCTGAGTGTGCAATATATGATCATCAATCCTTGTACCTACACACATGAGATAAAGAAAATACCTTTCGTGACGTATTGAGTTTGAAATGAGATAAATATAACATCAAAATAAATACCAACTCTTAAATCTCCCCCATAATTCGTTTTCCCTTTTTTATTTGTCTGAAATAGACAAGGAAAAAAATAAATGAAATAAACATGGAGTTGTCACGTTAAGCATAGAAAACAACTACGATCATTAAGAGATACTCAAAAGCATTCCACAAACTATATTTAATTTTTCAATTTTTCTATACAATAATGAAAAAATAATTTTACAAAAATCACACACCATGAATTTACACTAAGATAACCAAATCATGGAAACAGAATGAATGGGTGAGAACAAATTCGATAGGAAAATCAATGCGGTCAAACATAAGATATGTGCACGGTGAATACGAATACTCCTAACGAATGAACTAAAAATCGTCCTTAGGTGTCAAAAAATGTGAAGTTTTATGGCATCGACTTAATCTAATCGACACATCAAAGTCTAAAAGGATTTCCACACCAATAACGTCTAAAACTATGTAATGTTTTTCAAGACTTTGTTAGGACGTGCAATCGTTTTATACATTTTTCCATCTGAACACCCTCATAAATAATATATCTTCTATTTTTTCTTAAGGTGATCTATTTTTCTCTCCTTAGAGAAATTCTATTGGCCCCATTTTTTAGCTCATGATTATTTTTATTATCTTAATTTTTTCTTGGACTCTTTTAAATGGATGCTTTCACTACGATCCCTTTTCCATGAACACTCATCATTTTTTGTAATTTAATTCCTCACAGTAAACGGTTCTAACTTACACTACTTTCATTGTCAAGTTTTATCGCATTTGGTTCATTTTTTAAGACATGATTGTGATGGAAACACTTTGATCAACATGTATATTGACAAGTACAATAATCAAGCAAATCCGTGCAAATGTGCATTAAAGAAAATTAAGAGTCAAACATGTAGTTAGTAATCTCAAATTACATCTTAATGACTCAAAATATTATAAAGAACAAAAATGAAATGATAACGCATATCAAAACCCTATCAAATAGTCACATGGATATGGAATGAAATTGTGACTTGGTCTTCCTAAATGCCCATTCATAAATGGTGTAAACAAAATACAAAACTATTTTGAACTTTTTCCAAAAATTTTATCAAAATAAAATCTTTTTTGGCTTTTTCAATTTTTTTTCTCAAAAAAATAGAAAATCTTTTTGTATTTTTCAAAAAATTTTAAAAACAAAAATCTTTTTGATTTTTCAAAAAATATATCAAAAATGGAAAAAATAAATACAAAAATGGTACACACTAGCAATAAGCATAAAATATCATCATAAAAATCATCCTATGCTAGCAAACAAGTCTAAACCTCACCCGTTAGGTGCGGTAGAGTTTTCCAAAGGTGGTGACATCATATGAAAAACCTCCATCAAGTCTTGTAAAGTCTTGACTAAAAACTTAACTTGCTCCCTAATATGTGCAAACTCTCTCATGTATCATCAGGAGCATCCAAAGTATCAAGTGTGGGTTCATGTGTCGTAAAAACACCTGTAGTAGAAAAATGTGACACATTACCCCCAACTTAAGAAAAACTCCCTAAGGTATCCTCTCTTCTAACAATGGATGCAAACATACACGGACCTAGGAACACCTCTCTCAAGACGTCTACGGAACACTCTCCTATCGAGTATGGGATTCCTAGGTGGGTTAGGTTGAGATCCATATGGATCAATCACAAACTCAGGAACCGACTCAGGTGCAACTTGGGAAGTGGATGCACTGTCATGACCTATTCCTAGTCTCTCAACATTACCCAAAGAGAGACCGAGGAGCATCTTTTCTACCTTCTTAGATGTATACTATAAAGTGGCCTTCACCTCCCGAGCACGTGCAACATCTCTCTCTAATTATGACACACGGGTTGTAAGCTCACTCTTCTCCTGATTTACGACGATCAACTGCTCACTTAAAGTAACCTTCACCTTCTCGAGTTGACTCATCGACGCCTCAAATCCCCTCAAACTCTCAATCTATCTCTATAAATATATCACCTGAAGACCTAATTCCTTATTCAATTTCTTTGTCTTTAAGGTCTCAGCGTACAAATATCTAAATGCAAAATGGATCTTACTATCACCCTCACTAGTGCACTAACTCTTACAGTCGCTAGAATCACTTAAATCGTCCACAGGGTTCTCACGTGCACAATTATCCTCATCGTTGTGGGACAAACTAGATGTGCTCACGATACTAGATAAAAAGGCAACAAACTTTCCATGTGAAGACTCATCCCCGAAATCTTTCACCTCTTCCTCACTATCCCTAAGAGTGGCTGGCATGGCAATCTTTTTGCCCTTTCTCTTTAGCTTAGTGGGACACTCAAATTCTCTATACCCTCCACCCTCACACTCAAAACATCTTTATTCTTCCTCTTCCTCTTCCTCTTCCTCTTCCTTTTTCTCACTTTTTTTCTCACCCCTCTCTTTGGCCTCATCTTTCTTTCTATTTTTCTCAAAAACCTTTTTATTGGAAGAATTTCGCTTGGAAAACTTGAGAAATTTTTTGAAAATTTTCGCAAGCATGGCCATATCAAAATCAAACTCATCCTCATACTCAGACTCAGACTCACAAACTCTTGCTTTATTTTTCTTCTGACTCTTGGGTACTTCTTTTCCCTTCCTAGACTGGGACCTAAGTGTTATCCCTCTATCCTTAGGTTTGACAGCGTCGGGGAACATGTCAATCTCATATGTTTGGAGGTCTCCTACTAGCTCGTCTAATTTTAAATTTCTCAAATTACCTAACAAATTCAAAATAGTTACTTTGAGGATAAAATATTTTTGCAGTGATCTCAAAGTCTTTTTAGCCACTCGTGCATCAGGAATGTGTTCACCAAGATTGAAACTAGTGTTTACAATATTAGACAGACCTGTATAAAACTCATCAAAACACTCAGATAAAAGCATAGTAATTGTTTCAAATTGAGTAGTTAAAATTTGAAGTTTACACTCGTTAATCGCGTTCGTGCCTTCATGGGTAAGTTGTCAAACATCACACTCTTCTTTTGACGTGGTGCACGTCATAATACGTCGAAACTCCTCAGGAGTGACGACACCAGAAATTGCACTTAGCCCACGTGAATTAAAAGTGTTCCACCTAAACTCATCCTCAGTCCAGTCTTCCACGAGTTTGTCAATTAATAACATTATATGCTATGATAGTAGGAGGAGTCCAGCCACTTTAACAAACAACCCAAATATGCTCATCGATTGATTTTAAATGTGATTTCATACGGGCTTTCGAGTAAGCATAATTAGACCCGTCAAAAATTGGCAACCAATTATATAAGTTATCATTCGAAAACATTGCGATTTTTCAAAAAAAATCAATATCACAAAATTTTGCCAAAAAAAAGGATCACTCGATAAATTAGAGAAGCCGGCTCTGAAACCAATTTGAGAAAGCGGTGTGATATCGATTTGAATAAATTTGCAAATTTCGATTGTAAACTTATTTAATTAGAGTCAATTTGTAAACCAATTTAGATCAACCCTAAAACATACAACTACGTGGGTATAGTCAAACCAACACGAATAAATTGATGACAGATTTCAGGAAAAACTCAAAAGGGAAATTCTTTTATTTCACTTAATAATACTCAAAATGATTACAAGCGAAATATACAATGAATATCTGCAGATACCCACAAGAACATGCAATTCTAAATCAGCAATGAATAAACCTCAAAAGATCCACAAAGACACGTAGTCCAATTAGCTAGGAACACCCATGAGTACTTCATATGACAGGCAGTAAATGTTAGCCTAGTACCTCCCTCAAATGGCACCTAGATCAGCAGTAGGTTATCCTCCCTACAAGAAAAACTCTAGAAAAGATGTATCTCGGGCTCCAAAATAATTCACTAAAGCATTTAGGATTTTTGTGAACTGAAAAACAAAAGGATTGAACCCTAAATTGAAGAAGACAAAGTGTTCTATTGTTTTGCAATTCGTGAAGAATGAAAATCATCATGTCTTCTTAACGAAAAAGGACTCATTTAACACGCTTTATATATAAAAAATTGAGTTGGCTTGTCGCTCAGAACAAAATGTCAATGTTGCTCGAACGAAATAAGATGTCGCTTGAACGACATCGCGTGAGATGCCAATGTCATTTGAACGACAGGCATACGTCGCTCGAATGATAGAGCAAAAATATATTTTTTTTATATTTATTTCAAAAATTCGCCTCAACACTTAGAAAATTATTTTGACGAAAAACAACACCTCAACACTTAGAAATTATTTTAGAAAAATATCCCAACACTTTTAAATGAATCGTAAAGTAACCAAAACACAACCTTACCAAAATTAATCTCGCAGAGGCTTGATTGTTGAAGAACTTTTGATATTTGAATTTGTCTTCATGTATATTCAAACCTGAACTTTTTCTTCAACGTTTTGTAGCGGTATACGGCATACACTAATGTAAAACAAGACTTATAAAATATGTCCTTACTGGAGGCTAGCGCTTTTGGGTGGGCATGGAAGGGTAAGAGTTTTTCATCCTTGACTTTCCCACTTCTGTGTACTTGACAAATAATGAGGGTTGAATCCCAATAGATATTTAAGTATATAATTCCTTTCTTAAGAGAGACTTGAATCCCTATTGTGCACGCCTCGTATTCAATCATGTTGTTGGTGTAGGAAAAATCTAGTTTGATGGCAATGGGAGTGTAAGAGTCATCAAGGGAAATTAGGAGGATATCAATGCCATACTGTTTCTTATTGGCATCACCGTCAAAGAACAGTTTCAATCATAGGTCTTATTAGGAGGTACAAAGGATATTCTCATCTGGGAATTTCGAAAGCTAAACATTGATTTTTTCGGTAGTCATATATGGCTCTTCCTTTTATGAATTTTTACGTAACATACACAATATCGAATTCGGCTAGTCGCATTAACCACCGGGCCATTCGACTAGATAAGGCATGTTTCTCGAGTAGGTGTTTGATGGGATCCATTCGAAATATAAGTTTGATTGGAAAAGAGATTATGTAGTGCCATAGTTTTTGGGTAACCCAGACAAGGAGGACACATGCCTTTTCCAAGGCAGTGTAGTTAACTTCGTAACCGGCCAATTTAACTGGCGTAGTAAATAGATCTTTCTTTGTGGGATTTTCAAAGTATTGGGATAGCAAAGCCCTAGCTGTAGTATCTGTTATGGTTAGGTATAGGAGTAGGGGAAGACCAGGCTATGACGACATGAGTACCAAAGGTCTGGTTAGGTATTACTTGATTCAGTCAAAGGCTTCTTGGCAAGCTTCGTTCTAAACCTTGGTTGAATCCTTTTGGAGGATATCAAATATGGGTTCGCAGATAGAAGTCAACTGGTTGATGAACCGATTTATATACTTTAAATTTCTAAGGAATCCCTAGACTTCCTTCTCTGTTCGGGGTGATGGAATTTTGAGTATGGCTTTCACCTTGGCAGGATCTACTTCTATCCGTTTCTCACTAACCATGAATCCCAAGAGCTTTCCTTTGGTAATGCTGAAGACATATTTTTGTGGGTTAAGCCACATCTTATACTGATGTAGTCGCTCAAAAAACTTCCAAAGAGAGGGAACATGACCTTCCCTAGTCTTAGACTTGATAATCATATCATCCATATAGACCTTAACTTCTTTGTGTATCAAATCATGCAAGATGGTTGTGGAAGACCTTTGGTAGGTAACCCTTGCATTTTTAGACCAAATGGAATAATGGTGTAGCAATAGGTTCCCCAAGGGGTGATCAATGCAATTTTCTCTTGATGATCCAGGTGCATCTTGATCTAGTTATATCCAAAAAAAAATCAATAAATGATTTAAGAGCATGAGTGGCAGTGTTGTCCACAATCATATTGATATTGGGTAACGGGTAATCATCTTCCGGAGAGGTATTGTTCAAGTCTCGATAGTCAATGAATATGAGAACCTTTCCTCTGAATTTTGGCATGGGTATGATGTTGGCTAGCCATGTGGAATATTCGATCACATGAATGAAACCCACGTTCAACAGTTAAACCACTTATTCTTTAACCTTGATCAACCATTCGGTGCGGAGCTTGTGCAATTTCTGCTTGATCGGTTTGTATTCTAGGAGAGTTGGAATCTTGTGCTGAGCTATCTCGGGATCAATATCGACCATGTCATCGTAGGACCATATGAAGACGTCCATAAATTCTTTCAATAATTCTTCGAGTTACGTGCGCTCATGCTTATCAAGGGTGTACCATATCCTAATCTTGCATTGTTGGCTACGAGAATCGATATAAATAACAACAGTTTTGTGGCCATCCTTGATCCTCGCGGTGGGCGGGAGCATGAGGATCCTAGGTCCCACGCGTCCCTCTTGGGAGCGCTTTGGCCGGCGTCATTGAATGAGGTGAAAAATGTAGAAAGATGGAGTCTCCAGTCTATTTTACTCAAAATAGATAAAAGAAAGGGAGACAAACCGAAGGAAAGTATCCAAAGACATACTGATGCATACGAAACCAAAATAATTTGAAAAGGGTTCGGAGGCTAAGTTACGAAATGGGAAGGTGTTAGGCACCCATTCCGCCCCTACGGTCTCTCATGGGTTTTTGCTATTTTCCTTTATTTTCCCCGTGATATGTGTGCATGTGTATATGTAGTGGAGATAGGATTCATCGACTTGTACCATGGAAGAGATAAAGCGAGTCATCCGTAGTAATGTAAAGATAATATTAGAAAATAGGATTTACGCGATCATCCTTGCGTTGATCATTATAATGGAACGATAACGTATGTGGAATAATACGCCACTAAGAACAAATATATACATATATAAATATATGTAATCTAAGAGAGTTGAGTTTAGAGAAAATAGAAAACGAGAGAAAAAAGTGAGAATAGGACTCGAGTCTCGAGTTTTACCCCAAGACACCTACATAGCCTATAGAGGCATCAATGTCCACGTAGTTCGCATGCAAAACGAGGGGGTGGGGTTTATCCCATAAATCCAATCAGGGACTTCTCTTATTTGTGTGTGCGTGTGTAAAAAATTATTTTAGTTGTGAGAAAAGTGTAAGAAAAGTGTGAGAATTCCCGTTTGGAATTTATGAGTAACCCCTCTTTTTCTTATTTTTTTTTATTTTTTATGAACATAAGAGATGTGCAATAATACTAAATACAAAGTATATTAGGATATGTGAGATGGTAGAATAAAAGTGCTAAGTAATAAAATAAGTGAACATGAATTTATGGGAATTTAATGAGAGAATTGAGAAAATTGGACCTTCTTGAAGATCTTTATGTAATACCCCATATTTTTTGGGGGGATTTATTAAATCTAATGTGAGTTATTAATTTAATATAAATCCATAAATTAATTATTTTTGTAATTACTAACGTGACGAGAGTTAGTAATCATTGGAAACTTGTTGAATATTACTAATGAGTAAAGTAATATATAATATTGGTTCTATTAAATGTCACGAGTGAATAAAATGACAATTTTGGAAATTTAATTCGGGACGCGCCCGTGTCGTGTCGGAACTAAATATTGATTAATAATAGTGAATAAATTATAAGTCACACATATGGTCATTTCGAGTGCGCCAAAGTGTCCATAAGGGTCGAGATAGTCAAAATAATGTACCCGGGGGGTTAGTTTGGGTCTCGGAGCATTTTTAGGCCTAATTAACACCCCGGGAGGGCGTTTTGGACATTTTACATTTTTAAGCCTGAAAACCCACGAAAATTTTAAGGTTATATCAGATGCTTAGGGTTGTCTTCTATAGTTAACACAACCAAAAACAAGTGACGGCCATTGGAGAAGGAAAGAGAGAGCTTGCCCAAGAGTTCTAGGCCAAGAACTCCTCCGTTTGCGTCGTCGTCGTCGCCAAACGATAAATCGCGTAACGAGGATCACCACCACACCGATTTCATCCACAAATCAGAAATAAAAAAATTCCCAGGCAAGTATTTATCTTGCTTAATTTCGTTAATGCTTCATTCATATTAGTCTAGGGTTGATTAGGATGAGTTTTTATGAAAGAAAACCCATGTTGGTGATTAGAAATCGCATGTTGTAGTGATATAAACAATAATCTGGAAATCCCTTTCACATGTAGAGGTTGAACCACGAATTTATATTGGTTTAGAAGTAGAAATTCTGGGAAAAGAATAAGAATAAGTAAGTTAAAGAAATTTCTAGGGTTCATGAGAATTATATAAGTTTTGGCCCTTTTAATCCATGAATCTTGATGAAAACTCGCATGCTTTACGTAGAATATTGCTAATCTGGGTTTAGAATGTTTGTGGTATAAATTTCTGGGAATTTGGGAGTTAAGAATTTGGATTTTGATGATGTTGGATGATAGAACCCGTAACTGGTATTCTGTAGATTCGCCATACCTGTTTGATCGATCGATCGAACCAGGAGTATCGATCGATTGACGCATCGATCGATCGACCCCTCCTGGCAGACTCATATTACCCCTTCTAAATAGTTGAATTCAATTTAAATGAGTAATAATCTTTGGAAATCCTTATTAAAATATTTTAGGAGATAAAGAAGACCAGTAGGACTTATTAAAAATATGAAACCTTTAATGGAAGAGGAGATTTACATTTTTTGGGGATGTTTACATATAAGGGACGATGGAACTATGTATTAAAGGGGGAGACGCGTAAGGTAGTTACATTGGAAAATAAATGAGTACCTACTGAAATTACACTTGGGAGGATAGAAATCCACGAATGTCACTTGATAAGTTGGGATAATCCCACAAATTAAGATAAGAGGCAAACGTTATACATGATAACTAAATAACGAGTAATAAGGACAAATATCATAATTATGGGTCGTGAGTATGTACCTCAACTTGATATGGTAATAGTAGTATATTTATATGGCTGTGTTTATGCATATAGTATATACGTGTAAAAATCATGCCCGCGCTACTTTCTATCCCTGAGGTTACCGCGCTGGGACAGTCTTATCTCGATGGGACCTTTATGGGGGATATTGACTCGTACCCTAGAAGATAGAAATCCTTTGGTACAAGCTATCGGATCGATAGTCAGACGGTCCTAAGAGACGTGAGGGCATGTGCTGACCTCTTAGAGACTTGGAAACTATGCTTCGCCTCAATATTGTTTGTATTTTGTTTCAATACAGTTCGAGAGTGATTCCGAACTTGTATTTCCCTTAGTACGAGTGATACGGGGACTGGATAGCAGAGTATGCCCGCACCATAATTATTATGTGGGGTGCTGTTAGAATATATATATTATATGAGTATTTAATATATATATATTTAAATCTGGAATTTGGGAACTACCAGTTGTGTCTATAGTAAGTAAGAATGGAATAACTATTTCAATTTGGGAATAAGTGTTTAAAAAGTATAATATGTTACTGAGAAACTTTATTAGTAAATAAGGTTTAAATAAGAACTTTGTTGTTAAATGAAATTAACCTCTTAAACAATTGAGTTTGTCAGTTTAAATCTACGAGGAACCTAAGATAAGATAAGATAAGTTAAACCGTTGGGAAGGTTAATGCGATAGGCGTGCACATTAGAAGAGAGGTGAGAAATTCTAAAGGGAGTGTCGCACTAATATGTTGTTGCATTGGCCAGTAAACATTTTAAATACTTGCTAAACAAATTTTAAATCGTTTTTACAATCGGGCTCTGACCCGTTTCCATTTTCTTTTCTCTCATGTATATATATGTATATATTACAGGTGACCAGCCACATGGGCGTCTTGCATAGGATCCTTTGGAAGGAACGCGCTGCAGCATAGGTGGGAGTTGCAGGCCTTTTGTTTAGATGACCTCATTTGTTGATTCCACTTCTAGCACTATTTATTCAATTGGGCATGTGTCTCCCTTTTCCATTATTCAGTTGCTTATCGGATATTGTGATTTATTTGTTTCCAGCATTTGTACTTTTAGGTTTATTACTGTTAGGATGTTTTCCTTTAAGTTTTAATGTTGGAATTACTTAGTTGGATGTTTAATTAATTGGATTGTTTGTTCCAGTATATTTGTTTGTGGATCCTTAAATTATGAATTATGTAAAGTTTTAAATTATTGGTTTTAAATAAAATTTGGAAAGTAATGTATAAAATGGTTTTGACACAGCGCTTAATTATTTAGGGTGTTTAAATTGGAAAAGTTATTTTTCGACAGTGATGCTAAGAATGAACTGACCGTTCACCTTGATTATAATTTAATAAAGGACTGATCACCCGGTATTTAATTAGGCGGGGTGTCACAGGTGGTATCAGAGCATCAGGTTTTAGTGTCCTTAGGATCTATATGGCTTATTTCGCTTTTAGCTTAGCATTTTTGTTATAGAGCCCTATTTTAGGATTGTTGTATTCTTTGTTTTACGATTACGTCTTCAGCTATTTTGAGATTTGATAATAACTGTAGACTAATAAATTTCTTCACGTTTTAGATGCCTACGAGACGTGCACCAAAGGATAGGCGTGCCCAAGCCGAGCATCCAGTAGCTCCGGCTCAGGGAATAATAAAAGCTAATGAGGTAGCCGCTATTGTTGCTCAGGCGGTGAATGCCGTGCTAGCGGTAGTACAGCAGGCTCCACCCCAAGTTTAGGCAGTGGCGCCAGTACCTGCACAGCTTCCATCAGCATGGGAGCAGGTTAGGGATGCCTTTCAGAAGGCGCATCCCCCTGAGTTCTCGGGTAGTTTAGATATCATCATCATCAGCTAATGGAAGAAAGATATCCAGAGGCATCTGCGTATGTATGAGTGCACAGACGTGCAGAAACAATTGTTGGCTTCATTTAAGCTAGTGAGGGCCGCTTTGCAGTGGTGGGAGTCCACCACCACCTTGGAGGAGAGGGATACTATCCCCATTCAGTCATTCTGGGAGCAGTTTGACCGCAAGTATTTTCCATCCGTCGTGCAAACTGAGATGAGGCGAAAGTTAATGAACTTGAAATAGGAGAATTCTACTGTTGCTGAGTATAAAGAGGAGTTCACAAGACTTCTCACTATAGTGCCAGATGAGGCACCCACTGAGGGTAAGAAGATACTATTATTTGTGGACGGGTTAGCTTGGAGGATCCGTCAGCACCTTATAGGGAATCTGTCTCTGAGTACCTACACAGATGTACTCAATGCTACTTTGTTACACTACCAGGATCACCGCTTCCATCTGCAGGGAAGCAAGCGAGCAGGAGAGTCCGGCCAACAGGGCAGGATAGGGGGTAGTGGAGCACCGACATCCCAGGGGCAAACTCGTCAGCATGAGTAGAGTTCCCATCAGGGGGACCCTGCCAAGCGATTCCGATCAGGTGATTATCGACAGGGATTTAGGAGATTTAGGCAGGGTCAGCAGGACCAGCAAGGCCAACACCGCCAGCAGCAGGGTCAGCAGCAGGGCCAACAGCATTTTCATCAGGGCCAGTGGCGGGGTGGTAACGACCAACAGGGCCGTGGTTAGCAAGGTCAGAGGGGAGGTAATTTCTGGGGCCGATGTTTCGTGTGCGGTAAGAATGGCCATAAGCGCTAGGATTGTCCAGAGGGTGATAGGGCACCACAGCAGCAGGGTGCCCGTAATAAGACACAGAGGCCCCTTTTTCCAACCGCCCTTCCAGCACCAGCTCAGGTACCAGCCCTACCAGCCATTCCAGTCGCTCTGGTGCAGTAGGGGCAGTTACAGTATGAACGTGTCTATAATATCCACAAGGCAGCAGCTCCACAGGCATCGCCCGCGATTGAGGGTATGTTTTCTATCCATGGTATTATGGGTCGGGTTTATTTGATACTAGGGCAACGCACTATTTTATAGCTACCCATTTTGCGAAGGCCTTAGGGTTATTAGCCACAGCAGAGAGTACTGTAACGTGTGTAGACTCACCACTGGGAAATGGATCGCTAATTTTCTTTATATGCCGGGGTGTGGTAGTAGAGATTGGTAGCTTGGTATTACCAGCAGACATGTTAGTCTTAGATATGCATGAGCACGACGTTATTATTGGTATGGATTGGCTCGCAGCTTATAGAGCTATGATAGATTGTTTCGGTGGGAGTAATATTTTTGCCATTCCAGGGCAAGAGATGTTTGTAGTGGCGATGCCTCGCCCAGAGGGAGGCTCGACCGCTCATTTTTATTACATAGAGGAGGATACCTCTAAGGAGGTTGTGATTCCCTTAGACTCGATCTCAGTTGTTCGTGAGTATTCCGATGTATTTCAGGAAAAACCAGGCCTACCCCGTAGTCGAGAGATAGATTTTGTCATAACTTATTACCGGATACTCGACCTATAGCACGCGCTCCATACCGTATGGCTCCGGCAGAGATGCGAGAGTTACAAGATCAGATAGAGCAGCTGTTAGGTCAGGGCTTCATTCGTAGGAGTACCTCACCTTGGAGCGCTCCAGTTTTGTTTATGAAAAAGAGAGATGGTTGACTGAGGCTATGTGTGGACTACCGGGAGCCGAACAAGGTCACGATATGGAACAAGTATTCATTACCTCGAATCGATGATCTATTCGACCAGCTGAGGGGAGTAACTTTCTTTTCGAAGATAGATCTGAGGTCAGGGTACCATCAACTACGTATTAGGGAACAGGATGTTTCAAAGACTGCTTTCTTGACGAGATGTGGATCCTATGAGTTCAGAGTGATGTCGTTTGGACTCACGAATGCTCCAGTTGTATTCATGGACTTAATGAACCGAGTGTTTAGAGAGTTCTTGGATCAGTTTGTCATCGTCTTCATAGATGACATCCTGATATATTCACACTCCGAGGAGGAGCATGCCGAGCACTTGAGTCAGGTTCTTCAGACTCTACGAGAGCATCAGTTGTATGCTAAGTACAAGAAGTACGGATTCTGGTTACCGGAAGTGAAGTTCTTGGGACATGTTGTTTTTGAATAAGGTATAGCAGTTGACCCGAGTAAAGTGTCAGCGGTGAGGGAGTGGGGACAGCCCACGACACCGACGGAAGTACGTAGTTTCATGGGATTAGCCAGATACTACAGGAGATTCATTCGGGGTTTCTCCAAAATAGCGAGTCCATTAACGAACCTGACTCGCAAGGGGGTACCATATGTTTGGGACGATGCTTGTCAATTGGCTTTCGACGAGCTGAAAGACAAGATTACTTCAGCATCGGTCCTTGCTTTACCTAAGCCGGGCGTGGAGTATCTGGTTTACACCGATGCCTCTTTACGGGGACTTGGGGGAGTACTTCAGCAGGAGGAGAAGGCTATAGCTTTTTCCTCTTGCAAGCTTAAGCCGCATGAGAAGAATTACCCCACCCATGACCTAGAGTTAGAATGTTTGTGGTATAAATTTCTGGGAGTTTGGGAGTTAAGAATTTGTATTTTGATGATGTTGGACGATAGAACCCGAAACTGGTATTCTGCAGATTCGCCATACCTGTTTGATCGATCGATCGACGCATCGATCGATCGAGCTCCTGCCATCGATCGATAGACCCCTCCTGGCAGACTCATATTACCCCTTCTAAATAGTTGAATTCAATTTAAATGAGTAATAATCTTCGCACATCCTTATTAAAATATTTTGGGAGATATAGAAGACCAGTAGGACTTATTAAAAATATGAAACCTTTAATGGAAGACGAGATTTACATTTTTCGGGGATGTTTACATATAAGGGACGATGGAACTATGTATTAAAGGGGGAGACGCGTAAGGTAGTTACGTTGGAAAATAAATGAGTACCTACTAAAATTACACTTGGGAGGATAGAAATCCATGAATGTCACTTGATAAGTTGGGATAATCCCACAAATTAAGATAAGAGGCAAACGTTATACGTGATAACTAAATAACGAGTAATAAGGACAAATATCATAATTATGGGTCGTGAGTATGTGCCTAAACTTGATATGGTAATAGTAGTATATTTATATGGTTGTGTTTATGCATATACTATATACGTGTAAAAATCATGCCCGCGCTACTTTCTATCCTTGAGGTTACCGCGTTGGGACAGTCTTATCTCGATGGGACCTTTATGGGGGATATTGACTCGTACCCTAGAAGATAGAAATCCTTTGGTACAGGCTATCGGATCGATAGTCAGACGGTCCTAAGAGACGTGAGGGCATGTGCTGACCTCTTAGAGACTTGAAAACTATGCTTCGCTTCAATATTGTTTGTGTTTTGTTTCAATACAGTTCGAGAGTGATTCCGAACTTGTATTTCCCTTAGTAGGAGTGATACGGGGACTGGATAGCAGAGTATGCCCGCACCATAATTATTATGTGAGGTGCTGTTAGAATATATATATTATATGAGTATTTAATATATATATATTTAAATCTGGAATTTGGGAACTACCTGCTGTGTCTATGGTAAGTAAGAATGGAATAACTATTTCAATTTGGGAATAAGTGTTTGAAAAGTATAATATGTTACTGAGAAACTTTATTAGTAAATAAGGTTTAAATGAGAACTTTGTTGTTAAATGAAATTAACCTCTTAAATAATTGAATTTTTCAGTTTAAATCTTACGAGCAACCTAAGATAAGATAAGTTAAACCGTTGGGAAGGTTAGTGCGATAGGCGTGCACATTAGAAGAGAGGTGAGAAATTATCAAGGGAGTGCCGCACTAATATGTTGTTGCATTGGCCAGTAAACATTTTAAATACTTGCTAAACAAATTTTAAATCGTTTTTACAATCGGGCTCTGACCCGTTTCCATTTTCTTCTCTCTTGTATATATATGTATATATTACAGGTGACCAGCCACATGGGCGTCTTGCATAGGATCCTTTGGAAGGAACGCGCTGCAGCTTAGGTGGGAGTTGCAGGCCTTTTGTTTAGACGACCTCATTTGTTGATTCCACTTCTAGCACTATTTATTCAATTGGGCATGTGTCGCCCTTTTCCATTATTCAGTTGCTTATCGGATATTGTGATTTATTTGTTTCCAGCATTTGTACTTTTAGTTTTATTACTGTTAGGATGTTTTCCTTTAAGATTTAATGTTGGAATTACTTAGTTGGATGTTTAATTAATTGGATTGTTTGTTCCAGTATATTTGTTTGTTGATCCTTAAATTATGAATTATGTAAAGTTTTAAATTATTGGTTTTAAATAAAATTTGGAAAGTAATGTATAAAATGGTTTTGACACTTAGCTTAATTATTTAGGGTGTTTAAATTGGAAAAGTTATTTTTCGACAGTTATGCTAAGAATGAACCGACCGTTCACCTTATTTATAATTTAATAAAGGACTGATCACCCGGTATTTAATTAGGTGGGGTGTCACACTTGAGCTTGATCTTGAATGTTGGAGAGTAGCCTTTGCACTTGGATGATGATAGAGGGTAGTGAATTCACCAAGTTTGATGAAAAGGATGTTGATAATTGAAAGTTGGAAAGGGTTTCGGATGTGGAAATCACGCTGACTTTGAGAGAGGTTTTTTGGATTTGCTGAGAGTGATCTGTTTTAGATCTTGGCTCCCTTTGTAATGAGGACATGGCCTCCTTTTTATAGGCCTAGGGCATTAAGGATCAGTATATCCCTGGTCCTGTCAATCATTATGTGCGTTTACGCACACTACCAATAGGCAGGGTCTGGGACCTGCCGTTTGGCAATGTCTCTCTGGCCTTTTCAGAAAATTAATCGCAGGGTGCAAACCGTTGATCCGAATTGTGCACGGGACATACCATTAGAAAGGTAATTCAGAGACCTTCAAAAGTCCTTGGACCTATCACGAGTTAGGGAGTTTACTTTGGGCCAAATGTGGCTCGGAAGCGCTCATTGATCTATTATACGGGGAATCGTCAGACGCAAACGGATCGTTCATCTGCATGGTAAGTGTGAATCGTGCACGGGGTAGACCATTGGAAAGGTTACGAACTATACTTCAACATTCCAAAGAGTTTGAGCCGGTTCGGGGAGTTAACATTGGTCAACCGGACCCTAGAAGTATTCAGTGACCTCTCGAAGTAAAGCGAATCGTTCGTCCGTACTGTAAGTCATAATCACGCACGGAATGGATCGTTGGAAAGGGAATTTAGTGCCCTTTAAATATTCATTTAGTCTCAGTCGAGTTGAAGAGTTTGGACTTTGGTTAAACGAAACTCGGGAGCGTTCAGTGGCCTTTAGATCAGGTTTCGAGGAAAACGGGTCATTCGTCCGCATGGTAAGTTAGAATTACGAACGGGATGGATTGTTGGAAAGGGGATTTAGTGCCCTTTGAAGATTAATTCAGTCTCGATCGAGCTGAAGAGTTTGAATTTTTGGTCAAACGGAGCTTGGGAGCGCCGGATTGCTTCTAGGTCATTACTCGGGGTATGACTTGGGTTTGTAGTGATGAAAGGAGGTGCTAGGGACCTAAGGAGAGTTTAAGGGGTAACAGAATGGGGTGTCTACAGAGCCCCTCAACGGGTGAGTTTCGAAAAAATGATAGCCATCGAATAGACACCGCATGATGCTTTTGAAAATAGGATGACCAATTCAGGGGGTCGAGGCTGATTCTAAGGACCTGGGGGGTAAGGATGATCAATTCAGAGGGTCAATGCCGATTCTGAGGACCTAAAGAGGGAATACTAGGAATGGTTTGGAGGAAAGGTTTAGGTCAATTCCTAAGGAGGTGCTGGGGATGACCGATTTTATGGGTTGAAGACAATTCTGAGGGATTGAAAATGAGGGTGATCGATTCTATGGGTCGAAGCCAATTCTGAGGGCTTGAAGATGAAAAGACCGATTCTGCGGGTCGAAGCAAATTCTGTGGGCTTAAGTTGAGATGACTTGTTCTGCGGGTCAAAGCTAATTTTGCGAGCTTAAAGATGAGGTTACCAATTCTGCGGGTCGAAGCTAATTCTGCGGGCTCAAGGAAATAAGGATGACTAACTCTGCGGGTCAAAGCCAATTCTGCTGGCTTAAGTTGAGATGACCAATTCTGCGGGCTTAAGTTGAGATGACCAATTCTATGGGTCGAAGCCAATTTTGCGGGCTTAAGTTGAGATGACCAATTCTGCGGGTCGAAGCCAATTCTGCGGGCTTAAGTTGAGATGACGAATTCTATGAGTCAAAGCCAATTCTGCAGGCTTAAGTTGTGATGACCAATTCTGCGAGTCAAAGCCAATTCTGCGGGCTTAAGTTATGATGACCAATTATGTGGGTCGAAGCCAATTCTACAAGCTTAAGTTGTGATGACCAATTCTGCGGGTCAAAGCCAATTCTACGGGCTTAGGTTGCGATCACCAATTCTGCGGGTCGAAGCCAATTCTGCGGGCTTAAGTTAAGATTTCCAATTCTGCGGGTCGAAGCCAATTCTGTGGGCTTAAGCTGTGATGACCAATTCTGCTGGTCGAAGCCAATTATGCGGGCTAAGTTAAGATGACCAATTCTGCAGGTCGAAGCCAATTTTATGGGCTTAAAGATGAGATGTTCTCATGGAACTCTACCGGGGAAGTTACCTTGTGAATTTGATTTGAGCTGGGGAGCCGATGGCGGGGGAAATCCTTGTGATTTTAGATATTTTGAAGAGGGATAGCCAAAATTCCACTAGGGAAGTGATTAAATGATCCAGGTTTTGGACATATTGCTCAGGGAGGTCTGAGACCTTTGGGGCATAGGAGGTGATCCTTAGAGATCCTCCGGGGGTTTTGCAGGGAGGATATTCACTTGGCTCTTGAGAGTCCCACTGGGGAACTAGGGGTTTCGCTTGAGGGAATGCAAAATTTTCTTGGCGAAAATTTTCTATATCCTTCCGGGGATTTTTAGGAATTTTTTAAGGATTTTTCAGGATTTTCTGGTATTTTCTAGGAATTTTTGTATAAAATTTTAAGGGAGGTGCCGGTCGGCATGGTGCATAGCGTGCCATTCGGCAGGGGCATGGACTTTTCCCTCAGGAAGGTAAAGGGGCAGTGTCGATCGGTGGTTGGGGGGTCAATGCCAATCATCATGACTCTTGGCATCCTATATAAAGGGGGAAAATTCCCTTCATTTTTCATTGCTTCTTTGTTTTCTCTCTTTCTGTGATTTTCCTCTACAAATCGTTCTAGCATTTCGATCTCTAAGAAATGGTCGTCTTTGTGAGCACTATAGCATATAGGGAATGGTTGACTGTTGATGACTGGGAGAACGTGGAGTGGAGGGTCATGGCACCTCTTACTTTGGGGAGCGAGAAATCCTTTGATGCATTCGAGCCGGTTGTGGATGAGCGGACCTTGCTACGGGAGCCATCGCGTCATCGCTCTTCGAGGGCGGGGGTAGCCTGACTTTTGGCATTCTTTTCTTTTTTCTTGGTGATTCTTCCTTCCTTCTTGAATATTTGACAAGGTTTTTTCTTTTGACAGTCTGATATCTCTTTGAAGAACATTCATGCCCGTGGGACGACGGGGCTTAAGGACATCTCGGAGCATCTTCCACCTGTGGTGCATTGGGTGGTATCATCAGCGAATTTGGGAGCTTGGCGTATACGCTGGATGAGATGCCTCATTCGATAGCGGTCTTATGCGCTCTGGAGAAGAGATGGTGGTATAGTACCCATACTTTCCATTTTGGCATTAGAGAGATGACCGTGACTCCCATAGACGTGAAGTAGTTACTGGGGCTAGATTGTGACAAAGAGCAGATAGAAGTGGATCGTTCCCTGTGGGTCAGGCCGGAGGCAGTGTGGACGGCGCTCGATGACGTAGGGAGGATAGTTTCTGGGGATTCCATCTGATTGTCCTTACTGAAGGATGTTTTGCTGATTAGGGTGGTTGATGTGGAGGGCGGGCTGTAGGTTAGGAAGATGGACCGGTTGTTCATATTGTTGGTGTTGGGAGGTTTCATGGTGGTATCCATCAAAGACGTCGTCCATTTGTAGTTCTTTCCGTACTTGAGGATATTTTCGAACATCTTTCTCCATGATTGGGGGAGCCTGACTTTGGCGACCCTCTATTTTTCTTTGGATGCATTCAGTCGGTGCTGTCAGAAAACTTTTACTGGAGCCACGTATCTTCTCGAGGTATTCTTCAGTTTGTGCATTCTCCTTTCATGCATTTGCATCTTCCTTATGCGTCTCTTTTCTATTATGAATTCTTGTCTTTGGTAGACAGGGTTCTATGAGGTGATTAGGTGCAATAACCAGCTGATTGCCCTAAAGGATAAGACTGTTGGGTACTTCTATCAATTGTATCGATGGCAGAAGGCTAATCGACAATCGAAGGGATCTCTTTCTTTGGAGGTGGTGCGTCAGGTCTTGAGTGGCCTGACCAGGGATAGGGTAAGACTCTTTCCTCTTCAGTCTTGGTTTTTTCATGTTTTGATTATGTATTTACTTATGCCTGCTGGGGATTTTCAGGTGACTTTTTACCCTTGGGGAACAACCATTCAGGATACGGGGGCAACTGGGGTGAACGTGCAGATGAGGCATTTGTTGGTGCATAAGTTTGGCCATTCTTGGTATCTTGGGGAGAGGGTGGTTCGGCAGATTACTGAGGAGGAGGTGATGGTGCCACCCGCACAGCCTCCTACGTCCATGAGGCGGGAGCGGTTCTTTCCAGAGGATGTGAGGATTGCGGCGATGATCGGTGAGTCCTACCTGTTATACACTGATACGGCTGTGCCGTATGACTATATGGACTTTGTGATGAGCGGGTTGATGGCTCTCAGCATATATGATGCATTTCCTTTCCCTCATGCGGGTTTGAGTCGGGCGGTGGGGTCTTCCCACAGTGGCGGTGGTCCGTCGGCGTCTGCAGTGGCCATAACTTTAGAGGTTCCCTTCGTTCGATTGAATACTCATTTATATAACATTCGACGGGATGATGGAGGGATGGTCCCCATTTTGCACCATCCTCATGCGATGGATTCGGAGGAGCTGGGTTTGATAGAGGAGTTTCCTCATCCTGCGGTATACCTTTCTGTTCTTTTCCTCTTTTTGGTTTCTTTTCTTTTTTGATCTTTTTTGCTTTGATACTGATTTTTCCTTTTACTTACAGCAAAGTTCGAGTGTCTACCACTTGGATGATGGATATTAGGGGCTGGATATCTTTGGCGACTTCCCATATTCGGGATGCGGTCCCGGTTTCTTCTTGCTTGGTGCCGTCTTCTTCGTCCGGGGAGGACTCTGGCTCGGGTAGCGGCGGTGCATCGTCTCGCCGTAGGAGGAAGAGAGCGTATCACAGGGGTGGAAGCTCTTAGAGAGAGGGAGAGATAGAGAATGTGGGTTTGGGCTGAATCCCATTGTTTTTTCTTTTCTTTTATTTCCTCTAAAATTTAATGTAACGCAGAAGAATATATATGCAATGCAATGTGGTTTTTTAATATCTTTAATTAATGGTGAATGCATGCACATGTGCTTTTTACCTTGCTGCTGAGACCGTAAAAAGAGATATTTTTGGAATTTGGAGGAAATTTTTTAAAAATGAGAAATTATATAGGGCTGGAAGAGGATTTTTGAAATTTTGTTTGAGAATATCCATTTATTTTTTATTGCACAGAAGATTTTGACAGAAAGGGAAAAGGGACAATTTCCAAAATAGGGGGTTGCCGATCGGCAAGACCCTTGTCCTGCCTATCAGTAGTCAAGTCCAGTCCCATCAATTTAAAGCTTTGATTAGTGCCCTCCTCAGCCTCTTGTACTTTGTGGGGTAGGATTTCCTCCGATTTCTGCAGGGGTCATATTTTTTTGTGAGGGTTTTCAAGTATAAAAAGGGGTAAGGGTGGAGTGTTTTCATCACACCTTCACATTCTTACTTACTTGCCTACTATTTCTTAGTCTTGCAAGATGGCTTTCCCTGGTAGCATTGAGTTTGTAAACTACCTCGAAGCCTTGGAAGCAATGTACTCTTATAATGTCGACTATGATGCTTTCAATATGCGTCGAGTTTCTTTGTGGCGCAACCGACCCATTGAATGGAACAAGTTGATGGTGGCGGTACAATTTTGGTACCCCGAAGACCATGTATTCCGCTTTAGGTTGGATGAAGTTTTTCCTAACTACGAGGAATTTTATGCCATGCTGGGGATAAATCCTAGTGTTGTTGTAACTCTTCCTAAGTTTTCCCCTTCTCCCAAGGATTTTTTGGTCGAGTTTCTTCGTATTTCACCTTCGGAGTCTAGACCACTGGTTACTGGAGGAATGATCTCCCTTTTAGCAGTGTTACAGTCCGTGCATTTGTAGAAGATTGTCGATGCTGGATACGCCGGAGCCATTGTTCTGGGCTTAGTATTAAAATTGCTGTTGGTGATAGGGGAACTGCTGGTGGACCCGCAACTTGTAGACATTACTTCTTAGATGTCATATCGTCATAATCCTGCGGCAGTGATATTGGCGGATACTTTGAATGGTCTAGATGCCTGGAGAGAAGGTCGTTATGACTTTCTGAGGGGTAGCCCCGTGATGTTGTTCATGTGGTTGTCTGATAGACTCTGCCTGGTGACTCCTCCGAAATACCTTTTTTCGATTGTACCCAACTTCTTTTCGCGCTATTTCATCAGCATTAGCTTGGCCATCGAGTGTTGGGAGAACTAGTTTGTGGAGCACTAGGCTTTAAATCTATGGTGGTTAGTGCCTTGGTGGGGACAGTTGCTGCCTATTCTAGAGCTGGGAGAATACCCGTATGTTCGGCTGGTTGGTCACAGACAGACCTCTTTCTATTTCCCTTGGTGGCTTCTGGGGAAATTTGGCTGGGAATAGGTCGTGCCACCTTGGACACTAGACTTCTTTCCGGTAGAAGATTTGACTGAACGTCTGCGCATGCGACTTGGCTCTACGTGAGAGAATGGGTGTCCATCGACCCCTCCTTCTCAGTTTGTTGGGAGAGTTTGGCATGTCCCTGGGGATTATATAAAGTGGTTGTGGAGGAGAGTGGTCAGCAAGATGTTGGCAGTGGAGACTGGACAAAGGTGGCTTGTCTTATTTAATACCATAGAGGGAGGTGTTGTGGTTTTTCTAAAGCTGGTTCGGGCTTATCGGTCCATGGAGTGCCTGCGGCACTCTGTTTAGGCAGGGGGAGCTTGGGGACCTCAGGATGCAAATGATGATGATGATGGAGCGGGATCCTTTGGTAGCTATGGATAGGACTCTTGGAAAGTTTATTTTGTAATGGGGAATAAATGTGGGGATTTTATTTTGGCATTTTTAGGAAGGTAGGGGGAAGGGAGTTATCCGTTCCTTTTCTCATGTAATTTGTACCGTAATTTCTTATTAGTGAAATAAATAAGTTTTTTATCATCCAGCTGTGCCTTTTTATGAGTTTTGTGTATTTGAATTATCTATATCGATCGCTAAGGCATACAGAATCCTTTTGTTCAAGTATATGCTAGAATTGACTGTTATTCTCGGAGATAAGAAAAGAATAGTATTTTGTGAAAAAGAAAGGGTCGTGCCCATGTAAGGTGAATGAGCTGCCTACGTACCTTTGGGGATTTGAAGATTTTTAAATTGTTTGAAAATGGTTTTGCAGAGGATCAGACCCGCGTAGTTCTGGCTAGAGAGAAATGAAGATTTTTTTTTAGAATAGAAGGGAGATGAGAAAAGTCGTCAAACGCTGAGATTTCGGACTAGGGATAAAATTCTTGAGACGGTCCAGGTTGATTGGATGAGTCGTCTCCTCCCCATCTAAGTCGGTGAGCATGGCGGCACCACCGGACAGGATCTTCTTTACAAGGTATGGGTCGCTCTAATTGGGCTTGAATTTCCCTCTAGGGTCCCAGATGGGTTCTATTATTTCTTTGAGGGATAGGTCCCCTTCTCGAACACCACGTCCCTTGACTCTCTTGTTGAATGATTTCACTATTAAATGATGGTACCCTTATATGTTGTATAGCGCTTTTAATCTCCTTTCATCTAGGAGGGTCAACTCGTCAAGACGGCTTTGGCACCAGTCTTCTTCAGTGACCTTATTTTCAAGCATGACGCATAACGAGGGTATTTCCAGCTCCACGGGTAGTACTGCTTCCATGCCGTAAACTAGAGAGTAAGGGGTAGCCCCAGTAGAGGTTCGAATTGAGGTTCGATAGCCCCAGAGGGCATATGGGATTCGATCGTCCTAATCTCGACAGCTTTCGATCATCTTGCGGATGATGGCCTTGAGGTTCTTGTTGGCAGCTTCGACTGCACCGTTGGTTTGACGTCAGTAGGGAGAAGATTTGTGTCTCTGAATCCCATACTCATTGACCACTTCTATGACTTTTGCCTCGAAATGCAACCCGTTATGTGATACTAGCTCGTGCGGGACTCCATATCGGCAGATGATGTTTTTCTTGATGAATTTGGCCACTTTCTTGGCGTTCAGCACTGCGTATGACTCGTCTTTGACCCATTTGGTGAAGTAATCAATGGAAACTAGGATGAACTCATGTTCGTTGGAAGCTCTCGATGTAACCTTCCCTATGATGTCGATGCCCCAAGTGGAGGATGGCCAAGGAAAGGTCATGTTGTATAATTCACGCGGAGGCAGATGCTGAAGGTTAGAGAATCATTGGCATTTGAGGTATCTTCGAACATATGCGGTGCAATCCTGGGTCATAGTGGTCCATTAGTAGCCTTATCAGATGATCTTCTTGGCAAGCATGTGATCGTTCATATGGGATCAACATTCCCCGTTGTGGATCTTCTGCATTATCTTTTCAATGTCAACCCCTGCGATACAGTGCAGATGAGTTCCATCGAAGTTCCTTTTGAGCAGTGATTTGTGACAGATGATGTACTGGGTGGCCAGTCTTCGAAGGGTTGCTCTATCTTTCTTGTTGGAACCCTCGGGATACCTACCATTCTTGAGGAGGCGCTATATATCATAGTACCAGCAATTGGCTAGCTCGGGATCTTCTGTGGTGACGAGCTCAATGTGGTAGAAGTGGGTTGGTTTGTCTTGCTTTTGAACAAGGAAGGGGATCATTGTGATTCCTTTGGGCATGTCGACCATGGAGGCCAAGGTAGCAAGGGCGTAGGCAAGGTTATACTTTGCTCAGGGTAGGTAATGGAAGGTGATGTCTTGGAATTAGGAGGCTAGTTCTTCTAAGTGGGCATAGAAGGGTTGGAGCCTCTCGTCCTTAACTCTCCATTTTCTGAGCACTTGACTGATAATGAGGGAGGAATCCCCAGAGACGACTAGGCATTGAATACCTTTCTTGAGTGCAACTTTGAGGCCTACCGTGCATGCCTCGTATTCAGTCATGTTATTGGTACAAGGGAAATCCAGCTTGATGGTGATGGGAGTGTGGGACTCATTTAGGGCGATCAGAAGTATCCCAATGCCATATCCTTTTTTTTGCAGCGTCGTCAAAGAAAATTTTCCATCGGAGATTGTCTTGGGCAGTGGAGAGGATGTTTTCATCTGAAAATTCGGAGATCCAGACATCGGCTTCATCCATGGGGTAATCAGTGAGGTCGTCAGAGATGGCTCTTCCTTTCGTGGATTTTACGTGACGTACACGATATCAAACTCGGTTAGGAGCATCAACTATCGTTCCATTCGACTGGATAAGGCGGGTTTCTCGAGCAGGTATTTGATGGGGTCCACTTGGGATACAAGTTTGATGGGGAAGGCGAGCATATAGTGCCGTAACTTTTGAGTTACCCAGACAAGTGCGACACACGCCTTTTCCAAAGCAGTGTAGTTGACCTCGTATCCAGCCAATTTGTGACTGGCATAATAGATGACTCTTTCTTTATGGGAATATTCAAGGTATTGGGCTAGAAAATCCCCAGTTGCAGTATCGATTATGGTTAGGTATAGGAGCAAGGGAAGACCAGGCTGTGGTGGCATGAGTATTGGGGGTTGGGTCAGATATTGTTTGATTCGATCAAAAGCTTCTTGGCAGGCCTTGTTCCAAACCTTAGTTGAATCCTTTAGGAGGAGTTTGAAGATAGGTTCGCAGATGGAGGTTAGCTGGCTGATGAACCGGCTTATGTATTGTAATTTCCCAAGGAAACCTCATACTTCTTTCTCTGTTTGGGGAGGTGGCATCTCAAGTATGTCTTTTAGCTTAGCAAGATCTGCTTCTATCCCCTTCTTACTGACCATGAATTCCAAGATTTTTCCCTTTGTAACACCAAAGATGCATTTTTACAGATCGAGTCTCATCTGATGCTGTCGTAATCATTCGAAGAACTTTCAGAGAACGAGGCGGGAACATGAACTTATCTAGTCTTGGATTTAATAATCATATCATCCACATAGACCTCAACTTCTTTGTGAATCAGATCATCCAGGATGGTTGTGGAAGCCCTCTGGTAGGTAGCCCCAGCGTTCTTGAGACCAAATGGCATAACAGTGTAACAAAAGGTTCCCCATGGGGTGATGAACGCGGCCTTTTCTTAGTGGTCTGGGTGCATTTTGATTTGGTTGTATCTAGCAAAACCATCGACGAATGACTTGAGAGCATGACTGGATGTGTTGTCCACGATCATATCGATATTGGGTAACGGATAATCATCCTTTGGAGAGGCTTTGTTCAAGTCCCGATAGTCTACACACATCCGAACCTTCCCTCCTAATTTTGACACAATCACTATGTTATCTAGCCACGGGGAATATTTGATCACACGAATGAATCCTACGTTCAACTGTTTGACCACCTCGTCATTGACCTTGAGCGACCATTCTATGCGGAGCTTTCTCAACTTTTGTTTAATCGACTTGTAGACTGGGAGAGTGGGGATATCATGTTGAGATATTTAAGAATTAATGTCGGTCATATCGTCATAGGACCATGCGAAGACATCAATGAATTCCTTTAGTAATTCTTTGAGTTGTGCACACTCATGCTCGTCAAGGGTAGCCACTATCATAATCTCGCGCAGTTGGCTACTAGAACCGAGGTTAACAACAACAGTCTCTTCTTCATTAACTTGAACGCGGTTATGTTGTTTATTATTAACCTTATTTAGATCAATTAATAATTATTCATTTGTGAAATCATTATCATCAAAAGTTTGATTAGAATCCAAACAGTTAATGTAAGGCACAGCAAGATACTCAAAATCTTCGTTTATTTCATTGATAGGAAAAACAACATTAAGAACCTCATCAAAGGAGAACTCAATTACATTTGAGCGAGGATAGACAACAGAAGAATAAATTGGCTAAACATTGGGATCAGGGGGACTTCAATAAGTAGAATTGGCGCAGCATGCCAGTTGAGGAGAGGTGTATCAATAACTTTAATCAGTTGGGATGGATCCAGTGATGTAGTGCTTGAGTGAACCATGCAGAGTGTTAGCCCTAGTATCTGTAAGTTGAAGGAATCTTCGGAGTCACTTTCCTCAGTCTCTTCGGTATCTTTGATGAGTGGTTGTACATGGTGTTGGGAACTCTCGGCCCATGGGTAGCTATCTTGGAAAAAGATCTCCATTCCAGGCTTTATCTTCTTGTTTGTGTGGCCATACCATGGTTCTAGAAAGCCGCAAAAGGGAGAGTCTTCTCCCTCTTTGATGAATCGTCCATTCAAGGAGTCACCTGGGATAGTCTGGATGCAGTCTATTCCTCTCTTTGGTCGAGACTGGCGGATCATTCTGAGCTCTTATTCTGGCGGTTGATACCCCAAACCATAAAGAGGGAAAGCTTTCTTTAGTTCAATTGGCTTAAGTATCTTTTGTTGTCTTTATCCGAGCCCCAGTTCGGGCATGAAGTGCATGTTTCTGAACATCTGAATCATATTGACGTTGCCATGAGGGTCATATTCTGGACAAACCCTTTCTTTGAAGTCGTCCCCTGTTGGGAGTAGAAATGGTTCAACTCTAAATCCTGATAAGATCATATCATTTGACCCATGTTGTATCTCAAGAATTGGACTGTTGGCATTTGTACTTTCAGCATTGTCGTTGTCACCCAAAATGGTGATGACTCGTCCATTGGTGAAGAACTTCAATTTTTGATGGAGTGAGGAAGACACACCCTTGATACTATGGAGCCAAGGTCATCCTAGCAACAGATTAAAACAAGTTGGGATGTCAATAACTTGGAATTCGACGACATGGTTTATAGGGCCAGCCCCTATTACAAGATTTATGGATCCCATCACCTCCCAACGGGTATTATCGTAGGAACATCCAGCAGGGAAGGTTGGAGCGAGTTCGCTTTCTTTCAATCCTAAACATTTTAAGGTTCTTAGTGGGCAGACATTCAAGGTAGATCCATTTCGACAAGAGAGAGTGGTTTGACCTTCCCCATAACTTCGATGGAGATGTTGAGTGCATGATTATGGTTTGGCCCAATCTTGAGATTTATGCTTTGGAAAATTATAGCATTCGGGTAGAGGTTAAGGATCCGACCAAATTTATCTCTTCTTCTAGTATGGTGGAAGGAAGAATTACGGGTCCAGTGAGCAACTTGATCAAAGCATTTTTGTGTAGCTGAGAAGACATGAAAACCCCCCATAGAGTGATGTTAACTTGAGTTTTCATTAGTTGATCGAGGATCTTGCTCTCCTCGAGGGTTATCTCTATCATAGGAAGGCTTTCAGCGCCCTTCTCCTTGTCATTGGCTGGTAGTGAGCTTAGAATCTGGTAATTCCTCCCTGATCTGGTCATGTGATTTACTGAAGAAGGTAAGAACATGAATCTCATTTCCTCATCAACCTTGGGTTGTTCTTCCACCTTGTTTATTTCTTCAAGAATTTCTTCAAATGATATCATCCCACACATGTCAGCTACCGAGCCAGTTTTCTCGAAAGCTTGCTCTTTATTTGAATCTCCGAACTCTTCCCCCCATCCGGTGGCAACAATTTTGCCTTTCCATATAAAGTCAATGTATTCCACAAATTCAACGGCTTCTTCATATAGGTCTTCCCATTATGTGGGGATATGTAAGGGTGAAGGGACCAGGTGCCCTTGTAGCTTCAGAGTATCAAATAGCTCAGTCATACTGTAAATATCATTGGTTCTCCTGAATATCTCTCCTATAACCTGGACAACACCATCTAAGCTGACTTCATCGCTTGGTACTACCAAACTGTCTGACTCTCGAGCCCATTTTTGTGCTTCCAAGAATAACGTACTGAATCTCTAGAAATCAATGATCATCCGTGAGGGTAATTTCAGCCCGAACTCTAGGAGTTGGTTTAAGACTTCTGATAATTCCATACTTACATTTTCAGATCGGGTATGAATAACGATGCATGCTCTGGTAAGGAGTGATAGTGCCTGATCAGTGAGGCTAGCAGGGTGTAGGAGGAAATATGGATAGGTTTGGAGAGGTTTGGGAGAGTGTATGCGTGTGATTTAAGTTGAGGGATCAAATCTTGGGTTCATTTCTAGGAAGATGTCATTGCTATGATTTGGGAGTGGGTTGTGAGTAGTGTTTGGCTTAGGATTAGCTAGTGAGGCAATGTTACCCCGGTCAATTAGACCTTGGATTACGTTTCAGAGGTGAAAGCACTAGTCGGTAGTATGGGCAGCTGTTTGGTGAAAAGCACAATGGGCATCTTCCTTGAAGTTTCTTGGGAGCGGATTTGGCAAAAGACGGGGATCCAAGGGTTTGATAAGGTTTCGGCTCAATGAGGCTTGATAAACTTTGGAGAGGGGAGCATAGAGCTCGGTGTATTCTTTTTAGACTGGGATAGGACGGCTTTCTGGTGCCCACGAGGTGGTTGGTTGAGTGATGTTGTTGATAGTTGAGACTGCAGCATTGGCAGGCTTATCATATTTTATGGGGGTGAATTGTCCGGACACCTTCTTTAGTTCGACATCTGTTTTAGCAAGACCTTCCTAGATTTCTACTCTTGCTTCTCTAAGAGCTCGAAAGTGGGGATAGTATTGTCCTCCCATGGTTGCTCGGACATAGGGTAAGAAATTCTTCTTCACTATGGTGACTTGTTCTTCCTCGAAAGGACGATTGGTCATGGTTGTTGCTTTTTCCCTCCATCGGGCTATAAAGTTACTGACTGATTCCCTAGAGTTTTGTTTGAGCATCTCTAAATCTCGGCGAGTGACCTCAAGCTCTTTATTGTAGTTGTACTGTGACATGAATTCTCGAGCTACATCCTCCCAACTACGAATTCTGGACTCTTTGAGAGATAAAAACCATCGGAGGGCGCTATCCTTTAGAGTTTGCTGAAATAATTGGGACATCACTTCTTCAGAAGATCCTAGTAGAGTCATGGAACGGTGATAGCTGCGGAGATGAACAATCGGGAGTCCACTTCCTCCGAAATTCTCGATATTTGGCATCTTAAACTTCTCAGGTAACCTCGCTTTAGGATAAGGAGACATGTGGGTGTAGTCCATGTAATTCCCAGAGATTCTGACTTGGTAAAACTTCTTATTGAGCATCTTGAGGTCTTCTTTGACCTTGTTCAACTCCTCCTCTTTCGGATCAATGATCATAGGCAAGTTGGCCCCATTATGGGCAAGGTTCGGCATTGGAAGCTGGGCAGGTGGCAGCCCATTAGTAGGAGGGGCATGTGGAGGGTGTTGATACTCTTAGGGAACCCAGATAGGCTCGAATGGATCCATATCACGACGAAATAGGGCCTCAGGCTCTTGAGGAATGAAAACCTAGTTTCGTTGCATCTCTCGGACCTCAGTCTTGAGGTTGTCAATCTTGGACATGAGTCGAGCTAGGACTGCCGTCAGATCTGGCTGCACGACGGGTAATTAATCTGTGTTCTCGATGGAAGGTGGATAGATTTTTTACTCGAAAGAAGTAACAGGGGAACAGACGGAATTTCGGGGTGATTTGACTGAAGATCAAAGCCAATAAGGAGCCAGGCCAAGGGCTTGCGATCGACCTGAGAAGGCACAAAATGGGATTTATTTTTTAGAAAAAGGATGAAAATATTTTTGACATTTTTTTTTCTTTGAGAGTGAAAGAGACAATATTTTTGGATTTTTGGTAAAGAAAGGAGAAATGTTTTTGGATTTTTGATAAAGAAAGGGAAAGAAAAAAAATTGGGAAACGGTCTCAGCATGATTATTATAATTATTATGTTCTCACTTGTATTAAATTATCCTAAATGCAAAATGAAATGCCGGACGGAGCCCGAGCCTGGAAAAATTGGGTTTGTAATATATGCAAAGCTATGGCTGGACTTGTGACCAGGCTCACGGACAGGGTCTCGTTTTAAAAATGCACGAAAATTCGAGAGGTAGGCCGACCCCGAATTTCGACAGAGTTTCAGGTTAAAACTGGCAATCTTATATGTGTGTCCTAGGCTTGACACCCATATGTGGGTATGCAGTTGGTTGGGTGAATCGGAAAGGGTTGCCCCCTTTGGCGTGACTTCCACGATATACGTCTTGCTCTTGTGGGCAATCGGTACGTGTGGACAAGCCATTTGATATACCTGAGTGTACGTGAATTGCCTCATCATATACCTCATAGGGATGGTACGTTTGAGAGCTAATTCGATATACTCGGCGTACGTGAATGAGTTTCCTGCGATATACCTCCCATCATGACTTAGGTCAAGCGGTACGATGAGGGAGAACCGTTCGATATACGTTCAAAGTACTTGGCCAATGGAAGGTGAGAGTCATATCGCTTAGGCTAACTGCGCCCTTCTAGACCAGCGCCCATCACAAAGTGACCCTCCAGTTATTGGACAAAATTTGGTCAATCACAACGCTCTTTGGTGATGTCGTGTGAATCATGCATGATTCTTTTATTACTATCTTATGAGAATATCTTTCTTGATCATGCCAAACAAGGAGCAAAGTACAAGTACCAATGGTACATCAAGTATGTACGGGTGATGCATGCAGCATGTGGATATATGTGATCCTAGGTGCACGTGGTTTGAAGTGTACATGGAGAATTTTCTACAAGTGTGTGAATAGAGGCATAAGCATGGGATACGCGTGAAAAAGGGGAACGTACAAAAATGGGGGAAAATATAAACAAACATAACACCCATGTAAATAGAGTGTAGCCCTCAAAATAACAACCCCAGGGGAGTCGCCACTGTGGCCATCCCCGATCCTCACGACGGGTGGGAGCGTGAGGATCCTAAGTCCCGCGCATCCCTCTCGGGAGCGCTTCGGCCGGCGTCGTTAAACGAGGTGAAAATGTAGAGAGATGGAGTCGCCAGTCTATTTTACTCAAAAAAACAAAATAAAGGGAGCCAACCCGAAGGACAGCATCCAAAGACATACTGATGCATACGAAACCAAAATGATTCGAAAAGGGTCCGGAGGCTAACTTATTAAATAGGAAGGTGTTAGGCACCCATTTCACCCTTACGGTGTTTTTGCTATTTTCATTTATTTTTCCCGTGATATGTGTGCATGTGTATATGTAGTGGAGATAGGAGTCATCGACTTGTACCATGGAAGAGATAAAGTGAGTCATCTGTAGGAATGTAAAGATAATATTGGAAAACAGGATTTGCGCGATCATCCTTACGTTGATCGTTATAATGGAAGGCTAACGTATGTGGAATAATATGCCACTAAAAACAAATATATGCATATATAAATATATGTAATCTAAGCGATTTGAGTTTAGAGAAAATAGAAAACGAGAGAAAAAGTGAGAATAGGACTCGAGTCTCGAGTTTTACCCCGAGACGCCTACGTAGCCTATAGAGGCATCAAAGTCTACGTAATTCGGATGCAAAGCGAGGGGGTGGGGTTTATCCCGTAAATCCAATCAGGGACTTCTCTTATTTGTGTGTGTGTGTGTGTGTGTGTGTGTGTGTGTGTGTGTGTGTGTGTGTGTAAAAAGGTGTTTTAGTTGTGAGAAAAGTGTAAGAAAAGTCAGTTTGGCATTTATGAGCAAACCCTCTTTTTCTTATTTTTTGGTTTTTTATGAAAATAAGAGATGTGCAATAATACTAAATACAAAGTATATTAGGATATGTGAGATGGTAGAATAAAAGTGTTAAGTAATAAATAAGTGAATATGAATTTATGTGAATTTAAGGAGAGAATTGAGAAAATTGGACCTTCTTGAAGATCTTGAGATTGATCTTGAATGTTGGAGAGCATCCCTTGCACTTGGATGATGATGGAGGGTAGTGAATTTACCAAGTTTGATGAAAATGATGATGAGAATTGAAAGTTGGAAAGGACTTTGGATGTGAAAATCACACTTACTTCGAGAGAGCTTTTCTGGATTTGCTGAGAGTGATCTGTTTCAGATCTGGGCTCCCTTTGCAATGAGGACATGGAAACCTTTTTATAGGCCCAGGGCATTACCGATCAATATAGCCCTAGTCCTTCCAATCGGCATGTGTGTTTAGGCACACTGCCAATAGGCAGGGTCTAGAACGTGCCGTTTGGCACTATCTTTCTGGCCTTTTTGGAAAATCGATCGCAGAGTACAAATAGTTGATCTGAATCGTGCACGGGGTAGACCGTTGGAAAGGTAATTCAGATACCTTAAAAAGTCATTTGGACTGCTCCCGGGTTCGGGAGTTGACTTTGGGTCAAATGTGTCTCGGAAGCACTCCTCGGTCCATTAGACGGGGAATCATCGGACGCAAACGGATCGTTCATCCACATGGTATGTCCGAATCACGCACGAAGCGGACCGTTGGAAAGGTTAGGAGATGTACTTCGACATTCCAAAGAGTTTGAATTGGTTTGGGGAGTTAACTTTGGTCAACTGGGCCCTGGAAGTATTCGGTGATCTATCGAAGTAAAGAGAATTTTTCGTCCTTACCGTAAGTCAAAATCGCGCTCGGGATGGATCGTTGGAAAGGGGATTCAGTGACCTTTAAAGATTCATTCAGTCTCGGTTGAGCTGAAGAGTTTGGACTTTGGTCAAACGAAGTCCAGGAGCATCCGGTGGCGTCTAGATCAGGTTTTGGGGAAAATGGGTCGTTCGTCCGCATGGTAAGTCAGAATTACGCACGAGATGGACTGTTGAAAAGGGGATTCAGTGCCCTTTGAAGATGCATTCAGTCTCAATCGAGCTGAAGAGTTTGACTTTTTGGTCAAATAGAGCTTGGGAGCGCCCGATGGCTTCTAGGTAAGTACTCGGGGTATGACCTGGGTTTGTAGTGATGTAGGGAGGTGATAGGGACCTAAGGAGAGCTTAAGGGGTAACATAATGGGGTGTCTACAAGTTTTATCTTTATTAACTTGAATGCGATTATTTTTTGTTATTAACCTTATTTTGATCATATAAGAATTGTTCATTTGCAATATCATCATCATCAAGAATTTTATTAGCATCAAGATAATTAAAGTAAGGCACAACAAGATACCCAAAATCTTTGTTTATTTCATTATTGGGAAAATTAACATTGAGAACCGCATCAAAGAAGGTCTCAATTACATCAGAATAAGGAGGAATAATAAAAGAAGAGTAAATGGGATAAACATCTGGGTTGGGTTATATTTTAGCAAGTGGAATAGGTACAGCATGCCAATTGAGGAGAAGTGCATCAGCGACTTTGATCAGGCGGGATATATTTGATTATGTAGCGCTTGAGCGGACTATGCAGAGTGTCAGTCCTAGTGTCTACAGATTGAATGAATCCTCGGAGTCAATTTCCTTAAAATCTTTGACAGAAGCTATAGTCTTCTCAATGAGTGGTTAAACGTGATGCTGGGAACTTTCAGCCCATGAATAGTTGTCTTGGAAAAAGATCTCCATTCCTGATTTCATCTTCTTGTCCAATTGATCACAACATGGTCCAAGAAATCCACAAAAGGGAAAATCCTCATCCTCTCTGATGAATCTTTCGTTCAAGGAATCTCTTGAGACAGTCTTGGTGATTTCTAGTCCTCTCTTCAATCGAGGTTAGCAGATCATTCTGAGTTCTTCTGCTGATGGTTAATAACCCAATCCACAAGGAGGAAAATCTTTGTTTAATAAAATGGGCTCAATTATCCCCTATTGTTGTCGTCCTAGCCCCAGTCTGAGCATAAAGGGCATATTTTTTAATATCTGGATCACATTGACGTTACTATGAGGATTATACTCCGAAAAAACCCTGTCTTTGAAATCGTCCCCTGCTAGCAGTAGAAGTGGTTCAATTCGAAAACCTAAAAGAATCATATCATTTGTTCCATGATATATCTCTAGTATTGGATTACTGGTGCTTGCATTCTCGGCATTATCATCATCGCCCAAGATGGTGATGACCTTCCCATTATCGAAGAACTTCAGTTTCTGATGAAGGGAATAAGACACACCCTTGATATTATGGAGTTATGGTCGTCCAAGCAACAGATTGAAACAAGTCGGGATATCGATGACTCGAAATTCAATAACGGGATTTATAGGGCCGACCCCTATTATAAGCTTTCTGGATTCCATCACTTCTCGATGAGTATTATCATAAATGCATATTGTGGCAGAGGTTGGAGCTAGGTCGCTCACTTTCAGTCCCAAGCAATTGAGGGTCCTCAACGGGCAAACATTAAGAGTTGATCCATTATCGACAAGAGAGAGCGGGACATTATTTCCCATGACTTCTATGGAGATATTGAGAGCATAGTTATGATTCAGACCAATCTTAGGGATTTCTTCTTCAGAGAAAGAGAGCATTCTAGTAGAGGTTAGAGATTTGACCAAATCCACTGCTTCTTCTAGCATGGTGGAAGGGGGACTGTGGGTCCGGTGAGTAATTTGATCAAGGCATTCTGGTGTAGCTGGGAAAACATAAAGAGTCCCCATAAGGTGATATTAGTTTGTATCTTCTTCAACTGATCAAGGATCTTGCTCTCCTCGAGGGTGGCATAGGAAGATTTTCAACACCTTTTCCTTTATCGATCGCTGATGGTTGCAGGTTTGGAACTTGGTAATGCCTCCATGACCTGGTCATATGGTTTATAGAAGAGGGGAAAATAGAAATCCCATTTCCTCATTGATCTCGAGTTATTCAGCCACCTTGTTGATTTCTCCTAGCAGTTCTTTAATTGATACATTCTACATATACTGATTATTGGAGTTGTCTTTTCTGGAATTTGTTTTTCATCTGAATCATTGAATTTATCCCCCCATTCGGTGGCAACGACATCATTTCCATAAAAATTAGATACACTCCACAACCTCAACGGTTTCTTCATATAGATCCTCCCACTAAATAGGGTGATGTAGGAGTGAAGGGACTAGGTGCCCTTATAGCTTCAAAGCATCAAGTGGCTCGAACATACTATAAATACTACCGATCTTTCGAAGTAAGTCTGCCATGATCTGGACGACATCATCTAAATAAACTTTATCGGTAGGTACAACCAATTATCTGACTCTCGGGCCCATTTTTTAGCTTCCAAGAATAGTGCACTGAATCTCTGGAAGTTAATAGTTATATTAGAGGGAAAATTCATCCCAAACACTAGAAGTTGGTTCAACACTACTGATAATTCCATATCCTTTCCTCCAAAATGGGTACAGACAGTGATGCATGCTCTAGTAAGGAGTGACAGATCCTAATTGGTGAAACTAGTAGGATGTAGGAGAAAATATGGGCAAACTTGAAGGGGTTTAGGGGAATATATGGGTATGATGGGTGATTTACTTGGTACGATCTGGGTAGATGGATCAAATTCTAGGTCTTCTTCTAGGAAGATGATATTTGTATGATTTGGGACTGGATTGTGGGTAGTGTTTGGTTTAGGATTAGCTGGTGGGACGATAATACTTTGGTCGATATGATCTTGGATTACATTTTAGAGGTGAAAACATTGATCAGTGATTGGACGATAGTTTAATGAAAGTCACAATGGGCATCTGGTTTAAATTTTTTAGGAAGTGGGTTTGGTAATGGACGAGGGTCCAATGGCTTGATAAGATTTTATCTTAAAAGGGCCTGGTAAACTTTGGGAAAGGGAGCATAAAGCTCGGTGTATTATTTTTTTACTGGGTTAGGGTTGATTTCTGGTGCCCATGAAGTGGCAGGCTGAGAGATGTTGTTAATAGTTGAAACTGCAGTACTGTAGACTTTTCATACTTTCGGGGAGTGAATTTTCTAGATGCTTTCTACTGTTAAACCTTTATTTTGGCAAGATTTTCTACGATTTCTACTCCTACTTCTAGGAAGCTTGAAATGAGGGTAGTATTGTCCTCCCATTGTCGCTCAAACATGGGGTAAGAAGTTCATTTTCAAAATACTGACTTGCTCCTCTTTGGAAATCCAGTTGGTCATGGTGGCTACTTTATCTCTCCACCTTGCTATAAAGTTACTGACTGATTCCCCAGGATTCTGTTTTAGCAGTTCTAAATCACGATGTGTAACCTCCAATTCTTCGTTGTACTTGTACTGTGATGTTAATTCACGGGAAACATCCTCCCAACTGCAGATTCTGGACTCCTTGAGAGATAAGAACCAGCAAAGAGCGTTGTCCTTCAAAGTCTAATGGAACATTTGGTCCATTGTTTCCTCAGAGGAACCTAAGAGATTCATGGCTCGGTGGTAACTTTGGAGATGAACAATTGAGGTTCCAATACTCCCAAACTTCTCGATGTTAGGCATCTTAAACTTTTTTAGCCACCTTGCTTTAGTATAGGGACACATATGGGTGTAGTCCAGGTAGTTCCCAAAGATTCGAACTTGGTCAAACTTCTTGGTCAACATCTTACGGTCTTCCCTGACTTTATTCAATTCTTCCTCCTTTGGATCAATAATCACGGGTAGGTTAGCCCCTGACTAGGTAAGATTCTTCATAGGAAACTGGGCTGGCAATGGCCCATTAGAAGGAGGGGCACATGGAGCGTGTTGATATTCCTCAGGGACCCAAATATGCTCGGGTATGGGCGGACCCATAGTGTGAGGGAAGAGGACCTCGGGCTCTTCGATAATAGAGACCTAGTTTTGTTGAATCTCATGAACCTCGGTTTGAAGGTTTTCAATCTTGACAATAAGTTGGGCTAGAACCGTCATAAAGTTCACTTGCACATTCAGTAATGGGTCTATGTTCTCCAAGAAAAGAGGATGAAGATGAATTCCTAACTCAAATGAAGTAGAGAGGGAATTGATGGATCCTTGGGGCAGTTTGATGAAAGATCAAAGCCAATAGGGAGCTAGGACAAGGTTCAGGTGAACAATCGACCTGAGAAGGAGAAAAAATTCAAATTTTTTTTGAAAGAGAAAGGGGAAAACAGTTATTTTTTAAAAGGAAGGAAAATGTTTTTGACATTTTTTTCGAAAAAGATGAAGATAAAATATTTCTGGGAAAAGGGAGGAAAAAATATTTTTGGATAAAAAGAAGGAAAAATATTATGGTAAAAGGTAGGAAAAATATTTTTTTGACACTTTTGGTGAAGAAGGGGGGAAACGAGAAATGGGGCTCAACACAATTATTATTATATTAATTATGTTCTCACTTGTATTAGGTTTACCTAAATACAAAAAGAGATTCCAGATGGGACTCGAGCCTGGAAATATTGGGTTTTGAAAAAAATATGTAAAAAAGTCATGGTAGGACTTGTTTTCGGGCTCATGATCAGGGGTCCCGTTTTAAAAAAAGAAAAAATTGCCCAAAAATTTGGGCGACATGCCGACCTGTCAATTCGGCAGAGTTTGGTTAGAAACCAAAAAACAAAATATGAGTGCCCTAGGTTTGACGCCTATATGAGGGTATGGAGTTGTTGGATTAATTGGAAGGGTTCCCCCCTTTGGCATGACTTCCAGGATATATGTCTTGCTTTTTTAGGAAAATTGGTAAGTGTGGACAAGACATTTAATATACCTGAGTGTATGTGAATTGCCTTACTATATACCTCGTGGAGATATTACGTGTGAGAGTGAATTCGATATGCTCGATGTACATGAATGAGTTCCCTACGATATACCTCCCATCATGACTTCGGTCAAGCGGTAAGATGCAGGGGGAACTATTCAATATACGTCAAAGTTACTTGGCCAATGGGAGGTAAGAGTCATATCGCTTAGGCTAACTGCGACCTGCCAGACCAGCACCCATCACGAAGTGTGAAAATTTGGTTAATAACCTTGCTCTTTGGTGATGTAGTGTGAAAATGCATGATTATTGATTACCATATTATAGAGAGAGTATCTTTATTCGTCATGATGAGCATTATACTAAATAGGGAAGAATGTACAAGTATAAAAAGTAAATCTAACATGGAGCATGAAGATTATACTAAGCAAGTGAGTGATGTGTGACTATCTACAAGTGAGTGTGTGGTAGTAAACCTAAGCATGGATCAACTATAAGTGTGTGTGACAAGTGTGAGTGAGCATGGATATATAAGATAAAATTATATAAGGCAATAAAGATAACACAATTGATATTTTTTTTAAGAAAGAGAAGTATGGGGATTTGTCAATATCCCCATTATAAGAGCTAATCCAATAGTTAAATTTGGGAATTTATGTCATTCCCATTACAAAACACAATTATGTACTAATAGAAGATTTAGAAATTCTGATAGATAGAAAGTTCCACTTGTCTAAGTTAATGAATCCTCTAGCTAATTTTGGCAGATCTAAAAACATGTGAAAATGACTCTTAAAACCAGATTTAACTACAAAATTAGCTAGAGAGTCAGCTAAAAAATTAGCCTCTCTAAGTGTGGCCATCCTCAAAATCTCTAATCCTCACCCTCTCCTGTGCGGTAGGGAAAAAGGAGGGGAGAAAAGGTATCGCGCCCTCATACTCTCTAGGAGCGCTTCAGTCGTCATTGGTGTAGGGTGAATGCAAAGAGATGGAGTCGCCAGCCTATTTTGCATAAAATAGGAAAAAGAACATGTCGCGGCCTCGAGATAGTGGCATCAAAGACGAACTGATGCTTACAAAATCAATAGTTCGAAGGTCCGGGGGATAAGTTACGGAATAGAAAGGTGTTAGACACCTATTCCACCCTTTCAGTCTCTCATGGGCTTGTGTTATTGTTTTCCTTTAGTTCTCTGTGAAGTGTGTGTGTGTGAGTATATATAATGGAGATCGGAATCGGCCAACTCATACCATGGAAGAGATAGAGTGAGGTCATCCAAAGGAATGTTCCTAAAATAAAATATAGAAAATACGATTTATGAATTTATGATAATATTGATCGTTGTGATGAAATAATAATATGTGTTGGATAGAACGCTAATAAGGACCACAAGCATAATATATATAATAATGTGAAAATAGGATAAATGCAAAAATGGAGAATTTGGGGAAAACTAAAAATTTAGAAAATTGGACTCGAGTCTTGGGTTTCAATCCGAAATGCCTACGTAGCCTATAAAGGCATCAAAGTCCACGTAGTTTGCATGCGTCATAAGGGTGGGGTTTATCCCATAAATTCAAACAGGTACTATAGATGTGTGTGTAGAAAATGTGTTTTAGTTTTGGAAAAGTATGATAGATAATCCTGTTTGGAATTTATGGGAGTAACCCTCTTTTTGTTTGTTTTGGTTTTTTTAATAGAAAATAAAGTACGTGCAATATAAATAATAAAAATGTGAGATGCTAATGTCTATGAACTAAGGTAAAACTAGATTATGAATCTAATGTAATTAATTCACAAATAAGAAATTAGAAGGGAATGGGAAGGATTTGGACCTTCTTTGGAGAATGGAAGATTGTTCTTGATCTTGGATGAACTCCCTTGAAGATTGATATGAATGTTGGATGAGAGAGAATGAGTTTCTTTCCACATTGGGTGTGAAAAGGATGGGAATTAAAGATTGAATGGAATTTCACATAAGGAAACTTCGTTGATTATGAGGGAATGTTACTTTAATCACTGAAGTTGATAGATCTGAGGTGTGCTTTGAGCGTGAGGTCATGCCTTTTATTTATAGGGTCAGGGGCGGTGCCAATCGAAATGGTCCCAACCCTACCAATTGACAGGTAACCTTAGGCACACTGCCGACAGTTAGGGAAATGGACCTCCTAATCGGCAGTCTCGTGCAGATTTTTTCAAAAAATCAATAGTAGAACGCAACCTAATGATCCAAATCACACATGGGTCATTCCATTGGAAAGATAATTCAGACACCTTTAAGATTCCTTTGGACCTCTCCCGAGTCGGGGGGTTGACTTTGGGTCAAATGTGGCTTGGAAGCGCACGTCGGTCCTTTGGACTGAAGGTCATTGAACAAAAACGGATCATTTGTACAAAATGATAAGTCAAAATCACTCACGAGGAGGGCCGTTGGAAATGTTATACGATCTACTTTGACATTCCAAAGAGTTTTACTCGGTTAGGGAAGTTGACCTTAGTCAATCGGGGCCCGAAAGCGCCCGGTGACCTCTCCGAGTAAAATAAATCGTTCCTCCATACCGTAAGTCAAAATTGCACATGGGATGGATCGTTGGAAAGGGTATTCAGTAACCTTTGAATATTCATTTAGTCTCATTCGAGCTGAAGAGTTGGCCTCAGTCAAACGAAGTTCGGGAGCGCTCGGTGGCCTCCAGATCAGTTTTCGAGGGAAACTGGGTCATTCGTCCGAACTTTTATGTTGTTTCTCGTATGGGGTAGACCATTAGAAAGGGGTTTAAGTGCCCTTCTAGGTTTCAAAGAGATTTCACCATGATGATGAAGATTATTGGGGTCAAATCGGGGCCCAGGAGCTCCCGATGGCGTTCAGATCAATTTTTAGTGGTAAAATAGTCGGTTCGTCCGAACCATTATGGCGATTCGCACACGGAGTGGACCATTGGAAAGGGGATTCAAAGCCCTTGAAAGATTGATTGATATTTTTCTCTGACAATATATTTTACCGGAGTCAAATGGGGGTTGGGAGCGCTCAATGGCCTCTAGATCGGTACTCGGAGTATGACCTAGGGTTTATAGTGAAATGGAGAGGCACTAAGGACCTAAGGAGAGACTTACGGGGTCCTAGAGTGTGGTGTCTACACTAAGACAATGAATTAAAGTTACATTCATGTTTAGAACAATGGTAGTGATATCAGAAATAATCTTCATTATTTTCTAGGGAATGGACTTCTTCTTTTGAGTAAGAATATCTATCAACAATTTGGAGTCTAATTCAATTTCTATGTTGCGGAGTTGATATTGTTTACAGATTTGAAGACCTGATAAGATGCCTTGAGCTTCAGCAACATTATTTACGTCAATACCTTCATAATCTGAATAAGCCCATTTAAAGTCCCATTTTTTGTTTCTAAGAATGCCTCTAGGGTTGCCTTTTGATGCACCATCAGTATTTAATTTCCATCTAGATTTTGAAGGTCTTATCCATTTAACTAAACTTTTATACTCCATATATATTCAAATAGTTCTTATAGAAAACAGTTGAGTTAAATCATAATGAGACTTACCACATTTAAGAGCGTGAGTTGAAGCAATAGCTTAGGAACTCATTATATTATTCGTATTAATATTGGGAGCTAACATTTTAATGTCTTCATGAATGGACTTATTTATGTTCTTATAAATCTCCTAATGATGCATGCGAGAATGATTTTAACAATGAACTTTATGATGGGATTTGTATTACCCCTATATCACCATTCTATCATCATAATATGAAAAGATTTGAATGACAGTTTAATACCAATCAAGTTAGAAAAATGAGTCCACACCTTCCTAATTATAGGACCTTTAATAAAAAGGTGGTTTAAGTCTTATGAATAAGAATAACAGCATCTGCAAATAGGAGTTAGAGTGATACCAATTTTTTGGAGGTTGTCCTCAAGAGATATTTTATTGAGAAGACACCTCCAAATTAATTTAGATATTATTTTAGGAATACAGTGATCCCATATATTTTTGAATAAGAAAGAAGACGTTTTAGATCTTTTATTGATATTGATAGCAAATTTGAAATCAAAGTTACCGTCTTCAGAGGGAGTCCATATTTTCTTACCTGCTATTTCAGTTATATGTTGATCTATCTCATGTAAATGAGATTTGAAACTATTAAAACCTATAGAACCATAGGATTTAGGAACTTTTTTATATGTACTTTTCAAGAAATCAGCCCATAAGTTGTTACCAGCTATGTAATTCCAACTAATTCTCCACCTAAAAGCTTTACATATAACTTGTAAACTTTTAACACCTAAACTTCCCTCCTTTTCAGTAAAGAATAGATTATTCCATTTACGCAATGATATTTTCTACCATACTCCTTGTGATTACCCAAAAATAAATTGTTGAACATGTTTTCAATTCTATTAATGATTTATTTCAGATATTGGGGGATGCTAAGGTTTGAAGAGGGATAGAACTAAGCACTGATTTTATTAGCAATATTATTCCTGCTTGAGATAAGAATTTTAACTGCCTTCCATCAATTTTAGTTCTAATAGAAGCAAGAAAACTTTCAAAGTAAATGTCTTTATTTCTACCTGTGAAAAGGGGACAACCAAGATATTTTATGGGGGCATTTCCTCTTTTAAGACCTGTGGCAGCTTGGATAATATGAGATCTATGAATAATACCTTTGGTTTTAGTATAGAATTTACTTTTAGATTTGTTAATAAGTTGAACTGAGGTTGACTCATAGTCAGTAAGGAATTGCATAAGAGATTTCAGGCTTTTCTTTGTTCCTTGAGTGAATATAATGATATCATCACTAAAGGCAAGATGACTGATCAAAGAACATTTTCTCAGATGAGAGTACATCCCTATTTTGCCAGTTTTCATAAGCGGATGTAAATCTCCACTAAGAACCTCATAACATATTACAAAAGTACTTGGGGATAATGAATCCTCTTGTCTAAGACCCCTAGAAGACTTAAGGAAGCCTGTAGGTTGACCATTAACTAGAATAGGGAACTAATTAGAAGATATTATTCTCCACGTAAAATCTATGAAACCTTTGTAAAATCCAAATTTCCTAAGAACTTTGATGAGAAACAACCAAGATACTCTATCATAGTCCTTAGTCATGTCTAATTTTATAACCACATCATCTCATATATTTCTTCTATCAAGAAGATGCATCACTTCTTGCCCAAGAAGGATGCCGTCAAGAATATTTCCCCCTTTTATGAACCCTGATTGGTTGGGGGATATCAATTGAGGAAGATAAACTCCAAGTCTAGTGTTTATAACACAACTGATACGCATAGCTGAAAATATATCATAAAATCCCGATATTAAAATCCCATCCCCTTATTAATCACTGGCCAACATGTTATATCATAAACTCTCTTTCCCCGAAAAGTACAATGCAAAAAGTCTAAGCTAAGGTCACAAGTTTTCCCTCTCTTTATCATATAATTATCTCTCTTTTGTCATAAATTGATTCTGGACTTAATAAAATATTCTCTCCATTTGGGAAAACTAAACCACTTTTAGGTAAAATGAAAATATTAAGAAAATAAATTAATAAAGAAGCATTAAAGTCAAATATAAGAAACAACTAGATAAAATAAGTTATAATATCAAACATATTACGTATTACAATAAGTACAATGAGATAATAGTGATATGGGATACAAATTATATGGTATATTATACAAATAAAAGATTAATAATGATATAACAATCTTACTATATAAAAACCCTTAACAAGATTTTAGAATTAGAATCTAAAATGTACTTAAACCCAAAACAAGCACAACAAATAGCTTATGCTTATAATATACACTAGTTAATAGATAACTAGTTGATATTGTTCACTCAAATACTAACTCATAAAACATAAACCTAGATACCAAGTGATAAACCATCCAAAGGTGAAGCGTGAATACTACAATGAATAGAAACCATCAAGAGTATTAGATACAACAGACATGATATATAATAATTTATCCTAGAACCCTAAGAATGAAATCATCAATAACAAAATATGATTAAAACTAAAAACGAAATAACTTTTATAAACGCACAATAAAAATAAACAAGTAATCACATAACACAGGCATATTATTCTATATGTGGAAATGATGAAATCAATATGTATAACAACTGTACATCAATATAAAAGTCAACGTAATAACACATAGTCTAAAGACATGAAAGAACAACATTAAGCCTAAGGTCAATTAAGACTAAAATAGAGCGCAATGATACATCAAACCAAATTATCACTCATAAAGACATGATTATCCCAAAGACACACAATATTCTCTTTTAATATTTGAAAATCTAAGTATATGTTGCACCTTGGTGAACAAAGATAATCAAAGCATATGAAAAGTTCAGATAATAAGGAAGCGTGCAAGTTATACCGCATGGGATAAAGGAAAATAAGATGCAAGGCAAATGATACCAATTAAAATTCTAGAAACTTATCTCAGCAAATGGTTTTACTAGAAGACACATTCATTTTTCTGTAATAAGACATCAAATCCTAGACCCATTTTGATAAGTAAAAATATAGGCAATATTATCACACTTACCAAATTCAAGTAGATGCCAAGCGTTCATTATCAAGAAAAGATTATCAATAAAAGGATAATAACATAATGATATCATTAACCAAGAATATAAGAGCACACTGTGGTTTTAAAAAATAAAAAATAAATAAACATAATTGAGGGAAAAAAATCTAAGATTGAGTTCGATTAACAATTTTTTATCATAGAGAAAAAGACTCAAATCTTTGACTCAAGTGAAATCTCTAACACCTTTTTTTAAAGTAATTTCATCTGCTACCTTTTTCCCATCAATAAGATATTTTTATTAAAACCTTTTTCCTCACACCCTTTATATTACTTAATTTTGTATAGATAGAAATCTTTGAGACATCGCTTTTTTTCAAATTGTTTTGTAAGTGCCGACTTTCACCCTAAAGCACAAATGATATACTAATTATGGATAATCGATAGCATCACACGTTTCAATGTTGTAGCCCTAATAATTCTTATGTCATGATTTTTTAGATATAACATATGCTTTTTCAACTTCATCAAATCATGAATCAAAAATCTTACACACACACAACAAGGAATTGGACACTCTTTCTCAAGTCTCTCAAAGCTCTGAACATCTTGTAAAAGACCTAAAACTTTTTCATTCCTCATAAAGTAATATCATAACAATGTACAGTGATGTGTAAACTAAAACAAGATAAGATCATTCTATCTAAATGTATTTCTCTCAAATTTTATAATACTTATAAGGAAATAAATCCATCTCATGAAGCACATGTCATATTCCTAAATAAAGGAAAAATTATCAAACAATCCATTTTCATATACAAAGATATGTCACAGAGTATATCATCAAAAAGGCATAACATGAGTGTAACAAAAATCTTTTGGAACTTTTCAATGAAAGACATTTACAACCACAAAAACAAGTCATAAGATGTAGCAAATATGCAACAAAAGCCCAATATCCTCAATATGTTGCTATAAGCTCAATCAGTCAATAACCAATGAAGTCCTAAGATAATCAAATAAAGATAAATCACAAAGGTTTAGACTAAATACCATGCAAATACGAAATACAAAATAGGAAAAACTAAAGCTAGTAAGCGTGTACAAAAAAATTAGTTTAGGTTGAACATAAAAAATATTCTAATATGCAAGGGACATAACATACATGAATTAATAAAAAGACCAATTGATAGAGAAAATCCTAAAATAATATTGTTGGAATAGCCAAGAAAATAGAATTTTCAAAAGATTAATATTTTTGAATCATTTAAAATGTAAATCAAGAACATATCAATAAGATAAATAATTCACACATGATATATCAAAGCGACAAACGTGATATAAAAAACTCATATAAGAATCAAAAGCACATAGTTTAGCATAAGATATTGGAAATATGAAATTCTATAAAAGGTGTGGGGGATTTTAATCCTATAATAAATCAAAATACAAATTTAGCCCATAAATATCAGAGAAATAGAAATAAAGAACACTGAAATATGTGGTTTGACAGGTTGACCTATCTACATACACGGGTAAAGGAATGAGAGAATTTAATTTGGTTATGGAGAAGAAAATGACTTGGAGTGATAGATAATGTTATCTGAGCGTCCAAGCCATGGATATAATACCATGCTATATATTATTTTATGTAATAGGGTTGATCTGTTTAGAGGTACAAAAGTCTTAAATATGTTAATTATCGACTTAAGATTTATTTGTGTAGTCGATCTCTCTCTTTAGCCTTATCTCTTTATTTGATTAGTTATATAAGGACTACATCCGATCATATTATCATTATCCTTGGTGATTTTCCTTTAGCTAGTTTATGATTTTTAGGTGACCAGGACTTTATAATTATTTAGGTGCCACGTGTGTAAGGACAAATTTTCTATTGAGTCAATTTTTATGTATTGGCTTAATTATGAACAAAACACTTTGAGTTATAGGGAAGAATTTGGGTTTTTGGCCTTTCAATCATATGATATGTTTCATGAAGACATAGGGGCTAAGCCAAAGAGAATACATCACCATGCCGAGTTTCGTGCCATGTTTTGTCATCAACATTCCAAGGATCTCTCAGGTATGAATGCATATTTTATGTTGAGCCTTGGATGTTTTATTATTAGGTGTTGAGATATTTTTAATCTAACAATAAAATATTTTTAGACATTTTTTTATAATTCATTAAGGGTGTTGTTAGATCCCGAATCAAATGGAACTTCAAACGAGTCAAAATTAACCTTTGTTTTTTTTCTCATTAGATAGGTTGTTCTAACCAAAATGGGTACCTCATTCTAACCAAAATTTGGTTTGTGTAAATTTCGAAACCATTTCATCCAAAAAGGGCTGCGTCACATTATCAAATTGGTATCAGAGAGGGTGCACTAAATTATTGTGTTAGATCCTTTTAGGCTTGAATATGAAAATTGTATCATTTTTAAGGTTTTAATTTTTTATGATTCTAACTACGCATACTGGAAAGTACGAATGAGTTCAGCACTTAAGTCGTCAGATGAGTGGGTTTGGCAAGCAGTTGTTAGAGGGTGGTCCCCACCCACGTGTTTAGTAGGTGAATTTCGTGTTTCTAAATCCGTAGAAAGAAGAAGTGAGGATGAACATATGTTAGAAAATTACAATTCGCATGGTTTAAATGCTCTTTTTAGTGTAGTGACACCTAAAGATTTCCATTGTATTATGATATGTGAAACATCTAAAGAGACTTGAGACACACTCCAACTCACCCATAAAGGTATAAGTGATGTTAAAGTTTCCAAACTCCAAAACCTCACCACAAAGTTTGAAACCATTAAAATGGATGAAAGTGAATCCTTCGATGAGTTATATGCTAGATTATTTAATATTGTGAACTCGTCTTTTAACTTGGGAGAGAAAATACCCGAAAATCGGGTTATCAAGAAAATATTAAGGTCCTTACCTGACAAATGTTGTCCAAAAGTAACGGTGTTAAACTCCTTAGTCACCTTAGACTCTACGAAAGTCGAGGAACTTATGGGTCATCTTCAAACCTATGAACTCGACATGTTTACCTCCAAAAAGCTTACGAAAGATAAGGGAATTTCTTTGAAAGCACGGAAGGAGGAAACACAAATATTGGATAATGAGTCAGGCATACTCTGATGATATGGCTATGTTTTCTAAGAAGTTCAAAAAATTTCTAAAGTTTAATAAAGAGAAATTTAAAAATGATTATAAGAAATTTGAGAAGTCCGAGCATAACAAGGCCGATAAACTCCCTAAAAATCGTAATGATAATCTTAAGAGTGATGAGTCGAGTTGCGACTTTTCATTAGTATCACATTCTTATATTAGCATATTTTAGTTGATATCATTTTTATATCGCATTATAGTTGGTATTTATTGTTCTTTGTGTGTATTAGTTGTTATTGTGTTTCCAAGCTAATTGTGTTTTTCTTGTATCACTATACACCATTGCATAATATACTTGTTTTTTATTATTATTGACCCTTACTTCAATTAAGGGGAGAAATTTTTTAACTGGAGAGAAATTTTCTATTTTATGCACCTTAATCTTTGTCTATTCTTGAACAAAATGGGGGAGCAATGGTATCTAAGTCTTTTCATTTGGGGGAGATCTATTACTTATTGGGAGACGTCCTTTCTTACGTAGATATTGTTAGAAAAAGGGGGAGGATTTTCTTATTCAATTTATGTTGTTATATTATCTATGTATTTTATGTTGTGTTTAAGTGTGTAGATTTGCAACCATGTGGCAAAATTTTAATGCGAGCAAAGCTACTCGGAGTATGTGTCGATCAAGGGTCTGCAATTTTTTTTCTTTTGGGTTGGGATTGAGTCTTTTAGATGAGCTTGACTTTCTATAGGTATTTTTTAATTTTGGTTTTGTCCCGAAATAGCCAGGGGGAGATTTGTATGGACAAATATCCAATTGAGTCAATTTGTATGTATTATCTTAATTCCAGATAAAATACTTTGAGTTATAGGTTAGAAGTTGGGTTTGTGACCTCTCAAGCCTATAACACGTTTATTGAAGATGTAACGGATAAACCAAAGAGAATTCATCATCATGCCGAGTTTCGTGCCATGTTTCGTCATCAACGTTCCAAGGATCTCTATGGTAAGAATGCATATTTTTTGTTGAGTCTTGGATATATTTTTATTGGGAATTAAGATATTTTTAATCTAATGATAAAATATTTCTATAAATTTATAAACCATTTTGGGTGTCATTACACCCCGGATCAAACGAAACTTCAAACGAGTCAAAATTAGCCTTTGTTGTCTTCTTATTAGATAGGTTGTTCTAACCAAAATAAATACCATGTTTGAACGAGATTCCAACAAATCATTTTTCTATCTTTCTGGAATGTCATGAGATAATTCGTTTGAAGGTCGTTCGAACGAGATTGGTGTAACACTCCGCGTAATCTGATAAGCGAGATGGCCAACCTCCATCGCCAAACTACACCATGCATCACTAAATAAGTAATCATTCTTAACATGTGACAGAAATGAGACATATAAAAATTCATTCTATAAGATAATAATTAAATTGATCCAAATATATATAATCGTTCATGCAATAATAAAATCTATCGCCATGCTAATCTCCAGATAAATTCAATCACCAATAAATAAAAACTCAAGAAAAAGTGATCCAACTACAAATATCTTAATAAAACCATAAACAATAGTGGAACCTATTGGCCCACCAAATCCATAACTAAAGTCTCATAATAAGTGCTACGTAAAGGAAAAATAAATCTAACTACTAAACATCTAAATTAAACTCTAGTTGCACCTCCAAAAAAATTCCAATCCCTCTTATGTAGCTACTCCAGTGTTATACCTGAAATGTTTGTCAATGCAATGGGTTAGAGTCCACTGCATGAATACAAGCCACTCTCCCCAATTAGGGTCCGTGAACCTAAACAATAGCATTATACATAATAAATACCACAATAGAGTATTTTAAATTAACGAGATAATTGATAACATGTGAATAAACATAAAATACCACTAACTACCATACCACTGATCCACCCCAAAGTGGAAATCCAATTATTCCATTATTATCTACAAATGTATTCTTTTCCTTACTCATTATAAATAATTAATTATTCAAGCGACACCAATACGGCCAGTTGACCCCTTATCGGTCCTGCACACAGTATTGGCACACTTAAGGTTCTACACATCACATGTATTCCCCTCACTATAGACAGTCAAATCATATTATGTCAGTTCTGCACATACTCGTGAGGTTCCGCGCACGACGCGTCACTATAGCCAGTCGGCCCGTTTAACAGTCAGCCCGCACATACTCATGGAGACAATACACACCCACGTCGCTATAGCCAGTCGGCCCGTTTAACTGTCAGCCCTACACATACTCGCGTCGCAAATCAATTTTTATTACCCATTTATAATCTTACGTATTAATTCTCAATTTCTTAATTTCTCTTTATCTCATTTTCTCATTATTTTACATTAGCCTCACCTTATTATAGAGCATAATACCTCAAGTTTACCCCTAGTCCCATACCTAGAGGTCTTCAAAAATATACGAACCCGTCCTATCCTATTTTGTAGGATGAATTTCTATCATTTATCTCTTCCTAGTCTCGCATCTAGGTTATCCAAATCAAAGGAATGACACCAAAATCAGTCCCACCCTGGAATATCCCATCCGTGAAAATCTACACTAGCTATCCCCATACCTATAAAGTTCTAACCACAACTAAGGCATACCCACTAGCCCCATACCTAGCAAGTAATCCTAAAATTTAAGGTGAGACCATACTACCCAAAATTTCGTCGTCCCCGCGACGATAAATACAATCAAAATAATAATTTGCACACTCCAAGTTATCAACAATTACACAAATTTCTCATGTGGTCACAATTTACTTTTGTTAAATTTGTTCAATCCATCGTCGTAATTAACACAATTTATTTTATTCAACAATTATAATTGCAACAACATGCAAGTTTAAGAAGCACACAATAATAATTTACTTTGTTCATACCTACATAGTTTCATATAATTTCATAAGTCCTTTTTTCATTTAAATAGACCAACTATGATTTTCTACATGAAAACCTACCCCCATATCAACAAAATCAAATTCTATCCTAATCACACAATGGTTTTGAGTCTTAGTTCAGATTAAAAAAAATTCACAAAAACAGTCACAAATTAGATTTCACTTTCTGTAATTAAGGTTGTTAATTTATTTTAAGAAAAACATGTAGATTAATGTTTAGGCGATTTTTAAAATGCATAATACTAAAGAAAGAGAATAGAAGTATTCATGTATGCTAAAAAGTCAATTGAAAATTCTGATTTGGCGGTTGTGTTCCTCTCAAAAAATTAAGAAAGATTCGTTCTTGAATAATGTTTAAAAATTATCAATTATGCCTTCAAAACTTGAGTTGAATCTTGATTCAATTTGGGACTAGATTTTACAGAGAAAAGGTGGTAAAGATATAGAAGTCTTCTGGTTGAAAAGCTAGTGAACAAGTGTTTAGAAAGGTCTAAGACCGAGTTATTTTAATATGGAAAAATATTAGGAGTTTGATTATGATTAGAATTCTACTTAAACCAGAACAGTTTCAAATCTGACCATTTCGAATCGATTCGCCCTCCAAACCAAATTCGGTCTGGTCAGGTTCCCAAACATGCCCAAAAATTTATATGTTTAAAAAAATTACGATTTCTCCCCCGATTTCAATTCCGATTAAAATCCCACTTCCCATAATTAAATCCAACTTATCAAATTGCAAAAATAACTAAATCCAAAAAATTTATTTTCTTGAATTATGAATTAATTTAAATTATTACCGATTAAAAATTACGGGGTGTTACATACTTCCCCACTAGCATAGTAATTTCGTCCTTGAAATTCGACAAAGCGTATATGTACAAATTAAAATAAGGCTCACATATGCCTACCCATAAGATATTGCGATTAATCTCCCATACTCCCAATCATATACGCACCTACCTCACTATCATAAGTGCAGTATGTATCCTAACAATATATCTATAGGAAAAACTATAAAAATAATGGCGCACCACGCTCACCCACGAATCACCACTCGATTCTATCTCCCTAAAAGTCATTGCAACGCTTAAGTCCTCAAATCAATTCACATCACCAAATTAATACTTACAATACCTAAAATCCGTACTAACAATCTCCAAAAATAAATCTCGTCTCCCAAAATCACTTCTAAGTATCCCCATATCAATATTACTAGTTCTAACCTCAATGTTTATAATGTCCTTAACATAAAACTCCCTATCTCCAAGAAACACAACTAACATGTATGCTAGATCCAATACCTTAAGGAGTACGAATCAACAAAAGGGATCAAATATCGGTAATGCGGAAGCTAAATAGACTCACAACCTATGAGACCTAAGACCATGTTCTGAAATCATCTGTAACAGCCCGTGCAATCTAATAAGCGAGGTGGTCGGCTTCCATCACCAAACTACGTCGGGCGTTACAAAATAAGTAATCATTATTAGCATGTGACAGATATGAAACATATAAAAATTCATTCCACAAGATAATAATTAAATTGATCCAAATAATGATAACCATTCATGCAATAATAAAATACATCACCATGTTAATCTCCAAATAAATCCAATCTCCAATAAATATGAACTCAAATGAAAATGATCCAACTACAAATATCTGAATAAAACCATAAATAATTTTGGAACCGATTGGCTCACCAAATCCATAAAAAAAAGTCTCATAATAAGTGCGACGGAAAAAAAAATCTAACTACTAAGGATCTAAATTAAACTCTAGTTGCACCACTAAAAAAATATCCAATCACTCTTATGCAGCTACTCCAACGCTATACCTGAAATATTTGTCAACTCAATGGGTTAGAGTCCACCGTATGAATACAAGAAACTCCCTCCAATTAGGTTTCGTGAACCCAGATAATAGCATTATACATAATAAATACCACAATAGAGTACTTTAAATTAACGAGATAATTAATAACATGTGAATAAACATAAAATACCACTAGCTACCATACCACTAATACACCCTAAAGTGTAGATCCAACTATTCCATTATTATCTACAAATTTATTCTTTTCGTTACTCATTATAATTAATTAATTATACATGCGACACCAATATGGCCAGTTGACCCCTTATCGGTCGTGCAAACACTCTTGGCACGCTTAAGGTTCTAGACATCACATTCATTTCCCTTACTATAGCCAGTCAACCCGAATTTTATAAGTTTTGTATATACTCGTGAGGTTCAATGCATGACATGTCACTCTAGCCAGTCGGTCCGTTTATCTGTCAGCCCGCAGATACTCGTGACGCCTGAAGCCCTTATACCTTTGACTCACTTGAGTCTATATTGTATAAGTGCTCATCTAGTTTGGAAATTGTGACAAAATTATGTCCATCCTAGAAACCAAAGAGCCTCGGAAGTTGGATTGCCTATTCATTTCTCTTACTTGTAGTGATCAAGAGACTATTGCCAACACTCACACACTTAGAATTCAATTCATGCATGTCATATTTCATTATAATGTGTGTACATGTGTTGAGTGTGTTTAAATCCCTAAGTTTGATTTTTAATAATTTTTTGGGATTTTTTAAACAATTTTTAAACCATGTTTTATTAATTAAAACTTGATATAAAAGTTTTGGGGTCAATCTCTTAATATTATTTGTTGTGTATTATGGCCTAATGTTACCTTGGGTAGAATCCAAAAGCGGCAGAGACTTCAGGGTATTCTTTGTAATTAGTTTGGATGCGCGTTTTATATCCCTTAACTGGCCAACACCTGTTGCCCTCTGATTGGTTAGAATTGTGTTTCTTTACTGAGACAATAGACGCGTGTGTTATCAGCCCTTGGATCATTTCTTATCAATGGTCTACATGTTGCCTTGATGGATCCTCGTGTAATTTTTTAAGCCAATCAGCGTTCGTTTAAGCACCGCCTTGTGTGAGCCCTTAGATTCAAGTCAATTTAAATTGACTCGATCTCAGCCCTTGGTTTTGATCAGATATCTCGAACCTTCTCCTCTCACTATAAAAAGGACCCTTCCCTCAGACTTTGAGGACTTTTGCCATTTCATTTCCTTTGAGAAATTAAGAGAGAAGAGAGAAGAGAGAGAAGAGAGAAAAACAGAGAGAGAAGAGAGAGAGTTAGAAACCCTAACTTCATTCGTCTAAATCCTCTTTAAACCTAACCCAAACACCATATCCAAAAAACTACCCTGAGTGTTCTTGAGTGTTTGAGAGTTTGAGTTGAGTTGTTTTTATTGTTGTAACCTTGTGTTCGTGAGATCTTGTTTCCAACTTAGACTTTTACTTAGATCTAGTTTCTGATTTCATAGAAATCTCAGATCTGAGTTATTCATGTTACATTACACTTAGTTTCATTTTATTTCTCATCTTGAGAAATATATATTTGATTATTTCCTCTAAAACGTTTTCTTACATTGAAATCAACAATAAATGCTTTCTGTTTCTTGTTCTTGTAAAACTAAACCTTTGACCTAGTTTGGAATCTCACTTGGAGGTTTTCAATCTCGAAAAGTTTCTCTAAATTTTGAGATTGATTAAGACCTTATCTGTCTTCCTAGCAAGGTATCCGTGGATTCTGGGATTAATTGAAAGGTCAAATAAGTTTCAAAGTTTAGTAAGAAGAAAGAAAAGAAAAGATCACAGCATATAGTGTAACTGTAATTTGTTAGGACTGTTTGTACTTCATAAGTGTGTGTGTGTGTGCATGCATGTGTTAGAAAGCACCTCCACAAACACTTACACCCTACAACACGAAAAGTGTTGGTAATAAGATCTTGTGATCATAAGTCGACGTAAAGTGCTGGAACAAATCAGAAGTTAACAAACTGAGAGAACTACATCTACAATCAAAACTGCAGAGAAGTTATAAGGACACCAGAGGGTACATTCCTAAACTTATATAGGTCTGAGTTGTTTGCATGTTAGTTATATAGTTTGTAACTCATAAATTTGTTTTAGTGGATTTTTCATTTTACTCCGTAGAGGGAGTCGTGGATGTTTCCTCAATTGGTGAGGTTTTACCACGTAAAAAATTGTGAACAGAATCTTTCTACATTTTATCATCTCACTCTTGGTTGTGCTGTGTTTAAAACTTGTTTAAACTATCTTTTAAATTTGTTTCCCAAATCTTGAATAAGATCTCGTACATACTGTTTTATTAAACACTTCTTGTGATTAATCCTTTTTTATTTAAGAAAAGAGTTTCTTCAAAAAATAACTCGGAGTTACTTAAATAGTTTATTTTCAATAAACGTCTTTAGTAACGCATTTTTCAATTGGTATCAGAGCTTGGTAAAACTGCTTTTAAAGAGATCCTGTGTTTCTAAAATTGTTTTCTGAAAATCAAATATGGACGAGAAAAATGAAAGATTTGGTAACTTGACCAGACCCCCAATCTTTGATGGAACCAATTTTGCTTACTGGAAAGTAAGGATGATTACTTTCATTCAAGGAACTTTGGGAGATGATGTCTGGGACATTGTTGAAAATGGTTATACTTTTCCTACTAAACCAGCCAATGAAGGAAGTAATGAGAGAGTTAAGAAAGCTTTAAGTGAGTTCACTCAAGAAGAGAAACAAGTTTCTCGAAATAATAACAAAGGAAAGAATGCTATATTTATGTCTATAAATGAACATGAGTTCAAAAGAATCTCATCCTGTACCACTTCTAAGGAAGCTTGGGACACCTTAGTCACTGCTCATGAAAGAGACACTAGAGTTAAGGCTGCTAAAACCCAAATGTTGATTCAGCAGTATAACTCTTTAATTATGTCTGAGACTGAATCATTTGATGACTTCTATATGAACCTAACTGATATTGTGACCAAACTGCATGCTAATGGTATAACCTATGATAGACAAGAAATTGTATCTAAAATTCTGAGATCATTACCACAGAAGTTTGATAACAAAAGATATGCTATTGAGGAAATGTATGATATAAATCTCACTCCTGAATTAGTCAGTAGTAAATTAAGAACTGTGGAAATGGAACTGGAATTTAAGAAACAATTAATCCAATCACATAGGAAACAGACTAGTTCCAATCTAAGCTTCTCTAATAAATTGATTAAGCCTGAGTTTAATACTTCCAATGATGAATCTGATAAGGACTGCGATATAGAGAGTTTGGACAATCAGATTGCCTTAATGTCAAAACAGTTCAAGAAAATCATTAAGTTTAGAAACAAAGTGGAAAATAAACAAGGCAAGTCAAATTATCCAACTCCCTCCAGTCATAGACCTTATGAGAAAATCAATGACAAAAATCACAAGGACTCTCATATCAGACCTAATAGAGACCTTAAGAAGGCTGAATGCTATAGATGTGGTAAACTGGGACACATTGCACAAGACTGTAGAGTTAATTTGAACACTCAAAATAAACACACTAGAGCTAACATCTGCAAAACATGGGATGATTCAAGTGACTCTGAAAATGAGGAACCTGAGTCATCAGATGCTTTTGATCCTTGAATGTCTTTCTTTGCCAAGATTATTTATAATGATGACATGCCTATGTTTGTTAATGAGGATGAACAAAATAATTATATGACTGATACTTCGAATGTGGTTATTACTGGTTTAGATGCTTTAATTACTGAGAATGTTGCATGTTCTACCTCGGGGTGTGTGAGTCAAAGGGAATGCGATAATGACGATGCTAATGGGTGTGAGAGTTCTAAGAATAAAGCCTTAGGGGTCACTTCACACACCACACTTAGTGACTCGGACAATGAAGACCTCCCAGACATTCACACACTTTACACTAAGACTCTCAAGAAAAGCGCTAGACTAGAAAAGACTGTTAAAGATCTTACCAAGAAATTGGAAGATCTAAGTCTGATGGTTAAACTGAATGCTGAAGAGTACACTACCCAATGTTTAACTCATGAAATTGAAATTAAAGTTTTTGATGAAAAACTGAAAAATTTGACTGAAATAAATGAAATTCTGAAGAAAAAGTACAAAGGGACATTGTTAGAATTGGAACAAACCAAAGAAAAGACAACAACTGTTTTCAAAAAAATTTACAAAATTCGAAAATAATTCTAACTGTTTTGATGAATTTGTTGCTGAATCTAAAACCAATTCTGATGATCGAACTGGTATAGGATTTTGTCCCAATTTGAAAACACAGACAAAACCTTTTAAACCTATCAAGTTTGTGTCAGGAGGCAAAAGACCTATTGAAACATGCCCAGATTTTTATTCCCTAAAAACTGAGTTTGATTTAAAACATCAAAACTTCAACATTGGGGAATCAAGTTGCTCTAAGCATAAAAGTTCACCTAAGGCTAAATACGTCTGCCCTCCTATCAGAAAGAGTGAACCTACTTTCAAACCTGTACTACCCAGGAATAAACTTCAGGCTGGAAACTTTTCAAAACCTTTGTTTAGAGACTTTCCTAAAGAGACCCCCATCTTGAGCAATCTTTATTGCTCCTACTGTGACATATATGGTCACTCTTTCGATGGTTGCTATGCTAGGAGACTTGTTAAACCTATCTATAATCCTTGTACTTACCATAACTTTAACTATTCTAGGAGGAGTCGAAACAATTATATACTTCCTAGACAGCCAGATAAAAACTCTAACTATAGAAAGATAAAGACCAAACCTAACAGAACATTTCCTAGAAGGAATCCTAAGCACTTTCTTAAACCAAATGCTCAAGTCTTTCACAAAATTCAAAATCATGCGCAAAACATCTTTCAGCAAAAATCTAATGCTCGCAAATTTTATCAGTTGAGAGCTAATAAGCGCAAGATGAAAACTAGAGCAATTTGGATTAGAAAATATGATCTATTACCTCAGATGAAGTGTAATATTGTTGTTACTTCTTTAAAAGCCGAACACACATCATCTGGTTGGTATTTAGACTCTGGATGTTCTAATCACATGACTGGAGATGAATCTAAACTTTTAAACAAAACCAGCTTTGCTGGTGGTAAAGTCATTTTTGGTGATGGAGTTTCATCTCAAATCATAGGCAAAGGAACTCTCCAAGAAGATGGGCTTCCTATTCTTAAAAATGTCCTTCTAGTTAAAGGTCTAAAGGCCAACTTACTTAGTATTTTGCAATTTTGTGACTCGGACCATACTGTTACTTTTTCAAAGAACAATTGCAAGATTTTAAATGAAAAAGGTGAATGCATAATTAATAGATTCAGAACTCCTGACAATTGCTACACTGTCAAGAACAATTCTGAAATTTGTAATGTTGCCAGAATGGATGACAACGAGATATGGCATAACAGAATGGGTCACATAAATTACGATAATCTTAGTAAATTGTCTACTCACGACATAGTAAGAGGAATTCCAAAAATTAAACCCATTCATAATATTGTTTGTGGTTCTTGTCAATAAGGTAAAATTGTTAAGGCCCCTCATAAGAAAGTCAAAGATATTCTCACCTCTAATTCCTTAGAACTCATCCATATGAACCTAATGGGTCTTTCTCAAACTGTTAGCCTTTGTGGACACAGTTATATCTTAAATATGGTTGATGACTTCACCAGATTTACTTGGGTAGCCTTTTTAAAACAAAAATCTGACACTTTTCAAACCTTCCTAAAAATTCTTCTTAGGATTGAAAATGAAAAGGACACTCAAGTAAATAGAATCCGTAGTGATAGAGGTGGTGAATTTAAAGACACTGGTATTATAGAATACTGTGATTATAATGGTTACAAACACGAGTTCAGTGCTCCTAAGACTCCCCAACAAAATGGAATCGCCGAGAGAAAGAATCGTACCTTGCAAGAGATGGCACGTGTCATGTTACATGCCAAGAATTTACCTAAATACTTTTGGGTAGAATCTATTCGTACTGCGTGTCACATCATTAATAGGGTCTATCTTAGAAAGAATTCCAAACAAACCCCTTATGAACTTTGGTACAATGAAAAGCCTAATCTCAAATATCTTAGAACCTTTGGCAGTACTTGTTATGTATGCAAAGATAGGGACCACTTATCTAAATTTGAGAGCCGGGGAGATAAAGCCATATTTCTAGGATACTCGCCTAATAGTAGAGCTTATCGAGTGTATAATCTTCGCACTAAAACCATGATGGAATCCATAAATGTAATTGTTAGTGACACTACTGTAGAAAGAAAGACTGGTGAATTACCTATTGAAGAAGAGTCTTCAAATATTTTAGAAAATGACCCTTCTGAAATAGATAATTCATTACCTATTGAGACACTTGAAGTACCTAACTGGGTTTCTAAAGATCATCCCATAAACAACATAGTTGGCAACCCTAGTGAGCCAGTGCGTACAAGATCCCAACTTAGAAATTATGCACATTATGCATGTTTTGTTTCCCTTGTGGAACCAAAGAATGTAAATGAAGCATTGAATGACTCTCATTGGATTTCTGCTATGCAGGATGAACTTTTACAATTTGTCATTCATGGTGTATGGTATCTTGTTCCACGTCCAGATCACAAAAAGGTTGTTGGTACTCGTTGGATTTTCAAAAATAAAACTGATGAAAATGGGATAATAATTAGAAATAAAGCTAGATTAGTTGCTCAAGGATACTCCCAAATAGAAGGAATTGATTTTAACGAGACATTTTCCCCTGTTACTCGTTTAGAATCAGTTCGTCTGCTTTTCGCCATAGCTTGTCACATGCGTTTTACATTATATCAAATGGATGTCAAATCTGCGTTTCTTAATGGAATACTGGTTGAGGAAACCTATGTAGAACAACCTAAAGGGTTCATTGACCCTAAATATCCAAATCTTGTATTTCGTCTGAAAAAGGCTTTATATGGTCTTAAACAAGCTCCTAGAGCTTGGTATGAGCGTCTTTCCAGTTTTCTTTTGGATAAAGGTTTCAAAAGAGGTGGAAATGACCAAACTCTATTTGTCAAACATTTTGACAAACACATTACTATTGCTCAAGTATATGTAGATGATATTATATTTGGATCAACTTCTACCTCAAAAGTAAAATCCTTTTCTGAAATTATGAGTAAGGAATTTCAGATGTCCCTTATGGGGGAGTTGCAGTTCTTCCTAGGTCTCCAACTCAAACAAAATCCAGAAGGATTATTCGTTTCGCAATCTAAGTACGCTTTAGAGATCGTTAAGAAATTCGGCCTCGAGAGTGCTAAAGATGCTAACACACCTATGAGTACTACGGTAAAATTGTTAAAAGATGAAAATGGAAATTTTGTAGATCCTACTCTATATCGTAGTATGATTGGCACACTACTCTATCTTACTGCCTCACGTCCTGATATCATGTATGCTGTGTGTGTATGTGGTCGTTATCAAAACAACCCTAAAGAGAGCCATTTGAATTCTGTTAAACGTATAATTAAATATGTTAAAGGCACTCTGAATCTAGGACATTGGTACACTAATGACACACCAAGCACTATTATTGGGTACACTGATGCTGACTGGGCTGGATGTACTGATGATAGTAAAAGCACTTCAGGAGCATGTTATTATATTGGTAATAACTTGGTAGGATGGAGTAGTAAAAAACAAAACTGCACATCACTCTCGACTGCTGAATCTGAATAGATAGCCGCTGGTAGCTGTTGTGATCAATTATTGTGGCTTAAACAAATGCTAAGTGATTATGGTATTCAAGAAAACCAATTGCATCTCTATTGTGATAATCAAAGTGCGATTAATATTTCTAAAAACCTTGTTCAACATTCGCGAACAAAGCATATAAAAATAAGACATCATTTTATACGCGAATTAGTTGAATCTAAGGAATTAGAAATCAATTATCTTCCTACTGATCTACAACTCGCATATATGTTTACCAAACCTCTAGATTATAATATATTCATTTCATTACGTAAATCTATTGGTATGGTTTCTGCTGAGTAATACCTTTGCTGCTTGTCCAAGTTTTTCCCTTTGTCCATTTGAGACAAAATGGGGGAGAAATTTGAGTCTACTAATCTCTTACATATACTAAACAGCTTGATCTTAGTGATTCATTGCAGGTATTCCTTTTTTGTACAGTCATTCTCAACTGATGTATTAGGGTATTAAATTGTAAATAGTTGAGTTATGTACTTTTTGATTTCTAGGATTTGGGTAGATAGAATTTTGATAGGACTAGGTTTTTCTTATTTTTGTTGCCCTACGAGTCCTAGTTAACTCAAAGGAGATTTTGTCTCATATTTTCAAAGGGGGAGATTGAAGCCCTTATACCTTTGACTCACTTGAGTCTATATTGTATAAGTGCTCATCTAGTTTGGAAATTGTGACAAAATTATGTCCATCCTAGAAACCAAAGAGCCTCAGAAGTTGGATTGCCTATTCATCTCTCTTACTTGTAGCGATCAAGAGACTATTGCCAACACTCACACACTTAGAATTTAATTCATGCATGTCATATTGCATTATAATGTGTGTACATGTGTTGAGTGTGTTTAAATCCCTAAGTTTGATTTTTAATAATTTTTTGGGATTTTTTAAACAATTTTTAAACCATGTTTTATTAATTAAAACTTGATTTAAAAGTTTTAGGGCCAATCTCTTAATATTATTTGTTGTGTATTATGGCCTAATGTTACCTTGGGTAGAATCCAAAAGCGACAGAGACTTCAGGGTATTCTTTATAATTAGTTTGGACGCGCGTTTTATATCCCTTAACTGGCCAACACCTGTTGCCCTCTGATTGGTTAGAATTGTGTTTCTTTACTGAGACAATAGACGCGTGTGTTATCAGCCATTGGATCATTTCTTATCAATGGTCTACATGTTGCCTTGATGGATCCCCGTGTAATTTTTTAAGCCAATCAGCGTTCGTTTAAGCACCGCCTTGTGTGAGCCCTTAGATTCAAGTCAATTTAAATTGACTCGATCTCAGACCTTGGTTTTGATCAGATATCTCGAACCTTCTCCTCTCACTATAAAAAGGACCCTTCCCTCAGACTTCGAGGACTTTTTCCATTTCATTTCCTTTGAGAAATTAAGAGAGAAAAAAGAAGAGAAAAAAACAGAGAGAGAAGAGAGAGAGTTAGAAACCCTAACTTCATTCGTTTAAATCCTCTTCAAACCTAACCCAAACACCATATCCAAAAACACTACCCTGAGTGTTCTTGAGTGTTTGAGAGTTTGAGTTGAGTTATTTTTGTTGCTGTAACCTTGTGTTCGTGAGATCTTGTTTCCAACTTAGACTTTTACTTAGATCTAGTTTCTGATTTCATAGAAATCTCAGATCTGAGTTATTCATGTTACATTACACTTAGTTTCATTTTATTTCTCATCTTGAGAAATATATTGTTGATTATTTCCTCTAAAACGTTTTCTTACTTTGAAATCAACAATAAATGCTTTCTGTTTCTTGTTCTTGAAAACTAAACCTTTGACCTAGTTTGGAATCTCACTTGGAGGTTTTCAATCTCGAAAAGTTTCTCTAAATTTTGAGATTGATTAAGACCTTGTCTGTCTTCCTAGCAAGGTATCCGTGGATTCTGGGATTAATTGAAAGGTCAAATAAGTTTCAAAGTTTTGCAAGAAGAAAGAAAAGAAAAGATCACAGCATATAGTGTAACTGTAATTTGTTAGAACTGTTTGTACTTCATAAGTGTGTGTGTGTGTGTGCATGCATGTGTTAGAAAGAACCTCCACAAACACTTACACCCTACAACACGAAAAGTGTTGGTAATAAGATCTTGTGATCATAAGTCGACGTAAAGTGCTGGAACAAATCAGAAGTTGACAAACTGAGAGAACTACATCTACAATCAGAACTGCAGAGAAGTTATAAGGACACCAGAGGGTACATTCCTAAACTTATATAGGTCTGAATTGTTTGCATGTTAGTTATATAGTTTGTAACTCATAAATTTGTTTTAGTGGATTTTTCATTTTACTCCGTAGAGGGAGTCGTGGATGTTTCCTCAATTGGTGAGGTTTTACCACGTAAAAAATTGTGAACAGAATCTTTCTACATTTTCTCATCTCCCTCTTGGTTGTGCTGTGTTTAAGACTTGTTTAAACTATCTTTTAAACTTGTTTCCTAAATCTTGAATAAGATCTCGTACTTACTGTTTTATTAAACACTTCTTGTGATTAATCCTTTTTGATTTAAGAAAAGAGTTTCTTCAAAAAACAACTCGGAGTTACTTAAATAGTTTATTTTCAATAAACAGCTTTAGTAACGCATTTTTCAACGCCAACACACACCCATGTCGCTATAGCCACTCGGCCCATTTAACTGTCAGCCCTGCACATTTTCGCGCCGCAAATTATTTTTCAATACCCATTTATCATCATTGGCATTAATTCTCAATTTCTCTTTATCTCATTTTCTCATTATTTTATATTAGCCCCACCCTATTATAGAGCAAAAATAAAACACTTCTTATCCTATTTTATAGGATGAATTTCTATCATTTATCTCTTCCTAGTCTCGTGCCTAAGTTATCCAAACCAATAGAACGACACCAAAATCAACCCCACACCAGAATATCCCATCCGTGAATATCTACACTACACAGTCGCATACCTAGAAAGTTCTAACCACACTTAACGTATACCCACTAGTCCCATACCTAAAATGTATTCTTAAAATTTAAGGTGTGAGCATACAACCCAAAATCCCGTTGTCCCCACGATGATAAATATAATCAAAACAATAATTTTCACACTACAAGTTATCAACAATTACATATATTTCTCATGTGATCATAATTTACTTTAATTAAATGCGTTTAATCCATCGTCGTAATTAGCACAATTTATTTTATTCACCAATTATAATTTCATCGGCATGCGAGTTTAAGGAGCACACAATAATAATTTACTTTGTTCATACCTACATTGTTTCATATGATTTTGCAAGTTCCTTTTTCATTTAAATAGCACAACTATGATTTTCTACATGCAAACCTACCCCCATAATGACAAAACCAAATCTTTATCCTAAGTACACAAGGGTTTTGAGTCTTAATTCAGATTAAGATTATTCACAAAAATAGTCCCAAATTAGATTTCACTTTCCCTAACTAAGGTTGTTAATTTATTTTAAGAAAAATATGTAGATTAATATTTAGGCGATATTTAAAACGCATAATATTAAAGAGAGAATATAAGTAATCATACCTGCTGAAAAGTCAAATGAAATTTCTTATTTGGCGGTTGTGTTCCTTTCAAAAATTAAGAAAGATTTTTTCTTTAATAATCTTGATGAAACACCAATTAAGCCTTTAAGACTTGATTTGCATCTTGATTAAATTTGGGGCTAGAGTTTATAGAGGAAAGGTGGTAAAGATGTATAAGTCTTCTGGTTAAAAAGTTGGTGAAGAAGTGTTTTGAAAAGTCTAACCCCGAGTTATTTTAATATGGAAAAATATTAGGAGTTTGATTATGATTAGAATTCTACTTAAATCAGAACAGTTTCAAATCTGACCATTCTGAATCGATTTGCCCTCCAAACCAAAATCGGTTTGGTCTGGTCAGGTGCCCAAACATGCCAAAAAAATTATTTATTTAAATAAAATCCCGATTTCTCACCCGATTTCAATTCCGATTAAAATCCTACTTTCTATAATTAAATCCAATATATTAAATTGCTAAAAATAACTAAATCCAAAATTCTTATTTTTTTGAATTTCGAATTAATTTAAATTATTATCGGTTAAAAATTATCAGGTGTTACAATTGGTACCTTCGTTTGAATGATCTCCTAATGAGGAAATTTTTTGGAAAAACTTTACCTCTATGTAATCTGATATGAATTCTCGTTAGATCCCTGTTCGAATGAAAAAGGGTATATCGTTCGAATGAGAATGATACCTCGTATAAACGAGTAGGCACAAATTTCAAAAACATCAATGTTTGTGGCAGTTTTTTCTTTAATTCCACATTACTTCCTTTTTCATCTATTTAAGTAGTGTGGGATAGCAGTTTTTAAAAGGACTTTTTCAACTTTTGAGAGAAAATACCTTTCCTAACATCCAAGAAAGTTTTTCTTAATGATTTATGACTAAACTTTCAAAACAAAAACCCATGTTTACACCCAATGAGTTTAGATCCAAGATTCTACATATATATGTTTTGAGATCGAATTTGGTACTGTGTTCATTCTCTACATTTTTTAGAGTCATTTCTTGCGAAGGATTCCATGCTCGTTGGTTTACATATCGTGGACATCGTATGCATGACTGTTGTTGAGCCCTATCGATGGACTTCTAGGTGTGGGTGGACTTCTGCATGTCACTATGCAGAGGTTGAAGGAACGAAGAGCATCAAGGCTTGCGAGGGCATCGAGTCATTATGTAAGTCTTTTGTAGTGTCCTTTTTTACAATTTCATACTTAGTGAACTATGTGGCTGGGTTGTCCGAGGCTTTTCCATTTGGGCTTTCCTCGTACATTGGGCTTAATGGTAGTTTATTTATCTTATAATTTATACCTAAATGCATGCTTAGGTTAAAAAGACAAAGTTGGTTTAATCACAAAATTGTTTTATTTGGTGCTTAATTAATTTGGGTAATTTTATTTATTTTAATTTAATTTTGAATTAATTTTGTCTAAGTAAAAATTCATTTAAGAAGTAATTTTTAATTTGGTTTGTGTAAATTTTGGAACCATCCCACCCAAATAGGGTCGCCATACATTCTCAGATTGGTATCATAGAGGGTGCACTAAATTATCGTGTTAGATCCTCTTAGGCTTGAAAATGAAAATTTTATCATTTTCGAGGTTTTCAATTTTTGATGGTGCTAATTATGCGTACTAGAAAGTGTGTAGGACGTCAGCATTTAAGTCATCAGATGAGTGGGTTTGGCAAGAAGTTGATAGGGGTGGTCCCCACCCAAGTGTTTAGTATGTGAATTTCATGTTTCTAAATTTGTAGAAAGGTGGAATGAGGATGAGCATAGGTTAGCAAATTACAATTCCCATCGTTTAAATGCTCTTTTTAGTGTAGTCACACCAGAGGATTTCTACCATATTATGATATGTGAAACATCTAAAGAGGCTTAAGACACACTCCAACTCACCAATGAATGTATAAGTGTTGTTAAGGTTTCCAAACTCCAAAACTTCATCACTCAGTTTGAAACCATTGAAATAGAGGAGAGTGAATCCTTCGATGAGTTATATGCTTTGTTTGATATTGTGAACTCATCTTTTAACTTAGGAGAGAAAATACCAAAAATCGTGTTATCAAGAAAATCTTAAGGTCCTTACCTGACAAATTTTGTCCTAAAGTAACGGTGTTAAACTATTTAGTCGCCTTAGACACTATGAAACTAGAGGAACTTATAGGTGATCTTCAAACCTATGAACTCGGCATGTTTACCTCCAAAAATCCTACGAAAGAAAGGGAATTTCTTTAAAATAAAAGAAGGAGGAAACACAAGTCTCGGATAATGAGTCATACATATTCTGATGATATGTCTTTGTTTGCTAAGAAGTTCAAAATATTTCTTAAGTCTAATAAAGAGAAATTTAAAAATGATTATAAGAAATATGAGAAGTCCAAGTATAACAAGGAAAATAAACTCCGTAATAATCATAATGATAATCTAAGAGTGATGAGTCGAGTTGCAAATTTTCATTGGTATCAGATATTTATCTTAGTACATTCTAGTTGGTATCATTTTTTATCTCATCATAGTTGTTATTTATTGTTCTTTGTGTGTATTAATGGTTATTGTGTTGCCAAGTTGATTTCTTGTTATTTGTATCACTATACACCATTGCATAATATACTTGTTTTTTTCTATATTCTTATCCCTTGTTTCATTTAGGAGGAGAATTTATTTAATTACGGAGAAATTAACTATTTTATGCACCTTAATCTTTGTCTATTCCTGAACAAAAAGGGGGAGAAATGGTATCAAAGTTTTTTCATCTGGGGGAGATCTATTACTTAGGAGGAGACGTCCTTTATTATATAGATATTGTTAGACAAAGGGGGAGGATTTTCTTATTCAATTTATATTGGTATATTCTCTATGTGTTTTATGTTGTGTTTAAGTGTGTAGATTTGCAACCATGCGGCAAAGTTTTAATGCGAGCAAAGCTACTCAGAGTATGTGTCGATCAAGCGTATGTCATTTTTTTTTCTTTTGGGATGGGATTGAGTCTTTTAGATGAGCTTGATGGGCCATAGGTGTTTTTTAATTTTGTTTTTGTCCCGAAATAGCCAAAGGGGGAGATTTTATAGACAAATTTTCAATTGAGTCAATTTGTATGTATTGGCTTAATTTTGGACAAAACACTTTGAGTTATAGGCTAGAAGTCGGGTTTCTAACCTTTCAAGCCTGTGACATGATTGTTGAAGACGTAGCGTCTAAACTAAAGAGATTACATCATCATTCCAAGTTTCATGCCATGTTTCATCATCAACATTCCAAGGATCCCTCGGGTATGAATGCATATTTTATGTTGAGCCTTGGATATTTTTTATTCGGTGTTAAGATAATTTTAATCTAATGATAAAATATTTTTAGAAATTTATTTATAAGCAATTTTGGGTGTCGTTAGACTCCGAATATGGAACTTTAAACGAGTCAAAATTAGCCTTTGTAATTTTCTCATTATATAGATTGTTTTAACCAAAATGGTACCTCATTTGAACGAGATTGCAACAAACCATTTTTTGTCTTTCTGGAATCTCATTAGATAACTAGTTCAAAGGTCGTTCGAACGAGATGTTACCCGCGTTCAAATGACCTTCAAATGGGGAAATTTTTTCAAAAATATTGACCTCGCTGGAATCTCATATGAATTCTCATTAGATCCCTGTTCGAATGAAAAAATATATTTTGTTCGAACGAGAATGATACCTCGTTCGAACGAGCAGGCACAAATTTTAAAAAACTCAATGTTGTAGGCAGTTTTTTCCTTAACTACCCACTAATTCCTTTTCCATCAATTTAAGTAGTGCGGGATAGCAGTTTTTAGTAGGAATTTTTCCAACCTTTGAGAGAAAACACCTTTCCCAACATCCAAGAAAGTTTTTCTAATGATTCATGATTAAACTTTCAAAACAAAAACCCATGTTTACATCCAATTAGTTTATATCCAAGATTCTACATACATATATTTTGAGATCAAGTTTTTGGCACTATGTTCATTCTCTACATTATTGAGAATCATTTCTTATGGAGAATTCCGTTCTTGTTGGTTTATATATGGTGGAATACGTATGTGTGATGGTTGATGAGCCCTATCAGTGGACTCCGAGGCGTGGGGGGACTCTTGCATGTCACTAAGTGGAGGTTGAAGGAACGAAGAGCGTCAAGGCTAGCGAAGGCGTCGAGTCGTTGTGTAAGTCTTCTGTCGTGTCCTTTTTTTAATTTCGTACTTAGTGGACTTTGTGGCTGGACCGTTCGAGATTTTTCCCATTTGGGTTTTCCTCGTACATCGGGCGTAGTGGTTGTTTATTTTAACTTGCGATTCACATCTTGATACATCCTTCGGTTAAAAAGATAAAATCAGTTTAACCACAAAATTGTTTTATTTGGTGCATAATTAATTTGGGTAATTTTGTTTATTTTAATATAACTTTGAATTAATTTTGTTTAAGTAAAAATCTATTTGATAAGTAATTTTCAATTTGGTTTGAGTAAATTTCGGAACCATCCCATCCAAATTGGGTCGCCTCAAATTCTCAATGTGTTATGCCACGTGAGCTACTCGACCCTTACTCCCTCAAATTTCCCCTAGAATTAGGTGGTCAGACTTTAGGACCTATCGTCCTAATTATTCTTTGGTCTGTCGTCCATGTGTGATGCGGATTTTCCCATTAAGAGTTATATGATTGCCTCATGTTTCACTTATTTTTAGTGAAAGCACAATTATGGGCCTACGAGCATGTAATATCTATGTTTACATTTTCTTACGCTCTAGTTTGGCTTCCCCTGGGTAATTATTACACATGAAGAGCCTGTCCTGGGGGCATGATGAGGGAATGTCTTTCAAAGAGAGCAGTTATTTTACATGCCTTTTGGCAATAAGGTCTATAGGGGTTTCAAAAATCCTATTTGGTTCCTTACTTAAGACAAAGGTACGAAGTGTTTTCCCACTCCCATCTCTCTCTATCTCTTTCTCTCTCTCTCACACACACACACACACACATTCGAATTTTAGAGAATCCATTTTTACAAAACAATAATCTCTTCCACTTATTCATTTTCATTTCTCCCATAACCCATGTCTCGGAATTTAATAAAGAATAAAATGACCTAAGAGAATGTTTTTTAGGCATTTCGTACAAAGTGCAGTATTGGAAGATCTATCGTGACAAGGACCTTATCTGACGAGGAGGATGTTTATGATCACTCTGGTGGGGTTTCTTTCATGACATTAGCCATAATAGAGGGAAGGGGTTTGTTCCCCCCGCACCCATTATTGGTGGAAGTTATTCGTTTATATGGAATTCTAATTATCCAAGCAAATATAAGCTTATTCTAGATTGTGATGGGTATAATTATAATTAGTCAAGTTTATGTCACTAACTTGGGTTAAAATGAAATCAGTTAATGCTATGACTCGATGACTTCTTATGGATCTGGCACTTACCATTTCCACGATAGGGACAAGTCTTATAATTTGGTTACTGGACAGTCAAATTCCTAAAAAAAAATCTTATGGGGGCATATTGGTGCACTCTGGTACAATTTATGGTGAGAACTATGCAAGTTAACCTATGTACGTGGAGACCGAATCCCCTGGTAGGTTCCCTACAACTTATTTTAATTTCTTTTAAATCATAAATTCATCAATTACTAATCGGTCTTTATTATTTTGGTAAAGATAATCATTATAAGAGGAAGCCCAAATACTTTTAAGGCAGACTAACCAATTTGAAAAAAATATTTAGAACCAAAAAACTCCTTGCGATGTAAGATACCACTAGAGAAAAACTAACACGCTTATTGGGTATGAACTAACTATTGCATCAACTAAGAATTTCATGGTTACCCCTTTCACAATGGTTTCTTATTATGCAATTCTAACCCTTATCCTAGATGCTTATGGAAGGGGGGTTTACGATGATGAAGAATTTTCAATGATCTACATGATCTCCATCAATGTAGACGATTCTAAATTGACTCAACATAAAAAATATCTCTTCTATGATGACATTGACCCTCTCTTTTCGTATGAGGAATCTTTTCCTTTAGGTTATATCTGATAAAAGGTAGAAGATAAGGAGGAATAAGAAGAAGACTTCAACTTTCCCTATTTTTTTGCTATACTTGTATTTCTTTATAAACTCCCTACAAATGTAACTTAGTGTTGCGTTTTACCCATCGTCCATTTATAAGAACCATTTATGTGCCCCTCCATACAAAGTATGTTCGAACATTTGAGCCATAACTTATTTCAAATCCCCTAAGGCTAGCATATCTCAGACATAAAGATTGAGGTGGACGATAGGAGGTCCCATTCCTACAAATCTTTCAATGTTGTTCATCTCTAATTTATCGATCAACCTAGCATTAGGGTAAAGGGATAAGTGTTGAATGTTGCCGAGATCATCAATGGATCAGAGCTAGTGGAAATTATGTTGGAGAATTTGGAACTCCATTCTGATGTGACCCATATTCAATGGGATCTCGGTTATATTAACAATGACAACACTTTAGTAGCGGCTACCGATGAGTTATTAAAAATGATGACTGCAACGAGTGGTGGTATGACATTTGTAGGATGTAAGCTTGCTCCTGATCCTTTAGTGTTTTCCAATTGGCTGCAAAGAGAAACTTAATCTTTGCTCAGAGTAGACATTTATTTCCTTAAAGTAGTTAAACTGGCTAGGATGTCGGCCAGTGACACTCCCTCTTTATTTTGCATGTTGACAAGATTATAAGGTATGAGAGTCCAAGGTATGCTATTTTTATCCTTTTGTGAAGATGGTAGTTGTGATGTTATGAGAAACATAGAGTTAGGAAGTTTCCTACATAGTATTCTAGAGAGGACACGCATGAGTTTAAGAAAGCACAAATGTATGTGTGGGTAATCCAATGTAATGACTAATTTCCTATGGCACTCATCACTTAGCTCGCAGCTCCTGACTTGAGGCTGAGAAGGGTGGGTGAACTTTCAGATTTTTGAGTTCCAAACTATCTTAAGAAACTGTATTAAGGGATCAAATTTGGAGAATATCCACACTTTTGTTATTATTTGGTTGTGTCCTAATGTTCTATTGAATGAAATTATGCAAGGCTTTCAAAGATGTTAAAGGCTCCCTTGTTTGACTATGAGCCCTCACGTTATACCTATGTGAGAGGGCCATTTTGATACACCCGAATGTATGTGGGTCGAGCCTCCCTAAATACCTTATAGGGACAGTATGTGGGATAGATGACTCGATATACTAGAGGTACGTGAGTGATACTCAGCGAGAACATACAACCCTATATACGTCGAGGGTACGAGGCTAAGAAGAGTGGAATCTTTCGATAGGGACCCACGTTGGTTAGACTTGAATACGTTGTTAGGATTCCCATGGTGATGGGGTATGTAGTGATTTACATATGTTATGGGGTGAAGTAATCTACGACTTATAAAAGTTTTTAATTTACGATAAGAGCCCATTTCACTCGATATCATTATGTATCTTGTCATACATATCACAAATTTGGTTTAAGGGATGCCTATGGTGTAATATTATCCCTATAGGAGCATGTAGTACCAATATCTTTCTCCCTACTCAGGTAAGTAAAAGGGCAACCACTAAAAAAATAGAATATAAAGTAAATATAAATCTACATTAAAATGAGTCAAGTTTGCTTAAATGTCCCCAGTGGAGTCGCCACTGTGAGAACTTAAACCTAACGAAACATCTCTCCTTCGCACATATGTAGATATATAGAGAATGAATATTTCATGGTGACACTTGGTCATCGCTTTGTTCTCTTTGAAAAGAATAGAGTCGGTAGTCTATTTTACAAAATATAAATAAATTAAGGGGTAGGTCTTCATGGAGACCTCGTGATGGTAAGTGATCTACCTGTTAACCGGTAAGTCGAAGCTACGAGGATTGCATTACAAATTAAAAAGGTTTTAGGAACTCGCTCTGCCCTTTCAATCTCAAATGTAGATGTGAAACATTTACATCAACATTTTATAGTGTACAAGAAATAATAAAATGAAAATAATTAGTATATGTGATACTCCGCCTAATTAAATACCGGGTGATCAGTCCTTTATTAAATTAAATCAAAGTATCTGGTTGGTTCAGTCTTAGCTTCATTGTCAAAAATATTTATTTTATTAATCACATAATAATTAATTAAGATAGTGTCAAAACATTTTGTCCAATTATTAAAATCAATCAATTTAACCATTCACACATTCACTATATTTGAATGAACAATTTATGAATAAAACACCATCTAAATGAAAATGATAAAGCTCACATAATCAATCCAGTTAATAAAATCTAAAACATCAATCGTAATAATACCAACTCTAAACTGAAATACTGAAATGAAAAGAGTACAATGTCTCTCTAACATAAATAAAATAAGAATGGGCGACACATGCCCCAACTGAGAAGCCTAAATCAAAGAACTGAATTCATAGATGTGGAGGCGTCTAAATCCCACAATGGTTGCAAGACGTCAAAAGATCCAACAGCTTAAGCATGGCGTCCCTGTGGCTGGACACCCAAAATCATTTCACAAGAAAAAAAGATTTTGCAAGAGACGGGTCAGAGCCCGAGTGTAAAACATTTTAACACAATTTAGCAAGTATTTAAAAATTTCAGTAAAGCAAATATTATGTGCATGTTAGTTTTTCAAGAACTCACTTAAGATTCTCACCTCTCAACTATTGTGAACGCTTAACGTACCTCTAACCCGTCCTAATTATTTTTATCACACCTAACTAGGTCGTAGCCATAAATCTTCTAATACTCACCCGTAGCAATAACCCGTATTCCCCGCATACTATTATTATTAAATATTCCCGCATTTACTATCCCATGTAAAATTCCACAATAAGGTTAAGAATTCACATAATTGATTCAGTTCCATTAACATACTCATCTACATATTCACACGGTAGATTAAATCACAAGTATTTATTTTCCAGCACGCTATTATAAATAAATACTAATACGACACCACTAGACTCAGCTACGGTGCGTGCATACTCTGCTATCAAGTCCCGGTACATCTCGTACTGAATAAGGACAATCAGTTCGCAGTCACTCTCGAACCATATAAATACAAGTCACGCATATTGGAGGCGAACATAGCTCCAAGCCAATGGGATACGCACATACCTACGCACCCGTATGACCGTCAACACTATCATTCTCATAGATTTCCCATACCTAGATTCTATGTTCTGAGGCACCGATCTAAATCCCCCCCTCCCCCCCCCCCCCCCCCCCCCCCCCCCAAATGCTCCTTAAGATAAGAATGTCCTCTCTTTAAGACCTCCCTTAATATCAAGTATGGTAGGTATGTTATACACAAAAATAATAGTATTATAGGTATTCACACAAACCCATCAAGCTCATTAGGTATACACACTGCCCCAAATATTTTAATTCATACGTAGTATTATTCTCATTACAATTTACAATATATTTATTTAATTACGAATACTCTCTCGTAATACTCAAGAATAACTCACCGCTCCAAACACCTTACAGTTTTATTCCCAAATAACTTTAATAATTCCGTCATATACTGAAATTAACTCCTCATTATTCAAATCAGACTCGAATTAATAATTCTTCCCTATACTAAAATTAATTCCTCATTATTCAAATCTCACTGGAATTAACTATGCTGGACAAATTGGGGCCAAAATGAAATTTTCCAGAATTCCTAACCTGTCGCTCAAACGAAACTGCATCTCATTTGAACGAGAGTGTGGGTCATTTGAACGACCTCTTCACACGAGATGTCATCTCGTTAGAACGAGATCCAGTCTCGTTGGTGCGAGACGACGCAATTTCGTCCCCAAACTCTACCTATTACACTTTTCCACCATTTTCAACCCCAAAAACCTTACGGTTTACTCCTAAACTCCCAGTAATCAATTCCAAACAATGTTTCAACATATAGGGATGATTTCTAACAACCTATACTCATTAAATCCTTGACAAATAACCCTATAATTTGAAATCCCCAAATTCATATAAATTGGAACCCTAGTTCATCAATATTTAATTCAAGCATTCTAATCCCATATTTAATCATCAATGTTCATCATAAATTCATGGCTATTCCTCTAACTACATAAACGAATCAATTCCATCTTAATTCAGTCCGAAGTTAGGGATGTAACCATCAATTGTTCATCAAATTCACAAATAAATCAAGGGTTTTATTACCTAAACTAACATAGACATGATTATTTCTAAAAGACAGCAAGAATTAAAAACTTTCCTCAGAAAAGAAGTTCTAATCCATTGATTTCATTGGTATGGGTACGATCCTCATTCTCTGGTCTGCGTGGTGGTGGTCTCGGTGGTGAGAAAGGTGCACTGGTGGTGGTTCTGGCCCTAGAAACCTCTCATCCTCCTTCCCCCTTTGGGACCTTCTGTGTCTAACACTGATAGCCCTATTCCAACCGACATTCCTAACCTTTTTTACGTAAATTTTTGTCATTAATTGTACTCTAAGAATACAAATTACTAAAATGCCCTTTCGGGATGCCGATTTGGCCCAAAACTGTCCCGGGACCCAAACTAAACCCCCGGGTAGACTTATCTAACTATTTCGAACCTTCCGAACACATTTGCACACTCGAAATGACCATTTGAGTGACTTAAAAAATAATTTACTTTTTACTACATTAATTTAGTCCCGACATGACTGACACGCACGTCCCGACTCAATTACCTTAATTGTCGTATTTCTCACTCGTGACAATTCTCATAAATTCACAATTATATATTACTTTATTTGCTCAATAATATTCACTAATATTCTCATTAATAAATACTAACCCTTATCTCGCTAGTTAATATTTATTTTAATCCAGATTAATTATTAATCAAATTTTCCACAATTAAATTTGATGCACTCGAATTAGACGGTCAGGCCTCTATTTATAGGCAAATTTCCATGGGTCTAGGACCGATCGGTTCGAGCACATTTTCCTAGGGACCAATCAGTCATGGGAGTGTGTTTTCATTTGGGGCCTTATTTGTAGGACTGTTTTATTCATCTTTTGTTATTTTCCTTGGGGTTTGAAGGTTTGGGTTAGGGGTTTTATGCATTTTGGGGGCTTTGGAGGTTGACGGTTTGCAACATAGTTCTCGTGTATTTCGAGTGAGCAAAATGGGATCTCTACATCTCTGCCACACTTAGTAGGGGAAATATTCCACCAGTGGTGATCACTCTAAGATATGAAGCTCCTATAACTTTCTAATGCCTAGGTTTCCCCCTTAAATGATTTTATTTTCCAAGGGGAAGCTCTAAACTACAAATGACTCAACATACTAAGGGAAATAATAATCCACCAGTGGTGATCACTCTAGGACAGAAAGCTCTCGTAATTCTCTAATGTCCAAGGTTCACCATTAGATGATTATATTTTCCTAAGGGACGCTCGAAACTACAAATGACTCACCATCCTAGGACGTCGAGGTCGTCTTTTCTTTGGCTCAGACCACCATTGCCTAAGTACTCCCCGCCACACTCACGAGGGGAAATAATCCATTGATGGTGATAACTCTGCGACAAGAAGCTCCCATAAATCTCTAATGCCCAGGGCCCTTGGATGATTAAAGCTAGAAACTACAAATGACTCATCATACTATGACGTCGAGGTCGTCTTTTCTTTGGCTCAGACCACTATTGCCTAAGGACATGTTTACCATGAGAGGCATAAATCTAGAGCGTCGTCACAAGGAAAGGCTCCACCATTTGGTGATGGTAAGTATGATTTCTACTCCTTCAGTTTATAATTTTTTTTATTGTCCTCATACTGACTGATTAATTATACTTTTGTTTTACATGGCATGTAATTTATGCATGAGGAGGCCATCTAGGCCAAAAATTTAGTGACAACGAATAATTTCTTCATGACCAAGCCAATGTCATAAGGTACCATTTGACCAATAGGGACAATAAGATAGCTAATTTGACCGACAAACTTAAGGATGAGTCCACCAACAAGGAAAAGATGGTGAAGGATGGGGAAGCCCCTTAGCTGGAGTACACCAAGGTGGATTCCTAAATGACTTCACTAAAGAAGGCATTAAACGTGAAGACCTTGGAGAAGATGATTCTTCAAAGGAAGAAGCTCTCCTTAATTGTTGGTCTAGAGAAAGAGAAAAAGAAAACCTTTTAATGAAGGCTTTGAAGTTGGTGCCCAAAAAGTCACCAAGCAACTTGACTACTATGAGTCACTTGCCTTTAAAAAAAGTTGTATAGTCGACCTAAAGAGGGGGAACATTCTCTAGGTCGATCTTGCTTACTTAGAGCAGTCTTCGCTTAAGAAGCCCATCATTGGTGATGGGGAAGCTTCCACCACATCTTTCAAAAAAGTAAATTAGCCGATGACCAAGTCAGTTCCACCAAAAGGTCAGGTAGAACAAGGCAATGAGTTCACCGAAAGCTAAGGGGAGGTTCTCCTTAGCACCCCAGACAAGGGTTTTCATATTTTATTTTTGCTTTTGATGTATATCATTTGGCCATTTTTTGTAGGCTTCGAACCATTGAATATATTAAAGAAAAACTCCCTTATGTTTATTGTCTTATTTTTATCCATATTACATGAGTACTTTAAGGTTTTTTTCATGTGATCAATGGAGGGTAGGTTTGTGACCGACTTAATAAGTTAAATTTCATATTTAAGTTATCCGTTAAACGATGGAGGATAGGTTTGTAACTAACTTCACTGACTTAATGAAAATTTGATTAAATAAGTTTAACTTTAATATTTAACTTATCCCCTAAATAGTGGAGGGTAAGTCTCTGACTAAATCCACTCACATATAAAAAAATTAATTAATAAGTTAACTTTAATTTAATCCGTAGAGGGTAGGTCATTGACCGAATCCACTAACTTGATAAAAATTGATTAAAAAGTTAACTCTCATATTTAACTTATCATTGTAACACACATTCTTTTATTCCTATTCTAGACTGACCAACCCATATAGTTGGGTTGTACCACTATTTTTAGGTGGGTTTAAGCTTATTTTTGAAAAAATCAAAGTTCTAAGTCGTACCACTCATTGATAGGTTGGTTTATGCCTGTTTTAGGTTGACCACTCCATAATTGGGTTGTACCACCGTTATCTGGAGGGTTCAAGATTATTTTAGGCAAAACCCACTTATTTTAAGTTGCACCATCCATTTTTAGATGGGTTTATGAGTATTCTAGGACGATCAACCCATAGTTGAGTTGTACCATTGTTTTTAACTATGTTTATGCTTGTTATAGGTGAAATCGACTTATTCAAAGTCGTACCACCCGTTCTTAGGTGGGGTTATGACTGTTTTAGGACGATAAATTCATAGTTGCTTTATACCACTGTTTTTAAGTGGCTTTATACATGTTCTAGGCGAAATCGACTTATTCTAAGTTGTAGCACCCGTTCTTAGGTGGGTTTATGTCTATTCTAGGATAATCAACCCATTGTTGGGTTATACCATCATTTTCAGTTAGGTATATGCTTATTTTAGGAAAAATAATTTATTGTAAGTCTTACCACCCGTTTTTAGGTGAATTTATGCCTGTTATAGGTCGACTAACCCGCAGTTGGGTTGTATCACCATTTTTAAGTGGGCTTATGTCTGTTCTAGGCAAAGATAATTTAAGTTATATCACTTATTCTTAGGTAGGTTTATGCATATTTTAGGATGATCAACCCTCAATTAGGTTGTACCATCGTTTTCGGGTTAGTTTATGTAAAGTTCAACTAGAAATATTGTCAAACTAAATGCAATTATTAACATAAATCATCTATATTCAATTAAACTTTGTAAGAATAATTTTAATCCACTTAATTATAAACTTTCTAAGGTTCGTGTCATTCCATGACCTAGATATTGTTGTTTCGTATAACTCTTCTAAATGTTATGAACCACTCCCTCCTCTTGAGACTGCTTTATATGCCCTTACTAATTAACAACTAGTTTCCCATTAAAAGGATTTTTAGGATCCGAGAGTAACCTTTTGAGCACCAAGTCTTCGACTAGGAATTATCTAGTCTTGACTCTCTTGTCGTGGTGATTCGGGAACTCTTTTCGGTATGCTTCTAGGTGAATAAGAGCTTGATCCCTTAATCATTTGTATATATCCAGTTTATGGGCCAGGTGAACATAATTATGGTCGTCCTCATAGATTTTGAACCTCAAAGATGGAATTATGATTTATAGAGGAATGACCACTTCCATACCGCAAGCCAATGCATAGGGAGTTTCTTCCATCGACCTTATTGGAGTTGTTCTATAAGCCCGAAGGAGAGAAGGGATTTTGTCAACCCACCTACCTTTGTGTAAACTAAGTGGAAGTTTTTTAATGTTACCTTACCAACACACACACGTATATATATATATATATATATATATATATATATATAGAGAGAGAGAGAGAGAGAGAGAGAGACAAGTCTTGAAATTATGATTATGCATCTGTGATGTAGACGTAGGCTTAATTGCATAAAAAATGTAAATGTTTCCATTTTTTTTGTCACCCTCATACTTCGGTGTTTATTGTTCATGCGCATATACTAGTCAACGTTAGTAACTTAGTTCGTCTCTTATTACTATTTTATTGATTGTAGGTTGTGATTGTATTAACACTAAGTTTTACTTTAGCCCTATAAATTTGGTATTTAATATGATCCGTAATAAATTTTCATTATTTGGCTACCGATAAAATCTCAGCGCGCCCAACGAAGTTTTCTTTGCATATTTGAATTCTTCACAACCCGCAAACTTATTTTCCCACCTATTGTAATGCACCAAGTTTTTAAAATGATGTAATAAATTATTACTAATGATTTATGACTATTAATTAAGAATATTTGAATATTGATAGTTTTATATGGTTTAAAATTAATTGAAATGAGTGGAATTGAATTTATTTATTTTTTTTAAAGTTTTCTCTAATTAATTGTGTAAATTAGTAATATATTTAATTGTATTACAACGTGGAATTTGGTTTGGACTCGGAGGTCATAAGAGTCATTTGGTATGTTTTGAGGTCTAAGATAAGGACTAGTGTTGTGTGTAATTATTTTCATTTGAGTGGGGAGAAAGAAACCCTAAGGGGAAGAGAGAATAAATAAAAGAGAAAACAAATTTGAGAAGGGAAGATAAGCAAGAGAAATTGAGGAGAAAAGAGAAGAAAGGAAGACGCGGAGAGGGAGCTGCTATAGCGGTTGTAACTTGGCCGCTATAGTGGGTGTAAGGACCGCTATAGCGGTGGTCGCTAGCGGCTATAATGGCTAAAGGAATTGATTAAGCGCACATGATTCTTTATTTTAAGGAATGTGCCATTTCTCTTCCTTTTGTTTTGCGTTGCTAGTACCCCAAACAAAACCCTAATTAAACCTTAAGCCCCCATAAAATATCACCTATAAACCCCCATTTGAGGACTTTAAACTTGGAATTTGGGATTACTTCAAGAGGCAAAATTGCACAGATTTTTTAGGAGATCAAGGAACTCAAGTTGGATTTCAGAAAAAATGAAAGGCAAGAATATTCTACTTTTCCGCTTTAGTGATTAATGTTTTAAATATTGCCTTAACCATGTTTATTATTGGATAAATATGATTGGAGGTTTAATTACAACAAGAGAAACCTAATTAATTATCGTTGTTATGTGTTGTTGAACTTTATTAAACCCCTCTTAATGTGAGAAATGCTTAAAAAATATGTATGTGAATTAAATGATGTGAATTTTGTATAAATGAGAAAAAATTTATAGCAAAATGTTGAGTTATATGCTCCATGAACTTGAGAATAGAAATACGAGTTAAGTGTATAGTTATTCAATGATATTTTATTCGTCAAAAAATATTGTGAGCCCTATGAGTATAAATCATTGATGTATGAAATGGTAGTTTTTCCATTGGAAATTGAAATAATCTGCATGGGAGTTGACAATAATAACTGTCATAACTAAAAGAATATATTATTTGAGACTTTGAATTTTATATGTTTATTGAGATGGTTATTGTTTTAGCGCTACGATGTTAGTGTTGGAATTTTGATGTTCATTAGTTTTTGCTGTGGAAGAATATGTGTTATGAGTTATGGATTTTCCTTTAAGAGGATTTTAATCATTGGCTTTGTGATATCCTTGAGTGTTAAATGGGTATTTGTGGTATTATTGTGGGAATTGGGATGTTAGGTTTGTGCAATAGAGGATTGGTATTGATAGTGCGTTATTATAACTTGTAAATGGGACTTAGGATTGTTGATGATATTGTTTTTGGTGAGATTTTGATGACTACTGAAGTGGGTGATTCGCTGATAAGACCCTTAATTTAAAAAAAAATCACTTTAATTTCCTATAAGTGAAGAATAAAGATGGTTACTAACAAAATTTAATTTTCCAAAAATTATTTAACTTTTTTTCTTTAAAAGATGGAAAATTATAGTGAACACAAATTCTAATTTCTTAAAACAAATTAAAATTAAACACTACAAAGTGAATTAAAGAAAACACATACACTTTAAATTCACTCAAACCACATTAATTTAATTATCAAGTTTAAACAATTTAGGCAAGAAAATTATTCAATTAATTTAGTGCCAACTTAAATTAAATTAACTTAAAATAAACTAACCCAAATAATTAAACAAGCACCATTTTAATCAAGATTGCGAATTAAACGAAATTTTATCTTTTTAACTAAACATGCATCTAAGGTGAATTCTGCAAGATAAAATAAATTCACAACCACTACACCGCGATGTACGAGGAAAATCCAAATGGGAAAAACCTCGGACGGGCCTAGAATGAAGTCCACTAAGTATGGTTTTATGATTACAAGACAAATGACTTACACAATTCGACTTGACTCCGTCCAAGCCCCTGACGCGTCTTCTTGTAACTACCTACGCCTAGTCGACAATCTCGGACTCCACCAGAACCTTGGAATCCACTAATGAGGCCTTTTGGATAACCGTCAACCCGCACCCGAAGCCTTTCTCTGAGTGGGAACGCCGTAGAAAACAAACTCTTCTTCTTTGTGGGATGTAGAAGTAAACCCAAAAAACTCTTCAAATCGTAGAGTAGAACTCGATGCCAAACAAACTCCAAGCAAGATATATATATATATAAGAACATGGAATAAACATAAACTGATGGGTGTATGTATTTTGGAAGAAATTAATTCATGAAGGCTTGAAAACACAAAAATATGAACTTTTGATTTTGGAAATTCTCTCTATATATTTCTCTCTCCAAGTGTATCAAAAGTTATCTCAAAAAGGTTAGTTCCCGCACATATAAAATATGGGAAAAATTAGTGGGAACATGGAGAAAACTACCAAAAACTGCCAAAATATTTTCCCGCCGAAAATTTCTTTCCAACGAGATTTTCGTTCGAACGAAATTCTCGTTTGAATGAAAAAACTCGTTCGAAAGACAATTTCGAACGAAATGTCAGAATGTTCAATTTTTTAATTTTAAGCCCAAAAACTATATTCAAAGTTCTAAAATAACCTTCTGAAAATAAAATTTATCTTAAAATAAAATTATACCCATTATAAAAAAATTTCCATGTCTCCCTATATATATATCAAATGCATTAATACCTTTTGGAGACTATGGAATCAATTGTCGTTGACGTAGAAACATGGCACTTGAAACTCGGCAATGATGAAGCTTTATAAATCTAGCCGCTACGTCTTCAACTAACACGTCATATGCTTGAATAGATAAATATGAACTCTATCCTATGACTTAAATATTTTTATCCAGAATTGATCCAACACTGCATAAGACTCAATTGGAGACTTGTGTCCTTACAAATCTCCCCCTTTGGCTATTTCGGGACAAAAACCAAAATAAAATCCTAAAGGGCCGTCAAGCTCTACTAGACTCAAAAATTTCCCACCCAAAAATAAAAGATAAGAAGCTTGACTCAAGGACCACTTAGGATAAATAGCTTTGCCGATGAAAGTTGCCACTGAGAAAAATTCCTACACACTTAAGCAAACTATCAAACGCATTAGGAATATCAAGAATATGAAATGCATATAAAATAAATACTCCCCCTAAATTAATTCTCCTTTATCAACTATAATTAACCTAAGAAGATAGCGCTCTCCCCCTAAGTTAACTCTCAAAAACTAAGATATAATTATAATAGGATTAGATACCATTTCTCCCCCAATCATTCTCCCCCTTTTTGTTCAGGAATAGACAATGGTGATAGAATTAATAAAATACTCATTTCTCCCCCAATATAATTAAGTACATGAACTTTGATTCGAAAACAAATGATACCAATTTGACAAATAAGACACTAACCATGTGATATCAAACAATATACGCAACAAGATATATACCAATTATGAATTAGAAGCATAGATTGACTAGTAAGCAAGGCAAAGACTCAAAACAAATACCATATATATGTATACATAATGAATATCACTAACGCACATGCACATATACATAGGTATAAACACCACACATGACACAAAATACATTAAGCTTTTCAGACTCGTATGACAAAAATGTGTCCAAATACATATGGAAAACGGAAGTGTAGGGGTGTGAACTAGTAACAAATAAATTTTGACCCAATCACTCAAAACATGTTCACGGAGTTCTCATTGGATTGAAAAACTTTATCACATTTAGATATAGGCTCATGTGACAATATAAATTAAACTCAATGAACAAACATGTGCAATGCACATAAGCCTAGAATTTTGATGATTCTATAAACCAATAAAGTCATGACAATGAAAGCGTAACTAGGATAAACGGACACTGTGCAAAACCATTGATATACCATCCAAACTCCCTCAAAATATGCATATAATTATGGAATGACTGTATCAACTAAATAAAATAGGCCTTGACAAATTATTTTTTCTTTTAATACCATATTTTGTAGGCCTTTGGACCACGTATTTCTTTTAGGTCCATTATAAATGGAGGCTTACTCGCAAAGGATAAATTTCCTTTAGGATTCCTTCCCCGTGCACATTCATATAATAATTTATTTATATCACTCAAATCTTATGTACAACGGATTTAACATGTACAAGTCCTCGTAGATCAAAAATATGTAGATGACTAGATTGATAGGAGAACACCTCACAAAGCTCAAATATACATTTTGAATTTAAAATTTCAAGTGAGCTTGTGCATGTGTTAATTGAGGCATATAAAAATAGAATCCATTAAGCAACATAAAACCCAACTACTCCATGTAAGCATGGTAAAGAACATTTTAAGGATTGAAAATCTTAACCAAAAGTTCTACCCACATGAAATCGAGAAAGAAGAGATTGAAACACAAGTATAAGCCACATAAAGTGTGTCAAACTAAAATACACACAAAACAAAAATCTTTTTGAGTTTTTCAAAATTTTAACTTAACACAAAAATATTTACTCAAAAAAAAATAAACAAAAATCATTTGTATTTTTCGTCAAGCCAAAATAACTCATAAAATAAAATACAAACGACAAATAAAATTCTTTTTGTATTTTTCATTTAATACATACTTAAAATGAAACAAATATAATACAAAAGATAAACACAAATCATAATTCTAGCATGTGATAAATCATAGATTATAGACTAGAAACATGATAAACAAGCATACAATTAGCATGATAATATAGCATGAAGCACAAAAGATGAAGTATGCAAACAACTAACACATTCAACCTTTAGATTTAGCAAGGGAGGTATCGTGTGAAAGTAAATGAGAATCAAAAATCCTATCTTGTAAAGATACCAAGTCGGATCTCCTAACCCAAACTAATGATTAATGACGATCTCGGGATATAGGAATCTTGGCTACGTCGGATGCCTTACGGTGGGATTTTCTAGGACCTCATTTAAGATCAAATCAAAATTTCCTAATATGACATTTTCGACCACAATGTGAACACCTAAAGTCTCGACAAAAATATTTACCTAAGAAATGATTTTTAAAATTATTCTTAGAGGATTCTCCTAAAACATTGGTTTTGGCTTTAATAAAGGAATCGTTATAAGAATCGAAGCCTAAACCACAAGTGTCATTTTTAATTTGGACTATTCCTAATATTTTATCTAATTTCTCCGAACGATGATCCAAATCAAATTTGACTTTACTAGAGTCTTTTAATTTATTTTCTAGATCTAAAATGTGAGACTCTAATAAAACATTGTGCTCTTCAAACGCGAGAAGCTCCTTTTTCAACGATTTCATTAAGCCCTTAAGGCTATCTCTCTCACTTTCAACATAAACAATCTTCTCTCGAAGAACTCTCTCTCGTGTCCTAAGTTCATCAACTAATGCACTCTCATCGATAACCATGGCATGCTCCATTAAACTCACTTCTAACTTCAAATTTGCCCTTTTTAATTTTATAGATTCGGCATATAATTATTGAAATGCAAATTGAAGTTCACTCAGATCAACCTCATTTTCATTTACACTCTCTCTTTATTCACCACTCTCACTACCATCATCTTTTAGAGCTTCACAAACAAAAGCCTCGGAAGTGTCATGAATTGAGATGTCATCGTCAGACAATTTCTCTCCATCGCTAACATGACAAGCCATGAACGCGGTAATGTTGCGTTCAATGGGGGATTTGGGTTCCCCTTCCTTATCATTATCACTAAGGGTGGCATTGTATGAAATAGGTTGCTTACCCTCTATCCTCAGTTTAGTGGGGCATTCAAAAGCCCTATGGCCATAACCCTCACAACCATAACACCGATTTGACTCGTCCCTATTAAGGTCTTCATTAAAAATTTTAGGGATCTTTTCGGCTTTGTCATGCTTAGATTTTCCAAATTTCTTAAAATCATCTTTTAATTTATCTTTGTTAAATTTAAGAATTTACAAAACTTCCTTGCAAACATAGCCATATCTTCCGAGTCATTATCACTCTCGTCATCCATAACTTATTTTTCCTCCTTACGGGCTTTCAAAGTGATGCCCTTATCAATTTTATTTTCGATTTTGGAGGGGAACATATCTAGTTCGTAAGTTTGAAAATCACCTACTAGTTCCTCAAGTTTGGTAGAGTGTAAGGTGGGTAAAGAATTTAACACGGTCACCTGAGGGATAAATCTATCGAGTAGGGACCTAAGGATTTTCTTTACAACTCGGTCGTCGGGTATTTTCTCTCCTAAATTAAATGAAGAATTTACTATATCAGAGAGTCTAGCATAAAACTCATCGAAAGTTTCTTTTTCATCCATTTTGATGGTTTCAAATTGAGTGGTGAGGTTTTGGAGTTTAAAAGCTTTTACGACACTTATTCCCTTGTGAGTGAGTTGTAATATATCTCAAGCTTCCTTAGCGATTTCACACGTCATTATACGTCGAAATTCATCCGGTTTGACCGCGCTAAATAAAGTATTTAAACCTCAGGAATTGTAATTTGCGGATTTAAGTTCGTTCTCACTCCACCGCTCAACGGGTTTGGGGACACGCTCATTCTCTATTAAAGAAGTAGGTGGGGACCATCCATTAACTATGGATAACAAAACCCTCTCGTCTATATCCCTATGTGCCGAACGCATACGTGCTTTCCAATATGCATAATTAGAATTATCGAAAATAAGAAATTTTGAAAATGGGAAAAATTCCATTTTTAACCAAAAATATTAAAAAAGACCTTAACGTAATAAATTAGCGCTCCGGATTTAATACCAATTTGAAGTGGGTGATACTCTAATAGGACCCCAGATTTTAAAAAACTTTCACTTTAATTTCATATAAGTGCGGAATAAAGATGGTTACTAACAAAATTTAATTTTTCAAAAATTATTTAATTTTCTTTTCTTTAAAAGATGGAAAATTTTGGTCAACACAAATTTTAATTTCTTAAAACAAATTAAAATGAAACACTAAAAAGTGAATTAAAGTAAACATACGCACACTTTAAATTCACTCAAACCACATTAATTTAATTATCAAGTTTAAACAATTTAGGCAAAAAAATTATCCAATTAATTTAGTGCTAACTTGAATTAAATTAACTTAAAATAAAATTATCCAAATAATTAAATAAGCACTATTTTAATCAAGATTGTGAATTAAACCAAATTTTATCTTTTTACCTAAGCATGCATCTAAGGTGAACTTCGCAAGATAAAATAAATTCACAACCACTACGCCGCGATGTACGAGGAAAATCCAAATGGAAAAAACCTCGGATGGCCCTAGCCTTAAGTCTATTAAGTATGGTTTTATGATTACAAGAAAAATGACTTACACAACTCGACTTGACTCCGTCCAAGCCCCTGAAGTGTCTTTTTGTAACTACCTATGCCTAGTCGACAATCCCGGACTCCATCGGAACCTTGGAATCCACCAATGAGGCCTTTTGGACAACCGTCAACCCGCACCCGAAGCCTTTCTCCGAGTGGGAACGCTGCAGTAAACAAACTCTTCTTCTTTGTGGGATGTAGAAGTAAACCCAAATAACTTTTTAAACGGTAGAGTAGAACTCGGTGCCAAACAAACTCCAAGAAAGATATATATATATGTGACACCCCGACTAATTAAATACCGGGTAGCTAAACCTTTATTTAAATTAATACAAAATGTCAAGTTGGTTCAGTTCATAGCATCACTGTCGAAAACATTAATAAATTACTAACCACCTAATATTTAAAATAGTGAAGTGTCAAGTTTTAAAGTTTTAATTTAACCAACCACAAAATAATCTAAATCACCATCCAATCAACACATAAACAATCTCATAAGAAAATCAACAGAATGAATAACTGATGTCTGGAGTAAACATTCCAATAATAATAGTAATGTAAATAAACCCAATATAAATGTCTGAATGAAATAAATAAATCCCAAGACTAAAATAAACTGAAAGTCAAAAACTACTATCACTTAATAGAATGGGCAACAGGCCCTAACTGGAATAAATGTCTCCCAACAGAAGCAAGGATAGGTGTGGAGACATCTAGTAACGAGATCCTATAACTTCCACAGCAGCTAGAGCACGTCAATGGAATGGAACTCCTAAGCTTGGCGTCCCTGTGGCTAGGAACCTAAAAGGTTTTTACAAAAGAAATAGATTTGAAAGAAAACGGGTCAGATCCCGAGGCAAAAATATTTTAAAAGCAGCAAGTGTTTAAACTACAATATTAAACAACACATATATTAAACATGTTAGTCATGTACCCTCAATTGAAATCCTCACCCTTCAACTATTGTGCACGCCTGACGCATCTTTTAAATACCACCTAGTTATACCCCTGCCTGTCTAGTTTATTCGACCCCCATCCAGACGGTTCTAACTTTAGATGCCACCCATATTATTTAAATAAAATATCTTCATAACTCACACATTCAATAATCAGATTACTTAGCTCAAGTATTAGTTAAGTCTACAATGCTCTTACTTAATTAAATTCCTTAATTATTCACATTTATTAAGTAGCATTGAATCAGTCACAAGTACATATATAAGTCACTCATTACATATATACATATATTGTACCCCTAGGCTAAGCTGTGATGCACGCATACTCTGCTATCGAATCGCAGTACATCACGTACATAAGGATCACGTGTTCCGAATCACTCAGGAACTGTTTCAGTACAAATCACACATAGTGGAGGCGAACATAGTTCACATACCCATGGGTCATGCACATACCTACGCTCCCATAGTCAGCTGACTTATCAACTCCCAAATAAGCCATTCACAGTCATATGTCCTTAAGGTACCAGTCTAAATCCTCCAGAAGGTACACAAAGATAAGACGGTCCTTTTTCGAAAACTAACCTCCCGTGATAGCAAGTATGGTATGTATGTCATACACATAATCATACATATTCTAAGTATTCACACAACTTAGGTAATCATAATATTAATATAGGTATATTCCATCCCTATGTCGTAAGTCTCACACATATAATAACATCGTCCCATTTATTCTACACAATAGGTTTAGCGCGATAATTCTCGACATATAGTTTCGAGTACATACCCTATCCCAAAAAGGTTACTAAGTCTCCCGCTAGTCACTAAGGTTATCTCAGTAATTAAAGTCCCTTTGCTACTCGTCCTAACCTTACATCATCATCCACCCAAACTCTCTCTCAATTTATGTAATTTCCAACCGTACCTCTCTCGGTAAGCATCCCTAAGAATCCCATTAAATTCCATAAAGTATAACATATTCCGGGCACTAACTACGATCCTACTGACCTCAATCAAGTCCCACAATATTTTATAAGTCAGACTGAAAATTTCTTAAAAGCTTGGGATTTGGCGAACCCGAAAGGAAAAAAATTACAAAAATCAAATGGGGTCGATCGATCGATGGAAAGGGGTCGATCCATCGATCGATCGAACAGGTGTCTCCCAGAATTTTCATTAACAGTTATGAGTTCTCTATATTTTACACCCAAATCCTCCATTACAATGTCCCAAGCTCCCCACCAAGTATTCTAATCATCAAACCAATGTATATGCATAAACTTTAACGTATTAGAATCATTAAATCAACAAGGATTAACAGTTTTTTGAGGGGGATCGAATCACATATTTTTCATAAAAACCCTATTTCTCTTATTTTCTTCAAGATCTTCATATAACACCATATAAATTTGTGATTCTTTACACAGGGATCATGATTTCTTAACTAGTATATGATCAGGGGTGTATCCACATGCAAGCTACTCAGATTAAAGGTTTAATTCTCCAATTTCACAATAAAATCACTATTTATGATAAGACATCAAATCTACACTATCATGTAAAGTATATGTCTTGAATCTTCGCAAGATAAATCACTTGCCTCTGTTTAGAAGTTCTTATCCTTTGATGACGATAAAGGTTGGTTCTCCTTCTCTTTTCGGTCACAAATTCGGCGATAGTGGTGGTGTGTGTTGGTTATGGCCTTGGAAACCCTTGGAACTTCTCCTCTCTTTTCATGTTGTCCACTATTTGGTTTTAACAGATTAAGGCCCTAAGGTTGGCTGATAAACAAAACCTAATTTTTGTAGGTCACTATTCATCAAAATTTAAAATGACTAAAATACCCTCCCAGGTTGCCGATTTGACCAAAAACTACCCCGGAACCCAAAATAACCCCCCAGCTAGAGTTTTCTAACTATCTCGACCCTTATAGACACGTTGGTGCACTCGAAATGACCATACGGATGATGTAAAAATAATTTACTTTAAAATTTATTAAATTGATTCCTGACGCAACTGACACGCGAGTCCCAACTTAATTTCCGAAATTGTCATATTTATAACTCGCAACAATATTAATAAATTCATTAATCATATATTACCATATTCACTCCGTAATATTATAACTCTTGACAATATTAATAAATTCATTAATCATATATTACCATATTCAGTCAGTAATATTCACTACACCAAAATGACAAAATTGTCACCTTTCAGCCGGCCACTCTTGTCAAGGTCATTGACCGTGACAAAAAACACGCGTTTTATGTCACGGTCATTGACCTTGACACGACCGTGATAAAGAATTGTCACGGTCATTGACCTTGACACGACCGTGACAATGGTTCCAGCAAAAACCCTTTTCCCCTTCTTTTTTCCCTCCCGCCGTTCCCTCCCTCTCTCTCTCTCTCGACGCTGCTCTCTCTCTCTCTACTTTCAGGTTTAATTCTCTCTCTCTCTCTCTCTCTCTCTCTCTCTCTCTCTCTCTCTTCCATTTATATATATGTTTGTGTGTATATATATGTGTGTATGTGTGTATATATGTGCGTGTGTGTGTGCGTGTGTGGGGGGTGGGGCAGGGTGGGGGTAGGGGGTGGGGTAGGGTGGGGGCAAGGTGGGGGGTAGGGGGTGGGGGTAGGGGGTAGGGGGTTAAAAATGTAAATAAATAAGTAATTTTCTATAAATTTCCAAAAATAATATCCAAAAATGTAAATGTAAATAATATCCAAAAATGTAAATGTAAATAATATCCAAAAATATTGGATAACAATTTATTTTCATTCAAAATAAATAAGTAATTTTCTACAAATTTCATAAAAAAATGAAGGTCGGCTTAATATGTGATTTAAGTGTGAAATAATCGCTATATACTTATACTAATGGAGAAAAAAACCATATATGGCGTTTTTTGTTGACTTTATATGGTGAAATAATCACATGACTTTATATCCATCAAATAAAAGCATGAAAACTAAAAAACTACAATAAGGGTTAAAATGGCATCCGAAGTTGCTAAAAGCATGAAAAATAAAATATTTTTTAAGATTTGTGGTGAATAACTAAAGTTAAAAAAAGTATTACTTTAGTCATTAAATTACTTTTTGAATTCGGACGATGCGCATAAATTTGTAGTAATTGTCTTATAATAAAGATCAATTAGTCTATGTTGTTGAAAAATTTGATCAAATTGGTGAGCCCTTCATATTTTAAAAATGTTGTTTTTATTCCTATTTAACTTTTCTTTCTATACACCCCTAATTATATTTAAATTTTAATAAAATAGGAGTTATAGAAAGAAAAGTGGGGTTTCCATAATCTTACTTTGTCACAATTAATTTATATGCCTCAAAGTTGTTTTATCACTCTTAGTTTATATTTGTGATAATACTTTATTAAAGATTTTAATGGGAACTTGTTATACTAGAACTTAGATGAACACTAAGTGATGAAAATAGTCCTTAAAATTGAAAATTAAATAAAGTTTATAAAAGTAAAGATGCTGGTAATACATCAAAGATAAATTAATAAGGACTAAATAACAAAACGTGTTCAAGTGTATAACAAGAAAGAAAATGTGGTATTTAGATTGGGTAAAATTCTTAAAGTAATGTTAAGGGACTAAAAGACCCAAGACAACTGGCCAGTAAGTCACGGACCGAAAAATTTATGACGGGTGATGAAAGCCCGTAAACATGTTGGGGTGGGGGTGGGGGTGGGGTATGATTTATAAAAAGCACAAAACAATAGTAGAAATTCAATACCTGAAATTAACATTGAGATTATTTTAAATAGACAGTCACTACTGTGTGTGTGTTTAAATTGAAAGAAGATATGAGAATTTTATTAAATATTTTTATGGGAACTTGTTATACTAGAACTTAGATGAACACTAAGTGATGAAAATAGTCCTTAAAATTGAAAATATTATATCTGTACTAATAACATTTTTTTACAGCAAATGTCTCCTTAAGATATTAAGGCGAAGATGATGATGATGTTTATGATGATGTCGTCTGGGGTCGGTGGTAGTGGAGGCGACGAGGGCTCTTCCGCCCCTAGGCTCCCTAAATATGGGAAATATGGGATTAACGTCGAGAACAAATCGGAGACATTAGCGAGATCCCTCGTCCTGCTAAAGACGGTCATCGGCCCGGGGTTTATGAGTTGGAAGGAGGTGCCATTTGAGCTCAAGTTAGCTGTTTGGGCGGCACTACAGGTAATATATTTATATTTATATTTATATGAATATTTCAATTTCAATTTCAATTTCAATTTCGATTTCATATTTATATTTATATTTATATTTATATTTATATTTATATTTATATTTATATTTATATTTACATTTATATTTATTCGCAACTAACATTGTATTTGTTGGACAGGAACAATTCAACTTGGATCCAAAGCTACGCGATCCCGTGTTGGAGCAGATTAGGGAGCAACTCAAGTCGTGGAAAAAAAATATGCGGGCACGGTACTTTGGGAAAACACGAGAGTCGATTATCCAATGGCGTGAATTTGTCCCCCCTCAAGGAGCCGATCTCATTGGCACAATGGCAGAAGTTCATTGACAATGAGATCGAGGATTGACAATTGGCATCTCGCCAATCGGGGAGGGAAAATCGGGAAAAAAAGACGGACATGCACTACTCCGGCCGGACCTCTTACGCCGAGGTGGAGCATAGGATACAGGTAAGATTTAATTTTTCTATAACTACAGAAATATATTATTCTTCATTATTTTACTTTGCGGGGCCGATACTAATTTTTCTTTACCTTATTTTATTTCAGGGGGTAGGGAGTGGGCCAGGGGGTAAGCCACATAGGCTCGATACTTATGTGGCTCTTCGGACGAAGAAGGGAAAGGACAAGGAGGTGTCCCCGAGCGTCGCGGCCACGATTGTAAGTAATCCGACAGTTTAATTTTTGTTAATTACGTTATAATTTTTTAGTTTACTTATTTTACTAATCATGCGATTTTTGTCATTTTAGGCAAAGCTTAAGGAAGTGAATGAGTCGCAGTCTGATGCCGACAAGGAATCTTTGTCCACAGATGCACTCAGCCAAGTGCTTGGCTCTGATCGCAAGGGGGGTGAGGTCGCGGGTGGCCAAATCTAGGATCATCGGATTGGAGACGAGCGACACCGGGTTGGCTCGAACGGTGGATTCACACGATGCGAAGCTGTCCCGTTTGGAGGCGAAGGTCCAAGATATGTACGCATTCATGAAGTGTACGTTGGGCGGAGACCGTAAAGGTAAATGGAAAGGGAAGGAGAAGGCGGTGGAGGAGGAGGTGCGGGAGGACGAAGCGCAGGATGACGAGGATGTGGACCACGCTGCTTCATTACCGACACGTTCGTACTTCGATGATCCACTTCCCTATTTGGCGCCCTTCAACAGACCAATGTCGACACTTGGTTGGCCGAGCGTGTTCATATTGGACGTATTTGATGGCCAGCGGATAGGACGGGGGTTGAGGGATCCAAATATCGTCCAGTGTGGAATAGTTCATAGACCACTACACCAAAAACAGGATTCTGGCACAGTTCAAAACCGTGCCAGATCAAATCTGGCACGGTTTTGAACTGTGCCAGAATCAGGTGTTCCAAAATGAGAATTTTTTTCTGGCACGGTTTAAAAGTGTGCCAGAATCAGTCAAACAGGAACACTTCTGGCACACTTTTAAACCGTGCCAGAATTTGATACTTCTGGCACACTTTTGGCACGGTTTAAAAGTGTGCCAGAATCAGTCAAACAGGCACACTTCTGGCACACTTTTAAACCGTGCCAGAATTTGATATTTCTGGCACACTTTTGGCACAGTTTTTAACTGTGCCAGATTCAGCATAATAGGAACACTTCTGGCACACTTTTAAACCGTGCCAGAATTTGATATTTCTCGCACACTTTTGGCACGGTTTTTAACTGTGCCAGATTCAGCATAATTTAAAAAAAAATTAGCACAGTTTAAAACCGTGCCAAAATATCATACACTTTTGCCACGGTTATGAACTGTGCCAATTTTTTGTAATTTAAAAAAAAAATATTTGAAAGCACAAAATTCACAAATTAATAATATTGCACGTTATTAATAAACTAATGTACATACAAACATCAAAATATTACAAGTCTTTAACTGCTCGCATGCCAAAAAAAAATTGGGCAGAGTTTCCTCTATTTTCTGGACATTCCAAAACCTGTTAATACAAAACCTGCCTAACATAAAGCCCGCACGGCCACAAAATATAACAATTAACTTACAAAAGCCCTCATGGCCATAAAAGTCAATAATAAAACAACAAGAGACCGTACGGTCATGACACAAAAAAATGGATTCATTAATAAACCCCTTATTGTAAACCATTGAGTTCTTTGTGTGTTCCAAGCGAATAAAAGCCAACGATAAACTGTTATCCTGCAAAAAAAATAGAATACAAAAAAGATACGATATTAGTAACCCAGTAATTTACAACAAAAAAAAATACTCAAAACAAAAAAATTACATATATGAATGGAAATTAACGTCATACTCACAAATCGGGAGACCCGGGACTACGCGGTCAGTTCCTACAAGTTACATTGGTCCCGTGCGAGGTGTTCGTGCCCCCTACGGGATCGTTTCGGGGGTGGTTTGGGTTTTCACCCTTTAACGGCTTGTTTTTAAGTTTAAGTGTTGATTTTTGCAAATTATCGTCATACTCTCAAACCGAGAGTCCCGGGACTACGCGATCAGTTCCTACAAGTTACATTGGTCCCGTGCGAGGTGTTCGTGCCTCCTACGGGGTCGTTTGGGGGTTGGTTTGGGTATTCACCCTTTGACGGCATGTTTTTAACTAAGTGTGATTTTTGCAAATTATCGTCATATTCACAAACCGGGAGACCCGGGACTACGCGGTCAGTTCTTACAAGTTACATTGGTCCCGTACGAGGTGTTCGTGCCCCCTACGGGGTCGTTTGGGGGGTGGTTTGGGTTTTCACCCATTAACGACTTGTTTTTAAGTTTAAGTGCTGATTTTTGCAAATTATCGTCATATTCACAAACCGGGAGACCCGGGACTACGCGGTCAGTTCCTACAAGTTACATTGGACCCGTGCGAGGTGTTCGTGCCTCCTACGGGGTCGTTTGGGGGTTGGTTTGGGTATTCACCCTTTAATGGCATGTTTTTAACTAAGTGTGATTTTTGCCAATTATCGTCCTATTCACAAACCGGGAGATCCGGGACTACGCGGTCAGTTCCTACAAGTTACATTGGTCCCGTGCGAGGTGTTCGTGCCCCCTACGGGGTCGTTTGGGGGGTGGTTTGGGTTTTCACCCATTAACGGCTTGTTTTTAAGTTTAAGTGTTGATTTTTGCAAATTATCGTCATACTCTCAAACCGAGAGACCCGGGACAACGCGATCAGTTCCTACAAGTTACATTGATCCCGTGCGAGGTGTTCGTGCCTCCTACGGGGTCGTTTGGGGGTTGGTTTGGGTATTCACCCTTTGACGGCATGTTTTTAACTAAGTGTGATTTTTGCAAATTATCGTCCTATTCACAAACCGGGAGATCCGGGACTACGCGGTCAGTTCCTACAAGTTACATTGGACCCGTGCGAGGTGTTCGTGCATCCTACGGGGTCGTTTGGGGGTTGGTTTGGGTATTCACCCTTTAACGGCATGTTTTTAACTAAGTGTGATTTTTGCCAATTATCGTCCTATTCACAAACCGGGAGATCCGGGACTATGCGGTCAGTTCCTACAAGTTACATTGGTCCCGTGCGAGGTGTTCGTGCCCCCTACGGGGTCGTTTGAGGGGTGGTTTGGGTTTTCACCCATTAACGGCTTGTTTTTAAGTTTAAGTGCTGATTTTTGCAAATTAACGTCATACTCACAAATCGGGAGATCCGGGACTATGCGGTCAGTTCCTACAAGTTACATTGGTCCCGTACGAGGTGTTCGTGCCCCCTACGGGGTCGTTTGGGGGGTGGTTTGGGTTTTCACCCATTAACGGCTTGTTTTTAAGTTTAAGTGCTGATTTTTGCAAATTATCGTCATACTCTCAAACCGAGAGTCCCGGGACTACGCGGTCAGTTCCTACAAGTTACATTGGTCCCGTGCGAGGTGTTCGTGCCCCCTACGGGGTCGTTTGGGGGTTGGTTTGGGTATTCACCCTTTGACGGCATGTTTTTAACTAAGTGTGATTTTTACAAATTATCGTCATATTCACAAACCGGGAGACCCGGGACTACGCGGTCAGTTCTTACAAGTTACATTGGTCCCGTGCGAGGTGTTCGTGCCCCCTACGGGGTCGTTTGGGGGGTGGTTTGGGTTTTCACCCTTTAACGGCTTGTTTTTAAGTTTAAGTGTTGATTTTTGCAAATTATTGTCATACTCTCAAACCGAGAGACCCGGGACTACGCGATCAGTTCCTACAAGTTACATTGGTCCCGTGCGAGGTGTTCGTGCCTCTTACGGGGTCGTTTGGGGGTTGGTTTGGGTATTCACCCTTTGATGGCATGTTTTTAACTAAGTGTTGATTTTTGCAAATTATCGTCCTATTCACAAACCGGGAGATCCGGGTCTACGCGGTCAGTTCCTACAAGTTACATTGGTCCCGTGCGAGGTGTTCGTGCCCCCTACGGGGTCGTTTGGGGGGTGGTTTGGGTTTTCACCCATTAACGGCTTGTTTTTAAGTTTAAGTGCTGTTTTTTGCAAATTTACGTCATACTCACAAACCGGGAGACCCGGGACTACGCGGTCAGTTCCTATAAGTTACATTGGTCCCGTGCCAGGTGTTCGTGCCTCCTACGGGGTCGTTTGGGGGATGGTTTGGGTTTTCACCCTTTAACGGCATGTTTTTAAGTTTAAGTGTGATTTTTGCCAATTATCGTCCTATTCACAAATCGGGAGATTCGGCACTACGCGGTCAGTTCTTACAAGTTACATTGGTCCCGTGCGAGGTGTTCGTGCCCCCTACGGGATCGTTTCGGGGGTGGTTTGGGTTTTCACCCTTTAACGGCTTGTTTTTAAGTTTAAGTGTTGATTTTTGCAAATTATCGTCATACTCTCAAACCGAGAGTCCCGGGACTACGCGATCAGTTCCTACAAGTTACATTGGTCTCGTGCGAGGTGTTCGTGCCTCCTACGGGGTCGTTTGGGGGTTGGTTTGGGTATTCACCCTTTGACGGCATATTTCTAACTAAGTGTTGATTTTTGCAAGTTTATACTGATTTTGATTTTTGTGAGTTTGATGCGATGAACTTTGAATTATTTCTCTCTTTCATAAACTAATTTAGAAAACTTGATAAGGAAGTCCATACATTTTTAAATCAAATATATGAAGAGTGGAAGATATTTATGGTAAGCCTATTTTTATCTAAGTACTTTGGTATTCGATTCCTAAATGGTTGGGATGAGTGGCTTTTTGGTTTTGGCTAGACAAAGATGAGCGTGGGTTGGTGTGATTGGTTTTATGGGTTGATAATTTGGAATTGAGGGATGATTCTTGTTGTTTGGCCAACAAATTGGTATGGTTCAGATTTTTAGGTAAAAACATTTTGACAGGTCACAGGTCTCCTTATTTCCTCCTTCAATCCACTCAAGAAACTTGATATAAGGTAGGCCTCATTAAGGCTTTGGTTCTGGGCTAGCATAAGAGGTTTAAGGGTGAAAAAAATTCAGCAACGAAAGCCACTCATCCCAACCATTTAGGAATCGAATACCAAAGTACACCTTCTAATAACCACACTTCCTGGAAAGTTTTGGAGAAAAAAATTTTCCTTTCTTTTCTCTCTTTTTAAACTCCTAAACAAAGGAAAATGGCGAAATAATATTCTCTCCTATGTAAACTCTCAAACAACGAAAAGAAAGCATAATTTTCCTTTATTTTTTTTCTTTTCTCTTTATAATAAAACTTCCAAACAAACTATTGAAAAACTAAAAATAGTATCTACAAGGTTTCGACATGACACCAATGCTCATGAAAAATTATCATATTTATTATTTTAAAGCTCGTGTGTTCTACACATTATTTTCTTACATATATATGCATACATCATGTATACAAGCTGAATCGGGTGAGGATTAGAAGGGAATGACCAAGCAACATGCCGCTGTAAGATTTTTATTGTTACAAACTGTGTGTAAGAAGCACAAGAGAGGTCTTTAACTAACTCAGTTGCACCTAAAAGGCAGGCCCTGTCATTTTTTGGTCAGTCAATCAATCTCAGTTGAATTTGAAAGAAATATTAACTATGCACAAGAGAGGTCTTTGACTAACTGTTGCACCTAAAAGGCAGGCCCTATCATTTTTTGGACAGCTTGATCTCCAATTTTCTTCACCAAATGATCCAGCTTTTTGTTTACCATTTTGTGATCTTGGTCTATTTAATTATGCAACTCAATATTGTATATGAGTATTATTCAGTGACATATTTATTCGGACGTTTAAGTTTCGTTTAAGTTTGTGTAATGTCCTGATCAACTTACAGCAGACCACCACATAGGAACCCTTTCATGTACTATCTGAGTTCAACCATCCATTACTAGGTAATTGCAAACGATTAATTTTTAAAGTCAACAGTAACCACAATTCAGCATATACGGAGCAGGTAACCACGGGACCAATGTATATTCAGCATATATGGAGCAGGTAACCACAATTCAGCATATATGGAGCGAAAACACTAATGTATATTCACACTGAAATCAACCTAAAGAGGCCCCCTGACAGGATTCAAGTTGTTGAGCATTGGGTTCCTAATTCACTGTTGAAACTTTCGTAGCAGGGCTCTGTGTCGGTCAGATTTTTGTTGCATGAAACAGCTGTTATATATAACAGAGCTATTATATATAATAGTGTTATATATAACAGAAGCTGTTATATATAACAGTTGTTATATATAACAACTCTGTTATATATAACAGGTGTTATATATAACAGAGCTGTTATATATAACAACTCTTATATATAATAGCTTGCCCGCGCTTCCCGCTCAATAATGATAAATAAATAACTGGTTTTCCTAGTTGATTGCATAACGATTATAGAAACAACATAACTCAATTCAGTAGATGGTGGAGCAGGATTATAGAAGCATGATTTAGGAATATAAGTAGAGATTTTGCAGATTTGTACCTTAGAGGGAAGTACTTCGAAGCAAGGTGGCGTAGGTCACCGGTGTCACCAATGGGAGGACAAAGGTCATTCGTCGGTGTCACCAATGGGAGGACAAAGGTCGTCGAGCCAATACATAATTCCATTTTTACCAACATCTTCCAAGTTCTCGCAATGAGCTTGTTTTCCACCCCAAACTGGATACTCGGGCACTTTGATGTCATCGAGTAAAACTCGCACTTCATTCTTTCTCAACTTATGGAAGTGAACGGTCGAGACGGCTCCTGGTTGCGTTTTCCTTCCATAACCAACAAGTTCACGTGTGTGGGATAGTATTTTGCATTCAATTAGCGAGGTGAAATTTGGAACCTCGAATGCAGGGGCGGAATGAGAACACGAAGGAGTTCCAGTACCTATAGTAGGTAACTCCTGAACGTTGTGTCCAACACATGAAAATTTCCCGGTTTTGAAGTCGGTAATGAATTCATCTAATGAGGATTTTATCCCCTCTATGTCACTCCTAAGGTGATCAACATGATCCTTCCAATTTCCGATGTCCTCTTTCACCTCCTCAAGCATTTCTCTAGCAAATGCCGACCCCAATATAGCGGTTCTCGAAATTGTGGACCCAACACAACGAACACGTCCTCGCGTATCTTTTCCGAAAACCTCAAAAATAGGCCCGGCATCCAATGTCTCCTCCTGACCACTCGCTTTGTATACATCCAGAAGCATTTGAATTTGGTCATGTATAAAAATATATTAACATTAGGTTTGATGATACGATACTTTTTTTAAACAAAACGAACATTAAAAAATTTAAATTACCGCAAATATTTTATCATGAGGGGCATAACCACCTCCTTTGATTATATGAGTTGCCAACCACAATTCAGCACGAGTGGGTGCACGCCCATGCTCCTTTCTCCAATTCTCTAAAGCTCGGGCATAACCATGACGACCTGTATTATGAGTTGTCTTTCTCACACAATTTAGTTTAGTCTCTTTGTTCTTTCTTCGCAAAGCCTTTTGAACCTCTAAAACTTCATTATTGCAAAACACCTCCCAGTCCTCAGATTTGACATTTCGTGGCACTTTCTCCTTCCACTTTCCAATATTACCATCCTTCAAATTAACCCTTAGCTTTGACTTGAACTTTTTCCAAGCATCGTTCGCTTTTTTCATAAAAATTTCCTTCTGACTTTCGCGCACATCTGGGAACTCTTTCTACAATATATGAAGAAATAAAATTAAAACATCACATAATTGAATTTACATTCTTTGGAATAGAAAGGAATAGTATACCATTAAAGATGACCAAACTGAGTTCTTATATCGCACATCCACTTGTTTTCAACTCGTATAAGATATGGGAACATGTGTCCTTGCTAAGTCTCCCAACTTGGTTGAGAGTGTATATGAGTCTTCACCAACTGGAAGGCCGTGCTCATTAAATTTTAACTTCTTAGTGGAAGAGTCACCACCTACTCTTGAAGCACCCGAAGCAACATTAGAACGGGAGGTTGATATAGGTGTCTCCCCATTTATTGACGGTTGCGAAGTATCACCCATATGAGACATTTATCTGGAAAAAAGTGACTATTGGACACCAAAATAATCAAAATAAACATTTACAAGAATATTACCTGTTCAAATCGCAATATAAAGAAGATGGCATGTTCAAATAGAATTATAATTTCAAACAACCATACATGTATTAAATGTTCAAAAGGCAATAAACTATTAAATGTTTACAACAACAACAACAAACGGAATAAATAGAATATCGCATATTCAAAAACAAGTTCAGAACTAAATCATTGCACTAGAAATCTGTGTCCAAAAGCTCCAGCAATTTATCATTTTCCTCGAGAATTGAGTCATACATCGTACGGTCAATATCAATCGCATCTATTTCTTTCGTCAGTCTCTTAGGAGAGTGTAAAACAACTGACCACCCATTCAGCTTTACATCTTGACAATAAAATACTTGACTGGCTTGAGATGCAAGGATGAACGGATCATCGTGAATGGTATTTTTACTCACGAGCTTACTAAGATTCACCATCACTAATTTTGAGGTGGGTTCAACTTTGCAAGCATTCTTATCATCAACATCCACCCAATCACAATAAAAGACAGTATGTGCGAACTCAATGTAATTGAGGTCAAATATTTGTCTAATAACTCCATAAAAGGTTGTCATAATCCCCTTCTTATTAAAGGCCTTAGTGGATACACCACTACTCTGAAAGTTATGATTTTCTTCATGTCCAGAAGTACAAAAGGTGTACCCATTGCATTGAAATTTCTCATAACTGGTAACCCTATGGAGAGGACCATCAGCATATGGCAAAATTCCCGTATCATTAAATCTTGAGGCCTGTAAGGAATTGATAATTTTTTAAAGTTTCATTAAAACTAATTACAGTTGATAAAAAAGTACATGTATAAATAAAGACTTGCCTCGTTCCTTAGCCAAGGGATGAAATCATCAATTCTATGCGTCGATTGAGTCTCAGTTACCACAAATTTTCTACAAGAAATTAGTTTCAAAATTAAGAAATATCACATTACAATCAATTAATATGAATTAACATAGAACTAAGTGTGTACCTTCTCCATTCATCAACACCGTCGCATTGAGATAAAACCCATCTTCGCACTTGCTCATATTGTACATTATTTAAGATCAATTCTTTACTTTTACCCAATGGTCGTTGGTATTCCGAGTCATCAAACTCATCATCAAGAAAATCCTCAAGATTCCTCTTATGAGTTCCTTCACCTCTTTTCGATATGTACTCCATGGCATACAAAGAAGCTTCATGTAACAAATATGCATTAGCAATGCTCCCTTCAATGTACCTCTTGTTTCGTGACCACTTTTTATATCTTCCCATTTCTCTCTCAAATAACCACATCGCCCGATATCTTGGTGGCCCAGCTGTCAAAGCTTCATCGGCTAAATGGTGCATGAGGTGGATCATCACCACAAAAAAGGCAGGTGGAAAATAAATTTCAAAGACACAAAGTGCCTCTACTAATGCGTTTTTAGCCTTCAAAAGATGTTCTCTAAATATCACTTTGGCACACAACACATTAAAGAATATGCTGATCCGCTGTATAGCTTTAAACAAAGGCTTATCATCCGGAAATGAATGCATAAGCAATGCAGGAAGCAACCGTTGCATAATGACGTGATAATCGTGGGACTTGAGATTGGTAAATCCAGGTGGATAGAGGTTAACATTGTTGCTGAAATTTGATGAAAATCCAATCGGTGCCTTTAATGTTTTTAGTGTACGAAAAAAGGCTTCTTTCTCTTCCTTTCCTAATTTCCTTTTAAGGCTTCTTTCTCTTCAACATCTTTCATCCATAATTTCCTTTTAAGCTTCAAATGAACTTCCAAGTCTTCACGGGCTTTGACCGTATCTTTATTTGATGAACCTTTCACCGAGAGTATTGTACCTAAAAGAGTCTCTGTGACATTCTTTTCAACATGCATAACATCTAAATTATGTCTAATATCATGATTCTTCCAATACTCTAAGTCAAAGAAAATTGACCTCCTTGAAAAACCCTCGGTACCTGCTAGATTATCATCGTCACCCTCACTTGGATAATCATCGTCTTCCATTACGACATCCTCCTTCTCCTTCTCCTTCCCCTTCCCCTTCCCCTTCCCCTTCCCCTCCTTCTCCTTCCCCTTCCCCTTCCCCTTCCCCTTCCCCTCCCCCTTTCCCTTTCCCTTTCCCTTTCCCTTTCTGTCTCCCTCTCCCTCTCTTTGAACACCTTCTCGAGCGATAAGTGACACTATCTGCTCAACTTCTGCACTTGTTAACTTTCTTGGAGCCATAGCATCCTCTATTTTACCATTAAATGTTTGCTTTGATGTGTCAAACCTATAAGGATGGTCTTTAGGAAGGAACATACGAGATCGTTGGTAACAACATTTCGTTGACTTAGAAAGATATTCAGAAGGTGTATTTGTAGAACAAACAGGGCACCCATTGTAACCTTGAGTTGAACAACCTGCTAACATCCCATAAGCTGGAAAATCATGTATACCCCACATCAACATGGCTTTTAACTGAAATTTCTCATTTTTGTACGCATCCCAAGCCTCAACTCCAGACCATAATATCTTTAACTCATCGACCAACGGTTGGAGGAAGACATCAATATTACTTGATGGTGACTTTGGTCCGGGAATCAATACAGACAACATTGAAAACTCACTTTTCATACACATTGATGGGGGAGGGTTGAGAGGTTGAATTATCACTGGCCAACAACTATACTTACGGCCAAACATGTTATTCGGGCTGAAACCATCAGTTGCTATTGTAAGTCGAATATTCCGCGGATCTTTTGCAAAATCTCTCCACATGATGTTTGAATTTACCCATTCTGCTGAATCTCGGGGATGACGCAAGAATTCCATACAAGAGCTTGCACGAGCGTGCCAAGTCATTTTCTCTGCTATCCATTTTATGGTATACAACCGTTTTAGCCTAGGGATTAGAGGGAAATGTCGCATTACCTTCTTAGGAACCCTAGAGTACTTTTTTTTTCCATTAGTATTCTGAATTTCTACCCCGTCCTCGTCTAGATAAGTAAACTTGTAGCGTAAAGAACCACATTTTATACATCTAGTAGATTTTTCATGCTCTTTCCAAAATATCATACAGTTGTTAATGCATACGTCATACTTAACATAATCCATACCGAGATCTCTAACGGTGTTTTTCATTTCTGTATAACTAGTTGTCAAGTTGTTCTCTTCAGGAAGTAGTTCATTTAACAATCTAAGAATTCCACCTGTAGCACCATCCGATAAATTGAATTGTGTTTTCAAATCATTCAACTTTATAAGAGCATACATTGTGGTATGACGCGAAGAACCGGTAGCTAGGTGCAATGGCTCCTGTGCGAGTTGATGTAAACGATCATACTTCTTACCTTTGTATTTATGTGTGTGCGAATCATTGGGAACCTCAGAAGTTGGGGGGGCTTCATCACTGCCTACACAATTAGGTTCACTAGGTTCCGCTTCACCCATAAACATCTCACAAGCATCATTCACAAGATCATTCAAAATTGGAATATTGTGCACATCAGCGTGTTCTGTCGGTGTCACAGATTGCGGTGGTGGTTGGACTTGATCAACAACTAATGTCTCACCGTGAAAATGCCATAAGGTATAGTTCATGTCCATACCATATGTCATTAAATGAATGAATATGTCATCTATAACAACATGTCCTTTCCCATTTCGACAACGTCTACAGGGACATGAATGTTTAACATTCGAACTATTACTACGCACATAATGAAGAAACTGTAACACCCCATCTCTATATGTATCGGTCTCGATATTTTTCTCATTTATCCATTCTTTGTTGATTCCCGACGACATCCTGATAAGTTTAAAGAGCACACATTATAATATAAACGCTTACTGTAAATATATTTAAGTTTATTCAAGTGTAAATATGTATATATTTGAGCTCCTATATTTCCTCCATCTCCTCTACAGGGTAAGGGTCCTATCCCATTCGAAAATGCATATTTTGTATTGTTCATAATGTCTCATGCCATGTCCTAATCTAGAAAATTTCGCCAGCATCTCCCTACAGTTCTTCAAGTACACAACTTAAATTGGGAGTGTTCATGTGTTACTTAAGTTTTTCAACCAAGAAAACACAAAACACTACATCAATCTAGTATGCACCCAAAGAACATAAAGAGATGTCACCGAATTTTTCAAAATAGGACATGCATAATCATTATGTACAATACAAACTTTTGCATTTCCAAACTGTCCAAAAATGGGACAATTCAAGAGTTCTCACCATAGTCATAGTGAGACCTCTTGAACGGGTCTAAGGTTTTTCTACATGTGTAACATCATTATTGAATGTTTAGTATTAATGTCTACTTACTATTTAAATAGTTTTTTTTGTTTTTTATTAAATTTTCAATACATAATCTCATTTATCCATTTAATTAGTGGGGTGTCTACTTTTCAATTTGTTATTTTTACATTATTAATTAATATTTAGCACTTAAATTTTCTTAAAACTACGTAACATCTACAAATCAGATCAAATATACATTTTTGTTAAAGGGGTAAGAACATAAAAACTCATGATTTATTTTTTTTTCATTATCAACATTCAATTTGCACCAAAAACTCACACATTAAAAAAAATAATAAATATTTAAATATGTATATATAAAACCCTAAAAATCAAATACGAATCAAATCAAGCATATCATAAACTCTAGGATCAAATCTGAAATCTAACTTAGGTTAAAAAAAATACAATGCTTTAAACAATTACCTGATTGGGATGAGTGCAGTGAGAGAACAGGGCAGTGACCAGAGAAAGAGAGAATGGGCCGGAGAGAGAGTGTCGGCAGTAGAGATGCTGACCTAGGGCATGTATCAGCAGCAGATGTCGAGAGAGAGAGACCGCCGAGAGAGAGAGAGATCGCCGAGAGCTGACCTAGGGCATGTGTCAGCAGCAGCTACCGAGAGAGAGAGAGACCGCCGAGAGCTGACCTAGGGCATGTGTCAGCAGCAGCTGCCGAGAGAGAGAGAGACCGCCGAGAGAGAGAGAGCGCAGGGGCTAGAGAGAGCGCATAGGTTAGAGAGAGGCGGGAATCTGAGCGGGAACAAGAGAAAGGGAAGTGTAATGTTTTTTTTTTGGGTATTATATATTTTAGTAAGTGTACTCAATTTTGGCACACTTTAAAACAGTGCCAAATTTTGGCACTGTTTTAAAGTGTGCCAAATCTCTATAAAACCGTGCCAAAATCTGGTACAGTTTTAAACTGTGCCAGATTTTTAATATCAGGGTGTGCCAAAATGTTGTTTTTGGTGTAGTGGACGTGCGCTTTAAGAGATGGAGTCTAGGGTGCTCGTCACGCATGTCATACCCGGGAAGGAGAACTCCCTATTGTGGTTGCGCGAACAATGCGGCACGACGTATATTAGTGGGTGCGTCAATTCGTATGTCGTGTGGCCTACTCACCTCCTCAGTTTTAACAATACACCAGACATGTAGTGACATTGTTTTAAGTTTGAATGGAATTGTTTTAAGTTTGAATTGAATTGTTTTAAGTTGTTACATTTGAATTATATCGTGATGCATATTGTCTCTATTTGAATATATATTTGCATTATCTTTAGTTTGTTTGGATATATGATGTTTGGATACTGCTGGGCAGTGGCAGTGGCCATACTGCCCAGCAGATTTTTTTAAATTCTGACCAGAATTGTCACGGTTATTGACCCTGACAAAAGTTGTCACGAACCTGTCACGGTCATTGATCGTGATAATTTTTTTTTAAAAAGGGTCACGGCTTTGTCACGGTTATAAACCGTGACAAATGTGTCACGGTCATTGACCGCGGTACGACCGTGACACAAAACGTGAGTTTTGTGTCAAGGTCAATGACCGTGACACGACCGTAACAAAAAAAGTTGTCTCGCCTCGAAATGTCACAGTCATTGACCTTGACAAGTTGGATTTTTCAAGGTCAATGACCTTGACAAATCGGCAGATTTGGTGTAGTGATTCAACATAATTATCATAATCAAATACCAACTCTCGTCCCGCTAGTATTTGAATCCGGAATAATTTCCAAATAATTATCCCATTTAATTTAATTAATACCATTAAATAAAATCAATAAAATTATGGGGTATTACAATATATAGATAAGAACCTGGAATAAACATAAACTGATGGGTGTATGTGTTTTGGAAGAAATTAATTCATGAAGGCTTGAAAACACAAAAACATGAACTTTTGATTTTGAAAATTCTCTCTCTAAGTTTCTCTCTCAAAGTGTGTCAAAATTTATCTCAAAAAGGTTGGTTCCCACACATATAAAATCTGAGAAAAGTTAGTGGGAATAAAAGTAGTGGGAACATGGAGAAAACTACCAAAAACTGCCAAGATATTTTCCTGTCGGAAATCTCGTTCGAACGATTTTCGTTCGAACGACCATCTAATAATGTTCCAGTGGCCAAAAAGGAAAAACTCGTTGGCAAGATCGTTCGAACGACAATTTCGAACGAAATGTCAGAATGTTCATTTTTTTTAATTTTAAGCCCAAAAACTATATTCAAAGTTCTAAAATAACCTTCTAAAAATAAAATTCATTTTAAAATAAAATTCATTTTAAAATAAAATGACACCCATTATAAAATTATTCCAAGTCTCCCTATATATATAAAATGCATTCATACCTTTTAGAGACTATGAAATCAATTGTCGTTGACGTAGAAACAGGGCACTTGAAACTCAACAATGATGAAGCTTTACAAATTTGGTCGCTACGTCTTCAACTAATACGTCATAGACTTGAATGGATACACATGAACTCTATCCTATGACTTAAATATTTTTATCCGAAATTGATTCAACACTACATAAGACTCAATTGGAGACTTGTGTCCTTACAACTACATATTAATGGTTGGAATATGCGTTATACTGTTGATTGTACGTATTGAAGAGGGGGGGGGGGGGGGGGGGGATGTTGTTGGCTTATGATGTTTATTTTGGGATAGATATGACACTTGGGCTTACATGTTGAATTTGGGGTTATAACTATAATTAGAAAAGACTTTGTGAAGTTTAGATATTTCTTTAAATTAATTTGCTTTTAGTAAAAAAAAAAATAGTGTTCTTAATTTATTCACAAATTACCTTCTAGTTTCAAAATTTAAAATAGCCTATCTCATGTGAGTATTGTAACAACCACCTCCCCTAAAAATTAGAGCCAGTTTGGGTCTCTATTCAGAAAACTCGATTTAAACGTTGTTTTTAAATATAGTTTTAAAATTTAGTTTTCTTTGTTTATAATTATTGGTGTGCATTTGGTAAACTTGTTTTTAAATACAGTTTTTTTAAAATTTGACAAAATTGGTAAACATGTATATTTGCATTATACATATGTGTGTGTGTGTGTGTGTGTGTGTGTGTGTGTGTGTGTGTGTGTGTATATATATATATATATATATATATATATATATATATATAATACGAATGTAAACCTACATACATACATAAATGTGCATACATATATATATGTCTATATAATGATATTGCATGTATAATTCACTATAAAATTATATACATACATGAATTGATAATATTTTTTAATATATATGTATATTTTATATTATTTCATACATTAATAATACATGTATAAAACTATATATAAGTATCATGTATCTATTGATAATATTATTTAACTTTATATTATTTCGTACATAATTTTGTGTACATGTACATATATATTTTTTATATATAAAGATTACACACATATTAATGTATCATGTATGTATATTATACATTCGTGTATAAATGCATTAAAATATTAAGAATGAATAATTCTGAGTTAAAAAAATAAAAAACAGAAGTTATAAAATACCCTCAACTAGTTTTTTGAAAAACTTGATTATAACACAGAAATATTATAATTCAGTGTTTAAAAAGAGGTTGTTAAACACAAATTTTTATCATTCTTTGTTTGTTGAAATTATCAATATCACATATAAAGAAATATTATTTACCACTTAAATTTGATCGTCAATAAAATAAGAATAAAGAAATATGGAAAGAAATCATTGTAATCAATTAAAACGGCCGCGAAAAAGTCTTATGCATAAATCCAAGACACGTAAAGTGAATCCAATACAAAAGTACAATTGAGTCCTCGAAGATTTAGTAAATAACTGAGTCGTTGTAGTATAGTGGTAAGTATTCCCGCCTGTCACGCGGGTGACCCGGGTTCGATCCCCGGCAACGGCGCTTCTTCTGTTTTGCATTTCCTTTTCCCTCCCCTGTGCCTTGCCTGTGAAGAGACGTTGCTTCTAATTCTATTCCACCTTCTTACTTGAACGCCACTCTCATCCTCTAAGTTTGATGAAAGAGATTGAATATGAAGAAAATATGTGGTCTTGGCTGCCCACTCCAATCTAAAATGAACACCAAACTCACCACCACCAGCATCCACACTATGGCCATTGATGGCATAGTAAACGTGAACTCACTATTCACTCTAGCACTCTTCCTGGGCCTCACCTTCAACCCCAGCTACACCCTTGTCGACCCCACCACCGGCTGCACTGCCGGCACCTCTGTGGCTGAACACCTTGTTGCCTTTCACGTCTACTCCTTCAGCTCCTTTCTCTTCTCAAGCCTCATCGCCACCACCCTCAAACTGGCCATTAGGACCGCCAAGGATGGTGGCGTTGAGGCTGCCATGCACAGTGTGGCATGCGTAAACACCAAGGCCTTGAGAGGGGGGATTATGGCTTCTGCGGCTGGCTCAGCTTCCGGTTGCGTGTTCTTGATGCTTGCGCTGGTGGATATGGTTCAGATCAAACTTGGGACTTTGGCTTGTTTAAGTTCTTACACCTTAGCAGCCGTGGTTCCCTTGGTGGTTTTGGTACCATCTGCACTGCTCATATACATATGTATTGTCTTACATGCCTTCACTCGCTAGAATGCTTTATTTTTATATATTTAATTTTGTATACAAGTTACAACTGTAATTGATCATCACACTGCTATGGAAGCAACCTATATGCAAGATTGGTGATTTTATTGCTATGTCTACTTTAGTGACTTTTTAAGCTGGGTTTGTTTCCTAATGAATCTTTTCCTTAAAACTAACTCTAACCCATATGTCAAAATGATTCTTGTCCAACAACCCAACCCACCCAAATGTGTTTGAGCTATGTTTCAACCTAAAATATCACCTATTTTGGCCAGAATATTTTTTGAGTTGTCGCAAAATTTGAGTCCAAGCGGGTATATGTTTAAATCCTGGGTTTTCTTAATTTTGAAGGAGTAATAGACATTCTTAAATGTAGAGTTGATTACTAATATTGAGATGATATCACTATACGTAAGCTCACTTAATCAATTTGATAAAAATGAATCTGAACCTGATATGCTTGGTCTTTGTGAGAACCATGTGAATCAAGTAGTGTAGTGATTCACATGGTTCTTGCCGGTTCACACAGTTTTTTTATATACACTTATACACTGTACTCTGTTTGTATTTGTAAGAACCTTTCTTGAATTCAATTAGACGTTAACGTAAATGAACCATAACTATGTAGCCCTATTCCTAATAGATTGACCCCAAAATAACAATCTCTGATTCAAAATTCAATAGTCTTATTTTATCCTTTTTGACTCGGTGCGTACAGTATTTAATTTGGTTATTGGGAATGGTTCAGTTTGCTTATTATATATGTTTATGGTGATCAAGCCCTGAAAATCTTGAACCTTTGTTTATAATAAGAGGAGGTTGAAATGTGAGCAATGAGATAAAATAATTTTTGAGGTCAACTAAGCTTGCTCAAGCAAAGCTGGCTTATTATTTATTATGAGTAATTTACTTGGAAGCAATTCTATAGTGGATTAAGGGACAGCCATGTGAAGGGTCATTTATAATTGAAAACTGGAAACATAATTGGCTAAACTTGTGGAAACCTGCAAAGCTTGTACCTTACTCAAATCTTGGCAAGTTTTTTATTTACTCAATTTGATCTATTGTATTTCATTTCCTATTTTTCATGAAGTTGTCCAATGGACAAACTGCTGTAATCTTATCCTCTTCCTTTGAGCAATACCATGGCAAAAGACCAGGCCACTGTCTTCACTTTTTGCCGGTGCGCTTACATCTTAGTTTTCCTTTCTACCTTCTCATCAATTTTGTTCTTATACTGGTCACATTATAACAACTCCTTCTATTCCCTTGTACAAACGGCAGTGCAAAAGCCGAATCAACAACCCATTAATCTACTCACCTATCCATCTGCGTGGAATCAACTCAACTTTCTCTCAAACCCATCTCCAAAACTCCTCAAAATAGCCCTCTTTGTTAAGAAATGGCCTAATAGGTATCAAGCTGGAGGGCTTGAACGGCATGCACTTACCCTCCACCTCGCTCTTGCTAATCGCGGCCATACCCTCCATGTCTTCACCACTTCCTCCAACTCATCGTTTCCTAAATCCCCAATGAGCAATTTATATTTCCACCTCTCAAAACCCTCAGCTGGTGGTTATTTAGACCAAGCCCTTGTTTGGAAACAGTTTCAAACACAAAACTCAACGGGAGAGCCCTTTGACGTGGTCCACACTGAGAGCGTAGGCCTCAGGCACACTCGATCTAGAAATATAACGAACCTAGCAGTTTCTTGGCACGGGATTGCTTACGAAACCGTACATTCTGACATTATTCAAGAGCTTTCTAGGACTCCTGAAGTATCTCAGGCACATGCATTGAGTGAAAGGACTATCCAGATAGTTGAAGAGGTGAGGTTTTTTCAGAATTATTATCACCACGTTGCTACTAGCGATCACGCTGGTGATGTCCTAAAAAGGATCTACATGATACCCGAAGAACGTGTTCATGTTATTCTCAATGGTATAGATGAGGAAATATTCAAGCCAGATGTGAGCCAGGGCAAGGACTTCAAGCTGAAATTCGGAGTTCCAAAATCTAAGTCATTGGTTTTGGGAATGGCTGGCAGGTTGGTTAAGGATAAAGGACACCCACTAATGTTTGAAGCTTTGAAACAGATATTCCTGGAAAATTCTACTTTCCGGGAAAGTGTTATGGTTTTGGTTGCGGGAGATGGCCCGTGGGGTGCTAGGTACAAAGACCTGGGAACCAATTTGCTTGTTTTGGGTCCATTGGAGCAGGTTCAGTTGGCAAGGTTTTATAATGCAATTGATATATTTGTTAACCCGACTCTTCGAGCTCAGGGGTTGGATCACACTTTGTTAGAGGCGGTGATATCGGGTAAGCCTGTGATGGCAACGAGGCTTGCTAGCATTACAGGGTCTGTGATAGTTGGTAAAGAAATGGGATACACATTTGCTCCTACAATTGATTCACTGAAGAGATGTCTTTATGAGGTTTGGAGAGATGGGAAAGGAATTCTGGAGCAGAAAGGTAAGTTAGGTAGGGAAAGGGGTTTGGGTTTGTTCACTGCCACCAAAATGGCAGCTGCCTATGAGAGGCTTTTTCTCTGCATTTCATATGGTGGCAAAACCAGTGCTAATTATTGTAGATACCAACCTTAATTTCATTGAAAATTACAAGGTCAGTTACTATTTTGGGGAAATAAGTAGTTAGTGTTTCACAAAATACACACATACCTTGTTGTAGCTTCGTTGAGTGACAGTAGCATTGTTAAATGGGCACAAAAGAGAGAGAAGACAGAGTAAGGTAAGATATTATTTAATCACGACTTTAACTTTTTAGTTTTAGTGGTATAATTCATAAAAACGGGTACGTATTAATTTTAACCCAGTCTATCCCTTGATTTGGGCATCTGTTTATGGTGTCTTACATTGCCTCGAAGGAATGCAAATTTAAGGCCACATAGCTGAATTTGATTTAAGGTACAATATAAAATGTTGGGAAAAAATATGGTAATTAAATGAATGAAAAGTACAATTAGCATGAAGTTTTGACAAATTATAAAAACAAAAAAAGTATTAACCATTTATAATTTTGATCCCTAAAATAGAGTTTAATGTGTTGTAATAAAATATATTCTCGAGTGTTTGCTCAAAAAAGTATAATCCACAAAAACAAAAGGTTAACAATACAAAGTATAAAACTTGTGACATTTATAATTTATTTTATTTTTTGAACGAGTATGGGGCATTTCCTCTTGTTGTGCTTTTTTAATACATAAATAATGCCAGTCTAATATTGAATTGTATCATGTTTTTTGCCCATCTTAAAAAACGTATTTCTAATGTTAATTATGTGTTTTGCCCATCTTAAGAAATATGTCTATATCCCTCCAAAGATGCTCAGATTTGGCAATACAGTTAATTTGCTTCCATTCTAATGAAGAGAACCTAATTAAGTATTTTCTCATTCAAATATTTTTTATTTGTGTTTCAGTTCCATACATGTGGTTTGTTTCCATACTCAGCTCTGCAGTCGTATGGAGTTTCATAACGTGTGCATAAAGTTCGTTTGCAATTTAATACGCTTTTGTTTTGAGTTTTTCTTTTGTTCGGGATTTTAAATGGTACATTCACATCTAAAGTCTTATAATTCTTGTCAAGAGTTAAAAAACATGATGTCAATTTAATTCCTAAAACTCGAATTTAACATGTAAAAAACCAATTTATAGTTACAAGAAAGCAACACTTGACTTGTAAATTATCTTCTCCTGAAATGGGGGCTTTATTTAGAAATTCCTGTAAGGAAATTATTAAATAAATCTTTGGTTTATTTCCTTCTCGAAATGTGGTCTTTATTAATCCGTTTTTATTAAAGAATACATGTTATATCCTGTATAAATAGTTCGTATTCGACACAAAATAAAGAATAAAAAAGAGTTAAAATTCCACTTAATCTCAACCTTGATTGGCGGTTGAGATTAATTGACCTTTGAAATTCAAACACTCTCTCCATCTATAAATAGATGCATTTCATCCATTAGAAATCCTTACAATTAAAACACATACCTAAAGGTTTATATGCAAGGAGAAAGAGAAGCCAAATTCTCCTTTAAATGATTGTTACGGTGATCACACTGGCGACACTCGATGGCGACGTTCAACAGCGGGACTGAATCCATGGCGTCGAAAGGAGGTAAATAAAATTACTCTTTTCACTAGTCTATTGACGTGATTATTATATTGTTCAAAGATCTTAGGAATCATGTTTTAAATATAACTTACAATTTCTACTACATGTTGTTTGCTACACCGGCCTTGAATGTTTTGAAGTTGAAATGCACATTTGAAAGTCTTAGTGGATTTATGCTAAAGTCTGTTTTGGGGATCAAAAGTAAAGCCACAGTACACAAGTGAACTTATGTTATGTGATTCAACTGCATTCTTTGTAGATAGGGGATGAAGAAAGAAGCCTCTACAAAAATATTAGAATAGTTGGATTGGACCACTATATTCACTTATGGCAGTGAATCGGGAGTTCTATAAAAAATACAATTTATAAACAGAAAATCCAAGTGTTAATTAAGGTGTTGATAACTTTTAGCAATCTTAGGATGCTCTTCTACAGCTCCAGTGGGTTTATCTCATTAACCTCCCAATCTTGATCGCTGCCTTCACTTATATTTTACAAAGATAGTTTTGTTTATAAAATGTTAGGATGCTCTTCCATAATAGTTTAGCCGACCGTATGAAGTTCACCGTGACAACTGTTAAGGGGGGAGAAATAAAGATAACTTGACATTTACAAAAATTACTCATAAGTAAAAGGGTCAATTATTTAATAGTCCCTACTATAAATATATATTTTTTAAAAAGGACACATATTTTTAGTTTAACTCATTTAGTCCCTCAAACACTCAATATTCTTTTATTTTTAGAGGTCCGCGCCAGCGGCACTCCCTTTCCAAAATATGTGGCAAAGGACTTTTTGAGGCAAAATAAAAAGGCTTGGACTAAATGAGTATTAAAAAATGTTTGAGGGACTATTTGGTATATGTCCCTAAGTAAAATTAAAGCAATTAGATTTGATAATACAATTTTTCAAAAGTCACTTCTCTTCACGTTTATATATATATATATATATATATATATATATATATAAAGTTAGTGGTTGCAAACATAAAGGAACAAAATAAAGTATACTCATAATTTTATTTCATGTCTTTTATTTACTTAATTAATTAAGGTTTTATTTTAACTTTAATATGATCATATAATAAATATATTTCTTAATAGTTATATATAATAAATTATAAAATATTCAAGCGTCGCTTGAGTATGGGTTATACCATATTTGTAGAGCGTCACATGATCCGAAGAGAACTGAGTAAAACCATTCAATAGCAAGTAAAATGAGTTCGTCCCCGGCCGAAGGGACACTAAGGAATGACCTCGGCTCGGCAATGAGGTCGGCCTCCTTTCCATCTGGGGAGAAGAAATAAATGCCAAGAAGACTAGCTGTCAAAGACAACTGTGATAATATCTTTAAAGGCTAGCGAGTACCACGTGAGTGACATCATCAATAGCCAACATGTGCAGAAGCATTCCTTCATGGGTAAAAGATTAAATTATTACATATTTTGGTTGTGCTCCATTAAGAAGATGCTACTACCCTCATACTCATTCCCAATAAAACGAGAGACCCTCCATTAGGATCTGGACTGACAGAGAGACATTCTTACATTCTAACTATCAAATCACTGAGTAAGCAGAGATTGAGTGAATTGTATTGTCCTTAGACATGTTGTCAACTGCAACCTAGTATTAAAAGTTACCCTATGGACGTAGGCTTATTTTCTAAGGCTAAACCACATTATTCTTTGTGTAATTCTTCTTATTCTCACCTATCTTCATATATTTGTATTTTACTGCTTATTTATTGTTTGTTATCTCGGATTGGATGCTAAGACAAAATCTTTATATCAATTTTAGACGATAACATAATGACGTCATTTGTGGGAACGACTAAGCCAAATTGTTTCTCATCCGAATCCTAATTTCTAATTAGAAAATTCTGGAATTTTTGTAACATACCCCTAATTTTCATTGACAATCATCTCACTGATCAAATCAGCAGATTCACTTGATTTCCTACTTTAAAACCTTAATTTATTGTTCTGTTGCCTAACTCTATGTAATCTGAACCTAGATACACTAATTTCTAGCCTAAAATAAATTCTCCCCTTTCGATTTTGAAAGTTTTCAATCATACTCTGTTTTCTTGTCATAATACTCTGTTTTTCAACAAATCATGTGAAAAAATGGTCGAACATCCTGAAAGTAGTAGGGATAATGTAGCTGCCTGAAAGTGTTCTGGACTCGCAGAGCCGATCAAAACTCGTTCCCGTGACTCCATCTATAGAGAAGAACCAAGATAAGCACATGGAATCACCCCTCATGCCCCATACAGGGATAAGAGGCAAGAGAATCATGGTAAAGCGGTTGAGAACCCCAGGAGGCTAAATTTGGGGATTGATATGAGCACATCAGCTCGGAGAAGTGGGTCATAACAGGAAGGTATGGCACCCCGCCTAATTAAATACCAGGTGATCCGACCTTTATTAAATTAAACAGGATTTGCATTTGGTTCATTCTTAGCATCACTGTCGAAAATCTAACCACCTATTAAGTAATTAAGTCGGTGCCAAAATTTTATCTTTTCATTTAAGAGATAATAATATGCGAAAAACTAAATTTAAACAATTCTCACAATAATAGAGTCTAAATAATCACCAGATATAAATAAATAAATGTCTTGCCGAATAAACCATCGGCTACAAATCCTAAATCCAAAATAATAAATCCAACACGTAATAAATAAATTCCAATACAAGTCTGAACTGAATAACATGATAAAGTTCAAAGGGGCAACACGCCCATAAATGAAATACTGAGATAAAGAGAACCTAATCTAGGAATGAACGGTTGAAGAGTCTAATCTGAATCATGCATGCATCCATATATAATGCAGCTACGTAATCCTGGAATAGATAATCAAGTTTGGCATCCCTATAGTCGTACACCTAAAAGGTTTTGGAAAATATTTATAGCAAGGATTAGAACCCAAAATATTTTGAAAACATTTAGCAAGTATTTATCACATTTTAAAAATCAGTTATTAGATACACATGTTAGGTTCACGTACTTTCTCTTGAGTTTCCTCAGCTCTCATATATTGTGCACGCCTAACGTTTCCTACTTAGGGCACCTAGCCATACTACCTAAGCTAACTATACATAAGTATCTATATGAACCATCGACTCATATAAGTCCCCGTACCGCCCATACAGTACGCTATCTGAATTAACATCTCTCGTATGTAATTAATATCATAAGTAACATTTTCCATCTGTTATCATTTAATCATTTAATTAAGTTTCTTCACTTAATTTATTTATAGATACACACTATCTAATTGTCTATTGTCACATGTAAGTAGAATATTCATACAAGTATATATTTTTCACACTAATATATACAACTACGGCGTCCCTTAGGATAACCACCGTTAATATGGGCATACCATGCTATCAAGTCCATGTATCACATATACTGCATAAAGGACTATTGGTTCGGCATGTCTCTTCGAACCCAAAATCAACTAACAAGTAATGGAGGCGAACATAGTTCTAAGTCTTTGGGCTACGCACATACCTAACGTACCCAAATGACCTATCAGTCTCACTAATACACGACACCTAGTGAGCCGCCCTAAGTTCTATATTCTGGGGCACAAATCTAGACCACACTGAAATCGTCAAGGTGGGATCGCCCATCGCGCTAAAACCTTCATGATAGCAAGCAGTGTAGGTATGTTAACATTTAACATCAATCATATAATAGGTATTCACACACAACCTATATATATACATTCAGTAGATATACACCTAACCCAACATCAAAATCCATACGTAATATATATATCATTTAATAGTTACCATACAATCAATTTACAATTTATAACTCACTATCGTATTAAACCGATTATTATTCTCTACTCTAAGGGTCTTAGTTACCCCCTTATATCACTTCAGTGGTTAATCCATCCATAACCTACTGGTCTATAACTCATGTTCTCTCTCTCACATCAATTACTTCACAATTTAAGCATGTTAAATCTTCATCTTAAATCTTGCATAAGACTAAGTCATAATCCCCTCACAGGCCTACTATAATACAATAAGTCCTTCATTATATTTTAACAAAGTCCTAAAAGTTTTCCTAACAAAACTATAGGAGTTTTAGGCTTAAAAGGGGAAGAATAGGCAAACTGAATCGATTCGCCCTAGGGCCGAATTGATTCACCTTGTCGAAGCAATTCGCCCTTAGGCCGAATCAATTCGTTTTGTAGCAGGTCATCTTCTTCGTTGAGTTTTAGTGCTTTTCACCATTTTTAATTTACCAAACTCTCATGCAAGGCTTCTAAACTTCTAATCAACATATCAAACATTATATATACGAGTAGAGATTGATTCTCAAGTATTTAACACATTAAATCTCTTAAAAATCACATCAAGAATGGATCAAATCGAGTAAATACCATAACCCTAGCTGTTTGGTGTTCTTCAACCATGTATCTCAAGCACCCAAATTAAATTCGTGGAGATTATCACATACACTCTGATTTCTTATCCTCTACAGATATTAATTCATACTACATGCAATTCCTACCCAAAACATGAGTTTTAATCATTCTTTTTTTTCCAAGAACCTCAATTTAATCAATATATCTTGAAACCCTAATCACATGGATATTATAACTTCAAAAGAAACTGCAAATAAACACTTGCCTTAGATCAGTGGGTCTGATTTCATGATTTGATGATGAATTGGTTTGTCTTCCCTTCCAATCCACTCTCCAATGATGATGGTAGTGCAAGAACAAGCTTGAATCCTTCGAGAACTCTCTCTTAGGCTTCAAGAATGGCTTCTCCTTCTTCTCTAATGGCATCCCTTTGATTTCTAACCTCTTAACCCTAGACTCTACCAACTATGAGATGATATAAACCTTGGGAATTCGTAGTTTTATTAACCCTAGTCTACTATAGGACTAAAATACCCTTATACAGTACAGGTTTAGTCTAAAATTATCCCGAGACCCAAATAATAAATCGGGGTATACTATTTCGGCTATTTCGACCTTTTAGAAATCATTCGTGATCTCAAAATCATCATCTGTGTTATCCTAAATAAATTTCCTATCTCGACCTCGTATAAATCTACACGCGACTCCCGATTGAGATAAATTCTAATTACGTCAATATCACTCGCTATGACGTGTAATAATTCCAATAAATAATTTACTATTCACTTAGTAAATTTAACACATAATATTAATCAGTATCTCTCTCTCGATTAATATTTAATGCACACATTATTATTTAATTCAATTAAATTACGTAACTCATATAATTTAAAATAAAAATGAATTAATTATCGAATTAATTAAATTCTAAGTACGCAGAAATACGGAGTATTACATACTTCCCCCATACAGGGAATTTTATCCTCGAAATTAGGTCATACCTGCGGTGAATAACTCTGGATACTGCTCTCGCATGTCATTCTCCCATTCACATGTCGACTCATCAATATTGTGGTGTCCCCACTAAACTCGAACTAATGGTACCACCTTATATCGCATCTTATGCTCACTATGATCTATAATAGCCACGGGTCTCTCCTCATATGAGATTTCTGGCTGTAAATCGATCTCCTCAAGTTGAACGTGCCAAAAATCTCTCTCGCTCCTCTGGTATTTCTTCAGCGATGCCAATTGGAACACGTCGTGTATCCACTGCAGATGTTTTGGTAAACCCAGTCTATATGCCACTAGTCCCACTCTCTCAATAATTGGGAAAGATCCCACATATCTCGATGCTAGCTTTCCCTTCTTACCGAACCTCATGACCCCATTCATAGGAGACACCCGTACTAACACTTGGTCTCTAACCTCTAACTCAATGTGTCTATAGTCTGCATCAGCATAACTCTTATATATGTCCTGAGCTATTCAAATCCGCCCACGACTTAACTCACTCTTGGCAGTGGTCTCTTGTATCATCTATGTCCCAATAACTTGTTATCCTCCACCTCTAACCAGAAAGCGGGCGAAAGACAAGGCCTCCCATAAAGTGCCTCGAACGGTGCCATATCGATGGTGAATTGATAAGAGTTATTATACGCAAACTCTTCCAATGGAAGGTATCGCTCCCATCCTCCATCGAAATATAGGATGCACATCCTCAACATGTCCTCTAACATCTGATTAACCCTCTCAGTCTATCAGTGGTATGCGGTACTCAGTCGCAAGTCAATGCCCATGGCCTCCTAAAAACTCTATTACAAAATGAGACACAAATATCTTGTCTTTATCAAATACAATGTTGATCAGTACCCCGTTCAGCTTAACTATCTCCGCTATGAATAGCTACGTATATAGTATCATCTCAAAATCAGTGCGAACTGGCAAGAAATGGGCTACCTTGGTCGATCAATCCACTTTCACCCAAATAAAGTCTTGACCCCTCTGGGACGTCGATAATGCTATAATTAAATCCATCAAAATGCTCTCCCACTTCTACACGGGAATTCCCAGTGGCTGTTGCATCCCTGAAGGCCTCTAATGGTCTACCTTAACTAACTGACAGGTAACAGATTTCGAGACAAACTATGATATGTCCCGCTTCATCCCTGACCACCAATACTGTATCCTCATGGTACATCTTATCCCCGCTGGGATGTACCATAAATATAGAATCGTAGGACTGTGCCATAACCGCATGCCTCAAGTCCTCATCATATGGCACAACAAGTCTTCCATTAAAATGTAGGCCTCCCTCTAAGCTGATTAAGTAAGACTCTGCACCCTCAGCTAATAACTAACATACCCTGTCCTGACAGAACTGATCTTCCGTATGTGCTTTTACTACCCGCATAATAATATCGGGAGTAATAGATGAAACTGACATGCATTCTCTGGCAACCTCATCATCGTGTTGAAGTTCCCTCCACTTTGCCTTCCTGACCTCTGCTAACTTCCCCGTAGGTCATCATCTCAACGCGTCTGCCACCACGTTAGCCTTACCAGGATGATACTGAATGTCAAACTGGTAGTCTTTAATGATCTCGAGCAACCTCCTCTATCGCATATTCAAATCCTTCTAGGTGAAGAGATACTGAAGAGATTTTTGGTCTGTGAATAGCGTAAATTGCTCCCCCAGTAGGTAGTTCCTCCATATCCTCAAAGCAAACACAACCCCTACCAACTCAAGGTTGTATGTGGGGTAATTCTTCTCGTGAGGCTTAAGCTTTCACGACACATAAGATATAACCCTTTCCTGTTGCTGCAATACACTCCTAAATCCTGTAAGGATGCATCCATATAAACTCGATACTCCACTCCTCCCATAGACAATGCAAGTATAGGCGTTGTCATCAATTTGTCTTTTAGCTCATCAAAGGCTAACTGACATTGATCACTCCACAAAAATGGTACCCCCTTGCGAATCAGATTCGTCAATGGACTCATAATCTTTGAGAACCCCTTAATGAAATGACGATAATAACCGGCCAACCTCAAGAAGCTGTGAATATCTATCGGTGTCGTGGGTTGTCCCCACTCTCTCACCGTCGATACCTTGTATCAACAGCAGTGCCCTTATCGGACACGATGTGGCCAAGAAACTAACATCCCATAGCCAAAATACACACTCTCAAATTTGTCATATAACTCCCAAAGTGTCTGTAGAACCCTACGCAAATGCTTCGCGTGCTCCTCCTCAGTGCGAGAGTGGTGAGCCCAAACGGCACACCCTCAACTCGTGCAACCTGTACCGTGACAGAAAAGCAGTCTTAGGAACATCCTCCTCTTGAATGCATAACTGGTGATATCCCAATCTCAAATCAATCTTGGAAAAGTACGCAGATTCTCTCAACTGGTCAAATAAGTCATCGATCCTAGGCAACGAATACTTATTAACACAAGCGAAGTGAACTATCCCTCTTCTTCACGAATAACACTGGCACACCCCACGATAATGTACTCCGTTAAATAAAATCCTACCCTAAGAGCTGCTGAATCTACTCTCTTAACTCTCGCATCTCTGATGGGACCATACGATAAGGTGCTCGAGCAATCGTTCATGTACCCGGTGCTAAGTTGATAACAAACTCGATTTCCCGACTAAGTGGCAACCCTAGAATCTCTTAAAATACATCCTCTAAATCTCTCACAACTGGAATCGAGTCTAATGGAATAACTACCTCCTGTGAGGTATCCTCCTCAATGTAGTATAGATGGGTACGCGACCCTCCCTCCGGAAGAGGCATCGCCACCAAGAATATCTCTTGTCCCGCAATGGAGAACACTATAGTCCTCTCATAACAATCTAACGTCTCCCTATAACCCACCAACAAATCCATGCCCATAATAACATCATACCCCTCTATATCTAACATAAGAAATTATGATGTTAAGATCGGTCTTCCAATCATGATGTCTACTCCTCTACTTACCGAGTGTATAAGTGATCCACTACCCAACGGTGACTCTACACATATAAGGCGAGTGTCGGTTGTCTCTAAAAAATGGCTGATCGTGTAAATCTAGTGTCAATATAAAAATGTGATGCCCCCGTATGAAAAAGAATCCTACCCTCATGCCCGTGAATAGGAAACGTACCCTTGATTATTAGCGACTCCTGGGAAGATGGTGGCATGGGTATGTCCCGAACGTCATACGCACGCTCGTAATGCATTTGTCCCTACGGCTGTTGTGGGGCTGGGAGTACTGGTACTGGAGGTAACGAAACCTACTGCTCCTACTGGGCACCCTATTATTGTGCACTACCCTGCTGTGGGCAATCTCTCCTCTTATAACCCTGTTGGACACATATAAAGCACTACCCCGAAAACTCCCTCTGCCTCTGGCCCTGATGATGTCCCTGATATCCCCGACCCTATTGTCCACCTATATTGTTTCCTTAGCCCTGATGGCCCTAGGGAACCTACTACTGCTGGTTAGGATCCTTCTAGACCTGCTTGGAACCCTGACCCACCGGTCGATAGCCGCTCAACCTAAATCTCTTAACCTGATCCCCCTATCGAAAATCCTACCCATGCTGTCTCCCCACCTACTTCTGAGGTGCCCCATTGGAATTACTCCCTCCTATTTTACCTGATTGGCTCGGTTCCCCTGCTCTCTTGCTTTCCTTAATGTGGAAGTAATGGCCTTGGCAATGTAAAAGTGCAGCATCAATGACCTCTGTATAAGTCTCTAATGCTGGGTTGCCAGTAAGTGTTGCCAGATCCTCTAGGCTAGTCCATCCATGAACTTATTCTTCTTCTTTTCTTCGGTGTTCACCTCGTCTGGAAAAAAGTTGGCCAAACGGGTGACCTTTCCTCGTAATCAACCACTGATCGGTCCCCCTGTGTAATATCATTAAATTTCCTCCTGATCTCCATTGGAACAGCTGAGGAAAAATACTTGCGGTCGAACTGCTCCCAGAACTCTGTTATCATCATAGTACCCCTCTCCTATGAGGTGTTAATAGACTCTCACCACTGCAGTGCGGCTCCCACAAGTCTAAATGTGGCAAGCATATTTTTCTGAGTGTCACTGCACTTAATCATACATAGGTGACGTTGTAGGTCTTTCTTTCACTGACATACTACTATCACATCTGAGCTCCTCGAAAACTCTAGTGGGTGGCCTTTCTGAAAAGCCTCCCTAACCTTCTGCCACGACAACGGCCCTGGTTGGGCCTGAATCACTGGTGCCATTGGCGGGTGTGGCTGGGCATGTGGGAAATGAACGATCATGGATGTCATAGCTACATTGACTATCTTAACCACTATCACGGCCACATGTATAGTCGTCACCATCCCTGATGGTGGTTATGGCTAAGGCACCTACTGCTCGGCCTCTCTAACCTCATCTCTGGCCACTGTTCTCGCCTCTATATCTCTACTAGGTGGCATCTGAAAACAGATCGAATTGTATGAGTTTATAGTTATTAAAAAAATTCAATAGAATAAATACGATATCTCAAACACGTAAAGATAAAAGCAACAGTCCTAACAATAGGAATCTATATCAAAATAACGCTACGCTGAAATAGCAGTAAGTGTAACACCCTGCCTAATTAAATACCGGGTGATCAGTCTTATACCCAATTAAATCAGAATATACAGTTGGTTCATTCTTAGCATCACTGTCAAAAACATTTTTCTTTATTAATTCACCCAAATAATGAATTAAGCTAGTGTCAAAAACTTTTTCCATTTAATTTAATTAAAACCGTTCCACAATGCGGAGCAATAATAAACAATATCAAACCACAATTGAATAAGAATAAATATGACTGGATTAACTCTCCAGTTAAAACATTTCACTATTATCAATTAAAACTGATATCCACATTAATGACATAAATGATTACAGCATCTGAAATGGAAGTGAAATAACTAGGATCCTAGGCGATATGCCCTAAATGAAATAGCTACAACACGTGAATCAAGGAGATGAAGTGTCTAGTAATCTGCAACTCCATATCATCCACAGCACGTTAATAACCAATCCCCTATAGCTGACGTCCCAGTGACTAGACACCTAAAATAAAAGATACGAGAGAGAGAAGAGAATATGCAAGGAAACGGGTCAGAGCCTGATAGTAAAAATAGTTTTGTAAAATATAAAGTGAATAAATGCTATATTCAACAATTATTATATACATGTTAGATTATCGAACTCTCTCTCTTGAGATTCTCACCTCTCATCTAGAGTGCACACCTAACGTACCTCTAAGCCATCCTACTTACAGTTCTCATGCTAACTAATTCAACCCAGTGAATCCACTAACCATATCCTAATTTATTCCCATGTATTTCCCTCGTAATACATGTAATAGTAGTATATGTATATCCATTTAGATTCAACATGGATAATCCCTTTAAGTATTTAACGTAATTAAGCATTATCATACTTAATTAAATTTCAGATTTCATTATCTTTCACTTCTACTTTATTCACATAGAAGATATTATCACAAGTATATATATACATTCACATAATTATATATATACAATATGACACCCCGAGGCACAGTTGCGGTGCATGCATTACTCTGCTATCATATCCCAGTACATCTCGTCACTGTATAGGGGACTATAGGTTCGGTAAATATTTCTCGAATCAGAAATATCAAACACAAGCATTGGAGGCGAACATAGTCCTAAGCCTTGTAACAACCTAGACTTTTGAGTGACTATTTTACATTATTTTCCTGATGGGCTAATTTTATAAAATAAAGAAAGTTAGAGTAAATATTATTTCAAGTGAGTTAAGGGATAATATTTACCATGTTTTGCCTATTTACTGTTATGAGAAGGTAAATAGCATTATGTTGTGTTTTATTGCGTCGTTGTGCTTTAAGCGAAGGTTATATTCAAATTTGAACATAATTAATGAATTAAAATGATGTTGGAACATAAATTATTATAAGTTACTCTGAATGCCATTTTAGAGGGTGCGGTCAATTTTGGAATAGTTGAGATAGTCAAAATAAGTGTCAAGTTGTATTTTTGAGTTTCGGGCATTTTTGACAGGTTATGACTCAATTATGTAGTTACGAGTCATTTTAATGGTGTATCAACATTTAAAGAGGGGAATTTATGTTTAAGGCCCGTTTAATTCTTCCAACCCTCTTATTTTCTCATTTATATGTTATAAGCCTAAAGAGAGAGAGAGAAGAGAGAGTTGGGAGAAAATGGAGAAAAGAGAGAAAATTGAAGATTTGAAGCTGAAAATCGATGCTTCGGGAAGAGGATCCGAGACTACAAACTTGAGGCAAGTTTCTTACTTCTAGTGTATGATTTAATGTGATAAATTGCGTGTATAGTTATATTTTTTAGATTTAAACTATTTTTGGGTTTTGTAGATTTTTAGTGATTAATCCCTTAATCTTTGATTGTAATTTGATTTGAGGAGAAAATATTAGTTAGTAATTGTGTAGGATTGTTTTGGTTGAATTATTAGGGGTTTGATGATGTAGAAAATTAAATATTTGGGTTTCGGGGATTTTAGGGTTCATACAACCCGTAGCCCATTTCTGGGCAAATCGACTAGGGTGAATCGATTCGCCCCAAGCGAATCGATTCGATAAAGGGGAACGTTATAGTTCTGTGCTTGGCGAATTGATTCGGACTGCCTGAATCGATTCGGCAAACATGTAAAAAGTTTTTTCTTCTTGACCTAATCGATTCGGCTAGTCCGAATCGATTCTCTTTCAGACCGAATCGATTCGGTTAGGGCGAATCGATTCGAAAACCATGTTTTTTTATAGGGGTTTTCTAGCTTAGTTCCTAGCCCTTTTATTTTAGGTTTAAGGATTAGGAACCTTCCTTTGGGAAGTAATAAAGAGTAATAGAGGTTTAATTTTGGGAGACAAATATCCTAGGCTAGTATGGGGTTATTTGGGCTTACCCCAAGGGTTAGTTCATAGGGGTTAATATTTCGTTTGATGTAGGAAGTTAGCTTAGAACTAACGAGGCATAGAATGGTAATGTTTGGGACTTTTGGGAGACTATTATTGTAGGAAATTACTTTTGATGGCTTAGGGTATTCCTTTGGACTCTTGGAGATTAGTGTGAGGATAATGGCACTTCGGGTCCTAGGTCATTAATAAAATATGACCTTAAGAATAAGAAATGCATATTCTAAAATTTGGTACTTAATGGTTAAGTATAAATGGTTTTGAGAATGTAAAAAGTGAATGTTTTCAAAATGGAAAAATGATTTTTGGTAAATGATAATTTACATATACACACCTCTCTAAATCGCTATCATAAGGGAAGTTCCGCGCATGAGGTGAAGTCCCCTGGCTAGTGAATGCAGGGTGAATATAGCCGTCGGCCATAGGACCGGTTATTATATTATGTGATTATTTTGCGAAGTGGGGTAATTTCGGGTGTGATTATTACTCACTGTCGCAGGTATATGGACGCTTCTCGACGTCTCTCATTATAGGATGCCCAGGTTGCCTTGTTCGATAGGCCTTGGAAGATGATAGCCATTTGGGGGTGCGTCCAGTGGGGAAACTCGAAAGGACGGTCTTAGAATCGTTATATGATATGAAATATAACTATTCATAATAATGTGGGACATTATTGATGTTAAAGCAATTTATGATAATAAATTTGCTTTAAATATATTTCCTGGAGGTAAGAAGGGAAATGGGAAGTTATGAGATGAAATTGAATTGGTAAAACTTTTTGTAAAATGAATTGCCAAATATATGTTTCCTAATGAGGAAAAAAAAGAACTATGCATGTAAATTGTGACAAATTGAAATGGAATATCGTTGAATGAAAGTAGATGAGTTCTCCCATACTTATATGAAAATTGACCATTATCATGGCTATTGCGCTAGGTTGTGCTTTTAGAACGAGAGTTGAGAAATTTTTTATTAATTGCGAGAGAAAGTTTAGTTCATGATTATGATTAGATATTCATAATTGTCATGCATTTTATTCACATGGTGATCATATCAAACCGGGCCCTGACCCGTATATATCTCTTTGTTTTGCATGAACTCCTTGTCCGTTCAGGTGCTCCTCCGCAAGGACTCCCGTATTGACCTCTCCATTCCAGTTGTCTTGGAGCTATAGCATTTTGCGAATGTTGTAGGATATTCGTCATAGATGCTTCTATCCATTGTACTCTAACTATGTTCAGTTTATTTATTTGGGCGTGTTGCCCAAGCTTTGTACTCATTTATTATAATGTGATATTTAATTGTAATACTCGGTGTAACATGTTTGTATTAGTCTGTTAACCGACATCTTATTTGATTATTACTGCATGCATTTGGTATATTATTACCCGTTGATTTTTTGTATCCACCTTCTTTGCAAATTGGATTGTCTAAGTGCTTTTCTTTTAACATACAAAATTTAATTTGGCAGTCCGTTTTCTAAAATAATTAGTGGTTATCTCGTACTATTATTTTAACGACAGTGATGGTAAGAATGGACCATCTATGATTCTTGTGATTATTAGAGTATTGGGTTGGCCAACTCTTATTTTAGTTGGCGGGTTGTCACAAGCCTTTGGGATACGCACATACCTACGCACCCAAATGACCGGTCACACCCATATTTACAAAAGTGGTGCTCAATCCCTAAGTTCTATGTTCTCGAGTGACAAATCAAAAATCCCATGGATTCATCAGGATATGAATGCCCTCATGCATAAACCTCCCCAGATAGCAATTAAGTTAGGTATGTTATACACATAAGTCATCAATCAATAGGCATTATCATATACCTATATAAAATTAGGTACTTACACTACCTATATCATATTAGGAATTCATCTTATCCCAAGTACCCATCGTATTTATTGAATACTACCCGTACTTGTAATCATGAATATCATCTTATATTTTATTATGTAGTTATCACTCACATAATATTTTTTCCGACCCATCTATCCGTAAATATATCATCAATATTACTCGTACTTGATATAACGATTATTCTCCTCTAAATCGTAATATAATTATGTAGATATCTCTCACAAAAATTTAATCCTCAAATCCAAATAATTTTACAGCATTAACCCAAGTCCCTCGCTCCTTGTTAATGTACCAAAATTAATAAAATCTCACCATAGGCCAAATTACCATTTTCCAAACCTTTTTTTATAAAGGTACATTCTGCCCAGAAATATAAAATTACAATTTGAGGATTTTCTACTCCGATTTTGAAAAACCTTTTTTTTGTACGAAGGTTAATCCTCGGGCCAGCTTGCATGCACCTCGAGACTAATCCCTCTACCCTGAACAAGGATTTCTATACCAGGCGATGTGGATTCACACAGAAATAACCTGCGGTCTGTGGCCCTTGCAGTGACTCGAACAGGCGACCTTTGGGGAGTAAACCCAAGGTCTGACCAGCTGAGCTAGCCGCTCAGGTTAAAGTTGTGTAGAACGTGATTTTATACAAAAACTCGCGAGAACACTGCCAATTTTCTCCTAAAACAGTCCTCAAATTATCATACAATGTTCATCCATTTTCAACAATTTTTTATGCGTTTTATCCATTTTCTTTTACCCAAAACTCACATGAAATATATTCTAACGAATTCCAAATACCTTAACATCATTTCTACATGATAATGGGTAATTATAATACAAGGAAAAATATCTAAATCACCAAGTTTATATGAGAATTAACATCAAACTCAATTAACCCTCAAAATTTTATTTATCTAGATTCTCCATTTTCATACACAAAAAAAAACCTCAGAATTTAGAACTATCATTTCATATCTAAATCATCAAATTTCATATTCAACATGGGTAGGATTTTTTTACATGCAATTCATATCATCATTTTTAATATTCTCGATAACATATATTTTTCTCTACATGTAAAACCTATAATTTTCGTCATGATCATAGTCTCTACATGTTTATACTCAACTACATGAATTTGCCTAACCCTTATCTTTGATTTGTCAATCATTTTAAATCCCAAATTCATAAGTTCATCAATCCAAAAAAAATCCTATTCTAACATGGATATTATAAGCACTGAAAATTAAAGCAAGAATCATTTGCCTTATATGTTGGTCTGAACCGTTTGTGAAGATAATGTTAGAATCTCCTCTTCCCTTTTTTCAGCGACTCTCCGGTGGTGGTGCAATGTGTAAAGATGGTGGTTGTCCTCTTGGTTTGCCCTAGGTGACTCCTCCTTTCCAAGCAACTCTTTCTCTCCTCAAGTTAATCTTTCATTTTCTCTCTAAGGCTTTTCTTTTTCTCTTAAAATTCCTCACTTGTTTTTGGATGAAATAAATCTTATGTAGAGTCTAAACTCACTTAATATAATAAGTGTCCAAGGCTAGAAAAAAGACAAAAGCATGTATACTATTCATCTCCAAAGAAAAATGACTAAAGCATCCTTTCGGGATGTCCTTTCATCTTTTAATTGACCCGACACCCAAATCAAACTCCCGAGTAGACTTTTCTGACTATTTCGACTATTCCGGACGCAACGGCACACTCGAAACAACCATAATGCTTATATAAAATAATATTTCTTTTTATTCATTTAAATTAGTCCCGACACGTCCCATAACCGCGTTCCGACTTAATTTCCATTATTATCGTATTACTAACTCACGATAATATAAATAACATCTTATTCATATATTACTTATATATCACTAAGTAATATTCAAAATCATATATTATTTTAATCTCTAGTAATATTGAATCCGAATTAATCCCAATTAATTTTTTTGATAATTAATTCCAATTAATCCCCATTTATTTGGCCCATTAACTTTTAATTTCTCTCAATTTAAAAGTCATAAAATTATGGCGTATTACAGTAAGTCGTACAGATCCTATGGACACTAGAACCTGATGCCTTGATACCATCTGTGACACCCCACCCAATTAAATACCGGGTGATCAGTCCTTTATTAAATTAAACATGATTTTCATTTGGTTCGTTCTTAGCATCACTGTCGAAAACATTAATTTCTAACAACCTATTAATTAATTAATTCGGTGCCAAAATTTTATCTTTTCATTTAACAGATAATATATAGAATACTAAATATAAACCATTCATGTAATAATAGAGTCTAAACCATCACCATATATAAATAAATAAATATCTTGACGAATAAACCATCAGCTACAAATCCCATAATCAAAATAATATATCCAACAGGTAAAAAATAAATCCCAATACATGTCTGAACTGAATAAAGTGAAAAGGGGCAACACTCCCATAAATGAAATACTGAGATAAAGAGAACCTAATCTAGGAATGAACAACTCTAATCCAAATCCTGCATGCATCCACATATGCTGCAGCAACGCATCCCTGGAATGGCGTCCCTGTGGATGGACACCTAAAAGGTTTTGGAAAATATTTATAAATGGATTATAACCCAAAACATTTAGTAAGTATTTATCACAATTAGAAAATTATTTATTAGATACACATGTGAGATTCACGTACACTCTCTTGAGTTTCCCTACCTCTTATCTATTGTGCACACCTAATGTGTCCTATTTAGTCCACCTAGCCATACTACCTCAGCTAACTAGACATAAGTATCTATCTGAACCATCGACACATATAAGTCCCCGTACCGCCCATACAGTACGATATCCGAATTAACATCTCTCATATGTTATTAATATCATAAGTAACATTTTCCATCCATTATCATTTAATCATTTAATTAAGTTTCTCTACTTAATTTACTTTCAGATACACACTATCTAAGTGTCTACTGTCACACATAAGTAGAATATTCATACAAGTATATATCTTTCACACTAATATATACAACTACGATGTCCCTTAGGATAAACACCGTTAATATGAGCATAATATGCTACCAAGTCCATGTATCACATATAATACACAAAGGACTATTGGTTCGGTATGTCTCCTCGAACCCAAAATCAAATAACCAGCAATGGAGGCGAACATAGTTCTAAACCTTTGGGCTACGCACATACCTAACATACCCAAATGACCTGTCAGTCTCACAAATACACAGCACCTAGTGAGCCGGCCTAAGTTCTATGTTCTGGGGCACAAATCCAGACCTCACTGAAATATTCAATGTGGGATCGCCTACTGCGCGAAAACCTCCGTGATAGCAAGCAGCGTAGGTATGTTAACATTTAACATCAGTCATATAATAGGTATTACACACAATCTATATATAAATATATATATATATATATATATATATATATATATGTATATGTATATATATACATACATTCAGTAGGTATACACCCAACCTAACATCAAAATTCGTATGTAATATACATATCGTCGAATACTTACCGTGCAATCAATTTACGATTTATAACTCACTATCGTATTAAACCGATTATTATTCTCTACTCCGAAGGTCCTAGTTACCCCCTGTACATCACTTAAGTAGTTAATCCATTCACAACCTACTAGTTTATATAATAAACTCATTTGAAATCCTCGTAACTCACGTTCTCTCTCACACACGTCAATTACTTCATAATTTAAGCATCTAGAATCCTCATCTTAAATATTTCATAAGATTAAGTCATAATCCCCTCATAGGCCTACTATAATATAATAAGTCATTCATTATATTTTAACAAAATCCCAAAAGTTTCCCCAATAAAACTATAGGAATTCTAGGCTTAAAAAGGAAAGAATAGGCAAATCTAGGCAAACTGAATCGATTCGCCCTTGGGCCAAATCGATTCGTTTTATAGCATGTCATCTTGTTCGTTGAGTTTTAATGTTTTTCACCATTTTTTATTTACCAAACTCTCATTCAAGGCTTCTAACCAACATATCAAATCATTATATATACAAGTAGGGACAAATTCTCACATATTTAACACATTAAATCTCTTAAAAATCACATCAAGAATGGATCAAATCCAAATATCATAACCCTAGCTTTTTGGTGTTCTTCAACCATATTTCTCAAGAACCCAGATTAAATCCATGGAGATTAGCACATACTCTCTGATTTCTTATCCTCTACAGATATTAATTCATACTACATGCAATTCCTACCCAAAACTTGAGTTCTAATCATTATTTTCTTCCAAGAACATCAATTTAATCAATATATCTTGAAACCCTAATCACATGGATATTATAACTTCAAAGAAATTGCAAATAAACACTTGCATTAGATCGTTGGGTCTGATTTTGTGATTTGATGATGAATTGGTTTGTCTTCCCTTCCAGTCCACTCTTCAATGATGATGGTAGTGCATCAAAAAGCATGAATCCTTCAAGAACTCTCTCTTAGGCTTCGAGAATGTCTTTTCCTTCTTCTCTAATGGCCTCCCTTTTATTTTTAACCTTTTAACCCTAGCCTCTACCAACTATGAGATGATATAAACCTTCGAAATTCATAGCTTTATTAATCCTAGGCTACCAAAGAACTAAAATACCCTTATACAGTACGGGTTCGATCTAAAATTGTCCCAGGACCCAAATAATACCCCCGGGTATACTATTCCGACTATTTTGACCCTTTCAAAAATCATCCATGACCTCGAAATCATTATCCGAGTTATCCTAAATAAATTTTCTATCTCGAACTCATATTAATCTACACGCGACTCCTGGTTGAGATAAATTCTAGTCATGCCAATATCACTCGCTATGACGTCTAATAATTCCAATAAATTATTTACTATTCACTTAGTAAATATAACACATAATATTAATCATTATCTCTCTCTCTCGATTAATATTTAATGTACACATTATTATTTAATTCAATTAAATTACGTCACTCTTGTAATTTAAAATAAAAATAAATTAATTATCAAATTAATTAAATTCTAAATACGCAGAAATACGGGGTATTACAGAAAGATCCTCCTACCAACCAGGTAAAACATCAACCATAAGGTCAAGTGGATATAATGATGACCAGACATATTCGGTTGAATGCATAAGTGCCTTTGAGAGGCTTAAGAGGGTAGCAGTCTTTGATAGGCTGGGAAGGAGAGGGGCGTGAACACATCCACACCTCAAAAAGTGGAATACAAGAAGAGTATAAAAGACAGAGGGATGACGGATCAAGATATAAGGTTAGGGAATCAAATTAGTCCGAGAAAGTTGGATGAAGAGAGGAGAGCTCGGTCCAGAGTCGTGGACAAGAAGATAAAGGTATATGGACAAACAAAGCCCGGGCATGTTGGGGATCAATCCAACGAATAAGGGATCGTCTGGGCGACCTCATCAAGACAAAAAATTCATTATAAAAAGGATTTATGCAGATATCGCCATTTGCGACCTTCGTGATTAGCTACCCTACCCCTGTAAAACTCAATCCACATGTGGTCACTCCCGCGTATGAAGAAAAATCAGATCCAATCCTGCACGTCGAGCAGTACTAGGCAACATGCGACATACTCTCTGTAAGAGGAAGATTTTATAATTGCTCATAGCTTAGGCATTTTGGTATTTTGGAATATCCCATTAAAACCAGAGTTTCAAATTGAACACTACATACGCATTGCCTTGTGACACCCCGCCTAATTAAACCTTGGGTGATCAAGCTTTAATTTAATTTAAAACAGGTTTCTTAAATGGTTCATTCTTAGCATCACTGTCGAAAACTTTTACGTTACTAACCACCTAAGTGAAATTAAGCTAGTGCTAAATTTTAACTTCCTTAAATAAATAAAATAACTCATGCGGAACAATATAGATTAAGCAGTACCAAACCAATCATCATAAATAACTGAATGAAATATGGTCTCTCCGAAAACCACGGCTGAAATAAAACTAACTCAAAATCCAATATAACAGAATGACTGCAAATATAAAAATTGGACAACATGTCACCAAACTGATAATGCTAAAACTGAGATCCTACACACTAGATCTGAAGGAAGAGAATCGTCTAAGCAAGCCCTGCAACATCCACATGTGCTGCAGCTCCCAAAATCGTTGGAATGAAGTCGTGATGGGTGTCCCTGTGGCAGGGCACCTAAAAGGTTTTTAGAAGATTTTACATAGCAAGAGTTAGTACTCAAAACATTTAAAAATATTTTGCAAGAAGCTATCACAAATATGAGTTATTGATTATACATGTTAAGAATTCATGCACTCCCTTGAGTTACCTCACCCCTCTCCTATAGTGCATGCCTAACGTTGGTACCTAGTCCATCTAGCTGTATTACCCAAGCTAACTAGATTAGAATACTCCATTGGACTTATCTACTTCCTAAGTCTCCATATCATACACGCAGTATTTTAATAGTTCATCACTTATATGTTATACACGTAGACAACTTATTCATTTCTTGTTATCCATGTTCTTTTTCTAATTAAGTCTCACTACTTAATTATTATTATTAAAGTATTATCAGTCCATCTTATTATCTACTATCTCATATCAGTAGATTATTCATACAGTATACATTTATCACACGACATATACTAAATATTAGTTATCACTAATATGTCCTTATAATACATATAAAGGACTCTTGATTCGGAATGACTCATTGACCCTAAGTAAGAGTTGGTTCGGAATAACACATCGACCCCAATTATTTATATATATACACATATTTTATCTCGGACTCTTTCATCACGACACCAGTTTTAAGGTTTGGTTCGGCATTCTTCATCGACCCCAAACATATAATAACTCTATGTTAGTTCGGAATATCTCATCGACCCTAACATAATTAATTTAGGTGTAATTCTCTTAACCTAAAAATTTATACAATTCAGTAGGTACACACTCGACCTATCAATTATGTTCGTACGTAATATTTTATTCTCTTATATTCGTCGTACTTGTTAATTTACGATTTATTTCACTATCGCATTTAATTGAGTATGCACTACTCTAAGGGCCCTAGTTACCCCTCCAATTAATTCAGTAGTTAATTCATCTCTACCCTACTGATAATTATTTTGAATTCATGTTAAATCCCTTCGTAACTTAAATTCACCATTTTCGATACTCGGCCCGTTCGTTCTATACTTATCTAATCATTTTCTAAGCCTTTCTCTCAATGACTATGATGGGTCTCAACTCTCTATCTACTGGTCTTTATCAAGTCCTAGGATAGTAATAAAATCACCCTAAACTTCTCACTAATTGACAACCATCGAATAAAATTCACTTAATAAGATTTTTCAAAATACAGCAGGGGTCGATCGATCGATCTTCATAGTCGATCGATCGACTGTTCTGGGCAGCTTCTACCAGTTACGTTTTTCTCAAGTTTTAATCACTCAAAACTCCCTTAAACCTTATGGAACTCTCTACCAACATCACCAATTAGTTTTTGTATGGATATAGACTATTCCTAACGTTATTATAACATCAAATCTTCACGAAAATCATCCAAGAACCACAATTATTCTTAACTTCTCAAAACCCTAGATATATGGTTTCTTTGTCTTAAATAATCATATAACCAGATGTATATTTGGTGATAGAAATCATATTTCTTCTGTAATTCAATCCTCTACAGATGTAAATCTAACTACATGCAAGTCCTATCCCAAATATGTATCAAATCTTTCTTCAAGAATTTTTCACAAAACCATTTATTCTACACATCGTATACATGGATATTATAACTCAGATTTAGATTTTTGTAATTAACCACTTGCCTTGATTCAGAGGTGATCTGATTTCGTGGTTGTTGTAGAGTTTGATTGTCTGTCTCCTTCAATCTTCACTCTTCAATTGCTTGAACTTCAAGGATCCCTTTGAATCTCTCACACTTCTCTTTTTGTGCTTTGAGAATGACTTATCTTTTCTCTCTAATGGCCTCTCCATGAATTATGAGGTTTCTAACCATAATCCCTTATTTAATCATATGGTAAAACACTCCAAAATTCGTAGGTCTTCCCACCCCTATCTTTTAAAAGACCAAAATTCCCCCGAATGGTCCCGACTTAGCCCAAAAATGTCCCGGGACCCAACTAGTACCCCTGGGTTTACTATTTTGACCCTTCCGGAGCTAACCGTGCCCTCTAAATTGTCATTTGAGTCACTCATATAATATTTCTTATCTCGACCTCTCGTTAGTCCATGTTTGGCTCTCGATTAAGATTTAAATCATATACGTCCATATCACTCGTTATGACGTAAGGTAAATTTATGAGTTATTCACAAGTCATTTTCAATAACTCAACTTATAATATTAAATCATCCCACTTAACCTTTAGATCATATTAAATTACTCTACTCACGTAATTTAAATAAAAGCTCACATTAAATTACTCTACTCACGTAATTTTAATATAAGGTCACGTTAAATTACTCTACTCACGTAATTTAAATAAAGGATCATTAATTAAATAAAAGATCACATTAAATTACTCTACTCACATAATTTAAATATAAGGTCCGTATTTTCTATTTAATCTCTCCATTAATTAAATTCTAAATACGTAGAAATTTGGGGTAATACATGCCTCAACGATCATACGAAGATATGTTAGTGACCGAGCATAATTTTCCAATTTCAAGCCGTTGTATTCATCATCGACACTTTAATAAAGGTATACGACTGGTGGTTTGATTTCTCACTTAAATTATATTCTGGGATGTTTACTTTTTAAATCGAAGATTTTTAATAAAAATGGATTTTTTATAAAAATTATTCTTAATCTCTTTCGAACGAGATATTGATCTCGTTTGAACGAAAGTCTCTTTTTAATGCAACGAGCTTCGAACGAATATCGAACGACAATCCTCTGTTTAACAGACCTAAAGTCGTTGGAAGGTTTTGTCACCTCGAAATTCATGTTTTTTTCGAATAAAAACTTATTTTGATGAGTTTTTCTCAAGACTTTTTTTGGCAAAAATGAATTCCGAATATCTTAACCAAAAGTTCTCATCTTTCTGTTTTAGAAAAACACTTTTCGTTTCCAAATAATTCATCCCATATATTATTTTTTGAGTTTATTCAAACGTAAGTTTTCATACACTTACACCAAACACTTATAGAGTTCTACTCTACTGCTGATTTATGGAGCCGAGGCTCTACTGCTGAAGAAGAAAGGATCGTGTATCCTGACGATGATCGGTGAATACCGAGGGAAGACTGTTTCCTGTGGACGGTGTTGGACTGGGTCATATTTTATAGAATATTTGAAGACCCTAATAATTATACTTATTGGAGATAAGTAGTCTGTAAGTAGATTGTGCTTGTCAAACTCTTTGCAGTGTTGAATACTAGGTTTTGCCCCAAAGGGATTTTTTCTTAATCTTTTTTATGTGTTTGTTTGGTTCGATTATTTGCGTGGTTTAGCATAACTAATTTGGACATTATATTGCATGCACACCTAATTGAAAATCAAGATAAAATTTGGTTAACATTTGAATTTGTGTGTAATATACGGATTATCCATATGAACCCCTTGCGTTTACACACTCAATACCTGATAAGATGCGTTGTAGATCCTTTTCAAGCACTCTCATAGGACCTACTTAGTTCTAGTATGATGGGTTACCAAGAGAGAAGATCTCGTATTTTAAATAATTGGACAACCTCTTTATTAATAATTTATATTGCGGAGAAAAACCTGATAAGAGGGTAGCTCACTTGTTAAGCGTCCGTCAACGCGAAGATGAAACAACAAGGGAGTGCATTACCAGATTTAATACCAAAAAGTTAAAAGTAATGGAATATGATGAGAAAGTTTCCATCACATTAGTTATGAGTGTACTGTTGCTTGGAAAGTTGTACTGTACATTGGCTAAGGAGCCTCCAAACTATACGGCCGATGTATAATTCTATGACTGTTTCACAAAATTAAAATTATCTGAAATAAAATTGCAAGCCTATCATCATCCACTGATCAGATTCTCGGGTAAGAAGGTGTATCCACTGGGAACAACAGAGATGGTGGTTGTTATTGGAAATTGACCGACCCGTAGAATATAGACGATGAGATTCTTTGTCCTTGATAAGAATTTCTCATCGGCCTATAAAATTATTTTTGGAAGAGTGGGCCTGAATAAATTCGAGGCTATCCTCTTAACTATTCATCAATGTATTAAGTTTACCAGCAATTTTAGTGTGGGAGTTGTGAAGGGAAACCAGGTGAAAGCATGTGAATGCTACTAAACCTCAGCTGATGAAGAGGAAAGAAAGAAGTTAACTCAAACTTATCAAATTGAGACACTAGATCCTCAATATAAAGATAAGTTAGTAACAATGGAAGACAATGAGCAAATAAAGCCATTAATTTCGAACAATGAACATCCTGAAAGGACAACCCAAATCTTCTCGTCCCTAGATCTCATCCTTAAGAAGTAAAAGGTTAACTTTCTACAAGCTAGAAAAGTATTTTTACTTGGAGCCACGAAGACATGCCTTGAATTTATCCAACCATTATTAGTCACAAGCTCAACATAGCAAAGGAATAAAATCCAGTAAAGCAAAAACAATGGATATTCTCTAAGGAGAAGAACATGGAAATTCAAGAAGAAGTGGCTAAACTGAAGAAGGCAAATTTCATTGAAGACGTGAAGTGTCCCGAGTTATTAGCAAACGTGGTAATGGTACCAAAGAAGAACGATAAATGGCGGATGTGTGGACTTTATAAACTTGAATAAGGCATGTTTCAAAGACTTGTATCATTTGCCTCGAATTGACCAACTGGTGGACGCAACAGTTGGGTACGAAATATTAAGCTTCATGGATGCTTACTTTGGTTATAACCGGATTAAAATAAATCCAGAAGGCAGAGAGAAGACCTTCTTCATCACCAGCCGAGGTGCTTTTTATTATAATGTTATGCCCTTAAGCCTAAAGAATGCAGGGGTCACATGTCAAATGATAGTGAACAAGATGTTTGAGAATCAAATAGGGAAGAGTATGGAAGTTTATGTAGACGAATTTCTAATAAAAAATGGGACGACAGACGACCATATCAAAAACCTCGATCAAACCTTCGACGAGCTGGAGAAATATCAAATGAAGTTAAATCCAACCAAGTGTGTACTTGGATTCAAAACTAGACAGTTTTGGGGTTTTATTATTGATCAAAGGGGAATAGAGGCTAACCCTGACAAGATCCAGGCGTTGATAAATATGAAGCCTCCCAAGAGCAAGAAGAAAATTCAAATCTTAACAGGTCGAGTGTCGGCCTTAAATAGATTTGTATCTAGAACAACCGATAAGTGCCTCCCATTATTTCAGGTGATTAAAAACACTTTTGGATGGACTGATGAATGCCAAGTTGCATTCCTGGAGCTCAAAAGGTAACTTGGATCGACTCGATTGCTGTTAAGACCAATCCTAGGAGAAAACTATACTTGTATCTGGTTGTGCTAAAATTAGCAGTCAGCTCGACTCTGATCAGAATTGATAGAGATATTCAAAAACTAGTATACTACACAAGAAAAGATTTTGTTGGTGTAGAAGTAAGATATTCCATAATGGAGAAGTTGTCTCTAGCTCTGACAATGGCGCCCAAAAAGATGAAGCATTATTTCCAAGCTCACTCTATAGTGGTCTACAGAGATCTCCCACTTCGGCGGACCACCCACAAACCTGAGAAGTCTGGTAGATTGATGGAATGGGCGATAGAGATGGGTGAATATGATATCTTATATGAGACAACTAATGAAATCAAAGGCCAAGTTGTTGCATATTTTATCGCAGAATTCACCTATGAGGAGAAAAGACCTTCCGAGAAATCTATTGTAGTCTTTGCCGACCTTGCCGAAATACCAGCAGAGTCCTCATCGGAGCAAAATAAGACAGGCTGGAGGGGTGAATTTTTAACAAAATTTATTTAAAGATGTATTACTAGTACAAGGATTCTTTGAACAAGACTTGCCTATGTGGAAGATATACGTGGATGGATCATCATGTGCAAGTGGTAGTGGAGTTGTATTGATGGTCAACACACCTGATGGAGCTGACATAGAATATGCTCTAAGTTTTAAATTTGAAGCGTACAATAATAAAGCCGAATAAGAGGATTTGAATACTGGATTGGAGTTGGTTCTATCACTTGGAGCTGAGCATATAATGGCCATAGTGATTCATAATTAGTGATGAACCAAATTTTAGGAGAATATGAAGTGAGAGAGGCAAAAATGTTGAAATACCTGGAAAATGTGAATTATTACTTCCAAAGCTAAAAGCTATCTAAATGATCATAATCCTAAGAATACCAGGGGAGATGCATTATTTGCATCAGCCACTAGAGTCGATCTGAGGAGAACTGTGCCAGTAGAAGTACTAATGCAAAGGAGCACTAATGTGGAGGAAGTTAACTTTATAGAACTGGACATGGGCCCATCCTGGATGAACCCAATTAGAATATAATTAGAATAAGGGACTCTGCTAGCCAATCAGAAGGAAGCAAGAAGACTTCATTATAAGGTAGCCAAATTTGTCATGGAAAATTGAGTGATATAAAAAAAGATTTTGTTGTCTCAATGATGAGATGTATACAACCCATGGAGGTACCCAATCTGGTCAAAGAAATACATGAAGGATCATGTGGTGCCCACGCAGAAGGTAGGACCCTAGTAAAAAGAACAGCAGTCCAAGGATATTATTGTTCCATAATAAAGAAAGACTGAAGAATACATGCAGAAATGCAACAAGTGTTAGAGATTCGAGTGATTCACAAGAGACTAGGAGCTGAGTTGGTGCCAATCACATCACCTTGGCCTTTTTCCATCTTGGGTATGGATCTGGTCGGCCCATTGCCAAAGACAAAAGGAAGATTCAGGTATCTGGTGGTAGCGATGGATTATTTTACAAAATGGGTGGAGGCCAAACCACTCATAGAAATGACCTATGCAAAGGTCTTTCATTTTATATAGAAAATTATGATATGCAGATATAGGATCACCCACGCCTTCATTACTGATCATGGAACCTAGTTTGACAATAAGGAATTTCAAAAACTTTTGCGATAAGGCCATAATAATAAAGCTGCACTCATCACGCATTTTTTGCACGCGTGTGTCATATTAATGGATTCCAGCTGTAGTCATGTGTTGTCCATTTAAAATACCATTTTGTGTTTATGTGCACGAACAGAGCACTGTTGGAAGGAATGAAGAAAAGGTTAGATTCAACTAAAGAAAATTGGATAAATGGACTGCAAAGCATATTGTGAGTCGACAGGATAACACCGCGAACACCAATCTAAAAAACACCCTATATGTTAGCTTTTGGCCATGAGGTCGTGGTCCTAGTTGAGGTTGACCTTCCAAGCCACAGGGTCCTCAAATTTGATTCTCCCAAGAGTGATTTTATGAGAAGGTTGGATATAGACCTGGTAAATGAAGTTAGAGAGGCATCATGGATCATAGTAGCAGCTTATCAACGGCGCACAGAAAAATTCTATAATATAATAGTCAAGCTAAGTACCCTCAATGAAGGTGATTACTTCTTAAAGAAGGTCACACAGAAATCCAATAACTTAGAAGCTAATTGGTATGATCCCTATCGTGTGGTTGAAGTCATATGTGTTGGTACTTATCGGATTGAAACCTTAGAAGGAGAGTTGTTCAAGAACCCTTGGAACTCTGAGCACCTCGGGAGGTATTATCATTTAAGAAATATTTTTGTTGATAAGAAAAATAAATGTAATGGTCAGTCAAATAGCTTGTATGAACATAAGTCATTAATAAGAATGCTTATTACCACAAAATTAATTTCATAGTTATCAAAATCCCTTTGGCTTCTGTTCAAGAGAGGTGCAAGAAGCTTTAATTGAAGACATGTTGAGTTCAAAATTCATTACGTTGCAAACTCGGCACAAAATCTTTCAAGGTGAGGTCAGATAAGGCCAACCCAATTGTCCAAAGCACGTTTGTGGCTACACAAAAATCTTTCAATTTCAGTCCAACCCAATTGATCAAAGCACGTCTTTGACTACATAAAACTTTTCAAAGAGGGTGTTTGGGAGTTCTTAAAAGTTGTAAAATATCTTTCCTAACTGGACACCTAAACAGTTCATCCCTAGGTAACTAGTAAGTCTAGGTTGTGACGATAAGATCCGAAAACATAGACAAAAGGCTAAGAAATATTGGCAAGTCCCAAACAAACCATGGATTAAATTACAAAGTTTATTAGATCTAATCATGTAAATCCATGAGATAAAATACTTGGAAAATAAAATATTGAAAGTACATGATGAAAGAAATAAACTATTTTCATCTTTACTAACTAATGAAATTTATTACAAAAAAAAAATCTCAAAAAAGCATAGCTTTTTCCCATGCCACAAATAAATCATATATGGGTGCAAGGACAGTGTCTACAAAAAATTACAAAAAAAGTTTAGATAATAGTAATTTAAGCAGAAGCATCCTTGGGGGTTAACTCAGTATCTCTAGCAACAGGAAGCTTCTCAACATCACTATTTTTCCTCACCGATCTAGAGCTCGTCCTCAGATGATAACCCTGACTCAGCTCTTCTTACGGCCTCCTCCTATTCCTCTATGGTCTTGGCCTCGTCATAATCTCCTTTCTAGGGCATGATAACTTCAGCAATATCAGGATAATGCCTAGCTACCCTCTTTTTTGGTTCGACATACCCCTTGAGGAAGGCTATGGTGGTGTCAATGACATACTCTTTAGAAGATTTAAAGGCCTTGAAAACCTCTTCTCCAGCCATGCAAGTAGTAACAAAGGCATCAGTAGGTTGAACTTTCAAATTATCAAGCTTATCTTTGGCAATCTTTTTGTAAAAGCTTTATATCATCCTCAGCTTTACTAAGGTCTTCAACCATGGTCACTATCTGGTCATCAGCATCTTAAATCTTGAGATGAGCCTTATATAGGTCGGCATTAAGAAGTTTAATTTAGTCTTCAAGCCCTTATTGACGTTCCTCGGCTCATCATAAAAGTTCATGGCAGATTGAGCTTTCTCCCTTATAATTGTTGTGGCTATATTACCCTACATAAAGAAGAAATGGAATAAATTAGCTAAAGCAGAATAGATCAGCATAGAAGAGAACAGTGGAAATTAATAAGTTCAGCTTACCACCAACGCCTTATGAGAAGCAAACTTCCAAAGATTATCCACATCTAAAGTCCTCATGAACTGAAATTCAGGAGTATAGCCCACATAGCCCAAGACTTCATATGTGTTAGCAGCGTTTAGGAGGATAAAGTTCTTTTCCCTTGAAGTTTTTCTTGGGTCATCAATGTGACAGTATGGAGACAAAGAATTTTCCCCCTTCTACAGCCTCTTGGCAGGTCGATCGTCAATGGAAATCCTTTCTTTGGCGTTAAACATGGAAATTTTGGGATCCTTGACAGACGGATTGTCTAAGGGCCTCTTATTGCTGGTTTGCCTTTCCTCGGGCATTTTACTTTTTCCTTTGTCATTAACCCTCTTCTTCTTGGTCTCTTCAACGGCCAATCTTGTTGCCTCAGCATTTAAAAGTCGAGTTATGTAATCATTCATCTGTTTGGTATGAGCCTTATCCTAAATTTTTTTAGCAATTGCCCGCTGGGATAGTTCTTCTAGTTATTTAGCTCAGATTTCCTTTAATTTTCCTAAGAAACATTTGCTGAAGCCATGACAAAGGAGATTCAATTTAGAGCTAATTATGTATGAAAAAAATGGACAAATCACTACACCAAAATGACAAAATTGTCACCTTTCAGCCGGTCATCCTTGTCAAGGTCATTGACCGTGACAAAAAACACGCGTTTTGTGTCACGGTCAATGACCGTGACAAGTCCGTGACAAATTTACTTGTCACGGTCAATGACCTTGACACGACCGTGACAATGTTTGCAGTAAAAACCCTTTCCCCCTTATTTTTTTCCTCCCGCCGTTCCCTCCCTCTCTCTCTCTCTCTCTCTCTACTTTCAGGTTTAATTCTCTCTCTCTCTCTTCAATTCATATATATGTTTGTGTGTATATATATGTGTGTATGTGTGTATATATGTGCGTGTGTGTGTGTGCGGGGGTAGGGGTGGGGCAGGGTGGGGGCAGAGTGGGGGTAGGGGGTGGGGTAGGGTGGGGGTAGGGGGTAGGGGGTTAAAAATGTAATATTATTTTGATACAACATTAATTTGTGTATGAGTTTCATAATTATAAATAATATCCAAAAATATTGGATAACAATTTATTTTCATTCAAAATAAATAAGTAATTTTCTACAAATTTCATAAAAAAATGAAGGCCGGCTTAATATGTGATTTAAGTGTGAAATAATCGCTATATACTTATACAAATGGAGAAAAAAACCATATATGGCGTTTTTTGTTTTTATTAGATGCAAAATAACACATATAGGTATCACATGACTTTATATCCATCAAATAAAATTTTACCATAAAATATCATTTTGTGGAAGGCAAGATCTATTACAATATATTTACATACCTAAATGATTTTTTTTAAATGACATTACAACAAAACACTACAATAAGGGTTAAAATGGCATCTGAAATTGCTAAAAGTATGAAAAATAAAATATCATTTAGTCTATGTTGTTGAAAAATTTGATCAAATTGGTGAGCCCTTCATATTTTAAAAATGTTGTTTTTATTCCTATTTAACTTTTGTTTCTATACACCCTTAATTATATTTAAAGTTTAAGAAAATAGGAGTTATAGAAAGAAAAGTGGGGTTTAAATAAAAACACTTTTTTAAAATTTTAGGTTCTGGTGCATAATCTTACTTTGTCATAATTAATTTATATACCTCAAAGTTATTTTATCACTCTTAGTTTATATTTGTGATAATACTTTATGAACCACAACTTTAGGTTGATTATTTTAGAACTTAAACTTCAAGATACAAAAAATAATTCTATAGAACAGCTTAGATATCTTAACAAAACACATATCTAACATTGAATATGATTTATAAAAAGCACAAAACAATAGTAGAAATTCAATACATGAAATTAACATTGAGATTATTTTAAATAGACAGTCACTACTGTGTGTGTGTGTGTGTGTGTGTGTGTGTGTGTGTGTGTATGTGGTGAGTGTGGGTGGTGGTGTGTGTGTATGTGGTGAGTGGGGGGTGTGGAGGGAGGTGGGGGTGTGTGTGTATGTGGTGAGTGGGGGGTGTGGAGGGAGGTGGGTGGGTGTGTGTGTATATATTTGAATTAACCCATGAATTTGTATTTTTGTATTTGAATTAACCCATGAATTTATTTTTGTATTTGAATTAAAACATGAATTTATTTTTGTATTTGAATTAACTCATTATATGAAACATACTTGAAATTAAATATAGTGCGCATAGATACTAGCCTTCTAGTTCTTATGCGTACGCATTCAATAGCCCTTGGACCCGTTCGAGAGTCATTACCCTGTAATGAGATCTCTCGAATTATCCCGTTTGGACAGTTTGAGACTGTATAATCCAAGGTTCTAAAAAACGCGGGGCGTGATCGAGGCGTGGAGGCCAAGCCTTAAGCCTTAGAAGCCTAGGCGGGCCTTGGCGTAAAACGGCGTGAAAAGGCGTTTAGGTATTTTTAATATTTTTTAATATTTTTTAATCATAACAAGGCTATTAAAATACTAAAATTGTACATATCATAAAAATATGTCTAAATATTTGCAAATAAAAATACTATTTAATTATTTTGGATGAGATAATGGTTCGATTTGCAAAAAAAATCTTTAAAAGGCAATATCGTTTCACTAAAGCATTGTTGTTTTTAGAGAAAAAAGTACGCCTTAAGGATTTTACCAAGCATAAGGCGTCAAAATCTTAAGGCGGGGCGTTTCTCCCAAGCCTCAATCCTAGGCGTGCCTAGGCGAAGCCTAGGATGGTTTTTTAGAACAGTGGTATAATCTCTGTATAATATTCTTATTGGCTTAAAGTTGTTACTTTTGGAGGAAGTTCTGCAGTCGTATCTTAATGTTCTCTGGGTACATACTAGATTGACAAGTGTGACTGTTATTTCAATTGACCAATTGAAATAACACTCACAACTGCCAATCTACGTCGTGTACTTGGAGAACTAAGGGGATATGCTGTCGAATTTTTTTCAAATCGTAACAATGTGCATGAGATGTTAAGTATATTACAAAAAAATGCAGTCTTGAATGGGATAGGACCACTTACCCTTTAATAGGATAATTAAATGATGGGATAATTAAATAAAACATACTATAAATCTAAGTTTTGTTTACCTTTAATAGGTGTTTAGTTGTGGTAGATGTGATGTGATATCCGAAATACAAGGAGTGAATGGGTGAGACTAATAGAATGGGGGATGTGTTTCGCAGAGGTGCTAACGAATTTGTGAAATATGCAAAGAGATGTCGTAATGATGAAGAGTTTCCGTGTCCGTGTGCTAGGTGTAAGAATGGTAAGGTGTTTGAGTGGAAAACAGTTGAACTACATTTGTTAAGATCGGGTATGCAAGATAGTTATCGATTTTGGAGTTTTCACGGTGAATTGAAAGTTCCTTTTGTCCCCGTCCAACCTTCACAACAACCTTCAACAAGTAGAATAGATGTAGAAGGGGACGACGTAGATCATAATATGTTAGAGGATTTAGTTGATGATGCGTACGGAGTTTATGAAGCTGAGGAGAATGAGGTTACTGATGATGTAGAAGATTCAAGTGCTCATGAAGATAACACGATAAAACTTGACGATGACTACCAAAGTTTAAAATTTAAGGTGACCCAACCGTTATACTCTGGCTGTGAAAAAGATCAAACAACTTTACATGCCATGGTTGGTTTGCACAGTTTGAAGACGCAGTACGGTTTGTCTGGCAATAGCGTGACGGGGATTCTGAAATGGGTGAAGGGCTTATTACCCAAGGTGAATACACTTCCAAATAGCTATCCTGTTATGAAGAACAGTTTGAAAGGTTTGGGAATGAAGTACAAATCGATTCATGCTTGTGTGTATGACTGCATACTATACCGAAAGGAGTATGAAAATCTCGATCGTTGTCCGGTATGCGATGAACCTAGATATGTCCAATCTACTAGTAAGGAAGGCACAAGCTCAAAAGTGCCTCAAAAAGTATTGAAATATTTTCCCGTTGGGCCTAGATTAAAGCGATTTTTCACAGTACCATGGATTGCAGAGGCAATGACTTGGCATGCTAGGGCAGAAGTAGGGGGTAATATCATGCGTCATCCTATTGATTCTACTGCCTGGCGGAGGATGAATTTTGAGTATCCCGATTTTGCTCGAGAACAACGCAACATTCGTTTGGCTATATCAATAGATGGTTTTAATCCATTTGGAAATCTAAGCACCAATCAGAGTGTATGGCCAGTGATCCTAGCCCCACTCAACCTCCCTCCTTCACAGTGTATGAGACCTGAATTTTCGATGATGGCTTTATTGATACCTGGGCCAAAGGCACCAAGTGATGACATTTATATCTACCTGGCTCCTTTGGTAGAAGAATTAAATGAGTTGTGGGAAGAGGGTGTGCAATCATTTGACTCTTTTAGAAAATAAGAGTTTACACTGAAAGCTATGTTGATGTGGGCAATTCATGATTTTCTAGCTTATGGGACATTATCCGGATGTGTAGTACATGGTTATTTGGGGTGTCCTATTTGTGGAGAGGAGACTGAATCTCTTCGTCTATCCTCTAGCTTAAAATATGTATACCATTGCCACAGGAGGTTTTTTCCCCAGCTCATAATTTCAGATTTGAGAAAGGTTCCAATTTTTTATCGGGCGGAGTTGAACATAGGCTACCGCCGAGACAACTTTTGGGTTCAGAAATTGAAAGTAAATCTTCTGAATGTGGCCCAAATATGCCAGGTAAGAATCCCAAATTTAAGAATGTCAAGCATAAGAAGACCCCAACTGGAAATAAAACTGAGATAAGAAAGGCATGGTCTCGGAGGTCAATTTTATTTGACTTACCTTATTGGAAGAAAAACCCGGTGCGCCATGTATTGGATGTGATGCATGCAGAGAAGAACTTCGTTGAACATATTGTGGATACTTGCCTTGGGGGGAGTCATTCGAAGGATGGAGAAAATGCACGAAAAGACCTTAAAACGTTAAAACTTAAGCCACAACTATGGTTGAAAGAAGATAGTAGGGGAAGGACAATAATTCCCCCTGGTGCATTTACTTTGACGAGTGGGGAAAGGAAGGTGCTTCTAGACACAATATATAATTTGAAGGGCCCATCTACTTTTTCGTCCAACTTGCAAAGGATTGTGAATATGCTACTCATGATTTACATAAGTGTAAGTCCCACGATTGGCATGTGATCATGCAATTGGTTCCTCTATTGTTTAAGCACTGTTTCTCCAAGCACAAGGATTTGCGTGGAGCTATTATGCAAATTAGTATTACTTTCTCCCTCTTGTGTGAGAAGGTAGTGAATCAAGAACACATAGTGGCCGCAAAATTGGTTGTGAACGAAGCAATTTGTGTATTGGATAAGTACTTTCCCCCAGCATTCTTGGACATAAGTGTTCACTTGTTGGTACACCTATGCGACGCGGCACTTCTTTGTGGTCCAGTTAGATATCGGTGGATGTATCCGTTTGAAAGATTGATGAAAGTTTTTAAAGATTACGTCAAGAATACGCGATATATTGTAGGATCAATTGCAGAGGAATACATCACCGTGGAGTCATCAATATATACTCGGGAATATATGCCTGACTCGACCAACATTGATGACACTGATGAATTTCTCGATGATGGTGGTAATGTGATGGGAAAACGAGTGAAATTAACGAGTTTGCAACATGAACAAGTAGCTCGTTATCTATTTGACACACATGAAGATGTCGAAGAATGGAAAAATAAGTTTCGAATATTATAATGTTTAACATTATTTTAGATTATTTTATACATGATTAATTTTGTAATATGCAGTAAATATGAAGCCTGTGAGAACAATAAAAGACGAAAAATAATGGTACAATCAGACAGCGAATTTAAGCTATGGTTGACACAAGAGGTAATTATAATGAAAACAGTCGTTATATAACGTTACATTACACTCAAATTTTACCACTAATATAATTAATTTATCTATATTCTCAGCTCCTAAAGATGGGTGATGCGACATCAGGGCTTGCTCTTCTAGCCACTGGACCCTTGTTCGTGGCACAAGAGTACAAAAAGTATCGATTGAACGGTTACATTTTCGGCGCTAAAGTGTACGAGGAAAGTACAAATGTACAGAACTCGGGAATTTCATACAAGGCTCTTACTTTCTTTCGAACGAGCGCAAAAGATAAAAACCTCGTTGAAGCTGAAATGACTTACTATGGTGTAATCCAAAATATATTTGAATTGGATTATATAAGCTTCAAAGAGGTTGTATTTTACTATGAATGGGTAAGAGTTGAGGATAAAAATGCTTGTAAAGTTGATCTTGTCACCAATTTGATCATGGTTGACTTGTCCAAGTTGAAGAGCAACGACCACGTGAGCGATGAGCCGTTTGTTTATGCATTTCAAAAGGTTAAGCAAGTGTTTTACTCGGAGTATATCAACAACGAGCTGTGGTCAATTGTCCAACACGCGCCAAGGCGTCTAAATAGTAGTGTGGATGACTTGGCTGTTCCTACCGAATATCAATCCATTTTTTATGATAACCCGAATTTGAAACAATTTTTCAATTTGTAATAAATATTTCAATTTGTACCGAAACATCCATTTTTAATGCTTTTAATTTATCTGCACTTTATCATTTTCACTCTTATGTAGTGTGCGTGTGTGAAGAGGAGATTAATACATAAATATTCCAACTACATCTAAGTTTTGTTTATACTAATCCATGAATATACGCTTCTTACCTTTAATAGGTGATTAGTACATAGTTATTTGGGGTGTCCTATTTGTGGAGAGGAGACTGAATCTCTTCGTTTATCCGAACACTAAGAAATGCCATAATCCTATGGAGCGATGCTCTGCAAATTCCTCCCAACCGTTATGTAGCCAAACATCACCAGTTGAAGTTGTCAATTCCACTTTCCATACCCCACCACTTGGAACTTCTAGCAAAACATGGGAGACCATTGAAAGGTGGAATTGATAACTTCAACTGCTGATTTTTGGCTACACAACGGTTGGAAGGAATTTGCAACGCATAACTCCATAGGATTATGATATTTCTTAGTGTTTAGATATGAAGAGAATTATATTTGACACGATTGCCCGGGGTACATTAGTTGGAAGGAGGTGCCATATGAGCTCAAGTTAGCTGTTTGAGTGACACTACAGGTAATGTATTTATATTTATATGTCAATTTCGATTTCGATTTCAATTACGATTTATATTTATCTATATTTGAGGGGTGGATACTAATTTTACTTTATTTCAATTCAGGGGACAGGGAGTGGCCCTAAGGGTAGGCCACATATGCTATATCCTTATGTGGCTATTCGGACAAGAAGGGAAGGATAAGGAGGTGTCCCCGAGCGTCGCGGTACAAAATCTCTTTTCCATGCAAATAATTTGTAGATTTGAGATAATTGATGGTGATGTTGTTTCTTCTTAAATAGTTTCTATTTTGAATATATATTTGCATTATCTTTAGTTTGTTTGGATATATGATGTTTGGAACAGGTACAACATTGCTATAACAGGTACAAATATACTGCTGGGCAGTGGCAGTGGCCATACTGCCCAGCATATTTTTTTTAAATTCTGCCCAGAATTGTCACGGTCATTGACCGTGACACGTCCGTGACAACTTTTTGTCACGGACGTGTCACGGTCAATGGCCGTGACAATTTTTTTAAAAAGGGTCACGACTTTGTCACGGTTATAAACCATGACAAACGTGTCACGGTCATTGACCGCGACACGACTGTGACACAAAACGCGAGTTTTGTGTCAAGGTCAATGACCGTGACAAAAAAAGTTGTCTCGCCTCGAAATGTCACGGTCATTGACCTTGACAAGTTGGATTTGTTAAGGTCAATGACCTTGACAATTCGACAGATTTGGTGTAGTGAATACAAATAATAATCAAGTTGGTATAAAGTATAAAAGCACATAAAAAATAAGCACAACCTAATACTTGTAAAAATTTCTCACCTTTTAGACCTCCTCATCCTCCTCTTCATAATTCCCTTCAACCTGGTTGACCTACACCTCATCTTCCTCTTCTTCCTTATAACTTTTCTCATCATTATTAACAAGCTTTGGTGGCCTATAAATGTCGAGATCAATAGTATTGATGCTCAAATAGTTTTTCATGGCCCCAAACTTCTTAGGGGAGTATACTTCCTCAAAATACTGGGGGTCCAAGGTGCAAACTTTTCGAATAAGCTTTACCAGCCTTTTTAGTAATCAAGTCTGGGGAGCACCAGTCCCTGGGATTGTTGATCCCTCTTTCTGGGTCATTTGAAGAAAAAACTCCCATGCACCAGAAATATAAAAGAATTTGATTTTCCAATTGTGGTTGCTGCTTTGCGTGACTTGGACTATTTTGGTGTTGGATTGTCGAGGAGAAAAATAATAATACCTAGGGATTTTTATGTTGTCCTTTAAACTATATACAAATATGAATATATTCTCATTACGATTGAAACCCCCATATTTCTTCCAGTACATCATGGATCCTACCACAAACATATAGGCATTTGGAGGAAGATGGGTAAGGGCCATTCCATACCCCTTTAACATGGATCTTATTTAGGGATGGAAGGGAATATGAACTCCCGCTTAGAACGCCCAAAGGAGAAAGCAAACCTCATTGGCATTTCTCCTGCCATAGGCCCAATCCTCTGAGTCAGGTATTATAATGATCACATCATCTGGTATGGAGTCGAGAATCCTAAGGTCAACCAGATCATCAGCCCAGATATCACTCCTGTACCATCTGGTATCAGAGGTATAAGGATTGTAAGAGGTATCCGAGATCCATCCCCTCGGCCATTAAAGGAACCTCAACAGGCGAGGTAGAAGGTGAACGATTAGCCATCAAAGCTCTTTCTTCAGAGTTTAAATGATCAGACGAAGTTGTATTGCTGGTGTCAATATAATTTCTTCCCCCAACTGTATTTTTCATGCTCTCAAAAATCTCTAAGGTATGATGTTCTAACGTGTTATAATCAACATTTGGGGGCTGACGAAGAAGAATTAAATTTTGGGATGAAATTTGGGTTTGTTAGATCATCCTCAGGTTTAAGGACATGGAGTGGGATGGGAAACCTCTCAGCAACAGCTCCAAAGAAAATCGTGTTTAGGTCAGTAATGTGTTTCCAGATTCTCGGATCTTCACTCATACAGGGCACACTTACACTCAAATAACCCTCACTAAACCCTACAAATGGAAAGCCCTAAGCAAAAATCCTTCAACTCAACACAAATCCAAAACGAAAGAATGGTAAAAGATTAGAGAAAGAAAGCACAAAGAATGACTGATGTTATAAACAAACTGGAAACTGAGTTAAAGAAATATCCAAATGACTTGGCTCACGATCGATCGATCGATCTCTGTAAAAAGCTTAAACACACAAAATTTAAACAGACCAAAAGATGGTTCGCTCCGCTTTTATAAAGGAAAAAACGTGTGTGTTAAACATGTGTACTAAAGACCCACTGGATTGTTGACACGTGGCATAATTAAGTAAGTTGGAATTTCATCAAAGAAACTTACAAGGCATTCTGCTCGACCGACCGAGCAGAATAAATGTCAATCTCTGAACCAAGAAATGCCAATCGAGAACCATTTGTAAAAATTTCACCAAATTCTATGCAGTCGTGAGCAATATCTTGGGGGCTTTTGTTATACCATATTTGTATAGCATATCATGACCCAAAGATAACTGAGTAAAACAATTCAATAGTAAGTTAAAGACCTCGTCCCCGACCGAACAGACACCAAGGAATGACCTCGACTCAATAATGAGGTTGGCTTCCTTTCCATCTGGGTGGACAAAATCAACGCCAACAAAGCTAACTTTTATATACAACTGTGATAAAGTCATTAAAGGCTGGCGAGTACCACGTGAGTGGCACCATCGACAACCAACATGTACAGAAGCATTCATTTATGGGTAAAACATTATACTATTACATATCTTGATTTTGATCCATTAAAAAGATGTTCCTGCCCAACCCATGATTGGATCCTGACATACTTTCCCTCATACTCATTCCCTGTAAAAGGAGAGATCCTCTATTGGGATCTGGACCGACAAAGAGACATTCTTACATTCTAACAGTCAAATAACTGAGTAAGCAGATATTGAGTGAATTGTATTGTCCTTAGACCTCTGATCAAATGAAACCTAGTACTAAAAGTTATCCTATGGACGTAGGCTCATTATTCAAAGTTGAACCATGTAATTCTTCATGTAACCCTTCTTACTCTCACCTCTATCTTTATATATTTGCATTTTACTGCTTATTGTTTGTTTGTTATCTCGGATTAAATCTCAACTTGCTAAGACAAAATCTTGATACCAATTTTAGACGATAACAGGTTGCAAACTTGTTTAGATTAGCTATGCACTTGGGTGTTTAAGATACACAATATTATAGGAATACAAAACTCATTTTTTTAATATTAAAAGATTAATTAACTCCTTTTGCCACGTAGTGAATGTTTGGAATTCCAAGTGTTTAATTCACAATTCGCTTTAGTTAAATAATAAGGAAAATTAATCAACTACTTTAAATTAAAATGCTCTACCTTTAATTTAGGACTAAATATTTATCTTATTTGTTGATTGTAAAGGACAATGACAGTTCATTCCAAACTTTATTCACGTCTCTAGACAACCTTTTTGGGCCATAAATGTACATTTCATTTTATAAAATGCAATTAATCTTACACTATTGGTTCGGTTGCATATATTCTCGAATGTTGCAAATAATCCTTAAAAGTTACAAATATTCCCCCTACTACGTCACTGAAAACTTTTGTATTGCTTAAAAAATTTTAATGACAATGTAGGGAATATTTGTAATTTTTGAGAATTATCTGCAACATTCGAGAGTATTTGCAATTGAATCAATAGTTTGATGGGATTTATTGCATTGTATAAAATAAAATGTACATTTATAACCCAAGAAGGGAAGGGGGGACTACTTTTCAAATCTATCTTCCTAAAATGATAAATGATTTCAAATGCAAGACTTAGATCAATGTTTTATCTAGAGTATTATCGCTATCGATATTGATCAGATTGATTCTTTGTATCTCACCTACTTTTATGTACTATTTTTTATTAATATCTCTATTAATTTAAAGCAAATTAAAAAAAGAAAACATGACTATTAATTTAAGAAGGATGCAATATCATTTACAATCACAATTTGTTGACGTAGATATGTTGATTGTATATTATGAAACAAACCTAGTATACATACCAATTACAAACACGCTTCACCTGATATATATATAAGGGAACATATTTCAGTTTACCCGTTTATTTTTGTAAATTGGTGTCTTTCCTTAATTAGTTCTACTAAATCTAGGGCTCTCGTCAAATAAAATAAAAATTACAAGTTTCAAGTTAAAGGTGTGATTATTTATGTTTTATCAAATCAATGATTATGGCTTATTTAATTTGATATTTTCAGTATGGTAAGTTAATTATTCCCATTTCAGAATTTTCATACATTGATTTCAGTATTTCACGTTTTGATAATTTCGGGGTATTGTTGGTAATCATGTATTAAAATGTTAAAATCAAAAGGGTTACTTATACTTCCCCCCTGAACTTTACCTCGTTTTTCACTTTTCCATCCTAACTTTCATTTTTTTGGATTTAACCCCCTGAATTTTTAACACGACAATAAGTAACTTCCTAAATATAACACCAGAAAATGACACATGGCACACATTTGAATTTTTTGAAAGGGTATTATTGTATTTTCACCATTTTTAGATAAAAGCCCTAACTCTTTCTCTTTCTCTCTCTCTTTCACCTTCTCATTTCATGCCCTCTCTCCACCATCCTCTTTCTCACGCGCGCACACATACACACACACACACATACTCGCGGATATGTACTCATACACATACAAGGATCCGAACACACATGCATACCGATCCAAACATAAGCGCACGAGCACCACACACACACACACCGATTTAAGGTTAGAGATAAATGTGGGTTTGAAGAAGAAAGTATTGGATTTTTTTTTTTTTTTTGGGGGGGGGGGGGCGGGGGGTACCCAAATTCAATGTTTGATTTGTGATGTGTTTATGGGTTTGTTGAAATGGTTTTTTTTTAATTTTATTTGGAATGTTTTATGGGTTTGTTGAACAAGTAGGTAGGTTTTATTTCTTAAAATAGGTTTGTTGATGAAGAAGAAAGTGCATTTATATAAATTGAAATGGGTTTGTATTTTTAAAGGGGGGTTTTATTTTTATTTTTATACTGAAAATGATTTTTTTTGTTGTTGAAAATAATTTTTTTGTTCTGAAATCATTGTTTTTTAAAATAGTTTTTATTTTATTTGGTGGAATTTTTTTTTTTAATATTTTGTTGGGGGGAACACATTTTTTTTGTTGCAAATCATTTTTTTCGTAGAAAATAGTTTTTTTCTTTCTATTTTTCACTTCCCCACCCCCCAAAAAAAAAAATTGTCCCATTTTTCACTTTGCCACCAAAAGTTTTATTTTCAAGACTTAACCCCCTGAAATTTCAAAATGACTTCAAGTTACCCTTCAACCTAACGGTGTTAATTTTTTAGACAGAAAGTGGGTCAAGTGCATGCCACACAGGGGCATCTTCGTCCCATCAAAATATATACATAAAAGTTCTAAAATTAAAGAAAAACTATTTTAAAATACGTAAAAATACTAATAAAACTATTGAAAAATCTAGAAAATACAGGAAAAACTTTTAAAAAAATATGAAAATTACAATATATATATATATAAACCATTTGGAAACTACAATAAATATATTGAGAATTTATGAAAATTATACAAAAAAACATTTAGAAAATCTAGAAAATACCCAAAATAAATAAGATACTGAAAAATACTAAAAACCACTTTAAAGTACCTGAAAATCACAAAATATTTCACCAAATTATATTTAAAAATAATGAAAATTTCAAAAAACAATATTAAAAAATACTAAAAAATTGTTAGAAAATCCAAGAAAAAATGGAAAAAAAATTAAAAATATTTAGTTGAATATTTGTCAACAATAAAAAAGTTTGAAAATTAGAAGAAAAAAAATTCTAGAATAACTATTAAAAAAATTTGAAAAACTTTTAAGTAATCTTGAAATGATAAAAAAAAATATTCAAAACATTTGGAAACTATGAAAAACAATTAGAAATTCAAAAAATTACAGAAAAAACATTGCAATAAATTGGAAAATACTAGAGAAAGTGTTAAAAATAAATTGATCTCGTGAAAAATACTGAAAAAAACACTTTGAAATCTGAAAAACATTTATTAAATCTGGAAATTATTATTTTTTAAGAAATCCCATTAAGTTAAAAAACATATAGAAATACCAAAAACTTTAAAAAAAATTACAATTTAAATAAACAGAATATATTTGAAATAAAATTCAAACAACCAACATGTTTTTTCCCAACACTAAGGTGGTGTTTGTTTTTACCTCTTAAGTCTGAATGTGAACCATTCAGACTTGAGAGGTATCCAGAAGTGTATTTTTTTTAATGATTAAGAGGTTAACGGTTATATTTGGCTCTTAGTGATTAAAAGGTAAAATTATATCTCTGAAGTCTGAATTAAATACATTCATTCAGAGGTATATTCAGATATAAAAATAAACATATTTTTCAGATTCAGATTTCACACTTCAGATTCAGTCTTCAGATGTATATATTCAGATATAAAAACAAAACAAAAATTCAGATTCAAATTTTCAACTTCAGATTCAGATTCCGTCTTCGGACGACACTAATACATAAATTCCAACTCTCTTTAGAAGAAGGGAAAAAAACAGTAAACCCTTTTACTCTTATCAAACCAGTATCCCTAATACAAACAAAAAAAAAATAATAACCCTTTGTTTGAATCAAACCACATATTACACCTCAAAACCCCTTGATCATTCACGATTCCAGAAAACCTACCCCAAAATGAAATCCAAAAGACAGTAGAAGATTTGGAATAGGGAGATAATGAAAGATTGAGAAAGGACAACGGATGGGGCGGTGCGAGATGGGTTTGGGTGTGCGGCGGTGGTGTGTTTTGAAGGGCAGTGGATGATGGGTTTGGGTGTGCGGCGGTGGCGTGGTGTGAGGGGCGCAGAAGTTTGGTTGAGGCATGAGGGGAAGTGTATGGGAGAAAGAAAAGCATAGATGGGCGATTGTTGGGGAAGAGAGGCGGAGCGGAGGTAGGGGTGGCAATTCGGGTTATTTGTATCATTTTCGGGTCGCGTTGATTTTTATTTGAGTATAAGTTTTTGGTACTCTTAAATCTAGGGGTGCACATGGTTTGGTTCGGTTCGGTTCCACTACAGAACCAGAACCAGAACCGAAATTGATCGGTTCCATGGTTTTGGAACCAGAACCAGAATCAAAATTGGTCGGTTCGGTTCGGAACCGAACCATCGGTTCTCGATTTGGTTCGGGCTGGTTCATGGTTCTGGTTCTGGTTCTTGGTTCTGGTTTGCGGTTCTGGTTCGCGGTTTGGGTCGTGGTTCTGGTTTGCGGTTCTGGTTCGCGGTTTTCATTAATGGTTCTGGTTCGTGGTTGGTTCTTGGGTTGGTTAATGGTTCTGGTTAATGGTTATGGTTAATGGTTTTGGTTAATGGTTCAGGTTCATGGGTCGGTTCTCGGGTAGGTTCTTGGGGTCGGTTCTTTGGTTCGGTTTTTTGGTTCGGTTCCATGGGTTCGGTTCTCGGTTTGGTTCAGGTATAAAACCGAGAACCGAACCGAACACTTCGATTCTCAATTTTTTGGAACCAGAACCAACCCGTGGAGAAAAAAACCGAACCAACCCAACCCACAAAGGTCGGTTTGGTTCGGTTCTTCGGGTTAACGATTTTTTTGCACACTCCTACTTAAATCTATACAAGCTAATCGTATCAAGTTCGAGTTATTTCGGATTATTACCTTAAACGGGTTATTGTGTCAAAAATTGTCAGCCCTAGGCGGAGGAGGGGTTGAGAGAAGCAGAGAGAGGCGGAGGGGTTGAGAGAAGCAGAGAGAGGCGGAGGGGCGTGATGCATTTGGAGTAGGGGTGGCAAATTTCCACATGACCCGATAACACGACACGACCAACACGACTTTTTAGCGGGTGTGGGTAATGCCTTAACGATTACGGGTGCTTAACGGATGGACCCGCTAAACATGATAACTTGACAAATCGGGTTTGGGTTTAACCATTTATTGTAAATACACGACATGAGTCGTTAAGGCATGACTTGAACACGACACGGTACACACGAAAAGCTTAACGGGTCGGGTTTAGATAAAAGTGATTTTGATACGAACCCAATTAAACCCGACACAAAATCGACATGACACAATCCATTGTCACTCCTAATTTAGAGTGTGTGTAGTTTGTGCAGGTGTTTTTAGGTTTAAAGTAAAATGGATATTTGATTACAACTTTAGTCCACTTATATACACATTAACTAATTTACCCTTAAAATTGTGTCTTGACAAATTTGTCCTCATGTGCTATGCTCATGACTCACTTTCCGTCCAAAAACTTAACACTGTTAAGGTTATGAGATAACTTGAAATCGTTTCGAAAGTATTAAATCCAAAAAATAAAAGGTCAATTGGCAAAGTGAAAAATGAAATAAAATTTAGGAAGGAGTGTAATTAATCCTATTTTATTTATTTTTTTGCTGATTTTTTTTTTTTATTGTTGGAAATCTTTTTTTGGGTAGAAAATAGGTTTTTTGTGGAACACAAGTTTTTTTCCTGTTGGAAATTACTTTTTTTAAATCAATTTTTTTCCCTGCTAGAAATCATTTTTTATTTTGCAGATTTTTAATTATTTTTTAGTAGTTTATGCAATATAAAACATTTTAAATGCCCATTTATTTTTGGAATGGACAAAATTACCCATCGCATGATCACTTTTTTATCCAAATATTTAACACCGTTAGGGTTAGTGTATTATGTAGTGTCCTAATAAGTTCGGGAAGTTAAGTCCAGAAATAAAAGTTCAGGTGGCAAAGTGAAAAATTGAGTAAAGTTTAGGAAGAGTGTAATTAACCCAAACCAAGACCAACCATAACAAAATCAATATTTATCTGTTTTAGTAATTCTGACATTCGATAATTAAAACAAGTAAAACGGTCATAAGGAGCTTGTTCGTGTCATCCAAAATAAGATTCGCATTTTTGAAGATCGGAGTGACTGATTCTAAAGATACAACACATAATGAGCTATAAAAAAATGGAAAATGTCACGTTCCCATTGGCCCCCATAAATTTTTCAAAAAAATCCATCTGTAAAAGATGTACACGATTTTTCAAACCGATCATTGATTGTGAATTGTTTTGAAAAATCTTTTCGAGGTGTATGATGATGCTAAGATTTAGCACCACCGGATAAGTGATAGTGAGCTCAAACAGTAGCCGCCATGGCAGCCATAGAGATGTATAAGTGTATAAGTATGTAGAAGGGGATGAGTATAAGAGGAAATAAGACAATGATGTATAGTGGTTCAGCCAATTTGGCCTACATCCACTGTGAGTGTGTGATCCACTAAGTATGGGCACTAATGGCCTTGGATACAATGCACATAACCCTCTCTCTCTCTCTACTGTGTGTACAAGCAGAGTTTTAGCTAGGGCTACAGTTAATGGATCGATCCCTTGTAGGGTTGTAGGTGACAAGTATATATAGGTCTTGGGGGGTGTAGTGTACCCCCCAAGTATGCATGGTGCATGTGAATCATGATCTAGCCCATCCCCTGTGGACACCTGTAGATGCCAAATGATGACATAATATTCCCTCACGTGAGGGTGTGATTCGGTTATAACGGTCTCCCATGTGCCATGTGAGCCTCACGCGCACTGTTCCACGCGTCTCCCAAACCACGCGCTGCGATGATGTCACCCTTGGCCTATGGGCCGAGGCCGAGGGCAAAGTTCCCTCCGGCAGTGAGTCTGATCCAATTCTGGCCTCGTACTGTCGGCCCCTCGTAGGGTCGTCTGGATCCTGGTGAAGGGTCGGCCCCTCGTAGGGTCGGCTGGAGTCTGAAGGAGGGTCGGCCCCTCTGAGGGGTTATATGGAGCCTGTTGGAGGGGTCGGCCCCTCGTAGGGTCGTTTGGAACCTGATGAAGGGTCGGCCCCTCTGAGGGGTCGTCTTGAGCCTGATGAAAGGTCGGCCCCTGAGGGGTCGTCCGTTTGGAGGTAATCCTCAACTAGGCCGAGGATATAAACGGGTATATCAATCACCACCCAGCCCTTAGCCATAGGTGTTGTTGAGATGGCTGAGGGGTAGTGTTGTAATTGAGATGCGTGTATGATCAGTTAGGTGAGTGACACCTGGGCAGACACTCATTGCTATTCCAGTTTCCAAGGCATGGCGGCTGCACACTTTGCTTGGGGCCTTGCACCCTAATGATGCCTTCCTCGTGGGTTGTGTCATGCCTTGGTCAATGGGCCCACTCATTACTAAGGTATTTAAGAGATTTTTGAACTCTCTCGCTCTTCTTCTTCTTCTTCGCGCCCAAGCCTTCTCTCTCTAGCCTTTTACCAGTTTTGGTCGCTATTTTTGCAGCCTTCAATCCTTCAAGCTTATAGACTTGGGCAGTTCTTACTCTCTCTTTATCAGGTAATCCTTCAGCGCTCTCTTTTTCCTTCATTTCTGTTTGCTTTTTAGGCTCGTAGGGCTGCATTTTCTTTGAGTTATCCCATAGCTTTTTTCGGTGTCTTCTCCGGCAACTGTTTCTCGAATGTTCTTGAGTGTTCTTGAGTGTTCTTGAGTGAAAACCATCAATTCCCTTTTTAATTCAAAAGTCTAATTTGGTCAACTGCAAACTTGTTTGTAGTTAAGTTCCCCAAATTTCTCCAAGTGTAGGGTCTTCCCTTTTAATGCTTAGGAAGCTTTATAGTTTAGCGTCTGATTTCCCATCCTTGAGAGATAAGCTCTTTGCAGAGATCAGACGAGTAGAGGAAGAGGAAGAGAGGAGATGAGGGGCCGGCCCTAATTGGGTACGACCCATCTTTCCCATTCCTCTTGCCACAATAAAACCATTTGAACCGTCTGAGTCTTGTGGGTCGTCCCATCGTCCAGCCGAGTGTCATTCAAGTGAGATGGACGAGAGAGCGTCGTCGCCAACTGGCGCTGGACCTTCAGGTAGGAGAGAGACATCTGACCTAAGCCCAGGCCGAGAGGCCGAGGGTATGGTCCCCTCCGAGGCTGTCCTTATGACAACCCTATCTCCCCATGCCTTTCAGATGCCCTTCCCCCAGGGGCCTCTGGAAGAAGATGAGGCCGAGGGAGAGAGGACTGAGGACGAGGGCGATGATACAGATGACGAGATTGATACCTCCCACGCCTCGTCCTATATCTCCTCTGTTAGGGATCGTGACCTCTTGATATGGAGGCATGCCTATCGAGTACCCCTCAGCGTAACTATGAGGGTTCCCTCTGAGTCTGAGAGGGTTTTTGATTGTAAAGAGGGAGAGGTTGTAGTCTACGAACAAATGTTCAAGGTTGGAGTCAGATTCCCTCTGCATCCTGCCCTTGGTGTTGCACCCTCTCAACTTCCTCCCAACTCTTGGAGGACGATCCTGGGCTACATCTCCTTGTGGAAGAATGCTTTCACCGATGAGCCCTCGGCCGACCTATTCTTGGGCTGCTACAACATCACCTCCTCGTCAAAACAGCCTGGATACTATCATCTGGGGGCGAGGAGGTCTGAGAAGAAACTCCTCCACGTGGCACAAACTTCCAACCACGATTGGAAAAAGAGATTCTTCTTTATCTCTGGGGAGTGGGAGTCCACCGCCGATGGTCCGAGGGTTCCCAAAAGATGGTCTAACCCTTCCATGAAGGCCAGGTCAGACCCTGGACTTAGTCTGGAGGAGAAGGACATCGTTGACTATCTGAGAGGACGAGGGAGAGAGGGTGAACTTCCAAAATTTGAAGACCTGATGACCCCCCGGTTCCTCAAAGAAGCTGGTCTAAGGGTCAGCCCTCTGACAGAACTATGTGAGTTATACTGAACGTTCTCAATTCTTTACTTATTTTTGAAGTGTTTCCTCTTTTTCTTTGCATTTTTTTCTGACGTGTCGTCCTCTTATCAGGTCGCCCCACAGGTATATCAGACCAACTTTGGGAAATGACTGCTCCGAGCCTGCTGTCTGGTCTGAGCAAGAAGAAAGGGAAGGAGCCTCAGCAGGCTCCGAGGAAGACGAGGGCAGCAGGGCCGACGGTGGTGGAGCCGACCACCGATAGCAATAAAAGAAAGGAGCCCGAGGCCCCTGTTGACCCTCGGCCTGATTCTCGGAGGGGACGACCTCTTCATCCAGCATGGGGGCCTTCTAGTCTCAAAACCTGGCACATCTGAGGTCCGAGCCCTCATCACTTATTGCAAACTTGAGGGCAGCCAAGGCCTCAATGTTCTCTGCACCCTCGGCCTCTGACTACTAGTTCCTGTCCAAAATGCCTCCTGCGAAAGGGTACGACTATGGTCTGCACGCCCTTGCACAGGTATTGGTCTTGAACCACTTCTTTTAATTTCATTCTTTCACCAACTGTATCCTCGGCCTCTTGACATGTGTTTGATTTTCTTGTGCAGTCTGTGTGTGCCTTTACCTCGGCAACAAAATGGATGGCTGAGAACCAAGCAAAGTTCCATGAAGCCGAGAGGGCTATCCAACATGAGGCAGATCTTCAGTCGGAGCTCGATACTGCAAGGGCCGAGTTGGAAAGTACCATGACTGAGCATGCAAGGATCCTGGACGAGCTGACAAGGCAGCACGACGAGGACATTAAGGCCAGGGACTTGCTTCTCAAGGAAAAGGACGAGGCCTTGACCAACATGGAGGCCAAGTGCAAGATTGATCTTGAAGCAGCCACCAAAAAAGCCGAGGCTGACGCTGTTGAGGCTTATAAGATTTCTGACGAGTTTCAAGGATTCGGCCTTGAATACTTGGAGAGAGGAATCAGGACTGCCTGCTGGTGGGTCGTCCTCAGGTTTGGTGACGTCGTCTCCTCGGTCCGCCCTTCTCTTGAAGCAGTCCAACTGGACGACCCTATGATTGCCGAGGCTCTGACTTATGTAGAATCTCAAGTGCAGGTTGAGGGGATCGGCACATCTGAGGATCAGCCGGCCATGGTCATTGAGGAAACCCCTTTGGTGGATGTTGAGGCTCTGCCCTCCGATATTGTACCAAAGGGTGGCTGTCTGTAGCCCATACCCTCTTAGTGTAATCAACATTTTTGTACTTTTCTTGCAGTACACTTTTAACATTTTGTATAACTGGCATTTCGTTAATACTATCGTCTTCTTTACTGTCTTCCATATTTGCTTCTTGTATGGTTTACTGTCTTCCATATTTGCTTCTTGTATGGTTTGTTGTCTTTGTTAATGCCATTAACCTCTCCCTCGTCTTTCTTGAGGGTGAACAAGGGGTGATCCCCTGCGTTGGCCCTCATTATAGCCGAGGAGTCAAATTACCAAACTGGTTTTTAATAAAGTTTTCCCTCGTATTTCTTGAGGACACTGGCCCTCATTGTAGCCGAGGGATCAGGTTACCAAATTAATGGTTTTTAACAAAGTTTTCCCCCGTCTTTTTTTAGGACAGTGATGGGGTCGTCCCCTCCACTGGTCCCCATTATAGCCGAGGGATCAACTTACCAATTTAATGATTTTTAAGTCTTTCCTCGTCTTTCTTGAGGACAGTGGTGGGGTCGTCCCCTCCACTGGTCCCCATTATATCCGAGTGATCAACTCACCAATTTAATGGTTTTTAACAAAGTTTTCTCGTCTTTCTTGAGGACAGTGATGGGGTCGTCCCCTCCACTGGTCCCCATTATAGCCGAGGGATCAACTCACCAATTTAATGGTTTTTAACAAAGTTTTCTCGTCTTTCTTGAGGACAGTGATGGGGTCGTCCCCTCCACTGGTCCCCATTATAGCCGAGGGATCAACTCACCAATTTAATGGTTTTTAACAAAGTCTTCCCTCGTCTTTCTTGAGGACACTGGTGGGGTCGTCCCCTCCACTGGTCCCCATTATAGCCGAGGGATCAACTCACCAATTTAATGGTTTTTAACAAAGTCTTCCCTCGTCTTTCTTGAGGACAGTGGTGGGGTCGTCCCCTCCACTGGTCCCCATTATAGCCGAGGGATCAACTTACCAATTTAATGGTTTTTAACAAAGTCTTCCCTCGTCTTTCTTGAGGACAATGGTGGGGTCGTCCCCTCCACTGGTCCCCATTATAGCTGAGGGATCAACTTACCAATTTAATGGTTTTTAACAAAGTCTTCCCTCGTCTTTTTTGAGGACAGTGGTGGGGTCGTCCCCTCCATTTACCCTCATTATAGGCCGAGGGTTCCACTTACCAAATTAATGGTTTTTAATAAAAGTCTTCCCTCGTCTTTCTTGAGGACAATGGTGGGGTCGTCCCCTCCATTGGCCCTCATTATAGGCCGAGGGCTATTATTACCAATTTAATGGTTTTTAACAGTCTTCCCTCGTCTTTCTTGAGGACAGTGGTGGGGTCGTCCCCTCCACTGGTCCCCATTATAGCCGAGGGATCAACTCACCAAATTAATGGTTTTTAAGTCTTCCCTCGTCTTTCTTGAGGACAGTGGTGGGGTCGTCCCCTCCACTGGTCCCCATTATAGCCGAGGGATCAACTCACCAATTTAATGGTTTTTAACAAAGTTTTCCCTCGTCTTTCTTGAGGGCAGTGATGGGGTCGTCCCCTCCACTGGTCCCCATTGTAGCCGAGGGTGGTTCTCTGTAGATGTTTCCATGCGTGCTAGAACTGATAACCACAGGATGAGGGGAAACACTGATATTTCTCATTAATTTTCAAAGTGTTCTGTTGGAGCGACTCTTATTACAACTATGGTCTATCAAGACCTTACAACACTACTGATAGTATTTCTTCAAATGATCTGCATTCCAGGGGTTGGAAAAAGGTTCCCCCTCTAGGTTTTCTAGTCTGTAGGTCCCAGGGACGACTTCATCGATGACCCTATATGGGCCATGCCAATTAGGATGAAGCTTGTTGGGCTTTTGCCAAGTCTTCTTGAGGACCAAGTCCCCCACTGCGATAGGCCTCTGTTTCACCCTCTGATTGTAGAACCTTGCGGTCCTCTGCTGGTAGACGGCCTGCCTTATCTCAGCGTCCTCCCTTCTTTCCTCAATCAGGTCCAAGTCGAGTCTTCTCTCTTCTGCATTTTTCTGGGGGTCATACACCTGGACTCTATGCGTAGGAAACTCAATCTCGGTGGGGATGACGGCTTCTGATCCATAACCTAGCATGAATGGGGTCTCTCCGGTAGAGGTCCTCACTGTCGTCCTGTATGCCCATAGCACGGCATGTAACTCCTCGACCCATCTTCCTTTTGCCTCCTCAAGCCTCTTCTTGATTCCATCTAGGATTGTCCTGTTTGTAACTTCTGTTTGCCCATTGGCCTGAGGTCGGCCAGGGGTGGAGAAAAATTGTTTGATATTCACCCTTTCACAGTACTTTTGTAGAGAGGCATTCTTGAACTGAGTCCCATTATCCGAGATGAGGGTGTTGGGGAGACCATATCTGCATATAATATTTTTCCAGATGAACTGGAAGGTCTTCTGCTCGGTGATCATCACCATCGGCTCCGCTTCCACCCATTTTGAAAAATAGTCAATGGCTACGATGAGGAATCGATAGTTATTAATGGCCCTAGGCAAGGGTCCTACTAGATCAATTCCCCATACTGCAAATGGCCATGGGGATGTAATGGAAATCAGAGGCTGGTGGGGCTGGTGAGGGATGGTGGCGAATTTTTGACATTTTTCACACTTTTTTACATATGCCGCGGCGTCTTTCCCCAAGGTCGGCCACCAGTACCCCTGGGTGATCACCCTCTTCGCTAAGGATCTACCCTCGATGTGGCTTGAGCACGATCCTTCGTGCACATCTTGCAAAATTGAAAGGACTTCTGAGGGATGCACACACCTAAGTAAGGGGAGCAAAAACCCCTTTTTGTATAAGGTGTCTCCGATGACAGTGAATTTTGCAGCTCTGTACCTCAGCCTCTTCCTTTCTTGCCTTGCTTCTGGTATCTCACCCTCTTTAATGTATCTGATCAGGGGGTCCATCCACGAGGCTTCTTGAGAAACATTTAGACAATTGCTAAGTGTTCCCTCTGCGTCTTCAATAGTTGGCCGAAGCAAAATTTCTACTGGGACCGTCCTCCTGATATGTGTTCTTGTTGCCGAGGCCAACCTAGCCAGGGCATCAGCACTGCCATTGTCGAGCCTAGGTACCCTCCTTAATTTCACTTCTCTAAAGCCCTTCAGTAATGACCTCACCTTCTCAAGGTACCTAGCCATCCTCTCGTCCTTAGCCTCGTAGGCTCCTAGTATCTGATTCACTACTAGCCTTGAATCACTATGGACCAACATCTGGCCGACACTAAGAGACTTGGCCAAGGAGAGGCCTGCTAATAAGGCCTCATATTCAGCCTCGTTGTTGGAGGCTTTGAAGTTGAACCTCAGGGCGTATTCAACGTTTGTGCCATCGGGTGATGATAGTATCAGTCCAGCTCCACTTTCGCTGTCACAGGAGGACCCGTCAACGAAGAGGCTCCACAGAGTCTTTCCCTTCGAAAAATTTCCCTCAGAGAGGGATCCCTGTCTAAAGATGTATCTTCCCTCTTCGTTTTCAGTCGCTTTCCTTCTAGCGGTGCTTGTCTCAGCCCTATCTGCGGGTGTGTCAGCGGGTCTGTCTTGTGTATCTGTCTTCCCGAGGGTCTCACCCTCGGCCTCACCATCTTCCCAAGTGAACTCAGCCACGAAGTCTGCCAATGCCTGCCCCTTAATGGTCGTCCTAGGCTGATACACAGTGTCAAACTCCCCCAGCTCTATAGCCCAGGCCATCAACCTACCTGATTTTTCTGGCTTGTGCAGGACCTGCCTAAGAGGAGAGTCGGTGAGGATGACCATTGTATGGGACTGAAAGTACAGCTTCATCTTCCTTGAGGCATGGATCAAGGCGTAGGCCAACTTCTCCATCCTCGGGTATCTTTGCTTTGCCCCCTGGAGTGCCTTGCTGTTAAAATACACAGGCTTCTGTATCCCGTCTTCGTCTCTCACAATGGCTGCACTGATGGCCGACTCTGAGACGGCGAGGTACACATAAAGTCGTTCACCCTGCACGGGTCGTGACAGCAGCAAGGGAGACCCCAAGTATGACTTTAGGTCCCTGAAAGCCTCATCACACTCTTCTCTCCATTCGAAGGCCTTCCTAAGGACCTTGAAGAACGGCAAACACTTGTCTGTGGCTCTAGACACGAACTTGTTCAAGGCAGCAACTCTCCCTGTGAGTCTCTGAACGTCTTTAATGGACTTGGGGGTCTTCATTTCGACAAGGGCCTTTATCTTTTCAGGATTGGCCTCGATGCCTCTTTGGTTGACAATGAACCCCAAGAACTTCCCTGCTCCGACCCCGAAGACACACTTAGCCGGATTAAGCTTCATCTGGTATTTGTCCATCGTATTAAAGGTCCTCTCCAGGTCTGCCACATGATCCTTGGCCTTTAGACTCTTAGTCAGCATGTCATCTACGTAGACCTCCATAGACTTCCCAATTTGGTCTTCAAACATTTTATTTACGAGGCGCTGGTACGTTGCCCCCGCGTTTTTTAGGCCAAAGGGCATGATCCTGTAACAGTATGTCCCCTTGTCAGTGATGAAGGCTATCCTCTCCGAGTCTTCAGGGTTCATGAAAATCTGGTTATACCCTGAGTAGGCATCCATGAAACTCATGAGCTCGTGGCCTGCGGTAGCGTCTACCATCTGGTCGATGCAGGGGAGAGGGAAGCTGTCTTTGGGACAATGCTTGTTGAGGTCTGTGAAGTCCACGCACATTCTCCACTTGCCGTTGGCCTTTGGGACAATGACTGCATTGGACAACCATTCAGGGTAGATGACCTCTCTGATAAATTCAGCGTCTTCTAATTTTTTGACCTCGTCCCTGATGACCTCATATTTTTCTCTGGAGTAAATTCTCCTCTTCTGCTTCACCGGCTTCGCTCCCTCTACGACATTGAGCTTGTGGCCCTACTATCAGTGTGTCCATATCAACCTTCTTCCTCTTTTCTGACTTGACCTCCAGGGAGGTTGCGTGTACCGTCTTCGTCACTGCCTTGGCCTCAGCCACATGGCCTTCCTGTCGGCGACCTCAGACCCTCCTCCTGCAAGACCCCCGGAGATCATTCCCACTCCGAGCGAGATCATATTAAGCCTCTTGACAGGGCCGTGGTCGTCTCTCGGCGGGAGGTCAGGGTCGTCCTCATCATCAGAAAGGTCGTCCCCTTTTTTTTGAGGACCTTCCCTACATGCATCGCCTCGCTTCTTTCTGGGGTCGTCCCCTTGGCCCCTCTTGAAGGCGCCTTTGTCGACGTACTTTCTGAGCTTCCCTTCCTTCAGCATCTTCTCAATCTCATCTTTCAGAGCAAAGCATTTGTCTGTTACGTGGTCGTGGTCTTGGTGAAATTCACACCACAGGTTCTTATTCCTCTTGCCGGGGGCTGCCCTCAGCTTCTCAGGCCACTTCAGTGACCGGTCACTCTTTATCTCATTGAGAATCTGTTCACAGCTGACCGTCAGAGGGGTGTACCCAGCGAACTTGTCATCCGTGGACCTCTTCTTCCCCTCTTTGTTCTTCTTAGGGTATTTACTCCCACTAGCACCTCCTCTTTCGTCTTCATATTTTGCAGCCATCGCCTCTTCGGCGTTCATCACCTTTCCTGCTGTCGACAATAGTTCAGCCATCGTCCTCGGAGGGTCTTCAGCAAGCTTCCATAACAGCTTCCCCTTTTGGAGTCCTCCAATCAGTGTTGTCATAGCTATGCTCTCCTCATAGTCTTCCACCTCCAGCTTCTCCTTATTGAATCTGGCTATGTAGTCCCTCAGACTCTCACTCTTCCACTGCTTAACATAGAGCAGGTGGGTGGTCTTCTTCTGTGGCCTCACCCCAAAGCAGAAGTTATGGATGAACAGGTCTGCCAACTGCTTAAAGTTTTCAATGGAATTTTTTGGAAGAGACGTGTACCAGACATGCGCAGCCCCTGTTAAGGTACCAGAGAAGGCACGACACCTCATCTCATCTGAGATAGAGTATATGTCTGCCGCCGACTGATACATCTCCACGTGGTGGACGGGGTTGGTGCTCCCGTCATACCTTAGGGTGACCACAGGTGGCTTGAACTTTGACGGCGTGGGGAAGTTGACTATCTTTGCCACAAAGGGTGAGCCTATGGTGTATCCCCTCTGAAGAGGGTCTCGGCTCTTCAATATATCACCGATCTTATCCTCTAACCGCTGGATTGAGTCATTCCAGGGCCTCACAGGGTCGGCCTGGCCGATGTTATCCCCTGCTGCCTCTCCGAGGTGGACGGAGGGTTCTGCTGCAGCAGGCCTGTGTCGGCTGTTCACTTCCCTTTGGCCGTCATCTCGTCCTCGGGGTCGGCCATCTGCTGCCTCCCTCCTGGATCTCGCAGCACTTCTTGGCCTGGACAACTGTTCCCGCAGGTCATTTACTGGGCCTAGCGTCTCAAAGGCCGACCCCCTGCTCAAGCGATCAAAAGCAGAGCCTCTTGGGCGATCATCAGGGTTTGGTCTCCCGCACTTTCCCCTACTGTCCTGGAGGGGTCGTACAGTATTGTTGGAGACCTCGTAAGGTTCCCAGCACTCTATAGGAGCCTCCTCTCCCTCCAGATCTCCATACCTATCCTCAGGGCAAGGGTTTTCTTGCCTCCCCAGGTGTAGACGCCAGGGGTCAGCAACATCCCTACGCCGCTGAGGGGGTGGCAGGTCTTTGCGTGGTGCCTGGGGTGGTCCCCTGGCCTCATGCTGCCCTGGAGCTGCTGCCGGAGTAATCATCTCAGGTGAAACCCCTGGTGCTCTTAGTATGTTCTGGCTTAGAGCTGTGAAATGCTCATGCATCATCCGCTGGCTTGCTTCCAGAGGCTTTAAGGCTGCCGCCACATCAGCCATCTCAGACTGAGGCGGCGGCTGACTGGAATTGGGTCTTCCCCCATCATCCGGCGGGGGAAGTGGTGGTGGTGGCATCTCAGGTGCCATGTGCTTGAGCTATGAAAAGTTGAACTGAAGAAAAGACTGGTGAGCTTGGGAACCTTAGTGGGTCTCTTTCAATGGTGAAACACCTCCTCTCAGGGGGAGTGTTGGTTCACCACCAGAGTGCCCAGTGAGGTCAAGCTGTACAAAGGAAGAGATGTCTTCTCGTTCCCACAGACGGCGCCAAACTGATGATGCTAAAATTTAGCACCACCGGATAAGTGATAGTAAGCTCAAACAGTAGCAGCCATGGCAGCCATAGAGATGTTTGGGTGTATAAGTGTGTAGAAGGGGATGAGTATAAGAGGAAATAAGACAATGATGTATAGTGGTTCAGCCAATTTGGCCTACATCCACTGTGAGTGTGTGATCCACTAAGTATGGGCACTAATGGTCTTGGATACAATGCACATAACCCTCTCTCTCTCTCTACTGTGTGTACAAGCAGAGTTTTAGCTAGGGCTACAGTTAATGGATCGATCCCTTGTAGGGTTGTAGGTGACAAGTATATATAGGTCTTGGGGGGTGTAGTGTACCCTCCAAGTATGCATGGTGCATGTGAATCATGATCTAGCACATCCCCTGTGGACACCTGTAGATGCCAAATGATGACATAATATTCCCTCACGTGAAGGTGTGATTCGGTTATAACGGTCTCCCATGTGCCATGTGAGCCTCACGCGCACTGTTCCACGCGTCTCCCAAACCACACGCTGTGATGATGTCACCCTCGGCCTATGGGCCGAGGCCGAGGGCAAAGTTCCCTCCGGCAGTGAGTCTGATCCAATTCTGGCCTCGTACTGTCGGCCCCTCGTAGGGTCATCTGGAGCCTGGTGAAGGGTCAGCCCCTCGTAGGGTCGGCTGGAGTCTGAAGGAGGGTCGGCCCCTCTGAGGGGTTATATGGACCCTGTTTGAGGGGTCGGCCCCTAGTAGGGTCGTCTGGAACCTGATGAAGGGTCGGCCCCTCTGAGGGGTCGTCTTGAGCCTGATGAAGGGTCGGCCCCTGAGGGGTCATCCGTTTGGAGGTAATCAACTAGGCCAAGGATATAAACGGGTATATCAGTGTATTTAGGTGTATTTTTTCAGTAAAATCATGTAAAAGTTTCGTTTTGACATTACCCTATAAGAAACTTCGTTTATTTTGGACTCCAAAAGCTCACTAATTCTCATCACTTGAGCCAATAAATGCACTCATTTATTTCACTTGATCACCAAGGCCTAGTTTGGTTGCGCAAATTGTTTAATTATGTAAATTGATTCATTGTGAATTAGTGAATTGTAAATGAGTGAATTTGAAATGAGTTAAATTCAATTTTATACAATGTTTGATAATTTGAAATTGATGTTAAGGTTCTATGAAAAAGAAAAAAACAAATGGAGAGAGAGAGGGGGAGGAAAAGGGAAAGAGAGGGGAAGGGGGACATATACTTAATGTGACTCCTATTTTAAATGGATTCATTTCACGTTTTTTGTGAAATGATCCAATTTCAGATTTTGCACATAAGTTAAAATGGAACAATTATTGAATCCTTTCATTAATGAAACCAAACACAATTAATGGGCCAATTTATTAATGATCCAATTTACAATTTTAGGACAACCAAACGAGGCCCAAGTGATTATAGTAGAATCTGCAGCATAAAGATCTTAATGACCAATAGTAAAACAAACAAAAAATTGGTATTCTGGACTTTGGTACCTCACTAACTGCAAAATGTGACTTCGCTCCCTATTTTCAAAAAACTTCAATTTTGGTACCTTTCCGTGGCTGTGTTACCTTTAATGCCGAAACCTTATCACTTAGCAACAAAAAGGTACTGAGTGTGTGTGTGTGTGTGTGTGTGAGAGAGAGAGAGAGAGAGAGAGAGAGAGAGAGAGAGAGAGAGAACCCATTACTAAAAAGATATACCATTGGTCGATTCTGAGATAAATATGATAATGCTGTTAGGTAGTATATATTCCTCGGCATTCAACAACTTTTCACGAATTACAATGGTGAAATCAGATTCAGTCGATAGAAAACAATTCAAGTACAACTAAAGATGCAAATATTTCGCTTCTCTGTCTTGCCATACATGTTTGCTTCTGAATCTACGGTAACAATATACATCCTTCAACAGCTGCATTTAAATTGGCTATGTTAGTTGCTTTCCTAACACTTCCCAGTGCACCACCAATCAAATTTAGAGAGCAATAATACAACTAGCACTGCAGTAGTTAACGGTGATAAACTTACAACAAATGAAAGCCATTCCCCAGCAACCAACAAAAGGTGATGAATATACGAAAGCATTTATGAATGTTGTGCTTGTGGTAAACTGGTAATCAAAATTAATAGTAACAGCTAAAAAGGCTTACTATGTTCAACGAGATTTGTTGCACAGGAAGCAGAAGAGTGACAATTCAAGTGTGCAAATAATTAGCAGCCATCATCAACTCCAGGGTCAGTTCAGGTTCTATGTGGAACTCAGTCTCCTTTCCACTGCCACAAAAAAAAATGACTAAGGGCTCCAAAGATAAAACAAAATCAATAGGCTAAATAAGTTAGAACAGCATAGCAGTTCATCATTCATGTCAGAGATGCTAGTCATCCAGTACACTCGAGGACGTGAAGTCTAAAATAATGAATTTGTCTTAGGGATCTTTCAAATTTAGCTCAAGTTTATCTGAGATTTCATCTCTTCATCTAGTGCTAGTTTGGTTCAATTTTTAGTTGTTTTCAGGAAATTCTAAATTGATAATTCACATGTAAAGTCTGAGTTTTAGGAAATGATGAATCTTGTATTGCAACTCTTGAAACGAATTATGAGACTTTATATGTTAATTTACCATTTTAGATTCCCAGAAAACATAAAAAAAAATCAAAACAAACTGGCACCTAAAAGTCATAAATTCTAAGGTCATACATAGTGGAAATTCCTACAAGTATATCAAATGCTAAAAACTGCACAGATGATGCAACGGCCTTCTGGCTTTCCATCTCTCCAAATGTGTCACTCCTGTAAAGAACATCATCCATGCATTACAACATAACTCACACACATTGGTGTAAATGGAATATTATTTACACTCGCGCACACATAATAAATCAAAGAAATTCTCTCCCAGTCATATTTTCATAACTCAATAATAATGAAACGTTAAGTGAAGAAATTAAAAGAGAGGGCCAATCGCCTTATTTTTAATACTACTAACTAGAATCCTAGTTTCAATAATTATGTAAAAGATAATCATAGACAAATTAGAACACCAAAAAGATAAACCCTAAACTAAATCTGACCTGATTGGGGTAGAGGAGAGAGAGAAGGCCAGCAGTTTTGAATGGATAAGGGGGATGGTTGAGTTTGTTTTTGTTTTTGTCTCTTAATAATTATCTTTAGGATGTTTTAGGAACACATAATGTAAAATATTTTATCTACTGTAATTATCTCTTAGTCCTTTGATTATATTAGGCCTAGAGTCTATAAATAAAGGCCTCTCCTCATCATTTATTCATTCATTAATAAAAAATCATTTTCGCTTTGTGCATTGTTTGTGTTAATTGTTAACGCTTCCACATTTTTACATCAAATTGAATATCTAAAACATATCCTAATATTAGCCTAATTTAGGGCCTGTACACATCACACTTTACTTTACCCATTCACATGAATCATTGTCCCTCCAATAACTCCATCCTATATCAGATTTTTCATTTGCTTCTTAAAGTTTTGATCTAAAATTCTCCACTGATTTTTTTTAAGGGGAGGGGGGAGTGTTATAGTAACAAATATAGTTATTTACTTCTCTAACAACAGGCCCCATATGTAACAAATATATCTATTGGTGCAAGGATCCAAAATGTAATTCTATGCACAAAGTCCAGCTCCAAACCCTTTAATGAGAAGTCCAAAAACATGTTTTTAGTATTTTTTTTTTTTTTTTTTGGGGGGGGGTAAAATGTAAGAATATAAAAAAACACAAGGCAAAAGCCAAAATATACAAAGAATACAAAGCCTTAGAAGGCCCACAACCACAAACAAACAAGAGCCAAATACGGCTGAAACTATCAAAACTAAACCAAACATACTATCTCAGTCATACACGTGTAGGACTCAATACAAACCCTACTAACACGAAGCCTAGACACTTCTTCAACTTACACACACAACACATCTCAGACAAAGGAACTCAAAACTTGGTACAGAGCAAAAACCACTCGAGCTAAATCTCAACCAAAAAATCATCTGACTCGAAACCACTTGAGACGACACTCTAAGATCCAAAGCCTCTGAAGCTACAAACCCTCTTCTACCTTAGACCTGTTTTGGAGTTTTGTATTGTTGCCGTTTTTTAGATCGACGAGTTTTAGGTTCTTTGTTCAGGGATTGAAGCAGGTCTAGAAACTTGATAAATTTTTTTTAGAGTGTTGAAGATTTACCTTTGGTTGCAGTTTGTGGTGGCTCAGACTTATCTAGTGGTGCTTCAAGATCCTCCATTCGTGGTTCTTCTTCCCTTGACTGTGTGTTTCAGAGTTGAGGCAGATGGTTTTGGTAGGAGGTTAGTAGCTGTCGTTTTTGAGCTTCAGGTTTTGTCTCAGTTTGGATCTTGGGTTTACCATACTCATGTTTTGGCTGAAGAGCTTTCAAGTGTTTTTAAATATTTAAGATTACCTAAATACCATTTCCGGTTACCAGTTCCCTTTATAGGTGGGAGTGTGTTGTAAGGTCATTTATACGACGTGCCCTAGCCATTTCAAATTTTATAGTTGTCTCAATTACTTAAGTTTGTTGATCATACTCTCATCTTAAGATCACGTTTGGTCATAAACCTAGGATTTTTATTATACTTATCTTATTGTTCCGTGTTATTCATTCTGAATTAATAATCATGGGACCCAACTTTGTGATACGCTTCATCAAAATTAGTCACATGAGCGCTGCAATAGCAATCTGTGCTAATTGTTCATATGAATAACTTATTAATAGGATACTGAGCGAGATTGAGGTCGGTTGAAATGAGTGGTCACTAGGACTGTTTCGGCCGGATTGGATCGGAAAAGCATGCTTCGGAAATATTTCCGAAAATTTCGGCAAAACAATCAGCATGTCGAATCCGAATTTTTTCGGAATTAATTTTTTTTTTCGATTTCGGAATTTTCGGCAAATTCAGAAAGAAAAAAAAATCGGCAATTTTTCGGAAAAGTCAAATCTGTTCAGAAAAAAAAAAAACGTATTCTTGTTTTTTTCCATGTTCAGATCGATTCACAACATGAAAAAAAATAGTTTTACATTAAAAAAAAAAACAGATCTTCCAGATTAAAAGGCTAATGAAACATGTTAAAAAAACAGATTATTCGATTATTTTTTTTAAATTACTAATGAAAAAAAGGTAAAATGAGAGAAAAGATTATTCATTCATACCGTGTTGAGTGAGAGCGAGAAGATAGGTTTTCGTTTTTGGTGAGGGCGAAGAGAGAGAGAGAGAGAGAGAGAGAGAGAGAGAGAGAGAGAGGTTTCTTGTTTTAGGTGAAAGTTTCACCTTGAAACTTAAAGTGGGAGAAGGTGTGAGGGTTTTTTCTTTTTGCCCAAAAACAAAATCTAAGGGTTGGTATAAGAGCATCCACAATGGGGATGCTATCTGCCAAGAAAATTTGTATGTTTACAAACTCAGAGATCTACACTGGTGGGAATAAGTGAACAAATTCTCATCCTCAATTTGTAATGGTTCTTCAAAGATAAATAATTGGCTGGAGAATTTGCAAAGGGTTCCTACGAACTTCTTTTCTTTGTAGGAATTCCTACGAACTTCTGAAGTTCGTTGGAAGTATTATTACCACAATAAAAATCTAACAAAGTATATTTGGGTTCCTGCGAACTATATTAATTCTTAAGAATTTCCTACGAACTATATTATTTCGTAGAAACTTTTGGCCCCAGCCACTTTATAATCTTTTACCCTTCACCATTGTATGTTCAAAGTCGCAACGAAAGGCATTTCACCTTTTTGATTTGTAAATATACATGTTCATGGCATCCACCACCACGGATGCTCTTAGTGTGTCAAGATCTAAGGGTTGCTATTAGTTGAGGTGAAACTAAAGAAGAATATATATATTTTTTAAAGGGTTAATTTTTGGCAAAATAATCCGAAAATAAATCGGAACATATTTTGGAAATTCGGATCGGATAAAATTTCGGAAACTCGGATCGGCAAAAATCGGAAATTCGGAATTTGAAAAAAAATCCATTTTTTTTTCGGAAATCGAAATACAAAAATTTATTCCAAAATCAGAAGAAAAAAAATCGGATCGAAATTTGGAAAAATCGGAAATTCGGAAAAAATCACAGCCCTAGTGGTCACCCTCACTGTTGGATGATGAAGTAGATATGGAGAACATGCTTGGCTATATATATAGCCAAACAGTTTTTGAATATGATCGACATTAATGGGAGTTTAGAAAGGAGCTGATCGGAGTCTGAGATGATAATTTGTTAGGATATTAAAAAACTTCGGGAGCAGGGAGATGTTATCCAATCCATGTAAGCATCAGTCGAACAAACTGATGTCTGCCGGATGGGCTTATATCTAATTTAAAGCAGTAGGACGGAGGTGTAAAGCAATTTTGTATGGATCTTTTGCAAGTTTGCTGTCGAAGTTGGTTTTGATTTTGTTTATGTGAAGAATGAGACGACGACGACGACGACGACGACGACGACAACAAAAAAAAATGCAGCTGAGTACAATGAAGGTAGACACCAGACACTACACTTTTTCATCAAACATGCAAATGGTTTTTTTGTTATTCACAAATTTATCAATGAGCATATTTCCTGAAATGCAATTCATACAGAGAAGAACATGAGGGGTTAAGTCTAAGTCAGTGTTTTTAATTGCACGCTATTGCGAATAGCGAAGCCAAAACGCGAAATAGCACATTTTACTTTGCGCGATGTTCAGATTGCGGGCGCTTTTTTATGACGTGGCACGCTATTTCACGCTTTAATGGGCTTTTGTGCTCTATTTCACGCTATTTCGCACAATAGGTACGCTATTCAGGGTTTTTTTTCCCCAACACAACAACTGAAGAAACGAGGCCCACCTCCAAAAACCAAACCCTTTTCCTTTCCAAAAGTCGACCTCTAATCTGAAAGCCACCTCCGAAACCCTATTTCCCTTCCAAAAAACTCTGAAAAGCTAGAGACAATCAACCGGACTTGTTCTTTTTCAAAGTGAGCTTCTTCTTTCAGACTAACTGGTGCTCTTTCAAAAGAGGTAACTTCTGTGTCCTTTTTTTTTTCAATTTAAAAAGGGTTTTCTACAAAGCCGAATCAAAAGCCAATTGGTTCTTTTTTATTTTATTCTAAAAAAATGTATTTCTTAGTTTGCTCCTGTTTTAAATGTTGATTATTGATGATTTACCCTCTGATTTTTTTTACTTATTTCAGTACAAAACCCAACTTTTTTATTTATAATTTCAGCCTAAAATGTTATTTGTTTTATATTTTTCAGTTTAAATATGTTATCTGTTTTTAGAAATTTCAGTTTAAATTTTAATATTTTATAATTTTCAGTTTAAAATCTTACTTATTTACAAAATTTCAGCTCCAAATACTTACTTGTTTTTATAATTTTCAGTTCAAGTGTTAATATGTTATAATTTTCAGTTTAAAATGTTACTTATTTACAAAATTTCAGCTTAAAATGTTTTTTGTTTTATAATTTTCAGTTTAAAATGTTTATTTGCTTTAATAAATATCATTTTAAAATGTTAATATTTTATAATTATTAGTTTAAAATGTTACTTATTTAAAAAAATTCAGCCTAAAATGTTATTTGTTTTATAATTTTGATTTTAAAATGTTATTTGTTTTTATAAATTTCAGTTAAAATGTTAATATTTAATAATTTTAAGTTTAAAATGTTAATATTTAATAATTTCAGTTTAAATGTTAGTTGTTTACAAAATTTCAGCTTAAAATGTTATTATTATTATTATATATTTTTTTATTTTTTATTTTTTTAATAATTTTCAGCCTAAAATGTTATTTGTATTATAATTTTCAGTTTAAAATGTTAATTATTTTACAAATTTCAGTTTAAAATGTTATTTTATATGTTTTGTAATAAAAAAAATGAAATGCACGAATTGCTTGCGCGATGCGCGACGTGACCCCGGAGCCAAAACGCGACACCTTGCGCGACCGCGATTAAAAACATTGGTCTAAGTTGATCACATAATTGATTTTGGATGAGTACGAGCTTTGTTTATATCTGACGTAAACCACCCGTCAAAAGGGTCCTAAAAATATCTAACACACTTTTAGAGAGAGAGAGAGAGAGAGACTCTTTTCTATTCAAAATTCAAGTCTAACTCAAATGAGGCTTACAAGTGGATATTTAAAGGGGAGAGGTTTCTTAGGCTCCAGGCTAAGACACTAATTACAAAAATGCCATTACTACTCCATACCCTCTAAATAACAAAGAAAAAGAGAGAAAAATACAATAACAAAATAAAAGAAAATAAAATGACTAAAAATCCCTAAAATAGGGATTTATTTCCATCACTCTCCCCGGCTTCGAAAAGCTAATGCTCGAGCGTAGGAGATGAACGATAAGAAAGCAACGCAACCATCAAAGAGCTCCTCAACTAGGAAGTAGTGCCGTCCTCGGAAACGCCCCTTGTACCGGCTTGCCGTAAATCCGGGAGTATAGGAACACAATCCAAATGTGGCCGACCAACAAAATCGCGACCCGAGATTCCCGCGATGAACCTCCTTAATGCTATGCCGCCAAAAATTTCCTCTGAGCGCCGATCAAAAGCTACCACGAATAGGTCCACATACCCACCACCAAAAACATCACCTCTAATATCCAAATCAACCACAAGAGAGATAACCTCCGATCCAACCTCAACAAAATCATCATCCCCTCTCTCAAAGATTGAAAAAAAAACTCCCAAATCAAATGTTTCCGGCTCACGAAAGTGCGTGCGAGTCACCCAACCATCCTCATCAAAAATATCAAAAAATTCTCCAATAACAATCCAATTTCCTCATTTCTATCTTTCTTGCAATCAATCGGCTTGGGACGGGATTTTTTATCGTTGATTTGACCCGATTGCGTGAGGGTGGAAAAATGATTGGATAGAGCAACCAATCTTGTACTAGCCGCCGGTGATCTTGAATTGAGCCTCGAGAGTTAATCGGGGAGAACACGTAATTTTTTTTATGATTGGGGTTTGAAAAATGGGTGGTGGGTTGGGATTTTGGAAATGGGTATAGATTTGTTGTTTTGATTGTACCCACTCTCTTGTTCATTTTTGAATCTCTTCTTTTAGTTGTTTGGAGTTCTTGGGAGCCATTGAAGAGTAGCACGAATTTGATACAAGATACAAGATACACCGATACACTAACACCAATGTGGAGCTTCACCCGCTCTGATACTAATTTGACGTAAACCACCCGTCAAAAGGCTCCTAAAAATATCTAACACACTTTTAGCGAGAGAGATGCTCTTTTCTATTCAAATTTCAAGTCTACCTCAAATGAGGCTTACAAGTGGGTATTTAAAGGGGAGGAGTAGCTTAGGATCCAAGCTAAAACACTAATTACAAAAATGTCATTACTACTCCATACCTCTAAATAACAAAGAAAAAGAAAGAAATATACAATATCAAAAGAAAAGAAAATACAAAAGAAAAGAAAATGACAAAAAATCCCTAAAATAGGGATCCATTTCCATCAATATCATTCAAGACATCACTTTGGATCAATGTTTGAAATTGTGATCGCGGGCCACATCACGTTTTGGTTTACAATGTAGCGTCAATTAAGCAATATTATGTCACGTAAGCAATTTGGGTATTTGATTTATATATATAAATCCAATTTTTTTTAATATATATCAAAAAATAATTTAATATATAAAAAATATCTGAAATTGAAACAACAATAGAATTTATAAAAACAAAAAAGTAAAAGACTAAATAGTTTTTTAAAAAAAAAAGTAGTCTTCTAAAAACATACAAAATATGGCTCAACAAAACAAATAGTAAAGGCTAGAGCGTAATAAAACTACATCCTAACATAAACTAGGGCAAAATTTATTAATATGTAATGAATCAACAAAAACCTGCGAACTAGGGCTCAGAGGAGTTAGAGAGAGAGAGTGATGGGAATCCATTTATTTTCCTTTTTGTCCTTTTATTTTCATTGTATTTTCTATTTTTTAGTTCTTTTTAGGCCTTTTTCTTCCTTAATTAGTTGTCAAGCATGTTTGGGACTAATTACGTATTCTTTTATTTTTAGTATGCCCTTCTAGTCATTTTAGCCAATTACTTAATTAGCAAGTAATTCAGCCCTTATAAATATGTTTGTTTCTCTCATTTGTACTTACTTTTCAATTCTTGAATATAAGAACTCTTTTGTTTCTCTCTAGAAATCAAATTGTCTTGATTTTTAGGTCATTGACGTGTAGTTCACGTCAAATTGGTATCAGAGCGGGTAAAGCTCCAAACATTGGTGTTCGTGTCGATGTGTATAGTATCAACAAATTGTGAACTACACTTTTCAGTGGCTCCGAAGAAGGCAACCCGAATTCAAGATGAGATTAACGAAGAGTTGAGACAAAGCAATCAAGAATTGAAACAAAATTATCAAAAATTGGTAGAGAATAATCGTGAGATGAAACAACAAATGGAGACCGTTTTATAACTTTTGATGAAATTACAAAACCCTAGCCCCTCAATTGAAACCCTAGTTTCAAATCAACAACAGGAAGTAACCAGGAGGACTGAAAAACAACCCAAAGACACCCCCAGCAGATCCGGTAAGAGACCTGATGACACTGTCTACCGTTGCTGTCCAGTTCCGGCGTCGGACGAAGGGAAAAAGGGTCCTAAAGCAGCCGACAAGGGGCGTTTGGGGTTTCTGCAGTGTCAGGCCACCCAAATGGAAAGCGACACCCCTCCGAAGGAGTTTTTTTGTACGGACCGACTAGGGCTGTAAACGAATATTCGAAAATCCGCATCCGTCTGATATCCGAATCCGAATTTGCAGATATTTATCCGGAAAAATGGAAACAGATATGAATATGGATACTCTATAAAAATATCCGAGAAAACGAATACGGATAGTACTAGTATCCGACACGGATAATTTGTATCCAATGCGGAGTATACATTTTACTGGATATCCGTTTTACCGGATATCCGTATCCATCGAACATATGTTTAAAATATTACTAATAATATTAGTATGAGTATTACTAATAAAATAATATTAAAAAAAAACTTAATCGTTTATTCCCTAAATCAAAACAAACACATACTCCACTCAAAACAAAAACACCCTAAAGTTATTATTTTATTGGGTATATTATAAAATGCCATGTATTATTATTTTATTGGGTATACTATCATGGAGTTAGACTAAAATAACAATGCACTCTATCACACACAACATACACCCACTAAAGAACATATACTCCACTCAAAACAAAAAAAAACGTAATTTCATTTCATTTCTCTTTCGTACAAAACAAGTGAAAAGAAACCCTCATTTCACTTCACGAAAAACCCTCATTCCACCCCTACCCCTACCCCTCCGCGACATCAGCCCGCAGCTGCTCATCAACCCCGCCACCGCTTCTCAACAACCCCTCCGCTGCGCATCAACTCCGCTGCTGCGCATCCCCTCCTCCTGCAACAGAAAGTTAGCAACAACAGATACATACAAAATAAAAATAAAAATATATAATTGTATTTATATATTGTTCTTGTGATTGTTCATTAGTTTCCTTAATTATAAATATATGTAGGAGAGAAACAAAAAAGTAAAAAGATGGTTTTGATTATGATGAGAACTGAAATTAACAACTGGTATATTATATACAAAATAAAAATGTATACTTATTAAAATAAAAACATCAGTATGTTTTGAAGACTAAAAGCTCCATGAGGTTATCATTCTCAATAAATTTGATTTAATCTATAAGTGCATATTTATATTTACTGTTATGGAATACTACCGTTATTTTATTTTATTTTTTTTTTTGGGGGGGGGGATGGCTTTAAGCTTATATGGTTGTACAATATGGATGGTTTTATGCCATATTATCATTATGGAATATTATTATTATTATGGAAGTCATAATTGTTGATATTAGGAGGGTAGTAATTTTGTTATATATTTATTTGGATTGGATTGGATTTCATTGGATTGGATATTTTAATAGTTATTTTTTGCGATGGCTAAACTATATAAACGGATATGGATATTATCCGAATCCGAGGTATCCGAGCGGATACAGATATGGATAGTTGTTTTAACTATCCGGACGGATACGGATAGTGCATCCAGATAGCGGATACGAATATGGAAAACATGGTATTCGATCCGTATCTGTCCGTTTACCACCCCTACCGACCGCTACCAAAAGCCAGCTGCGATTCCACCCCTGAGTCGGACCACCCTCCCGGTGGCCGATCCTTATTTTTTTGCTCTAGGATTCCCCGATTCAAGTGTGTACCACACATCGCAGGCAAGATTGTGATGTAAACCCCTTAAATGCTAATTGTTGTCCAAGCATCAATCTCAAATCCCTAATATCTGCTGCCACGTTTGAAACCCTAACTCGTGTGGATTTAACCAAATCATTGCCCCCAATCTACCGACCATTTCCCTTTCCCCCACCATAAAACCCATCCTGAACCTGGACCTCACCATAATTTTTCCAACCAAAATGTTAACCTTAATTGTATCCAAGAATGTGCAGCCCCAAAAAAAATTAAACCTAGAAATCCCAAACACAATTTCCCTCAACCATCCACCCAATCTTAACCCTATTCGACCTCCCGAACCACCCGATCCATTTGATTTTGGTATTTTTGAATATCAAAATATCGATCCGCATTTGCATGCACCATCACTTATATAACACAACCAGTCATCACATCACACACCCTCTCATCATGACCTCTCTTTACTTTACATTGATTCCTCTTCTTCCTCTGACATTGGAGATACCCGTCTAGTATCTGAGTGGATTCCCCACCCGATGCCCGTCGCCCCATTCCAATACAGGATCGTCAGTGTTTCTATTGGGGAGGACGTGGCCACCTCAATGCCACGTGTCCCCACTATCAGCGTGATCCCGGGCACCTCCCATGGCTCCTCATGATCATCATCCTCGCCCACCACCTGTACAGATACCACCAGACCCGGTTGATTATGATACAACTGCACAAGGTGATGTGGTGGGACGAGAGCTCATCAGGATGGAGACCCACTCTCTTTCGCACTCCAGTTACTTTCTCGGAGTCTCCATGGAGACATTCGTATAGATATTCCTATGTTTGATGACAGATTCTCCCCGGATGATATGACCGATTGGATCGCCGCTATGGAGACAATTTTTCATTACAAGCGGATTCAGGGCCGCTCATGTGTTCTTCTAGCTGCGAACAAATTTCAGGGGGTTGCTCGTGTGGTGGAATGATCTTTGTTATCGTAGGACGGCTTGCAGGACTCCCACCTATCCAGAGCTGGCTCGATCTCAAGGCAGCTCTTCAAGCTTCCTTTATATCTCTAACGTAAGAGAGAGACCTCCTTACGCGTATTCAGTCTCTCCGGTAGGACGTCTTCGATCGTAGAATACACAAAGCAGTTCCAGCTCCTCTGCACCAGAGCCCGCCTGTCCGAGACGGAGGATCAGCGGATCAGCCGCTACATCCTGGGACTTCAGCCACACATTCGCCGCGACCTTGGATTGAGAGAGGTACCGACCTTTTTGAAGGCGATAGAGGTATCCTACTAAGGTCGAGGCCTATCATGCAGCCTTAGCAGCTTCTCCAGCATCCCGACCTCCATCTTCCTTAAGTTCTGCTCCTTTTGCAACTTCATCCTTGACATCTTCGGCTATTGCTCCAGTTACTGCCACTTCCGCTGCGACCCATACAGGCCCTCCCACACATCTTCTGATTGTCCTCAGCCACGTCGACGGGCCCTGCTAGCAATGGATCAGCCCCCCGAGTATCTTGACGAGGTCGAGCAATCCCTGGTCCTGCATTGATTACCATTTTAGAGGGTGATTCTGTTGGTCTTCCCCTTTGAGTTCGTGGACGAACTCTCTTTGAGGGGGGGAGAGTGATGGGAATCCATTTTATTTTCCTTTTTTTCCATTTATTTTCATTGTATTTTCTATTTTTTAGTTCTTTTTAGGCGTTTTCCTTCCTTAATTAGTTGCCAAGTATGTTTGGGACTAATTAGGTATTATTTTATTTTTAGTAGGCCCTTTTAATCATTTTAGCCAATTACTTGATTAGCAAGTAATTCAGCCCCTATAAATAGGTTTGTTTTTCTCATTTGTACTTACTTTTCAATTCTTGAATATAAGAACTTTTTTGTTTCTCTCTCAAGAAATCAAATTGTCTTGATTTTTAGGTCATTGACGTGTAGTTCACTTCAGAGAGAGAGAGAGAGAGAGAGTGTTGGTCGCAACGAACTTGCCTCAAGCCTTCAGCCTTGACTGCGTAATGAGTCTCCAACTTCAACTCCGAGAGAAAGGAATTGGAGTTGAAATGTCCCGACCTCTTTTTTAAGTGACCCCCATAAGCCAACATCATTTCTAGGGTATGGGGTTAAAAAAAATACATGCTTAGTGCCCATTCATACCATGTCATCATTTTTTCGCAAAAAGACACGTACTCCCATGTGGCTACGTCACAAAAACGAAATATGTCAAAGAAGTGATAATGCGCGTTTGCACCACATTTTTAAACACCAATTCGGATTACGGAATTACAACAACTTACCATGTGACTTGGTTGGAGGTTGAGAAGGCAAGTGCTCGACTGTATGGGGATGCAAACTGTTAACTGGATGGCATCCTGAAGTCCAAAAATTCAGGCAGCGTACGAGGAGTTGGTAGGCATCCTGCAGCAATGAGATTCAAGGGGTTTTTGTTGCATTTGTTAAATGTATTTTTGGTTTCAAGTTTTTTTGTCCATTATTGTTCTTGGACGGAATGCTTTTAATCGGTATAAAGGGGGATATCTCCTTGTTGCAATGAGGAAGAAGATAAACCAAGGTATTGATTTTAGAAATTTCGCAGTGTCAAAATCACAATGCGATATTTTTCAATGTTAAATTCCGCACTGCAAAATTCTACCGCACAAGCATTTTCATTGTGAAATTATGCAATTACGAAATTTCAGATTGTAAAATTGCTCTCTGCAAAATTTCACACCGTGGGAGTTTAACCAATTACTCTACTAGTTTAATCATAGCAAAGCCCATGGATTGAAATAAGTTTTCCCCTATTTGCAAGGATATTTCTTACGTAAACACGGCCAATGGTACCCAAAAGAAATAGAAAAAGAAACTAAACTTGAAAAGAAGAATATATTGAATGCCTTACATCATAGGGAATATGATGTGAATCGAGAGCATTTTTGTTATTTTCTTTTGCATATTAGTAGTTTATTTTATTTTTGCTATTTTTCTTTATTTTTTATTGTATTTTCTTTTGTTTTGTTTTAGTATTTAAAGGTAAGGAGTAGTAATAGCATTTTTGTAATTAGAACCTTAGCTTGGATCCTAAGCTACTCTTCCCCTTTAAATACCCCCATATAAGCCTCAATTGAGGTAGACTTGAATTTTGAAATAGAAAATAGCATTTCTCTCTATAAAGTGTATATTTAGATACCTGCACCGTTTGACGTGTAGTTTACGTCAAATTGGTATCAGAGCGGGTGTCGCTCCACATTGGTGTTTGGTGTATCGATGTATTTGTATCAAAAAAATCATTCACTACTCTTCGATGGCTCCCAAAAGATCCAAACAACAACAAGATGAGAATCTCGAGTTGAAACAATAAATGGCGGAGTTGAGGCAACAAGTGGCCCAACTCCTTGTGGCCAGAACATCCCCACCCCCACCCCCACCCCCACCCAAGTGACCTAAACCCTAACTCCATTGTCCCTGCTGCTCTACCCCAAAAAGAACCACAAACCCTAGCCCCTTGCCCTTCCCCAAGCCTCCTCCATCCCTGCCCTGCTGTCGAAACCCTTGCCCCACCTAAAACCACCACCATGCCACAAGCCCTAGCCCCCAACCCCCTCCCCTACTGCTCGAACAAGGGCCCCCAACCCACCGACCCACCATACAGCCACGGATACCCTAACTCCGACCCCAGCACCACCCCGAAACCCTCTAGCCATCCAGACAGTGCCGCCCCCCTTCATAAACCCCCGTCTGACCCTTCCCACCATCGACCGACACCTGCTGCCCCCTTTTTTTCCCAGCCCAACACCGGAAAGCCCTACCGGTCAACCCAACCCCATTCAAACCCACACCCATATCACTCTAACCCCCAATACGCGCCACCCGATCCCTACCTGAAGCCGAAAAACCATTCCCTACATGTCATCCCTAATCCACCCCCATTTTTGGGTGCCTCTACCTCATTTCAGCCTCCGAACCTATTTTTTTCACCCACCGGGAAAATTGAGTCATCCCCCACCTCTTCAGCTTATTTGATTACTTCGTGAGCCTGGACCATCATCTAACGACCCCAACCACCCTCCCAACCTGTTTCACACTACCCACACGCCCCCACCATTTCTTTTGACCCTCGACGGGTTGCACACCCTAATCCTCCACCTTTACATTATACACCCTCCCACCACACCCTATCACTAATCCACTCTGATTCCCCCTCAATACCTCCACCCCCACCTGACGCCCACCGCTTTGCACCATTGTGGGACCGACAGTGTTTCTATTGCGGCAAGCTGGGCCACTTGACTGGCACGTGCCCTCACTATACCTGCATTCCTCCGGCACCTCCCATGCCCCCGCATGTCCAGCCTCTTCATCCACCACCTGCACAGCTACCGCCCCACCCCGTTGATGTCATTCCCCCTGTGCCAGGTGATGTGATGGGATTTGATGCTCATCAGGACGGGGTCCACAACCTGGAGTCTCCATGGAGATATCCGCATTGACGTTCCCATGTTTGACGGTCGGTTCTCTCCGGATGCCATGATTGACTGGTTAGCGTCGATGGAGACGAATTTTTACTACAAGAGGTTCAGGATCGCTCGTGTTCTCGCAGCCACCAAATTTCAGGGATTCGACCGGATTTGGTGGAACGACCTACGGCCGGACAGTGACAGGATTGCCCCCTATCCAAACTTGGACTGAGCTAAAGGCCACCCTCCAGGCGTCATTCATTTATCCCACTTATGAGCACGACCGTTTTGCTCGTGTTCAGTCTCTCAGGCAGGACACCTCATCGGTAGTGGAGTATATGGAGCAGTTTCAGCTTCTGTCCACCCGAGCAAGCCTTCCCGAGGCGGAGGATCAGCGGGTCAACCACTATATATTGGAACTGCAGCCATACATTCAGCACGATCTCGGCCTGAGTGAGATACCGACTTTTCTGAAGGCGATCAAGTATGCGGCCAAGGTTGAGGCCTACCACACAGCGCCCGCAACTCTTTCGGCCTCACGGGCTCCACTTACACCTACTTCTGCCCCAGCTCCTTCTCCAGTGGCGACGTGAATCCCTTTTTCCACTACTCCCGCAGCTCCAGGGCCTTTCCTACCTTCCGGAGCTACAACTCTAGCAATATTGGTCACCGAGCTTCTGATTGCTCTCTCTCACAACGCCGCGCATTATTGACGATGGATCATCCACCTGACTATTTGGACGCATCCAAGGAGCTTCCCCAGCATGCCTTGAATCAAGGACGAACTCTTACCAAGGAGGGGGGATTGATGTGGATCGAAGGCATTTTTGTTAATTTTTTTTGGCATATTAGTAGTTTATTTTCTTTTTACTATTTTTCTTTATTTTTGTTATTGTATATTTTCTTCTGTTTTGCTCAAGTATTTAAAGGTAAGGAGTAGTAATGGCATTTTTATAATTAGAGCCTTAGGTTGGAGCCTAAGCCTCCCCTTAAAATACTCTCATGTAAGCCTCAATTGAGGTAGACTTAAATTTCTCTCTCTAAAGTGTGTGTTTAAATATTTGTAAGAGCCTTTTTACGTGTAGTTTACATCAGAATAAGGTATTTACCCTTTAAATACTCCCATGTAAGCCTCATTTGAGGTAGACTTAAATTTCTCTCTCTAAAGTGTGTCTTTAAATATTTGTAAGAGCCTTTTTACGTATAGTTTACGTCAAAATAAGGTATTTACAGGGGAATGGTAGGGTCTAGAGTCATCCTTATAAAGGGAAATGGGCCTAGGCCCATGTGATGTTATAAGACGCACCACATGTGACCTAACAGCACTCCCTTACACCTTTTTCCTAAAATGCCCCCTTCTAGATACAACCATTAAACCTCTTAAAAAATGGAAAATACAATAAAGCTAAAGATGGAAATAAAAGCAAACATTTACTAAATGACTAATGTGTACTATACTTAATTTCTATCACCTTCCCCTCCATAGAATGAGTTCGACCTCGAACTTAAAGAGGCTCTCCATCCATATCCAGATCAATGATATGGGTGATGACTGCTTGATGCTCGGTAGGTGGTTCCCCTATTTCTTCACACTCGATAGCCTCAGCGGTTGCCACCAAGGCCTTCTTCTTCTTTGGATACACGAAAGCCCTATGTCCCAATTGGCCACACTCGAAACATTTGATGATATATGTCGGCGGAGGGGGATCATTAGGACTGATTGGTCCCACGGTTGGTTGATGCGTGGGAGGGACTTTCTCTTGTCAGTAGTACTCTTCCACACGTGTTGCATACTCAATAGCACATTGAAGTGTGGGGATGTCTAGAAGTCCGAGCTCATGCTTAATATGGGCTTGCAACCCGTGAATATAGTGGCCTATCCGTTGTTCCTCATTTTCCCCAAGTGTCACGCGTGTGCAAGGGCGGAATTGTTTCGATGCAAATCTACAAATGTGGAAGAGTTATTGTTACAACTTACACTACACAACAACAACAAATAAACTAAACTAATGAAATAGTTTCTTTCTCTCTCTATTCTCAATTCTGAATATTCAAGGTGTAATTACAAATGAGGGTCAAGGGACGATTTATAGGAGAAGTTAGTTTGCTAGCCAAGCTAATACCCAAAAAGACCAATAAGGACAACTAAAGGGCAAACCCAGTGCACGAGGCTCCCGCCACTGCGGGGTACTAGGGGGTTGGATGTACGCATCCTTACCCCTGCATACGCAGAGAGGCTGTTTCCATGACTCAAACCCGTGACCTCCAGGTCACAACGGGGGCAACCTTACCTTACCCAAAAAGACCAAAAAGGGAAACTAAAAACTAAAAATGACTCATTAGCACCAAATATGCTTGGAGACTAATAAAAGAATAAAAATAAAAGAATATGACAATAAATCCTAAATTAAAAATAGAAAATAAAAGATAGTCTTCTCCCAAAAGCACAATCACGCGTCACGTGTCACTATATATCCCATACACATCATGTTTAGTGTAATCACGAACGGAGGAGGCGGCTTGGCGTAGACCCTGAATGCGTGCATATAGAACTAGCTCGTAAGAGGTGGGCAAGAAGGCAGTGCGCAAGTGTTTGCACATTTTGGACCACGAACGGATGGCGGCTTTTCCATGGTCAGCCCTCTCTCCAACCACATCATCTCACCACACCTTGGCTAGCCCTTGCAATTTGGTGGCCACTAGCTTCACGCACTTGTACCTCATTATGTTCTTGTACTCGAAGGCCTTCTCAATTATATCTAGTCAATTAATAGAAGAATCCAGGTCCATATGGCCATCAAAAGTGGGGACATCAACACAAATATCTCAATTTAGACTTTTCTCAAGGAGCCTAAGTACTCGGCCCAAATGATCGTGTCCATTAGCCACTTCTCGGCCTTCATCCTCCATGTCTCCTTCATTATCATCATCCAATGACTCATCAAAGGCTCCCAACGTGCAAGGCCTACACCCTCCCAAGTGCTCTCGCATGGCTTGTCCTTTAGCCACCTTCCTCCCAAGTGTGGGACTCTTCCAAGGGGAATCATTCATAAGATGGCCCTTCTCGAAGAAAATGAAGCAATGAAGTAGATCAAGCGTGACAAAGGGGTTCAACTTCGGACTAGCATAACCCATCTTCCCACTCGGGGCATTGGCGGGGAAATTCTATTCGACGCTCGTCGATGTGTCCCGAATACAACTCCACCCTCTCATCAGAGGGCGTACCGGTAAAATTCCCAAACACAACAAGTCCGGCGAAGGGAGGAGGTTTTTGGATCTATTGTTGGACCTTCCGACCTCAATCTCGGTTACATTTGAGTGGGTCGCAAGGGGCAATGTGTGGAGTCCATGTCAAATGGTAATCGGGGTAATTTGAGAGGTGGTCGGCCTTCAACGAGTACTACTTCAGGCCTAAAGGGTGGTCCGGTGGGGTCTGTTGCGTGGTGGTTAGGTGTAGCGGGGTGGGAGACCTTTGCAGGTGGGGTGAAAATCATAGGAGGAGTTGCTAAAACTTTTCCCTCGTCGATGGGGAACACTGGGAGCTGGAATAGGCAGGTTTGGACATTAATAGTGGGTGAAAAAGTTTGCGGGACAGAATCACCCATAAAATCATGATGGCGACTAGAACTGGTTGGGAGGGAGGAGTGCACAACAGGGGAGGGGTCTTCGATACCCTCGGACCACCTGGTTGCAGCGGTCAAGACTCAAGGGTGTCTAGGAGTGCTACCGGTTGTTGCGGAATGTGGAGGAGCTATGCGCGTGTGGGGGGGGGGGGGGGGGGGGGGGGTACCCATTGCCAAACTTCTTATCTCGTACATCATACATTCTAGAGTGTTTTGAAGAGATGAGACCCTTCTTTCCATTTAAGTTGATTGGGGTTCCTTTTGGGGGCCATTGTAAAGTGTGTAAGATTTTTGTTGGGGTTTTATAACAACACACAACAACGAGAGGAGAAAACCTAAATTTGATACGAATTTAACGTAAACACGACCAATGGTACTGTAAAGAAATAGGCAAATAAGCTAAACTTGAAAAGGAGAATATATTGAATGCTTTACATCATACAGCATAGGGTATTTATAAGGGGGATGGAAGGGTCTAGAGTCATCCTTAACAAGAGAATGGGCCAAGGCCCATGTGATGTTATAAGAGGCGTCACATGCGACCTGGAAGCACTCTCTTAGAACTTTCCTAAAATGCCCCCTTCTGTAAACAACCATTAACCCTCTAAAAAAAGGAAAATACATTAAAGCTAAAGATGGAAATAAAAGTAAACATTTACTAAATGACTAATGTGTCCTGTACTTGATTTCTATCAATTTCACTTGTCACTTGCTATTATTGTGGCGAAGGATGAAGCTAATTGCACATGATTTTAAAGTTGCTTCAAGGTTGTGTTCACGATTGAGAGCTTACCTTTGTGTTGGACCGTAATTATGGTCTTCCTGAAGCTCTCCCCAAAAATATTTCCAGAGGACCATCATTCATATCGTATACAACCCTTGAAAAGTAATCTTAGAAATATATCTACTGGAACGTATTCAATGATATTATGTGCCAGTGGTGTATATTCAAGTTTTGAGATGTTAAGTATGCGTCAACAAGGGAAACGATCGACTTAAAAATGGTTGATTTAAAGAAGTGCGGGAGAGTAAATAAAAAGATTTATTTTTTACTACGAACTAATGGACAAATGTGTTTTTCATCATCCACCAGTACGTAACTTTATTCAAATGTTGTCGAGTCTTTTAAATCTTGAATACAGATGTTAGACATCTTTTTATAAGAAGGGTGGTTGATGTTATCCGTGTGAAAATGATGAATTTGATGTTCAAGCGCAGAAATAAGCCTATAAATAGGACTCCCTCGTATACATACCTGCGTATGTTCTTTAAATTGCACGAGACCCACGATTAAAACCATCAAAAGCTAATATTCTCTCACCTCTCTCCTTTATCCCAGCAAATGTCCACTCCCTCACCTCTCGCCTCTGTCATCTAAACAGAACCGCAGGTCACGATTTCCAAGATATTGAAAGCTTGCGTAACCAACCATTTACAAACCAACCTTTACAAAACATAAATAATACTTGTAAAAAAAAAAAGCGTAACCAACACTCTTTACTCCATCCTTCTTTTTACATGTAAAAAAAAAAAAAAAAAGCTAACGTCCCTTTAAAAGTCTTGACATAAAAAATAATACCTGTAGCCATTCCTTTTCTTTATATCACCTGAACTCGTATATTTTTGAGTTTTGTAACTCTTGTAGTCTTGTGAATAAATGAATGGCATAGGAATGTAGAGAGAGCACGGGCGCCAAAAGAATTAAAGAAGTGAAGAATATGAATGAGCATAGTTGCATTAATCACACAATAAATGGAAGATTCAAGACAATAGATTTCAAAAAACAATTCATAAAAAATGGAGTACCTGGCGAATTGAAGAGACCAGTAAAAGTACTGGCAAATCTTCTCGAGAATGGTGGTGCTTATCTCCGGGAAAGTAACTTCTCCGTGTTCCGTTTCAGCGAAACCCCCTGTAACAAGAGAAAATTTTGATTTAATAAAACCCTAAGATAGGTTTGATGAATAATAATTAAAAAAAGCGAGGAACCTGGGGAGGTTAGCATGTTTCGAATAGTCTGGGAAACCATGGCGGCCTTCTTGTCGATGATGAATTCGAATCCCTCCGCGCTTATCAGCTTCACCGTCTCTTCCTTCTTCATTTTTTTCCGATGGAACCAAAACTTTCTCAACGCCTACAGATGTCGATGTCGGGAAAAAAGAATGGAAACAAAGTATTTATTATATATACAACAAATGCTAACACACGTGTCACCTCTCCTATAAAGGGTATACTCACTAATTAAAGAGCACTTACTTCCTTTAAATAACCACCTACTAAATGTTAATTTCCACTAGAGGACCACATAAAAGCATTAAATTAAATAAGGAAATTAATAGGGAGATTCGGTTCGAGTCAGATACGGATTATGTTATTGTGTCCTTCAAATGGGTCCACGAATCGGGTCCTGTAGCATCACTCATTAAATAAAACTATCGTAATGAAATGAATCAGATGGTTGTTTTCCTAATTTGAGACGGTTATTTTTTTTTATAATGTTGCAGATCACATGGATAGGGTCCGTTTGGTTGGCATAATTTGCCTAGGCAAATGCCAAAAAGTTGGCAAATATGAAAATTTGCCCACATTTTGGCTGTTTGGTTGCATAATTTGCCTAGGCATTATTTGCCAATGTACAACACCTCCTATGCACAATCTGTGGGCAAATTTTGCTTATGAGTGGGAAATATTTGCCCACAAATTTGCCAACTTCTTAAACGATTTTAATGTTTTAAAAAATAATTTAAAAACTGTTTTAAATAATTAAAAAACTGTTATGAATATTTACAAATTGTTTTGTAATGTTTCAAAAACTGTTTTTAATATTATTAAAAAATGTTAAGAAAATGTTTACAATTTTTTTAAAAAACCGTATTAACAAAATATTGTAAAAACTGTTTTTGAAAAATCGTAATATAAAAATATTGTAAAACAGTTTTTAACATTTTTAAAAACTGTTTTGGATATATTATAAAAACTGTTTTAAAACATTTTTTAAAACAGTTTTAAAGAGTTTAAAAAAATTGTTGTGAATGTTTAAAAACTGTTTTGTAATGTTTTGAAAACTGCTTTTAATATTATAAAAAATTGTTAAGAGAATGTTTTACAAATTTTTTGAAAAATCGTAATATAAAAATATTGTAAAACAGTTTTTAACATTTTTAAAAATTGTTTTGGATATATTATAAAAACTGTTTTAAAGTTTTAAAAAATATTTTAAAACTGTTTTAAAGAGTTTAAAAAAACTGTTGTGAATGTTTAAAATTTGTTTTGTAATATTTTAAAAACTGTTTTTGATATTATAAAAAATTGTTAAGAGAATGTTTTACAAATTTTTTAACATTTTTGAATATAATATAAAAACTGTAATATAAAAATATTGCAAAAACTATTTTTAACATTTTTGAATATAATATAAAAATTGTTTTTAAATAAATTAATTGGATTGACTTTAATTTCGCCTAATGTTGTTTGATAGCGTCATCTGAATTTGCCTAGGTAAAATTTGTCTGGACAAATTTTGCCATGCCCACGTTTTTGTCCACTAACAACCAAACGGACCCTAAGAGTCCGTTTGGTTGATAATGGGCAAAAGAGTGGGTATGAGGCAAATTTTACCTAATTTTTTTCACATGAGTCTATCAAATAACCATTAGGCGAAATTAAAGTCAATCCAATTAATTTATTTAAAAACAGTTCTTATATTATATTCAAAAATGTTAAAAACAGTTTTTATAATATTTTTATATTACGATTTTTAAAAAAAATTGTAAAACATTTTCTTAACAATTTTTTATAATATTAAAAACACTTTTTAAAATATTACAAAACAATTTTTAAATATTCTTAACAGTTTTTTTAACTATTTAAAATATTTTTTAATTTTGTTTTTAAACTTTAAAACTGTTTTTATATTATATTCAAAACAGTTTTTAAAAATGTTAAAAACTATTTTTACAATATTTTTATATTACGGTTTTTCAAACAATTTGTAAAACATTCTCTTAACAATTTTTTTATAATATTAAAAACAGTTTTTAAAATATTACAAAACAATTTTTAAACATTCACAACATTTTTTTTAAACTATTTAAAACAGTTTTAAAAAATGTTTTTTAAAACTTTAAAACAGTTTTTATAATATATTCAAAACTGTTTTTAAAAATGTTAAAAACAGTTTTTACAATATTTTTATAATACGATTTTTAAAAAAATTTGTAAAACATTTTCTTAACAATTTTTTTTAATATTAAAAATAGTTTTCAAAACATTACAAAATAGTTTTTTTAACTATTTAAAATAGTTTTTAAAATTATTTTTTTAAACTTTAAAACTGTTTTTATAATATATTCACAATAGTTTATAAAAATGTTAAAAACAGTTTTTACAATATTTTGTTAATACGATTTTTAAAAAAATTTGTAAAACATTTTCTTAACAATTTTTTATAATATTAAAAACAGTCTTTAAAACATTGCAAAACAGTTTTTAAATATTCATAACAGTTTTTTAATTATTTAAAACAGTTTTTAAATTATTTTTTAAAACATTAAAACCGTTTAAGAAGTTGACAAATTTGTTGGCAATATATCCCACTCAAATAGGTAAGCAAAATTTGCCCACGGATTGTGCATAGGAGGTGTTGTACATTGGCAAATAATGTCATGGCAAATTGTGTAACCAAACAGTCAAAATGTGGGTAAATTTTCATATTTGCCAACTTTTTGGCATTTACCTAGGCAAAAAGAGCCAACCAAACGGACCCTAAAGGATTGGAGATTAAAAAAAATGAACTTTTTATAGTGTGAAAAAGGATGCCACGATAGAAAGATTTTTTTCTAGATTAGGTTAAAAGGTGGGATAGAATGTATTTTAAAATTTGGAGATGGCCTAACGACATTGATCCATTTTTATGTTGGCTGCTATAAGATTAAAAGTCTGACAACATATAAACATAGGGTTTAATTGGTTTGATGTTGGAGGTTTCTCAAGTGGGTTTTATAATTGTAGGTGGTAAAAACTACTATGATTGATTCAACACAACTAAGTCGAGCAAAAAGTAAAATCGCGATCACACAAAAAAAATTATATGTAGTTTAGCATTGTGCTTACGTCCATGGGGTCTTCTCTCTCTGCAAAAACTAACTATGTTTCGTACGTTGAGATTGAAGGGCACGCTCATAAATTGTTCGGGTGTTTTAGGGGTACATTGGTCATTGCGAGTTAATGAGACTAAGAGGTGGTGACATACGTGCCAGCCATCATCTATGGTCTCTTTTCAAATCATAACCTTGTCTTGGAAGTTGAACCAGGGTATCAGATGACTTGCCGTCATTTTTTTAAGTGCATTATCACCCTTCATTATTCAAAACGCTCCAAAGTTGTTTTCCTTGTTCATCCACTATAAGTCTTCTTCCTCTCTCTTATTCCTCATTTCTCTACACCTTTACTCTTTATTTTTTCGTCTTGAGTTGAAAAATGTTCTACCTAATGAATGAGAGGTCTATATGAGATTTTAGAGAGTGCTTATTTATCCATTAATGGGTCGTCATAGATTTTGGGAAAAAACTGAATGATTAGTACACCATGAAGGGAGGACAATAGACATTATCTCAATTTATTATTAATCTCGACGTGACCTTCCCTCAAAACCAATTATTTTTGGAGTTTTGTGAATATTATGTGATGTTCCTACTCAATGCACCCAAAATACTTGGAGAATAGTCAACGGAGTGAATAGAATGAATGAGTTATAGGCAACTTAATTGAAGATCCCAGAGATAAAAAACTGCTACATGTGGGTGCTAAGGAAACATAATACTTTTTACATGAAGGCAATGAAGGCGAATAGATTGCTGGTTGTGAATTTTCTTGATTCAAATAAAGATTATTTGTTCTTATGGCTTTGTTGTAAAGCGATGGGAACATTCACCAACCTCCGTAGGTGGTGAACCTTATAGGGGCTTTAGGTGTTCCAATAGAGGACATAAAATAGGTCGATTGTTATTTTCTATTGTCTTTTATTTTGGTCAACCATGTTTTGTATGATTTTTTACTTATGTCGTCCTCCTTTGTTTTGTGTAGAAACTTCAAAAAGAAAATAGCCCGACCAGACCCATGTCAATTTTGAGTAATTAAGCAAAGCCTAGAAGCTTAAGAGGCCTCTATTGGTTGGTGCCGAACATATGAGGTCGATATCTCTATTATTGGAGTACACCAACACCACCACTTCATTCATTGCCAAGCCTATAGACAAAGAGCCTGAAATCTTAGTTCCTTTTGGTGATACCACTTCAGGCGCCTTTGAGTTCATGGACATCACCTCGATCCCCGTTGTTATCCATTCTACCTAAAAAAAGAAATGCACCCGAGAAGAAGAATCCCCAATCCGTTAGATGAGTCTGACATCCCCACTTCTCCAAAAGCTCAGTTCTCCAAGAGAAGGGTGGTCAGGGACCCCCTGACCCTATTAATTTAGGGGACTCCCCCAAAAAATCATAAGCCTGACTTACGAAGAAGAGTAAGATTGGTACTGGTCTTGTTATTTTTTCTGTCGTTGGATGCCCCCAGTAAGGGTAAGGGCACTCTTATGATGCTGGTTGACAATAATCTTGATTTGGCCCTCGCTTTGCTAATGGTAGACAAACTATCCAACGACTAGTTGGTTTCCCACAACACTCATGCATTATTTTTTGTAAGCCTCATGTAACGCCGCGACCAAAATTTACGGGTTATCCATGGGATAACCCGATCCGACCTGAGCGTTAGGTGTGAAGTGCAATGGAACAACCTATATAATGTTGCTAGTCCAGTTTTATTTTAGTAATCATTTCACTTGTTAGCATGTGATTTCGGTTTCAAGTTAAACTACGTGAGGGGCCCATGGGGAGAACCCCAAAGTCCAAGTAAGCAAGGCTACTAATGTAAACATAAATAAAATATACTTACCTATATAACGCCACCAAAATACGAAATCGCTCCTAACCTGGCGTAATAAAGCAAGGGTGTGAGCTTATGCCCAGTGGGATTTATACAAGCGGTATAAAAACGAATGGCAGAAAGGAATACTCACACGCTAAAACCATATGCATGCAAAAATATGTATATATCTACATACGTATACCTTTTAAAAATACAAATTCCAATGCATTAACCGTTCTACTTTTGAAAACCTTACTTATCCAGATTAAATTACCTTAATCTTGTAAAGACTTCCTTTATTCATACTTAACATTTCCCACTTTATTGAATACACCCAATTAACACTTGAAACCACTACACTTGATTTATCCAACCACATTCCTTTATAGTAATTTAACCCTTTCATTCATTTTAATACACTTTAGTATTTTCACTGAAAATCACCATTTCAACACATGCATTCATTGTGTTAGAAAATACTTATTTAATATTTAAAAATTCTTTTTACAACACATTCTTGTGTTAAATGTGGGTTTAACCATTTAGGTTGCTTAACCACCCAATTACCCACTTTCTTTACCCTTTTTCCTTATCTTATGGACATTAGTAGATTTACGCATTAACTTGTCCATTTCACATTTATCGGAACATTTATTACATTCATTCAAGTTAGGTTGTATTAACACATTTTATCACACAACCCATTTCTTGGCACATTCCATATTTCCTTTATATTTTCTCAGAATCTTCCTACACCACATACTTCCACGGGCTCCACACCGTCGACTATGCTCACCATATACTCTGGCCAGTGATTTAGGTTCACCCGAGGGCTCCAGGCCCTTCTTGCTTTATCCCGGTGTCATCCGAGTTCATTTTCATTTGTTTTAACATTTTACAAATGTCTACATTATTCCACTTATCCTTTTTATCCCGCTGAAGCTAAAACCCGGAACTTTATCGCCCCAATTTGTGTTACACTTTGAAATTTTACCATTTCATGTCCTTTTACACTTTAACCTTGATTTTTATTCTATAAATCATATTCATTTAGTATCACTTTGTGCAACACGCTTTCCAATATTTTTATTCCATAAAAATATTCCACTTTAAGTAAAATTATCATTCTACCTATTTATTTCCAAAACCACCATTTATTCTATTTTCACAAGTGTTAATTTTACCAAAAATAATATTAAGTTATTCATACCAACTTCTTAAGTGTTTTTAACCCTTTAACACCATTTTACACTTGGAGTAGTGTCTTTCTTAATTAGAAACACTTTTACATCTTTAAAACCCCACTTAAATCCATAAGTGTTAATATTTCATAACATTAGTAAGTTACACTCACTAACCATTCCATTTTTACCCATTAACACTTAATTAATAATTTTATCAATATTTTTCCACAACATACATTCCTTCACTTTCTTCATTCAAGAAATGCAATTAAACTTAAGACTACTTTTACAAGAAAATACCATTTATTTTTGTTAACATGTGTAGTCTTATAATTTCATACTCATTATACCCTTTAGTCTCAATTCCACACACCTTGAAGACTATCTTATTCTTATTTTGTGTTTAAACTCAACAAAACCTTCTCTAAACTTGTTTATACATCTAACATCAAAATACTACAAGTTTATATGCATGAGAAGATGGATTTTAAATTCAAAAATCCTACTACATGGTTTAAACATATTTATCATCATGGAAAGCCATTATACTTGCAAAAATATATTCTTAAGGCACAAAGGACATTTTTATTTATCCAATCTTAACAAATGTCCATTTTTCATAAATTTATCATTTTGCAAGAAACATTAATTCACCAATGTTTATCTAAATATGACATTATTTTCAAACGGTTTGTTTCATGAAGTGTTTATCACCAATATTTTTAAAAATTACCATTTTCATAAAAATACCATATCATTTTCTAACAAATTACATCAATTGCCAATATTTTATTTCATATAATGTTTTTCATTAACATTTCCAGAAAATACACAATTGTCACAAAACACCCACTTTACTATTTCAAAACCTTGAAATAACTATTCATTCCTTATTTTTAACAAACTAATATTTTTCAACATTTTTATTCCATAAAAATATTTATTATTTTCTACACAACAATTATACCATTAAACTATATACACTGTACTAAAATAGTCTAGTTACAAGACTATAATGCAAAAATTATATTCTTACACTAAGAGTAAGGTTTACCCACCTCTAATGGTTTCAATGGTGGTGTTGGTATAGGAGGAGAAACTCCCACCTCCAAACGTGGCCTCAAGGGGTTACCAATGCATCGTCCAAAGCTCTAAGCTAAGAACTCACTTCAAGTACATTAAAACCCACCTTCTTCTTCTCCAAAATCCTCCCATACTCTTCCTAAAATTCGTAGCTCTTCTTTGTCCATGGTGTAAATAGGTTTTTTTGGTTCAAATATGGTGGAACACACCCTAAAAATGGTGGTTTATGGTTAGTGTAGGGTGGAGGAGTGGTGGCTTGGTAGTGGGTGGTGGTGGAAGACCGCACACCTCTCTCTATCTCTATCACACACTCTCTCTCATTCTTCCATCTTCTCCCAACACAAATAAACCCCAAATAACCCAAACAACACCTTATAAAAAAAACTTAAGCCGAAAATCCCATTTTACCCTTTCGAATTGATCTAGGCTCGACAACACATAAAATCAACACTCCAAACTGTGAGAGCGCACAAGGGCAGTCTGATCTAAAAACTCGACCAACGTCGTTAGAACGACTTATGTTATGTCGTTCAATATATAGATCGCGCGACCTGCTACTGTAAACCAGTAGCTAGGCCTGTAAATTGAGCGCCCGAGGCCTGAAGCCCTCCCGTTCGGCCCGCTATTTTCGGGTCGATCTTTATTTGAGTTTGAGCCGAGCCTGAGCCAAAATTTCAAGCCCGAATGAATTTCGGGCCGAGCTTGAGCCGAACCTCGCCAAGCCCGAATTGGGCCCGAAGCCCGAACTTCATATTTATAAATAAATAAATAAATAATTTATATAATATAACATATTTATGTTAACATTGTTTAATTAGGTTTCGTTCTTTTATTTCATTTACGACTTTTAAAAAAAAAATCATTTGTCATAATACATTAGATTACATGTGATTTTCAATTTTGTGATTTTATTGTTATTCTCATTATGGGTATTTGATTTAATAATCGCTCAAGTCACAATATGCCTTTGTTAGTGATCAAATTTCGCTAAATGTATGAAATTTAATAAGCATTTGTAGGTTTTCACTCTTATTTCCCTCATTTTAATTTAATATATTTCATAATTATATATTTTATTTCATGAAATATCAATTAGATTTTAATGTGTAACTATGTCCATGATGGAAATACAAGAAAAAAAAATTAATTCAAACTTTTTTAATAAAAAAAATTGAAATTGGGCCTGCCCGAAATCGGGCCCGAAGCCCGTAATATATATGAGCCGAGTTCGGGCCTAGGTTGGAAAAAGTAATTCGGGCCGAGCTCGGGCTTGAGCATGGGTAAGTGAGTTCGGGCCAAGCCTGAGCAACCCCAAGCCCGGCTCACCCAGCCCGATTTACAACCCTACCAGTAGCACATCGTTAGAATCCCTGCTTTTAACGACCCATCTCGCGACCTGTGTATTGTCATTCGAACAACATCCTATGTCGTTTGAACAACCCTATTTCTTTTTTTTCTTTTTTTTTCTCTAACTTGCACCCCGTAATTTTTCCACATTTATAATTAACTCCTCCTCAATTATAACCAATATATAATTTAATTAATTTACTGGGGCGGGATATTACAAACTTCCCTCCTTGGGGAATTTCGTCCCCAAAATTCTCGCTCCATTAATCCTCAACTTCATGGGGTCCACCAACTTCCATCTTAAGTCCTAGGAATCCTCTAAGGCAATTCATCGAAGTCCTTAGCATTAAATCCGACAAATATTTAACCTGCAACATGCTTTAGTGCTCACTATTTCGTCAACCATGCCATTACATAATTTACGCCGAGTCTTCACTCGCCTTATGATCAAGTTCAAACCATTCCTAGCACTACATATGCTAGTACATATGGCATACCGGTGCCATTACGGGCAAACCATCTCTAGCGATCAACGCTCTCCTAAAGCACATCATGATATGACCATCGGTCGTATATGCCACAAAAATTAATTTCTAGCTTAGGATCGCACATTCTGTGTCTCGCAAATTCTCAGGTTATCCCAACTATATAACTCACATGAATTTTTCGATAACCATACCATGTCCTTCTCTCGCTCCGAGGAGGAATAAATCCATCAAATCATTATTGTATATCTGGTTTACACCTTTCGTTGCGTTACTCTGATGAACCTGACACTACCGTAGGTGTATCATCCTTGAGTACTCACTAGAGTCTAATTCTAATCCACTCACCATGGAAAATTAATCTCGTATGCTAAATTTTCCTCGATTTCTAACACTATACTGTATCATCAAGCTGTTATACCGCTCATCATAACCTAAGCCACTGACTGTCGAGCCAACCAGTCGAGAGTCCACTAGTCTAAGGGAGATTGGTACTATGAACAAACTGAACAGCCAAAAGCGCAGCCACCCGTACTTCAAATTTTATGCAATAACAAGAATACCTCATATAAAAGCACACAATTATCGAGCTACATTGACCAAACCTGGTCCACCGCGCTCTCCCGGGTTTAACCGGATCGTACCATGACATGACACCAATCTGAATCACCACGTAAGTGAGAATATCGATTATCGAAACCGAAAGGAACACACTTGAGTCAGAGGGACATGCAACGGTCTTAAGGAATTTCGCCCATAGGCAACCAATTCTGAATTATGGAAGTGAACACATACCGTATACTAGAAGTCATGTCACTCATCCTCAAAACTCTCACCGAGCATTACTTCTATCCATATACCCTGGCTTGGGTCACTAGCCGTGATGAATTGAATCCCAACCATTCACTCTTATAATACGAATGCGATCACAATTTACGAATTAGTAGTCCTTGAGGAAGTAAATGTCCGACTTCCCTCCTTGGGAGCAAGGCCCTACCTTTCACACCCTTGATGTAAAAAAATCATTCTGATTGGCGGATATATCACGCCTTATCTACATCGACCTTATTCAAAAACTAGTGACGACGTCACCAACTTATTACACATAGGTTATTATCTACTTTACATATCATGATCGACGTCCCAAACTTCCATGGACACTATTCGGTTCAAGTGAGGCACTCACCTAATCGTGTACTTTGACCACACTAGGTTACCACCAAACTTATTGTCGACTTTCACCCACATAAAATTCACGCAAAATCTTCGTGATGACCACACCCGTTGTCATTGGTACCCTAAGGGTAATTAGTATCACACAGGGCTACATCTTCTAACTCGTACCATCTTGTCAAGATGCGCTAATACCTAATCATTCCACTGCTAAGGCTACTTTAGCATACACTGTTGACACCCCGACATAACAATTATGTCTAATGCTACCCTGCCTTAACTGCCATTTTCAAATCTCCACGTATCATCATCGCTCTAACCTCGAATACGTTTCCTACCACATTCTAAAATCGAGTATCACCATACCCATACTTTTCATTTCATGACATATAAGCTTCACTCTTATAAGGACACAACTGTCTCTCCAACTTAGGGATTACACCACCCATATGTGCCAATTGAAAAGCCATACTCGGCACGTACACTATAGGATTATTAATCTGGGATCATCACCTGATCCTTGACTGACTCAATCATTTCTAGAATGCTACTGCCTCTTCTTATCGGAATTAATTGGTTTCCTAAGAACACCAAACACATTTCATGTGAAAGCCCCAAATTTGAAGACATTTCATCGTCTATATCTTTATCATCTTAGGTGCACTCTTTAAACCTTTCGATACCCATATTAATATTACTTGGTGCTCACAAAGACACGAGTCCACGAGCTTCTATCCATAGTACACCTTAATCCTCGAACACCTTAAGACATCATAAAATTTGATATTTATCCTCAATGATGCCACACACAATTCTTCCTACGGACACCTCGACGTGCCTATGAACTACTCATACATTAAGATCTCCCCGCACCTAGCCGTTACCTCGGCGACTAAAGCGGGTCTCAACTCCTTGATACTAATCTTACCTTTCTTTTAAATGATTGTGACCATAAGTCACGTGCAAACCATAATTAATGCTACTACGGGTCACGAAAGGACATAAGACGTCGCATGCAGCCTATAAACCTCCAGGTCTGCCTGACCCAATCCTTAAATGAATGTTCAACTATGTCAACTAAATTGCCTCACTATGTGAATATCACACCATGTGCCAATCCACGAGTAAAACGCAACAATGTTGATCTTGGTAAGATATGGGCATCGGGTATTGCCTATAAACACCAAGGCCCTCACCACGGATGCCGCACGAGATCCTATTCCTCAATATCATATCATAATCAAGGTACGTGAAACCTAAGTTCTCAACCAAAAGGGCAATACATTTTCACCATAAAATCAATACTTGTGAATGTTATTCAGTTAACTAGTCTCCATACATGAGGTACACGACCATCACCACTAGTGGTAGCGAACACCATTCACTATTGCCACTGACAAGGCTACCTCATCATCAAAGTCATCTCACGATACCTTTCACACAAAAGATTACGGTGTTGCCACTATTAGCCTACACGACTTTATGTGTACACTGAAATACTATGCCCCCAAGGATCGAATCTGCCTAAATACATTACCGGCGTTAACTACCCATAAGCTTCGTACCTAACATTACACCATAAGGAGAAATTAGTAACGGATTTTTTTATGATTAGTAATGGATTTCACCCATTAAAAAATTCTAATGGACATAATGCTTTAGTAATGTTACATAACCGTTGAAAATATCAAAAAAGTATAATTATTAATTTGTTGTCACCTAAAAAACATGCACTATTAAGGAAACTCCCCATCTTATTTTGGTTTAGTTAAAGAGTTCATATTGTAACCATACCTCTCCCTTGTCATCGATCGTCTCAAATTCCCCCTCCTCGATCATCCCTCTCACTTGCGGGCACTCTAGAAAAATTGGGATTTCTCTGATTAAAACTCAGAAGACGATCACCACAACCATAAATTTCGCTGACCTCCCAAAAGTTACTTAGAAAATGGAATATCATCTTTAGATCTAAGCGACGACGACGACGACGAAGAACAGGCATTTGATTCGGAGATAGTGAGAGCTTTACGAGAGGAAGAGAGGCGTTAAAATGCTTTGTTAGCACTTGAAAATGCTCTGAGAGTGATGGAGGTTAAAAGTGATGGAGGCTATGCGAGGGATCGCGTTCACTGGAGTGGCTCCGGATTGGGACAATCGAGTTCCTGAGGATCGTTGGATTCATTAGGTCAACAGATTGGGAACACCTCAGCCTCCACCTTTTACCACTGTTATTCGGGATTCACCAAATATCTAGTTATTCATCTACTCAAAGGTGCATCTTTATTTCGTTAACCTAAATTTACGGTGAATTTGTTTAGATTTATCCCCAAATTATACTGAATTTAACATCTTCATTTGTTTTTCTTTAGCATATCCAATAATGGATTTTATGAAGGTTATCGATCAAATTGTCCGTGAAATGTAAGCTTCGTATTGTTTTATTTAATTTTCAAATTGAATAGATTTAGATCTCATTATTATATTTGTACACATTTGGATTGCAGAAAGAGGGAGGTCAATTTGAAAGTCTTGAAGGTTCCTGAGATCGAACAGAAGGTAAATTTTTTTAGAGATTTGATGATTTTTTATTGTTTAGTTTAACGTGCTCTTGTTGTCATTAGAATGTTTTATTCGTCAATTTGTGAGATAATAACTGTATTTAACAGTATTTCATTGTATTATGCAAATTGTGATTTCTGTAATATAACAATCTCACGTTGTTATACTATGAGTAAATCACAATATAACTCTATTACATTATCATATATTGCAATATATGTGATGAGATAACGTAATTATATTTAATAATATTTTTGTCTCAAATTAATAGTCATTATTTGAAAACGATGATTTTAAGGATTTACTCAATCAGTGACCAATGCCAAGACTTGTTCACTATTGTTGATTATGTCCAAAAAAGGAAAAAACATTAAGTTGGGACGTAGGGAGTAGTGTTTTCGTAATATAACGGTTTGTGAGTAAATTATCATTCTATTACGTCATTTTATTCTGCAAATTGTGTGATAGTATAACTGTATTTAATAGTATCTCTGTAATATAATAGTCTCACAATATTATAATATGACTAAATCGCATTATAAATTTGTAATATTACATTTTTATATTCTGCAACTTGTGTAACAAATTTAATAGTATTTTCATCCCATATCAGTCTCACATTACTATGTTTGTTCAACGAGTGACCGCATCCTAACGACAAAATGTCTTGAACAACATACTTTAAAAAAAAAATAAGTGGTATAACCTAATGACTAAAGGTTTTAAAAGAATTCACTTTTTTTAAATATGGAATACCTACATGTATGCATTTATATACAAAGTATGGAAGATTATAGTAGTTTTTATATGAAGAATAAAACGATGTGTCTCCTTCCCCCCCCCCCCTCTCTCTCTCTCTCTCTCTCTCTCTCTATATATATATATATATATATATATATATATATATATATATATATATATATATATATATATATATATATATATATAATTTTAAAAATATATTTATTTATCGACATGTCTCTGTCGTGTCGTGTCGTGTCCTAGTTTTTTTAGATTTGTCGTGTCTCCGACACGACACGACATGATATGGGGGAGACATGTTCCCTATAATGGTTAATTTTTCAGTTATTGTGAATGGTAGGTCGAGAGCAGAATTTAAGGGATTAAGATGAGGGGACTGTATGGGGGATGATATTTTGAGTAGGATTGTGGAGAAAGCGTTGTGACGTGTGGTTATGGTGAGAGTACCAAAGTTCCACACGTGCACTTCGAAATAAACACACACAAACCTTTCTCACCAATCAGTGACCTAGGTTTTATTTTCTTACAATTCCACACTTGAAACGGGGGCATAATAAGTGACCTAGGTTTATTTATATACTAAGCTTATTTATTTGGTATGCTCGGAGCCTTTTCAATCTCATCCTCTACGAGTACACTTGAGCTGATACAATCCAATCTAACATTTGTTAAAACAAGCAATTTCATGCCCTTTTTTTGTACTCTGGTATTCAATACTATGCTTGTGGTGGTTGTGAGTGGAATTGGGTTGTTGTTGCTAGGTGATGACTTTTCGAGATGAAATAACACTACACCAAAATAGCTGACTTGTTAAGGTCTTTGACCGTGACAAGTCCAACTCGCCAAGGTCTTTGACTGTTACAAGTCTGGGGGTGACAACTGCCTTTGTCACATACTTGTCACGGTCCTACCACGGTCTTTGACCTTGACAAAGTAAAATTTTGACAAGTTTATTTGTCACGGTTTTTTACCGTGACAATTCTGGCCTGAATTTAAAAACAAAATGTTGGGTAGTATGGCCACTGCCACTGCCCAACAGTATATTTGTACCTGTTATAGCAAAATTGTATCTGTCCAAACAACATATATCCAAATAAAATAGAAATAATATACCAATCATGGCATATATAATCCATATCCAAATAAAATAGAAATGCAGATATCCATATCCAAGCCAACATGTACCAAAATAAAAAAAATACAAATACAATCAAATATCCAAGTAAAAAGATAGAAATAATTTCATGAAGAAGGAGCAGGTCGGAGGAGGAAGGAAGGCCACACGACATATGAATTGAAACACCCACTACAGGAATATTGATTTTTTCCGGCATAAATTAAATGTCGAGAAAAGCACTAAAAATGTCGGTAACACTTTTAGCGGCATTTCCACAAGTGCGGTAATAGCCAATGTGGTAAAAGAACAACGACATTTTAAAAAATGCCGCAAAAAGTTAGTGGCACTTTTGGCGGCATTTCCACAATTGCGGTAGTCAATGTGGTAAAAGAACAACGGTATTTTTTAAAAATGCCGCAAAAAATTAGAGCCAATTTTAAGCATTTATATTAATGCTGGTAATAACATTTTAGCGGCATTAAAAAAATGTTGATAATAACCTTTGACAACACCTATTAAATGTTCAAAACACTTTTTGATGCACTAAAAAAATGTCGAGAATGATAATAGTGGCATTAAACAAAATATTGATATTATTTTGCAATTTATGGCAGGGAACTAGTGTTAAAAAATTATTTATAATAAGTATTGTATTTATGTGCAAATACATACCGTAACATTAAATTAAGAGGACAATAATAAAATTAAAACACCATTAAATTAAAACCAATAGCATTCATCGCAAATAAACATAATTGTTCTTGGAATAATTATCCATCCACAAAATAGAATTGTATCACATGCCCAATAAGAAAAAATGGGGAAACATGAAGCGAAATGAAATTTTATATAATGTGCGGTCCTTCTTCATCAAAGTCAAACATCCTCTTCGACCTACAAATAAAAAAGTCAATCGTTAGTCATTTATACTTATTCTCTAGTATTTTACTTAAAAAATTAAAATTAAAATTAAAAATTAGCACATTAGCAATATACCTCGATACAGTTGAATGATATGCTTCTCCAATTGTGGACTTGTTTCCATAAGGTCCAGGCAATGGATCATTTGCTATAAATGTTTTCTCAATATATACTTCCCAAAAGTCTTCACCCAATGGCGTACACCCTACTTTTGTTCAAGGGTCCTTGCTCACGATGAATCCACGTGCCACAACCACTTTTAGAAGTTCGAAAGTAATAAGGTCTACAATTTTAGGAAGTGCATTATTTGAGACCATTTGTCATGGTTGATGGTGCTTCTTCTTCTTCTTTGATGGTTCTTTATACAAATAAGATGAATATGTCATCAATCATATATTACTGGAAAAAAATCGACAAAGTTTTATTTATTTTTAAGACATCCCAAAATTTTTAAGACTATATATAACCAAATAAATCAACAAACCCAATGTCAAGTATACATAAACTCTCCAAGAAATTGTAGATAAATTGTGCCCTTTAAAATCCTTTAAATTAGTGACATACCTGAATTGAAGTAGCATTTGTTTGTTCACTAACACGAGCAGCAGTCTCGGGGGCAGCCGAGTGTTGAGAATTTGCAATCTACAAAAAATGAATTATTTCAGTCATGAAAACGTAGTCTTAAATTATGATTTTAAAAAGTAGTCATCTACTTACCTATTGAGATGGAGCTAAATGGTGATTTAATTGTGGTACCACTGCAGGTTGAAATTGGTTGGTTTCTTCTAATTGTTGCTCAGGTTGCAAAATAGACCTATAAACAAAATAAGAATTTTTATTAATAGGTAAAATGACGTCTTGGAGTGCCATTATTCTTTTATACTTAGTGTGGGAGAAATGTTTATAAGTGAAAGAAAAATTGGATCAGAGCTTTGTCAACAAGTATGCATTACGAAATCACTTTGATTGACATCTTATTTTACTTATTGTTTAATATCATGATGATGATGATTGACTGATTTATCTAATATGTATTTATTTCATAAGTTTCATGTTATGCAGCATAAGTTTTGTAGTCATAAGTTTTATTTTCAAACTTTTAGGAAATAGTTAAGGAATTATCTTTTTTGTTTCTTAGTTTATCCTTGTGTCTTTTATTAGAATTAAAGACTCTGGTGAGTTAACATGTTGAATAGACTTTGAAATCAGATCTTAGAGGCCAACTCATATATTTTTGTTTCGTTGGGTCAAATCGGGTACAATCACTCCCTCTCTCATTAGCAAGACATTTAGGCTGAACATTATATATTAAAACGAGTACCCTTACACTACAGAGACATTTCATAGTTGCAACATTGTTCTTCATGAGATTGTAGTTGGTCAAGTTACCATAAACGAGAAGAATGAATTGAAGTAAAAGTATTTCATAAAGATTTACTACATGATCCGTATAATGTTTTCTGACAGCGTTAACACTCGCCACTACTCTTCCATGTCTTACAGTTGCACGTTCTTATATGTTATTGGTAAAGTCTTGACTTTGGACATGGGTTGTCTCATGTATAGGTCGATGTGCGATGTGATCACCAGGAGAGGGAAGAAGCCCCCCTCCATATTGTATGGTCTTTTCATTCACTGACTACTTAAGAATGAGAATGCCCACATCATTTCAAATGAGAACAAGGAAAACACTAATAAAATTTTCACCTACACTTCATTCTATTCGAAGAGGAAGTAGTCAGCACAAGATGACAATGTGTAGGAACTTGACGAAGTTAAAGAAGGTCTCGTAGGTGAACAATGTTCTTCATCCCAACAGAGATCTTGAGATACACCCTCACTGCCTTCGGGTGGATTACGCATCCCCAACGAGCATATTGTTCAGATATCTAATAGGGTTGCACCTCATCTCTCAAAAGTTATATATGGCACTACAACTCGAGTCATTCCAGCAGGCTCAAATATTTGTTTTCATTTTTTTTCTTAGTTCGATGCATCACACTTAATATTGTAAGAGTTTACGTTTTTATGTAGAATTATAGTTCATTCATATTCTCATGAATCAATCAAATGAAATATATTTTGTTTGGGGCAAGTTGACTTCTTATACTTAATCATTACTTACATTTTTACTTACTTTGTATGCATAACTCGACATGGAAATAAAGAGTTGATTTACCTACTTGTATTCTGTTATTTTCAGTTAGTATCCATTAAATTATCCCTAGGTTATTACATTTATGTTAATTTCCCATCACAAAGTACTCATTAATAAATAAATATCCCATCATAAAGTAAGAAAATTACACCTAATTAATAGAAAAAACCGAGGGAAACTTACAGTCGCAACTCAAATTTTGTAATCGATCAGTTACTTTAAGATCATTATTCAACTATTAAAGTCACACTCTAGCTTCCAACATGATTTCTCTAGCTGCAGCTACAACACCTAAATAAAATAAACAAAAATAATATAAGCTTCAGTGTAAGTAATTATCACTTACTACAGAAACAGTATATATACATACTCGGTGGTAAAGCAAAGCAAAAATCAGTGATCAAGGAAATTTTTGCATTCCCAGACCAGGACACATCAATACTTGCATTCCCATTTATTTGACCCTTACTAGATAAAATGCACAATGCTTTATCTCACCTTTCAAGTCCCCCTTTAATGCGTGTTCCCTTTTCCTGTCTCCCTATTCTTACATTTACTCATAATCTCAGGATAATTTTGTCTCAATAGATTTTATGTCATGTTATTAAGTATCTACTACAGGAAAATATAATATGAAGCGGGATACATACTCTTACTGCCATTAAGCTATCAACAAGTCTTAGAGAACGAAGTTGAGATGGATCGTGGATTTCAACCAACTTCCAACTCTTAGGTCTTTCTAGCTCATCCTTAATTCTAGGTTTCTTTTTTTTTTTACTATAAGGCTACAGTACTAGAATCCAAGGGGGCAAAGATGTGATTTTTACAGAAACTCTTTATAATTGCGGAGGGAAAAAACAGAGCTATTTATGAATCTAAATAACCAGTTTTCCTGTGTACTACTGTCTGTATGCTCCTGGTATCCACCATTGAGAAGTCAATATCACATTATCCAAGTACATTAAAGTTAGGCAACCTGGTGGTTTATTATTGTCAATTCTTCATCGAAACCACCTTTATTTGGGACATCCAAGAAATACGAGAAAATTCAGTTGATACAGGTATCTGAAGGTGTATCTTTTTCGTTCTCCAAATCAATACTTTCTTCCAAAAACATTCGTCCTTAAGAGGACCAACTTTCCAAACAAAATCTCTTTGATTTATATATCACAAAATTCTGCAATCATTTTAGCAACTTCACAACTTTCGAAATCACACATTGCAATCTTGACTCACAAAACTGCAATGGCGATGCATGCAACAACATTGCATCAGCACGTAATATGACTGAATACCGAACCTGAAGTCCCCAGTCTATCGAATAATGTAATGGATGTCATGTACTAGTTTACATCTTCAAAGAAAATAACCTGAGGTTGCAAATGTCCTCTTTCACACATGGTAATAACATCATCCCAAGCCTCCGATTACCTTTACATGTCTCTCATCATACATAACCCATTGCCCATGGTCATGACTGAAAGCAAAGCAATGATAATGTTGCCCACAATAGCAAACAATTGAAACCAAGCAATATATATTCATTGGATCAAGGCCACAGTAAAGGACACCAACATCTATCTCAGTAGCTAAGGCCGCCAGTGTTGCCCTTATGTCATCGACACTTTCACAAGTATTTTGCCAACCGAGAGCTGTTGTGAATACATGAGGTGGAGTGGAGAGGATATGATGAATATAGTTAAGCTTCCCACAGCCACCAGCTTCTGGATCACAAGCTAACTGGTGATTCATCTTAACAAGGTTTAGAAGCTCATCAAAGGAGCTTTTTGGACACATAGCCTTCATAGTCCGAAGAGCGCTCTCATTGATATTATGGAAGAAAGATGTGTACTTCAGATGCCTCGACTCCAAAACACAATTATAGCAATTCATTTGTTAAAAAATGTCCATTCCAAATAGAGAATGTACTATACAAGCATTATTTGTGCAATCCCAAGAGCCTGTGTCGATGCTGCTTTCCACAGACTCTGCATCAGAACCACTCGGGCGTGAAGTGAATGATTGATGAAGGCATCCAAATATCACTCCCAACACTTCAAAAACATCATTCATTTGGGCCTCTTGAAATAAATTACCGTTGGGATACAAGTTACTTAGTGCAATCCTCAGAACAGTTGGGGCAATAGCTTCTCTTCGCATATCAGTAAACACCATGCTTAGAGTGGTAAATATATCATATAAAACATATATAACACAAGGATCACCAACATGAACATGCTCTGATGTTGATCTTCTCATGTATTCACCAACTTCATTCTTCAGTTCAGTGCCATATTCAACTCCATTTACATTTTCAAATGTGACTTCATTATGTGAAATGCTCAAGTCATCCCCTTCTGAAAACACCTTTTGTGGCATCCTCGAACTTCATATCAGGGGTAATTTCTTTTGCGAATGAAATATGTCAAGGCTTTAGCGTACAACTTTTTGAAGGTTAGTGTGGAACCTTTCTTCATCCTCCTCCTCTGAATGTAACTGTCTCAATGTCTTTGTTCGGGTGTCCTCCATACTATGATTATCATGGAGACTGTCTTCAGGTTTAACTAGATCAACTTCCATTTTTTCTTTCTCAGATGACACAGGTTGATACTTTCCATCAATTAGTTTAATTCTAGGTTTCACATCTGGTAAATATCGGCATTCCCCATCCTACATAAATAGTCAAATATACAAATCAGTCGAACAATTACAAAGGAAAAGAAAAACTATTAGCATTTCAACCCAATTACAATTCACCACACGTGTTCTACATCACACAAGTGCTTAAAATACCTACATTACATATAACAGAAAAATATGAAAATTATTGGGAATTGTGTATTATGCCTCAATAAAAGACCCAACTTATTCAGACGAGGGTGACATCCATTTTTACCATAACTATCATAGCTGTCACTGGTGCAGTTCTGTCAGCAACACCAATGCTTGTACCAGCAGATGAACTGGAAGAACCACATGTGACAATCATGGGGGCCTGCATCACGAATAGCTCATGTAAATATCACATCCATACTAGACTCATATCGTTGCATATCTAGATCGATTTACCTTTGCAATATACCCAGAAGCTACTCTATCAAGCGCACTAGAATGTACAAGCCGAATACCTTCACCATTCCCAAGTATGTTAACACCATTCTCGCTTCTTGATACAAACAAGAGTATGCCTCCCTTATTAAACTGAATACAAGGTGAAACCTTAAAGATAATTGAAAGAGTTGGCGCTTGCGTTCAATTAAGAAATAATATAATAAATACCATTTTTAACCCAAATTAACCCTAAGCATACAACTAGGTGTGATTGAAACAATATGAAAACATGCAAGAATTATTCAACACACAAAGTTAAGGAAAAATCCCCCACAAGGGCAAAACCATTTATTTTCACTATAATTTGTAAGAAAACGGCTTACAATCGGATTACAATGAAAATACAAGTTGACTAAGAATTACCCTCAGGTATCGGATTCTGTAGTCACGGCTGGAATTATCCCTTTCCAATAGGGCTGTAATGAAGAGGAAGAAGCGGTCCACTTCACAAGGGTTGAACAACAGCAATGGTGTTCTTGGGTTACCAAACTTGATTCACATAGATATGGAAGATGTGTGAATCTAAAAACCTAGAATCATAGGACTCAATAGGTGAAGACTTTAGGGTTGATATGCTCTGAAAAACGTGGGAAAGTCTTGAGAAAACCAACCTCCAAACGTGGTTTAAATAGGAAGCCAAAACCCTAAAAAATCTGCAATGTGATCTGACAGAGTTTATCCAGGGCGGACCGGTCCGGGCCTTAGGCGGATCGGTCCGATAGCGGACCGGTTCTTTTAATTTGAAGCTGATTTGGTTCGCATTCGGTTTGGGGCTCACTGGCTTCAAAGTGCAAGGCGGTTCGGTCCGGTACTGGGCGGATCGGTCCGCAGTCGGATCGGTTCTTTTTATATAAAGGCGGACCGGTCCGGGTAGTCAGAGGCGGATCGGTTCGTTTTAATTTTAGGTGGACCGGTCCGGCTGATTGGATTTCTGAATTCTTCCTTTCTTTTGATCTTCGGATTCCGTTGATGATGAATGGACTTTGAATCTTTGCAACGGTGTTACGACTAATGACATATACAAGTATGTTGGACAAAAATGTCCTTACAAATCTCCCCCTATGTCTATGCCGGAACAAACATAAAAAATCCGAATTATCTATAATCACAATGCCTATACAAATATACCCTTCCATGAACCCAAAAACTGAAAGTGGTACAAATGACTAAGGCTGCATCGTTTGTTCTTCGAATCTTCAGAAATCTCACCGCTTTTCTCATCAGGGTGTGCAACATGGGATTATTAAAAGATGTACCTACACACATGAGACAAAGCAAATACCAAGTGACGTATCGAGTTTGAAATGAGATAAACATAAGCATATATATCAATTTAAGATGATATTCTCAGAATTTCAAAACTCCCCCATAATCAGATAATTCATTCTCCCCCTTTTTATGATGTCCCCAAATAGACAAATGAGAGAAATAAATCAAGCAATCAAGTACCGGGGTGACACAAGGCATAAAATCACACCATGAATGAACATAAAACAACCAAGTCGGTGATAGTGTAAAAGAATGGGTGTGATCAAAATTCGATAGGAAAATCAAAGCATACAAACATGACATATGTGCACGATGAATATTGGATATTCCTAACGAATGAACTCAAATGCTTCCTTTGGTGTAAAAGATGGGAAATATAAGACATTGACTATATCAAATCTACAAATCAAAGCTCAAAGTGATTTCTACACGAATAACGTCCAAAATGATTTTCATGCTTTTTCAGGACTTTCAAGGAAGTGCAAACCCGTTTTTCAATCTCCAACCAAACTCCCTAAGATTTATATTTTGAATAGAGGAATACTAAATTCTCAAACTTTGGAGAATTTGGTGAAACCTAAATGGCCCATATTTGGCATGAATTGCTTTTTATTGCCTTATCAATTTTTTCGGGCTCTTTTAACCTCTTAGGACCTCGGATATTAAAATTCCTCCATTTTTTAGGTCCTTTTTAACGGTGGCTTTTGCGCAAAGGATAAGAATCAACTTTCGCAGCCCCTCCCCGTTATGAAAATATACACACAGTCTCACCAAAACGGTTTTTACATGCAATCCAATCTTGTCAAGTTTTATCACATATTGTACATTGTATAGACAGAATTGAGATAGAAACACTCAAGCCAATATGTGATAGACAAGTACAATAGACAAATACAGACGCGCATGTGTGCAATAAAGGATATAGGAGTCAAGCATGTAGGAAATATCACTAATTACATCTCAAGGACTCCAATCAATGTTAAGCATATGGATGAAATGATGTAGCCTCTCAAATCTCTATAAAACAGTCACATGGATAAATGGAATGAAGTTGTGACTTGGCTATCTTAAATGCTCATCCATAAAAGGCAAATCTCTTTTTGAATTTTTCAAAAATTTTATCAAAATAAAATCTTTTTGTATTTTTCAAAATATTTCCAAAAATAAAAAAAATCTATACAAAAAGTACATGTCACAACGCTAGCAAACATATATCAAAAAGCATAACTAGCGTATGACACACATGCGAACACAATCCTCTATATGATATGGCAAGAGAATAATCATGTGCAAGCAAACAAGAATCAACTTGTCTAAAATCTAGTGTATCCAAAAGTGATTTCCTAACCCAAATAGATGTGAAACGTCGTGTAGGGGATTTTGGAACCACGAAAACACTAGACATCGACATCCTAGGACTTCTTCCAAGATCAAAACAAAATCTTCTAAGGTGACCATTCCTACCACAATATGAGCATGTGTAAACGGGTGGGATGACACCGAAAGTGTGATATTTTCTAGCGTCCTTGGAATTAGTTGACCCTCTAAAACAAATAATGGTTTTGGCTTTAGCATTAGAAGCATGAGAACACGATGAGCCATTACCATCACTATCAAACCTACTTGAGTCTGTCAAATCATTTTTTAACTTCAAAATTTTTGACTCAAGCAAAGAATTAGACTCTTCCAAATTAAGGGACGCCTTCTTCAAATTATCAATTAAACTTAACAGTTTATCACGCTCCCCCTCAATTAAAACAAACTTATTCCTAAGAGTCTTTTCGCGTGCCGTAAAATCATCGATTAATTTTTTATCCTCGACGGCACAAACGGGAACCCTAGAATTTTTTAAGTCCTCCAATTCCTTCTCTAAAACTAGGACTCTCTCATCACTCTTCTTTTTGGCAATTTTTAAAGAATCAAAATCAGTACACAAATTACCAAAGTGCTCACGACAAATATCACTTTGAGTTTGAAACTCTTGCAAATATTCAATCTTACTTTTAAAGAGAGAATTTTCTTTTTCCAAAACTTTAATTCTTTTGCAAAGTTTCAAATTCAAACTTTTTAATTTTTCAGCACGGTCGTGAAATTTTTCAAAAATAGGCTCCTCATTAAATGGGCGTTCCATTGAAAAATTGCGATTTTTCATAAAACTGATTTTAAAAAAAATCAATATCACACAATTTTTGCGGAAAATAGGAATACGCGATAAATTTGCGCAACCTGCTCTGATACCAATTTGACGATGTGAGAAGTCAAATTGTATCAAGAAAAAAAACTTTAAAAATCAAGACCACTCGATAATTTAGAGTAACCCGCTCTGATACCAATTTGAAAGAGTTGGCGCTTGCGTTCAATTAAGAAATAATATAATAAATACCATTTTTAACCCAAATTAACCCTAAGCATACAACTAGGTGTGATTGAAACAATATGAAAACATGCAAGAATTATTCAACACACAAAGTTAAGGAAAAATCCCCCACAGGGGCAAAACCATTTATTTTCACTATAATTTGTAGGAAAACGGCTTACAATCGGATTACAATGAAAATACAAGTTGACTAAGAATTACCCTCAGGTATCAGATTCTGTAGTCGCGGCTGGAATTATCCCTTTCCAGTAGGGCTGCAATGAAGAGGAAGAAGCGGTCCACTTCACAAGAATTGAACAACAGCAATGGTGTTCTTGGGTTACCAAACTTGATTCACATAGATATGGAAGATGTGTGAATCTAAAAACCTAGAATCATAGGACTCAATAGGTGAAGACTTTAGGGTTGATATGCTCTGAAAAATGTGGGAAAGTCTTGAGAAAACCAACCTCCAAACGTGGTTTAAATAGGAAGCCAAAACCCTAAAAAATCTGCAACACGATCTGACAGAGTTTATCCAGGGCGGACCGGTCCGGGCCTTAGGCAGATCGGTCCAATAGCGGACCGGTTCTTTTAATTTAAAGCTGATTCGGTTCGCATTCGGTTCGGGGCTCACTGGCTTCAAAGTGCAAGGCGGTCCGATCCGGTACTGGGCGGATCGGTCCGCAGTCGGATCGGTTCTTTTTATATAAAGGCGGACCGGTCCGGGTAGTCAGAGGCGGATCGGTTCGTTTTAATTTCAGGCGGACCGGTCCGGCTGACTGGATTTCTGAATTCTTCCTTTCTTTTGATCTTCGGATTCCGTTGATGATGAATGGACTTTGAATCTTTGCAACGGTGTTACAGCTAATGACATATACAAGTATGTTGGACAAAAATGTCCTTACAATAATCATGAGAATAATTGCTCCATACAACTGAAATTTACCAAAAATAAATTAAAATAAACTGATCAAATAGACCCAATCTAGCTATTATTACCAGTAATCCACCATCTGCATCACTACTAAACAAGAGGTTATTGTAATTCATGTCCCAGAATTTGATTACGAACTCATCATCAGTGGACAAGAACCGGTTCTTTATCGTTTCAAACTCCACAACCCCCATAGGCCGCTTCCCAAGATCATTGTATGTTCTATTGACGGAGCCTTCACTTTCATTCCATTCCACAATATATGATTCTCCATTCTTACTTGTCCCACCTAAAAATAGCCTACAATTTATCCATAGAAAAAGTAAGGAAGATGATAAGAACATAAGAGTTCATTTTACCAGCCACGCCTTAATCTTCCCGTCTATTGCTGTTGAAAAGATAAACTGATAGAGAACACGGGACCCTTTTCTAGAAGGAAAAACAAATATACCTTATTAAAATTTATTTTAAAAGCAAGTGTTTAGCAAAAAATACCTGAATGTTTTCTTTATAATGTGGGCATACAGAATAAACGGGTGCCTCATGACCCTCAAGTGTGTCCTGCTTAGAACCGCTGACAGGCAATACATTAGTGGGGAGATCATTGATCTACAGAACTCAAAAGTACAAAAAAGGCAAATTAGCTAAATAAAACACATTGGAAAGAAATTCATATCTCAGAAAAGAAATTTAGAATATATGAAAATTTTACAATATACATTTCAAATTGACCCAAATCTCACATAGTAGCATACTGCAATGAGTTAAATTCCAGCGATGAAAGGCAGAGATATGTACCTCATCTGCTATCCCGAAAGGTCTTGGTCTCTTCAGCTCATGTTCAGAATCTGCAGTTTGGTAGTCCATGGTCAGATTGTTAGCAGGAGGGGTCTTAGGATGCTTTGTCATGGATGATATCACAACATAAGTTCTCTTGAAATTGGTAATTATTTTATACTGAACATACAAGTTAAAGAAATCATGTAGTTGCATTGAATCATTTATATTCATCGACTTGGTGAAGGACTTCAAACTAACCCCTTATCTAAGATGATTTTCTCTCTCCATCATTTGTCCTGAAAATATATAATGCATGTCTAGAGTGGAAGTAGACGTAGGCCGGATAGACTTACCCCCTAATGATTAATACGAATTTTTGACACAGCATCATTCAAGCCAAATTAGGAAGAACAATCAATTTGAAAGTTTGAAAGCATGGACATTCACTTCTAGTCAACGTGGGACATGAAAACAACATATCTCCACCTTCAACAAATGCTTTCAGCTTCTCGTAAGAGCTCTTCCACAATTTCAAGTAATCACCCCCAAATCAACTATTAATTAATTAATTAATTATCAAGCTTCCGATTAAGACTTGAGTTGGCATGTTGTTTGTGATCTCCAAATCAATCAAAACCTAGAAAAATGACCATACAATTTAATTATTCCTTCACTGTTTGGTTACTTCAATGTTTCCTTAATATGCAGAACAATGAGAAACCATATTCAACTCCTATTGGTAGTGTGCTTATTTCACACCTTTGTTTTGTAGATGATGTAATAATCTTTCTAAATGGAGATAAAAGAATACTAAAGAACTTGATAACATTTTTGAAAGAGTGACATTTCTTCCTCGCTACTAAGTCCGAAATTCTTGAAAATGGCAGTAAAGGATGACACTGATAAAACTACACTACAACAACCAATTGATAATCCAGGTTTTCAATTGGCTCACCCTCATCCTCCTATCACCACTACAAATCAACAAAAATAATCACAAATTGCACCCAACACGGATCTATATGTAACTCGAGTAATAAAAAAACATATAAAGCAATATACGACTTACCTAGGTCCATGGCGATGGCTGGTGAGTAGGGCGGCGAGGCTAGGGCTAAAGGTTCAAACACAAATAAACACTCAAAAAATAAAAATTATTTATCTGGAGATTATATCCAAGCATATGGGATATATAGATTGAATTGAAACTACCTAATTACAATTCTTTAGAAACTAAACAAAAAAATTCAACAGAAAACTCACAAAAAATCTCTCGCTCACACACATATCAATTATACAATGGTACATATTTTTTTTTTCAAATTTAAATCAACAATGAACAAATGACATCAAAACACACTGATAAACATGATATAGTTAAAATATCTAAAACTACATTCTTAGAAACTCTTACTTAACAATAGCAACAACAATAACAAGAAGAAAAAGAATGCTACATATCAATTAAAGAATGGAAAAGTAATCCTTATCTCACACGAACACACATTATAACAAAAGAAAGATTAGACAATAATAAATTACCTGGTATTAACACAGTCCGAGTATGTTAACTGGGGATAATGGGGTTAGGTAAAAAACGTGTAAATTTAGGGAGAGAGAGGGGAGTGAGGAGGGGGTTACATTCTGAAATTTAGGGAGAAAAAGAAACGTGTATAACATTCTTGGGAAAGAGGGGATTGAGGAGATGATAGAGGAGATGTATCTTGAGATAAGGAAATTGTTGCCAAAAATGAAGACCCGCCATTTTTTTTTAAATTTCCACCAAAAATGAGAGGTTACCCCATTTTCCCCCTTAATTTAATGGCATTAGTTACGAAAGTCCTTAAAAATACAACATTTATTTCGGAAGTAATTAAAAAATGCTCTATTTATGCGGCACATCAACATAAATACTGTGAATTTTCAATACTTATAAATAAATGCCGGGAAAAAGAAAATTCTCAGCATTTTTAAAAAATACCGAGAAAAAAGTGCCAGAAAAAATCTGTTTTCTTGTAGTAACCCCTCAATATGCTGAATGCCGCATTGTTCGCGCAACCACAAAGGTGAGTTCTTTTTTCCCTCCACCACATGCGTGATGCGCACTCTTGCCTAAATGTCTTGGAGGGGACGCCCATGAATCAGCATACCCGAGAGGAAGCTCGGATCCCTCACCCCCTCGCTATCGGATCCTCACAATATATGTCGAGTAGATGCACGCTCGACCAACTGATTTTTTATATAGGCCGCTCGGCGGGGGTCACTATGGAAAATGGATCATCATATGGTGCCGAGTTCGTGCGTATCGGCGATGAAGCAGTGGCATCCTCGTCCTCGTCTACCTCCACCTCCTTCTCCTTTCCTTTGCCCTTGCCCAATTGACGCTTCATGTATGCATACATATCTAGGACCGTCGCCTCCAACCTTGATAGCTTATCGTCATGGGTGTCTACCTTATGTGCCAAACCACTGTTGCTCGTCTCCATTTCGATGATCCTAGACTTCCCCACCCGCGAGATCACCCCTAGTCCTCCCCCTGTGATCCACCCCAAGCACTTGGCTGAGTGCGTCCTTAGCCAAAGATGCTTTGTCAGCATCAGACTGCGACTCATGCACTTCCTTAAGCTTTTCCTGAAAAGACAAAAAGTGCACGATTAGTTAATTAAGTAAATTAAAAAATTATAATGTAATTAAAAAAATTAAACATTTATAACTTACAATGGTGTCTGCAGCGCTCGGGGCCACCTCCTTGTCCTTGCCCTTTTTCGTCTGAATTGCCACATAGGCATCGAGCCTATGTGGCTTACCCCCAGGGCCACTCCCCGTGTCCTGAAATAAAATAACACAGAACTAGTAAGTAACGCAAAGTAATGCTAAATTAGAATAGCTAAAATTAAAGAAAAATAAAAACTTACCATCCTGTGCTCCACCTCGGGTCTTCCTAACAGTATCGTGCTCGCAAATTCTTCTTTCACGTCTTATATTGATCCCTTAATTGTTCCAACGTGGAGTTGCGAAGACGTGGGAGAAGGACGAATTGTTTCAGTCAAATAAATAGAAACCAAAAAGAAAGTAAGTGTTAGTTGTTTATATATATAAATATAAATACACTACCTATAGTGCCTCCTAGATGTTCAACTTGAGGTTAATAGACACGACCCTCTAATCGGTGTACACCGGGCCAACGATCGCCTTCAGCAACTCTAGAGCTCTAGTCAATACTGATGTCTTATCCTCGATGACGAACCCCAATTTACCCCATTTTGGGGGCCTACTGGTCGAGGAGCCCTCATCGCCTCCGCTACCGCACTCGGATGAAGTCATTTTCTGCAAAAATTATTATTATTATTAGTACAAACATATATATGGACTTTAAATTAATGTTCAAATCCGATAATAACAATAAATACCAATATCATTATTAATTTATATCAATTTATAACAATGTCAATACCAATTTCAATTTACACACACGCACACTCCCCCCCCCCCCCCCCCCCACCACACACGCACACACACTCCCGAACCTTAAATTAATGCTTAAATTGATTAAAATTCTAATTAACATATTCACTTAGTTATTACAAGTATTAAAATGATCAAGTGCAAATGAATAAAAAGCATCAAATTGTCGTCTGATAATAATAAAGCACTAGAATAATACAGCCACTGGTCATTACAAATAATTTGAATACTTATTACAAATCTAAAAATTGTTTCAAATTAGGATTATCATAAAAAATGATTTGATATTCGGTAGGTGCAGCCAAGTCATCCACACTACTGTTTAGACGCTTTGGCGCATGTAGGATGATTGATAACGGCTCGTTGTTGATATACTCCGAGTAAAGCACTTGCTGGACCTTTTGGAAATCACAAACAAACAGCTCATCGCTCATGTGTTCGTTTCTCTTCAACTTGGACAAGTCAACCATGATCAAATTGGTACCAAGATCAACTTTACAATTATTTTTATCCTCAACTCTTACCCAATCACAGTAAAATACAACCTCTTTGAAGTTTACATAGTCCAATTAAAATATATTTCGAATTACGTCATAGTAAGTCATTTCAACTTCAACAAGGTTTTTATCTTTCGCATTGGCTCGAAAGAAAGTAAGAGACTTGTATGAAATGACTGAGTTCTGTACATTTGTATTTTACTCATATACCCCTGCACCGAATACGTAACCCTTCAATCGATACTTGTGCCATGAACAAGGGTCCAGTGGCTCGACGATCAAGCCTTGATATCGCATCGCTCGTCTTTAAGAGCTGAGAATATAGTAAATTAATTAGGTTAGTTGTAAATCTTTCTTGTAATATGATATTTAATAACAACCATTTTCATTATAATTACCTCATGTGACAACCACATCCTAAATTCGTTGTCTGATTGTGCCATTGTTTTTCATCTTTTATTGTTCTCACATGCTTCATATTTTCTGCATAGATCGTGACGAACGTATTACAAAATTAATCATGTAAAAATTAAAATAATGTAAAAGTTAAAACAATTTAAACTTACTTTTTCCATTCTTCGACATCTTCATGTGTGTCAAATAGATAACAAGCTACTTATTCATGTTGCAAACTCATTAATTTTACTCGTTTGCCCATCACATGACCATCCTCATCGACGAACTCATTATTATCATCCACGCTGGTCGAGTCAGGTATATATTCCCGAGTGGAGATTGATGACTCTATGGTGATGTATTCCTATGCAATTGATCATTCGATGTATCGTGTATTCTTGACGTAATCTTTGAAAACTTTCATCAATCTTTAAAATGAATACATCTACCGATATCTAACTGTGCCGCAAAGAAGTGACTCGTCGCATAGGTGTACCAACAAGTGAACACTTATGTAAAAGAAAGATAGGGGAAAGTACTTCTCCAAGACACAAATCGTTGCGTTCACCGTAAATTTTACGGCCACTATGTGATCTCAATTGACAACCTTCTCACATAAAAGTGAGAAGCAGATACAAATTTGCATAATAGCCCTCTGCAAATCCTTGTGCTTGGAGAAATAATGCTTAAACAATAGAGGAACCAATTGCATGATCACATGCCAATTGTGGGACTTACACTTATGTAAATCATTGGTAACATAATTCACAATCCTTTGCAAGTTGGATGAAAAATTAGATGGAACTTTGAAATTATATATTGTGTCTAAAAGCACCTTACTTTCATCACTCGTCAAAGTATTCGCACCAGGGGGAATTATTGTTCTTCCCCTACTATATTCCTTCAACCATAGTTGTGGCTTAAGTTTCAACACTTTAAGATCTTTTCGTGCATTTTCTCCATCCTTCAAATGACTCCCCCCAAGGCATGTGCCCACAATATGTTCAACGATGTTCTTCTTTGCGTGCATCACATCCAATACATGGCGCATCGGGTTATTCTTCCAATAAGGCAAGTCAAATAAAATTGACCTCCTAGACCATGCCTTTCTTGTCTCAATTTCATTCCCAGTTGGGGTCTTTTTATGCTTAACATTCTTAAATTTAGGATTCTTGCATGGCATATTAGGGCCACAATTAGAAGATTTACTTTCAATTTCTAAGACTAAAAGTTTTCTCAGTCGTAGCCTATGTTCAACCCCGCTCGGTAAAAAATTAGAACCTTTCTCAAATCTAAAACTATAAGAGGGATAAAAACCTCCTATGGCAAAGGTATACATTTTTTGAGCTAGCAGGGAGATGAAGCAATTCAGTCTCCTCTCCAAAAATAAGACACCCTAAATAGCCATGTACTATACAACCGGATAATATCCCATAAGCTGGAAAATCATGAATTGCCCATATAAACATAGCTTTTAGCATAAACCCATCTTTTTTCTAAAAGAGTCAAATGCTTGCACACCTCTTCCCACAACTCATTTAATTCTTCTATCAAAGGATCCAGGTAGACATCGATGTCCTCACTTGGTGCCTTTGGCCCAGGGATCAATAAAGACAATATCGAAAATTTAGGTCTCATTCACTGTGAAGGAGGGAGATTGAGTGGGGCTAGGATCATTAGCCATACACTCTGATTGGCGCTTAGATTTATAAATGGATTGAAACCATCTGTTGATATTGCCAAACGAATGTTATGCTGTTCTCGAGAAAAATCGAGATACTCAAAATTCATCCTCTTCCAAGCTGTAGAATCAATAGGATGGCACATGAGATTTTCCCCTACTTCTGTGCTAGCATGCCAAGTCATTGCCTCCGCTATCCATGGAACTGTGAAAAATTGCTTTAATCTACGCTCAACAAAAAAATATTTCAACACTTTTTGAGGCACTTTTGAGCTTGTGCCTTCCTTTCCAATAGATTGGACATATCTAGGTTCATTGCATACCAGACACCGATCGAGATTTTCATACTCCTTTCGGTATAGTATGCAGTCATACATACAAGCATGAATTGATTTATACTTCATTCACAAACCTTTCAAACTATTTTTCATAGTCGAATAGTTGTTTAGAAGAGTATTCTGGTTGGGTAACAATTCCTTCACCCAATTCAAAATTCCTGTCACGCTACTGCTAGACAAACCATATTGGGTCTTCAAACTATGCAAACCAACCATGGCATGTAAATTTGTTTGATCTTTTTCACACCCAGAGTATAACGGCTGGCTTGCCTTAAATTTTAAATTTTGGTAGTCATCGTCAAGGTTTATTTCGATATCTTCATGAGCACCTGAACCTTATATATCGTCAGTGACCTAATTCTCTTCCACTTCACGAACTCCATATGCATCATCAACTAAATCCTCTAACATATTATGATCTATATTGTCAGCCTCCCCTTGTACATCTATCCTACTTGTTGAAGGTTGTTGTAAAGGTTGCTCGGGGATAAAAGGAACTTTCGATTCTACATGAAAAACCCAAATTTGAGAAATATCTTGCATACCCGATTTTAACAAATGTAGTTCAACTATTTTCCACTCAAGCACCTTATCATTCTTACACCTAGCACACGGACACAGAAACTCTTCATCGTTATGACATCTCTTTGATTTCACAAATTCATTAGCACCTCTGTGAAACACATCACCTAATCTATTTATCTCACCCATCCACTCTTTGTATTTAGGATATCCCATTACATCTATTACAAATAATCACCTACACCATAAGAACTAGAAGGCTAGTTTCTATGCGTAAATTTATTCGTGCATTCAAATTCAAATTCAAATTAAATTTTAATTTGAAATTGAAATTAAAATTAAATTTAGAATATTAATTCCTATTTCTTCCATCTCCTCTAAAGGGTGAGTGGTCCTATCCCATTCAAGACGACATATTTCTGTAATATACTTAACAGCCCATGCACATATTTCCAATTTGAGGAAAATTCGGCAGCATATTCCCATAGTTCTCCAAGTACACGACATGGATTCACAAGTGTGAGTGTTATTTTAATTTTTCAATTGAAATAACACTTAACATCTCATCATCTAGTGTGTACCCAGAGAACATTAAGATACGACTGTTGAACTTCCCCCAAAAGTAACAAGTTTAAGACATTAAGAATATTATTATACAGAAACTATGTAGTCCTAAATTATCCAAACGGGACAATTCGAGAGATCTCATTACAGGGGTAATGTCTCTCGAACAGGTCTAAGGGCTATTGAATGTGTACGCATAAGAACTATAAGGCTAGTATCTATGCGCACTATATGTAATTTAAAGTATGTTTCATATAATTATGTATCATCACAATTCGAGAGAATTCATTTAATTATGTAATTTAAAGTATGTTTCATTTAATTTAAAGTACGCATAAGAACTAAAACTTATACCAATTTATACCAATATCAATACCAGTTCAAATTCAATTTCAATTTATACCAATATCAATACCAATTAGAATTCAATTTAAATTTAAAGAAACAGGTCCTATAGAATTACAATGTATACAAATTAAAAAGGTTATTAATGTTTAGAGCATTTCATATGTTTTAGTCTATTTCATAAGGAGCTAAGGGGATGGTAACACTATGTGACTTCTCGTGAAATACGATACTACACTAAAAGCATGTAGGATGTAGGATGTAGTATATCAATACCAATTAGAATATCAATGTGATACCAATCAAAATATCAATACCAACTAAAGGAGTCAATACCAATTAAAGGAGTCAATACCAATTAGAATATCAATACTAATTAAAGGTTTGAGTTGTCACTCCTCCCCATCACTAAACTTCGTGCGTGGAATGTCTAACCGAAGTGAAATCCAAGCAATCCCCCCCGGGCGCACGTGCGATAGCCTTTCATTTAGATAAGGTAGTTGTTAAGACAATTTAATTAGGATTGACTATGAGAGAGTAAGGCAAAAATTTAAATATCTATGTGTGCAATTAATCCAACTTATCCAACTCAATTCAATTCAATATAAAAATTTCAATACCAATGCTATTCAATTCAATTCAATATCAATAGAGATGCTGAGTTTGTATGCCCTTTAAATATTTTTGAGAAAGATATTTTCTTCTTTGTATTTTAGCTCTTATATCTTAACCTCGTTTCTTATTATGTTAAATCCAGTCATTGGTATAAAACAACTACTATTTGGGCAAAGTATAAAGTCAACAAACAACATTGACACTATTTTTGAAATCATACACGCACATGTAACATTCCATATATTGATGCCCAAATTGAAAAAAACACACTAAAATCTCTTACACCAAAACCAAACACAACCAATTCCCTATATCTCGCCATTTTCTCCCACCTCTAAACTCCCAAAAAATGGATTCAAAACAATAACTCATTGATTCTCTCACCTCCCCCCACCACTCCCCCTTGCCCCCCCCCCCACACGCCCCCTGCCCCACCCCTTCCACCCCCACCCCCCCACACCTACACACACACACACACACACTACCCCCCATCACTCCCCCTGCCCCACCCCTGCTACCTATTTCCCCCCACCCCCACACATCTACATGCACACACACACGTAGACACCCACCTGCACACACACACACACACACACACACATATACAAAGGAAAGAGAGAGAGAAAAAAAACTCACATGAAAACGTAAAGAGAGAGCAGTCGCGCGCGCGAGAGAGAGAGAGAGGGAGGAAATGAAAACGGTGGGAAAAAAAGAGGCGGTAGGATTTTTTACTGAGAAAGTTGTCATGGACTTGTCAAGGTCTGTGACCGTGACAAGTCCATGACAACAACACTTATCACAGACTTGTCAGGGTCATTGAACGTGACAAAAAATGAGTGTTTTTTTCACGATCAATGACCGTGACAAGGCTGACCGGCTCAAAGGTGACAATTTAGCCTTTTGGGTGTAATGTAAATTCGATTCAGTTAATTTAATGCCGATATAATTTTCTCCTTGACTTCTTTTTTGTAGTTCTTTTTTCTGGTAGTTATATTTTCTTTTTGTTCACTTGGGTTAGAGGAATTAATATGTTATTTCTTATTGATAATTTTTGAAATAAATTTAATTTGATTCAGCAATTTTAATGGTGATTTGTTCTCTCCCTGTACTTTTTTTTATGTTCTATTTGTTATTTATTTCCTCATCGAACTCTCGATCGGCATAATTGACTAGTATACACTTCTTTTGGGGTGATAAATGATTGTTGGGGGGGCAAAACTGAAAACAACAACCTAGGGATCTAGAATTAGGGAAAAACACATCAAGTTATACCAAAGTAACATCAGATTTAAGTTGGCCTAATTGATTAATATACGCTTCTTTTAGGGTTAAAATGGGCGTGGGGTGGGGGCCAAAAATTGAAAACAACAACTTAACGACCTTGATTTAGGTACAAAAACATGAAGCGATACTGAAGCAACTTTTTAAAACTAACTGTGTCCTCATTGGACTCTCGATTGGCCTAATTGACTATTATACCTTCTTTTTTATGAGAGCAAAAGCTGAAAACAACCTAACAGTTGGATTTAGGTACAAACACATCAATCGATACCAAATTAACTTGTTTAAACTAACCACGTCCTCATCTAACTCTCGATTAACCTAATTGATTAGTATATATCTCTTTTAGGGTAAAATGGGTGTTTGGAAATGAAAACTTAAAACGACATTCGACCAGCCTAAAAAAAGGTACAAACACATCAAGTGAAACTAAAGAAACTTATCTACACTAACCGTGTCCTAATTGGACTCTCGGTTGGCTTAATTGACTGGTATATGATTCTTTTGGGGGGTTAAAAATGGGCATTGGACGACGAACAATGAAAACACCAACCGAGCGACCTTAAAATAAGTGCAAATACATCGAGCTATTCCAATGTAACTTGTCTAAACTAACCACATCCTCATCGGTTATGATCGTTTGTTGTGTATCAATTACTATCGAATAAAATTACTTGCGTTCCAATGGAAAATAAATGTACAAGTCTTTTATGTTATTTACTCATTTATGCTTACACATTTACTAAGTTTGTGTTTGTTGAATAGGTTCTTATTGGGATATATGAAGATTACTTTTGGGAGAATGAAGTCTCCTTTTCAAGGAATGTCATGAAGAGTAATTTTGGGAGAATAATATGTTTAAAACTTTAAAGATGTCAGAATTCGTTTCAAGTTTACTGTTAAAAGTTAGAATATTTATCTTGTACTACTTTTTGTTTGGGAATTTTAATGGTTATAAATGAAATATAGTTTTAGATCGGTTTAGTATCATTAAAATGTCGTGTCATTAATTCTGTCACATGAGTTTTGGAATTATGTTTGAGTGAAATTCGTGGGTGTTCGTTGTACATTGTCATTGGTTGAGCTCGAGTTATTACTAGCGTATTTATATTTGTTTGATGAGAAATTAATATTTTTTTAAAATATAATAATATTTGTAACAAAATTTAACCGTTACAAATAAAAACATTTGTTAGAAATATATGACACTCCCAACTCGTTATAATGTATTTTGTAATGGTTTTTATCTATTAAAAATTCTATATTTGTAACGAGTATAGACCATTAGAATTTAGTAAATCCGTTACTAATATATGGGATGTTGTACTCATGCCAAATCCGTTACAAAATAAATTGTAAAGGTTTTAGTCCGTCACAAATATTAAATTTATAACGGATTCTATCCATTACAAATTTCGTTACTAAAATAAATAACGCCAATTTTCTAACGGACTTAATCCGTTACAAATAGTTTTTGCTCGTTACAATTGACAAGTTTTGGTGTAGTAAGGGGTATACATGCCCCTTTTTAATCACCAATCATTAGTGTCTAATCGAGGAACCTTAACCATCAACCTCTACCATTAACTATATACAACTCGTGTCATTTACCCGATGAGCATCATTTCATTCTATTGACATCTCACATGATTCTATGACATTAAATTTTAATGTAAGCACCTCACACTAACAGCTACGGTGTCACCACTATAGGTGTGACAACCCGAGTAAAATTATGATAAATTATATTTGAATCATGCGTACCTTATGTGATATGTATAATTTGTTATTAGTATATCTAATGTTAACTGATTATGTTTAGTCAAATCCTACTTTCATAAATCATGAAATATCGAATTAGTTACAAACACAAAGTTTTGATGTTTTTGGTTGAAATGTTCAGGTTGGGGACTAGTTTTGACACTTATAATATAACAATTGACTTGAGGTGAAAACCAAATAGTTGTAGACACGTGAGTTAAGTTTGTAACACAATAAACGGTGTGTAAAACAAAGGTCCAAGTAAGGAGTTATGCTAAAATTACGAAATAAGGGAAAATTTGTCCATTCGTTAAGTGGTATTTTGTCCTATTAGTACACCATATGTTATGCTTTGATTGGTTGGAAGGAGAGGCGGGTCTGGATAAATTTAAACCTTTAAAATAACCTCCTTTCAGCAAATTTAGTCATGAGAGAGATGGCGCTTGAGGAGAGAGAATTAGGAGTTTAGGAAGAAGAAAGTGAGGAGAAAAATTGGAGAAAAATCCGTAGAAAATTACGTAAAAGTCCCTAAGGTAATTATATTCATAAATCTTATTATTTTTATTGTATTACTAATTGAAATTATAGAAATCATTAATTGTTTTGCCTTGATATATATGTATGGGTAGATATGAGTTCAAAGAAAGTTGAAGGTGTAAACCCTTTATATTCCTTCGATTGAAAACCTTGTATATTAAAACTTCTATATATTTTTGTATACTTACTCGAATTGAGTAATTCTAGTTGAAGATTAAATTAGACTCATATATGTACATCATATCCGAAAATTATGTAAAAATACAAAAAAATGAATCTTAGGTGATAGTTTGAAGTTTAGGTATAGAATATTCCCCAAAAACGTAGGTATGCATACCATGTGTTTGGAATTTTTCTTGACATAACAAATGAACTCTGAAAATTATGAAACTTTAATTTTTTATTATTAAACATGTGTAATGAAATTGGGTGGAATATCATATAAATTTATGATCTAAAAAAATTATGAAAATTCTTGAAAGTTAACTGAAAGATAGAGGAGCCTATAGGGCAGAGCATATCTTGATCTAGTAAACTTGAAATGATGTGTTAGATTTTGTATTGGGATCCTAATGTGATAAGGATTGTATTATCAAGAAGAAAGTAAAGTATATCTGGGCTATGATTTGAATATGTTAAATATCTTAACATGAATACAGATGGAACTTCAATTATGATAAATGATTTAAATGGAATCATATGATGCTTATGAATTGAGTTATGTTTAAGATATTCCTTGGATTGTTGATATTCTTATTATGATACTAATATTGTAATAATGATAGGAAGGGAAGAAGAATCGGTCGAACAAGTGCCGGACAAAGGAAAAAGAAAAGCCTGATAAGTTGCCAAGGTGAGTGTACTTATGATTGTTTCATATATAGATATGAAAATGATATGTTGGATTTGAATATAGCCCTAAGAGTAGGATTAGTTTGAATACTTCGGTACTCAGGATTTGTTTAGATATTCAAATATCCAAAATTGTTTGGGTCTTATGATCCAGGATTGAAATTGGACAAAAATTCAATAATTTATTTTGTCTTATGACAAGGATTTGTTGGAACTTATGTTCCAAGATATGTTATTGTCATAATGGGCATGATTGTTTGGATTTAATATCCACAGATTTGATAGAGAATTGTTATTTTATTGTAGGGAAGGAGTACCTCACTAAGCTTATTGCTTAATGTTTATATTTAACATTTTCAGGTTTGTACGCTGCCAGCTAGGATACCATATGATCGGTGATTTTGAGAGTTGCACCGGTATAGAGAGCTGGGGTTTAGAGATGGGATTTCTATCATTATCATATTGACGATTTTACTATACTCACGCATGTATATATTGAGTTAGGGTGGTTTAACTTGATAACTGTAATAGTTAATCATATCATCACATATCTTCTATTTATGACCTGATGTTGATTATGTTATAGTATAGAGAATATGATTATGTTCATTGTGTACATTACTCATGAAAATATTTATAAATGAATTATATTTCAAATGGTTGAATATTACGATTTAATTAAGATAAAATAAATGAAATGAATTGATTTGGGTTTTGAGTGTGACAATTAGTGGTATCAGAGTGTCTAGGGTATAAATTCTGGATGTGTGTGATGGTTAGATGGTAGTTATTGGTTTGATTTTGTATTGTTAAATATTTTATGTACTAACCAATAATTTAGTGTTATAAACTGTTTATGTTGGTTGTCAGAACTTTGTTGTATTATAGATAATTACAAATGGAACCCGGGGATGGACAACAGAGACAAGAGGCAGTAGCTTCGCATACAGAGGATATTAAAATAGAGCAGAGTGTTATAGGAAAGGCTAAAGAGCATGAGAAGCCTACAGAGATGCAAATAATGGCACAAGCAATAATGAGTATGACAAAACAAAAGGAAAGAAATATGACATTAATGGCAGAACAACAGACTGGATATCTAGAATTAAAGGCTGTAGCCAGAATTGAGAAAGAGGCAAGGAAGAAAATTAATAACACCATGTATGAAAAGTTCTTAAAGGTGAATCCTCCAGAATATTCAGAATCAATTGAACTTACAGAAGCTGAGATATGGGTTAGAGATCTAGAGACTATCTTTGCAGTGATGAAAGTTCCAGATAACGAGAAAGTGAATTTGGTTGTGTTTAGACTAAAGGAATATGCTAAATATTAGTGGGAAGCAAGCAACCATTTGGTGCCCAGGATATAAGGTATTGATGTTATTACTTGGGCTGAATTTATTAAAGCTTTGTATGTTAAGTATTTTCTTAAATTTTATAGGAGGAAAAAGGTGAGGTAATTTATAAATTTGACCCAAGGGAAAATGTCTGTGAGGGAGTATGAGGCTAAATTTATAGCTTTGTCTAGATTTTCTACTAAATATGTGGAGGATGAGGAAGAGAAATGTAGTAAGTTACAAGAGGTATTGATTTGTCTCATTCAAAATAGAGTGGCTACTTATGAGTTAGAAGATTCTTCTTCTTTGGTGAATAAAGACATGATAGCAGAAAGGCGAATGAATCATGGGGTGGCGAGTAGAGAGAGTTTTAAGAAAAGTTGATTCGACTCATCCCAGTCTAAGGGATGTGAGGGTGGAAGTGCTAAGATGTAACCTTATAAATTTCAGAGAGGTAGTGGAGATAGTAGTAGAGGTCCCGAGGGATTCAACAGAGACATTAGGGGTCGGGTATTTATATGCCTATGGGGGATATGATTGTAGCTGGATATGTTTTCTGTGATTGTGTTTTGAAGGTGGGGGTTAGAGATACAGTTATTGACCTATTTCCATTGGATATATATGATTTTGACATAATTATGGGAATGGATTGGTTATTTAAATATCATGCATCTATGGATTGTTTTTATAAAGAAGTTGTTTTTAAAATGCCCGATGAGTCTGAATTTAAATTTGTGGGGGAAAGAAAAATTGTTCCTAGTTGCATTATTTATGCTATTCAGACGAGGAAATTGTCGAGTAAGGGTTATGAGGGTTTTATTGCATATGTTCTGCACACTAAAAATGAGGCTTTACAATGAGTTGATGTTCCTATTGTACGGGATTTTCCAAAAGTGTTTCCTAGTGAGTTGCCTAGGTTACCTCCAGAGAGAGAAGTTGAATATGGTATTGAATTAGCACTGGGGACAACCCCTATTTCTATGGCATCGTATAGAATGACACCTATTGAATTGAAAGAACTCAAGATTCAGTTACAAAACTTACTTAATAGGGGGTTCATACAGCCTAGTGTATCTCCATGGGGTGCACCAGTTTTATTTGTGAAAATGAAAGATGGTACTATTCATTTGTGTATAAACTATTGGCAATCGAATAAAGCTATAATTAAGAACAAGTACCCTTTACCTCGTATAGATGATTTGTTTGATCAGTTGTAGGGTGCTAAAGTGTTTTCAAAGATAGATTTGAGATCAGGTTATCATCAATTGACGGTGAAGGAAAGTGATATTTCTAAAATTGCTTTTTGTACTCAATATAGTCATTTCGAATTTCTGGTGATGCCTTTTGGAGTGACTAATGCTCCAGCTGTATCTATGGATCTTATGAACCGGGTACTACATTATTTTTTCGATTCATTTGTGATAGTTTTTATTGATGATATTCTAATTTACTCACGTGATATGGTTGAACATGAAAAGCATCTCAGAACTATTTTGATTGTGTTGAAAGATAAGCAGTTGTATGCTAAGTTTAGCAAGTGTGAATTTTGGCTATCACAAGTTGTATTTTTAGGCAATGTTATTTATGGGGATGGTATATGTGTTGATCCTAAAAGGGTAGAAGCTATTGTAAAATGGGACAGGCCCAATAATGTGACTGAGATGAGGAGTTTTCTGGGTTTAATTGGGTATTATAAGAGGGTTATTAAGGGATTTTCTTCGATTGTTTTGCCAATGACTAAATTATCCCCAAAAGATGTCAAGTTTAAATGGAATTTTGATTGTGAAAATAATTTTGAAGAATTGGAAAAGATATTGGTAATCGCACCTCTTCTTACTATTCCACATGGTGGAGATGGTTTGTTATTGATACTGATGCTCTACATCAGGGGTTGGGCTGTGTTTTTATGTAGCATGGTAAGGTTATTACTTATGCTTCGAGGCAATTGCGTACACATGAACGTAATTATCCTGCACATGATTTATAACTTGCTTATATTGTGTTCGCTTTAAAATTATGACGTCATTATTTATATGGTGAAGTATGTGAAATTTTTACTGACCATCAGAGTCTTAAGTATTTATTTACTCAAAAGGAGTTGAATTTGAGGCAGAGGCGGTGGATGGAGTTAATTAAAGATTATGATTGTACAATTCACTACCATTCAGGGAAGGCAAATGTAATTGCAGATGCTATGAGTAGAAAGGCTTTGAGTAGGTTATCTTGTATTCGACGTGCTAGAGTTGCCCACATTATGGAGTTGAGATTGATAGGAGTCGAATTGCGGCTAATAATTGGGGATAGATTCTTTGCTCATGTAAGCGTGAGGCCTTTGTTAGCTACTCGTATTCGTGATTTGCAAAGTCAGGATTCTTTTCTTGAGAAGAAATGACAAGATATCCGAGATGGTAAGTTTGATGATTTTTGTATTATTAATGACGAAACTTTATTATATAAGCAGAGATTATGTGCACCTAATATAGATGGATTGAAAGCGGAAATTTTAGATGAGGCTTATAATTCTATTTATACTATGTATCCTGGTAGTACTAAAATATTTAGGGATTTGAAGGAGCATTATTGGTGGAATAATATGAAGAAGGGAACAACTGATTTTTTTGCTAAATGACTTATATGTTAGCAAGTGAATATGGAACATAAAAAACTACGGGTTTGCTTCAGCCATTGCCAATACCGTAATGGAAATGAGATCATGTAACGATGGATTTTGTGGATGGGCTTCCCCGATCTCAGAAGGGGTCAGATTCGATTGGGGTAGTGGTGGACAGATTGACTAAGTCAGCTCATTTTCTAGCAGTCAAGACTATGCATACAGTTGATAAGTATGCGAGATTGTATATTAATTAAATTATTCAGTTGCATGGAGCACCTTTTTCTATTGTTTCAGATAGGGACCCTACTTTTACATCCAAATTTTGGGATAGTTAATGCTATGGGTACTAACTTAAAGTTTCGTACAGTTTTTCATCCTCAGATGGATGAGCAGTCTGAAAGAACCATATAGATATTGGAGGATATCCTTAGAGCTTGTGTGATTGATTTCAAAGGTAATTGGGATGAATATTTGCCTTTGATAGAATTTGTATATAACAATAGTTTTCAATTTACTATTGGTATAGAGCCATATGAAGCGTTGTATAGTAGACGGTGTCGTACACCGATATGTTGGGGTGAAGTTGGTGAAAGGAAGATAGAGGGTCCAAAGTTGATTGAAGTCACCACTGAAAAAGTGAAAATTATTCAAGATAGAATGAGAACAGCTCAAAGAAGATAAAAAAGTTGTGCGGATAAACGGTGAAAAGATTTGGAGTTTCAGAAAGGGGATTATGGGTTTCTTCAGATATCGCCATGGAAAGGAGTTATGAGATTTGGAAAGAAAGGGAAATTAAGTTCACGCTATATTGGACCTTATAAAATTCTTGAGAAAGTATGGATGGTTGCCTAAAATTTAGCATTACCATCGGAGTTAGTACATTATGTTTTCCATGTTTCTATGTTGAGAAAGTATGTAGCGGGCCCTTCACATGTATTAGTGGAACAACCTATTGAGTTGAAGGAAGACTTGAGCTATGTGGAAGAACCACTTGCTATCCTGGATAGAAATGAACAAATACTTAGATCCAAAGTGATCCCACTTATGAAAGTTGTGTGGAGAAGGCATTCCATGGAAGATGCCACATGGGACAGTGAAGATAGCATGAAAATGCGTTATTCATATTTGTTTGATTTAGACAACTAAGGTATGTCAATTTCGGGGAAATTTTTTTCTAACGGGGGGAGAGTTATAACAACCCGAATAAAAGTATGATAAATTATGTTTGAATCATGCTTACCTTATATGATATATATAATGGTTATTAGTATATCTATTGTTAAATGATAATGTTTAGTCTAATCCTACTTCCATAAATTATGAAATATTGAATTAGTTACAAACATAAAATTTTGATGTTTTTGGTAGAAATATTCATGTTGAAGGGTGGCTTTGACCCTCATAATATAACAACTGAATTGAGGTGAAAACTAGATAGTTGTATACATGTGAGTTAAATTTGTAACATAACAAACGGTGTGTAAAACAGAGGTTCGAGTAAGGAGTTATGCTAAAATTATTAAATAAGGGCAAATTTGTCTATTCGTTAAGTGCTATTTTGACCGATTAGTACGCCATGTGTTATGTTTTGATTGGTTGAAAGGGGAGGCTGGTTTGGCCGACTTTAAACCTTTGAAATGACCTCCTCCTTCAGAAAATTCAGTTATGAGAGAGTTGGAGATTGAGGAGAGAGAATCGAAAAGTTTAGGAAGAAAAAAGTGAGGAGAAAAATTGAAGAAAAATCCGTAGAAAATTATGCAAAAGTCCCTAAGGTAATTCTATCTATAAATCTTGTTATTTTTCTTGTATTACTGATTGAAATGATAGAAATCATTAATTTTTTTATTAAACTTTATATATATATATATATATATATATACGAGTTTAAAGAAAGTTGAAGGTGTAAACGCTTTATATTACTTCGATTGGAAACCTTGTGTATTCAAACTTCTATATATTTTTAGATACTTACTCGAATATGTATATCATATTCAAAAATTAAAGTTGGAGATTAAAGTAGACTCATATATGTACATCATATCCAAAAATTATGTAAAAATACCAAGAAATAAATCATGGGTGATAATTTGAAATTCAGGCATAAAATCTGCCCCAAAAGCGTAATTATGCATACCATGTGTTTGACATTTTTCTTGACATTGAAAATGAACTCTAAAAATTATGAAACTTTAATTTTGTATTATTAAATATGTGTACTAAAATTTGATGGAATGTCATACAAAGTTATGATGTATAAAAGTTATGAAAATTCCTGGAAGTTGACAAAACAATAGAAATGCCTATAGGGCAGCTTTGCTATGTAGTAAATAAATGAGCATATCTTGCTCTAGGAAACTTGAAATGACATGTCGTCTTTTGTAGTGGGCTATGATTTGGATATGTTAAATATCTTAACATGAATTTAGATGAAACTTCTTTTATGAGAAATGATTTGAATGGAATCATATGATGCATATGAATTGAGTTACGTTTAAGATATTTCTTGGATTGTTGATATTCTTATGATGAGACTAATATTGTAACAATGATAAGAAGGAAAGAAGAATCGATTGAACAAGTGTCGGACAAAGGAAAAGGAAAATAATGATAAGTTGCCAAGGTGAGTGTACTTATTATTGTTTCATATATAGATATGAAAATGATATGTCGATTTTGAATATATATCTAAGAGTAGGATTGGTTTGAAGAATTCGGTATTGAGGATTTGTTTGGATATTTAAATATACAGGATTTTTTGGATCTTATTATCCAGCATTGGAAATGGACAAAGATCTAATGATTTGTTTTATGTTAATGACAAGGATTTGTTAGAACTTATGTTCCAAGATTTGTTATTTTCATAATGGGCAGAATTGTTTGGGTTTTATATCCACATATTTGATATAGAAATGTTATTTCATTGCAGGGAAGGAGTACCTCACTAAGCTTGTTACTTAATGTTTATATTTAACATTTTCATATTTGTACGCTGCCAGTTAGGATACCATATGATTGGTGATTTTGAGAGTTTCACCAGTAAAGAGAGTTGGGGTTTAGAGATGGGATTTTTATCATTATCGTATTGCCGATTTTACTATACTTGCGCATTGTATATGTCGAGTTAGCGTGGTTTAACTTGATAACTATAATAGTTAATCATAACATTACATGCCCTCTGTTTATGACCTGATGTTGATTATGTTATAGTATAGAGAACATGATTATGTTCATTGTGTACATTACTCATGAAAATATTGATAAATAAATTATATTTTAAATGGTTGAAGATTATGATTTAATTAAGATAAAATAAATTATTATAATTGATTTGGGTTTGGGGTGTGACAATAGGCTTGCATGGACACCCATAAATTTACTGCAATTCTAATCAGAAATGCGAAAGTGATTAATAACCATCAATCTAATCGTGTACCACGTGTCACTAGTATAACGTATCATGCTAACCAGCTAGACTTTACTGTCGAGGACACGAACTAAACCGTCATCAAACTAGCATGACCAACCCAAACCACATCGACGTCAAAAGATCTAATACCGACCTCACCACGTCACACCCTGAAAGGAACCTTGAACCTAGTGCTCTGATACCATTTGTAACTCCCGACCCGGATTTATGGGTTACCCGTGGGTCAACCCGATCCTAACTGAGCGTTAGGTGTGAAGTGCAATGGAACAACCTATAAAATGTTGCTAGTCCAGTTTTATTTTAGTTACCATTTCATTTATTAGCATGTGATTTTGATTTCAAGATAAACTACGTGAGGGACCCATGGGGAGCACCTTGAAGTCCAAGTATGCATAGATACTAACGTAAACATTACCAAAATATACTTACCTGTATAACGCCCTCAAAGTACGAAACTGCTCCCAACCTGTTGTAACAAAGCGAGGGTGTGAGCTTATGCCCAGTGAGATTTATACAAGCAGTATATAAACGAACGACATAAAGGAATACTCACACGCTATAACCACATGTATGCGAAAATATGTATATATCTACATTCATATACTTTTGAAAAATACACATTCCAATGCATTAATCGTTCTACTTTTGAAAACCTTACTTATCCAGATTAATTTACCTTAATCTTGTAAAGACTTCCTTTATTTATACTTAACATTTCCCACTTTATTTAACACACTCAGTTAACACTTGAAACCACTACACTTGATTTATCCAACCCCATTCCTTTACCGAAATTTGACCCATTCATTCATTTCAATACACTTTAGTATTTTCATTGAAAATAACCATTTCAATACACGCATTCATCATGTTAGAAAATACTTATTTAATCTTTTGTGTTAAATATGGGTTTAACCATTTAGGTAGCTTAACCACCCAATTACCCTCTTTCTTAACCATTTTCCTTATCTTATGGTCATTAGTAGGTTTACGCATTAACTTATTCATTTCACCTTTACTGGAACATTTATTACATTCATTCAAGTTAAGTTGTATTAACACACTTTATCACACACCTCATTTCTTGACAGGTTCCATATTTCCTTTATATTTTCTCGAAATCTTCCTATACCGCATACTTCCACGGGCTCCACACCATCATTTATGTGTACCATATGCTCTGGCCCGTGATTTAGGGAATTTCACCCAAGGGCTCTGGGCCCTTCTTGATTTATCTTGGTATCATACGAGTTCCTTTTAATGTGTTTTAGTATTTTACAACAGTTCACATTATTCCACTTATCCTTTTTACCCGCCCGAAGCTAAAACCCGGGACTTTACCATCCCACTGTGTGTTACACTTTGAAAATGTACCATTTTATGTCCTTTACACTTTAACTTTCATTTTTATTCCAAAAATCATATTCATTTAGGACCACTTTGTGTAACACTCTTTCCAATATTTTTATTCCATAAAAATGTTCCACTTTTAAGTAAAATTACCATTTTACCTATTTGTTTCCAAAACCACCCATTACTCCATTTTCACAAGTCTTAATTTCACCAAAAGCACTATTAAGTTATTCATACCAACTTCTTAAGTGTTTTTAACCCTTTAACACCTTTTTACACTTGGAGTAGCATCTTTCTTAATTGAAAACACTTTTACACCTTTAAACCCCACTTAAATCCACAAGTGTTGATATTTCATAACATTTATAAATTACACTCACTAATCATTCCATGTTTACCCATTAACACTTAATTAATACATTTATCAAAATTTTCCCGCAACATACATTCATTTACTTTCTTCATTCAAGAAATCTAATTACGCTTAAGACTACTTTTACAAGACAATACCATTTCTTTTCGTTAACATATGTAGTCTTATAATTTCATGATCATTATACCCTTTAGTCTCAATTTTATATACCTTGAAGACTAATTTTACCATTATAGACACCACGTTATAAAACCCCCTAAGTCTCTCCTTAGGTCCCAAGCATCTCTTCCATTCACTAAAAACCCTAGGTCATACCCCGAGTACCGTTCTAGATGCCATCGGGTGCTCCCGAGCCCCGTTTGACTCCGATTAGATCTATTGTAAGTGGAAAGAGCTTAATAAATATTTGAAGGTCTTTTAATATCCTTTCCAATGGTCTACCCCGTGCGCGAATCAGCCTTACGGTTCGAACGAGGCCACTAGGCGCTCCTAGGCCTCGATTTGACCCCAATAACTTCATCAGCAGAGTGAAAGCTCTTTGTATCTTTTAAGTAAATTGAAAAACCCTTTCCAATGGTCCATCCCGTGAGTGAAACGACATAACTGTTCGAAAGAATGATCCATTTTCCCCCAAAAATTGATCCGGAGGTTATCGATCTCTCCCGGGCTCCGTTTGACCAATGTTAACTCTTCAGATCGAATGAGACTGAATGAATCTTTGGAGGTAATTAAATACCCTTTTCAACGGTCCTCCCTCGTGCGCGAATCAACCTTACGGTATGGACGAACGACTCGTTTTACTCCAAAAGGTCACCGGGTGCTTCCGAGCCCCAGTTGAACAAAGTAAACTTTTCGAACTGATCGAAGATCTTTGATTATTGAGGTACCTCACATAACTTTCCAACGGTCCACCTCGTGCACGATTCTAACTAGGTTTTGGATGAACAATCCATTACCATCCGACGGTCTCCCGTCCAAAGGACCAACAAGGGCTTTCGAGCCTTGTTTGACCCAAACTCAACTCCTGGACCCGGGAGTGAATTAAAGGACTCTTAAAGGTATCTGAATTACCTTTCTAACAGTATGCCCCATGCACAATTTGGATTTATGAAACGTTCTACGACCTTTTTTCAAAAAAATCTGCACGAGACTGCCGATTGGCAGGTTCATTTCCCTGTCTATCGGCAGTGTGTCTAGAGTTACCTATCGATTGGCAAGGCTAAGGGTATGCCGATTGGCAGTCCTCCTACCCTATATAAGGAGGTAATGAGATCACTCTCAGGACATACATCAGATCCATCAATATCAGTGATCTCAGTAACATTCTCTTGCAATCAACGAAGTTTCCTTGTGTGAAATTCCTTTCCATCTTTCATTCCCAAATTTTCACTCCCAATTTTGCAAAATCTCATTCTCTATGATTTAAAATTCATCTCAACATTCAAGGGAGCCCTGTAAGGATCAAGCTCAAGCCTCAATTCTCCAAAGAAGGTCCAAAAACCCCGCTCTCTCTTTTAATTCTTTATTGTCGCATTAGTTACATAAATTCTTAATCTAGCTTTTACTTCAATTCATACACATTAATACCTCATCCTTTATTACTTATATTGCACATACTTTATTTTTCAATAAAAAACCCAAAACAAAGAAAAAAAGGTTACACCTATAAATTCCAACGAGATTATTCACCATGTTTTCTCAAAACTAAAATACTTTTTCTACCCATGCACATATAATAAACTCCCGTTTGAATCTATGGGATAAACCCCACCCTTATGCCACACGCGAACTACATGGACTTTGATGCCTTTATAGGCTACGTAGGTGTTTCGGGTTAAAGCCCGTGACTCGAGTTCAACCTTTTCCAATTTTTCATTTTTCTAATTTTCCTATTTTTACATTTTCATCTTTTATCCATATATATTGCTGATATATACATCACACTTGTGATTCATATTGGTGTTTTATCTATCACACATTATCGTTTCATCATAACAACCAATATCTCGATAAACGCATACATCGTATTTTCTAAATATTATTTTGGAAACATTCCTATGGATGACCTCACTCTATCATTTCCATGATATGAGTCGGGCGATTCCGATCTCCATTTATATATACACTCACGCACACTTCACAAAGAAATTAAGAAAAATAGTAACACAATCCCATGAGAGATCGAAAGGGCGGGATAGGTGCCTAATACCTTCCCATTTTGTAACTTTTCCCCCGAACCTCTGAACTATTAGTTTCGTAAGAATCATTTTGTCTTTGATGCTGCTCTCTCAAGGCGACGACATATTCTTTTGCCTGTTTTGTGAAAAATAGTCTGGAGATTCTATCTCTTTACATCACCCCACACCGACGTCAACCTAAGCGCTCTTAGACGAAGAGGTCGAGAGACCTTCTCCCCTTTTCCCCTCGGAAAGGGAGATATAGGGATGGCCATAGTGGCGACTCCAGTGGGGACTACTTAAGAGGGATAAACTATGTTTTCATGATTGTTGTCATTTTCTGCTTTTGTGCGTATGCACTTGCCTGTATGTTCCTTTTTTCTCCACTATTATTTATTATATATATATACCTCGTGCTTATGATACTCCTCACTCACACACTTATAGATACTCTCCATGTACACTTCACACTACTTACAAGTAGGATCACTTATACCCACATGTTGCACACACCACTTAGAATATCCATGCTTAGGTGTCATTAACACACACATCCACTTATCACACTTGAATATATCCATGCTCACTAACACTTGTCACACACCACTTGTAATTAATCCATGCTTAGGTTCACTATCACGCACTCACTTATAGATATTCACACATCACTCACTCTCACACATCCATGCTTAGTATAATCTTTATGCTCTATGCTAAATTTACTTTTTTACTTGTACATTCTTCCCCATTAGTAAAATGGTCATCATGCCAAATAAAATACTCTCTCCATAATATACTAATCAAGAATCATACATTTTTCACACTACATCACCAAAAGCATATGGGCGCTGGTCCGACAGGTGGTAGTTAGCCTAAGCAATATGACTCTCACCTTGCATTGGCCAAGTACCTTCGACGTATATCGAACGAAAGAAGTCATGACGGGAGGCATAGAGCAGGGAACTCATTCACGTACGTTGAGTATATCTAATTCACTCTCACAAGTACTGTCTCCACGAGGTATATAGTGAGGCAATTCACGTACACTCAGGTATATAAAATGGCTTGTCCACACATACCGATTTCCCTCAAAACCAAGACGTGTATCGTGAAAGTCATGTCAAATGGGGAAACCCTTCCAATTAACCCAACAACAACATACCCTCATATAGGCGTCAAACCCAGGACACTCATATTTAGTTTGCCCGTTACGACCCGAAACTCTATCGAAATGATGGGTCGGAATGTCGACCAAAATTTCGTGCAATTACATCTTTTTTTAAAACGGGACCCTATCCATGAGCCTGGTAACAAATCCAACCGTGTTTTACATATACTTTTTCAAACCTCATTTTCCCAGGCTCAGGACCCGTCCGACATTTCTTTTTGCATTTAGGTAAACCTATTACAAGTAAAAACATAATAATAATAATAATAATAATAAATATATAATAATCACGCTAATATGCTTTTCTTGTTTTTCCTCTTCCTTTACCAAAGGTGTCAAAAATATTTTTCCCCTCTTTTATCAAAATGCCGAAAGCATTTTCCTTCTTTTTATCATAAATGTCAAAAACATTTTTCCTCCTTAATACCCAAAAATATTTTTTCCTCCTCTTTTCCAAAAATATCAAAAACATTGTGCTCCTATAATAAAAGACTTTCCCTCTTCTCTTTCAAAAATAAATTCGAATCATTTCTCCTTCTCATGTCGATCGTATACCCGACCCTTGGCCTGACTCTCTATTAGCTTCGGTCTTCTGTCGAACCGTTTCGAGGCTCCGTCAGTTCTCTCGCTACTTCCTCTGAGTACGAAATCCGCTTTTACCCATTTTCCATGGAGAACGCCGACCAAGTACCGAATGTGCAGCCTAATTTGATGACGATTCTAGCCCAACTTATCACCAAGATTGACAACCTTCTAACCGAGTTTCATGAGATGCAGCAAAATCGGGACCCTATTCCCGAAGAGATCGAGGTCTTCTTCCCTCGTGCTATGGGTCCACCCTCACGTGAGCCTATTTGGGTCCCAGAAGAATATCAGCACACTCTACGTGCCCCTCTTGCCAATGGTCCACCGCCAACTCAGCTCCATATGTCGGATCTCGCCCGGCTAGGGTCTAACCTGCCCGTGGCCATTGATTCGAAGGAAGAAGAGTTAAACAAGGTCAAAGAGGACCTTAAGCCTACTGACCAAAAAGTTTGACCACATTTCTTATATATATCTACCTCATGCTTATAACAGTCCTCACTCACACACTTGTATATACTCTCCATGTACACTTCACACTACTTACATCTAGGATCACTTATACCCATATGTTGCACACACTACTTTGAATATCCATGCTTAGGTGTCATTATCACACACCTCCACTTATCACACTTGTATATATCCATGCTCACTCACGCCTGTCACACCACTTGTAATTAATCCACGTTTAGGTTCACTATCATGCACTCACTTATATATATATTCACACATCACTCACTCTCACACATCCATGCTTAGTATAATCTTCATGCTTTATGCTAAATTTACTTTTTTACTTAGACATTCTTCCCCACTAGTATAATGGCCATCATGCCAAATAAAATACTCTCTCCATAATATACTAATTAAGAATCATACATTTTGCACACTACATCACCAAAAGTATACGGGCGCTGGTCCTAAGCAATATGACTCTCACCTTTCATTGGCCAAGTACCTTCGACGTATATCGAACAATTTTCCCGTATTGTACCGCTCGAACGAAGTCATGACGGGAGGCATAGAGCAGGGAACTCGTTCACGTACGTCGAGTATATGGAATTATCTCTCACACATACTGTCCCCATGAGGTATATAGTGAGGCAATTCATGTACACTCAGGTATATCAAATGGCTTGTCCACACGTACCGATTGCCCTAAAAAGAAAGACGTGTATCGTGGAAGTCATGCCAAAGGGAGGAACCCTTCCAATTAACCCAACAACTACATACCCTCATATAGGCGTCAAACCTAGAGCACTCATATTTAGTTTGCCGGTTACTACCTGAAACTCTGCCGAAATGATGGGTGGGCATGCCACCCAAATTTTCTTGCAATTTCGTCTTTTTTTAAAACGGGACCCTGTCCATGAGCCTGGTAACAAATCCAATCGTATTTTACATATACTTTTTCAAACCCCATTTTCCCAGACTCAGGTCTCGTCCGGCATTTCTTTTTTCATTTAGGTAAACCTAATAGAAGTAAAAACATAATAATAATAATAATAATAATAATAATAATAATAATAATAATAATAATAATGTGAAACCCTTTTCTTGTTTTTCCTCTTCCTTTACCAAAGGTGTCAAAAATATTTTTCCCATCTTTTGTCAAAATTCCAAAAGCATTTTCCTTCTTTTTATCATAAATGTCAAAAACATTTTTCCTCCTTAATACCCAAAAACATTTTGTCATCCTCTTTTCCAAAAATATCAAAAACATTGTCCTCCTATAATAAAAGACTTTCCCTCTTCTCTTTCAAAAATAAATTCGAATCATTTCTCCTTCTCATGTCGATCACATACCCAACCCTTGGCCTGGCTCTCTATTGGCTTCGATCTTCTGTCGAACCGTCCCGAGGCTCCGTCAGTTCTCTCGCTACTTCCTCCGAGTCCGGAATCCGCTTTTACCCGCTTTCCATGGAGAACACCAACCAAATACCGAATGTGCAACCTGATTTGATGACGGTTCTAGTCCAACCTACCACAAAGATTGAAAACCTTCAAATCGAGGTTCATGAGATGCAGTGAAATCGGGCCCTTATTCCCGATGAGAGCGAGGTTTTCTTCCCTCGTGCTATTGGTCCGCCCTTACCTGAGCCTATTTGGGACGCGGAAGAATATCAGCACACTCTACGTGCCCCTCCTGCTAATAGGCCACCGCCAACTCAGCTCCATATGTCGGATCTTGCCCAGCCAGGGGTTAACCTGCCCGTGGCCATTGATTCGAAGGAAGAAGAGTTGAACAAGGTCAAGGAGGACCTTAAGCCTATTGACCAAAAAGTTTGACCTCATTTCTTATACATATCTACCTCATGCTTATAACACTCCTCACTCACACACTTGTAGATACTCTCCATGTACACTTCACACTACTTACATGTAGGATCACTTATACCTGCATGTTGCACACACCACTTAGAATATCCATGCTTAGGTGTCATTAACACACACCTCCACTTATCACACTTGTATATATCCATGCTCACTCACATTTGTCACACACCACTTGTAATTAATCCATGTTTAGGTTCACTATCACACACTCACTTATAGATATTCACACATCACTCACTCTCACACAACCATGCTTAGTATAATCTTCATGCTCTGTGCTAAATTTACTTTTTTACTTGTACATTGTTCCCCATTAGTATAATGGTCATCATGCCAAATAAAATACTCTCTCCATAATATACTAATCAAGAATCATACATTTGTCACACTACATCACCAAAAGCATACGGGCGCTGGTTCGGTAGGTGGCAGTTAGACTAAGTGATATCACTCTCACCTTTCATTGGCCAAGTACCTTCGATGTATATCGAACGATTTTTCCGTATTGTACCGCTCGAACGAAGTCATGACGGGAGGCATAGAGCAGGGAACTCATTCATGTACATCGAGTATATGGAATTCTCTCTCACACATACTGTCCCCACGAGGCATATAGTGAGGCAATTCATGTACACTCGGGTATATCAAATGGCTTGTCCACACGTACCGATTGCCCTCAAAAGCAAGACGTGTATCGTGGAAGTCATGCCAAAGGGGGGAACTCTTCCAATTAACCCAATAACTGCATACCCTCATATAGGCATGAAACCTAGGACACTCATATTAGTTTGCCGGGTACTACCCGAAACTTTGTCAAAATGATGGGTCAGCATGCCGCTCAAAATTTTGTGTAATTTCGTCTTTTTTTAAAACGGGACCCTATCCATGAGCGTGGTAACAAATCCAACCGTGTTTTACCTATACTTTTTCAAACCCCATTTTCCCAGGCTCAGGTTCAGTCCGACATTTCTTTTTGCATTTTGGTAAAGCTAATACAAGTAAAAACATAATAATAATAATAATAATAATAATAATAATAATAATAATAATAATAATAATAATAATAATAATAATAATAATATTGCTGAAACCCTTTTCTTATTTTTCCTCTTCCTTTACCAAAGGTGTCAAAAATATTTTTGCCCTCTTTTATCAAAATGCCAAAACCATTTTCCTTCTTTTTATCATAAATGTTAAAAACATTTTTCCTCCTTAATACGTGAAAAAAATTTGTCCGCCTCTTTTCCAAAAATATCAAAAACATTGTCCTCCTATAATAAAAGACTTTCCCTCTTCTCTTTAAAAGGTAAATTCGAATCATTTCTCCTTCTCATGTCGATCGCATACCTGAACCTTGACCTGGCTCTCTACTGGCTTCGGTCTTCTGTCGAACCGTCCCGAGGCTCCGTCAGTTCTCCCGATACTTCCTTCAAGTCCGGTATCCACTTTTACCCGCTTTCTACGGAGAACGCCGACCAAGTACCGAATGTGGAGCCTGATTTGATGACAGTTATAGCCCAACTTACCACCAAGATTGATAACCTTCTAACTGAGGTTCATGAGATGCAGTGAAATCGGGTCCCTATTCCCGAAGAGATCGAGGTCCTCTTCCCTCGGGCTATGGGTTCTCCCTCACCTGAGCCTATTTGGGACCCGGAAGAATATCAGCACACTCTACGTGCCCCTCCTGCCATTGGGCCACCACCAAATAAGCTCCATATGCTGGATCTTGCCTAGTCAGGGGCTAACCTGCCAGTGGCCATTGATTTGAAGGAAGAAGAGTTGAACAAGGTCAAGGGGGACCTTAAGATGTTGACCAAAAAGTTTGACCAAGTTCGATTATTCGGGAACCACATGGATTACACCCATGTGTCTCTCTATCCTAAAGCAAGGCTACCAAAAAAGTTCAAGATGCCCAACAATGAGAAGTTTGGGGATAGTGGCCCCCCAATTGTTCATCTTCAAAGTTATCACCGAACCATGACTCTCCTAGGCGCTTACGAGGAAATAATGGCCCAAATGTTCCAACAAATTTTGATGGACAACGCTCTTCGCTGGTTCTTATCCCTCGAAGAATCCATAATTCATAGTTGGGAGGATGTTGCCTGTGAATTCATGTCAAAGTACAACTACAACGAGGATTTGGAGGCTACCCGCAGTGATTTAGAACTTCTCAAACAAAATCTCGGGGAAACTGTTAGTAATTTCATTGCAAGATGGAAAGAGAAAGCGACCACTATGGCCAACCGACCTTCTGAGGAAGAGCAAGTCAGTATTGTGAAGAAGAACTTCTTACCCCACGTCTGAGCGACAATTGGAGGACAATACTACCCCCATTTTTGAGCCCCCAAAGAAGCAGGAGTGGAGATTGAAGAAAGTCTTGTCAAGACAGAAGTTGAGCCGAAGAAAGTATCCAGACATTTCACTCCCCAAAAGTATGAGAAGCCTGCTAATACTGCAGTTTCAACCATCAATAACATCTCTTAGCCTACCACTTCTTGGGCACTAGAAAGCCTCCCTAACCCACTTGAAAAGGAATACACCAAGTTTCACGCTCACTTATCCAAAGTTTACCAAGCCCCTTTGAGTTGAAATCTTATCAAGCCATTGGACCCTCGTCCATTACCAAACCCATTTCCCAAGAATTTCAAACCTGATGCCCATCATGATTTCCATCAAAATGCCGGCCATACCACTGATCAGTGCTTTTATCTCTAAAATATAATCTAAGGTTTGATTAACTGTGGTATCATCGCCCCACCAACCAATCCTAAACCAAACACTACCCATAATCCACACCCAAATCATGCAAATGCTATCTTCCTAGAAGAAGATCCTGAATTTAATACATCTACCCAAATTGTACCCAGTAAATTATCCATTATACCCATATATTCCCCTAAACCCCTCAAAGTTTACCCATATTTTCTCCTACATCCTACCTGTTTTTTCGATCAGTTCGTGTCACTTCTTACTAGAGCATGCATTGCTATTCGTACTCATTTTAGAGGGAAAGATATGGATTTATCAGTAATATTAAACCAACTTCTAGATTTTGGGCTGAAATTGCCCTCAGAGATGGACATTAACTGCCAGAGATTCAGTACACTATTCTTGGAAGCTCAAAAATGGGCTCGAGAGTTAGATGATTGGGTAGTACCTATAAATGAAGTCAACTTAAATGATGTTGTCCGAATCATGGTAGACTTGTTTCGACAGATCAGTGAAATTTGTAGCATTTCCGAGCTACTCGATGCTTTGGAACTACAAGGGTGCCTGGTCCCTTCGCTTTTACATCTCCCCATTGAGTGTGATGATCTGTACAAAGGGGTGTGACACCCCGACTAATTAAATAACGAGTAGCTATTCCTTTATTCAAATTAATACAAAATGCCAAGTTGGTTCAGTTTATAGCATCACTGTTGAAAATATTTTTATAATTACTAGCCACCTAATATTTAAAAAGTGAGATGTCAATTTTAATTAAATCCGATTAACATACAATCCATTTAAAATTATGAAATGCTAACATAACCACCACAACATAGTAACAATAGAATAACCATGTAATAATAATGAATCTGGAGGAATACTCCTCACAACAATCCGAATACTGAAATAATCCAACACAAAGTTTGAATCATTACTCAATTACAACCCAAAGTCTGAAATAAAACTGAATAAATGAGATGTCTCTAAAATAAATGGGGCGACATGCCCTACAGATGAGTAAATCTGAAATAGAGTCAACATATAAAGTGGAGGCGTCTACTATCGAGGTCCTGTAGCTTCCACAGCGGCTACAGCACGTCGCGGGAATAGAACTCCTATGCTTGGTGTCCTTGTGGCTGGGCACCTAAAAAGGTTTTTACAAAAATAGATTTGAAAGCAAACGGGTCAGAGCCCGATTACTGAAAAAAGTTTAAAATACAGCAAGTGGTTTAATATAATTAAACAGTGAATATAAAGTACATGATAATGCGTTCACTCACATGAGTTCCTCACCTCTCAACTAATTGTGCACTCTTATCGTACCCGTACCCGTTCTAGTTATTCCCATATCTAACTAGTCCAATACACAATCTAACATTTCTATTCGATTCATGATTTAAGTCCCGACATCTTAATTTAAACAGAGTGTTTTACTTTTCTTCTTAGTTCCCATATTAGTCATGCTAATCACTAGAGATTTCCCATTTTTAACTCTACAAAAATGTTGCTATTATTCACACTTGCATTTATTCATGACAGTTCATTTCAATTAGCAGTATATTATTCTCATCATAAATATACAATACTGGCACCCCAAGACTAAGCCGCAGTGCACACATACTATGCTATCCAATCCCGGTACATCACGTACATAAGGACCACGTATTTCGAATCTCTCAGGAATCATTTTTGATAAACAACCATCACACATAATGGAGGCGAACATAGTTCCCATCACATGGGTCACGCACATACCTATGCTCCCATGATTAGTAGACTTATTAACTTCTCAATAAGTCTTTCTCTGACCTATGTCCTCGAGGTACCAATCTAAATCCCCCCCGTAGGCACACAAAGACTAGATGGCCATGATCGAACGCCGACCTCCCGTGATAGCAAGTATGGTAGATATGTTATACACAAATAACTACATATACCAAGGATTCACACATCTTCGATATCCCATAATATTAGTAGAGGTATATTTCTCTTTCCCATACCGTCATTTCTTGTTACACGTTTACATGTCCCCGATTTATATACATTAAAGTTATCAATTCTCCTCACGTCGAAGTTTTTAGATACTTATATCATAACCCATAAACATTATCCGGTTTCCTACAAAACTCTAAGTTTTAATCCTCGACGTACTTCCAATCTCATAATTATATCCACAAATCAACAAGGGAAGGATTACACTCAATTATATAAGTCTTCTGGAGGTTCGAAATAAAATCAGGCCTAAAAGGCCATTCTGTCAACTCGTTAGAAATCTCGTTCGAACGAATGGCTTCGAACGAACTACCAACTCGTTAGAAGGGGTACTGTCATATCGTTAGAAGTCTCGTTCGAACGAGGTAGTTCGAACGACCTGGGAAGGTCTTCTAACGAGATGGCAGACTTCGCCCAGAAATATCCAAATTCATTTTTTCTTCATTCTTCTCTTCTCTAAATCCACCCTAAGACTATCCAAGTTATGTTTTAATGTTTGTAAACTGTTTTTAGTCACCCTAGATCATTCCTTTACATACTTTTGGGGTCAAATCTTATAAATTAACATGCCAAAGTCATAAATCCCCAATTCTTGTCCCAAACCCTATGAACTTGAACCCAGAATTTAATTTCATAAAAAGACTCCTTATTAATCCGTTTTCAGATCATCAAAAGTTATGTTTTGTATATTGAATTCGTCCATAATTATTCTACATGCAAATTCCTATCCCAAAACCACAAGTTTCATAATAATTCCATTGGGAGTTCTTCATCAAAATTTCCAAGACATAAACAATTTTCTACACTACACATGGAAGAAATATTCAATGCACTTAAAAATATCAAATCACTTGCCTTAGATTCATTTTTCAGATTTTTTATCGCTGTTTCAAGGTTGATTCTCTCCTCTTTCCGATCACAAATCCTTTCCAGAATGGTGGTGATGGGTGATGGGTGATGGCTTTGGTTTGGCTCTTGTAACCTCTCTCCAACTTCTCTCAAAACTCCCGTAGCCCACTCTCTTATCTTTTGCTGGTAATGGCCTTAGTGGTCTTCCAAATAATATATAATTACCCTCTAAAATTCTTGGGTTTTAATTTCTCAATTTTTAAAATTACCAAAATATCCCTCTAGGTTGCCGGTTTGGCCTAAAAGTGCCCCGGGACCCAAACTAAACCCCCAGCTAGTATTTTCTGACTATTTTGACCCTTCTGGACACGTTGGCGCACTAAAAATGACCATTCGGTTGATAAATATATAATTCACTTTTTTTAATCTAATTAATTCATTCCTGACGCGACTGACACGCGCGTCCCAACTTAATTTTCCAAATTGTCGTATTTCAGCCTTGCGACAACTTTAATATTTTCAATACTCATGAAATACTCAAATTTTAACATCATAATCAAATACCAACTCACATCTCACTATTATTTACATCCGGATTAATTCTCAATTAATTCTCATTAATCAATAAAATTACGGGGTATTACAAGAGGCCACTTAAGTTATAGAATGCATTGATTTATCGTGGAAGGATGGTGTCATTTCCACCAGATGGGAGGACGAATTCGATAGTTCAAATGAAGAGAAAAACCTAAAAAGACAAGAACGGGAGTCAATATATGTGGAATGATATCGTTTAAGAAGATGCTAGTGTGGCCATCCCCGATCCCCGTCGCGGAAGGAGGAAGGGATCCTTCGGGTCCCGCGCGTCCCCTCTCGGGAGAGCGCTTCGGCCGGCGTCGATTTTGTGAGGTGTGAAAATGTAGAGAGATTTAGAGTCGCCAGTCTATTTTACTCAAAACAGACAAAAGAAAAAGGGGAAGCCACCCCGAAGGATGGCATCCAAAGACATACTCGTGCGTGCGAAACCAAAATGATTTGAGAAGGGTTAGGAGGCTTAGTTATGAAATGGGAAGGTGTTAGGCACCCATTCCGCCCTTTCGATCTCTCATGGATATTTGATATTTTCCTTTATATTTCCCCCCGTGATATGTGTGCACGTGTATATATAGAATAGAGGTAGAAATCCTCGACTTGTATCATGGAAAAGATAAAGCGAGTCATCCGTAGGAATGTGAGATTAGTGTAGAAAATAGGATTTGCACGATTACCCCTGTGTTGATCGCTATAAGGGAACGATAACGCATGTGGAATAATATGCCACTAAGAATAAATATATAGAATATAATAGAAAATGAGATAAAGAGAAGATACAAAATAAGAGAAAAAGTGGGAAAAGGACTCGAGTCTCGGGTTTTACCCCGAGACGCCTACGTAGCCTATAAAGGCATCAAAGTCCACGTAGTTCGCATGTAAAATGAGGGGTGGGGTTTAACCCATAAATCCAAATGGAGAAATCTCTTATTTATGAATGTGTGTGTGTGTGTAAAAAAGTGTTTTAGTTGTGAGAAGAGTGTGGAAAAAGTGCGAGAATCCCTACTTGGAATTTATGAACAAACCCTCTTTTTCTTATTTTTTGGGTTTTATTTATATGAAAATAGGAGATGTGAAATATACTAGATAAAAAATTATTTTAGGATATGTGAAATAAGATAATAAAAGGGCTTAAGTAATAAAACAAGTTATTATAACTTTAAGGAGATTTGAAGAGAAAGGTGAGAAAGATGGACCTTCTTGGAGACTTTGAGCTTGATATTGAATGTTGAAAAGCAGCCCTTGCACTTGGATGATGATGGAGAGTGGTTAATTCATCAAGTTTGATGAAAGGGATGATGAAAAGTGGAAGTGAAAAAGGGATTTGGAAGTTGAAATCACGCTGCCTTTGAGAGAGGTTTCTGGGGGTTTGCTGAGAGTGATTTGCTTCTGATCTGAGCTCCCTTTGCAAATGAGTCCAAGGCCTCCTTTTTATAGGCCCAGGGGTCTGTCGATCGGCATAGAGCCCTTCCTGCCTGTCGGCAGGCAGGTGCCGATAGGCAGGTTCTGGAACCTGCCGTTTGGCAGTGTGTTTCAGGCTTTTTTGGAAAATTGGCCGTCGAGGGCAAACCGTTGATCAGAATCGCGCACGGGGCATACCATTGGAAAGGTAATTCAGAGACCTTCAAAAGTCCTTTGTAACGCTATCGAGTTCGGGAGTTTACTTTGGGTAAAATGTGACTCAGAAGCGTTTATCGGTCCGTTGGACGGGGAATCGTTCAGACGCAAATGGATCGTTTGTCCGCATGGTAAGTCCGAATCGCGCACGGGATGGACCATTAGAAAGGTTAGGATATGTAATTCTACATTCCAAAGAGTTTGACCCGTTTCGGGGAGTTGACTTTGGTCAACCGGACCCGAGAAGCCTTCGGTGACCTCTCGGAGTCAAACGGATCATTTGTCCGCATGGAAAGTCGGAATCGAGCACGGGATGGACCGTTAGAAAGGGTATTCAGGGACCTTCAAAGATTCATTTAGCCTTGGTCGATCTGAAGAGTTAACTTAGGTAAAATAGAGTCCGGGAGCGCCCGGTGGCCTCTAGGTCGGGTTTCGGACGCAAACGAATCGTTCGTCCGCATGGTAAGTTGGAATCGTGCATGGGGTAGACCATTGTAAAGGGTTTTCAGTGCCCTTCGAAGATTCATTGAGTCTCAGTCGAGATGAAAAGTTTGACTTTTGGGTCAAACTGAGCCCGAGAGTGCCCGATGGCTTTCAGGTCAGTACTCAGGACGTGACCAGGGTTTACAGTGATGAGTGGAGGTACTAGGGACCTAAGGAGAGTTAGGGGGTAACAGAATGAGGTGTCTATAGAGCCCCTCGACAGGTGAGTTTGGAACAAATGATAGCCGTCGATTAGACACCGCATGATGCTTCTGAGAGAGTGTGACCAATTTAGAGGATCTAGGTTGATTCTGAGGACCTAAGGAAGTGAGGATGACCGATTCAAAGGGTCAAGGTCAATTCTGAGGACCTAAGGAAGCGAGGATGACCAATTCAGAGGGTCGAGGCCGATTCTGAGGACCTAAGGAAGTAAGGGTGACCAATTCAGAGGGTTGAGGTCAATTCTGAGGACCTAAGGAAGCGAGGGTGACCAATTTAGAGGGTCGAGGTCAGTTCTGAGGACCTAAGAGTGGTGACGATCGAGGATCGAGGTCAATTCTGACCTAACTCAAGTGACGATCCAAGATCGGGGTCAATTCTGACCCAATAGTGGTGACGATCGAGGATCGAGGTCAATTCTGACCTAATTCAGGTGATGATTCCAAGACCAGGGCCAATTCTGACCCAAGAGTGGTGACGATCGAGGACCGAGGTCAATTCTAACCTAATTCAGGTGAAGATCCAAGACCGGGGCCAATTCTGACCCAAAGAGTGGTGACAACCGAGGATCGAGGTCAATTCTGACCTAACTCAGGTGACGATCCAAGACCGGGGCCAATTCTGACCCAAGAGTGGTGAAGACCGAGGATCGAGGTCAATTCTGACCTAATTCAGGTGACGATCCAAGATCGGGGCCAATTCTAACCCAAAGAGTGGTGACAACCGAGGACCGAGGTCAATTCTGACCTAACTCAGGTGATGATCCAAGACCGAGGCCAATTCTGACCCAAAGAGTGGCGATGATCGAGGACCGATGTCAATTTTTACCTAACTGAGGTGATGATCCAAGACCGGGGCCAATTCTGACCCTAACTCAGGTGACGATCCAAGACCGGGGCCAATTCTGACCCAAAGAGTGGTGACGATCGAGGACCGAGGTCAATTCTGACCTAACTTAGGTAACGATCCAAGATCGGGGCCAATTCTGACCCAAGAGTGGTGACGATCGAGGATCGAGGTCAATTTTGACCTAATTCAGGTGATGATTCCAAGACCGGGGCTAATTCTGACCCAAGAGTGGTGATGATCAAGGACCGAGGTCAATTCTAACCTAATTCAGGTGACGATCTAAGACCGGAGCCAATTCTGACCCAAAGAGTGGTGGCGACCGAGGCCCAAGGTCAATTCTGACCTAACTCAGGTGACGATCCAAGACCGGGGCCAATTCTGACCCAAGAGTGGTGACGACCGAGGACCGAGGTAAATTCTGACCTAATTCAAGTGACGATCCAAGATCGGGGCCAATTCTGACCCAAAGAGTGGTGACAACCGAGGACCGAGGTCAATTCTGACCTAACTCAGGTGATGATCTAAGATCGGGGCCAATTCTGACCCAAAGAGTGGTGACGACCGAGGACCGAGGTCAATTCTGACCTAAATCAGGTGACGATTCAAGACCGGGACCAATTCTGACCCAAGAGTGGTGACGATTGAGGACCGATGTCAATTCTGATCTAACTCAGGTGACGATCCAAGACCGGGGCTAATTCTGACCCAAGAGTGATTGTATTTCCTTTGGGAGAGAAAAGAGTTCCACTGGGGATAAGAATTGGATTTGAGGCTCCGCTAGGGGAACGATGAATGAGATGGAGAAGATTTGGATCATCCTTTGGGAGAGATCGCCTGGGGCGAGTGATTCTTTTGAATTCCGCTGGGGAAAATACCATGCGATATCGTTTTGCATCGGGAAGCCGATGGTTGGGGAGGCTTTGTGTCCTTGATTTGAGCAGAGGAGATGATTATTGGGGAAATAACCGGTTTGAGGTTGTAAACTCTGCTGAGGAGGTGTTTAGGTAGTTCAGGCGCAATATTCGAGAGGTCATTCGCTTGGATTTTGAGGGTTCCGCTAGGGAGAAAGAGGTTTCTCTTGAAGGAGTACGGAATTTTCTTGATGAAAATGTTCAAAATCCATCCTGGGATTTTTAGGAATTTTCTGGGGATTTTTCGAGGCTTTCTGGCATTTTCCAGGAATTTCTGTACGAAATTTTAAGGGGGGTGCCGACCGGCATAGACTGAGGGGTGCCATTCGGCAGTGGCACGGACTTTTGGGTTGCCTCGGGAATGTGAGGAGTCAGTGCTGATCGGTATGGTAGGGGGAAAATCCCCTTCATTTTTCACAGCTTCTTACCTTCTCTCTTTCTGAGATTTCTCTCTGCGAATTGCTCTAACCTTTCGATCTTCAAGAAATGGACGCTTTTGTGAGCACCGCTGTCCACCGGGAGTGGTTGACTGTTGATGACTGGGCGAATGTGGATTGGAGGGACAGGGCGCCCCTTGCTTTGGGGAACGAGAATGCCTTCGATGCATTCGAGATGGTTGCGGATGAGCGGACCTTGCTGCAGGAGTCGTCGCGTCATCGCTCTTCGAGAGTGATTCTCGGCGGTTATGTAAGTAACCTGACCTTTGGCATTCCTTTCTTTTCGGGTGATTTTTCCTTTTTCTTGACCTTTGACTGAATTTTTCCTTTTGCCAGTCGGATATTTCTTTGAAGAACATGCGTGCCGGCGGGACGACGGGGCTTAAGGATGTTTGGGAGCATCTTCCACCCGTGGTGTGCTGGATGGTATCATTAACGGGTTTTGGGAGGTTGGCGGCTGTGCTGGATGAGACGCCTCATTCGACAGCAGTCTTGTGTGCTGTGGGAGAGAGGTGGTGGGACACTACCCACACTTTTCATTTTGGCTTCGGGGAGATGACGGTGACTCCCATAGATGTGCAACAACTGCTGGGGCTGGATTGTGACGGGGAGCAGATAGAGGTGGATCGTTCCTTGCGAGTGAGGCCGGAGGCGGTGCATGCGGCACTTGATGATGTGAGGAGGATAGTCTATGGGTATTCTATCCGGCTGTCCTTGTTGAAGGATGTTTTGCTGAGTAGGGTGGTTGATGTGGAAGACGGGCTGCAAGTGAGGCAGATGGCCCGGTTATTCATCTTGTTGGTGTTGGTAGGTTTCATGGTGGCATCGAGCGGCGACGTCGTCCATTTGTGGTTTCTGCCGTACTTGAGGATGTTTTCAAACATCCCTTTCTATGATTGGGGGAGTCTGACCTTGGCGATCCTTTACTCTTCTCTGGATGCATTCAGCCGGTGCTACCGGCAGACTTTTACTGGAGCCACGTATCTCCTTGAGGTATTCTTTACTTTGCGCATTTTCATTTCATGCATTCGCATTTTCCTTTCATGCATTCGCATTTTCCTTTCATGCATTCACATTTTCCTTATGCGTCTCTTTTTTCTTGTGAATTCAGACGTGGTTCTATGAGGTGATTGGGTGTAACACCCCGTTGATTGCTCTGAAGGACGACACCGTTGGGGACTTCTGCCGACTGTATCAATGGCGTAAGGCCAACCGGCAGTCGAAGGGATCTCTCTCTCTGGAGGCGGTGCGTCAGGTCTTGAAGGACCTGACCAGTGGTTGGGTGAGGTCCTTTCCTTTTTGGTCTTGGTTTTGAACCTTCTGATCTTATACTGACTCATGCCTGCTTGGGGACTTTCAGGTGACCTTTTATCCCTGGGGGACAACCATTCAGGATACGGGGATGACTGGGGTGAACGCGCAGATGAGGCATTTGTTGGCGCATGAGTTTGGCCATTCCTGGTATCTTGAGGAGAGGGTGATTCGTCAGATTGCTGAGGAGGAGGTGGTGGTGCCTCCCGCGCAGCCTCCCATGTCTATGAGGCGGGAGCGACAACTGTTGGAGGATGAAAGGATCGCGGCGATGATCGACGAGTCCTATGCTTTGTACACTGATACGGCCGCGCCGTATGACTATATGGACTTTGTGACGAGCTGGTTGATGGCGCCCAGCATACATGATGCCTTGCCCTTCCCTTCTGCTAGTTCGAGTCGGGCGGTGGGGTCTTCCCACAGTGGTGGTGGTCCGTCGGCACCTGCGGCGGCGGCGGCAGAGACCTCGGAGGTCCCTTTTGTTCGGCTGCACACTCCTTCGTACAACATCCAGCGGGCTTAGGGGTGTGCAAAAAAATCGATCGAACCGAAAACCGAACCGAACCGAACCGAAACCGGCGTTTTTTTTAGCCCGGTTTGGTTTGCGGTTTAAGGATTTAAAAAACCGATAATATCGGTTCAGTTGTTGATTTAGACAAAGAAAAAATCGATTCGAACCGAACCGAACCGACATCAATATTATATATTAAAAAACCCTTAAATATCTTTTATTTTTATATCCAAACACCATTAACCAACCTCCAAAACCGACCAAAACCGAAAACCGACCTACAAAAAACCGACCAAAACTGAAAATCGGTTAAAACCGAACCGAAACCGAACCGAACCGAACCGAAACCGATGTGAACCGAAACCGGCTGTTTTTTTCATCGTCGGTTCGGTTTCGGTCTGATTTTTTCCAAAACCGAACCGATCGGTTCGGTCTGAATTGCGGTCCAAAATCGAACCGAACCGACCCGTGCAGACCCCTAAGGGGGCTGATGGAGGGATAGTGCCGATGCTGCATCATCCTCTTGCGATGGATTCGGAGGAGCTGGGTTTGACAGAGGAGGTCCTTCGTCCTGCGGTAAACCTTTCTGTCCTTTTCCTTTTTTTTTTTATTTCTTTTGCTTGATACTGATTCTGTCTTTTCCTTGCAGCAAATCCGGGTGTCGACTACTTGGCTGAGAGACTGAATATCATCGGTGACTGCCCATATTCGGGATGCTATCCCTGTTCCTTCTTGCTTGGTGCCGTCAGCCTCGTCCGGGGAAGACTCTGGCTCGGGTAGTGGGGGCCCGTCATCTCGTCGTAGGGGGAAGGGAGCGCATCGCAGGGGTGGAAGCTCTTGAGAGAGAGATAGTGTGGGTTCGGGCCGAGTCCCGTTGTTTTTGGCTTTTTCTTTATTTACTGCAAAATGATGTAACACAGAAAACAGATATATGTAATGCAATGCAGTTTTTTGACTATCTTTTATTTCAATGATGAATGAATGCATGCACATGTGCTTTTTGACTTTGCTGCTGAGACCATAAAAAATGAATATTTTTTTGGAATGTTTCGAAGGAAAGTTTTAATTGAAAAGGGAAATCCTACAAGGAGAAAGCAGGATTCTTGAAATTCTTTTGAGAATATCAATTTATTTTTATTGAGTTTCCTGATTTTGACAAAAGAGGAAAAAAAAAAGAAAATTTCCAAAAGTAGGGGGGTTGCCGATCGGCAAGCACCCTGGCCTGCCTATCGGCAGTTCAGTCTAGTCCTATCAATTGAAAGCTTTGATTGGTACCCTCTTCAGCTTTCAGTACCTTGTGGGGTAGGATTCCTTCCGATTTCTGCAGGGATTATGTCTTTTGTGAGAGTTCTCAAGTATAAAAGGGGGTGAGGGTGGAGTATTTTCATCACACCTTTGCATCCTTATCCACTTGCCCACTATTTCTTTTCCATACAAGATGGCTCTCCCTGGTAGCACCGAGTTTGTCAACTACCTCGAAGCCTTGGAAGCTATGTGCTCTTATAATGTCGACTATGATTCTTTCAACATGCGCCGAGTTTCCTTGTGGCGCAATCGACCTTTTGAGTGGAATATGCTGACAGCGACGGTACCATTCTGGTACCCCGAATACCATGTATTCCGCTTTGGGTTGGAAGAAGTTTGTCCTACCTACGAGGAATTTTCCGCCATACTAGGTGTGAATCCTAGTGTTGCTGCAGCTTTAGCCGAATTTTCCCGCTCTCCTAAGGATTTTTTGGCCGGGCTTCTTCATATCTCGCCTTCGGTGGCTAGATCGCTAGTTGCTGGAGGAATGATCTCCCTCCCGACGGTGTTGCAGTCCGTGCATTTGTGGGAAGTAGGTGATGCTGGTTATGCTGGAGCTATTGTTCTGGGCCTAGTTTGAAAATTGTTGTTGGTGACTGGGGAGGTGCGAGTGGACCCACAACTTGCAACCATTACTTCATGGATGTCATACCGTCGCAATCCTGCGGCGGTGATATTGGCGGAGACTCTGAATGGCCTGGATGCCCGGCGAGAAGGTCGTTCTGACTTTTTGAGGGGTAGCCCCGTGATGCTGTTCATGTGGTTGTCTGAAAGTCTCCTCTTGTCGACTCCTCCAGAATATCCTTTGTCGGTTGTACCCAACTTCTTTTCATGTTACTTCATTCGCATTGGCCTGTATTTTGAGAACTGGGAGAATTGGTTTGTGGAGTATGGGGCTCGTGGGCTATATTGGTCAGTGCCTTGGTGGGGACAGTTGCAGCCTGTTTTGGGGCTAGGAGAGTATTCATATGTGCGGCTGGTTGGTCTCAGACAGACCTCTTTTTATTTCCCTTGGCGGCTTTTGAGCCAATTTGGCTGGGCGCAGGTCGTGCCCTCTTAGACCTCAAATTTCTTTCCGGTAGAAGATTTAACTGAGCGCTTGCGTCTGTTGCTTGGATCTCTGTGGGAAAATCGGCGTTCGTCAACCCGTCCCTCTCAGTCTGTCGGGAAGGTTTGGTATGTCCCTAAAGATTATATGAGGTGGTTATGGAGGAAAGTAGTCAACAATATGTTAGCAGTGGAGACTGGTCAAAGGTGGTTTATTTTATCTGACTCCATGGAAGGGGGTGTTGTGGTCTTTTCGAAGATGGTTAAGGCTCATCAATCCATGGAATGTTTGCAAAACTCCATTCAGGCGGGGGAAACTTGGGGTCCTCAGGATGTAGATAATGAAGGTGCAGGCTCTTCGGGTAGCTGTGGGTAGGACTCCTGGGGAGTTTATTTATGTAATAGGGAATGTATGTGGGGATTTTATTTGGATTTTTATGGTGGTGGGGAAGGGAGTTATCCGTTCCTTTTTCTTATGTAATCCGTAATGTAATTTCTTATTAATGAAATAAACAAGTTTCTAATCATCCAGCTGTGCCTTTCGATGAATTTTGCATTTTGAATTATCTATACCGATTGCTAAGGCATACATAATCCTTTTGTTCAAGTAGATATTTAAAATGAACTGTCGTTCTCGGAGATAAGAAAAGAATAGTATTTTGTGAAAAAGAAAAGGGCCGTGCTCATGTGAGATGTATGAGCTGCCTACGTACCTCTGTTTTTTTTTTTTGAAAAGTTTTAAAATAGTTTTTTGTAGAGGATCAGGCCCACGTAGTTCTGGGTAGGGGGAAATGAAGATTTTTTTTTTGAATAGAAAGGGGATGAGAAGAGTCGTAGTGCACCGAGATTTCGGACTAGGGGTAGAATTTCTTGAGATGGTCCAGATTGACTGGACGAGCCATCTCTTCCCCATCCAGGTCAGTGAGCATGGCGGCACCGCCAGACAAGATCTTCTTCACAATGTAAGGGCCACTCCAATTGGGCTTGAATTTTCCTCTGGGGTCCCAGATGGGCTCTATTATCTCCTTGAGGGCTAAATCCCCTTCCCGAACACCGCGATCCTTGACTCTCTTGTTGAATGATCGCGCTATTCGGCGATGGTATCCCTGTATGTGATAAAGTGCTTTTAATCTTCTTTCATCTAGAAGGGCTAGCTCATCAAGACGGTTTTGGCACCAATCTTCTTCACTAACCTTGCTTTCGAGCATGACGCGTAGCGAGGATATTTCCAGCTCCACAGGTAGGACTGCTTCCATGCCGTAGACCAGGGAGTAAGGGGTAGCCCCAGTAGAGGTTCAGATTGAGGTTCAATAGCCCCAGAGGGCGTACGGGATCCGGTTGGCCCAATTCCTACAACTTTCTGTCATCTTGCTGATGATGTCTTTGAGGTTTTTGTTGGCGGCTTCAACTGCACCATTGGTCTGAGGTCAGTAGGGATAAGATTTGTGTCTCTGAATCCCATACTCGTTGACAACTTCTGTGACTTCTGCCTCGAAGTGTAACCCGTTATCTGACACTAGCTCGTACGGGACCCCATATCGGCAGATGATATTTTTCTTGATAAATTTGGCCATCTTTTTGGCGTTTAATACTGCGTATTACTCCGCTTTGACCCATTTGGTGAAGTAATCGATGGCAATCAGGATGAACTCATGTCCGTTTGACGCTTTTGGCGTAACCTTCCCTATGATGTCGATACCCCAGGTGGAGAACGGCCAGGGATAAGTCATGTTGTATAATTTCCGCGGAGGTAGGTGTTGGAGGTTGGAGAACTGTTGGCATTTATGGCATCTCCGAACATAGGTGGTGCAATCCTGGGCCATGGTGGTCCAGTAGTAACCCTATCGGATGATCTTCTTGGCAAGCATGTGACCGTTCATGTGGGGCCCGCATTCCCCGCTGTGGATTTTTTGCATTATCTTTTCAATGTTAGCCCCTGCGATACAGTGCAAATGAGTTCCATCGAAATTCCTTTTGAGTAGTGCTTTATGACAGATAATGTACTGAGCGGCCAGCCTTCGGAGGGTAGCTCAGTCGTTCTTGTTGGAACTCTCGGGATACCTACCATGTTTGAGGAGGCACCATATATCATAGTACTAGTAATCGGCTAGTTCGGGGTCTTCTGTGGAGACAAGCTCAATATGGTAGCAATGGGTCGGTTTGTCCTGCTTCTGAACTAGGAAGGGGGTCATTGTTATTCCCTCGGACATGCCGACCATGGAGGCCAAGGTAGCGAGAGCATCGGCTTGGTTATTCTTTACTCGGGGCAGGTAATGGAAGGTGATATCTCGAAATTGGGAGGCTAACTCTTCTAATTGGGCATGAAAGGGTTGGAGCTTTTCGTCCTTAACTTTCCACTTTTTGAGCACTTGACCGATGATGAGGGAAGAATCCCCGTAGACATCAAGGTATTGAATACCTTTCTTGAGAGCGACCTTGAGGCCCACCGTGCATGCCTCGTATTCTGTCATATTATTGGTGCAGGGGAAATTCAATTTGATGGCGATGAGAGTATGAGAATCATCTGGGGCAACCAGGAGTATCCCAATGCCATATCCCTTTTTGTTGGCAGCGCCATCGAAGAACATTTTCCATCGAAGGCAATTTTGAGTGGTGCAGAGGAAATTTTCATCTGGGAATTCGGAGATCTAGACATCTGTTTCTTCTACAGGGTAGTCAGCGAGGTAGTCAGAGATGGCTCTTCCTTTAACAGCTTTCTGTGTGACGTACACGATATCGAACTCGGTTAGGTTCATCAACCATCGGGTCATTCGGCTGGATAAGGCGGATTTCTTGAGCAGGTATTTAATGGGATCCATTCGGGATACAAGCTTAATGGGGAAGGCGAGCATGTAGTGTCGCAACTTTTGGGTGACCCAGACGAGCACGACATTTGCTTTTTCTAAAGCAGTGTAGTTGACCTCGTACCCAGCCAATTTATGACTGGCATAATAGATGGCTCTTTCTTTATGGGAGTCCTCAAGGTATTGGGTTAGCAAAGCCCCGGCTGCAGTGTCGGTTATGGTTAGGTATAGGAGCAAAGGGAGACCTGGCTGTGGTGGCATGAGAACTAGAGGTTGGGTCAGATATTGTTTGATTCGGTCAAAGGCTTCTTAGCAGGCCTCGTTCCAAACCTTGGTTGAGTCCTTTCGGAGGAACTTGAAGATTGGTTCACAGATGGAGGTTAACTGGCTGATGAACCGACTGATATATTGTAATTTCCCAAGGAAACCTCGGACTTCTTTCTCTGTTCGGGGAGATGGCATCTCAAGTATGGCTTTTAGCTTGGCGGGATCTGCTTCTATCCCCTTCTCACTGACCATGAATCCTAAGAGTTTTCCCTTTAGCCGAAGATGCATTTCTGTGGATTGAGTCGCATCTGATACTGCCGCAATCGTTCGAAGAACTTTCAGAGAGCAGGAGTATGACCTTCTCTAGTTTTGGACTTGATGATCGTATCATCCACGTAAACCTCGACCTCTTTGTGAATCAGGTCGTGCAGGATGGTTGTAGCGGCCCTCTGGTAGGTAGCCCCAGAATTCTTGAGGCTGAATGGCATAACGGTGTAGCAAAAGGTCCCCCATGGGGTGATGAATGCGGTTTTCTCTTGGTGGTCGGGGTGTATCTTAATTTGGTTGTATCCGGTAAATCCGTCGACGAATGACTTGAGAGCATGATTGGCTGTGTTGTCCACGATCATGTCGATATTGGGTAGCGGGTAATCATCCTTCGGAGAAGCTTTGTTTAAATCTCAGTAATCCACACACATTCGAACCTTCCCTCCTGATTTCGGCACAGGTACAATGTTGGCTAGCCACGTGGAATATTCGATTATTCGAATGAAACCTACGTTCAACTGTTTGACCACCTCTTCTTTGACTTTGAGCGACCATTCGGTGCAGAGCTTTCTCAATTTTTGTTTAACCGACTTGTAATCTGGGAGAGTGGGGATCTCATGCTGAGCTATTTCAGGATCAATACCGGGAATATCGTCGTAGGACCATGCGAAGACATTCACGACCTCCTTTAGCAATTCTTTGAGTTGTGCGCGCTCATGCTCGTCAAGGGTGGCCCCTATCCTTATCTCGCGCAGTTGGCTACTAGAATCGAGATTGATAACAACAATCTCTTCTTCATTAACTTGAACGCGGTTATGTTGTTTGTTATTAACCTTATTTAAATCAGTTAAGAATTGTTCATTTGCAAAATCATCATCATCAAAAGTTTGATTAGAATTTAAATAATTAATGTAAGGCACATCAAGATACTCAAAATCTTCGTTTATTTCATTGATAGGAAAAACAGCATTGAGAACCTCATCAAAAGAGGTCTCGATTACATTTGAGCCAGGATAGACAATAGAAGAAGAAACAGGGTAAACATTGGGGTTAGGGGAGATTTTAAGAGGTAGAACTGGCGCAGCATGCCAGTTGAGGATAGGTGTATCAGCAGCTTTGATCAGATGAGAGGGGTCCAGTGATGCAGTGCCTGAGTGAACCATGCAAAGTGCCAGCCCGAGTGTATGCAAGTGGAAGGAATCTTTAAAATCACTTTCCTCAGTCTCTTCGATATTTTTGATGAGCGGTTGTACGCGGTGTGGGAAACTTTCGGCCCATGGGTAGCTATCTTGGAAAAAGATCTCCATTCCAGGCTTCATTTTCTTATCTGTATGGTCATACCACGGTTCTGGAAAGTCGAAAACGGGGGAGTCTTCACCCTCTTTAATGAATCGTCCATTTAAAGAATCTCCCGAGATAGTTCGGACGCAGTCTAACCCTCTCTTTGATTGAGACTGGCGTATCATTCTGAGCTCTTGTTCTGATGGTTGATATCCTAAGCCAGAAGAAGGGAAAGCTTTCTTCAGTTCGATGGGCTCCAGTATCCCTTATTGACTTTGCCCTAGTCCCAGCCCGGGCATAAAGTGCATGTTTCTGAACATCTGAATCACATTGACATTGCCATGAGGGTCGTATTCTGGATAAACCCTTTCTTTGAAATCGTCCCCTGTCGGGAGTAGAGGGGGCTCAACTCGAAATCCTGATAGGAGCATGTCATTTGACCCATGCTATATCTCGAGGATTGGATTGCTGGTGGTTGCACCCTCAGCATTATCGTCGTCACCCAAGATGGTTATGACTCGCCCATCGGTGAAGAACTTCAATTTCTGATGGAATGAGGAAGAGACACCCTTTATACTGTGGAGCCAGGGTCGTCCGAGCAACAGGTTGAAATAGGCCGGGATATCAATGACTTGGAACTCGATGATAGGGTTTATAGGTCCAACCCTATTGTAAGTTTTATGGATCCCATCACCTCCCGACGGGCATTATCGTAGGAACACACTACAGCGGAGGTTGGAGCGAGGTCGCTTTCTTTTAGGCCTAAACATTTGAAGGTTCTCAGTGGGCAGACATTCAAAGCGGATCCGTTATCAACGAGCAAAAGCGGCACAACCTTCCCCATAACTTCGATGGAGATGTTGAGTTCATGATTGTGATTCGACCCAATTTTGGGGATTTCCTCTTCAAAAAATGATAGCATTCGGGTGGAGGTTAAGGACCCGACCAAATTTACAACTTCTTTTGGTGTGGTAGAAGGAGGAACTATGGGTCCTGTGAGCAACTTGATTAAAACATTTCTGTGGAGATGGGAAGACATGAAAATCCCCCATAGAGTGATGTTAGCTTGAGTTTTCTTCAGTTGATCGAGGATCTTGCTCTCCTCGATGGTCATTTCTAGCATATGAAGGTTTTCAACACCCTTCCCCTTGTCATTTGCTGGTAGCGAGCTTGGAACTTGGTAATGTCTCCCAGATCTGGTCATGTGATTTATTGAAGAAGGGAAAAACTTAAATCCAGTTTCCTTGTCAATCTCAGGTTGTTCTGCCGCCCTGTCTATTTCTCCAAGGAGTTCTTCAAATGATATCACCCCACATATGTCAACTACTGGGCCAGTTCTTCATTTGAATCTTCGAATTCTTCCCCCATCCGGTGGCAACAATTCTGTTTTCTTTCATGAAATCCATGCATTCCACAACTTCAACGGCTTCCTCGTATAGGCCTTCCCATTCTGTGGGGATATGTGTGATTGAAGGGACCAAGCGCCCTTGTAGCTTTAAAGTGTCAAGTAACCCGGTGATACTGCAAATGTTGTTGGTTTGCCTGAATGCTTCCGCCATGATCTGGACAACATCCTCTAAGTTGACTTCATCGGTTGTTACTACCCAACTATTTAATTCTTAGGCTCATTTTCACGCTTCCAAAAATAGCGCACTGCACCTCTAGCAATCGATAATCATTTGTGAGGGTAATTTCAGCCCGAACTCTAGGAGTTGATTTAATACCTCTGACAATTCCATACTTCCACTTTCAGAACGGGTACGAACAGTGATGCATGCTCTGGTAAGGAGTGACAGTGCCTGATCAGCGGGGTTGGTAGGGTGTAGGAGGAAATATGGGCAAAGTTGAAGATGTTTAGGAGGGTATAGGGGTGTGATTTGGGTTGACGGATCGAAATTCGGGTTTTCTTCCAAGAAGATGGCATTGGTGTGATTTGGGAGTGGATTGTGAGTAGTGTTTGGCTTAGGATTGGATGGTGGGGCGATGGTACCCCGGTCAATGAGATCTTGGATTATGTTTCGAAGGTGGAAGCAGTGGTCGGTGGTATGAGCAGCTGTTTGGTGAAAGGCGCAATGAGCATCGGTCTTGAAATTTCTTGGGAGTGGATTTGGCAATGGACGTGGATCCAAGGGTTTGATAAGGTTTCGGCTTAACAGGGCTTGGTAAACTTTGGAGAGGGGAGCATGAAGCTCAGTGTATTCCCTTCGGATGGTGTCAGGGCGACTTTCTGGTGCCCATGATGTGGTTGGTTGAGAGATGTTGTTGATGGTTGAGACTGAAACATTAGCAGGCTTGTCATACTTTCTAAGAGTGAACTGTCCAGACACCTTCTTCGGTTCAACTTCTGTTTTGGAAAGACCTTCCTCGATTTCTACTCCTGCTTCTCTGAGAGCTCTAAAGTGGGGGTGGTACTGTCCTCCCATGGTCGCTTGGACATGGGGCAAGAAATTCTTCTTCACTATGTTGACTTGTTCTTCCTCAGATGGCCAATTGGTCATGGTAGATGCTTTTTCTCTCCATCGGGCTATAAAGTTACTGACTGATTCTCCAGAGTTTTGCATGAGCAGCTCTATATCACGGCGGGTGACCTCGAGCTCTTCGTTGTATTTGTACTGCGATATGAATTCTCGGGCTACATCCTCCCAGCTACGGATTCTGGATTCCTCAAGAGATAAAAACCATCGGAGAGCATTGTCCTTCAAAGTTTGCTGAAATAATTGCGCTATCACCTCTTCAGAAGCCCCTAGTAGAGTCATGGAACGATGATAACTGCGAAGATGAACAATTGGGGGGCCACTCCCTCCAAATTTCTTGATATTTGGCATCTTGAACTTCTCGAGTAACCTTGCTTTAGGATAAGGAGACATATGGGTGTAGTCCATGTAATTACCAGAGATTCAGACTTAGTCGAACTGCTTAGTGAGCATCTTAAGATCTTCTTTGACTTTGTTCAACTCCTCCTCTTTTGTATCAATGACCATAGGCAGGTTAGCTACAGGCTGGGCAATGTTTGGCATCGGAAGCTGGGCAGGTGGCGGCCCATTAGCCAGAGGGGAACGTGGAGCGTGCTGATATTCTTCAGGCATCCAAATAGGATCGGGTGGACCCATAGCACGAGGGAATAGGGCCTCGGTCTCTTGAGGAATAGGAACCTAATTTCGTTGCATCTCTCGGACCTCAGTCTGGAGGTCGTCAATCTTGTCCACGAGCTGTGCTAGGACTGTCGGCAGATCCGGTTGTATGACTGGTGCTTGATCTGCATTCTCCATGGAAGATGGATGGATTTTGGACTTGAAAGAAGTAGTAGAGGAGCGAATGAAACCCCGGGGTGATTTGACTGAAGACCGAAGCCAATAGGGAGCCAGGCTAAGGGAGTGCGATCGACCTGAGAAGGCGTAGGATGAGATTTATTTTTGAGAAAAAAAGGGAGAAACTATTTTTGGATTTTTGATAAAAAGGGAGAAATGTTTTTGGATTTTTGATAAAGAAGGGAGAAATGTTTTTGGATTTTTTTGGAGACGGAACTCAGCATGATTATTATGTTCTCACTTGTATTTAATTCTCCTAAATGCAATGTCGGACGGGACCCGAGCTTGGAAAAGTGGGGGTCTTAATATATACAAAGCTACGTTTGGACTTGTAACCAGGCTCGCGGACAGGGTCCCGTTTTAAAAAAATGCGCGAAAATTGGGCGGCAGGCCGACCCGGAATTTTGGCAGAGTTTCGGGTTGAAACTGACAATCTAAAGTGCGTGTCCTAGGTTTGACACCTATATGCGGGTATGCAGTTGGTTGGGTGAATCGGCATGGGTTCCCCCTTTGGCGTGACTTCCACGATATACGTCTTGCTCTTGCGGGCAATCGGTACGTGTGGACAAGCCATTTTATATACCTGAGTGTACGTGAATTGCCTCACCATATACCTCGTGGGGACGGTACGTGTGAGAGAGAATTCGATATACTCGGCGTACGTGAACGAATTCCCTGCGATATACCTCCCGTCATGACTTCGGTCAAGCGGTACGATGCGGGGGAACCGTTCGATATACATCGAAGGTACTTGGCCAATGGAAGGTGAGAGTCATATCGCTTAGGCTAACTGCGACCTGTCGGACCAGCGCCCATCACGAAGTGACCCTCCAGTTACTGGGTAAAATTTGGTAAATAGAAATGCTCTTTGGTGATATCGTGTGAATCATGCATGATTCTCTTATTAGTATCTTATGATGAGAATGCCTTTCTTGATTATGCCAAAACAGGGAGCCAAGTACAAGTACCCAAAAGGTACACCAGGTATGGATGGGTGATGCGTGCAACATGGGGATATACATGTGATCCTAGGTGCACGTGGTGTGAAGTGTACATGGAGAATTTTCTACAAGTGTGTGAATATAAGCATAAGCATGGGATACACATGTGAGAAAATGGAACATGCAGATATGGTGATGGGGGGGGGGGGGGGGGGGGAACATAAACAAATATAACATCCATGTAAATAGAGTCAAACCCTCAAAATATAATAAAAAAAATCCCCAGCAGAGTCGCCACTGTGGCCATCCCCGATCCCTGCCGCGGAGGGAGGAAGGGATCCTTCGGGTATCTTGCATACCCTCTCGGGAGAACGCTTCGGCCGGCGTCGATTTTGTGAGGTGTGAAAATGTAGAGAGATTTAGAGTCACCAGTCTATTTTAGTCAAAACAGACAAAAGAAAAAGGGGAAGCCACCTCGAAGGATGGCATCCAAAGACATACTGGTGCGTGCGAAACCAAAATGATTCGAGAAGGGTTCGGAGGCTTAGTTACGAAATGGGAAGGTGTTAGGCACCCATTCCGCCCTTTCGGTCTCTCATGGATATTTGCTATTTTCCTTTATATTTCCCCCCGTGATATGTGTGCACGTGTATGTATAGAATAGAGGTAGGAATCCTCGACTTGTATCATGGAAAAGATAAAGCGAGTCATCCGTAGGAATGTGAGATTAGTATAGAATATAGGATTTGCGCGATTACCCATGCGTTGATCGCTATAAGGGAACGATAACGCATGTGGAATAATATGCCACTAAGAATAAATATATAGAATATAATAGAAAATGAGATAAAGAGAAGATAGAAAATAAGAGAAAAAGTGGGAAAAGGACTCGAGTCTCGGGTTTTACCCCGAGACGCCTACGTAGCCTATAAAGGCATCAAAGTCCACGTAGTTCGCATGTAAAATGATGGGTGGGGTTTAACCCATAAATCCAAATGGAGAAATCTCTTATTTATGAATGTGTGTGTGTGTGTGTAAAAAAGTGTTTTAGTTATGAGAAGAGTGTGGAAAAAGTGTGAGAATCCCTACTTGGAATTTATGAACAAACCTTCTTTTTCTTGTTTTTTGGGTTTTATTTATATGAAAATAGGAGATGTGAAATATACTAGATAAAAAATTATTTTAGTATATGTGAAATAAGATAATAAAAGGGCTTAAGTAATAAAACAAGTTATTATAACTTTAAGGAGATTTGAAGAGAAAGGTGAGAAAGATGGACCTTCTTGGAGACTTTGAGCTTGATCTTGAATGTTGAAAAGCAGCCCTTACACTTGGATGATAATGGAGAGTGGTTAATTCATCAAGTTTGATGAAAGGGATGATGAAAAGTGGAAGTGAAAAAGGGATTTGGAAGTTGAAATCACGCTGCCTTTGAGAGAGGTTTCTGGGGGTTTGCTGAGAGTGATTTGCTTCTGATCTGAGCTCCCTTTGCAAATGAGGCCAAGGCCTCCTTTTTATAGGCCCAGGGGTCTGCCGATCGGCATAGAGGCCTTCCTGCCTGTCGGCAGGCAGGTGCCGATAGGCAGTGTGTTTCAGGCCTTTTCGGAAAATTGGCCACCGAGGGCAAACCGTTGATCAGAATCGCGCACGGGGCATACCATTGGAAAGGTAATTTAGAGACCTTCGAAAGTCCTTTGGACCGCTCCCGAGTTCGGGAGTTTACTTTGAATCAAATGTGGCTCAGAAGCGTTTATCGGTCCGTTGGACGGGGAATCGTTCGGACGCAAATGGATCGTTTGTCCGCATGGTAAGTCCGAATCGCGCACGAGACGGACCGTTAGAAAGGTTAAGAGATGTAATTCGACATTCCAAAGAGTTTGACCCGTTTTGGGGAGTTGAATTTGGTCAACCGGACCCGAGAAGCTTTTGGTGACCTTTCGGAGTCAAATGGATCGTTCGTCCGCATGGAAAGTCGGAATCGCGCACGGGACGGACCGTTGGAAAGGGTATTTAGGGCCCTTCAAAGATTCATTTAACCTCGGTCGAGTTGAAGAGTTGAATTAGGTCAAATAGAGCTCGGGAGCGCCCGGTGGCCTCTAGGTCGGGTTTCGGACGCAAACGGATCGTTCGTCCGCATGGTAAGTCGGAATCGCGCACGGGACGGACCATTGGAAAGGCTTTTCAGTGCCCTTCGAAGATTCATTGAGTCTCGGTTGAGATGAAGAGTTTGACTTTTGGGTCAAACTGAGCTCGGGAGTGCTCGATGACTTTCAGGTCAGTACACGGGACGTGACCAGGGTTTACAGTGATGACTGGAGGTACTAGGGACCTAAGGAGAGTTAGGGGTAACAGAATGAGGTTTCTACAGCTAGAAGAGATTAACAAGGTGGTCGAATAGCCCGAGATAGATGAAGAAACGAGGCTTCTATTTTTTCCCTCTTTTGTGAACCACATGACTAGATCGGGGAGGCATTATCAGGTTTCAAACCTATAATTAATAAAGATCGACAAGGGAAAAGGTGTTGAAAAGCTCCCTATGTCGAAAATAACCCTCGAGGAGATCAAGATCCTCGATCAGTTGAAGAAAAATCAAGCTAACATCACTCTGTGGGGACTCTTTATGTCTTTTTAACTGCACTGAAATGCCTTGATTAAACTACTTATCGGGCCCATAGTCTCTTCTTCCACTTAGCTAAAAGAAGTCGTAAATCTGGTTGGATCTCTAACCTCTACTAGAATACTTTCTTTCTCCGAAGAGGAAATCCCTAAGTTTGGTCCAAATTACAGCTATGCTCTCAACATGTCTGTTGAAGTCATGGGAAAACCATCCCACTTTCGCTCGTCGATAATGGATCAACTCTTAATGTTTAGCCATTGAGAACCCTCAACTGCTTGGGATTGAAAGTGAGCGACCTTGCTCCAACCTCTGTCGTGGTGCGTGCTTATACCTATCGGGAAGTGATGGGATCCATAAACCTTATAATGGGGGTTGGCCCTATAGATCTCGTTACTGAATTCCAAGTCATCGACATCCTGGCTTGTTTTAACCTGTTGCTAAGAAGACCACGGCTCCATAGTATTTAGGGTGTGTCTTCTACCCCCATCAAAAACTGAAGTTCTTCGCGAATGGGCAGGTCATCACCATCCTGGGTGATGATGATAATATTGAGAATGAAAACACCAATAATCCGCTACTAGAGATACAATATAGGGAAAATGATATACTTTTATCAAGTTTTCGAGTCGAATTGCTTTCGCTCCCTATAGGGGATGATTTTAATTATAGAGTTTATCCAGAATACAACCCCTATGGCAATGTCAATGTGATATAAATGTGTAAAAGCAAGCACTTCATACAATGACTGGGGCTGAGACGATGACAAAAGGAAACATTAGAACCCATGGTATTGAAGAAAGCCTTTCCTCCATGTGGCATGGGTTATCAACTATCAGCAGAGGAACTCATAATGCTTTGCCAACCTCGATTTAAAAGAAGGCTAGAAAGTACCAAGACTGTCTCAGGGGATTCCTCGAACGGAAGATTTATCAAAGAGGGCGAAGATTTCCCCTTTTGTGGCTTTCTCGAACCATGGTATGATCATGTGGACAAGAAGATGAATCCAGGAATGGAGATTTTCTTCCAAGACATTTACTCATGGCCTGAAGATTCCCAGCATCAAGTGCAACCGCTCGTTGAGAAGACTATAGCTACTACCGGAGATTTTAAGGGAAGTGATTATGAGGATTCATTCAATTTGCAGATACTAGGGTCGATACTCTGCACGGTCCACTCAGGTCTTACATCATCAGACCCATCCCTTTTAATCAAAGTTGTTAATGCACATCTCCTCAACTGGAATATTATACAGTTCCACTCGCTTAAATACACCCCAACTCAGATGTTTATCCCATTTCCTCTTCTTTTGTTCTTCCCTATTCTGATCATAATGTAACCGATACCTCCTTTGATGAGGTTCTCAACTCTGTTTTTCCCAATAATGAAATAAATGAAGATTTTGAGTATCTTTTTATGCCTTACATTAATTGTCTTGATTCTAATCAAACTCTTGATGATGATGATTTTGCAAATGAACAATTCTTAAAAAATCTTAATAAGGTCAATAACAAATAACATAACCGCATTTAAATTAATGAAGAAGAAAATGTTGTTATTAATCTCAGTTTTAGTAGCCAACTGTGCGAGATTAGGATAGGGTCTATCCTTGATGAGCAAGAGCGCGTGTAACTCAAGGAATTACTAAAGGAATTTTTGGATGTCTTCGGATGGTTTTAGAACTACATGCCTGACATTGATCCCGAGATAACTCAGCACAATATTCCAATGCTCCAAGAATGCTAACCGGTCAAACAGAAACTGCGTATGCTCCGCACCGAATGGTCACTCAAGGTTAAGGAAGAAGTGGCCAAACAGTTGACCGTAGGCTTCATACAGGTGATCGAATATCCCATATGGCTAGCCAATATTATACCCATGCTAAAATATGGAGGAAAAGTTCGCATGTCCGTTGATTACCGAGATTTGAATAAGGCCTCTCCAAAGGATAATTATCCGCTACTTAATATCGGCATGATTATAAAAAATATAGCTCTTCACGCTCTTAAGTCATTCATTGATGGTTTTATTGAATGCAATCAAATCAAGATGCACCCTGATCATCAAGAAAAAATCGCATTCATCACCCCTTGGGGAACCTTCTATCACACCATTATGCCGTTTGGTCTAAAAAATGCAGGGGCTACCTACCAGAGGGATGACACAACTATCTTGCATTATCTAATACACAAAGAAGTCGAGGTCTATGTAGATGACATGATCATCAAATCTCAAACTCGGGAAGGTCATTCTCCTACTCTCCGTAAGTTCTTTGAGCGACTACGATGATACCTAATGCGACTTAACCCATAAAAATGTGTGTTTCGCATTACCAAAGGAAAGCTTTAAGGATTCATGGTTAGCGAGAAGGGGATTGAATCAGATCTTGCAAAATTGAAAGTCATACTCAAAATGCCACTACCCCGAACGAAGATGGAAGTTCGAGGATTCTTAGGCAAATTACAGTACATCAGCCGATTCATCAGTCAGTTGACTTTCATTTGTGAATCCATATTCAAAATCCTCCGAAAGGTTGCCACTAAGGTTTGGAACGAAGCTTTTCAGGAAGCCTTTAATTGAATCATGCAATATGTAACTCGACCTTCGATACTCATGCCCCCTCAGCATGGTCTCCTTCTACTCTTATACTTGATCATAACACACACTACAGCCAGGACTTTATTGGTCGAATACCTTAAAAAAACCCGTAAAGAGAGAGCCATCTATTATGCCAGTCACAAATTGATCGAATACCAAGTAAACTACACTGCTTTGGAGAAAGCATGTATCGCCCTTGTCTGGGTTACCCAAAAATTATGGCATTACATGCTCGCCTTTCCCATAAGACTTGTATCCCGAATGGATTTTATCAAATACTTGCTCGAGAAATTTTCTTTGTCCAATCGAATGGCCCGATGGTTGATGCTGTTAGCCGAATTTGATATTATGTATGTGACACAGAAATCCATGAAAGAAAGAGCCATATCTAACTACCTTGCTGACCACCCTATGGAAAAAGTCAATATTTGGATCTACGAATTCCTAGATGAAGATATCCTTTGTACTTCCCGAGAAGACCTCCAGTGGTAAGTGTTATTTGATGATGGTCGTCAAAAAGAAAGGATATGACATTGGGATATTCCTAATCACCCATAATGACTCGCACACTCCCATTGCCATCAAGCTTGATTTTCCTTGCACCAATAACATGACTGAATATGAGGCATGCACGATAGGCCTCAAGGTCGCTCTCAAGAAAGGAATTTGATGCTTAGATGTATATGGGGATTCAACCCTCATCATCGGCTAAGTCCTCAAAAAATGGAAAGTCAAGGATGAGAAACTCTTACCCTTCCACGCCCACTTAAAAGAGTTGGCCTCCTAATTTCAAGATATCACCTTTCGCTACCTGCCCTGAGCAAAGAACAACTTAGCCGATGCCCTTGATACCCTAGTCTCCATGGTCGACATGCCCGAAGGAATACTAATGGCCCCCTTCTTAGTCCAAAAGCAAGTTAAACCAACCCACTACTACCACATTGAGCTAGTCACCGAAGAAGATCCTGATATAGTAATTGATGGTACTATAGTATTTGGCTCATCCTCAAGCATGGTAGGTATCCATAATATTCTAACAAGAAAGATCAATCAACCCTTCATAAACTGGCTGCCCAATACATTATCTGCGATAAAGCATTGTTCAAGAAAAATTTCGATGGAAGCCACTTACACTACATCACGAGGGCTGACAATTGATGATGCAAAAAATACACAGCGTGGAACGCGAACGCCACATGAATGGCTATATGTTTGCTAAGAAAATCATCCAACAGGGTTACTATTGGACTACCATGGTTCAGCATTGCACCGCCCATGTTCAGAAATGCCTTAAAATACCATTAATTTTCCAATCTTGAGCACTTACCTCCGCGAGAATCGTACAACATGACCTCTCCCTAGCCGTTTTCCATACGGGGCATCAATATTATAGGAAAATTTACACCCAAAGCCTACAACGAGCATGAATTCATCTTGGTTGCCATTGATTACTTCACCAAATGGGTTAAAGTCGAGTCATTCACAGTGCTGAATGCCAAAAAGGTGGCCAAGTTCATCCAAAAAAATATCTTCTGTCGATATGGGGTCTCGCATGAGCTAGTATCAGATAAAGAGTGGCATTTAAAAGCAAAAGTTATGGAATTGGTCGACGAGTATGGGATCTAGATGCATAAATCTTCTCCCTATCGATCTCAAACAAATGGTGTAATTGAAGCCTGTAATAAGAACCTCAAAGAAAACATCAGTAAGATGACCGAGAGTTACCGAGATTGTGTTGATCGGATCCCTTACGCCCTTTGGAGCTACCACACTTCCAATTAGAGCATCTACTAGGATACCCCTAACTCTCTTGTACACAACATGGAAGCAGTCCTAAATACCTTCATTACGCGTCATGCTTGAAAGCAAAGTCAGCGAAGAAGACAGGCATCAAAGCCATCTTGACAAGTTGTCATTCTTGGATGAAAGGAGGTTAAAATCTCTATATCATATACAGGGGTACCATCGTCGAATAACACGATCATTTAACAAACAAGTCAAGGGTCATGGTGTCCGAGAAGGGAGCTTATCCATTAAAAAGATAATGGAGCCCATCTGGAACCCTAGAGAGAAATTCAAGCCCAATTGGAATGGCCCCTATATTATGAAGAAAATCCTATCTGGTGGCGTCGTTATGCTCACCGACCTCGATAGGGAAGAGATGGCCCGTCCAGTCACAAGAAATTCTACCTGTAGTCCTAAATCTCAGCGCGCTATGACTCTTCTCACCTCCCTTCTATTCTAATAAAATATTCATTTCCCTCTACTCAGAACTATGTGGGTCCTGATCCTCTACAACCCTTTTTACTTTAACAAATGAAACTATTTTTTTAAACCCCAGAGGTACGTAAGCAACTCATACGCTTTATATGAGCACGACCCCATTCTTTTTCATAAAATGTTTTTCTTTTCTTATCTCCGAGAACGACAACTCATTTTTTTCATTTACATGAACAAAAGGATTATATACGCCTTAGCGATTGGTATAGATTATTCAAATGCAAAAACCCATCAAAAGGCACAAAAATATAATTAAAATCTTTTTTATTCCATTGATGAGAAATTCCAGTACGATTACAAATATCAGCATAAGGAGTTAAACATCTTCCCCCACCATCCTAACCTTATTGTCCTGAAAATAAAAAAACTACTCCTAAACAACTCTTCCGAATTATTCCCACACTACCAAAGAAAATAACTAGATACATAACCAAACATAAAACCATATAAAATCTTTATAAATAAAACTCCCAAGAGGATCCTACCCGTAGCTGCCAGGAGAATCAGCCCCATCATCATCATCATCATCATCATCATCATCATCATCATCATCATCATCATCATCATCTTGGGGTCTCCAAACTTCCCCTGCTTGGATGGAATACTGAAGGCGCTCTATGGAACAGTAATCCCGGACCAGCCTAGGGAAAACCACTACGCCTCCCTTCGTAGTGTCAAACATGGCGAGCCATCTTTGCTCGGTCTCCTCGGCCAACATCTTAGCCACTACCTTCCTCCACAACCATTTCATAAAATAACCATAAACATGCTAAACTCTACTGATAAATTAGGAAGGACGGGTCGACGACCAACGATTTTCCCACAGAGAGCCCAGCCGTATGTGCATGCCCTCCGTCAAATCCTCTACAGGAAAAAAGTCCAGAACTTGGGAAGGCACAATTTGTTCCCATCCAAATTGACGTAAGAGCCGTTAGGGAAAGTAGAAAGAGGTCTAATGGAGGCTAACTAATCGAACGTACTGGTATTCCCCCAGTCCTATAATGGGATACAACTCCCCCACCAGGGTACCGTCCAGTGCCGACATCGAGCCCCATGCTCTACAAAATAATTTTCCTAGTTCTTAACATTTGGGTCGAAACTGATGAAGTAGCGAGTGGAGAAATTTGGCACATCTACTAAGGGATATTCGGGGGGACTGCCAAATGGAATATCTCAGATCATCACGTAAACAACATAGCGGGGTTTCCTCTCAGAAATTCAGAACGACCTTCCCGCCAAGCATTTAGACCATTTAGGGTCTTTACCAGTATCATCGCCGTAGGGTTATGGCAATATGACATCCACACAATGATGGTAACAAGTTGAGGGCCCACCCGTGGGTCCTAGGTCACCAACAGTAACTTTGAAGTTAGGCCAAGGGTGACGGCTCCGACATAGCCCGCATCACCAACGTCCTTTAGGCGCACAAAATATATCACAGTTAGGAGAGAGATTATTCCTCCCGTGATAATGACCGAGCCATCGAGGGTGAGATATAGAGAAGTCCTACTAACAACTCCCTAGGAGATCAAGAAAATTCGGTCATGACCGTCGCAACACTGGGAATTAGACCCAATATAGTAGAGAACTCCTCATAAATCAGGCAAACTTTGTCCAAGCCCAATCGAAATACATGATCCTAGGGTACTAAAATTATACCGCTGCCATCCGCATGTTCCAGTTAATAGGTCGATTGCGCCATAAGGAAACCCGACGCAGGTTGAAGGCATCGTAGTCTACATTGTACAAACACATAATCACTAAATTCTTGAGGTAAGAGGGGAATTTAGCCCTTACAAGAAGATCCATTTTGGAATAAACAAAACACAAGCAAGAAAAAATGTGGATTGGTGAAGAAAAACCCTCCACATTACCCCCTTTTATACTTGAAAAACTTGGCTAAAGAAAAAGGTCTTGCAAAATCTGGATAAAACCCTACCCCATCAAGGACAGAGTAGTTGAGGAGAGTGTAATCAATCCTTTTGGTGATTAGACTGAACTAACCTGCCGATAGGCAGGACAAGGGGTATGCCGATCGACATCCCCTCATTTTTAGAAAATTCCCCTTGTCCTCTTTTGTCAAAATAAAAAAACTCAATAAACTTATAATTCGGATTTTTCCTCTCCTTATATATTTAAACTTATCCTGCTTTAAAATAATAATCCCAATCCTTTTTACGGTCTTGACAAACAAAGAAAAAATTGCATTAAGTCATTAAAAGCAAAGATGAATAAATAAAACCCCATTCACTGCATATATATTGCTGTAATTACATCTCTTTTGCAGTAAAAAGAAAAATAGCGGGACTCATTCTCTCTCTCACCATCTCTTTCTCTCGCTCTTCCTCTCTAAGACTCCCATCCATGTAGCATACGCGCTTTCCCCGATGATGAACTAAAGAACCCCCTGCTACCTGATGAATACCTCTCCTCAGACGAAGAAGAAAACACTAAGTAGGAAGGAACCGGGATTGAATCCCGAATATGAGTCATCGCGGAAGCCACCCAATCTCGGATGTCTCTTAGCCAAGTAGTCGACACCCAGATGTGTTGCAAAAAAAATAAGAAAAAAGAAAGCTAGTCAATCTGAGGCAAAGAAAGATATCAGAAAGACAAAAGTCAACTAAGTGAAAGACATACCTCTGGCTGAAGGATGCCCTCAGTCAACCCCAACACCTCTGGTTCCATCGCATTGGGATGATGAAACCTCTGATGTCGTCGCCACTACTGATGTTGACGCACCACCCACACTGTGGGCATACCCCACAGACTGACTCGTGCCCCTACCTGAAACCACAGGAGGAAGAGGCATAACGTCATATATGCTGGGCGGCTTTATCCAACTCAACAAAAAATCTAGATAATCATAGGTCACCGCCATGTTGGTGAGTAAGGCTCATCGATCATCGTCGCCACCCTTGCCTCCTTCGGTATCTCTCGCACCCGTCTCATGTATATTTGGGGAATCAGATGAGGTACAATCACGTAGTCTTCCACCACCTTTCGGACTACTCTCTCTCCCAGATACCAGCAGTAGACAAACTCGTGCGCCGGCAGCCGACGCAACTGCGTGTTCCCCCCGGTCACCCCTATGTGCTGGATGGCCATCCCCCAGGGATAGGTCACCTGCAAGGTCCCCAGCAAAAAATCAATATCTAAAAAAGGTCATCAAAGAAAAATGGTCTCAAGAGGAAAGAAGAATTTACCCGATCGCTCATCAGGCCATTCAAAACCTGATGCACCACCGCCAAAGAAAGAGACAGCCTTGACTTTCGATTGGACTTCCACCACCAATACATGCGGTAGAAGTTCTCCACCGACTCATCCTTCAAACCTATCACATGGTCATTAAGCCCAATAACCTCATAGAACCATGTCTGCAAAAGAAAAAGGTAATCAATAAGAGGGAAACAATCAAGGAATAAAAAAAGGAAATAAAATGCATAAAGAAAAATGCAAAAAGAAAAAAAATACCTCCAAAAGATACGTGGCATGAGTAAATGTCTAGAGGAAGCACCGACTGAATGCATCAAAAGACGATTAATTAGTCACCAAAGTAAGTCTCCCCCAGTCAAAGAAAGGGTTATTCGAAAATACCCTCAAATAAGGCAAAAACCACAAGTGGACGACGTCGCCACGAGAAAATCTCCCACTAACAAAAGAATATATAAACGGGCCATCTGTTACACATGCAGCCTATTGGTCTCATTGATCTAATTAGGGGTGTTCACGGGTCGGTCGGTTCGGTTTTGACCGGGTTTTTTGGGCCGAACCGACCATGTCGGTTTTTGGAGGAGGAGAACCGAACCGAAAATGCTGAAAAACCGAACCGAACCGAACCGAATCGGGTCGGTTTTTGACAGGGCCGGTTCGGTTTGCCCGTCGGTTTTTGACAGGGCCGGTTTTATACAGGGCCGGTTCGGTTTTTTCCTTTATTTTAATAAAAAATATATTTTTTAATACCTAATATAAATATAAAATTAAAAAATATAATATAATATGTCAAGACTAATATAAATATAATATAAAATATAAAATTAAAAAGTATATAAATTAAATCGGTTCGGTTCGGTTCAAAATCATTTTTTTTATGCCAAAACCGAAAACCGAACTGACCTTGTCGGTTTTATACCTGATTAAACCGAACCGACCCTCAAAAAAACCCGGCCCGAAAATTTTCGGTTTTGTCGGTTTGTCGGTTTGGTCGGTTTTTTTGCACACCCCTAGATCTAATGACTCGACAAAACCTCTTTCAGAAGAGAGAGACAAATGGAGTCTCCTAAGACTATCTGCCTAACATCACCCAACCCTGCTGACATCACCCTCAGTGTGCGTTCCACCTCAATCTGGGCCCTCTCACAGTATAATCCCAGTAGCTACTGTACATCGAAGGGAGTTACTGCCATCTCTCCAAAACTAAAATGCATGGTGTGGATAGTATCCCACCACTTATGTCCCAAGGCATAGAGGACAACCGTCGAACGGGGCGTCTCATCCAATACAGATGCCAAACTGCCAAAACCAACTGATGAAACCACCCGCCGCACCACTAAAGAATGGTGCTCTCATACGTCCTAGAACCCCATCGTTCCCCGGTAATGCAGGCTCAACGTAAATATATCAGTCTGTTATAATAAAAGGAAAAACCCGTGCCAATATTCAGAAAAATAAATAAATACACAAAATAAGGGAAATACCAAAGGTTATTAACACTTACATAACCATTAGGGTTCACCACCCAAGACGATTGATGGTGCTCAGGCTCATGTAGAAAAGTATTATCGTCCGCAACCTACTCAAACAAGTCAAAGTCATTCTTATTTCCCAGCATTAGGGTCACCCTATCCCGCCACTCTAAATATGCCCAGTCATCAACACTTAACCATACCATGTGGACCGCACGGCTTGAAAAATCCGCCATTTCCTAGTCTTGGAAAAGAGAAGAACGCTAGAACAGTTCGCATAAAAGAAAGGCTGAAGATAGAAGATCTGAAAGCTATGAAAAATGAAGAAATCTCACCCCTTTCTATAGGAGTCTAAGGGGCATGCTGATTGGAAGCCCCGCCCACATATAAATCGACATTGTCCCTTCACCTGTCCGAGGTAGTCCAAAAGACCGTGCCACTGCTGTTTAACACCCCCTACACCCTGCTGGTCAGTACCTCCCTGAAATTTCGAACAAAAAAATTGCAAAAAATATTAGAAAATCCCGAAAATCTCCCAAAAAACTCCTAAAATTACCAAATTAATTTTAGGACATTTCTTCACCAAGAAAATAATTTTTTCAGGATCTCAAATCCTCAACCAAATTAATACCATATTTCTCATCCATCTTAAAACCCCCAATTCCTTAACGGAATCCCAGAATTATTTCCCCAACGGAATTCTCAAATCCAACTTCCCCAATGGAACTTTAAGCCAATCGGATGTCTCTCCACCAACGTCACCAAGGGACACATCAAAATTTAAAAAGCTCCCCAACAGGGATACATTCAATCCACGGATTAATATCTTTTCCCCAGAGGAGTCTCTAAGTTTTACTAGGAGAACTATAACCCACGTATCTACTTAAGGTCCTCATAATTGACCTCGATCCTTAGAATTAGTCGCTCCTATTTAAGGTCCTCAGAATTGACCTCGACCCTCAGAATCGGTCGCCCCCACTTAAGGTCCTCAAAATTGACCTCAACCCTCAGAATTGGTCGCTCCTACTTAAGGTCCTTAAAATTGACCCCGACCCTTAATATTGGCCGCTCCCACTTAGGTCCTCAGAATTGACCTTGACCCTCAAAATTGGTCGCTCCCATCTTAAACCCTTAGAATTGGCTTCGACCCGCATAATTGGTCGACCCTCAGAATTGGTCGCCCCCTACTTAAGGTCCTCAAAATTGACCTCGACCCTCAGAATTTATCGCTCCCAGTTAGGTCCTCAGAACTGACATCGACCCTCAGAATTGGTCGTACCCATCTTAAGCCCTCAGAATTGGCTTTGACCCGTAAAATTGGTCGCTCCTAATTAAGGTCCTCAGAATTGACTTCAACCCTCAGAATTGGTCGCCCCCTACTTACGGTCCTCAGAATTGACCTCGTCCCTCAGAATTGGTCGCTCCCACTTAGGTCCTTAATTAGGCATAAATATTTCGTATTTATCCCCTTAATTTCGGTCTTTTTATGATCCCGTGCATCGTAATTGACTTGGTTTTATCTTATATTTATGTTACTAACCCTTTTTGTCAAGTAATTCGTGTTTTGTGTATCTCTCATGTGTTTTACAGGTATTTCATGCAAGTTAGTGCGAAAGAGAACTCAAAACAGTGAAAGAAAGTAAGAAATGGGGAGTTGAAGGGAATTTTTGTACTTTTTTAGCCTCGGTCCGAAGGTGGGGCCACTGGAAAGTTGAATATCTTGAAATTATAAGAAAACTATAAAAAACGGCACCTCAATCCGAGCTACAGTGAAGAAGTTTTTTCCCTTTTGAAGATGAAGAATTCAGAGAATCGAACCGACGAAAATAAGACCGAACCGATCCCCCTCACTGTAAAGGCCAAACCGAACCTATAGAATCAAAGTCCGGACCGGTTCACTCATTATTTGCGCTCAATATCCGTTCAAAAATTAGTCACACTTTTAAAGTGTGACAAATTTCCAAAAGCATGATTTTTATTTTGTCCTTATCTTTTAGCCAAAAGAGTTTTATGTTTTGTGGATCCTTCTAAACGACTTGTAACCTATATATTTATTCATTAGGGTTCTTTTAACATAGATTTCATTCATGTAAAAGCTACGTAACAAGGAGGAACATCTATGAGAACAATTTACATATTTTGCACCTTTAATTCAAGAGCTTTTTCGATTTTTCTTCAAGCTTTGATTTCTTCTTGCATGTTCTCGTTCTTCAATCTTGATAACCTTTATTTCGAGCACTTTTATTATTATTATTATTATTATTATTATTATTATTATTATTATTATTATTATTATTATTATTATTATTATTATTATTATTATTATTATTTCTCATGTTTAATCTCGCTTTTCACACAATTATGATTTCATGCAACATAGATTCCTTGTTTATTCATAGTTTTGTCATGTCTAGCTAGATTTTTAAGGGTTGGGATGCATGAACCCAACCCGATGTGGTTTGCATGGAGAAAAAAGTGATCCTCGGAATCAAATAAATAATTGAATCATGTTAAGTAGTTGTTTCAACCGTCGTAGGACTTTTACCCTCGTTGGCCCTAGGTAATCAGGGTGTTTAAGAGTGCGACGCGCGTGTCAGCTATTCTGACATCGCGTTATTTCTATTCTTAATTATGTATGATGTGGGCTTGTACCCTCATATATGTAAGGCTTGAAATTAATAAATTATGGGTTTAATCTATTGTCTAATTTACAATTGCTTTTATATCCAGTAAATGTACTAGGGTTTAGAGGACTGTATTCCAACCTTATCACTCTTTCATATTAATTAATCCGTATTTTGTTTGTTTTAATTAGGTTTAGTTAACTTCTTTAGTTTTCCCCTTTTTCCTTTCTCACCCCATCATCATATTTTACACTTTATTTTTGAAGTAATAAATCAATTAAAATCTATCAAATATTCCCTGTGGATTCGATACCCAGACTAGCCGCTATACTCTATAAGAGTGCAGTTAAAGTTTATATTTTTTTTGTATTGTGGTCGAATGTCGATAACAACGATTAGCGTATTTTCGTGGATGCTCGATTTTTTTCTCGATCAGTCCTAAAAATTTACCTCGACCCTCCGAATTGGTCTCTCCCATTCAAGGTCCCCATAATTGACCTCAGCCCGCAGAATTGGTTATCCCCAGCAATACCTTAGGTCTTCAAAAATGACCTCGACCCTTTGAATTTGTCATCCTCATCCCTTTAGGTTCGCAGAATCGACCACCTTCCCAAAACATCATGTGGTGTTTATTAGATTAATTTCACTTGTTCAAAGCTCACCAGTCGAAGGGCTATGTAGACACCACATTCTAGGACCCATTAATTCTCTCCTTAGGTCTGTAGCATCTCTTCCATTCAATACAAAACCTAGGTCATACCCCGTGTACCGATCTATACGCCATCGACCATTCTCAGGCCCTGTTTGATTTCGGTCAACTCTATTATCGGAGCAAAAGCTCAATGAATCTTCGAAGGACTCTAAATACCCTTTCCAACGGTCCACCCCATGCAAGAATCAACCTTACGGTTCGGAAGAATGAACCATTTTACAATCAAAAATCAATTTAGAGGTCACTAGGCGTTCCTGGGCCCCGATTTAACTCCAATCAAGTTCATCATAAGAGCAAAATGTCTTTGGATATTTGAAGGGTATTAAAACCCCTTTCCAACGGCTAACCCCATGTGCAAAATCACAAAACTATTTGGACGGATGATTCATTTTTCTTCAAAAATTAATTTGAGGGGGGGCCACCAGGCGCTCCTGTGCTCTGTTTGACCAAGGTTAACTTTTCAGATCGAACGAGACTGAATGAATCCTTGAAGGGCACCGAATACCCTTTTCAACGGTTCGCCCCGTGCACGAATCAGCCTTATGGTACGAACAAATGACCCGTTTTACTCTTGTATTGTCTAAGTACCTCGCATAACCTTTCTAACGGTCCACCCTGTGCACGATTCTGACTTACGGTTTGGACGAACGATCCATTACTGTCCGATGGTCTCCCGTCCAAAGGATCGATGAGTGCTTTCGAGCCCCGTTTGACCCAAAGTCAACTCCTGGACCGGGGAGCGGCCCAAAAGACTCTTAAATTTCTCTGAATTACCTTTCTAATAGTATACCTCGTGCACAATTTGGATTTACAAATTGGGTTCTATGATGGTTTTTTGGACATAATTTGCACAAGATTATCGTTTGGCCGATCCGTTTTCCTGCCTATCGACAGTGTGTCTAGGGTTGCCCACTGATTGGCCGGGCTAGGGGTATGTAGATCGGTAGTCCCCTACCCTATATAATGAGGGCATGATCTCACTCTCAGGACAGACCTCAGATCCATCAATGTCAGTGATCTCAGTAACATTCTCTTGCAATCAACGATGTCTCCTTGTGTGAAATTCCCTTCCATCTTTCATTACCATCATTTTCACACCCAATTTAGCAAAATCCCGTTCTCTCTCATTCAATATTCATCTCAACATTCAAGGGAGTTCATCGAGGATAAAGTTCAAGTCTCAATTCTCCAAAGAAGGTCCAAAAACCCTTCTCTCTCTTTATATTCTTTATTTTCGCATTAGTTATATAAATTCTTAATCTAGATTTTACGTTAGTTCATGCACATTAATACCTCATCCTTTATTATTTATATTGCACGTACTTTATTTTTCTATAAAAAGCACAAAACAAAGAAAAAAAGGGTTACACCTACAAATTCCAATGGGATTATTCGCTTCATTTTCTCAAAACTAATATACTTTTTTTACACACACACACACACACACATATATATTAAACTCCCATTTGAATCTATGGAATAAACCCCACCCTTATGCCGAATGCGAACTACGTGGACTTTGATGCCTTTATAGGTTACGTAGGCATTTCGAGTTACAACCCAAGACTCGAGTCCAATCTTTTCCAATTTTCCATTTTTCTAATTTTCCTATTTTCATCTATTCTCCATATATATTACTCGTATATACATCATACTTGTGATTCATATCGGCATCTTATCTAGCACACATTATAAAACACATTATAAATTCCAAGTAACCCAACACATTATAAAGTGGAAGACCACCCACCCCTCTCTATATCTCTCACACTCTCTCTCATTCTTCCATCTTCTCTCAACACAAATAAATTCCAAGTAACCCAAATAACACATTATAAAACACCCCTTAAGCCCAAAAATCCCATTTTACCATTGTCGAATTGATTTAGGCACGACAACACATAAAATCAACGTTCCAAATTATGACAGCACACAAGGGTAATCTGATATAAAAACTTGACCAACGTCGTTCGATATATGGATCGCGTGACCCTTTGCATGACCTGCTACTGTAAACCAATAGCACGTCGTTAGAAGCCCTGCTTTTAAATACCTTTCTAACAACCCATCTCGTGACCTATGTACTGTCGTTTGAATGACCTCCTATGCCATTTGAATAACCCTCTTTCTTTTCCTTCTTATTCTATCTAATTTTTACCCATAATTCATCCATATAAATAATTAACTCCTCCTTAATTATAACCAATATATAATTTAATTAATTTATTGGGGTGGGATATTACACCTCAATATTTTGTTCATATCTTTACTTAGAAATTTTATGTTGAACTAACTTTTTCATTCCGCACTTGACTTATAGTTATTGGTGGACTTTTTCAATATTGTAAATAGAAGGATCGACCAGGACAAAGCCAACATTGAACTTAACAATTCCTTGGCTAAGTTTAATAATTCTTTGAAGGCTACCAAGAAGGCCTATGGGGTCGAGAAAAAGGATAGAGAGATGGAGCTAACCAAGCCGAGATCCACAATTGAGCAGTTGGTGAAAGCTTCTAAAGAGTCTTCTCAAACCTTATTTGAGGCCCTAATAGCCATGGACAAGGCTCATGGCCAAGGGTGGGGCGAAATCTTCCACTAACCTAAGAAATATGTAAACTTCATCCATAAGTATAATTTCGAGAAATTCTGGGATGGGGCATTGGCCAAGGTAGGAATCCTTTATGAGTATGAACTCTTCAATGAGCATAATCTAGGTTCACCTCTAAACCTTGATGAAGACGAGGGTAAAGTTATTGAGGTTTTGCAAGGATAAGGAAAGCATCGATCAAGAAAAGGAGGCCACAGATCAAAGCAAGTATGCAGCGAATCATGATCATGCACTATAGAGAAAGAAGGTCATGCTATTTAGATCAGTCTAGGACTTCTTGTACTTTGTTTTGATTGTGTTTTAGTCATTTTCTTTGCAAGGGATTGACCTCTTTTGTACTTTAAGGAAGAGATTCATTATTTTCGCTTTATTTGTGACTTGTTTAATCATTTTATATTACTCATATATGCTTGCTCTGCTAATTTTTAAAATATCTTTTTATTTTTTATCTTTATTCAATAACAACTTAGTACTGGTGCTAATAGCTCAAATAAGTGAAGACTTGGACCTCGTCCGTGGTTGGGATGCCTACGGCTGAGCACGTGAGGCATTTTTGTCTCTTCGACAAGCACTTCAGAAAATGACAAGTGCTTACGACAAGCAGACCCATTTGGTGGCCTCCCTCCAAGCCGAGATGAAGGACATCGGAGATATTGCAGCTATGTTTCAAGATGACAATAGTTCTATAAGAGAAAAGCTTGGTAGAGCCGAGCAAACCTTTAATGAGGATAAATCGATGATGATAGCTACCTTTGTCCCATCACATATAAGAGAGATCTCTTTCTCCACGTCTAGGCCCTCAGACATGACATATCTATTTTGGACAATACTGAGCGACTTCAAATTTTGTGCACACGTTCTCGGCTTGGAGAGACAGAAGAGCATAGGATTAGCTGTTACATCCACGATCTACAGGGGTATATTCAGAAGGATTGGACTTTACGTGATATTTCCACCTTTGCAAAGGCAGTGGAGTATGCCACGGAGGTCGAGACATATTATCAGACAACTCCCCCTACTCGTTCGTGCACTATTACTTCTGCCCCACATACTCCTTTCAATACTCCTACTTTCTCTACTATAACAGTGGCACCAACCACTACTACCTCTCCTCCCTCATCTTCCTATCCGGTGACATTCAAATGTTACAATATGGGGTAGTAGGTCACAGTGCTTCAGAGTCTTCCTTGCCACGTCGCCATGCTTTACTTACTCCAGGAGGCCCCGAGTACCTAGACGATACCGATGATGCTGCACCCCAACATTCTCTCATCACCATTCTATAAGGTCATATCGATGGCATTTTCCTTTGAATTTGAGGACAAACTCTTTTTCATGGAGGGGAGAATGATGTAAAGGAGAGGACGTTTTTATCATTTTTAAGCATTTGTGGCATTTTTGTTATTTTCCTTATTCTTATGTATTTTATTTTAGTTGTTTTTTTCTTGGTATTATAGGAACAAGTAATAAAGGCTAATAAGGGCGTAATTATAATTATGATCATTTCTTGAAGCCCAAGTTACTTCCACCTATAAATATCTCCTTTGTAGCCTAATTTGGGTCATTCTACCATTTTCAAATTTAATAAAGAGATTTGAGACAAGAGTTTTCTTCTTCTTATTTTCTATTTGACGCTCATTTAAATCAATTACCATGCATCATATATTTCCCCTGAATATGGTCACTAAAAAATAGACAAGAGAATCACTGAAAATAAATAAGGGGCGAAGGAAATAAATAAATCGAAAACAAAGAATAAGTGTGTGTGGGGTGTTTATAAGTGTGTGTGAGTGAGAGATAGAGAGTTGGGTTTGTGAGAAATGAAAGGAGATTCTTGAATACAAACTAAACAAAGTGGAGTCATAAATCTGAAAAAAAACTCATAATACAAATGAAGGAACAATCTTATTAGGAAAGAAAATAGTATAACAATTTTTTAGTAAAAACCGAACTTCTAACTTTTGGAAACCCAACTTCTCGCGAACCTTGAAATCTCCGACAACCATCACCTCTCCTTCCATATCGCCTCCATTGACAACCACCACTTCTTCCACCATCATTTCCCCTTTCTCGCATCTGTTTGTCACTACTTCCTTATTTCCCTCTCCTCTTTGAGCTTGTGTTTTGTCGAATTCATACTCAGAAGCCTCCTTAAAATTCACCTTTGTCGTCGATCATAACTTCCTCATCTTCTTCGTCGACCACTAGTCTCTCATCTTTTCCTCGACGACTGGTCCTTCTCCGACAACCCCTTATCCAAGTTTTTTTTGTTTTAGTTCCATTTATAAAGTTTTGTTAGCCTTTCATCCCATGTGGTTTTTAAATTGTTTTAAGTCCCATAATCGTCTAAAACTTCCCATAACTTCCATGTAACCTCTTATAACCACTCATGTCTCTTTTTGTAGAGAATGACAATTGTAAAAATATAGGACCAACAACAAAAAAATAATGACATGGAATTAAACACACATATATTAAAAAAAGTAGGACTAAAAATTTGTAATCTCGGTTTTTAATGGTCAATAACGGAATCTGTCTAAATGGGTGTCAAAGTCCAAGAACTAAAAATTATGAGTGTTAGACTCAATAAGAAAAAATAAATGAGTGCCAAACCCCAAATAACCTTAAATATAAAAACTTCTGCGCATGGTGCTCATCATCTTCCTTTTTCCTTCCCGATTTATACGCATCTCCTCTTTCTTTGTGATGAATTACTCAAGGCTAGAAATTTATATATAGTTCTAGCCAAGGATAAGACAGACGGGTTACATATATTTGATATTTGACATAATGGGGAGAGGGATGGATTTCAATACACATTGCAACAATGTGAGATAAGCTCTCTTATTATATAAAGAACATAAGATCAAATGTATTTAAGAGATTACAAGTTTTAGCATCCGAAAACCAAATCACCAGGTCGTGAGAACAACCCGGGTTACAATCACATCTTCTGCATCCTCAACAGCTCATGGGAGGCAGATCTGAAGTCTTCCAAGAAGGCGGTGACGACCTCTTAATAACGCCGCTCCCAAATAAGAAAAAACCCAAACAAGAAAAAACCCAAAGTATGCCCAGCTATCGCTGCTAAAAATACACCGTCATTGAAAGACATTACAACCAACATCACCATGTATTCCAGACCCATCCGAACAGCATGCACAAGCGTCTGTACCACTACCACACGGTTCGAACCATCTTTCATGAGATTACAACGAGAGATCCCCTCAGCAAGAAGTGCGAGCACAAAGACAAAAACAATGGACACAGCGTACATGGAAGAGTTAGTCCCAGGCCAGCTCGTGAAGAGAATCTCAGTTTTTGTGCCCCAGAATAAAGTCATGTGCATCATCATCATCATCATCTTGTGGTGGGGGTACGTGCCCATCGTACTTGTGTTATTAATTGGCAGTGGGACTGTACGTGTTCCCCCCATCCCGTGCATGTCCATGGGTGTTTAAATATTTTTAGTTTCTAGGTGTGTTGCGTTTGGCGGTGAAATGGAAAACAAAAGGAGACCTCAATAGTCAATACATTTGTGGATTGTCGTTTTAAAGAGGGAGAGAGGTGGCGGTTTACTAGCTTGGGTCGTACACTGCAGATGAATCGAAGTGCGAGAGGAATACTCAAGAGACAATTAAGGGCTATTGGCGCTCCTCCGAATTCCTCCGGCGCTCCAATTCATATCATAAATATGATAAATATCAATATAGCATTTTCTAACACATCCTGACTTTCTCATCTCTTTCCCATGTTATGCCAGCTAACCACATATTGGCACAAGTAAGGATCGAAGGTACACTGATCACTAATTTTTAAAATTATTTTTACTTTATATAATTACATATAATTTAAATAAAGAATACAACTCACACTCCAAACCAACTTATTTATATGATTTAAACATAAATATTAACCCATTAATTTTTATTTATGAAATCAACTTGACACTCATCAAACTGATCATACACTTATCTCAAAAGCAGCACTATCCCTCAGCCATCTCAACAACATTGATGGCTAAGGGCTGGGGGGTGATTGATATTCCCATATATATACCCTCGGCCATGCCGAGGGTGTCTTCCATCTAGACGAGGGCTCAGGCCTAGGACGAGTCCAATGACCACAACTCCGTATAGGAAGGATCGACCAAGATGACCCTTGGCTGAGGCCGACCCCTGACATGGTTCAGACGACCCTATGAGGGGACGACCCCTCATCATGGTTCAGACAACCCTATGAGGGGACGACCCCTCATCATGGTTCAAACGACCCTTTAAGGGGCCGACTCCTCATCATGTCCCAGACGACCCTTTATGGGGCCGACCCCTCATCATGGACCAGGCGACCCTATGAGGGGACGACAGTACAAAGCCCAAACTAGGCCAGGCTCACTACCAGTAGGAACTTTGCCCTCAACCTCACATCATAGGCCGGGGGTGACGTCATCACAGCGCGTGATTTGGGACACGGGTGGAATAGTGCGCGTGGGACTCTAATGGCACGTGGACAAGACCGTTATAATAATATCACCCCCTCACGTGAGGTAATATTATATCATCATTAATCACAGGTGGCACCTCCAGGTGTCAGCAGGGGATTGGCTAAATCATAATTCACACGCACCATGCATGCTTGGGGGGTACACTACACCCCCAAGCCCTATATATACTTGTCACCTTCAACTTTGTAAGGGTATCGATAATTGTAACCCTAGCAAAAACTCTGCTTGTACACACAGTAGAGAAAGAGAGTGAGCTTATGTGCATTGTATCCAAGGCCATTAGTGCTCATACTTAGTGGATCACACACTCACAGTGGATATAGGCCTAATTGGCTGAATCACTATACATCATTGTCTTATTCCTCTTATACTCATCTCCTTGTGTATACTTATACATACATATCTCTATGGCTACCATGGTTATCACTGTTTGAGCTCATCATCACTTATCTGGTGGTGCTGAATCTTAGCATCATCAGTTTGGCGCTGTCTGTGGGAACGAGAAGATATCTCTTCCTGCATACAGCTTGACCTCACCGGAGACTCTGGTGGTGAACCAGTTCTCCCCCTTCGTGTGGAGCTATTTCACCAATGAAAGAGGTCCATTAAGGTTTTCAAGCTCACCAGTCTTTTTTTTATTTTAGCTCTTCATAGCTCAAACATATGGCACCGAAGATGCCACCACCACCTCTTCCTCCACCGGATAGTGGGGTAGGACCCAGTTCCAGTCAACCACCACCTCAGTCTGAGATCGCTGATGTGGAGGCCACCCTGAAGTCTCTGGAAGCAAGCCAACGGATTATGCAGGAGAAATTTATAGCTATTAGCCAAAACATACTAAGACCACCAGGGGTCTTACAGGAGATGATTACTCCGACGGCGGCTCCAGGGCAGCATGAGGCCAGGGGACCACCCCAGGCACCACACAAAGACTTGCCACCTCCACAGCGGCGGAGGGATGTTGCTGACCGCCAGTATCTACGCCTGGGGAGGGTAGGAAACCCTTGCCCAGAAGACAGATATGATGATGTGGAGGGGGAAGAGGCTCCTATAGAGTGCTGGGAGCCATATGAGGTCTCCAACAATACCGTGCGGCCTATTCAGGAGAGCAGAGGGAAGTGTGGAAGGCAAAATCCTAACTATCGCCCGAGAGGCTCTGCTTTTGGTCGTCTGAGCAGGGGATCAGCCTTTGAGAGGCTGGGCCCAGTAAATGGCCTGCGAGAAAAACTGTCCTGATCGAGGAGTTTTGCGAGGTCAGGAAGGGAGGCAGCAGATGACTGACCCCACGGGGGCCGACCCCACGGACGGGACGACGGTCAGTGAGAAGTAAACAGCCGACATAGACCTGCTGCAATAGAACCCTCTGTTCACCTCAAAGAGGTGGCAGGGGATAACATCGGCTAGGCTGACCCTACGAGGCCATAAAATGACTCGATCCAAAGGCTGGACGATAAAATTGGTGACATCCTGAAGAGCCGAGACCCTCTTCATAGAGGATACTCCATAGGCTCACCCTTTGTGGAGAAGATAGTCAACTTCCCAACGCCATCCAAGTTTAAGCCACCTGTGGTCACCCCAAGGTATGACGGGAGTACCAACCCTCTCCATCATATTGAGATGTACCAATCAGCGATAGACATATACTCTATCTCAGATGAGATGAGGTGTCGTTCCTTTTTTGGCATTTTAATTGGGACTGCACATGTATGGTATATGTCTCTCCCAAAGAATTCCATTGAAAACTTTAAGTAGTTAGCAGATCGATTTATCCATAACTTTTGCTTTGGAGTGAGGCCACAGAAGAAGACCACACAACTGCTCTATGTTAAGCAGGGGAAGAACGAGAGTCTAAGAGACAACATAGCCATATTTAACAAAGAGAATTTAGAGGTAGAAGACTATGAGGAAAGCATAGCCATGACATCCCTCATTGGAGGACTCCAGAAAGGGAAGCTGCTATGGAAGCTTGCTGAAGACCCTCCGAGGATGATGGATAAGGTTATGAACGCCGAAGAGGTGATATCAGCAAAATATAAAGATGAAAACATAGGCACCAGTGGGGGAAAGTACCAGAAAAAGAACAAAGAGGGGAAGAAGAGGTCTATAGATGATAAGTTCGCTGATTACACCCCTCTGAAGGTCAGCTGTGAGCATATCCTAAATGAGATAAAAAGTGACCGATCCTTAAAGTGGACTGAGAAGCTGAGGGCATCCCCCACAAGAGGAACAAGAATCTGTGGTGTGAATTTCACCAAGACCATGGCCATGTCACCGACAAGTGTTTTGCTCTGAAATATGAAATTGAGAAAATTTTAAAAGAAGGTAAGCTTAGGAAGTACGTTGACAAAGGTGTTTTTAAGAGGGGCCGAAGGGACGACCCCAAAAAGAAGAGAGGTAATGCATGCCGAGAAGATCCTCCAAATAGAAGGGATGACCCTTCAGATGATGAGGACGACCCTAACCTCCCGCCGAGAGATGACCACGACCCTGTAAAGAGACTTAATATGATATCACTCGGTGTTGGGATGATCTCCGGGGGACTAGCAGGAGGAGGGTCAGAGGTCGCAGATAGGAAGGCCCATGTAGCTGAAGCCAAGGCAGTGACAAAAGTTATGCACTCAACCTCTATTGAAGGAAAGTAAGAAAATATGAAGAAGGTTAATATGGATACTCTGATAGTGGGGTTCTCAAGAATGGAGTTCAAAGGCCTCTTAGCCCCTCATGATGACCCTCTCGTCATCACTACCAGGGTGCACGGATGTGAGGTGTCGAGGATCTTGGTAGACGGGGGTAGTTCTGCAGATGTGATTCTCTGGACGTACTTCAAAGTCTTAGGCCTCAGCCATGCTAGACTCGTCCCATTCCATCACCCATTGATTGGGTTTAGTAGGGAAAAGGTTCATCCCCTTGGAGTGTATGAGGTCGATGTCAGGATGGGGGACGACTGGCCGAGATGGCTTACCAAGAAGGTCAGCTTCTTTATAATGGATGGATATGTCTTCTCAGCCTACAACATTATACTAGGGCGGGTAGCCCTCAAGGGTTTTGAAGCTGTGCCATCTACGTTTCATCAGATGATTAAATTTCCGACCCCTTATGGGGTAGGGGAAGTTCAGGGAGACCAGATGACAACACGAGAATGTTACTTTAACTCTACCGAAGAAAGAAAGGTGCACAAGAAGGAAATAACCACTTACAATATTGATACCCTCGACTCCAGGGACGAGACGAAGCTGAAGAAAGGAGAAGCCGCGGAAGAGGTAGAATCCATAATCGTCAATGAGGATGAACCAAAAAAAATCATCCAAGTCGACAAAACTCTGAAGCCAGACATCAAAAAAGACCTCATCAAGCTGTTAAGAAGAAGACAAAATGTGTTTGCATGGAGTCATGCAGATATGCCGGGGATCGACCCCGAAATCATGTGCCACAAGCTCAATGTGGTAGAGGGTGCAAAGCCGATAAAGAAAAAGAGGAGAATATATTCTCGAGAAAAATATAAGGTCATAAGGGAAGAGGTCAAGAAGTTGGAAGATGCTGAGTTTATCAAAGAGGTCATCTATCCAGAATGGCTTTCCAACGCAGTCATAGTCCCAAAAGCCAATGGGAAGTGGAGGATGTGCGTGGACTTCACTGACCTCAATAAATATTGTCCCAAAGATAACTTCCCCCTCCCTCGCATCGATCAGATGGTAGACGCTACCGCAGGCCATGAGCTAATGAGCTTCATAGATGCCTATTTAGGTTACAACTAGATCTTTATGAGCCCGGAGGACTCAGAAAAAATGGCATTCATTACCGACAAGGGGACATACTGTTATAGGGTCATGCCCTTTGGATTAAAGAATGCGGGGGCAACGTATCAGCGCCTTATAAATAAAATATTTGAAGACCAAATTGGGAAGTCTATGGAGGTTTATGTGGATGACATGCTGACCAAGAGTTTTAAGGCAGAGGATCATGTGGCCGACCTCGATAGGACCTTTAACACGATGGACAAGTACCGGATGAAGCTCAACACGGCTAAATGTGTCTTCGGGGTTAGAGCAGGGAAATTCTTGGGGTTCATCGTGAATCAAAGAGGCATTGAGGACAATCCTGAGAAGATAAAGGCCCTCCTATAAATGAAGACCCCCAAGATCATAAAAGATGTTTAGAGGCTCACGAGGCGAGTGGCTGCTTTGAATAGGTTCGTATCCAGAGCCACAGACAAGTGTTTACCGTTCTTCAAAATTCTCAGAAAGGCATTTGAATGGAACAAAGAGTGTGACCAGGCTTTCAAAGAATTAAAGTCGTACCTAGGGTCTCCCTTGCTGTTGTCACGACCAGTGCAGGGTGAATGACTACATGTGTACCTAGCCGTCTCAGAATCAGCCATCAGCGCAACCATTATGAGAGAAGAGGACAGGGTACAGAAGCCTGTGTATTTCAACAGTAAGGCACTCCAAGGGGCAGAGAAAAGATACCCAAGGATGGATAAGTTAGCCTATGCCTTGATCCATGCATTAAGAAAGATGAAGCCGTACTTCCAGTCCCATACAATGGTCATCCATACTGATTCTCCTCTTAGGCAGGTATTACACAAGCAAGAAAATCAGGTAGGCTAATGGCCTGGGCTATAGAGTTGGGAGAGTTTGACATTGTGTATCAATTTAGGGTGGCCATTAAGGGGCAAGCATTAGCTGATTTTGTGGCTAAATTTTCTTGGGAAGATGATGAGGCTGAAGATGAGAGCCTCGAGAAGATAGCTACCTAGAAAGGAAGAATTATTGACCCATCCATGAATAAGGCTGAGACAAGCACCGCTAGAGAAAAGGTTGTCGAAAATGAAGAGGAAAGATATCTCTTTAGACAGGGATCCCTCACTGAGGGAAATTTCTCAGAAGAACAGACCATGCGGAGCCTCTTCGTGGATGGGTCCTCCTGCGATAGCGTAAGTGGGACCGAATTAATATTATCAGCGCCCGGTAGCACAGACATTGAGTATGCCCTGAGATTCAACTTCAAAGCCTCCAACAACGAGTCTAAATATGAGGTCCTGATAGCAGGTCTCTCCTTGGCTAACTCTCTTAACGTCAGCCAGATCTTGGTCCACAGTGATTCAAGGATAGTAGTGAATCAGATACTAGGAGCCTACGAGGCTAGGGACGAGAGAATGTCCAAATACCTTGAAAGAGTGAAGCCACTATTAAAGAGCTTCAAAGAAGTGAAATTGAAGAGGATACCTAGTCTTGATAATGGCTGAACTGATGCACTTGCTAGGATGGCCTCGATAACTAGGACAGATATCAGGAGGAAAGTCCCATTGGAAATTTTCCTTCGACCAACAATTGAAGATGCAGAGGGAACACTTGGCACGTGCTTAAATATTGACAGGGAAGCTTCATGGATGGACCCTCTAATCAGATACATTAAAGAGGGGGAGATGCCAGAAGCAAGGCAAGAAAGGAAGAAGTTGAGATACAGAGCTGTGAAATTCACTGTCATCGGAGACACCTTGTACAAAAAGGGGTTTTTGCTCCCGTTACTTAGATGTGTTCACTCGTCTGAGGTCCCACACGTCTTGCAAGATGTGCACTAGGGGTTGTGTTCGAGCCACATTGGGGGCAGGTCTTTAGCGAAGAGGGTAGTAACCCAGGGGTACTGGTTGTCTATCTTGGGGAAGGATGCCACGGCATATGTAAAAAAGTGTGATAAATGTCAAAGATTTGTCACCATCCCTCACCAGCCCCATCGACCACTTATCTCCATTACATCCCCATGGCCATTCACAGTGTGGGGGATCGACCTAGTAGGATCCTTGCCTAGGGGAATCAATAACTACCGATACATATCATCGTAATTGACTATTTCTAAAAATACGTAGAAGCGAAGACGATGATCACGATTATCGAGAAGAAGACCTTGTAGTTCATCTGAAAAAACATTATATGTAGATATAGTCTCCCCAACACCCTCATCTCAGATAACGAGACTCAATTCAAGAATACATCTCTGGAAAAGTACTGTGAAAGGTTGAGTATCAAATAATTCTTCTCTACCCTAAGTCGACCTCAGGCTAATGGGAAAACATAAGTTATAAATAGGACAATCCAGACGGTTTCAAGAAGAGACTCAAAGAGGCAAAAGAAATATGGGCCGAGGAGTTGTATGCTGCACTATGGGCCTACAAGACCACGAAAAAGACTCCTACTGGATAAACCCTGTTCATGCTGGCGTATGGTTCAGAGGCCGTCATCCCCACCGAGATTGGGTTTCCTACCCATAGAGTCCAAATGTATGACTCCCAGAGGAATATAGTAGAAAGGAGACGTGACTTAGACCTGATCGAGGAAAGAAGGGAAGACGCCGAGATAAGGCAAGTTGCCTACCAGTAGAGGACTGCCATGTTTTACAACCAAAGGGTGAAGCAAAGGTCAATTGCAGTGGGGGACTTAGTCCTAAAAAAGACTTGGCAAAAGACTAACAAGCTCCACCCAACTTGGCACGTCCCATATAAGGTCATTGATGAAGTTGTCCCTGGAACTTATAAGCTAGAAAACCGAGAAGGGGAACCCTTTTCCAACCCCTGGAATGGAAATCATTTGAAGAAATACTATCAATAATGTTGTAATGTCCTATCAGACCACAATTGTAATGAATGTGTTGCTCTAACCGAACACTTAGAATGTTAATGAGAATGTCATATTGGTCCCCCATCTCGTGTTTGTTAATTCTAGTATAATTGGGGTTATCCTTGGTGGAAACCACCATTGGCTATAATGAGGGTAAATGGTGGGGACGACCCCCCATTCACCCTCAAGAAAGACGAGGGGGGACTTGAATTTTATAACCATTAAATTGGTGGGAAACCACCCTCGGCTATAATGAGGGTCAATGGTGGGGATGCCCCCCATTAACCCTCAAGAAAGATGAGGGGGAACTTAAATTTTAAAACCATTAAATTGGTGGGAAACCACCCTCAGCTATAATGAGGGTCAATTGTGGGGATGACCCCCCATTTACCCTCAAGAAAGACGAGGGGGACTTGAATTTTAAAACCATTAAAATGGTGTAAAACCACCCTCGGCTATAATGAGGGTCAATGGTGAGGACGACCCCCCATTCACCCTCAAGAAAGACGAGGGGGGACTTGAATTTTAAAACCATTAAATTGGTGGGAAACCACCCTGGCTATAATGAGGGTCAATGGTGAGGACGACCCCCATTCACCCTTAAGAAAGACGAGGGGGGACTAGAATTTTAAAACCATTAAATTGGTGGGAAACCACCCTCGGCTATAATGAGGGTCAATGGTGGGGACGAACCCCCATTCACCCTCAAGAAAGACAAGGGGGGACTTGAATTTTAAAACCATTAAATTGGTGGGAAACCACCCTCGGCTATAATGAGGGTCAATGGTGGGGACGACCCTCATTCAACCTCAAGAAAGACGAGGGGGGACTTGTAAGAGGGGTAAACACAACAGCCAAGTCAAAACATACAAGAGACAAGCAGAGAAGACAAGAAGAGAGATTCTATTATATTTTGTCATAGATGTTTGTCCAACAAAAATAGAGTACAAAAACGTTTTTAAAAGAAGAGGGTATTAGCTACAGACAACCACCCTATTGATTAGTGTCTGCAGGAAAGGTTTCAACGTCGATAAGAGGAGTCTCCTCAGTAACCAAGACAAGTTGATCTTCGGAAGTGCCGATGCCTTCAACGTTCACTTGAGACTCCACATGGGCCAGAGCCTCAGCGATCAGTGGGTCGTCCAATTCCATCGCTTCCCGAGAGGGTCGGACAGACGATACAGCATCAGCAAACTTATGGATGACCCACCGACAGGCCGTCCTGATCCCCCTCTTCACCGAAGCCTTGAAACTCGTCTGAGAGTTTGTAAGCTTCTATAGCATTGACCTCTGCCTTCTTCACTGCCCCTACAAGCTCAACCTTGAATTGAGCCCCCTGATTGATCAAGGCCTCATCCCTCTCTTTGATAAGAGAGTCCTTTGCCTTCAAGTCGGCGTCGTGCTGCTTCATTAGCTTATCCAGGACCCTCACGTGCTCGGTCCTGACACTCTCCAATGTCGCCCTGGCAGTCTCGAGCTGAGTCTGCAGCTAAGCCTCGTACTAGATAGCTCTCTCGACTTCATGAAATTTTTGTTGATTCTCGGCCATCACTTAGTGACCGACTTAAAGGCACAAATAGTCTGCACAAATGCAGGCACATGTTAAGAGGGGTCAAGGGAAAAGTTCATGAAATACTGGAAAATAAAAAAGAATGAAGTAAAAATAAATACCTGAGCCAGAGTGTGAAGATCGTAATCATACAACTTAGCCAGGGGAATCTTTGATAATAAGTCATAATCCGCGACTGAGGGAGAAGAAAACATCGAGGCCTTGGCCGCCCTCAGGTTGGCCATAAGGGAAGATGATTCAGCCTTCAAGAGCGTCAAGTTTTGGGACCAAAAGGACCCCATGCTGGAGGAGGAACTAGCCCCCTCGGCGTGTGCTTGAGGTTCCTCCACCCTCACCCTCGTCCTAGAATCCGGACGAGGCTTGACAGGAACTTCTGGCTCCTTTCTTTTATGGCTGTCAACAGTCGACTCAACATGTGTCGGCCCCATGGCCTTTGTCTTCCTGGGAGGCTGCTGAGGCTCTTTGCCTTTTTTTCTTGCCCAGACCAGATAATAAACTTGGCGCAGTCATCCCCCAAAGCTGATTCGATATATTTGTAGGACGACCTGAAAAGGGGATGAGATATCAGAAAGATACAGAGACAAAGGTGAAGAGAGGATGAGATATCAAAAATTAAGCAAAACCCCACTCTTATAGTTCTGTTAGGGGGACGATCCTCAGACCAACTTCTTTGAGGAAGCGAGGGGTCATCAAATCTTCAAATTTGGCAAGTTCAACCTCTTTCACTCGCTCCCTCTTGTAGTCAACAATGACCCTATCCTCCAAGCTGAGTCCGGGGTCTGATCGCGCTTTCATTGAAGGATTGGACCATACCCTTAGTACCCTCGGACCGTCTTCCACAGGCTCGCCCTCGGCGGGGAATTCCCAATCCCCAAAAAATAGAAAACCCTTTTTTTTCTAGTCATGATTGGAAGTCTGAGCCACGTGAAGAAGCTTCTTGTCAGACTTCCTAGCACCCAAATGGAAATACCTAGACTATTTTGATGACGAGGTGTTGTTATAGCAGGCAATGAATAAGTCGGCCAAGGGCTCTTAGGTGAACGAGTTATTCCAAAGCAAGATATATCCAAGGATAGTCCTCTACAAGTTGGTAGGAAGTTGAGAAGGAGCAACCCCAAGGGCAGATAGTATGTCAACTATGGCAGGGTGCAGAGGGAACCTAACACTTACCCTTAACATCTTCTCATAAACAACAATCTCTCCCTCGTCCCCCTGGAAGACTCTCTCAGATTCAGTAGGGGCCCTCGCACTTATATTAGATTGTATACCAAAGAGATGCCTCCATACTAAGAGATCACGATCCTTAACTGACGATACATAAGTCGAGGCGCTAGAAGTATCAAATTGGTCGTCATCATCATTAGAACTCTCATTGTCGTCCTCAACCCTCTCGTCCCTGGATCCCCCAGCCTTGTCGCCTATCGGGGGGCCATCTGAAAAGGCTACTTGAAAAGCAAAAGGAGATAGGGCTTTTACAAGGATAACCTCAGAAGGTGCTGTGCCCTCGGCCTGTCGATCTGGCTAAGAGTGGACATCTCTCTCCTCCCAGAGGGACTAGCACCCGTCGACGATGATGCTCTCTCACTCATATCTCCCTCATTTGTTTGACTATTGACTGGACGATAAGACGACCCGCAGGACTCAGATGGTAATATCGTGGCTAATGGAATGGGGAAGATGGGTCGTACCCAATTAGGGTTGGCCCCTCATCTTCTCTCGACCTCTTCCTCTATTCGCCTAATCTCTACGAAGAACTTATCTATCAGGGATGAGAATTCCTTGGCTAAATCATAAAGCCTCTTAAGCATTAAGGGGAAGACCCTACACTTAAAATAATTTGGCTAAGCTAACTACAAACAAGTTCACAGTTGGCTAAGCTAACTACAAACAAGTTCACAGTTGGCTAAGTTGGACTTTTGGATTAAAACCAAAGAAATAAAGGGTTTTGATCAAGAACACTCAAGAACACAAAAAATAGCCCGCCGGAGAAGAACACTGAAAAAAGCAAAACAACCAAGGAAAAAGCGAAAAGAAACCCAAATGAAAAATGCAAATTATAAACAGAAGTTAAAGGCTCAATGAGGAATCTAAAGCAAAAAAAGGTTACCTGAGAATGAAGGCGAGGACAGCGAGGCTTGATGCCGAAAAAATTGCAGAAATGGGGACAAAACTGTTAAAAAACTAGAGAGAGAAAGATATGGCGCGAAGAAGAAGGAAAGAAGTAATTTTGAAGAATCATTTAAATACCTTGTTACAAATGGGCCCAATAATCAATGCGAGGCACAACGCACAAGGAAAGGTATCATTAGGGCATAAAGTCCCAAGCTAAGTGTGCAGCCACCACATCTAGGAAACCGAAATGATGATGGATATCTGGTGAGCTGTCAAATCAACTTGACATGTGTCACTTATCAAACTGATCATACACTTATCTCAAAAGCAACACTATGCCTCATCCATCTCAACAACATTAATGTCTAAGGGATGGGGGGTGATTGATATACCCATATATATACCTTTGGCCAGGCCAAGGGTGTCTTCCATCCAGACGAGAGCTCAGGCCCAGGACGAGTCCAATGACCACAACTTTGAACAAGAAGGATCAGCCAAGACGACCCTTGGCTGAGGCCGACCCCTGACATGGTTCAGACGACCCTTCAAGGGGCTGACCCCTTAGCATGGTTCAGACGAACCTATGAGGGGCCGACCCCCCATCATGGTTCAAACGACCCTATGAGGGGACGACCCCTCATCATGGTTTAGACGACCCTTCAAGGGGCCGACCCCTCATCATGTCCCAGAAGACCCTTTATGGGGCGACCACTCATCATGAACCAAACGACTCTATAAGGGGACGACAGTACAAGGCCCAAACTAGGCCAGGCTCATTGCCAGCAGGAACTTTGCCCTCGGCCTCACATCATAGGCCGAGGGTGACATCATCACAGCTCGTGATTTGGGAGACGCATGGAATAATGCGCGTGGGACTCCAATGGAATGTGGACAAGACCAATATAACAATATCACCCCCTCATGTGAGGGAATATTATGTCATCATTAATCACAGGTGGCACCTCCAGGTGTTGTAACACCCCGTAATTTTGAGGATTTAATAATTAATTATTTTTGGGAGTTATAAAAATATTTAAATTGGAGAAACTTAAATTTATGATTTCGAGAATTTATTTGAGTGGGAAGAATTATTTATAATTGGCGATTTTAAGTTTAATTGTTCGAATTTATGTGTGTCGCATTTTGAGGTTGAAATTTGGAAATGACAAAAAGTATTTCGGATGACAATTCTGAGTGCGCGGTTGAGTCCGGATGGGTCGAGATAGTCAGAAAAGAGTGTTCGGGGTAGTAATTGGGTCTCGAGATATTTTTGGACATAGCCAAGCCTACACGGAGTGATTCAGGCCATTTTAATTAGGCCCATGAGGCCAAAAACGGGATTTGGAGTTTAAACCTAATTGGGGGAAGTGTGGAATTACACTTAACACAAATTCTTAACCTAGGGCTTAAGAGGGAATTTGGGGGAAAGCAAATCAAAAGCCAATTAAGGATTTTTGGAGCCAAATTAAGGGACTACACCAACGGTTCAGACTCTACGAACAATTCCAGGCAAGTGGTTAAATGTTGTGATTCCTAAATTGATGATAATCAATTCATATCACAGTGTGTGTATATAAAAATTCATTTTGGGTGTGTAACCATAATTAAAATTGGGTTTTATGAATTTAGAGTAATGGGCAGATTGAATTACTCAATAAATGTTAAGTTATGATTTGGGACTGTTAAGATTAAATTGTAGAGTGGATTACAATATGTATTAGTGATTAAATGGACTGAATATGGTGGGGTCGGATTTGGTAGAATGAGACCTGGGTGAAAAACCCAAATCGAATATACTTAGGGTTTTGTATAAATTTGTTGATGTATTAAGGTCTCTAGGGTGTTTAGAACCTTTTCTTGTGTGGAAAATATGTTGGTTGGGATTTGGATAAGGCTTTGGGAAGAAACAAAAGCTTAAAGGTTCGTTAATTGCTGAAATAGCAAGTCGGAGAAGACGATCACCTGTTCGATCGATCGATCGACCCAGGGGGATCGATCGATCGATGGTCCCAGGATTTTGACAGTTTCGCCAGTTTTATATATAAAGAGAAATTTTAGTTTAGATTTCCCCCCCACTTGCTATGTAGTGATAAATTCATATGTGGTATATATTCCTTAACAATTATAGGGTGATATAATTGGGTTTAGGAGGGTGAAAATTGTATGTCATGAGATGAACGAATTTCGAAAAATAATTCTTAAGTATTGGTTTTGGGTTGAGAAAAAATATTCAGGTATTGTAGTTGGGTGACACTATATTATTAAAGGAATTGAGGTGAAATAAAATTACTTATGGGGAAAAATATAGACTCGGGAAAATATTAAGTTATGGGCCAAGTGAGCGAGTCCGAATATAATGGTTGGGCGATACCAAGTAATAAATTAATTGATGTTTTAATTAATTAAATTAGAGTCGGACTGTAAACTCGGGAAGGTAATAAATTAATTAATACGAAATTAATTAAATGAGAGTCGGACCACAGACTCAGATTGGTATTAATTAATTAATGTGTAAATTAATTAAATGCGAGTCGGACCACAGACTCGGCTTAGTATTAATTAATTAATGTGTAAATTAATTAAATGAGAGTCGAATCATGGACTTGGGCAAATTTCATATAAATTAATGTGTAGAGTATTTATATTAGAGCCGGACCATAGACTCGGAGAAAATATTATATTAATTGAGGTGTGAATTAAATATATTAGAGTCAGACCATAGACTCGGGAAGATGATAAATTATTAAGTGAGAAAATTAATTAGGTGATTCGGCACAGAGACTTAGAAAATTTCAAGATAGTGTTATGGATCTTTAAGTACACGGTAAAGCCGGGGTTTATATTATATATATACGGTGTAGTGATAGTATATATATGTGTATTTATTGTGTGTTCTATTAAATATCAGTGATTAGATATTTATTTAATTTATATACTCTAGTGCTATCAAGGGAGGTTGCGCGATGTGGGTGAATTCCCTAGCTTGAGGAGTAGGGTGAGACAACTTATGATTAATGAATAATTATACTCGGGTTAGAGTAGTATGGCAAGGGAAGGTTATACCAGGACTAGTTGGACGGGGTAATACAACTAGGTGAGGTTAGGCCTATCAACGGGTCGGAGACGGGTCGGGTTTAGGGAGATCCAGATTCGTGTAATCGGGTCTTCGTCGAGTTCGGGTTCGGGTCCGGGTCTTCATCGGGTCTACAATATTGGATCCAGACCCGGATCCGTTCGGGTCTTCGGGTCTCGGGTTCGGGTTCGGGTCTGGCCAAATATATACATTCATTATATATTTATTTTATTTTATCCCCCTTCGTTATTATTCAATCTTAAATTAAAATATTTTGTAATGTATTGTAGAATATTATTTGTATAAATAAAACATACATTACTTATATTTATTATATACATAAATATATATTTTTATATATAATACTTACATGTTATATTGATAATATATATATATATATATACAATTCGGGTCGGGTCTTCAGGTTTGGGTCTTGTATAAGATCCAGACCCTACCCGTTTAATAAACGGGTCTTCGGGTATTCGGGTCTTTGGGTCTCGGGTCCAAAAAAATATGCTCAGACCCTATTATACGGATCGGGTCCGGGTCCAGACCCGACCCATTGACAGCCCTAGGTGGGGTTAAGGTAACCGTTAGGTGTGCACAATAATGAAGGGGTGAGAATGTACTCAAGAGAGTGCGACACTAACTTAAATATGAAACGCATTCATGCATTTTAAATTACTGCGGTTAATTTAATTTCTAAATATTTTTAAAATGTTTTGGGTTCTAACCCTTGCTATAAAACTATTTTCAAAACCTTTTAGGTGTCCAGCCACAGGGATGCCAGGATTGATATTCTATTCCAGGGACACGGAGCTGCGGCATATGTGGATGCTAGCAGGAGTTTGGATTAGACGCATTGTTTATTCATTCCTAGAGTAGGAATCATTTATCAGTTTCAGTTTTATTTGGGGCTTGTCGCCCAGTCTTCTCAGTATAATTTTCAGATGTATTTGTTCAGGTGTTGGATGGTTATATTGGATTATTCTCTTTGGTGGCCGATGGTTTATTCGAAAAATTATTTAATTAATTATTCAGTTGAGTTTTATTCAGTTGTGTGAATGGCTTATATTTATTTCCGCATGTACTATTTTTGTTTAATTAAAAGTTAAAAATTGGCACTAGCTTTTGGAATACTAGGTGGCTAGTAAGTTTTAAAAAGTTTTCGACGGTGATGCTAAGGATGAACCAACTGGGATTCCTGTTTTAATTTGGTATAGGACTGATCACCCGATATTTTATTTGGCGGGTTGTCACAGATGGTATCAGAGCATCAGGTTCTAGTGTCCTTAGGATTTGTGCAGCTTTTCACGTTTCGAATTAGCAATCTTTGATATAGAGCCCTATCATAGGATTATTGTATTCTTATACGTATGTGCATTTACGTTCTTCTACCATTTATTTTATTTGAGGGTGAACTCATATGATTCGATTCTCATTTTAGATGCCGCCTAGGAGAGAGAGAGCAACTAGGGCAGTAGGGGGAGATGAGACTAGAGAGGCTCATCAGGAGTAAGAGTTATCGCAACAACTGCCAGAGATGATTTCAGCAGCACAAGTAGCTGAATTAGTGGCACAGGCAGTTGAAGCAACGATGATCGCTATGGCAAGGTACTTTCTACTAGATCAGCCACAAGTATTAGTGGCGCTATATGTTCAGTCTCACGCGGGGCCATCGGGGTGGCAGCAAGTACGAGAGGTCTTTCAAAAGGGCCATCCACCAGAGTTTCGAGGGGGTTCAGATGTGGTACTGGCATGTCAGTGGAAGAGAGATATTCAACATCACCTACGCATGGTAGATTGCAATGAGGTGTAGAAGAAAATGCTAGCCACTTTTAGTTTAGTGGGAGCAGCGCTACAGTGGTGGGAGTCGATTACCACAGTTGTGGAAAGGGATACAGTAACTATTGCCGAGTTTTGGGTGCGGTTCGATCGCAAGTATTTTCTTCCAGCAGTTGAGACTGAAATGAGGAGGAAATTTAGAGAGGTAACATAAGGGGGCCGTTCAATGGCCGATTACGAGGAAGAATTCACTCGTTTGGCAAATTTTGTACTGGATGAGGTAAGCGACGAAGAAAGAAAGAAGGCAAGGTTCATGGATGGGTTAGTCTGGAGGATCAGACAACATTTGATTGGTAATCCCACGTTAGTAGCTTATACAGATGTCGTTAACGCAACACTCTTGCACTGTTAGGAATATCGCTTCCACGTGAAAGAAAGCAAGAGGGGAGTGGAAACCATCCAGTCGGATGGTGCAGAAGGGAACAGTACCAGTGGGGTATCCTAGCAGAAGACAGGGGGAGATCAGGGGCAGGATCTCCTGCAGTGAAATCATGCCAAACGATTTAGAGCTGGAGGCTATCAACAGGATGTCCAGGAATTCTGACAAGGCCAGCAAAGAAGGGATCAGTGGCAGGGTGAGTTTATTAAGAGGTGTTTCGTTTGTGGGGAAGCGGGGCACATGAAGAGGGATTGTCCTAAGCATGGCATGGGTCAACAATAGGACGAGGTCCTAGATGTACAGCCACTACAACAAGTCATGGCTGCGTTCAGGCAGAGGGAAGCTGCTCAGAGACCCGAGGATCAACCATTGCAGCTAGAGTATGGAGGTAATTATCTTTTATCCTATGGGCACGGGGTATGTTTTGAGTGACAGTGAAAGTGTCATAATATAAGAATTATTTTTACTAGAGTTCGCGAATAAGTCAAATTTAGTGGGAACGCTGGCTGTGGCAGCCATAGTAGGTAGAGAAATTTTTTTGTGGGGTAGCGACATTCTTTGGTGTTATCCACGGGAGAGTGGAGGTGTACACCGAGAGAAGGTTTGAATTATGCGAGGGGTTACTACTTTCGAGAATTATGGGAGTAGGGTTGATAATTTTCCCAAATATCGACTGGATAGCGATGGATTTAAATATTTGCAGTGAGTGAGGGTAAGTTTGGGTGTTCGCAACACCAGGATATGATTGGTACTAGGTATCACCTGAGAGGGAATTTAACCTATGTATATATGTGTATATATGTTATATTGTGTGGTGCGATAGACACAAAGTGAGGTCTTGTGTTCTCATATTTTATCCCGGTAAGTAGGGGTGTTTACTAAAGTGAATCAGGGTGGTTAGATTTATGTTCGAGCAAAGAGAGATAGCTCGGGGTTTATTTTGCGCAAGGACTAGTGATAGTAAGGGCGCGGTATTTTATGTTGTCTTTGGTAGCAGGAGGGTAGGCGTATATACTTTTGTGTTAAAAGATAAGTATTTAGGGGTACGTGCTATGGACTGAGGGTCTAACGGATCTCAACGACCGACAATGTTAGGTAGTAGTGAATCGGGAGGGTTCCTTGTTTGTATTTCTCTTTGCGAGACATCCCACGCATGCAACTTAGCGCAACGTCGGAAAGTGGGGAGATGTTTGGTCGTTAGTACATGGATTGGGTACCCCGGGCAGTATATATATATATATATATATATATATATATATATATATATATATATATATATATATATATATATATATATATATATATGATATGACTATGGGTTTAAAGTTATATTACGAGTTACGACTAGCATAGTCGGGTAACTTTCGTGCGGTAAAGCATGGGGATAGGGTGTATAGGCACCCGAGTTAATTAAGGCAAGTTTTGTGCGATTAAGCACGGGTATAGGGTATATGGGCGCCCTGGTTAATTTAAATGCATACTTTTGTAACTTATGGTTAGAATAGGATGGGATAGATATAGCGGTCTTAGAGGCACATGACTAGAGAGTGATATGCGAAGCTTGTAACATTATGCTCATCTTAATTTCGAGGACGAAATTCCTTTGTAAGGGGGGAAGTATGTAACACCCCATAATTTTGAGGATTTAATATTTAATTCTTTTTGGAAGTTATAAAAATATTTAAATTGGAGAAACTTAAATTTATGATTTGGAGAATTTATTTGAGTGGGAAGAATTATTTATAATTGGTGACTTTAAGTTTAATTGTTCGAATTTATGTGTGTCGCATTTTGAGGTCGAAATTTGGAAATGGCAAAAAGTATTTCGAATGACAATTATGAGTATGCGGTTGAGTCCGGATGGGTCGAAATAGTCAGAAAAGAGTGTCCGGGGGTAGTAATTAGGCCTCAAGGTATTTTTGGACATAGTCGGTCCCACACGGAGTGATTCGGGCCATTTTAATTAGGCCCATGTGACCAAAAACGGGATTTGGAGTTTAAACCTAATTGGGGGAAGTGTGAAACGGCAGTTAACACAAATTCTTAACCTAGGGCTTAAGAGAGAATTTGGGAAAAAGCAAATCAAGAGCCAATTAAGGATTTTTGGAGTCAAATTAAGGGACTACACCAACGGTTCAGACTCTACGAACAATTCCAGGCAAGTGGTTAACTGTTGTGATTCCTAAATGGATGATAATCAATTCATATCATAGTGTGTGTTTATGAAAATTCGTTTTGGGTGTGTAACCATATTTAAAATTAGGTTTTCTGAATTTAGAGTAATGGGCAGATTGAATTACTCAATAAATGTTAAGTTATGATTTGGGACTGTTAAAGATTAAATTGTAGAGTGGATTACAATATGTATTAGTGATTAAATGGACTGAATATGGTGGGATCGGATTTGGTAGAACGAGACCCGGGTGAAAAATCCAAATCGAATATACTTGGGGTTTTGTATAAATTTGTTGATGGATTAAGGTCTCTAGGGTGTTTAGAACCTTTTCTTGTGTGGAAAATATGGTGGTTGGGATTTGAATAAGGGTTTGGGAAGAAACAAAAGCTTAAAGGTTCGCTAATGGCTGAAACAGCAAGCCGAAGAAGACGATCACCTGTTCGATCGATCGATCGACCCAGGGGGATCGATCGATCGATGGTCTCAGGATTTTGACAGTTTCACCAGTTTTATGTATAAAGAGAAATTTTAGTATAGAGTTTTCCCCCACTTGCTATGTAGTGATAAATTCATATGTTGTGTATAATCCTTAATAATTATAGGGTGATATAATTGGGTTTAGGAGGGTGAAAATTGTTTGTCATGTGATGAACGAATTTCGAAAAATAATTCATAAGTATTGGCTTTGGGCCGAGGAAAAATATTCAGGTATTGTAGTTGGGTGACACTACATTATTAATGGAATTGAGGTGAAATAAAATTAGTTATGGGGAAAAATATAGACTCGGGAAAATATTAAGTTATGGGCCAAGTGAGCGAGTTCGAATATAATGGTTGGGCGACACCAAGTAATAAATTAATTGATGTGTTAATTAATTAAATTAGAGTCGGACTGTAAACTCGGGAAGGTAATAAATTAATTAATGTGAAATTAATTAAATGAGAGTCGGACCACAGACTCGGATTGGTATTAATTAATTAATGTGTAAATTAATTAAATGCGAGTCGGACCACAGACTCGGCTTAGTATTAATTAATTAATGTGTAAATTAATTAAATGAGAATCGAATCATAGACTTGGGCAAATTTCATATAAATTAATGTGGAGTATTTATATTAGAGTCGGACCATAGACTCGGGGAAAATATTATATTAATTGAGGTGTGAATTAAATATATTAGAGTCGTACCATAGACTCAGGAAGATGATAAATTATTAAGTGAGAAAATTAATTAGGTGAGTCGGGAAAGAGACTCAGAAAATTTCAGGCTAGTGTTACAGATCTTTAACTACACGGTAAAGCCGGGGTTTATATTATATATATACGGTGTAGTGATAGTATATATATGTGTATTTATTGTGTGTGCTATTAAATATCAGTGATTAGATATTTATTTAATTTATATACTCTAGTGATATCAAGGGAGGTTGCGTGATGTGGGTGAATCCCATAGCTTGAGGAGTAGGGTGAGTATATCCCCAAGTCATAGCGTCCGGTATATGGGTGAGGGGCTTATCTCACTTTCAGGGAAGGAATATGACCGCCTCCACTTCGTTTATGTTTTAGGCCAGGTTGGTGAGCGATTCTAACTTAGGTAACTAGGTTATGTGAGCACACCTAGTGAGATAGCACTTTAGAGGAAATCATCCAGCGAGGGTATACTCGGAGGGATGGATATACGTATGATATATGTGTGGATGTTTTAGTAAAGGTACGTATATAATGCTATTAAATATTATATGCGGGTAATAATACAGTGTGTGATGTATTTACTTTATATAACTTGTGACACGGTTATATGCTATTATTTAAGAAGGAATTAATTAAGTTAATTGGTGAGACAACTTATAATTCATGAATAATTATACTTGGGTTACAGTAGTATGGCAAGGGAAGGTTTTACCAGGACTAGTTGGACGGGGGAATACAACTAGGTGTGGTTAAGGTAACCGTTAGGTGTGCACAATAGTGGAGGGGTGAAAATGTCCTCAAGAGAGTGCGACACTAACTTAAATATGAAGCGCATTCATTCATTTTAAATTACTGCAGTTAATTTACTTGCTAAATATTTTCAAAATGTTTTAGGTTCCAACCCTTGCTATAAAACTATTTTCAAAACCTTTTAGGTGTCCAACCACAGGGACGCCAGGATTGATATTCTATTCCAGGGACACGGAGCTGCAGCATATGTGGATGCTAGCAAGAGTTTGGATTAGACGCATTATTTATTCATTCCTAGAGTAGGAATCATTTATCAGTTTCAGTTTTATTTTGGAATTGTCGCCCATTCTTCTCAGTACAGTTTTCAGTTGTATTTATTCAGGTGTTGGATGGTTGTATTGGATTATTCGCTTTGGTGGCCGATGGTTTATTCGGAAAATTGTTTAATTAATTATTCAGTTGAGTTTTATTTAGTTGTGTGAATGGTTTATATTTATTTCCTCATGTACTATTTTTGTTCAATTAAAAGTTAAAATTTGGCACTAGCTTTTGGAATACTAGGTGGCTAGTAAGTTTTAAAAAGTTTTCGACAGTGATGCTAAGGATAAACCAACTGGGATTCTTGATTTAATTTGGTATAGGACTGATCACCCAGTATTTTATTAGGCGGGGTGTCACAGGTGTCAGCAGGGGATTGTCTAGATCATAATTCACATGCACCATGCATGCCTGGGGGTACACTACACCCCCCAAGGCCTATATATACTTGTCACGTTCAGCCTTATAAGGGGATCGATAATTGTAACCCTAGCAAAAACTCTGCTTGTACACACAATAGAGAGAGTGAGTGAGCTTATGTGCATTGTGTACAAGGCCATTAGTGCTCATACTTAGTGGATCACACACTCACAGTGGATGTAGGCCTAATTGGCTGATCCGCTATACATCATTGTCTCATTCCTCTTATACTCATCTCCTTCTGTATACTTATACATACATATCTCTATGGATGCCATGGTTATCACTGTTTGAGCTCATCATCACTTCTCTGATGGTGCTGAATCTTAGCATCATCAGTGTTTGTTAAAACCGGTTCCATCTCAGCTGCCACATGAGCCGGTTTAGGCAACCAGAATGTTCAATCCGGTGCAAGAATCATTTCTCCACTTTTATAGGAGTCGTCTTTCGTTTTAGGTAAAAATAAGATTTTGAGGCGTGTCGTGTCATTTTTATTTTGGACGGGTTTGCGCTTGGTTACAAAAAATAACATATATTATGGCGTGTCATTTTTACTTGGGTCGTGTTCGTGTTTGATAAAAATAATATTTCATGTTGTGTCGTATCACTTTTATTAGAATTTTGTTCATGTTCAGTTAAAAAAGGTTTCGTGTCGTGTTGAGTCGTGTTGCTTTTATTTGGTCAGTGGACCTTCGATCCTTACTTGTGCCCAAATGTGGTTAGCTCACATAACATGGGAAAGGGGTGAGAAAGTCGGGATGTGTTAGAAAAGGTTAGATTGGCATTTATCATATTTATGATATGAATTGGAGCGCCGGAGAAATTCGGAGGAGCGCCAATAGCTATGCGCGATAATTAATAACAAAATTTATCATGATCACTCCCGTACTCCTAAAATTTTCTCACAATTGGATTTTATGGACGATTTATAAAACTTGTTGTAGGCTATATGCAATAGATTAATAATGTCTTTGGCCGATATAATTTTTGTTCATAGAAAATAATTATTTTGATTCATGTTTTTCTTTTGTAGTACATTAGTTGTGAATATTTCATATAAGAACAACACTCAGTCACATAACAAATGCTCTATCTCAAACCTCATTTTTAGTGAAAAATATTTCTTATTCACCCACCACAGAATTGATTTCCATGAAAAATAGAAAAAGTAAGACCACAACTCATATATTTTTGGAGAAAGTACTCTTAGGTCATTCACAAATAAATTTTAAAAATTATAGGAATTTTGATAAATTTTAAACACTCATTTCCACTAATTCTCATATTGTAGAAGTCCACGCTAGTGGCATAACAAATGGACCTAATAGTAATTGTCCTTAAATGTTTTAAAATTGTTACCAAGGGACCTAATCGTAGATTGACCTATATTTTTTCACTCATTTTTCAACTTCTTATCAAAATAAATTATTTTCCAAGCATTTTCCTTATTTGCAATCAAACACACGCTAAATGTAACTTGTCTGCACGATCACATAAGCAAATGACAGTGGTTATTAAAGTTTTTACATTTCTTATGCACATGTTTTATCAACTTTTTTTTATGAAAATGGATTGGGTGTAGAAGTTTAATAGTTCAGGGGGTTTTGATGTAATTTACCCTAAAAAAGATTTTTTTTAACACCAAATGACTTATGCAGTTCATCAAATCAGCCTGCATATTAATGTCAAAATGAGAAAATAAAAAATCAGTATAATTAAAACTACCAAAAATGAGAAAGTTACCCGAAAATAGGACCCTCTACATTTATCTCTTGTTCACATTATAAAAAATAAGTAAATCAAACGATAGATACCTGATTATAATTAAATAAAAATATATACTCCAATAATTGTTAATGTGAGTTTTGAAAATAAAATACAAAATCTGATTATCCAAATCATGCGAGAAGTATGAACACCTCTAAAGCTTTACAATTTTTTTTATTAACACTCTGTTTTGAAGTTAAGTCCTTCATTTTGGTCATACTTATCTAATATATATAAACAAACTCAATATTTTTTTAATGCTTACTTTCTCTCAATATGTGTTCTTAACGCGACTTGAAAAGTGTGTCTCTAATGCGTGTGATTATGGCTCAAGTGCAAGCCAGTCGCTCAAGTATTAATCCCATAACCGGGCATCGAACTCAGGGACTAAGACGTAAGATGTGACGACGAGTAGGAAAGACAATTAACCTTTCTGTTGAATTAGAAAAAGAAGTAAAAAATGATTGTTTGTAACTTTCCTATCAACTAATGCAATCTAAATAAACTAGTAAATGAACTACGCATGCGAGAATAACTAACTGAGTTTAAATCGATGTTGGAAAATTGAGTTAGGGTACATTCCCCTGAACTTTCGGTAATTACTTAGAATATAAAAACTTCAAAAACCTAATTCTCAATTCAAAGAATCATCAACTACTCTCAAAGTATTTGACATATGCGGATTTTACTCCTCACAATATCAAATCAAAAATTATATTTGATGAGAATGACAAATTATTGAAGATCGTATTGCATCCTTAAACATTCCGGTTTCCTAGGGCAAACGGAATTAAAAGACCTACAATATTTATTCGGGTAATAAACTAAGCCTTTGAATTCTTAATTAAATTTTATTCGCTTTTAAATTCATTCGTAACACCTGGGTTGGGTTCATGTACCCCAACCCGCTAATATCTTAGCCGGACATAGTTACGTGGGTAATAAACTAAATTCTAATGTTGCATGTGATTGAAATCATGATGACCCTATATATAAGCATGCTTGGAGTTATTAAAATGCCATAAAATAAATAAAATATGCAAAGAAAAAGATCAAGTATTAATAAAGTAGAGGGAACAAACTTGATATTTTAAATCTTTAACAAAATCCAAAATAGCGTAATCTTAATGCCAGAATTCAAAACTTTGGTTCTTCCCTCCTTCTCCCTTTATTCCTAGGTTAAAACTTGTCTAATATCAAACGACAACATTACATGGTCGTTTTTGCAAGAGTCCTAACTGAATACAACTTCTAAGAAAAATAGCAATTAAAAGGAAATTCGAGCATCAAGTGAGTCGAACCGGTTCAGGTGCATATGCGAATCAGTTTGTGTAATACCCCGTACTTTTATGGATATTTAAATTACATAAGTGATGTAATTTAATAAATTGAGAATTTCAAGTGAAAGAGAATTTGAGGTGTGGGTTAAATATTAATTTGCGAGTTTTGGATTAATATTAATGTGTGTTATATTTACTTATGTGAATAAGTAAATGAAGTTGAATCATTTTTATATCAGGTCACGGTAGGGCAAAGCGACAGGGAACAATATTTTATTCGGAGAAGTACGTGTGAAGTCGTATTGGATTTAAAAAGGTGAATTTTTGATTAGTGACTCGGACGGGAATTTTGAGTTCACGGTTGGCGTAAAGGTCGAGATATTCAGAATAGATTACCCCGGGGGGGGGGTAGTGTTTGGGTTTCGAGGACTTGTTGGACTAGTAGGGACTCACATTTCTGTATACGAGTCAATTTTGGGTTTAATAAGGGATAACCCTTATTTCTTTCTTATAAGGGCACACGAAAAAGAGAGAAAGAAGGAAAAAAAGAGAGAAAAGAAGAAAGAAGATAAGGAAAGAAGAAAAGGGGAGAAAGAGGAGCTTGGGCCAAACTCTGGCGAATTTTCGGCACGAGGTCGTCGGATTTATCCAACGAGGCAAGTGTATAACTTGCTTTAATTATTTATGTGTGTTATTGTTCATATCATAGTTGGTGTAAAACTATAAGATTTTTGGGTTGGGATGCTTGCATAAAATGGGTTTTGAGAGATGATTCCATATGAACTTAATGTGATAATGTTACCATGTGAAATTTAAGCTCGAAACCATGTTAAGGGTGTAAAATTTGGTGAGAAATTGGAAGTTATATGTAATGTAGAATTAAATGGATTTAGGGTTTAAATCTTGTCAAATTTGATGAATCCCATTAAGTAATTGTTATGTTGGTTAAATTATAGCGTGTAGATGATTATTTTGATGGTTGATGATGTAGAAACCATAATATTTTTGTTGGTTGAGTGTTAGAAGAAGGAGGAGATTGGACAAGAAGGTGAATAGTAACACAACGTCATTTTCGAATCGATTCGCCTAAAACCGAATCGATTCGGTTCTAAGCGAATCGATTCGAACCTGTTACTTTTGAAATCTTTTCTTAGTTTTAAATGATTGGAGAATAACTATTTTTTATTGGAGATAAATGTTAAAGAATCCTAGATAGTGTGTTAGGACTCCTAATGATTATATGGGTGTTATAAGAACCTTGGGTTAGTCGAAAAATGAATCCGGGTTATGAACTTTAAGAGTGTTTGAGATGAGCAACACTTGATAAATTATTTCGACGGCTTTAAATATATGTATTTATGCGGGTAGAATATATATATATATCGATTACATGTGAGTTAATCCGAATGTGCGAGTAGGATGAAATTAGAATATTAGTTAGATGTGGTAATCTAATATTCAGATGAAATAAATGCGATATTTGTATCATAGGTGAGTGAATACTTATGAAATTAATATAAATTGTGTGTATAGTTATAAATTATTATGAATTGATATATTCGGGATTATAGGCTAATGCCATGTGAGATAGACAGAAATAGACGGATTTGATGATAAATAAATAAATAAATATATATATATATATATATATATATTTAGAGAGAGAGAGACAATATATATATGATGTGATTATAAATATATTTGTGAGTAATTGATATATTTATGTGGAACATACCCCTCTAGTTCTATCATGAGAAGTTGCACGATGCGGGTGAATCCCCTGGATTGAGGAGCAGGGTGAGTATAACCCCAGGTCATAGTCGTCCAGTTATTATACAGTGTGATTTTATTCCCGGTGAGATGTTTTGCGTGTGATTCGATCTCACTTTCAGGTGAGGAACTATGACCGCTTCCCCTACGTTTGTGTTATTTAGGGTTCGGTGTGAGATTCCGACCTGGTTGCCCGGGAGAATGTGTGAGAAATTCCCTAGAAGATGATATCATTCTAGAGATTGCATCCATTGAGTTATATCTTTGAGGGATGGTTGATATACTTATATAGTGTGTGATATATAAGTATGGATATACTTGATATATATGTATATATATGAGATGTGAAAACATATATACATATATGGACCAAGATAAAGAATGAAATGTGAGATAAATTCTGGATCATCCGGGAGTATAAAATCCGAAATAAAATATAGGATATACGTATATAAGATGAGAATATTATATACGAGATAAATAACACTAAAATGTGAATAGTTCAATAACTAGTGAAGGTTATTTATAATGAATGGATATATGATAAGGAAGAAATTATAAGGTATAAGCTCAGGAGAAATCTTGGAATAATGTATGCGGGGCATGAGATAATATTTGGGCATTTAGAAGCCCGGTGAGATGTGATTCGTATCGAATATTGCATGTTTCCGCCCGTTATCTTTATGCATTCTAGCACTTTTACGGTTCTAAATGCCTATAATTATGCTCATTAACCAGACAACCTTGGATTTGGATATATACATGCTTTGCAGGGGTTATTTGTGCTTTTGTAGGTATTGGAACACTAAAAGTGAGGTTCGGTTGCATTTCAGAGAAGTTCCATCGTCGAATGCTACTTCAAGGGCAATTTGGTCTTTTCAAACTCACTATTTTTTATGGAATGAAGTTACCAACATGTAGATCATCCAATTATATTTCCGTGGCCACTGATCGTGCGTCATTCTGACTCCGTATGTGGAAGTTATGCTCATTTATGGAAGGTTTCGGTATTTTCTTCTACTTCAAGGGCATTTTGGTAATTTCATACTGCATAATTTGGAGGGTTTAAAAACAGAATCATGGAAAATAATTAGCTTCGCTTCGGTTCTGACCACGCCTCATTTCGATTCCGTATCAGGGAGTTATAGCCGTTTTCGTGCAACGCGTCAAAATTGGTTCAAAGTGGAAAAGGGGGCTGTCTCCAGCCCAAGGAAAATTCCAAAAGTGCGGTCGACCGGTCCAAAACATGAGGTCGACCGATCCCATCAGATATGGACGAAAATTGACTTATTTTGGGTTTTTTGGCTTGTTATTTTTTGGGGTTTGTTTTGGGGTATAAATAGAGTGTTAGGGGCATTTCTTTGGGGATATATTTTATTTTAGGTTAGAGAGGAGGGGATTTATGGGTTTGGCTTATCTCTCCTAGGGTTGACACCATTTGGGTTGTGTAAGTTACTATTCATCTTCCCCTCTATTTATATTATTTGTTATTCTTTGTGTAAGCTTTGTTTTCTTGATTTAGTGCTTTGATTTATTAGTTGTTGGTAGTCTAATTCTTGTTTTCTTTGGTAATTAGTTATTTTACTTAGTTTAATCATGTGTAGTGAGTAGTTTTACGGGTTTGGGTCGTGTGTCCGCCATTGATGGGCGTTGAGCTCCGAAAATCAGGTTTTGTGTAAATTGCATTTAATTGAAACCTCGCGTATTAAAGTCGAATTATTATGCGTTTAACTTTCTTTGTCATGCAACGTTAGTGTTTATAGCGGTAATCCGAATTTAAGATGCGTGTGACCATTTTCTGTTAAATGTTTAATCTCGTAACTTTGGGTTAAACTCCTTATTGTGTGATGTTTATACTTAATTGAAAATGCTCGATTAAATGTTTTCGAACCGAAATTCTAATTATTAGTTGTTTCGCCCATGGTGGTGACACGATCCCGACTCTTGTTTTATTAATTCTAGTTTAGACTTAACTTCTTAATTTTTCCCTTTTCTTTATTTCCAACCTATCACCTTTTACACTTTTATTTTAGGAGTATTAAATCCTATAAATTCTAGCAACTCGTCTCTGTGGATTTTAGATACCCAGACTTGGCCGCTATACTCCCTTTTTGAGTGTAGTCATAAGTTTAGGTTTTTGTATTGAGGAGGTGAAATGAAAAAAACGATTAACGTCTTGACACGCGCTACTTTTCACCCTTAATCAAGATGCTAGTTAGGCTGGGTAGCATAATTAGGATGTTTAAAATACATGCGTTAGGTGTGCATTGTTAGATGAGAGGTGAGGGGTAATCTCATGTGAGTGCGACACCAATTTAAATATAAAGAATATTATATTTTTAATATTAAAGTATTTTAAACACTTGCTAATTTTTTTTTATAACTCGGGATCTGACCCGTACCTATATTTCCCTTTTCTCCTTCTTTGTTATACTTTTTAGGTGTCCAGACATAGGGACGTCTAGATGACTATTTCTTTTGAGTCAAACGTTGTTGCCGCAGCTGTGGATGTGGGCAGGATATTGTATAGACACTTCCATCCTTGTGATCTAGATAGGAGGTATTGTAATTTATATTCGGGCATGTTTCCCAACTGATGTCATTTGTTTTAATTCCGATATTTCTATATATGCACATTCAATATGGTTGTATAATGTTTTACGAGAGTTATCAGTTATTTATTTAATCATTTCAATTGTCATATTAATTATATGGATGGATTTTAATACGTTTAGGTTAAAAAGAATATAAAGTTTAAAATTTGACACCAGGCCTTATAGGTTATTAGTAATTTATTAGTTTTCGACAGTGATGCTAAGAATGAACCACATGAGACTCCTGTTTTAATTTCATATAGGACTGATCACCCGGTATTTTACTAGGCGGGGTGTCACAGTTTGGGGTTCGGTTCTAGAAAACTCTTTGCATTTTCTTTCTTCTTCTTATTTTGCTTTGAATTTCTTTCTCAACTTTGAATGCTCATACTTTCTTCATTATAGCTCAAAATTGGACGTCGTTTCTTCCAGTATTCCTATGACTTCAAGCTCTTCAACTTTATAGTTAGCTCTTCTTTCGGACTAAGACTTCAAAATTACTAAAACTTCTTTTGATCTCCTTTCTTTGGGTTCTTTCACTGTTTCGATTTCTTTCTCACACTAACTTGCATGAAATACCTGTAAAACACATGAGAGATACACAAAACAAAAAACAATCTCTAAGGAGGGTTAGTTGCATAAATATGATATACATCCAAGTTAATTACAATGCACGAAATCATAAAAGGATCGAAATTAAGGGGATAAATATGAAACATTTACGCATTATCAAACCCCACTAACTTAGAATGTTGTGCGTCCCGAGAAATGTAAAAGAATAAGAGTACGAGTTAAGGAAATATGTAAATTTTTTTTATTGGGATAGAATACCTCTTTCGCGGACAAACGATTGCATTTAGCGTATGTAACAAGCCATTAAACCCCTAAGTTACCCTAACAGGACGAGTGGTGTCTCGTGAGGGTTTGCAGTGAATATACTTACAAAATTCAATTTTTGACTCAAAGAAAAATCAAAATAATTAAAAATTGTACAATTTAAATTCTCCAAAAATAGTCACCATAAATTTATATTTAATAGTCTCAATTTGTAGTGTGTGTGCGAAGCCGAAAATTAAACCGCTAACTTCCACCGATTGATCTTTATGTTACTTTCCAAGAATTCGTTTTGATTCAATTTCTCACGGATGCTCTCACAAACGAATCACTCGGAATATGACTATTTTCTCTTGATGTGCGTGATTTATAAGAGTAAATATAATGAAACATGAATTCATGCACACACATTTGAAAGACAAACTTTATTCAGGTGAAAAGATCTCATCATCGAAATACAGTTGTTTGGAAATGTAAAATATCGCCTCTTATTCACCCCAATTAATCTCTTTTATTATATTTTCGTGTCTTAGGCTCTCCACGCGATAATTAATTTTGTTATTCGGACTCGGTTAGGACTTTTTTTGGGTTATAAGTGTATTGGGTAAAAAGTGGGAATGGCTTGGAAATTCGGAATTGAATTTTTTTCTTATGATGTCTGTTAGTGCCTTTTCGGGCTTTTGCTAATTTTCTCTTCTTTTTCTACTTTTTTTCTATATTTATTTCTTTCGATTATCTTTTTTTTCTTGCTATTTTTATTAAGTATTATTCTATTTTTCTTACCCTTTTTTGTGCACCATTTGGACTTAATTGATGAATTTTTCGATTTTCAAAACTCCGGGCTTCATAGGTTTTATTCGGATTAATTAAACGAATTGCGAATTTTATTCATCTCAATTGGTCTTGCAAAAAAGGATAATTTTCATTACTTTTTATGACTAATATTTTTGGGTAAACAAGTGATGGCATAACTTCATTTATCCGAATTACTCATTATTTTACCATATACGTCTCGAGAATATATTTAATTTAGAGATATTTTTAACGCATTTTTCAAGACAAGATTTCACTCCTTTCTTGTAACCCATCATAACGATGGAGTAGAGATCTTTAACGACTTTTTTAAACGCTAAAATGAGAGTTGAGTTAACCACTAACTAGGATTGATTTAATTACTCGCAAAAAGATGACAGGCTCGAAATATCATCAGGTTAATTAATCTCCACACTTATTCACAAAGTCGTCAATTTTCTCTAAATTTTCATCTTTGGTCAATTTCGGTTAATGCATTTGATTTTTACAATTTGAGACTTCAAACAAAATTATTGTGATATTTTTTGGAAAATTTAAATTTGAATTTTTATTAATTTTATTGGAATATATTTTTGAATGTTTTTTGAATTTTTCAAATTTTCAAATTTTTTTTGGGCATTTTAAAAGTTTGTGTAGTTTTAGAAATACGCATTTGCCCCCCTAACTTAGACTTTTGCATTGTCCTCAATCAAAAGGACCAAACTCTAACTAAGAAAAGATATTAAGTGCGACAAGGAAAATAAACAAATATTCAAAATGTAAGATTTTTCATTAAAACCACCAAATACATACAAGGAGGAAAGATATAGCACTACATTGTTCTTTCACAAAATCAGCACATGTAAATATGAAGAACTACACAAAATAAACCAACAACGAGATTGCTACTGTGGTGGTGGGTGGAAGGGCTGGATGCGCTCGGGTTATAGGGATCATAAAAATATGTTGGGCGTGAGACATTTGGCCCGACTTGCAAGTGGTACATTTCGGCTTAGAGCCGAACCACCAAACTTATGTCGTGATGATAAGATTGTTGGTCTGCCCTATATTCATTCACGAACCCTTCGAAATGCACCTTTAGTGCATTGATGTGGCCAGTAATGCCCTCCCTCTCCGGCTCATAATCCGAGTCCCCTTCATCATCGTATTCCTCCTCTTCGGGAACACCACCCACATCCGGCATTGGGGTGTTGGGCTTCATGTCCTCCTCGTCATCAATAATAAAAGGCGGCATGGGGCGGGCCACTCACATTTGACGGGCACGTCGGGTAGAGAACGTAGCCCCAATCGGTTTTGGAATTTTGATTTGCGAGTCAGGGGCCCACACCCCGACGTCGTGTATGATGTCAACGATGAGGCCCGCATATGGAAGGGACACTTTTCCATTCTTATCATAGGCATCATGGAGGATTTCTATAAAGAATAATTGGGCGAGATTGATGGTGCTCTTCGGGTCGAGGGAATGATAGAGAAAATTCCCAAGGCATTGGTGAACCACCGAATCATCGATGGTTTATAAGATTATGCCGCAAGTGATGAGGTGCGTATAGCGCATCATTTTCGATATCTTACCCACTGGGAATGTATCTTGGACCCATTCCTCACTCCGTGCCATGAGCGTGATGCATTCGGATTTTATGCATGGTGCTCCATTGGTGAGGTAGGCAAATGGTAAGGGTAAAACAACCCCATTTTATCTCATCTTTTGTTAGATAATGGCGATGGAGAACGGGATGCGAATGTTGTTGATGAACGTCTCGTGGATAGTGTTGGATTTGAGAATGATGGTCACGTAGAAATAACACACGTCCTCCTCATAGACCCAATTATTTTTCGGGGTTAATAAAGTGCATCCCCCTCGACGGTGGAAGAGGGTAGTAACTTCGCCCGATAACTCTTCCAAAATGACCCAACACTCAATGTGGATAGTGAGGTATTCCCAGAAGTACTCATGGAACCAATCGCGTTCTTATTTGGAGTGTAATTCAAAGTCGGCCCCCTCATAGAGGATGGTGGTGGAGTCTGACTTTCGGGGTCGGAGGTAGCGGTGGGGAGACATGGTGGAGGAAGGATTTGGAGAATTAAGAATTTTAGAGGAGATGTAATAATAGGTTAGGTGTGAAGGGGTGGTAAGTGATTTATTTATCGGTGGGGAGGGGTGAAATTTGGGGGGAAATGGGAGGGGTGATGGTGGGAAAGGGTGGAGGAAGGAATTTGTGTTGAAAAATGGTTTGGGGGGAAGTATGGGAGGGGTAAATTTCATAGGGAGGGAAAGGTGAAAAATAAGGGATAATGAATTTAGAAAAGGGGGTGAATACTGATCAGGTGCTTCTAACCTCTTTGGGGGTGCAGGCGAATCGCTTCGCTTGCGAATCGGTTGGGTCCACGGTTCGGGTAAAGTATCTGAATTAGAACACAAATTTTCCTTGTTTCTTATATTCTAAGTGTTCCAACCCTTCTCCTCTCCTATTTAATGCACCTCAAGCCTACTTAAACACTTAGGACCCTCGGAACACGTCAACCTCGCTCTCGAAATGCGTGTACTCTCTCCCGTGCATGGAAAATCAACGTAGTGCTCAAACCTTTCCTAACTCGTGACATACGGACTTCCAAACTACCTAAAAACTAAATATACTCACTTTTATACAAAACCTATTCACCCCATACGCATCGGGGGTGCGCCGACCTCTACTTTTAAGCTCACTCAACCCTGTAAACGGGGTCCGATAACCAAATTTTGTCGTCATACTCAAGACATGATTCTAAGTATGACTTGAGGCATTGTCCATTAACTTTAAATGTGTCTACCCCCTTAGGATCTTCTAATTCGATGGCTCCATAGGAAAACTCCTCTCTCACAATGAACAGGCCGGTCCACCGCGAACCTAACTTGTCGGGAAACAAGTGTAATTAGGAGTTTCATACAAGAACTTTTTAGCCTGAATGAAGTATGATCGTTTACATCAACTCGCACAGGAGCCATTACACCCAGCTACCGGTTCTTCGCGTCATACCACAATGTATGCTCTTATAATGTTGAATGATTTGAAAACACAATTCAATTTATCGGATGGTGCTACATGGGGAATTCTTAGATTGTTAAATGAACTACTTCCTGAAGAGAACAACTTGACAACTAGTTATACAGAAATGAAAAACACCATTAGAGATCTCGGTATAGATTATGTTAAGTATGACGTATGCATTAGCAATTGTATGATATTTTGGAAAGAGCATGAAAAATCTACTACATGTATAAAATGTGGTTCTTTACGCTACAAGTTTACTTGTCTAGTCGAGGACGGGGTAGAAATTCGGAATACTAATGGAAAAAAAAGTACTTTAGGGTTCCTAAGAAGGTAATGCGACATCTCCCTCTAATCCCTAGGCTAAAATGACTTTATACCATAAAATGGATAGCAGAGAAAATGACTTGGCACGCTCGTGCAAGCTCATATAGGGAATTCTTGCGTCATCTCCGAGATTCAGCAGAATGGGTAAATTCAAACATTATGTGGAGAGATTTTACAAAAGATCCGCGAAATATTCGACTTTCAATAGCAACTGATGGTTTTAGCCCGAATAACATGTTTGGCCGTAAGTATAGTTGTTTTCCAGTGATAATTCAACCTCTCAACCCTCCCCCATCAATGTGTATGAAAAGTGAGTTTTCAATGTTGTCTGTATTGATTCCCGGACCGAAGCCATCAAGTAATATTGATGTCTTCCTCCAATCATTGTTCGATGAGTTAAAGATCTTATGGTCTGGAGTTGAGGCTTGGGATGCATACAAAACTGAGAAATTTCAGTTAAAAGCCATATTGATGTGGGGTATACATGATTTTCCAACTTGTGGGATGTTAGCAGGCTGTTCAACTCTAGGTTACAATGGGTGCCCTGTTTGTTTTACAAATACACCTTCTGAATATCTTCCTAAGTCAACGAAATTTTGTTGCCAAAGATCTCGTATGTTCCTTCCTAAAGACCATCCTTACAGGTTTGACACATCAAAGCAAACATTAAATGGTTAAATAGTCACGAAATGGAATGCCATCAAAGCAAACATTAAATCGGGCGATGTGGTTGTTTGAGAGAGAAATGGGAAGATATAAAAAATAGTCACGAAATAAGAGGTACATTGAAGGGAGCATTGCTAATGCATATTTGTTACATGAAGCTTATTTGTATGCCATGGAGTATATATCGAAAAGAGGTGAAGGAACTCATAAGAGGAATCTTGAGGATTTTCTTGATGATGAGTTTGATGACTCGAAATGCCAACGACCATTGGGTAAAAGTAAAGAATTGATCTTAAATAATGTACAATATGAGCAAGTGCGAAGATGGGTTTTTATCTCAATGCAACGGTGTTGATGAATGAAGAATGTACACACTTAGTTCTATGTTAATTCATATTAATTGATTGTAATGTGATATTTCTTAATTTTGAAACTAATTTCTTGTAGAAAATGTGTGGTAACTGAGACTCAATCGAGGCATAGAATTGATGATTTCATCCCTTGGCTAAGGAACGAGGAAAGTATTTATTTATACATGTACTTTTTTATCAACTGTAATTATTTTTAATGATACTTTAAAAAATTATCAATTCCTTACAGGCCTCAAGATTCAATGATACGGGAATTTTTCCATATGCTGATGGTACGCTCCATAGGGTTACCAGTTATGAGAAATTTCAATGAAATGGGTACACATTTTGTAGTTCTGGACATGAAGAGAATCATAACATTCAGAGTAGTGGTGTATCCACTAAGGCCTTTAATAAGACGGGGATTATGACAACCTTTTATGGAGTTATTTGATAAATACTCGACCTCAATTACGTTGCGTTCGCACATATTGTCTTTTATTATGATTGGGTGGATGTTGAAGATAAGAATGCTTGCAAAGTTGAAACCACCTCAAAATTGGTAATGGTGAATCTTAGTAAGCTCGTGAGTAAAAATACCATTCATGATGATCTGTTCATCCTTGCATCTCAAGCCAACCAAGTATTTTATTATCAAGATGTAAAGCTGAATGGGTGGTCAGTTGTTTTACACTCTCCCAAGAGACTGATGAAAGAAATAGATGCGATTGATATTGACTATCCGATGTATGACTCCATTCTCGAGGAAAATGATAAATTTCTGGAGATTTTGGACACGGGATTTCTAGTGCACTGATTTAGTTATGAACTTGTTTTTGAATATGCAATATTCTATTTATTCCATTTGTTATTGTTGTTGTTGTTGTAAACATTTAATAATTTATTGCTGTTTGAACATTTAATACATGTATGGTTGTTTGAAGTTGTAATTATATGTTACTGATGTTTGAGCATGTAATATACTGGTGTCTATTTGAACATGGAATCTTCTTTATATTTCTATTTGAACATGTAATATTCTTGTAAATGTTTATTCTGATTATTTTGGTGTCCAATAGTCACTTTTTCCAGATAAATGTCTCGTGTGGGTGATACTTCGCAACCGTCAATAAATGGGAAGACACCTATATCAACCTCCCATTCTAAGGTTGCTTCGGGTGCATCAAGAGTAGGTGATGACTCTTTCACTAAGAAGTTAAAATTTAATGAGCACAACCTTCCAGTTGGTGAAGACTGATATACACTCTCAATCAGGTTGGGAGACATAGCAAGGACACATGTTCCCATTTTTTATACGAGTTAGAAACAAGTGGATGTGCGATATAAGAACTGAGTTTGGTCATTATTAATGGTATACTATTCCTTTATATTCCAAAGAATGTAAATTCGATTATGTGATGTTTTAATTTTATTTCTTCATATATTATAGAAAGAGTTCCCAGATGTGCGCAAAAGTCAGAAGCAAATTTTTATGAAAAAAGCGAACGATGCTTGGAAAAAGTTCAAGTCAAAGCTAAGGGTTAATTTGAAGGATGGTGATGTTGGAAAGTGGAAGGAGAAAGTGCCAGGAAATGTCAAATCTGAGGACTGGGAGGTGTTTTGAAATAATGAAGCTTTAGAGGTTCAAAAACGAAAGAACAAAGAGACTAAACAAAATTGTGTGAGAAAGACAAATCATAATACTGGTCGTCATGGTTATGCCTGAGCTTCAGAGAATTGGAGAAAGGAGCATGGGCGTGCACCCACTCGTGCTGAATTGTGGTTGGCAACTCATATAATCAAAGGAGGTGGTTATGCCCCTCATGATAAAATATTTGCGGTAATTTAAATTTTGTAATGTTCGTTTCGTCTAAAAAAAAGTATCGTATCATCAAATCTAATGTTAATATATTTTTGTACAGGACCAAATTCAAATTCTTCTAGAAGTATACAAAGTGAGTGGTCAGGAGGAGACCTTGGATGCCGGGCCTATTTTTGAGGTTTTAAAAAAAAATACGCGAGGACGTGTTCGTTGTGTTGGGTCCATAATTTTGAGAATCGCTATATTAGGGTCGGCATTTGCTAGAGAAATGCCTGAGGAGGTGAAAGAGGACACCGAAAATCGGAAGAATCATGTTGATCACCTTAGGAGTGACAAAGAGGGGATAAAATCCTCATTAGATGAATTTATTACTGACTTCGAAACCGATAAATATTTATGTGTTGGACACAACATTCAAGAGTTACCCACTATAGGCACTAGAATACCTTCGTGTTCTCGTTCCTCCCCTGCATTCGAGGTTCAAAATTTCACCTCTCTAATTGAATGCAAAATACTATCCCACACACGTGAACTTGTTGGTTATGGGAGGAAAACGCAACCAGGAGCCGTCTCGACCGTTCACTTCCATACGTTGAGAAAGAATGAAGTGCGAGTTTTACTCGATGACATCAAAGTCCTCGAGTATCCAGTTTGGGGTGGAAAACAAGCTCATTGCGAGAACTTGGAAGATGTTGGTAAAAATGGAATTATGCATTGGCTCGACGACCTTTGTCCTCCCATTGGTGACACCGACGAATGACCTTTGTCCTCCCATTGGTGACACCGGCGACCTACCCCACCTTGCTTCGAAGTACTTCCCTCTAAGGTACAAATCTGGAAAATCTCTACTTATATTACTAATTTATGCTTCTATAATCCTGCTCCACCACCTATAGCATCAAGAAATTATTGAGTTATCATTATGAAATCAACTATTGAATTGAGTTATCGTTATGGAATCAACTATTGAATTGAGTTATCGTTATGCAATCAACTATTGGATTGAGTTATCGTTATGAAATCAACTATGGAATTGAGTTATCGTTACATAATCAACTATTGAATTGAGTTATCGTTACCAAAAAATGGACTAAACCAGTTATTTATTTATCATTATTGAGCGGGAAGTGCGGGCAAGCTGTTATATATAACAACTCTGTTATATATAACAACCATTATATATAACCTCCGTTATATATAACAGCTCTGTTATATATAACACCTAACCAGATTTCTTAGTATTCTCTCGTTGATTTCATATATAGAAAAACTAATCGAATTCCAAGAAATCACCCTCGAACAGCTGTTATATAGAACAATTAACAGGATTTCTTATTCTCTCGTTGATTTTGAATTTTTTTTTCAAAGAAGATTTCTTGGAACTGATCCTATGTTAAGTCATTAACATCTCACTAACGAAGAAAAGATTGACACTGAAAATCCAATTCTCTTTTAAATAGATACGTGACCAATTTTATCATAACCATACGTAGATTAGGCTTGAAAATATGCCGTTCGAGGGTGAAAACCCAAACCAGCCCCCATACGATCCCGTAAGAGGAACGAACACCTCGTCGGGACCAATGTAACTCGTGCGAACTGACGGCGTAGTTTCGAGTCTCCCAGATTGAGAATATGATGATAATTTCAAAATACGCAGATTAGGCTTGAAAATAAGCCGTTCGAGGGTGAAAACCCAAACCAACCCCCAAACGACCCCGTAAGAGGCACGAACACCTCGCACGGGACCAATGTAACTCGTGCGAACTAACTGCGTAGTCTTGGGTCTCCCGGTTTGAGAATATGATGATAATTTCAAAATACATAGATTAGGCTTGAAAACAAGCTGTTCGAGGGTGAAAACCCAAACCAGCCCCCATCCGGCCCTGTAAGAGGCACGAAAACCTTGCACGGGACCAATGTAACTCGTGTGAACTGATCGCGTAATCTCGGGTCTCCCGATTTGAGAATATGACGATAATTTCAAAATACGTAGATTAGGCTTGAAAATAAGCCGTTTGAGGGTGAAAACCCAAACCAACCCCATACGGCCCTGTAAGAGGCACGAACACCTCGTACAGGACCAATGTAACTTCATACGAACTGACCGCGTAGTCTCAGGTCTCCCGATTTGAGAATATGACGATAATTTCAAAATACATAGGTTAGGCTTGAAAACAAGCCATTCGAGGGTGAAAATCCAAACTAGCCCCCATACGATCCCATAAGAGGCACGAACACCTCGTACGGGACCAATATAACTCGTGCGAACTGATCGCGTAGTCCCGAGTCTCCCAGTTTGATAATATGACGATAATTTCAAAACACGTAGATTAGGCTTGAAAACAAGCTGTTCGAGGGTGAAAACCAAAACCAGCCCCCATACAGCCCCGTAAGAGGGACGAACACCTCGCACCGGACCAATGTAACTTGTGTGAACTGTCCGCGTAGTCTCGGGTCTCACGGTTTGAGAATATGATGATAATTTCAAAATACATAGATTAGGCTTGAAAACAAGCCGTTCGAGGGTGAAAATGCAAACCAACCCCCATACGGCCCCGTAAGAGGCACAAACACCTCGCACGGGACCAATGTAACTCGTGTGAACTGACCGCATAGTCTCGGGTCTCTCGATTTTAGAATATGATGATAATTTGAAATATGTAAATTAGGTTTGAAAACAAGCCGTTCGAGGGTGAAAAGCCAAGCCAGCCCCATACGGCCCCGTAAGAGGCACGAACACCTCGCACGGGACCAATGTAACTCGTGCAAACTGATCGCGTAGTCCCGAGTCTCCTGGTTTGAGAATATGACAATAATTTCAAATTACGTAGATTAGGCTTGAAAATAAGCCGTTCGAGGGTAAAAACCCAAACCAGCCCCAATACGGCCCCGTAAGAGGCATGGACACCTCGCATGGGACCAATGTAACTCGTGTGAACTGATCGCGTAGTCCCGGGTCTCCTAATTTGAGAATATGACAATAATTTCAAAATACGCAGATTAGTCTTGAAAATAAGCCGTTCGAGGGTGAAAACCCAAACCAACCCCCAAACGACCCGATAAGAGGCACGAAAACCTCGCACGGGACCAATGTAACTCGTGCGAAATGACCACGTAGTCCCGGGTCTCCCAGTTTGAGAATATGATGATAATTTCAAATACATAGATTAGGCTTAAAAACAAGCTGTCCGAGGGTGAAAACCCAAAATAGCCCCCATACGGCCCCGTAAGAGGTACGAACACCTCGCACGGGACCAATGTAACTCTTGCGAACTGATCGCGTAGTCCCAGATCTCCCGGTTTGAGAATTTGACGATAATTTCAAAATACGTAGATTAGGTTTGAAAACAAGCTGTTCAAGGGTGAAAACCCAAACCAGCCCCCATACGGTCCCGTAAGAGGCAGGAACACCTCGCACGGGATCAATGTAACTTTTGCGAACTGACCGCGTAATCCGGGATCTCTCAGTTTGAAAATATGATGATAGTTTCAAAATACGTAGATTAGGCTTGAAAATAAGCCGTTCGAGGGTGAAAACCCAAACCAGCCCCCATACGGCCCCGTAAGAGGCACGAACACCTCGCACATGACCAACGTAACTCGTGTGAACTGATCGTGTAGTCCCGGGTCTCTCGGTTTGAGAATATGATGATAATTTCAAAATACATAGATTAGGCTTGAAAACAAGCCGTTCGAGGGTGAAAACCCAAACCAACCCCCATACGGCCCCGTAAGAGGCACGAACACCTTGCACGGGACCAATGTAAGTCGTGCAAACTGACCGCATAGTCCTGGGTCTCCCGATTTGATAATATGATGATAATTTCAAAATACGTAGATTAGGATTGAAAACAAGCCATTCAGGGGTGAAAACCCAAACCAGCCCCATACGGCCCCATAAGAGGCACAACACCTTGTACGGGACTAATGTAACTCGTGCGAACTGCCCGCGTAGTCCCGGGTCTCCCAATTTAAGAATATGATGATAATTTCAAAATACGTAGATTAGGATTGAAAATAAGCCCTTCAAGGGTGAAAACCCAAACCAGCCCCCATACGGCCCCGTAAGAGGCAGGAACACGTCGCACGGGACCAATGTTACTCGTGCGAACTAATCGCATAGTACCGGGTCTCCCGATTTGAGAATATGACGATAATTTCAAAATACGTAGATTAGGCTTGAAAACAAGCCGTTCGAGGGTGAAAACCCATACCAGCCCCCATACGGACCCATAAGAGGCACGAACACCTCGCACGGGACCAATGTAAGTCGTGCAAACTGATCGCGTAGTACCGGGTCTCCCGATTTGAGAATATGATGATAATTTCAAAATACGTAGATTAGGCTTGAAAACAAGCCGTTCGAGGGTGAAAACTCAAACCAACCCCCATACGTCCCCGTAAGAGGCACGAACACTTCGCACGGGACCAATGTAACTCGTGCGACTTGACCACGTAGTCCCGGGTCTTTCGGTTTTTTGAATATGCCGATAATTTCAAGATACGTAGATTAGGCTTGAAAACAAGCCGTTCGTGGGTGAAAACCCAAACCAACCCCATACGGCCTCGTAAGAGGAACGGACACCTCACACGGGACAAATGTAACTCGTACGAACTGATCAGGGAGTCATAACTTGCGTAAGATTTTCAATTTTAGAATATAATAATAATTGCAACTCCTATATGTAATTTTTTAACTTAAGTTTTTTTTTTGTAAATTACTGGGTTACTAATATCTTCTTTTTTTTGTATCCTATTTTTTTTGTAGGATAACATTTTATCGTTGGCATTTATTCACGTGGAACACACAGAGAACTCAATGGTTTACAACAAGGGATTTATTCATGATTCTATTTTTTTTTGTGTTATGGCCGTGCGGGCTTTTGTAGTTTTATTGTTAACTTTTTTGGCCGTACGGGATTTTGTTAATTAATTGTTATATTTTGTGACCGTGCGGGTTTTATGTTAGGAAGGTTTTGTATTAGCAGGTTTTGGAATGTCCAGAAAATAGAGAAAACTCTGCCCAATTTTTTTTGGTCTGTGAACTATTAAAGACTTGTAATATTTTAAAGTTTGTATGTTCATTAGTTTATCAACAATGTGCAATATTTTCAATTTGTGAATTTTCATGCTTTCAAATATTACTTTTTTTTTCTTTTTATAAAATATTTGGCACAATTCAAAACCGTGCCAAAAGTGTATTAAATTTTGGCACGGTTTTGAACTGTGCAAAATTTTTATGAAAATGTGCTCAATCTGGCACAGTTCAAAACTGTGCCAAAAGTGTACCGAAAATATCAAATTCTGGCACGGTTTAAAAGTGTGCCAGAAGTGTTCATGTTTGGCCAAATCTGGCACACTTTTAAACCGTGCCAGAAAAAATAGCCATTTTGGAACACCTGATTCTGGCACAGTTCAAAACAGTGCCAGATTTGATCTGGCACAGTTTTAAACCGTGTCAGATTCCTGTTTTTGGTGTAGTGTTTGTGGCATGGAACATTTAAGATGTTATGTTTTCACACATAATTTTGGTCATTACTGAAATGCTTAATGTACATGTGTATGTTTTTTCTGGATGCAGGTCCATGTTTGCTTTTAAGTTGATAGAAGCTGGGGAATGCGTATTGAAGCTCCCTTACAACGTGGTATTCAATCCTCAAATGAAATTCAAAACCAAAGGTTCTCTCATAGCTATGCATACCAAAATTTGTTAACTATATATTGAAACTATTCTGCAGCAACTAGCGCCAGATAATCTACACCCAGAAGTTAAGTCTTTATTAGGAGATCAAGCGAGTCATGTTGCAAGTTGGGTCATGTATCATTGGTTTAGTGTGTTTTAAGTTTATTATGAATATCATATTTTTTAGATTGTTATGGACGTAGGAAAACATGACGTGGCGCTTCATTCTAGGTAACAAAGTTTATCCCCTTGATAAGAAGTCTCTCTATGTACTACGTAACCTGTATTGAACTCACATAACAAGAGGTGGCACTTCATTCTTTAATGGCACACATTTCTACATTATCTGCTCCAGCGGCACTTGCACCTTTCAATAGTAAGTTTTATTTCCCTTTATTTGACATACATATATATACAATTTATTATGATGATTAATCTAGTAAGCTCTCATGAGGGAAAATAAATAATTTATCTAACATTGCGCTGGAAATTTTAGGAGGATCAATTAGTTGGACATGTAGTTATAACAGTAGATATGCAAAAGCAGTAGTAAAATATGTGGGTGCATCCAATTCTAAAACAAGCCATTATTTTAATTGAATCTTTAGCTGATTTAAATTCTTTGCCTGTTCAGCTTAGTTGTCCGCGATCTGTCCAATTTAGTGTGAGGTGTTCATGGCTCTTACGGAACCGTTTGGGGGTTGGTTTTGGGAGATTAATGTAACTCAAAGCAACTGATCGCTTAGTCACGGATCTCCCGGTTTGAGAATATGATGATAATTTAAAAATATTTAGATTTGGCTTAAAAACAATCCATTAGAGGGTGAGAACTCAAACTAGCCTCCAAATAGCCTTGCAAGAGGCATAAACACCTCGCATGGGACCAATGTAACTCGTACGAACTGACCACGTAGTCACGGTCTCCTGGTTTAAGAATATAACGATAATTTGAAAATATTTAGATTAGGCTTAAAAATAAGCCGTTAAAGGGTGACAATCCAAACCAGCTCCCAAATGGTCCTGTAAAAGGCATCAACACCTCGTACGGGACTAATGCAACTCGTAGGAGCTGATCACGTAGTTACAGGACTCTCAGTTTGCGAATATGACAAAAATTTGAAAATATCTAGATTAGGCTCAAAAATAAGCCGTTAAAGGGTGAAAACCCAAACCAGCCCCCAAACGGCTCCGTAAGAGGCATGAACACCTCGTACGGGACTAATGCAACTCATAGGAACTGATCGCATAGTCACGGGACTCCCAATTTGAGAATATGATAAAAATTTGAAAATATCTAGATTAGGCTTGAAATCAAGCCATTAAAGGGTGAAAACCCAAAATAGCCCCCAAACGACCCACTAAGAGCCATGAACACCTTGCAGGGGACCAGTGCAACTCGTAGGAACTGATCGCGTAGACACGAGACTCCCGGTTTGAGAATATGATGAAAATTTGAAAATATCTAGACTATGTTTAAAAATAAACCGTCAAAGGGTGAAAAACCAAACCAGTTCCCAAACGGTCCCGTAAGAGGTATGAACATCTCGTATAGGACCAATGTAATAACTCATAGGAACTGACCGCATAGTCATGGACTCCTGATTTGATAGATTAGGCTTAGAATAAGCCGTTAAAGGGTGAAAACCCAAATCATCTCCCAAACGGCCTCGAAAGAGGCATGAAAACCTCGCACGAGACCATTGTAACACGTAGGAACTGACTGCACAGTAACGGGTCTCTCGATGATAATTTGAAAATATCTAGATTACGCTTAAAAATAAGTAGTTAAAGGGTGAAAATCCAAACCAGCCCCCAAACGAATTTGTAAGATGCATGAACACCTCGTACGAGACTAATGTAACTCGTAAGAACAGATCGCGTAGTCGCAGGACTCCCAATTTGCGAATATAACAATAATTTGAAAATATATAGGCAGGCTTAAAAAAACCAAACCAGTCGCCAAACGGCCCCGTAAGAGGCATGGACACCTCCTATGGAATCAATGTAACTCGTAGAACTGATCGCATAGTCACGGGACTCCCAGTTTGAGAATATGACAAAAATTTAAAAATTTCCAGACTATGCTTAAAAAGAAGCTGTTAAAGGGTGAAAACTCAAACTAGCTCCCAAACGGCCCCATAAGAGGCATGAACAACTCGCACGGGACCAATGTAACTCATAGGAACTGATCGCATAGTCACGAGACTCCTGGTTCGATAATATGATGATAATTTGAAAATATCTAGATTAGGCTTATAAACAAGCCATTAAAGGGTGAAAATCCAAACCAGTCCCCAAATGGCACCGTAAGATGCATGAACACCTCGTACGGGAGTAATGTAACTTGTAGGAACTGATCGCGTAGTCACAGGACTCCCGATTTGTGAATATGAAGATAATTTGAAAATATCTAAATTAAGCTTAAAAACAAGTCGTTAAAGGGTGAAAACCCAAACTAGCCCCTAAATGGCCCCATGAGAGGCATGAACACCTCGTACGGGACCAATGTAACTTGTAGGAACTGATCGCTTAGTCACGAGATTCCAGATTTGAGAATATGACGAAAATTTGAAAATATCTAGGCTATGTTTAAAAATAAGCCGTTAAAGGGTGAAAACCCTAACCAGCTCTCAAATGACCCCTTAAAAGGTATGAGCACCTCGTACAGGATCAATGTAACTCGTAGGAACTGACCGCATAGTCACAGGACTCTTGGTTTGATAATATAACGTAATTTGATAATATGAAGATTATGCTTAAAAATAAGCCGTTAAATTGTGAAAACCCAAACCAGCCTCCAAACGGCCCCGAAAGAGGCATGAACACCTCACACGGGACTAATGTAATTCATTTGAACTAACAACGTAGTCACGAGTCTTCCGGTTTGAGAATAAGACGATAGTTTGAAAATATCTTGATTAGGCTTAAAAACAAGTTATTAAAGGGTGAAAACCAAAATTATCCCCCAAACGGTCCTATAAGAGGTACTGACACATCACACAGGACCAATGTAACTCGTAGGAACTGACCGCCTAGTCACGAGTCTTTAGGTTTGAGAATATAACGATAATTTTAAAATATCTTTATTAGTCTTAAAAAAGGCGGTTAAAGGGTGAAAACCCAAATCAGCTCCCAAACGGCCTCGTAAGAGGAACTAACACATCGAACGAGACCAATGTAACTCATAGGAACTGACAGTGTAGTCACAGATCTCTCGGTTTGAGAATATTATGATAATTTCAAAATATCTAGATTAGGCTTAAAAATAATCCGTTAAAGGGTGAAAACCCAAATCAACCCCCAAACGACCCCGTAAGAGGCATGAACACCTCGTACGGGACCAATGTAACTCGTCTGCATAGTCACGAGTCTCCCAATTTGAGAATATGACAATAATTTGAAAATATCTAAGATTAAGCTTAAAAACAAGCCGTTAACAGGTGAAAACCCAAACCAATCCCCAAAAAGGCCCGTAAGAGGGACTAACACCTCGTATGAGACTATTGTAACTCATATGAACTGACCATGTAGTTACGAGACTTACAATTGGAGAATATAATAATAATAATAATTGTAACTCTTATTTGGAATTTTTCAGCTTGAATACGATTTTTTTAAATTACTTGGTTATTAATATCATATCTTTTTGTGTCCTATTTTTTTGTAGGATAACATTCAATCGCTAGGTTTTATCCACGTGGAACACATGAAGTCAATGGTTAACAACAACAAGATTATTTATTTAATGCCGTTAATATTAAGGTTCTATTTTTTGTGTTACGGTTGTGCAGGCTTTAGTAGTTTTATTGTCAACTTTTATGATCGTGCGGGCTTTGGAAATTTTATTGTTATATTGTATGGCCGTGCAGGATTTATATTGACAGATTTTATATTAGCAGGTTTTGGAATGTACAGAAAATAAACGAAATGCTGCACATTTTTTTTGATCTGGGAACTATTAATACTTGTAATATTTTGAAGTTTGTATGTACATTAGTTTATCAATAACGTGCGAGACTCGCAATTTGTGAATTTTCTTGATTCTTTTTGCAAATAATAAATATTATTCCTACCAGATTTGGAATTTGTTGATTTTCCAGATTTGTTTTTGAATATTGTTTTTACTAATAGAAAAATCTGACACAGTTTAAAACCGCGCCAAAATCGTGCCAAATTGTAAAATTTGATTAGGCTAATAAAACGATCTGGTATGCTTTATAACCGTGCCAAAAACGTGTCAAAAAAAGAAAAATCTAGCACGGTTTTAAACTGTGCCAAAAGTGTGTCAGATTCAATATCTAACATGGTTTAAAAGAAAGCCAGATTAAAATCTGACACAATTTAAAAGCGTGCCAAAAGTGTGTCTGATTGGGCAATCTGGCCTGATTTTAAACCGTGTTAGAAAATCTGGCATTCCTGATTCAGGCACGATTTTAAACCATGCCAAATTGGGTCTGACACGGTTTTAAACCGCGCCAGAATCCTATTTTTGGTGTAGGGAAAGAGTGCACGCCCTTGAGTGACCTAGGTGGGGGAAGATTGAATATGACGTCTATTTCACTAAAAATACTAAGCATGAACCTTTGAAAGGTCGATGGTGCATTACATAATCCAAAAGGCATGCTTTTGTAGGCAAACGTGCCAAAAAGGCATGTGAACGTCGTCTTTTCTTTATCTAACACATCTACCTCAATTAGGTTGTACCAAAAATAACCATCAAGAAAGCTATAAAATGGGTGTTCCGCTATTCGTTCTAGCATTTGGTTCATAAACGGCAAGGGAAAATGATCTTTCACAGTGTCGGCATTAAGCTTCCAGTAGTCAATGCAAACGTGCCACCTGGTGGTGGTACGTTGTGGAATAAGCTCACCTTTTGCATTTTCGACGACAGTCATTCTTAAATTTTCCAGGACGACTTGAATTGGACTCACCTACTTACTATCCGAAATGGGGTAGATGATGCCCGTGTCCAATAGCTTACTAATCTCCACCCTAACGATATATTTCATTATGGGATTCAAGCGAAGGCTTAACGTCCTCCTCTAGGTGGATTTTATAGGTACAAATTAAGGGACTTATACCCTTCAAATCTGCGCTGCTCCAACCAAAATCATTAGGGTGCTTCCTCAAAATCGATAATAGTTTACAATCTTGCTCTTTATTTTGCCTCGAGGAGACAACAATGGGAAATGTCTCATCTTCTCCCAAATAAGTATATTTTACATTTGAGGGTAGTTTCTTTAATTCGAGGGTGGGAAATTGTTCTTTGGAGGGAACCGTACGTGACTCCCTCGGTGGTAATTCCTCGAACCTAGAAACCGAACTAACGTATCTCACCTCCTCATCTGTCTTACTCTCAAATAAAATCACTCTCAACTCACTCACCTCCCTATCGAACTCGGTGTACATCCCATCGCTCTCACTACCCAAAATAGAACACGCTTCTAGATAATCCCCACTTATATTTCCCTCTATGTGCTCATATACTACCTCCTCGATAAGATCCACCATGAAATTCTTCCTCATCGCCCACTTGCTTGGTGATGTTGAAGATACTTGTTTTAAGAGTCATATTCCCAAACGCGAGTTGAATTTGCCCATTTTGAGTATTAATAAGTGCGTTAGCTATAACTGAGAATGGGTGGCCAAGGATCATGGGAACATGATCACTCGAAGGAGTGGAGGGCTCCGTGTCCCAAATGACAAAATATACAGGGAAGTAAAAAGTGTCCACTTGGATTATCACATCCTCAATAATCCCTCGAGGTACTTCATGGTATGATCCTCTAGTTAGAGAGTGATGTTAATGGGCTTGAGGTCCCCCAAATCTAATTACTTATAGATAGAGTAAGGGAGAATGTTAACACTCGACCCTAAATCTAATAATTCACTCTTGATGGGCTTCTCTCCAATGATGCACGAAATGGTCAGTGCACCCGAATCTTTAAACTTCGGTGGGGGGTCACTTAAAAGAACTGAGCTTAAATTTTGTATTAGAAAAACATTCCTTTTCACCTTTAATCTACATTTCACCATCAATAAGTCTTTAAGGAACTTTGCATTGGCTATAATTTTCTTGATTGCCTCAAGAAAAGGTAAATTAAGCTTGACTTGATGTGCACATCCAATATATCTTCACGGGAGGCCCCTTTAGGAGGAGGAACCAACCATTGAGGGAAAGGAGCAACAGTGGGCGGTTTTACCATAACTTTGGGCCTACTAGTGTCATCGTTGTCACTTTCATTCAAGAGGGCATCTTCGGCTCTTTCATGCAGGGCAAAATCTCCTTGTCTTTAAGCTTGTCGTATGGGGGAGGTGATAAATCAACGACTCTCCCAGTACGTAGAGTGGTCACGGCTTGACATTGCTCTTTATTATCATCGAAAGTAGAGATAACACTAGTTTTTCCTTGGGGAGGTCTTTGTCCTTAGGCGGGACACTTTCCCTTCTCTTGGACACTTATTGATGATTGCAACTTAGAGATAAACGCTTTTAATTCGGAAAATTATTAGACATTTTAGGCGCTAATCACCGATTGGGTTTACATAAATTGGTGCAAGGTGTCCTTGAGAATTTTATGATATTGGGTGATATAAGGTTCCAGAGGTGGTACTCGCATAGGGGGAGCTTATTGGAAAGGCGGGAGCGATGGAGCCGGTGGGGAAACATGTGAATTAGGATTCATTGCTGTGTGTGGTTACCCATAATTGAAATCGGGATGGTTTCGCCACAAAGGGTTATCGAAATTCTCTTGAGGGGCATTAAAATTACCCTTAAAGTCTCCTACCGCTTCCACTTTCTCTTGAATCATCACTTTGCAGGTGGATATTACCGGGTATTCCTTTATTGGATGTCCCGCCTCATAAATCATACACACCTCCTCTATCAGTGCTCGAGTGGAGCCAAATGTTTCTCTTCCTCTCAATTCGATCACTCCTTCCAACCTCTTAGCAAGTTAGCTGATTTGAATATTTAACTTGGCTTATTTATCTAAATGGTAGAGTCCCTACACAAAAGGAATTACAGACGTTTGTTGATCTCGGGTTTGGTTGTTTGGATCAGAAGTGTCCTATGCTTGAGTAGTCTCGATGACATACTTAAGGTGAGCCTCGGTATCGTCCACGTCTAACCCTAGAAATTCCTCAGAGCACATGGTTTTAATGAGTTGTTTGGAACTTAAACTTATCCCATGATGGAAAAAAATGAGTCTCCATTTCTCAAAACTGTGGTGTGGGCACATATTAAGAAACTCGTTAAAACGCTCCCAACATCTATTGAAGGGCTCATTCTCTTGTTGTTTAAAAGTTTGAATTTTAGATTTTATGGAATTGGTTCGATGTTGGGGAAATCGTTTCAGGAGAAACTTAGCTTGCATATCTCTCGACGTTCCAATCGAGTTCAGTGCCAAAGACCATAGCCAAGTCTTGTCCTTATCCTTCAGGGAGAGGGGGAAAAGTTTGAGGAGTATGATATCTTGGGGGCACGCTTGAACGCTAAAAAATTCTCATACCTCTTCGAACTCGTGGATGTGGAGGTAAGTTTTTTTCGACTTTAGACCATGGAATGTAGGAAGAATATGAATCATCCCATTGCAAAAATGAAATTGCCCCACATTATATGGGAATATAATGCATCCCAGAGTGACGGTTCACTCGAGATATAAGAGGTCTCTTATGGGACGATACTGCATCTCACCCCTCACAAGTACCATAACTAGTGTTGTTTGACATCGTGCTATCGCTTAATTACTCGAAATCCTCACTCGATGCCCTAGACATGTGAATTAAAGTGTGACTCGTGATGGAAATGGGCGGTGCAGGAGGTGGAACCCAAAACTGGGGAACGTGAGGGGTGTGTGGGCTATCGGGATTGTACTATACTATAGGATTTTCGTGAATTCTAGTAGGAGTAGACTGAGGAATTGGTTGAGGGTTTTGCATGTAAGGATTTGACAGATTCTATTTTTTTCTTTTTATTTTCTAAATTTTTTGGATTTTGGATTTTATGATTTTTTTGGCCTTTTAAGAATTAGAGTCAAATTTGGGATTAATTCGACCTAACTTAATGTCTACTTAGACCCTACAACGATGCTAAAAACTTGGATAGACTTTAAAAGTGTGTCTCTAACGCGTGTGATTACGGCTCAAGTGCAAGCCGGTCGCTCAAGTAATAATCCGATAAATCGGGTGTCGAACTCCTGGACTAAGACGTAAGACGTGATGATGAGTTGGAAAGTCGATTAACCTTTCTATTGACCATAAAAAGAAGGAAAAGAAGATTGTTTGTAACTTTCCTATCAACCAATGCAATATAATTACACTAGTAGATGAATTACGCAAGCGATAATAACTAAGCGAGTGTAAATCAATGTGGGAAAATGGAGTTAGGGTACACTCCCCCGAACTGTCGGTAATTACTTAGAACATAAAAACTTCAAAAACCTAATTCTAGATTCAAAGAATCATTAACTAATATCTAAGAATTTGACATGTGTGGATTTTACTCCTCACAATATCAAATAAAAATTTATATTTGACGAGAATGACAAATTATCGAAACTCGTATTGCATCCTCAAACATTTCGGTTACCTAGGGAAAACGGAATTAAAAGCCCTAAAATATTTATTTGGGTAATAAATCAAGCCTTTGATATAATAATTAAATTTTATTCTTTTTAAATATATTTGCAACACCTTAGCTTAGCTGGACATGGTTACGTGGGTAATAAATTAAATTCTAATGTTGCATGCGATTAAAATCATGATGAACATATATCTAAGCATGCATGGAGTTATTAAAATCCCAGAAAATAAATAAAACAGGCAAAGAAAAAGATCATGCAAGAATAAAGTAGAAGGAACAAACTTGATATATTAAATCTTGAAAAGAAATCCACAAAAGCATAATCTTAATGTCAGAATTCAAAACTACGGTTCTAGCATCATTCTCCCTCTAAGCCGAGGTTAAAACTTAGTCTAATATCAAACTACAACATTACATTATCGTTTTTGCACGAGTCCTAACTTAATACAACTTCTAAGAAAAATCAACAATAAAAGGAAATTCGCGCATCAGGTGAGTGAACCGGTTTAGATGCATAGATGAACCTGTTCGGACTCGAACCGGTATGGGTTCATTTCTGGAAAAAACTCTGCATTTTCTTGCTTCTTCTTCTTTTGCTTTGGATTTATTTCTCAACTTTGAACGCTCATACTTTCTTCATCGTAGCTCGGAATTGGACGTTGTTTCTTCCAGTATTCTTTCGATTTTAAGATCTTCAACTTTCTAGTTGGATCCACTTCCTGACTAAGGCTAAAAAATTACTAAAATGCCCTTCAATATCCTTCCTTTGATTTCTTTCACTGTTTTGATTTCTCTCTCTCACTAACTTGCATGAAATATATGTAAAACAAATGAGAGATATGCAAAACATGAAACACTCACCATGGAGGGTTAGTAGCATATATGAGATAAATCTAAGTCAATTACAATGCATGGGATCATAAAAGGACCAAAATTAAGGGGATAAATATGAAAAATTTATGCCTTATCAGTTCTCACAAATATCTTTTATATATATATATATATATATATATATACACAACATCAAGTTTTTTATTAATATTCAATTGTAAATAATTAAAAAAATCACCTATTATAAATAATTAAATATTCATGATTCAAAGTACAAATCAAAATTTGTTTAAAGACTCATCAATAAACGTCTATCATACTACCATTACTGACAAACAAACACGATAAATACAAAATGTACTTACTAATCAACCTTAGTCATCATATCCAAGTTCTTTCAATTTTTTCCAAAAGTCAAATGTCATTTCTATATTCATAATTCTATCCATCACAATACAAAAAATCTTGATAAAACTAGTCGAGCACTACAAAAAATAGCATAATTGAGTAAAAAAAATGAGAAACCTAGTTATAGAGAGATATTACATGCGTAGTTCTCCAGTGCAATAGGAGGTGAGGCAAAAAAGGGTATGAAATAAAGAAGAAATATTTAGAATATAAGAAGAGAATTTTTTACATTTCATGTGGAAGAGAAGGAATCGAAAGAGGTTGGTAGATGAAACGTTATTTCTGATGGAAGAGAGAGAGGGGGGATTTATTATGAGTGTCGATATATAAGATAGATGGAGGGTAGTATTTGATATAATTATGATTGACATGTGTCAAAATATTATGAGGAGACACCATTTTTATATCATTATATAAGATCATTTTCAAATAGTAATAAAATATTTTGTTTTGGCGAGATCCATATCATAAGTTACTATACTTATTGCTGTTTGTAGTTGATTTAGGAGTTTATTTTAGACTCAAAACATTTTTCTTACCATGTACCGAACATAAATACCCAAAATTATATAGGGTTTATAATTAAGCTCCGAACACACTGTGCATGGGCAGGTGAATTCAAGTGCGTCTAAACATGAATTTTCAAAATCGTGACATTTGATAGCGCCAAGCGTTTATATATTTTAATATATAAATATTTATATTTAATATACATCTAAAATTGGAGCTTTTCATTCGATTTGGACTGGTGCAGATATTAATTGTCATATTTTTATCTAAGTTTTGTAATCTATTCGTCTCCGATATATATGTAGATGACACGTGTTTTGTCATGAATGGACTCCGTCTCTCTAAGTTGAGTTAATGCCTATTTCTCAATCATATTTCACTCGCAAGGGATCAAAACCACTTTGTCTTCCTTTCTATTGGGCTCTCTATTTGCATGTGAAATGAAGGAGTATAGTGGTCTCTTCAAGATCATCTATTATCCACTCGATCTATGTTTTTATCTTCAATAAAATCCATAATCAAACTCATTCCAATCAAATAACTATCTGCACTAGGTAACTATGTTCGAGTCTCTCTCTCTCTCTTTCATCGTTATATTTAAATATTCTTGATTTATATTTAATTAACGACGATTATAGTTTGATCTATATATGTATCCTTTTGTATCTGTGTATATGTACATTTGGTGGAAATAGGGTTGTTAATTCATTCTCTAATGGAATTTGGTTAATCAGGAATTTTATGCATCTCTGAATGTGTAGTATGTAAGTCTTCCTTGTGTAGTTAAAATTTGAAATTATTTCCTCTACTCTGTTACTATATGATTTTAATTATTCTCAAATTTTTCACACTGAAAGTTTTGTATTCTACCATTGCTTCACCTTCATCCCATCATGTACGGCATATCTTCTCTTTATTATTCTACCATTTCTTTGTCCACCTCCATACCATTCGCTATAAAAAAACTTCTTTTTGAGACGGTACTCCATCCATCTCAAAAGGTACTCAAGTCATCCCAAATACTTTTTAGGACTGTATTTGGGACGACTAAGGGGGTCTTATTAACACCCCATTTTAAATACTTTTTGAGACGACAACAACAATTGCAAAAAGGTTTTTTGAGACGGTAACTAAGCCGTATAAAAAAGTCATCGTTTATGGGATCATTTTGAGACGACAAGAAAAATGTCTTTAATAACTGTTTTTTGAGACAACAACAGCAGTCGTAAAGGATTTTTTGAGACTGAAATTAAGCCGTCTCAAAAGCTCATCATTTATGGGATTCTTTTGAGACGACAAGGAAGCCGTCTTTAATAATTTTGACGTAAAAGTTAGAATTACATCCATTCCAGCATAATATAATAAAAACAAACCACATTCTATGCTTTACATTCATTCCAACATATTTTCTATGTAATCATAAACAAAGCCTGTTAAAATTAATATATAACATCTTTGGCACCAATTTCAACATACATAACATACAATTTCCTATTCAACTATAATAATTGCTCATACAAGTAAAATCTCTGTACATAATCAATAATTCCAACATTGTATTCACCAACCTAAATAAAGGTAGCTTCAATCAAAACATCAAAGGTAATAATAAGTTTTAAAAATATTTCACTTATCTCATTAGAAAAAATAAAAATCCATCCACTCCTAACATAAAATGATGTCAACAAAGTAAACCCACGGTCTTGAAGCATACAACCTCCAATAAAATGACTTCAATGATTTTTCTTGTCCCTAAAAGGTTTTCACCCGCAATTAGATTTATTTAGTGTCAATTACCTTAAACAAAGAAGCTTTTTTAATAGTTCCTATAGATGACAATCTTTAAGAACATTATCAAATTTGTTAATCTTCATATTAATTACGTTAAAAAACACTTCAGATTTTTTTAAAAAAAATTGACGAAGTCTTCTTTGTTTATTCATGAAAACTAACCTATTTAAACATAAAAAGTAACTCAAAAGAAACCATAGCAATACCCACACCACTGTAAACAAGTAACTAGAAAAGGGAGAATTTTCCCCTCGAAAAATCTTAAAATATATACTATATATCCTAAGGGCAGAAAATCTTGATGCACGTATCCTACATAATCCTCCCTCACAATACTATATCTAGTGAAGAATGAGTTACTTAACAGTGGGTGTAGGCCAATTCGCTGAACCGCTTATATATGTGTTGATCTTATTTTTTTATCTCTTTTACTACACTATAATATTTTATGATCATACCCAATTATTGTTCATGTTCATATCTTACCTGAGCTCATCTTATTGGCTGGATGTTACATTTAGTTTGACATCTATAAGCTATCACATAGAATTATGAAATTTCATCATAAAGCAATTTATATCCATAGACTAAGAGTGTAATTTAGTATAATCTCCATTTGTATCACCCAAACAGTAAGATATACGCGATATCATAATAAACAAAATAACGTGACATAATATCCTCATATAACATGTCCATTATTGGAGTAAGTAAAACTAGATAATTCTCATAAATCACACGAAGAGTTCAACCTTTAGGAAAATTATCGTTCCTTTATCGGTAAATCAGTACGGGCCTCGTACTTAACGGATATAAAACGTGCAGAAATAAAAGAATGAGGGGATTGATACGTAGTCACACCGTCGTATACTTGCATACCAAACCACCCAATGGATCAAGTCATCCACGTATCCTCGTCGTGAGATCGTTATAAAATAAACGTATAATCAAAATATTGACCTCCACACCACCTGTTACATCATCCAGGGGTGCAGTACCCAGTCCCACAATCCATTTAAATCCACAACCTCAGTCGATAGAATCCCCATGAGCCAAATACGTACATATGATATGTTTTCATCCAACACACATGTATAAAAAACAATATATAACCGAACAAAAGTCCCACAAACACCAATCCAAAAATCCTAACTCAAACCCAATAAAAGGGTTAACCCCAAAACCTTTCTAACCTACCACCTAAACAAACCCCGCAAGCGCAACCTACATAGGCGCATTCGCGGCCGAAGGTGGCGTGTCTCCATGTATAAAACTTTGGTTAAATGATAGAATGATCATATTTGACTATGAAATTTTTCGTATTAATTTTTTTATTATAATTTTTCTTTTTGTCTTTGGATAATATTGTTTACCACTATTTTCCAAAGTATGTTTGAACTCATGAGTGAATTAGTTTCCCCAAACATGTCCTTGTAGATACATGAGGACATTTCTTTGCATGTTATAACTCTTAAAATTAAATAAATTATTATATGAAAAATAAATCTAAAATATTAACCAATGTATTAACATCAACATATTTTTACTTGTTATTGGTATTTTATTACCTATTGAACCCACCTCTCATTGTGTGGTCCTAATTACTAGTAAGTTGTGTGATAAACCTCATTTTACTTTGTCAAAATTAAATATTAGGATGAATCTAACCCATACACGAGATTATGAATGAATTCATTAAAAAGATTTCAGTCTCTGTCCCTCTAAAAAACAAAATGAAAATCAAAATCTAATTCATGAAGTGATTAAGCTACTATTTTTCCTCAAACCAGGGAAACAAATCTGTCCTAATACAAATTAACATCCCCCAAACCAAAACACCACGTTATGACAACAATCCGAGTTATAATCACATCTTCCTCATACTCAGCAGCTCATTAGAAACAAATTTGAAGTTTTTCCAGCACGTGGTGGCAACCTCTTAAAAACACACTTGTAGATACTCTCCATGTACACTTCACACACCACTTGTAATTAATCCATGCTTAGGTTCACTATCACGCACTCACCTATAGATATTCACACATCACTCACTCTCACACAACCATGCTTAGTATAATCTTCATACTCTATGCTAAATTTACTTTTTTACTCTTACATTCTTCCCCATTAGTATAATGGTCATCATGCCAAATAAAATACTCTCTCCATAATATACTAATAGATAAACATACATTTTTCACACTACATCACCAAAAGCATACGGGCGCTGGTCCGACAGGTGGCAGTTATCCTAAGCAATATGACTCTCACCTTCCATTGGCCAAGTACCTTCAACGTATATCGAACGGTTTTCCCGTATTGTATCACTCGAACGAAGTCATGATGGGAGGCATAGAGCAGGGAACTTGTTCACATACGTCAAGTATATGGAATTCTCTCTCACACATACTGTCCCCACGAGGTATATAGTGAGCCAGTTCATGTACACTCGGGTATATCAAATGGCTTGTCCACACGTACCAATTGCCCGCAAAAGCAAGACGTGTATCGTGGAAGTCATGCCAAAGGGGGGAACCCTTCCAATTAACCCAACAACTGCAGACCCTCATATAGGCGTTAAACCTAGGACACTCATATTTAGTTTGCCGGTTACTACCCGAAACTCTGTAGAAATGATGGGTCAACATGCCGCCTAAAATTTCGTGCAATTTTGTCTTTTTTAAAACGGGACCCTATCCATGAGCCTAATAACAAATCCAACCGTGTTTTACATATACTTTTTCAAACCCCATTTTCCTAGGCTCAAGTCCCGTCCGAAATTTCTTTTTGCATTTAGGTAAACCTGATACAAGTAAAAACATAATAATAATAATAATAATAATAATAATAATAATAATAATAATAATAATAATAATAATAATAATAATAATAATAATAATCATGCTGAAACCCTTTTCTTGTTTTTCCTCTTCCTTTACCCAAGGTGTCAAAAATATTTTTCCCCTCTTTTATCAAAATGCCAAAAGCATTTTCCTTCTTTTTATCATAAATGTTAAAAATATTTTTCCTCCTTAATACCCGAAAAAATTTTGTCCTCCTCTTTTACAAAAATATCAAAAACATTGTCCTCATATAATAAAAGACTTTCCCTCTTCTCTTTAAAAAATAAATTCAAATCATTTCTCCTTCTCATGTCGATCTCATACCCGACCCTTGGCCTGGCTCTCTATTGGCTTCGATCTTCTATCGAACCGTCCCGAGGCTCCATCAGTTCTTCCGCTACTTTCTTCGAGTCTAAAATCAACTTTTACCCTCTATCCATAGAGAACGCTGACCAAGTACCTAATGTGAAGCCTGATTTGATGACGGTTCTAGCCCAAATTACCACCAAGATTGACAACCCTCTAACCGAGGTTCATGAGATACATCGAAATCGAGTCCCTATTCCCGAAGAGACCGAGGTCCTCTTCCCTCGTGCTATGGGTTTGCCCTCACCTGAGCCTATTTGGGTCCTGAAAGAATATCAGCACACTATACGTTCCCCTCCTGCCAATGGGCCAGCACTAACTCAATTCCATATGCCGGATCTGGCCCGGCCAGGGGCTAACCTGCTAGTGGCCGTTGATTCGAAGGAAGAAGAGTTGGACAAGGTCAAGGGGGACCTTAAGATGTTGACCAAAAAGTTTGACTAAGTTCGAATCTTTGAGAACTACATGGATTACACCCATGTGTCTCTCTATCCTAAAGCAAGGCTACCAAAAAAGTTCAAGATGCCCAACATTGAGAAGTTTGGGGATAGTGGCCCCCTAATTGTTCATCTTCAAAGTTATCACCGAGCCATGACTCTCTTAGGCACCTCCGAGGAAATAATGGCCCAAATGTTCCAACAGATTTTGATGGACAACGCTCTTCGTTGGTTCTTATCCCTCGAAGAATCCAGAATTCGCAGTTGGGAGGATGTTGCTCGTGAATTCATGTCAGAGTACAAATACAGCGAGGATTTGGAGGCTACCCGCTGTGATTTAGAACTTCTCAAACAAAATCTCGGGGAAACTGTTAGTAATATCATTGTAAGATGGAAATAGAAAGCAAGTCAACCGACCTTCTGAGGAAGAGCAAGTCAGTATTGTGAAGAAGAACTTCTTACCCCACGTTCGAGCGATGATTGGAGGACAGTACTACCCCCATTTTCGAACCCCCCATGAAGCAGGAGTGGAGACTGAAGAAAGTATTATCAAGAAAGAAGTTGAGCTGAAGAAAGTATTCAGAAATTTCACTCCCCAAAAGTATGAGAAGTCTTCTAAGAATGCAGTTTTAACCATCAATAACATCTCTCAGCTTGCCATTTCACAGGCACTAGAAAGCCTCCCTTACCCACTTGAAAAGGAATACACCAAGCTTCACGCTCCCCTATCCAAAGTTTACCAAGCCCCTTTGAGCTGAAATCTTATCAAGCCAATGGACCCTCGTCCATTCCCAAACCCACTTCCCAAGAATTTCAAACCTGATGCCCATCATGATTTCCATCAAAATGCTGGCCATACCACTGATCAGTGCTTTTATCTCTAAAATATAATCTAAGGTCTGATTAACTGTGGTATCATCTCCCCACCAACTAATCCTAAACCAAACACTACCCACAATCCACTCCCAACTAATTCAAATGCTATCTTCCTAGAAAAAGATCCTGAATTTGATACATCTACCCAAATTGTACCCAGTAAATCATCCATTATACCCATATATTCCCCTACATCCCTAAAGTTTGCTCATATTTTCTCCTACATCCTACCTATTTTTCCGATCAGTCAGTGTCACTTATTACTAGAGCATGCCTCGCTATTCATACTCGTTTTGGAGGGAAAGATATGAAATTATTAGCAATATTAAACCAACTTCTAGAGTTCGGGCTAAAATTGCCCTCAGAGGTGGCCATTAACTGCCTGAGATTCAATACACTATTCTTGGAAGCTCAAAAATGATCTCGAGAGTTAGATGATTGGGCGGTACCAACAAATGAAGTCAGGTTAAATGATGTCATCTAGATTATGGCAGACTTGTTTCGACAGATAAGTGAAATTTGTAGTATTTTCGAGCTACTCGATGCTTTGGAACTACAAGGGTGCCTGGTCCATTCACTTCTACATCTCCCCGTTGAGTATGATGATCAATACAAAGAGGCCACTTAAGTTATAAAATGCATTGACTTATCGTGGAAGGATGGCGTCGTTGCCACCGGATGGGGGGACGAACTTGATAGTTCAAGTGAAGAGAAAAACCCCAAAAGACTAGACCGGTAGTTAGTATATGTGGAATGATATCGTTTAAGGTGGTCGAACAACCCAAGATAGATGAAGAAACGAGGCTTCTATTTTTTCCCTCTTTTATGAACCATATAACTAGATCAGGGAGGCATTAGCAGGTTTTAAACCGGTAATCAATAACGATAGACAAGGGAAAAGGTGTTGAGAAACTCCTTATGCCAGAAATAACCCTCGAGGAGATCAAGATCCTCGATCAGTTGAAGAAAAATCAAGCTAACATAACTCCGTGGGGACTCTTTATGTCTATCTAATTGTACCAAAATGCCTTGATTAAACTACTTACTGGGCCCATAGTCCCTTCTTCCACTAAGCTAGAAGAAGCCGTGAATCTAGTCGAATCTCTAACCACTAGTAGAATACTTTCTTTCTCCGAAGAGGAAATCCCTAAGTTTGGTCCAAATTACAGCTATGCTCTCAACATCTCTATTGAAGTCATGGGAAAACCATCCCACTTTCACTCATCGACAATGGATCAGCTATTAATGTTTGGCCATTGAGAACCCCCAACTGCTTGGGATTGAAAGTGAACGACCTTGCTCCAACCTCTGTCACGGTGCGTGCTTATACTTATCGGGAAGTGATGGGATCCATAAATCTTATAATAGGGGTTGGCCCTATAAATCTCGTTATTGAATTCCAAGTCATCGACATCCTGGCTTGTTTCAACCTGTTGTTAGGATGAACATGGATCCTTAGTATCTAGGGTGTGTCTTCTTCCCTCCATCAGATGCTGAAGTTCTTCGCTAATGGGCAGGTCATCACCATCCTGGGCAACGATGATAATATTGAGAATGCAAACACTAATAATCCGATACTAGAGATACAATATAGGGTAAATGATATGCTTCTATCAAGTTTTCGTGTCGAATCACTTCCACTCCCTATAGCGGATGATTTTAATTATAGAGTTTGTCCAGAACACAACCCCTATGGAAATGTCAACGTGATACAAATGTTTAAAAGCATGCATTTTATGCCCGGACTGGGGCTGGGACGACGACAATAGCAAATACTAGAACCCATGGTATTGAAGAAAGACTTTCCTCCATGTGGCATGGGTTATCAGCCATCAGCAGAGGAACTCAGAATGCTCCGCCAACATCGATTTAAGAAAAGGCTAGAAAGTACCAAGACTATCTCAGAGGATTCCTCGAATGGAAGATTTATCAAAGAGGGCGAATATTTACCCTTTTGCGGGATTCTCGAACCATGGTATGATCATGTGGACAAGAAGATGAATCTGGGAGTGGATATTTTCTTCCAAGACATTTACTCATGGGCTGAAGATTCCCAGCATCATGTGCAACCGCTCGTTGAGAAGACTATAGCTGCTACGGGAGATTTTTAGGGAAATGACTATGATGACTCATTCAATTTATAGACACTGGGTTCGATACTCTTCACAGTCCACTCAAGAACTACATCATCAGACCCATCCCTGTTAGTCAAAGTTATTAATGCACATCTCCTCAACTGGGATGTTAGACCAGTTTCACCCGCTTAAATACAACCCAACTCAGATGTTTATGCCATTTCCTCTTCTTTTATTGTTCTTCCTTATTCTGATCATAATGTGATCGATACCTCCTTTGATGAGGTTCTCAACTTTGTTTTTCCCAACAATGAAATAAATGAAGATTTTGAGTATCTTTTTGTGCCTTACATTAATTGTCTTGATTCCGATCAAACTCTTGATGATGATGATTTTACAAATGAATAATTCTTAAATGATCTTAATAAGGTCAATAACAAATAACATAACCGCATTCAAATTAATGAAGAAGAAACTGTTGTTATTAATCTCCGTTCTAGTAGCCAACTGCGCGAGATTAGGATAGGGTATATCCTTGATGAGAAAGAGGGCGCGTAACTCAAGGAATGACTGAAGGAATTTTTGGATGTCTTCGTATGGTCTTAGAACCACATTCCCGACATTGATCTCGAGATAACTCAGCACAAGATTCCAATGCTCTAAGAATGCTAACCGGTGAAATAGAAACTACGTATGCTCCGCACCGAATGTTCACTCAAGATTAAGGAAGAAGTGGTCAAACAGTTGACCGTAGGCTTCATCCAGGTGATCGAATATCCCACACGGCTAGCCAATATTATACCCATGCTAAAATATGGATGAAAGGTTCACATGTGCATTGATTATCGAGATTTGAACAAGGCCTCTCCAAAGGATTATTATCCTCTACTTAATATCGGCATGATTGTAAAAACCATAGCTCGTCACGCTCTTAAATCATTCGTTGATAGTTTTATTGAATATAATCAGATCAAGATGCACCCTGATCATCAAGAAAAAGTCGCATTCATCACCCCTTAGGGAACCTTCTATCACACCATTATTCCGTTTGGTCTAAAAAATGCAGGGGCTACCTACCAGAGGGATGACACAACTATCTTGCATTATCTAATAAACAAAGAAGTCGAGGTCTATGTAAATGACATGATCATCAAATCTTAAACTAAAGAAGGTCATTCTCCCGCTCTCCGTAAGTTCTTTGAGCGACTATGACACTACCAGATGTGACTTAACCCACAAAAATGTGTTTTTCGCATTACCAAAGGAAAGCTTTTATAGTTCATAGTTAGCGAGAAGCGGATTGAAGTAGATCCTGCCAAATTTAAATCCATACTCAAAATGCCACTACCCCGAACGGAGAAGGAAGTTCGGGGATTCTTAGGTAAATTACAGTACATCAGTCGATTCATCAGTCAGTTGACTTCCATTTGTGAACCCATATCCAAACTCCTCCGAAAGGATTCCACTAAGGTTTGGAACGAAGCTTTTCAGGAGGCCTTTAATTGAATCATGCAATATCTAACCCGACCTTCAATACTCATGCCACCTCACCATGGTCTCCTTCTACTATTATACTTGACCGTAACAGACAATACAACCGGGGCTTTATTAGTCAAATACCTTGAAAAAACTAGTTAAGAGAGAGCCATCTACTACGCCAGTCACAAATTGGTCGAATACCAAGTCAACTACACTGCCTTGGAGAAAGCATGTGTCGCCCTTGTTTGGGTTACCCAAAAATTATGGCATTACATGCTCGCCTTTCCCATCAGACTTGTATCCCGAATGGATTTTATCAAATACCTACTCGAGAAATTTGCTTTGTCCAACCGAATGGCCCGATGGTTGATGCTGTTAGCCGAATTTTATATTGTGTATGTCACACAGAAAGCTATGAAAGAAAGATCCATATCTAACTACCTTGCTGACCACCCAATGGAAAAAGCCGATATTTGGATCTCCGAATTCCTAGATGAAGATATCCTTTGTACTTCCCGAGAATACCTCCAGTGGCACGTGTTCTTTGACGATGGTTGTCAACAAGAAAGGATATGGCATTGAGATACTCCTAATCACCCTTAATGACTCTCACACTCCCATGGCCATCAAGCTTGATTTTCCTTGCACCAATAACACGACTGAATACGAGGCATGCACGGTAGGCCTCAACTTCGCTCTCAAGAAAGGAATTTGATGCTTAGATGTATATAGGGATTCAACCCTCATCATCGGCCAAGTCCTCAAAAGATGGAAAGTCAAGGACGAGAAACTCTTACCCTTCCATGCCCACTTAAAAGAGTTGGCCTCCTAATTTCAAGATATCACCTTTCGCTACCTGTCCCGAGCAAAGAACAACTTAGCCGATGACCTTGCTACCTTAGTCTCCATGGTCGACATGCCCTAAGGAATAATAATGGCCCCCTTCTTAGTCCAAAAGCAAGTTAAACCAACCCACTACCAGCACATTGAGCTAGTCACCGAAGAAGATCCTGATATAGCCAATTGCTGGTACTATAATATTTGGCTCATCCTCAAGCATGGTAGGTATCCATAAGATTCTAACAAGAAAGATCAATCAACCCTTCACAAACTGGTTACCCAATACATTATCTGCGATAAAGCATTGTTCAAGAAAAACTTTGATGGAACCCACTTACACTGCATCATAAGGGCTGACAATTGATGATGCAGAAAATCCACAGTGGGGAACACGGACCCCACATAAATGGCCATATTCTTGCCAAGAAAATCATCCAACAGGGTTACTATTGGACTACCATGGTTCATCTTTGCACCGCTCATGTTCAGAAATGCCTTAAAATACCAATAATTTTCTAATCTCCAGCACTTACCTCCATGAGAATCGTACAACATGACCTCTCCCTAGACATTTTCCATACGGGGCATCGATATTATAGGAAAAGTTACACCCAAAGCCTACAACGGGCATGAATTCATCTTAGTTGCCATTGATTACTTCACCAAATGGGTCAAAGTCGAGTCATACGCAGTGCAGTATGCCGAAAAGGTGGCCAAGTTCATCCAAAAAAAATATCATCTGCCGATATGGGGTCTCGCATGAGCTAATATCAGATAACGAGTTGCATTTCAAAGAAGAAGTTATGGAATTGGTCGACGAGTATGGGATCTAGATGCACAAATATTCTCCCTATCTACCTCAAACAAATGGTGCAATTGAAGCCTGTAATAAGAACCTCAAAGCAAATATCAACAAGATGACCAAAAGTTATCGAGATTGGGTCGATCGGATCCCTTACGCCCTCTGGAGCTATCGCACTTCTAGTTCGAGCATCTACTAGGCTACCCTTAACTCTCTGGTATACAACATGGAAGCAGTCCTACCCATTAATATTGAAATACCTTCATTACGCGTCATGCTTGAAAGCAAAGTCAGCGAAGAAGACATACATCAAAGCCATCTTGACGAGTTATCACTCTTGGATGAAATGAGGTTAAAAGCTCTATATTATACACAGGGGTACCATCATCGAATAACACGATCATTTAACAAGCGAGTCAAGGGTCATGGTGTTTGAGAAGGGAGCTTATCCCTTAAAGAGATAATAGAGCCCATCTGGAACCCTAGAGGGAAATTCAAGCCCAATTGGAATGGCCCCTATATTATAAAGAAAATCCTATCTGGTGGCACTGTTATGCTCACCGACCTCGATGGGGAAGAGATTTCCCGTTCAGTCACAAGAAATTCTACCCCTAGTCCAAAATCTCAGCACGCTTAGACTCTTCTCACCTCCCTTCTATTATAAAAAAAATCTTCATTTCCCTCTACTCAAAACTACGTGGGTCCTTATCCTCTACAACCCTTTTTACTTTAACAAATGAAACTATTTTTTTAAACCTAGAGGTACGTAAGCAGCTCATACACTTTATATGATCATGGACCCATTCTTTTTCACAAAATGCTGTTCTTTTCTTATCTCCGAGAATGACAACTCATGGACCCTAATTGGATGGAATACCGAAGTCCCTCTATGGATAAAACCCTACCCCATCAAGGACAAAGTAGTTGAGGAAAGTGTAATCAATCCTTTTGGTGATTAGACGGAACTAATCCGCCGATAGGCAGGACAAGGGGTATGTCGATCGACAACCCCTCATTTTTAGAAAATTCCCCTTTTCCTCTTTTGTCAAAATAAAAAAACTCAATAAACTTATAATTCATATTTTTCCACTCCTTATATATTTAAACTTATCCTGCTTTAAAATAATATTCCCAATCCTTTTTACGGTCTCAACAAACAAAGAAAAAATTGCATTAAGTCATTAAAAGCAAAGATGAATAAATAAAACCCAATTCACTGCATATATATTATTGTAATTACATCTCTTTTGCAGTAAAAAGAAAAATAGCGGGACTCATTATCCCTCTCAGCATCTCTTTCTCTGTCTCTCTTGCTCTCTAAGACCCCCCATCCTTGTAGCATACGCGCTTTCCCCGATGACGATCTGAAGAACCCCCACTACCTGATCAAGACCTCTCCTCAGACGAAGAAGAAAGCACTAAGCATGAAGGAACCGGGATTGAATCCTGAATATGAGTCATCACGGAAGCCACCCAATCTCAAATGTCTCTTAGCCAATTAGTCGACACCCAGACGTGTCGCAGAAAAAATAAGAAAAAATAAAACCAGTCAATCTGAGGCAAAGAAAGATATCAGAAAGACAAAAGTCGAAGAAATAAAAGACATACCTCAGGTTGAAGGATGTCCTCAGTCAACCCCAACACCTCTGGTTCCATGGAATTGGGATCATGAAGCTTACACATCGATCCTCCCTCAGGACGTCTGATGTTATAGGAGGGAGGAGCCAGCCGCAGAAATGAAACCTCTGATGTCGTCTCCACTACTGATGTTGACACACCACCCACACTGTGGGCATACCCCACTGGCTGACTCGTACCCCTACGTGAAACCGCAAGAGGAAGAGGCATAATGTCATATATGCTGGGCGGCATTATCCAGCTCAATAAAAAATCCAGATAATTATTCGTCACCGCTGTATCAGTATACGATGAGTAAGGCTCATCGATCATCGTTGCCACCCTCGCCTCCTTCGGTATCTCCCGCACCCGCCTCATATATCTTGGGGGCATCGCATATGGTACAATCACGTAGTCCTCCACCACCTTTCAGACTAATCTATCTCCCAGATACCAGCAGTAGACGAACTCGTGCGCCAGCAGCCGACGCAACTGTGTGTTCCCCCCGGTCACCCCTATGTGCTGGATGGCCGTCCCCCAGGGATAGGTCACCTGCAAGGTCCCCAGCGAAAAAACAATATCTAAAAAAGTTCATCAAAGAAAAATGGCCTCAAGAGGAAAGAAGAAATTACCCAATCGCTCGTCAGGCCATTCAAAACCTGATGCACCACCGCCAAAGAAAGAGACAACCTCGACTTTCGGTTGGACTTCCACCACCAGTACATGCGGTAGAAGTTCCCCACTGACTCATCCTTCAAACCTATAACATGGGCATTAAGCCCAATCACCTCATAGAACCATGTTTTCAAAAGAAAAAGGTAATCAATAAGAGGGAAACAATCAAGGAATAAAAAAGGAAATAAAATGCATAAAGGAAAATGCAAAAAGAAAAAAAATACCTCCAAAAGATACGTGGCACCAGTAAAGGTCTGGCGGAAGCACCGACTGAATGCATCTAAAGACGAATAATTAGTCGCCAAAGTAAGTCTCCCCCAATCAAAGAAAGGGTTATTCAGAAATACCCTCAAATAAGGCAAAAACCACAAGTGGACGACGTTGCCACAAGAAAATCTCCCAGTAACAAAAGAATAAATAAACGGGCCATCTGTTGCACATGCATCCCGTTGGTCTCATTGATCTACTGACTCGATAAAACCTCTTTCAAAAGAGAGATACAGATGGAGTCTCCTGAGACTATCTGCCTAACATCACCCAACGCCGCCGGTATGACCCTTAGTGTGCGTTCCACCTCTATCTGGGCCCACTTGCAGTCTAACCCCTGCAGCTGTTGTACATCGAAGGGAGTCATTGCCATCTCACTAAAACTAAAATTCATGGTATGGATAGTATCCCACCATTTCTCTCCCAAGGCATAGAGGACAACCGTCGAGCGAGGCGTCTTAACTGATACAGACGCCAAACTGTCAAAACCAACTGATGAAACTACCCATCACACCACTAAAGGAAGGTTCTCTCATACGTCCTAAAACCCCATGGTTCCCCGGGATTGCAGGCTCAACGTAAATATATCAGTCTGTTACAATAAAAGGAAAAACCCTTGTCAAGAATCCGAAAAATAAAGAAATACACAAATAAGGGAAATACCAAAGGTCACTACCACTTAATAACCATTAGGGTTCACCACCCTAGAAGATCAATGGAGCTCAGGCTCACGTAGAAGAGTCTGCTCGTCCACAACCTACTCAAACAAGTCAAAGGCATTCTTATTGCCCAGCACTAGGGTCACCCTAGCCCGCCACTCTAAATGTGCCCGATCATCAACACTTGACCATGCCATGTGGACCACACTGCTTGAAAAATATGCCATTTCTTAGTCTTGGAAAATAGAAGAACGCTAGAACAGTTCACAGAAAAGAAAGGCAGAAGATAGAAGATCTGAAAGCTATGAAAAATGAAGAAATCTCACCCCTTTTTATAGGAGTCTAAGGGGCATGCTGATCGGCAGTCCCCACCCACATACCGATCGACACTATCTCTTCACCTGCCCGAGGTAGTCCAAAAGACCGTGCCACTGCCGTTTATCACCCCCTACACCCTACCGGTCTGTACCTCCCTAAAATTTCGAACAAAAAAATATCAAAAAATAATGAAAATCTCCCAGAATACTCTTAAAATTACCAAATGAATTTTAGGACATTTCTTCACCAAGAAAATAATTTTTTCAAGATCTCAAATCCTCATCCAAATTAATACAATATTTCTCATCCATCTTAAACCCCACAATTCCTTAATGAAATCCTAGAATTATTTCCCTAGCGAAATTCTAAAATCCAACTTCCCCAATGGAACTTTAAGCCAATCAGATGTCTCTCCACCAACGTCTCCATAGGACACATCAAAATTTAAAAAGCTCCCCAGTAGGGATACATTCAATCCTCGGATTAATATCTTTTCCCCAGAGGAGTCTCTAAGTTTTACCAGGAGAACTATACCCCACGTCTCTACTTAAGCTCCTCATAATTGACCTCGATCCTCAGAATTAGTCGCTCCTATTCAAGGTCCTTAGAATTGACCTCGACCCTCAGAATTGGTCGCCCCCACTTAAGGTCCTCAAAATTGACCTCAACCCTCAGAATTGGTCGCTCCTACTTAAGGTCCCTAAAATTGACCTTGACCCTTAATATTGGCCACTCCCACTTAGGTCCTCAGAATTGACCTCAACCCTCAAAATTGGTCGCTCCCATCTTAAGCCCTTAGAATTGGCTTCGACCTGCAGAATGGGTCACTCTTACTTAAGGTCCTCAGAATTGAGCTCGATCCTCAGAATTGGTCGCCCCGTACTTAAGGACCTTAAAATTGACCTCGACCCTCAGAATTTATCGCTCCCACTTAGGTCCTCAGAATTGACATCGACCCTCAGAATTGATCGTACCCATCTTAAGCCCTCAGAATTGGCTTCGACCCGTAGAATTGGTCGCTCCTAATTAAGTTCCTCAGAATTGATCTCAACCCTCAGAATTGGTCGCCCCCTATTAAGGTCCTCAGAATTGACCTCGACCCTCAGAATTAGTCGCTTCCACTTAGGTCCTTGATTAGGCATAAATATTTCATATTTATCCCCTTAATTTCGGTCTTTTTATGATCCCGTGCATCGTAATTGACTTGGTTTTATCTCATATTTATGTTACTAACCCTTTTTGGCAAGTACTTCGTGTTTTGTGTATCTCTCATGTGTTTTACATGTATTTCATGCAAGTTAGTGCGAAAGAAAACTCAAAATAGTGAAAGAAAGCAAGAAACGGGGAGTTGAAGGGAATTTTTGTAATTTTTCAGCCTCAATTCGGAGATGGGGCCAACTAGAAATTTGAATATCTTGAAATTATAAGAACACTAGAAAAAACGGCACCTCAATCCGAGCTACATTGAAGAAGTTATGCCCTTTTGAAGATGAAGAATTCAGAGAATCGAACCGACGAAAATAAGACCGAATCGGTCCCCCTCACTGTAAAGGCCAAACCTAACCTATAGAATCAAAGTCCGGACCGGTTCTCTCATTAGTCGCGCTCAAGATCCATTACAAAAATTAGTCACGCTTTTAAAGTGTGACAAATTTCCAGAAGCATGATTTTTATTTTGTCCTTATCTTTAAGCCAAAAGAGTTTTATTTTTTGGGGACTCTTCTAAACGACTTGTAACCTATATATTTAGTCATTAGGGTTCTTTTAACGTAGATTTCATTCATGTAAAAGCTCCGTAATAAGGAGGAACATCTAGGATAACAATTGACATATTTTGCAACTTTAATTCAAGAGCTTTTTCGATTTTTCTTCAAGCATTGATTTCTTCTTGCATGTTCTTGTTCTTCAATCTTGATAACCTTTATTTCCAGCACTTTTATTATTATTATTATTATTTCTCATGTTTAATCTCACTTTTCACACAATTATGATTTCATGCAACATAGATTCCTTGTGTATTCATAGTTTTGTCATGTCTAGCTAGATGTCTAAGTGTTGGGATGCATGAACACAACCCGATGTGGTTTGCATGGAGACACAAGTGATTCTCGGAATTAAATAAATGATTTAATCATGTTAAGTATTTGTTTCAACCGTAGTAGGACTTTTAACCTCATTGGCCCTAGGTAATCGGGTTGTTTAAGAGTGCGACGCGCGTGTCAGCTATTCTGACATCGCGTTATTTATATTCTTAATTATGTATGATGTGGGTTTGTACCCTCATATATGTAATGCTTGAAATTAATAAATTATGGGTTTGATCTATTATCTGATTTACAATTGCTTTTATATCCGGTAAATGTACTAGGGTTTGGGGGATGGTATTCCAACCTTATCGTTCTTTCATATTAATTAATCCGTATTTTTTTTGTTTTAATTAGGTTTAGTTAACTTCTTTAGTTTTCCCCTTTTTCCTTTCTCACCCCATTATCATCTTTTACACTTTATTTTTGAAGTAATAAATCAATTAAATTCTATCAAAAATTCCCTATGGATTTGATAACCAGACTAGCCGCTATACTCCATAAGAGTGTAGTTAGTTTAAATTTTTTTGTATTGTGGTCGGAAGCCGATAACAACGATTAGCGTATTTACATAGACGCTCGATTTTTTCCTCGATCAGTCCTAAATTTTTTCCTCGACCCTCAGAATTGGTCGCTCACATTCAAGGTCCTCATAATTGACCTCAGCCCGCAGAATTGGTTATCCCCAGCAATACCTTAGGTCTTCAAAAATGACCTCGACTCTTTGAATTTGTCATCCTCATTTCTTTAGGTCCGTAGAATCGACCTCCTTCCCAAAACATCATGTGGTGTCTATTAGATTAATTTCACTTGTTTAAAGCTCATCCGTCGAGGGGCTCTAAAGACACCACATTCTAGGACCCCTTAATTCTATACTTAGGTCCGTAGCATCTCTTCCATTCACTACAAACCGTAGGTCATACCCCGTGTATCGATCTATATGCCATCGACTACTCTCGGGCCCCGTTTGACTTCGATCAACTCTATCGTCGGAGCAAAAGCTCAATAAATCTTTGAAGTACTCTGAATACCCTTTCCAAAGGTCCACCCCATGTAAGAATCAACCTTACAGTTCAGAAGAATGAACCATTTTACTATCGAAAATCGATTTAGAGGTCACTAGGCGCTCCCGGGCCCTGATTTGACTCCAATCAACTTCATCATAAGAGCAAAAGTTCTTTAGAAATTTGAAGGGTATTAAAATCCCTTTCCAACGGCCAGCCCCGTGTGCAAAATCATAAAACTATTTAGACGAATGATTCATTTTTCTTCGAAAATTGATCTGGGGACCACCGGGAGATCCTGGGCTCTGTTTGACCAAGGTTAACTTTTTAGATCGAACGAGACTGAATGAATCTCTGAAGGGCACCGAATAATCTTTTCAATGGTTCGCCCCGTGCACGAATTAGCCTTATGGTACGAACAAATGACCCGTTTTACTGTTGTATTGTCTTAGTACCTCACATAACCTTTCTAACGGTCCACCCCGTGCACAATTCTGACTTATGGTTTGGACGAACGATCCATTACTGTCTAACGATCTACCGTCCTAAGGACCGATGAGCGCTTTCGAGCACCGTTTGACCCAAAGTCAACTCTCAGACTGGGGAGCGGTCCAAAAGACTCTTAAATTTCTCTAAATTACCTTTTTAATAGTATACCTTGTGCACAATTTGGATTTAGAAAGTGCGTTCTATGATCATTTTTTCGAAAAAATTTGCACGAGACTGTCGTTTGGCCGATTTGTTTTCCTGCCTATCGATAGTGTGTCTAGGGTTGCCCGCTGATTATCCGGGCTAGGGGTATGTCGATCGGTAGTCACCTACCCTATATAATTAGGCCATGAGCTCACTCTCAGGGCGGACCTCAGATCCATCAATGTTAGTGATCTCAGTAACATTCTCTTGCAATCACCGAAGTTTTCTTGTGTGAAATTCCCTTCTATCTTTCATTACCATCATTTTCACACCCAATTTAGCAAAATCCCATTCTCTCTCATTCAATATTCATCTCAACATTCAAAGGAGCTCATCGAGGATAAAGTTCAAGCCTCAATTCTCCAAAGAAAGTCCAAAAACCCTTCTCTCTCTTTATATTCTTTATTTTCTCATTAGTTATATAAATTCTTAAAATAAATTTTACGTTAGTTCATACACATTAATACCTCATCCTTTATTAGTTATATTGTACATACTTTATTTTTCTATAAAGAACACAAAACAAAGAAAAAAAGGGTTACACCTACAAATTCCAATGGGATTATTCACTTCATTTTCTCAAAACTAATATACTTTTTCTACACACACACACACACACATACACACACACATATAAAATAAACTCACATTTGAATCTATGAAATAACCCCCACCCTTATGGCGCATGCGAACTACGTGGACTTTGATGACTTTATAGGTTACGTAGGCATTTCGGGTTAAAGCCATAGACTCAAGTCCAATCTTTTCTAATTTTCCATTTTACTAATTTTCCAATTTTTACATTTTCATCTATTATCCATATATATTACTCGTATATACATCATACTTGTGACTCATATTGACATTTTATCTAGCACACATTATCGTTTCGTCATAATGACCAATATCTCGATAAACGCATACATCGTATTTTCTAAATATTATTTTGGGAACATTACTATGGATGACCTCACTTTATCTTTTCCATGATATGAGTCGGGTGATTCCGATCTCCATTTATATATACACGCACACACACTTCATGGAGAAATTAAGGAAAATAGTAACACAAGCCCATGAGAGACCGAAAGGGCGGGATGGGTGCCTAACACCTTTCTATTCCATAATTTAGCCCCCGAACCACACAACTATTGATTTCGTAAGCATCTGTTTGTCTTTGATGCCATTCTCTCGAGGCGACAACATGTTCTTTTGCCTGTTTTGTGAAAAATAGGTTATCGAATCCATCTCTTTACATCACCCCACACCGATGACGTCCGGAGCGTTCTAGAGGAAGATGGCCACACCCATTATTCTTATTTTATGTTTAAACTCAACAAAACCTTCTCTAAACTTATTTATACATTTAACATCAAAATACTACAAGTTTATATGCATGAGAAGATGGATTTTAAACCCCAAAATCCTACTACATGGTTTAAACATATTTATGTTTATGGAAAGTCATTATACTTGTAAGAATACATTTTTAAGGAACAAAGGACATTTTTATTTCTTCAATCTCAACAAATGGGTGTGGCCATCCCTATATCTCCCTTTTCCCCCCGGAAAGGGAGATATAGGGATGGCCACACCCATTATTCTTATTTTATGTTTAAACTCAACAAAACCTTCTCTAAACTTATTTATACATTTAACATCAAAATACTACAAGTTTATATGCATGAGAAGATGGATTTTAAACCCCAAAATCCTACTACATGGTTTAAACATATTTATCATCATGGAAAGTCATTATACTTGTAAAAATACATTTTTAAGGCACAAAGGACATTTTTATTTCTTCAATCTCAACAAATGTCCTTTTTCATAAAATCATCATTGCAAGAGACATTATTTCACCAATGTTTATCCAACTATGACATTATCTTCAAACATTTTATTTCATAAAATGTTTACCACCAACACTTCTAGAATTGTAATTTTTCATAAAAATACCATATCATTGGTGAAATAATGTTTTTCATTAACATTTCTAGAAAATACATAATTGTAAAAAAAAATCACTTTGTTATTTCAAAACCTTGAAATAAGTATCCATTCCTTATTTTTAACAAAAATGATATTTTTTAATATTTTTATTCCATAAAAGTGTATATTTTTTTCTACACGACAATTATACTATTAATCACTGTTCTAAAAAACCCACCTAGGCTCCGCCTAGGCACGCCTAGGCTTAAGGCTTGGGAGAAACGCCTCGCCTTACGCTTTTCACGCCTTATTCTTGGTAAAACCCTTAAGGCACACTTTTTTCTAAAAATAACAATGCTTTAGTGAAACGATGTCGCCTTTTAAAGAATTTCTTTACAAACCGGACCATTATCTCATCCAAAATAATCAAATAGTATTTTAATTTGCATATATTCAGACATATTTTTATGATATGTGTAATTTTTGTATTTTAATAGCCTTGTTATGGTTAAAAAATATTAAAATATATTAAGAAGGCCTAAACGCCTTTTCACGCCTTTTTACGCCTAGCCCGCCTAGGCTTCTAAGGCTTAAGGCTTGGCCTCCACGCCTCAATCACGCCCCGCGTTTTTTAGAACCTTGCTATTAATACACCTACTCAAATAGTCAAAATACAATACTACAATGCAAAAATGACATTATTACACTAAGAGTAAGGTTTACCCACCTCTAATAGCTTCAATGGTGGTGTTGGTGTAGGAGGAGCGACCCCCACCTCCTAAGGTGGCCTCAAGGGGTACCAATGCATCCTCCAAAGCGCCAAGCTAAAAACTCCCTTCAACTCTATTAAAACCCACCTTTTTCTTCTCCAAAATCCTCCAATACTCTTCCCAAAATTCAAAGCTCTTTTTTCTCCGTGGTGGAAATGGGTATTTTTTATTCAAATATGGTGGAACACACCCTTAAAATGGTGGTTTATGGTTGGTGTAGGGTGGAGGAGTGGTGTCTTGGTGGTGGGTGGTGGTGGAAGACCACCCACCCCTCTCTATCTCTCTCACTCTTCCATCTTCTCCCAACACAAATAAATTCCAAATAACCCAAACAACACATTATAAAACACCCCTTAAGCCCAAAAATCCCATTTTACCCCTCTCGATATGATCTAGGCATGACAACACATAAAATCAACGTTCCAAATTATGACAGCACACAAGGGCAATCTGATATAAAAACTCGACCAACGTCGTTTGATATATGGATCGCGTGACCCTTTGCATGACCTGCTACTGTAAACCAGTAGCACGTCGTTAGAAGCCCTGCTTTTAACGACCTTTCTAACAACCCATCTCGCGACGTGTGTACTATCGTTTCAACGACCTCCTATGCCATTTGAACAACCCTCTTTCTTTTCCTTCTTATTCTATCTAATTTTTACCCATAATTCTTCCATATATATAATTAACTCCTCCTCCGTTATAACCAATATATAATATAATTAATTTATTAGGTTGGGATATTACACCTCAATATTTTATTCAGATCTTTACTTAGAAATTTTATGTTGTACTAACTTTTTCATTCCGCACTTGACTTACAGTTCTTGGTGGACGTTTTCAATATTGTAGATAGAAGGACCGACCATGACAAAGCTAACATTGAACTTAACAAAGCCTTAGCTAAGTTTAACAATTCTTTGAAGGCTACCAAGAAGGCCTATGGGGTCGAGAAAAAGGCTAAACAGCTGTAGCTAACCAAGCCGAGATCCACAATTGAGCAGTTGGTGAAAGCTTCCAAAGAGTCTTCTCAAACCTTATTTGAGGCCCTAGCAGCCATGGACAAGGCTCATGGCCAAGGGTGAGGCGAAATCTTCCACCAACCCAAGAATTATGTGAACTGCATCCATAAGTATAATTTCGAGAAAGGATGGGATGTGGCATTGGCCATGGTAGGAATCCTTTACGAGTATGAACTCTTCAATGAGCATAATCTAGGTTCACCTCTAAACCTTGATGAAGACGAGGGTAAAGTTATTGAGGTTTTGCCAGGATAAGAAAAACATCGATCAAGCAAAGGAGGTCGTAGTTCAAAGCAAGTATACATCGAATTATGATCATGCACCATAGAGAAAGAAGGTCATGCTAGTTAGATTAGTTTAGGACTTCTTGGACTTTGTTTTGATTGTGTTTTAGTCATTTTCTTTGCAGGGGATTGACCACTTTTGTACTTTAATGAAGAGATTCATTATTTTGGCTTTATTTGTAACTTGTTTAATCATTTCATATTACTCATGTATGCTTGCTCTGCTAATTTTTAAAATATCTTTTTATTTTTTTATCTTTATTCTAATAACAACTTAGTATTTGTGCTAATAGCTCAGATAAGCGAAGACTTGGACCTCGTCCATGGTCGGGATGCCTCTGGCCGAGCACGTGAGGCATTTTTGTCTCGTCGACAAGCATTTCAGAAAATGACAAGTGCTTACGGCAAGCAAACCCATTTGGTGGCCTCCCTCCAAGCCGAGATCAAGGACATCGGAGATATTGCAGCTATGTTTCAAGATGACAATAGTTCTATAAGAGAGAAGCTTGGTAGAGGCATATTATCAGACAGCTCCCCCTACTCGTTCGCGCACTACTACTTCTGCCCCACATACTCCCTTCAATACTCCTACTTTCGCTACTATAACAGCGGCACCAGCCACTACTACCTCTCCTCCCTCATCTTCCTATGCGGTGACATTCAAATGTTACAATATGGGGTAGTAGGTCACAGTGCTTCAGAGTCTTCGTTGCCACGTCGCCATGCTTTACTTACTTCAGGAGGCCCCGAGTACCTAGACGATATCGATGATGCCGAACCCCAACATTCTCTCATCACCATTCTAGAAGGTCATATCGATGGCATTTTCCTTTGAATTTGAGGACAAACTCTTTTTCATGGAGGGGAGAATGATGTAAAGGAGATGACGCTTTTATCATTTTTAAGCATTTGTGGCATTTTTGTTATTTTCCTTATTCTAATGCATTTTATTTTAGTTGTTCTTTGCTTGGTATTATAGGAACAAGTAATAAAGGCTAATAAGGGCATAATTATAATTATGATCATTTCTTGAAGCCCAAGTTACTTCCACCTATAAATATCTCTTTTGTAGCCTCATTTGGGTCATTCTACCATTTTGAGATTTAATAAAGAGATTTGAGACAAGAGTTTTCTTCTTCTTATTTTCCATTTGATGCTCATTTACATCAATTACCATGCATCATATATTTCCCCTAAATATGGTCACTAAAAAATAGACAAGAGAGTCACTGAAAATAAATAAGGGGCGAAGGAAATAAACAAATCCAAAACAAAGAATAAACGTGTGTGTGGTATTTGTGTGTGTGTGTGAGTGAGAGAGAGTTGGGTTTGTGAGAAATGAAAGGAGATTCTTGAATACAAACTAAACTTAGATGAATCATAAATCTGAAAAAAAACTCATATTACAAATGAAGGAACAATCTTATTAGGAAAGAAAATAGTATAACAATGTTTTAGTAAAAACCGAACTTCTAACTTTTGAAAACCCAACTTCTCGCGGACCTTGAAATCTCCGACAACCACCACCTCTCCTTCCCTATCGCCTCCATTGACAACCACCACTTCTTCCACCACCATCTTCCCCTTTCTCGCGTCTGTTTGTCACTACTTCCTTATTTCCCTCTCCTCTTTGAGCTTGTGTTTTGTCGAATTCATACTTAGAAGCCTCCTTAAAAATCACCTTTGTCGTCGATCATAACTCCCTCATCTTCGTCATCGACCACTAGTCCCTCATCTTTGCCTCGACGACTGGTCCTTCTCCGACAACCCCTTATCCAAGTTTTTTTGTTTTAGTCCCATTTCTAAAGTTTTGTTAGTCTTTCATCCCATGTGATTTTTAAATTATTTTAAGTCCCATAATCGTCTAAAACTTCCCACAACTTTCATGTAACCTCTTATAACCACTCATGTCTCTTTTTGTAGAGAATGACAATTGTAAAAATATAGGACCAACAGAAAAAAAATAATGACATGGAATTAAACACACATATATTAAAAAAAGTAGGACTAAAAACTTGTAATCTCGATTTTTAATGGTCAATAACGGAATCCGTCTAAATGGGTGTCAAAGTCCAAGAACTAAAAATTATGAGTGTTAAGACTCAATAACAAAAAATAAATGAGTGTCAAACCCCAAATAACTTTAAATATAAAAATTTGTGCGCATGGTGCTCAACCTCTTCCTTTTTCTTTCTCGTGATGAATTACTCTAAGGCTAGAAATTTATATATAGTTGTAGCCAAGGATAAGCCAAGCGGGTTACATATATTTCATATTTGACATAATGGGGAGAGGGATGGATTAACACACATTGCAAGCATATGAGATAAGCTCTCTTATTATATATAGAACATAAGATCAAATGTATTTAAGAGATAACAAGTTTTAGCATCCGAAAACCAAATCACCAGCTTGTGAGAACAGCTCAGATCTGAAGTCTTCCCAGCAGGCGGTAACGACCTCTTACTAACGCCGCTCCCAAACAAGAAAACACCCAAACAAGAAAAAACCCAAAGTGTGCCCAGCTATCGCCGCTAAAAATACACCGCCATTGAAAGACATTAAAGCCAACCTGAGCATGTATGCCAGACCCAGCCGAACAGCATGTACCACTACCACAGGGATCGAACCATCGTACCTGAGATTACAACGAGAGAGCCCCTCAAGAAGAAGTGCGAGCACAAAGACAAAAACAATGGACACAGCGTACATGGAGGAGTTAGTCCCAGGCCAACCCGTGAAGAGAATCTCGGTTTTTGTGCCCCAGAAGAAAGTCATCTTTCTAGGGTTTTTTCAATGTTAGTTTATACGGTGTGTTGCGTTTGGCGGTGAAATGGAAAACATTTGTGGATTGTCGTTTTAAAGAGGGGGAGAGGCGGTTAAGTAGCTTGGGTCGATGAACCGAAGTGCGTGAGGAATACTCAAGAGACAATTAAGGGCTATTGGGGCTCCTCCGAATTCCTCCGCCGCTCCCTTTCCCATGTTATGCCACCTTATTTATACGATTAAATATTAACCCATTAAATTTTATTTATTTTTTTCAAATACAAACACGATCTAATTAAAATGCGATACAACTTAACATGACAAAAAATAATATTTTTTTTAACCTAATACAAACACGACAAAACATAAAATAATACAAACGACACGACACGATACACGAAATCTTATTTTTCAACCAATCATAAAGATGATAAATTAAAACGAGACACGACACATAACGATACGAAATCTTATTTTTTTACCTGACACGAAAACAACCAAAATAAAAAAGACAACTTGACACGACATAAAATCTTTTTTAACCGAACACGACCCAAATAAAAGCAACACAACACGAAACCTATTTTTTTAACCGAACACGAACACGAACACAATCATAATAAAAGTGACACGACACAACATGAAATATTATTTTTTTATCAAACACGAACACGACCAAAGTAAAAGTGACACGCCATAATATATGTTATTTTTTGTAACCAAACGCAAACCCGACCAAAATAAAAATGATACGACACACCTCAAAATCTTATTTTTACCTAAAATGAAAGGCGACTCCTATAAAAGTGGAGAAATGATTCTTGCACCGATTTGAACATGCTAGTTGCCTACATCGGCTGATGTGGCAGCTGAGATGGCACCGATTTTAACAAACACGATCACGATTCAAAAATAAAACTCGACGTTGCATTGAGTCGTATTTTTTTCATACCGTTGGCGCGGACCATTTTTTACTATTTTAAAAATAATCTTTTTACTATATTTAATAAAATGTTCCGCGCTAGCGGTATGAAAAAAATGATTCGCGCCACATAAATGGTCCACATCACATACCGTTGGAGCGAACCATTTTTTTCATACCGCTGGTGCGGACCATTTTTTTAAATATAGTAAAGAGATTATTTTTAAAATAGTAAAAAATTATCCGCGCCAATGGTATGAAAAAAATACGACTCAATGCCACGTCGCGTTTTTTTTTTTTATCGTGATCGTGTTTGTTAAAACCGGTGCCATCTCAGCTGCCCCATCAGCCGGTGTAGGCAACCGGTATGTTCAAACCGGTGCAAGAAGCATTGCTCCACATTTATAGGAGTCGTCTTTCGTTTTAGGTAAAAATAAGATTTTTGAGGCGTGTCGTGTCGTGTCATTTTTATTTTAGTCGGGTTTGTGTTTGGTTACAAAAAATAACATATATTATGGCGTGTCACTTTTACTTGGGTCGTGTTCGTGTTTGGTAAAAAATAATATTTCATGTTGTGTTGTATCACTTTTATTAGAATTGTGTTCGTGTTCAGTTAAAAAAGGTTTCGTGTTGTGTTGAGTTGTGTTGCTTTTATTTGGTCAGTGGACCTTCGATCCTTACTTGTGCCAATATGTAGTTAGCTCACATAACATGGGAAAGAGATGAGAAAGTCGGGATGTGTTAGAAAGGGTTAGATTGACATTTATCATATTTATGATATGGATTGGAGTGCCGGAGAAATTCGGAGGAGCGCCAATAGCTATGCGCGACAATTAATAACAAAATTTATCATGATCACTCCCGTACTCCTAAAATTTTCTCAAAATTGGATTTTATGAACGATTTATAAAACTTGTTGTAGGCTATATGCAATAGATTAATAATGTCTTTGGTTGATATAATTTTTTTTTCATAGAAAATAATTATTTTGATTCATGTTTTGCTTTTGTAGTACATTAATTGTGAATATTTCATATAAGAACAACACTCAGTCACATAACAAATGCTCTATCTCAAACATCATTTTTAGTGAAAAATATTTCTTATTCACCCACCACAGAATTGATTTCCATGAAAACTAGAAAAAGTAAGGCCACAAACTCATATATTTTTTGAGAAAGTACTCTTAGGTCATTCACAAATAAATTTTAAAAACTAAAGAAATTTTGATAAATTTTAAACACTTATTTCCACTAATTCTCATATTGTAAAAGTCCACGCTAGTGGCATAATAAGTGGAACTAATAGTAAATTGTCCTTAAATGTTTAAAAATTATTACCAAGGGACCTAATCGTAGATTGCCCTATATTTTTTTACTCATTTTTCAACTTCTAATCAAAATGAACTATTTTTCAATCATTTTCCATATTTGCAATCAAACACACCCTAAATGTAATTTGTGTGCACGATCACATAAGCAAATGATAGTGGTTATTAAAGTTTTTACATTTCTTATGCACATGTTTTATCAACTTTTTTTTATGAAAATGGATTGGGTGTAGAAGTTTAATAGTTCAGGGGGTTTTGATGTAATTTACCCTAAAAAAGATTTTTTTAATACCAAATAACTTATGTAGTTCATCAAATCAGCCTGCATATAAATGTAAAAATGAGAAAATAAAAAATAAGTATAATTAAAACTACCAAAAATGAGAAAGTTACCCCAAAATAGGACCCTCTACATTTATCTCTTGTTCACGTTATAAAAAATAAGTAAATCAATTGATAGATAACTGATTATAATTATATAAAAACATATACTTCAATAATTAAACAAAAACTCCACTGGCTGTTAATGTGAGTTTTGAAGATAAAATACAAAATATGATTATCCAAATCATACGAGAAGTATGAACACCTCTAAAGCTTTACAATTTTCTTTATTAACACTCTGTTTTGAAGTCAAGTCCTTCATTTTGGTCATACTTATATAATATATATGAACAAACTTAATATTTTTTTAATGCTTACTTTCTCTCAATATGTGTTCTTAACGCGACTTGAAAAGCGTGTCTCTAATGCGTGTGATTACGGCTCAAGTGCAAGCCATTCGCTCAAGTAATAATCCCATAAATCGAGTGTCGAACTCAGGGATTAAGACGTGACGACGAACAGGAAAGACAATTAACCTTTCTGTATTGTTTGTAACTTTCCTATCAACTAATGCAATCTAATTAAACTAGTAAATGAACTACGCATGAGAGAATAACTAACTGAGTTTAAATCGATGTTAGAAAATGGAGTTAGGGTACACTCCCCCGAACTGTCGGTAATTACTTAGAATATAAAAACTTCAAAAACCTAATTCTCAATTCAAAGAATCATCAACTACTCTAAAAGTATTTGACATATGCGGATTTTACTCCTCACAATATCAAATCAAAAATTATATTTGATGAGAATGACAAATTATTGAAGATCGTATTGCATCCTTAAACATTCCGGTTACCTAGGGAAAACGGAATTAAAAGACCTACAATATTTATTCTGGTAATATATCAAGCCTTTGAATTCTTAATTAAATTTTATTCGCTTTTAAATTCATTCGTAACACCTGGGTTGGGTTCATGTACCCCAACCCGCTAATATCTTAGCCGGACATGGTTACGTGGGTAATAAACCAAATTCTAATGTTGCATGTGATTGAAATCATGATGAACCTATATATAAGCATGCTTGGAGTTATTAAAATGCCATAAAATAAATAAAATATGCAAAAAAAAAGATCATGTATAAATAAAGTAGATGGAACAAACTTGATATATTAAATCTTGAACACAATCCACAAAAGCGTAATCTTATTGCCGGAATTCAAAACTTTGGTTCTTGCCTCCTTCTCCCTCTATTCCTAGGTTAAAGCTTAGTCTAATATCAAACTACAACATTACATGGTCGTTTTTGCAAGAGTCCTAACTGAATACAACTTCTAAGAAAAATTAGCAATTAATAGGAAATTCACGCATCTAGTGAGTCGAACCGGTTCAGGTGCATAAGCGAACCAGTTTGTGTAATACCCCATACTTTAATGGATATTTAAAATACATAAGTGATGTAATTTAATAAATTAAGGATTTCAAGTGAAAGAGAATTTGAGGTGTGGACTAAATATTAATTTGCGAGTTTTGGATTAATATTAATGTGTGTTACCTTTACTTACGTGAATAAGCAAATAAAGTTGAATCATTTTTATATCAGGTCACGGTTGGGCAAAGCGACATGGAATAATATTTTATTCGGAGAAGTACATCTGAAGTCGTATTGGATTTAAAAAGGTGAATTTTTGATAAGTGACTCGGATGGGAATTTCGAGTGCACGGTTGGGTTCGGAAGGGCCGAGATATTCAGAATAAAGTACCCGGGGGTAGTGTTTGGGTTTCGAGGACTTTTTGGACTAGTAGGGACTCACATTTGTGTATACGAGTCAATTTTGGGTTTAATAAGGGATAACCCTTATTTCTTTCTTATAAGGGCACACGAAAAAGAGAGAAAGAAGGAAAAGAAAGAGAGAAAAGAAGAAAGAAGATAAGGAAAGAAGAAAAGGGGAGAAAAAGGAGCTTGGGTCAAACTCCGGCGGATTTTCGGCACGAGGTCGTCAGATTTATCCAACAAGGCAAGTGCATAACTTGCTTTAATTATTTATGTGCGTTTATTGTTCATAGCATAATTGGTGTAAAACTATAAGATTTTTGTGTTGGGATGCTTGCATAAAATGGGTTTTGAGATATAATTCCATATGAACTTAATGTGATAATGTTACCATGTGAAATTTAAGCTTGAAACCATGTTAAGGGTGTAAAATTTGGTGAGAAATTGGAAGATATGTGTAATGTAGAATTAAATGGATTTAGGGTTTAAATCTTCTTAAATTTGATGAATCCCATTAAGTAATTGATATGTTGGTTAAATTATAGCGTGTAGATGATTATTTTGATGGTTGATGATGTAGAAACCATAATAATTTTGTTGGTTGAGTGTTGGAAGAAGGAGGAGATTGGACAAGAAGGTGAATAGTAACACAACGTCATTTCCGAATCGATTCAGTTTTGGGCGAATCGATTCGGTTCTAAGCGAATCGATTCGAACCTGTTACTTTGGAATCTTTTCTTAGTTTTAAATGATTGGAGAATAATCATTTTTTATTGGAGATAAATGTTAAAGAATCCTAGATAGTGTGTTAGGACTCCTAATGATTATATGGGTGTTATACGAACCTTGGGTTAGTCGAAAAATGAATCTAGGTTATGAACTTTAAGAGTGTTTGAGATGAGCGACAGTCGATAAATTATCGGCGGCTTTAAATATATATATTTATGCGTGTAGAATATATATATGTCGATTATATGTGAGTTAATCCGAATGTGCGAGTAGGATGAAATTAGAATATTAGTTAGATGTGGTAAGCTAATGTTCAGATGAAATAAATGCAATATTTGTATCATAGGTGAGTGAATACTTATGAAATTAATATAAGTTGTGTGTAGACTTATAAATTATTATGAATTGATATATTCGGGATTATAGGCTAATGCCATGTGAGATAGGCAGAAATAGCCGGATTTGATGGTGATGATGATATATATATATATATATATATATATATATATATAATAATGCTCCTGTGCGGACTAGTCCGCATTTTAAGAATGCGGACCGGACATGTGTCACCTAACGGTGCGCCTAAAAATTATCGCCTAAATTATAGGCACACTCTCTCTCTTTTCTGGGATCACCGCCAGGTGACACATGTCCGGTCCGCATTCTTAAAATGCGGACTAGTCCGCACAAGAGCAGGACTGTATATATATATATATATATATAGCATAGAGACAATACATATATGATGTGATTATAAATATATCCGTGTGTAATTGATATATCTATGTGGAACATACCCCTCTAGTTCTATTATGGGAAGTTACACGATTCTTTGAATCCCCTGAATTGAGGAGCAGGGTGAGTATAACCTCAAGTTATAGTCATCCAATTATTATATAATGTGATTTTATTCGGGTGAGACGTTTTCGGTATGATTCGGTCACACTTTCAGGTGAGGAACTATGACCGCTTCCCCTATATTTGTGTTATTTAGGGTTCGGTGTGATATTCCGACCTGGTTGCCCGGGAGAATGTGTGAGAAATTCCCTAGAGGATGATATCATTTTAGAGATTGCATCCATTGAGTTATATCTCTGAGGGATGGTTGATATACTTATATAGTGCGTGATATAAGTATGGATATACTTGATATATATATATATATATATATATATATATATATATACATACATACATGGACTAAGATAAAGATTGAAATGTGAGATAAATTCTGGATCATCCGGAAGTATAAAATTCGGAATAAAATATAGGATATACGTATATAAGATGAGAATATTATATACGAGATAAATAACACTAAAATGTGAATAGTGAAATAACTAGTGAAGGTTATTCATAATGAATGGATATATGATAAGCAAGAAATTATAAGGTATAAGCTCAGGCCAAAGCTTGGAATAACGTATGCGGGGCATGAGATAATATTTGGGTATTTAGAAGCTCGGTGAGATGCTAGTTAGACTGGGTAGCGTAACTAGGATGTTTAAAATACATGCGTTAGGTGTGAACTGTTAGATGAGAGGTGAGAGGGTAATCTCATATGAGTGCGACACCAATTTAAATATGAAGAATATCATATTTTTGATATTAAAGTATTTTAAACACTTGCTAATTTTTTTTATAACTCGGGCTCTGCCCGTACCTATTTTTCCCTTTTCTCCTTATTTATTATACTTTTTAGGTGTCTAGACACAGGGATGCCTGTATGACTATTTATTTCGAGTCAAACATTATTGCCGCAGCTGTGGATGTGGGCAGGATATTGTATAGACACTTCCATCATTGTGATCTAGATAGGAGGTATTATAATTTATATTCGGGCATGTTTCCCAATTGATGTCATTTGTTTTAATTATGATATTTCTATATATGCACATTCAATATGGTTGTACAATGTTTTATCGAGAGTTATCAGTTATTTATTTAATCATTTCAATTGTCATATTAATTATATGGATGGATTTTAATACGTTTAGGTTAAAAAGATTAGAAAGTTTAAAATTTGACACCAAGCCTAATAGGTTATAAGTAATTAGTTGGTTTTCGACAGTGATACTAAGAACAAGCCACATGAGACTCCTGTTTTAATTTCATATATGACTGATCACCTAGTATTTTACTAGGTGGGGTGTCACAGTTTGGGGTTCGGTTATAGAAAACTCTTTGCATTTGCTTGCTTCTTCTTATTTTGCTTTGAATTTCTTTCTCAACATTGAATGCTCATACTTTCTTCATCATAGCTCAAAATTGGACGTCGTTTCTTCTAGTATTCCTATGACTTCAAGCTCTTCAACTTTCTAGTTGGCTCTGCTTTCGGACTAAGATTTCAAAATTACTAAAACTCCCTTTGATCTACTTTCTTTGGGTTCTTTCACTGTTTTGATTTCTCTCTCACACTAACTTGCATGAAATACCTGTAAAACACATGAGAGATACACAAAACACAAAACAATCGTTAAGGAGGGTTAATAGCATAAATATGAGATACATCCAAGTTAATTACAATGCATGAGATCATAAAAGGATCGAAATTAAGTGAATAAATATGAAACATTTACGCCTTATCAAATCCCCCTAACTTATAATGTTGCGCGTCCCAAGCAATGTAAAAGAATACGAGTACGAGTTAAAGAAATATGTAAAAAAATTTATTGGGATAGAATACCTCTTTCACGGACAAACGATTGCATTTAGTGTATGCAACAAGACATTAAACCCCTAGGTCACCTTAACAAGACGAGTGATGTCTCGTGAGGGTTTGTAGTGAATATACTCACAAAATTCAATTTTTGACTCAAAGAAAAATCAAAATAATTAAAAATTATACAATTTAAATTCTTCAAAAATAGTCACCGTAAATTTATATTTAATAGTCTTAATTTGTAGTGTGTGTGTGCGAAGCCGAAAATTAAACCGCTAACTTCCACCGATTGATCTTTACGTTACTTTTCAAAAATTCGCTTTGATTCAATTTCTCACGGATGCTCTCACAAAGGAACCACTCGGAATATGACTATTTTCTCTCGGTGTGCGTGATTTATAAGAGTAAATATAATGAAACATGAATTCATGCACACAAATTTTGAAGACAAACTTTATTCAGGTGAAAAGATCTCATCATCGAATTACGGTTGTTGGGAAATGGAAAACATCGCCTCTTATTCACCCTAATTAATCTCTCTTATTATCTTTTCATGTCTTAGGCTCTTAACGCGATAATTAATTTTGTTATTCGGACTCGGTTCGGACTTTTTCGGGTTATAAGGTGTATTAGGTAAAAAGTGGGAATGGCTTGGAAATTCGAAATTGAATTTTTTTCTTACGATGTCTGTTAGTACCTTTTCGGGCTTTTGCTCATTTTCTCTTCTTTTTCTACTTTTTTCGATTTTTTTTCTTTCTATTATCTATTTTTTCTTGCTATTTTTGTTGAGCATCATTATATTTTTCTTGCCCCTTTTTTGTGCACCATTTGGACTTAATTGATGAATTTTTTGATTTTCAAAACTCCGAGCTTCATAGGTTTTATTCGGGTTAATTAAACGAATTGCGAATTTTATTCGGCTCAATTGGTCTTGCAAAAAGGGATAATTTTTTATTACTTTTTATGGCTAATATTTTTGGGTAAAAAAATGATGGCATAACTTCATTTATCCAAATTACTCATTATTTTATCATATACGTCTCGAGAATATATTTAATTTAGAGATATTTTTAACGCATTTTTCAAGACAAGATTTCACTCCTTTCTCGTAACCGATCAAAACGATGGAGTAGAGATCTTTAACGACTTTTTAAACGCTAAAATGAACGTTGAGTTAACCACTAACTAGGATTGATTTAATTACTCGCAAAAGATGATAAGCTCGAAATATCACCGGGTTAATTAATCTCCACACTTATTCACAAAGTCGTCAATTTTCTCTAAATTTCCATCTTTGGTCAATTTCGGTTAATGCATTTGATTTTTACAATTTGAGACTTCAATCAAATATTTTGTGATAGTTTTTGAAAAATTTAAATTTGAATTTTTATTAATTTTGTAGGAATTTTTTTTAGTGTTTTTTGAATTTTTCAATTTTTCTAATATTTTTGAAATTTTCTAATTTTTTTTGGGCGTTTTAAAAGTTTGTGTAGTTTAAGAAATACGCATTTGTCCCCCCCTAACTTAGACTTTTGCATTGTCCTCAATCAAAAGGACCAAAATCTAAATAAGAAAAGATAATAAGTGCGATAAGGAAAATAAATAAATATTCAAAATGTAACATTTTTCATTAAAACCACCTAATACATACACGGAGGAAAGATATAGCATTACATAGTTCTTTCACAAAATCAACACATGTAATATGAAGAACTACACAAAAGAAACCAATAACGAGATTGCTACTGTGGTGGTGGGTGGAAGGGCTGGATGCGCTTGGGTTATAGGGATCGTAAAAATATGTCGGGCGTGAGACATTTGGCCCGACTTGCAAGTGGTACATTTTGGTTTAGAGCCGAACCAACATACTTATGTGGCGGTGATAAGATTGTTGGTCTACCCGATATTCATTCACGAACCCTTTGAAATGCGCCTTTAGTGCATCGATGTGGCGAGTAATGCACTCCCCCTCCGGCTCATAATCGGAGTCCCCTTCATCATCGTATTCCTCCTCTTCGGTAACATCACCCACATCCGGCACTGGGGTGTTGGGATTCATGTCCTACTCCTCATCAATAATAATAGGCGGTATGGGGCAGGCCACTCGCATTTGATGGGAATGTCGGGTAGCGGACATAGCCCCGATCGGTTTTGGAATTTTGACTTGCGAGTCAGGGGCCCGCACCCCGACGTCGTGTATGATGTCCGTGATGAGGCAAGCATATAGGAGGGACAGTTTTCCATTCTCGTCATAGGTGGCATGGAGGATTTCTGTAAAGAAGAACTGGGCGAGATTGATGGTGCTCTCCGAGTCAAGGGAATGATAGAGAAAATTCCCATGGCATTGGTGAACCACCGAATCATTGGTGGTTTATAGGATTGCGCCGCAAGTGATGAGGTGCATATAGTGCATCGTTTTTGGTAGCTTAACCACTTGGAATATATCTTTCACCCATTCCTCACTCAGTTCCATGATCTTGATGCATTCGAATTTTATGCATGGTGTTCCGTTGGTGAGGTAGGCAAATGGTAAGGGTAAAACAACCCCTTTCTATCTCATCTTTCGTTAGATAATGGCGACGGAGAACGGGTTGCGAATGTTTTTGATGAACGTCTCATGGATAGTGTTGTATTTGAGAACGAGGGTCACGTAGAAATAACACATGTCCTCCTCATAGACCCGATTATTTGTCGGGGTTAAAAAAGTGAATCCCCCTCGGCGATGGAAGAGGGAAGTGACTTCGCCCGGTAACTCTTCCTAAATGACCCGATGCTCAATGTGGATAGTGAGGGATGCCCAGAAGTACTCATGGAACCAATCGCGTTATTATTTGGAGTATAATTCATGGTCGGCCTCCTCATAGAGGATGGTGGTGGAGTCGTACTTTCGGGGTTGGAGGTGGCGGTGGGGATCCATGGTGGAGGAAGGATTTGGAGAATTAAGAATTTTAGAGGAGATGTAATAATAGGTTAGGTGTGAAGGGGGGGGGGGGGGTGGTAAGTGATGTATTTATAGGTGGGGAGGGGTGAAATTTGGGGGGAAATGGGAGGGGTGGTGGTGGGAAAGGGTGGAGGAAAGAATTTGGGTTGAAAAATGGTTTGGGGGGAAGTATGGGAGGGGTAAATTACATAGGGAGGGAAAGGTAAAAAATAAGGGATAATGAATTTAGAAAAGGGTGAATACTGATCAGGTGCTTCTAACCTTTTTGGGGGTGCAAGTTTAAGCATAATCTGGCGCAGTTTAAGCATAATCTGGCATGGGTTAAAACCATGCCAAAATTTGGCACGGTTTAAAGCCGTGCCGAATATGGGTATGTTTCATTAAAAAAACAACAGCCCAAAATTTCAAGCGAGGACCAAAATTTCAAGAGGGACCAAATCATTCTAACCTAAGTCTCTCTCTCTCTCTCTCCACGTTACCCGGACTCCTCCACGATCCACACTACCCCCGATTCATCATCGCTGCCTCCTTATGCCTCCAAGAGTCCACACTCTCCGGCGCCTCCATCATCCATGAACTGTCATCATCCACAGACTTCCATCCACAAACCTCCATCCACGAACTTCTATCATCTACCATCTGCACGAGCGAAGAAATCGAACAAAATAGGTATTTCAATATCTTGTATTTCAATTACTGGTGCTTTGATTTCATAATTGAACTTATTAGAAGGATGACCTGCTCTTCTCCTATAACCGAGAAAGGACACATTTTGGATTAACATTAGGTTGGTTTTTATAATGTTCAATTTATGTTTGACATTTATGATACAATGCTTTTACCCTAAAATACTCTATTTGTGAAATTGGCTTATGTAGAAGATGTTTTGAAATATATATGGTTTTTCTAATCATATTGGACTTTGGATCTGTAACTGTATGGTTGTACTTATTTTTTGGATCTGCAATTGAGTTCTTTGTACACTTGCTGAAAGAATGACCTGTGACATCTTTTCATGCACATTATTTATTTTGTTTTGTAATTAGACTGCGAGTAATGGATTCTTATTTGGAGACCATAATTTTCTCATCTAAAGTTTAATAGTTTTAGATTTTTGATAAGTACCAGGATGTAATGTGTAAATACAGATGTTTTAGTTTAGATGATCAGGAGACTAAGTGGTTGAAGACCTAAACTCATTTTTATTTATCCTGACTTTGGAGTTTTTTGAGAAAAAGATAATCTTATTAAGACATTCTGGATCCACATTTCAGCACAACAGGCTAATGTGGATAATAATTTGTAAATTCTTATACTTGAAATCCATTATTAATTTAAAAGTTATCTTTGGCACCTTTTCTCATTAGATTTCTAAAATGTCTCAAGTTAGGAACATATTTGACTGTCCAAAAAATTCCATTTTTTGTTCAACCCGTGTATTGAAAACTGCATAAGTCTCACATTCACATCTCAAGTTCTTTTTCTATAAAAAAAGGTACTCAGTTGGCCTGATAATCCGACTTGCCAATTTCATACCATAAACTAATAGAGTTAGTTCGTTACATACGGCTTAGTTTGAAGACACCCCAAAAAAGAAGCCAAAGTGTAATTACTCTCTTGTATATGCAATTGCACGCCAGTTTTTACACATCACCAGAGAAAGGAAAACTGAGTACACATATTTGGTGTCTAGTGTAAATGTGGTGGTTATTCATGATAAATGGGGAGCCTATACTAAAAAGTTCAAAAAAATTCAGATATTTATCTTGACTGTATGCTATAGTAAGTGTGTCGATCGATCTTTATGATTCAATCTAAATTAAAAACTATTGTCTCTTCAAAACTATCAACTAACATTAAGTAAGAGATGTTCTCCATTTTTAGCATGCATATAACAAAAATTCTCACTATTCTAGCCCAATTTTAGCATTTGTTAATCATTTAGGACTATTTTTTTGGGTGTGATTTCTTATATTAATGATATGAAAGGGTGAGATAATTTGTAATGATGGATCATAATATCCATCATAAATTTTACTACACCAAAAATAACATTTTGGCACACCCTGATATTAAAAATCTGGCACAGTTTAAAATTGTGCCAGATTTTGGCACGATTTAATAGAAATTTGGCACACTTTAAAACAGTGCCAAAATTTGGCACTATTTTAAAGTGTGCCAAAATTGAGTACACTTACTAAAATATATAATACCCCCCCAAAAAACAATACACTCCTCTCTCTCTCTCTTGTTCCCTCTCACGAGTTCTCGCCCCGCTCACTCCCTCTTCGCTAAGGCTCGACTTCTCTCTCTCGCCTCTTGGTCGGAGTTCACTCCCTCTTCGCTAGGGCTGCAGGCTATCGGTGTCCATTCTCTCTCTAGGTCGCCTCTAAGTCGCTGGTCAGAATCTCTATGGACGACGCTCTCTCTCTCCGGCCCATTCTCTCTTTCTCTGATCACTGCATTGTTCTCTCACTCCACTCATCCCAATCAGGTAATTGTTTAAACCATTGTATTTTTTTAACCTAAGTTAGGTATAAGATTTGATCCTAGAGTTTATGATATGAGTGATTTGATTCGTATTTGCTTTTTAGGGTTTTATATATACATTTTTAAATATTTATTATTTTTTTAATGTGTGAGTTTTTGGTGCAAATTGAATGTTGATAATTAACAAAAATAAATCATTGGTTTTTAGATGGACCTTGGAATCTTTTAGTGGTAAATTATGTTTTTATGTTCTTACCCTTTTAATTAAAATGCATATTTGATCTGATTCGTACATGTTACGGAGTTTTAAGAAAATTTAAGTGTTAAATATTCAATAATAATGTAAAAATAAAAAATTGAAAAGTAGACACCCCACTAATTAAATGGATAAATAAGATTATGTGTTAAAAATTTAAGAAAAAAAAAACTATTTAAATAGTAAGTCGACATTAATACTAAAAATTCAATAATGATGTTACACATGTAGAAAAACCTTAGACCCGTTTAAGAGGTCTCACTATGACTGTGGTGAGAACTCTTGAATTGTCCCATTTTTGAACAGTTTGGAAATGCAAAAGTTTGTATTGTACATAATGTTTATGCATGTCTTATTTTGAAAAATTCGGTGGCATCTATTTATGTTCCTTGGGTGAATACTGGATTGATGTAATGTTTTGTGTTTTCTTGATTGAAAAACTTAAGTAACACATGAACATTCCCAATTTAAGTTGTGTACTTGAAGAACTGTTGGGAGATGCTGGCGAAATTTTCTAGATTAGGACATGGAATGAGACATTATGACCAATACCCTGTAGAGGAGATGGAGGAAATATAGGAGCTCAAATATATACATATTTACACTTGAATAAACTTCAATATATTTACCGCAAGCATTTATATTATAATGTGTGTTCTTTAAACTTATCAGGATGTCTTCGGGAATCAACAAAGAGTGGATAAATGAGAAAAATATCGAGACCGATACATATAGAGATGGGGTGTAACAGTTTCTACATTATGTGCGTAGTAATAGTTCGAATGCTAAACATTCATGTCCCTGTAGACGTTGTCGAAATGGGAAATGACATGTTGTTATAGCTAACATATTCGTTCATTTAATGACATATGGTATGGACATGAACTATACCTTATGGCATTTTCATGGTGAGACATTATTTGTTGATCAAGTCCAACCACCACCGCAATCTGTGACACCGACAGAACACGCTGATGTGCACAATATTCCAATTTTGAATGATCTTTTGAATGATGCTTGTGAGATTCTTATGGGTGAAGCGGAACCTAGTGGACCTAATTGTGTAGGCAGTGATGAAGCCCCCCAACTTCTGAGGTTCCCAATGATTTCCACACACATAAATGCAAAGGCAAGAAGTATGATCGTTTACATCAACTCGCACAGGAGCCATTGCACCCAGCTACCGGTTCTTCGCGTCATACCACAATGTATGCTCTTATAAAGTTGAATGATTTGAAACAAAATTCAATTTATCGGATGGTGCTACAGGTGGAATTCTTAGATTGTTAAATGAACTACTTCCTGAAGAGAACAACTTGACAACTACAGAAATAAAAAAACACCGTTAGAGATCTCGGTATGGGTTATGTTAAGTATGACGTATGCATTTGCAACTGTATGATATTTTGGAAAGAGCGTGAAAATATACTAGATGTATAAAATGTGGTTCTTTAAGCTACAAGTTTCCTTGTCTAGACGAGGATGGGGTAGAAATTCATAATACTAATGGAAAAAAAGTACTCTAAGGTTCCTAAGAAGGTAATGCGACATTTCCCTCTAATACCTAGGCTAAAACGGCTTTATACCATAAAATGGATAGCAAAGAAAATGACTTGGCACGCTCGTGCAAGCTCTTGTATGGAGTTATTGCATCATCCCCGGGATTCAACAGAATGGGTAAATTCAAACATTACGTGGAGAGATTTTACAAAAGATCCGCGGAATATTCGACTTGCAATAGCAACTGATGGTTTCAGCCCGAATAACATGTTTGGCCGTAAGTATAGTTGTTGGCCAGTGATAATTCAACCTCTCAACCCTCCCCCATCAATGTGTATGAAAAGTGAGTTTTCAATGTTGTCTGTATTGATTCCCGGTCCAAAGTCACCATCAAGTAATATTGATGTCTTCCTCCAACTGTTTGACGATGAGTTAAAGACCTTATGGTCTGGAGTTGAGGCTTAGGATGCGTACAAAAATGAGAAATTTCAGTTAAAAGCCATATTGATGTGGGGTATACATGATTTTCCAGCTTATGGGATGTTAGCAAGTTGTTCAACTCAAGATTACAAGGGGTGCCCTGTTTGTTCTACAAATACACCTTCTGAATATCTTCCTAAGTCAACGAAATGTTATTACCAACGATCTCGTATGTTCCTTTCTAAAGACCATCCTTACAGGTTTGACACATCAAAGCAAACATTTAATGGTAAAATAGCTGATGCTATGGCTCCAATAAAGTTAACAAGTGTAGAAGTTGAGCAGATAGTGTCACTTATCGCTCGAGAAGGTGTTCAAAGAGAGGGAGAGGGAGACAAAAAGGGAAAGTCAAAGGGAAAGAGAAAGGTGAAGGGGAAGGGGAAAGGGAAGGGGAATGGGAAGGGGAAGGGGAAGGAGAAGGAGGAGGTCGTATTGGAAGACGATGATTATTCAAGTGAGGGTGACGATGAGAATCTAGCAGGTACCGAGGGTTTTTCAAGGAGGTCAATTTTCTTTGACTTAGAGTACTTGAAGGATCATGATATTAGACATAATTTAGATATTATGCATGTTGAAAAGAATGTCACATAGACTCTTTTAGGTACAATACTCTCGGTGAAAGGTTCATCAAATAAAGATACGGTCAAAGCCCGTGAAGACTTGAAAGTTCATTTGAATTTTAAAAGGAAATTATGGATGAAAGATGTTGAAGGCAGTAACAAAAGGCTTATGCCAAAGGCACCTTTCGCATTAGGAAAGGAAGATAAAGAAGCATTTTTTCGTACACTAAAAACATTAAAGGTACCGATTAGATTTTCATCAAATTTCAGCAACAATGTTAACCCCGATCCACCTGGATTTACCAATCTTTAGTCCCACGATTATCACGTCATTATGCAACCGTTGCTTCTTGCATCGCTTATGCATTCATTTCCGGATCATAAGACTTTGTTTAAAGATATACTGTGGCAACCCGTTTATAATTATGATAAATTATATTTAAATTATACTTATCTTATGTGATATGAATAATGTGTTATGAGTATATCTAATGTTAAGTGATTATGGTTAGTATAATTCTACTTTCATAAATCGTGAAATGTCGAATTATTTATGAACACAAGATTTGGTTATTTTCGATAGAAATGTTCCTATTTAAGACTAGTTTTGACCTTTGTGACATTATAATTGACTTGAGGTGAAAACTACATAGTTGTAGACATGTGAGTTAGGGTTGTAACACAACAAACGATGCATCAAATGGATGTTCGAGTAAGAAGTTAGCTCGAAATTACGAGAAGGGACAAATCTGTCAATTCCCTTAAGTGGTAAATTGTCTTTTATTAAACCAAATGTTTTAATTTGATTGGATGGATTGGGAGGCAGCCTTGGACGACTTAAAACTCTCCCTTAACCTTATTTCTTCAGCAAATAAGTCCCTAGGTTCAGTTTGAGGTGATATTAGCTTGAGTAAAGAGAGATAGAAGTTAAGGAAGAAAGGGTTACAAGGAAAATCTAGGAAAACAATTCCAAGAAAATCCTTAAGGTATTCCCAAGGTAATATTATGTGTTAATATTGTTTTAATCTTCTATTATACTTATTTCAAATTATATAAATCGTGAATTATTTATCCAAATTCCATCCTCCCTTGTGATAATAGGTATTGGTTCATATGTGAGATAAGTGGTGTTATAGGTCATATTGCTTTGTATTGAAACCCTTGGTATTCAAACTTGCATAAATCTTTGTGTGTTTACTGGAATTCAGAAATTCCAATTGGATATGAAAATAGACTCATATATTCATATCATATCCGAAAATTAGAATTTAACTCCTTATTATTAGGCTTTAGTGATGGTTGTAAGTTGGTATATAGTTGCTGTTTGTATATTTCATTTTGGTATGCCCTGAGTTTGGTCAAGATTTTGAGATAGCAAATGAAGTCCAAATATTATGAAACTTTAATTATGTACTATTCAGTATGTCTAATGAAAGTGTGTTGAAAATCATGGAAAGTTATGCTGTAGAAAAATTATGAAAATTCTTATAAATCGAAAAAACAATAGAGGAGTTTGTAGGGAAGATTTCTTGTGTTGTAAAGAAATGGCCATAACTTGCCCTAGGAAGCTTGAAAAATTACACCGTCACTTGTAATGGAAAGTATATTCAGATATGTTTTCATATTTATAAGCTTGGACACCTGTATGTGTACTATTTATGAATATGGGATGGTTAAGTATGGAGGACAATGATTTGAGGCCATATTGGATACCCCATGAAAGAATGTTTTTATCTTCTCCTTCCCAAGGGTATTTTATGTACATGTTTCATGTGCGTATATATTAATAAGTATACTTTTATGTTTGCTTGAGTTTAGTTATAAATTCCTTATGAGGTAGTTTCTAGGGTTGAATGTTCACGACCTTATCAACATATATGCCATCGTTTCATCTTTACATATGTTTCATGGAATAGGACTTGAGTAGAATTATATTGTGGTTGTGTAATCATTTAAGGTTACATAATTATATTAAGATAATACTTATGATTGAGTTTTAGTACTGATTTAGTTGGATTAACAGGTGTAAGGTCGAATCAACCAAGTTCAGCTCCACCCGAGGGAAACGTAAATACATAATTGACAACACAAGGTGAGTGTACTTACTGAGTTGATTTTGGATACGATGTATATGTATTATATGTTGAGATGTTATGGCTTATTTAAAAGCCAAGAGATGTTGAGATGTGATGGATTTATAAAAGTCAGGAGATGTTGAGTTGCTATGCAATTCAGGAGATGTTAGGTTTTTAAAACCTATGGATATGATTATTGCCTACGGGCAGGAGATGTGGGGTTTACTAACTCCGGATATGTATATGGCCTAATTTGGCAAAGAGATGTATATATTAATATGTTGAGATGTTAATATAGTACTTTTACTATATAGAGATGTAGTACATTCACTGAGTTTTTAAACTCATGGTTTTATATGTTTACATTTTCAGGTTTTCTAGCTGCCACTGCCAGGTCTAGGAGGTTGAGTACATAGAAGTGGGGTCCTGTTAGTTTGTTTTGTACACTACACTAGTTGTAATTAAGCTAAATGATATGTGAGTTATGTTGAAATTATGTTTTCTTAAAACGATTGGATTTTTTATATTCCGCATTTCAACCTTGAAGTTGTTTTAATATGTATTACCTAAATAATAAATAAATTATAATTGTGGTTTGTAAACTATTCAGTTAATTATATCCTAATGGGGTTAGGGGCTGACATATACAGCGGATAAGCGAATTCTTTAATGTTTTGTGTGCCAAAGTGATATTAAGGGAACATCTTTTGAAGGCTAAAAACGCATTGGTAGAGTCACTTTGTGTCTTTGAAATTTATTTTCCACCTGCCTTTTTTATGGGGATGATCCACCTCATGCACCATTTAGTCGATGAAGCTTTAACAGCTGGGCCACCAAGATATCGGGCGATGTGGTTGTTTGAGAGAGAAATGGGAAGATATAAAAAGTGGTCACGAAATAAGAGGTACATTGAAGGGAGCATTGCTAATGCATATTTGTTACATGAAGCTTATTTATATGCCATGGAGTACATATCGAAAAGAGGTGAAGGAACTCATAAGAGGAATCTTGAGGATTTTCTTGATGATGAGTTTGATGACTCGGAATGCCAACGACCATTGGGTAAAAGTAAAGAATTGATCTTAAATAATGTACAATATGAGCAAGTGCGAAGATGGGTTTGATCTCAATGCAACGGTGTTGATGAATAGAGAAGGTGCACACTTAGTTCTATGTTAATTCATATTAATTTATTGTAATGTGATATTCCTTAATTTTGAAACTAGTTTATTGTAGAAAATTTGTGGTAACTGAGACTCAATCGAGGCATAGAATTGATCATTTCATCCCTTGGCTAAGGAACGAGGCAAGTATTTATTTATACATGTACTTTTTTATCAACTGTAATAATTTTTAATGAAACTTTAAAAAATTATCAATTCCTTACAGGCCTCAAGATTTAATGATATGGGAATTTTGCCATATGCTGATGGTCCGCTTCATAGGGTTACCAGTTATGAGAAATTTCAATGCAATGGGTACACCTTTTGTAGTTTTGGACCTGAAAAGAATCATAACTTTCAGAGTAGTGGTGTATCCACTAAGGCCTTTAATAAGAAGGGGATTATGACAACCTTTTATGGAGTTATTAGACAAATACTCGACCTCAATTACGTTGAGTTCGCACATACTGTCTTTTATTGTGATTGGGTGGATGTTGATGTTAAGAATGCTTGCAAAGTTGAACCCACCTCAAAATTGGTGATGGTGAATCTTAGTAAGCTCGTGAGTAAAAATACCATTCACGTTGATCCGTTCATCCTTGCATCTCAAGCCAGTCAAGTATTTTATTGTCAAGATGTAAAGCTGAATGGGTGGTCAGTTGTTTTACACTCTCTCAAGAGACTGACAAAAGAAATAGATGCGATTGATATTGACCGTATGATGTATGACTCCATTCTCGAGGAAAATGATAAATTTCTGAAGCTTTTGGACACGGGATTTCTAGTGAAATGATTTAGTTCTGAACTTGTTTTTGAATATGCAATATTCTATTTATTCCGTTTACTGTTGTTGTAAACATTTAATAGTTTATTCCTGTTTGAACATTTAATATAGGTATGGTTGTTTGAACTTGTAATTCTATATTTACTGATGTTTGAGCATGTAATATACTGGTGTCTATTTGAACATGTAATCTTCTTTATATTTCTATTTGAACATGTAATATTCTTGTAAATGTTTATTCTGATTATTTTGGTGTCCAATAGTCACTTTTTTCAAGATAAATGTTTCGTATGGGTGATACTTATGTCAACCATCAATAAATGGGGAGACACCTATATCAACCTCCCGTTCTAAGGTTGCTTCGGGTGCTTCAAGAGTAGGTGATGACTCTTTCACTAAGAAGTTAAAATTTAATGAGCACGGCCTTCCAGTTGGTGTAGACTCATATACACTTTAAACCAGGTTGGGAGACTTAACAAGGACACATGTTCCCATTTCTTATATGAGTTGGAAACAAGTGGATGTGCGATATAAGAACTCAATTTGGCCATCATTAATGGTATACTATTCCTTTCTATTCCAAAGAATGTAAATTCAATTCTGTGATGTTTTAATTTTATTTCTTCATATATTGTAGAAAGAGTTCCGAGATGTGCGCAAAAGTCAGAAGAAATTTTTTATGAAAAAAGCGAACGATGCTTGGAAAAAGTTCAAATCAAAGCTAAGGGTTAATTTGAAGGATGGTGATGTTGGAAAGTGGAAATATAAAGTGCCACGAAATGTCAAATCTGAGGACTGGAAGGTGTTTTGCAATAATGAAGCTTTAGAGGTTCAAAAAACTTTGTGAAGAAAGAACAAAAACAAAATTGTGTGAGAAAGACAACTCATAATACATGTCGTCATGGTTCTGCCCGAGCTTCAGAGAATTAGAGAATGGAGCATGGGCGTACACCCACTCGTGCTGAATTGTGGTTGGCAACTCATATAATCAAAGGAGGTGGTTATGCCCCTCATGATAAAATATTTGCGATAATTTAAATTTTGTAATGTTCGTTTTGTCTAAAACAAGTATCGTATCATTAAACCTAATGTTAATATATTTTTGTACATGACCAAATTCAAATGCTTCTGGATGTATACAAAGTGAGTGGTCAGGAGGAGACCTTGGATGCCGGGCCTATTTTTGAGGTTTTCAGAAAGGATACGAGAGGACGTGTTCATTGTGTTGGGTCCATAATTTTGAGAACCGCTATATTAGGGTCGGCATTTGCTAGAGAAATGCTTGAGGAGGTGAAATAGGACAGCAAAAATGGGAAGGATCATGGTGATCACCTTAGGAGTGACATAGAGGGGATAAAATCCTCATTAGATGAATTCATTACTGACTTCAAAACCGAGAAATTTTTAGGTGTTGGACACAACGTTCAATAGTTACCTACTATAGGCACTGGAACTCCTTCGTGTTCTCGTTCCTCCCCTGCATTCGAGGTTCAAACTTTCACATCTCTAATTGAATGCAAAATACTATCCCACACACGTGAAATTGGTTGTTATGGGAGGAAAACGGAACCAGGAGCCGTCTCGACCGTTCACTTCCATACATTGAGAAAGAATGAAGTGCGAGTTTTACCCGATGACATCAAAGTGCCCGAGTATCCAGTTTAGGGTGGAAAACAAGCTCATTGCGAGAAATTGAAAGATGTTGGTAAAAATGGAATTATGCATTGGCTCGACAACCTTTGTCCTCCCATTGCGAGAACTTGAAATATGTTGGTAAACAATTCTCTTTTAAATAGATACGTGACCAATTTTACCATAACCATACGTAGGTTTGGCTTGAAAACAAGCCGTTCGAGGGTGAAAACCCAAACCAGCCCCCATACGGCCCGATAAGAACACCTTGCACGAGACCAATGTAACTCGTGCAAACTGACCGCGTAGTCCCGGGTCTCCCGATTTGAGAATATGACGATAATTTCAAAATACGCCGATTAGGCTTGAAAATAAGCCGTTCGAGGGTGAAAACCTAAACCAACCCCCAAATGACCTTGTAAGAGGCACGAACACCTCGCACGGGACCAATGTAACTCGTGCAAACTGACCACGTAGTCCCGGGTCTTCCGGTTTGAGAATATGACGATAATTTCAAAATACGTAGCTTAGGCTTGAAAGCAAGTTGTTCGAGGGTGAAAACCCAAACCAACCCCCATACGGCCCCGTAAGAGGCACAAACACTGCGGACGGTTCCAATGTAACTCGTGCAAACTGATCACGTAGTCCCGGGTCTCCTAATTTGAGAATATGATGATAATTTAAAAATACATAGATTAGGCTTGAAAACAAGTCGTTCGAGGGTAAAAATCCAAACCTGCCCCCATACAGCCCCGTAAGAGGCACGGACACCTCACACGGGACCAATGTAACTCGTGCGAACTGACCGCGTAATCCCGGGTCTCCCGATTTAAGAATATGATGATAATTTCAAAATATAAAGATTAGGCTTGAAAACAAGCCGTTCGAGGGTGAAAACCTAAACCAGCCCCCATACGGCTCCATAAGAGGCACGAACATCTCGCACATGACCAATGTAACTCGTGCGAAATGAACGCGTAGTCTCGGGTCTCCCGATTTGAGAATATGAAGAGAATTTCAAAATACATAGATTAGACTTGAAAATAAGCTGTTCGAGGGTGAAAACCCAAACCAACCCTCCACACGGCCCCGTAAGAGGCACGGGCGCCTCGCACGGGACCAATGTAACTCGTGCAAACTGACCGCGTAATCCCAGGTCTCTCGATTTGAGAATATGACGATAATTACAAAATACGTCGATTAGGCTTGAAAATAAGATGTTCGAGGGTGAAAACCCAAACCAACCCCCAAATGGCCCCGTAAGAGGCACGAACACCTCGTACGGGACCAATGTAACTCATGAAAACTGACCACGTAGTCCTGGGTCTCCCGATTTAAGAATATGATGATAATTTCAAAATACGTAGATTAGGCTTGAAAACTAGTCGTTCGAGGGTTAAAACCCAAACCAGCCCCCATACGGCCCCGTAAGAACACCTTGCACGAGACCAATGTAGCTCGTGAAAACTGACCGCGTAGTCCCGGGGCTCTCAGTTTGAGAAAATGACGATAATTTCAAAATACGCCGATTAGGCTTGAAAATAAGCCGTTCGAGGGTGAAAACCCAAACCAACCCCCAAATGGCCCCGTAAGAGGCACGAACACCTCGCATGGGACCAATGTAACACGTGCAAATTGACCACGGAGTCTCGGGTCTCTCGGTTTGAGAATATGACGATAATTTCAAAATATGTAGATTAGGCTTGAAAGCAAGTTGTTCGAGGGTGAAAATCCAAACCAACCCCCATACGTCCCTGTAAGAGGCACGAACACCGCGCATGGTTCCAATGTAACTCGTGCGAACTGATCGCGTTGTCCCGGGTCTCCCGGTTTGAGAATATGATGATAATTTAAAAATACATAGATTAGGCTTGAAAATAAGCCGTTCGAGGGTAAAAATCCAAACCTGTCCCCATACAGCTCTGTAAGAGGCACGAACACCTCGCACGGTACCAATGTAACTCGTTCGAACTGACCGCGTAATCTCGAGTCTCCGGGTTTGAGAATATGATGATAATTTCAAAATACATAGATTAGGCTTGAAAACAAGCCGTTCGAGGGTGAAAACCTAAACCAGCCCCCATACGGCTCCATAAGAGGCATGAACATCTCGCACAGGACCAATGTAACTCGTGCGAACTGACCACATAGTCCCGGGTCTATCGGTTTGAGAATATGATGATAATTTTAAAATACATAGATTAGACTTGAAAACAAGCCGTTCGAGGGTGAAAATCCAAACCAACCCTCCATACGGCCCCGTAAGAGGCATGGACGCGTCACACGGGACCAATGTAACTCGTGCAAACTGACCACGTAATCCCCGGTCTCTTGGTCTGAGAATTTGATGATAATTTCAAAATACGTAGATTAGGCTTTAAAAAAAGCCGTTCGAGGTTAAAAACCTAAACCAGCCCCCATACGGCCCCATAAGAGGCATGAGCACTTCGCATAGGACCAATGTAAATCGTGTGAAATGACTGCGTAGTCCCGGGTCTCCTGATTTGAGAATATGACGATAATTTCAAAATACATAGATTAAGCTTGAAACAAGCTGTTCGAGGGTGAAAACCTAAACCAGCCTCCATATGGCCCCGTAAGAGGTACGAAAACCTCGCACGGGACCAATATAACTCGTGCGAACTGACCGCGTAGTCCCGAGTCTCCCGATTTGAGAATATGATGATAATTTCAAAATACGTAGATTAGACTTGAAAATAAGCCGTTCGAGGGTGAAAACCTAAACCAACCCCCATATGGCCCCGTAAGAGGCCCGGACACCTCGTACGGGACCAATGTAACTCGTGCGAACTGCCTGCGTAGTCCCGGGTCTCTAGGTTTGAGAATATGCTGATAATTTCAAAATACATAGACTAGGCTTGAAAACAAGTCGTTCGAGGGTGAAAACCCAAATCAGCCCCCATATGACCCCGTACTCCTCGCACGGGACCAATGTAACTTGTGCGAACTGTCTGCAGAGTCCCGGGTCTCTTGATTTAAGAATATGATGATAATTTCAAAATACGCAGATTAGGCATGAAAATAAGCCATTAGAGGGTGAAAACCCAAACCAGCTCTCCATACGGCCCCGTAAGAGGCACGAACACCTCACACGGGACCAATGTAACTCGTGCGAACTGACCGCGAAGTCTTGGGTCTCCCGATTTGAGAATATAACGATAATTTCAAAATACGTAGATTAGGCTTGAAAACAAGCCGTTCGAGGGTGAATACCCAAACCAACCCCCATACGACCCCGTAAGAGGCACGAACACCTCGAACGGGACCAATGTAACTCGTGTGAACTGACCACGTAGTCATGGGTCTTTCGGTTTGAGAATATGACGATAATTTCAAAATACGTAGATTAGGTTTGAAAATAAGCCGTTCGGGGGTGAAAACCCAAACCAACCCCCATACGGCGTCGTAAGAGGGACGAACACCTTGCACGAGACCAATGTAACTCGTGCAAACTGATCGCGTAGTCCCGAGTCTTCCAGTTTGAGAGTAGACGATAATTTCAAAATACGCCGATTAGACTTGAAAATAAGCCGTTCGAGGGTGAAAACCCAAACCAACACCCAAACGGCCCCATAAGCGTCACACACACCTTGCACGGGACCAATGTAACTCGTGCAAACTGACCACGTAGTCTTGGGTCTCTCGATTTGAGAATATGATGATCATTTCAAAATATATAGATTAGGATATAAAGCAAGATGTTCGAGGGTGAAAACCTAAACCAGCTCCCATATGGCCCTGTAAGAGGTACGAACACCGCACACAGTTCCAATGTGACTCGTGCGAACTAATCGCGTAGTCCCGGGTCTCCCAGTTTGAGAATATGACAATAATTTCAAAATACGTAGATTAGGCTTAAAAATAAGCCGTTCGAGGGTAAAAACCCAAACTTGCCCCCATTCGGCCCCGTAAGAGGCACGAACACCTCGCACGGGACCAATGTAACTTGTGCGAACTAACTGTGTAATCCCGGGTCTCCTAGTTTGAGAATATGATGATAATTTCAAAATACATAGATTAGGCTTGAAAATAAGTCATTCGAGGGTGAAAACCTAAATCAGCCCCCATACGGCTCCGTAAGAGGCACAAACATCTCGCACAGGACCAATGTAACTAGTATGAACTGACTGCGTAGTTCCAGGTCTCCCGATTTGAGAATATGATGATAATTTCAAAATATGCAGATTAGGCTTGAAAATAAGCCGTTCGAGGGTGAAAATCCAAACCAGCCTCCATACGACCCCTTAAGAGGCACTAACACCTCCAACGGAACCAATGTAACTCGTACGAACTGACCGCGTAGTCACGGGTCTTTCGGTTTGAGAATATGACGATAATTTTAAAATACATAGATTAGGCTTGAAAACAAGCCTTTCGAGGGTGAAAACCCAAACTAGCCCCCATACGGCCCCGTAAGAGGCACGAACACCTCTCACAGGACCAATGTAACTCGTGCGAACTGACTGTGTAGTCCCGGGTCTTCCGGTTTGAAAATATGATGATAATTTCAAAATACGTAGATTAGGCTTGAAAAATAAGCTATTCGCGGCTGAAAACCCAAACCAGCCCCCATACAGACCCATAAGAGGCACGAACACCTCCCATGGGACCAATGTAACTCGTGCAAACTGACCGCATAATCCTGGGTCTCCCAATTTGAAAATATGACGATAATTTCAAAATACGTTGATTAGGCTTGAAAACAAGTCATTCGACGGTGAAAACCCAAACCATCCCCCATACGGCCCCATAAGAGGCACGAACACCTTGAACGGGACCAATATAACTCGTGCGAACTGATCAGGGAGTCATAAATTGCGTAAGATTTTCAATTTTAGAATATAATAATAATTGCAACTCCTATATGTCATTTTTTTAGCTTGAGTAAGTTTTTTTTTTGAAAATTACTGAGTTACTAATATCTTCTCTTTTTTGTCTCCTATTTTTTTTGCAGGATAACATTTTATCGTTGGTATTTATTAACGTGGAACACACAGAGAACTCAATGGTTTACAGCAAGGGGTTTATTCATAATTCTATTTTTTTGTGTTATGGCTGTGAGGGCTTTTATAGTTTTGTTGTTAACTTTTTTTGCCTTGCGGGCTTTTGTAAGTTAATTGTTATATTTTGTGGCCGTGCGGGCTTTATGTTAGTCAGGTTTTGTATTAGCAGGTTTTGGAATGTCCAGAAAATAGAGAAAACTCTGCCCAACTTTTTTTGGTCTGTGAACTATTAAAGACTTGTAATATTTTAAAGTTTGTATGTACATTAGTTTATCAACAATGTGCAATATTTTCAATTTGTGAATTTTCATGCTTTCAAATAATTTTTTTTTTCTTTTTATAAAATATTTGGCACAGTTCAAAACCGTGCCGAAAGTGTATCATATTTTTTAGATAGTTATGGATGTAGGACAACAAGATGTGGCGCTTCATTCTAGGTAACAAAGTTTATCCCCTTGATAAGAAGTCTCTCTATTTACTAGGTAACCTGTATTGAACTCTCACAACAAGAGGTGGCGCTTCATTCTTTAATGACACACATTTCTACATTATCTGCTCCAGCGGCACTTACACCTTTCAGTAGTAAGTTTTGTTTCCCCTTATTTGACATACATATATATACAATTTATTATGATGATTAATCTAGTAAGCTCTCATGAGGGAAAATAAATAATTTATCTAACATTGCGCTGGAAATTTCAGGAGGATCAATTCTTTGGACATGTAGTTATAACAGTATATACACAAAAGCAGTAGTAAAATATGTGGGTGCATCCAATTATAAAACAAGCTATTATTTTAGTGACCTTTCTTACAGGTGTATCAAAGTATTCACAGAAGGATTGGTTGTCAAGTTATGAGACACTCACCACCTATGTGGTAAAAACTCTTTTCTCTAGTGAAATGTTAATTTTTCTCTTAATGGTCCTCACTGTATTATCTCATGTGGTGCATGACATTTTGATTACCGCACAACATATCGGTGGTTCAAATTCGCAGATGATAGAGATTTGGCATCTCTTGGTCTTGTATTAAGTAACTAACTAAACTCAATGTATCTCATCGTCATCTTCTTCACTGCAGAACGACTTTTGGTTTAGTGTATTCCCTTTTTTGATTTAACTAATATTTCAGGTCCCCAGATCCTCTAAGAAGATACACGAGGACAATGAATATGATCTTTATACTGTGACATTATTCAATCGCGACGTTGATAATTTCATAACTAAGGCACAAAAAAGAGGGTTTCAAGTGAGTTCATCTAAAGGATCCTGTCTCCTTTATTATATTGCAATATATCTAGAATACCACCATTGTATCCCCGATATAAGAAAATCAATTCATTTAAGAGGAAAACCCCATTCTTGAATGTCACACAAAGGTTTTAAATCTATGAGTTACATAAGTCCCAAAATTCTTGTTTTTAATACTTAGGGCTGAAAACATGTTGTTAAAGGGAGAAAACCTAAACTAACCACCAAAGGACCCTGAAAGAGGTACCAACGCCTAAAACGGGACCAATATAACTCATAGGAACTGGTCGGGTAGCCACGAGACTCCCAATTTGAGAATATGATGATAATTTGCAAATTTAACACTTAGGTTTAAAAACATATCGTTAAAGGGAAAAACCCCAAAACAGTCACCCAACAACCTTGTAAAAGATGTTAAAATCTCGCACCGGACTAATGTAACTTGCTAAAACTTACCATGTAGTCACGAGATTCCCGATTTTTGAATATGACAAAAATTTGTAAATCTCACGACTTAATCTTAAAAATGCTGTTAGAGGGCAAAAATCTTAAATAACTCTCAAAGGGACCCGAAGGAGGCAATAACACCTCGCACATAACCAATATACCTCGCAGGAACTGATCGCGTAGTCACGGGACTCCCGATTTGAGAATATGACGATAATTGGAAAATATCTAGATTGGGATTAAAAGCATGCTGTTAAAGGGTGAAAACCAAAACCAACCCCCAAACGGTTCCGTAAGAGCCATGCACACCTCGCATGGAACTAGTGTAACTCGTAGAACTAATCGTTTATTCATTAGACTCCCGATTTCAGAATATGATGATAATTTGAAAATATTTAGACGTTGGATTAAAAACATGTCCTTAAAGGGTGAAAATCCAAACCATCCCCCAAACGTCCCCGTAAGAGGCATGTACACCTCACACGAGATCAATGTAACTCAAAGCAACTGATCGCTTAGTCACAGATCTTCCGGTTTGAGAATATGAAGGTAATTTAAAAATAGCTAGATTTGGCCTAAAAATAAGCCGTTAGAGGGTGAGAACTCAAACTAGCCTCCAAATAGCCTCGCAAGAGGCATAAACACCTCGCATGGGACCAATGTAACTCGTACGAACTGACCGCGTAATCACGGGTCATCTGGTTTGAGAATATGATGATAATTTGAAAATATTTAGATTAGGATTAAAAATAAGCCGTTAAAGGGTGAAAATTCAAACCAGCTCCCAAATGGTCCCGTAAAAGGCGTCAACACCTTGTACGGGACTAATGCAACTCGTAGGAACTGATCACGTAGTTACAGGACTCTCAGTTTGCGAATATGATGAAAATTTGAAAATATCAAGATTAGGCTTAAAAATAAGCCGTTAAAGGGTGAAAACCCAAACCAGCCCCCAAACGGCCCCGTAAGAGGCATGAACACCTCGTACGGGACTAATGTAACTCATAGGAACTGATCTCGTAGGCACGGGTCTCCCGATTTGAGAATATGATACAAATTTGATAATATCTAGATTAGACTTAAAATCAAGCCATTAAAGGGTGAAAACCCATAATAGCTCCCAAACAACCCCCTAAGAGGCATGAACACCTCGCAGGGGACCAGTGCAACTTGTAGGAACTGATCGCGTGGACACGGGACTTCCAGTTTGAGAATATGATGAAAATTTGAAAATATCTAGACTATGTTTAAAAATAAGCCGTTAAAGGGTGAAAACCCAAACAATTCCCAAATGGTCCCGTAAGAGGTATAAACACCTCGTACGGGACCAATGTAACAACTCATAGGAACTGACCGCATAGTTATGGACTCCTAATTTGATAGATTAGGCTTAAAATAAGCCGTTAAAGGGTGAAAAACCAAATCATCCCCCAAACGGCCTCGAAAGAGGCATGAAAACCTCACACGAGACCATTATAACACGTAAAAACTGACTGCACAGTCATGGGTCTCTCGACGATAATTTGAAAATATTTAGATTAGGCTTAAAATAAGCCGTTAAAGGGTGAAAACCCAAACCAGCCCCAAAAGGCCCTGTAAGATGCTTGAACACCTCGTATGAGACTAATGTAACTTGTAAGAACTAATCGAGTAGTCACAGGACTCCCAATTTGGGAATATAACGACAATTTGAAAATATTTAGGTAGGCTTAAAAAAATCCAGACCAGCCGCTAAATGGGCCCGTAAGAGGCATGGAGACCTCCTATGGGATCAACGTAACTCGTAGAACTGATAGCATATTTTCTTCCGGTTAGAGAATATGACAAAAATTTAAAAATATCCAGAGTATGCTTAAAAACAAGCCGTTAAAGGGTGATAACTCAAACTAGCTCCCAAACGGCCCTATAAGAGGCATGAACACCTTGCACGGGACCAATGTAACTCGTAGGAACTGACCACATAGTCACGGGACTCCTGGTTTGAGAATATGATGATAATTTGAAAATATCTAGATTAGGCTTATAAACAAGCCATTAAAGAGTGAAAACCCAAATCAGTCCCCAAATGGCCCAATAAGATGCATGAACACCTCGTACGGGAGTAATGCAACTCGTAGGAACTGATCGCGTAGTCACAGGACTCTCGGTTTGTGAATATGACGACAATTTGAAAATATCTAAATTAAGCTTAAAAACAAGCCATTAAAGGGTGAAAACCCAAACCAACCCCTAAATGGCCCCGTGAGAGGCATGAACACCTCGTACGAGACCAATGTAACTCATAGGAACTGATCGCATAGTTATGGGACTTCAGATTTGAGAATATGACGAAAATTTGAAAATATCTAGACTATGTTTAAAAATAAGCCGTTTAAGGGTGAAAACCCAAACCAGCTCTCAAACGACCCCGTAAGAGGTATGAACACCTCGTATAGGGCCAATGTAACTTGGAGGAACTTACCGCATAGTCACATGACTCTTGGTTTGATAATATAACGTAATTTGATAATATCAAGATTATGCTTAAAAATAAGCCGTTAAATTGTGAAACCCCAAACCAGCCTCGATACGGCCCCGTAAGAGGCATGAACACCTCACACGGGACTAATGTAATTCATATGAATTGACCACGTAGTCATGAGTCTTTTGATTTGAGAATAAGATGATAATTTGAAAATATCTTGATTAGGCTTAAAAATAAGTCATTAAAGGGTGAAAACCCAAATTAGCCCCCAAACGGTCCCGTAAGAGGCACTAACACATCACACAGGACCACTGTAACTCGTAGGAACTGACCGCGTAGTCATGTGTCTTTAGGTTTGAGAATATAACGATAATTTGAAAATATCTTAATTAGGCTTAAAAAAAGCGGTTAAAGGGTGAAAACCCAAATCAGCTCCCAAACGGCCTCGTAAGAGGAACTAACACATCGAACGGGACCAATGTAACTCGTAGGAACTGATCGCGTAGTCACAGGTCTCTCGGTTTGAGAATATGATGATAATTTCAAAATATATAGATTAGGCTTAAAAATAATCCATTAAAGGGTGAAAACCCAAACCAACCCCCAAACAGCCCCGTAAGAGGCATGGACACCTCGTAAGGGACCAATGTAACTCGTACATAACTAACTGCGTAGTCACGAGTCTCCCAGTTTGAGAATATGATGATAATTTGAAAATATCTAAGATTAAACTTAAAAATAAGCCGTTAACGGGTGAAAACCCAAACTAGCCCCCAAACAAGCCCGTAAGATGGACTAACACCTCGTATGAGACTAATGTACCTCATATGAACTGACCACGTAGTTACGAGACTTTCAATTTGAGAATATAATAATAATAATTGTAACTCTTATTCGGAATTTTTCAGCTTGAATACAATTTTTTTTAAAATTACTTGGTTATTAATATCATATCTTTTTGTGTCCTATTTTTTTGCAGGATAACATTCAATCGCTAGGTTTTATCCACGTGGAACACATGAAGTCAATGGTTAACAACAATAAGATTATTTATTTAATGCCGTTAATATTCTGGATTCTATTTTTTGTGTTAGGGTTGTGGAGGCTCTAGTATTTTTATTATCAACTTTTATGATCGTGCGGGCTTTGGAAATTTTATTGTTATATTATATGGCCGTGCGGGATTTATATTGAAAGATTTTGTATTAGCAGGTTTTGGAATGTCCAGAAAATAAAGAAAATGCTGCCCATTTTTTTTATATAGGAACTATTAATACTTGTAATATTTTGAAGTTTGTATGTACATTATTTTATCAATAACGTGCGAGATTCACAATTTGTGAATTTTCTTGATTCTTTTTGCAAATAATAAATATTATTCCTACCAGATTTGGAATTTGTTGATTTTCCAGATTTGTTTTTAAATATTTTTTTACTAATAGAAAAATCTGACATATTTTAAAACCGCGCCAAATTGTAAAATTTGATTAGGCTAATAAAACAATCTGGCACGCTTTATAACCGTGCCAAAAACGTGCCAGAAAATGAAAAATCTAGCACGGTTTTAAACTGTTCCAAAAGTGTGTAAGATTCAATATCTAGCATGGTTTAAAAGCGTGCCAAAAGCATGTCAGATTGGGAATCTAGCATGGCTTTAAACTGTGCTAGAAAATATGGCATTCCTGATTCTGGCACGGTTTTAAACCATACCAGATTGGGTCTGGCACGGTTTTAAATCGCGCCAGAATCCTATTTTTGGTGTAGTGAAAGAGTGCACTCCCTTTAGTGACCTAAGTGGGGGAAGATTGAATATGACGTCTATTTTTTCCCTATAAAATGACACTTCTCCCAATTTTGCACCAAGTTCTTTTCCGCACAACGGGCTAACACTTTTTTTTAGATTAGTGAGGCAAAGGTCAAAAGAGGGGCCGAAGACACTAATGTCATCCATAAAAACCTCAAGGCCCCTTTCGACCATATCACTAAAAATACTAATCATGAACCTTTGAAGGTCGAGGGTGCATTACATAATCCAAAATGCATGCTTTTGTAGGCAAACGTGCCAAAAGGGCATGTGAACGTCATCTTTTCTTTATCTAACACATCTACCTCAATTAGGTTGTACCTAAAATAACCATTGAGAAAGCTATAAAATGGGTGTTCCACTATTCGTTCTAGCATTTGGTTCATAAATGGTAATGGAAAATGATCTTTCACAGTGTCGGTATTAAGATTCCAGTAGTCAATGTAAACGTGCCACCCGGTGGCGGTACGTTGTGGAATAAGCTCACCTTTTGCATTTTCGATGACAGTCATTCCCAAATTTTTCAGGACAACTTGAATCGGACTCACCTACTTACTATCCGAAATGGGGTAGATGATGCCCGTGTCCAATAGATTAATAATCTCCACCCTCACGACATCTTTCATTATGGGATTCAAGCGAAGGCTTAACGTCCTCCTCGAGGTGGATTTTATAGGTACAAATTAAGGGACTTATACCCTTCAAATCTGCGCTGCTCCAACCAAAAGCATTAGGGTGCTTCCTCAACCAAAATCGTTAATAGTTTACAATCTTTCTCTTTATTTTGACTCGAGGAGACAATAATGGGAAATGTCTCATCTTCGCCTAAATAAGCATATTTTACGTGTGAGGGTAGTTTCTTTAATTCGAGGGTAAGAAATTTTTCATTAGAGGGAACCGTGCGTGACTCCCTCGGTGGTAATTCCTTGAACTAGAAACCCAACTAACGTATCTCACCTCCTCATCCGTATTACTCTCAAACAAAATCACTCTCAACTCACTCATCTCCTTCTCGAACTCTGTGTACATCCCATCGCTCCCACTACCCGAAATAGAACACGCTTCTAGATAATCCCCACTTATATTTCCCTTTATGTGCTCATCTACTACCTCTTCGGTAACATCCACCGTGAAATTATTCTTCGCCGCTCACTTGCTTGGTGATGTTGAAGATACTTATTTTAAGAGTCATATTCCAAAATGAGAGTTGCATTTGCCCATTTCGAGTATTAATAAGTGCGTTAGATGTAACTAAGAATGGATGGCCAAGGATTATGGGAACATGGTCACTCGAAGGAGTGGAGGGATCCGTGTCCCAAATGAAAAAATCTATAGGGAAGTAAAAAGTGTCCACTTGGATTATCACGTCCTCAACAATCCCTCGAGGTACTTCATGGTATGATCCGCTAGTTGGAGAGTGAAGTTAATGGGGTTGAGGTCCACCAAATCTAATGGCTTATAGATAGAGTAAGGGAGAATGTCAACACTTGACCCTAAATCTAATAATTCACTCTCGATGGGGTTCTCTCCAATGATGCACGAAATGGTCAGTGCATCCGAATCTTTAAACTTCAGTGGGGGGTCACTTAAAAGGACCAAGCTTACATTTTGTATTAGAAAAACATTCATTCTCACCTTTAATCTACATTTCACCATCAATAAGTCTTTAAGGAACTTTGCATTGGCGGTGATTTTCTTGATTGCCTCAAGAAAAGGTAAATGAAGCTTGACTTGATTTAGCACATCAAACACATCTTCACGGGAGGCCCCTTTAGGAGGAGGAACCAACCATTGAGGGAAAGGAGCAACAATGGGAGGTTTTACTATAACTTGGGGCCTACTAGTGTCATCGTTGTCAATTTCATTCAAGAGGGCATCTTCGGATCTTTCATATCGGGCAAAACCTCCTTGTCTTTAAGCTCGTCACGTGGGGGAGGTGAAAAATCAATGACTCTCCCGCTACGTAGAGTGGTCACGGCTTGACAATGCTATTTATTATCATTGAAGGTAGAGCTAACACTAGTTTGTCCTTGGGAAGGTCTTTGTCCTTGGGCGGGACACTTACCCTTCTCTTGAACACTTATTGATGATTGCAACTTAGAGACAAATGCTTTTAATTCAGCAAATTATTGGACATTTTGAGAATTAATCATCGATTGGGTTTGCATAAATTGGTGCATGGTGTCCTTGAGATTTTTTCGAGATTAGGTGATATAAGGTGCAGGAGGTGGTACTTGCATAGGGGGAGCTTATTGGAAAGGCGGGAACGGTAGCGACGGTGGGGAAACATGTGAATTGGGATTCATTGCTGTGTGTGGTTGCCCATAATTGAAATCGGGATGGTTTCTCCACAAAGGGTTTTAGGAATTCTCTTGCAGGGCATTAAAATTACCCTTAAAGTCTCCTACCGCTTCCACTTTCTCTTGAATCATCACTTTGCAGGCGGATATTACCGGGCATTCCTTTATTGGATTCCCCGCCTCAAAAATCACACACACCTCCTCTATCAGCGCTCGAGTGGAGCCAAATGTTTCTCTTCCTCTCAATTCGACCACGCCTTTCAACCTCTTAGCAAGTTGGTTAATTTGAATATTTAACTCGGCTTCTTTATCTAAATGGTAGAGTCTGTACACTGAAGGAATTACAGACGTTTGTCGAGAACGGTTTTGGGTGTTTGGATCAGATGTGTCCCTTGCTTGAGTAGTCTCGATGACATACTTAAGGTGAGCCTCGGTATCGTCCACGTCTAACCCTAGAAATTCCTCAGAGCACATGGTTTTAACGAGTTGTTTAGAACTTAAACATATCCCATGATGGAAAAAAATGAGTCTCCATTTCTCAAAACTGTGGTGTGGGCACATATTAAGAAACTCGTTAAAACGCTCCCAACATCTATTGAAGGGCTCATTCTCTTGTTGTTTAAACTTTTGAATTTGAGATTTTATGGAATTGGTTCGATGTTGGGGAAATAATTTCAGGAGAAACTTAGATTTCATATCTCTCGAGGTTCCAATCGAGTTCGGTGCCAAAGACCATAGCCAAGTCTTGGCCTTATCCTTCAGGGAGAAGGGGAAAAGTTTGAGGAGTATGATATCTTGGGGGCACGCTTGAAAGCTAAAAAATTCTCATACCTCTTCGAACTCGCGAATGTGGTGGTATGATTTTTTCGACTTTAGACCATGGAATGTAAGAAGATAATGAATCATCCCATTGTAAAAGTGAAATTGCCCCGCATTATACGGGAATATAATGCATCCTAGAGTGACGGTTCACTAGAGATATAAGAGGTCTCTTATGGGACGATACCGCATCTCACCCCTCACAAGTACCATAACTAGCGTTGTTTGACATCGTTCTGTAACACCCCGTGTTTTTATTAAATATTTTTATTAATTAATTGGAATTTTTGAGAAAAATAAAATTTTGAATTTAATAATTTTTATTGGCTAAATATGTTGTTTATGATTTTAGAAGAATAAAACTTCAAGCGGAATTAAAATCGGAGTTAAAATGGATTTTACAATTTTTGTCCCTTATAATTTTTTGGACGAACTGCCAGATTTTAGGCATGATCGATCGATCGATGCCTGGTGGTAGATCGATCGACCCTCCCAAAAAACGTGAGTAGTAAGCTGTTTTTAGTATTTGTGTTGGATTAGGACTCCTAATCACTATATAACCTTGTTAATCCGTAGGGGGACTTCTCATAATCACTTTTTCTCCAGTTTTTCACCAGAGAACACTTCCATATATTTTTCCACTCACCCATAATCATCAACCTTCTTCATTATCAAGATTTTTGTCCCAAGTTTTGGGAGGCTTAATTGGGGTTTAATCAAGTTGGTTCAAGAACACTCTTTTGCTAATTTTTCGCAAGGAATCCAGATTTCTAATCAGATTTTTAACACGATCTTTATAAGCATGAATATTATATTCTTTTTCTTTAGTATTATGCGTTTTAAGTGTCGCCTAAAGACTTAATTACATGTTTTCTTAAAAATAATTAGTAACTTAATTAGAAAAATGGATACTAATTATGGGTCTATTTTTATAAAATCTTTTAATCTGAATAATATTCATAACCCTTTGGGTACGTAGGATTCATGAGTGATTTTGGGTTTTATTGGTGTAGGTTGCATGTAAAAAAATCCTAGCTTTAAAATAATTGACTTTTGGGTGCGTATAACTCATGTAATACATGTAGAGATAATAAAATTTGGTTTTTGATGTATATATGATGAAAACTTGGTATATTTAATTTAAAATAATTAAATGAGCTTATTTGGGTATTGTTGACGTTGTGATAATTAAATTAAAGATTTAATTGAATTGGACTATCATGCCCAGTTTTATACGTTGACTAATTATTCTTGTTGGTATGACTTGTTGGTATTATTAAATATCATTGTGACGACGGGTTGTTGGGTATTATTGTTCTCCTTATATTTTAGAATGCCTTCTAGGAATGGGACTAGTGAGGGAAAATTATCACGATTTTATTGTGTTCGGGGTGGGTTGATTTTTATTACTTTATCGTCGTTATGCTAGTCTAGGTATGAGACTTGGTTATGATTTATGTTAGAAAATCCTCCTATACATAGGTTAGGACGTATTGATAACTTGGGGACCCTTAGGTACGGGGCTAAGGGGTATTTTGAGGATCTCACATCGATTAAAGGGTGTGGTGTTTATAAATTATGAATTGAGAAATTGAGAACTAACACCTAAGATAATAAGACGGGTATTAAAATATATTGGCAACATAATCAGCGAGGGCCGATAGTTTAAACGGGCCAGCCAACGTTTTATGTCGTGTCGTGTGTGGAACCTTGTCAATCAGCGAGGGCCGACAGTTTAAACGGGCCAGCCGACATTTTGACGAGTGGATGTGTATTTTGGTGGAGAAATCACCCGAGGTGGGAGGACCACCATAATAAAATGAGGTTATAATAAAAGTTGGCTAATTTAATTAAATTAACATCGTGGGACTTGGGAATTTAAAATCATATTGGTGTGCCTTTATAAATGAGATTTTTACGGATAGTTAGTGGTTTATATTTATCGCGTTTAAATTAGTCCTTTTAATTTAAAATATTCTACTGTGATATTCATTGCGTATAATGCTATTGTCTGGATTCAAGGATCCTATTTTAGGGGAGTAGTGTGTATTCTTGCTCGGGGCTTTGGCTCTGACCCATACGTTGACTAATCTTTTTCAGGATTAGAATTGGAGAAGCTACATTCTAAGGACATTTTTATCCGTTATCAATTGTATGTCATACGCCGTTACACCATTGAAGATATTCAAGCTTTCATTGTCATCAATGGATCCGAATATCAAAGAAATCAAGGAATAAATTTTCTGGACAGCCGGACCGGTCCGCCTATTTTAAAAAGGAATCGGTCCGCCCCGGACTGATTCACCTCTTTTGGAAAAAGAACCGGTCCACCCCCAGATCGATCCGCCCTATACTCGGATCGATCCACTTTGATCAGAACCAGTAGACCTCGAATCGAATGCGAACCGAAGAAGCTTCTTGAGAAAACGAACCAGTTTGACCTCGGATCGATCCGCATCCATAGCGAACCGGTCCGCCTGGGATAAATTCGAGCAGATCGTGGAGAGATTTTTCTGGCCCAGTATTTTGTTATTTAAACCAACTTCAGTGATGTATTTTGCAAGACTTATAGAGACGATTTTCAGAGTCCCAATACTCTAAGTCTTAATCTTCATGAGTTCACTAACTCATGTTTAATTCACATAACCTTGCCATATCTGTATGAATCACTTAGCAACCCAAGAACACACTTTTGTTTGTTCATACCCTTGTGGAGAAGTCCGACCTTCTTCTTCATTGCTGCCCTCCTGGAAAGGGAAACTTCCAACCGCCGGCTACAGATCCGACGCCTGCGGGTAATTCTGTGTCACTGTATTTTTCATTGTAATCCGAGACAATTGTATGTTACAATATTATAATGAAAATAAATGGTTTTTCCCCTTTGGGGGATTTTTCCTCAATTGTGTGTGTTTGATCATACTAGCATGTTTTACATCTTATTCAATAACACCTAGTTGCATGTTTAGGGTTTAATTGGGTTATAGTGAGTTTAATTATATAATATCTCTATTTGAATGCACGCGCAATTCTTTCAAATTGGTATCAGAGCAGGTTACGCTAATTTATTGCGTATTTCTATTTTCTGCAAAATTGTGTGATATTGATTTTTGTTAAAATCAGTTTTGTGAAAAATCGCAATTTTTCAATGGATCGCCCATTTAATGAGGAACCTATTTTTGAAAAAGTTAACGACCATGCTGAAAAATTAAAAAGTTTGAATTTGAAACTTTGCAAAAGAATTAAAGTTTTGGAAAAAGAAAATTCTCTCTTTAAAAGTAAGATTGAATATTTGCAAGCGTTTGAAACTCAAAATGATATTTGTCGTGAGAACTTTGGTAATTTGTGTATTGATTTTGATTCTTTGAAAATTGCCAAAAAGAAGAGTAATGGGAGAGTCCTTATTTTAGAGAAAGAATTAGAGGACTTAAAAAATTCTAGGGTTCCCGTTTGTGCCATCGAGGTTAAAAAATTAATCGGTGATTTTATGGCACATGAAAAGACTCTTAGGGATAAGTTTGTGTTAAATGAGGGTGAGCGCGATAAAATATTAAGTTTAATTGAAAATTTGAAAAAGAAATTCCTGTCTTTGGAAGAGTCTAATTCTTTGCTTGAGTAAAAAATTTTGAAGTTAAAAAATAATTTGACAGACTCAAGTAGGTTTGATAGTGATGGTAATGGCTCATCGTGTTCTCATACTTCTAATGCTAAAGCCAAAACCATTATTTATTTTAGAGGGTCAACTAATTCCAAGGATGTTAGAAAAGATCACACTTTAGGTGTCGTTCCACCCGTTTACACATGTTTATATTGTGGTAGAAAAGGTCACCTTGGGAGATTTTGTCTTGATCTTGGAAGAGGTCCTAGGAATTCGAAGTCTAGTGTTTTGTTGGTTCCCAAAACCCCGTGTCGACGTGTTACATCCACTTGGGTTAGGAAATCACTTTTGGATACGCTAGATTTTAGAATAGTTGATTCTCATTTGCTTGCACATGATTCTTCTCTTGCCATATCATATAGATGATTGTGTTCGGATGTTTGTCATACACTAGTTGTGGTTTCATGATATATATTTGCTAGTGTAATGACATGTACTTTTTGTATATATTTTTTGTTTTGAAATTTTTTGAAAAATACAAAAAGATTTTTTTTAAAATAAAATTTTGAAAAATCCAAAAATATTTTTTATTTGCACCATTTATGGATGCGCATTTACGATAGCCAAGTCACAATTTCATTCCATTTATCCATGTGACTTTTTGATAGAGATTTGAGACGCTACATCATTTCATCCATGTGCTTTACATTGTTTGGAGTCTTTGAGATGTGATTAGTGATATCTTTCTACATGTTTGACTCCTATCTCCTTTATTGCACACATGCACGGCTATATGTGATTGTTGTACTTGTATATATCATATTGGCTTAAGTGTTTCCATCTCAATTCTGTCTATACAATGTACAATGTGCGATAAAACTTGACAAGACCGGAATGCATGTAAAAACCGTTTTGGTGAGACAGTGTGTTTAATTAAGAACGGGGAGGGGCTGCGAAAGGTAATTATCTATTCTTTGTGCAAAATCCACCATTCAGAAGGACCTAAAAAATGGAGGAATTTTATTATCCGAGGTCTAAAGAGATCGAAAATATTTAAAGGCAATAAAAAGAAATTCATGCCAAATTATGGGCCATTAGGGTTTCACCATCAATTCTCCAAAGTTTGAGAATTTAGATTACCTCTATTCAAAATATATATTTGAGGGAGTTTAATTGGAGAATTTAAACGGTTTGCACTTCCTTGAAAGTCCTAAAAAAACATGAAATCGTTTTGGACGTTATTGGTGTGGAAATCACTTTGAGCTTTGATTTGTTGATTTGTTTTAGTCAATGTCTCATATTTCATTTTTTTTCCACCAAAGGAAGATTTTGAGTTCATTCGTTAGGAGTATCCGATATTCATCTTGGACATATGTCATGTTTGTATGCATTGATTTTCCTATCGAATTTGATCACACCCATTCGTTTACGCTATCATCGACTTGGTTGTTTTGTGGTGTGATTTTTGTTTGCTATGTAAATTTTTAAAAAAATAGTAGTTTATTCCTTGTGACACCCCGACTTTGTTTGTTTGATTTATTCTTCTCATTTGTGTATTTGGGGATATCATAAAAAGGGGGAGAAAGAATTATCATATTATGGGGGAGGTTTGAGTTTTTAAGAGTTGATAAAGTATGCTTTCATCATATATTGGTATTTATGTTTATCTCATTTCAAACTCGATACGTCACTTGGTATTGGCTTTGTCTCATGTGTGTAGGTACTACTTTGATGATCTCTGAATTGCACACCCTAATTCCTGAAGAGTTGAAGAACAAACGATGAAGTCTTATTCATTTGTACCTTTTCAGTTTTGGGTTCATGGAAGGGTAGATTTGTATAGGCATTTTGATATTTGATAATTCGGATGTTTTTATGTATTTACCGGCATAGTCATAGGGGGAGATTTGTAAGGACATTTTTATCTGTTATCAATTGTATGTCGTACGTCGTTACACCATTGAAGATATTCAAGCTTTCATCGTCATCAATGGATCCGAATATAAAAGAAATCAAGGAATAAATTTTGTGGACAACCGGACCGGTCCGCCTGTTTTAAAAAGGAATCGGTCCACCCCAGATCGATCCACCCTTTTTGGAAAAAGAACCGGTCCACCCTATACCCGGACCGATATGATTTTCTCTGAAACCAGTAGACCTCGGATCGAATGTGAACCGAAGAAGCTTCTTGAGAAAACTAATCGGTTCGACCTCGAACCGATCTGCATCCAGACCAGACCGGTCCGCCTGGGATAAATTTGAGCAGATCGTGGAGAGATTTTTCAGGACCAGTATTTTGTTATTTAAACCAACTTCAGTGATGTATTTTGCAAGACTTATAGAGACTATTTTCAGAGTCCCAATACTCTAAGTCTTCATCTTCATGAGTTCACTAACTCATGTTTAATTCACACAACCTTTCCATATCTGTGTGAATCACTTAGCAACCCAAGAACACATTTTTGTTTGTTCATACCCTTGTGGATAAGACCGACCTTCTTCTTCATTGCTGCCTTCCTGAAAAGGGAAACTTCCAGCCGCCGACTACAGATCTGACGCCTGCGAGTAATTTTGTGTCACTGTATTTTTCATTGTAATCCGAGACAATTGTATGTTACAATATTATAATAAAAATAAATGGTTTTACCCCTTTGGGGGATTTTTCCTCAATTGTGTGTGTTTGATCATACTAGCATGTTTTACATCTTATTTAATCACACTTAGTTGCATGTTTAGGGTTTAATTGGGTTAAACTAAGTTTAATTATATAATATCTCTATTTGAATGCACGTGATCTTTCATGCATAATATTTTTGGAGATTATCGTTTGGAGGTGCAACTGGAACGGATTTACTTTGTTGTTTTATTTTAGCTTAGACTTTCCTTTCAGTCGTATTTCATTATGAGACTCAGTTTAGAGAGTTATTGGGCCATTTGGTTCCAAAGTTGTTATGGGATTTATTTTAGTTATTCGGAGTTGGATATTTATTCAGATTTTTAATTAATCATTATTGGAGATTGGATTTTCAAAGTTAGCATGTGATCGATCTTTTATCTCTTAGTTGTTTATGATCATTGGAGGTTGATTCAATTATTTATCTTATGGATTGATTTATTTATATCTCATATCTGTCTCATGCTAAGAATGGTATTTTATTTACTCACGACCGACTTAGTTTTGGTGGCGACCGACGCCAGATTTAGGTGGGGTGTGACACGTGCAATCTCTTAATGACTCGATATCCTCACTCGATGCCCTAGACGTGTGAATTAAAGTGTGATTCGTGATGGAGTTGGGAAGTTCAGGAGGTGGAACCCAAAACTGCGGAACGTGAGGGGTGTGTGGGCTATCGGGATTGTACTATACTATAGGATTTTCGTGAATTCTGGTAGGAGTAGACTCAGGAGTTGGTTTAGGGTTTTGCATGTAAGGATTTGGGAGATTCTATTTTTTTTCTTATTATTTTTTTTGAATTTTGGATTTTATGATTTTTTTGGCCTTTTAAGAATTAAAGTCAAATTTGGGATTAATTCGACCTAACTTAATGTCTACTTAGACCTTGACAACGACACTAAAAACTTGACTGGACTTTAAAAGTGTGTCTCTAATGCGTGTGATTACAGCTCAAGTGCAAGCCGATCGCTCAAGTAATAATCCGATAAATTGCGTGTCGAACTCATGGACTAAGACGTAAGACATGATGACGAGTTGGAAAGACGATTAACCTTTCTATTGACCAGAAAAAGAAGGAAAAGATGATTTTTTTAACTTTCCTATCGACTAATGCAATCTAATTACACTAGTAGATGAATTACGCAATCGAAAATAACGAAGAGAGTGTAAATCAATGTGGGAAAATGGAGTTAGGGTACACTCCCTCGAACCGTCGGTAATTACATAGAACATAAAAACTTCAAAAACCTAATTCTCAATTCAAAGAATCATCAACTACTCTCTTAGAATTTGAAATGTGTGGATTTTACTCCTCACAATATCAAATAAATTTTTTTATTTGACGAGAATGACAAATTATCGAAACTCGTATTGTATCCTTAAACATTTCGGTTACCTAGGGCAAATGGAATTAAAAGACCTACAATATTTATTTCGGTAATAAATAAAGCCTTTGATATGGTAATTAAATTTTATTCGCTTTTAAATCCATTTGCAACACCTTGGTTGGGTTCATGTACCCCAACCCGCCAATAGCTTAGCTGGACATGGTTACGTGGGTAATAAATGAAGTTACAATGTTGCATGCGATTGAAATCATGATGAACATATATCTAAGAATGCATGGAGTTTTTAAAATCCTAGAAAATAAATAAAACATGCAAATAAAAAGATCATGCAAGAATAAAGCAGAGGGAACAAACTTGCTATATTAAATCTTGATAAGAAATCCACAAAAGCGTAATCTTAATGTCGGAATTCAAAACTATGGTTCTTGCCTCCTTCTCCCTCTATGCCGAGGTTAAAACTTAGTCTAATATCAAACCACAACATTACATTATCGTTTTTGCAAGAGTCCTAACTTAATACGACTTCTAAGAAAAATCAACAGTAAAAGTAAATTCGCACATCAGGTGAGTCGAACCGATTCGGGTGCATAGACGAACCTGTTCAGACTCGAACCGGTATGGGTTCAGTTCTGGAAAACTCTCTGCATTTGCTTGCTTGCTTGAATTTTCTTTTGTTTTGGATTTATTTCTCAACTTTGAATGCTCATACTTTCTTCATCGTAGCTCGGAATTGGACGTTGTTTCTTCCAGTATTCTTTCAATTTTAAGCTCTTCAACTTTCTAGTTGGATCCACTTCCGGATTAAGGCTGAAAAATTATTAAAATGCCCTTTAATCTCCTTCCTTTGGTTTCTTTCACTGTTTCGATTTCTCTCTCGCACTAACTTGCATGAAATATATGTAAAACAAATGAGAGATATGCAAAACATGAAAGTCTCACCATGGAGGGTTAGTGGCATAAATATGAGATAAGTCCAAGTCAATTACAATGCATGGGATCATAAAAGGACCAGAATTAAGGGGATAAATATGAAAAATTTATGCCTTATCAGTTCTCACAAATATCTTTTATATATATATATACACAACCTCAAGTTTTTCATTAATCGTCAATTGTAAATAATTAAAAAATCACCTATTATAAATAATTAAATATTCATGATTCAAAGTAAAAATCAAAATTTGTTTAAAGACTCATCAATAAACGTTTATCATACTACCATTACTGAGAAATAAACACGATAAATACAAAATACTAATCCACCTTAGTCATCATATCCAAGTTCTTTCAATTTTTTCCAAAAGGCAGATGTCATTTCTATATTCATAATTCTGTTCATCACAATACAAAAAATCTTGATACAACTTGTCGAGCATAACAAAAAATAGCATAATTGAGTAAAAAAAAACGAGAAACCTAGTTATAGAGGAATATTACATGTGTAGTTCTCCAGTGCAATAGGAGGTGTGGCAAAAAAGGGTATGAAATAAAGAAGAAATAGTTAGAGTATAAGAAGAGAATTTTTTACATTTCATGTGAAAGAGAAGGAATCGGAAGAGGTTGGTAGACGAAACGTTATTTCTGATGGAAGAGAGAGAGGGGGGATTTATTATGAGTGTCGATATATAAGATAGATGGAGGGTAGTATTTGATATAATTATGATTGACATGTGGCACAATATTGTGAGGAGACACCATTTTTATATTATTATATAAGATCATTTTCAAATAGTAATAAAATATTTTGTTTTGGCGAGATCCATATCATAAGATACTATACTTATTGCTGTTTGCATGTGATTTAGGAGTTTATTTTAGACTCAAAACATTTTTCTTACCATGTACCAAACATAAATACCCAAAATTATATAGGCTTTATAATCTAAGCTCCCAACACACTGTGCATGGGCAGGTGAATGCAAGTACGAGTGCGTCTAAACATGAATTTTCAAAATCGTGAGATTTGATAGCGCCAAGCGTTTATATATTTTAATATATAAATATTTATATTTAATATACATATAAAATTGAAGCTTTTCATTCGATTTGGACTGGTGAAGCTATTAATTGTCATATTTTTATCTAGGTTTTGAATTTATTCCTCTCTTATATATATGTAGATGACACGTGTTTTGTCATGATTGGAGTCCGTCTCTCTAAGCTGAGTTAATACCTCTTTCTCCATCATATTTCACTCGCAAGCGATCAAAACCACTTTGTCTTCCCTTCTATTGGGCTCTCTATTTGCATGTGAAATGAAGGAGTATAGTGGTCTCTTCAAGATCATTTATAATTCACTCGATCTACGTTTCTATCTTCAATAAAAACCATAATCAAACTCATTCCAATCAAATAACTATCTGCACTAGGTAACTATGTTCGAGCCTCTCTCTCTTTCATCGTTATATTTAAATATTCTTGATTTATATTTAATTAACGAAGATTGTAGTTTGATGTATATATGCATCCTTTTATATCTGTGTATATATACATTTGGTGGAAATAGGGTTGTTAATTCATTCTCTAATGGAATTTGGTTAATCAGGAGTTTTATGCATCTCTGAATGTGTAGTATGTAAGTCTTGCTTGCGTAGTTAAAATTTGAAATTATTTCCCATAATCTGTTACTATATGATTTTAATTATTCTCAATTTTTTCACACTGAAAGTTTTGTATTCTACCATTGCTTCACCTTCATCCCATCATGTATGACATGTCTTCTCTTTATTATTCTACGATTTCTTTGGCCACCTCCGTACCATTCGCTCTTAAAAAACTTCTTTTTGAGACGGTATTCCATCAATCTTAAAAGGTACTCAAGTCATCCCAAATATTTTTAGTACTCTATTTGGGATGACTAAGGGGGTCTTATTAGCACCCCACGTTAAATACTTTTTGAGACGATAACTAAGCCGTCTCAAAAAGTCATCATTTATGGGATCATTTTGAGACGACAAGAAAAATGTCTTTAATAACTGTTTTTTTTAGACAACAACAACAGTCGCAAAAGGTTTTTTTGAGACTGAAATTAAGCCGTCTCAAAAGCTCATCATTTATGGGATCCTTTTGAGACGACAAGGATGCCGTATTTAATAATTTTAACATAAAAGTTAGAATTACATCCATTCCAGCATAATATAATAAAAACAAACCACATTCTATACTTTACATTCATTCCAACATATATTCTATGTAATCATAAACAAATCCTGTTAAAATTAATATATAACATCTTTGGCTCCAATTTCAACATACATAACATACAATTTCCTATTCAACTATAATAATAGTTCATACAAGTAAAATATCTCTACACAATCAATAATTTCAACATCGTATTCACCAACCTAAATCAAGGTAGCTTCAATCAAAACATCAAAGGTAATAATAAGTTTTTAAAATATTTCACTTATCTCATTAGAAAAATTAAAAATCCATCCACTCCTAACATATAATGATGTCAACAAAGTAAACCCACGGTCTTGAAGCATACAACCTCCAATAAAATGACTTCAATGATTTTTCTTGTCCCTAAAAGGTTTTCACCCGCAATTAGATTTATTTAGTGTCAATTACCTTAAACAAAGAAGATTTTTATAATAGTTCCTATAGATGATAATCTTTAAAAACATTATCAAATTTGTTAATCTTCATATTAATTACCTTAAAAAACCCTTTAGATTTTAAAAAAAAAATTGACTAAGTCTTCTTCGTTTATTAATGAAAACTAACCTGTTTAAACATAAAAAGTAACTAAAAAGAAACCATAACAATACCCACAACACTGTAAACAAGTAACTTGAAAAGGGAGAATTCCCCCCCCCCCCCCCCCCCCCCCTCCCCGAAAAATGTTAAAATATATACGATATCCTAAGGGCAGAAAATCTTGATACATGTATCCTACGTAATCCTCCCTCACAACACTGTATCTAGTGAAGAATAAGTTACTTGACAGTGGGTATAGGCCAATTGGCTGAACTGCTTATATATGTGTTGATCTTCTTTTTTATCTCTTTTACTACACTTTAATTATTTATAATCATACCCAATTATTGTTCATGTTCATATCTTACCTGAGCTCATCTTATTGGATGGTTGTTACTTTTAGTTTGACATCTGTAAGCAATCACATAGAATTATGAAATTTCATCATAAAGCAATTTATATCCATAGACTAAGAGTATAATTTAGTATAATCTCCATTTGTATAACCCAAACAGTAAGATATATGCGATATCATAATAAACATAATAACGTGACATAATATCCTCATATAACATGTCCATTATTGGACTTAGTAAAGCTACATAATTCTCATAAATGACACGAAGAGTTCAACCTTTAGGGAAATTCTCGTGCCTTTATCGGTAAATCATAAGCGGCCTCGCACTTAACGGATATAAAACATGCACAAATAAAAGAATGGGGGGATTGATACGTAGTCACACCGTCATATACTTGCATACCAAACCACCCGATGGATCAAGTCATCCACGTATCCCCATCGTGAGATCACGATAAAATAAACGCACGATAAATATTGACCTCCACACCACCAGTTACATCATCCAGGGGTGCAGTACCCAGTCCTACAATCCATTTAAATCCACAACCTCAGTCAATAGAATCCCCACGAGCCTAATATGTACATATGGTATGTTTTCATCCAACACAGATATATACAAAACAATATATAACTGAACAAAAGGCCCACAAACACCAATCCAAAAATCCTAACTAAGACCCAATAAAAGGGTTAACCCCAAAACCTTTCTAACCTACCACCTAAAAAAATCCCGCAAGCGTGACCTACATAGGCGCATTCGCGGCCCAAGGTGGCGTGTCTCCATGTCTGAAACTTTGGTTAAATGATAGAATGATCATATTTGACCATGAAATTTTTCGTATTAATTTTTTCATTATAATTTTTCTTTTTGTCTTTGGATAATATTGTTTACCACTATTTTCCAAAGTATGTTTGAACTTATGTGTGAATTATTTTCCCCAAACATGTCCTTGTAAATACACGAGGACATTTCTTTTCATGTTATAACTCTTAAAATTTTATCAATTATTATACGAAAAATAAATCTAAAATATTAACCAATGTATTAACATCAACATATTTTTACTTGTTATTGGTATTCTATTACCTATTGAACCCTACCTTCATTGTGTGGGCCTAATTACTAGTAAGTTGGGTGATAAACCTCATTTTACTTTGTCAAAATTAAATATTAGGATGAATCTAACCCATACACGAGATTATGAATGAATTCATTAAAAAGATTTCAATCTCTGTCTCTCTAAAAACAAAATCAAAATCAAAATCTAATTCATGAAGTGATCAAGCTACTCTTTATCCTCAAAATAGGGAAACAAATTTGTCCTAATACAAATTAACATCCCCCAAACCAAAACACCACATTGTGATAACAATCCGAGTTATTATCACATCTTCTTCATCATCAGCAGCTCATTAGAAACAAATTTTAATTTTTTCCAGCACGTGGTGACAACCTCTTAATAACACACTTGTAGATACTCTCCATGTACACTTCACACTACTTACATGTAGGATAACTTATACCCACATGTTGCACAAACCACTTAGAATATCCATGTTTAGGTGTCATTAACACACACCTCCACTTATCACACTTGTATATATCCATGCTCACTCACACTTGTCACACACCACTTGTAATTAATCCATGCTTAGGTTCACGATCACGCACTCACTTATAGATATTCACACATCACTCACTCTCACACAACCATGCTTAGTATAATCTTCATACTCTATGCTAAATTTACTTTTTTACTCTTACATTCTTCCCCATTAGCATAATGGTCATCATGCCAAATAAAATACTCTCTCCATAATATACTAATCAATAATAATACATTTTGCACACTACATCACCAAAAGCATACAGGCGCTGTTCCGGCAAGTGGCAGTTATCCAAAGCAATATGACTCTCACCTTCCATTGGCTAAGTACCTTCGACGTATATCGAATGGTTTTCCCGTATTGTACCGCTCGAACGAAGTCATGACGGGAGGCATAGAGCAGGGAACTCGTTCACATACGTCGATTATACGGAATTCACTCTCACACATTCTGTCCCCACGAGGTATATAGTGAGGCAATTCATGTACACTCGGGTATATCAAATGGCTTGTCCACATGTACTGATTGCCCTCAAAAGAAAGATGTGTATCGTGGAAGTCATGCCAAAGGGGGGAACCCTTCCAATTAACCCAACAACTGCATACCCTCATATAGGCGTCAAACCTAGGACACTCATATTTAGTTTGCCGATTACTACCCGAAACTCTGTCGAAATGATGGGCCAGCATGCCACCCAAAATTTCGTGCAATTTCGTCTTTTTTTTAAAACGAGACCCTATCCATGAGTCTGGTAACAAATCCAACCGTGTTTTGCATATACTTTTTCAAACCCCATTTTCCCAGGCTCAGGTCCCATCCGACATTTCTTTTTGCATTTAGGTAAACCTAATACAAGTAAAAACATAATAATAATAATAATAATAATAATAATAATAATAATAATAATAATAATAATAATAATAATAATAATCATGATGAAACCCTTTTCTTGTTTTTCCTCTTCCTTTACCAAAGGTGTCAAAAATATTTTTCCCCTCTTTTATCAAAATGCAAAAAGCATTTTCCTTCTTTTTATCATAAATGTTAAAAACATTATTCCTCCTTAATACCCGAAATTTTTTTCCCTCCTCTTTTCCAAAAATATCAAAAACATTATCCTCCTATAATAAAAGACTTTCCCTTTTCTCTTTAAAAAATAAATTCGAATCATTTCTCCTTCTCATATCGATCGTATACCCGACCCTTGGCCTGGCTCTCTATTGGCTTTGGTCTTCTATCGAACCATCCCGAGGCTCCCTCAGTTCTCCCGCTACTTCTTCTGAGTCTAGAATCCACTTTTACCCACTATCCAAGGAGAACGCCGTCCAAGTACCGAATGTGCAGTCTGATTTGATGATGGTTCTAGCCCAACTTACCACCAAGATTGACAACCTTCTAATCGAGGTTCATGAGATGCAGTGAAATCGAGTCCCTATTCTCGAAGAGATCGAGGTCGCCTTCCCTCGTGCTATGGGTTCGCCCTCACCTGAGCCTATTTAGGTCCCGAAAGAATATCTTCACACTATACGTGCCCCTCCTGCCAATGGGCCACCACCAACTCAGTTACATATGCGGGATCTTGCCCATCCAAGGGCTAACCTACTAGTGGCCATTGATTCAAAGGAAGAAGAGTTGAACATGGTCAAGAGGGACCTTAAGATGTTGACCAAAAAGTTTGACTAAGTTTGAATCTTTGGGAACTACATGGATTACATCCATGTGTCTCTCTATCCTAAAGTAAGGCTACCAAAAACGTTCAAGATGCCCAACATTGAGAAGTTTGGGGATAGTGGCCCCGCAATTGTTCATCTTCAAAGTCATCACCGAGCCATGACTCTCCTAGGCGCATTCGACGAAATAATGGCCCAAATGTTCCAATAGATTAAGATGGACAACTCTCTTCGCTAGTTCTTATCCCTCGAAGAATCCAGAATTCGCAGTTGGGAGGATGTTGCTCGTGAGTTCATGTCAGAGTATAAATACAACGAGGATTTGGAGGCTACCCACTGTGATTTAGAACTTCTCAAACAAAATCTCGGGGAAACTGTTAGTAATTTCATTGCAAGATGGAAATAAAAAGCAAGTCAACCGACCTTCTGAGGAAGAGCAAGTCAGTATTGTGAAGAAAAACTTCTTACCCCACGTCCAAGCGATGATTGGAGGACAGTACTACCCCCATTTTTGAACCCCCTAAGAAGCAGGAGTGGAGATTGAAGAAAGTATTGTCAAAACAAAAGTTGAGCCGAAGAAAGTATTCAGACATTTCACTCCCTAAAAGTATTAGAAGCCTACTTATAATGAAGTTTCAACCATCAATAACATCTCTCAGCCTGCACTAGAAAGCCTCCCTAACCCACTTGAAAAGGAATACACCAATCTTCACGCTCCCCTTTCCAAAGTTTACCAAGCCCCCTTGAGCTGAAATCTTATCAAGCCAATGGACCCTGTCCATTACCAAACCCACTTCCAAGAAATTTCAAACCTAATTACCATCATGATTTCCATCAAAATTTCGGCCATACCACTGATCAGTACTTTTATCTTTAAAATATAATCTAAGGTCTGATTAACTATGGTATCATCGCCCCACCAACCAATCCTAAACCAAATACTACCCACAATCCACTCCCAAATCATGCAAATGCTATCGTCTTAGAAGAAGATCCTGAATTTGATACATCTACCCAAATTGTACCTAGTAAATCATCCATTATACCCATATATTCCCCTAAACCCCTCAAAGTTTGCCCATATTTTCTCCTACACCCTACCTGTTTTTCTGATCAGTCAGTGTCACTTCTTACTAGAGCATGCCTTGCTATTCGTACTCATTTTGGAGGGAAAGATATGGAATTATCAGCAATATTAAACCAACTTCTAGAGTTCGGGCTGAAATTACCCTCAGAGATGGTCATTAACTGCCATAGATTTAGTACACTATTCTTGGAAGCTCAAAAATGGGCTCGAGAGTTAGATGATTGGGCGGTACCAACAAATGAAGTCAGCTTAAATGATGTCGTCTAGATCATGGCAGACTTGTTTCGACAGATCAGTGAAATTTGTAGTATTTTCGAGCAACTCGATGCTTTGGACCTCCAAGGGTGCCTAGTCCCTTCGCTTCTACATCTCCCCATTGAGTGTGATGATCTATACAAAGAGGCCACTTAAGTTATAGAATGCATTGACTTATCGTGGAAGGATGGTGTCGTTGCCACCGTATGGGGGGACGAATTAAATAGTTCAAATGAAGAGAAAAACCCAAAAGACTAGACCGGTTGTTAGTATATGTGGAATGATATCGTTTAAGGAGCTATTATAAGAGATTAACAAGGTGGTGAAACAACCCGATATAGATGAATAAACAAGGCTTCTATTTTTTTCCCTCTTCTATGAATCATATGACTAGATCAGGGAGGCATTATCAGGTTTTAAACCGGTAATAAATAACGATCGATAAGGGGAAAGGTGTTAAGAAATTCCCTATGCCAGAAATAACCCTCGAGGAGATCAAGATCCTCGATCAGTTGAAGAAAAATCAAGCTAACACAACTCCGTGGGGGCTCTTTATTAACTGCACTAAAATGCCTTGATTAAACTACTTACCGGGCCCATAGTCCCTTCTTCCACTAAGCAAGAAGAAGCCATGAATCTAGTCGGATCTCTAACCTCTACTAGAATACTTTCTTTCTCCGAAGAGGAAATCCCTAAGTTTGGTCCAAATTACAGCTATACTCTTAACATCTCTGTTGAAGTCATGGGAAAACCATTCCACTTTCGCTCATCGACAATGGATCAGCTCTTAATGTTTGGCCATTGAGAACCCGCAACTGCTTGGGATTGAAAGTGAGCGACCTTGCTCCAACCTCTACCGTGGTGCATGCTTATACTTATCGGGAAGTGATGGGATCCAAAAACCTTATAATAGGGGCTGGCCCTATAAATCTCGTTACAGAATTCTAAGTCATCGACATCCTGGATTATTTTAACCTATTACTAGGATGACCACGACTTCATAGTATCTAGGGTGTGTCTTCTTCCCTCCATCAGAAACTGAAGTTTTTTGCTAATAGGCAGGTCATCACCATCCTGGGTGACGATGATAATATTGAGAATGCAAACACCAATAATTCGGTACTAGAGATACAACATAGGGTAAATGATATGCTTCTATCAAGTTTTCGTATCGAATCGCTTCCACTCCCTATAGCGGATGATTTTAATTATAGAGTTTGTCCAGAACACAACCCCTATGATAATGTCAATATGATACAAATGTTTAAAAGCATGCACTTTATGCCCAGACTGGGGCTGGGATGACGACAATAGGAAATACTAGAACCCATGGTATTGTAGAAAGACTTTCCTCCATGTGGCATGGGTTATCAACCATCAGCAGAGGAACTCAGAATGCTCAGCCAATATTGATTTAAGAGAAGTCTAGAAAGTACCAAGACTGTCTCAGGGGATTCCTAAGATGGAAGATTTATCAAAGAGGGCGAATATTTCCCTTTTTACGGCTTTCTCGAACCATGGTATGATCATGTGGACAAGAAGATGAATCCAGGAGTGGAGATTTTCTTCCAAGACATTTACTCATGGGCTGAAGATTCCCAGCATCATGTGCAACCGCTCGTTGAGAAGATTATAGCTGATACCAATAATATTAAGGGAAGTGACTATGATGATTCATTCAATTTTCAGACACTGGGTTCGATACTCTGCATGGTCCACTCAGCCACTACATCATCAGACCCATCCCTTTTAATCAAATTTGTTAATGCACATCTCCTCAACTGGGATGTTATACCAGTTCCACCCGCTTAAATACAACCCAACTCAAATGTTTATCCCATTTCCTCTTCTTTTGTTGTTCTTCTCTATTCTGATCATAATGTAATCGATACCTCCTTTGATGAGGTTCTTAACTTTGTTTTTCCCAACAATGAAATAAATGAAGATTTTGAGTATCTTTTTGGGCCTTACATTAATTGTCTTGATTCTAATCAAACTCTTGATGATGATGATTTTGCAAATGAATAATTCTTAAATGATCTTAATAAGGTCAATAATAAATAACATAACCGCATTCAAATTAATGAAAAAGAAACTGTTGTTATTAATCTCAGTTCTAGTAGTCAATTGTGCGAGATTAGGATAGGGTCTATCCTTGATGAGCAAGAGCGCACGTAACTCAAGGAATTACTGAAGGAATTTTTAGATGTCTTCGCATGGTCTTAGAACCACATGCTGGACATTGATATCAAGATAACTCAGCACAAGATTCCAATGCTCCAAGAATGCTAATCAGTCAAACAGAAACTGCGTATGATCCACACCGAATGGTCACTCAAGGTTAAGGAAGAAGTGGTCAAATAGTTGATCGTAGGATTCATCCAGGTGATTGAATTTCCCACACGGATAGCCAATATTATACACATGCTAAAATATGGAGGAAATATTCGCATGTGCATTGATTATCGAGATTTGAACAAGGCCTCTCCAAAGGATGATTATTCGCTACTTAATATCGACATGATTGTAAAAAAATATAGCTCGTCACGCTATTAAGTCATTCGTTGATGGTTTTATTGAATATAATCAGATCAAGATGCACCCTGATCATCAAGAAAAAGTCGCATTCATCACCCCTTGGGGAACCTCTATCACACCATTATTCCGTTTAGTCTAAACAATGCAGGGGCTACCTAATAGAGGGATGACACAACTATCTTGCATTATCTAATACATAAAGAAGTCTAGGTCTATGTAGATGACATGATCATCAAATCTCAAACTTGAGATGGTCATTCTTCCGCTCTTCGTAAGTTCTTTGAGCGACTATGATGATACCAGATGCGAATTAACCCACAAAAATGTGTTTTTCACACTACCAAAGGAAAGCTTTTATGATTCATGGTTAGTGAGAAGGGGTTTGGAGAAAATCCTGCCAAATTAAAAGCCACACTCAAAATGCCACTATCCCGAATGGAGAAGGAAGTTCGGGGATTCTTAGGCAAATTACAGAACATTAGTCGATTCATCGGTCAGTTGACTTCCATTTGTGAACCCATATTCAAACTCCTCCGAAAGGATTCCACTAAGGTTTGGAATGAAGCTTTTTAGGAGGCCTTTAATTGAATCATGCAATATCTAGCCCGACCTTTGATACTCATGCCACCTCAACATGGTCTCCTTCTACTCTTATACTTGACTGTAACAGACACTACAGCCAGGGCTTTATTGGTCCAATACCTTGAAAAAACCCTTAAAGAGAGAGCCATCTACTACACCAGTCATAAATTGGTCGAATACCAAGTCAACTACAATGCCTTGGAGAAAGCATGGGTCGCCCTTATCTGGGTTACCTAAAAATTATAGCATTACATGCTCGCCTTTCCCACCAGACTTGTATCCCGAATGAATTTTATCAAATACCTACTCGAGAAATTTTCTTTGTCCATCCAAATGGCCCGATGGTTGATACTGTTAGTCGAATTTGATATTGTGTATGTCACACAAAAAGCCATGAAAGAAAGATCCATATCTAACTACCTTGCTAACCACCCTATGGAAAAAGCCTACATTTGGATTTTCGAATTCCTAGATGAAGATATCCTTTATACTTCTCGAGAATACCTCCAGTGGAAAGTGTTCTTTGATGATGGCCATCAATAAGAAAGGATATGGCATTGGGATACTCCTAATCACCCTTAATGACTCTCACACTCCCATTGCCATCAAGATTGATTTTTCTTGCACCAATAACATGATTGAATACGAGGCATCCATGATAGGGCTCAAGGTCGCTCTCAAGAAAGGAATTTGATGTTTAAATGTATATGGGGATTCAACCCTCATCATCGGCCAAGTCCTCAAAAGATGGAAAGTCAAGGACGAGAAACTCTTACCCTTCCATGCCCACTTAAAAGAGTTGGCCTCCTAATTTCAAGATGTCACCTTTTGCTACCTGCCCCGAGCAAAGAACAACTTAGCCTATGCCCTTTCTACCTTAGTCTCCATGGTCTACATGCCCGAAGGAATAACAATGGCCCCCTTCTTAGTCCAAAAGCAAGTTAAACCAACCCACTACCACCACATTTAGCTAGTCACCAAAGAAGATCTTGATATATCCAATTACTGGTACTATAATATTTAACTCATCCTCAAGCATGGTAGGTATCCATAAGATTATAACAAAAAAGATCATTCAACCCTTCACAAACTGGCTGTCCAATACATTATCTACGATAAAGCATTATTCATGAAAAACTTTGATGGAACCCACTTACACTGCATCATAAGGGCTGGAAATTGATGATGTAGAAAATCCACAGCAGGGAATGCGAACCCCACATAAATGACCATATGATTGCCAAGAAAAGCATCCAACAGGGTTACTATTGGACTACCATGGTTCAGTATTGCACCGTTCATGTTCAAAAATGCCTTAAAATAACAATAATTTTCCAATCTCCAGCACTTACCTCCGCGAGAATCGTACAATATGACCTTTCCCTAGCCATTTTCCACACGGGGTATCTATATTATAGGAAAAGTTACACCCAAAGCCTACAACGAGCATGAATTCATCTTAGTTTCCATTGATTACTTCACCAAATGGGTCAAAGTCGAGTCATACGCAGTGCTGAATGCCAAAATGGTGGCCAAGTTCATCCAAAAAAATATCATCTACCGATATGGGGTCTCGCATGAGCAAATATCAGATAACGAGTTGCATTTCGAAACAGAAGTTATGGAATTGGTCGATGAGTATGGGATCTAGATGCACAAATCTTCTCCCTATCGACCTCAAACAAATGGTGCAATTGAAGCCTGTAATAAGAACCTCAAAGCAAACATCAGCAAGAAGACCAAGAGTTACCGAGATTGGGTCAATCGGATCCCTTACGCCCTCTGGAGCTACCGTACTTCCAGTTAGAGCATCTATTGGGATACCCCTAACTCTCTGGTATACGACATGGAAGCAGTCCTACCCGTTGAGATTGAAATACCTTCATTACGCGTCATTCTTGAAAGAAAAGTCAGCAAAGAAGATAGGCATCAAAGCCATCATGACGAGTTATCACACTTGGATGAATTGAGGTTAAAAGCTCTATATCATAGATGGGGGTACCATTGTCTAATAGAACGATCATTTAATAAGAAAGTCAAGGGTCATGGTGTCCGAGAAGGGAGCTTATCCTTAAAAAGATAATAGATCCCATTTAGAACCCTAGAGGGAAATTCAAGCCCAATTGGAATGGACCCTATATTATGAAGAAAATCCTATCTAGTGGCGTCGTTATGCTCACCAACCTCTATGGGGAAGAGATTGCCCGTCTAGTCACAAGAAATTCTACCCGTAGTCCAAAATCTCAGCGCGTTACGACTCTTCTCACCTCCCTTTTATGTAAAAAAATCTTCATTTCACTCTACTCAGAACTACGTGGGTCCTTATCCTCTACAACCCTTTTTACTTTAACAAATTAAACTATTTTTTTAAACCCCATAGGTACGTAAGCAGATCATACGCTTTACATGAGCACGACCCCATTCTTTTTCAAAAAATGTTGTTCTTTTCTTATCTCCGAGAATGACAACTCATTTTTTTCATTTACATGAACAAAAGGATTATATATGCCTTAGCGATTGGTATAGATTATTCAAATGAAAAAACCCATCAAAAGGCACAACAATATAATTAAAATCTTCTTTATTCCATTAATGAGAAATTCCAGTACGATTACTATATCAGAATAACGAGTTAAACATCTTCTCCCACCAACCTAACCTTATTGTCCTAAAAAAAAAAAACTACTCCTAAACAACCCTCCCAAATTATTCCCACACAACTAGAGAAAATAACCAGATACCTAACCAAACACAACACCACATAAAAGCTTCATAAATAAAACTCCCCAGAGGATCCTACCCGCAGCTTCCAGAAGAATCTGCCCCATCATCATCATCATTATCATCATCTACATCTTGGGATCCCCAAACTTCCCCTGCTTGGATGGAATACCAAAGGCGCTCTATGGATAAAACCCTACCTCATTAAGGACAAAGTAGTTGAGGAAAGTGTAATCAATCCTTTTGGTGATTAGACTGAACTAACCCCCCGATAGGCAGGACAAGGGGTATGTCGATCGACAACCCCTCATTTTTAGAAAATTCCCCTTTTCCTCTTTTGTCAAAATAAAAAAACTCAATAAACTTATAATTCGGATTTTTCCTCTCCTTATATATTTAAACTTATCCTGCTTTAAAATAATAATCCCAATCCTTTTTACGGTCTCGTTAAACAAAGAAAAAATTGCATTCAGTCATTAAAAGCAAAGATGAATAAATAAACCCCCATTCATTGCATATATATTACTGTAATTACATCTCTTTTGCAGTAAAAAGAAAAATAGCGGGACTCATTCTCTCTCTCACCATCTCTTTCTCTCTCTCTTGCTCTCTAAGACCCCCCATCCTTGTAGCATACACGCTTTCCCCGATGACGATCTGAAGAACCCCCGCTACCTGATCAAGACCTCTCCTCAGACGAAGAAGAAACCACTAAGCATGAAGGAACCGGGATTAAATCCTAAATATGAGTCATCGCGGAAGCTACCCAATCTCGGATGTCTCTTAGCCATGTAGTCGATACCCAGACGTGTTGAAAAAAAAATAAGAAAAAAGATAACCAGTCAATAGGAGGTAAAGAAAGGTATCAGAAAAACAAGTCGAAGAAATGAAAGACATACCTCTGGCTGAAGAATGCCCTCAGTCAACCCCAACACCTCTGGTTCCATCACATTGGGACAATGTAGCATACACACCGATCCTCCCTCAGGACGTCTGATGATATAGGAGGGAGGAGCCAGCCGCAGAAATGAAACCTCTGATGTCGTCACCACTACTGATGTTGACGCACCACCCACACTATGGGCATACCCCACTGGCCAACTCGTGCCCCTACCTGAAACCGCAGGAGGAAGAGGCATAACATCATATATGCTGGGCGGCATTATCTAGCTCAAAAAAAAATCTAGATAATTGTTGGTTACCGTCGTGCCAGTATACGACGAGTAAGGCTTATCGATCATCGTCACCACCCTCGCCTCCTTCGGTATCTCCCGCACTCGCCTTATGTATCTCGGGGGCATCGCATGTGGTACAATCACGTAGTCCTCTACCACCTTTCGGACTACTCTCTCTCCCAGATACCAACAGTAGACAAACTCGTGCACCAGCAGTCGACGCAACTGCGTGTTCCTCCCGGTCACCCCTATGTGCTGGATGGCCGTCCCCCAGGGATAGGTAACCTACAAGGTCCCCAGCGAAAAAACAATATCTAAAAAAGTTCATCAAAGAAAAATGGTCTCAAGAGGAAAGAAGAATTTACCCGGTTGCTCGTCAGGCCATTTAAAACCTGACGCACCACTGCCAAAGAAAGAGATAACCTCGACTTTCAGTTGGACTTCCACCACCAGTACATGCGGTATAAGTTCCCCACCGACTCATCCTTCAAACCTATAACATGGGAATTAATCCCAATCACCTCATAGAACCACGTTTGTAAAATAAAAAGGTAATCAATAAGAGGGAAACAATCAAGGAATAAAAAAAGGAAATAAAATGCATAAAGGAAAATGCAAAAAGTAAAAAAATACCTCCAAAAGATATGTGGCACCAATAAAGGTCTGGCAAAAGCACCGACTGAATGCATCCAAAGACGAATAATTAGTCGCCAAAGTAAGTCTCCTTCAGTCAAAGAAAGGGTTATTTGAAAATACCCTCAAATAAGGAAAAACCACAAGTGGACGATGTCGCCACGAGAAAATCTCCCAGTAAAAAAAGAATAAATAAACGGGCCATCTGTTGCACATGCAGCCCGTTGGTCTCATTGATCTACTGACTCGATAAAACCTCTTTCAGAAGAGAGAGACAAATGGAGTCTCTTGAGACTATCTGCCTAACATCACCCAACACCGCCGGAATGACCCTTAGTGTGCGTTCCACCTCTATCTGGGCCCTCTCGCAGTCTAACCCCAGCAGCTGTTGTACGTCAAAGTGATTCACTTCCATCTATCCAAAACTAAAATGCATGGTATGGATAGTATCCCACCATTTCTCTCCCAAGGCATAGAGGACAACAGTCGAGCGGGGCGTCTCATCTGATACAGACGCTAAACTGCCAAAACCAACTGATGAATCTACCCACCGCACCACTAGAGGAAGGTGCTCTCATACTTCCTAGAACCCCATCGTTCCTCGGGAATGAAGGCACAACGTAAATATATCAGTATGTTATAATAAAAGGAAAAACCCTTGTCAAGATTTAGAAAAATAAAGAAATACACAAAATAAGGGAAATACCAAAGGTCATTAACACTTACATAACCATTAGGGTTCACCACCCTAGATGATCAATGGTGCCCAAGCTCACGTAGAAGATTCTGCTCGTTCGCAACCTACTCAAACTAGTCAAAGGCATTATTATTGCCCAGCACTGGGGTCACCCTAGCTCGCCACTCTAAATATGCCCGGTCATCAGCATTTGACCATGCCATGTGGACAGCACTACTTGAAAAATCCGCCATTTCCTAATCTTGGAAAAGAGAAGAACGCTAGAACAGTTCACAGAAAAGAAAGGCATAAGATAGAAGATATGAAAGCTATGAAAAATGAAGAAATCTCACCCCTTCTTACAGGAGTCTAAGGGGCCTGCTGATCGGCAATCCCCGCCACATACCGATCGACACTGTCCATTCACCTGCCCGAGGTAGTCCAAAAGACAGTGCCACTTCCGTTTAGCACCCCCCACACCCTGTCGGTCTGTACCTCCCTGAAATTTTGAACAAAAAAATATCATAAAATCCCGAAAATCTCCCAGTCAACTCCTAAAATTACCAATTGAATTTTAGGACATTTCTTCACGAAGAAAATAATTTTTTCAAGATCTCAAATCCTCAACCAAATTAATACCATATTTCTCATCCATCTTAACCCCCACAATTCCTTAATGGAATCCCATAATTATTTCCCTAGAGGAATTCTCAAATCCAACTTCCCCAATGGAACTTTAATCTAATCAGATGTCTCTCCACCACGTCTCCAATGGACACATCAAAATTCAAAAAGCTCCCCAATAGGGATACATTCAATCCTCAGATTAATATCTTTTCCCCAGAGGAGTCTCTAATTTTTACCAGGAGAACTATACCCCACGTCTCTACTTAAGGTTCTCATAATTGACCTCGATCCTTAGAATTAGTCGCTCCTATTTAAGGTCCTCAGAATTGACCTCGACTCTCAGAATTGGTCGCCCCCACTTAAGGTCCTCAAAATTGACGTCAACCCTCAGAATTGGTCGCTCCTACTTAAGGTCCTTAAAATTGACCTTGACCCTTAATATTGGCCGCTCCCACTTAGGTCCTCAGAATTGACCTCAACCCTCAAAATTGGTCGCTCCCATCTTAAGCCCTCAGAATTGGCTTCGACCCGCAGAATTGGTCACTCCTACTTAAGGTCCTCAGAATTGAGCTCGACCCTCAGAATTGGTCGCCCCCTACTTAATGTCCTCGAAATTGACCTCGACCCTCAGAATTTATTGCTCCCACTTAGGTCCTCAGAATTGACATCGACCCTTAGAATTGGTCATACCCATCTTTAACCCTCAGAATTGGCTTCGACCCGTAGAATTGGTCGCTCCTAATTAAGGTCCTTAGAATAGACTTCAACCCTCAGAATTGGCCGCCCCCTACTTAAGGTCCTCATAATTGACCTCGACCCTCAGAATTGGTCGCTCCCACTTAGGTCCTTGATTAGGCATAAATATTTTATATTTATCCCCTTAATTTCGATCTTTTTATGATCCCGTGAATCGTAATTGACTTGATTTTATCTCATATTTATGTTACTAACCATTTTTGGCAAGTACTTCATATTTTGTGTATCTCTCATGTGTTTTACAGGTATTTCATGCAAGTTAGTGCGAAAGAGAACTCAAAACAGTAAAAGAAGGCAAGAAATGAGGAGTTGAAGGGAATTTTCGTAATTTTTCTTCCTCAATCCGGAGGTGGGGCCAACTGGAAAATTGAATATCTTGAAATTATAAGAATATTAGAAAAAATGGCACCTCAATCCGAGCTACAGTGAAGAAGTTATGCCCATTTGAAGATGAAGAATTCAGAGAATCGAACCGACGAAAATAAGACCTAATCGGTCCCCCTCACTTTAAAGGAAAAACCTAACCTATAGAATCATAGTCTGGACCGGTTCGCTCATTAGTCGCGCTCAAGATCCGTTACAAAAATTAGTCACGCTTTTAAAGTGTGAAAAATTTTCAGAAGCATGATTTTTATTTTGTCCTTATCTTTTAGCCAAAAGAGTTTTATGTTTCAGGGACTCTTCTAAACAACTTTTAACCTATATATTTAGTCATTAGGGTTCTTTTAACATAGATTTAATTCATGTAAAAGCTCCGTAATAAGGAGGATCATCTAGGAGAACAATTTACATATTTTACACCTTTAATTCAAGAGCTTTTTCGATTTTTCTTCAAGCTTTGATTTCTTCTTGCATGTTCTTGTTCTTCAATCTTGATAACCTTTATTTCCAGAACTTTTATTATTATTATTATTTCTCATGTTTAATCTCACTTTTCACACAATTATGATTTCATGAACCATAGATTCCTTGTGTATTCATAGTTTTGTCATGTCTAGCTAGATTTCTAAGTGTTGGGATGCATGAACCCAACCCGACGTGGTTTGCATGGAGACAAAAGTGATTCTAGGAATTAAATAAATGATTGAATCATATTAAGTAGTTGTTTCTACCGTAGTAGGACTTTTAAACTCATTGGCCCTACGTAATCGGGGTGTTTAAGAGTGCGACGCGCGTGTCTGCTATTCTGACATCGTGTTATTTCTATTCTTAATTGTGTATGATGTGGGCTTATACCCTCATATATGTAATGCTTGAAATTAATAAATTGTGGGTTTGATCTATTATCTCATTTACAATTACTTTTATATCCGGTAAATGTACTAGGGTTTGGGGGATTGTATTCCAACCTTATCGCTCTTTCATATTAATTAATCCGTATTTTATTTGTTTTAATTAGGTTTAGTTAACTTCTTTTGTTTTCACCTTTTACCTTTCTCACCCCATCATCATCTTTTACACTTTATTTTTGAAGTAATAAATCAATTAAAATCTATCAAACATTCCCTGGGGATTCGATACCCAGACTAGCCGCTATACTCCATAAGAGTGTAGTTAAAGTTTAGATTTTTTTTGTATTGTGGTCGGAAGCCGATAACAACGATTAGCGTATTTATATGGACGCTTGGTTTTTTCCTCGATCAGTCCTAAAATTTTTCCTCGATCCTTAGAATTGGTCGCTTCCATTCAAGGTCCTCATAATTGACCTCAGCCCGCATAATTGGTTATCCCCAACAATACCTTAGGTCTTCAAAAATGACCACGACCCTTTGAATTTGTCATCCTCATCCCTTTAGGTCCGCATAATCGACCTCCTTCCCAAAACATCATCTGGTGTCTATTAGATTAATTTCACTTGTTCAAAGCTAACCTGTTGAGGGGCTCTGTAGACACCACATTATAGGTCCCCTTAATTCTCTCCTTAGGTACGTAGCATCTCTTCCATTCACTACAAACCCTAGGTCATACCCCGTGTACTGATCTATATGCCATCGACCAGTCTTGGGCCCCGTTTGACTTCGATTAACTCTATCGTCGGAGCAAAAGCTCAATAAATCTTCGAAGGACTCTGAATACCCTTTCCAACGGTCCACCCCATGCAAGAATAAACCTTACGGTTAAGAAGAATGAACCATTTTACTATCGAAAATTGATTTAGAGGTCACTAGGCGCTCCCGGGCCCCGATTTGACTCCAATCAACTTCTTATAAAATCCCTTTCCAACGGCCAAGCCCGTGTGCAAAATCATAAAACTATTTGGACGAATGATTCATTTTTCTTCGAAAATTGATCTGGGGGCCACCGGGTGCTCGTGGACTCTGTTTGAACAATGTTAACTTTTCAGATCGAATGAGACTGAATGAATCCTTTAAGGGCACCGAATACCCTTTTCAATGGTTCGCCCCGTGCACAAATCAGCCTTATGGTACGGACAAATGACCCGTTTTCCTATTGTATTGTCTAATCACATCGCATAACCTTTCTAATGGTCCACCCCGTGCACGATTCTGACCTACGGTTTGGACAAACGATCCATTACTATCCGACGATCTCCCGTCTAAAGGACTGATGAGCGCTTTCGAGCCCCGTTTGAACCAAAGTCAACTCCCAGACTAGGGAGCGGCCCAAAAGACTCGTAAGTTTCTCTGAATTACCTTTCTAATAGTATACCTTGTGCGCAATTTGGATTTACAAATTGTGTTCTATGATCATTTTTTCAAAAAAATTTGCACGAGACTATCGTTTGGCCGGTCCGTTTTCCTGCCTATCGATAGTGTGTCTAGGGTTGCTCCCTGATTGGCCGAGCTAGGGGTATGTCGATCGGTAGTCCCCTACCCTATATAATGAGGGCATGATCTCACTCTCAGGGCAGACCTCGGATCCATCAATGTCAGTGATCTCAGTAACATTCTCTTGTAATCAGCGAAGTTTCCTTGTGTGAAATTCCCTTCTATATTTTAATACCATCATTTTCACACCCAATTTAGCAGAATCCCGTTCTCTCTCATTTAATATTCATCGCAACATTCAAGGGAGCTCATCGAGGATAAAGTTCAAGCCTCAATTCTCCAAAGAAGATCTAAAAACCCTTCTCTCTCTTTATATTCTTTATTCTCGCATTAGTTATATAAATTCTTAATCTAGATTTTGCGTTAGTTCATACACATTAATACCTCATCCTTTATTAGTTATATTGTACATACGTTATTTTTCTATAAAAAACACAAATCAAAGAAAAAAATGGTTACACTTACAAATTCCAACGGGATTATTCACTTCATTTTCTCAAAATTAATATAATTTTTCTACACACACACACACACACACACATATAATAAAATCCCATTTGAATCTATGGAATAAACCCCACCCTTATGGCGCATGCGAACTACGTGGACTTTGATTCCTTTATAGGTTACGTAGGCCTTTCGGGTTAAAGCCCGAGACTCGAGTCCAATCTTTTATAATTTTCCATTTTTCTAATTTTCCAATTTTTACATTTTCATCTATTATCCATATATATTACTCATATATACTTCATACTTGTGACTCATATTGGCATTTTATCTAGCAAACATTATCGTTTCGTCACAACGACCAATATCTCGATAAACGCATAAATCGTATTTTCTAAATATTATTTTGGGTACATTCCTATGGATGACCTAACTTTATCTTTTCCATGATATGAGTCGGGAGATTCCGATATCCATTTATATATCCACGCACACACACTTTATGGAGAAATTAAGGAAAATAGTAACACAAGGCCATGAGAGACCGAAAGGGCGGGATGGGTGCCTAACACCTTTCTATTCCATAATTTAACCCCCGAACCCCGGAACTATTGATTTCGTAAGCATCTGTTTGTCTTTGATGCCATTATCTTGAGGCGACGACATGTTCTTTTGCCTGTTTTGTGAAAAATAGGTTGTCGACTTCATCTCTTTACATCACCCCACACCGATGACTTTCGGAGTGCTCTAGAGGAAGATGGCGCGAGACCTTCTCCCCTTTTCCCCCGAAAAGGGAGATATAGAGATGGCCACACCCATTATTCTTATTTTATGTTTAAAATCAACAAAACCTTCTCTAACCTTATTTATACATTTAACATCAAAATACTACAAGTTTATATGCATGAGAAGATGGATTTTAAACCCCAAAATCCTATTATATGGTTTAAACAAATTTATCAACATGGAAAGTCATTATACTTGGAAAAGTACATTTTTAAGGCACAAAGGACATTTTTTTTCAATCTCAACAAATTTCCTTTTTCCTAAAATCATCATTTTGCAAGAGACATTATTTCACCAATGTTTATCCAAATATGACATTATCTTCAAATATTTTATTTCATAAAATGTTTAGCACCAATACTTCTAGAATTGTAATTTTTCATAAAAATACCATATCATTGGTGAAAAAATGTTTTTCATTAACATTTCTAGAAAATACATGATTGTCAAAAAATACTCACTTTATTATTTCAAAACCTTGAAATAAGTATCCATTCCTTATTTTTAACAAAAATAATATTTTTCAACATTTTTATTCCATAAAAGTGTTTATTGTTTTCTACACAACAATTATACCATTAAACTAAATACACCTACTCAAATAGTCTAAATACAATACTATAATGCAAAAATGACATTATTACACTAAGATTAAGGTTTACCCACCTCTAATGGCTTCAATGGTGGTGTTGGTGTAGCAGAAGTGATCCCCACCTCCTAAGGTGGCCTCAAGGGGTACTAATGCATCCTCTAAAGTGCCAAGCTAAGAACTCCCTTCAACTCAATTAAAACCCACCTTTTTCTTCTCCAAAATCCTCCAATACTCTTCCCAAAATTCAAAGCTCTTCTTTGTCCATGGTGGAACACATTCTAAAAATGGTGGTTTATGGTTGGTGTAGGGGGGAGGAGTTGTGTCTTGGTGGTGGGTGGTGGTGGAAGACCACCCACCCCTCTCTATCTCTCTCACTCTCTTTCTCATTCTTCCATCTTCTCCCAACACAAATAAATTCCAAATAACCCAAACACCACATTATAAAACACCCCTTAGGCCCAAAAATTCCATTTTACCCTTGTCGATATGATCTAGGCACGACAACACATAAAATCAACGTTCCGAATTATGACAGCACACAAGGGCAATCTGATCTAAAAACTCGACCAACGTCGTTCGTGATATGGATTGCGTGACGCTTTTCATGATCTGCTACTGTAAACCAGTAGCACGTCGTTAGAAGCCCTGCTTTTGACGACCTTTCTAACAACCCATCTCGCGACGTGTGTTTAATCGTTCGAACGACCTCCTATGCCATTTGAACAACCCTCTTTCTTTTCCTTCTTATTCTATCTAATTTTTACCCATAATTCTTCCATATATATAATTAACTCCTCCTCAATTGTAACCAATATATAATTTAATTAATTTATTCGGTTAGGATATTACACCTCAATATTTTGTTCAGATCTTTACTTAGAAATTTTATGTTATACTAACTTTTTCATTCTACACTTGACTTACAGTTCTTGGTGGACTTTTTCAATATTATAGATAGAAGGACCGACCAGGACAAAGCCAACATTGAACTTAACAAAGCCTTGGCTAAGTTTAACAATTCTTTGAAGGCTACCAAGAAGGCCTATGGGGTCCAGAAAAAGGCTAAACAACTGGAGCTAACCAAGACGAGATCCACAATTGAGAAGTTGGTGAAAGCTTCCAAAGAGTCTTCTTAAACCTTATTTGAGGCCCTAGCAGCCATGTACAAGGCTCATGGCCAAGGGTGGGACGAAATCTTCCAACCCAATAAATATGTGAACTGTATCCATAAGTATAATTTCGAGAAAGGCTGGGATGGGGCATTGGCCAAGGTAGGACTCCTTTACGAGTTTGAACTCTTCAATGAGCATAATCTAGGTTCACCTCTAAACCTTGATGAAGACGAGGGTAAAGTTATTGAGGTTTTTCTAGGATAAGAAAAGCATCAATCAAGCAAAGGAGGTCGCAGTTCAAAGCAAGTATGCAGCGAATCATGATCATGCACCATAGAGAAAGAAGGTCATGCTAGTTAGATTAGTTTAGGACTTCTTGTACTTTGTTTTGATTGTGTTTTAGTCATTTTATTTGCAGGGGATTGACCACTTTTGTACTTTAATGAAGAGATTCATTATTTTGGCTTTATTTATAACTTGTTTAATCATTTCATATTACTCATGTATGCTTTCTCTGCTAATTTTTATAATATCTTTTTATTTTTTTTATCTTTATTCTAATAACAACTTAGTATTGGTGCTAATAGCTCAAATAAGCGAAGACTTGGACCTCGTCCGTGGTCGGGATGCCTCTGGCTGATCACGTGAGGCATTTTTGTCTCTTCGACAAGCACTTCAGAAAATGACAAGTGCTTACGACAAGCAGACCCATTTGGTGGCCTCCCTCCAAGCCGAGATCAAGGACATCGAAGATATTACAGCTATGTTTCAAGATGACAATAGTTCTATAAGAGAGAATCTTGGTAGAGGCATATTATCAGACAATTCCCCCTACTCATTCGCGCACTACTACTTCTGCCCCACATACTCCCTTCAATACTCCTACTTTCGCTACTATAACAGCGGCACCAGCCACTACTACCTCTCCTCCCTCATCTTCCTATCCGGTGACATTCAAATGTTACAATATGGGGTAGTAGGTCACAGTGCTTCAGAGTCTTCCTTGCCACGTCGCCATGCTTTACTTACTTCAGGAGGCCCCGAGTACCTAGACGATATCGATGATGCCGCACCCCAACATTCTCTCATCACCATTCTAGAAGGTCATATCGATGGCATTTTCCTTTGAATTGGAGGACAAACTCGTTTTCATCGAGGGGAGAATGATGTAAAGGAGATGACGCTTTTATCATTTTTAAGCATTTGTGGCATTTTTGTTATTTTCCTTATTCTAATGCATTTTATTTTAGTTGTTCTTTGCTTGGTATTATAGGAACAAGTAATAAAGGCTAATAAGGGCATAATTATAATTATGATCATTTCTTGAAGCCCAAGTTACTTCCACCTATAAATATCATTTTGTAGCCTCATTTGGGTCATTCTACCATTTTGAGATTTAATAAAGTGATTTGAGACAAGAGTTTTCTTCTTATTATTTTCCATTTGACGCTCATTTACATCAATTACCATACATCATATATTTCCCCTAAATATGGTCACTAAAAAATAGACAAGGGAGTCACTGGAAATAATTAAGGGGCGAAGGAAATAAACATATCCAAAACAAAGAATAAGCGTGTGTGGGGTGTTTGTGTGTGTGTGTGTGAGTGAGAGAGAGAGAGTTGGGTTTGTGAGAAATGAAAGGAGATTCTTGAATACAAACTAAACTTAGATGAATCATAAATCTGAAAAAAAACCGAACTTCTAACTTTTAGAAACCCAACTTCTCGCGGACCTTGAAATCTCCGACAACCACCACCTCTCCTTCCCTATCGCCTCCATTGACAACCACCACTTCTTCCACCACCATCTTCCCTTTTCTCGCATCTGTTTGTCACTACTTCCTTATTTCCCTCTCCTTTTTGAGCTTGTGTTTTGTCGAATTCATACTTAGAATCCTCCTTAAAAATCACCTTTGTCGCCGATTATAACTCCCTCATCTTCGTCATCGACCACTAGTCCCTCATCTTTGCCTCGACGACTAGTCCTTCTCCGACAACCCCTTATCCAAGTTTTTTTTGTTTTAGTCCTATTTCTAAAGTTTTGTTAGTCTTCCATCCCATGTGGTTTTTAATTTGTTTTAAGTCCCATAATCGTCTAAAACTTCCCACAACTTCCATGTAACCTCTTATAACCACTCATGTTTCTTTTTGTATAGAATGACAATTGTAAAAATCACTGTTCTAAAAAACCCGCCTAGGCTCCTCCTAGGCACGCCTAGGCTTGAGGCTTGGGAGAAACGCCCCGCCTTAAGATTTTGACGCCTTATGCTTGGTAAAACCCTTAAGGCGTACTTTTTCTCTAAAAACAACAATTACCATGCATCATATAAAGAGATTTGAGACAAGATTTTTCTTCTTCTTATTTTCCATTTGACGCTCATTTACATCAATTACCATGCATCATATATTTCCCCTAAATATGGTCACTAAAAAATAAACAAGAGAGTCACTGAAAATAAATAAGGGGCGAAGGAAATAAACAAATCCAAAACAAAGAATAAGCGTGTGTGTGTGAGTGAGAGAGAGAGTTGGTTTTGTGAGAAATGAAAGGAGATTCTTGAATACAAACTAAACTTAGATGAATCATAAATCTGAAAAAAGAAAACTCATATTACAAATGAAGGAACAATCTTATTAGGAAAGAAAATAGTATAACAATTTTTTAGTAAAAACCGAACTTCTAACTTTTCGAAACACCTCTCCTTCCCTATCGCCTCCATTAACAACCACCACTTCTTCCACCACCATCTTCCCTTTTCTCGCATCTGTTTGTCACTACTTCCTTATTTCCCTCTCCTTTTTGAGCTTGTGTTTTGTCGAATTCATATTTAGAATCCTAATACAAACATGACAAAACATAAAATAATACAAACGACACGACACGACACGACACGACACACGAAATCTTATTTTTCAACCAATCATAAAGATGATAAATTAAAAACTAAAGAAATTTTGATAAATTTTAAACACTTATTTTCACTTATTCTCATATTGTAGAAGTCCACGCTAGTGGCATAATAAGTGGACCTAATAGTAAATTGTCCTTAAATGTTTAAAAATTAATACCAAGGGACCTAATCGTAGATTGCCCTATATTTTTTCACTCATTTTTCAACTTCTTATCAAAATGAACTATTTGTCAAGCATTTTCCATTAAAAATGGGTATGTTTCATTAAAAAAAAACACCCCAAAATTTCAAGCGAAGACCAAAATTTCAATAGGGACCAAATCATTCGAACCTAAGTCTCTCTCTCTCTCTCCACGCTAGCCGGCCTCCTCCACGATCCACACTATCCCCGATTCATCATCGCTGCCTCCCTACGCCTCCGAGAGTCCATACTCTTCGGCACCTCCATCATCCATGAAATGTCATCATCCACAGACTTCCATCCACAAACCTCCATCCACGAACTGCTATCATCTACCATCTGCACGAGCAAAGAAATCGAACAAAATAGGTATTTCAATATCTTGTATTTCAATTACTGGTGCTTCGATTTCATAATTGAACTTAATAGAAGGATGACCTTATCTTCTCCTATAACCGAGAAAGGACACATTTAGGATTAACATTAGGTTGGTTTTTAGAATGTTCAATTTACGTTTGACATTTATGATACAATGCTTTTACCCTAAAATACTCTATTTGTGAAATTGGCTTATGTAGAAGATGTTTTGAAATATATATGGTTTTTTTGATCATATTGGACTTTGGATCTGTAACTGTATGGTTGTACTTATTTTTGGATCTGCAATTATGTTCTTTGTACACTTGCTGAAAGAAAGACCTGTGACATCTTTTCATGCGCATTATATATTTTGTTTTGTAATTCGCCTGTGAGTAATGGTTTCTTATTTAGAGACCACCATTTTCTCATCTAAAGTTTCATAGTTTTACATGTTTTATAAGTACCAGGATGCAATGTGTAAATACAAATGTTTTAGTTTAGATGATTAGGAGATTAAGTGGTTGAAGACCCGAACTCATTTTTATTTATCCTGACTTTGGAATTTTTTGAGAAAGAGATAATCTTATTAAGACATTCGGGATCCACATTTCAGCATAACAAGCTAACGTGGATAATACTTTGTAAATTCTTATATTTGGCACCTTTTCTCATTAGATTTCTACAATGTCACAAGTTAGGAATAGATTTAACTATCCAAAAAATTCCATTTTTTGTTCAACCTGTGTATTGAAAACTGCATAAGTCTCACATTCACATCTGAAGTTCATTTACTATAAGAAAAGGTACTCAATTAGCCCAATAATCCGAGTTGCCAATTTCATACCATAAACCAATAGAGTTAGTTCGTTACATATGGCTTAGTTTGAAGACACCCCCCAAAAGAAGCCAAAGTGTAATTACTCTCTTGTATATGCAATTGCATGCCAGTTTTTACACATCACCAGAGAAAGGAAAACTGAGTACACATATTTGGTGTCTAGTGTAAATGTGATGGTTATTCATGATAAATGGGGAGCCTATACTAAAAAGTTAAAAAAATTTCAGATATTTATCTTGACTGTATGCTATAGTAATTGTGTCGATTGGTCTTTGTGCTTCAATCTAAATTAAAAACTATTGTCTCTTCAAAACTGTCAACTAACAATAAGTAAGAGATGTTCTCCATTTTTAGCATGCATATAACCAAAATTCTCACTATTCTAGCCCAATTATAGCATTTGTTAATCACTTAGGACTATTTTTTGGGTGTGATTTCTTATATTAATGATATGAAAGGGTGAGATAATTTGTAATAATGGATCATAATATCCATCATAAATTTCACTACACCAAAAATAACATTTTGGCACACCCTGATATTAAAAATCTGGCACAGTTTAAAATTGTGCCAGATTTTGGCACGTTTTAATAGAAATTTGGCACACTTTAAAACAGTGCCAAAATTTGGCACTATTTTAAAGTGTGCCAAAATTGAGTACACTTACTAAAATATATAATACCCCCAAAAAACATTACACTCCTCTCTCTCTCTTGTTCCCGCTCACGAGTTCCCGCCCTGCTCACTCCCTCTTCGCTAGGGCTCGATTTCTCTCTCTCACCTCTTGGTCGGAGTTCACTCCCTCTTCGCTAGGGCCGCAGGCGGTCGGTGTCCATTTTCTCTATCTAGGTCGCCTCTAAGTCGCTGGTCGAAATCTCTATAGCCGACGCTTTCTCTCTCCGACCCATTCTCTGGTCACTGCATTGTTCTCTCACTCCACTCATCCCAATCAGGTAATTGTTTAAAGCATTGTATTTTTTTAAACCTCAGTTAGGTATAAGATTTGATCCTAGAGTTTATGATATGCGTGATTTGATTCGTATTTGCTTTTTAGGGTTTTATATATACATTTTTAAATATTTATTATTATTTTTAATGTGTGAGTTTTTGGTGCAAATTGAATGTTGATAATTAACAAAAACAAATCATTGGTTTTTAGATGGACCTTGGAATCTTTTAGCGATAAATTATGTTTTTATGTTCTTACCCTTTTAATTAAAATTCATATTTGATCTGATTCGTACATGTTACGGAGTTTTTAGAAAATTTAAGTGCTAAATATTCAATAATAATGTAAAAACAACAAATTAAAAAGTAGACACCCCACTAATGAATGTCCTATTTTGAAAAATTCGGTGGCATCTCTTCATGTTCTTTGGGTGCATACTAGATTAATGTAGTGTTTTGTGTTTTCTTGGTTGAAAAACTTAAGTAACACATGAACACTCCCAATTTAAGTTGTGTACTTGAAGAACTGTAGGGAGATGCTGGCGAAATTTTCTAGATTAGGACATGGAATGAGACATTATGACCCATAGAAAATATGCATTTTCGAATGGGATAGAACCCTTACCCTTTAGAGGAGATGGAGAAAATATAGGAGCTCAAATATATACATATTTACACTTGAATAAACTTCAATATATTTACAGTAAGCATTTATATTATAATGTGTGTTTTTTAAACTTATCAGGATGTCGTCGGGAATTAACAAAGAGTGGATAAATGAGAAAAATATCGAGACCGATACATATAGAGATGGGGTGTTACAGTTTCTACATTATGTGCGTAGTAATAGTTCGAATGCTAAACATTCATATCCCTGTAAACGTTGTCTAGATGGGAAAGGACATGTTGTTACAGCTGACATTTTTGTTCATTTAATGACATATGGTATGGACATGAACTATACCTTATGGAATTTCCATAGTGAGACATTAGTTGTTGATCAAGTCCAACCACCACTGAAATCTGTGACACCGACAGAACACGTTGATGTGCACAATATTCCAATTTGAATGATCTTGTGAATGATGCTTGTGAGATGTTTATGGGTGAAGCGGAACCTAGTGAACATAATTGTGTAGGCAGTGATGAAGCCCCCCAACTTCTGAGGTTCCCAATGATTCGCACACACATAAATACAAAGGCAAGAGTATGATCATTTACATCAACTCGCACAGGAGCCATTGCACCCAGCTACCGGTTCTTCGCGTCATACCACAATGTATGCTCTTATAAAGTTGAATGATTTAAAAACACAATTCAATTTATCGGATGGTGCTACAGGTGGAGTTCTTAGATTGTTAAATGAACTGCTTCCTGAAGAGAACAACTTGACAACTACAGAAATGAAAAACACCGTTAGAGATCTCGATATGGATTATGTTAAGTATGACGTACGCATTAACAACTGTATGATATTTTGGAAAGAGCATGAAAAATATACTAGATGTATAAAATGTGATTCTTTACGCTACAAGTTTACTTGTCTAGACGAGGACGGGGTAGAAATTCAGAATACTAATGGAAAAAAAATGTACTCTAGGGTTCCTAAGAAGGTAATGCGACATTTCCCTCTAATCCCTAGGCTAAAACGGCTTTATACCATAAAATGGATAGTAGAGAAAATTACTTGGCACGCTCATGCAAGATCTTGTATGGAATTATTGCATCATCCCCGAGATTCAGCAGAATGGGTAAATTCAAACATTAGGTGGAGAGATTTTGCAAAAGATCCACGGAATATTTGACTTGCAATAGCAACTGATGGTTTCAGCTCGAATAACGTGTTTGGCTGTAAGTATAGTTGTTGGCCTGTGATAATTCAACCTCTCAACCCTTCCCCATCAATGTGTATGAAAAGTGAGTTTTTAATGTTGTCTGTAATGATTCCCGGACCAAAGTCACCATCAAGTAATATTGATGTCTTCCTCCAACCTTTGGTCGATGAGTTAAAGATCTTATGGTCTGGAGTTGAGGCTTGGGATGCGTACAAAAATGAGAAATTTCAGTTAAAGGCCATATTGATGTGGGGTATACATGATTTTCCAGTTTATTGGATGTTAGCAGGTTGTTCAACTCAAGGTTACAATGGGTGCTCTATTTGTTCTACAAATACCCCTTCTGAATATCTTCCTAAGTCAACGAAATTTTATTACCAACGATCTCGCATGTTCCTTTCTAAAGAACATCCTTACAGGTTTTACACATCAAAGAAAATATTTAATGGTAAAATAGAGGATTCTATGGTTCCAAGAAAGTTAACAAGTGTAGAAGTTGAGCAGATAGTGTCACTTATCGCTCGAGAAGGTGTTCAAAGAGAGGGAGAGGGAGAGGGAGACAAAAAAGGAAAGTCAAACGGAAAGAGAAAGGGGAAGGGGAAAGGGAAGGGGAAGTAGAAGGAGGATGTCGTAATGGAAGACGATGATTATCCAAGTGAGGGTGACGATGAGAATCTAGCAGGTACCGAGGGTTTAAAAAGGAGGTCAATTTTCTTTGACTTAAAGTACTGGAAGGATCATGATATTTGAGATAATTTAGATGTTATTCATGTTGAAAATAATGTCACAGAGACTCTTTTAGGTACAATACTCTCGGTGAAAGGTTCATCAAATAAAGATACGGTCAAAGCCCGTGAATACTTGAAAGTTCATTTGAATTTTAAAAGGAAATTATGGATGAAAGATGTTGATGGCAGTAACAAAAGTCTTATGCCAAAGGCACCTTTCGCATTAGGAAAGGAAGAGAAAGAAGCATTTCTCCGCACACTAAAAACATTAAAGGTACCGGTTGGATTTTCATCAAATTTCATTAACAATGTTAACCTCGATCCACCTGGATTTACCAATCTCAAGTCCCACGATTATCATGTCATTATGCAGCGGTTGCTTCCTGCGTTGCTTATGCATTCATTTCCGGATGATAAGCCTTTATTTCAAGCTATACAACGAATAAGAATATTCCTTAATGTGTTGTGTGCGAAAGTGACATTTAGGGAACATCTTTTGAAGGCTAAAAATGCATTAGTAGAGGCACTTTGTGTCTTTGAAATTTATTTTCCACCGGCCTTTTTTGTGGTGATGATCCACCTCATGCACCATTTAGCCGATGAAGCTTTAACAACTGGGCTACCAAGATATCAGGCGATGTGGTTGTTTGAGAGAGAAATGGGAAGATATAAAAAGTGGTCACGAAATAAGAGGTACATTAAAGGGAGCATTGCTAATGCATATTTGTTACATGAAGCTTCTTTGTATGCCATGGAGTACATATCGAAAAGAGGTAAAGGAACTCATAAGAGGAATCTTAAGGATTTTCTTGATGATGAGTTTGATGACTCGGAATGCCAATGACCATTGGGTAAAAGTAAAGAATTTATCTTAAATAATGTACAATATGAGCAAGTGCGAAGATAGGTTTTATCTCAATGCATCGGTGTTGATGAATGGAGAAGGTACACACTTAGTTCTATGTTAATTCATATTAATTTATTGTAATGTGATATTTCTTAATTTTGAAACTAATTTCTTGTAGAAAATTTGTGGTAACTGAGACTCAATCGAGGCATAGAATTAATGATTTAATCCCTTGGCTAAGGAAAGAGGCAAGTCTTTATTTATACATGTACTTTTTTATCAACTATAATTATTTTTAATGAAACTTTAAAAAATTATCAATTCCTTACAAGCCTCAAGATTTAATGATACAGGAATTTTTCCATATGCTGATGGTCCGCTCCATAGGGTTACCAGTTATGGAAAATTTCAATGCAATGGGTAAACCTTTTGTAGTTCTGGACATGAAGAGAATCATAACTTTCAGAGTAGTGGTGTATCCACTAAGGCCTTAAAAAAGAAGGGGATTATGACAGCGGATAAGAATATTCTTTTATTGTGATTGGGTGGATGTTGATGTTAAGAATTCTTGCAAAGTTGAACCCGCCTCAAAATTGGTGATGGTGAATCTTAGTAAGCTCATGAGTAAAAATACCATTCACGATGATCCGTTCATCCTTGCATCTCAAGCCAACCAAGTATTTTATTGTCAAGATGTAAAGCTGAATGGGTGGTCAGTTGTTTTACACTCTCCCAAGAGACTGACGAAAGAAATAAATGCGATTGATATTGACCGTACGATGTATGACTCCATTATCGAGGAAAATAATAAATTGCTGGAGCTTTTGGACACGGGATTTCTAGTGCAATGATTTAGTTCTAAACTTGTTTTTGAATATGCAATATTCTATTTATTCCGTTTGTTGTTGTTGTTGTTGTTGTTGTTGTTGTTGTTGTAAACATTTAATAGTTTATTGCTGTTTGAACATTTAATATAGGTATGGTTCTTTGAACTTGTAATTATATGTTTACTGGTGTTTATTTGAACATGTAATCTTCTTTATATTGCTATTTGAACATGTAATATTCTTGTAAATGTTTATTCTGATTATTTTGACGTCCAATAGTCACTTTTTTCCAGATAAATGTCTCGTATGGGTGATACTTCGCAACCGTCAATAAATAGGGAGACACCTATATCAACCTCCCGTTCTAAGGTTGCGTTGGGTGCTTCAAGAGTAAGTGATGAATCTTTCACTAAGAAGTTAAAATTTAATGAGCATGGCCTTCCAGTTGGTGAAGACTCATAGACACTCTAAACCAGGTTGGGAGACTTAGCAAGGACACATGTTTCGATTTTTTATACGAGTTGGAAACAAGTGGATGTGCGATATAAGAACTCAATTTGGTAATCATTAATTGTTTACTTTCTATTCCAAAGAATGTAAATTCAATTCCGTGATGTTTTAATTTTATTTCTTCATATATTGTAGAAAGAGTTCCGAGATGTGCGCAAAAGTCAGAAGCAAATTTTTATGAAAAAAGTGAATGATGCTTGGAAAAAGTTCAAGTCAAAGCTAAGGGTTAATTTGAAGGATGGTGATGTTGGAAAGTGGAAGGATAAAGTGCCATGAAATGTCAAATCTGAGGACAGGGAGGTGTTTTGCAATAATGAAGCTTTAGAGGTTCAAAAAACTTTGTGAAGAAAAAACAAAGAGACTAAACAAAATTGTGTGAGAAAGACAACTCATAATACAGGTCGTCATGATTATGCCCGAGATTCAGAGAATTGGAGAAAGGAGCATGGGCGTTCACCCACTCGTGCTGAATTGTGGTTGGCAACTCATATAATCAAAGGAGGTGGTTATGCCCCTCATGATAAAATATTTGTGGTAATTTAAATTTTGTAATGTTCATTTTGCCTAAAAAAAGTATCGTATCATCAAACCTAATGTTAATATATTTTTGTACAGGACCAAATTCAAATGCTTCGGGATGTATACAAAGTGAGTGGTCAGGAGGAGACCTTCGATGCCGGGCCTATTTTTAAGGTTTTCGAAAAAGATACGCGAGGACATATTCATTATGTTGATTCCACAATTTCGAGAATCGCTATATTAGGGTCAGCATTTGCTAGAGAAATGCCCGAGGAGGTGAAAGAGGAGATCGAAAATTGGAAGGATCATTTTGATCACCTTAGGAGTGACATAGAGGGGATAAATAACTCATTAGATGAATTCATTACTGACTTCAAAACCGAGAAATTTTCAGGTGTTGGACGCAACGTTCAAGAGTTACCTACTATAGGCACTGGAACTCCTTCGTGTTCTTGTTCCTCCCCTGCATTCGAGGTTCAAAATTTCACCTCTCTAATTGAATGCAAAATACTATCCCACACACGTGAACTTGGTTTTTATGGGAGGAAAACACAACCAGGAGCCGTCTCGACTGTTCACTTCCATACGTTGAGCAAGAATGAAGTGCGAGTTTTACTAGATGACCTCAAAGTGCTCGAGTATCCAGTTTAGGGTGGAAAATAAGCTCATTACGAGAACTTGGAAGATATTGGTAAAAATGGAATTATGCATTGGCACGACGACCTTTGTCCTCCCATTGGTGACACCGACGAATGACCTTCGTCCTCCCATTAGTGACACTGGTGACCTACGCCACCTTGCTTCGAAGTACTTCCCTCTAAGGTACAAATCTGAAAAATCTCTACTTATATTCCTAATTTATGCTTCTATAATCCTGCTCCACCACCTATAGTATCCAGAAATTATTGAGTTATCGTTATGTAATCAACTATTGAATTGAGTTATCGTTATGTAATAAACTATTGAATTGAGTTATCGTTATGCAATCAACTATTGAATTGAGTTATCGTTGCAATCAACTATTGAATTGAGTTATCATTATGCAATCAACTATTGAATTGAGTTATCGTTATGCAAAAAAGGGACTAAACCAGTTATTTATTTATCATTATTGAGCGGGAAGCGCGGGCAAGCTATTATATATAGCAATTGTTATATATAATAGCTCTGTTATATATAACACCTGTTATATATAACATAGTTATTATATATAACACCTATTATATATAACAACCGTTATATGTAACATCCGTTATATATAACATAGGTGTTATATATAACAATTGTTATATATAACAGCTCTGTTATATATAACAATTGTTATATAAAACACCTAAACGGATTTCTTAGTATTCTCTCATTGATTTCATATATAGAACAACTAACGGGATTCCAAGAAATCACCCTCGAATAGCTGTTATATAGAACAACTAACAGTATTTCTTATTCTCTCATTGATTCTGAAAATTATGTTCAAAGAAGATTTCTTGGAACTGATCCTATGTTAAGTCATTAATATCTCACTAACGAAGAAAAGATTGCCACTGAAAATCCAAGTCTCTTTTAAATAGATATGTGACCAATTTTACCATAACCATATGTAGATTAGGCTTGAAAACAAGCCGTCCGAGGGTGAAAACCCAAACCAGCCCCCATACGGCCCCGTAAGAGGCACGAACACCTTGCATGAGACCAATGTAACTCGTGTAAACTGACCGCGTAGTCCCGGGTCTCCCGGTTTGAGAATATGATGATAATTTCAAAATACACAGATTAGGCTTGAAAACAAGCAGTTCGAGGGTGAAAACACAAACCAACCCCCAAACGGCCCCGTAAGAGGCACGAATACCTCTCATGGGACCAATGTAACTCATGCAAAATGACCGCGTAGTACCGGGTCTCCTGGTTTGGGAATATGATGATAATTTCAAAATACGTAGATTAGGCTTGAAAGCAAGCTATACGAGGGTGAAAACCCAAATCAACCCCCATACGGCCCCGTAAGAGGCACGAACACCTCGCATGGTTCTAATGTTACTCGTGTGAACTGATCGTGTAGTCTCGGGTCTCCCGATTTGAGAATATGATGATAATTTTAAAATACATAGATTAGGCTTGAAAACAAGCCGTTCGAGGGTGAAAACCCAAACCAACCCCCATACGGCCCCGTAAAAGGCACGAACACCTCGCACAGAACCAATGTAACTCGTGCGAACTCACCGCAAAATCTCGGGTCTCCCGATTTGAGAATATGATGATAATTTCAAAATACGTAGATTAGGCTTGAAAACAAGATGTTCGAGGGTGAAAACCTAAAGCATCCCCCATACGTCTCCTTAAGAGGCACGAACACCTCGCACAGTAGCAGTGTAACTCGTTCGAACTGACCGCTTAGTCCCGTGTCTCCCGATTTGAGAATATGACGATAATTTCAAAATACATCGATTAGGCTTGAAAACAAGTCGTTCGAGGGTGAAAACCGAAACCAACCCTCCATACGGTCCCGTAAGAGGCACTGATACCTCGTACGAGACCAATGTAACTCGTGCGAACTAATCGCGTAATTTCGGGTCTTCCGGATTGAGAATATGATGATAATTTCAAAATACGTAGAATAGGCTTGAAAACAAGCCGTTCGAGGTTGAAAATCTAAACCAGCCCCCATACAGCCCCATAAGAGGCACGAGCACCTCGCACATGACCAATGTAACTCGTGCGAACTGATCGTATAGTCCCGGATCTCCCGATTTGATAATATGACGATAATTTCTAAATACATAGATTGGGCTTGAAAATAAATCGTTCGAGGGTGAAAACCCAAACCAGCCCCCACACGTCCCCGTAAGAGGCACGAACACCTCGCATGGGACCAATGTAACTCGTGCGAACTGATCACATAGTCCCGGGTCTCCCGGTTTGATAATAGGATGATAATTTCAAAATAGGTAGATTAGGCTTGAAAACAAGTCGTTCGAGGGTGAAAACCTAAACCAACACCCATACGGCCCTGTAAGAGGCCCGTACACCTCACATGGGACCAATGTAACTCGTGCGAATTGCTCGCATAGTCCTGGATCTCCCAATTTGAGAACATGATGATAGTTTCAAAATACATAGATTAGGCTTGAAAATAAGCCGTTCGAGGGTGAAAACCCAAACGAGCCCCCATACGGCCCCGTAAGAGGCACGAACACCTCACACGGGACGAATGTAACTCGTGCGAACTGACCATGTAGTCCCGAGTCTCCCGGTTTAAGAATATTATGAAATTTTCAAAATACATAAATTAGGCTTGAAAATAAGCCGTTCGAGGGTGAAAACCCAAACCAGCCACCATACGACCCCGTACACCTCGCACGGGACCAATGTAACTCGTACGAACTGACCACGTAATCCCGGGTCTCTCAGTTTGAGAATATGATGATAATTTCAAAATACGCATATTAGGCTTGAAAACAAGCCGTTCGAGGGTGAAAACCCAAACCAGTCCTCCATACAGCCCCGTAAGAGCATGAACACCTCACACGGGACCAATGCAACTCGTGCGAACTGACTGCATAGTCCTGGGTCTCCCGATTTGAGAATATGACGATATTTTCAAAATACATATATTAAACTTGAAAACTAGCTGTTCGAGGGTGAAAACCCAAACCATCCCCCATACGGTCCCATAAGAGGCACGAACACCTCGAACGGGACCAATGTAACTCATGCGAACTGACCGCGTAGTCTCGGGTTTCTCGATTTGAGAATATGACGATGATTTCAAAATACGTAAATTAAGCTTGAAAACAAGCCATTCTAGGGTGAAAACCCAAACCAACCCCCATACGACCCCGTAAGAGGCACGAACACCTCGCACGGGACCAATGTAACTCGTGCAAACTGACTGCGTAGTTCGGGGTCTCTCAGTTTTAGAATATGATGATAATTTCAAAATATGTAGATTAGGCTTGAAAACAAGCCGTTCGAGGGTGAAAACCCAAACCTGCCGCCATACAGCCCCGTAAGAGGCACGAACACCTCGCATGGGACCAATGTAGCTCGTGCGAATTGACCGTGTAGTCCCGGGTCTCCCAATTTGAGAATATGATGATAATTTTAAAATAAATAGATTAGGTTTGAAAACAAGCCGCTCGAGGGTGAAAGCCCAAAACAGCCCCCATACGGCCCCATAAGAGGCACGAATACCTCGCAAGGGACCAATGTAACTCGTGCGAACTGATAAGGGAGTCATAACTTGCGTAAGATTTTTAATTTTAGAATATAAAAATAATTGCAACTCCTATACGTAATTTTTTTAGCTTGAGTAAGTTTTTTTTTTTTTTTGTAAATTATTGAGTTACTAATATCTTCTCTTTTGTTGTATCCTATTTTTTTTTTTGCAGGATAACATTTTATCGTTGGCATTTATTCACGTGGAACACACAGAGAACTCAATGGTTTACAACAAGGGGTTTATTCATAATTCTATTTTTTTGTGTTATGGACGTGCGGGCTTTTGTAGTTTTATTGTTAACTTTTTTGGCCGTGCGGGCTTTTGTAAGTTAATTGTTATATTTTGTGACCGTGCGGGCTTTATGTTAGGCATGTTTTGTATTATCAGGTTTTGGAATGTCCAGAAAATAGAGAAAACTCTGCCCAATTTTTTTTGGTCTATGACCTATTAAATACTTGTAATATTTTGAAGTCTGTATGTACATTAGTTTATCAACAACGTGCAATATTTTCAATTTGTGAATTTTTGTGCTTTCAAATAATTAATTTTTTTTTCTTTTTATAAAAAATTTAGCACAGTTCAAAACCGTGCCAAAATTGTATTAAATTTTGACACGGTTTTGAACTTTGCCAATTTTTTATGAAAATGTGCTCAATCTGGCATAGTTCAAAACTGTGCCAAAAGTGTGCTAGAAATATCAAATTCTGTCACGGTTTAAAAGTGTGCCAGAAGTGTTCCTGTTTGGCCAAATCTGGCACACTTTTAAACCGTGCAAGAAAAAACTGGCCATTTTGGAACACCTGATTCTGGCACAGTTCAAAACAGTTCCAGATTTGATCTGGCACAGTTTTAAACCGTGCCAGATTCCTGTTTTGGGTGTAGTGTTTGTGGCATGGAATATTTAAGATATTATGTTTTCACACATAATTTTGGTCACTAATGAAATGCTTAATATACATGTGTATGTTTTTTCTGGATGCAGGTCAATGTTTGCTTTTAAGTTGATAGAAGCTGGGGAATGCATATTGAAGCTCCCTTACAACGTGGTATTCAATCCTCAAGTGAAATTTAAAACCTAAGGTTCTCTCATAGCTATGCATACCAAAATTTGTTAACCATATATTGAAACTATTCTGGAGCGACTAGCGCCAGATAATCTATGCCCATTAATTAATTCTTTATTAGGAGATCAATTGGGTCATGTTGCAAGTTGGGCCAGGTATCATTGGTTTAGTGTATTTTAAGTTTATTACGAAAATCATATTTTTTAGATAGTTATGGACATAGGACAACAAGATGTGGCTCTTCATTCTAGGTAACAAAGTTTATCCCCTTGATAAGAAGTCTCTTTATGTACTAGGTAACCTGTAATTGAACACACACAATAAGAGCTGGCGCTTCATTCTTTAATGGCACACATTTCTACATTATCTGCTCCAACGGCACTTACACCTTTCAATAGTAAGTTTTGTTTCCTTTTATTTACCATACATATATGTACAATTTATTATAATGATTAATCTAGTAAGCTCTCATAAGGGAAAATAAATAATTTATCTAACATTGCGCTAGAAATTTCAGGAGGATCAATTATTTGGACATGTAGTTATAACAATATATACGCAAAAGCAGTAGTAAAATATGTGGGTGCATCCAATTCTAAAACAAGCCATTATTTTAATTGAATCTTTAGCTGATTTAAATTCTTTGCTCTATCAGCTTAGTTGTCCATGATCTGTCCACTTTAGTGAAGACAGAGGATGTCGTCACCTCAGAAAATTTAGTGACTCTTCTTACAGGTGTATCAAAGTATTCACAGAAGGATTGGTTGTAAAGTTATGAGACACTCACCACCTATGTGGTAAAAATTCTTTTCTCTAGTGAAATGTTAATTTTTCTCTTAATGGTCCTCACTGTATTATCTCATGTGGTGCATGACATTTCGATTACCGCACAACATATCAGTGGTTCAAATTCGCAGACGATAGAGATTTGGCATCTCGTGGTCTTGTATTAAGTAACTAACTAAACTCAATGTATCTCATCATCATCTTCTTCATTGTAGAATGACTTTTGGCTTAGTGAATTCTCTTTTTTGATTTAACTAATGTTTCAGGTCCCCAGATCCTCCAAGAAGATACACGAGCATAATGAATTTGATCTTTATACTGTGACATTATTCAATCGCGACGTTGATAATTTCATAACTAAGGCACACAAAAGAGGGTTTCAAGTGAGTTCATTTAAAGGATCCTGTCTCCTTTATTATATTGCAATATATCTAGAATACCACCATTGTAGCCCCGATATAAGAAAATAAATTCATTTAAGAGGAAAACCCCATTCTTGAATATCACACAAAGGTTTCAAGTCTACGAGTTACATAAGCCCCAAAATTCATGTTTTTAATACTTAGGGCTGAAAACATGTCGTTAAAGGGAGAAAACCTAAACTAACCACCAAACGACCCTGAAAGAGGTAGCAACGCCTAACACGGGGCCAATATAACTCATAGGAACTGGTCGGGTAGCCACGAGACTCCCAGTTTGAGAATTTGATGATAATTTGCAAATTTAACACTTAGGTTAAAAAACATATCGTTAAAGGGCAAAACCCCAAAAAAGTCACCTAGCAACCTTGTAAAAGGTATTAAAATCTTGCACCGAACTAATGTAACTCACTGGAACTGACCATGTAGTCACTAGACTCTCGATTTTTGAATATGACAAAAATTTGTAAATCTCATGACTTAATCTTATAAATTTCGTTAGAGGGAAAAAATCTTAAATAACTCTTAAACGGAATCGTAAGAGGCATAAACACCTCGCACATAACCAATATAACTCGTAGGAACTGACCGCGGAGTCACGGGACTCCCGATTTGAGAATATGACGATAATTTGAAAATATCTAGATTAGGATTAAAAACATGCTGTTAAAGGGTGAAAACCAAAACCAACCCCCAAGCAGTTCCGTAAGAGTCATGAACACATCGCACAGAACCAGTGTAACTCGTAGAACTGATCGTTTATTCATTAGACTCCCGATTTCAGAATATGATGATAATTTGAAAATATTTATACTTTGGCTTAAAATCATGTCGTTAAAGGGTGAAAATCCAAACCAGCCCCCAAACGGCCCCGTAAGAGGCATGTCCACCTCGCACGGGATCAATGTAACTCAAAGAAACTAACCGCTTAGTCACGGATCTCCCGGTTTAAGAATATGAAGATATTTAAAATATCTAGATTTATCTTAAAAACAAGCCGTTAGAGGGTGAGAACTCAAACTAGCCTCCAAATATCCTCGCAAGAGGCATAAATACCTCGCATGGGACCAATGTAACTCGCACGAACTGATCACGTAGTCACGGGTCTCCTAGTTTGAGAATATGACGATAATTTGAAAATATTTAGATTAAGCTTAAAAGCAAGTCGTTAAAGGGTGAAAATCCAAACCAGCTCCCAAATGGTCCTGTAAAAGGCATCAACACCTCGTACGGGACTAATGCAACTCGTAGGAACTGATCACGTAGTTACAGGACTCTCTGTTTACGAATATGATGAAAATTTCAAAATATCTAGAATAGGCTTAAAAATAAGCAGTTAAAGGGTGAAAACCCAAACCCGCCCCCAAACGGCCCCGTAAGAGGCATGAACACCTCGTACGAGACTAATGCAACTCATAGGAACTGATCGCGTAGTCACGGGACTCCCGATTTGAGAATATGATAAAAATTTGAAAATATCTAGATTAGGATTAAAAACAAGCCATTAAAGGGTGAAAACCCAAAATAGCCCCCAAACGTCCCCCTAAGAGGCATGAACACCTCGCAGGGGACCAGTACAACTTGTAGGAACTGATCGCGTAGACACGGGACTCTCGGTTTGAGAATATGATGAAAATTTGAATATATCTAGACTATGTTTAAAAATAAGCCGTTAAAGGGCCAAAACCCAAACCAGTTCCCAAACGGTCTCGTAAAAGGATTCAACACCTCATACGGGACCAATGTAACAACTCATAGGAACTGACCGCATAGTCATGGACTCCTGATTTGATATATTAGGCTTAAAATAAGCCGTTAAAGTGTGAAAACCCAAATCATCCCACAAACGGCCTCGAAAGAGGCATGAAAACTTCACACAAGACCATTGTAACACGTAGAAGCTGACTGCACAGTCACGGGTCTCTCAACGATAATTTGAAAATATCTAGATTAGGCTTAAAAATAAGCAGTTAAAGGGTAAAAACCCAAACCAACCCAAAACGACCCCGTAAAATGCTTGAACACCTCGTACGGGACTAATGTAACTCGTAAGAACTAATCGCATAGTCACAGGACTCCCAATTTGCGAATATAACGACAATTTGAAAATATCTAGGTAGGCTTAAAAAAATCCAAACCAGCCGCCAAATGGACCCGTAAGAGGCATGGAGACCTCATATGGGATCAATGTAACTCACAGAACTGATCGCATATTCTCTGCCGGTTAGAGAATATGACGAAAATTTAAAAATATCCAGACTATGCTTAAAAATAAGTCGTTAAAGGGTGAAAACTTAAACTAGATCCCAAACGGCCCCATAAGAGGCATGAATACCTCACACGGGACCAATATAACTCGTAGGAACTGACCGCGTAGTCATGAGACTCCTGGTTCGAGAATATGATGATAATTTGAAAATATCTAGATTAGGCTTATAAACAAGCCATTAAAGGGTGAAAACCCAAACCAGTCTCCAAATGACCCAGTAAGATGCATGAACACCTCGTACGGGAGTAATGTAACTCGTAATAACTGATCGCGTAGTCACAGGACCCCCGATTTGTGAATATGACGAAAATTTGAAAATATCTAAATTAAGATTAAAAACCAGCCGTTAAAGGGTGAAAACCCAAACCAGCCACTAAATGGCCCCGTGAGAGGAATGAACACCTCGTACGGGACCAATGTAACTCGTAGGAAGTGATCGCCTAGTCACGGGACTCCAGATTTGAGAATATGATGAAAATTTGAAAATATCTAGACTATGTTTAAAAATAAGCCGTTAAAGGGTGAGAACCCAAACCAACTCTCAAACGGCCCCATAAGAGGTATGGACACCTCGTACAGGGCCAATGTAACTCATAGGAACTGACCGCATAGTCATAGGACTCTTGGTTTGATAATATAACGTAATTTGATAATATCAAGATTATGCTTAAAAATAAGCCTATAAATTGTGAAAACCCAAACCAGCCTCCAAACGGCCTCGTAAGAGACATGAACACCTCACACGGGACTAATGTAATTCATATGAACTGACCACGTAGTCACGAGTCTTTCGATTTGATAATAAGATGATAATTTGAAAATATCTTGATTAGGCTTAAAAACAAGTCATTAAAGGGTGAAAACCCAAATTAGCCCCCAAACGGTCCCATAAGAGGCACTGACACATCACACAGGACCACTGTAACTCGTAGGAACTGACCGCGTGGTCATGAGTCTTTAGGTTTGAGAATATAATGATAATTTGAAAATATCTTGATTAGGCTTAAAAAAAGCGGTTAAAGGCTGAAAACCCAAATCAGCTCCCAAACGACCTCGTAAGAGGAACTAACACATCGAACGAGACCAATGTAACTTGTAGGAACTGACCGTGTAGTCACAGGTCTCTCGGTTTGAGAATATGATGATAAAATCAAAATATCTAGATTAGGTTTAAAAATAATCCGTTAAAGGGTGAAAACCCAAACCAACCCCCAAACGCCCCCGTAAGAGGCATGAACACCTCGTACGGGACCAATGTAACTCGTACACAACTAACTGCGTAGTCACGAGTCTCCCAATTTGAGAATATGACGATAATTTGAAATATCTAAGATTAAACTTAAAAATAAGCCGTTAACGAGTGAAAACCCAAACCATCCCCCAAACAAGCCCGTAAGAGGGACTAACACCTCGTATGCGACTAATGTAACTCATATGAACTAACCAAGTAGTTACGAGACTTTCATTTTGAGAATATAATAATAATAATAATAATAATAATAATAATAATAATAATAATAATAATAATGGTAACTCTTATTTGAAAATTTTCGGCTTGATTACGATTTTTTTTAAAATTACTTGGTTATTAATATCATATCTTTTTGTGTCCTATTATTTTGCAGGATAACATTCAATCACTAGGTTTTATCCACGTGGAACACATGAAGTCAATGGTTAACAACAATAAGATTATTTATTTAATGCCGTAAATATTCCGGATTCTATTTTTTGTGTTATCGGTGTGCATGGTTTTGAAGTTTAATTGTCAACTTATATGACCGTGGGGGCTTTCGAAATTTTATTGTTATATTGTATGGCCGTGCGGGATTTATATTGACAGATTTTGTATTAGCAAATATTGGAATGTCCAGAAAATAAAGGAAATGCTGCCCATTTTTTTTCATCTGGGAACTATTAATACTTGTAATATTTTGAAGTTGGTATGTACATTAGTTTATCAATAACGTGCGAGATTCACAATTTGTGAATTTTCTTGATTCTTTTTGCAAATAATAAATATTATTCCTACCAGATTTGGAATTTGTTGATTTTTCTAATTTGTTTTTAAATATTTTTTTACTAATAGAAAAATCTGAGACATTTTAAAACCGCGCCAAATTGTAAAATTTGATTAGGCTAGTATAATAATCTGGCACGCTTTAAAACCGTGCCAAAAAGGTGTCAGAAAATGAAAAATCTAGCACGGTTTTAAACTGTGCCAAAAGTGTGTCAGATTCAATATCTTGCATGGTTTAAAAGCGTGCCAAAAGCGTGTCAGATTGGGCAATCTGTCACGGTTTTAAACCGTGCTAGAAAATCTGGCATTCCTGATTCTGGCACGATTTTAAACCATACCAGATTGGGTCTAGCACGATTTTAAACTGTGGCAGAATCCTATTTTTGGTGTATCGAAAGAGTGCACGCCCTTTAGTGACCTAGGTGGGGGAAGATTGAATATGACGTCTATTTTCCCCCTATAAAATGACACTTGTTTCCACACAACAGGCTAACACTTTTTTTAGATTTGTGCGGGAAAGGTCAAAAGAGGGGTCGAAGACACTAACGTCATCCATAAAAACCTCAAGGCCCCTTTCGACCATATCACTAAAAATACTAAGCATGAACGTTTGAAAAGTCGAGGGTTCATTACATAATCCAAAAGGCATGCTTTTATTTGCAAACGTGCCAAAAGGGCATGTGAACGTCGTCTTTTCTTTATCTAACACATCTACCTCAATTAGGTTGTACCGAAAATAACCATCGAGAAAGCTATAAAATGGGTGTTCCGCTATTCGTTCTAGCATTTGGTTTATAAGCGGTCAGGGAAAATGATCTTTCACAGTGTTTGCATTAAGCTTCCAGTAGTCAATGCAAACGTGCCACCCGGTGGTGGTACGTTGTGGAATAACCTCACCTTTTTCATTTTCGACGACAGTCATTCCCAAATTTTTCAGGACGACTTGAATCGGACTCACCTGCTTACTATCCGAAATGGGGTAGATGATGCCCGTGTCCAATAGCTTAATAATCTCCACCCTCACGACATCTTTTATTATGGGATTCAAGCGAAGGCTTAACGTCCTCCTCGAGGTGGATTTTATACGTACAAATTAAGGGACTTATACCCTTCAAGTCTACGCTGCTCCAACCAAAAGCATTAGGGTGCTTCCTCAAAATCGGTAGTAGTTTACAATCTTGCTCTTTATTTTGCCTCGAGGAGACAACAATGGGAAATGCCTCATCTTCTCCCAAATAAGCATATTTTACGTTTGAGGGTAGTTTCTTTAATTCGAGGGTGGAAAATTTTTCATTGGAGGGAACCGTGCGTGACTCCCTCGGTGGTAATTCCTCGAACCTAGAAACCCAACTAACGTATCTCAACTCCTCATCCATATTACTCTCAAACAAATTCACTCTCAACTCACTCACCTCCTTCTCGAACTCGGTGTATATCCCATCGCTCTCACTACCCTAAATAAAACACGTTTGTAGATAATCCCCACTTATATTTCCCTCTATGTGCACATCTACTACCTCCTCGATAAGATCCACCGTGAAATTCTTCTTCATCAGCCACTTGCTTGGTGATGTTGAAGATACTTGTTTTAAGAGCCATATTCCTGAACGCGAGTTGCATTTGCCCATTTTGAGTATTAATAAGTGCGTTAGCTGTAACTAAGAATGGGTGGACAAGGATTATGGGAACATGATCACTCGAAGAATTGGAGGGCTCCGTGTCCCAAATGACAAAATCTACAGGGAAGTAAAAAGTGTCCACTTGGATTATCACGTCCTCAACAATCCCTCGAGGTACTTCATGGTATGATCCGCTAGTTGGAGAGTGAAGTTAATGGGCTTGAGGTCCCCCAAATCTAATTTCTTATAGAGAGAGTAAGGGAGAATGTTAACACTCGACCCTAAATCAAATCATTCACTCTTGATGGGATTCTCTCCATTGATGCACGAAATGTTCAGTGCACCCGAATCTTTAAACTTAGGTGGGGGGCCACTTAAAAGAACCGAGCTTACATTTTGTATTAGAAAAACATTCCTTTTCACCTTTAATCTACATTTCACCATCAATAAGTCTTTAAGGAACTTTGCATTGGCGGTGATTTTCTTGATTGCCTCAAGAAATGGTCAATTAAGCTTGACTTGATTTAGCACATCTAACACATCTTCACGGGAGGCCCCTTTAAGAGGAGGATCCAACCATTGAGGTAAAGGCGCAACAATGGGAGGTTTTACTATAACTTTGGCCCTACTAGTGACATCGTTGTCACTTTCATTTAAGAGGGCATCTTCAGCTCTTTCATACCGGGCAAAACCTCCTTGTCTTTAAGCTCGTCGTATGGGGGAGGTGAAAAATCAATGACTCTGCCACTATGTAGAGTGGTCACGGCTTGACATTGCTATTTATTATCATCGAAAGTAGAGCTAAAACTAGTTTGTCCTTGGGGAGGTCTTTGTCCTTGGGCGGGACACTTGCCCTTCTCTTTGACAGTTATTGATGATTGCAACTTAGAGATAAACGCTTTTAATTCGACAAACTATTGGACATTTTGAGCATTAATCACCGATTGGGTTTGCATAAATTGGTGCAAGGTGTCCTTGAGATTTTTATGAGATTGGGTGATATAAGGTTTCGGAGGTGGTACTTGCATAGGGGGATCTTATTAGAAAGGCGAGGGTGGTGGTGGCGGTGGGGAAACATGTGAATTAGGATTCATTGCTGTGTGTGGTTGCCCATAATTGAAATCGGGATGGTTTTGCCACAAAGAGTTATAATAATTCTCTTGCGGGGCATTAAAATTACCCTTAAAGTCTCCTACCGCTTCCACTTTCTTTTGAATCATCACTTTGCAGGCGGATATTACCGGGCATTCCTTTATTGGATGTCCCACCTCAAAAATCACACACACCTCGTCTATCAACGCTCGAGTGGAGCCAAATGTTTCTCTTCCTCTCAATTCGACCACGCCTTTCAACCTCTTAGCAAGTTGGTTAATTTGAATATTTAACTCGGCTTCTTTATCTAAATGGTAGAGTCTGTACACTGAAGGAATTACAGACGTTTGTCGAGAACGGTTTTGGGTGTTTGGATCATATGTGTCCCATGCTTGAGTAGTCTCAATGACATACTTAAGGTGAGCCTCGGTATCGTCCACGTCTAACCCTAGAAATTCCTCAGAGCACATGGTTTTAACGAGTTGTTTGGAACTTAAACATACACCATGATGGGAAAAAATGAGTCTCCATTTCTCAAACCTGTGGTGTGGGCATATATTAAGAAACTGGTTAAAACGCTCCCAACATCTATTGAAGGGCTCATTCTCTTGTTGTTTGTACTTTTGAATTTGAGATTTTATGGAATTGGTTCGATGTTAGGGAAATAATTTCAGGAGAAACTTAGCTTTCATATCTCTAGACGTTCCAATCGAGTTCGGTGCCAAAGACCATAGCCAGGTCTTGGCCTTATCCTTTAGGTAGAAGGGGAAAAGTTTGAGGAGTATTATATCTTGGGGACATGCTTGAACGCTAAAAAATTCTCATACCTCTTCGAACTCGCGGATGTGGTGGTATGGTTTTTTCGACTTTAGACCATGGAATGTAGGAAGAATATGAATCATCCCATTGCAAAAATGAAATTGCCCCACATTATACGGGACTATAATGCATCCCAGAGTGACGGTTCACTCGAGATATAAGAGGTCTCTTATGGGACAATACCGCATCTCACCCCTCACAACTACCATATCGCTTTGTTTGACATCATGCTATCTCTTAATGACTCGATATCCTCACTCGACGCCCTAGACGTGTGAATTAAAGTGTGATTGGTGATGGAGTTGGGCGGTGCAGGAGGTGGAACCCAAAACTGGGGAACGTGAGGGGTGTGTGGGCTATCGGGATTGTACTATACTATAGGTTTTTCGTGAATTCTGGTAGGAGTAGACTGAGGAGTTGGTTGCGGGTTTTGCATGTAAGGATTTGGGAGATTCTATTTTTTTCTTTTTATTTTTTTTATTTTTTTGGATTTTTAATTTTATGATTTTTTTTGGCCTTTTAAGAATTAGAGTCAAATTTGGGATTAATTCGACCTAACTTAATGTCTACATAGACCCCAACATGGACACTAAAGACTTGACAAGTGTGTCTCTAGTGCGTGTGATTACGGTTTAAGTGCAAGCCGGTCACTCAAGTAATAATCTGATAACTTGGGTGTCGAACTCATGGACTAAGACATAAGACATGATGACAAGTTAGAAAGACGATTAACCTTTCTATTGACCAGAAAAAGAAGGAAAAGATGATTGTTTATAACTTTCCTATCAACTAATGCAATCTAATTACACTAGTAGATGAATTACGCAAGCGATAATAACTAAGAGAGTGTAAATCAATGTGGGAAAATGGAGTTAGGGTACACTCCCCTGAATCGTCGGTAATTACTTAGAACATAAAAACTTCAAAAACTTAATTCTCATTTAAAAGAATCATCAACTACTCTCTAAGAATTTGACATGTGTGGATTTTACTCCTCACAATATCAAATAAATTTTTTTATTTGACCAGAATGATAAATTATCGAAACTCGTATTGTATCCTTAAACATTTCGGTTACCTAGGGAAAACGGAATTAAAAGACCTACAATATTTATTTAGGTAATAAATCAAGACTTTGATATGTTAATTAAATTTTATTCAATTTTAAATCCATTTGCAACACCTTGGTTGGGTTCATGTACCCCAACCCGCTAATAGCTTAACTGGACATGGTTACGTGGGTAATAAATGAAATTCAAATATTGGATGCGATTGAAATCATGATGACCATATATCTAAGCATGCATGGTGTTGATGTAAAAAACTAGATCGCTCTAATTATTCAATCACAGATAAGTAAAATGAGACAAATATTTTAAAGTGGTTCAGCCTTATAAGAATGGCCTACGTCCACTGTTATGTTATTTCTGAGTGTTTGGGAATTCTCGATTACCAGTTCTGTCAAGAAATTCCCCTCCCCTTGAATGAGGGTGATACAAGGTATTTATAGCCCTTAGGCTGTACATGAATGGGTCGATACATTAAATGAGAATACATATGAAAGGGTAATACATTTAATGCAGCGTGTGCGTCAAGATGATGAACATTCAATGAATAGTTGAACTGTTGACATTCTGGCAATTAATACTACGGCCGAGATGCAGCTCGGACCGCCTTAGTTGCTCGTTGCTCAGGAGTTCATCGGAGCACTAGAGTACCTCAGAGTGTTGAAGTTCCTCGGTATATCCTCGTTGCTCGGAGAGAACATGAGTTGGTCGGGGAAATGAACTTCCTCGTAGTTATTGTACCTCGTAGATTGACAAGTGTCTTCGTATGATTCGTCCACATCAGCATATTAATTTTGGTATCAACAGAAGCCCCCAATGTTTCATATTTCGAACTTTGAGGAGTATGGAATATTCTTTCTCGGTTTTCGGCAATATTGAATGATCTTCCTGGGTTTTAGGATCATCGTATTTGAATTTATTTCCAAATTCAAAGAATCCGCCTTTTTTCGAACTTTTAAGAGCGCTTCGATCTTAGTGCCCTTTTTGTCCTTTTAGCCGCCGGAAGTTCAACAGTTTCTTTCGCGTAATCATTTCCTTCGCCACTTCCCTAGGTAAAGTATTTAAACTTCTTTAGGTAACCATACCGTCTTCTTCTTTTCCAATTTTCTGCAATCAAGCTTTCTATTCTCTCTTTCTCTCTTGTGCGTTCATCCTTGTTTTCGTTCATTGTCAATAGACCTTCTTTCTCCCTGTAAGATCTTCTTCCTTTCTTCTTCCTTTCTTTTATTTAGTATGGTTTATATTGTGGAGTCTGTTGAGAAATTTCGTTCTGATTTTTCCATTCCTTCCTGGGTAACTCTAGAGGTTCTTTCTGAGCCTTTAGATTATTTTCGATTGGCTGAGGGACATTGGTTCCCCAGTCTATTTGTTGATGAATGTGGATTTTCTTTTCCACCAAACCCATTGTGTCTTGAGTTTTGTCAGTATTTCAATCTTGTCCCTGCAAAAATAACCCCCAATTCATGGAGAATAATTAATGGGGTGTACAAATTAAATCTAACTCATGGGACTCGTATAGGGATCCGTGAAATTATGTATTGCTATAAGTGGGCCACTCTAGATAATATTTATTACTTAAAAACTAGGTTTCTGAATAGGGCTCTTGTAGTTAACCTCCCTGACTCAAATAGAGATTATTTTGAACATGGGTTGGTTATTAAAAATTGGCAATATGCCCCTTTAGTTGGAGATGGAGTATACAACGGTCCTAGATGCCCCCCATATGGCAATGGGATAGGTTTATTTTTCATTTATTTTACTTATGAAATTATGCTTTCATCATGTTTGACAAAATGTATGACTGATATCTCATTATGTATTTATTTGCAGTTGATAGCAAAAGAAAAACTCCAAAGGAATCAGAAGTTAATATCAAGCATCTGAAACTTATCTGGGGTTTGCATAAGAACGTTGCAAACGAGCACATCAGGTCTGCATCATATTTGCTGCAGTATAGGAGCTATACAACCTCTTATACTGCTCACCCTGTTGAGCCAGCTTCAACTCCAGAGGATTCTTCTTCAGATTCTCATCTTCCTTTAAGTCATAGAATGGGCAAAAAAAGAGCTCCTCCTTCTCTATTTGATGACACTACTTCTGCTGCTGGGGCCAAGAAGAGCAAAACTGATGTCCCAGAGGGGACTAAGAAGGTGGATGCTACATCTTCCAAAGCTACCGAGAAGCCCCCAGTGGCTCCGAGCAAGAAAATTGCTCCTGTGTAAGTGATTACTATCTCTCCGACCAAGAGTTCTTCCTTGGTTGAAGCTGCTGAAGTCCCTTTGAGGAGATTGAGGAAATCATCCTCAGTCAATCTGGCTGAAACTGCCTCCTCTTTACCTGTTGGTGGTGCTGGTGTTCCAACCATCATTCCTCCGAGCTCTGCAATGAGCTCGGTAAAAACTTGGATCATACCCGAGGTCCAAGGAATTGATGAAAAAATTTCTAGGGATATGCTGACATCCCTAGATACTCGTCATCTTGCTTCAGTAAATTTCTCATACTCTGGATTTTCTTTCTCTGAATTCTTGCATTTTTGTATTGACTTTCCTGTTTCTCATCTTTCAGCTGGTGAACTGTTTCAATAATATCGTGAAGAAAGATGAAGCTATTAAAGCTTCAAGCTCGTCGTCAGGTGTAGAGGATGCTCTACTGGGTTTGACCCAATCTCTGAAGGAATCTCGCCAACAGTATAGTGAGGACAAGGCTATTTGGGAGAAAAAGTTATCTGCAGTTGAGGCCGAGAAGGTGAAGATGGCTGAGATCTCCAAGAATTTGGAGGATAAAGTAAAAGGTTTAGAGGTCGAACATCAGAAGTATGATGTCAAGCTCAAGAACTTGGGAGATCTTGAAGATAAGTTGAAGAAGGTAGAGGAGAAGTTGTCCGCCCTGCAAGATATCAAGGTCCAAAAGGAAGAATTGGATGTGAATCTCTCCTCGGAGAAACTAAGAAGAAAAGTCGCAGTCAAAAAATCCTTCAGCGCTGGCTGGGAGAAAGGATGGGATAAGGGAATTGCTGCGATGACGTCCCAAGTTCAATACGGGAAGTTGAAATACTTCCACGATGGCTGGGTAGCTGCTCTACAGGAACTGAAGATCAAGGATGATTCTGATCTATTCCAGTTGCACCTCCCTGGTCCTCCTCCACCAATTGTGGAAGAAGAAGAAGATGAGCCCGCCTCTGCTGAATCTTCTATGGCTATAGTTGATCAAGTCCCTGCCTCTCTTCCTTCTGCCAGCGAGGACATTTCTTCCATGCCTCCTCCTTCTGACAAAATTTCAACTCCTGCAGACCAAGTCGCCGTTACCACCGAGCAACCGAGCTCCTCATCCCAGCCTCCCGAGAAAGTCTTGGGAGACAAGGAAAAGGTGTGAATTTGTTCGGTATCATTTCTATCTTTTATTATTTGTAATCAAACAATGTAATCTTTTTATGATCTAATAAAATATATCTTTGTTCCTCTTCATTGTTGATACTCTGTCTGCTTTTATTTATTAACTCCCGCCTTCTCTTCTTTATTAGTTTTTCGCCAGAATGGAATTGATATCTGCTCCTGATACTGAGTTGATGTGACAATGTAATGGATATTATAAAGCTGGTCATACAGACCTAAGTGTATCAGAGATTGTCGACATCCTTGGCCACGATGCCTCAGAGCAAGCAGTTGAGGCTTACCGGTACCTGAAGGATCTACTTGATAGATCTGTGGCCAATAATGTGGCATACTACGAATTGATCGAGGAACTTCATTGTAGCTTAGAAGATCTTCAGAATCAACATAATGAATCAACTGCTTTGCTGCACAAGGAATATGAAAATAGATATCAGCAGCTTTCTTCTGAAACAGGCCATAAAAAGATCCTCGCTGGATATGATGTTAGGGAAAGAACTCTAAAAGGTGAGATTGAGGCCTACAGGCAGATTGCTGAGTTGTTGGAACAGGAGAACAATAATTTGCAGAAAAAGTTGGCTCAGTATGAATCTGCAACATCATCTTCCACTGCTTTAGTACCAGTTACTGATGAAGGTTTCTCGTTCTTAGAGGTCGAAAATGCCAAATTAAGGCAAGAACTGGATAACTTAAGAAGATCTGGCGTTTCTGCTACTGCTCGGGGATGAGGAAGAGGTTCTCGTGGGTGAGGTAGAGCTGTTCAAGATGTTGTCGAGGAACAGAGTTCTCCAGTTGCTGCTCGGAGTCGATCAAGAGTTCTCAGCCGTAATGTTGAAGAGGCTCGCACTCAGTCTACTCTGGAAACTCAAGCGTTCCAATTGAATGCAAAAGACCGTGCTCTGACTGAACTGTCCAATAAAAATCTGTCTCTGGAAGATCAACTTACAGCGACGAATTCTGCTCTGCATACAAAAGACCTTTTTGCCAAAAACCTTCATGAACAATTGGACAGATTAACCTTCCAATTCCATAAACAGCCTCGTGAGTTTTGGATGAGAGGTTATAATGAGGCCCTCTATCATTTGGATGCTCGTCTTGAAAGTGCCAATAACGAAGGTTATAAACAAGGATGGTTGAACGCCCTGGGTGTGTTAAAGCTAGAGCAGGGCCATTTCTTATGGGATTATCATGCTCCTGGGCTACTAGACTTGCCTGTACCACCTTACAAATTAGACATGGAATGGATCCCAGCTCGTTCCATTCCTCGAAGTTTAATTTCAAAATACCTTGGTGACTACAGTCTTCATTCCCAAACCGAAGTATCTCGTCCAGAGCATCTAATGGAGACACCTTCAATAATGAATGTCAGAATGTCGAAGGACTTGAATTTTATTAATTCTCCCCTTTGCCTAGAAGATCCTCCTGCTGGCGAAGAGCCTGTTTCTAAAGCAAAGGGCAAGAAACCAATAGAATAGGAATATCAATGTAATAGTTAGTACATTCATGTAACCTGTAATTTATTTTGAAATGAAAAGACTTTCATTTTCTGTTTGCAAATTTTGCTATTGTCTTGTGTTTATCAAACACCTTTATATTTGTGCATATGTATCTGTTAAAAAGATAACAATAATATTGTTCATCGAGCAACTTAATAAAAAGTTACAAGTATCGAGGTTGTTCAATCACTTAATAATAAAGTAATGAGTATAAAATGTTCAAACTGTTTCCAACCAACCAGGGTGGATAAATAATGTTTGTCGACCAACTACAGTTGATGGGTTTTTATCCCCGACCATCCATACTTGGTTCAATTTCAAATATTTTCATAAAATGTGTCCGACCAACCAAGATCAATAATTTATCCTCGTCGACCAACTACAGTTAGTGGGTTTTTATCCCCGACCAACTATACTTGGTTCAGTTTGGAATATTTTGTTCTCTGAGGAACTTTTGTAATAATATTACCTCCCGACCAACTGAGATTGGTGTTATAAGAATGTTGTTCTCGCCCTTTTATCAACTGGAGTTGATCATGGGTCCGAACTATCGTGTTCTTTCGAACTATCTTGTACACTAGTTATATTACCAACCGAAGTTGATCACGCCAGTGTACGCCTCCTACCCAAAGGAGTATATCAGTTGTTCTCGCCCTTTTACCAACCGGAGTTGATCGTGGGTCTGAACTATCGTGTTCTTTCGAACTATCTTGTACACTAGTTATTTTACCAACCGAAGTTGATCACGCCAGTGTACGCCTCCTAACCAAAGGAGTATATTAGTTGTTCTCGCCCTTTTACCAACCGGAGTTGATCGTGGGTCTGAACTATCGTGTTCTTTCGAACTATCTTGTACACTAGTTATTTTACCAGCCGAAGTTGATCATGCCAGTGTACGCCTCCTAACCAAAGGAGTATATCAGTTGTTCTCACCCTTTTACCAATCGGAGTTGATCGTGGGTCTGAACTATCGTCTTCTTCTTGCTATCAAGCAGCGTGGTGTACAACACTAATATTCCCCGAAAAACTTTCAAACAAAGGAGAGAAAATCTGTGAAAAACAACATCATTTTATTCATATTGATAGACCCGTTGTACATTTTACATCATTGATAATACTTGCGAAGGTGTTCAGCATTCCAAGCATTCTTGAATTCTTCTCCTTTTAGAGTTGCTATTCGGTAAGTTCCTGGTCGAACAACTTCTGTAACTCGGTAAGGTCCATGCCAATTTTCTTCCAATTTATTGTGCTTCTGAATGACCTTCTTCAGCACATAATCTCCTTCTTTTAAATCGTATTTCTTCACCCTTTTGTTGTAGAACAGAGCTGTTTGTTGTTGATAAGCAGCATTCCTAATGGCTGACTCTTCTCTGACCTCTTCGAGCATATCCAAATCCAGTCTTCTCATCAAGTCACTGATCGGAGAATTGAAATTCAGCACTCTGTGTGTTGGTAGGCCCAACTCTGCAGGTATCAGAGCCTCACTTCCAAATGCCAGCATATATGGTGACTCTCCAGTCGCTGCTCGGGGAGTTGTTTGGTAAGCCCACAATACTGATTGTAGCTCATTAATCCAGTTAGCTTTAGCTTCACTTAGTCTTTTCTTCAAACCATTTAGCAGCGTTCTGTTCGTCACCTCAGTCTACCCATTGCTTTGAGGATGACCTGGTGGTGAATGGGTCTTCAGGATGTTTGATTGTTGACAATAGGCAGCAAACTCCTCGTTGTCAAATTGTGTTCCATGATCCGTGATGAAGGCATGTGGGAGACCATATCGGCAGATGATATTCTTCCAAACAAACTGGTATACCTTCTCGTATGTCATATCGATAAGCGGCTCAGCTTTTACCCACTTAGTAAAATAGTCCACTGCAACGACGAGGTACTTGAATCTTCCTCGGGTGGTCGGCAGTGGTCCAACCAAATCAATTCCCCACATGGCAAATGGCCAAGGGGAAGTTATGGGTGTCAACAATGCTTGTGGAGTTCATCGGATGAAGGAAAAACGTTGGCACTTGTCACATTTCTTAGCATAGGCTATACAATCAGCCCTCATCGTCGGCCAGTAGTATCCTTGAGTCATTACCCTTTGCAAAAGTGTTCGACCTGCTACATGAGCTCCACAAGACCCTTCATGGATCTCTTCAATCAATTCTTTCACTTCGGAGGGATGTAAACATCTCTGCAAACCTGCCATAATTCCTCGTCTATATAAAATACCATTAGTTAATACATACCGAGCAGCTTTATACTTTAATTTCTTGGCAGTGAGCTTATCCTCCGGCAATTCTCCCTCTTCAATATATACCCTGATGGGATCCATCCAAGACGGTCCTAAATCAAGGGCAATGACATTCATCGTCAAGTCCTCATCTATGCTCTGACTTTCCAACACTTCAATTGGTATTGTTCTTCGCAGCTCGGTACGAGTAGCTGATGCTAGTCGCGCCAGCGCGTCTGCTTGTGCATTTTCTATTCTGGGTATTCTGATCAACTGAATCGCATCAAATTCTGCTAATAACTCCATTACCTTGGCATGATATTTCACCATTAATTCTCCTTTAACTGCATACGTTCCCATCATCTGATTCACAATCAATTGAGAATCACTGAATACCATCACTTGTTGCGCTTCCATGATCTTTGATAAATTAAGACCTGCTATCATGGCCTCATACTCAGCCTCATTATTGGAGGCTTTGAATTGGAATCGCAAAGCATATTCCATGTCAATTTTGTCTGGAGTGTTCAAAACAATTCCTGCCCCACAACCTGCTGTGCAAGATGATCCATCTACTTATAATCTCCATATGGGTAACCCGTCTTCAAATTTCTTATCTGATAGAGTTCCTCGGTGAAATATTTGTTGCTTCTTTTCATCCTCCCCTAACACTTTCCGCTCTTCGTTGACCATCTCTTTTCGTTCTTCATCCAACCGGAGCTCATCCGAGTTTGAAGTTGATGATCCTTCTACATCCACAAGCCCTTTTACCAACCGTAGTTGGTCTGGACTTATGTCTGTTGATCCTGTAACATCCACAGGTTGGTCAGCGAGCAGCTTTTGTTCCTCGGGGGTATCAGGATATGTAAACTCTGCTATAAAATTTGCTACAGCTTGCCCTTTCAATGATGATCTGGGCTCATACACAATATCATATTCACCGAGTTCTACTGCCCAGTACATCAATCTTCCTGACTTTTCTGGCTTATGAAGGGCTTATCTCAATGGCATATCGGAATAAACGACGATGTTATGGGCCTGGAAATATGGCATCATTCTTCTACTTGCTTCAATTAATGCCAATGCCAATTTTTCCAGCTTTGGGTACCTGATTTCTGCACCTTGGAAAGCCTTACTTATGTAATAAATTGGCTTCTGGACTCCATTCTCCAATCTGATTAATGCTGAACTAACTGCATTCTCTGATACTACCAGATACAAATACAACGTCTCTCCTGTTATTGGCCTGGACAATAATGGAGGTGCTCCCAAATACTTTTTCAAGTCTTGAAAGGCCTTCTCACATTCATCAGTCCACTCAAAAGTTTTTCGAAGTGTTTTGAAGAATGGGAGGCATTTGTCAGTTGCTTGGGATACAAATCTGTTGAGCGCTGCAACTCGTCCTGTAAGACTTTGCACTTCTTTCTTTGTTGTTGGAGATCGCAACCCTAAAAGAGCTTTGATCTTATCTGTATTTGCTTCAATGCCTCGCTGATTAACAATGTACCCGAGAAACATTCCTTCTCGTACTCCAAACGTGCACTTCATCGGGTTAAGCTTCATCTGGTATTTATCCAGTTGATCAAATGTCTGAGCTAAATCAACTAGATGATCTGTAGCTTTCTTGCTTTTTGTCAGCATATCATCGACATAGACTTCCATGTTGCAACTCATTTGTTCGGTGAAAACCTTATTCATCAGCCGCTGGTATGTCGCTCCTGCATTTTTCAAACCAAAAGGCATAACATTATAACAATAAGTACCCCTAGGGGTAATAAAAGAAGTACTTTCCCTGTCTTCTGGTTTCATTTTGATCTGGTTGTAACCAGAGTAAGCATCCATGAAGCTAAGCAGTTCGTGCCCCGAGGTAGCATCCACTAGCTGGTCAATTCTGGGCAATGGAAAATGATCCTTTGGGCAGGCCTTGTTAAGATCAGTGAAATCAACACACATTCTCCATTTGTTGTTTTTCTTCTTCACCATCACCACATTCGCCAACCAGTCCGGGTACTTCACATCTTCAATGAATTGAGCTTTCTGGAGCTTGTCGACCTCCTCTTGAATAGCTTGATTCTTTTCGGGGCTAAATACCCTTCTTCTTTGCTTTACAGGCTTGATCTCCTTATTCACATTGAGTTCGTGACATAAGAAGTCTGGATCTATTCCCGGCATGTCCTCATGACTCCATGCAATCGATCGTTCTGAGGTAGCTTCTTGAGATCTATCTTGACGAACGACTGGTCGTGACTGTGCTGATCCTTCCCTTAGATCTGATGGTTGTCGAAAACTCCTTGATGTGGTCTTAGGTGGACTCCTGTTCCTCCTAGAGCATAATCGACTGAAAGGAGACGCCCTACTCAGTCTTTCTGGAGAGAGGGTGATATGTTGATCAGTATCTGTCACCCTTATTGACAAAGTTCGCCTAGGTTGATAAGAGAAATCATCAGACTCCTCATTGCGACGTGACTCAGTACGCCTAGATCATGAAGAAAGTAAATAAGTTTGCCTCTGACCACTTTGCTGTCTTGAACGTGCAGGTGCACCACCATGAAGGGTTTGCAAGAGTTGCCTCATTGTGTCTTGCATGGCGGTTTGTCCTTGAGCCAGATTCGTCATAATTTCGGCCAGATCTGGAGGTGTAGAGGGATTTGGACGATTTCCAGCATTTCCAGCGTTTCGATTGCTAGATTCTGGATTGTCCGCCATTGATGATGAATGATTTTTGGTGAAAAACGATAATAACAATCGTTCCCACAGACAGCGCCAATCTGTTGATGTAAAAAACTAGATCGCTCTAATTATTCAATCACAGATAAATAAAATGAGACAAAGATTTTAAAGTGGTTTAGCCTTATAAGAATGGCCTACGTCCACTGTTATGTTATTTCTGAGTGTTTGGGAATTCTCGATTACCAGTTCTGTCAAGAAATTCCCCTCCCCTTGAATGAGGGTGATACAAGGTATTTATAGCCCTTAGGCTGTACATGAATGGGTCGATACATTAAATGAGAATACATATGAAAGGGTAATACATTTAATGCAGCGTGTGTGTCAAGATGATGAACATTCATTGAATAGTTGAACTGTTGACATTCTGGCAATTAATACTACGGCCGAGATGCAGCTCGGACCGCCTTAGTTGCTCGTTGCTCAGGAGTTCATCGGAGCGCTAGAGTACCTCGGAGTGTTGAAGTTCCTCGGTATATCCTCGTTGCTCGGAGAGAACATGAGTTGGTCGGGGAAATGAACTTCCTCGTAGTTATTGTACCTCGTAGATTGACAAGTGTCTTCGTATGATTCGTCCACATCAGCATATTAATTTTGGTATCAACACATGGAGTTTTTAAAATCCCAGAAAATAAATAAAACAGGCGAAGAAAAAGATCATGCAAGAATAAAGTAGATGGAACAAACTTGATATACTTAATCTTGAAAAGAAATCAACAAAAGCGTAATCTTAATGTCGGAATTCAAAACTATGGTTCTTGCCTCCTTCTCCCACTATGCCAAAGTTAAAACTTAGTCTAATATCAAACTACAACATTACATTGTCGTTTTTGCAAGAGTCCTAACTTAATACAACTTCTAAGAAAAATTAACAATAAAAGGAAATTTGCACATCAGGTGAGTCGAACCGATTCAGGTGCATATACGAACCTGTTCGGACTCGAACCGATATGGGTTCAGTTCTGGAAAACCTTTTGCATTTGCTTGCTTCTTCTTCTTTTGTTTTGGATTTATTTCTCAACTTTGAACGCTCATACTTTCGTCATAGTAGCTCGGAATTGGACGTTGTTTCTTCCAGTATTCGTTTGATTTTAATCTCTTCAACTTTCTAGTTGGATCCACTTTCGGACTAAGCCTGGAAAATTATAAAAATGCCCTTCAATCTCCTTCCTTTGGTTTCTTTCATTGTTTCGATTTCTCTCTCGCACTAACTTGCATGAAATATATGTATAACAAATGAGAGATATGCAAAATATGAAAGACTCGCCATGGAGGGTTAGTAGCTTAAATATGAGATAAATCCAAGTCAATTACAATGCATGTGATCATAAAAGGACCAAAATTAAGGGGATAAATATTAAAAATTTATTCCTTATCAGTTCTCACAAATATCATATATATATATATATATATACACACACACATAACATCAAGTTTTTCATTAATCGTCAATTGTAAATAATTAAAAAATCACATACTATAAATAATTAAATATTCATGATTCAAAATAAAAATAAAAATTTATTTAAAGACTCATCAATAAACGTCTATCATACTACCATTACTGAGAAACAAACACGATAAATAAAAAATACTAATCCACCTTAGTCATCATATCCAAGTTCTTTCAATTTTTTCCAAAAGTCAGATGTCATTTCTATATTCATAATTCTATCCATCACAATACAAAAAATCTTGATACAACTTGTCGAGCACAACAAAAAATAACATAATTGAGTAAAAAAACGAGAAACCTAGTTATAAAGAGATATTACGTGCGTACTTCTCCAGTGCAATAGGACGTGTGGCAAAAAAGGGTATGAAATAAAGAAGAAATAGTTAGAATATAATAAGAGAATTTTTTACATTTCATGTGGAAGAGAAGGAATCGGAAGAGGTTGGTAGATGAAACATTATTTCTGATGGAAGAGAGAGGGGGGATTTATTATGAGTGTCGATATATAAGATAGATGGAGGGTAGTATTTGATATAATTATGATTGACATGTGGCATAATATTGTGAGGAGACACCATTTTTATATTATTATATAAGATCATTTTCAAATAGTAATAAAATATTTTGTTTTGGCGACATCCATATCATAAGATACTATACTTATTGTTGTTTGCAGTTGATTTAGGAGTTTATTGTAGACTCAAAACATTTTGCTTACCATGTACCAAACATAAATACCCAAAATTGTATAAGGTTTAAATCTAAGCTCCCAACACACTGTGCATGGGTAGGTGAATGCAAGTGCGAGTGCGTCTGAACATGAATTTTCAAAATAGTGAGATTTGATAGCGCCAAGCGTTTACATATTTTAATATATAAATATTTATATTTAATATACATATAAAATTGGAGCTTTTCATTCGATTTGGTCTGGTGGAGCTATTAATTGTCATGTTTTTATCTGGGTTTTGTATTCTATTCCTCTCCAATATATATGTAGATGACACGTGTTTTGTCATGAATGGAGTCCATATCTATAAGCTGAGTTAATACATCTTTACCAATCATATATCACTCGCAAGAGATCAAAACAACTTTGTCTTCCCTTCTATTGGGCTCTCTATTTGCATGTGAAATGAGGGAGTATAGTGGTCTCTTCAAGATCATCTATAATCCACTCGATCTACGTTTTTGGAAGGCCCTAAAACAAGATTAGTAATGTTAATTTCATGATTATGTATACGTTATTTGTTATTAGTTATAATGTGTGTTAAACATGTTAATTATCATGTTTAGGGGATGCATGCTCATGTGATATATATGTGGTTTATATTAGATGCTAATCAAGCTTATGATCGGGGATACCATGTTTAGGGAATATGATTAGTTATGTGGTTAAATACATCATAAATTATGTTTTTAATGTATGATTATGTTTATAAAAGTAAATAAGTGTGTTGATACAAAATTGGCAACGTTTGGTCACCAAATGTGAAAGTTTTGAGATTTTCAGGAAATTGCTACTTTCCTGTTCGAATCCCAAATTAGGCGTATTAGTTTTTGATTTTGAGAAAACATAAATTATGAAAGTTGTAGATATATGAATTAATATTATAACACAACAAACAATGGGTTAAACGGAGGCTCGTACAAGAAGTTATACCGAAAGTACGAAACAAGGGAAAATCTGTCCATCCCTTAAGTGACAATTGTCTTATTAGCACACCATGTGCTATTTTTTAATTGGTTAAAGGGTGGGCGATGGTTTGTCCGACTCAAACTTGTTAAAACAACTTACTTGTTCAGACAATTCAGCCATGAACAAGAGTTTTGCCTAAAGAGAGAGAAAGAGAAGAAAGTTAAGGAAGAAATCTTCGAAAAATTTCTATAAATCGAGGAATCCTCGTAAGGTAATTTCTTCTTTATTAAAGTTGGTCACATGGATGAGTTCTACATTTGGCATATTTTTATTTTTGATTTGGATAAATATTTTAATGATACCCATATTGCCTAAGTTTATTAAAATAAGTATGGGTTAAGAACATAAGTTAGAACTGGAGCTAGGATCGTAAATGCATACTTTAAAGTCTTAAATTTACATCATTTTTCGTAAAGCATTTTGATTTAGAAAATTCATGCTTATGATGTATATTTCTGATAAAACATGTTTATTATATGTTTCCATGAATTATACCCAAGGTCAAGGTTATGTATGCTTAAAAATGTTAAGTTATGCCTTAATGTTCTATTTTGACCTAGTTATGCTAAAAATGGCATAAATCATGGAATACTTATTGGCATTGAGTGATTCAAGTTGGAGAGTAAAATATACTCATACATGTATAACATATCCTAAAATTGTGTAAAAATACCGAGGAATGAACCTTTGGTGATAGTTTGAAGTTTTGGTTTAAAATCTTCCCTAAAGGAGCAAGAATGCATACCAGGTGTTTGACGTTTTTCTCGACATAGAAAATGAGCCCTAAAAATTATGAAACATTAAATTTGTATTATTCAATGTGTTTACTGATATTGGGTGGAATATATGGAAAGTTACATTGTATAAAAATTATGAGAATTCCAGGAAGTCGAAGTTGTGTTGTTGTTTTTCTTGAGAAACGATTTGGAAAAGGTTGTAATAAAATGGGCATAACTTCGTCTAGTAAATTCCTAATTTAATTCTGTAAATTGTGTTAGAACCCTAATTAATTGGGTGTTACAGAAATGTGAAGTGTCATATTTAATTCCTCTTTAGTTATTTCTGATTGACCAAATGATGTGATGTATTACTGGGTTTGATGTTAATCGGTGTATTCAAATACTAATGACATTGACTTGTTAGGTGGGGAAGCAACTAATACTACCATACCAAGGAAGTAGTTGGTATTAATATTATAATTAAATCCAAGGTGAGTGACCTTCCTTATGAAATATAAATGCTTATAATTTCATATGGAAATTTGTAGTTAAACACATGTGTTAAAATGTTTATGGGAGTGATGTTGTATTTATGAAACATATGCATATGATTAAAAATGTTAAGTGATGTTATATAATGATATGGACTATTATGTCCTTCATCTAATGTCAAGGACAGTGGTGGGTCCTACGGGATAGGGTGAGCCTGTTAATCCAACTTAGAGGTTTGTGTATTCGAGCCTAATAAAGGGATGTGGTGGTACCTAATAACTGTGGTGGGTTAATTGGACTGTGGCGGGTCCAGGCTTGCGAGGATTTCACAATTCCCATTGGGTTATAGCATTAGAACAAAATAAAACTAGTTATTCAAATTGGTTATATGTGTGGTATGTGGTCATTCACTAAGCCTTTATAGCTTACACTCCTATAATGTTTTGTTTCAGGTATGCTTATAATTTGGAGTTCACTACCAAGTTAGGACCTTAAAATGGGGGAGTGACGGATATTTAGTATGTTTTGAATATCAAGATTTATTTTGTGTAATTATTAAACTAAGGATCTTGGTTATGTAAAGTTATGTAGTACTTATAAGTTATAAGTAAAGGCAATTATGTTTTCATCTACACATACCTTTGAAATAAAAATCTTATGCTATTTTTCCTTAGAGATTTAAATTAAAGCATTGTTTAAGGCAATTTATCTCTAATTAAAAGGACGAGTTTAACAAAATTAAGTCGGGGCGTGACAGTTTTTATCTTCAATAAAATCCATAATCAAACTCATTCCAATCAAATAACTATCTGCACTAGGTAACTATGTTCGAGCATCTCTCTCTTTCACCGTTATATTTAAATATTCTTGATTTATATTTAATTAATGACAATTATAGTTTGATGTATATATGTATCCTTTTGTATCTGTGTATATGTATATTTGGTGGGAATAGGATTGTTAATTCATTCTCTAATGGAATTTGGTTAATCAAGAATTGTATGCATCTTTGAATGTGTAGTATGTAAGTCTTCCTTGTGTAGTTAAAATTTGAAATTATTTACCCTGCTCTATTACTATATGATTTTAATTATTCTCAATTTTTTCACACTGAAAGTTGTGTATTCTACCATTGCTTCACCTTCATCCCATCATGTACGACATGTCTTCTCTTTGTTATTCTACCATTTCTTTGGCCACCTCCACACCATTCGCTATAAAAAAACTTCTTTTTGAGACGGTACTCTATCCATCTTAAAAGGTACTCAAGTCATCCCATATATTTTTAGGACTGTATTTGGGATGACTAAGGGGGTCTTATTAGCACCCCATTTTAAATACTTTTTGAGACGAAGACAACGATTGCAAAAAGGTTTTTGAGACGATAACTAAGCCGTCTCAAAAAGTCATCGTTTATGGGATCATTTTGAGACGACAAGAAAAATGTTTTTAATAATTGGTTTTTGAGACAACAACAACAGTCGCAAAAGGATTTTTTGAGACTGAAATTAAGCCGTCTCAAAAGCTCATCATTTACGGGATCCTTTTGAGACGGAAATGAAGCCGTCTTTAATAATTTTGATGTAAAAGTTAGAATTACATCCATTCCAGCGTAATATAATAAAACAAACCACATTCTATGCTTTACATTCATTCCAACATATATTCTATGTAATCATAATAAAAGCCTGTTAAAATTAATATATAACATCTTTGGCACCAATTTCAACATACATAACATACAATTTCCTATTCAACTATAATAATAGTTCATACAACTAAAATCTCTCTACACAATCAATAATTCCAACATCGTATTCACCAACCTAAATCAAGGTAGCTTCAATCAAAACATCAAAGGTAATAATAAGTTTTTAAAATATTTCACTTATCTCCTTAGAAAAAATAAAAATCCATCCACTCCTAACATATAATGATGTCAACAAAGTAAAGCCACGGTCTCGAAGCATACAACCTCCAATAAAATGACTTCAATGATTTTTCTTATCCCTAAAAGGTTTTCACCCGCAATTAGATTTATTTAGTGTCAATTACCTTAAACAAAGAAGATTTTTTTAATAGTTCCTATAGATGATAATCTTTAAAAACATTATCAAATTTGTTAATCTTCATATTAATTACCTTAAAAAACACTTCAGATTTTTTTTAAAAAAATTGATGAAATTTTCTTTGTTTATTAATGAAAACTAACATGTTTAAACATAAAAAGTAACTAAAAAGAAACCATAGCAATACCCACAACACTGTAAACAAGTAACTTGAAAAGGGTGAATTTTCCCCCTGAAAAATGTTAAAATATATACGATATATCCTAAGGGAAGAAAATCTTGATACATGTATCCTATATAATCCTCCCTCACAACATTGTATCTAGTGAAGAATGAGTTACTTGATAGTGGGTGTAGGCCAATTGGCTGAACCACTTATATATGTGTTGATCTTCTTTTTTATCTCTTTTACTACACTTTAATTATTTATAATCATACCCAATTATTGTTCATGTTCATATCTTACTTGAGCTCATCTTATTGGCTGGATGTTACATTTAGTTTGACATCTGTAAGCAATCACATAGAATTATGAAATTTCATCATAAAGTAATTTATATCCATAGACTAAGAGTATAATTTAGTATAATCTCCATTTGTGTCACCCAAACAGTAAGATATACGCGATATCATAATAAATATAATAACATGACATAATATCCTCATATAACATATCCATTATTGGACTAAGTAAACCTAGATAATTCTCATAAATGGCACGAAGAGTTCAACCTTTAGGGAAATTCTCGTGCCTTTATCGATAAATCAGTAGGGTCCTCGACTTAACGGATATAAAACGTGCACAAATAAAAGAATGGGGGGATTGATACGTAGTCACACTGTCGTATACTTGCATACCAGACCACCCGATGGATCAAGTCATCCACGTATCCCCGTCGTGAGATCACGATAAAATAAATGCACGATCAAAATATTGACCTTCACACCACTTGTTACATCATCCAGGGGTGCAGTACCCAGTCCAACAATCCATTTAAATCCACAACCACAGTCGATAGAATCCCCATGAGCTAAATACGTACATATGATATGTTTTCATCCAACACACATGTATACAAAACAATATATAACCGAACAAAAGGCCCACAAACACCAATCCAAAAATCCTAACTCAAACCCAATAAAAGGGTTAACCCCAAAACCTTTCTAACCTACCACCTAAACAAACCCCGCAAGCGCGACCTACATAGGACCATTCGCGGCCCAAGGTGGAGTGTCTCCATGTCTGAAACTTTGGTTGAATGATAGAATGATCATATTTGACCGTGAAATTTTTCATATTAATTTTTTTGTTATAATTTTTCTTTTTATCTTTGGATAATATTGTTTACCACTATTTTCCAAAGTATGTTTGAACTTATGTGTGAATTATTTTCCCCAAACATGTCCTTGTAAATACACGAGGACATTTCTTTTCATGTTATAACTCTTAAAATTTTATCAATTATTTTATGAAAAATAAATCTAAAATATTAACCAATGTATTAACATCAACATATTTTTACTTGTTATAAGTATTCTATTACCTATTGAACCCACACCTCATTGTGTGGGCCTAATTACTAGTAAGTTGTGTGATAAACCTCATTTTACTTTGTCAAAATTAAATATTAGGATGAATCTAACCCATACATGAGATTATGAATGAACTCATTAAAAAGATTTCAGTCACTGTCCCTCTAAAAAACAAAATCAAAATCAAAATCTAATTCATGAAGTGATCAAGCTACTCTTTTTCCTCAAACCAGGGAAACAAATCTGTCCTAATACAAATTAACATCCCCCAAACCAAAACACCACGTTTTGACAACAATCCGAGTTATTATCACATCTTCTTCATACTCAGCAACTCATTAGAAACAAATTTGAAGTTTTTCCAACACGTGGTGGGAACCTCTTAAAAACACACTTGTAGATACTCTCCATGTACACTTCACACTACTTACATGTAGGATCACTTATACCCACATGTTGCACACACCACTTAGAATATCCATACTTAGGTGTCATTAACACACACCTCCACTTATCACACTTGTATATATCCATGCTCACTCACACTTGTCACACACCACTTGTAATTAATCCATGCTTAGGTTCACTATCACGCACTCACTTATAGATATTCACACATCACTCACTCTCACACAACTATGCTTAGTAAAATCTTCATACTCTATGCTAAATTTACTTTTTTACTCTTACATTCTTCCCCATTAGCATAATGGTCATCATGCCAAATAAAATACTCTCTCCATAATATACTAATCAAGAATCATACATTTTGCACACTACATCACCAAAAGCATATGAGCACTGGTTCGGCAGGTGGCAGTTATCCTAAGAAATATGACTCTCACCTTCCATTGGCCAAGTACCTTCGACGTATGTCGAATGGTTTTCCCGTATTGTACCTCTCGAACGAATTCATGATAGGAGGCATAGAGCAGGGAACTCGTTCACATACGTCAAGTATATGGAATTCACTCTCACACATACTGTCCCCACGAGGTATATAGTGAGGCAATTCATGTACACTTGGGTATATCAAATGGCTTCTCCACATGTACCGATTGCCCTCAAAAGAAAGACGTGTATCGTGGAAGTCATGCCAAAGGGGAGAATCCTTCCAATTAACCCAACAACTGCATACCCTCATATAGGCATCAAACCTAGGACACTCATATTTAGTTTGCCGGTTACTACCCGAAACTCTGTCTAAATGATGGGTCAGCATGTCGCCCAAAATTTTGTGCAATTTTATCTTTTTTAAAACGAGACGCTATCCATGAGCCTGGTAACAAATCCAACCGTTTTACATATACTTTTTCAAACCCCATTTTCCCAGGCTCAGGTCCCGTCCGACATTTCTTTTTGCATTTAGGTAAACCTAATACAAGTAAAAACATAATAATAATAATAATAATAATAATAATAATAATAATAATAATAATAATAATAATAATAATCATGCTGAAACCCTTTTCTTATTTTTCCTCTTCCTTTACCAAAGGTGTCAAAAATATTTTCCCCCTCTTTTGTCAAAATTCCAAAAGCATTTTCCTTCCTTTTATCGTAAATGTTAAAAACATTTTTCCTCTTTAATACCCGAAAAAATTTTGTCCTCCTCTTTTCCAAAAATATCAAAAACATTGTCCTCCTATAATAAAAGACTTTCGCTTTTCTCTTTAAAAAATAAATTCGATTCATTTCTCCTTCTCATGTCGATCGCATACCCGACCCTTGGTCTGGCTCTCTATTATCTTTGGTCTTCTATCGAATCGTCCCGAGGCTCCGTCAGTTCTCCCGCTACTTCATCCGAGTCTGGAATCCACTTTTACCCGCTATCCATGGAGAATGCCGATCAAGTACCGAATGTGCAGTCTGATTTGATGACGGTTCTAGCCTAAGTTACCACCAAGATTGACAACCTTCTAATCGAGGTTCATGAGATGCAACGAAATTGAGTCCCTATTCCTGAAGATATTGAGGTCCTCTTCCCTCGTGCTATGGATTTTCCCTCACCTGAGCCTATTTGCCAATGGGCCACCACCAACTCAGTTCCATATGTCGGATCTTGCCCGGCCAGGGGCTAACCTACCAGTGACTTTTGATTCGAAGGAAGAAGAGTTGAACAAGGTCAAGGGGGACCTTAAGATGTTGACTAAAAAGTTTGACTAAGTTCGAATCTTCGGGAACTACATGGATTACACCCATATGTCTCTCTATCCTAAAGCAAGGCTACCGAAAAAGTTCAAGATGCCCAACATTGAGAAGTTTGGGGATAGTTGCCCCCCAATTGTTTATCTTCAAAGTTATCACCGAGCCATGACTCTCCTAGGTGCTTCCGAGGAAATAATGGCTCAAATATTTCAACAGATTTAGATGGACAACGCTCTTCGCTGGTTCTTATCCCTCGAAGAATCTAGAATTCACAGTTGGGAGGATGTTTCTCATGAATTCATGTCAGAGTATAAATACAACGAGGATTTTGAGGCTACCCACTATGATTTATAACTTCTCAAACAAAATCTCGGGGAAACTGTTAGTAATTTCATTGCAAGATGGAAATAAAAAGCAAGTCAACTGGCCTTTTGAGGAATAGAAAGTCAGTATTATGAAGAAAAACTTCTTACCCCACGTTCGAGCGACGATTGGAGGACAGTACTACCCCCATTTTCGAACCCCCGAAGAAGCAGGAGTGGAGATTGAAGAAAGTATTGTCAAGACAGAAGTTGATCCGAAGAAAGTATTCAGACATTTCACTCCCCAAAAGTATGAGAAGCCTACTAATAATACAGTTTCAAACATTAATAACATATCTCAGCCTGCCACTTCATGGGCACTAGAAATCCTCCCTAACCCACTTGAAAAGGAATACACCAAGCTTCACGCTCACCTATCCAAAGTTTACCAAGCCCCCTTGAGCTGAAATCTTATCAAGCCAATGGACCCTCGTCCATTACCAATCCCACTTCCCAAGAATTTCAAACCTGATGCCCATCATGATTTCCATCAAAATTTTGGCCATACCACTGATCAGTGCTTTTATCTCTAAAATATAATCTATGGTCTAATTAACTTTGGTATTATTGCCCCACCAACCAATCCTAAGCCAAATACTATCCACAATCCACTCCCAAATCATGCAAATGCTATCTTCTTGGAAGAAGATCCTGAATTTGATACATCTACCCAAATTGTACCCAGTAAATCATCCATTATACCCATATATTCCCCTAAACACCTCAAAGTTTGCCCATATTTTCTCCTACATCCTACCTATTTTTCTGATCAGTCAGTGCCACTTCTTACTAGAGTATGACTTACTATTCGTACTCATCTTGGAGGGAAAGATATGGAATTATCAACAATATTAAACCAACTTCTAGAGTTCGGGCTGAAATTGCCCTCAGAGATGGCCATTAACTGCCAGAGATTCAGTACACTATTCTTAGAAGCTCAAAAATAGGCTCGAGAGTTAAGATGATTGGGCGGTACTAACAAATGAAGTCAGCTTAAATGATATCGTCTAGATCATAGCAGACTTGTTTCGACAGATCAGTGAAAGTTGTAGTATTTCCGAGCAACTAAATGCTTTGGAACTACAAGGGTGCCTGGTCCCTTAGCTTCTACATCTCCCCGTTGAGTGTGATGATCTATACAAAGTGGCCACTTAAGCTATATAATGCATTGACTTATCATGGAAGGATGGTGTCGTTGCCACTAGATGGGGGGACGAATTCGATAGTTCAAATGAAGAGAAAAACCCAAAAATACTAGACCGGTAGTCAGTATATGTGGAATGATATCGTTTAAGGAGATGCTAGAAGAGATTAACAAGGTGGTCAAACAACCCGATATAGATGAAGAAATGAGGCTTCTATTTTTTCCTTCTTTTATGACCCATATGACTAGATCAGGGAGGCATTATTAGGTTTTAAACCGATAATCAATAACGATCGATAAGAGAAAAGGTGTTGAGAAACTCCCTATTCCGGAAATAACCGTCGAGGAGATCAAGATCCTCGATTAGTTGAAGAAAAATCAAGCTAACATAACTCCGTGCGGACTCTTTATGTCTATTTAACTGCACTAAAATACCTTGATTAAACTACTTACCGGGCCCATAGTTCCTTCTTCCACTAAGCTAGAAGAAGCCGTGAATCTAGTTGGATCTCTAGCCTCTACTAGAATACTTTCTTTCTCCGAAGAGGAAATCCCTAAGTTTGGTCCAAATTTCAGCTATGCTCTCAACATCTCTGTTGAAGTCATGGGAAAACCATCCCACTTTCACTCGTCGACAATGGATCAGTTCTTAATGTTTGGCCATTGAGAACCCTCAACTGCTTGGGATTGAAAGTGAGCGACCTTGCTCCAACCTCTACCGCGGTGCGTTCTTATACTTATCGAGAAGTGATGGGATCCATAAACCTTATAATAGGGGTTGGCCCAATAAATCTCGTTACAGAATTCCAAGTCATCGACATCCTAGCTTGTTTCAACTTATTGCTAGGATGACCACGGCTCCATAGTATCTAGGGTGTGCCTTCTTTCCTCCATCAGAAACTGAAGTTCTTCGCTAATGGGCAGGTCATCACCATCCTGGGCGACGATGATAATATTGAGAATGCAAACACCAATAATCCGGTACTAGACATATAACATAGGGTAAATGATATTCTTCTATCAAGTTTTCGTATCGAATCGCTTCTACTCCATATAGTGGATGATTTTGATTATAGAGTTTGTCTAGAACAAAACCCCTATGGCAATGTCAATGTGATACAAATGTTTAAAAGCATGCACTTTATGCCCATGGTATTGAAGAAAGCCTTTCCTCTATATGGCATGGGTTATCAACCATAAGCAGAGGAACTCAGAATGCTTTTCCAACATCGATTTAAGAGAAGGATAGAAAGTACTAAGACTGTCTCTAAGGATTCCTCGAATGGAAAATTTATCAAAGTGGGAGAAGATTTCCCCTTTTGCGGCTTTCTCGAACCATGGTATGATTATGTGGACAAGAAGATGAATCCAGGAGTGGAGATTTTCTTCCAAGACATTTACTCATGGGCTGAAGATTTCCAGCATCATGTTCAACCGCTTGTTGAGAAGGCTATAGCTGCTATCGAAGATTTTAAGGGAAGTGACTATGATGATTCATTCAATTTGCAGACACTGGGTTCGATACCCTACACGATCCATTTAGGAACTACATCATCAGACCCATCTGTTTTTAATCAAAATTGTTAATGCACATCTCCTTAACTGGGATGTTATACCAGTTCCACCAGCTTAAATACAACCCAACTTAGATGTTTATCCCATTTCCTCTTCTTTTGTTGTTCTTCCCTATTCTGATCAAATGTAATCGATACCTCCTTTGATGAGGTTCTCAACTTTGTTTTTCCCAACAATAAAATCAATGAAGACTTTGAGTATCTTTTTATGCCTTACATTAATTGTCTTGATTCTAATCAAACTCTTGATGATGATGATTTTACAAATGAATAATTCTTCAATGATTTTAATAAGGTCAATAACAATAACATAACCGCATTCAAATTAATGAAAAAAAAACTGTTGTTATTAATCTCAGTTCTAGTAGCCAATTGTGCGAGATTAGGATAGGGTCTATCCTTGATGAGCAAGAGTGCACGTAACTCAAGGAATTACTGAAGGAATTTTTGGATGTCTTTGCATGGTCTTAGAACCACATGCTCGATATTGATCTCGAGATAACTCATCACAAGATTCCAATGCTCCAAGAATGCTAATCGGTCAAACAGAAATTGCGTATGCACCGCACCGAATGGTCACTCAAGGTTAAGGAAGAATTAGTCAAACAGTTGACCATAGGCTTCATCTAGGTAATTGAATATCCCACACGGCTAGCCACTATTATACCCATGCTAAAATATGGAGGAAATGTTCACATGTGTGTTGATTATCGAGATTTGAACAAGGCCTCTCCAAAGGATGATTATTCTCTACTTAATATTGGCATGATTGTAAAAAAATATAGCTCGTCATGCTCTTAAGTCATTCATTATTGGTTTTATTGAATTCAACCAGATTAAGATCTACCCTGATCATCAAGAAAAAGTCACATTCATCACCCCTTGGGGAACCTTCTATCACACCATTATTCCGTTTGGTTTAAAAAATGCAGGGGATGCCTACCAGAGGGATGACACAACTATCTTGCATTATCTAATACACAAAGAAGTCGAGGTCTATGTAGATGACATGATCATCAAATCTCAAACTCGGGAAGTTCATTCTTCCGCTCTCCGTAAGTTCTTTGAGTGACTACGACGATACCAGATGTGACTTAACCCACAAAAATGTGTTTTTCACATTACCAAAGGAAATATTTTATGATTCATGGTTAGCGAGAAGGGGATTGAAGCTGATCCTACCAAATTGAAAGCCACACTCAAAATGCCACTACCCCGAATGGAGAAGGAAGTTCGGGGATTCATAAGCAAATTACAGTACATCAGTCGATTCATCAGTTAATTGAATTCCATTTGTGAACCCATATTCAAACTCTTCCGAAAGGATTCGACTAAGGTTTGGAACGAAGCTTTTCAGGAGGCCTTTAATTGAATCATGCAATATCTAACTCGACCTTCGATACTCATGCCACCTCAGCATAGTCTCCTTATACTCTTATACTTGACTGTAACAGACACTAAAACCGGGGATTTATTGGTCCAATACCTTCCATCTACTACGCTAGTCACAAATTGGTCGAATACTAAGTCAACTACACTGCCTTGGAGAAAGCATGTGTCGCCCTTATCTTGGTTACCCAAAAATTATAGCATTACATGCTCTCCTTTCCCATCAGACTTGTATCCCGAATGGATTTTATCAAATACCTACTCGAGAAGTTTACTTTGTCCTACTGAATGGCCCGATGGTTAATACTGTTAGCCGAATTTGATTTTGTGTATGTGACACAAAAAGCCATGAAATAAAGATCCATATCTAACTACCTTGCTAACCACCCTATGGAAAAAGCCTATATTTGGATCTCCGAATTCCTAGATGAATATATCCTTTATACTTCCCGAGAATACCTCCAGTCGCAAGTGTTCTTTGACGATGTCCGTTAATAAGAAAGGATATGATAATATTTCTCCTAATGTTTGTTCAATTTTGAAACAAGTTACGATGAACAAGGAAGACTAAGCAACAGGGAAGCCCGACCAAACCCTAAGTAGGGTTTGCATGGCCTCCCAAACTCCTTTTACCCACGTTGATCCTAAACTACCTGATATACCAAAATCATGGAGTCTATCCTTTGCATCGGTAGTTGCTGAAACATCCTCCCTCAATCATGATTTGAGCCTCAAGACTCCTACATATTTTAAAGGTGAGCCTGCAGTCTTATTCACTCAAGAATATATTGAGGTGTTATCAAAGCCTTTCAAGCATTACTTGGTGGGAAAGTTTTCCCATGGCAGGCCTGCTATGGAAACTATTAGACAGGTGTTTCAAACCTTCTCTCTAAAAACAACATTTAACATTGGGCTCTTAGATCACAAGAACATCTTGATCAGATTGCATTCTGAAGAAGACTACTCACGAATGTGGATGCGTGATACATGGTATGTGGGTAAATTCCCTATGTGAATTTTGAAATGGTCCCCAGATTTTAGACCCGATATAGAAAGTAGTGTGTCTCCGGTATGGCTTTCATTCCCTAATCTCCTAATTCACTTCTTTTCAAAATCCTCAATTTATTCCATTGCTCAGTTAATTAGCAAGCCTTTGAAACTGGATGCCTCAACGGTGGAGATGAACAGACCTAACATCGCTAGGGTGTGCGTTGAATTAGATCTTTTAAAAGTTACACTAAAGAGGGTTTGGATTGGATGTGGTCAATCAGGTTTTTGGCAAGAAGTGTTAGTGGAAAATAAGCCCAACTACTGTAGAAATTGTGCAAAGAAAGGTCATAACGAAGATTCATGCATTTTCTTATTACCTTTCAAAGGATAGAAGCCAAGAGTGAGACAAGAATTTGTTCAGGAAAAAATTAATCAAAGAGAGGATCGGGTTCAGAAATAATAAGCTCAAGAGCAAGTAAGATATTAGGTGGTTATTACTCCAGTTGTTGAAGACCTCTATCCTATTTACAACAGCAAAGATAATTCAGGGCCAAATAACAAACAACCTCAAGTACAACAACAACCTATTCCTATGTTAGTTGAAGATGAAAAGAGTATTGAAGATGGACATAATATAGGGGAAACTACTAGTCCCATAAACAACCTCTAGATTTTAGAAAGCCATAAATCCCAGAGTTTAAAGATGTTAGTGCCTTGTGACAAACATCCTCAGTTGGTGCATGTGCAGTCCAGTCCCAGTTTGATTGAAGATGAAAAGGCCATGGATGAAGATGAAGAAATGGGGGAAATTAGAAGTCCCAGAAATAATATCCATATTGTAGTAAGCCACAAATCCACAATCCTCAAATCTGGTACTCAAGATGAGGATTCAAGTACTGATTCTCCTAGAAGTACTGACCTGCCAGAAATTCATAAGAACAATACTGCAAATTCCTTATATGCTAGTGATGGGGATAAAGAGTGTAGGCAACAAATTTCACAGATTGAGGAGTTAAAAAGTTTCAAAAGCAACCTTGATAAGAGATTCAAAAAAGCAAGAATGTGGAGGTGAATAGTTGCATAGTCAGACAGTCAGGTGTGAAGGTTCAGAGGAAAAAACTGAGCTTTAATGATCCAATGATGAAAAGAGTCACAAGATCTTATTCAAAACGTAGCAATCAATTTCCCTCTCAAAATGTTAAATGTTGAGTCTTATTATTTGTAATATTAGGGGAATTGCAAAGAAATCAGCAAATCGAGGCCTGAAAAAGATGCTACAAATGCATAAATGTCATATTAATGCCTTGTTGGACCCAAAAGTTAATGTTCAAAAAATTGTGCAATTCAAGATTAAATGGGGGTTTGATGATTTTTGTTATAATGTGAATGGGAAGATATGGATTTTATGGAGATATGAGATGGTGGTAAATATAATTTCAAACTTTGAGCAATAATTGACTATAAGTGTGGATCATCAACATTATAGCCTAGACTCTTATCTAACTATAGTTTATGCCAAGTGCATTAAAGATGAGAGAATAGTGCTTTGGGATGAATTAAGGTCTGTATCTCATCTTTGTCAAGCAAAGCCTCACCTTTTCATAAGTTATTTTAATGTTGTAGCAGGTCAAGCAGAAAAGTTAGGTGGCAATCCTATTGATATTCATTCTGTGGGTGACTTCAATCAAGCAATTCATTTTGTGGGTTATAGAGGAACAAAGTTCACATGGTGTAACAACAGAGATGAAGAGGGATTTATTATGGATAGGCTTGATAGAGGTCTGTTTAATCATAATTAGGAGGTGTCCTTTCCTAGATCATCGATTCAGCACTTGAATAGGATAGGTTCAGATCATGCCCCCTGCTTATGAGCATTAATCCTGCCCTAGAGTCCCATCCTAAGGCCTTCAAATTTCAAGCCATGTGGATTAATCACTTTACTTTTAAAGATGTGGTTGATAACTCTTGGAAATAACCTGTTCAAGAAACTAGGATGTCAGTTTTCAGTGCTAAATTGAAAAGATTAAAAAAGGTCCTAACACTACACCAAAATGTTAATTTTATGACTGCCAATAGGGGTGACAAACTAGTCACTCCCGGGAGCAGTCACAAAATTATTTGTGACTGCCATTAGGGGTGATAAAATTAATTGGTTAAAAAAAATTTGAGTCAATTAGTTTGTTACCGCTAATGGGAGTCACCAATGTTACAGTCACGAAATTGGTGACTCCTATAAGCAGTCACAAATTTATTACTGTCACAAGCACTCACAAGTTTATTAGTAGACACAAGTTATGACTCTTATGAGCAGTCACGAAATTATAACTGCTATGAGGAGTCACAAATTTTAGTCTTAGACTTAATTTATGACCGCTATTAGTGGTCACAAATTTGTAACTGCTATTAGCGGTCACAAATTTTGGTCTAAGACTTAATTTATAACTGCTATTGGCAGTCATAAATTTATAACCGCTCCCAGCAGTCACAAATTTTGATTTTATACTCAATTTGTGACTGCTATTAGCGGTCACAAAAGTTTTCACCTGCTTTAATTTCCCTCTCTATCTGTACGTGAAACCTCCCACACTCTTCTCTCTCTTTCATTTGCCAAAACCTCTATCTGTACATTTCTCTCTATCTGTACATTTCCCTCTCTATCTGTACATTTCTCTCTCTCTACAAATCATTACGATCGGTGAAGAAGCCGATTACCATAGGGTGTGTGCGCATTTCTCTCTCTCTACGAATATTGAAAGCAAACCCTAAAATGCTTAAAGTTTCAGTTGTTGATTAAAAATTGAATCTTGGAATCGTTTGGGTTTCAGGTCTTGGTGAGAGCTGTTCTTCATCAATAACGTTCATTTATGCTTTTGAAACTGAAGCATAAATTGAATCTTGGAATCGTTTGGGTTACTACTCTTTAACATCAGGTCTTTTTGCTGTCTAAAGACTTTTTCTTAATTGTGAAGGTATATTTTTGGGTATTTTTGCTGTCTAAAACCCTAATTTCTGTCTAAAGCTCTAATTTCAATTCTCATTGTGTGTGCGCGCATTTCGATTCTTATTATGTGTGGGTGTGTGTGTATATTTGTGTGTATGTAGAGATTTCTATTTATATGAGTGTATTTATGTGTATGTATAGATTTATGTTTCCATTCTTCTTCCGATCTAGAGCCTGACATAATTGTTAAGTGTGTGAACTTTAGTTGGAACGAAGTCGGAAGAATGGGAAGAATAGGTGTTCACTTTGTGAATTACGTCCTAATTATATCTGCGGAATTACAACCGGACATCGTATGCAGCAGCCCCATTAGCAGGGGTGATTGGGTTTGATAAATTCTCAATTTTGGTGCCGAGCATCCCCCGGCACGTGTGGGGTTGCATTTTTTGGTTCCGGACCTGTTACATACATTAGATATACCATATGGGTCCAAGAAATCCAGTTGAAGGTGGCCCAATGATCAAATTTCATGAGATTTAGGAAATCATCAAAGCAGAAAGTTGGATCCCAACATCCGAATCTATTCGGTTTATCACCGAATCGATTCGACCCCTTCTAGTAGCCAATAAAGGTTTTGCGAATCGATTCGGGTTACTTCCGAATCGATTCGGCAAACCAAAAGTGTCAGGTCTCTAAATCTGAATCAATTCGGTTTATCACTGAATCGATTCGCCCTTAGACAATGTTGAATTTGAGAGTGTCGAATTGATTCGGTTTAACTACCGAATCGATTCGGTTCACCTGGTCACTTAAAATTCCCTCATTTGTTTAAATCAACTTCTCATTCTCTCTTCTCGCTTAGATGAAGACCTCCTCCTCTCCCATATCATTTCCTTTATTTTATTCATTTTCACCCTCATGGCTTCCTCATCCAAGGCATCCTCATCTAAGGTTACTAATTCAACCCTCTTAAATTGTTTTCAAATCTTATTTAGTGTTCTTTGTATAAAAGTAGGGTTAAATGCATTCTTGTAAAATCCACATTTTCTGCAGGAAAATTCATATTTTCTCATTGTTTGTGATGTGAATCCAACAAATACAACTTGTTTATGTTGCTTTGATGATTAAGTTGTATTTGTTGGGTTGTTTCACTTTGAAAATGCCATTTTCACCCTACTTTCTATACATTGCACGCTATATGTTCGATAAAATGCCTCTGTGAAGGTTTTGTGCACTAAAGCTCCATCTTCGCACCTTTTATCGCACATTCTTATTGAATTATCCTTGTTTGAGTGTAGTGTGAATCGGTTACGTCTACTCGACCAATTTTTCCCAACGCGCACCCTCCGAACCTAGTTTCCCCAAATTTCACGATTACTTTGATTTTATGCATCGCACTTATGGTGTGTCTATTGAATTAATGTTTTGTAGGTTCCTTCAATCACCAAGCCATCATCCAATGCGGTTACTGGACGGGGAGGCACTGGTTTTGAATCTTTTCGTTCCAAGGATGATATGGAGTGGTATCGGGCCATGTTGAAAACCAGTCGCCCGATTGCTATTGAGAAGGAGGTGATTTTAGATGAGATGCCGGCTTCTGTAAGACGGTATTTAGCCAAATTCAATTGGGAGGCCCATCTGTCCATGAGAGGGGAGGTCAACGAGGACCACGTCCGCCATTTTTATGCTTCTCTAGTATCTACGCGCGGCAGCACGTATGAAGCGTATGTGAGAGGGAGGCGGATTACTATTTCTAAGCCCATCTTGGCTGCGCACATTAGTGGGGCTTCTAATTCTGAACTCTATCATTACCCGATCCTCGCAGATGCGCCTCAGCTTCCACAAGAGGTACTTATTGCGCATCTTGCACCCGACAAGATTTGGGCGGGGGAGACTTTCCCCACTTCGGGCATGCCCAATGTACATCGTATCCTCCATCTCATCGCCGTTAATTCCATCATTCCAACTCAGACCAAGGCTGTCCTCCGTTACAAGTAGGCCCTCTTCTTATACAGTCTTTTAGGCGATGACATGGTCATCAGTCTTCCCGCCCTCATGTTGCATCAAATAGTGAACGCTGCCTATAGCGAGAAGGGAACCGCAACTCTTCCTTTTGCGCGACTGATTTCCCGAATTTGAAGGGATGCCGGATGTGAGGTCTTGGGAAGCGACAAGATACCTAGGCTACCCAAGGTGTTTAATGATAAGACCATTGCTAAAAGCTTGGGGCAAGATTATTGGGAGAGGAGGAAAAAGCATATGTTGGATGCTCCTGATGCCCCTGATGCTCCTATGCCGGATATTCCGGAAGTGCCTCATCCAGTCCCACCTCCTGTGCCTCTTACTGTTGACCCCATTACATATCTCAGGGCGCGTATGGATGAGTTACATGCTAATTTTACTGAGTCTCGGGACACCTATATGGCAAACTTCGCATCGTTGCAGGCTGATTTTATCGAGTTTCGGGACACTTATATGACGAAATTCGCATCCTTACGGGCTGACTATCAGCGAGATACTTCCATGATTGCCCGGGCACAGATGGATTTGTTTGCTCATATTCATGGGGGCGAGGATGCTGTGCCTCCTTACCTTTATGATCCCTATGCCCCTCGTGACCCCACCGCTCCCGAGTCCTCGAGCCGCCATCCGGACCATATGTAGGGCGTTGTCATCCCGCTTTCTCTGCTGCTAACTTTTGTGGTTCTTTATTTTTATTTTTGGGTTTGTAACTTTGTAGTTGTGTAGTGGTGTGGGGAAGAGAGAGTACATTTAGTTTATTTTCTAATTTTGGTTTTTGTGCCCCATATACACAACTTGTGATTATTAATGAAATTACTCATTTTCATTTTCATATTTGTTTCATATTTTCATTGTCATCTCGCTTTCCTTTTTGAGCAGGCCCGAATCGATTCGGGATTCAGCCGAATCGATTCGGTTTCATACAGGGTAAAATCTCTACACTTACGAATCGATTCGGATTTGGCACTGAATCGATTCAACCCTGCATTTCCAGCTTTCTTCTTATTACTAGTTTGCCATTTTGGTTGGATTTTTGGGATATATCCCTTGTTTTTCCTCCTTTGTTGATATATATTACTTTTGTTAGATTTTTGGTGATATAGAAAACACTCTCTTCTCTCTCCTAGGTCAAGTTCATTTATGGTTTTTACTCACTTGTAAAGCTTTGATTACTAGTTGTTATTAATGCAAGAATGGTTCATTTACTTCTTCTCTACTTGTTCGACTAGCTTTAATTTGCATTTAATTCCATCTCTTGTATTGGTTTGTGTTTAAACTTGATAACTAACTTAATTATGTTGTTAACTAGCATGTGTAGTGTAGTTTCAATTATGAATAGCTAGACTTATGATTGGGGATCATAATCCCACCTTGGATGCTTAAACTTTATATTTAGGGTTTGGTTTATAATTGTTCTAATGGAACTTCATGTGTTGGTACTGGAGTATCATAGTTTCTTAACTTCTGTTGTCATGCAAGGGTTAGTGTTTGAAGCTCTACTACAAACCCAACCCATCCAGCAATAACTAACTAACCCCTAATCCTCCATTGTTGAGTTTAGTCTCTACATGGTTGATGTTCGGACTTAATTAGTTATGCTCGATTAGAATTAATTTCAACCAAGCCCTATAATCCCCTTCTTTGCGAATCCGAGGTGGGAGAATGATCCTCGATCCCTTTAATTTCTTGAACTCAAGCTTATCTTAGTTCTTTTCATAGTTCCATAATTATTAATTAATTAACTGATCATCAATAGTATGTTAGTTTAGAGATTACTCTCAAACACTTTTCCAAACTATTAAATCATCTTTTACACTTTAACTTTTGTGACGTTTAGAGAATCCCTTTAACCTAATCCTGTTCTCTTAGGAGTGTTTCAATCCCCATGGATCACGATTCTGTACTTACCAGATATTACTTGTTGCGATAGATTTGCACTTGAATCACAAGCTTTATTTAGAGCGCACCAATGCGTCATGTATGAAACCTGTATTATTTCTTAAATATGTACTACCCTGCCGAGGTCTACTAATCAGCAAACCATCATGTTCACAACTTTGTAGTCGTTTGGTACCAGTAACTGTTTATTTCTATGTTGCTAAACTCTCAAAGACAACATCTCTATTAATTATATGACAGGTATGTGAATTACTATTTCATAAGGTTCATTTTATTGTTGTATTAATAGTCTGGGGGACTTGATTGAAAATATTCAAGAATGGTTTTTATGTACCTATAAATTGTCACATATGCATAGAATGCTTCTGTTTTACAATGATTTTTGTATTCAAGTACAATGGATGGTTTTTGGTTCAAGTTGTGCTATCATTTTTAATTATCAATTCACATGTCTTATTTCAGGTGAAGGAGTAGGTAAGATATAAGTGAAGCTATCATTTAACGACGAGAAAAGGTAAGATGATGGTAATGAAATTCATATATGTTTACCCAACTTTGGGGAAGTTGTTTGTTTGTATCATTCCTATCATATCCACCACCACCCCTTATATAGATTACTTTGTAGTTATTTGTAGATTCAAAGTTTTGGGATTACTATGTAGTTGAACGCTGATGCGTGCGGTTATTGATGGTGATGCGTGCGGTTCTTGACTCAACATCCTATTCAATAGTTGTCAATATTATTGTTAAATTGATGAAGTGGTTGAAATGAGGTCCAATATGGACCTCGAGTATTGTAGTATTGTTGTTGTTGAGTATTTTTATTTTTTTAAACAGGGTGGATAGTCCTATAAATAAAGGGAACTCTGCCCAAATTTTTTAAAATTAGAACAAAAATATTGTACATTTATTTCACTTTGTTGTCGGGTAACGATTTTTTTTGCAATTTTCGTCGTGCCTTCAGGCACGGGTATACGCTAGTATATATATATTAAGCTATGGTAGTTTCTTTATCACAAAAAATGAATATATATATATATATATATATATATATATATATATATATATATATATATATATATATATATATATATATTAATCACATTTTATTATTTGCAGGCATACACATGGCATATCCGGCATACGTAGTATTCAAAGGCCTAAATCCAGGTGTTTACACTTCGTGGCAAGCAACACAAGCACAAATTAATGGATACCGAGGCGCCATATTCAAAAAATTTGAGTCCATTGAACTTGCTCAACAGGCATACTCCGAGTACATGAGGGAGGATGTCACCGCATCAATACCCCCCACGGCTGATATACCTAGACTTCACGAATCGTATCCACTGCGTGGTGACTCCTGGTCTAGATTTAGAATGATTTGTTACATGTTCATGGCATTCCATGTCATCGAAGTGTTGTGTCGTTACTTTTTTTAGTTTATTTTTTATTCTATGTTCATTTTGTACTTGGCGACCACTTAGGGGTTGTTTGATGTTAAATTAAGTTTAACAAGTTTTATGTGTACTAGATATTTGGAATATGAGAAATATACATGAAATGTTGTCAAAAATTTTAGACTTGTTATCATGATATTTATTTTACTTTCATTATTTCATCATTTTGTGAAAATATAAAGATATTTGTAATAGCTTTTACAACATTTAACAAATTTAATTTTGTAACTCCTAATAGGAGTCACAAATTTGTTACTACTATCAATTTTGTAACTGCTAACAGCAGTCACAAATATATGATTCGTAACTGCTGTCAGCAGTCACAAATATAACATTCGTAACTGGTCACAACAATTACGAATGTTATATTTGTGACTGCTGACAGCAGTTACGAATAGCAGTTACAAATTGGGGTCACCAGTCATAACTCCATAGGGGTTATAAAAAATTGTGACTGCTGTTAGGAGTTATAAATTTTCTTTTGTCACCCCCTAAATTATGACGGTAAATAGCAGTTATAAAGGTCATTTGTGAGTGCTAACAGCACTCACAAATCTCCCATTTTGGTGTAGTGTAAGGCTATGGAATAAAGAGAAATTCAAAGATGTTTTTCAAGGTGTGATTGATTTAGAAGATGATATTCTACAGCTTGAGCTCAGCTTTGAAAGTGACAGGAATGAGGAGAATAGAACAAAGTTGAATAAGGGGAAAGCTAAGCTCATTGAAGCTTTGAAGCTTGAAGAGGCTTACTGGAGGCAGAAGTCTTCCGCTAGATGGCTTCAACTTGGGGACTCAAATACCAAATTTTTCCATGATAGTGTTAAACATAAGCATAGAAGAATGGGAATCACATCAATTCAAGACTCAAATGGTAATACTATAAAAGATGAGGAAGGCATCTCAAAAACTATTCTTGACTATTACCAAGACCTTATGCAGGCTGATTAATAAGTTATGGAATTTCCCATCATGGATTACATTCCAAGATTGATTGAGGAGGAGAATAATGTTACTCTTGAAGCTTTTGCTACTGAAGATGAAGTCTTCCAAGCTATCAAAGAGCTTAGTCCAAATGCTGCTCCTGAACCTGATGGTTTTGATGGTGTATTTTATAGTTATTGTTGGAATATTATTAAAGATGATTTGCTGCTTGCTGTTAACTTTTTTTGCAGGTCATAATATCCCACAAGGCTGGACTAGTAATTCTATGGTGTTAATCCCAAAGAAGAAGCATCCCAAGAGTTGTGTTGACTATAAGCCTATTAGTATGTGTAATTATTCATAAGAGATCATCTCTAAGGTTCTTAACAATAGGCTGAGTCATTTTCTCCTAAAGATTATTTATCCAAATAAAAGTGGTTTTGTTAGAGGAAGATATATTCAAGACAATGTCCTGTTAGCAAAAGAGATGGTCTATAATATTAGCAGAAAGATCCATGGGGGGAATGTCATTATTAAATTGGACATAGAGAAGGCTTACGAAAAAGTGCATTCGTTATTCTTAATCAAGGTTTTGAGATCATTCGGTTTTGGGGAAAGATGGGTCGATATGATTTGGAGATGTATTTCAAATAGTTGGTTCTCAATTCTGATCAATGGGGTTTCAAAAGGTTATTTCAAATTAACTAGAGGTTTGAGGCAGGGTGATCCTTTGTCCCCTAGCTTGTTCATTTTGGCGGCTGAATTTTTTAGTAGAGGCCTTGACAAATTATGGAGGGATGGAAAGATGAAGCACTACTACACTCCAAGTGGAAGCCCTCCTATTTCACACCAATCTTTTGCAGATGATGTTATTGTTTTTTCTAGAGGTGATAAAAGAAGCCTGCAGAATTTGATGAGATTCATGGATGAGTACTCTGTTATGTCTGGCTAAACAATCAATAAGAGTAAAAGTAATGTTATTGGTGATAAGAAAATGTCTATTCAAATGAGGAACACTATAGGTCTTTGTTCTGGTTTACCTATTAAATACCTGGGATCTCCCCTTTTTAAAGGCAAAAAACAAGGTATGCTTGTATACCCCTCTTCTAGACTCTCTCAGGCACAAAATTAAAGGTTGGAAAGGCAAATTATTATCCAGTGGGGGTAAATTCACTCTCATTAATCATGTCCTATCTTCTACCCCCTCATATCTGCTTGCTTCTCAACAGCCTCCTAAAGCTGTCATCTTAAAGATTCACCAAATGTTCAACAGGTTCTTCTGGGGTGGTAATGATAATGATGGTTGGAAGCACAATTAGTCCAATTGGAAAGAGATGTGTAAGCCGAAAAATGCAGGTGTTCTTGGTTTCAAAGACTTCAATACAATTACTAAGGCCTCTAGCCTTAGATTGGTGTGGAAATTTTATGCTGAGGAATCTCTGTGGACTGCTTATATGAGGAACAAGTACAAGTCGTGGTCTCATTATAAACAAGGAGGATCTTTAGCTTGGAAAAATATAAGGAAAATTAAAGATGTGGTGCTTGATAACATGGTTTTCATGGAAGGTAGATGGATTTGGAAGGCTTCTGATAGTGGAGAGTTTACTTTCTCTTCTGCTTGTGAGGTTATCTCTTCGAAGTATGCTAGTTCCACAGTAGCTGCTACGATTTGGTACCCTCATGTGCTTACCAAAATTTCAATTCATATGTGGAAAATTCTCAGAAACGCTCTACTTTAGATGATAATATCCAAAAGTTGGGTATTCCTTTGATCTCTAGATGTCAGGCCAGATTAGAAAGCACTGAATCAATTCATAATCTGTTTTTAGAGTGTCCAGAGGTAAGCAAGGTTTGGGAGTTCTTCTCTAAGCTTATGGGGATAAAGGTTGATAAAAATAACATGTCCACTTCTTTTTTAAGTTGGTGGTTTAGAGCTAGTAGTAGAGATTATCGAAGATTCATTTGTAAGTCTATCCCAATGGTGGTATGCTGGGAGGTGTGGAAAGCTAGAAACAAACATTTATTTGAGGGGATTATGGTTAGGCATCAGATTATAATCTCAAATTCAATCCTTTTCATCTCAAATATTTGTTTTGGTACGAAGTTCTCAAAGGCCTGCTTGGATGTGGGAGTTAAGAAGATGTTAAATATATCTTCTGTTACTTCTGCTGCAGTGCCTGTGTTAGTTAAATGGATTCCACCTCTTGCCCTTTCATTTAAGCTGAATGTAGATGGTGCTTCAAAGGGTAACCTGGGTCCTAGTGGATATGGTGGAGTTTTAAGAAATGATAAAGGCCAGGTTATGTTTGCTTATGCTTATCCAGGTGATGTTGCTTCAAATACTGAGGTAGAGTTGCTTAGTTTAAAAATGGGGATTAACTTGTGTTTGAAGTTTCAGTTCGATAATATCCAAATTGAGTCTGACTCTCTCATGGTGGTGAAAGTGATAGGTAATGGTTGGAATCCTCCTTGGAAGTTCCTAAAGATTGTTAATGTAATTAAAGGTATGCTGTCCCAAATTCAATTTTCCATTTCACATTGTTATAGAGAGTCCAACATGGTGGCAGATAGTCTTGCCATTCGGGGTATTTCTTCAATCGGAGGTCAAATTTTCAAAAGTATTCAGGAGGTGCCGAGGATGGTTAGAGGAGCATGCAATCTAGATGTGATGGGATGGCATTATATTAGATTTTCTTCTCAACCTTGATAAGTAGGTAATTTCTGATTGTTATTGTAAGTTGTCGCATTGCTTGTTAAGGCCACATATGGAGCGGTTGTTTCTCCTTATTGAATAAAGTTTAAATTTTTCCAAAAAAAGAGAAAGGATATGGAATTGGGATACTCCTAATCACCCTTAATGACTCTCACACTCCCATTGCCACCAAGCTTAATTTTCCTTTCACCAATAACATGACTGAATGCGAGGTATGCACGGTAGGCCTCAACGTCGCTCTCAAGAAAGGAATTTGATGCTTAGATGTATATGGGGATTCAACCCTCATTATCGGCCAAGTCCTCAAAAAATGGAAAGTTAAGGACGAGAAACTCTTACCCTTCCATGCCCACTTAAAAGAGTTGGCCTCCTAATTTCAAGATATCACGTTTCGCTACCTACCCCGAGCAAAGAACAACTTAGCTGATGCCCTTGCTACCTTAGTCTCCATGGTCAACATGCCCGAAGGAATAATAATGGTCCCCTTCTTAGTCCAAAAGCAAGTTAAACCAACCCACTACCACCACATTGAGCTAGTCACCGAAGAAGATCCTGATATAGCCAATTGCAGGTACTATAATATTTGGCTCATCCTCAAGCATGGTAGGTATCCATAAGATTCTACCAAGAAATATCAATCAACCCTTCACGAACTGGCTGTCCAATACATTATCTGTGATAAAGCATTGTTCAAGAAAAACTTTGATGGAACCCACTTACACTGCATCATAAGGGCTGACAATTGATCATGCATAAAATCCACAACTAGGAACGCGGACCCCACATAAATGGCCATATGCTTGCCAAGAAAATCATCCAACAGGGTTACTATTAGACTACCATGGTTCAGCATTGCACCGCTCATGTTCAGAAATGCCTTAAAATACCAATAATTTTCCAATCTCCAGCACTTACCTCCGCGAGAATCGTATAACATGACCTCTCCCTATCCATTATCCACACGAGGCATCGATATTATAGGAAAAGTTACACCTAAAGCCTACAACGGGCATGAATTCATCTTAGTTGCCATTGATTACTTCATCAAAGGGGTCAAAGTCGATTCATACGCAGTGTTGAATGCTAAAAAGGTGGCCAGGTTCATCCAAAAAAATATCATCTACTGCTATCGGGTCTCACATGAGCTAATATCAGATAACGAGTTGCATTTTAAAGTAGGATTTATGGAATTGGTCAATGAGTATGTGATCTAGATGCACAAATCTTCTCCCTATCGACCTCAAACAAACGGTGCAATTGAAGCCTGTAATAAGAACCTCAAAGCAAACATCAGTTAGAAGACCAAAAGTTACCGAGATTGGGTCGATCGAATCCCTTAAGCCCTCTAGAGCTACCGCACTTCCAGTTCGAGCATCTACTAGGATACCCCTAACTCTTTGGTATACGATATGGAAGCATTCCTACCTGTTGAGATTAAAATACCTTCATTATGCGTCACCCTTGAAAGAAAAGTCAGTGAAGAAGACAACGTCAAAGCCATCTTGATGAGTTATCACTCTTGGATGAAACGAGGTTAAAAGCTCTATATCATATACTGGGGTACCATCTTCGAATAGCACGATCATTTAACAAGCGAGTCAAGGGTCGTGGTGTCCGAGAAGGGAGCTTATCCCTTAAAGAGATAATAAAGCCCATTTGGAACCCTAGAGGGAAATTCAAGCCCAATTGGAATGGCCCCTATATTATGAAGAAAATCCTATCTGGTGGCACCGTTATGCTCACCAACCTCGATGGGGAAGAGATTTCCCTTCCAGTTACAAGAAATTCTACCCGTAGTCCAAAATCTCAGCGCACTACGACTCTTCTCACCTCCCTTCTATTGTAAAAAAATCTTCATTTCCTTCTACTCAGAACTACGTGGGTCCTTATCCTCTATAACCCTTTTTACTTTAACAAATGAAAATATTCTTTTAAAATCCCAGAGGTACGTAAGCAGCTCATACGCTTTACATGAGCACGACCCCATTCTTTTTCAAAAAATGCTTTTCTTTTCTTATCTCCGAGAACGACAACTCATTTTTTTCATTTACATGAACAAAAGGATTATATATGCCTTAGCGGTTGGTATAGATTATTCAAATGAAAAAACCCATCAAAAGGCACAATAATATAATTAAAATCTTCTTTATTCCATTAATGAGAAATTCCAGTACGATTACTAATATCAGCATAAGGAGTTAAACATCTTCCACCACCAACCTAACCTTATTGTCCTAAAAACAAAAAAAATACTCCTAAACAAGCCTCTCTAATTGTTCCCACACAACCAAAGAAAATAACCAGCTACATAACCAAACACAACACCATATAAAAGATTCATAAATAAAACTCCCCAGAGGATCTTACCCGCAGCTGCTAGAAGAATCAGCCTCATCATCGTCATTATCATCATCTACATCTTGGGGTCCCCAAACTTCCACTGCTTGGATGGAATACCGAAGGAGCTCTATGTATAAAACCCTACCCCATCAAGGACAAAGTAATTGAGGAAAGTGTAATCAATCCTTTTGGTGTTAGACTGAACTAACCTGCCGATAGGCATGACAAGGGGTATGTCGATCGACAACCCCTCATTTTTAGAAAATTCCCCTTTTCCTTTTTTGTCAAAATAAAAAAACTCAATAAACTTATAATTCGGATTTTTCCTCTCCTTATATATTTAAACTTATCCTTCTTTAAAATAATAATCCCAATCCTTTTTACGGTCTCGACAAACAAATAAAGAATTGCATTAAGTCATTAAAAGCAAAGACGAATAAATAAAACTCCATTCACTGCATATATATTGTTGTAATTACATTTCTTTTGCAGTAAAAAGAAATATAGCGGGACTCATTCTCTCTCTTACCATATCTTTCTCTCTACGACCCCCATCCTTGTAGCATACGCGCTTTCCCCGATGACGAACTGAAGAACCCCCGCTACCTGATCAAGACCTCTCCTCAAACGAAGAAGAAAGAACTAAGCATGAAGGAATCGGGATTGAATCCTGAATATGAGTCATCACGGAAGCAACCCAATCTCGGATGTCTCTTATCCAAGTAGCCGACACCCATACGTGTTGCAAAAAAAATAAGAAAAAATAAAACCAGTTAATCTGAGGCAAAGAAAGATATCGGAAAAATAAGTCGAAGAAATGAAAGACATACCTCTGGCTGAAGAATGCCCTTTGTCAACCCCAACACCTCTAGTTCCATCGCATTGTGATGATGAATCATACACACCGATCCTCCCTTCGGACGTCTGATGTTATATGAGGGAGGAGCCAGCTGCAGAAATGAAACCTCTGATGTCATCACCACTATTGATGTTGACGCACCACTCACATTGTGGGCATACCCCACTGGCCGACTTGTGCCCCTACCTAAAATCGCATGAGGAAGAGGCATAACGTCATATATGCTGGGTAGCATTATCCAGCTCAACAAAAAATCTAGATAATTGTAGGTCACCGCCGTGTAAGTATACGACGAGTAAGGCTCATCGATCATCGTCACCATCCTCGTCTCCTTCGGTATCTCCCGCACCCGCCTCATGTATCTTGGGGGCATCGCATGTGGTACAATCACGTAGTCCTCTACCATCTTTAAAACTACTCTCTCTCCCAGATACCTGCAGTAGATGAACTCGTGCGCTAGCAGCCGACGCAACTGCGTGTTCCCCCCGGTCACCCCTTTGTGCTGGATGGCCGTCCCCTAGGGATAGTTCACCTCCAAGGTCCCCAGAGAAAAAACAATATCTAAAAAAGTTCATCAAAGAAAAATGGTCTCAAGAGGAAAGAAGGATTTACCTGATCGCTCATCAGGCCATTCAAAACCTAACGCACCACCGCCAAAGAAAGAGACAGCCTCGACTTTCAGTTGGACTTACACCACCAGTACATGCGGTAGAAGTTCCCCACCAACTCATCCTTCAAACCTATAACATGGGAATTAATCCCAATCACCTCATAGAACCACGTTTACAAAAGAAAAAGGTAATCAATAAGAGGGAAACAATCAAGGAATAAAAAAAGGAAATAAAATGCATAAAGAAAAATGCAAAAAGTAAAAAAATACCTCCAAAAGATACGTGGCACCAATAAAGGTCTGGCAAAAGCACCGACTGAATGCATCCAAAGACGAATAATTAGTCGCCAAATTAAGTCTCCCTCAGTCAAAGAAAGGGTTATTCGGAAATACCCTTAAATAAGGCAAAAACCACAAGTGGACGACGTCGCCACGAGAAAATCTCCCAGTAACAATAGAATAAATAAACGGGCCATCTGTTGCACACGCAGCCCTTTGGTCTCATTGATCTACTGACTCGATAAAACCTATTTCAGAAGAGAGAGACTGATGGAGTCTCCTGAGACTATCTGCCTAACATCACCTAACGCCGTCGGTATGACCCTCAGTGTGTGTTCCACCTCTATCTGGGCCCTCTCGTAGTCTAACCCCAGCAGCTGATGTACATCGAAGGGAGTCACTTCCATATCTCCAAAACTAAAATGCATGGTATGTATAGTATCCCACCATTTCTCTCCCAAGACATAGAGGACAACCTTCGAGCAGGGAATCTCATCTGATACAGATGCCAAACTGCCAAAACCAACTGATGAAACTACCCACTGCACCACTAGAGGAAGGCGCTCTCATACGTCCTAGAACCCCATCGTTCCCCGAGAATGTAGGCTCAATGTAAATATATCACTCTGTTATAATAAAAGGAAAAACCCTTGTCAAGATTTAGAAAAATAAAGAAATACACAAAATAAGGGAAATACCAAAGGTAATTAACACTTACATAACCATTAGGGTTCACCACCCTAGACGATCAATGGTGCTCAGGCTCACGTAGAAGATTCTGGTCGTCCGCGACCTAATCAAATAAGTCAAAGGAATTATTATTTCCCAGCACTAGGGTCACCCTATCCCGCCACTCTAAATGTGCCCGGTCATCAACATTTAACCATGCCATGTAGACCGCACTGCTTGAAAAATCTGCCATTTCCTAGTCTTGGAAAAGAGAAGAACACTAGAATAGTTCACAGAAAAGAAAGGCAGAAGATAGAAGATCTGAAAGCTATGAAAAATGAAGAAATCTCACCCCTTTTTATAGGAGTCTAAGGGTCCTGCTGATCGACAGTCCCCGCCCACAAACCGATCGACACTGTCCATTCACCTGCCCGAGGTAGTCCAAAAGACAGTGCCATTTCCGTTTAGCATCCCCTACACCCTGCCGGTCTGTACCTCCCTGAAATTTCGAACAAAAAAATATCATAAAATCCCAAAAATCTCCCAGACAACTCCTAAAATTACCAAATGAATTTTAGGACATTTCTTCACGAAGAAAATAATTTTTTCAAGATCTCAAATCCTTAACCAAATTAATACCATATTTCTCATCCATCTTAAACCCCACAATTCCTTAATGGAATCCCAGAATTATTTCCCTAGAGGAATTCTCAAATCCAACTTCCCAAATGGAACTTTAAGCCAATCAGATGTCTATCCACCAACGTCTCCAAGGGACACATCAAAATTCAAAAAGCTCCCCAATAGGGATACATTCAATCCTCGGATTAATATCTTTTCCCCAGAGGAGTCTCTAAGTTTTACCAGGAGAACTATACCCCACGTCTCTACTTAAGGTCCTCATAATTGACCTCGATCCTTAGAATTAGTCGCTCCTATTTAAGGTCCTCAGAATTGACCTCGACCCTCAGAATTGGTCGCCCCCACTTAAGGTCCTCAAAATTGATGCCAACCCTCAGAATTGGTCTCTCCTACTTAAGGTCCTTAAAATTGATCTCGACCCTTAATATTGGCCGCTCCCACTTAGGTCCTCAGAATTGACCTCAACCCTCAAAATTGGTCTCTCCCATCTTAAGCCTTCAGAATTGGCTTCGACCCGCAGAATTGGTCACTCCTACTTAAGGTCCTCAGAATTGAGCTCGACCCTCAGAATTGGTCTCCCCCGACTTAAGGTCCTTGAAATTGACCTCGACCCTCAGAATTTATCGCTCCCACTTAGGTCCTCAGAATTGACATCGACCCTCAGAATTTGTCGTACCCATCTTAAGCCCTCAGAATTGGCTTTGACCCGTAGAATTGGTCGCTCCTAATTAAGGTCCTAAGAATTGACCTCAACCCTAAGAATTGGCCACCCCCTACTTAAGGTCCTCATAATTGACCTCACCCTCAGAATTGGTCGCTCCCACTTAGGTCCTTGATTAGGCATAAATATTTCATATTTATCCCCTTAATTTCGGTCTTTTTATCATCCCGTGCATCGTAATTGACTTGGTTTTATCTCATATTTATGTTACTAACCCTTTTTATCAAGTACTTCGTGTTTTGTGTATCTCTCATGTGTTTTACAGGTGTTTCATGCAAGTTCGTGCGAAAGAGAACTCAAAACAGTGAAAGAAAGCAAGAAACGGGGAGTTGAAGGGAATTTTCATAATTTTTTAGCCTCAATCCAGAGGTGGGGCCAACTGGAAAGTTGAATATCTTGAAATTATAAGAATACTAGAAAAAATGGCACCTCAATCCGAGCTACAGTGAAGAAGTTATGCCTTTTTAAAGATGAAGAATTCAGAGAATCGAACCAACGAAAATAAGATGGAACCGGTCCCCCTCACTGTAAAGGCAAAACCTAACCTATAGAATCAAATTCTGGACCGGTTCACTCATTAGTCGCGCTCAATTTCCGTTACAAAAATTAGTCACTCTTTTAAAGTGTGACAAATTTTCAGAAGCATGATTTTTATTTTGTCCTTATCTTTTAGCCAAAAAAGTTTTATGTTTTGAGGACTCTTCTAAACGACTTGTAACCTATATGTTTAGGGGACTCTTCTAAATGATTTTTATTGCATGTTCTTGTTCTTCAATCTTGATAACCTTTATTTCCAGCACTTTTATTATTATTATTATTATTATTATTATTATTATTATTATTATTATTATTATTATTATTATTATTATTATTATTATTATTATTATTATTATTATTATTATTATTATTTCTCTTGTTTAATCTCACTTTTCACACAATTATGATTTCATGCAACATAGATTCCTTGTGTATTCATAGTTTTGTCATGTCTAGCTAGATTTCTAAGTGTTGGGATGCATGAGCCCCACCCGATATGGTTTGCATGGAGACAAAAGTAATTCTCGGAATTAAATAAATGATTGAATTATGTTAAGTAGTTATTTCAACCGTCGTAGGACTTTTAACCTCGTTGTCCCTAGGTAATCGGGGTGTTTAAGAGTACGATGTGCGTGTCAGCTATTCTGACATCGCGTTATTTCTATTCTTAATTGTGTATGATGTGGGCTTATACCCTCATATATGTAATGCTTGAAATTAATAAATTATGGGTTTGATCTATTATCTAATTTACAATTACTTTTATATCCGGTAAATGTACTAGGGTTTGGGGGATTGTATTCCAACCTTATCGCTATTTCATATTAGTTAATCCGTATTTTGTTTGTTTTAATTAGGTTTAGTTAACTTCTTTTGTTTTCACCTTTTTCCTTTCTCACCCCATCATCATGTTTTACACTTTATTTTTGAAGTAATAAATCAATTAAAATCTATCAAACATTCCCTGTGGATTCAATACCCAGACTAGCCGCTATACTCCATAAGAGTGTAATTAAAGTTAAGTTTTTTTTTGTATTGTGGTCGGAAGCCGATAACAACGATTAGCGTATTTATATGGATGCTCGGTTTTTTCCTCAATCAGTCCTAAAATTTTCCTCGACCCTCAGAATTGGTCGCTTCCATTAAAGGTCCTCATAATTGACCTCAGCCCGCATAATTGGTTATCCCCAACAATACCTTAGGTCTTCAAAAATGACCTCGACCCTTTGAATTTGTCATCCTCATCCCTTTAGGTCCGCATAATCGACCTCCTTCCCAAAACATCATTTGGTGTCTATTAGATTAATTTCACTTGTTCAAAGCTAACCTGTCGAGGGGCTCTGTAGACACCACATTGTAGGTCCCCTTAATTCTCTCCTTAGGTACGTAGCATCTCTTCCATTCACTACAAACCCTAGGTCATACCCCGTATACTGATCTATATGCCATCGACCACTCTCGGGCCCCGTTTGACTTCGATAAACTCTATCGTCGGAGAAAAAGCTCAATAAATCTTCGAAGGACTCTGAATACCCTTTCCAACGATCCACCCCATGCAAGAATCAACCTTACGGTTCGGAAGAATGAACCATTTTACTATCGAAAATTGATTTAGGGGGCCACCGGGTGCTCGTGGACTCTGTTTGAACAACGTTAACTTTTCAGATCGAATGAGACTGAATGAATCCTTTAAGGGCACCGAAATACCCTTTTCAATGGTTCACCCCGTGCATGAATCAACCTTATGGTATGGACAAATGATCCATTTTATTGTTGTATTATCTAAGCACCTCACATAACCTTTCTAACGGTCCACCCCGTGCATGATTCTGACTTACGATTAGGATGGACGATCCATTACTGTCCGACGATCTCCCGTCTAAAGGACCGATGAGCGCTTTCGAGCCCCGTTTGACCCAAAGTCAACTACTAGACTGGGGAGCAACCCAAAGACTCTTAAATCTCTCTGAATTACCTTTATAATAGTATACATTGTGCACAATTTGGATTTACAAATTGCGTTCTATGATCATTTTTTCAAAAAAATTTGCACGAGACTATCGTTTGGCCGGTCCGTTTTCCTGCCTATCGATAGTGTGTCTAGGGTTGACTGCTGATTGTTCGGGCTAGAGGTATGTCGATCGGTAGTCCCCTACCCTATATAATGAGGGCATGATCTCACTCTCAGGGAAAACCTCAGATCCATCAATGTGAGTGATCTCAGTAACATTCCCTTGCAATCAGTGAAGTTTTCTTGTGTGAAATTCCCTTCTATCTTTTATTACCATTATTTTCACACCCAATTTAGCAAAATACCATTCTCTCTCATTCAATATTCATCACAACATTCAAGGGAGCTCATCGAGGATAAAGTTCAAGCCTCAATTCTCCAAAGAAAATCTAAAAACCCTTCTCTCTCTCTTTATATTCTTTATTTTCGCATTAGTTATGTAAATTCTTAATCTAGATTTTACGTTAGTTCATACACATTAATACCTCATCCTTTATTAGTTATATTGCACATACGTTATTTTTCCATAAAAAAATAAGAAACAAAGAAAAAAAGGGTTACACCTACAAATTCCAACGGGATTATTCACTTCATTTTCTCAAAACTAATATAATTTTTCTATACACACACACACATATAATAAACTCCCGTTTGAATCTATGGAATAAACCCCACCCTTATGGCGCATGTGAACTACGTGGACTTTGATGCCTTTATAGGTTACGTAGGCGTTTCGGGTTAAAGCCCGAGACTCGGGTCCAATCTTTTCCAATTTTCCATTTTTCTAATTTTCCGATTTTTACATTTTCATCTATTATCCTTATATATTACTCGTATATACTTCATAATTGTGACTCATATTGGCATTTTATCTAGCACACATTATCATTTCGTCATAACGACCAATATCTCGATAAACGCATACATCGTATTTTCTAAATATTATTTTGGGAACATTCCTATGGATGACCTCACTTTATCTTTTCCATGATATGAGTCGGGCGATTCCGATCTCCATTTATATATACACGCACACACACTTCATGGAGAAATTAAGGAAAATAGTAACACAAGCCCATGAGAGACCGAAAGGGCGGGATGGGTGCCTGACACCTTTCTATTCCATAATTTAGCCCCCGAACCTCGGAACTATTGATTTCGTAAGCATCTGTTTGTATTTGATGCCATTCTCTCGATGCGGCGACATGTTCTTTTGCCTGTTTTGTGCAAAATAGGTTATTGACTCTATCTCTTTGCATCACCACACACTGATGACTTCCAGAGCGCTCTAGAGCAAGATGGCGCGAGACCTTCTCCCAATTTTCCCCGAAAAGGGAGATATAGGGATGGCCACACCCATTATTCTTATTTTATGTTTAAACTCAACAAAACCTTCTCTAAACTTATTTATACATTTAACATCAAAATACTACAAGTTTATATGCTTGAGAAGATGGATTTTAAACCCCAAAATCCTACTACATGGTTTAAACATATTTATCATCATGGAAAGTCATTATACTTGGAAAAATACATTTTTAAGGCACAAATGACATTTTTATTTGTTCAATATCAACAAATTTCCTTTTTATAAAATCATCATTTTGCAAGAGACATTATTTTACCAATGTTTATCCAAATATGATATTATCTTCAAACATTTTATTTCATAAAATGTTTATCACCAATACTTCTAGAATTGTAATTTTTCATAAAAATACCATATCATTGGTGAAATAATGTTTTTCATTAACATTTCTAGAAAATACACAATTGTAAAAAATACCCACTTTATTATTTCAAAACCTTGAAATAAGTATCCATTCCTTATTTTTAACAAAAATAATATTTTTCAACATTTTTATTCCATAAAAGTGTTTATTTTTTTCTACACAACAATTATACCATTAAACTAAATACACCTACTCAAATAGTCTAAATACAATACTACAATGCAAAAATGACATTATTACACTAAGAGTAAGATTTACCCACCTCTAATGGCTTCAATGGTGGTGTTGGTGTAGGAGGAGCGACCCCCACCGCCTAAGGTGGCCTCAAGGGGTACCAATGCATCCTCCAAAGCGCCAAGTTAAGAAATCCCTTCAACTCTATTAAAACCCACCTTTTTCTTCTCCAAAATCCTCCAATACTCTTCCCAAAATTCAAAGCTCTTTTTTGTCCATGGTGGAAATCGGTATTTTTGGTTCAAATATGGTGGAACACACTCTAAAAATGGTGGTTTATGGTTGGTGTAGGGTGGAGGAGTGGTGTCTTGGTGGTGGAAGAACACCCACCCCTCTCTGTCTCTCTCACTCTCTCTCTTATTCATCCATCTTCTCCCAACACAAATAAATTCCAAATAACCCAAATAACACATTATAAAACACCCTTTAAGCCCAAAAATCCCATTTTACCCTTGTCGATATGATCTAGGCACGACAACACAGAAAATCAACGTTCCAAATTATGACAGCACACAAGGGAAATCTGATCTAAAAACTCGACCATCATCGTTCATTATATGGATCGCGTGAACCTTTGCATGACCTGCTACTGTAAACCAGTAGCACGTCGTTAGAAGCCCTGCTTTTAACGACCTTTCTAACAACCCATCTCGCGACGTGTGTACTATCGTTCGAACGACCTCCTATGCCATTTGAACAACCCTCTTTCTTTTCCTTCTTATTCTATCGAATATTTACCTATAATTCTTCCATATATATAATTAACTCCTTCTCAATTATAACCAATATATAATTTAATTAATTTATTGGGTTAGGATATTACACCTCAATATTTTGTTCACATCTTTATTTAGAAATTTTATGTTGTACTATCTTTTTCATTCCGCACTTGACTTACAGTTCTTGGTGGACTTTTTCAATATTGTAGATAGAAGGACCGACCAGGACAAAGCCAACATTGAACTTAACAAAGCCTTGGCTAAGTTTAACAATTCTTTGAAGGCTACCAAAAAGGCCTTTGGGGTCGAGAAAAAGGCTAAACAACTGGATCTAACCAAGCCGAGATCCACAATTGAGCAGTCGGCGAAAGCTTACAAAGAGTCTTCTCAAACCTTATTTGAGACTCTAGCAGCCATGTACAAGGCTCATGGCCAAGGGTGGGGTGAAATCTTCCACTAACCCAAGAAATATGTGAACTGCATCCATAAGTATAATTTCGAGAAAGGCTGGGATGGGGCATTAGCCAAGGTAGGACACCTTTACGAGTATGAACTCTTCAATGAGCATAATCTAGGTTCACCTCTAAACCTTGATGAAGACGAGGGTAAAGTTATTGAGGTTTTGCCAGGGTAAGGAAAGCATCGATCAAGCAAAGGAGGCCGCAGATCAAAGCAAGTATGTAGCGAATCTTGATCATGCACCATAGAGAAAAAAGGCCATGATAGTTAGATTAGTTTAAGACTTCTTCTACTTTGTTTTGATTGTTTTAGTCATTTTCTTTGTTGGGGATTGACCACTTTTGTACCTTAATGAAGAGATTCATTATTTTGGCTTTATTTGTGACTTGTTTAATGATTTCATATTACTCATGTATGCTTGCTCTGCTAATTTTTAAAATATCTTTTTATTTTTTTATCTTTATTCTAATAACAACTTAGTAATGGTGCTAATAGCTCAGATAAGCGAAGACTTGGACCTCATCCGTGGTCGGGATGCCCCTGGCCGAGCACGTGAGACATTTTTGTCTCTTCGACAAGCACTTCAGAAAATGACAAGTTCTTACGGAAAACAGACCCATTTGCTGGCCGAGATCAAGGATATTGGAGATATTGCATATATGTTTCAAGATGACAATAGTTCTATAAGAGAGAATCTTGATAGAGCTAAGCAAACCTTTAATGAGGATCAATCGACCAAGCGATGATGATAGCTGCCTTTGTCCTGTCACATATAAGCGAGACCTCTTTCTCCACGTCCAGGCCCTCAGATATGACACATCTATTTTGGACAATACTGAGCGGCTTCAAATTTTTTGCATACGTTCTCGGCTTGGAGAGACAGAAGAGCATAGGATTAACTGTTACATCCACGGCCTACAGGGGAATATTTAGCAGGACCGGACTTTGCGTGATATTTCCACCTTTGCAAAGGCAGTGGAGTATGCCACGAAGTTAGAGGCATATTATCAGACAACTGCCCCTACTCATTCGCCCACTACTACTTCTGCCCCACATACTCCCTTCAATACTCCTACTTTCGTTACTATAACAACTGCACCAACCACTACTACCTCTCCTCCCTCATCTTCCTATCCGGTGACATTCAAATGTTACAATGTGGGGTAGTAGGTCACAGTGCTTCAGAATTTTCCTTGCCATGTCGCCATGCTTTACTTACTCCAGGTGTAATGACCCCATTTTCTTATGCTAATATATAATTGCCTTCTTTCAATTTCGTCATACTTACTATCTAATAATGATATATTATTACATATATGATATTCCGAGTTCTTAATATGACAGATCCCATTTCTAAATTTGAAGAATCAACAGTAAAATGGGTCGGATTGAGATTTTATGGCACATCGTAAGCTAAGTGATAAGTTTTGGGGTAAAAAATGTAATTTTATAAAACTTTAGGGACTTGGTTTTAATAAAGAAAGTTTCAGGGACCAAAATGAAAAATAAAAAGGGGCCTTTTGGTAAATAAAATATTTTCAGGGACCTATAAGAAATATTGAAAATATATGGTGTGAAATTACCAAAATGCCCTTCAGGTCCGAAATGACCCTTATACCCTTAATACCTATCCACCTCGAGCTCGACACCTCGTGCTCAATTTTGATACCTCCACCGTACACGTGTCGTCGTTAGAAGAGAAGCCAAAACACCTGTCGTCATTAGAGGAGAAGCTAAAACACGTGTCGCAGTCCGGTGAAATAAGACTGCAAGGCGACTCCGTTACGCGACACGTCAATGCTGACTCCCATTGTAAAAGCTTGGTCAGCATGGACATGTGTCAACCCCGGGATATCTTTGGAAAACTATAAATAGGGCCTTTGGGGGATCATTTGAAACTCACACCAATTCCTTGAGAATTATAGAAAGAAATAGTGAGAGAAAGTTTAAGAAGAAGTTCTTAGGGATATTCATCTTAAGGTAATCTTAATGTTATAATGCATCTTTATAGTTTTAATTTATTGTTTTATAGATTTACTTAGTAGTTATGCTGGTAAAATACAATAAAGAATTCACTAATCAAAACTTAAAATTTAGAACAAATCCAAGTTGATTTTATAAACTTATTTGAAATTATACGCTTTTAAAAATGATTCTTTTTAAAGAAATTGCTCGTTATTATGGAATCCGATTTAAGTAATTCCAAAGTCAGGCCCGGTGAAGTTCTGTCTAGATGAGATGGTATTTAAGTGGTGCCCCTATGACCCTCCATATCTACTGGGAATGAATTCGGAAATGTTCTGTCTAGATGATATGGTATTTAAGTGGTGCCCCTGTGACCCTCCATCTCTACTGGGAACCGACTGATGAGGAAAGACAATGAATTGAATTCTTCAATTACGATCAATGAGTTTTAAAATTTGAAAAATAGGGATTCAGTAATCCTTTAAAAGAGGAAGTTATTATTAAAGTATAGTATAAACTGGACCTTAGAATGTGTACTTAAATCTTTATCAGATTAACGTGTGATCTAAGACTCAATACCAGTAAATTTGACCTCCATTTTGGGTGAGTACTCTGACATTCCTTGTGCATTTTAATTATATGATATTATGCAAACTATGTATTTTGTGAAATTCTTTTATTCTCAAAATTCATCTGATACCGATGATTGATTCATTTGTGACATGTTTATATCTCTCCATATAGACATACTGATTGAAATGAGTATTGAAAATGAGATTGATTATTGAAAATAAGATTCGGCCTAAGGGACCTCTTTACTGACTGACCTTCCCAGCTGGGTTATCGCTGGTGTGCCCTAAATAAGGCGTTGTGACGAACTAGTTCGATTGACCCTCAACTACCGGGGAATAATACGGTAGAAGAGTGTACTTGGCCATCAAAATGATATGATTGAAAGAAAAAGATATCACATTTGATTTGTTGCATTCGTCTTATTCTGAGCCATCCAATTGTGATATATGTAATTTCATTTCAAAATTATATCTATTTACTGCAAGTTCCTCCCCATATATGTATATTCCTTCTCTTTTAACTTGAATAGGTATCTATTTTCTGAAAACCCTGGAATGTTTGGAGATTGAACCTCATTCAGCTTTTAGCTGATGTTGCATAAATAACCATTTTTCAGGAAACGTTTAGGCTCACAGACGGAACGAAAATGGACTATATTGAAGATTTAGCTTTTAGAGCTCTTTTTGTAAAATGTTTATTTAGAGCATGTCTGGCTCTCTTGTAATAAGGTTTAAATTTTCTCTTAAGTTGTAACTCGTTGGTACTTTTAATATATATGAAGTTTCCTTTAGAAAGCTCTGATGACGTAATTCCTTTACTTTCAGTATTTTACGATTCATAACCATGTGATAATACATCCGTTGCATTTATTTAAGGAAACAATTAAATCGGAATATTTGTTGCCTTGGTGGCATGTCAAGACACTCGTTCCCTAATACTATTTTGGGTCGGGGTCGTGATAGAGGTGGTATCAGAGCATAGGTTATGAACCCGTAGACTACTGAACATAAGTTTCGAACGTTATCGATTTTAAGTCTCCATACATAGGTTATAGGATTAAATATCCGACTTATGTGATAACCCTCCATATTTCTTATAGTCTATATATAATTGTTTATATATCATTGTTCTTCTAAAATGCAATCTTGGGCTAGTATAATACATCTTACATTTTTCCATGACTGTAGAAAATGACCAAGGCAAGATCAACTCCAGGGACTAGTGGTTCGAGTATGGAAGGACTGGAAGGTGCATACAAGGAAATTGAAAGTCTAGCAAGAATTGTGGAGCATCAGGTGAATAATGGAGCACCAAGGAATCTTGAACTAAGTAGTTGTACTATTGAACAGTTCAAGAAGTTGAATCCTCCGTCTTTTAAAGGGACTCCTAACCCCATTGAAGCAGAAAATTGGGTGATGCAAATGGAAAAGATGTTCGATGTTCTTAAGTGTACAGATGAACAACAAGTTTTATTTGGAACATTCATGTTAGAAGGTGAAATTGAACATTGATGGATAATGACTAAGAGAATGCAGGGGGAAGGGAATAATCCCATAGGTTGGAATGACTTCTTAATGATCTTCTACGAGAAATACTTTCCCGAAACGGTGCAACACCAAAAAGCAGCTGACTTCGTGGGTCTGGTTCAAGGAAATATGACGGTTAGTCAATATGAGGCAAAGTTTACTGAGTTATCCTGTTTTGCACCTCATGTTGTGATAACCGATGTTTTAAGAGCCAAGAAGTTTGAACGTGGGTTAAGGTTGAATATTCGTAGCCGAATTTCCATCCTAAAGTTGACATCATATAATGACGTGGTGGCTAGGGAAACAATAGCTGAGAAGGATAGTGAAGAATATAATCAGGTTAGAGAGGGGAAGAGGAAGTTTGGATAACAAAGAGGAAGGAACCCCAATAACAAACCCTTTAGGACTATACCTAATATAGGACAACCTTTAGTAAACAAACCCTTTAATGTTGATAAATGCCAACGTTGTGGTAATATTCATAGAGGGTGACCGTGTTACCTGGAGACGGGGAGTTGCTTTGGGTGTGGCCAAAAGGGGCATAAAATGCGAGATTGTCCTAATAAAGGGAAGGCGGTAACAAAGACTTCTAATGACAATAAGGATCAGGGCAGACAAGGTAGAGTCTTTAATCTTTCCGATGAAAAGGCTTCTAATGCAGTAGTGTCAGGTACACTTTCTATATATGCACAACCTTTTCAAGTTTTAATTGATCCTGGTTCTACCCATTCGTTTGTGTGTATGCGTTTTGTTAATCGCTTTCCTAATATTCCTGAATCCTTGAATCATATCATACACGTTTCTACTCCTTCGGGTGAGTTATTGACGGGAACATTAGTATATAAGTCTTGCCCTATAAATGTCAGTAGTCATAAACTATTCGCTGATTTGATAGTTTTAGACATAAGAGATTTTGAAGTCATTTTGGGTTTGGATTGGTTAGCATCATATCATGCTAGGGTGAATTGTTTCGAGAAGAGAGTTATTTTCCAAATTCCTAACCAACCAGAATTTAGTTTTGAAGGAACTAGCATCTTATCTCCCATGCGTATTATCTATGCAATACAAGCTTGTAGTTTTCTTAAGAAGGGATGTCAAGGATTCCTTGCTAGTGTTATTGATTTGAAAACAAAATAGCCTAGTTTAGAAGATATTCCTATAGCTAGGCTTTTTCCAGATATTTTTCCAGATGATTTGCCCAGTCTACCTCCTAGTAGAGAAGTAGAATTTACCATTGACCTTGTTCCTGGAACAACACCAATCTCAAAACCACCTTATCGCATGGCACCTTTAGAATTAAGGTAATTAAAAGTTCAATTACAAGATCTGTTAGACAAGGGTTTTATTAGACCTAGTATATCCCCTTGGGGTGCTCCAGTATTATTCGTTAAAAAGAAGGATGGGACGATGAGGTTATGTATAGATTATCGTGAACTAAATAAGGTGACCATTAAGAATAAATACCCCTTACCTCGTATAGATGATTTGTTTGACCAACATCAAGGTGCGCAAGTATATTCGAAGATTGACCTTAGGTCAGGCTATCACCAATTGAAGATTAAGGAAGAGGATATTTCGAAATCAGCTTTTTGTACTAGATATGGTCACTATGAATTTCTTGTGATGCCATTTGGATTAACTAATGCACCAGCTTCTTTTATGGATATGATGAATAGAGTGTTTAGGAAATATCTGGATCAGTGTGTGGTTGTTTTCATTGATGACATCCTTATTTATTCCAAATGTATTGAAGAACACGAGAAGCATTTGGAGATAGTATTACAAATCCTTAGGAAAGAGAAATTATATGCGAAATTAAAGAAGTGTGAATTTTGGTTGCCTAGTGTTTCTTTTCTATGACATGTCATATCCAAGGAGGGAGTGTCGGTTGATCCTCAAAAGATCGAGGCTATACTAGATTGTCCAAGACCAACTAATGTGACGGAGATTCGAAGTTTCCTAGGGTTAACAGGTTATTATCGAAGATTTGTTGAAGGATTTTCTAGTATTGCCAAACCTCTGTCTAGGTTAACACAAAAGACGATGAAATATGAATGGTCTGAGGAAGTTGAGAATAGTTTTCGAGAACTTAAGAATCGATTAGTAACTGCCCTAATTTTGACTATTTCTTCCGGTACAGGAGGATTTGTGATTTATAGTGATGCTTCTAAAAATGGTTTGGGATGTGTGCTAATGCAAAATGGAAAAGTAGTAGCTTATGCCTCGAGACAGTTAAAACCCCATGAGCAAAATTATCCAACCCATGACTTAGAATTAGCAGCGGTAATTTTTTCTCTTAAGATTTGGAGACATTATTTGTATGGTGAGACTTGTGAGATTTATACCGATCATAAGAGTTTGAAATATATCTTTACTCAGAAGGAATTGAACATGAGACAAAGGAGGTGGTTAGAATTAATGAAGGATTATGATGTAAATATTCACTATCACCCGGGGAAAGCTAATGTAGTTGCCGACGCGTTGAGTAGAAAGTCTACACCAATTTTAGCATGTCTTATTACCAGCCAGGAAGCTCTATTGAAATATTTGAGAAGTATGGAAATAGATGTACGTATTTATGGCGAAGGAGGAATAATCGCAAACTTACAAATACAACCCACGTTGATGGAAAAATTAAAGTTACACAAGTAAATGACCCACAACTGAGGAAGATTAAAGAAGAGGTTATTGAAGGGAAGAGAATTGAATTTGCGATACGAGATGATATATTAAGGTTTGGAAATAGAGTCGGTATACCCAGTGATGCCCAACTAAAGAGGCAGATTTTGGAGGAAAGTCATTACTCGAGATTCACAGTTCATCCCGGAAATACCAAGATGTACAGAGATCTCCGAGAAGTGTTTTGGTGGAATAACATGAAAAGGGAGATATCAGAGTTTGTATCTCAGTGCTTGATCTGTCAACAAGTAAAAGCTGAACATCAGAAACCATCAGGATTATTATAACCTTTATCAATCCCTGAGTGGAAATGGGAACATATTACCATGGATTTTGTGACAGGGCTACCAAGGAGTTCCAATGGTAATGATTCCATTTGGGTAATTATTGATAGGTTGACTAAATCTGCTCATTTTCTTGCCATTAAGATTACCCATTCCTTAGAAAAGCTAGCTGAATTGTATATACGGGAAATTATTAAGCTTCATGGAACCCCAATTTCAATTGTTTCTGATTGTGACCCTAGATTCGTGTCTCACTTTTGGAAAAGCCTACAAGTAGCCATGGGAACAAAATTAAATTTCAGCACCGCCTTTCATCCTCAAACAGACGGACAATCGGAGAGAACCATCCAAACCTTAGAGGATATGCTTAGGGCATGTGTACTTGATTCGAAGGGGAATTGGGATGATCATTTACCGTTAGTAGAATTTGCATATAATAATAGCTATCAAGCAAGTATTCAAATGGCTCCATATGAGGCACTCTATGGTAGAAGGTGTCGTTCTCCTGCATGTTGGGTAGAAGTTGGAGAAAGAAAATTTTTGGGGCCAGAATTGATTCAGGTCACAACAGAGAAAGTGAAATTGATACAAGACCGACTTCAAATCGCTCAAAGCCGTCAAAAAAGTTATGCTGACAATCGGCACCGATCGTTAGAATTCCAAAGAGGAGACTATATTTTCTTACGAGTATCACCGATAAAGGGAGTAATCCGATTTGGGAAGAAAGGAAAGTCGAGTCCAAGATACATAGGACCTTTTTAAATCCTTGAAAGGATAGGTGTTGTTCGTATCGAATAGCCTTACCCCCTGAACTCTCTAGTGTGCATAATGTGTTTCATGTTTCAATGATGAAGAAATACATCCCTGATCCAGCACATATCTTAAGTCACGAGCCTGTTCAAGTTAGAGAAGATTTGACATACATTGAGCATTAAGTGGAAATCTTGGACCATAAAGATTAAATATTATGAACCAAGGTTATTCCACTGGTCAAAGTATTATGGCGGAATCATTCTGTTGAAGAAGCAACATGGGAGCGGGAAGATGAAATAAAAGAGCGATATCCACACCTTTTTGGAAATTAATGTAAGTAAAGTTTGGGGACCAAACTTTTCATAAGGAGGGTAGGATGTAATGACCCCATTTTCGTATGCCAATATATAATTGTCTTCTTTCAATTTCGTCATACTTACTATCTAATAATGATATATTATTACATATATGATATTCCGAGTTCTTAATATGACAGATCCCATTTTTAAATTTGAAGAATCAACAATAAAATGGGTCGGATTGAGATTTTATGGCACATCCTAAGCTAAGTGATAAGTTTTGGGGTAGAAAATGTAATTTTATAAAACTTTAGGGACTTGGTTTTAATAAAGCAAGTTTCAGGGACCAAAATGAAAAATAAAAAGGGGTCTTTTCGTAAATAAAATATTTTCAGGGACATATAAGAAATATTAAAAATATATGGTGTGAAATTACCAAAATGCCCTTCAGGTCCGAAATGACCCTTATACCCTTAATACCTATCCACCTCGTGCTCGGTTTTGACACCTCCACCGTACACATGTCGTCGTTAGAGGAGAAGCCAAAACACGTGTCGTCGTTAGAGGTGAAGCTAAAACACGTGTCGCAGTTCGGTGAAATAAGACTGCAAGACGCCTCCGTTACGCGACACATCAACGCTGACTCCCATTGTAAAAGCTTGGTCAGCATGGACATGTGTCAACCCCGGGATATCTTTGGAAAACTATAAATAGGGCCTTTGGGGGATCATTTGAAACTCACACCAATTCCTTGAGAATTATAGAAAGAAATAATGAGAGAAAGTTTAAGAAGAAGTTCTTAGGGATATTCATCTTAAGGTAGTCTTAATGTTATAATGCATCTTTATAGTTTTAATTTATTGTTTTATACCTTTACTTAGTAGTTATGCTGGTAAAATACAATAAAGAATTCACTAATCAAAACTTAAAATTTAGAACAAATCCAAGTTGATTTTATAAACTTATTTGAAATTATACGCTTTTAAAAATGATTCTTTTTAAAGAAATTGCTCGTTATTATGGAATCCGATTTAAGTAATTCCAAAGTCAGGCCCGGTGAAGTTCTGTCTAGATGAGATGGTATTTAAGTGGTGCCCCTGTGACCCTCCATCTCTACTGGGAATGAATCCGAAAATGTTTTGTCTAGATGAGATGGTATTTAAGTGGTGCCCCTGTGACCCTCCATCTCTACTGGGAACCGACTGATGAGGAAAGACAATGAATTGAATTCTTCAATTACGATCAATGAGTTTTAAAAGTTGAAAAATGGGGATTCAGTAATCCTTTAAAAGAGGAATTTATTATTAAAGTATAGTATAAACTGGACCTTAGAACGTGTACTTAAATATTTATCAGATTAACGTGTGATCGAAGACTCAATACCAGTAAATTTGACCTCCATTTTGGGTGAGTACTCTGACATTCCTTGTGCATTTTAATTATATGATATTATGCAAACTATGTATTTTGTGAAATGCTTTTATTCTCAAAATTCATCTGATACCGATGATTGATTCATTTGTGATATGTTTATATCTCTCCATATAGACATACTGATTGAAATGAGTATTGAAAATGAGATTGATTATTGAAAATAAGATTCGGCCTAAGGGACCTCTTTACTGACTGACCTTCCCAGCTGGGTTATCGCTGGTGTGCCCTAAATAAGGTGTTGTGACGAACTAGTTCGATTGACCCTCAACTACCGGGGAATAATACGGTAGAAGAATACGGTAGAAGAGTGTACTTGGCCATCAAAATGATATGATTGAAAGAAAAAGATATCACATTTGATTTGTTGCATTCGTCTTATTCTGAGCCATCCAATTGTGATATATGTAATTTCATTTCAAAATTATATCTATTTACTGCAAGTTCCTCTCCATATATGTATATTCCTTCTCTTTTAACTTGAATAGGTATCTATTTTCTGAAAACCCTGGAATGTTTGGAGATTGAACCTCATTCGGCTTTTAGCTGATGTTGCATAAATAACCATTTTTCAGGAAACGTTTAGGCTCACAGAAGGAACGAAAATGGACTATATTGAAGATTTAGCTTTTAGAGCTCTTTTTGTAAAATGTTTATTTAGAGCATGTTTGGCTCTCTTGTAATAAGGTTTAAATTTTCTCTTAAGTTGTAACTCGTTGTTACTTTTAATATATATGAAGTTTCCTTTAGAAAGCTCTGATGACGTAATTCCTTTACTTTCAGTATTTTACGATTCATAACCATGTGATAATACATCCGTTGCATTTATTTAAGGAAACAATTAAATCGGAATATTTGTTGCCTTGGTGGCATGTCAAGACACTCATCCCTAATACTATTTTGGGTCGGGGTCGTGACACCACGAGCCCCTAGTACCTAGACGATACCGACGGTGCCACACCCCAACATTCTCTCATCACCATTCTAGAAGGTCATATCGATGGCATTTTCCTTTGAATTTGAGTACAAACTCGTTTTCATGGAGGGGAGAATGATGTAAAGGAGAGGACGCTTTTATCATTTTTAAGCATATGTGCCATTTTTGTTATTTTCCTTATTCTTATGTATTTTATTTTAGTTGTTCTTTGCTTGGTATTATAGGAACAAGTAATAAGGGCTAATAAGGGCATAATTATAATTATGATAATTTCTTGAAGCCCAAGTTACTTCCACCTATAAATATCTCTTTTGTAGCCTCATTTGGGTCATTCTACCATTTTGAGATTTAATAAAGAGATTTGAGACAAGATTTTTCTTCTTATTTTCCCTTTGACGCTCATTTACATCAATTACCATGCATCATATATTTCCCCTAAATATGGTCACTAAAAAATAAACAAGAGAGTCACTGAAAATAAATAAGGGGCGAAGGAAATAAACAAATCCAAAACAAAGAATAAGTGTGTGTGGGATGTTTGTGTGTGTGTGTGAGTGAGAGAGAGAGAGTTGGGTTTGTGAGAAATGAAAGGAGATTCTTGAATACAATCTAAATTTAGATGAATCATAAATCTAAAAAAAAAATCATGTTACAAATGAAGGAACAATCTTATTAGGAAAGAAAATAGTATAACAATTTTTTAGTAAAAACCGAATTTCTAACTTTTAGAAACCCAACTTCTCGCAAACTTGAAATCTCCGACAACCACCACCTCTCCTTCCCTATCGCCTCCATTGACAACCACCACTTCTTCCACCACCATCTTCCCTTTTCTCGCATCTGTTTGTCACTACTTCCTTGTTTCCCTCTCCTCTTTGAGCTTGTGTTTTGTCGAATTCATACTTAGAACCCTCCTTAAAAATCACATTTGTCATTAATCATAACTCCCTCATCTTCGTCATCGACCACTAGTCCCTCATCTTTGCCTCGACGACTGGTCCTTCTCCGACAACCCCTTATCCAAGTTTTTTTTTTTGTTTTAGTCCCATTTCTAAAGTTTTGTTAGTCTTCCATCCCATGTGATTTTTAAATTGTTTCAAGTCCCATAATCGTCTAAAACTTTCCACAACTTCCATGTAACCTCTTATAACCACTCATGTCTCTTTTTATAGAGAATGACAATTGTAAAAATATAGGACCAACAACAAAAAAATAATGACATGAAATTAAACACACATATATTAAAAAAAATAAGACTAAAAACTTGTAATCTCGATTTTTAATGGTCAATAACGGAATCCGTCTAAATGTGTGTCAAAGTCCAAGAACTAAAAATTATGAGTGTTAGACCCAATAAGAAAAAATAAATGAGTGCCAAACCCCAAATAACCTTAAATATAAAAACTTGTGCGCATGGTGCTTCCTTTTTCCTTCCAGATTTATACGTATCTCCTCTTTCTCTGTGATGAATTAGTTGTAGCCAAGGATATGCCAAACGGGTTACATATATTTGATATTTGACATAATGGGGAGAGGGATGGATTTCAACACACATTGCAAGCATGTGAGATAAGCTCTCTTATTATATAAAGAACATAAGATCAAATGTATTTAAGAGATAACAAGTTCTAGCATCCGAAAACCAAATCACCAGGACAACAGCTCAGATCTGAAGTCTTCCCAGCAGGCGGTGACGACCTCTTACTAACGCCGCTCCCAAACAAGAAAACACCCAAACAAGAAAAAACCCAAAGTGTGCCCAGCTATCGCCGCTAAAAATAGACCGCCATTGAAAGACATTACAGCCAACATGAGCATGTATCCCAGACCCATCCGAACAGCATGCACAAGCGTCTGTACCACTACCACAAGGATCGAACCATCGTTCATGAGATTACAACGAGTGAGCCCCTCATCAAGAAGTGCGAGCACAAAGACAAAAACAATGGACACAGCGTACATGGAGGAGTTAGTCCCAGGCCAACCCGTGAAGAGAATCTCGGTTTTTGTGCCCCAGAAGAAAGTCATCTTTCTAGGGTTTTTTCAATGTTAGTTTATACGGTGTGTTGAGTTTGGCGGTGAAATGGAAAACATTTGTGGATTGTCGTTTTAAAGAGGGAGAGAGGCGGTTAAGTAGCTTGGGTCGATGAACCGAAGTGCGTGAGGAATACTCAAGAGACAATTAAGGGCTATTGGCGCTCCTCCGAATTCCTCCGCCGCTCCCTTTCCCATGTTATGCCACCTTATTTATACGATTAAGGCCTTTATATAATTACATATAATTTAAATAAAGAATACAACTCACACTCCAAACCAACTTATTTATACGATTTAAACTTAAATATTAACCCATTAAATTTTATTTATTTTTTTCAAATATAAACACGACCTAATTAAAATGCGATACAACTTAACATGACAAAAAATATTATTTTTTTAACCTTATACAAACACGACAGAACATAAAATAATACAAACGACACGATATGACACACAAAATCTTATTTTTCAACCAATCATAAACATGATAAATTAAAACCAGACACGACACATAACGATACGAAATCTTAATTTTTTACCTGACACGAAAACAAACCAAAATAAAAAAGACAACTTGACAAGACATAAAATCTTTTTTAACTGAACACAATTCAAATAAAAGCAACACAACACGAAATCTTTTTTTTAACCGAACACGAACACAATCATAATAAAACTGACACGACACAACATGAAATATTATTTTTTTACCAAACACGAACACGACCCAAGTAAAAGTGACACCCCACAATATATGTTATTTTTTGTAATCAAACGCAAATCCGACCAAAATAAAAATGACACGACACACCTCAAAATCTTATTTTTACCTAAAACGAAAGACGACTCCTATAAAAGTGGAGAAATGATTCTTGCACCGGTTTGAACATGCTGGTTGCCTACACCGGCTGATGTGGCAGCTGAGATGGCACCGGTTTTAACAAACACGATCACGATCCAAAAATAAAACGCGATGTTGCATTGAGTCGTATTTTTTTCATACCGTTGGCGCGGACCATTTTTTACTATTTTAAAAATAATCTTTTTACTATATTTAATAAAATGTTCCGCGCCAGCGGTATGAAAAAAATGATTCGCGCCACATAAATGGTCCACACCACGTACCGTTGGCGCGAACCATTTTTTTTATACCGCTGGTGCAGACAATTTTTTAAAATATAGTAAAGAGATTATTTTTAAAATAGTAAAAAATTGTTCACGCCAATGGTATGAAAAAAATATGACTCAATGCCGCGTCGCGTTTTTTTTATCGTGATCGTGTTTATTAAAACTGGTGCCATCTCAGCTGCCACATCAGCCGGTGTAGGCAACTGGTATGTTCAAACCGGTGCAAGAAGCATTTCTCCACTTTTATAGGAGCCGTATGTCGTTTTAGGTAAAAATAAGATTTTGAGGCGTGTCATGTTATTTTTATTTTGATCGGGTTTGCGTTTGGTTACAAAAAATAACATATATTATGGCGTGTCACTTTTACTTGGGCCGTGTTCGTGTTTGGTAAAAAATAATATTTCATGTTCTGTCGTATCACTTTTATTATAATTGTGTTCGTGTTCTGTTAAAAAAGGTTTCGTGTCGTGTTGAGTTGTGCTGCTTTTGTTTGGTCAATGGACCTTCGATCCTTACTTGTGCCAATATGTAGTTAGCTCACATAACATGGGAAAGAGATGAGAAAGTCGGGATGTGACTCCCCGCCTAATTAAATACCAGGAGATCACTCCTTTATTAAATTAAAATCAAGGTGAACAGTTGGTTCATTCTTAGCATCACTGCCGTAAAAAATAACTTTTTCAGTTTAAACACCCTAATTAATTAAGCTAAGTGTCAAAACCATTTTTTTTTTAACATTACTTTCCAAATTTTATTTTAAAAACAAAGATTTAATTATTTACAACAATTTAATATTAAAGAATCACACCACAATAATCCTGGAACACACACTCCAAACCAACTTATTTATACGATTTAAACTTAAATATTAACCCATTAAATTTTATTTATTTTTTCCAAATACAAACACGACCTAATTAAAATGCGATACAACTTAACATGACAAAAAATATTATTTTTTTAACCTAATATAAACACGACAAAACATAAAATAATACAAACAACACGACACGACACGACACACGATATCTTATTTTTCAACCAATCATAAAGATGATAAATTAAAATGAGACACGATACATAACGATACGAAATGTTATTTTTTTACCTGACACGAAAACAACCAAAATAAAAAAGACAACTTGACACGACATAAAATCTTTTTTAACAGAACACAACCCAAATAAAAACAACACAACACGAAACCTTTTTTTTACCCGAACACGAACACAGTCATAATAAAAGTGACACGACACAACAAGAAATATTATTTTTTTACCAAACACGAACATGACCCAAGTAAAAGTGACACGCCACAATATATGTTATTTTTTGTAACCAAACACAAACCCGATCAAAATAAAAATGACACTACACCTCAAAATCTTATTTTTACCTAAAACGAAAGGCGACTCCTATAAAAGTGGAGAAATGATTCTTGCACCGGTTTGAACATGTTGGTTGCCTACACCGGCTGATGTGGCAGTTTTAACAAACACGATCACGATTCAAAAATAAAACGCGACGCTACATTGAGTCGTATTTTTTTCATACCGTTGGCGTGGACCATTTTTTACTATTTTAAAAATAATCTTTTTAGTATATTTAATAAAATAATCTTTTTCATACTGTTGTCCGCGCCAATGGTATGAAAAAAATACGACTCAATGCCACGTCGCGTTTTTTTTATCGTGATCGTGTTTGTTAAAACCGGTGCCATCTCAGCTGCCACATCAGCCGGTGTAGGCAACCGGTATGTTCAAATCGGTGCAAGAAGCATTTCTCCACTTTTATAGGAGTCGTCTTTCCTTTTAGGTAAAAATAAGATTTTGAGGCGTGTCGTGTCATTTTTATTTTGGTCGGGTTTGCGTTTGGTTACAAAAAATAACATATATTATGGCGTGTCACTTTTACTTGGGTCGTGTTCGTGTTTGGTAAAAAATAATATTTCATGTTGTGTCGTATCACTTTTATTAGAATTGTGTTCGTGTTCGGTTAAAAAAGGTTTCGTGTCGTGTTGAGTTGTATTGCTTTTATTTGGTCAGTGGACCTTTGATCCTTACTTGTGTCAATATTTGGTTAGCTCACATAACATGGGAAAGAGATGAGAAAGTCGGGATGTGTTAGAAAGGGTTAGATTGACATCTATCATATTTATGATATGGATTGGAGCGCCGGAGAAATTCGGAGGAGCGCTAATAGCTATGCGCGACAATTAATAACAAAATTTATCCTGATCACTCCCGTACTCCTAAAATTTTCTCAAAATTGGATTTTATGGACGATTTATAAAACTTGTTGTAGACTATATGCAATAGATTAATAGTGTCTTTGGTTGATATAAATTTTTGTTCATAGAAAATAATTATTTTGAATCATGTTTTGCTTTTTTAGTACATTAATTGTGAATATTTCATATAAGAACAACACTCAGTCACATAACAAATGCTCTATCTCAAACCTCATTTTTAGTGAAAAATATTTCTTATTCACCCACCACAGAATTGATTTCCCTGAAAAATAAAAAAAGTAAGGCCACAAACTCATATATTTTTGGAGAAAGTACTCTAGGGTCATTCACAAATAAATTTTAAAAACTAAAGGAATTTTCATAAATTTTAAACACTTATTTCCGCTAATTCTCATATTGTAGAAGTCCACGCTAGTGGCATAATAAGTGGACCTAATAGTAACTTGTCTTTAAATGTTTAAAAATTATTACCAAGGGACCTAATCGTAGATTGCCCTATATTTTTTCACTCATTTTTCAACTTCTTATTAAAATGAACTATTATTCAAGCATGTTCCATATTTGCAATAAAACACACCATAAATGTAATTTGTCTGCACGATCACATAAGCAAATGACAGTGGTTATTAAAGTTTTTACATTTCTTATGCACATGTTTTATCAACTTTTTTTTATGAAAATGGATTGCGTGTAAAAGTTTAATAGTTCAGGGGGTTTTTATGTAATTTACCCTAAAAAAGATTTTTTTTACACCAAATAACTTATGCAGTTCATCAAATCAGCCTGCATATAAATGTCAAAATGAGAAAATAACAAATCAGTATAATTAAAACTACCAAAAATGAGAAAGTTACCCCAAAATAGGACCCTCTACATTTATCTCTTGTTCACGTTATAAAAAATAAGTAAATCAAACGATAGATAACTGCTTATAATTAAATAAAAATATATACTTCAATAATTAAACATAAACTCCACTGGCTGTTAATGTGAGTTTTGAAGATAAAATACAAAATATGATTATCCAAATCATGCGAGAAGTATGAACACCTCTAAAGCTTTACAATTTTCTTTATTAACACTCTGTTTTGAAGTCGAGTCCTTCATTTTGGTCATACTTATCTAATATATATGAACAAACTTAATATTTTTTTAATGCTTACTTTCTCTCAATATGTGTTCTTAACGCGACTTGAAAAGTGTGTCTCTAATGCGTGTGATTACGGCTCAAGTGCAAGTCAGTCCCTCAAGTAATAATCCCATAAACCGGGTGTCGAACTCAGGGATTAAGATGTAAGACGTGACGATGAGTAGGAAAGACAATTAACCTTTCTGTTGACTTAGAAAAATAAGTAAAAAATGATTGTTTGTAACTTTCCTATCAACTAATGCAATCTAATTAAACTAGTAAATGAACTACGCATGAGAGAATAACTAACTGAGTTTAAATAGATGTTAGAAAATGGAGTCATGGTACACTCCCTCGAACTGTCGGTAATTACTTAGAATATAAAAACTTCAAAAACCTACTTCTCAATTCAAAGAATCATCAACTACTATAAAAGTATTTAACACATGCAAATTTTACTCCTCACAATATCAAATCAAAAATTATATTTGATGAGAATGACAAATTATTGAAGATCGTATTGCATCCTTAAATATTCCGGTGACCTAGGGCAAACAGAATTAAAAGACCTACAATATTTATTCTGGTAATAAATTAAGCCTTTGAATTCTTAATTAAATTTTATTCGCTTTTAAATTCATTCGTAACACCTGGGTTGGGTTCATGTACCCCAACCCGCTAATATCTTAGCCGGACATGGTTACGTGGGTAATAAACCAAATTCTAATGTTGCATGTGATTGAAATCATGATGAACCTATATATAAGCATGCTTGGAGTTATTAAAATGCCATAAAATAAATAAAATATGCAAAGAAAAAGATCATTTATAAATAAAGTAAATGGACAATCTTAATATATTAAATCTTGAACACAATCCACAAAAGCGTAATCTTAATGCCGGAATTCAAAACTTTGGTTCTTGCCTCCTTCTCCCTCTATTCCTAGGTTAAAACTTAGTCTAATATCAAACTACAGCATTACATGGTCGTTTTTGCAAGAGTCCTAACTGAATACAACTTCTAAGAAAAATTAGCAATTAAAAGGAAATTCGCGCATCAAGTGAGTCGAACCGGTTCAGGTGCATAGGCGAAGCAGTTTGTGTAATACCCCGTACTTTTATGGATATTTAAATTACATAAGTGATGTAATTTAATAAATTGAGGATTTCAAGTGAAAAAGAATTTGAGGTGTGGACTAAATATTAATTTGCGAGTTTTGGATTAATATTAATGTGTGTTACGTTTACTTACGTGAATAAGTAAATAAAGTTGAATCATTTTTATATCAGGTCACGGTTGGGCAAAGCGACAGGGAACAATATTTTATTCGGAGAAGTACTTGTGAAGTCGTATTGGATTTAAAAAGGTGAATTTTTGATAAGTGACTCGGATGGGAATTTCGAGTGCACGGTTGGGTTCGGAAGGACCGAGATATTCAGAATAGAGTACCCGGGGGGTAGTGTTTGGGTTTTGAGGACTTTTTGGACAAATAAGGACTCGCATTTATGTATACGAGTCAATTTTGGGTTTAATAAGGGATAAACCTTATTTCTTTCTTATAGGGGCACACGAAAAAGAGAGAAAGAAGGAAAAGAAAGAGAGAAAAGAAGAAAGAATATAAGGAAAGAAGAAAAGGGGAGAAAGAGGAGCTTGGGCCAAACTCCGGCGAATTTTCGACACGAGGTCGTCGGATTTATCCAACGAGGCAAGTGTATAACTTGCTTTAATTATTTATGTGTGTTTATTGTTCATATCATAATTGGTGTAAAATTATAAGATTTTTGGGTTGGGATGCTTGCATAAAATGGGTTTTGAGAGATGATTCCATATGAACTTAATGTGATAATGTTACCATGTGCAATTTAAGCTTGAAACCATGTTAAGGGTGTAAAATTTGGTGATAAATTGGAAGATATGTGTAATGTAGAATTAAATGGATTTAGGGTTCAAATCTTGTTAAATTTGATGAATCCCATTAAGTAATTGATATGTTGGTTAAATTATAGCGTGTAGATGATTATTTTGATGGTTGGTGATGTAGAAACCATAATACTTTTGTTGGTTGAGTGTTGGAAGAATGAGGAGATTGGACAAGAAGGTGAATAGTAACTCAACGTCATTTTCGAATCGATTCGATTCTAAGCGAATCGATTCGAACCTGTTATTTTTGAAATCTTTTCTTAGTTTTAAATGATTGGAGAATAATATTTTTTTATTGGAGATAAATGTTAAAGAATCCTAGATAGTGTGTTAGGACTCCTAATGATTATATGGGTGTTATACGAACCTTGGGTTAGTCGAAAAATGAATTCGGGTTATGAACTTTAAGAGTGTTTGAGATGAGCGACACTAGTTTATTATTTCGGCGGCTTTAAATATATATATTTATGCGGGTAGAATATATATATGTCGATTATATCTGAGTTAATCCGAATGTGCGAGTAGGATGAAATTAGAATATTAGTTAGATGTGGTAAGCTAATATTCAGATGAAATAAATGCGATATTTGTATCATAGGTGAGTGAATACTTATGAAATTAATATAAGTTGTGTGTACACTTATAAATTATTATGAATTGATATATTCGAGATTATAGGCTAATGCCATGTGAGATAAGCAGAAATAGCCGGATTTGATGATATATATATATATATAGGGTATGGAGACAATACATATATGATGTGATTATAAATATATCTGTGTGTAATTGATATATTTATGTGGAACATACCCCTCTAGTTCTATCATGGGAAGTTGCATGATGAGGATGAATCCCCTGAATTGAAGAGCAGGGTGAGTATAACCCCATGTCATAGTCGTCCAGTTATTATATAATGTGATTTTATTCCGGGTGAGACGTTTTGGGTATGATTCGGTCTCACTTTCAGGTAAGGAACTATGACCGCTTCCCCTACGCTTGTGTTATTTTGGGTTCGGTGTGAGATTCCGACCGGGTTGCCCGGGAGAATGCGTGAGAAATTCCTTGGAGGATGATATCATTCTAGAGATTGCATCCATTGAGTTATATCTCCGAGGGATGGTTGATATACTTATATAGTGTGTGATATATAAGTATGGACATATAATTATGGATATACTTGATATGTATATATATATATATATATATATATGAGATGTGAAAACATATATACATACATGGATCAAGATAAAGAATGAAATGTGAGATAAATTCTGGATCATCCGGGAGTATAAAATCCGGAATAAAATATAGGATATACGTATATAAGATGAGAATATTATATACGAGATAAATAACACTAAAATGTGAATAGTGCAATAACTAGTGAAGGTTATTCATAATGAATGGATATATGATAAGTAAGAAATTATAAGGTATAAGCTCAGGCGAAAGCTTGGAATAATGTATGCGGGGAATGAGATAATATTTGGGTTGGGGTGTAAGCGGTACGGTTTGGTCGGTAAATAGTAGATACCAATACCAACGCCAAACTCTAGATGGTAAAACCAAACCGTACCAGTTTACCACCTGGTACACAAAAATCAATACCAAAACCAAACTGGCAGGTATTTCGATTTTTTTCGATAATTTAGTTTTTTTATAGTTTCGGTAAATTATGGTTTTTTTCTGGTTTCTTCTGTTTTTTTTGTTTCAATAAATTCTTAGTTTTTCTGGTTTCGGTAAACAGCATTAAAACCCCTAAAAAACAAAAAAAAAAAAAACTACCAACTTTTTTAAATATTAAAACCAAAACCCAAACCAATTTTTTTTTGGTTTTGATAAATTCGGTACGGTAATTTTGGTAAATTCGGTATGGTACGGTAATTTCTGTACGGTTTTTTCGGATTTCGGTAAATTCGGTACGGGACGGTAATTTCGGTACGATTTTTTCTGGTTTCGGTAAATTCGGTACGGTAATTTTGGTAAATGGGCTTTTTAAATATTAAAACCAAAACCAACTAACTTTTTTGCGGCAATTTCGATTTCGGTGAAACCATTTTCTGGTATTTTAATCTATGAAACCACACACATTTTTTTGGACTAAAACGGTACGGTACGGTACGGTAAAAACTCGTATCGCTTCCACCCCTATATTTGGGTATTTAGAAGCTCGATGAGATGCTAGTTAGGTTGGGTAGCGTAACTAGGATGTTTAAAATACATACGTTAGGTGTGCACTGTTAGATGAGAGGTGGTGGGTAATCTCATGTGAGTGCGACACCAATTTAAATATGAAGAATATCATATTTTTAATATTAAAGTATTTTAAACACTTGCTAATTTTTTTTATAACTCGGGCTCTGACCTGTACCTATTTATCCCTTTTCCCCTTATTTATTATACTTTTTTGGTGTCCAGACACAGGGACGCCTGGATGACTATTTCTTTCGAGTCAAAAGTTGTTACCGCAGCTGTGAATGTGGGCAGGATATTGTATAGACACTTCCATCCTTGTGATATAGATAGGAGGCATTGTAATTTATATTCGGTCATGTTGCCCAACTGATGTCATTTGTTTTAATTCCGACATTTCTATATATGCACATTCAATACGGTTGTATAATGTTTTATCGAGAATTATCAGTTATTTATTTAATCATTTCAATTTTCATATTAATTATATGGATGGATTTTAATACGTTTAGGTTAAAAAGATTAGAAAGCTTAAAATTTGACACCAGGCCTAATAGGTAATTAGAAATTAATTGGTTTTCGACAGTGATGCTAAGAATGAACCACATGAGACTCCTGTTTTAATTTCATATAGGACTGATCACCCAGTATTTTACTAGGCGGGGAGTCACAGTTTGGGGTTCGGTTCTAAAAAACTCTTTGCATTTGCTTGCTTTTTCTTATTTTGCTTTGAATTTCTTTCTCAACTTTGAATGCTCATACTTTCTTCATCATAACTCAAAATTGGACGTCGTTTCTTCCAGTATTCCTATGAATTCAATCTCTTCAACTTTCTAGTTGGCTATGCTTTCGGACTAAGACTTCAAAATTACTAAAACTCCCTTTGATCTCCTTTCTTTGGGTTCTTTCACTGTTTTGATTTCTCTCTCACACTAACTTGCATGAAAATACCTGGAAAACACATGAGAGATACATAAAACACAAAACAATCGCTAAGGAGGGTTAGTAGCATAAATATGAGATACATCCAAGTTAATTACAATGCATGAGATCATAAAAGGATTGAAATTAAGAGAATAAATATGAAACATTTACACCTTATCAAATCCCCCTAACTTAGAATGTTGCGCGTCCTGAGAAATGTAAAAGAATAAGAGTACAAGTTAAGGAAATACGTAAAAAAATTTATTGGGATAGAATACCCCTTTCGCGGACAAACGATTGCATTAAGCGTTTGCAATAAGCCATTAAACCCCTAGGTTACCCTAACAGGACGAATGATGTTTCATGAGGGTTTGCAGTGAATATACTCACAAAATTTAATTTTTGACACAAAGAAAAATCAAAATAATTAAAAATTATTCAATTTAAATTCTCCAAAAATAGTCACCGTAAATTTATATTTAATAGTCTTAATTTGTAGTGTGTGTGTACGAAACCGAAAATTAAACCCCTAACTTCCACCGATTGATCTTTACGTTACTTTTCAAAAATTCGCTTTGATTAAATTTCTCACGGATGATCTCACAAAAGAATCACTATAAATATGACTATTTTCTCTCGGTGTGCGTGATTTATAAGAGTAAATATAATGAAACACGAATTCATGAACACAAATTTTAAAGACAAACTTTATTCAGGTGAAAAGATCTCATCATCGAAATAAGGTTGTTAGAAAATGGAAAACATCGCCTCTTATTCACCCCAATTAATCTCTCTTATTATCTTTTCGTGTCTTAGGCTCTTAACGCGGTAATTAATTTTTTTATTCAGACTCTGTTCAAACTTTTTTGGGTTATAGGGTGTATTGTAAAAAAGTGGGAATGTCTTGGAAATTTGGAATTGAATTTTTTTCTTACGATGTCTCTTAGTGCCTTTTCGGGCTTTTGCTCATTTTCTCTTCCTTTTCTTCTTTTTTCTATTTTTTTCTTTCTATTATCTTTTTTTTCTTGCTATTTTTGTTGAGCATTATTATATTTTTCTTGCCCCTTTTTTGTGCACCATTTGGACTTAATTGATGAATTTTTTAATTTTCAAAACTCCGGGCTTCATAGGTTTTATCGGATTAATTAAACGAATTGCGAATTTTATTCGGCTCAATTGATCTTGCAAAAAGGGATAATTTTTCATTACTTTTTATGGCTAATATTTTTGGGTAAACAAATGATGGCATAACTTCATTTATCCGAATTACTCATTATTTTACCATATACATCTCGAGAATATATTTAATTTAGAGATATTTTTAACACATTTTTCAGACAAGATTTCACTCCTTTCTCGTAACCGATCAAAACGATGGAGTAGAGATCTTTAACGACTTTTTTAAACGCTAAAATGAACGTTGAGTTAACCACTAACTAGGATTGATTTAATTACTCGCAAAAGATGATAGGCTCGAAATATCACCGGGTTAATTATGTCACACCCTGCCTAATTCTGGCGTCCGCCGCCACCAAAACTAAGCCGGGCGTGAACTAAATAAACACCATTCTTAGCATGAGACAGATATGAGACATAAATAAATCAGTCCATAAGATAAATAATTGGTCAATCTCAAATGATCACAAATAACTAAGCGATAAAAGATCCATCACATGCTAACTCCAAAAATCCAATCTCCAATAATGATTAAATAAAATCTGAATAATCCCAACAGAAATCCTCTAAACAAATTTGGAACCAAAAAGGCCCAATAACTCCAAAATAGTCTCATAAATAAAACGAATGAATGGAAATAGAAAATCTAACTACTAAAGCAGTAACATAAATCCAGTTGCACCTCCAAAAGATCTCCAATGAATCCTATGCAGCAACTCCCAAAAATCCTGAAAAAGATTAGTCAACGCATGTGTCAGAGCCAAAGCCCCGAGCATGTAAACCGGATACTCTCCTCAAATAGGGTCCTTGAACCTAGACAATAGTGCTATATATATCGACTATAACAATAGAATCTTTTAATTACGAGATTAATAATCACCATAAATAAATTCACAATTACCCGCAAGGTTTTCATAAAAGCCACACCAATATGATTTTAATTAACACACCTTCCCATAAAGTTAAATTTAATTAATTTAACCGTGAATATTATTACGAAAACCCGTCCCCTTGTCAAGTCCGCCGTCTGGTCCATTTTTATCCTGCGCCCCTCGCGATATGACAAGGTTCCACACACGCATCCGTCCCTTTGTCAAGTCCGCCGTCTGGCTCGTTTTTATCCTGCGACCCTCGCGATATGACAAGGTTCCACACACGACATAACTCGTCCTCTGACCCGTTCAAACTGTCGGCCCTAGACACATTATGTCGTAAATAAATTTTTAATATCCGTTTTAGTCATGCGATATTAAATTCCACATTCCTTGTTTTCGTTAATCACATTAATTTCCCCCACCCTTAAAAGCGATGTGAAAATCCTCAAAATAACCTTTAGTGCCAACTAAGGGTTCCCAAAACACAATATCGTCCTATCCTAAGCAAAGAATGATTATAAAATTTCACTCCACCTAGATATCAATCCTAGGCCATTACAATAAAGGTATAAAATAGAAAAATCAGCCCCCACCCCAATTATATAACCCCCATAGACTTACACTAACTAGTCCCATACATAATTAGCATAAATCGTAATTAAGGCCCACTTACTAGTCCCATACCTAACAAGTGTACTATAACAAGGGTGAAAACCAATTATCTACCATACCCAACCTTTCTGAAATATTATCATATTTCCATAGAGTAACACAATTCCAAATTATAACAACATTCATAATAATACTAAATTCCCATTTAAATAATTCAAATTAAAAAGTGGAAATCAAAGACACCTAAATATTATGATTTTCAGAATAATCGCTACATGCAAGTCCTATCATGATTCTTATTTTCCAACACAAGGAATCAAATTAAACTAGGGTTTTCACATGAAATATCAAAATTTACTTTTAAAAGGGCTCCTCTACATGCACGTGCCCAAAACAAAAATCGACTACACCGGCACAACCCAAAGAATAACAAAGTTATAAGTATTCGGTAACATTAATTTTTCATGCAAAACAGTCCCGAAATTTATCTCTTCAATATTTATATTCGTAACTTATTTTAAAAAAACATGCATTTAATGGAGGCTACAATCAAGACACATAACACTAAAGGAAAAGAATAGGGTCAACATGCCTGAATAAAAGTTGGTTTAGAAATCTGATCTTGAATGTGTATTGCTCTAAAAAATTTGACAAAGATTCGTTCTTGACGCGTCTTGAGAAAATCCGGTTAATCTTGACAAAACTTGAGTTGAAAGTTATGTAGAATGGGGCTAGGGTTTTGAGGTTGAAGAAGATGAAGAAGATGAGAGGATTCTGATTTTTGAGAAGGATAAAATGTGTTTTAAAAGATCTAAACTCGTCACTTTATGTTTATATACCAAAAAGAATTAGAGTCCTAATCAAATACAAATACTTGAAAAAAATCATTACGGACGATCGGACCGTTAGAATCGCTTGAAATTTTAGTGTGTTGTAGCGAACGGCGAGACAGGACTCCTGACAAAAATTTAGCTTGATCGGGTGGTCGAATTTCTAAAAATATTATTTTTACTAGAAAGTTTTATGTTTTGAGGACTCTTAGAGAGTTTTATATTTTGAGAACTCTTCTAAATAATAAAAATTCAATTAAAACTCCATATTAATTCCGATTCCAATTTCGTTTGAAAATTTATTTTTCAAATATAAAAACCAACACTTTAAATTATAAAATTCATAAAATCCAAAATTTTGTTTTTTTCTCCGACTAATTTAAAAATCCCCATTTAAAAAAATCCGGGTTGTTACATACTTCCCCACTAGTGAAGAATTTCGTCCTCGAAATTAAACGAAGCATACACATAAACACTTAAATCTCGCAAAAAAAAAATAAGGCTCACATATGCCTACCCGTAGAATGCCATAATTGGGCACCCATACACCCAATTCTACGCGCACTACCGCACGAACAACAAAATAATATATATATTGCCTATATGCATACGAATAATTATGAAAATAACGACGTACCACACGCTCTCACAAATCCCCCACTCGATCCTATATCCGAAAGTCATCAAAATGCTAACTTCCTCAAATTAAATCTCAACATCAAAAATCGATACATACGATACCTAACATCTGTACTAAAATGTCCAAAATAATTATCGTCACCAAAATCCATTCTAAGGATCCCCACATCAAGCTTACTAATTCTAAACTCGATGCCTACAACGTCTTTAACTCAAAACTTCACATCTCCAAGAAACACATCTAACACGTATGCTAGACCCTCTACTTTAAGAAGTACGCATCAAAAAGGGAATCAAAGATCGTCAACGCGGAAGATAAACGGACTCATAACCTACAAGACCTAAGACCATGCTCTGATACCATCTGTCACACCCCGCCTAATTTTGGCGTCGGCCGCCACTAAAACTAAGCCGGGCGTGAACTAAATAAATACCATTCTTAGCATGAGACAGATATGAGACATAAATAAATCAGTCCATAAGATAAATAATTGGTCAATCTCAAATGATCACAAATAACTAAGCGATAAAAGATCCATCACATGCTAACTCCAAAAATCCAATCTCCAATAATGATTAAATAAAATCTGAATAATCCCAACAGAAATCCTCTAAACAAATTTGGAACCAAAAAGGCCCAATAACTCCAAAATAGTCTCATAAATAAAAAGAATGAATGGAAATAGAAAATCTAACTACTAAAGCAGTAACATAAATCCAGTTGCACCTCCAAAAGATCTCCAATGAATCCTATGCAGCAACTCCCAAAAACCCTGAAAAAGATTAGTCAACGCATGTGTCAGAGCCAAAGCCCCGAGCATGTAAACCGGATACTCTCCTCAAATAGGGTCCTTGAACCCAGACAATAGTGCTATATATATCGACTATAACAATAGAATCTTTTAATTACGAGATTAATAATCACCATAAATAAATTCACAATTACCCGCAAGGTTTTCATAAAAGCCACACCAATATGATTTTAATTAACACACCTTCCCATAATGTTAAATTTAATTAATTTAACCGTGAATATTATTACCAAAACCCGTCCCCTTGTCAAGTCCGCCGTCTGGTCCGTTTTTATCCTGCGACCCTCGCGATATGACAAGGTTCCACACACGCACTCGTCCCCTTGTCAAGTCCGCCGTCTGGCCCGTTTTTATCCTGCGACCCTCGCGATATGACAAGGTTCCACACACGACACGACATAACTCGTCCTCTGACCCGTTCAAACTGTCGGCCCTAGACACATTATGTCGTAAATAAATTTTTAATATCCGTTTTAGTCATGCGATATTAAATTCCACATTCCTTGTTTTCGTTAATCACATTAATTTCCCCCACCCTTAAAAGCGATGTGAAAATCCTCAAAATAACCTTTAGTGCCAACTAAGGGTTCCCAAAACACAATATCGTCCTATCCTAAGCAAAGAATGATTATAAAATTTCACTCCACCTAGATATCAATCCTAGGCCATTACAATAAAGGTATAAAATAGAAAAATCAGCCCCCACCCCAATTATATAACCCCCATAGACTTACACTAACTAGTCCCATACATAATTAGCATAAATCGTAATTAAGGCCCACTTACTAGTCCCATACCTAACAAGTGTACTATAACAAGGGTGAAAACCAATTATCTACCATACCCAACCTTTCTGAAATATTATCATATTTCCATAGAGTAACACAATTCCCAATTATAACAACATTCATAATAATACTAAATTCCCATTTAAATAATTCAAATTAAAAAGTGGAAATCAAAGACACCTAAATATTATGATTTTCAGAATAATCGCTACATGCAAGTCCTATCATGATTCTTATTTTCCAACACAAGGAATCAAATTAAACTAGGGTTTTCACATGAAATATCAAAATTTACTTTTAAAAGGGCTCCTCTACATGCACGTGCCCAAAACAAAAATCGACTACACCGGCACAACCCAAAGAATAACAAAGTTATAAGTATTCGGTAACATTAATTTTTCATGCAAAACAGTCCCGAAATTTATCTCTTCAATATTTATATTCGTAACTTATTTTAAAAAAACATGCGTTTAATGGAGGCTACAATCAAGACACATAACACTAAAGGAAAAGAATAGGGTCAACATGCCTGAATAAAAGTTGGTTTAGAAATCTGATCTTGAATGTGTATTGCTCTAAAAAATTTGACAAAGATTCGTTCTTGACGCGTCTTGAGAAAATCCGGTTAATCTTGACAAAACTTGAGTTGAAAGTTATGTAGAATGGGGCTAGGGTTTTGAGGTTGAAGAAGATGAAGAAGATGAGAGGATTCTGATTTTTGAGAAGGCTAAAATGTGTTTTAAAAGATCTAAACTCGTCACTTTATGTTTATATACCAAAAAGAATTAGAGTCCTAATCAAATACAAATACTTGAAAAAAATCATTACGGACGATCGGACCATTAGAATCACTTGAAATTTTAGTGTGTTGTAGCGAACCGCGAGACAGGACTCCTGACAAAAATTTAGCTTGATCGGGTGGTCGAATTTCTAAAAATATTATTTTTACTAGAAAATTTTATGTTTTGAGGACTCTTAGAGAGTTTTATATTTTGAGAACTCTTCTAAATAATAAAAATTCAATTAAAACTCCATTTTAATTCTGATTCCAATTTCGTTTGAAAATTTATTTTTCAAATATAAAAACCAACACTTTAAGTTATAAAATTCATAAAATCCAAAATTTCGTTTTTTTTCTCCGACTAATTTAAAAATCCCCATTTAAAAAAATCCGGGTTGTTACAAATTAATCTCCACACTTATTCACAAAGTCGTCAATTTTCATCTTTGGTCAATTTCGGTTAATGCATTTGATTTTTACAATTTGAGACTTCAAACAAATTTTTTATGATATTTTTTTAAAAATTTAAATTTGAATTTTTATTAATTTTGTAGGAATTTTTTTGAGTGTTTTTCGAATTTTTCAATTTTTCTAATTTTTTTGAAATTTTCTAATTTTTTTGGGACGTTTTAAAAGTTTGTGTAATTTTTTTCAATTTTTCTAATTTTTTTGAAATTTTCTAATTTTTTTGGGACGTTTTTTAAAAGTTTGTGTAATTTTTTGGGGACGTTTTAAAAGTTTGCGTAATTTTTTTGAACTTTTACATTGTCCTCAATCAAAAGGACCGAAATCTAAATAAGAAACGATAATAAGTGCGAGAAGGAAAATAAACAAATATTCAAAATGTAAGATTTTTCATTAAAACCACCAAATACATACAAGGAGGAAAGATATAGCATTACATAGTTCTTTCACAAAATCAGCACATGTAATATGAAGAACTACACAAAAGAAACCAACAACGAGATTGCGACTGTGGTGGTGGGGGAAGGACTGGATGCGCTTGGGTTATAGGGATCGTAAGAATATGTCGGGCGTGAGACATTTGGCATGACTTGCAAGTGGTACATTTCGCCTTAGATCCGAATCATCATACTTATGTCGCGGTGATAAGATTGTTGGTCTACCCGATATTCATTCACGAACCCTTCGAAATGCACCTTTAGTGCATCGATGTGGCGAGTAATGCACTCCCCCTCCGACTCATAATCGGAGTCCCCTTCATCATCGTATTCCTCCTCTTCAGGAACATCACCCACATCTGGCATTGGGGTGTTGGGCTTCATTTCCTCCTCCTCATCAATAATAATAGGCGGTATGGGCGTTCCACTCGCATTTGATGGGAACGTTGGGTAGCGGACGTAGCCCCAATCGGTTTTGGAATTTTGACATGAGAGTCAGGGGCCCGCACCCCGACATCATGTATGATGTCCGCGATGAGGCACGCATATAGAAGGGACACTTTTCCATTCTCGTTATAGGTGGCATGGAGGATTTCTGTAAAGAAGAACTGGGCGAGATTGATGGTGCTCTCCGGGTCGAGGGAATGATAGAGAAAATTCCCATGGCATTGGTGAACCACCGAATCATTGGTGGTTTAAAGGATTGCGCCGCAAGTGATGAGGTGCGTATAGTGCATCGTTTTCGGTAGCTTACCCACTGGGAATGTATCTTGCACCCATTCCTCACTCAGTGCCATGAGCTTGATGCATTCAGATTTTATGCATGGTGCTCCGTTAGTGAGGTAGGCAAATGGTAAGGGTAAAACAACCCATGTCTATCTCATCTTTCGTTAGATAATGGTGACGGGGAATGGGTTGTGAATGTTGTTGATGAACGTCTCGTGGATAGTATTGGATTTGAGACCGAGGGTCACGTAGAAATAACACACGTCCTTCTCATAGACCCAATTATTTGTCGGGGTTAAAAAAGTGCATCCCCCTTGGCGGTGGAAGAGGGTAGTGACTTCGCCCGATAACTCTTCCTAAATGACCCGACACTCAATGTGGATAGTGAGGGATGCCCAGAAGTAGTCATGGAACCAATCGTGTTCTTATTTGGAGTGTAATTCATGGTCGGCATCCTCATAGAGGATGGTGGTGGAGTCGTACTTTCGGGGTTGGAGGTGGCGGTGGGGAGCCATGGTGGAGGAAGGATTCGAAGAATTAAGAATTTTAGAGTATATGTAATAAGAGGTTAGGTGTGAAGGAGGGGGGTGGTAAGTGATGTATTTATAGGTGGGGAGGGGTGAAGTTTGGGGGGAAATGGGAGGGGTGGTGGTGGGAAAGGGTGGAGGAAAGAATTTGGGTTGAAAAATGGTTTGGGGGGAAGTATGGGAGGGGTAAATTTCATAGGGAGGGAAAGGTGAAAAATAAGGGATAATGAATTTAGAAAAGGGGTTGAATACTGATCAGGTGCTTCTAACCTCTTCGGGGGTGCAGGCGAATCACTTCGCCTGCGAATCGGTTTGGTCCACGGTTCGGGTAAAGTCTCTGAATTAGAACACAAATTTTCCTTGTTTCTTAGATGCTAAGTGTTCCAACCCTTATCCTCTCCTATATAATTTACCTCAAGCCTACTTAAACAGTTAGGACCCTCGAAACACGTCAACCTCACTCTCGAAATGCGTGTACTCTTTCCCGTGCATGGAAACTCAATTTAGTGCTCAAACCTTTCCTAACTCGTGACATGCGGACTTCTAAACTACCTAAAAACTAAATATACTCACTTGTATACAAAACCTATTCACCCCATACGCATCGGGGGTGCGACGACCTCTCCTTTTAATCTCACTCAACCCTGTAAACGGGGTTCGATAACCAAATTATGTCGGCTTCCTCAAGACATGCTTCTAAGTATGGCTTTAGGCGTTGTCCATTGACTATAATTGTGTCTCAACCCTTAGAATCTTCTAATTCGATGGCTCCATAGGAAACTCCTCTCTCATAACGAACATGCCGGTCCACCATGAACCTAACTTATTGGGAAACAAGTGTAAATTGGAGTTGTATACAAGAACTTTTTGGCCTTAATGAAACTCCTTTCGATAGATAATTCACTCATGTGCGAGTCTTATTCTTTCTTTGGATATTTTTGCACTCTCATATGCATCATTGTGTATTCATTCAAACTCATTCAATTGAAGCTTGTGTGCTTAATCGGCTTGAGCCAAGTTGTAATTTAACCTCTTGATCGTCCAATATGCCTTGTGCTCTAGCTCCACGGAGAGATGGCGAGGCTTTCCATACACAAATAGAAAAGGGGACATACCGAGGGGGTTCTTATACGCATTTCGATATGCCCATAATGCATCGTTTAAATGGAGAGACCAATCCTTCTGATTAGGATCGATGGTCTTTTCTAGAATGTGCTTAATCTTACGATTTGTTAATTTTACTTACCCGTTTATTCGGGGGTGATACGTCATCCCGACCTTGTGGACGATCCCATACTTTCTCATGAGTTTTTGAAACGACCTATTGTAAAAGTGTTTACCGTTATAATTAATGATTACCTTCAGAGCACCGAAGAGAGAAAGTATGTGTTCTAATAAAAAATTTATAACCACCTTGTTGTCAGTTTCTTTGTATCTATTGGATCATCCCATTTTGACACATAATCTATCGTGACATGAATGTATAAGAAACTAAAGTAGGGAGGAAAGAGACTCATAAAGTCAATGACCCAACAATTTAATATTTCGATGATGATAATAGGGGTCAATGGCATCATATCTCATTGTGTGATGGTTTCCATACTTTGACATCTATCGCAAGTTTTGTAATAAGCACTTACATCACAAAGAATTACAGGCCAGTAGATACCACATTTAAGAATCTTACCGGTCATATCATTCGTCAAAAAGTGGCATCCACAAGCTTTCGTATGATAAAAATGGATGACGTTAGGTATCTCGTCATTCGATAAACATCTTCGAATGATTTGGTCCGAACAAATAAGGATTGTCATAATAGAACATGCGCAACCATGTTAGGAACTTGTTTTTTTCTTGCGGAGCCCAATGGGGGGGGGGGGGGGGGGGACAACCCTTATGATGAGGTAATTCATTATATCCTCCAACCAAGGGAGAGAAGAAGAGGAAAATAATTTCTCATCCGAAAAGTAATCTTCTATGGGTATGGGATCATTAGGTACGTCGAATGAAAGACGAGACAAATGGTCGGCTATGACATTTTCAACTCCTTTATTATATTTTATGGAGAGGTTGAGCTCTTGTAGGAGTAGGATTCACCTTATGAGGTGCGGTTTAACATCCTTTTTGAAAATGAGGTACTTAAGAGCTGCGTGGTTAATGAAATATGTAATTGGCGAACCTATAAGGTAAGCATGAAATTTTTCTAGGGCGAAGACTACGACTAGAAATTCTTTCTCCATGGTGGAGTAATTGAGCTGTGGTTCGGTTAACGTCCGGAGAGCATAGTATATGATGTGAGACTTCTTATCTTTTCTTTGGCCTAAAACAACCCCTATAGAATAATCACTCGCATCACACATAAGCTCGAATGGAAGAGACCAATCTGGAGCTTGCATAAAGGGAAGGAATATGAGCATTCTTTTTAATTTGTTAAAAGAAATTTGGCATGCATCATTCCACTCAAAGAGGACATCTTTCACAAGTAGGTTAATCAAGGGCCTAGAGATGGCACTAAAGTCCTTAATAAACCTCCGATAGAAACCGCTTGGCCCAAGAAACACTACACCAAAAATGCTAATCTTGCACGCTGAGGTAAGGAGATTTTTAGCACGGCTTAAAACCATGCCAGAATCTGGCGCGGTTTAAGCATAATCTGGCATGGGTTAAAACCATGCCAGAATTTGGCACGTTTTAAAGCCGTGCCAAATATGGGTACATTTCATTAAAAAAAACACCCCAAAATTTCAAGCGAGGACCAAAATTTCAAGAGGGACCAAATCATTCTAACCTAAGACTCTCTCTCTCTCTCCACGCTACCCGGCCTCCTCCATGATCCACACTACCCCCGATTCATCATTGCTGCCTCCTTACGCCTCCAAGAGTCCACACTCTCCGGCGCCTCCATCATCCATGAACTGTCATCATCCACAAACTTCCATCCACAAACCTCCATCCACAAACTGCTATCATCTACCATCTGCACGAGTGAAGAAATCGAACAAAATAGGTATTTCATTATCTTGTATTTCAATTACTGGTGCTTTGATTTCATAATTGAACTTAATAGAAGGATAACCTTCTCTTCTCCTATAACCGAGAAAGGACATATTTAGGATTAACATTAGGTTGGTTTTTAGAATGTTTAATTTACGTTTGACATTTATGATACAATGCTTTTACCCTAAAATACTCTATTTGTGAAATTGGCTTATGTAGAAGATGTTTTGAAATATATATGCTTTTTCTGATCATATTGGACTTTGGATCTGTAACTGTATGGTTATACTTATTTTTTGGATCTGCAATTGAGTTATTTGTACACTTGCTGAAAGAAAGACCTGTGACATCTTTTCATGCGCATTATATATTTTGTTTTGTAATTAGACTGCGAGTAATGGTTTTTTATTTAGAGACCACAATTTTCTGATCTAAAGTTTCATAGTTTTAGATGTTTGATAAGTATGCAATGTGTAAATACAAATGTTTTAGTTTATATGATCAGGAGATTAAGTGGTTGAAGACCCGAACTCATTTTTATTTATCCTGACTTTGGAATTTTTTGAGAAAAAGATAATCTTATTAGGACATTCGGGATCCACATTTCAGCATAACAAGCTAACGTGGATAATACTTTGTAAATTCTTATATTTGAAATCCATTGTTAATTTAAAAGTTAGCTTTGGCACCTTTTCTCATTAGATTTCTACAATGTCTCAAGTTAGGAACAGATTTGACTATCTAAAAAATTCCATTTTTTGTTCAACCTATGTATTGAAAACTGCATAAGTCTCACATTCACATCTCAAGTTCATTTACTATAAGAAAAGGTACTCAGTTGGCCCAATAATCTGACTTGCCAATTTCATACCATAAACCAATAGAGTTAGTTCGTTACATATGGATTAGTTTGAAGACACCCCAAAAAAGAAGCCAAAGTGTAATTACTCTCTTGTATATGCAATTGCACGCCAGTTTTTACACATCACCAGAGAATGGAAAACTGAGTACGCATATTTGGTGTCTAGTGTGAATGTGGTGGTTATTCATGATAAATGGGGAGCCTATACTAAAAAGTTCAAAACATTTCAGATATTTATCTTGACTGTATGCTATAGTAAGTGTGTTGATCGGTCTTTGTGCTTCAATCTAAATTAAAAACTATTGTCTCTTCAAAACTGTCAACTAACAATAAGTAAGAGATGTTCTCCTTTTTTAGCATGAATATAACCAAAATTCTCACTATTCTAGCCCAATTATAGCATTTGTTAATCATTTAGGACTATTTTTTGGGTGTGATTTCATATATTAATGATATGAAAGGGTGAGATAATTTGTAATGATGGATCATAATATCCATCATAAATTTCACTACACCAAAAACAACATTTTGGCGCATCCTGATATTAAAAATCTGGCATAGTTTTAAATTGTGCCAGATTTTGGCACGGTTTAATAGAAATTTGGCACACTTTAAAACAGTGCCTTTGGCACTGTTTTAAAGTGTGAAAAAATTGAGTACACTTACTAAAATATATAATACCCAAAAAAAAACATTACACTCCTCTCTCTCTTGTTCCCGCTCACAAGTTCCCGCCCCGCTCACTCCCTCTTCGCTAGGGCTCGATTTCTCTCTCTCGCCTCTTGGTCGGAGTTCACTCCCTCTTCGCTAGGGCTGCAGGCGGTCGCTGTCCATTCTCTCTCTAGGTCAGCGGCAGACGGTCCATTCTCTCTCTATGTTGGCATCCATTCTCTCTCTAGGTCCCCACTAAGTCGCTGGTCAGAATCTCTACGACCGACGCTCTCTCTCTCCGGCCCATTCTCTCTTTCTCTGGTCACTGAATTGTTCTCTCACTGCACTCATCCTAATCAGGTAATTGTTTAAAGCATTGTATTTTTTTAACCTAAGTTAGGTATAAGATTTGATCCTAGATTTTATGATATGCATGATTTGATTCAGATTTTCGTTTTAGGGTTTTATATATACATTTTTCAATATTTATTGTTTTTTTTTTAATTTGTGAGTTTTTGGTGCAAATTGAATGTTGATAATTAACAAAAATATATCATTGGTTTTTAGATGGTCCTTGGAATCTTTTAGTGGTAAATTATGTTTTTATGTTCTTACCCTTTTAATTAAAATGCATATTTTATCTGATTCGTACATGTTACGGAGTTTTAAGAAAATTTAAGTGCTAAATATTCAATAATAATGTAAAAATAACAAATTGAAAAGTAGACACCCCACTAATTAAATGGATAAATGAGATTATGTGTTGAAAATTTAAGAAAAAAAAAACTATTTAAATAGTAAGTAGACATTAATACTAAACATTCAATAATGATGTAACACATGTAGAAAAACCTTAGACCCGTTCAAGAGTTCTCACTATGACTGTGGTTAGAACTCTTGAATTGTCCCATTTTTGAACAGTTTGGAAATGCAAAAGTTTGTATTGTACATAATGTTTATGCATGTCCTATTTTGAAAAATTCAGTGGCATCTCTTTATGTTCTTTGGGTGCATACTAGATTAATGTAGTGTTTTGTGTTTTCTTGGTTGAAAAACTTAAGTAACACATGAACACTCCCAATTTAAGTTGTGTACTTGAAGAACTGTAGGGAGATGCTGGCAAAATTTTCTAGATTATGACATGGAATGAGACATTATGACCAATACAAAATATGCATTTTCGAATGGGATAGGACCCTTACCCTGTAGAGGAGATGGAGGAAATATAGGAGCTCAAATATATACATATTTACACTTGAATAAACTTCAATATATTTACAGTAAGCGTTTATATTATAATGTGTGTTCTTTAAACTTATCAGGATGTCGTCGGGAATCAACAAAGAGTGGATAAATGAGAAAAATATTGAGACCGATACATATTGATATGGGGTGTTACAGTTTTTACATTATGTGCGTAGTAATAGTTCGAAAGCTAAACATTCATGTCCCTGTAAATATTGTCAAAATGGGAAAGGACATGTTGTTATAGTTGATATTTCCGTTCATTTAATGACATATGGTATGGACATGAACTATACCTTATGGAATTTCCATGGTGAGACATTAGTTATTAATCAAGTCCAACCACCACCGCAATCCGTGACACCGACAGAACACGCTGATGTGCACAATATTCCAATTTTGAATGATCTTGTGAATGAAGCTTGTGAGATGTTTATGGGTGAAGCGAAACCTAGTGAACCTAATTGTGTAGGCAGTGATGAAGCTCCCCAACTTCTGAGGTTCCCAATGATTCGCACACACATAAATACAAAGTCAAGAAGTATGATCGTTTACATCAACTCGCACAGGAGCCATTGCACCCAGCTACTGGTTCTTCGTGTCATACCACAATATATGCTCTTATAAAGTTGAATGATTGGAAAACACAATTCAATTTATCGGATGGTGCTACAGGTGGAATTCTTAGATTGTTAAATGAACTACTTCCTGAAGAGAACAACTTGACAACTACAAAAATGAAAAACACCGTTAGAGATCTCGGTATGGATTATGTTAAGTATGACGTATGCATTAGCAACTGTATGATATTTTGGAAAGGGCATGAAAAATATATTAGATGTATAAAATGTGGTTCTTTACGCTAGAAGTTTACTTGTCTAGACGAGGACGGGGTAGAAATTCAGAATACTAATGGAAAAAAAAGTACTCTAGGGTTCCTAAGAAGGTAATGCGACATTTCCCTCTAATCCATAGGCTAAAATGGCTTTATACCATAAAATGGATAGCAGAGAAAATGACTTGGCACGCTCGTGCAAGCTCTTGTATGGAATTCTTGCATCATCCCCGAGATTCAGCAGAACGGGTAAATTCAAACATTATGTGGAGAGATTTTGCAAAAGATTTACGGAATATTCGACTTGCAATAGCAACTGATGGTTTCAGCCCGAATAACATATTTGGCCGTAAGTATAGTTGTTGTCCACTGATAATTCAACCTCTCAACCCTCCCCCATAAATGTGTATGAAAGGTGAGTTTTCAATGTTGTCGGTATTGATTCCCAAACCAAAGTCACCATCAAGTAATATTGATGTCTTCCTCCAACCGTTGGTCGATGAGTTAAAGATCTTATGGCCTGGAGTTGATGCTTGGGATCAAGGTTCTAAAAAACGCGGGGCGTGATCGAGGCGTGGAGGCCAAGCCTTAAGCCTTAGAAGCCTAGGCGGGCCTTGGCGTAAAAAGGCGTGAAAAGGCGTTTAGGTCTTTTTAATATATTTTAATATTTTTTAACCATAACAAGGCTATTAAAATACTAAAATTGTACATATCATAAAAATATGTCTGAATATTTACAAATAAAAACACTATTTGATTATTTTGGATGAGATAATGATCCGATTTGTAAAAAGATCTTTAAAAGGCGATATCGTTTCACTAAAGCATTGTTGTTTTTAGAGAAAAAGTACGCCTTAAGGGTTTTACCAAGCATAAGGCGTCAAAATCTTAAGGCGGGGCGTTTCTCCCAAGCCTCAAGCCTAGGCGTGCCTAGGCGGAGCCTAGGCGGGTTTTTTAGAACAGTGCTTGGGATGCGTACAAAAATGAGAAATTTCAGTTAAAAGCCATATTGATGTGGGCTATACATGATTTTCCAACTTATGGGATGTTAGCAGGTTGTTCAACTCAAGGTTACAATGGGTGCCCTGTTTGTTTTACAAATACACCTTTGGAATATCTTCCTATGTCAACGAAATGTTATTACCAACGATCACGTATGTTCCTTCCTAAAGACCATCCTTACAGGTTTGACACATCAAAGCAAACATTTAATGGTAAAATAAAGGATGTTATGGCTCCAAGAAAGTTAACAAGTGTAGAAGTTGAGCAGATAATGTCACTTATCGCTCGAGAAGGTGTTCAAAGAGAGGGAGAGGGAGACAAAAAGGGAAAGTCAAAGGGAAAGAGAAAGGGGAGGGGGAAGGGGAAAGGGAAATGGAAGGGGAAGGGGAAGGGGAAGGAGAAGGGGGATGTCCTAATGGAAGACGATGATTATCCAAGTGAGGGTGACGGTGAGAATCTAGCATGTACCGAGGGTTTTAAAAGGAGGTCAATTTTCTTTGTCTTAGAGTACTGGAAGGATCATGATATTAGACATAATTTAGATGTTATGCATGTTGAAAAGAATGTCACAGAGACTCTTTTAGGTGCAATACTCTCGATGAACGGTTCATTAAATAAAGATGCGGTCAAATCCCGTGCAGACTTGAAAGTTCATTTGAATTTTAAAAGGAAATTATGGATGAAAGATGTTGAAGGCAGTAACAAAAGGCTTATGCCAAAGGCACCTTTGGCATTAGGAAAGGAAGATAAAGAAGCATTTCTTCGTACACTAAAAACATTAAAGGTACCAGTTGGATTTTCATCAAATTTCAGCAATAATGTTAACCTCGATCCACCTGGATTTACCAATCTTAAGTTCCACGATTATCACGTCATTATGCAATGGTTGTTTCCTGTGTTGCTTATGCATTCATTTATGGATGATAAGCCTTTATTTAAAGCTATACAACGGATAAGCATATTCTTTAATGTGTTGTGTGCCAAAGTGACATTTAGGGAACATCTTTTGAGGGCTAAAAACGCATTGGTAGAGACACTTTGTGTCTTTGAAATTTATTTTCCACCTACCTTTTTTTGTGGTGATGATCCACCTCATGCACCATTTAGCCGATGAAGCTTTAACAGCTGGGCCACCAAGATATTGGGCGATGTGGTTGTTTGAGAGAGAAATGGGAAGATATAAAAAGGGGTCACGAAATAAGAGGTACATTGAAGGGAGCATTGCTAATGCATATTTGTTACATGAAGCTTCTTTATATGCCATGGAGTACATATCTAAAAGAGGTGAAGGAACTCATAAGAGGAATCTTGAGGATTTTCTTGATGATGAGTTTGATGACTTGGAATGCCAACGACCAATGGGTAAAAGTAAAGAATTGATCTTAAATAATGTACAATGAGCAAGTGCAAAGATATATTTTATCTCAATGCAACGGTGTTGATGAATGGAGAAGGTACACACTTAGTTCTATGTTAATTCATATTAATTTATTGTAATGTGATATTTCTTAATTTTTAAACTAATTTCTTGTAGAAAATTTGTTGTAACTAAGACTCAATCGAGGCATAAAATTGATGATTTCATCCCTTGGCTAAGGAATGAGGCAAGTCTTTATTTATACATGTAATTTTTTATTAACTGTAATTATTTTTAATGAAACTTTAAAAAATTATCAATTCCTTACAGGCCTCAAGATTTAATGATACGGGAATTTTTCCATATGCTAATGGTCCGCTCCATAGGGTTACCAGTTATGGACAATTTCAATGCAATCGGTACACCTTTTGTAGTTCTAGACATGAAGAGAATCATAACTTTCAGAGTAGTGGTGTATCCACTAAGGCCTTTAATAAGAAGGGGATTATGACAACCTTTTATGGAGTTAATAGACAAATACTCGACCTCAATTACGTTGAGTTCGCATATACTGTCTTTTATTGTGATTGGGTGGATGTTGATGTTAAGAATGCTTGCAAAGTTGAACCCACCTCAAAATTGGTGATGGTGAATCTTAGTAAGCTCGTGAGTAAAAATACCATTCACGATGATCCGTTCATCCTTGCATCTAAAGCCAGTCTAGTATTTTATTGTCCAGATGTAAAGCTGAATGGGTGGTCAGTTGTTTTACTCTCTCCCAAGAGACTGGCGAAAAAAATAAATGCGATTGATATTGACCGTACGATGTATGACTCCATTCTCGAGGAAAATGATAAATTGCTGGAGCTTTTGGACACGGGATTTCTAGTGCAATGATTTAGTTCTGAACTTGTTTTTGAATATGAAATATTCTATTTATTCCATTTGTTGTTGTTATTGTTGTAAACATTTAATAGTTTATTGCTGTTTGAACATTTAATAGAGGTATGATTGTTTGAACTTGTAATTCTATGTTTACTGTTGTTTAAGCATGTAATATACTAGTGTCTATTTGAACATGTAATCTTCTTTATATTGCTATTTGAACATGTAATATTCTTGTAAATGTTTATTCTGATTATTTTGGTGTCCAATAGTCACTTTTTTCCAGATAAATGTCTCGTATGGGTGATACTTCGCAACCGTCAATAAATGAGGAGACACCTATATCAACCTCCCGTTCTAAGGTTGCTTCGGGTGCTTCAAGATTAGGTGATGATTCTTTCACTAAGAAGTTAAAATTTAATGAGCATGGCCTTCCAGTTGGTGAAGACTCATATACACTCTAAACTAGGTTGGGAGACTTAGCAAGGACACATGTTCCCATTTCTTATACGAGTTGGAAACAAGTGGATGTGCGATATAAGAACTCAATTTGTCCATCATTAATGGTATACTATTCCTTTCAATTTGGCCAAAATTTTTTTTTTTGTAAAAAATTTGGCACAGTTCAAAACCGTGCCAAAAGTGTATTAAATTTTGGCACGGTTTTGAACTTTGCCAAATTTTTATGAAAATGTGCTCAATCTGGCATGGTTCAAAACTGTGCCAGAAATATCAAATTCTGTCACAGTTTAAAAGTGTTCCAGAAGTGTTCTTGTTTGGCCAAATCTGGCACACTTTTAAACCGTGCAAGAAAAAAATGGCCATTTTGGAACACCTGATTCTGGCACAGTTCAAAACAGTGCCAGATTTGATCTGGCACAATTTTAAACCGTGTCAGATTCCTGTTTTGGGTGTAGTGTTTGTGGCATGGAATATTTAAGATATTATGTTTTCACACATAATTTTGGTCACTAACGAAATTCTTAATATACACGTGTATGTTTTTTTTCTGGATGCAGGTCAATGTTTGCTTTTAAGTTGATAGAAGTTGGGAATGCATATTGAAGCTCCCTTACAATGTGGTATTCAATCCTCAATTGAAATTCAAAACCTAAGGTTCTCTCATAGCTATGCATACCAAAATTTGTTAACTATATATTGAAACTATTCTGGAGCAAGTGGGTCATGTTGCATGTTGGGCCAGGTATCATTGGTTTAGTGTTTTAAGTTTATTATGAAAATCATATTTTTTAGATAGTTATGGACGTAGGACAACAAGATGTGGCGCTTCATTCTAGGTAACAAAGTTTATCCCCTTGATAAGAAGTCTCTCTATGTACTATGTAACCTGTAATTGAACTCACACGATAAGAGCTGGCATTTCATTCTTTAATGGCACACGTTTCTACATTATCTGCTCCAGTGGCACTTACACCTTTTAATAGTAAGTTTTGTTTCCCTTTATTTGCCATACATATATGTACAATTTATTATAATGATTAATCTAGTAAGCTATCATGAGGGAAAATAAATAATTTATCTAACATTGCGCTGGAAATTTCAAGAGGATCAATTACTTGGACATGTAGTTATAACAGTATATACGCAAAAGCAGTAGTAAAATATGTGGGTGCATACAATTCTAAAACAAGCCATTATTTTAATTGAATCTTTACCTGATTTAAATTCTTTGCTTATTTAGCTTAGCTGTCTGTGATCTGTCCAATTTAGTGAAGACAGAGGATGTCGTCACCTCAGAACATTTAGTGACCCTTCTTACAGGTGTATCAAAGTATTCACAGAAGGATTGTTGTCGAGTTATGAGACACTCACCACCTATGTGGTAAAAACTCTTTTCTCTAGTGAAATGTTCATTTTTCTCTTAATGGTCCTCACTGTATTATCTCATGTGGTGCATGACATTTTGATTGCCGCACAGCATATCGGTGGTTCAAATTCGCAGATGATAGAGATTTGGCATCTCTTGGTCTTGTATTAAGTAATGAACTAAACTCAATGTATCTCATCGTCATCTTCTTCATTGCAGAACGACTTTTGGCTTAGTGAATTCTCTTTTTCGATTTAACTAATGTTTCAGGTCCCCAGATCCTCCAAGAAGATACACGAGGACAATGAATATGATCTTTATACTGTGACATTATTCAATCGCGACGTTGATAATTTCATAACTAAGGCACACAAAAGAGGGTTTCAAGTGAGTTCATCTAAAGGATCCTGTCTCCTTTATTATATTGAAATATATCTAGAATACCACCATTGTAGCCCTGATATAAGAAAATAAATTCATTTAAGAGGAAAACCCCATTCTTGAATGTCACACAAAGGATTCAAATCTACGAGTTACATAAGCCCCAAAATTCACGTTTTTAATACTTAGGGCTGAAAACATGTCGTTAAAGGGAGAAAACCTAAACTAACCACCAAACGACCCTTAAACAGGTACTAGTGCCTAACATGGGACCAATATACTCATAGGAACTAGTCGGGTAGCCACGAGACTCCCAGTTTGAGAATATGATAATAATTTGCAAATTTTACACTTAGGTTTAAAAATATATCGTTAAAGGGCAAAACCCCAAAACAGTCACCTAATAACCTTGTAAAAGGTATTAAAATCTCTCACCAGACTAATGTAACTCGCTAGAACTGACCATGTAGTCACGAGACTCCCAATTTTTGAATATGACAAAAATTTGTAAATCTCATGACTTAATCTTAAAAATGCGGTTAGAGGGCAAAAATCCTAAATAACTCTCAAACGGAACCGTAAGAGTAACAAACACCTCGCACATAACCAATATAATTCATAGGAACTGACCGCGTAGTCACGGGATTCCCGATTTGAGAATATGACGATAATTTGAAAATATCTAGATTAGGATTTAAAACATGCGGTTAAAGGGTGAAAACCAAATCCCACCCCCAAACGGTTCCGTAAGAGCCATGAACACCTCGCACGGAACTAATGTAACTCGTAGAACTGATCGTTTATTCATTAAACTCCCAATTTCAGAACATGATGATAATTTGAAAATATTTAGACTTTGGCTTAAAAACATGTCGTTAAAGGGTGAAAATCCAAACCAACCCCCAAACGGCCCTGTAAGAGGCATGTAAACCTCGCACGGTATTAATGTAACTCAAAGCAACTGACCGCTTAGTCACGGATCTCCCGATTTGAGAATATGAAGATAATTTAAAAATATCTAGATTTGGCTTAAAAACAAGCCGTTAGAGGGTGAGAACTCAAACTAGCTTCCAAATAGCCATGCAAGAGGCATAAACACCTCGCATGGGACCAATGTAACTAGTACGAACTGACCGCGTAGTCACGGTCTCCTGGTTTGAGAATATGATGATAATTTGAAAAATATTTAAATTAGGAACTGACCGCATAGTCATGGACTCCTCATTTGATAGATTAGGCTAAAAATAAGCCGTTAAAGGGTGAAAACCCAAATCATCCCCCAAACGGCCTCGAAAGAGGCATGAAAATCTCACACAAGACCATTGTAACACGTAGAAACTGACTGCACAGTCACAGGTCTCTCGACGATAATTTGAAAATATATAGATTAGGCTTAAAAATAAGAAGTTAATAGGTGAAAATCCAAACCAGCCCCAAACGACCCCATAAGATGCTTGAACACCTCGTACGGGACTAATGTAACTCGTAATAACTGATCGCGTAGTCACAGGACTCCCAATTTGCGAATATAACGACAATTTGAAAATATCTAGGTAGGCTTAAAAAAATCCAAACCAGCCAACAAACGGCCCCGTAAGAGGCATGGAGACCTGCTATGGGATCAATGTAACTCGTAGAACTGATCGCATATTCTCTGCCGATTAGAGAATATGATGAAAATTTAAAAAAATCTAGACTATGCTTAAAAATATGCCATTAAAGGGTGAAAACTTAAACTACCTCCCAAACGGACCCATAAAAGGCATGAGTACCTCACACGGGACAAATAAAACTCGTAGGAACTGACCGCATAGTCACGGGACTCCTGGTTCGAGAATATGATGATAATTTTAAAATATCTAGATTAGGCTTATAAACTAGCCATTAAGGGGTGAAAACCCAAACCAGTCCCCAAATGGCCCAGTAAGATGCATGAACACCTCGTACGGGAGTAATGTAACTCGTAGGAACTGATCGCGTACTCACAGGACTCCCAGTTTACGAATATGACGACAATTTGAAAATATCTAAATTAAGCTTAAAAATAAGCCGTTAAAGGGTGAAAACCCAAACTAGCTCCTAAATGGCCCCATTAGGGGCATGAACACCTCGTGCGGGACCAATGTAACTCGTAGGAACGAATCGCATAGTCACGGGACTCGAGATTTGAGAATATGACAAAAATTTGAAAATATTTAGACTATGTTTAAAAATAAGCCGTTAAAGGGTGAAAACTCAAACCAACTCTCAAACGGCCCCGTAAGAGGTATGAACACCTCGTACAGGGCCAATGTAACTCGTAGGAACTGATCGCATAGTCATAGGGCTCTTGGTTTGATAATATAATGTAATTTGATAATATCAAGATTACGCTTAAAAATAAGCCATTAAATTGTGAAAACCCAAACCAGCCTCGAAACGGCCTCGTAAGAGGCATGAACACCTCACGCGGGACTAATGTAATTCATATGAACTGACCATGTAGTCACGAGTCTTTCGATTTGAGAATAAGACGATAATTTGAAAATATCTTGATTAGACTTAAAAATAAGTCATTAAAGGGTGAAAAACCAAATTAGCACCCAAACGGTCCCGTAAGAGGCACTGACACACCACACAGGACCACTATAACTCGTAGGAACTGACCGCGTAGTCACGAGTCTTTAGGTTTGAGAATATAACGATAATTTGAAAATATCCTGATTAGGCTTAAAAAAGCGGTTAAAGGGTGAAAACCCAAATCAGCTCCCAAACGACTCGTAAGAGGAACTAACACATTGAACGGGACCAATGTAACTCGTAGGAACTTACCGCGTAGTCACAGGTCTCTCTGTCTGAGAATATGATGATAATTTCAAAATATTTAGATTAGGCTTAAAAATAATCCGTTAAAGGGTGAAAACCCAAAACAACCCGCAAACGGCCCCGTAAGAGGCATGAACACCTCGTACGGGACCAATGTAACTCATACACAACTAACTGCGTAGTCACGAGTCTCCCAATTTGAGAATATGATGATAATTTGAAAATATCTAAGATTAAACTTAAAAATAAGCCGTTAACGGGTGAAAACCCAAACCATCCCCCAAACAAGCCCGTAAGAGGGACTAACACCTCGTATGCGACTAATGTAACTCATATGAACTAACCACATAGTTACGAGACTTTCAATTTGAGAATATAATAACAATAATAATAATAATAATAATAATAATAATAATAATAATAATAATAATAATAATTGTAACTCTTAATTTGAAATTTTTGGCTTGTGTACGATTTTTTTAAATTACTTGGTTATTAATATCATATCTTTTTATGTCCTATTTTTTTGCAGGATAACATTCAATCGCTAGATTTTATCCACGTGGAACACATGAAGTCAATGGATAACAACAACAAGATTATTTATTTAAAGCCGTTAATATTCAGGATTCTATTTTTTGTGTTAGAGTTGTGCAGGCTTTAGTAGTTTTATTGTCAACTTTTATGACTGTGCGGGCTTTCGAAATTTCATTGTTATATTGTATGGCCATGCGGGATTTATATTGACAGATTTTGTATTAGCAAATATTGGAATGTCCAGAAAATAAAGGAAATGCTGCCCATTTTTTTTATTTGGGAACTATTAATACTTGTAATATTTTGAAGTTTGTATGTACATTAGTTTATCAATAACGTACGAGATTCGCAATTTGTGAATTTTCTTGATTCTTTTTGCAAATAATAAATATTATTTCTACCAGATTTGGAATTTGTTGATTTTCAAGATTTGTTTTTAAATATTTTTTTTACTAATAGAAAAATCTGACACATTTTAAAACCGTGCCAAATTGTAAAATTTGATTAGGCTAATAAAATAATCTGGCACGCTTTATAACCGTGCCAAAAACGTGCCAGAAAATGAAAAATCTAGCACGGTTTTAAACTGTGCCAAAAGTGTGTCAGATTCAGTATCTAGCATGGTTTGAAAGCGTGACAAAAGCGTGTCAGATTGGGCAATCTGGCATGGTTTTAAACCGTGCTAGAAAATATGGCATTCCTGATTCTGGAACGGTTTTAAACCATACCAGATTGGGTCTGACACGGTTTTAAACCGCGCCAGAATCCCATTTTTGGTGTAGTGAAAGAGTGCACGCCCTTTAGTGACCTAGGTGGGGGAAGATTGAATATGACGTCTATTTTTTCCCTATAAAATGACACTTCTCCCAATTTAGCACCAAGTTCTTTTCCACACAACGGGCTAATACTTTTTTAGATTAGTGCGACAAAGGTCAAAAGAGGGGCCGAAGACACTAACGTCATCCATAAAAACCTCAAGTCCTCTTTCGACCATATCACTAAAAATACTAAGCATAAACCTTTGAAAGGTCGAGGGTGCATTACATAATTCAAAAGGCATGCTTTTGTAGGCAAACGTGCCAAAAGGGCATGTGAATGTCGTCTTTTCTTTATCTAACACATCTACCTCAATTAGGTTGTACCGAAAATAACCATCGAGAAAGCTATAAAATGGGTGTTCCGCTATTCGTTCTAACATTTGGTTCATAAACAGTAAGGGAAAATGATCTTTCACAGTGTTTGCATTAAGCTTCTAGTAGTCAATGAAAATGTGCCACCTGGTGATGGTACGTTGTGGAATAAGCTCACCTTTTGCATTTTCGATGACAGTCATTCCCAAATTTTTCAGTACGACTAGAATCGGACTCACTTACTTACAATTCGAAATGGGGTAGATGATGCCCGTGTCCAATAGCTTAATAATCTCCACCCTCACGACATCTTTTATTGTGGGATTCAAGCGAAGGCTTAACATCCTCCTCAAGGTGGATTTTATAGGTACAAATTAAGGGACTTATTCCCTTTAAATCTGCGCTGCTCCAACCAAAAGCATTAGGGTGATTCCTCAAAATTGTTAATAGTTTACAATCTTTCTCTTTATTTTTCCTCGAGGAGACAACAATGGGAAATGTTGCATCTTCGCCCAAATAAGCATATTTTACATTTGAGGGTAGTTTCTTTAATTCGAGTGTGGGAAATTTTTCATTGGAGGGAACCGTGCGTGACTCCCTCGGTGGTAATTCCTCGAACCTAGAAACGCAACTAACGTATCTCAACTCCTCATCCATATTACTCTCAAACAAAATCACTCTCAACTCACTCACCTCCTTCTCGAACTTGGTGTATATCCCATCGCTCTTACTACTCGAAATAAAACACGCTTCTTGATAATACCCACTTATATTTCCCTCTATGTGCTCATCTACTACCTCCTCGATAAGATCCACCGTGAAATTCTTCTTCATCGCCCACTTGCTTGGTGATGTTGAAGATACTTGTTTTAAGAGTCATATTCCCAAACGCGAGTTGCATTTGCCCATTTCAAGTATTAATAAGTGTGTTAGCTGTAACTAAGAATGGGTGGCCAAGGATTATGGGAACATGATCAGTCGAAGGAGTGGAGTGCTCCGTGTCCCAAATTACAAAATCTACAGGGAAGTAAAAAGTGTCCACTTGTATTATCGTGTCCTCAATAATCCCTCGAGGTACTTCATGGTATGATCCGCTAGTTGGAGAGTGATGTTAATGGGCTTGAGGTCCCCCAAATCTAATTGCTTATAGATAGAGTAAGGGAGAATGTTAACACTCGACCCTAAACCTAATCATTCACTCTCGATGGTTTTCTCTCAAATGATGCACGAAATGGTTAGTGCACCCGAATCTTTTAACTTCGGTGGGGGGTCACTTAAAAGAACCGAGCTTACATTTTGTATTAGAAAAACATTCTTTTTCACCTTTAATCTACATTTCACCATCAATAAGTCTTTAAGGAACTTTGTATTGGTGGTGATTTTCTTGATTGCCTCAAGAAATGGTAAATTAAGCTTGACTTGATTTAGCACATCTAACACATCTTCACGGGAGGCCCCTTTAGGAGGAGGAACCAACCATTGAGGGAAAAGCGCAACAGTGGGCGGTTTTACTATAACTTTTGGCCTACTAGTGTCATCGTTGTCACTTTCATTCAAGAGGCATCTTCGGCTCTTTCATGCCGGGCAAACCTCCTTGTCTTTAAGCTCGTCGTATGGGGGAGGTGAAAAGTCAATGACTCTCCCACTACGTAGAGTGGTCACGGCTTGACAATGCTATTTATTATCATTGAAAGTAGAGCTAACACTAGTTTGTCCTTGGGGAGATCTTTGTCCTTAGGCGGGACACTTGCCCTTCTCTTAGACACTTATTAATGATTGTAACTTAGAGATAAACGCTTTTAATTTGGAAAATTATTGGACATTTTGAGCGTTAATCACCGATTGGGTTTGCATAAATTGGTGAAAGGTGTCCTTGAGAGTTTTTCGAGATTGGGTGATATAAGGTGCTGGAGGTGGTACTTGCATAGGGGGAGGTTATTGGAAAGGCGGGAGTGGTGGGGGCAGTGGGGAAACATGTGAACTAGGATTCATTGCTGTGTGTGGTTGCCCATAATTGAAATCAGTATGGTTTTGCCACAAAGGGTTATAGGAATTCTCTTGCGGGGCATTAAAATTACCCTTAAAGTCTCCTACGGCTTCCACTCTCTCTTAAATCATCACTTTGCAGGCGGATATTATCGAGCATTCCTTTATTGGATGTCCTGCTCAAAAATCACACACACCTCCTCAATCAGCACTCAAGTGGAGCCAAATGTTTCTCTTCCTCTCAATTTGACCACGACTTCCAACCTCTTAGCAAGTTAGTTGATTTGAATATTTAACTTGACTTCTTTATCTAAATGGTAGAGTCCGTACACAGAAGGAATTACAGACGTTTGTCTAGCACGGGTTGGGTGTTTGGATCAGATGTGTCCCATGCTTGAGTAGTCTAGATGACATACTTAAGGTGAGCCTCGGTATCGTCCACGTCTAACCCTAGAAATTCCTCAGAGCACGTGGTTTTAATGAGTTGTTTGGAACTTAAACATATACCATGATGGAAAAAAATGAGTCTCCATTTCTCAAAACTGAGGTGTGGGCACATATTAAGAAACTCGTTAAAAAGCTCCCAACATCTATTGAAGGGCTCATTCTCTTGTTGTTTAAACTTTTGAATTTGAGATTTTATGGAATTGGTTCGATGTTGGGGAAATAATTTCAGGAGAAACTTATCTTTCATATCTCTCAACGTTCTAATCGAGTTCGGTGCCAAAGACCATAGCCAGGTCTTGTCCTTATCCCTCATATCTGTTGGGGGCACGCTTGAATGCTAAAAAATTCTCATACCTCTTCGAACTCGCGGATGTGATGGTAAGGTTTTTTCGACTTTAGACCATGGAATGTAGGAAGAATATGAATCATCCCATTGAAAAATGAAATTTCCCCACATTATACGGGAATATAATGCATCCTAGAGTGACGGTTCACTCGAGATATAAGAGGTCTCTTATGGGACGATACCGCATCTCACCCCTCACAAGTACCATAACTAGCGTTGTTTGACATCGTGCTATCACTTAATGACTCGATATCCTCACTCGACGCCCTAGACGTGTGAATTAAAGTGTGATTAATGATGGAGTTGGGCGGTGCAGGAGGTGGAACCCAAATCTGGGGAACGTGAGGGGTGTGTGGGCTATCGGGATTTTACTCTATTATAGGATTTTCATGAATTCTGGTAGGAGTAGACCGAGGAGTTGGTTGAGGGTTTTGCATGTAAGTATTTGTGAGATTCTATTTTTTTCTTTTTCTTTTTTTGAATTTTTGGGATTTTTGATTTTATGATTTTTTTTGCCCTTTTAAGAATTAGAGTCAAATTTGGGATTAATTCGACCTAACTTAATGTCTACTTAGACCCCGACAACGACACTAAAAACTTTACTAGACTTTAAAAGTGTGTCTCTAACGCGTGTGATTACAGCTCAAGTGCAAGTCGGCCACTCAAGTAATAATCCGATAAATTGGGTGTCGAACTCATGGACTAAGACGTAAGACATGATGACGAGTTGGAAAGACGATTAACTTTTCTATTGACCAGAAAAAGAAGGAAAAGATGATTGTTTTTAACTTTCCTATCAACTAATGCAATCTAATTACACTAGTAGATGAATTACACAAGCGATAATAACTAAGAGAATGTAAATCAATGTGGGAAAATGGAGTTAGGGTACACTCCCCCGAACCGTCGGTAATTACTTAGAACTTAAAAACTTCAAAAACCTAATTCTCAATTCAAAGAATCATCAACTACTCTCTAAGAATTTGACATGTGTGGATTTTACTCCTCACAATATCAAATAAATTTTTTTATTTGACGAGAATGACAAATTATCGAAACTCGTATTGTATCCTTAAACATTTCGGTTACCTAGGGCAAACGAATTTAAAAGACCTACATTATTTATTTCGGTAATAAATCAAGCCTTTGATATGTTAATTAAATTTTGTTCACTTTTAAATCCATTTGCAACACCTTGGTTGTGTCCATGTACCCCAACCCTCTAATAGCTTAGTTGGACATGGTTACGTGGGTAATAAATGAAATTATAATGTTGCATGCGATTGAAATCATGATGAACATATATCTAAGCATGCATGGAGTTTTTATAATCCTAGAAAATAAATAAAACAGGCGAAGAAAAAGATCATGCAAGAATAAAGTAGAGGGAACAAACTTGATATATTTAATCTTGAAAAGAAATCCACAAAAGCATAATCTTAATGTCGGAATTCAAAACTATGGTTCTTGCCTCCTTATCCCTCTATGCCGAGGTTAAAACTTAGTCTAATATCAAACTACATCATTACATTGTCGCTTTTACAAGAGTCCTAACTTAATACAACTTCTAAGAAAAATCAACAATAAAAGGAAATTCGCACATCAGGTGAGTCGAACCGGTTCGGATGTATAGACGAACCTATTCGGACTCGAACCGGTATGGGTTCAGTTATGGAAAACTCTCTGCATTTGCTTGCTTCTTCTTCTTCTTCTTATTCTTCTTCTTCTTCTTTTGTTTTGGATTTATTTCTCAACTTTGAACGCTCATACTTTCTTCATCGTAGCTCGAAATTGGACGTTGTTTCTTCCAGTATTCTTTCGATTTTAAGCTCTTCAACTTTCTAGTTGGATCCACTTCCGGACTAAGGCTGAAAAATTATTAAAATGCCCTTTAATCTCCTTCCTTTGGTTTCTTTCACTATTTCGATTTCTCTCTCGCACTAACTTGCATGAAATATATGTAAAACAAATGATAGATATGCAAAACATGAAAGACTCACCATGGAGGGTTAGTAGCATAAATATGAGATAAATCCAAGTCAATTACAATGCATGTGATCATAAAAGAACCAAAATTAAGGGGATAAATATGAAAAATTTATGCCTTATCAGTTCTCACAAATATCTTATATATATATATATGTATATATATACACACACACACACACACACACACACAACATCAAGTTTTTCCATTAATCGTCAATTGTAAATAATTAAAAAATCACCTATTATAAATAATTAAATATTCATGATTCAAAGTAAAAATCAAAATTTGTTTAAAGACTCATCAATAAACGTCTATCATACTACCATTACGGACAAACAAACACGATAAATACAAAATATTAATCCACCTTAGTCATCATATCCAAGTTCTTTCAATTTTTTCAAAAAGTCAGATGTCATTTCTATATTCATAATTCTATCCATCACAATACAAAAAATCTTGATACAACTTGTCAAGCACAACAAAAAATAGCATAATTGAGTAAAAAAAACGAGAAACCTAGTTATAGCGAGATATTACATGCGTAGTTCTCCAGTGCAATAGGAGGTGTGGAAAAAAAGTGTATGAAATAAAGAAGAAATAGTTAGAATATAAGAAGAGAATTTTTTACATTTCATGTGGAAGAGAAGGAATCGGAAGAGGTTGGTAGATGAAACATTATTTCTGATGGAAGAGAGAGAGAGGGGATTTATTATGAGTGTCGATATATAAGATAGATGGAGGGTAGTATTTGATATAATTATGATTGACATGTGGCACAATATTGTGAGGAGACACCATTTTTATATTATTATATAAGATCATTCTCAAATAGTAATAAAATATTTTGTTTTGGCGAGATCCATATCATAAGATACTATACTTATTACTGTTTGCAGTTGATTTAGGAGTTTATTTTAGACTCAAAACATTTTTCTTACCATGTACTAAACATAAATACCCAAAATTATATAGGGTTTATAATCTATGATCCCAACACACTATGCATGGGTAGGTGAATGCAAGTGCGAGTGCGTCTAAACATGAATTTTCAAAATCGTGAGATTTGATAGCGCCAAGCGTTTATATATTTTAATATATAAATATTTATATTTAGTATACATATAAAATTGGAGCTTTTCATTCGATTTGGACTGGTGGAGATATTAATTGTCATGTTTTTATCTAGGTTTTGTAATCTATTCCTTTCCAATATATATGTAGATGATACGTGTTTTGTCATGAATGGAGTCCATATCTCTAAGCTGAGTTAATACCTATTTTCCAATCATATTTCACTCGCAAGAGATCAAAACAACTTTGTCTTCCCTTCTATTGGGCTCTCTATTTGCATGTGAAATGAAGGAGTATAGTGGTCTCTTCAAGATCATATATAATCCACTCGATCTACGTTTTTGTAAGGCCCTAAAACATTATTAGTAATGGTAATTACATGATTAAGTATAAGTTATTTGTTATTAGTTATAAATTTTTTATGTGTGTTAAACATGTTAATTATCATGTTTAGGGGATGCATGCTCATGTGATATATATGTGGTTTATATTAGATGCTAATCAAGCTTATGATCGGGGATACCATGTTTAGCGCATATGATTAGTTATGTGGTTAAATACATCATAAATTATGTTTTTAAAATATGATTATGTTTAAAAAAGTAAATAAGGGTGTTGATACGAAATTGACAATGTTTGGTCGCCAATGTGAAAGTTTTGAGATTTTCGGTAAATTGATACTTTCCTGTTCGAAGCCCAAATTAGGCATATTAGTTTATGATTTTGGGAAAACATAAATTATGAAAGTTTTATATATATCAATTAGTATTATAACACAATAAACGGTGGGTTAAACGGAGGCTCGTACAAGAAGTTATATCGAAAGTACGAAACAAGGGCAAATCTGTCCATCCCTTAAGTGACAATTGTCTTATTAGCACACCATGTGCTATTTTTTGATTGGTTAAAGGGTGGGTGATGGTTTGTACGACTCAAAATTGTTAAAACAACTTACTTGTTAAGCCAATTCAGCCATGAACAAGAGTTTTTCCTGAAGAGAGAGAAAGAGAAGAAAGTTAAGTAAGAAATCTTCGAAAAATTTCTATAAATCAAAGAATCCTCGTAAGGTAATTTCTTCTTTATTAAAGTTGGTCACATGGATGAGTTATACACTTGGCATATTTTTATTTTTGATTTGGATAAATATTTTAATGATACCCATGTTGCCTAAGTTTATTAAAATAAGTATGGGTTAAGAACATAAGTTAGAACTGAAGCTAGGATCGTAAATGCATACTTTAAAGTCTTAAATTTACATCATTTTTCGTAAAGAATTTTGATTTATAAAATTCATGATTATGATGTATATTTATGATAAAACATGTTTATTATATTTTTCCATGAATTATACCCAAGGTCAAGGTTATGTATGCTTAAAAATGTTAGGTTATGCCTTAATGTTCTATTTTGACCTAGTTATGCTAAAAATGTCATAAATCATGGAATACTTATTGGAATTTAGTGATTAAAGTTGGAGAGTAAAATATACTCATACATGTATCACATATCCTAAAATTGTGTAAAAATATCAAGTAATGAACCTTTGGTGATAGTTTGAAGTTTTGGTTTAAAATCTGCCCTAAAGGAGCAAGAATGCATAGCCGGTGTTTGACGTTTTGTTCGATATAGAAAATGAGCCCTAAAAATTATGAAACATTAAATTTGTATTATTAAATGTGTTTAATGATATTGGGTGGAATATCTTGGAACGTTATGTTGTATAAAAATTATGAGAATTCCAGGAAGTTGAAGTTGTGTTCTTGTTTTTCTTGAGAAACGATTTGGAAAAAGGTTGTAATAAAATGCGCATAATCTCGTCTAGCAAATTCGTAATTTAATTATGTAAATTGTGTTAGAACCCTAATTAATTGGGTGTTATATAAATGTGAAGTGTCATATTTAATTCCTCCTTAGTTATTTCTGATTGACCAAATGATGTGATGTATTACTGGGTTTGATGTTAATCGGTGTATGCAAATACTAATGACATTGGCTTGTTAAGTGGGGAAACAACTAATACTACCATACCAAGGAAGTAGTTGGTATTAATCTTAGCACTAAATCCAAGGTGAGTGACCTTCCTTATGAAATATAAATGCTTATAATTTCACATGGAAATGTGTAGTTAAACACATGTGTTAAATGTTTATTAGAGTGATGTTGTATTTATGAAACATATGCATATGATTAAAAATGTTAAGCGATGTTATATAATGATATGAACTAGTGAGTCCTTCATCTAATGTTAAGGACTGTGGTGGGTCCCACGGGATGTGGTGGTCCTGTTAATCCAACATAGAGGTTTGTGTACTCGGGCCTAATAAAGGGATGTGGTGGTCCCTAATAACTGTGGTGGGTTAATTGGAGTATGGCGGGTCCAGGCTTGTGAGAGTTTCACAATTACTGTTGGGTTATAGCATTAGAACAAAATAAAAATGGTTATTCAAATTGGTTATATGTGTGGTATGTGGTCATTCACTAAGCCTTTATAGCTTACACTCCTATAATGTTTTGTTTCAGGTATGCTTATAATTTGGAGTTCACTGCCAAGTTAGGACCTTAAAATGGGGGAGTGACGGATATTTAGTATGGTTTGAATATCAATATTTCTTTTGTGTAATTATTAAACTAAGGCTCTTGGTTATGTAGTACTTATACGTTATATGTAAAGGCAGTTATGTTTTCATCTACACATACCTTTGAAAAAAATCTTATCCTATTTTTCCTTAGAGATTAAAATTAAAGCATTGTTTAAGGCAATTTATCTCTAATTAAAAGGATGAGTTTAACAAAATTAAGTCGGGGCGCGACAGTTTTTATCTTCAATAAAATCCACAATCAAACTCATTCCAATCAAATAACTATCTGCACTAGGTAACTATGTTCGAGCATCTCTCTCTTTCACGGTTATATTTAAATTTTCTTGATTTATATTTAATTAATGACGATTATAGTTTGATGTATAAATGTATCCTTTTGTATCTGTGTATATGTACATTTGGTGGGAATAGGGTTGTTAATTCATTCTCTAATGGAATTTGGTTAATCAGGAATTTTATGCATCTCTGAATGTGTAGTATGTAAGTCTTCCTTGTGTAGTTAAAATTTGAAATTATTTCCTCTACTCTATGATTTTAATTATTCTCAATTTTTTCACACTGAAAGTTGTGTATTCTACCATTGCTTCCCCTTCATCCCATCTTGTACGCCATGTCTTCTCTTTATTATTCTACCATTTCTTTGACCACCTACATACCATTCGCTATAAAAAAAACTTCTTTTTGAGACGGTACTTCATCCATCTTAAAAGGTACTCAAGTCATCCCAAATATTTTTAGGACTGTATTTGGGACGACTAAGGGGGTCTTATTGGCACCCCATTTTAAATAATTTTTGAGACGACAACAACAATTGCAAAAAGGTTTTTGAGACGATAACTAAGCCGTCTCAAAAAGTCATCGTTTATGGGATCATTTTGAGATGACAAGAAAAATGTCTTTAATAACTGTTTTTTGAGACAACAACAGTAGTCGCAAAAGAATTTTTTGAGACTGAAATTAAGCCGTCTCAAAAGCTAATCATTTATGGGATCCTTTTGAGACGACAAGGAAGTCGTCTTTAATAATTTTGACGTAAAAGTTAGAATTACATCCATTCCAGCATAATATAATAAAAACAAACCACATTCTATGCTTTACATTCATTCCCATATATATATTCTATGTAATCATAATCAAAGCCTGTTAAAATTAATATATAACATCTTTGGCACTAATTTCAACATACATAACATACAATTTCCTATTCAACTATAATAATAGTTCATACAAGTAAAATCTCTCTACACAATCAATAATTCCAACATCATATTCACCAACCTAAATCAAGGTAGCTTCAATCAAAACATCAAAGGTAATTATAAGTTTTTAAAATATTTCACTTATCTCATTAGAAAAAAATAAAAATCCATCCACTCCTAACATATAATGATGTCAACAAAGTAAACCCACGGTCTTGAAGCATACAACCTCCAATAAAATGACTTCAATGATTTTTTTTTGTCCCTAAAAGGTTTTCACACACAATTAGATTTATTTAGTGTCAATTACCTTAAACAAAGAAGATTTTTTTTAATAGTTCCTATAGATGATAATCTTTAAAAACATTATCAAATTTGTTAATCTTCATATTAATTACCTTAAAAAACACTTCAGATTTAAAAAAAAAATTGACAAAATCTTCTTTGTTTATTAATGAAAACTAACCCGTTTAAACATAAAAAGTAACTAAAAAGAAACCATAGCAATACCCACAACACTATAAACAAGTAACTTGAAAAGAGAAAATTTCCCCCCCCCGAAAAATGTTAAAATATATACGATATATCCTAAGGACAGAAAATCGTGATACATGTATCCTACATAATCCTCCCTTACAACACTGTATCTAGTGAAGAATGAGTTACTTGACAGTGGGTGTAGGCCAATTGGCTGAACCGCTTATATATGTGTTGATCTTCTTTTTTATCTCTTTTACTACACTTTAATTGTTTATAATCATACCCAATTATTATTCATGTTCATATCTTACCTGAGTTCATCATTTTGGCTGGATGTTACGTTTAGTTTGACATCTGTAAGCTATCACATAGAATTATGAAATTTCATCATAAAGCAATTTATATCCATAGACTAAGAGTATAATTTATTATAATATCCATTTGTATCACCCAAACAGTAAGATGTACGCGATATCATAATAAATATAATAACATGACATAATATCCTCACATAACATGTCCATTATTGGACTAAGTAAAACTAGATAATTCTCATAAATGACACGAAGAGTTCAACCTTTAGGGAAATTCTCATGCCTTTATCGGTAAATTAGTAGGCGCCTCGCACTTAACGGATATAAAACATGCACAAATAAAAGAATGGGGGATTGATACGTAGTCACGCCGTCGTATACTTGCATACGAAACCACCCGATGGATCAAGTCATCCACGTTTCCCCATCGTGAGATCACGATAAAATAAATGCACGATCAAAATATAGACCTTCACACCACCTGTTACATCATCCAGGGGTGCAGTACCCAGTCCCACAATCCATTTAAACCCACAACCTCAGTAGATAGCATCCCCATGAGCCAAATACGCACATATGGTATGTTTTCATCCAACACACATGTATACAAAACAATATATAACCGAACAAAAAGCCCACAAACACCAATCCAAAAATCCTAACTCAAACCCAATAAAAGGGTTAACCCCAAAACCTTTCTAACCTAAAACCTAAACAAACCCCGCAAGCGCGACCTACATAGGCGCATTCGCGACCCAAGGTGGCGTGTCTCCATGTCTGAAACTTTGGTTAAACGATAGAATGATCATATTTGACCATAAAATTTTTCGTATTAATTTTTTTGTTATAATTTTTCTTTTTATCTATGGATAATATTGTTTACCACTATTTTCCAAAGTATGTTTGAACTTATGTGTGAATTATTTTCCCCAAACATGTCCTTGTAAATACATGAGGACATTTCTTTTCATGTTATGACTCTTAAAATTTTATCAATTATTATACGAAAAATAAATCTAAAATATTAACCAATGTATTAACATCAACATATTTTTACTTGTTATAGGTATTCTATTACATATTGAACCCACCCCTCATTGTGTGGGCCTAATTACAAGTAAGTTGTGTGATAAACCTCATTTTACTTTGTCAAAATTAAATATTAGGATGAATCTAACCCATACATGAGATTATGAATGAGCTCATTAAAAAGATTTTAGTCACTGTCCCTCTAAAAACAAAATCAAAATCAAAATCTAATTCATGAAGTGATCAAGCTACTCTTTTTCCTCAAACTAGGGAAACAAATATGTCCCAATACAAATTAACATCCCCCAAACCAAAACACCACGTTGTGACAACAATTCGATTTATTATCACATCTTCTTCATACTCAGCAGCTCATTAGAAACAAATTTGAAGTTTTTCCAGCACGTGGTGGCATCCTCTTAAAAACACACTTGTAGATACTCTCCATGTACACTTCACACTACTTACATGTAGGATCACTTATACCCACATGTTGCACACACCACTTAGAATATCCATACTTAGGTGTCATTAACACACACCTCCACTTATCACACTGGTCCGACAGGTGGCAGTTATCCTAAGCAATATAACTCTCACCTTCCATTGTCCATGTACCTTTGACGTATATCGAATGGTTTTTCCATATTGTACCGCTAGAACGAAGTCATGATGGGAGGAATAGAGCAGGGAACTCATTCACATACGCCGAGTATATGGAATTCACTCTCACACATACTGTCCCCACGAGGTATATAGTGAGGCAAATCATGTACACTCGGGTATATCAAATGTCTTGTCCACACGTACCGATTGCCCTCAAAAGTAAGACATGTATCGTGGAAGGCATGCCAAAGGGGGCAACCCTTCCAATTAACCCAACAACTGCATACCCTCTTATAGGCGGCAAACCTAGGACACTCATATTTAGTTTGCCGGTTACTACCCGAAAGTCTGTCGAAATGATGGGTCAGCAAGCAGCCCAAAATTTCGTGCAATTTCGTCTTTTTTAAAACGAGACCCTATCCATGAGCCTGGTAACAAATCCAACCTTGTTTTACATATACTTTTTCAAACCCCATTTTCCCAGGCTCAGGTTCCGTCCGACATTTCTTTTTGCATTTAGGTAAACCTAATACAAGTAAGAACATAATAATAATAATAATAATAATAATAATAATAGTAATAATAATAATAATAATAATAATAATAACAATAATAATAATAATAATAATAATAATAATAATAATAATAATAATAATAATAATAATAATCATGCTGAAACCCTTTTCTTTTTTTTTCCTCTTCCTTTACCAAAGGTGTCAAAAATATTTTTCCCCTCTTTTATCAAAATGCCAAAAGCATTTTCCTTCTTTTTATCGTAAATGTTAAAAACATTTTTCCTCCTTAATACCCGAAAAAATTTTGTCCTCCTCTTTTCCAAAAATATCAAAAACATTGTCCTCTTATAATAAAAGACATTCCCTTTTCTCTTTAAAAAATAAATTCGAATCATTTATCCTTCTCATGTCGATCGCATACCCGACCCTTGGCCTGGCTCTCTATTGGATTTGGTCTTCTGTCGAACCGTCCCGAGGCTCCATCAGTTCTCCCGCTACTTCCTCCGAGTCTGGAATCCACTTTTACCCGCTATCCATGGAGAACGCCGACTAAGTACTAAATGTGTAGCCTAATTTGATGATGGTTCTAGCCTAACTTACCACCAAGATTGACAACCTTCTAACCGATGTTCATGAGATGTAGCGAAATAGAGTCCCTATTCCCGAAGACATTGAGGTCCTCTTCCCCCGTGCTATGGGTTCGCCCTCACCTGAGCCTATTTGCCAATGGGCCACCACCAACTCAGTTCCATATGTCGGATCTTTACCGGCCAGGGGCTAACCTTCCAGTGACCGTTGATTCGAAGGAAGAAGAGTTGAACAAGGTCAAGGGGGACCTTAAGATATTGACCAAAAAGTTTGACTAAGTTCGAATCTTCGGGAACTAGATGGATTACACCCATGTGTCTCTCTATCCTAAAGCAAGGCTACCAAAAAATTTCAAGATGCCCAACATTGAGAAGTTTGGGGATAGTGGACCCCCAATTGTTCATCTTTAAAGTTATCACCGAGCCATGAATCTCCTAGGTGCCTCCGAGGAAATAATGGCCCAAATGTTCCAACAGATTTAGATGGACAATGCTCTTCGCTGGTTCTTATCCCTCGAAGAATCTAGAATTCGTAGTTGGGAGGATGTTGCTCATGAATTCATGTCAGAGTACAAATACAACGAGGATTTGGAGGCTACCACCGTGATTTAGAACTTCTCAAACAAAATCTCGGGGAAATTGTTTGTAATTTCATTGCAAGATGGAAATAAAAAGCAAGTCAATCGGCCGTCTGAGGAAGAGAAAGTCAGTATTATGAAGAAGAACTTCTTACCCCACGTTTGAGCGACGATTGGAGGATAGTACTACCCCCATTTTCGAACCCCAAAAAGCAGGAATGGAGATTGAAGAAAGTATTGTCAAGACAGAAGTTGAGCCGAAGAAAGTATTCAGACATTTTACTCCCCAAAAGTATGAGAAGCCTGCTAATAATGCAATTTCAACCATCAATAACATATCTCAGCCTGCCACTTCACAGGCACTAGAAAGGCTCCCTAACCCACTTGAAAAAGAATACACCATGCTTCACGCTCCCCTATCCAAAGTTTACCAAGCCCCTTTGAGCTGAAATCTTATCAAGCCAATGGACCCTCATCCATTACCAAACCCACTTCCCAAGAATTTCAAACCTGATGCCCATCATGATTTCCATCAAAATTCTAGCCATACCACTGATCAGTGCTTTTATCTCTAAATTATAATCTAAGGTCTGATTAAATGTGGTATCATCGCCCCACCAACCAATCCTAAACCAAATACTACCCACAATCCACTCCCAAATCATGCAAATGCTATCTTCCTAGAAGAAGATCCTGAATTTGATACATCTACCCAAATTGTACCCAATAAATCATCCATTATACCCATATATTCCCCTAAAGCCCTCAAAGTTTGCCCATATTTTCTCCTACATCCTACCTATTTTTCTGATCAGTCAGTGTCACTTCTTACTAGAGCATGTCTTGCTATTCGTTCTCATTTTGGAGGGAAAGATATGGAATTATTAGCAATATTAAACCAACTTCTAGAGTTTGGGATGAAATTTCCCTCAGAGATGGCCATTAACTGCCAGAGATTCAGTACACTATTATTGGAAGCTCAAAAATGGGCTCGAGAGTTAGATGATTGGGCGGTACCAACAAATGAAGTCAGCTTAAATGCTGTTGTCTAGATCATGGCAGACTTATTTCGACATATCAGTGAAATTTGTAGTATTTCCGAGCAACTCGATGCTTTGGAACTATAAGGGTGCCAGGTCCCTTCGCTTCTACATCTCCCCGTTGAGTGTGATGATCTATACAAAGAGGCCACTTAAGTTATACAATGCATTAACTTATCGTGGAAGGATGGTGTGGTTGTCACCAGATGGGGGGACGAATTTGATAGTTCAAATGAAGAGAAAAACCCAAACATACTAGACCGATAGTCAGTATATGTGGAGTGATATCATTTAAAGAGATGCTAGAAGAGATTAACAAGGTGGTCAAACAGCCCGATATAGATGAAGAAACAAGGCTTCTATTTTTTCCCTCTTTTTTGAACCATATGACTATATTTGGGCGGCATTATTAGGTTTTAAACCGATAATCAATAACGATCGACAAGGGAAAAGGTGTTGAGAAACTCCCTATGTCGGAAATAACCCTTGAGGAAATCAAGATCCTCGATCAGTTGAAGAAAAATCAAGCTAACATAACTCCGTGGGGACTCTTTATTTCTATTTAACTGCACTAAAATGCCTTGATTAAACTACTTATCGGGCCCATAGTCCTTTCTTCCACTAAGCTAGAAGAAGCCGTGAATCTAGTCGGATCTCTAGCCTCTACTATAATACTTTCTTTCTCCAAAGAGGAAATCCCTAAGTTTGGTCCAAATTACAGCTATGCTCTCAACATCTCTGTTGAAGTCATGGGAAAACCATCCCACTTTCGCTCGTCGATAATGAATCAGTTCTTAATGTTTGGCCATTGAGAACCCTCAACTGCTTGGGATTGAAAGTGAGCGACCTTGCTCCAACCTCTATCGCGGTGCGTGCTTATACTTGTCAAAAAGTGATGGGATCCATAAACCTTATAATAGGGGTTGGCCTTATAAATCTCGTTACAAAATTCCAAGTCATCGACATCCTGGCTTGTTTCAACCTATTGCTAGGATGACCACGTCTCTATAGTATCTAGGGTGTGTCTTCTTCCCTCCATCACAAACTGAAGTTCTTCACTAATAGGCAGGTCATCGCCATCCTTGGCGACGATGATAATATTGAGAATGCAAACACCAATAATCCGGTACTAGAGATACAACATAGGGTAAATGACATGCTTCTATCAAGTTTTCGTATCGAATCGCTTCCACTCCCTATAGCGGATTATTTTAATTATAGAGTTTGTCCAGAACACAACCCCTATAGCAATGTCAATGTGATACAAATGTTTAAAAGCATGCACTTTATGCCCAGACTGGGGCTGGGATGACGATAATGGGAAATACTAAAACCCATGGTATTGAAGAAAGCCTTTCCTCCACGTGGCATGGGTTATCAACCATCAGGATAGGAACTCGAAATGCTCCGCCAACATCGATTTAAGAGAAGGCTAGAAAGTACCAAGACTGTATCACAGGATTCCTCGAATGGAAGATTTATCAAAGAGGGAGAGGATTTCCTCTTTTGCGGCTTTCTCGAACCATGGTATGATCATGTGGACAAGAAGATGAATCCAGAAGTGTAGATTTTCTTCCAAGACATTTTCTCATGGGCTGAAGATTCCCAGCATCATGTGCAACCGCTCGTTGAGAAGACTATAGCTACTACCAAAGATTTTAAGGGAAGTGACTATGATGATTCATTCAATTTGCAGACACTGGGTTCGATACTCTGCACGGTCCACTTAGGAACTACATCATCAGACCCATCCCTTTTAATCAAAGTTGTTAATGCACATCTCCTCAACTAGAATGTTATACCAGTTCCACCTACTTAAATACAAGCCAACTCAGATGTTTATCCTATTTCCTCTTCTTTTGTTGTTCTTCCCTATTCTGATAAATTGTAATCGATACCTCATTTGATGAGGTTCTTAACTTAGTTTTTCCCAACAATGAAATAAATGAAGATTTTTAGTATCTTTTTGTGCCTTACATTAATTATCTTGATTCTAATCAAACTCTTAATGATGATGATTTTACAAATGAATAATTCTTCAATGATCTTAATAAGGTCAATAACAAATAACATAATCGCATTCAAATTAATGAAAAGAAACTGTTGTTATTAATCTCAGTTCTAGTAGCAAATTGTGCGAGATTAGGATAGGGTCTATCCTTGATGAGCAAGAGCACGCATAACTCAAGGAATTACTGAAGCAATTTTTGGATGTCTTCACATGGTCTTAGAACCACATGCCCGACATTGATCTCGATATAACTCAGCATAAGATTCCAATGCTCCAAGAATGCTAATTGATCAAACAGAAACTGCGTATGCTCCGCACCGAATGGTCACTCGAGGTTAAGCAAGAACTGGTCAAACAATTGATCGTAGGCTTCATCTAGGTGATTGAATATCCCACACGGCTAGACAATATTATACTCATGCTAAAATAAGGAGGAAATGTTCGCATGTGTGTTGATTATCGAGATTTCAACAAGGCCTCTCCAAAGGATGATTATTCGTGTAACACCCCGTGTTTTTATTTATTATTTAATTAATTAATTGGGATTTTTGAGAAAAATAAATTTTTGAATTTTATAATTTTTATTGGTTAAATATGTTGGATATGATTTTAGAAGAATAAAACTTCAAGCGGAATTGAAATCGGATTTAAAACAGATTTTATATGATTTTTATATTTTTGCCTTATGGCATTTTTAAGCAAAACTGTCAGTTTTCCGGGGTGATCGATCGATTGACGCCTGGGCATCGATCGATTGATGCCTTCAGGAAACGTGCGCAGCAGTCTTATTTTTGACGAATTTGGTAGGTTTTAAAACTCTTCCACTTATATATATTTAAAGGGACGGGGCTAGATTTTTAAACACTCATTTGTGAAAGCCCTAAGAGCAGAAAACTCTATTTTCTCCATCTTCTTCTACCTCAAAACCCTAGCCACCATTAAAATAACTTTTCAAGCTCAGTTTTGAAGGCCAAGGCTAATCTGTCCCGTGTCGTTGTATGAAGGGGTTTTGACCCATTTTTCGAGAGGAACACAGTCACGTAATCAGATTTTTCTGTCAAACAAATCCCAAGCATGTTTACCCTATTCTTTTCCCTTTGTATTATGTGTCTTGATTGTAGCTTCCCTTAAACTCATGTTTTCTAAAATAAGATATGAATATAAAGATTGAAGATATAAATTTCGGGGCTGTTTTGCATAAAAAAAATTAATGATTCCGAATAGTTATAACTGTGTATACTTTGGGTTGTGTCGGTGTAGTCGATTTTGCTATGGGCATGTGCATGTAGAGGAGCCCTTTTTAATGTAAATTTTTATATTTCATGTGAAAACCCTAGTTTAATTTAATTTCTTGTGTGTTGGGAAACAAAGACCATGATAGGATTTGCATGTAGCGATTATTCTGAAAATCATAATATTTAGGTGTCTTTGATTTCCACTTTTTTTTAAAATTGAATTATTTAAATGGGAAATTTAGTATTATTATGAATGTTGTTATAATTTGGAATTTTGTCACTCTATGGAAATATGATAATTTTTCGGGAAGATTAGGTATGGTAGATAATTGATTTTCAGCCTTATTATAGCACACTTGTTAGGTATGGGACTATTAAGTGGGCCTTAATTATGATTTATGCTAATTAGGTATGGGACTAGTTAGTGTAAGTCTATGCGGGTTATATAATATGGGGTGGGGGCTAATTTTCTATATTATACCTTTGTTGTGATAGCCTAGGATTGATATCTAGGTGGAGTGAAATGTTGTAATCATTCTTTGCTTAGGATAGAACGATATTGTCTTTCCGGAACCCTTAGTTGAGACTAAAGGTTATTTTGAGGATTTTCACATCGCTTTTAAGGGTGGGGGAAATTAATGTGATTACCAAAAATAAGGAATGTGGAATTTAATATCGAAGGACTAAAATGGATATTAAAAATTTTTTGGCGACATAATGTGTCTAGGGCCGACAGTTTGAACGGGTCAGAGGACGAGTTATGATGTGTCGTGTGTGGAACCTTGTCATATCGTGAGGGTCACGGGATAAAAACGGATCAGACGGTGGACTTGACAAGGGGACGGGTGCGTGTGTGGAACCTTGTCATATCGCGAGGATCGCAGGATAAAAACGGATCAGACGACGGACTTGACAAGGGGACGGGTTTTGGTAATATTCTTCACGGTTAAATTAATTAAATTTAACATTTTGGGAAGGTGGGTTAATTAAAATCATATTGGTGTGGCTTTTATGAAAACCTTGCAGGTAATTGTGAATTTATTTATGGTGATTATTAATATCGTAATTAAAAGATTCTATTGTTATAGTCGATATATATATCACTATTGTCTGGGTTCAAGGACCCTATTTGAGGAGAGTAGCCGGTTTTCATGCTCGGGGCTTTGTCTCTGACACATGCGTTGACTAATCTTTTTTTCAGGATTTTTGGGAGTTGCTGCATAGGATTCATTGGAGATCTTTTGGAGGTGCAACTGGATTTATGTTACTGCTTTATTAGTTGGATTTTTCTCTTTCCATTCAGTCGTTTTATTTATGAGACTATTTTGGAGTTATTGGGCCTTCTTGGTTCCAAAGTTGTTTTAAGTTTCAGTTGGATTGATTTATATCATTATTGTAGTATGGATTCCTTTTGGAGTTAGCATGTGATGGATCTTTTATTTCATATTTGGGTTTGATTAAAATAAATTATATTGTGGATTAAAATTTGATGTCTCATATATGTCTCATGCTAAGAATGGTATTTTATTTACTCACGCCCGGCTTAGTTTTGGTGGATGCCGACGCCAGAAATAGGAGGGGTGTGACAGATGGTATCAGAGCATGGTCTTAGGTCTCGTAGGTTATGAGTCCGTTTTAGCTTCTGCGTTGCTTATCTTTGATTCCATTTTGATGATTTGTACTCTTAGTCATTCCGAGTCTGATGTTGTTTTGTTCCTATCTTTTTAGATGGCGAACACAAGGAGAAATGGGAGTAGGAGAGAGGAGTCTGTTTCTGGACCCGCAGCTCAGGAGAGGCGGCGTCTGATTACTTTGGAGGCTGAGGAGTTAGCGGCTATCATTCGTGAGGCCACAACGGCTGGTTTGGAGATGGGGAGACAGCGAGGGGTGACCTTAGAGGCGCAACAGCGGGGTACACCCATTTCAACGTGGGATAGGGTGAGGACCAGTTTCTTTAAGGGCAATCATCCCACCTTTGGAGGGGGATCTGACCCAACGGTTGCTAACCAGTGGAGGAGGGATATTGAGAGGCATTTGAGGATGGTGGACTGCACGAATGTGCAGAAGCAGATGTTAGCAACGTTCAAATTGTCAGGGAATGCTTTAAAGTGGTGGGAGAGTATCACCACACCAGAGGAACGAGATCAGTTGAGTTATGTAGAATTTCAGATCAAGTTCAATAATAAGTATTTTCCATATGCTATCAGGAGTGCAAAGAAAAGGGAGTTTCTGGAGTTGGAGCAAGGGACAAAGTCAATTGTCGAATATGAACAGGAGTTTACCAACTTATCTATGTTTGTACCGAAGGAGGTAGACACTTAGAGGAAAAAGATGGAGTGTTTCATCAAAGGGCTGTCCTAGCCCATTTGGCAGATGGTTTTGGGAAATCCAGCATACACTGCTTACGCCCAAGTAGTGGATGTCGCAATGTTACACTGGCACGAGAAAATAAGTTACCAAAAGAAATTAGGAAAAAGGCAAGAGACCGAGGGTCAGGGAGGAGACAACAAGGGTCGCAATGACCAAGCATGGAATAGGCAGAGGCCTAACCAAGGGCAGCATAACAATAATTCTCATCAGGACCAACAGAGACAGGGTCGTCAGGGGGAGCAAAATTGGAATGGGAATTCGGAGCCTTTTCAGGGTACTTGTTTCAAGTGTGGAAAAGTGGGACACAAGGCGAATAGGTGTTTCAAAAGAGAGGACCATCAGGGTCAAGCTATGCAGGGCCAGCAAGGCCAAGGACCTCCAGCATCTGCAGGGTCCGGGGTGCGGGGAGCCCTAGCAGTATTGACGGTGATTGGTGTTCAGGATGCGCCAGCAGCGCCGGTAGCGTCAGGTGCACAAGGGGTGGTCACTACACCAACCAATCTCAGTTTTGGGAGGTGTTATGTGCCTCAGGTTTAGTCAGAGCAGGATAGATTGAATGGGTAGTGGAGTATAGTGGTACCTAATACCTTCTTAGATACTTATATATATATTATATTTGGGTAGATTAGGTGTATGGGCGCCTAATGGTATTATTTTGCGGGGTAGGCTTATGTGGGCCTCTTTTCTTTTTGCGAGATTTATGCGTTGATGAGTATGATTTGTCTAATTTCGAGGACAAAATTCTTTGCTAGTGGGGTAGTATGTAACACCCCGTGTTTTTATTTATTATTTAATTAATTAATTGGGATTTTCGAGAAAAATAAATTTTTGAATTTTATAATTTTTATTGGTTAACTATGTTGGATATGATTTTAGAATAGTAAAACTTCAAGCGGAATTGAAATCGGATTTAAAACGGATTTTATATGATTTTTATATTTTTGCCTTATGGCATTTTTAAGTAAAACTGTCAGTTTTCCGGGGTGATCGATCGATCGATGCCTGGGCATCGATCGATCGATGCCTTCAGGAAACGTGCGCAGCAGTCTTATTTTTGACGAATTTGGTTGGTTTTAAAACTCTTCCACTTATATATATTTAAAGGGACGGGGCTAGATTTTTAAACACTCATTTGTGAAAGCCCTAAGAGCAGAAAACTCTATTTTCTCCATCTTCTACCTCAAAACGCTAGCCACCATTAAAATAACTTTTCAAGCTCAGTTCTGAAGGCTAAGGCTAATCTGTCCCGAGTCGGTGTAAGAAGGGGTTTTGACCCATTTTTCGAGAGGAACACAATCACGTAATCATATTTTTTTTTCAAACAAATCCCAAGCACGTTTACCCTATTCTTTTACCTTAGTGTTATGTGTCTTGATTGTAGCCTCCATTAAACTCATGTTTTCTAAAATAAGATATGAATATAAAGATTGAAGAGATAAATTTCGGGGCTGTTTTTCATAAAAAAATTAATGATACCGAATACTTATAACTGTGTATTATTTGGGTTGTGTCGGTGTAGTTGATTTTGCTACGGGCATGTGCATGTAGAGGAGCCCTTTTAAAAGTAAATTTTTATATTTCATGCGAAAACCCTAGTTTAATTTAATTTCTTATGTGTTGGAAAATAAAGACCATGATAGGACTTGCATGTAGCGATTATTCTGAAAATCATAATATTTAGGTGTCCTTGATTTCCACTTTTTTTTTAAAATTGAATTATTTAAATGGGAAATTTAGTATTATTATGAATGTTATTATAATTTGGAATTTTGTTACTCTATGGAAATATGATAATTTTTCAGGAAGATTGGGTATGGTAGATAATTGGTTTTCAGCCTTATTATAGCACACTTGTTAGGTATGGGACTAGTAAATTGGCCTTAATTACGATTTATGCTAATTAGGTATGGGACTAGTTAGTGTAAGTCTATGCGGGTTATATAATTTGGGGTGGGGGCTGATTTTCTATATTATACCTTTGTTGTGATAGCCTATGATTGATATCCGGGTGGAGTGAAATGTTGTAATCATTCTTTGCTTAGGATAGGACGATATTGTGTTTCGGGAACCCTGAGTTGGGACTAAAGGTTATTTTGAGGATTTTCACATCGCTTTTAAGGGTGAGGGGAAATTAATGTGATTAACAAAAACAAGGAATGTGGAATTTAATATCGCATGACTAAAACGGATATTAAAAATTTATTGGCGACATAATGTGTCTAGGGCCGACAGTTTGAACGGGTCAGAGGACGAGTTATGTCGTGTCGTGTGTGGAACCTTGTCATATCGCGAGGGTCGCAGGATAAAAACGGATCAGACGGAGAACTTGACAAGGGTACGGGTGCGTGTGTGGAACCTTGTCATATCGCGAGGATCACAGGATAAAAACGGATCAGACGGCGGACTTGACAAGGGGACGAGTTTTGGTAATAATCTTCACGGTTAAATTAATTAAATTTAACATTTTGGGAAGGTGGGTTAATTAAAATCATATTGGTGTGGCTTTTATGAAAACCTTGCGGGTAATTGTGAATTTATTTATGGTGATTATTAATATCGTAATTTAAAGATTATATTGTTATAGTCGATATATATAACACTATTGTCTCGGTTCAAGGACCCTATTTGAGGAGAGTAGCCGGTTTTCATGCTCGGGGCTTTGGCTCTGACACATGCGTTGACTAATCTTTTTTCAGGATTTTTGGGAGTTGCTGCATAGGATTCATTGGAGATCTTTTGGAGGTGCAGATGGATTTATGTTACTGCTTTAGTAGTTGGATTTTTCTCTTTCCATTCAGTCGTTTTATTTATGAGACTATTTTGGAGTTATTGGGCCTTTTTGGTTCCAAAGTTGTTTTGAGTTTCAGTTGGATTGATTTATATCATTATTGGAGTATGGATTCCTTTTGGAATTAGCATGTGATGGATCTTTTATTTCATATTTGGGTTGGATTAAAATAAATTATATTGTGGATTAAAATTTCATGTCTCATATCTGTCTCATGCTAAGAATGGTATTTTATTTACTCACACCCGACTTAGTTTTGGTGGCGGCCGATGCCAGAAATAGACGGGGTGTGACAATTCGCTACTTAATATCGACATGATTGTAAAAAAAATATATCTCGTCACGCTCTTAAGTCATTTGTTGATGGTTTTATTTAATACAATCAGATCAAGATGCACCCTGATCATCAAGAAAAAGTCGCATTCATCACCCCTTGGGGAACCTTCTATCACACCATTATTCCGTTTGGTCTAAAAAATGCAGGGGCTGCTTACCAGAGGGATGACACAACTATCTTGCATTATCTAATACACAAAGAAGTCGAGGTCTATATAGATGACATGATCATCAATCTCAAACTCGGGAAGGTCATTCTTCCGCTCTCTGTAAGTTCTTTGAGCGACTACGACAATACCAGATGTGACTTAACCCACAAAAATGTGTTTTTCACATTACCAAAGGAAATCTTTTATGATTCATGGTTAGCGAGAAGGGGATTGAAGTAGATCCTTCCAAATTGAATGCCACACTCAAAATGCCACTACCCCGAACGGAGAAGGAAGTTCAGGGATTCTTAGGCAAACTACAGTACATCAGTTGATTCATTAGTCAGTTGACTTCCATTTGTGAACCCATATTCAAACTCCTCCGAAAGGATTCAAATAAGGTTTGGAACGAAGCTTTTCAGGAGGCCTTTAATTGAATCATGCAATATCTAACTCGACCTTCGATACTCATACTACCTCAGCATGGTCTTATTCTACTCTTATACTTGACTATAACAGACACTACAGCTGGGGCTTTATTGGTCCAATACCTTCCATCTACTACGCCAGTCACAAATTGGTCGAATACGAAGTCAACTACACTGCCTTGGAGAAAGCATGTGTCTACCTTATCTGGGTTACCCAAAAATTATAGCATTACATGCTCGCCTTTCCCATCAGACTTGTATCCAGAATGGATTTTATCAAATACCTACTCGAGAAATTTGCTTTGTCCAACTGTGTTGATGCTGTTAGCCGAATTTGATATTGTGTATGTCACACAGAAATCCATGAAAGAAAGGTCCATATCTAACTACCTTGCTAACCACCCTATGGAAAAAGCCTATATTTGGATCTTCAAATTCCTAGATGAAGATATCCTTTATACTTCCCGAGAATACCTCCAGTCGCAACTGTTCTTTGACGATGGCCGTCAACAAGAAAGGATATGAAAATATTTATCCTAATGTTTGTTCAATTTTAAAACAAGTTATGACGAACAAGGAAGACCAAGCAACACGGAAGCCCCACCAAACCCTAAGTAGGGTTTGCATGGCCGCCCAAACTCCTTCTACCCATTTTGATCCTAAACCACCTAATATACCAAAAGCCTGAAGTCGATCCTTTGCATTAGTAGTTGCTAAAACATACTCCCTCAATCATGATTTGATCCTCAAGACTCCTACATGTTTTAAAGGTGAGCCTGCAATCTTATTCACTCAAGAAGATATTGAGGTGTTATCGAAACCTTTCAAGCATTGTTTGGTGGGAAAGTTTTCCCATGACATTCCTGCTATGGAAACTATTAGACAGGTGTTTCAAACGTTCTCTCTAAAAACAGAGTTTAGCATTGGGCTCTTAGATCACAAGAACATCTTGATCAGATTGCATTCTGAAGAAGACTACTCACGAATGTGGATGCGTGATACATGGTATGTGGGTAAATTCCCTATGCGAATTTTCAAATGGTCTCCAAATTTTAGGCCCGATATAGAAAGTAGTGTGGCTCCGGTATGGCTTTCATTCCCTAATCTCCCAATCCACTTCTTTTCAAAATCCTCACTTTATTCCATTGCTCAGTTAATTAGCAAGCCTTTGAAACTGGGTGCCTCAACGGTGGAGATGAACAGACCTAGCATCGCTAGGGTGTGCGTTGAACTGGATCTTTTAAAAGTTACACCAAAGTGGGTTTGGATTGGATGTGGTCAATCAGGTTTTTGGCAAGAAGTGTTAGTGGAAAATAAGCCCAACTACTGTAGAAATTGTGCAAAGAAAGGTCATAACAAAGATTCATGCATTTTCTTATTACCTTCCAAAGAAGAGAAGCCAAGAGTGCGACAGGAATTTGTTCAGAAGAAAATTAATCAAAGAGAGGATCAGGTTTAAAAACAACAAGCTCAAGATCAAGTAAGAGATCAGGTGGTTATTACTCCAGTTGTTGAAGACTTCTGTCCTATTTACAATAGCAAAGATAATTCAGGGCCAAATGACAAACAACCTCAAGTACAACAACAACAGCCTATTCCTATGTTAGTTGAAGATGAAAAGAGTATTAAAGATGAAGATACTATAGGGGAAACTACTAGTCCCATAAACAACCTCCAGATTTTAGAAAGCCACAAATCCCGGAGTTCAAAGATGTCAGTGCCTTGTGACAAACATCCTCAGTTGGTGCATGTGCAGTCGAGTCCTAGTTTGATTGAAGATGAAAAGGCCATGGATAAAGATGAGGAAATGGGGAAATTAAAAGTCCTAGAAATAATCTCCAGATTGTAGTAAGCCACAAATCCCCAATCCTCAAATCTAGTACTCAGGAGGAGGATTCAAGTATTGATTCTCCTAGAAGTACTGACCTGCCAGAAATTCATAAGAACAATACTGCAAAATCCTTATATGCTAGTGATGGGGATAAAGAGTGTAGACAACAAATTTCACATATTGAGGATTTAAAAGTTCCAAAATCAACCTTGATAAGAGATTCAAAGAAAGCAAGAATGTGGAGGTGAATAACTGCATTGTCAGATAGTTAGGTGTGAAGGTTCAGAGGAAAAAACTGAGCTTTAGTGATCCAATGATGAAGAGAGTCACAAGATCTTGTTCAAAAGTTAGCAATCAATTTCCCTCTTAAAATTTTAAATGTTGAGTCTTATTGTCTGGAACATTAGGAGAGTTGCAAAGAAATCAGCAAATTGAAGACTTAAAAAGATGCTGAAAATGCATAAATGTCCTATTATTGCTTTGTTGGAGCCAAAACTTAATGTTAAAAAAATTGTGCAATTCAAGATTAAATGGTGGTTTGATGATTGTTGTTATAATGTGAATGGGAAGATATGGATTTTATGGAGATATGATATGGTGGTAAATATCACTTCAAATTATGAGCAGTAATTGACTATAAGTGTGGATTATCAACATTATAGCCTAGACTCTTATCTAACTATAGTTTATGCCAAGTGCATTAAAGATGAGATAATAGTTATTTAAGATGAATTAAGGTCTGTATCTCATCTTTATCAAGAAAATCCTCACCTTTTTAAGGGTGATTTTAATGTTGTAGTAGGTCAAGTAGAAAAGTTAGGTGGCAATCCTATTGATATTCATTCTGTGGGTGACTTCAATCAAGCAATTGATGATTGTGGGCTTATAGACATGGGTTATAGAGGTACAAAGTTCACATGGTGTAGCAACAGAGATGAAGAGGGAGTTATTATGACTAGGCTTGATAGAGGTCTATTTAATCAGAATTGGGAGGTGTCCTTTCCTAGATCATCGATTCAGCACTTGAATAAGACAAGTCCAGATCATGCCCCTCTACTTATGAGCATTAATCCTGCCCTGGAGTCCCATCCTAAGGCCTTCAAATTTCAAGACATGTGGATTAATCACTTTACTTTTAAATATGTGGTTCATAACTCTTAGAAACAACCTGTTCAAGAAACTGGGATGTCAATTTTCAGTGCTAAATTGAAAAGATTAAAAGGGGTCCTAAGGGTGTGGAATAGAGAGCAATTCAAAGATGTTTTTCAAGGTGTGATTGATTTAGAAGCTGAGATTCTATAGCTTGAGATCATCTTTAAAAGTGACAGGAATGAGGAGAATAGAACAAAGTTGAATGAGGGGAAAGCTAAGCTCGTTGAAGATTTGAAGCTTGAAGAGGCTTACTGGAGAAAGAAGTCTTCAGCTAGATGTCTTAAACTTGGGGACTCAAATACCAAATTTTTCCATGCTAGTGTTAAACATAAGCATAGAAGAATAGGAATCACATCAATTCAAGACTCAAATGGTAATACTATAGAAGATAAGGAAGGCATCTCAAAAACTATTCTTGACTATTACCATGACCTTATGCATGCTGATCAACAAGTTATGGAATTTCCCATCATGGATTATATTCCAAGATTGATTGAGGAGGAGAATAATGTTACCCTTGAATCTTTTGCTACTAAAGATGAAGTCTTCCAAGCTATCAAAGAGCTTAGTCCAAATGCTGCTCCTGAACCTGATGGTTTTGATGGTGTATTTTACAATTATTGTTGGAATACTATTAAAGATGATTTTCTGCTTGTTGTTAACTATTTTTTTGCAGGTCATAATATCCCACAAGGCTGGACTAGTAACTCTATGGTGTTAATGCCAAAGAAGAAGCATACCAAGAGCTGTGCTGACTATAGGCCTATTAGTATGTGTAATTATTCATAAGAAATCATCTCTAAGGTTCTTAACAATCGGCTTAGTCATTTTCTCCCAAAGATTATTTCTCCAAATCAAAGTGGTTTTGTTAGAGGAAGATATATTCAAGACAATGTCCTGTTAGCAAAATAGATGGTCTATAATATTAGCATAAATATCCATGGGGGGAATGTCATTATTAAATTGGACATGGAGAAGGCTTACGAAAAAGTGCATTGGTTATTCTTAATCAAGGTTTTGAGGTCATTTGGTTTTGGGGAAAGATGGATCGATATGATTTGGAGATTTATTTCAAATAGTTGGCTCTCAATTCTGAGCAATGGGGTTTCAAAAGGTTATTTCAAATCAACTAGAGGTTTGATGCAGGGGGATCCTTTGTCCCCTAGCTTGTTCATTTTGGCGGCTGAATTTTTGAGTAGAGGCCTTGATAAATTATGGAGAGATGGAAAGATGAATCACTACTACACTCCAAGTGGAAGCCCTCCTATTTCACACCTATCCTTTGCACATGATGTTATTATTTTTTCGAGAGGTGATAAAAGAAGCCAACAGAATTTGATGAGATTCATGGAAGAGTACTCTGTTATGTCTGGCCAAATAATTAATAAGAGTAAAAGTAATGTTATTGCTGATAAGAAAATGTCTATTCAAAGGAGGAACACTATAGGTCTTTGTTCTGGTTTACCTTTGAAAACCTTACCTATTAAATACCTGGGATCTCCCCTTTTTAAAGGCAAAAACAAGGTATGCTTGTATACCCCTCTTCTAGACTCTATTAGGCACAAAATTGAAGGTTGGAAAGGCAAATTATTATCCAGTGGGAGTAAATTCACTCTCATTAATCATGTCCTATCTTCTATCCCCTCATATCTGCTTGCTTCTCAACAACCTCCTAAAGCTGTCATCTCAAAGATTCACCAAATGTTCAGCAAGTTCTTCTGGGGTGGTAATGATAATGATGGTTGGAAGAACAATTGGTCTAATTGGAAAGAGATGTGTAAGCCGAAAAATGCAGGTGGTCTTGGTTTCAAAGACTTCAATAAATTACTAAGGCCTCTAGCCTTAGATTGGTGTGGAAATTTTATGCTGGGGAATCTCTATGGACTGCTTATATGTGGAACAAGTACAAGTCGTGGTCTTATTATAAACAAGGCGGATCTTTAGCTTGGAAAAATATGAGGAAAATTAAAGATGTGGTGCTGGATAACATGGTTTTCATGGAAGGTAAATGGATTTGGAAGGCTTTTGATAGTGGAGAGTTTGCTTTCTCTTCTGCTTGTGAGGTTATCTCTTCGAAGTATTCTAGTTCCACAGTAGCTGCTACGATTTGGGACCCTCATGTGCCTACCAAAATTTCAATTCATATGTGGAAAATTCTCAGAAACGCTCTGCCTTTAGATGATAATATCCAAAAGTTGGGTATTCCTTTGATCTCTAGATGTCAGGCCTTCTTAGAAAGCACTGAATCAGTTCATCATCTATTTTTAGAGTGTCCAGAGGTAAGAAAGGTTTGGGAGTTCTTCTCTAAGCTTATGGGGATAAATATTGATAAAAATAACATGCCCACTTCTTTGTTAAGTTGGTGGTTTAGAGCTGGTAGTAGAGATTATCAAAGATTCCTTTGTAAGTCTATCCCAATGGTGGTATACTGGGAGGTAGCTAGAAACAAACATTTATTTGAGGGGATTATGGTTAGGCATCAGACTATAATCTCAAATTCAATCCTTTTCATCTCAAATATTTGTTATGGTATGAAGTTCTCAAAGGCTTGCTTGGATGTGGTAGTTAAGAAGATGTTCAATATATCTTCTGTTACTTGTTCTGCAGTGCCTGTGCTAGTTAAATGGATTCCACCTCCTGCCCTTTCATTTAAGATGAATGTAGATTGTGCTTCAAAGGGAAACCCGGGCCCTAGTGGATATGGTGGAGTTTTAAGAAATGAGAAAGGACAGATTATGTTTGCTTATGCTTATCTAGGTGATGTTGCTTCAAATACTGAGGTAGAGCTGCTTAGTTTAAAAATGGGCATTAGCCTGTGTTTGAAGTTTCAGTTTGATAATATCCAAGTTGAGTCTCTCTCTCATGGTGGTGAAAGTGATAGGTAATGGTTGGAAGACTCCTTGGAAGTTCCTAAAGATTGTTAATGTAATTAAAGGTATGCTGTCCCAAATTGAATTTTCCATTTCACATTGTTATAGAGAGTCCAACATGGTGGTAGATTGTCTTGCCAATTGGGGTATTTCTTCAATCAGAGATCAAATTTTCAAAAGTATTCAGGAGGTGCTGAGGATGGTCAGAGGAGCATGCAAGCTAGATGTGATGGGATGCCATTATATTAGATTTTCTTCTCAACCTTGATATGCAGGAAATTTTTGATTGTTATTTTAAGTTGTCGCATTGCTTGTTAAGGCCACGTATGGAGAGGCTGTTTCTCCTTATTGAATAAAATTTAAATTTTTCCAAAAAAAAGAGAAAGGACATGGCATTGGGATACTCCTAATCACCCTTAATGGCTCTCATACTCCCATTGCCACCATGCTTGATTTTCCTTCCACCAATAACATGACTGAATGAGAGGCATGCACGGTAGGCCTCAAGGTCGCTCTCAAGAAAGAAATTTGATGATTAGATGTACATGGGGATTCAACCCTCATCATCAGCCAAGCCCTCAAAAGATGGAAAGTCAAGGATGAGAAACTATTACCCTTCCATTCCCACATAAAAGAGTTGGCTTCCAAATTTCAAGATATCACCTTTCGCTACCTGCCCCGAGCAAAGAACAACTTAGCTGATGCCCTTGATACCTTAGTCTCCATGGCCGACATGCCCGAAGGAATAATAATGGGACACTTCTTAGTCCAAAATCAAGTTAAACCAACCAACTACCACCACATTGATCTAGTCACCAAAGAAGATCCTCATATAGCCAATTATTGGCACTATAATATTTGACTCATCCTCAAGCATGGTAGGTATCCATAAGATTATAACAAGAAACATCAATCAACCCTTCACAAACTGGTTGTCCAATACATTATATACGATAAAGCATTGTTCAAGAAAAACTTTGATGGAACCCACTTACACTGCATCATAAGGGCTGACAATTGATGATGCAGAAAATCCACAGTGAGGAACGCGGACCCCACATAAATGGACATATGCTTTCCAAGAAAATCATCCAACAGGGTTACTATTGGACTACCATGGTTCAGCATTGCACCGCTCATTTTCAGAAATGCCTTAAAATACCAATAATTTTCCAATCTCCAGCACTTACCTCCGCAAGAATCGTATAACATGACCTCTCCCTAGCCATTTTCCACATGAGGCATCGATATTATTGGAAAAGTTACACCCAAAGCCTACAACGGGCATGAATTCATCTTAGTTGCCATTGATTACTTCATCAAATGGGTTAAAGTCGAGTCATACGCAATGCTGAATGCTAAAAAGGTGGCCAAGTTCATCCAAAAAAATATCATCTGCTGATATCGGGTCTTGCATGAGCTAATAACAGATAATGAGTTGCATTTCGAAGCATAAGTTATGGAATTGGTCGATAAGTATGGGATCTAGATGCACAAATCTTCTCCCTATCGACCTCAAACCAACGGTGCAATTGAAGCCTGTAATAAGAACCTCAAAGCAAACATCAGCAAGAAGACCAAGAGTTACCAAGATTGGGTCGATCGAATCCCTTACGCCCTCTGGAGCTACCGCACTTCCAGTTCGAGCATCTACTTAGATACCCCTAACTCTCTGGTATAGGACATGGAAGCAGTCCTACCCGTTGAGATTAAAATACCTTCATTACGCGTCATGCTTGAAAGTAAAGTCAGTGAATAAGATAAGAATCAAAGCCATCTTTTCGAGTTATCACTCTTGGATGAAACGAGGTTAAAAGCTCTATATCATATACGGGGGTACCATCATCGAATAACATGATCATTTAATAAGAGAGTGAAGGGTCGTGGTGTCCGAGCAGGGAGATTTTCCCTTAAAGAGATAATAAAGCCCATTTGGAACCCTAGAGGGAAATTCAAGCCCAATTGGAATGGCCCCTATATTATGAAGAAAATCCTATCTGGTGGCACCGTTATGCTCACCGACCTCGATGAAGAAGTGATTTCCCTTCTAGTTACAAGAAATTGTACTCGTAGTCCAAAATCTCAGCGCGCTACGACTCTTCTCACCTCCCTTTTATTGTAAAAAATCTTCATTTCCCTCTACTCAGAACTACGTGGGTCCTTATCCTCTACAACCCTTTTTACTTTAACAAATGAAACTATTTTTTTTAAAAACCCATAGGTACATAAGCAGCTCATACGCTTTACCTGAGCACGACCCCATTCGTTTTCAAAAAATGCTTTTCTTTTCTTATCCCCGAGAATGACAACTCATTTTTTTCATTTACATGAACAAAAGGATTATATATGCCTTAGAGATTGGTATAGATTATTCAAATGAAAAAACCCATCAAAAGGCACAACAATATAATTAAATCTTCTTTATTCCATTAATGAGAAATTCTAGTACGATTACTAATATTAGCATAAGGAGTTAAACATCTTCCCCCACCAACCTAACCTTATTGTCCGAAAAACAAAAAAAAAAAACTACTCCTAAATAACCCTCCTGAATTATTCCCACACAACCAGAGAAAATAACCAGATACATAACCAAACACAACACCATATAAAAGCTTCATAAATAAAACTCCCCAGAGGATCCTACCCGCAGCTTCCAGAAGAATCTGCCCCATCATCGTCATTATCATCATCTACATATTGGGGTCCCCAAACTTCCCCTGCTTTGATGGAATACTGAAGGCGTTCTATGGATAAAACCCTACCCCATCAAGGATAAAGTAGTTGAGGAAAGTTTAATCAATCCTTTTGGTGATTAGACTGAACTAACCTGTCGATAGGCAGGACAAGGGGTATGTCGATCGACAACCCCTCATTTTTAGAAAATTCCCCTTTTCCTCTTTTGTCAAAATAAAAAAACTCAATAAACTTATAATTCGGATTTTTCCTCTCCTTATACATTTAAACCTATCATGCTTTAAAATAATAATCCCAATCATTTTTACGGTCACGACAAATAAATAAAAAATTGCATTAAGTCATTAAAAGCATAGATGAATAAATAAAACCCCATTCACTACATATATATTGCTGTAATTACATCTATTTTACAGTAGAAAGAAAAATAGCGGGACTCATTCTCTCTCTCACCATCTCTTTCTCTCTCTCTTGCTCTCTAAGACCCCCCATCCTTGTAGCATACGCGCTTTCCCCGATGACGAACTGAAGAACCCCCGCTACCTGATCAAGACCTCTCCTCTGACGAAGAAGAAAGAACTAAGCATGAAGAAACTAGGATTGAATCCTGAATATGAGTCATCGCGAAAGCTACCCAATCTCGGATGTCTCTTAGCCAAGTAGTCGACACCCAAACGTGTTGCAGAAAAAATAAGAAAAAAGAAAACCAGTCAATCTGAGGCAAATAAAGATATCAGAAAAACAAGTCGAAGAAATAAAAGACATACCTCTGGCTGAAGAATGCCCTATGTCAACCCCAACACCTCTGGTTCCATCGCATTGGGATGATGAAGCATACATACCGATCCTCCCTCAGGACGTCTGATGTTATATGAGTGAGGAGCCAGCCGCAGAAATGAAACCTCTAATGTCATCACCACTACTGATGTTGACGCACCACCCACACTGTGGGCATACCCCACTGGCCAACTCGTTCCCCTACTTGAAACTGCATGAGGAAGAGGCATAACGTCATATATGCTGGGTAGCATTATCGAGCTCAACAAAAAATCTAGATAATTGTAGGTCACCGCCGTGTCAGTATACGACGAATAAGGCTCATCGATCATCGTCACCACCCTCGCCTCCTTCGGTATCTCCCGCACCAGCCTCATGTATCTTGGGGGCATCGCATGTGGTACAATCACGTAGTCCTCTACCACCTTTCGAACTACTTTCTCTCCCAGATACCGGCAGTAGACGACCTCGTGCACCCCTAGCCGATGCAACTACGTGTTCCCCCTCGCCACCCCTATGTGTTGGATGGTCGTCCCCTAGGGATAGTTCACCTCCAAGGTCCCCAGCGAAAAAACAATATCTAAAAAGGTTGATCAAATAAAAATGGTCTCAAGAGGAAAGAAGAATTTACCCAATCGCTCGTCAGGCAGTTCAAAACCTGACGTACCACCGCCAAAGAAAGAGACAGCCTCGACTTTCGGTTGGACTTCCACCACCCGTACATGTGGTAGAAGTTCCCCATCGACTCATCCTTCAAACCTATAACTTGGTCATTAATCCCAATCACCTCATAGAACCACGTTTGCAAAAGAAAAAGGTAATCAATAAGAGGGAAACAATCAAGGAATAAAAAAAGTAAATAAAATGCATAAAGGAAAATGTAAAAAGTAAAAAAATACCTCCAAAAGATACGTGGCACCAATAAAGGTCTAGCGAAAGCACCGAATGAATGCATCTAAAGACAAATAATTAGTCGCCAAACTAAGTCTCCCACAGTCAAAGAAAGGGTTATTCGGAAATACCCTTAAATAAGGCAAAAACCACAAGTGGACGATGTCGCCACGAGAAAATATCCCAGTAACAAAAGAATAACACTACACCAAATCTGCACTATTGTCACGGTCATTGACCTTGACAAGTTGGACTTGTCAAGGTCAATGACCATGACAATTCGGGGCAAGACAAATTTTTTTGTCACAGACGTGTCACAGTCATTGACCTTGGCAAGTTCGTTAGAATTGTCACGATCGTGTCAAGGTCATGGACCGTGACAAGTTTAGTCAAGGTTAATAACTGTGACAAACCCGTGACAATATTTTAAAAAATTGTCACGGTCAATGACCGTGACAAGTCCGTGACAAGATTTGTCAAGGACTTGTCACGGTCAATGACCGTGATAATTCTGGGCAGAATTTTAAAAAATTATGTCGGGCAGTATGGCCACTGCCACTGCCACTGCCCAGCAGTATATTTGTACCTGTTATAACAATGTTGGTTGTACCTATTCAAACATCATATATCCAAATAAACTAAAGATAGTGCAAATATATATTCATGACGATATAATCCAAATATTCAAAATAGAAATAATATACATGACGATATAATCCAAATATAATTAAAATGGACAAACTTAAAAATCATGTTAATACATGTCTTGGGTAATTGTGAGGAGGTGAGTTCGCCACACGATATACGAATTGACACACCCACTAATATACATCGTGCCGCATTATTCGCGCAATCACAGTAGGGAGTTCTCCTTCCCGGGTATCACATGCGTGGCGAGCACTTTGGACTCGATCCCTTGAAGTGCATGTCCATGAACTATTCCACCCTCGACGATATTCGGGTCCCTCAACCCTCGCCCTATCCGCTGGCCATCAAATACATCCAATATGAAGACGCTTGGCCAACCAAGTGTCCACAATGGTCTGGGGAAGGGAGCCAAATAAGGAAGTGGATCATCGAAATACGCACGTGACGGTGAAGAAGCAGCGAGGTCCACATCCTCGTCCTCCTGTACCTCATCCTCCTGTGCCTCATTATCCCGCACCTCCTCCTCCTCTACCACCTTCTACTTCCCTTTCCCCTTCTCCTTACGGTCTCCTCCCAACGTACGCTTAATGAATGCGTACATATCTTGGACCATCGCCTCCAAACGAGACTGCTTGGCGTCATGTGAATCCACCGTTCGAGCCAATCCGGTGTCGCTCGTCTCCAATCCGATGATCCCAGATTTGGCCACCCGCGAGCTCACCCCACTTGTCCTCCCCTTGCGATCAGAGCCAAGCACTTGGGTGAGTGTGTCTGTGGACAAAGACGCCTTGTTGGCATAAGACTACACCTCATGCACTTCCTTAAGCTTTGCCTGAAACGACAAAAAGCACATGATTAGTAAAATAAGTAAACTAAAAAATTATAACGTAATTAATAAAAATTAAATTGTCGGATTTCTTATAATCGTGGCCGCGACGCTCGGGGACACCTCCTTGTCCTTCCCCTTCTTCCTCTGAAGAGCCACATAAGTATCGAGCCTATGTGGCTTACCCCCTGGCCCACTCCCTACCCCCTGAAATAAAATAAAGTAAAATTAGTATCGGCCCCGCAAAGTAAAATAATGAAGAATAATATATTTCTATAGTTATCAAAAAATTAAATCTTACCTTCATCCTATGCTCCACCTCGACGTAAGTGGTCCGGCCGGAGTAGTGCACGTCCGTCTTTTTTGCCCGATTTTCCCTCCCCGATTGGCGAGATGCCAATTGTCGATCCTCGATCTCATTGTCAATGAACTTTTTCCATTGTGCCAATGAGATCGGATCCTTGAGCGGGACGGATCCACGCCATTGTATAATAGACTCTCGTGTTTTCCCAAAGTACCGTGTCTGCATATTTTTCTTCCACGTCTTGTGTTGCTCCCTCAACTGCTCCAAGACGGAATCGCGTAGCTTTGGATCCAAGTTGAATTGTTCCTGTCCAACAAATTCAATGTTAGTTGCGAATAAATATAAATATAAATATAAATATAAATATAAATATAAATATAAATATAAATATAAATATAAATTGAAATTGAAATTGAAATTGAAATTGAAATTGAAATTGAAATATTTATATAAATATAAATATATTACCTGTAGTGCTGCCCAAACAGCTAACTTGAGCTCATATGGCACCTCCTTGCAACTCATAAACCCCGGGCCGATGACCGTCTTTAGCAGCTCGAGGGATCTCGCTAATAGCTCCGATTTGTTCTCGACGATAATCCCAAATTTTCCATATTTGGGGAGCCTAGGGGAGGAGGAGCCCTCGTCGCCTCCGCTACCACCGAGCCCGAACTACATCATCATAAACAGCATCATCATCTTTGCCTTAATACCTGAAGGAGACATTTGCTGTAAAAAAATGTTATTAGTACAGATAAAAAAAAATTATTAGTACACATAGACACACACCCCTACCCCACCCCCACCACACACACGCACACGTACACGTACACGTACATAAATATGTCTAAATTAGTTGAAAACATCTAACGTGGAATAGATGTAAAGCATGGAATTATTATTATATATATTATATATGCCGGAATAGACGTAAAGCATGGAATTATTAGTACACAAACCACCCCACCACCCCCACCCCCTCCCCCCCACCATACCCCTGCCCCCTCCCCCACCACACACCACCACACACATATATACACACACATACACACACACATACACATATTTAATTTCAAGTACGTTTCATTTAATTATCATACTTTTTATATATTGTTCGATATACAAAGTAATTTTAAAAAAAGTTGAAAAATCCCACCCCCATATGGACAATAATCCAGTGGTCATGCCACTTTTAAAACTAACCAACCCAACATATCATACTTTGTATATATTGGGGGCATCGCATGTGGTACAATCATGAAGTCCTCTACCACCTTTCGGACTACTCTCTCTCCCAGATACCAGCAGTAGACGAATCGTGCGCCAGCAGCCGACGCAATTACGTGTTCCCCCCGGTCACCCCTATGTGCTGGATGGCCGTCCCCTAGGGATAGTTCACCTCCAAGGTCCCCAGCGAAAAAAAAATTTCTAAAAAAGTTCATCAAAGAAAAATGGCCTCAAGAGGAAAGAAGCATTTACCCGATCGCTCGTCAAAAAATTCAAAACTGGATGCACCACCGCCAAAGAAAGAGACAGCCTCGACTTTCGGTTGGACTTCCACCACCAGTACATGCGGTAGAAGTTCCCCACCGACTCACCCTTCAAACCTATAACATGGGAATTAAGCCCAATCACCTCATAGAACCACGTTTGCAAAAGAAAAAAGGTAATAAATAAGAGGGAAACAATCAAGGAATAAAAAAAGGAAATAAAATGCATAAAGGAAAATGCAAAAAGTAAAAAAATACCTCCAAAAGATACGTGGCACAAATAAAAGTCGGGAAAAAGCACCGACTGAATACATCCAAAGACGAATAAATAGTCGCCAAAGTAAGTATCCCTCAGTCAAAGAAAGGGTTATTCGGAAATACCCTCAAATAAGGCAAAAAGCACAAGTGGACGACGTTGCCATGAGAAAATATCCCAGTAACAATAGAATAAATAAACGGGCCATCTGTTGCACATGCAGCCCGTTGGTCTCATTGATCTACTGACTCGATAAAACCTCTTTCAGAAGAGAGAGACAGATGGAGTCTCATGAGACTATCTGCCTAACATCACCCAACACCGCCGGTATGACCCTCAGTGTGCGTTCCACCTCTATCTGGGCCCTCTCGTAGTCTAACCCCAGCAGCTGCTGTACATCAAAGGGAGTCACTTCCATCTCTCCAAAACTAAAATGCATGGTATGGATAGTATCCGACCATTTCTCTCCCTAGGCATAGAGGACAATCGTCGAGCGGGGCGCCTCATCTGTATCCGCACAACTAGAGGAAGGTGCTTTCATACGTCCTAGAACCCCATCCTTCCCCGGGAATGTAGGCTCAACGTAAATATATCAATCTGTTATAATAAAAGGAAAAACCCTTGTCAAGATTCTGAAAAATAAAGAAATACACAAAATAAGGGAAATACCAAAGGTCATTAACACTTACATAACCATTAGGGTTCACCACCCTAGACGATCAATGGTGCTCAGGCTCACGTAGAAGATTCTTCTCGTCCACAACCTACTCAAACAAGTCAAAGGCATTCTTATTTCCCAGCACTAGGGTCACCCTAGCCCGCCATTCTAAATGTGACCGATCATCAACATTTGACAACGCCATGTGGGCCGCACTGCTTGAAAAATCCGCCATTTCCTAGTCTTAGAAAAGAGAAGAACGCTAGAATAGTTCACAGAAAAGAAAGGCAGAAGATAGAAGATCTGAAAGCTATGAAAAATGAAGAAATCTCACCCCTTTTTATAGGAGTCTAAGGGGCCTGTTGATCGGCTATACCCGCCCACATACCGATCGACACTGTCCATTCACCTGCCCGAGGTAGTCCAAAAGAAAGTACCACTGCCGTTTAGCACCCCCTACACCCTGCCGGTCTGTACCTCCTTGAAATTTCGAACAAAAAAAGATCATAAAATCTCGAAAATCTCCCAGACAACTCCTAAAATTACCAAATGAATTTTAGGCATTTCTTCACGAAGAAAATAATTTTTTCAAGATCTCAAATCCTCAACCAAATTAATACCATATTTCTCATCCATCTTAAACCCCACAATTCCATAATGGAATCCCAGAATTATTTCCCTAGAGGAATTCTCAAATCCAACTTCCCCAATGGAACTTTAAGCCAATCAGATGTTTATCCACCAACGTCTCCAAGGGGCACATCAAAATTCAAAAAGCTCCCCAGTAGGTATACATTCAATCCTCGGATTAATATCTTTCCCCAAAGGAGTCTCTATGTTTTACCAGGAGAACTATACCCCATGTTTCTACTTATGGTCCTCATAATTGACCTTGATCCTTAGAATTAGTCGCTCCTATTTAAGGTCCTCAGAATTGACCTCGACCCTCAGAATTGGTCGCCCCCACTTAAGCTCCTCAAAATTGACGGCAACGCTCAGAATTGGCCGCTCCTACTTAAGGTCCTTAAAATTGACCTCGATCATTAATATTGGACGCTCCCACTTAGGTCCTCAGAATTGACCTCAACCCTCAAAAATGGTCGCTCCCATGTTAAGCCCTCAAAATTGGCTTCGACCCGCAGAATTGGTCACTCCTACTTAAGGTCCTCAGAATTGAGCTCGACCCTTAGAATTGGTCGCCCCCTACTTAAGGTCCTCGAAATTGACCTCGACCCTCAGAATTTATCGCTCCCACTTAGGTCCTCAAAATTGACATCGACCCTCATAATTGGTCGTACCCATCTTAAGCCCTCAGAATTGTCTTCGACCCGTAGAATTGGTCACTCCTAATTATGGTCCTCATAATTGACCTCAACCCTCAGAATTGGACGCCCCCTACTTAAGGTCCTCATAATTGACCTCGACCCTCAGAATTGGTCTCTCCCACTTAGGTCCTTGATTAGGCATAAATATTTCATATTTATCCCCTTAATTTTGGTCTTTTTATGATCCCGTGCATCGTAATTGACTTGGTTTTATCTCATATTTATGTTACTAACCCTTTTTGTCAAGTACTTCATGTTTTTTGTACCTCTCATGTGTTTTATAGGTGTTTCATGCAAGTTCGTGCGAAAGAGAACTCAAAATAGTGAAAGAAAGTAAGAAACGGGGAGTTGAAGGTAAGTTTCATAATTTTTTAGCCTCAATCCAGAGGTGGTGCCAACTGGAAAGTTGAATATCTTGAAATTATAATAATACTAGAAAAAAAGGCACCTCAATCCGAGCTACAGTGAAAAAGTTATGGCCTTTTGAAGATGAAGAATTCAGAGAATCGAACCGACGAAAATAAGAACGAACCGGTCCCCCTCACCGTAAAGGCAAAACCTAACCTATAGGATCAAAGTCCGGACCTCTTCTCTCATTAGTCGCGCTCAAGATCCGTTACAAAAATTAGTCACTCTTTTAAAGTGTGACAAATTTCCTGAAGCATGATTTTTATTTTGTCCTTATCTTTAAGCCAAAAGAGTTTTATGTTTTGGGGACTCTTCTAAACGACTTGTAACCTATATGTTTTGGGGACTCTTCTAAATGATTTTTATTGCATGTTCTTGTTCTTCAATCTTGATAACCTTTATTTCCAGCGCTTTTGTTATTATTATTATTATTATTATTATTATTATTATTATTATTATTATTATTATTATTATTATTATTATTATTATTATTATTATTATTATTATTATTATTATTATTATTATTTCTCTTGTTTAATCTCACTTTTCACACAATTATGATTTCATGCAACATAGATTCCTTGGGTATTCATAGTTTTGTCATGTCTAGCTAGATTTTTAAGTGTTGGGATACATGAACCCAACCCGATGTGGTTTGCATGGAGACAATAGTGATTCTCGTAATTAAATAAATGATTGAATCATGTTAAGTAGTTGTTTCAACCGTCGTAGGACTTTTAACCTCGTTGGCCCTAGGTAATCAGGGTGTTTAAGAGTGCGATGCGCGTGTCATCTATTCTGACATCGCATTATTCACTACACCAAAATGGGCAAATTGTCACCTTTCAGCCGGCCAGCCTTGTCAAGGTCATTGACCGTGACAAAAAAACACACGTTTTATGTCACGGTCATTGACCTTGACACGACCGTGACAAGTCCGTGACAATTAAATTTGTCACGGTCGTGTCATGGTCAATGACCGTGACGAGACCGTGACAATTCTTGTCACAGTCAATGACCTTGACACGACCGTGACAACTTTTCCAGCAAAAACCCTTTCCCCCTTCTTTTTTCCCTCCCACCGTTCCCTCCCTCTCTCTCTCTCTCGACTCGACGCTGCTCTCTCTCTCTCTCTCTCAGGTCCAATTTCTCTCTCTCTCTCTCTCTCTCTCTCTCTCTCTCTCTTCCATTTATATATATATTTGTTTGTATATTTATGTGTGTATGTGTATATATATATGTGTGTGTGTATGTGTGTGTGTATGTGTGTGCGTGTGTGGGGGGTGGGGCGGGATGGGGCAGGGGGTGGGGCGGGATGGGGCAGGGTGGGGGAGGGGTCGGTGGAGGGGGTAGGGGGTGGGGTGGGGTGCGGTGTGTGTGTGTGTGGTGGTGTGTTTTGGGGGAGGGGGGAGGGGGTGGTGGAGGGGGGCAGGGGGTGGGGTAGGGTGGGGTGTGTGTGTGTGTGTGGTGGTGTGTGGTGGGGGAGGGGGTGGTGGAGGGGGACAGAGGGTGGGGTGGTGTGTGTGTGTGTGTGTGTGTGGTGGTGTGTGGTGGGGGTGGGGCAGGATGGGGCAGGGTGGGGGAGGGGGTGGTGGAGGGGGGCGGGGGGTGGGGCGGGGTGGGGCAGGGGGTGGTGGAGGGGGCAGGGGAGGGGGCAGGGGGTGGTGGAGGGGGCAGGGGAGGGAGCAGTTGGTGTGGTGGGGTGGGGTGCGGTGTGTGTGTGTGTGTGGTGGTGTGTTTTGGGGGAGGGGGGGGAGGGGGTGGGGTTGGTGGAGGGGGGGAGGGGGTTGGGTAGGGTGGGGTGTGTGTGTGTGTGTGTGTGTGTGGTGGGGGAGGGGGTGGTGGAGGGGGGCAGGGGGTGGGAGGGGATGGGGCAGGGTGGGGGAGGGGGTGGGGGAGGGGGGCAGGGGGTGGGGCGGGATGGGGCAGGGGGTGGTGGAGGGGGCAGGGGAGGGGGCAGTTGGTGGGGTGGGGTGGGGTGCGGTGTGTGTGTGTGTGTGGTGGTGTGTTTTGGGGGAGGGGGTGGTGGAGGGGGCAGGGGGTTGGGTAGGGTGGGGTGTGTGTGGTGGTGTGTGGTGGGGGAGAGGGCAGGGGAGGGGGCAGTTGGTGGGGTGGGGTGCGGTGTGTGTGTGTGTGTGTGGTGGTGTGTTTTGGGGGAGGGGGGAGGGGGTGGTGGAGGGGGGAAGGTGGTTGGGTAGGGTGGGGTGTGTGTGTGTGTGTGGTGGTGTGTGGTGGGGGAGGGGGGTGGTGGAGGGGGGCAGGGGGTGGGGTGGGGTGGGTACACCTACGCACACACGCACACCTACGCCACACACACACGCACACCTACGCACCTACGGACACACACACACCCCACCCACACCTACGCACCTACGGACACACACACACCCCACCCCACCCCACCCTACCCCCTGCCCCCCTCCACCACCCCCTCCCCCATCATTGTGTGAATAGGCATGAGATCATAATTTGGAGGAATTCACGTCCAAGAAATAATTTGGATTCCCTTTAGGGTCTTATGTCTTGAATTAATCTGAGGGGGTGGGGGTGGGGGTGGGGGTGGGGGTGGGTGGGGTTTTGAATATTATTTACATTCAAAATAAATAATTGATAATAGTTGGATAATAATTGGATAATAATTGTTTTTATACCTATAGAACAACTTAGATAGTGTGTGTGTGTGTGTGTGTGTGTATGTGGTCAATACATGAATTTATTTTTGTATTTGAATTATCCCATGAATTTATTTTTGTATTTGAATTAACCCATTATATGAAACATACTTGAAATTAAATATAGTGCGCATAGATACTAGCATTCTAGTTCTTATGCGTACGCATTCAATAACCCTTAGACCCGTTCGAGAGTCATTACCCCTGTAATGAGATCTCTCGAATTGTCCCGTTTAGACAGTTTGAGACTGTATAATTTTTGTATAATATTCTTATTGGCTTAAAGTTGTTACTTTTGGAGGAAGTTCTGCAGTCGTATCTTAATGTTCTCTGGGTACATACTCGATTGACAAGTTTGACTGTTATTTTAATTGACCAATTGAAATAACACTCACACCTGCCAATCTACGTCGTGTACTTGGAGAACTAAGGGGATATGCTGTCGAATTTTTTTCAAATCGTAACAATGTGCATGAGCTGTTAAGTATATTACAGAAAAATGCATTCTTGAATGGGATAGGACCACATACCCTTTAATAGGATAATTAAATGATGGGATAATTAAAAAAAACATACTATAAATCTAAGTTTTGTTTACCTTTAATAGGTGTTTAGTTGTGGTAGCTGTGATGGGATATCCGAAATACAAAGAGTGGATGGGTGAGACTAATAGAATGGGGGATGTGTTTCGCAGAGGTGCTAACGAATTTGTGAAATATGCAAAGAGATGTCGTAATGATGAAGAGTTTCCGTGTCCGTGTGCTAGGTGTAAGAATGGTAAGGTGTTTGAGTGGAAAACAGTTGAACTACATTTGTTAAGATCGGGTATGCAAGATAGTTATCGATTTTGGAGTTTTCACGGTGAATTGAAAGTTCCTTTTGTCCCTGACCAACCTTCACAACATCCTTCAACAAGTAGAATAGATGAAGAAGGGGACGACGTAGATCATAATATGTTAGAGGATTTAGTTGATGATGCGTACGGAGTTTATGAAGCTGAGGAGAATGAGGTTACTGATGATGTAGAAGATTCAAGTGCTCGTGAAGATAACACGATAAAACTTGACGATGACTACCAAAGTTTAAAATTTAAGGCGACCCAACCGTTATACTCTGGCTGTGAGAAAGATCAAACAACTTTACATGCCATGGTTGGTTTGCACAGTTTGAAGACGCAGTACGGTTTGTCTGGCAGTAGCGTGACGGGAATTCTGAAATGGGTGAAGGGCTTATTACCTAAGGTGAATACACTTCCAAATAGCTATCCTGTTATGAAGAACAGTTTGAAAGGTTTGGGAATGAAGTATAAATCGATTCATGCTTGTGTGTATGACTGCATACTATACCGAAAGGAGTATGAAAATCTCGATCGTTGTCCGGTATGCGATGAACCTAGATATGTCCAATCTACTAGTAAGGAAGGCACAAGCTCAAAAGTGCCTCAAAAAGTATTGAAATATTTTCCCGTTGGGCCTAGATTAAAGAGATTTTTCACAGTACCATGGATTGCAGAGGCAATGACTTGGCATGCTAGGGCAGAAGTAGGGGGTAATATCATGCGTCATCCTATTGATTCTACTGCCTGGCGGAGGATGAATTATGAGTATCCCGATTTTGCTCGAGAATAACGCAACATTCGTTTGGATATATCAACAGATGGTTTCAATCCATTTGGAAATCTAAGCACCAATCAGAGTGTATGGCCAGTGATCCTAGCCCCACTCAACCTCCCTCCTTCACAGTGTATGAGACCTAAATTTTCGATAATGGCTTTATTGATACCTGGGCCAAAGGCACCAAGTGAAGACATTGATATCTACCTGGCTCCTTTGGTAGAAGAATTAAATGAGTTGTGGGAAGATGGTGTGCAATCATTTGACTCTTTTAGAAAAGAAGAGTTTACGCTGAAAGCTATATTGATGTGGGCAATTCATGATTTTCCAGCTTATGGGACATTATCTGGATGTGTAGTACATGGTTATTTGGGGTGTCCTATTTGTGGAGAGGAGGCTGAATCTCTTCATCTATCCTCCAGCTTAAAAAATGTATACCATTGCCACAGGAGGTTTTTACCCCCAGCTCATAGTTTCAGATTTGAGAAAGCTTCCAATTTTTTATTGGGCGGAGTTGAACATAGGCTACCGCCGAGACAACTTTCGGGTTCAGAAATTGAAAGTAAATCTTCTAAATGTGGCCCAAATATGCCAGGTAAGAATCCCAAATTTAAGAATGTCAAGCATAAGAAGACCCCAACTGGGAATGAAACTGAGATAAGAAAGGCATGGTCTCGGAGGTCAATTTTATTTGACTTGCCTTATTGGAAGAAAAACCCGGTGCGCCATGTATTGGATGTGATGCATGCAGAGAAGAACTTCGCTGAACATATTGTGGGTACTTGCCTTGGGGGGAGTCATTCGAAGGATGGAGAAAATGCACGAAAAGACCTTAAAACGTTAAAACTTAAACCACAACTATGGTTGAAAGAAGATAGTAGGGGAAGGACAATAATTCCCCCTGGTGCGTTTACTTTGACGAGTGAGGAAAGGAAGGTGCTTATAGACACAATATATAATTTGAAGGGCCCATCTACTTTTTCGTCCAACTTGCAAAGGATTGTGAATTATGCTACTCATGATTTACATAAGTGTAAGTCCCACGATTGGCATGTGATCATGCAATTGGTTCCTCTATTGTTTAAGCACTGTTTCTCCAAGCACAAGGATTTGCGTAGGGCTATTATGCAAATTAGTATTACCTTCTCCCTCTTGTGTGAGAAGGTAGTGAATCGAGAACACATAGTGGCCGCAAAATTGGCTGTGAACGAAGCGATTTGTGTATTGGAGAAGTACTTTCCCCCAGCATTCTTTGACATAGTGTTCACTTGTTGGTACACCTATGCGACGAGGCACTTCTTTGTGGTCCAGTTAGATATCGGTGGATGTATCCGTTTGAAAGGTTGATGAAAGTTTTTAAAGATTACGTCAAGAATACGCGATATATTGCAGGATCAATTGCAGAGGAATACATCACCGTGGAGTCAACAATATATACTCGGGAATATATGACTGACTCTACCAGCGTTGATGACACTGATGAATTCCTCGATGATGGTGGTAATGTGATGGGAAAACGAGTGAAATTAACGAGTTTGCAACATGAACAAGTAGCTCGTTATCTATTTGACACACATGAAGATGTCGAAGAATGGAAAAAGTAAGTTTCGAATATTATAATGTTTAACATTATTTTAGATTATTTTATACATGATTAATTTTGTAATATGCAGTAAATATGAAGCCGGTGAGAACAATAAAAGACGAAAAACAGTGGTACAATCAGACAGCGAATTTAGGCTATGGTTGACACAAGAGGTAATTACAATGAAAACAGTCGTTATATAACGTTACATTACACTCAAATTTTAACACTAATATAATTAATTTATCTATATTCTCAGCTCCTAAAGATGGGTGATGCGACATCAAGGCTTGCTCGTCTAGCCACTGGACCCTTGTTCGTGGCACAAGAGTACAAAAAATATCGATTGAACGGTTACATTTTCGGCGCTAAAGTGTACGAGGAAAGTACAAATGTACAGAACTCGGGAATTTCATACAAGGCTCTTACTTTCTTTCGAGCGAGCGCAAAAGATAAAAACCTCGTTGAAGCTGAAATGACTTACTATGGTGTAATCCAAAATATATTTGAATTGGATTATATAAGCTTCAAAGAGGTTGTATTTTACTGTGAATGGGTAAGAGTTGAGGATAAAAATGCTTCTAAAGTTGATCCTGTCACCAATTTGATCATGGTTGACTTGTCCAAGTTGAAGAGCAACGACCACGTGAGCGATGAGCCGTTTGTTTGTGCATTTCAAAAGGTTAAGCAAGTGTTTTACTCAGAGTATATCAACAACGAGCCGTGGTCAATTGTCCAACATGCCCCAAGGCGTTTAAATAGTAGTGTGGATGACTTGGCTGCTCCTACCGAATATCAATCCATTTTTGATGATAACCCGAATTTAAAACAATTTTTCAATTTGTAATAATTATTTCAATTTGTACCGAAACATCCATTTTTAATGCTTTTACTTGATCTGCACTTTATCATTTTCACTCTTGTGTAGTGTGCGTGTGTGGAGAGGAGATTAATACATAAATATTCCAACTACATCTAAGTTTTGTTTATACTAATCCATGAATATACGCTTCTTACCTTTAATAGGTGATTAGTACATAGTTATTTGGGGTGTCCTATTTGTGGAGAGGAGACTGAATCTCTTCGTCTATCCGAACACTAAGAAATGCCATAATCCTATGGAGCGATGCTCTGCAAATTCCTCCCAACCGTTATGTACCCAAACATCACCGGTTGAAGTTGTCAATTCCACTTTCCATACCCCACCACTTTCCATTCCCCATTCAAAGGTGGAGTTGACAACTTCAACTGCTGATTTTTGACTACACAACGGTTGGAAGGAATTTGCAACGCATACCTCCATAGGATTATGGTATTTCTTAGTGTTTAGATATGAAGAGAATTATAATTGACACGATTGCCCGGGGTACATTAGTTGGAAGGAGGTGCCATATGAGCTCAAGTTAGCTGTTTGAGTGACACTACAGGTAATGTATTTATATTTATATGTCAATTTCGATTTCGATTTCAATTACAATTTATATTTATCTATATTTGAGGGGCGGATACTAATTTTACTTTATTTCAATTCAGGGGACAGGGAATGGCCCTAAGGGTAGGCCACATATGCTCTATACTTATGTCGCTATTCGGACGAGAAGGGAAGGATAAGGAGGTGTTCCCGAGCGTCGCGGTACAAAATCTCTTTTCCATGCAAATAGTTTGTAGATTTGAGATAAAATGATGGTGATGTTGTTTCTTTTTAAATAGTTTCTTATTTGAATACATATTTGCATTATCTTTAGTTTGTTCGGATATATGATGTGTGGAACAGGTACAACGTTGCTATAACAGGTACAAATATACTGCTGGGCAGTGGCAGTGGCCATACTGCCCAGTAGTTTTTTTTTAATTCTTCCCAGAATTGTCACGGTCATTGACCGTGACATGTCCGTGACAAAATTGACACGGGCGTGTCACGGCCAATGACCGTGACAATTTTTTTAAAAAGGGTCACGACTTTGTCACGGTCATTGACCTTGACACGACCGTGACACAAAACGCGAGTTTTGTGTCAAGGTCAATGACCGTGACACGATCGTGACAAAAAAAGTTATCTCGCCTCGAAATGTCACGGTCATTGACCTTGACAAGGTGAATTTGTCAAGGTCAATGACCTTGACAAATGGGCAGATTTGGTGTAGTGATTTCTATTCTTAACTATGTATGATGTGGTCTTATACCCTCATATATGTAATGCTTGAAATTAATAAATTATGGGTTTGATCTATTATCTAATTTATAATTGCTTTTATATCCGATAAATGTACTAGGGTTTGGGGGATTGTATTCCAACCTTATCGCACTTTCATATTAATTAATCCGTATTTTATTTGTTTTAATTAGGTTTAGTTAACTTATTTTGTTTCCCCCTTTTTCCTTTCTCACCCCATCATCATCTTTTACACTTTATTTTTGAAGTAATAAATCAATTAAAATCTATCAAACATTCCCTGTGGATTCGATACCCAGACTAGCCGCTATACTCCATAAGAGTGTAGTTAAAGTTTAGATTTTTTTTGTATTGTGGTTCGGAAGTCGATAACAACGATTAGCATATTTACATGGACGCTCGGTTTTTTCTTCGATCAGTCCTAAAATTTTTCCTCGACCCTCAAAATTGGTTGCTCCCATTCAAGGTCCTCATAATTAACCTCAGCCCGCAGAATTGGTTATCCCCAGTAATACCTTAGGTCTTCAAAAATGACCTCGACCCTTTGAATTTGTCATCCTCATCCCTTTAGGTCCGCAGAATCGACCTCCTTCCCAAAACATCATGTGGTGTCTATTAGATTAATTTCACTTGTTCAAAGATCATCCGTCAAGGAGAATTGCAGACACCATATTCTAGGACCCCTTAATTCACTCCTCAAGTCCGTAGCATTTCGTCCATTCACTACAAACCCTAGGTCATACCACGTGTACCGATCTATATGCCATCGACCACTCTCGGGCCCCGTTTGACTTCGATCAACTCTATCGTTGGAGCAAAAGCTCAATAAATCTTCAAAGGACTCTGAATACCCTTTCCAACGGTCCACCCCATGCAAGAATCAACCTTACGGTTCGGAAGAATGAACCATTTTACTATCGAAAATCGATTTAGAGGTCACTAGGCGCTCCCGGGCCCCGATTTGACTCCAATCAACTTCATCATAAGAGCAAAAGTTCTTTAGATATTTGAAGGGTATTAAAATCCCTTTCCAACGGCCAACCCCGTGTGCAAAATCATAAAACTATTTGGACGAATGATTCATTTTTCTTCGATAATTGATCTGGGGGCCACCGAGCGCTCCTGGGCTCTGTTTGAACAAGGATAACTTTTCAGATCGAACGATACTGAATGAATCCTTGAAGGGCACCGAATACCCTTTTCAATGGTTCACCCCGTGCACGAATCATCCTTATGCTACGGATAAATGACCCAATTTATTGTTATATTGTCTAAGTACCTCGCATAACCTTTCTAACGGTCCACCCCATGCACGATTCTGACATACGGTTTGGATGAACGATACATTACTGTTCGATGATCTCCCGTCTAAAGGACCGATGAGCGCTTTTGAGCCCCGTTTGACTCAAAGTCAACTCCCAGACTGGGGAGCGGCCCAAAAGACTATTAAATTTTTCTGAATTTCCTTTCTAACTGTATACCTTGTGCACAATTTGGATTTACAAATTGCGTTCTATGATCATTTTTTTGAAAACATTTGCAGGAGACTATCGTTTGGCCGGTCCGTTTTCCTGCCTATCGATAGTGTGTCTAGGGTTGCCCGCTGATTGGATGGGCTAGGGGTATGTCGATCGGTAGTCCCCTACCCTATATCATGAGGGCATGATATCACTCTCAGGGCAGACCTCAGATCCATCAATGTCAGTGATCTCAGTAACATTCTCTTGTAATTAGTGAAGTTTCCTTGTGTGAAATTCCCTTCTATCTTTAATTACCATTATTTTCACACCCAATTTAGCTAAATCACATTCTCTCTCATTCAATATTCATCACAACATTCAAGGGAGCTCATCGAGGATAAAGTTCAAGACTCAATTCTCCAAAGAAGGTCTAAAAGCCCTTCTTTCTCTCTTTATATTATTTATTTTCGCATTAGTTATATAAATTCTTAATCTAGATTTTACGTTAGTTCATACACATTAATACCTCATCCTTTATTAGTTATATTTCACATTCGTTATTTTTCTATAAAAAACACAAAACAAAGAAAAAATGGGTTACACCTACAAATTCCAACGGAATTATTCACTTCATTTTCTCAAAACTAATATACTTTTTCTACACACACACACACACATATAATAAACTCCCGTTTGAATCTATGGAATAAACCCCACCCTTATGGCGCATGCGAGCTACGTGGACTTTGATGCCTTTATAGGTTACGTAGGCGTTTCGGGTTAAAGCCCGAGACTCGAGTCCAATATTTTCCAATTTTCCATTTTTCTAATTTTCCAATTTTTACATTTTCATCTATTTTCCATATATATTACTCGTATATACTTCATACTTGTGAGTCATATTGGCATTTTATCTAGCACACATTATCGTTTCGTCATAACGACTAATATCTCGATAAACGCATACATCGTGTTTTCTAAATATTATTTTGGGAACATTCCTATGGATGACCTCACTTTATCTTTTCCATGATATGAGTTGGGCAATTCCGATCTCCATTTATATATACACGCACACACACTTCATGGAGAAATTAAGGAAAATAGTAACACAAGCCCATGAGAGACCGAAAGGGCGGGATGGGTGCCTAACACCTTTATATTCCATAATTTAGCCCCCGAACCTCGGAACTATTGATTTCATAAGCATCTGTTTGTCTTTGATGCCATTCTCACGAGGCGTTGACATGTTCTTTTGCCTGTTTTGTGCAAAATAGGTTGTTGACTTCATCTCTTTACATCACCCCACACTGATGACTTCCGGAGAGCTCTAGAGGAAGATGGCGCGAGACCTTCTCCCCTGGAAAGGGAGATATAGGGATGGCCACACCCATTATTCTTATTTTATGTTTAAACTCAACAAAACATTCTCTAAACTTATTTATACATTTAACATCAAAATACTACAAGTTTATATGCATGAGAAGATGGATTTTAAACCCCAAAATCCTACTAGATGGTTTAAACATATTTATCATCATGGAAAGTCATTATACTTGGAAAAATACATTTTTAAGGCACAAAGGACATTTTTATTTCTTCAATCTCAACAAATTTCCTTTTTTATAAAATAATCATTTTACAAGAGACATTATTTCACCAATGTTTATCCAAATATGACATTATCTTCAAACATTTTATTTCATAAAATGTTTATCACCAATACTTCTAGAATTGTAATTTTTCATAAAAATACCATCTCATTGGTGAAATATTGTTTTTCATTAGCATTTCTAGAAAATACACAATTGTCAAAAAATACCCACTTTATTATTTCAAAACCCTGAAATCAGTATCCATTCCTTATTTTTAATAAAAATAATATTTTTCAACATTTGTATTCCATAAAAGTGTTTATTTTTTTGTACACAACAAGTATACCATTAAACTAAATACACCTATTCAAATAGTCTAAATACAATACTATAATGCAAAAATGGAATTATTACACTAAGAGTAAGGTTTACCCACCTCTAATGGCTTCAATGGTGGTGTTGGTGTAGGAGGAGCGACCCCCACCTCCTAAGGTGGCCTCAAGGGGTACCAATGCATACTCCAAAGTGCAATGTTAAGAACTCCCTTCAACTCTAATAAAACCCACCTTTTTCTTCTCCAAAATCCTCCAATACTCTTCCCAAAATTCAAACCCTTTTTTGACCATGGTGGAAAATGGGTATTTTTGGTTCAAATATGGTGGAACACACTCTAAAAATGGTTGTTTATGGTTGGTGTAGGGTGGAGGAGTGGTGTCTTGGTGGTGGGTGGTGGTGGAACACCACCCACCCCTCTCTATCTCTCTCACTCTCTCTCTATCATTCTTCCATCTTCTCCCAACACAAATAAATTCCAAATAACCCAAACAACACATTATAAAACACCCCTTAAGCCCAAAAATCCCATTTTATCCTTGTCGATATGATCTAGGCACGACAACACATAAAATCAACGTTCCAAATTATGACAGCACACAAGGGCAATCTAATCTAAAAACTCGACCAACGTCCTTCATTATATGGATCGCGTGACCCTTTGCATGACCTGCTACTATAAACCAGTAGCACGTCATTATAAGCCCTGCTTTTGACGACCTTTCTAACAACCCATCTCGCGACGTGTGTACTATCATTCGAATGACCTCTTATGCCATTTGAAAAGCCCTCTTTCTTTTTCTTCTTATTCTATCTAATTTTTACCTATAAATCTTCCATATATATAATTAACACCTCCTCAATTATAACCAATATATAATTTAATTAATTTATTGGGTTAGGATATTACACCTCAATATTTTGTTCAGATCTTTACTTAGAAATTTTATGTTGTACTAACTTTTTCATTCCGCACTTGACTTACAGTTCTTGGTGGACTTTTTCAATATTGTAGATAGAAGGACCGACCAGGACAAATCCAACATTGAACTTAACAAAGCCTTGTCTAAGTTTAACAATTCTTTGAAGGTTACCAAAAAGGCCTATGGGGTCGAGAAAAAGGCTAAATAACTGGAGCTAACCAAGTCGAGATCCACAATTGAGCAGTTGGTGAAAGCTTCCAAAGAGTCTTCTCAAACCTTATTTGAGGCCCTAGAAGCCATGTACAAGGCTCATGGCCAAGGGTGGGGCGGAATCTTCCACCAACCTAAGAAATATGTGAACTGTATCCATAAGTATAATTTTGATAAAGGTTGGTATGGGGCATTAGCCAAGGTAGGAATCCTTTACGAGTATAAACTCTTTAATGAGCATAATATAGGTTCACCTCTAAACCTTGATGAAGACGAGGGTAAAGTTATTGAGGTTTTGCCAGGATAAGGAAAGTATCGAACAAGCAAAGGAGGCCGCAGATCAAAGCAAGTATGCATCGAATCTTGATCATGCACCATAGATAAAGAAGGTCATGCTAGTTAGATTAGTTTAGGAATTCTTGTACTTTGTTTTGATTGTGTTTTAGTCATTTTCTTTGCAGGGGATTGGCCACTTTTGTACTTTAATGAAGAGATTCATTATTTTGGCTTTATTTGTAACTTTTTAATGATTTCATATTACTCATGTATGCTTGGTCTGCTAATTTTTAAAATATCTTTTTATTTTTTATCTTTATTCTAAGAACAACTTAGTACTGGTGCTAATAGCTTAGATAAGAGAAGACTTGGATCTCGTCCGTGGTCGGGATGCCCCTGGCCGAGCACGTGAGGCATTTTTGTCTCTTTGACAACAACTTCAGAAATTGACAAGTGCTTACGGTAAGTAGACCCATTTGGTGGAATCCCTCCAAGCCGAGATCAAGGACATTGGAGATATTGTAGGTATGTTTCAAGATGACAATAGTTCTACAAGAGAGAAGCTTTATGGAGCCAAATAAACCTTTAATGAGGATCAATCGACCAATAGATGATGATAGATACCTTTGTCCCGTCACATATAAGCGAGACATCTTTCTCCACGTCCAAACCCTCAGACATGACACATCTATTTTGGACAATACTGAGCGGCTTCAAATTTTGTGCACACATTCTCTGCTTGGAGAGACAGAAGATCGTAGGATTAACTGTTACATCAATGGCCTACATGGGTATATTTAGCAGGACCGGACTTTGCATGATATTTCCACCTTTGCAAAGGCATTGGAGTATGCCACGAAGGTAGATGCATATTATCAGACAACTCCCCCTACTCGTTCGTGCACTACTACTTCTGCCCCACATACTCTCTTCAATACTCCAACTTTCTCTACTTTAATAGCGGCACCAGCCACTAATACCTCTCCTCCCTCATCTTCGTATCCGGTGACATTCAAATCTTACAATGTGGGGTAGTAGGTCATAGTGCTTCAAAGTCTTCCTTGCCACGTCGCCATGCTTTACTTACTCCAGGAGGCCCCGAGTACCTAGATGATACCGATGATGCCGCACCCTAACATTCTCCCATCACCATTCTAGAAGGTCATATCGATGGCATTTTCCTTTGAATTTGAGGACAAACTCTTTTTCATGGAGGGGAGAATGATGTAAAGGAGAGGACACTTTTATCATTTTTAAGCATTTGTGGCATTTTTGTTACTTTCCTTATTCTTATGTATTTTATTTTAGTTGTTCTTTTCTTGGTATTATAGGAATAAGTAATAAAGGCTAATAACGGCATAATTATAATTATGAGCATTTCTTGATGCCCAAGTTACTTCCACCTATAAATATCTCTTTTGTAGCCTCATTTGGGTCATTCTACCATTTTGAGATTTAATAAAGAGATTTGAGACAAGAGTTTTCTTCTTCTTATTTTCCATTTGACGCTCATTTACATCAATTACCATGCATCATATATTTCCCCTAAATATGGTCACTAAAAAATAGACAAGAGAGTCACTGAAAATAAATAAGGGGAGAAGGAAATAAACAAATCCAAAACAAAGAATAAGCGTGTGTGGGGTGTTTGTGTGTGTGTGAGTGAGTGAGAGAGAGAGAGAGTTGGGTTTGTGAGAAATGAAAGGAGATTCTTGAATACAAACTAAACTTAGATGAATCATAAATCTGAAAAAAAATCATATTACAAATGAAGGAACAATCTTTTTAGGAAAGAAAATAGTTTAACAATTTTTTAGTAAAAACCGAACTTCTAACTTTTGGAAACCCAACTTCTCGCTGACCTTGAAATCTCCGACAACCACCACCTCTACTTCCCTATCGCCTCCATTGACAACCACCACTTCTTCCACCACCATCTTCCCCTTTCTCGCATTTGTTTGTCACTACTTCCTTATTTCCCTCACTTACTGCAATTACATCATGAGAACTGCTTATTTATAAGCTACCTTGTAACTAACTATACAACTGGCTATAACTAACTAAAAAAACAAACAAACTAACTGAATTAATAACTACTAATTTAACTAATCGATGCTATTCACTACTCCCCCTCAAGATGCACTATACAAATTCTTAATTTCCATCTTAATCATTAACTCCTTGAACTGATTTGTATGTAAGGCCTTAGTTAACACATATGCAAGATGGTTCTTGGTAGACACATGTAAAGTCTTCAACAAGCCTGCTTGAATCTTCTCTCTAACTAGATGGCAATCAATTTTTATGTGTTTTGTTCTCTCATGAAACACTGGATTAGCAACAATATGAAGAGCACCCTTATTGTCACAGTAAAAAATTGCTGGTTTTGAATGAATTATTCCAATTCCCTTTAAAAGAGATAGAAGCCATGTCAATTCACATGTAGCATTGGCCATGGCTTTATATTTAGCTTCAGCTGATGATCTAGATACGGTAGTCTGCTTCTTGGATCTCCATGACACAAGAGAGTCTCCTAAAAACACACAAAAACCTGTAATGGATCTCCTAGTATCAGGGTATGTAGCCCAATCAGCATCTGTAAACACTTTGAACTGCATAACTGGGCACTTTGATTCAGCATAGGCTTCTAGTTGCACAATTGAATTTTTAGGAAAGAATAAACCTTGTCCTGGAGTTCCTTTAATGTATCGAAGTATTCTTTGCACTGCTTCCATATGGGGGATCCTTGGTTCAGCAAGAAACTGACTTAATCTAATGACAGAGTATGAGAGGTCAGGCCTAGATTTGGAAATTTCCCAATAATTCTTCTATATAAAGAGGCATATTCAATAGGATCTCCCTCATCTTTACAGAGTTTTAGATTTGGTTCCATAGGTGTGCTGGCAAATTTACTTCCCAAATATCCTACATCAGTAAGAAGTTATAAAGCATATGATCTCTGACATAGAGAAATGCTTTAGTTGATCTGGAAACCTCAAGACCAAGAAAGAACCTTAAAGGTCATAAATCTTTACGTTTGAATTTTGCATCCAGAGTGACTTTTAATTTTTGTACAGCAGCTTCATCATTTCTAGCAATTACTATGTCATCAACATAGACAAGTAATGACATGAAACTAGTTCCAACTCTCCTTATAAACAAGGAATGATCATTAGCTGATTGTTTAAAACCTTGCTCAATCAGAGAGTTGCTAAATTTTGCAAACCATTGTCTAAAAGCTTTCTTTAATCCATATAATGATTTGTGCAACTTCCAAACTGAATTAGATGGTAGAGACTTCTCCCCCTTAGGACTATACCCTAGAGGGATGGTCATATACACTTCTTCATTTAAATCACCATGTAGAAAATCATTATTAACATCTAATTGGTGGAGATGCCAACCATGAACTGATGCTAATGCTAACAAAAGTTTTATAGTTACAAGCTTTGCAACTGGAGAAAATGTATCAAAATAATATATTCCTTCTTTTTTAGTATAACCCTTTGCAACTAATCTGGCCTTATACCTCTCAATTGAACCATCAGCTCTAAATGTTACTTTATAAACCCATTTACATCCAATGTCATGATGCCCTGCAGGAAGGGGAATAATGGATCAGGTGTGATTGGATTCCAAAGCCTTAAGCTCTTCTATCATAGCATGTACCCATTCTTCTTTGTCACTGGCTTGAGCATAAGATTGGGGTTCAAACACTCCAGTGATGGCCATGACTACAGCCTTGTAAGGATGATTCAACTTGCTATAGTCAAGGACATTTAATAAAGGATGAGTAGTAGAAGAGGTGGTGTTATTAACAATCATTCCACAGTGATAATCTCTGAGATAGTTGGGAGATTTAACTATTCTGTGAGATCTAGTTACAACTGTGGGAGTATTAGAAGAAGATCTAGAATGTGATGAATTATTTTTGCTAATTTGTTGAGATTCAGAAGTAGTTGAAATCTCTTCTTGAATAGGCAAAGGCAACACACTATTTGACATGAATTCTAGAATAGATTGTGTGGAGGTGGGATTTGCAAAAGGATAAAGTCGTTCATAAAACTTAACATCTCTACAAATCAGGATTTGATTGGTTTCAAGGTCAAGTAACTTATAGGCTTTCATTCCTGGAGGATAACCAATGAAAACACAGGCTCTAGCTCTAGGAGAGAATTTGTTTATGCTACTAAGTAGAGTGGAGGCATAACAAAGACAACCAAAACTCTTTAAATACTCATAGTTTGGTATCTTGTTGTGAATAATCTCATAAGGTGTTTTGTTAAGTAAAAGAGGATATGGCAGCCTATTAATCAAATAGGTTGCAGTGATAATAGATTCAGTCCAATAGACAAGAGATAAGCCAGATTGAAACATCAATGATCTAGCAACATTTATAAGATGTTGGTGCTTTCTTTCAACCACAGAATTTTGCTGAGGTCTATCAACACAAGAATGATAATGAATGACTCCTCTAGACTTGTAAAACTTTGTAATGTTTAATTCCCTTGCATTATCTGATCTGACTCCTTTGATCCTCTAACCATATTGAGTATATACCATTTCAAAGAAATTTGGGATTGCCTGTTGAACATCAGCCTTACTTTTCAACAAAAACACCCAAGTGAATCGAGAACAATCATCAACAATAGTTAAGACGTATTTATATCCATCATAACTAATGACATGAAAAGGGCCCCAAACATCCACATGAATTAGATCAAACACTTTAGAATATAAACTGTTACTAGATGGAAATGGTAATCTCTTCTGTTTAGCTAGGGGACAAATATAACAATGAGAATCTTCATTTGATCTATTATGAAAAATCAACAGCTTGTTCAAAGATTGATTTATTACAAATGAAGGATGGCCTAATCTAGCATGCCATTTTTGTCATTTGACACAGTGTTGAAGGCTGCATAGTCTTGAATCTTGACTTCTTTATATTTCTTTAATCCATCTTGCTTCAAAAAATATAGGTTTACATGTCTTTCACCCATCCCAATCTGAGAAGTCTTGCCCTGGATAACACAATGAAGAGCATTAAATTCCAAAACACAAGGAGTGTCTTTAGTGAGTGCACTAATAGATATGAAATTGTATTGGAATTGAGGGATATAAAACACCCCATGGAGAAGCAAATGATCATTAAGTTTCATAGTGCCAACTTGTTGTATCTTAACTTGTTGACCAGTAGGAAGAGTGACATGAGAAGCCATGATATGGGGCTTAAAAGAAGTAAAAAGATTCAAATCATGGCACACATGGTGAGTGGCTCCACTGTCAAAAATCCATGAATGAGTGGGAATAGAGGGGAAATTACCAGTGAAATTAGAAACAACTAGTGGCTGTTCTTGAGATACATTGTTCTGATTTTGAAGATGATTGCTTAGAAGAGAAATGATTTGTTGACATTGGTTTGAGGATAACATCGATGACAAATCAGAATTGGAATCTTCAAGTTGATTTTGGGAAAAGGAAGTTTGATTAACAATTGGCTTCATATGCTTGTTTCGTAGATCATTTGTCATGCCATGATCTTTGTAGCCAGGAGGAAAACCATGAAGAACATAGCCTTTCTCCATAGTATGCCAACTCCTTTTGCAATGAGTACAAAATGGTCTATCCATTTTGTTCCTATTTCCAGAATTATAGTTAGATGAGATGGTGGCAGTAGCTGTGGGTTGTAAAATAGGTCCTGTGGCAATGGATCTTTGCCTCTCTTCTTGGACAACAAAAGAGAAGACCTTGTTTATATGTGGTAATGGATCTACCATGAGGATTTAGGCTCTAATCGAACTGTATGACTCATTTAGACCCATCAAGAATTGAAGTACTTGATCTTGTTGCTGATAATCCATGAATTCCTTCGTACTTCCACAATTACAAATTGCAAGTGGTCTGAATTCTTTAAATTCATCCCATAGAGCTTTCATCGTGGTGTAGTAACTGCTAACATCATTTTCACCTTGCACAAAATTGTTCAGCATTTGTTTGATTTCAAATATACGTGGCCCATTGCTTTGATGATACCTATCATAAAGGTCAATCCACATTTCAGCAGCATTATCCAAATACATAACATTTTCTGCTATGTCTTTTGAAAGAGAATGAATAATCCAAGACATAAACATGCTGTTACATCTGGACCAACAACTATAAATAACATCATCAATGGCCGGTTGAATCAGGGTTCCATCAACAAACCCTAGTTTGTTCTTGGCCACTAGAGCCATGTTCATAGACCTCTTTCAAGAATTGTAATTAGTTCCAATCAGATGAGATAAAACCAAATTTAATCCTGGATGATCACCATTACTCAAATAGAAAGGACTATTTGAATAATCAAGAATAGATCGATTTGGTATTTCTAGATTTGCAAATCTATTGAAAATGTTTCCACCTCCTGGAGCAACATTGCCTCCATTATTGCCCCCTCGACCAACTGCTTGACCATGAGTCATGATGAGGAAGAAAAGAGAGGATATATGTTTGTAAGAGAAATCAGAGATTGAAACTCAAGCATGAGATTTTCTCTGATACCATATTACTGAACATAGAAAAAAACAGAGTAGAAAAATAGAAGAAATGAACAATTAATTTCTCGTTCAAAACTTACTGCAATTACATCATGAGAACTGCTTATTTATAAGCTACCTTGTAACTAACTATACAGCTGGCTATAACTAACTAAACAAACAAACAAACTAACTGAATTGATAACTACTAATCTAAATAATCGATGTTGTTTAATACCCTTTCCTCTTTGAGCTTGTGTTTTGTCGAATTCATACTTAGAAGCCTCCTTAAAATTCACCTTTGTCGTCGATCATAACTCCCTCATCTTCGTCATCGACCACTAGTCCCTCATCTTTGCCTCGATGACTGGTCCTTCTCCGACAACCCCTTATCCAAGTTTTCTTTGTTTTAGTCTCATTTCTAAAGTTTTGTTAGTCTTCCATCCCATGTGGTTTTTAAATTGTTTTAAGTCTCATAATCGTCTAAAACTTCCCACAACTTCCATATAACCTCTTATAACCACTCATGTCTCTTTTTGTAGAAAATGACAATTGTAAAAATATAGGACCAACAACAAAAAAATAGTGACATGAAATTAAACACACATATATTAAAAAAAGTAGGACTAAAAACTTGTAATCTCGATTTTTAATGGTCAATAACGGAATCCGTCTAAATGGGTGTCAAAGTCCAAGAACTAAAAATTATGAGTGTTAGACTCAATAAGAAAAAATAAATGAGTGACAAACCCCAAATAACCTTAAATATAATAGACAATTAAGGTAAAGGTCATGTTCCTTCCTATATTTAGATTTTTTGGACAATGCTTTTCAAGTTTATAAATTTAGTCCCTGTGGTACAATAGCATTTATATATCTAGTTCCTGTGGTACAATTGCCTTAATTTTTTTGGTCCGTGCCAGCGACACCATTTTTCAACATTTTTCATGGTGTTTTTAGAATAGGGACTAAATTTATAAAATTATATGAAGTGTCCTATTTTTATACACTTTAAACATTACGAGGACCTTTTCCCAAAATCCTCTAAATATAAAAACTTGTGTGTATGGTGCTCATCCTCTTCCTTTTTCGTTCCATATTTATACGCATCTCCCCTTTCTCTGTGATGAATTACTCAAGGCTAGAAATTTATATATAGTTGTAGCCAAGGATAAGCCAAACGGGTTACATATATTTGATATTTGACATAATTGTGAGAGGGATGGATTTCAACAAACATTGCAAGCATGAGAGATAAGATATGTTATTATATAAAGAACATCAGATCAAATATATTTAAAAGATAACGAGTTTTAGCATCCGAAAACCAAATCACCAGGTTGTGAGAACATCTCAGATCTGAAGTCTTTCCAGCAAGCGGTGATGACCTCTTAATAACGCCGCTCCCAAACAAGAAAAAACCCAAAGTGTTCCCAGCTATCGCCGCTAAAAATACACCCCCATTGAAAGACATTACAGCCAACATCATGATCACGATCCAAAAATAAAACGCGACGTTGCATTAAGTCATATTTTTTTCATACCATTGACGCGAACCATTTCTTACTATTTTAAAAATAATCTTTTTACTATATTTAATAAAGTGTTCCGTGCCAGCGGTATGAAAAAAATGATTTGCGCCACATAAATGGTCCACACCACATACCGTTGGCGCGAACCATTTTTTTCACCATTTTTTTAAATATAGTAAAGTGATTATTTTTAAAATAGTAAAAAATTGTCCGCGCCAATGGTATGAAAAAAATACGACTCAATGCCACGTCGCGTTTTATTTATCGTAATCATGTTTGTTAAAATCGGTGCTATCTCAGCTTCCACATCAGCCGGTGTAGGCAACCGGTATGTTCAAACCGGTGCAAGAAGCATTTCTCCACTTTTATAGGAGTCGTCTTTCGTTTTAGGTAAAAATAAGATTTTGAGGCGTGTCGTGTCATTTTTATTTTGGTCGGGTTTGCGTTTCGTTACAAAAAATAACATATATTATGGCATGTCACTTTTTCTTGGTTCGTGTTCGTGTTTGGTAAAAAATAATATTTCATGTTGTGTCGTATCAGTTTTATTAGAATTGTGTTCGTGTTCGGTTAAAAAAGGATTCGTGTCGAGTTGAGTTGTGTTGCTTTTATTTGGTTAGTGGACCTTCGATCCTTACTTGTGCCAATATGTGGTTAGCTCACATAACATGGAAAAGAGATGAGAAAGTCGGGATGTGTTAGAAAGGGTTAGATTGACATTTATCATATTTATGATATGGATTGCAGCTCCAGAGAAATTCGGAGGAGCGCCAATAGCTATGCACGACAATTAATAACAAAATTTATCATGATCACTCCCGTACTCCTAAAATTTTCTCAAAATTGGATTTTATGAACGATTTATAAAACTTGTTGTAGGCTATATGCAATAGATTAATAATGTCATTAGTTGATATAAATTTTTTTTCATAGAAAATAATTATTTTGATTCATGTTTTGCTTTTGTAATACATTAATTGTGAATATTTTATATAAGAACAACACTGAGTCACATAACAAATGCTCTAACTCAAACCACATTTTTAGTGAAAAATATTTCTTATTCACCCACCACAGAATTGATTTCCATGAAAAATAGAAAAAGTAAGGCCACAAACTCATATATTTTTGGAGAAAGTCCTCTTAGGTCATTCACAAATAAATTTTAAAAACAAAAGGAGTTTGGATAAATTTTAAACACTTATTTCCACTAATTCTCATATTGTAGAAGTCCACGCTAGTGGCATAACAAGTGGACCTAATAGTAAATTGTCCTTAAATGTTTAAAAATTATAACCAAGGGACCTAATCGTAGATTGGCCTATATTTTTTCACTCATTTTTCAACTTCTTATCAAAATGAACTATTTTTCAAGCATTTTCCATATTTGCAATCAAACACACCCTAAATGTAATTTGTGTGCATGATCACATAAGCAAATGACAGTGGTTATTAAAGTTTTTACATTTCTTATGCACATGTTTTATCAACTTTTTTTTATGAAAATGGATTGGGTGTAGAAGTTTAATAGTTCAGGGGGTTTTGATGTAATTTACCCTAAAAAAGAATTTTTTTTTAACACCAAAAAACTTATGCAGTTCATCAAATCAGCCTGCATATAAATGTCAAAATGAGAAAATAAAAAATCAGTATAATTAAAACTACCAAAAATGAGAAAGTTACCCCAAAATAGGACCATCTACATTTATCTCTTGTTCACGTTATAAAAAATAAGTAAATCAAACGATAGATAACTGATTATAATTAAATAAAAATATATACTTCAATAATTAAACATAAACTCCACTGGCTGTTAATGTGAGTTTTGAAGATAAAATACAAAATATGATTATCCAAATCATGCGAGAAGTATGAACACTTCTAAAGCTTTACAATTTTCTTTATTAACACTCTGTTTTGAAGTCAAGTCCTTCATTTTGGTTATACTTATCTAATATATATCAACAAACTTAATATTTTTTTAATGCTGACTTTCTCTCAATATGTTTTCTTAACGCGACTTGAAAAGTGTGTCTCTAATGTGTGTGATTACGGCTCAAGTGCAAGTCAGTCCCTCAAGTAATAATCCCATAAACCGGGTGTCGAACTCAGGGATTAAGATGTAAGATATGACGACGAGTAAGATAGAAAATTAACCTTTCTGTTGACTTAGAAAAAGAAGTAAAAAATGATTGTTTGTAACTTTCCTATCAACTAATGCAATCTAATTAAACTAGTAAATGAACTACGCATGAGAGAATAACTAACTGAGTTTAAATCGATGTTAGAAAATGGAGTTAGGGCACACTCCCTCAACTGTCGATAATTACTTAGAATATAAAAACTTCAAAAACCTAATTCTCAATTCAAAGAATCATCAACTACTCTAAAAGTATTTGACATAAGCGGATTTTACCCCTCACAATATCAAATCAAAAATTATATTTGATGAGAATGACAAATTCTTGAAGATCATATTGCATCCTTAAACATTCCGGTTACCTAGAGCGAACGGAATTAAAAGACCTACAATATTTATTCTGGTAATAAATCAAGCCTTTGAATTCTTAATTAAATTTTATTCGCTTTTAAATTCATTCGTAACACCTGGGTTGGGTTCATGTACCACAAACCGCTAATATCTTAGTCGGACATGGTTACATGGGTAATAAACCAAATTCTAATGTTGCATGTGATTGAAATCGTGATGAACCTATATATAAGCATGCTTGGAGTGATTAAAATGCCATAAAATAAATAAAATATGCAAAGAAAAAGATCATGTATAAATAAAGTAGATGGAACAAACTTGATATATTAAATCTTGAACACGATCAATAAATGCATAATCTTAATGCCGAAATTCAAAACTTTGGTTCTTGCCTCCTTCTCCCTCTATTCATAGGTTAAAACTTAGTCTAATTTCAAACTACAACATTACATGGTCGTTTGTGCAAGAGTCCTAACTGAATACAACTTCTAAGAAAAAATATCAATTTGAAGGAAATTCGCGCATCAAGTGAGTCGAACCGGTTCAGGTGCATAGGCGAACCAATTTTTTGTAATACCCCGTACTTTTTTGGATACTTAAATTACATAAGTGATGTAATTTAATAAATTCAGGATTTCAAGTGAAAGAGAATTTGAGGTGTGGACTAAATATTAATTTGCGAGTTTTGGATTAATATTAATGTGTGTTACGTTTACTTACGTGAATAAGTAAATAAAGTTAAATCATTTTTATATCAGGTCAGGTTGGGCAAAGCGACCGGGAGCAATATTTTATTCGGAGAAGTACGTCTGAAGTCGTATTGGATTTAAAAAGGTGAATTTCTGATAAGTGACTCGGATGGGAATTTCGAGTGCACGGTTGGGTTCGGAAGGGCCGAGATATTCAGAATAGAGTAACCGGGGGGTAGTGTTTGGGTTTTGAGGACTTTTTGGACTAGTAGGGACTCACATTTGTGTATACGAGTCAATTTTGGGTTTAATAAGGGATAACCCTTATTTCTTTCTTATAAGGGCACACGAAAAAGAGAGAAAGAAGGAAAAGAAAGAGAGAAAAGAAGAAATAAGATAAGGAAAGAAGAAAAGGGGAGAAAGAGGAGCTTGGGCCAAACTCCGGCGAATTTCCGTCACGAGGTCGTCGGATTTATCCAACGAGGCAAGTGTATACCTTGCTTTAATTATTTATGTGTGTTTATTGTTCATATCATAATTGGTGTAAAACTACAAGATTTTTAGGTTGGGATGCTTGCATAAAATGGGTTTTGAGAGATGATTCCATATGAACTTCATGTGATAATGTTACCATCTGAAATTTGAGCTTGAAACCATGTTAAGGGTGTAAAATTTGGTGAGAAATTGGAAGATATGTGTAATGTAGAATTAACTGGATTTAGGGTTTAAATCTTGTTAAATTTGATGAATCCCATTAAGTAATTGATATGTTGGTTAAATTATATCGTGTAGATGATTATTTTGATGTTTGATGATGTAGAAACCATAATACTTTTGTTGGTTGAGGTTGGAAGAAGGAGGAGATTGGACAATAAGGTGAATAGTAACACAACGTCATTTTCGAATAGATTCGGTTTTGGGTGAATCGATTCGGTTCTAAGTGAATCGATTCGAACCTGTTACTTTGGAATCTTTTCTTAGTTTTAAATGATTGGAGAATAATAATTTTTTATTGGAGATAAATGTTAAAGAATCCTATATAGTGTGTTAGGACTCCTAATGATTATATGGGTGTTATACGAACCTTGGGTTAGTTGAAAAATGAATTCAGGTTATGAACTTTAAGTGTGTTTGAGATGAGCGAAACTCGATAAATTATTTCGGCGGCTTTAAATATATATATTTATGAGGGTATAATATATATATGTCGATTATATGTGAGTTAATCCAAATGTGCGAGTAGGATGAAATTAGAATATTAGTTAGATGTGGTACGCTAATATTCAGATGAAATAAATGCGATATTTGTACCATATGTGAGTGAATACTTATGAAATTAATATAAGTTGTGTGTACACTTATAAATTATTATGAATTGATATATTCAGGATTATAGGCTAATGCCATGTGAGATAGGCAGAAATAGCCGATATTGATATATTTATGTGGAACATAGCCCTCCAGTTCTATTATGGGAAGTTGCACGATGCGGGTGAATCCCCTGAATTGAGGAGCAGGGTGAGTATAACCTCAGGTCATAGTCATCCAGTTAGTATATAGTGTGATTTTATTCGGGGGAGACGTTTTGGGTATGATTCAGTCACACTTTCAGGTGAGGAACTATGACCGCTTCCCCTACGTTTGTGTTATTTAAGGTTCGGTGTGAGATTCCGACCTGGTTGCCCGGGAGAATGTTTGAGAAATTCCCTGGAGGATGATATCATTCTAGAGATTGCATCCATTGAGTTATATCTCTAAGGTATGGTTGATATACTTATATAATGTGTGATATATATATATATATATATATGAGATGTGAAAACATATATGCATACATGGACTAAGATAAAGAATGAAATGTGAGATAAATTTTGGATCATCCAAGAGTATAAAATCCGAAATAACATATAGGATATATGTATATAAGATGAGAATATTATATACGAGATAAGTAACACTAAAATGTGAATAGTGCAATAATTAGTGAAGGTTATTCATAATGAATGGATATATGATAAGCAAGAAATTATAAGGTATAAGCTCAGGTGAAAGCTTGGAATAATGTATGCGGGGCATGAGATAATATTTGGGTATTTAGAACCTCGGTGAGATGCTAGTTAGGCTGGGTAGCGTAAATAGGATGTTTAAAATACATGCGTTAGGTGTGCACTGTTAGATGAGAGGTGAGGGGTAATCTCATGTGAGTGTGACACCAATTTAAATATGAAGAATATCATATTTTTGATATTAAAGTATTTTAAACACTTGCTAATTTTTTTTATAACTCGGGCTCTGCCCGTACCTATTTTTCCCTTTTCTCCTTATTTATTATACTTTTTAGGTGTTTAGACACAGGGATGCCTGGATGACTATTTCTTTCGAGTCAAACATTGTTGCCGCAGCTGTGGATGTGGGCAGGATATTGTATAGACACTTCCACCGTTGTGATCTAGATATGAGGTATTGTAATTTATTGAGACACCCTGCCTAATTAAATACCGGGCGATCACTCCTTTATTAAATTAAAATCAAGGTGAACAGTTGGTTCATTCTTAGCATCACTGTCGTAAAAATAACTTTTTCCAAATTAACACCGTAATTAATTAAGCTAAGTGTCAAAACCATGTTTCAACATTTCTGACCAATTTTATTTTTAAAGGAAAATTATTTATTTAATTAGTAACAACATTTACAATGAGTAAGAATCATACAACAGTTATCCTGGGACATAATCCAATTACTTTAAACATTCAACATCCAAAATCCCAACATTTAAAACTTAAAGTAAAACATACATGCTGAATAAATCCCAAAGTAACGGTACTAGAAATAACTGAAATATAAATGTCCCAATAAAACAGATAAATAGTGGAAAGGGCGACACATGCCCAATAACTGAGAATGATAGAAGAGGAATCAAGTAAATGAAATCGTCTAAGCAAGTGGCCTGCAACTCCCACCTAAGCTGCAGCACGTTCCTCCCAAGGGATCCTAAGTAAGACGCCCCTGTGGCTGGGCACCTATAATACATACATATATCTAAAAGAAAGAGAGAGAGAGAGAAAAAAAAATTGGTCAGAGCCCGATAGTGTATATGATTTAAAAATTGTTTAGCAAGTATTTAAATTGATACAGGCCAATGCAACAACATATTAGTACGACCCTCTCTTGAGAAATTCTCACCTATCTTCTAATGTGCACACCTATCGCACTAACCTTCCCAATGGTCTATCTCATCATATAACACGCTATCCTTTCCCAATGGTTTAACTTATGTTAGATTATTCGCAGGATTCAAAATTTAACGATTTAATTGTTTGAAAAGAATATTTCAATTAGTAACCAAAGTTCTCATTTTAACTTTATAAATCAATAAAGTTTTCCAGTGTCATATTATACTTTCTCAAAACAAGTATTTACAATTTGAGTCATCAACCATGTCCTACATATCAAATCACAGTAGGCAGTTCCAGATTTCAGAATTTCATATATATATTAACTACTCGTATAATATATATATTATAACAGCACCCCAAATAAACTATGGTGCGGGCATACTCTACTATCCAAAGCCCCATATCACTCATATTAAGGGGAATACATTCGGAATCACTCTCGAATTGTATTAACATACATACACAAACAATATTGAGGCGAAGAATAGATTCCAAGTCTCTAAGAGGATGGCACATGCCTGCGTCTCTTAGGACCGTCTGAAATATCACATCGATAGCCTGTACCAAGTGTATCTATCTTCTAGGGTACAAGTCAATATCCCCCATAAAGGTCCCATCGAGATAAGACTGTCCCAGCGCGGTAACCTCAGGGATAGCAAGTAGCGTGGGCATGATTTTCACACATAAATAGTATATGCATACACAATCATATAACTATACTAATATTACCATAACAATATTAGGTATATCTCAAATCCCATAGTTACGACATTTATCCTTATTTTCACATTATTGGTATCGCGTATAAGGGTTCGTCTCTAACCTTAATTCGAAGGATTCTTCCATCTTATTACGTAACTCACATGGACTCTATCTTCCCAAGTATAAAATTCAGTAGGTGTCCTTTTTATGTTCCAACGTAACCCTCTTATGTATCCCCCCCTTTAATACATAAATTCATCGACCCTTAAGTAATTATCCCCAAAAATACAATTCTCATCTCATATTAAAAGTCCCAAAATTATTCATATGTCCTACTGATCTTCCCTATCTCCCAAAACACTTTATTAAGGATGTCCAAGAATTATTTCACGATAAATTGAATTTAACTCATTTAAAAAGTGAAATAGGAGTCTGCCAGGAGGGGTCAATCGATCGAGGTCTGGGGCTCGATCGATCGAACCTTCGATCGATTGAACCTTCGATCGATCGAACCTTCGATCGATCGAAGCTCTAGGCTCGATCGATCGATCAAGCAGGTCTGCGAAATCTACAGAATTGCAGTTACGGGTTTCATCTTCTAACTTACACCAAATCCATATTTTACAATCCCAAACGTCTCAAAATTTGTACTACTAACATCCTAACATGATATTATACATTTCCTACGTAAAGCATGTAGATTTCTACTATTAAACATGGATTAAGAAGCCCAAATTCATATAAAACTTCAAGAACCCTAAAATTTCATTAACATGGTTCTAATCCATCTTTTCCAGAATTTTCTTCTTATAAACATCATAATTTCGTGGGTAAATTCCTCTACATGGCAAGGGTTTCCAGAATTATCATTTAAACCATAACTACATGCGATTTCTATCTCAAATCTTAGGTTTTCTTCCATAAAACTCATCCTAATCATTCCTACACTAATATGAAAGATGCATCAACGAAATAAGCAAGATAAACTCTTGCCTGGGATTTTTGGTGTTCTGATTTGCAGATGTTTTTGGTGTGGTTGTGTAGCCCGTTGCGCGATCTACGTGTTGGTGGTGGTGGCGGTGCAAACGGGTGGCTTTTGGGCCTTGAATTTGCCTTGAGAGCTCTCTCCTTCCTCTCCTATGGTCGTTCTTGTGTTTGAGATTTCTAACCCTAGCTGACTAACCTAAATGGCTGATATAGATTACTGATTTTCGTGGGTTTAATTACCCAAAAAGGTGAAATGTCCAAAACGCCCTCCCGGGGTACCAATTAGGCCTAAAAACGCCCCAAGACCCAAACTTAACCCCCGGGTACACTTTACTGACTATCTCGACCCTTTCGGACGCATTGGTGCACTCAAAACCACCATACGAATGACTTATAAAATATTTACTTTTATTTGTCAATATTTAGTCCTGACGCGACACGGGCGCGTCCCGACTCAAATTTCCAAAATTGTCATTTTATTCACTCCTGACATTCAATATAACCAATAATATATATTACTTTGCTCATTAGTAATATTCAAAAAAATTTCCATAATTACTAACTCTCGTCACGTTAATAATTATAACATAATTAATTTCTGGATTTTTATTAAATAATTATCTCACATTAAATTTAATAAATCCCCAAATTAATATAGCATAAAAATACGGGGTATTGCATTTATATTCGGGAATGTTTCCCAACTGATGTCATTTGTTTTAATTTTGATATTTCTATATATGCACATTCAATATGGTTGTATAATGTTTTATCGAGAGTTATCATTTATTTATTTAGTCATTTCAATTGTCATATTAATTATATGGATGGATTTTAATACGTTTAAGTTAAAAAGATTAAAAAGTTTAAAATTTTACACCAGGCCTAATAGGTTATTAGTAATTAATTGGTTTTCGACAGTGATACTAAGAATGAACCACATGAGACTCATGTTTTAATTTCATATAGGACTGATCACCCAGTATTTTACTAGGCGGGGTGTCACAGTTTGGGGTTCGATTATAGAAAACTCTTTGCATTTTCTTCCTTCTTCTTATTTTGCTTTAAATTTCTTTCTCAACTTTGAATGCTCATACTTTCTTCATCATAACTCAAATTTGGACGTCGTTTCTTCCAGTAGTCCTATGACTTCAATCTCTTCAACTTTCTAGTTGGCTCTGCTTTCGGACTAAGACTTGAAAATTACTAAAACTCCCTTTGATCTCCTTTCTTTGGGTTCTTTCACCGTTTCGATTTCTCTCTCACACTAACTTGCATGAAATACTTGTAAAACACATGAGAGATACACAAAACACAAAACAATCGCTAAAGAGGGTTAGTAGCATAAATATGATATACATCCAAGTTAATTACAATGCATGAGATCATCAAAGGATTGAAATTATGGGAATACATATGAATCATTTATGCCTTATTAAGTCCCCTTAACTTAGAATGTTGCGCATCCTGAGCAATGTAAAAGAATAAGACGACGAGTTAAGCAAATATGTAAAAAAATTTATTGGGATAGAATACCTCTTTCACGGACAAACGATTGCATTTAGTGTATGCAACAAGCCATTAAACCCCTAGGTTACCCTAACAGGACGAGTGATGTCTCGTGAGGGTTTGCAGTGAATATACTCACAAAATTGAATTTTTGACTCAAAGAAAAATCGAAATAATTAAAGATTATACAATTTAAATTCTCCAAAAATAGTCACCGTAAATTTATATTTAATAGTCTTAATTTTTAGTGTGTGTATGAAGTCGAAAATTAAACCGCTAACTTCCACCGATTGATCTTTACGTTACTTTCTAAAAATTCGCTTTGATTCAATTTCTCACGGATGCTCTCACAAACGAATCACTCGAAATATGACTATTTTCTCTCGGTGTGCGTGATTTATAAGAGTAAATATAATTAAACACGAATTCATGCACACAAATTTTGAAGACAAACTTGATTCAGGTGAAAAGATCTCATCATCGAAATATAGTTGCTGGGAAATGGAAAACATCGCCTCTTATTCACCCTAATTAATCTCTCTTATTTTCTTTTCGTGTCTTAGGCTCTTAACGCGATAATTAATTTTGTTATTCGGACTCGGTTCGGACTTTTTCGGGTTATAAGGTGTATTGGGTAAAAAGTGTGAATGGCTTGGAAATTTGGAATTGAATTTTTTTCTTACGATGTCTGTTAGTGCCTTTTCGGGCTTTTGCTCATTTTCTCTTCTTTTTCTACTTTTTATATATTTTTTTCTTTCTATTATCTTTTTTTTCTTGCTATTTTTGTTGAGCATTATTAGATTTTTCTTGCCCCTTTTTTGTGCACCATTTGGACTTAATTGATGAATTTTTCGATTTTCAAAACTCCGGGCTTCCTAGGTTTTATTCGGGTTAATTAAACGAATTGCGAATTTTATTCGGCTCAATTGGTCTTGCAAAAAGGGGTAATTTTTTATTACTTTTTATGGATAATATTTTTGGGTAAACAAATGATGGCATAACTTCATTTATCCGAATTACTCATTATTTTACCATATACGTCTCGAGAATATATTTAATTTAGAGATATTTTTAACGCATTTTTCAAGACAAGATTTCACTCCTTTCTCGTAACCGATCAAAACGATGGAGTAGAGATCTTTAACGACTTTTTTAAATGCTAAAACGAACGTTGAGTTAACCACTAACTAGGATTGATTTAATTACTCGCAAAAGATGATAGGCTCAAAATATCACCGGGTTAATTAATCTCCAGACTTATTCACAAAGTCATCAATTTTCTCTAAATTTTCATCTTTGGTCAGTTTCGGTAAATGCATTTGATTTTTACAATTTGAGACTTCAAACAAAATTTTTTGAAAAATTTAAATTTGAATTTTTATTAATTTTGTAGGAATTTTTTTGAGTGTTTTTCGAATTTTTCAATTTTTTTGAAATTTTCTAATTTTTTTTGGGCGTTTTAAAAGTTTGTGTAGTTTCAGAAATATGCATTTGTCCCCCCCTAACTTAGACTTTTGCATTTTCCTCAATCAAAAGGACCAAAATCTAAATAAGAAAAGATAATAAGTGCGATAAGGAAAATAATCAAATACTCAAAATGTAAGATTTTTCATTAAAACCACCAAATACATACAAGGAGGAAAGATATAGCATTACATAGTTCTTTCACAAAATCAACACATGTAATATGAAGAACTACATAAAAGAATCCAACAACGAGATTGTTACTGTGGTGGTGGGTGGAACGGATGGATGCGCTCGGGTTATAGGGATCGTAAAAATATGTCGGGCGTGAGACATTTGGCCCGACTTTTAAGTGGTACATTTCGGCTTAGAGCTGAACCATCAAACTTATGTCGCGGTGATAAGATTATTGGTCTACCCGATATTCATTCACGAACCCTTCGAAATGCGCCTTTAGTGGATCGATGTGGCGAGTAATGCACTCCCCCTCCGGCTCATAATCGGGGTCCCCTTCATCATCGTATTCCTCCTCTTCGGGAACATCACCTAAATCCGTCATTGGGGTGTTGGACTTCATGTCCTCCTCATCATCAATAATAATAGGCGTCATGGGGCGGGCCACTCATATTTCACGGGAACGTCGGGTAGTGGACGTAGCCCCAATCGGTTTTGGAATTTTGACTTGCGAGTCAGGGGCTCGCACCCCGACGTCGTGTATGATGCCCACGATGAGGCACGCATATAGAAGGGACAGTTTTCCAATCTCATCATAGGTGTCATGAAGGATTTCTTTAAAGAAGAACTGGGCGAGATTGATGGTGCTCTCCGAGTCGAGGGAATGATAGAGAAAATTCCCATGGCATTGGTGAACCACTGAATCATTGGCACTGGGCGTATAGTGCATCATTTTCGGTAGCTTACCCACTGGAAATGTATCTTGCACCCATTCCTCACTCAGTGCCATGAGCTTGATGCATTCGGATTTTATGCATGGTGCTCCGTTGGTGAGGTAGGCAAATGGTAAGGGTAAAACAACCCCTTTCTATCTCATCTTTCATTAGATAATGGCGACGGAGAACGGGTTGCGAATGTTGTTGATGAAAGTCTCATGGATAGTGTTGGATTTGAGAATGAGGGTCACGTAGAAATAACACACGTCCTCCTCATGGACCCGATTATTTGTCGGGGTTAAAAAAGTACATCCCCCTCGGCGGTGGAAGAGGGAAGTGACTTCGCCCGGTAACTCTTCCTAAATGACCCGACGCTCAATGTGGATAGTGAGGGATGCCCAGAAGTACTCATGGAACCAATCGCGTTCTTCTTTGGAGTGTAATTCATGGTTGGCCTCCTCATAGAGGATGGTGGTGGAGTCGTACTTTCGGGGTTGGAGGTGGCGGTAGGGAGCCATGGTGGAGGAAGGATTTGGAGAATTAAGAATTCCAGAGGAGATGTAATAATAGGTTAGGTGTGAAGGAGTGGGGTGGTAAATGATGTATTTATAGGTGGGTAGGGCTGAAATTTGCGGGAGAATAGGATGGGTGGTGGTGGGAAAGGGTGGAGGAAAGAATTTGGGTTGAAAAATGGTTTGGGGGGAAGTATGGGAGGGGTAAATTTCATAAGGAGGGAAAGGTGAAAAATAAGGGATAATGAATTTAGAAAAGGGGGTGAATACTGATCAGATGCTTCTAACCTCTTTGGGGGTGTAGGTTTAAGCATAATCTGGCGCGGTTTAAGTATAATCTGGCATGGGTTAAAACCGTGCAAGAATTTGGCACGGTTTAAAGCCGTGCCGAATATGGGTACGTTTCATTAAAAAAACAACACCCCAAAATTTCAAGCGAGGACCAAAATTTCAAAAGGGACCAAATCATTCTAACCTAAGTCTCTCTCTCTCTCTCTCTCTCTCTCTCTCTCTCTACTCTACCCGTCCTCCTCCACGATCCACACTACCCCTGATTCATCATCGCTGCCTCCCTACGCCTCCAAGAGTCCACACTCTCCGGCGCTTCCATCATCCATGAACTGTCATCATCCACAGACTTCCATCCACAAACCTCCATCCACGAACTGCTACCATCTACCATCTTCACGAGCGAAGAAATCGAACAAAATACGTATTTAATATATTGTATTTCAATTACTGGTGCTTTGATTTCATAATTGAACTTAATAGAAGGATGACCTGCTCTTCTCCTATAACCGAGAAAGGACACATTTTGGATTAACATTAGGTTGGTTTTTAGAATGTTCAATTTACGTTTAACATTTATGATACAATGCTTTTACCCTAAAATACTCTATTTGTGAAATTGGCTTATGTTGAAGGTGTTTTGAAATATATATGGTTTTTCTGATCATATTGGACTTTGGATCTGTAACTGTATGGTTGTACTTTTTTTTTGGATCTGCAATTGAGTTCTTTGTACACTTGCTGAAAAAAAGACTTGTGACATCTTTTCATGCGCATTATATATTTTGTTTTGTAATTAGACTACGAGTAATGGATTCTTATTTGGGGACCATAATTTTCTCATCTAAAGTTTCATAGTTTTAGATGTTTAATAAGTACCAAGATGTAATGTGTAAATACAAATGTTTTAGTTTAGATGATCAGGAGACTAAGTGGTTTAAGACCCAAACTCATTTTTATTTATCCTGACTTTAGAATTTTTTGTGAAAAAGATAATCTTATTAAGACAATCTGGATCCACATTTAAGCATAACAAGCTAACGTGGATAATACTTTGTAAATTCTTATACTTGAAATCCATTATTAATTTAAAAGTTAGCGTTGACACCTTTTCTCATTAGATTTCTACAATGTCTCAAGTTAGGAACATATTCGACTTTCCAAAAAATTCCAGTTTTTGTTTAACCCGTGTATTGAAAACCGCGTAAGTCTCACATTCACATATCAAGTTCATTTTCTATAAGAAAAGGTACTCAATTGGCCCGATAATCCGACTTCCCAGTTTCATACCATAAACTAATATAGTTACTTCGTTACATACGTCTTAGTTTGAAGACACCCCAAAAAGAAGCCAAAGTGTAATTACTCTCTTGTATATGCAATTGCACGCCAATTTTTACACATCACCAGAGAAAGGTAAAATGAGTACACATATTTGGTGTCTAGTGTAAATGTGGTGGTTATTCAGGATAAATGGGGAGCCTATACTAAAAACTTCAAAAAATTTCAGATATTTATCTTGACTGTATGCTATAGTAAGTGTGTCGATCGGACTTTGTGCTTCAATCTAAATTAAAAACTATTGTCTCTTCAAAACAGTCAACTAGCAATAAGTAAGAGATGTTCTCCACTTTTAGCATGCATATAACAAAAATTCTCACTATTCTAGCCCAATTATAGCATTTGTTAATCATTTAGGACTATTTTTTTTGGTATTATTTCTTATATTAATGATATGAAAGGTTGAGATAATTTGTAATGATGGATCATAATATCCATCATAAATTTCACTACACCAAAAACAACATTTTGGCACACCCTGATATTAAAAAGCTGGCACAGTTTAAAATTGTGCCAGATTTTGGCACGGTTTAATAGAAATTTGGCACACTTTAAAACAGTGCCAAAATTTGGCACTATTTTAAAGTGTGCCAAATTTGAGTATACTTACTAAAATATATAATACCCAAACAAAACATTACACTCCTCTCTCTCTCTTGTTCCCGCTCACGAGTTCCCGCCCCCTCACTCCCTCTTCGCAAGGGCTCGGTTTCTCTCTCTCACCTCTAAGTCGCAGTTCACTCCCTCTTCACTAGGGCTGCAGGCGGTCGATGTCCATTATCTCTCTAGGTCGGCGGCAGACGGTCCATTCTCTCTCTAGGTTGGCGTCCATTCTCTCTCTAGGTCACCTTAAAGTCACTGGTCGGAATCTCTACGACCGACGCTCTCTCTCTCCGGCCCATTCTCTCTTTCTCTGGTCACTGCATTGTTCTCTCACTCCACTCATCCCAATCAGGTAATTATTTAAAGCATTGTATTTTTTAACCTATGTTAGGTATAAGATTTGATCCTAGAGTTTATGATATGCGTGATTTGATTCGTATTTGCTTTTTAGGGTGTTATATATACATTTTTAAATATTTATTGTTTTTTTAATGTGTGAGTTTTTGGTGCAAATTGAATGTTGATAATTACCAAAAATAAATAATTGGTTTTTAAATGGACCTTGGAATCTTTTAGTGGTAAATTATGTTTTTATGTTCTTACCCTTTTAATTAAAATGCATATTTGATCTGATTCGTACATGTTACGGAGTTTTAAGAAAATTTAAGTGCTAAATATTCAATAATAATGTAAAAATAACAAATTGAAAAGTAGGCACCCCACTAATTAAAGGGATAAATAAGATTATGTGTTGAATATATAAGATAAAACAAAAAAAAATTATTTAAATAGTAAGTAGACATTAATACTAAAAATTCAATAATGATGTTACACATGTAGAAAAATCATAGACCCGCTCAAGAGGTCTCACTATGACTATGGTGAGAACTCTTGAATTGTCCCATTTTTGAACAGCTTGGAAATGCAAAAGTTTGTATTGTACATAATGTTTATGCATGTCCTATTTTGAAAAATTCGGTGGCATCTCTTTATGTTCTTTGGGTGCATACTAGATTTATGTAGTGTTTTGTATTTTCTTGGTTGAAAAACTTAAGTAACACATGAACACTCCCAATTTAAGTTGTGTACTTGAAGAACTATTGGGAGATGCTGGAGAAATTTTCTAGATTAGGACATGGAATGAGATATTATGACCAATACAAAATATGCATTTTCGAATGGGATATGACCCTTACCCTTTAGAGGAGAAGGAGGAAATATAGGAGCTCAAATATATACATATTTACACTTGAATAAACTTCAATATATTTACAGTAAGCATTTATATTATAATGTGTGTTCTTTAAACTTATCAGGATGTCGTCGGGAATCAACAAAGAGTGGATAAATGAGAAAAATATCGAGACCGATACATATAGAGATGGGGTGTTACACTTTCTACATTATGTGCGTAGTAATAGTTCGAATGCTAAACATTCATGTCCCTGTAGACATTGTCGAAATGGGAAAGGACATGTTGTTGTAGCTGACATATTCATTGATTTAATGACATATGGTATGGACATGAACTATACTTTATGGCATTTTCATGGTGAGACATTAGTTATTGATCAAGTCTAACCACCATCGCAATCTGTGACACCGAAAGAACACGCTGATGTGCACAATATTCCAATTTTGAATGATCTTGTGAATGTTGCTTGTGAGATGCTTATGGGTGAAGCGGAACCTAGTGAACCTAATTGTGTAGGCAGTGATGAAGCCCCCCAACTTCTGAGGTTCCTAATGATTCTCACACACATAAATACAAAGGCAAGAAGTACGATCGTTTACATCAACTCGCACAGGAGCCATTGCACCCAGCTACTGGTTCTTCACGTCATACCACAATGTATGCTCTTATAAAGTTGAATGGTTTGAAACACAATTCAATTTATCGGATGGTGCTACAGGTGGAATTATTAGATTATTAAATGAACTACTTCTTGAAGAGAACAACTTGATAACTACAGAATGAAAAACACCGTTAGAGATCTCGGTATGGATTATGTTAAGTATGACGTATGCATTAGCAACTGAATGATATTTTGGAAAGAGCATGAAAAATATACTAGATGTATAAAATGTGGTTCTTTACACTACAAGTTTACTTGTCTAGATGAGGACGGGGTAGAAATTCAGAATACTAATGGAAAAAAAAGTACTCTAGGGTTCCTAAGAAGGTAATGCGACATTTCCCTCTAATCCCTACGCTAAAACGACTTTATACCATAAAATGGATAGCAAAGAAAATGACTTGGCACGCTCGTGCAAGCTCTTGTATGGAGTTATTGCATCATCCTCGGGATTAACAGAATGGGTAAATTCAAACATTATGTGGAGAGATTTTGCAAAAGATCCGTGGAATGTTCGACTTGCAATAGCAATTGATGGTTTCAGCTCGAATAACATGTTTGGCCGTAAGTATATTTGTTGGGCAGTGCTAATTCAACCTCTCAACCCTCCCCCATAAATGTGTATGAAAAGTGAGTTTTCAATGTTTCCTGTATTGATTCCCATACCAAAGTCACCATCAAGTAATATTGATGTCTTCCTCCAACCGTTGGTCGATGAGTTAAAGATCTTATGGTCTGGAGTTGAGGCTTGGGATGCATACAAAAATGAGAATTTTCAGTTAAAAGCCATATTAATGTGGGGTATACATGATTTTCTAGATTATGGGATGTTAGCAGGTTGTTCAACTCAAGATTACAATGGGTGCCCTGTTTGTTCTACAAATACACCTTATGAATATCTTCCTAAGTCAACGAAATGTTATTACCAATGATCTCGTATGTTCGTTTCTAAAGACCATCCATACAGGTTTGACACATCAAATCAAATATTTAATGGTAAAATAGAGGCTGGTATGGCTCCAAGAAAGTTAACAAGTGTAGAAATTGAGCAGATAGTGTCACTTATCGTTCGAGAAGGTGTTCAAAGAAAGGGAGAGCGAGAGGGAGACAAAAAGGGAAAGTCAAAGGGAAAGAGAAAGGGGAAGGGGAAGGGGAAGGGGAAAGGGAAGGGGAAGGGGAAGGGGAAGGAGAAGGAGGATGTCGTAATGGAAGACGATGATTATCCAAGTGAGGGCGACGATGAGAATCTAGCAGGTACCAAGGGTTTTTCAAGGAGGCCAATTTTCTTTGACTTAGAGTACTGGAAGGATCATGATATTAGACATAATTTAGATATTATGCATGTTGAAAAGAATGTCACAGAGACTCTTTTAGGTACAATAATCTCGGTGAAAGGTTCATCAAATAAAGATACGGTTAAAGCTCGTGAATACTTGAAAGTTCATTTTAATTTTAAAAGTAAATTATGGATGAAAGATGTTGAAGGTAGTAACAAAAGGCTTATGCCAAAGGCACCTTTCGCATTAGGAAAGGAAGAGAAAGAAGCATTTTTTCGTACACTAAAAACATTAATGGTACCGATTGGATTTTCATCAAATTTAAGCAACAATGTTAACCTCGATCCACTTGGATTTACCAATCTCAAGTCCCACGAATATCACGTCATTATGCAACGATTGCTTTATGCATTGCTTATGCATTAATTTTCGGATGATAAGCCTTTATTTAAAGCTATACAGCGGATAAGCGTATTCTTTAATGTGTTGTGTGCCAAAGTGATATTTAGGGAACATCTTTTGAAGGATAAAAGCGCATTGGTAGAGGCACTTTGTGTCTTTGAATTTTTTTTCCACCTACCTTTTTTATGGTGATGATCCACCTCATGCACCATTTGGCCGATGAAGCTTTAACATCTGGGCCACCAAGATATCGGTCGATGTGGTTGTTTGAGAGAGAAATGGGAAGATATAAAAAGTGGTCACGAAATAAGAGGTACATTGAAGGGAGCATTGCTAATGGATATTTGTTACATGAATCTTACTTGTATACCATGGTGTACATATAAAAAAGAGGTGAAGGATCTCATAAGAGGAATCTTGAGGATTTTCTTGATGATGAGTTTGATGACTCGGAATGCCATCAACCATTGGGTAAAAGTAAAGAATTGATCTTAAATAATGTACAATATGAGCAAGTGCGAAGATGGGTTTTATCTCAATGCAACAGTATTGATGAATGGAGAAGGTACACATTTAGGTCTATGTTAATTCATATTAATTTATTGTAATACGATATTTCTTAATTTTGAAACTAGTTTCTTGTAGAAATTTTTTGGTAACTGGGACTCAATCGAGGCATAGAATTGATGATTTCATACCTTGGCTAAGGAACGAGGCAAGTATTTATTTATACATGTACTTTTTTATCAACTGTAATAATTTTTAACGAAACTTTAAAAAATTATCAATTCCTTACAGGCCTCAAGATTTAATGATACGGGAATTTTTCCATATGCTGATGGTCCGCTCCATAGGGTTACCAGTTATGAGAAATTTCAATGAAATGGGTACACCTTTTGTAGTTCTAGACATGAAGAGAATCATAACTTTCAGAGTAGTGGTGTATCCACCAAGGCCTTTAATAAGAAGGGGATTATGACAACCTTTTATGTAGTTATTAGACAAATACTCGACCTCAATTATGTTGAGTTTGTACATACCGTCTTTTATTGTGATTAGGTGGATATTGATGTTAATAATGCTTGTAAAGTTGAACCCACCTCAAAATTGGTGATGGTGAGTCTTAGTAAGCTCATGAGTAAAAATACCATTCACGATGATCCGTTCATCCTTGAATCTCAAGCCAGTCAAGTATTTTATTGTTAAGATGTAAAGCTGAATGGGTGGTCAGTTGTTTTACACTCTCCCAAGAGACTGACGAAAGAAATAGATGCGATTGATATTGACCGTATCATGTATGACTCCATTCTCGAGGAAAATGATAAATTGCTGAAGCTTTTGTACACGGGATTTCTAGTGAAATGATTTAGTTCTGAACTTGTTTTTGAATATGCAATATTCTATTTATTTCGTTTGTTGTTGTTGTTATTGTAAACATTTAATAGTTTATTGTTGTTTGAACATTTAATACAGGTATGGTTGTTTGAACTTGTAATTCTATATTTACTAATGTTTGAGCATGTAATATACTGGTGTCTATGTGAACATTTAATCTTCTTTATATTGCTATTTGAACATGCAATACTCTTGTAAATGTTTATTCTGATTATTTTGGTGTCCAATAGTCACTTTTTCTAGATAAATATCTCGTATGGGTGATACTTCGCAACCGTCAATAAATGGGGAGACACCTATATCAACCTCCCGTTCTAAGGTTGCTTCGAGTGCTTCAAGAGTAGGTAATGACTCTTTCACTAAGAAGTTAAAATTTAATGAGCACGGCCTTCCATTTGGTGAAGACTCATATACACTTTAAACCAGGTTGGGAGACTTAGCAAGGACACGTGTTCCCATTCCTTATACGAGTTGGAAACAAGTGGATGTGCGATATAAGAACTCAATTTGGTCATCATTAATGGTATACTATTCCTTTCTATTCCAAAGAATGAAAATTCAATTATGTGATGTTTTAATTTTATTTCTTTATATATTGTAGAAAGAGTTCCTAGATGTGCGCAAAAGTCAGAAGAAGTTTTTTATGAAAAAAGCGAACGATGCTTGGAAAAAGTTCAAGTCAAAGCTAAGGGTTAATTTGAAGGATGGTGATGTTGGAAAGTAGAAGGAGAAAGTGCCACAAAATTTCAAATATGAGGACTGGGAGGTGTTTTTCAATAATGAAGCTTTAGAGGTTCAAAAAAATTTGCGAAGAAAGAATAAAGAGACTAAACAAAATTGTGTGAGAAAGACAACTCATAATACAGGTCGTCATGGTTATGCCCGAGCTTCAGAGAATTGGAGAAATTAGCATGGGCGTGCACCTACTCATGCTGAATTGTGGTTGGCAACTCATACAATCAAAGGAGGTGGTTATGCCCCTCATGATAAAATATTTGCGGTAATTTAAATTTTATAATGATCATTTGTCTAAAAAAATGTGTCGTATCATCAAACCTAATGCTAATATATTTTTTTACAGGAACAAATTCAAATGCTTCCGAATGTATACAAAGTGAGTGGTCAGGAGGAGACCTTGGATGTTGGGCCTATTTTTGAGGTTTTCGGAAAGGATACGCAAGGACGTGTTCATTGTGTTGGGTCCATAATTTCGGGAACCGCTATACTAGGGTCAGCATTTGCTAGAGAAATGCTTGAGGAGGTGAAAGAGGACACCAAAAATTGAAAGGATCATGTTGATCACCTTAGGAGTGACATAGAGGCGATAAAATCCTCATTAGATGAATTCAATACTGACTTCAAAATCGAGAAATTTTTAGGTGTTGGACACAATGTTCAAGAGTTACCTACTATAGACACTGGAAGTCCTTCGTGTTCTCGTTCCTCCCTTGCATTCCAGTTCAAAATTTAACATCTCTAATTGAATTCAAAATACTATCCCACACAACTGAACTTGGTTGTTATGGGAGGAAAACGTAACTAGGAGCCGTCTCGACCGTTCGCTTCCATACGTTGAGAAAGAATGAAGTGCGAGTTTTACTTGATGACATCAAAGTGCCCGAGTATCCAGTTTGGGGTGGAAAACAAGCTCATTGCGAGGACTTGAAAGATGTTGGTAAAAATAGAATTATGCATTGGCTTGACGACCTTTGGCCTCCCATTGGTGACACCGACGAATGACCTTTGTCCTCCCATTGGTGACACTATTGACCTATACCACCTTGCTTCGAAGTACTTCCCTCTAAGGTACAAATATGCAAAATCTCTACTTATATTCCTAATTTATGCTTCTACATTCCTGCTCCACAACCTATAGCATCAAGAAATTATTGAGTTATCGTTATGCAATCAACTATTGAATTGAGTTATCCTTATGTAATCAACTATTGAATTGAGTTATGCGTTATGCAATCAACTATTGAATTGAGTTATCGTTACGTAATCAACTATTGAATTGAGTTATTGTAATGCAGAAAATGGACTAAACCAGTTATTTATTTATCATTATTGAGCGGGAAGCGTGGGTAAGCTGTTATATATAACAATTGTTATATAACAACTCTGTTATATATAACACATGTTATATATAAAAAAGTTATTATATATAACACCTGTTATATATAACATCGGTAATATATAACATAGGTGTTATATATAACAACTATTATATATAACAGCTCTGTTATATATAACAATTGTTATATATAACACCTAAACGAATTTCTTAGTATTCTCTCGTTGATTTCATATATAGAACAACTAACGGGATTCCAAGAAATCACCCTCGAACAGTTGTTATATAGAACAACTAACAGGATTTCTTATTCTCTCGTTGATTCGGAAAATTATTTTCAAAGAAGATTTATTGTAACTGATCCTATGTTAAGACATTAATATCTCACTAAGGAAGAAAAGATGGCCACTGAAAATCCAATTCTCTTTTAAATAGATGCGTGACCAATTTTACCATAACTATACGTAGATTAGGCTTGAAAACAAGCCATTCGAGGGTGAAAACCCAAACCATCCCCCATACGGCCCCATAAGAGGCACGAACAACTCCCACTAGACCAATGTAACTCGTGCAAACTGACCACGTAGTCCTGGGTCTCCCGATTTGAGAATATGATGATAATTTCAAAATACGCAGATTAGGCTTGAAAATAAGTCGTTCGAGGGTGAAAACCCAAACCAACCCCTAAACGGCCCCATAAGAGGCACGAACACCTTGCACGGGACCAATGTAACTCGTGCAAACTGACCACGTAGTCCCGAGTCTCCCAGTTTGTGAATATGATGATAATTTAAAAATACGTAGATTAGGCTTGAAAGCAAGTTGTTCGAGGGTGAAAACTCAAACCAGCCCCCATACGGCCCCGTAAGAGGCACGAACACCACAAATGGTTCCAATGTAACTCGTGCAAACTGATCATGTAGTCCCGGGTCTCCCTATTTGAGAATATGATGATAATTTTAAAATACGTAGATTAGGCTTCAAAACAAGCCGTTCGAGGGTAAAAACCTAAACCTGCCCCCATGCGGCCCCGTAAGAGGCACGAACACCTCACACGGGACTAATGTAACTCCTGCGAACTGATCGTGTAATACAGAGTCTCCCGATTTGAGAATATGATGATAATTTCAAAATACATAGATTAGGCTTGAAAACAAGCCGTTCGAGGGTGAAAACTTAAACCAGCCCCATACGACTCCATAAGAGGCACGAACACCTCACACGGGACCAATGTATTTCGTGCGAACTGACTGCGTAGTCCTAGGTCTCCCAATTTGAGAATATGACGATAATTTCAAAATACATAGATTAGGCTTGAAAACAAGACGTTCGAGGGTGAAAACCCAAACCAACCGTCCATACGGCCCCGTAAAAGGCACGAACACCTCACACTGGACCAATGTAACTCGTGCGAATTGATCGCGTAATCCCAGGTCTCCCAGTTTGAGAATATGATGATAATTTCAAAATACGTAGATTAGGCTTGAAAACAAGCCGTTCGAGGTTGAAAACCTAAACCAGCCCCCATACGACCCCATAAGAGGCATGAGCACCTCGCACAGGACCAATGTAACTCGTGCGAACTGACCGTGTAGTCCCGAGTCTCCCGATTTGAGAATATGATGATAATTTCAAAATACATAGATTAAGCTTGAAAATAAGTCGTTCGAGGGTGAAAACCCAAACCAATCCCCATACGACCCATAAGAGGCACGAACACCTCGCACGTGACCAATGTAACTCGTGCGAACTGACCGCGTAGTCCCGAGTCTCCCATTTTGAGAATATGATGATAATTTCAAAATACATAGATTAGGCTTGAAAACAAGCCATTCGAGGGTGAAAACCTAAACCTACCCCCATACGGTCCCGTAATAGGCCCGAACACCTCGTACGGGACCAATGTAACTCGTGTGAACTGCCCGCATAGTCCCGGATCTCCCGGTTTGAGAACATAATGATAATTTCAAAATACGTAGATTAGGCTTGAAAATAAGCCGTTCGAAGGTGAAAACCCAAACGAGTCCCCATACGGCCCCATAAGAGGCACGAACACCTCAAACGGGACCAATGTAACTCGTGCGAACAGACCGCGTAGTCCCGGGTCTCCCGATTTGAGAATATGTTGATAATTTCAAAATACGTAGATTAGGCCTGAAAACAAGTCGTTCGAGGGTGAAAACCCAAATCAACCCCCATACGACCCCGTACACCTCACACGGGACCAATGTAACTTGTGCGAACTAACCGCGTAGTCCCAGGTCTCTCGATTTGATAATATGATGAAAATTTCAAAATACGCAGATTAGGCTTGAAAACAAGCCATTAGAGGGTGAAAACCCAAACCAGCTCTCCATACGGCCCCGTAAGAGGCACGAACATCTCACACGGGACCAATGTAACTCGTGAGAACTGACCACGTCGTCCCGGGTCTCCCGATTTGAGAATATGATGATAATTTCAAAATACGTAGATTAGGCTTGAAAATAAGCCATTCGAGGGTGAAAACCCAAACCAGCCCCCCTACGACCTCGTAAGAGGCACAAACACCTCGAACGTGACCAATGTAACTCGTGCGAACTGATCGCGTAGTCTCGGGTCTTCCGATTTGAGAATATGGAGATAATTTCAAAATACGTAGATTAGGCTTGAAAATAAGCCGTTCGAGGGTGAAAACCCAAACCAGCCCCTATACAGCCTCGTAAGAGGCACGAACACCTCTCACGGGACCAATGTAACTCGTGCGAACTGACCGTGTATTCTCGGGTCTCCCGATTTGAGAATATGATGATAATTTCAAAATACATAGATTAGGCTTGAAAATAAGCCATTCGAGGTTGAAAACCCAAACCAGCCCCCATACAGCACCGTAAGAGGCATGAACACCTCGCATGGGACCAATGTAACTCATGCGAACTGATCGCGAGTCCTGGGTCTCCTGATTTGAAAGTATGACAATAATTTAAAATACGTTGATTAGGCTTGAAAACAAGTCATTCGAGGGTGAAACCCCAAACCAACCCCCATACGGCCCCGTAAGAGGCACGAAAACCTCGCACGGTACTAATGTAACTCGTGCGAACTGATCAGGGAGTCATAACTTGCGTAAGATTTTCAATTTTAGAATATAATAATAATTGCAACTCATATATGTAATTTTTTTTAGCTTGAGTAAGTTTTTTTTTTTTTTTTGTAAATTACTGAGTTACTAATATCTTCTCTTTTTTGTATCCTATTTTTTTTTTTGCAGGATAACATTTTATCGTTTGCATTTATTCACGTGGAACACACAGAGAACTCAATGGTTTACAACAAGGGGTTTATTCATGATTCTATTTTTTTGTGTTATGGTCCTGCGGGCTTTTGTAGTTTTATAGTTTACTTTTTTGGCCGTGCGGGCTTTTGTAAGTTAATTGTTATATTTTGCGGCTGTGCAGGCTTTATGTTAGGCAGGTTTTGGAATGTCCAGAAAATAGAGAAAACTCTGCCCAATTTTTTTTGGTCTGTGAACTATTAAAGACTTGTAATATTTTGAAGTTTGTATGTACATTATTTTATCAACAATGTGCAATATTTTCTATTTGTGAATTTTCATGCTTTCAAATATTTTTTTTTTCTTTTTATAAAATATTTGGCACAGTTCAAAACCGTGCCAAAAGTGTATCATATTTTTTAGATAGTTATGGATGTAGGAAAAAAAGATGTGGCACTTAATTCTAGGTAACAAAGTTTATCCCCTTGGTAAGAAGTCTCTCTATGTACTAGGTAACCTGTATTGAACTCACACAACAAGAGGTGGCACTTCATTCTTGAATGACACACATTTCTACATTATCTGCTCCAGCGGCACTTACACCTTTCAATAGTAAGTTTTGTTTCCCTTTATTTGACATACATATATATACAATTTATTATGATGATTAATCTAGTAAGCTCTCATGAGGGAAAATAAATAATTTATCTAACATTGCGTTGGAGATTTTAGGAGGATCAATTCTTTGGACATGTAGTTATAACAGTATATACGCAAAAGCAGTAGTAAAATATGTGGGTGCATCCAATTCTAAAACAAGCCATTATTTTAATTGAATCTTCAGATGATTTAAATTCTTTGCTTGTTCAGCTTAGTTGTCCATGATTTGTCCAATTTATTGAAGACAGAGGATGTCGTCACCTCATAACCTTTTGTGACCCTTCTTATAGGTGTATCAAAGTATTCGCAGAAGGATTGGTTGTCAAGTTATGAGACACTCACCAACTATGTGGTAAAAACTCTTTTCTCTAGTGAAATGTTAATTTTTCTCTTAATGATCCTCACTGTATTATCTCATGTGGTGCATGACATTTTGATTACCACACAACATATCGATGGTTCAAATTCACAGATGATAGAGATTTGGCATCTCTTGGTCTTGTATTAAGTAACTAACTAAACTCAATGTATATCATCGCCATCTTCTTCACTGCAGAACGACTTTTGGTTTACTGAATTCTCTTTTTTTATTTAACTAATGTTTCAGGTCCCCAGATCCTCTAAGAAGATACATGAGGACAATGAATATGATCTTTATACTGTGACTTTATTCAATCGCAACGTTGATGATTTCATAACTAAGGCACAAAAAAGAGGGTTTCAAGTGAGTTCATCTAAAGGATCCTGTCTCCTTTATTATATTGCAATATATCTAGAATACCACCATTGTAGCCCCGATATAAGAAAATAAAGTCATTTAAGAGGAAAACCCCATTCTTGAATGTCACACAAAGGTTTCAAATCTACGAGTTACATAAGCCCCAAAATTCATGTTTTTAACACTTAGGGCTGAAAACATGTCGTTAAAGGGAGAAAACCTAAACTAACCAACAAACGACCCTGAAAGAGGTACCAAAGCCTAACATGGGACCAATATAACTCATAGGAACTGGTTGGGTAGCCACGAGACTCCCAGTTTGAGAATATGATGATAATTTGTAAATTTAACACTTAGGTTTAAAAACATATCGTTAAAGGGCAAAACCCCAAAACAGTCACCTAACAACCTTGTAAAAGGTGTTAAATTCTCGCACCGGACTAATGTAACTCGCTGGAACTGACCATGTAGTCACGAGACTCCCGATTTTTGAATATGACAAAAATTTGTAAATCTCACGACTTAATCTTAAAAATGCCGTTAGAGGGCAAAAATCTTAAATAACTCTCAAACGGACCCGTAGGAGGCACAAACACCTCGCACATAACCTATATAACTCATAGGAATTGACCACGTAGTCACGAGACTCCCGATTTGAGAATATGACGATAATTAGAAAATAGCTAGATTATGATTAAAAACATGTTGTTAAAGGGTGAAAACCAAAACCAACCCCCAAGCGGTTTAGTAAGAGCCATGAACACCTCGCACGAAACCAATGTAACTCGTAGAACTGATCGTTTATTCATTAGACTCCCGATTTCAGAATATGATGATAATTTGAAAATATTTAGACTTTGGCTTAAAAACATGTCGTTAAAGGGTGAAAATCCAAACCACCCCCAAACGGCCTCGTAAGAGGAATGTACACCTCGCACGGGATCAATGTAACTCAAAGCAACTGACTGCTTAGTCACGGATCTCCCGGTTTGAGAATATGAAGATAATTTAAAAATAGCTAGATTTGGCTTAAAAATAAGCCGTTAGAGGGTGAGAACTCAAACTAGCCTCCAAACAGCCTCGCAAGAGCCATAAACACCTCGCATGGGACCAATGTAACTCGTACAAACTGGCTGCGTAGTCACGGGTCTTCTAGTCTGGGAATATGATGATAATTTAAAAATATTTAGATTAGGCTTAAAAACAAGCCGTTAAAGGGTGAAAATTCAAACCAGCTCCCAAATGGTCCCGTAAAAGGCATCAACACCTCGAATGGGGCTAATGCAACTCATAGGAACTGATCAAGTACTTACAGGACTCTCAGTTTGCGAATATGATGAAAATTTGAAAATATCTAGATTAGGCTTAAAAATAAGCTGTTAAAGGGTGAAAACCCAAACCAGCCCCCAAACGTCCCCGTAAGAGGCATGAACACCTCGTACGGCACTAATGCAACTCATAGTAACTGATCGCGTAGTCACGGGACTCCCGATTTGAGAATATGATAAAAAATTGACAATATCTAAATTAGACTTAAAAACAAGCCATTAAAAGGGTGAAAACCCAAAATAGCCCCCAAACGCCACCCTAAGAGGCATGAACACCTCGCAGGGGACCAGTGCAACTTGTAGGAACTGATCACGTAGACACGGGACTCCTGGTTTGAGAATATGATGAAAATTTGAAAATTTCTAGACTATGTTTAAAAATAAGCCGTTAAAGGGTGAAAACCCAAACCAGTTCCCAAACGGTCTCGTAAAAGGTATGCACACCTCATACGGGACCAATTTAACAACTCATAGGAACTGACCGCATAGTCATGGACTGCTGATTTGATAGATTAGGCTTAAAATAAGCCGTTAAAGGGTGATAACCCAAATCATCCCCCAAACGGCGTCGAAAGAGGCATGAAAACCTCACACAAGACCATTGTAACACGTAGAAACTGACTGCACAGTCATGGGTCTCTTGACGATAATTTGAAAATATCTAGATTAGGCTTAAAAATAAGCAGTTAAAGGGTGAAAACCCAAACCAGTCCCAAACGACCCCGTAAGATGCTTGAACACCTCGTACGGGACTAATGTAACTCATAAGAACTGATCAAGTAGTCACAGGACTCCCAATTTACGAATATAACGACAATTTCAAAATATTGAGGTAGGCTTAAAAAAATCCAAACCAGCCGCCAAACGGCCCCGTAAGAGGCATGGAGACCTCCTATGGGATCAATGTAACTCGTAGAACTGATCGCATATTTTTTACCAGTTAGAGAATATGACAAAAATTTAAAAATATCCAGACTATGCTTAAAAACAAGCCGTTAAAGGGTGATAACTCAAACTAACTCCCAAACGGCCCTATAAGAGGCATGAACACCTCGCACGGGACCAATGTAACTCGTAGGAAGTGACCACATAGTCACGGGACTCCTGGTTCGAGAATATGATGATAATTTGAAAATATCTTGATTAGGCTTATAAACAAGCCATCAAAGGGTGAAAACCCAAACCAGTCCCCAAATGGCCCAGTAAGATGCATGGACACCTCGTACGGGAGTAATGTATCTCGTAGGAACTGATCGTGTAGTCACAGTACTCCCAATTTGCGAATATGATGACAATGTGAAAATATCTAAATTAAACTTAAAAACAAGCCGTTAAAGGGTGAAAACCCAAACCAGCCCCTAAATGGCCCCGTGAGAGGCATGAACACCTCGTACGGGACCAATGTAACTCGTAGGAACTGATCGCATAGTCACGGGACTCCAAATTTGAGAATATGATGAAAATTTGAAAATATCTAGACTATGTTTAAAAATAAGCCGTTAAAGGGTGAAAACTCAAACCAGCTCTCAAACGGCCCCGTAAGAGGTATGAACACCTCGTACAGGGCCAATGTAACTCATAGGAACTGACCGCATAGTCATATGACTCTTGGTTTGATAATATAAAGTAATTTGATAATATCAAGATTACACATAAAAATAAGCCGTTAAATTGTGAAAACCCAAACCAGCCTCGAAACGGCCCCGTAAGAGGCATGAACACCTCACACGGGACTAATGTAATTCATATGAACTGACCACGTAGTTACGAATCTTTCTATTTGAGAATAAGATGATAATTTGAAAATATCTTGATTAGGCTAAAAAACAAGTCATTAAAGGGTGAAAACCCAAATTAGCCCCCAAACGGTCCCGTAAGAGGCACTAACACATCACACAGGACCACGATAACTCGTAAGAACTGATCGCGTAGTCACGATTCTTTAGGTTTGAGAATATAACAATAATTTGAAAATATCTTGATTAGGCTTAAAAAAAAGCGGTTAAAGGGTGTAAACCCAAATCAGCTCCCAAACGACTTCGTAAGAGGAACTAACACATCGAACGGGACCAATGTAACTCGTAGGAACTGATCGTATAGTCACAGGTCTCTCGGTCTGAGAATATGATAATAATTTCAAAATATCTAGATTAGGGTTAAAAATAATCCGTTATAGGGTAAAAACCCAAACCAACCCCCAAACGGCCCCGTAAGAGGCATGAACACCTCGTACAGGACCAATGTAACTCGTACATAACTAACTGCGTAGTCACGAGTCTCCCAATTTGAGAATATGACGATAATTTGAAAATATCTAAGATCAAACTTAAAAATAAGCCGTTAATGGGTGAAAACCCAAACAAGCCTGTAAGAGGGACTAACACCTCATATGAGACTAATGTAACTCATATGAACTGACCATGTAGTTACGAGACTTTCAATTTGAGAATATAATAATAATAATAATAATAATAATAATAATAATAATAATAATAATAATAATAATAATAATAATAATAATAATAATAATAATAATAATTGTAACTCTTATTTGGAATTTTTCAGCTTGAATACGATTTCTTTTAAATTACTTGGTTATTAATATCATATCTTTTTGTGTCCTATTTTTTTGCAGGATAACATTCAAACTCTAGGTTTTATCCACGTGGAACACATGAAGTTAATGGTTAACAACAACAAGATTATTTATTTAATGCCATTAATATTCAGGATTCTATTTTTTGTGTTAGGGTTGTGCTAGCTTTAGTAGTTTTATTATCAACTTTTTTGACCGTGCGGGCTCTGGAAATTTTATTGTTATATTGTATGGCTGTGCAGATTTCTATTGACAGATTTTGTATTAGCAGGTTTTGGAATGTCTAGAAAATAAAAGAAATGCTGCCCATTTTTTTTATCTAGGAACTATTAATACTTGTAATATTTTGAAGTTTGTATGTACATTAGTTTATCAATAATGTGCGAAATTCGCAATTTGTGAATTTTCTTGATTCTTTTTGCAAATAATAAATATTATTCCTACAAGATTCGGAATTTGTTGATTTTCCAGATTTGTTTTTAAATATTTGTTTACTAATAGAAAAATCTAACATATTTTAAAATCGCGCCAAATTGTAAAATTTGATAAGGATAATAAAACAATCTTGCACGCTTTATAATTGTGCCAAAAACGTGCCAGAAAATGGAAAATCTAGCACGATATTAAATTGTGCCAAAAGCGTGTCAGATTCAATATCTAGCATGGTTTAAAAGCGTGTCAGATTGGGCAATCTGGCATGATTTTAAACCGTGGTAGAAAATCTGGCATTCCTGATTCTGGCACGGTTTTAAACCATACCAGATTGGGTCTGGCACGGTTTTAAACCGCGCCAGAATCCTATTTTTGGTGTAGTGAAAGAGTGCACACCCTTTAGTGATCTAAGTGGGGGAAGATTGAATATGACGTCTATTTGTTCCTTATAAAATAACACTTCTCCCAATTTAGCACCAAGTTCTTTTCCACACAACTGGGTAACACTTTTTTTAGATTAGTGAGGGGCCGAAGACACTAACATCATCCATAAAAATCTCAAGGCCCCTTTTGACCATATCACTAAAAATACTAAGCATGAACCTTTGAAGGGTCGAGGGTGTATTACGTAATCCAAAATGCATGATTTTGTAAGCAAACGTGCCAAAAGGGCATGTGAACGTCGTCTTTTCTTTATCTAACACATCTACCTCAATTAGGTTGTACCGAAAATAACCATCGAGAAAGCTATAAAATGGGTGTTCCACTATTCGTTCTAGCATTTGGTTCATAAACGGTAAGGGAAAATGATCTTTCACAGTGTCGGCATTAAGCTTCAGTAGTCAATGCAAACGTGCCACCCGGTGGTGGTACGTTGTGGAATAAGCTCACCTTTTGCATTTTCGACGACAGTCATTCCCAAATTTTTCAGGACGACTTGAATCGGACTCACCTACTTACTATCCGAAATGGGGTAGATGATAACCGTGTCTAATAGCTTTATAATCTCCACCCTCACGACATCTTTCATTCTGGGATTCAAGCGAAGGATTAACATCCTCCTCGAGGTGGATTTTATAGGTACAAATTAAGGGACTTATACCCTTCAAATCTGCGCTGATCCAACCAAAAGCATTAGGGTGCTTCCTTAAAATTGGTAATAGTTTACAATCTTGCTCTTTATTTTGCCTCGAGGAGACAACAATGGGAAATGTCTCATCTTTGCCCAAACAAGCATATTTTATGTTTGAGGGTAGTTTTTTTAACTCGAGGGTGGGAAATTTTTCATTGGAGGGCACCGTGCGTGACTCCCTCGGTGGTAATTCCTCGAACCTAGAAACCCAACTAACGTATCTCACCTCCTCATCCGGCTTACTCTCAAACAAAATCACTCTCAATTCACTCACCTCCTTCTTGATCTCGGTGTACATCCCATCGCTCCCACTACTCGAAATAGACCACGCTTCTAGATAATCCCCACTTATATTTCCCTTTATTTGCTGATCTACTACCTCCTCAGTAAGATCCACCATGAAATTATTCTTCATCGCCCACTTGCTTGGTGATGTTTAAGATACTTGTTTTAAGAGTCATATTCCCAAACGCGAGTTGCATTTGCCCATTTAGAGTATTAATAAGTGCATTAGCTGTAACTAAGAATGGGTGGCCAAGGATTATGGGAACATGGTCACTCGAAGGAGTGGAGGGCTCCGTGTCCCAAATGACAAAATCTACAGGGAAGTAAAAAGTGTCCACTTGGATTATCACGTCCTGAACAATCCCTCGAGGTACTTCATGGTATGATCCGCTAGTTGGAGAGTGATGTTAATGGGCTTGAGGTCCCCCAAATCTAATTGCTTATAGATAGAGTAAGGGAGAATGTTAACACTCGACCCTAAATCTAATAATTCACTCTCGATGGGGTTCTCTCCAATGATGTACGAAATGGTTAGTGCACCCGAATCTTTAAAATTTGGTGGGGGGTCACTTAAAAGAACCAAGCTTACCTTTTGTATTAGAAAAACATTCCTTTTCACCTTTAATCTACATTTCACCATCAATAAGTCTTTAAGGAACTTTGCATTGGCGGTGATTTTCTTAATTGCCTCAAGAAAAGGTAAATTAAGCTTGACTTGATTTAGCACATCTAACACATCTTCATGGGAGGCCCCTTTAGGAGGAGGAACCAACCATTAAGGGAAAGGCACAACAATGGGTCATTTTACTATAACTTCGGGCCTACTAGTGTCATCATTGTCACTTTCATTCAAGAGGGCATCTTCGGCTCTTTCATACCGGGCAAAACCTCCTTGTCTTTAAGCTCGTCATATGGGGGACGTGAAAAATAAATTACTCTCCCACTACGTAGAGTGGTCACGGCTTGACAATGCTATTTATTATCATTGAAAGTAGAGCTAACACTAGTTTGTCCTTGGGGAGATCTTTGTCCTTAGGCGGGACACTTGCCCTTCTCTTAGACACTTATTGATGATTGTAACTTAGAGATAAACGCTTTTAATTTGGAAAATTATTGGACATTTTGAGCGTTAATCACCGATTGGGTTTGCATAAATTGGTGAAAGGTGTCCTTGAGAGTTTTTCGAGATTGGGTGATATAAGGTGCTGGAGGTGGTACTTGCATAGGGGGAGGTTATTGGAAAGGCGGGAGTGGTGGGGGCGGTGGGGAAACATGTGAACTGGGATTCATTGTTGTGTGTGGTTGCCCATAATTGAAATCAGTATGGTTTTGCCACAAAGGGTTATAGGAATTCTCTTGCGGGGCATTAAAATTACCCTTAAAGTCTCCTACGGCTTCCACTCTCTCTTAAATCATCACTTTGCAGGCGGATATTATCGAGCATTCCTTTATTGGATGTCCTGCTCAAAAATCACACACACCTCCTCAATCAGCACTCAAGTGGAGCCAAATGTTTCTCTTCCTCTCAATTTGACCACGACTTCCAACCTCTTAGAAAGTTAGTTGATTTGAATATTTAACTTGACTTCTTTATCTAAATGGTAGAGTCCGTACACAGAAGGAATTACAGACGTTTGTCTAGCACGGGTTAGGGTGTTTGGATCAGATGTGACCCATGCTTGAGTAGTCTCGATGACATACTTAAGGTGAGCCTCGGTATCATCCACGTTTAACCCTAGAAATTCCTCAGAGCACATGGTTTTAACGAGTTGTTTGGAACTTAAACATATCCCATGATGGAAAAAAATGAGTCTCCATTTCTCAAAACTGTGGTGTGGGAACATATTAAGAAACTCGTTAAAATGCTCCCAACATCTATTGAAGGGCCCATTCTCTTGTTGTTTAAACTTTTGAATTTGAGATTTTATGGAATTGGTTCGATGTTAGGGAAATAATTTCAGGAGAAACTTAGATTTCATTTCTCTTGAAGTTCCAATCGAGTTCGGTGCCAAAGACCATAGCCAAGTCTTAGCCTTATCCTTCAGGGATAAGGGGAAAAGTTTGAGGAGTATGATATCTTGAGGGTACGCTTGAGCGCTAAAAAAATTTCATACCTCTTCGAACTCGCGGATGGTGTGGTATGGTTTTTTCGACTTTAGACCATGGAATGTAGGAAGAATATGAATCATCCCATTGCAAAAATGAAATTTCCCCGCATTATACGAGAATATAATGCATCCCAGAGTGACATTTCACTCGAGATATAAGAGGTCTCTTACGGGACGATACCGCATCTCACCCCTCACAAGTACCATAAGTAGCGTTGTTTGACATCATACTGTAACACCCCGTGTTTTTATTAATTATTTTTATTAATTAATTGGAATTTTTGAGAAAAATAAAATTTTGAATTTAATAATTTTTATTGGATAAATATGTTGGTTATGATTTTAGAAGAATAAAACTTCAAGCGGAATTAAAATCGGAGTTAAAATTTATTTTATATTGATTTTACAATTTTTGTCCCTTATAATTTTTTGGGCGAACTCCCAAATTTTAGGCATGATCGATCGATCGATGCCTAGTGGTAGATCGATCGACCCTCCCAGAAAACGTTAGCAGTAAGCTATTTTTAGTATTTGTGTAAGATTAGGACTCCTAATCACTATATAACCTTGTTAATCCGTAGGGGGACTTCTCATAATCACCTTTTCTCTAATTTTTTTACCAGACAACACTTCCAAATATTTTTCCTCTCACCCATAATCATCAACCTTCTTCATTATCAAGATTTTTGTCACAAGTTTTGGGAGGCTTAATTGGGGTTTAATCAAGTTGGTTCAAGAAAACTCTTTTGCTAATTTTTTGCAAGGAATCCAGATTTGTAATCAGATTTTCAACACGATATTTATAGGCAGAATACTATATTCTTTTCCTTTAGTATTATGCATTTTAAGTGTCACCTAAACACTTAATTACATGTTTTCTTAAAAATAATTAGTAACTTAATTAGAAAAAGTGGATACTAATTATGGGTCAGTTTTTATAAAATCTTTTAATCTGAATAATATTCATAACCTTTTGGGTACATAGGATTCATGAGTGATTTTGGGTTTTATTGGTGTAGGTTCCATGTAAAAAAAACCTAGCTTTAAAATAATTGACTTTTGGGTGCGTATAACTCATGTAATATATGTAGAGATAATAAAATTTGGTTTTTGATGTATATATGATGAAAACTTGGTATATTTAATTTAAAATAATTAAATGATATTATTTGGGTATTATAGACGTTGTGATAATTAAATTAAAGATTTAATTGAATTGGACTATCATGCGCAGTTTTATACGTTGACTAATTATTCTTATTGGTATGACTTGTTGGTATTATTAAATATCATTGTGACGACGGGTTGTCGGGTATTATTGTTCTCCTTATATTTTAGAACGCCTTATAGGAATGGGACTAGGGAGGGAAAATTATCACGATTTTATTGTGTTGGGGTGGGATGATTTTTATTACTTTATCGTCGTTACGCTAGTGTAGGTATGAGACTAGGTTATGATTTATGTTAGAAAATCCTCCTATACATAGGTTAGGACGTATTGATAACTTGGGGACCCTTAGGCATGGGTCTAAGGGGTATTTTGAGGATCTCACATCGATTAAACGGTGGGGTGTTTATAAATTATGAATTGAGAAATTGAGAACTAATACCTAAGATAATAAGACGGGTATTAAAATATATTGGAAACATAATCAGCAAGGTCCGGCAGTTTAAACGAGCCAGCCGGCGTTTTATGCCGTGTCGTGTGTGGAACCCTATCAATCAGCGAGGGCCGACAGTTTAAATGGGCCATCCGGCGTTTTGACGAGGGGATGTGTATTTTGGTGGAGAAATCACCCGAGGCGGGAAGACCGCCATAATAAAATGAGGTTATAATAAAAGTTGGTTAATTTAATTAAATTAACATCGTGGGACTTGGGAATTTAAAATCATATTGGTGTGCCTTTATAAATGGGATTTTTACGGGTAGTTAGTGGTTTATATTTATCGCGTTTAAATTAGTCCGTTTAATTTAAAATATTCTAATGTGATATTTATTGCGTATAATGCTATTGTCTGGATTCAAGGATCCTATTTTAGGGGAGTAGTGTGTATTCTTTCTCAGGGCTTTGGCTCTGACCCATGCGTTGACTAATCTTTTTCAGGATTAGAATTGGAGAAGCTGCATAATATTTTTTGAGATTATCATTTGGAGGTGCTGTTGGAGCGGATTTACTTTGTTGTTTTGTTTTAGCTTAGACTTTCATTTCACTCGTATTTCATTATGAGACTCAGTTTAGAGAGTTATTGGGCCATTCGGTTCCATAGATGTTATGGGATTTATTTCATTTATTCGGAGTTGGATATTTATTCAGATTTTTAATTAATCATTATTGGAGATTTGATTTTCGAAGTTAGCATGTGATCGATCTTTTATCGCTTAGTTATTTATGATCATTGGAGGTTGATTCAATTATTTATCTTATGGACTGAATTCTTTATGTCTCATATCTGTCTCATGCTAAGAATGGTATTTTATTTACTCACGCCCGACTTAGTTTTGGTGGCGGCCGATGCCAGAATTAGGCGGGGTGTGTCAGATGGTATCAGAGCATGGCCTTATGTCTCATATGTTATGAGTCCATTTAGCTTCCGCTTTGCCGATCTTTGATTCCCTTTATTGATTTATACTTCTTAAGGTAGAGGGTCTAGCATACGTGTTAGATGTGTTTCTTGGAGATGTGAAGCTTTATGCTAAGGACGTTGTAGGCATCGAGTTTAGAATTATAAAGCTTGATGTGAGGATGCTTAGAGTTGATTTTTGAGACGATATCTATTTGGAAGATCATTAATATAAATTTTGGGTATATATTATATCGATGCAGCGATGTGATTTGGTTTGAGGATTTATGTGTTATAAAGATTATTGGAGATAGAATCGAGTGGTGATTTACAAGAGCACTTGGTACGCCGTTATTTTCATAGCTATGCATATATATAGGAGATATATATTATTTTGTTGTTCGTGGGGTAGGTGCGTGTAGGATTGGGTATATGGGCGCCCAATTGTGGTATTCTACGGTAGACATATGTGAGCTTTATTTTTGTTTTTGCGAGATTTAAGTGTTTATGAGTATGCTTCGCCTAATTTCGAGGAAGAAATTCTTTGCTAGTGGGGAAGTACGTAACACCCGGTGTTTTTATTAACAATTTTTATTAATTAATTGGAATTTTCGTGAAAAAAAATTTTGAATTTAATAATTTTTATTGGATAAATATGTTGGTTATGATTTTAGAAGAATAAAACTTCAAGCGGAATTAAAATCGGAGTTAAAATGGATTTTATATTGATTTTACAATTTTTGTCCCATATAATTTTTTGGGCGAACTGTCAGATTTTAGGCATGATCGATCAATCGATCGATGCCTGGGGGTAGATCGATCGACCTTCTAAGAAAACGTGAGAAATAAGTTGTTTTTAGTATTTGTGTAGGATTAGGACTCCTAATCACTATATAACCTTGTTAATCCGTAGGGGGACTTCTCATAATCACTTTTTCTCCAGTTTTTCACCAGAGAACACTTCCAAATATTTTTCCTCTCACCCATAGTCCTCAACCTTCTTCATTATCAAGCTTTTTGTCCCAAGTTTTGGGAGGCTTAATTGGAGTTCAATCAAGTTGGTTCAAGAATACTCTTTTGCTAATTTTTCGCAAGGAATCCAGATTTCTAATCAGATTTTCAACACGATATTTATAAGCATGAATAATATATTCTTTTCCTTTAGTATTATGCGTTTAAATTGTCGCCTAAATACTTAATTACATGTTTTCTTAAAAATAATTAGTAAATTAATTAGAAAAAGTGGATACTAATTATGGGGTTATTTTTATAAAATCTTTTAATCTGAATAATATTCATAACCCTTTGGGTACGTAGGTTTCATGAGTGATTTTGAGTTTTATTGGTGTAGGTTGCATGTAGAAAAAACCCTAGCTTTAAAACAATTGACTTTTGGGTGCGTATAACTCAAGTAATACATGTAGAGATAATAAAATTTGGTTTTTGATGTATATATGATGAAAACTTAGTATATTTAATTTAAAATAATTAAATGAGATTAGTTGGGTATTGTTGACGTTGTGATAATTAAATTAAAGATTTAATTGAATTGGACTATCATGCGCAGTTTTATACGTTGACTAATTATTCTTGTTGGTATGACTTGTTGGTATTATTAAATATCATTGTGACGACGGGTTGTCGGGTATTATTGTTCTCCTTATATTTTAGAATGCCTTATAAGAATGGGACTAGTGAGGGAAAATTATCACGATTTTATTGTGTTGGGGTGGGATGATTTTTATTACTTTATCGTCGTTACGCTAGTGTAGGTATGAGACTAGGTTATGATTTATGTTAGAAAATCCTCCTATACATAGGTTAGGACGTATTGATAACTTGGGGACCCTTAGGCATGGGTCTAAGGGGTATTTTGAGGATCTCACATCGATTAAAGGGTGGGGTGTTTATAAATTGTGAATTGAGAAATTGAGAACTAATACCTAAGATAATAAGACAGGTATTAAAATATATTGGCCCCATAATCAGCGCGGGCCGGCAGTTTAAACGAGCCAACCGACGTTTTATGTCGTTTCGTGTGTGGAAACCTGTCAATCAGCGAGGGCCGACAGTTTAAACGGGCCAGTCGGCGTTTTGTCGAGGGGATGTGTATTTTGGTGGAGAAATCACTCGAGGCGGGAGGACCGCCATAATAAAATGAGGTTATAATAAAAGTTGCATAATTTAATTAAATTAACTTCGTGGGACTTGGGAATTTAAAATCATATTGGTGTGCCTTTATAAATGGGATTTTTACGGGTAGTTAGTGGTTTATATTTATCGCGTTTAAATTAGTCCATTTAATTTAAAATATTCTAATGTGATATTTATTGCGTATAATGCTATTGTCTGGATTCAAGGATCCTATTTGAGGGGAGTAGTGTTTATTCTTACTCGGGGCTTTGGCTCTGACCCATGCGTTGACTAATCTTTTTCCGGATTAAAATTGGAGAAGCTGCATAATATTTTTGGAGATTATCATTTGGAGCTGCAGTTGGAGCGGATTTACTTTGTTGTTTTGTTTTAGCTTAGACTTTCCTTTCACTCGTATTTCATTACGAGACTCAGTTTAGAGAGTTATTGAGCCATTCGGTTCCAAAGTTGTTATGGGATTTATTTCAGTTATTCGGAGTTGGATATTTATTCAGATTTTTAATTAATCATTATTGGAGATTGGATTTTCGAAGTTAGCATGTGATCGATCTTTTATCGCTTAGTTGTTTATGATCATTCGAGGTTGATTCAATTATTTATCTTATGGACTGATTTATTTATGTCTCATATCTGTCTCATGCTAAGAATGGTATTTTATTTACTCACGCCCGGCTTAGTTTTGGTGGCGGCCGACGCCAGAATTAGGCGGGGTGTGTCAGATGGTATCAGAGCATGGTCTTAGGTCTCATAAGTTATGAGTCCATTTAGCTTCGGCGTTGCCGATCATTGATTCCCTCTATTGATTTATACTTCTTAAGGTAGAGGGTCTAGCATACGTGTTAGATGTGTTTCTTGGAGATGTGAAGCTTTGTGATAAGGACGTTGTAGGCATCGAGTTTAGAATTATAAACCTTGATGTGAGGATGCTTAGAGTTGATTTTTGAGACGATATCTATTTGGAAGATCATTAATATAACTTTTGGGTATATATTATATCGATGCAGTGTTGTGATTTGGTATGAGGATTTATGTGTTATAAAGATTATGGGAGATAGAATCGAGTTGTGATTTACAAGAGCACTTGGTACGCCGTTATTTTCATAGATATGCATATATATAGGCGATATATATTATTTTGTTGTTCGTGGTGTAGGTGCGTGTAGGATTGGGTATATGGGCGCCCAATTGTGATATTCTACGGGTAGACACATGTGAGCCTTATTTTTGTTTTTGATAGATTTAGGTGTTTATGAGTATACTTCGCCTAATTTCGAGGACGAAATTCTTTGCTACTGGGGAAGTACATAACACCCCGTGTTTTTATTAACAATTTTTATTAATTAATTGGAATTTTTGAGAAAAATAAAATTTTGAATTTAATAATTTTTATTGGATTAATACGTTGGTTATGATTTTAGAAGAATAAAACTTCAAGCGGAATTAAAATCGGAGTTAAAATGGATTTTATATTGATTTTACCATTTTTGTGCCATATAATTTTTTGGGCGAACTGTCAGATTTTAGGCATGATCGATCAATCGATCGATGCCTGGGGGTAGATCGATCGACCTTCTAAGAAAACGGGAGGAATAAGCTGTTTTTTGTATTTGTGTAGGATTAGGACTCCTAATCACTATATAACCTTGTTAATCCGTAGGGGGACTTCTCATAATCACTTTTTCTCCAGTTTTTCACCAGAGAACACTTCCAAATATTTTTCCTCTCACCCATAGTCCTCAACCTTCTTCATTATCAAGCTTTTTGTCCCAAGTTTTGGGAGGCTTAATTGGAGTTCAATCAAGTTGGTTCAAGAATACTCTTTTGCTAATTTTTTGCAAGGAATCCAGATTTCTAATCAGATTTTCAACACGATATTTATAAGCATGAATAATATATTCTTTTCCTTTAGTATTATGCGTTTAAATTGTCGCCTAAATACTTAATTACATGTTTTCTTAAAAATAATCAGTAAATTAATTAGAAAAAGTGGATACTAATTATGGGGTTGTTTTTATAAAATCTTTTAATCTGAATAATATTCATAACCCTTTGGGTACGTAGGTATCATGAGTGATTTTGAGTTTTATTGGTGTAGGTTGCATGTAGAAAAAACCCTAGCTTTAAAACAATTGACTTTTGGGTGCGTATAACTCATGTAATACATGTAGAGATAATAAAATTTGGTTTTTGATGTAAATATGATGAAAACTTAGTATATTTAATTTAAAATAATTAAATGAGATTAGTTGGGTATTGTTGACGTTGTGATAATTAAATTAAAGATTTAATTGAATTGGACTATCATGCGCAGTTTTATACGTTGACTAATTATTCTTGTTGGTATTATTAAATATCATTGTGACGACGGGTTGTTGGGTATTATTGTTCTCCTTATATTTTAGAATGCCTTATAGGAATGGGACTAGTGAGGGAAAATTATCACGATTTTATTGTGTTGGGGTGGGATGATTTTTATTACTTTATCATCATTACGCTAGTGTAGGTATGAGACTAGGTTATGCTTTATGTTAGAAAATCCTCCTATACATAGGTTAGGACGTATTGATAACTTGGGGACCCTTAGGCATGGGTCTAAGGGGTATTTTGAGGATCTAACATCGATTAAAGGGTGGGGTGTTTATAAATTGTGAATTGAGAAATTGAGAACTAATACCTAAGATAATAAGACGAGTATTAAAATATATTGGCCCCATAATCAGCGAGGGCCGGCAGTTTAAACGAGCCAGCCGACGTTTTATGTCGTGTCGTGTGTGGAACCCTATCAATCAGCAAGGGCCGACAGTTTAAACGGGTCAGCCGGCGTTTTGACGAGGGGATGTGTATTTTGGTGGAGAAATCACCCGAGGCGGGAGGACCGCCATAATAAAATGAGGTTATAATAAAAGTTGCTTAATTTAATTAAATTAACATCGTGGGACTTGGGAATTTAAAATCATATTGGTGTGCCTTTATAAATGGGATTTTTACGGGTAGTTAGTGGTTTATATTTATCGCATTTAAATTAGTCCGTTTAATTTAAAATATTCTAATGTGATATTTATTGCGTATAATGCTATTGTCTGGATTCAAGGATCTTTTTTGAGGGGAGTAGTGTGTATTCTTACTCGGGGCTTTGGCTCTGACCCATGCGTTGACTACTCTTTTTTAGGATTAGAATTGGAGAAGCTGCATAATATTTTTGGAGATTATCATTTGGAGGTGCAGTTGGAGCGTATTTACTCTGTTGTTTTGTTTTATCTTGGACTTTCCTTGCACTCGTATTTCATTATGAGACTCAGTTTAGAGAGTTATTGGGCCATTCGGTTCCAAAGTTGTTATGGGATTTATTTCAGTTATTCGGAGTTGGATATTTATTCAGATTTTTAATTAATCATTATTGGAGTTTGGATTTTCGAAGTTAGCATGTGATCGATCTTTTATCGCTTAGTTGTTTATGATCATTGGAGGTTGATTCAATTATTTATCTTATGGACTGATTTATTTATGTCTCATATTTATCTCATGCTAAGAATGGTATTTTATTTACTCATGCCCGGCTTAGTTTTGGTGGCGGCCGTTTTCAGAATTTGGCGGGGTGTGTCAGATGGTATCAGAGCATGGTCTTAGGTCTCAGATGTTATGAGTCCATTTAGCTTCCGCATTGCCGATCTTTGATTCCCTTTATTGATTTATACTTCTTAAGGTTGAGGGTCTAGCATACGTGCTAGATGTGTTTCTTGGAGATGTGAAGCTTTGTGATAAGGACGTTGTAGGCATCGAGTTTAGAATTATAAACCTTGATGTGAGGATGCTTAGAGTTGATTTTTGAGATGATATCTATTTGGAAGATCATTAATATAAATTTTGGGTATATATTATATCGATGCAGCGATGTGATTTGGTTTGAGGATTTATGTGTTATAAAGATTATTGGAGATAGAATCGAGTGGTGATTTACAAGAGCACTTGGTACGCCGTTATTTTCATATCTATGCATATATACAGGCGATATATATTATTTTGTTGTTCGTGGGGTAGGTGCGTGTAGGATTGGGTATATGGGCGCCCAATTGTGGTATTCTACGGGAAGACATATGTGAGCCTTATTTTTGTTTTTGCGAGATTTAAGTGTTTATGAGTATGCTTCGCCTAATTTCGAGGACGAAATTCTTTGTTAGTGGGGAAGTATGTAACACCCCGTGTTTTTATTAACAATTTTTATTAATTAATTGGAATTTCTGAGAAAAATAAAATTTTGAATTTAATAATTTTTATTGGATAAATATGTTGGTTATGATTTTAGAAGAATAAAACTTCAAGCGGAATTAAAATCGGAGTTAAAATGGATTTTAAATTCATTTTACAATTTTTGTCCCATATAATTTTTTGGGCGAACTGTCAGATTTTAGGCATGATCGATCAATCGATCGATGACTGGTGGTAAATCGATCGACCTTCCAAGAAAACGTGAGCAATAAGCTGTTTTTAGTATTTGTGTAGGATTATGACTCCTAATCACTATATAACCTTGTTAATCCGTAGGGGGACTTCTCATAATCACTTTTTCTCCAGTTTTTCACCAGAGAACACTTCCAAATATTTTTCCTCTCACCCATAATCCTGAACCTTCTTCATTATCAAGATTTTTGTCCCAAGTTTTGGGAGGTTTAATTGGTGTTCAATCAAGTTGGTTCAAGAATACTCTTTTGCTAATTTTTCACAAGGAATCCATATTTCTAATCAGATTTTCAACACGATATTTACAGGCATGAATATTATATTCTTTTCCTTTAGTATTATGCGTTTAAATTGTCACCTAAATACTTAATTACATGTTTTCTTAAAAATAATTAGTAAATTAATTAGAAATAGTGGATACTAATTATGGGGTTGTTTTTATAAAATCTTTTAATCAGAATAATATTCATAACCCTTTGGGTACGTAGGTTTCATGAGTGATTTTGAGTTTTATTGGTGTATGTTGCATGTAAAAAAAACCCTATCTTTAAAATAATTTACTTTTGGGTGCGTATAACTCATGTAATACATGTAGAGATAATAAAATTCGATTTTTGATGTATATATGATGAAAACTTGGTATATTTAATTTAAAATAATTAAATGAGATTAGTTGGGTATTGTTGACGTTGTGATAATTAAATTAAAGATTTAATTGAATTGGACTATCATGCGTAGTTGTATACGTTGACTAATTATTCTTGTTGGTATGACTTGTTGGTATTATTAAATATCATTGTGACGACGGGTTGTTGGGTATTATTGCTCTCCTTATATTTTAGAATGCCTTCTAGGAATGGGACTAGTGAGGGAAAATTATCATGGTTTTATTGTGTTGGGGTGGGATGATTTTTATTACTTTATCGTCATTACGCTAGTCTAGGTATGAGACTAGGTTATGATTTATGTTAGAAAATCCTCCTATACATAGGTTAGGACATATTGATAACTCGGGGACCCTTAGGTATGGGGCTAAGGGGTATTTTGAGGATCTCACATCGATTAAAGGGTGGGGTGTTTATAAATTGTGAATTGAGAAATTGAGAACTAATACCTAAGATAATAAGACGGGTATTAAAATATATTGGCGAAATAATCAGCAAGGGATGAAAGTTAAAATGGGGCAGCCGACATTTTATGTCGTGTCGTGTGTGAAACCTTGCCAATCAATGAGGGCCGATAATTTAAACGGGCCAGCCGACGTTTTGACGAGGGGATGTGTATTTTGGTGGAGAAATCACCCGAGGCGGTAGGACCGCCATAATAAAATGAGGTTATAATAAAAAAATGGTTAATTTAATTAAATTAACATCGTGGGACTTGGGAATTTAAAATCATATTGGTGTGCCTTTATAAATGGGATTTTTACGGGTAGTTAGTGGTTTATATTTATCGCGTTTAAATTAGTTCGTTTAATATAAAATATTCTAATGTGATATTTATTGCGTATAATGCTATTTTTTGGATTCAAGGATCCTATTTGTGGAGAGTAGTGTGTATTTTTGCTCGGGGCTTTGACTCTGACCCATGCGTTGACTAATCTTTTTCAGGATTAGAATTAGAGAAGCTGCATAATATTTTGGGAGATTATCATTTAGAGGTGCAGCTGGAGCGAATTTACTTTGTTGTTTTGTTTTAGCTTAGACTTTCCTTTCATGTCGTATTTCATTATGAGACTCAGTTTAGAGAGTTATTTGGCCATTCGGTTCCAAAGTTGTTATGTGATTTATTTCAGTTATTCAGAGTTGGATATTTATTCAGATTTTTAATTAATCATTATTGGAGATTGGATTTTCGAAGTTAGCATGTGATTGATCTTTTATCGCTTAGTTGTTTATGATCATTGGAGGTTGATTCAATTATTTATCTTATGGACTGATTTATTTATGTCTCATATCTGTCTCATGCTAAGAATGGTATTTTATTTACTCACACCTGACTTAGTTTTGGTGGTGTTCGACGCCAGAATTAGGCGGGGTGTGACACGTGCTATCTCTTAATGACTCGATATCCTCACTCGACGCCCTAGACGTGTGAATTAAAATGTGATTCGTGATGGAGTTGGGCGGTGCAGGAGGTGGAACCCAAAACTGGGGAAAGTGAGGGGTGTGTGGGCTATCGGGATTGTAATATACTATAGGATTTTTATGAATTCTGGTTGGAGTAGACTGAGGATTTGGTTGAGGGTTTTGCATGTAAGGATTTAGGAGATTCTATTTTTTTCTTAGTATTTTTTTGAATTTTTTGGATTTTGGATTTTATGATTTTTTTTCCCTTTTAAGAATTAAAGTCAATTTTGGGATTAATTCGACCTAACTTAATGTCTATTTATACCCTGACAACGACACTAAAAACTTGACTAGACTTTAAAAGTGTGTCTCTAACGCGTGTGATTAGGGCTCAAGTGCAAGCCGGTCGCTCAAGTAATAATCCGATAAATTGGGTGTCGAACTCATGGACTAAGACGTAAGACATGATGACAAGTTGGAAAGACGATTAACCTTTCTATTGACCAGAAAAAGAAGGAAAAGATGATTGTTTTTAACTTTCCTATCAACTAATCCAATCTAATCACACTAGTATATGAATTACGCAAGCGATAATAACTAAGAGAGTGTAAATGAATGTGGGAAGATGGAGTTAGGGTACACTCCCCCGAACTGTCGGTAATTACATAGAACATAAAAACTTCAAAAACCTAATTCTCAATTCAAACAACCATCAACTACTCTCTAAGAATTTGACATGTGTGGATTTTACACCCCACAATAACAAATAAAAAAATTTATTTGACGAGAATGACAAATTATCGAAACTCGTATTGTATCCTTAAACATTTCGGTTACCTAGGGCAAACGGAATTAAAAGACCTACAATATTTATTTCGGTAATAAATCAAGCCTTTGATATGTTAATTAAATTTTATTCGATTTTAAATCCATTTGCAACACCTTGGTTGGGTTCACGTACCCCAACCCGCTAATAGCTTAGCTGGACATCGTTACGTGGGTAATAAATGAAATTCTAATGTTGCATGCGATTGAAATCATAATGAACATATATCTAAGAATGCTTGGAGTTTATAAAATCCCAGAAAATAAATAAAACAGGCAAAGAAAAAGATCATGCAAGAATAAAGTAGAGGGAACAAACTTGATATATTAAATCTTGAAAAGAAATCCACAAAAGCGTAATCTTAATGTCAGAATTCAAAACTATGGTTCTTGCCTCCTTCTCCCTCTATGCTGAGGTTAAAACATAGTCTAATATCAAACTACAACATTACATTGTCATTTTTGCAAGAGTCCTAACTTAACAATAAAAGGAAATTCGCACATCAGGTGAGTCGAACCGGTTCAGGTGCATAGACGAACCTGTTCGGACTCGAACCGGTCTGGGTTCAGTTCTGGAAAACTCTCTGCATTTGCTTGCTTCTTCTTCTTTTGTTTTGGATTTATTTCTCAACTTTGAATGCTCATACTTTCTTCATCGTAGCTCGGAATTGGATGTTGTTTCTTCTAGTATTCTTTCTATTTTAAGCTCTTCAACTTTCTAGTTGGATCCACTTCCGGATTAAGGCTGAAAAATTATTAAAATGCCCTTTAATCTCCTTCCTTTGGTTTCTTTCACTGTTTCGATTTCTCTTTGGCAATAATTTGCATGAAATATATGTAAAACAAATGAGAGATATGCAAAACATGAAAGTCTCACGATGGAGGGTTAGTAGCATAAATATGAGATAAATACAAGTCAGTTACAATGCATGGGATCATAAAAGGACCAAAATTAAGGGTACAAATTTGAAAAATTTATGCCTTATCAGTTCTCACAAATATCTTATATATATATATATATATATATATATATATATATACACACAACATCAAGTTTTTCATTAATCGTCAATTGTAAATAATTAAAAATCACTTATAATAAATAATTAAATATTAATGATTCAAAGTAAAAATCAAAATTTGTTAAGACTCATCAATAAACGTGTATCATACTACCATTACTGACAAAAAAACACGATAAATACAAAATACTAATCCACCTTAGTCATCATATCCAAGTTCTTTCAATTTTTTCCAAAGTCAGATGTCATTTCTATATTCATAATTCTATCCATCACAATACAAAAAATCTCGATACAACTTGTCGAGCACAACAAAAAATAGCATAATTGAGTAAAAAAATGAGAAACCTAGTTATAGAGAGATATTACATGCGTAGTTCTCCAGTGCAATAGGAGGTGTGGTGAAAAAGGGTATGAAATAAAGAAGAAATACTTAGAATATAAGAAGAGATTTTTTTGGACTTCATGTGGAAGAGAAGGAATCGAAAGATGTTAGTAGATGAAATGTTATTTCTGATGGAAGAGAGAGAGGGGGGATTTATTATGAGTGCCGATATATAAGATAGATGGAGGGTAGTATTTGATCTAATTATGATTGACATGTGTCATAATATTGTGAGGAGACACCATTTTTATATTATTATATAAGATCATTTTCAAATAGTAATAAAATATTTTGTTTTGGCGAGATCCATATCATAATATACTATACTTATTGTTGCTTGTAGTTGATTTAGGAGTTTATTTTAGACTCAAAACATTTTTCTTACCATGTACCAAACATAAATACCCAAAATTATATAGGGTTTATAATCTAAGCTCCCAACACACTGTGTATGGGTAGGTGAATGCAAGTGCGAGTGCGTCTAAACATGAATTTTCAAAATCGTGAGATTTGATAGCGCTAAGCGTTTATATATTTTAATATATAAATATTTATATTTATTATACATATAAAATTCAAGCTTTTCATTCGATTTGGACTGGTGGAGCTATTAATTGTCATATTTTTATCTAGGTTTTATAATCTATTCCTCTACAATATATATGTAGATGACACGTGTTTTGTCATGAATGGAGTCCGTCTCTCTAAGCTGAGTTAATACCTCTTTCTCAATCATATTTCACTCGCAAGCGATCGAAACCACTTTGTCTTCCTTCTATTGGGCTCTCTATTTTCATGTGAAATGAAGGATTATAGTGGTCTCTTCAAGATCATCTATAATCCACTCGATCTACGTTTTTATCTTCAACAAAATCCATAATCAAACTCATTCCAATCAAATAACTATCTGCACTAGGTAACTATATTCGAGCCTCTCTCTCTTTCACCGTTATATTTAAATATTCTTGATTTATATTTAATTAACGATGGTTATAGTTTGATGTATATATGTATCATTTTGTATTTGTGTATATATACATTTGGTGGAAATAGGATTGTTAATTCATTTTCTAATGGAATTTGGTTAATCATGAATTTTATGCATCTCTGAATGTGTAGTATGTAAGTCTTCCTTGTGTAGTTAAAATTTGAAATTATTTCCCCTAATCTTTTACTATATGATTTTAATTATTCTCAATTTTTTCACACTGAAAGTTGTGTATTCTACCATTGCTTCACCTTCATCCCATCATGTACGGCATGTCTTCTCTTTATTATTCTACGATTTCTTTGGCCACATCCATATCATTCACTATAAAAAAACTTCTTTTTGAGACGGTACTCCATCCATCTTAAAAGGTACTCAAGTCATCCCAAATATTTTTAGGACTCTATTTTGGACGACTAAGGGGGTCTTATTATCACCCCATTTTAAATACTTTTTCAGACGATAACTAAGCCGTCTCAAAAAAGTCATCGTTTATGGGACCATTTTGAGACGACAAGAAAAATGTCTTTAATAACTGATTTTTGAGACAACAACAACAGTCGCAAAAGGTTTTTTTGAGACTGAAATTAAGCCGTCTTAAAAGCTCATCATTTATGGGATCCTTTTGAGATGACAAGGAAGCCGTCTTTAATAATTTTGACATAAAAGTTAGAATTACATCCATTCCAGCATAATATAATAAAAACAAACCACATTCTATGCTTTACATTCATTCCAACATATATTCTATGTAATCAGAAACAAAGCCTGTTAAAATTAATATATAACATCTTTGGCACCAATTTCAACATACATAACATACAATTTCCTATTCAACTATAATAATAGTTCATACAAGTAAAATATCTCTACACAATCAATAATTCTAACATCGTATTCACCAACCTAAATCAAGGTAGCTTCAATCAAAACATCAAAGGTAATAATAAGTTTTTAAAATATTTCACTTATCTCATTAGAAAAAATAAAAATCCATCCACTCCTAACATATAATGATGTCAACAAAGTAAACCCGCGGTCTTGAAGCATACAACCTCCAATAAAATGATTCAATGACTTTTCTTGTCCCTAAAAGGTTTTCACCCGCAATTAGATTTATTTAGTGTCAATTACCTTAAACAAAGAAGATTTTTTTAATAGTTCGTATAGATGATAATCTTTAACAACATTATCAAATTTGTTAATCTTCATATTAATTACCTTAAAAAACACTTCAGATTTTTTTTAAAAAAAATTGACAAAGTTATCTTCGTTTATTAATGAAAACTTACCTGTTTAAACATAAAAAGTAACTAAAAATAAACCATAGCAATACCCACAAGACTATAAACAAGTAACTTGAAAAGGGAGAATTTCCCCCCAAAAAAATGTTAAAATATATATGATATATCCTAAGGGTAGAAAATCTTGATACATGTATCCTACATAATCCTCCCTTACAACACTGTATCTAGTGAAGAATGAGTTACTTGACAGTGGGTGTAGGCCAATTGGCTGAACCGCTTATATATGTGTTGATCTTCTTTTTTATCTCTTTTACTACACTTTAATTGTTTATAATCATACCCAATTATTGCTCATGTTCATATCTTACCTGAGCTCATCTTATTGGCTGGATGTTACATTTATTTTGACATCTGTAAGCTATCACATAGAATTATGAAATTTCATCATAAAGAAATTTATATCCATAGACTAAGAGTATAATTTAGTATAATCTCCATTTGTATCACCCAAACAGTAAGATATACGCGATATCATAATAAACATAATAACATGACATAATATCCTCATATAACATGTCCATTATTGGACTAAGTAAAACTAGATAATTCTCATAAATGACACGAAGAGTTCAACCTTTAGGGAAATTCTCGTGCCTTTATCGATAAGTCAGAAGGGGCCTCGCACTTAACGGATATAAAACGTGCACAAATAAAAGAATGGGGGGATTGATACGTAGTCACACCATCGTATACTTGCATACCAAACCACCCGATGGATCAAGTCATCCATGTATCCCCATCATGAGATCACGATAAAATAAATGCACGATCAAAATATTGACCTCCACACCACCAATTACATCATCTAGGGGTACAGTACCCAGTCCCACAATCCATTTAAATCCACAACTTCAGTCGATAGAATCCCCATGAGCCAAATATGTACATATGGTATGTTTTCATCCAATACACATGTATACTGAAAAATATATAACCGAACAAAAGGCCCACAAACACCAATCCAAAAATCCTAACTCAAACCCAATAAAAGGGTTAACCCCAAAACCTTTCTAACCTACCACCTGAACAAACCCCGCAAGCGCGACCTACATAGGCACATTCGCGGCCCAAGGTGGTGTGTCTCCATGTATGAAAGTTGAGTTAAATGATAGAATGATCATATTTGACCATGAAATTTTTCGTATTAATTTTTTTATTATAATTTTTCTTTTTGTCTTTGGATAATATTGTTTACCACTATTTTCCAAAGTATGTTTGAACTTATGTGTGAATTATTTTCCCTAAACATGTCCTTGTAAATACATGAGGACATTTCTTTTCAAGTTATAACTCTTAAAATTTTATCAATTATTATACGAAAAATAAATCTAAAATATTAACCAATGTATTAACATCAACATATTTTTACTTGTTATTGGTATTCTATTACCTATTGAACCCACCCCTCATTCTGTGGGCCTAATTACTAGTAAGTTGTGTGATAAACCTCATTTTACTTTGTCAAAATTAAATATTAGGATGAATCTAACCCATACACGAGATTATGAATGAATTCATCAAAAAGATTTCAATCTCTGTCCCTCTAAAAAACAAAATCTAAATCTAAATCTAATTCATGAAGTGATCAAGCTACTCTTTTTCCTCAAACCAGGGAAACAAATGTGTCTTAATACAAATTATCATCCCCCAAACCAAAACACCATGTTGTGACAACAATTCGAGTTATTATCACATCTTCTTCATACTCAGCAGCTCATTAGAAACAAATTTGAATTTTTTCCAGCACGTGGTGGCAACCTCTTAAAAACACACTTTTAGATACTCTCCATGTACACTTCACACTACTTACATGTAGGATCACTTATACCCACATGTTGCACAAACCACTTATAATATCCATGCTTAGGTTTCATTAACACACACCTCCACTTATCACACTTGTATATATCCATGCTCACTCACACTTGTCACACACAACTTGTTATTAATCCATGCTGAGGTTCACTAGCATGCACTCACTTATAGATATTCACACATCACTCACTCTCACACAATCATGCTTAGTATAATCTTCATACTCTATGCTAAATTTACTTTTTTACTATTACATTCTTCCCCATTAGCATAATGGTCATCATGCCAAATAAAATACTCTCTCCATAATATACTAATCAAGAATCATACATTTTGCATAGTACATCACCAAAAGCATACATGCGCTGGTCCGGCAGGTGGAAGTTATCCAAAGCAATATGAATCTCACCTTCCATTGGCCAAGTACCTTAGACATATATCGAATGGTTTTCCCATATTGTATCGCTCGAACGAAGTCATGACGGGAGGCATAGAGCAGGGAACTCGTTCACATAAGTCGATTATATGGAATTCACTCTCACACATACTGTCCCCACAAGGTATATAGTGAGGCAATTCATGTACACTCGAGTATATCAAATGGCTTGTCCACACGTACCAATTGCCTCCAAAGCAAGACGTGTATCGTGGAAGTCATGCCAAGGGGGGGAACCCTTCCAATTAACCCAACAACTGCATACCCTCATATAGGCGTCAAACCTAGGACACTCAAATTTATTTTTTCGGTTACTACCCGAAACTCTGTCGAAATGATGGGTCAGCATGCCACCCAAAATTTCATGCAATTTTGTTTTTTTTAAAACAAGACCCTATCCATGAGCCTGGTAACAAATCCAACCGTGTTTTACATAAACTTTTTCAAACCCCATTTTCCCAGGCTCAGGTCCCGTCCGACATTTCTTTTTGCATATAGGTAAACCTAATACAAGTAAAAACATAATAATAATAATAATAATAATAATAATAATAATAATAAAAATAATAATAATAATAATAATAATAATAATAATAATAATAATAATAATAATAATAATAATAATAATAATAATAATAATAATAATAATAATAATAATAATAATAATAATAATAATAATAATGCTGAAACCCTTTTCTTGTTTTTCCTCTTCCTTTACCAAAGGTGTAAAAAATATTTTCCCCCTCTTTTATTAAAATGTCAAAATCATTTTCCTTCTTTTTATCATAAATGTTAAAAACATTTTTCCTCCTTAATACCCGAAAAACTTTTGTCCTCCTCTTTTCCAAAAATATCAAAAACATTGTCCTCCTATAATAAAAGACTTTCCCTTTTCTCTTTAAAAAATAAATTCGAATAATTTCTCCTTCTCATGTCGATCGCATACTCGACCCTTGGCTTGGCTCTCTATTGGCTTTGGTCTTCTATCGAACCGTCCCGAGGCTCCGTCAGTTCTCCCGCTACTTCCTCCGAGTCTGGAATCCACTTTTACCCGCTATCCATGGAGAACGCCGACCAAGTACCGAATGTGCAGCGTGATTTTATGACGGTTCTAGACCAACTTACCACAAAGATTGACAACCTTCTAACCGAGGTTCATGAGATGCAGCAAAATCGAGTCCCTATTCCTGAATAGATCGAGGTCCTCTTCCCTCGTGCTATGGGTTCGCCCTCACCTGAGCCTTTTTGGGTCCCGAAAGAATATCAGCACACTATACGTGACCCTCCTGCTAATGGGCCACCACTAACTCAGTTCCATATGCCGGATCTTGCCTAGCCAGGGCTAACCTACCAGTGGCCATTGATTCGAAAGAAGAAGAGTTGAACAAGGTCAAGGGGGACCTTAAGATGTTGACCAAAAAGTTTGACTAAGTTCGAATCTTCGGGAACTACATGGATTACACCCATGTGTCTCTCTATCCTAAAGCAAGGCTACCAAAAAAGTTCAAGATGCCCAACATTAAGAAGTTTGGGGATAGTGGCCCAACAATTGTTCATCTTCAAAGTTATCACCGAGACATGACTCTCCTAGGCGCCTCCGAGGAAATAATGGCCCAAATGTTCCAACAGATTTATATGGACAACGCTCTTCGATGGTTCTTATCCCTCTAAGAATCCAGAATTCGTAGTTGGGAGGATGTTGCTCATGAATTCATGTCAGAGTACAAATACAACGAGGATTTGGAGGCTACCACCGTGATTTATAACTTCTCAAACAAAATCTTGGGGAAATTTTTAGTAATTTCATTGGAAGATGGAAATAAAAAGCAAGTCAATCGGCCGTCTGAGGAAGAGCAAGTCAGTATTATGAAGAAGAACTTCTTACCCCACGTTCGAGCGACGATTGGAGGACATTACTACCCCCATTTTCGAACCCCCAAAAAGCAGGAATGGAGATTGAAGAAAGTATTGTCAAGACAGAAGTTGAGCCGAAGAAAGTATTCAGACATTTTACTCCCCAAAAGTATGAGAAGCCTGCTTATAATGCAGTTTCAACCATCAATAACATCTCTCGGCCTATTAGTTCACGGGCACTCGAAAGCCTCCTTAACCCACTTGAAAAGGAATACACCAAGCTTCACGCTCCCCTATCCAAAGTTTACCAAGCCCCTTTGAGCTGAAATCTTATCAAGTCAATGGACCCTTGTCCATTACCAAACCCACTTCCCAAGAATTTCAAACCTGATGCCCATCATGATTTCCATCAAAATTTCGGCCATACCACTGATCAATACTTTTATCTTTAAAATATAATCTAAGGTCTGATTAACTATGGTATCATCGCCCCACCAACCAATCCTAAACCAAATACTACCCACAATCCACTCCCAAATCATGCAAATTCTATCGTCCTAGAAGAAGATCCTAAATTTGATACATCTACCCAAATTTTACCCAGTAAATCATCCATTATACCCATACATTCCCCTAAACCCCTCAAAGTTTGCCCATATTTTCTCCTACATCCTACCTGTTTTTCTGATTAGTCAGTGGCACTCCTTACTAGAGCATGCCTTGCTATTCGTACTCATTTTGGAGGGAAAGATATGGAATTATTAGCAAAATTAAACCAACTTCTAGAGTTTGGGCTGAATTTGCCCTCAGAGATGGCCATTAACTGTCAGAGATTCAGTACACTATTCTTGGAAGCTCAAAAATGGGCTCGAGAGTTAGACGATTGGGCGGTACCAACAAATGAAGTCAGCTTAAATGATGTCGTCTAGACCATGGAAGACTTGTTTCGACAGATCAGTGAAATTTGTAGTATTTTCGAGTAACTCGATGCGTTAGAACTACAAGGGTGCCTAGTACCTTTGCTTCTACATCTCCCCATTGAGTGTGATGATATATACAAAGAGGCCACTTAAGTTATAGAATAAATTGACTTATCATGGAAGGATGGTGTTGTTGCCACCGTATGGGGGGACGAATTCAATAATTCAAATGAAGAGAAAAACCCAAAAAGACTTGATCGGTAGTCAGTATATGTGGAATGATATTATTTAAGGAGCCACTAGAAGAGTTAACAAGGTGGTCGAGCAGCCCGATATAGATGAAGAAACGAGGCTTCTATTTTTTCCCCTCTTTTATGAACCATATGACTAGATCAGGGAGGCATTATCAATTTTCAAACTGGTAATTAATAACGATCGATAAGGGAAAAGGTGTTGAGAAACTCCCTATGCCGTAAATAACCCTCGGGAAGATCAAGATCCTCGATCAGTTGAAGAAAAATCAAGCTAACATTTTATGTCATTTAACTGCACTAAAATACCTTGATTAAACTACTTACTGGGCCTATAGTCCCTTCTTCCACTAAGCTATAAGAAGCAGTGAATCTAGTCGGATCTTTAACCTCTACTAGAATACTTTCTTTCTCCGAAGAGGAAATCCCTAAGTTTGGTCCAAATTACAGCTATGCTCTCAACATCTCTGTTGAAGTCATGGGAAAACCATCCTACTTTCGCTCATCGACAATGGATCAGCTCTTAATGTTTTCCATTAAGAACCCTCAACTGCTTGGGATTGAAAGTGAGCGACCTTGCTCCAACCTCTACCGCGGTGCTTGCTTATACTTATCGGAAAGTGATGGGATCCATAAACCTTATAATAGGGGTTGGCCCTATAAATATCATTACAGAATTCCAAGTCATCGACATCCTAGCTTATTTCAACCTATTGCTAGGATGACCACGGCTCCATAGTATCTAGGGCATGTCTTCTTCCCTCCATCAGAAACTGAAGTTCTTCGCTAATGGGAAAGTCATCACCATTCTGGGCGACGATGATAATATTGAGAATGAAAACAACAATAATCTGGTACTAGAGATACAACATAGGGTAAATGATATGCTTCTATCAAGTTTTCGTATCGAACCGCTTCCACTCCCTATAGCAGATGATTTTAATTATAGAGTTTGTTAAGAACACAACCCCTATGGTAATGTCAACGTGACATAAATGTTTAAAAGCATGAACTTTATCCCTAGACTGGGGCTGGGATGATGACAACAGGAAATAGTAGAACCCATGGTATTGCAGAAAGCCTTTCCTCCATATGGCATGGGTTATCAACCATCAACAGAGTAACTCAGAATGGTCAGCCAACATCGATTTAAGAGAAGGCTAGAAAGTACCAAGACTATCTCAGGGGATTCCTCAAATGGAAGATTTATCAAAGAGGGCGAAGATTTCCACTTTTGCGACTTTCTCGAACCATGGTATGATCATGTGGACAAGAAGATGAATCCAGGAGTGGAGATTTTCTTTCAAGACATTTGCTCATGGGCTGATGATTCCCAGCATCATGTGCAATCGCTCGTTGAGAAGACTATAGCTGCTACCGAAGATTTTAAGGGAAGTTACTATGATGATTCATTTAATTTGCAGACACTGGGTTCGATACTCTGCATGGTCCACTCAGGCTTTACATCATCAGACCCATCCCTTTTAATCAAAGTTGTTAATGCACATCTACTCAACTTGGATGCTATACTAGTTCCACCCGCTTAAATACAACCCAACTCAGATGTTTATCCCATTTCCTCTTCTTTTGTTGTTCTTCCCTATTCTGATCATAATGTAATCGATACCTCCTTTGATGAGGTTCTCAACTTTGTTTTTCCCAATAATGAAATAAATGATGATTTTGAGTATATTTTTGTGCCTTACATTAATTGTCTTGATTCTAATCAAACTCTTGATGATGATGATTTTACAAATGAATAATTCTTAAATGATCTTAATACGGTCAATAACAAATAACATAACCGCATTCAAATTAATGAAAAAGAAAATGTTGTTATTAATCTCAGTTCTAGTAGCCAATTGTGCGAGATTAGGATAGGGTCTATCCTTGATGAGCAAGAGCGCGCGTAACGCAAGGAATTACTGATGGAGTTTATTGATGTCTTCGCATGGTCTTAGAACCACATGCCCAACATTGATCTCGAGATAACTCAGCACAAGATTACAATGCTCCAAGAATGCTAATCGGTCAAACAGAAACTGCGTATGCAATGCACCGAATGGTCACTCAAGGTTAAGGAAGAAGTGGTCAAACAGTTGACCATAGGCTTCATCCAGGTGATTGAATATCCCACACGGGTAGCCAATATTATACACATGCTAAAATATGGAGGAAATATTCATATGTGCGTTGATTATCGAGATTTGAACAAGGCCTCTCCAAAGGATGATTATTCGCTACTTAATATCGGTATGATTGTAAAAAAATATAGCTCGTCACGCTCTTAAGTCATTCGTTAATGGTTTTATTGAATATAATCAGATCAAGATGCACCCTGATCATCAAGAAAAAGTCGCATTCATCACCCCTTGGGGAACCTCTATCACACTATTATTTCGTTTGGTCTAAAAAATGCAGGAGCTACCTACCAGAGGGATGACACAACTATCTTGCATTATCTAATACACAAAGAAGTCGAGGTCTATGTAGATGACTTATCATAAAATATCAAACTCGGGAAGGTCATTCTTCCGCTCTCCGTAAGTTCTTTGAGCGAATATGACGATACCAGACGTGAGTTAACCCACAAAAATGTGTTTTTCACATTACCAAAGGAAATATTTTATGATTCATGGTTAGCGAGAAGGGGATTGAAGAAGATCCTGCCAAATTGAAAGCCACACTCAAAATGCCACTACCCCAAACGGAGAAGGAAGTTTGGGGATTCTTAGGAAAATTACAGTACATCAGTCGATTCATCAATCAGTTGACTTCCATTTGTGAACCCATATTCAAACTCCTCCAAAAGCATTCCACTAAGATTTGGAATGAAGCTTTTCAGGAGGCCTTTAATTGAATCATGCAATATCTAACCCAACCTTCAATACTCATGCCACCTCAACATGGTCTCCTTCTACTCTTATACTTGACTGTAACAGACACTACAGCCGGGGCTTTATTGGTCCAATACCTTGAAAAAACCCGTAAAAAGGGAGCCATATATTACGCCAGTCATAAATTCGTCGAATAACAGGTCAACTACACTGCCTTGGAGAAAGCATGTGTCTCCCTTATGTGGGTTACCCAAAAATTATAGCATTACATGCTTGCCTTTCCCTTCAGACTTGTATCCCGAATGGATTTTATCAAATACCTACTCAAGAAATTTTCTTTATCCAACTGAATGGCTCGATGGTTGATGTTGTTTGTGGAATTTGATATTGTCTATGTCACACAGAAAGCCATGAAATAAAGATCCATATCTAACTACCTTGCTAACCACCCTATGGAAAAAGCCTATATTTGGATCTCTGAATTCCTAGATGAAGATATCCTTTATACTTCCCGAGAATACCTCCAGTGGCAAGTGTTCTTTGACGATGGCTGTCAATAAGAAAGGATATTCCATTGGGATACTCCTAATCACCCTTAATGACTCTCACACTCCCATTGCCATCAAGCTTGATTTTCCTTGCACCAATAACATGACTGAATATGAGGCATGCACGGTAGGCCTCAAGTTCGCTCTCAAGAAATGAATTTGATGCTTAGATGTATATGGGGATTCAACCCTCATCATCGGCCAAGTCCTCAAAATATGGAAAGTCAAGGATGAGAAACTCTAACCCTTCCATACCCACTTAAAATAGTTAGCCTCCTAATTTCAAGATATCACCTTTCGTTACCTGCCCCGAGAAAAGAAAATCTTAGCCGATGCCCTTGATACCTTAGTCTCTATAGTCGACATACCCGAAGGAATAACAATGTCCCCCTTGTTAGTTCAAAAGCAAGTTAAACCAACCCACTACGACCACATTGAGCTAGTCAACGAAGAAGATCCTGATATAGCCAATTGCTGGTACTATAATATTTGGCTCATCCTCAAGCATGGTAGGTATCCATAATATTCTAACAAGAAAGATCAATCAACCCTTCACAAACTCCCTGTTCAATACATTATCTGCGATAAAGCATTGTTCAAGAAAAACTTTGATGGAATCCACTTACACTGCATCACAAGCACTGACAATTGATGATGCAAAAAATCCACAGCGGGGAATGCGAACCCCACATAAATGGCCATATGCCTGCCAAGAAAATCATCCAATAGGGTTACTATTGGACTGCTATGGTTCAGTATTCCACTGCTCATGTTCAGAATTGCCTTAAAATATCAATAATTTTCCAATCTCCAGCACTTACCTCCGCGATAATCGTACAACAAGACCTCTCCCTAGCCATTTTCCACACGGGGCATCGATATTGTAGGAATAGTTACACCCAAAGCCTACAATGGGAATGAATTCATCTTAGTTGCCATTGATTACTTCACCAAATGGGTCAATGTCGAGTCATACACAGTGCTGAATGCCAAAAAAGTGTCCAAGTTCATCTAAAAAAATATCATCTGCCGATATGGGGTCTTGCATGAGCTAATATCAGATAACGAGTTGCATTTTGAAGCAGAAGTTATGGAATTGGTCGATGAGTATGGGATCTAGATGTATAAATCTTCTCCCTATTGACCTCAAACAAACGGTGCAATTGAAGCCTGTAATAAGAACCTCAAAGAAAACATCAACAAGAAGACCAAGGGTTACTGAGATTGGGTCGATCGGATCCCTTACGCCCTCTGGATCTACCTCACTTCTAGTTCGAGCATCTACTAGGATACCCCTAACTCTTTGGAATACGACATGGAAGCAGTCCTACCCGTTGAGATTGAAATACCTTCATTACGCGCCATGCTTGAAAGCAAAGTCAGCGAAGAAGACAGGCATCAAAGCCATCTTGACGAGTTATCACTCTTGGATGAAATTAGGTTAAAAGCTCTATATCATATATGGGGGTACCATCTTCGAATAGCACGATCATTTAACAAGAAAGTCAAGGGTCGTTGTGTCTGATAAGGGAGCTTATCCCTTAAAGAGATAATAGGGCCCATTTGGAACCCTAGAGGAAATTCAAGACCAATTGGAATGGCCCCTATATTATGAAGAAAATCCTATCTGGTGGCGCCGTTATGCTCATCGACCTCGATGGGGAAGATATTGCTCGTCTAGTCACAAGAAATTCTACCCGTAGTCCAAAATCTCAGCGCTCTATGACTCTTCTCACCTCCTTTCTATTGTAAAAAAATATTCATTTCCCTCTACTCACAACTACGTGGGTCCTTATCCTCTACAACCCTTTTTACTTTAACAAATGAAACTATTTTTTTAAACCCCATAGGTATGTAAGCAGCTCATACGCTTTATATAAGCACAACCCCATTCTTTTTCAAATAATGTTGTTCTTTTCTTATCTCCGAGAACAAAAACTCATTTTTTTCATTTACATGAACAAAAGGATTATATATGCCTTAGCGATTGGTATAGATTATTCAAATGAAAAAACCCATCAAAAGGCACAATAATATAATTAAGATCTTCTTTATTCCATTAATGAGAAATTCTAGTACGATTACTATTATCAGCATAAGGAGTTAAACATCTTCTCCCACCAACCTAACCTTATTGTCCTAAAAATAAAAAAAAACTACTCCTAAACAACCCTCCTGAATTATTCCCACACAACCAGAGAAAATAACCAGATACATAACCAAACACAACACCATATAAAAGTTTCATAAATAAAACTCCCCAGAAGATCTTACCCGCAGCTTCTAGAAGAATCATCCCCATCATCATCATCTACATCTTGGGGTCCCCAAACTTCCCCTGCTTGGATGGAATACAAAAAGGCACTTTATGGATAAAACCCTACCCCATCAAGGACAAAGTAGTTGAGGAAACTGTAATTAATACTTTTGGTGATTAGACTGAACTAACCTACCGATAGGCAGGACAAGGCGTATGTCGATCGATAACCCCTCATCTTTAGAAAATTCCCCTTTTCCTCTTTTGTCAAAATAAAAAAACTCAATAAACTTATAATTCAGATTTTTTTCTCCTTATATAATTAAACTTATCCTGCTTTAAAATAATAATCCCAATCCTTTTTACGGTCTCGACAAACAAAGAAAAAATTGCATTAAGTCATTAAAAGCAAAGATGAATAAATAAAACCCCATTCACTGCATATATATTGCTGTAATTACATCTCTTTTGCAGTAAAAAGAAAAATAGCGGGACTCATTCTCTCTCTCACCATATCTTTCCTTCTCTCTTGCTCTTTAAGACCCCCCATTCTTGTAGCATATGCGCTTTCCCCGATGACGATCTGAAGAACCCCCACTACCTGATCAAGACCTCTCCTCAGACAAAGAAGAAAGCACTAAGCATGAAGGAACCGGGATTTAATATTGAATATGAGTCATTGCGGAAGCTACCCAATCTCGGATGTCTCTTAGCCAAGTAGTCAACACCCAGACATGTTGCAAAAAATAAAAAAAAAGAAAACCAGTCAATCTGAGGCAAAGAAAGATATAAGAAAAATAAGTCGAAGAAATGAAAGACATACCTATGGCTGAAGAATGCCCTCAGACAACCCCAACACCTCTGGTTCCATCATATTGGGACGATGAAGAATACACAGTGATCCTCCCTCAGGACGTCTGATGTTATAGGAGGGAGGAGCCAGCCGCAGAAATGAAACCTCTGATGTCGTCGCCACTACTGATGTTGACGCACCACCCACACTGTGGGCATACCCCACTGGACGACTCGTGCCCCTACCTGAAACCGTAGGAGGAAGAGGCATAACGTCATATATGCTGGGTGGCATTATCCAGCTCAACAAAAAATCTAGATAATTGTAGGTCACCGACGTGTCAGTATACGACGAGTAAGGCTCATCGATCATCGTCACCACCCTCGCCTCCTTCGGTATCTCCTGCACCCGCCTTATGTATCTTAGGGGAATTGCATGTGGTACAATCACATAGTCCTCTACCACCGTTCGAACTAATCTCTCTCCCAGATACCAGCAGTAGACGAACTCGTGTGGCAGCAGTCGATGCAACTTCGTGTTCCTCCCGGCCACCCCTATGTGCTGGATGGCCGTCCCCCCGGGATAGGTCACCTGCAAGGTCCCCAGCGAAAAAAAAAAATCTAAAAAGTTCATCAAAGAAAAATGGTCTGAAGAGGAAAGAAGAATTTACCCAATCGCTCGTCAGGCCATTCAAAACCTGATACACCACCACCAAAGAAAGAGACAAGTTCGACTTTCGGTTGGACTTCCACCACCAGTACATGTGGTAGAAGTTCCCCACCGACTCATCCTTTAAACCTATCACATGGTCATTAAATCCAATCACCTCATAGAACCACGTTTGCAAAAGAAAAAGGTAATCAATAAGAGGGAAATAATCCAGGAATAAAAAAAGGAAATAAAATGCATAAAGAAAAATGCAAAAAGTAAAAAAATACCTCCAAAAGATACGTGGCACCAATAAAGGTGTGGAAAAAGCACCTACTGAATGCATCCAAAGACGAATAATTATTCTCCAAAGTAAGTCTCCCTCAGTCAAAGAAAGGGTTATTCGAAAATACCCTCAAATAAGGAAAAAACCACAAGTGGATGACGTCGCCACAAGAAAATCTCCCAGTAACAAAAGAATAAATAAACGGGCCATCTGTTGCACATGCATCCCGTTGGTATCATTAATCTACTGACTCGATAAAACCTATTTCAAAAGAGAGAGACAGATGGAGTCTCCTGAGACTATCTGCCTCACATCACCCAACGACGCCGGTATGACCCTCAGTGTGCGTTCCACCTCTATCTGGGCCCTCTCGCAGTCTAACCCCAGCAGCTGCTGTACATCGAAGGGAGTCACTTAGATCTCTCCAAAAATAAAATGAATGGTGTGGATAGTATCCTACCATTTCTCTCCCAAGGCATAGAGGACCACCGTCGAGCGGGGCATCTCATCTGATACAAACGCCAAACTGCCAAAACCAACTGATGAAACTACCCACCGCACCACTAAAGTAAGGTTCTCTCATACTTCCTAGAACCCCATTGTTCCCCGGGAATGAAGGCTCAACGTAAATATATCAGTCTGTCATAATAAAAGGAAAAACCCTTGTCAAGATTCATAAAAATAAAGAAATACACAAAATAAAGGAAATACCAAAGGTCATTAACACTTAACCATTAGGGCTCACCACCCTAGACGATCAAAGGTGCTCAGGCTCACGTAGAAGATTCTACTCATTCGTAACCTACTCAAACAAGTCAAAGGCATTCTTATTGCCCAGCACTAGGGTCACCCTAGCCCGCCACTCTAAATGTGCCCGGTCATCAACATTTGACCATGCCATGTGGACCGCACTACTTGACAAATTCTCCATTTCCTAGTCTTGGAAAAGAGAAGAACGCTAGAACAGTTCACCGAAAAGAAAGGCAGAAGATAGAAGATCTGAAAGCTATGAAAAATGAAGAAATCTCACCCCTTTTTACAGGAGTCTAAAGGGCCTGTTGATCGGTAGTCCCCGCCCACATACCGATCGACACTGTTCATTCACCTGCTCGAGGGAGTCCGAAAGATAGTGCCATTGCCGTTTAGCACCCCCCACACCCAGCCGGTATGTACCTCCCTGAAATTTCGAATAAAAAAATATCATAAAATCTCAAAAATCTCCCAGACAACTCCTAAAATTACCAAATGAATTTTAGGACATTTCTTCACGAAGAAAATAATTTTTTCAAGATCTCAAATCCTCGACCAAATTAATACCATATTTCTCATCCATCTTAAACCCCAAAATTCCTTAATGGAATCCCAGAATTATTTCCCTAGAGGAATTCTCAAATCCAACTTCCCCAATGGAACTTTAAGCCAATCAGATGTATCTCCACCACGTCTCCAAGGGACACATGAAAATTCAAAAAGCTCCCCAGTAGGGATACATTCAATCCTCATATTAATATCTTTTCCCCAGAGGAGTCTCTAAGTTTTATCAGGAGAACTATACCCCACGTCTCTACTTAAGTGCTTTATAATTGACCTCGATCCTTAGAATTAGTCGCTCATATTTAAGGTCCTCAGAATTGACCTCGACCCTCAGAATTGGTCACCCCCACTTAAGGTCCTCAAAATTGATGTCAACCCTCAGAATTGGTCACTCCTACTTAAGGTCCTTAAAATTGACCTCGACCCTTAATATTGGCCATTCCCACTTAGGTACTTAGAATAGACCTCAACCCTCAAAATTGGTCGCTCCCATCTTAAGCCCTCAAAATTGGCTTCGACCCGCAGAATTGGTAACTCCTACTTAAGGTCCTCAGAATTTAGCTCGACCCTCAGAATTAGTTGCCCCCTAATTAAGGTCCTCAAAATTGACCTCGACCCTCAGAATTTATTGCTCCCACTTAGGTCCTCAAAATTGACATCGACCCTCAGAATTGGTCGTACCCATCTTAAGCCCTCAAAATTGGATTTGACCCGTAGAATTGGTCGCTCCTAATTAAGGTCCGCATAATTGACCTCAATCCTCAAAATCGTCTGCCCCCTACTTAAGGTCCTCATAATTGACCTCGACCCTCAGAATCGGTCTCTCCCACTTAGGTCCTTGATTAGGCATAAATATTTCATATTCATCCCCTTAATTTCGGTCTTTTTATGATCCCGTTCATCGTAATTGACTTGATTTTATCTCATATTTATGTTACTAACCCTTTTTGGCAAGTAATTTAAGTTTTGTGTATCTCTCATGTGTTTTACAGGTATTTCATGCAAGTTTCCATTTTTCCAATCTTTTCCAATTTTCCATTTTTCTAATTTTCCATTTTTTACATTTTCACCTATTATCCATATATATTACTCATATATACTTAATACTTGTGAATCATATTGGCATTTTATCTAGCACGCATTATCGTTACGTTATAATGACCAATATCTCGATAAACGCATACATCGTATTTTCTAAATATTATTTTGGGAATATTCCTATCGATGACTTCACTTTATCTTTTCCATGATATAAGTCGGGTGATTCCGATCTCCATTTATATATACACGCACACAAACTTCATGGATAAATTAAGGAAAATAGTAACACAAGCCCATGAGATACCAAAAGGGCGGGATGGGTGCCTAACACCTTTTTATTCCCCAATTTAGCCCCCGAACCTCGGAACTATTGATTTCATAAGCATCTGTTTGTCTTTGATGCCATTCTCTCGAGGCGATGACATTTTCTTTTGCCTGTTTTGTGAAAAATAGGTTGTTGAATTCATCTATTTACATCACCCCACACCAATGACTTCCAGGGCGCTCTAGAGGAAGATGGCTCGAGACCTTCTCCCCTTTTCCCCCGAAAAGGGAGATATAGGGATGGCCACACCCATTATTCTTATTTTATGTTTAAACTCAACAAAACATTCTCTAAACTTATTTATACATTTAACATCAAAATACTACGAGTTTATATGCATGAAAAGATGGATTTTAAACCCCAAAATCCTACTATATGTTTTAAACATATTTATCATCATGGAAAGTCATTATACTTGGAAAAATACATTTTTAAGGTACAAAGGACATTTTTATTTCTTCAATCTCAACAAATTTCCTTTTTATAAAATCATCATTTAAAAGAGACATTATTTCACAAATGTTTATCCAAATATGACATTATCTTCAAACATTTTATTTCATAAAATGTTTATCACCAATACTTCTAGAATTGTAATTTTTCATAAAAATACCAAATCATTGGTGAAATAATGTTTTTCATTAACATTTCTAGAAAATATACAATTGTCAAAAAACACCCACTTTATTATTTCAAAACCTTGAAATAAGTATCCATTCCTTATTTTTAACAAAAATAATATTATTCAACATTTTTATTCCATAAAAGTGTTTATTTTTTTCTACACAACAATTATACCATTAAACTAAATACATCTATTCAAATAGTCTAAATACAATACTACAATGCAAAAATGACATTATTACACTAAGAGTAAGGTTAACCCACCTCTAATGGCTTTAATGGTGGTGTTGGTGTAGCAGGAGCGACCCCCACCTCTTAAGGTGGCCTCGAGGGGTACCAATGCATCCTCCAAAGTGCCAAGTTAAGAACTCCTTTCAACTCTATTAAAACCCACCTTTTTCTTCTCCAAAAATCCTCCAATACTCTTCCCAAAATTCAAAGCTCCTTTTTGTCCATGGTGGAAATGGGTATTTTGGTTCAAATATGGTGGAACACACTCTAAAATGGTGGTTTATGGTTGGTGTAGGGTGGAGGAGAGGTGTCTTGGTGGTGGGTGGTGGTGGAAGACCACCCACCCCTCTCTATCTCTCTCACTCTCTCTCTCTCATTCTTCCATCTTCTCCTAACACAAATAAATTCCAAATAACCCAAACAACACATTATAAAACACCCCTTAAGCCCAAAAATCCTATTTTACCCTTGTCGATATGATCTAGGCACGACAACAGATAAAATCAACGTTCCAAATTATGACAGCACACAGGGGCAATCTGATCTAAAAACTCGACCAACGTCATTCGTTATATGGATTGCGTGACCCTTTGCATGACTTGCTACTATAAACCAGTAGCACGTCGTTAGAAGCCATGCTTTTAACAACCTTTCTAACAACCCATATCGCGACGTGTGTACTATCATTCGAATGACCTCCTATGCCATTTGAACAACCCTCTTTCTTTTCCTTCTAATTCTATCTAATTTTTACCTATAATTCTTCCATATATATTATTAACTCCTCCTCACTTATAACCAATATATAATTTAATTAATTTATTGGGTTAGGATATTACACCTCAATATTTTGTTCAGATCATTACTTAGAAATTTTATGTTGTACTAACTTTTTCATTCCGCACTTAACTTACAGTTCTTGGTGGACTTTTTCAATATTGTAGATAAAAGGACCGACCAGGACAAAGTCAACATTGAACATAACAAATCCTTGGCTAAGTTTAACAATTCTTTGAAGGCTACCAAGAAGGCCTATGGGGTCGAGAAAAAGGCTAAACAGCTGGAGCTAACCAAGCCGAGATCCACAATTGAGCAGTTGGTGAAAGCTTCCAAAGAGTCTTATCAAACCATATTTGAGGCCCTAGCAGCCATGGCCAAGGGTGGGGAGATATCTTCTACCAACCCAAGAAATATGTGAACTGCATCCATAAGTATAATTTCGAGAAAGGCTGGGATGGGGCATTAGCCAAGGTAGGACTCCTTTACGAGTATGAACTCTTCAATGAGCATAATCTAGGTTCACCTCTAAACCTTGATGAAGACGAGGGTAAAGTTATTGAGGTTTTGCCAGGATAAGGAAAGCATTGATTAAGCAAAGAAGGCCGCAAATCAAAGCAAGTATGCAGCGAATCTTGATCATGCACCATAGAGAAAGAAGGTCATGTTAGTTAGATTAGTTTAGGACTTCTTGTACTTTGTTTTGGTTGTGTTTTAGTCATTTTCTTTGTAGGGGATTGACCACTTTTGTACTTTAATGAAGAGATTCATTATTTTGGCTTTATTTGTGACTTGTTTAATGATTTCATACTGCTAATTTTTAAAATATCTTTTTATTTTTTATCTTTATTCTAATAACAACTTAAAACTGGTGCTAATAGCTCAGATAAGCGAAGACTTGGACCTCGTCCATGGTCGGGATGCCCCTGGCCGAGCACATGAGGCATTTTTGTCTCTTCGACAAGCACTTCAGAAAATGACAAGTGTTTACGGCAAGCAGACCCATTTGGTGGCCTCCCTCCAAGCCGAGATTAAGGACATTGGAGATATTGCAGGTATGTTTCAAGATGACAATAGTTCTATAAGAGAGAAGCTTGATAGAGCCAAGAAAACCTTTAATGAGGATCAATCGACCAAGCGATGATGATAGCTACCTTTGTCCCGTTACATATAAGCGAGACCTGTTTCTCCACGTCCAGGCCCTCAGACATGACACATCTATTTTTGATAATACTGAGAAGCTTCAAATTTTGTGCACACGTTATCGGCTTGGAGAGACAGAAAAGCATAGGATTAACTCTTACATCCACGGCCTAAAGGGGTATATTTAGCAGGATTGGACTTTGCGTGATATTTCCTCCTTTGCAAAGGTAGTGGAGTATGCCATGAAGGTAGAGGCATATTATCAGACAACTCCCCCTACTCGTTCGCGCACTACTACTTCTGCCCCACATACTCCCTTTAATACTCCTACTTTCACTACTATAACAGCGGCACCAACCACTACTACCTCTCCTCCCTCATCTTCCTATCCGGTGATATTCAAATGATACAATGTGGGGTAGTAGGTCACAGTGCTTCAGAGTCTTCCTTTCCACGTCACCATGCTTCAGAGTCTTCCTTTCCACGTCACCATTCTAGAAGGTCATATCGATGGAATTTTCCTTCGAATTTGAGGACAAACTCTTTTTCATGGAGGGGAGAATGATGTAAAGGAGAGGACGCTTTTATCATTTTTAAGCATTTGTGGCATTTTTGTTATTTTCCTTATTCTTATGTATTTTATTTTAGTTGTTCTTTGCTTGGTATTATAGGAACAAGTAATAAAGGTTAATAAGGGCATAATTATAATTATGATCATTTCTTGAAGCCCAAGTTATTTCCACCTATAAATATCTCTTTTGTAGCCTCATTTGGGTCATTCTACCATTTTGAGATTTAATAAAGAGATTTGAGACAAGAGTTTTCTTCTTATTATTTTCCATTTGACACTCATTTACATCAATTACCATGCATCATATATTTCCCCTAAATATGGTCACTAAAAAATAGACAAGGGAGTCACTGAAAATAAATAAGGGGCGAAGGAAATAAACAAATCCAAAACAAAGAATAAACGTGTGTGGGGTGTTTGTGTGTGTGTGTGTGTGAGTGAGAGAGAGAGAGTTAGGTTTGTGAGAAATGAAAGGATATTCTTGAATGCAAATTAAACTTAGATGAATCATAAATTTGAAAAAAAATCATATTACAAATGAAGGAACAATCTTATTAGGAAAGAAAATAGTATAACAATTTTTTAGTAAAAACCTAACTTCTAACTTTTAGGAACCCAACTTCTCGCGGACCTTGAAATCTCCGACAACCACCACCTCTCCTTCCCTATCGCCTCCATTGACAACCACCACTTCTTCCACCACCATCTTCCCCTTTCTCGCATCTATTTTTCACTACTTCCTTATTTTCCTCTCCTCTTTGATCTTGTGTTTTGTCGAATTCATACTTAGAAGCCTCCTTAAAAATCACCTTTGTCGTCGATCATAACTCCCTCATCTTCGTCATCGACCACTAGTCCCTCATCTTTGCCTCGGCGACTGGTCCTTCTCCGACAACCCCTTATCCAACTTTTTTTGGTTTTAGTCCCATTTCTAAAGTTTTGTTAGTCTTCCATCCCATGTGGTTTTTAAATTGTTTTAAGTCCCATAATCGTCTAAAACATCCCACAACTTCCATGTAACCTCTTATAACCACTCATGTCTCTTTTTGTAGAGAATGACAATTGTAAAAATATAGGACCAACAACAAAAAAATAATGACATGAAATTAAACACACATATATTAAAAAAAGTACGACTAAAAACTTGTAATCTTAATTTTTAATGGTCAAAAACGGAATCCGTCTAAATAGGTGTCAAAGTCCAAGAACTAAAAATTATGAGTGTTAGACTCAATAAGAAAAAATAAATGAGTGGCAAACCCCAAATAACCTTAAATATAAAAACTTGTGCGCATGTTGCTCATCCTCTTCCTTTTTCCTTCCAGATTTATACGCATCTCCTCTTTCTCTGTGATGAATTACTCAAGCTAGAAATTTATATATAGTTGTAGCCAAGGATAACCCAAACGGGTTACATATATTTGATATTTTACATAATGGGGAGAGGGATGGATTTCAACACACATTGCAAGCATGTGAGATAAGCTCTCTTATTATATAAAGAACATAGTATCAAATTTATTTAAGAGATAACAAGTTTTAGAATCCGAAAACCAAATCATCAGGTTGTGAGAACAGCTCAGATCTGAAGTCTTCCCAGCAGGCGGTGACGACCTCTTAATAACGCCGCTCCCAAATAAGAAAAAACCCAAAGTGTGCCCAGCTATCGCCGCTAAAAATACACCGCCATTGAAAGACATTATAGCCAACATCAACATGTATGCCGGACCCATTCGAACATCATGCACAAGCGTATGTACCACTACCATACGGATCGAAAGGTGACTCAAAATCTTATTTTTACCTAAAACGAAAGGCGACTCCTATAAAAGTGGAGAAATGATTCTTGCACCGGTTTGAACATGCTGGTTACCTACACCGGCTGATGTGGCAGCTGAGATGGCACCGATTTTAACAAACACGATCACGATCCAAAAATAAAATGCGACGTTGCATTGAGTCGTATTTTTTTCATACCGTTGGCGCGGACCATTTTTTACTATTTTCATAATAATCTTTTTACTATATTTAATAAAATGTTCCGCGCCAGCAGTATGAAAAAAATGATTCGCGCCACATAAATGGTCCACACCACATACCGTTGGCGCGAACCATTTTTTTCATACCGCTGGTGCGGACCATTTTTTTAAATATAGTAAAGAGATTATTTTTAAAATAGTAAAAAATTGTTCGCGCTAATGGTATGAAAAAAATACGACTCAATGCCACGTCGTGATTTTTTATCGTGATCGTGTTTGTTAAAACCGGTGCCATCTCAGCTGCCACATCAGCCAGTGTAGACAATCGGTATGTTCAAACCGGTGCAAGAAGCGTTTCTCCACTTTTATAGGAGTCATCTTTCGTTTTAGGTAAAAATAAGATTTTGAGACGTGTCGTGTCATTTTTATTTTGGTCGGGTTTGCGTTTGGTTACAAAAAATAACATATATTATGGAGTGTCACTTTTACTTGGGTCGTGTTCGTGTTTGGTCAAAAATAATATTTCATGTTGGGTTGTATCACTTTTATTAGAATTGTGTTCGTGTTCGGTTAAAAAAGGTTTCGTGTCGTGTTGAGTTGTGTTGCTTTTATTTGGTCAGTGGACCTTCGATCTTTACTTGTGCCAATATGTGGTTAGCTCACAAAACATGGGAAAGAGATGAGAAAGTCGCGAAGGGTTAGATTGACATTTATCATATTTGTGATATGGATTGAAGCACCGGAGAAATTCGGAGGAGCACCAATAGCTATGCGCGACAATTAATAACAAAATTTATCATGATCACTCTGGTACTCCTAAAATTTTCTCAAAATTGGATTTTAGGGACGATTTATAAAACTTGTTGTAGGCTATATGCAATAGATTAATAATGTCTTTGGTTGATATAATTTTTTTCCATAGAAAATAATTATTTTGATTCATGTTTTCCTTTTGGAGTACATTAATTGTGAATATTTCATATAAGAACAACACTCAGTCACATAACAAATGCTCTATCTCAAATCTCAATTTTAGTGAAAAATATTTCTTATTCACCCACCATGGAATTGATTTCCATGAAAAATAGAAAAAGTAAGGCCACAAACTCATATATGTTTTAAGAAAGTACTCTTAGGTCATTCACAAATAAATTTTAAAAACTAAAAAAAAATTGATAAATTTTAAACACTTATTTCCACTAATTCTCATATTGTAGAAGTCCACGCTAGTGGCATAACAAGTGGGCCTAATAGTAAATTGTCCTTAAATGTTTAAAAAATATTACCAAGTGACCTAATCGTAGATTGCCCTATATTTTTTCACTCATTTTTAAACTTCTTATCAAAATGAACTATTTTCCAAGCATTTTCCATATTTGCAGTCAAACACACCCTAAATGTAATTTGTGTGCATGATCACATAAGCAAATGACAATGGTTATTAAAGTTTTTACATTTCTTTTGCACATGTTTTATCAACTTTTTTTTTATGAAAATGGATTGGGTGTAGAAGTTTAATAGTTCAGGGGGTTTTGATGTAATTTACCCTAAAGAAGATTTTTTTTAACACCAAATAACTTATGCAGTTTATCAAATCAGCCTGCATATAAATGTCAAAATGAGAAAATAAAAAATCAGTATAATTAAAACTACCAAAAATGAGAAAGTTACCCCAAAATAGGACCCTCTACATTTATCTCTTGTTCACATTATAAAAAATAAGTAAATCAAACGATAGATAACTGATTATAATTAAATAAAAATATATACTTCTATAATTAAACATAAACTCCACTGGCTGTTAATGTGAGTTTTGAAGATAAAATACAAAATATGATTATCCAAATCATGCGAGAAGTATGAACACCTCTAAAGCTTTACAATTTTCTTTATTAACACTCTGTTTTGAAGTCAAGTCCTTCGTTTTGGTCATACTTATCTAGTATATATGAACAAACTTAATATTTTTTTAATGCATACTATCTCTCAATATGTGTTCTTAATGCAACTTGAAAAATGTGTCTCCAATGCGTGTGATTACGGCTCAAGTGCAAAACAATCGCTCAAGTAATAATCCCATAAACCGGGTGTCGAACTCAGGGATTAAGATGTAAGACATGATGACGAGTAGGAAAGACAATTAACCTTTCTGTTGACTTAGAAAAAGAAGTAAAAAATGATTGTTTATAACTTTCCAATCAAATAATGCAATCTAATTAAACTAGTAAGTGAACTACGCATGAGAGAATAACTAACTGAGTTTTAATCGATGTTAGGAAATGGAGTTAGGGTACACTCCCTCGAACTGTCGGTAATTACTTAGAATATAAAAACTTCAAAAACCTATTTCTCAATTCAAAGAATCATCAACTACTCTAAAAGTATTTGACATATGCATATTTTACTCCTCACAATATCAAATCAAAAATTATACTTGATGAGAATGACAAATTATTGAAGATCGTATTGCATCCTTAAACATTCCAGTTACCTAGGGCAAACGGAATTAAAAGACCTACAATATTTATTCTGGTAATAAATCAAGCCTTTGAATTCTTAATTAAATTTTATTCACTTTTAAATTCATTCGTAACACCTGGGTTGGGTTCATGTACCCCAACCCGCTAATATCTTAGCCGGACATGGTTACATGGATAATAAACCAAATTCTAATGTTGCATGTGATTGAAATCATGATGAACCTATATATAAGCATGCTTGGAGTTATTAAAATGCCATAAAATAAATAAAATATGCAAAGAAAAAGATCATGTATAAATAAAGTAGATGGAACAAACTTGATATATTAAATCTTGAACACAATCCACAAAAGCGTAATCTTAATGCCGGAATTCAAAAATTTGGTTCTTGCCTCCTTCTCCCTCTATTCCTATGTTAAAACTTAGTCTAATATCAAACTACAACTTTACATGGTTGTTTTTGCAAGAGTCCTAACTGAATACAACTTGTAAGAAAAATTAGAAATTAAAAGGAAATTCGCGCATCAAGTGAGTCGAACCGGTTCAGGTTCATAGGCGAACCAGTTTGTGTAACACTCCGTACTTTTATGGATATTTAAATTACATAAGTGATGTAATTTAATAAATTGAGGATTTCAAGTGAAAGAGAATTTGAGGTGTGGACTAAATATTAATTTGCGAGTTTTGGATTAATATTAATGTGTGTTACGTTTACATACGTGAATAAGTAAATAAACTTGAATCATTTTTATATCAGGTCACAGTTGGGCAAAGCGACAGGGAACAATATTTTATTCGGAGAAGTACGTCTGAAGTCGTATTGGATTTAAAAAGGTGATTTTTTTATAAGTGACTCGGATGGGAATTTCGAGTGCACGGTTGGGTTCGGAAGGGCCGAGATATTCCGAATAGAGTAACCGAGGGTAGTGTTTAGGTTTCGAGGACTTTTTGGATTAATAGGGACTTGCATTTATGTATACGAGTCAATTTTTGGTTTAATAAAAGATAACCCTTATTTCTTTCTTATAAGGGCACACGAAAAAGAGAGAAAGAAGGAAAATAAAGGGAGAAAAGAAGAAAGAAGATAAGGAAAGAAGAAAAGGGGAGAAAGAGGAGCTTGGTCCAAACTCCGACAGATTTTCGGCACGAGGTCATCAGATTTATCCAACGAGGCAAGTGTATAACTTGCTTAAATTATTTATGTGTGTTTATTGTTCATATCGTAATTGGTGTAAAACTATAAGATTTTTGGGTTGGGATGCTTGAATAAAATGGGTTTTGAGAGATGATTTCATATTTAATTAATGTGATAATGTTACCATGTGAAATTTAAGCTTGAAACCATATTAAGGGTGTAAAATTTGGTGAGAAATTGGAAGATATGTGTAATGTAGAATTAAATGGATTTAAGGTTTAAATCTTGTTAAATTTTATGAATCCCATTATGTAATTGATATGTTGGTTAAATTATAGCGTGTAGATGATTATTTTGATGGTTGATGATGTAGAAACCATAATACTTTTGTTGGTTGAGTGTTGGAAGAAGGAGGAGATTGGACAAGAAGGTGAATAGTAACTCAACGTCATTTTTGAATCGATTCGGTTCTAAGAGAATCGATTCGCACCTATTATTTTTGAAATCTTTTCTTAGTTTTAAATGATTGGAGAATAATCATTTTTTATTGGAGATAAATGTTAAAGAATCCTAGATAGTGTGTTAGGACTCCTAATGATTATATGGGTGTTATACGAACCTTGGGTTAGTCGAAAAATGAATTCGGGTTATGAACTTTAAGAGTGTTTGAGATGAGCGACACTCAATAAATTATTTCGGAGGCTTTAAATATATATATTTATGCGGGTAGAATATATATATGTCGATTATATCTGAGTTAATCCGAATGTGCAAGTAGGATGAAATTAGAATATTAGTTAGATGTGGTAAGCTAATATTCAGATGAAATAAATGCGATATTTGTATCATAGGTGAGTGAATACTTATGAAATTAATATAAGTTGTGTGTACACTTATAAATTATAACGAATTGATATATTTGGGATTATAGGCTAATGCCATGTGAGATAGGCAGAAATAGCCGGATTTGATGATATATATATAGGGTATAGAGACAATACATATATGATGTGATTATAAATAAATGTGTGTGTAATTGATATATTTATGTGGAACATACCCCTCTAGTTCTATCATGGGAAGTTGCACGATGCGGGTGAATCCCCTAGATTGAGGAGCAGGGTGAGTATAACCCCAGGTCATAGTCGTCCAGTTATTATATAATGTGATTTTATTCCGGGTGAGACGTTTTGGGTATGATTCGGTCTCACTTTCAGGTGAGGAACTATGACCGCTTCCTCTACGTTTGTGTTATTTAGGGTTCGGTGTGAGATTCCGACCTGGTTGCCCAGGAGAATGTGTGAGAAATTCCTTGGAGGATGATATCATTCTAGAGACTGCATCCATTATAAATATACTTGATATATATATATATATATATATATATATATATATATATATATATATATATATATATATATATATATATATATATATATATATATATGAGATGTGAAAACATATATACATACATGGACCAAGATAAAGAATGAAATGTGAGATAAATTATGGATCATCCGGGAGTAAAAAATCCGGAATAAAATATAGGATATACGTATATAAGATGAGAATATTATATACGAGATAAATAACACTAAAATGTAAATAGTGCAGTAACTAGTGAAGGTTATTCATAATGAATGGATATAAGATAAGGAAGAAATTATGAGGTATAAGCTCAGGCGAAAGCTTGGAATAATGTATGCGGGGCATGAGATAATATTTGGGTAGGGGTGTAAGTGGTACGGTTTAGTTTGTAAATAGTAGATACCAATACCAAAACCAAACTCGGGATGGTAAAACCAAACCGTACCAGTTTACCACCCGGTACACAAAAATCAATACCAAAACCAAACTCGCTGGTATTTTGGTTTTTTCGATAATTTCGGTTTTTTCTAGTTTCGGTAAATTGTGATTTTTTTCTGGTTTCTTCTATTTTTTTTTGTTTCAGTAAATTCTTGGTTTTTCTGGTTTCTAGTTTTGGTTTTTTCTGGTTTCGATAAACAGCACTAAAAGCCCCAAAAAACCAAAAACAAAACCAACCAACTTTTTTAAATATTAAAACCAAAACTTAAACCAATTTTTTCTAGTTTCAGTAAATTCGATACGGTACGGTAATTTCGATACGTTTTTTTTATTTCGGTAAATTCGGTACGGGACGATAATTTTGATACGGTTTTTTCTGGTTTCGGTAAATTCGGTACGGTAATTTTGGTAAATCGGTTTTTTAAATATTAAAACCAAAGCCAACTAACTTTTTTGCGGCAATTTCGATTTCTATGAAATCGATTTATGGTATTTTAATCTATGAAACCTCAACCTTTTTTTTTCGAACCAAAACGATACGGTACGGTAAAAACCCGTACTGCTTCCACCCCTATATTTGGGTATTTAGAAGCTCGGTGAGATGCTAGTTAGGCTGGGTAACGTAACTAGGATGTTTAAAATACATGCATTAGGTCTGCACTGTTAGATGAGAGATGAGGGATAATTTCATGTGAGTACGATACCAATTTAAATATGAAGAATATCATATTTTTAATATTAAAGTATTTTAAACACTTGCTAATTTTTTTTATAACTCGGGCTCTGTCTCGTATCTTTTTTCCCCGTTTCTCCTTATTTATTATACTATTTAGGTGTCCAGACACAGGGACGTCTGGATGAATATTTCTTTCGAGTCAAACGTTGTTGCCGCAGCTGTGGATGTGGGCAGGATATTGTATAGACACTTCCATCCTTGTTATCTAGATAGGAGGTATTGTAATTTATATTCGGTCATGTTGCCCAACTGATGTCATTTGCTTTAATTTCGATATTTCTATATATGCACATTCAATATGGTTGTATAATGTTTTATCGAGATTTATCAGTTATTTATTTAATCATTTCAATCGTCATATTAATTATATGGATGGATTTTAATACGTTTAGGTTAAAAAGATTCGAAAGTTTAAAATTTGACACCAGACCTAATAGGTTATTAGTAATTAATTGGTTTTCGACAGTGATGCTAAGAATGAAACACATGAGACTCCTGTTTTAATTTCATATAGGACTGATCACCCAGTATTTTACTAGGCGGGGAGTCACAGTTTGGGGTTCGGTTCTAGAAAACTCTTTGCATTTGCTTGCGTCTTCTTATTTTGCTTTGAATTTCTTTCACAACTTTGAATGCTCATACTTTCTTCATCATAACTCAAAATTGGACGTCGTTTCTTCCAGTATTCCTATGACTTCAAGCTCTTCAACTTTCTAGTTGGCTCTACTTTCGGACTAAGACTTCAAAATTACTAAAACTCCCTTTGATCTCCTTTCTTTGGGTTCTTTCACTGTTTCGATTTCTCTCTCACACTAACTTTCATGAAATACCTGTAAAACACATGAGAGATACATAAAACACAAAACAATCGCTAAGGGGGGTTAGTATCATATATGAGATACATCCAAGTTATTTACAATGCATGAGATCATAAAAGGATTGAAATTAAGAGAATAAATATGAAATATTTACGCCTTATCAAATCCTCCTAACTTAGAATGTTGCGCGTCCCGAGCAATGTAAAAGAATAAGAGTACGAGTTAAGGAAATATGTAAAAAAAAATTATTGGGATAGAATACCTCTTTCGCGGACAAACGATTGCATTTAGCGTATGCAACAAGCCATTAAACCCCTAGATTACCCTAATAGGACGAGTGATGTTTCGTGAGGGTTTGCAGTGAATATACTCACAAAATTCAATTTTTGACACAAAGAAAAATTAAAATAATTAAAAATTATACAATTTAAATTCTCCAAAAATAGTCGCTGTAAATATATTTTTAATAATCTTAATTTGTAGTGTGTGTGTGTGTGCGAAGCCGAAAATTAAACCGCTAACTTTCACCGATTGATCTTTACATTACTTTCCAAAAATTCGTTTTGATTCAATTTCTCACGGATGCTCTCACAAACGAATCACTCGGAATATGACTATTTTCTTTCGGTGTGCGTTATTTATAAGAGTAAATATAATGAAACACGAATTCATGCACACAAATTTTAAAGACAAACTTTATTTAGGTGAAAAGATCTCATCATCGAAATACAGTTGTTGGGAAATGGAAAACATCGCCTCTTATTCACCCCAATTAATCTCTCTTATTATCTTTTCGTGTCTTAGGCTCTTAATGCGGTATTAATTTTGTTATTCGAACTCGGTTAAGACTTTTTCAGGTTATAAGGTGTATTTGGTAAAAAGTGGGAATGGCTTGGAAATTTGGAATTGAATTTTTTTTTACGATGTCTGTTAGTGCCTTTTCGGGCTTTTGCTCATTTTCTCTTTTGTTTCTTCTTTTTTCTGTATTTTTTTCTTTCTATTATCTTTTTTTTCTTTCTATTTTTGTTGAGCATTATTATATTTTTCTTTCCCCTTTTTTGTGCACCATTTGGACTTAATTGATGAATTTTTTTATTTTCAAAACTCCGGGCTTCATAGGTTTTATTCGGATTAATTAAACGAATTGCGAATTTTATTCGGCTCAATTGGTCTTGCAAAAAGGGATAATTTTTCATTACTTTTTATGGCTAATATTTTTGGGTAAACAAATGATGGCATAACTTCATTTATCCGAATTACTCATTATTTTACCATATACGTCTCGAGAATACATTTAATTTAGAGATATTTTTAATGCATTTTTCAGACAAGATTTCACTCCTTTCTCATAACCGATCAAAACGATGGAGTACAGATCTTTAACGACTTTTTTAAACGCTAAAATTAACGGTGAGTTAACCATAACTAGGATTGATTTAATTACTAGCAAAAGATGATAGGCTCGAAATATCACCCGGTTAATTAATCTCCACACTTATTCACAAAGTCGTCATTTTTCTCTAAATTTTCATCTTTGGTCAATTTCGGTTAATGCATTTGATTTTTACAATTTGAGACTTCAAATAAATTTTTTGTGATATTTTTTGAAAAATTTAAATTTGAATTTTTATTAATTTTGTAGGAATTTTTTTTGAGTGTTTTTCGAATTTTTCTAATTTTTTTGAAATTTCTAATTTTTGGGGGGCGTTTGGAAAGTTTGTGTAGTTTCAGAAATATGCATTTGTCCCCCCCCCCCCCCCCCCTAACTTAGACTTTCGCATTGTCCTCAATCAAAAGGACCAAAATCTAAATAAGAAAAGATAATAAGTGAGATAAGGAAAATAAACAAATATTCAAAATGTAAGATTTTTCATTAAAACCACCAAATACATACAAGGAGGAAAGATATAGCATTACATAGTTCCTTCACAAAATCAGCACATGTAATATGAAGAACTACACTAAAGAAACCAACAATGAGATTGCTACAGTGGTGGTGGGTGGAAGGGCTGGATGCGCTCGGGTTATAGGGATCGTAAAAATATGTCGGGCGTGAGACATTTGGCCCGACTTGCAAGTGGTATATTTCGGCTTAGAGCCGAACCATCATACTTATGTCGCGGTGATAAGATTGTTGTTCTACCCGATATTCATTCACTAACCCTTCGAAATGCGCCTTTAGTGCATCGATGTGGCGAGTAATGCACTCCCCCTCCGACTCATAATCGGAGTCCCCTTCATCATCGTATTCCTCCTCTTCAGGAACATCACCCACATCCGGCATTGGGGTGTTGGGCTTCATGTACTCCTCCTCATCAATAATAATAGGTGGCATGGGGCGAGCCACTCGCATTTGACGGGAATGTCGGGTGGCGGACGTAGCCCCAATCGGTTTTGGAATTTTGACTTGAGAGTCAGGGGCCCACACCCCGACGTCGTGTATGATGTCCACGATGAGGCACGCGTATAGAAGGGAAACTTATCCATTCTCGTCATAGGTGGCATGGAGTATTTCTGTAAAGAAGAACTGGGCGAGATTGATGGTGCTCTCCGGGTCGAGGGAATGATAGAGAAAATTCTCATGCAATTGGTGAACCACCGAATCATTAGTGGTTTATAGGATTGCGCCATAAGTGATGAGGTGCGTATAGTGCATCATTTTCGGTAGCTTACCCACTGGTAATGTATCTTGCACCCATTCCTCACTCAGTGCCACGAGCTTGATGCATTAGGATTTTATGCATGGTGCTCCGTTGGTGAGGTAGGAAAATGGTAAGGGTAAAACAACCCCTTTCTATCTCATCTTTCGTTCGATAATGGCGACTGAGAATGGGTTACGAATGTTGTTGATGAACTTCTCATGGATAGTGCTGGATTTGAGAACGAGGGTCACGTAGAAATAACACACGTCCTCCTCATAGACCCGATTATTTGTCGGGGTCAAAAAAGTGCATCCCCCTCGACGGTGGAAGGGGGCAGTGACTTCGCTCGGTAACTCTTCCTAAATGACCCGACGCTCAATGTGGATAGTGAGGGATGCCCAGAAGTACTCATGGAACCAATCGCGTTCTTATTTGGAGTGTAATTCATGGTCGGCCTCCTCATAGAGGATGGTGGTGGAGTCGTACTTTCGGGGTTGGAGGTGGCGGTGGGGAGCCATGGTGGAGGAAGTATTTGGAGAATTAAGAATTTTAGAGGAGATGTAATAATAGGTTAGGTGTGAAGAAGGGGGTGGTAAGTGATGTATTTATAGGTGGGGAGGGGTGAAATTTAGGGGGAAATGGGAGGGGTGTTGGTGGGAAAGGGTGGAGGAAAGAATTTGGATTGAAAAATGGTTTGGGGGGAAGTATGGGAGGGGAAAATTTCATAGGGAGGGAAAGGTGAAAAATAAGGGATAATGAATTTAGAAAAGGGGTTGAATACTGATCAGGTGCTTCTAACCTTTTCAGGGGTGCAGGCGAATCGCTTCTCTTGTGAATCGGTTTGGTCCACGGTTCGGGTAAAGTCTCTGAATTAGAACACAAACTTTCCTTGTTTCTTATATTCTAAGTGTTCCCACCCTTCTCCTCTCCTATCTAATTTACCTCAAGCCTACTTAAACAGTTAGGACCCTCGAAACACGTCAACCTTGCTCTCAAAATGCGTGTACTCTTTCCCATGCATGGAAACTCAATGTAGTGCTCAAACTTTTCCTAACTCGCGACATACGGACTTTTAAACTACCTAAAAACTAAATATACTCACTTGTATACAAAACCTATTCACCCCATACGCATCGGGGGTGCAACGACCTCTCCTTATAAGCTCACTCAACCCTGTAAACGGGGTCCGATAACCAAATTATATGGGCTTCCTCAAGACATGCTTCTAAGTATGGCTTTAGGCGTTGTCCATTGACTTTAAATGTGTCTCCCCCCTTAGGATCTTCTAATTCGATGGATCCATAGGAAAACTCCTCTCTCACAATGAACAGGCCGGTCCACCACGAGCCTAACTTGTTGGGAAACAAGTGTAAATGGGAGTTGTATACAAGCACTTTTTGGCCTCAATGAAACTCCTTTCGATAGATAATTCAGTCATGTGTGAGTCTCATTATTTCTTTGGATATTTTTTCACTCTCATACGCATCGTTGCGTATTCATTCAAACTCATTCAATTGAAGCTTGTGTGCTTCACCGGCTTGATCTAAGTTGTAATTTAACCTCTTAATCGCCCAATATGCCATGTGCTCTAGCTCCACGGAGAGATGGCAAGGATTGCCATACACAAAGAGAAAAGGGGACATATCAAGGGGGTTCTTATACGCATTTCGATAAGCCCATAACACATCGTTTAAATGGAGAGACCAATCCTTCTGATTAGGATCGACGGTCTTTTCTAGAGTATGCTTAATCTTACGATTTGTTAATTTTACTTACCCGTTTATTCGGGGGTGATACGTCATCCCGACCTTGTGGACGATCCCATACTTTCTCATGCATTTTTGAAACGACCTATTGTAAAAGTGTTTACCGTTATCATTGATGATTACCTTCAGAGCACCGAAGCGAGAAAGTATGTGTTTTAATAAAAAAATTATCACAACCTTGTTGTCAATTTTCTTTGTATCTATTGGATCATCCCATTTTGACACATAATCTATCGTGACATGAATGTATAAGAAACTAAAGCAGGGAGGAAAGGGACTCATAAAGTCAATGCCCCAACAATCGAAGATTTTGATGATGATAATAGGGGTTAATGGCATCATATCTCATTGTGTGATGGCTTCCATACTTTGAAATCTATCGCAAGTTTTGTAATAAGAACTTACATCACAGAAAATTACGGTCCAGTAGAGACCACATTTAAGAATCTTACCGGTCATATCATTCGCCGAAAAGTGGCATCCACAAGCTTTCGTATGATAAAAATGGATGACGCTAGGTATCTCATCATTCGATAAACATCTTCGAATGATTTGGTCCGAACAAATAGGGATTGTCATAATAGAACATGCGCAACCATGTTAGGAACTTTTTTTTTCTTGCGGAGTCCAATCGGGGGGAATAACCCTTATGACGAGGTAATTCATTATATCCTCCAACCAAGGGAGAGAAAAAGTGGAAAATAATTGCTCATCCGAAGAGTAATCTTCTATGGTTATGGGATCATTAGGTACGTCGAATGAAAGCCGAGAAAAATGGTCGGCTATGACATTTTCAACTCCTTTCTTATATTTTATGGAGAGGTTGAGATCTTATAGGAGTGGGATTCACCTTATGAGGTGCAGTTTAACATACCTTTTGAAAATGAGGTACTTAAGAGCTTCGTGGTTGATGAAATATGTAATTGGCGAACCTATGAGGTAAGAACAAAAGTTTTCTAGGGCGAAGACTACGACTATAAATTCTTTCTCCGTGGTGGAGTAATTGAGTTGTGGTTCGGTTAACGTTCCGGAGAGCATAGTAGATGATGTGAGACTTCTTATCTTTTCTTTGGCCCAAAACAACCCCTATAGCATAATCGCTCGCATCACACATAAGCTCGAATGGAAGGAACCAATCTGGAGCTTGCATAAAGATAACGAATATGAGAATTCTTTTCAATTTGTTAAAAGAAATTTGGCATGCATCATTCCACTCAAAGAGGACATCTTTCATAAGTAGGTTAATCAAGGGCCTAGAGATGGCACTAAAGTCCTTAATAAATCTCCAATAGAAACCGCTTGGCCCAAGAAACACTACACCAAAAATGCTAATCTGGCACGCTGAGGTAAGGAGATTCTGGCACGATTTAAAACCATGCCAGAATCTGGCGTGGTTTAAGCATAATCTGGCATGGGTTAAAACGGTGCCAGAATTTGGCACGGTTTAAAGTCGTGCCAAATATGGGTACGTTTCATTAAAAAAAACACCCCAAAATTTCAAGCGAGGACCAAAATTTCAAGAGGTACCAAATCATTATAACCTACGTCTCTCTCTCTCTCTCCACGCTACCCGGCCTCCTCCACGATCCACACTACCCCCGATTCATCATTGCTGCCTCGCTACGCCTCCAAGAGTCCACACTCTCCGGCGTCTCCATCATCCATGAACTGTCATCATCCATAGACTTCCATCCACAAACCTCCATCCACGAACTGCTATCATCTACCATCTGCACGAGCGAAGAAATCGAACAAAATAGGTATTTCAATATCTTGTATTTCAATTACTGGTGCTTTGATTTCATAATTGAACTTAATAGAAGGATGACCTTCTCTTCTCCTATAACCGAGAAAGGACACATTTAGGATTAACATTAGGTTGGTTTTTAGAATGTTCAATATACATTTGACATTTATGATATAATGCTTTTACCCTAAAATACTCTATTTGTGAAATTCGCTTATGTAGAAGATGTTTTGAAATATATATGGGTTTTCTGATCATATTGTACTTTGGATCTGTAACTGTATGGTTGTACTTATTTTTTGGATCTGCAATTGAGTTCTTTGTACACTTGCTGAAAGAAAGACTTGTGACATCTTTTCATGCGCATTATATATTTTATTTTGTAATTAGACTGCGAGTAATTGTTTCTTATTTAAAAACCACAATTTTCTCATCTAAAGTTTCATAGTTTTAGATGTTTGATAAGTACCAGGATGCAATGTGTAAATACAAATGTTTTAGTTTAGATGATCAGGAGATTAAGTGGTTGAAGACCCGAACTCATTTTTATTTATCCTGACTTTGGAATTCTTTGAGAAAGAGATAATCTTATTAAGACATTCAGGATCCACATTTTAGCATAACAAGCTAACGTGGATAATACTTTGTAAATTCTTACATTTGAAATCCATTATTAATTTAAAAGTTAGCTCTGGCCCCTTTTCTCATTAGATTTCTATAATTTTTAAGTTAGGAACATAGTTGATTGTCCAAAACATTCCATTTTTTATTCAACCTGTGTATTGAAAACTGCATAAGTCTCACATTCACATCTCAAGTTCATTTACTATAAGAAAAGGTACTCAGTTGGCCCAATAATCCGACTTGCCAATTTCATACGTTACATATGGCTTAGTTTGAAGACACCCCAAAAAATAAGTCAAAGTGTAATAACTCTCTTGTATATGATATTGCAAGCCAGTTTTTACACATCACTAGAGAAAGGCAAACAGAGTACACATATTTGGTGTCTAGTGTAAATTTCGTGGTTATTCATGATAAATGGGGAGCCTATACTAAAAAGTTCAAAAAAATTCAGATATTTATCTTGACTGTATGCTATAGTAAGTGTGTCGATCGGTCTTTGTGCTTCAATCTAAATTAAAAACTATTGTCTCTTCAAAACTGTCAACTAACAATAAGTAAGAGATGATCTCCATTTTTAGCATGCATATAACCAAAATTCTAACTATTCTAGCCCAATTATAGCATTTGTTAATCATTTAGGAATATTTTTTTGGGTATTATTTCTTATATTAATGATCTGAAAGGGTGAGATAATTTGTAATGATGGATCATAATACCCATCATAAATTTCACAACACCAAAAATAACATTTTGGCACACCCTGATATTAAAAATCTGGCAGAGTTTAAAATTGTGCCAGATTTTGGGACGCTTTAATAGAAATTTGGCATACTTTAAAACAGTGCCAAAATTTGGCACTATTTTAAAGTGTGCCAAAATTGAGTATACTTACTAAAATATATAATACCTAAAGAAAAAACATTACACTCCTCTCTCTCTCTTGTTCCTGCTCACGAGTTATTGCCCCGCTCACTCCCTCTTCGCTAGGGCTCGATTTCTCTCTCTCGCCTCTTGGTCGGAGTTCACTCCCTCTTCACTAGGGCTGCAGGCGGTCGGTGTCCATTCTCTCTATAGGTCGGTGGCAGACGGTCCATTCTTTCTCTAGGTTGGCGTCCATTATCTCTCTAGGTCGCCTCTATGTCGATGGTCGGAATCTCTACGGATGGCGCTCTCTCTCTTCGGTCCATTCTCTCTTTCTCTGGTCACTGCATTGTTCTCTCACTCCACTCATCCTAATCAGGTAATTGTTTAAAGCATTGTATTTTTTTAACCTAAGTTAGGTATAAGATTTGATCCTAGAGTTTATGATATGCGTGATTTGATTCGTATTTTCTTTTTAGGGTTTTATATATACATTTTTAAATATTTATTGGTTTTTTTAATGTTTGAGTTTTTGGTGCAAATTGAATGTGGATAATTAACAAAAATAAATCATTGGTTTTTAGACGGACCTTGGAATCTTTTAGTGGTAAATTATGTTTTTATGTTCTTACCCTTTTAATTAAAATGCATATTTGATCTGATTCGTACATGTTACAGAGTTTTAAGAAAATTTAAGTGCTAAATATTCAATAATAATGTAAAAATAACAAATTGAAAAGTAGACACCCCACTAATTAAATAGATAAATGAGATTATGTGATGAAAATTTAAGAAAAAACAAAAAAAAACTATTTAAATAGTAAGTAGACATTAATACTAAACATTCAATAATGATGTTACACATGTAGAAAACCTTAGACCCATTCAAGATGTCTCACTATGACTGTGGTGAGAACTCTTGAATTGTCCCATTTTTGAACAGTTTGGAAATGCAAAAATTTGTATTGTACATAATGTTTATGCATGTCCTATTTTGACAAATTCGGTGGCATCTCTTTATGTTCTTTGGCTGCATACTAGATTAATTTATTGTTTTGTGTTTTCTTATTTGAAAAACTTAAGTAACACATGAACACTCCCAATTTAAGTTGTGTACTTGAAGAACTCTAGGGAGATGCTGGCGAAATTTTCTACATTAGGACATGGAATGAGACATTATGACCAATACAAAATATGAATTTTCGAATGGGATAGGACCCTTACCATGTAGAGGAGATGGAGGAAATATAGGATCTCAAATATATAGATATTTACACTTGAATAAACTTCAATATATTTACAGTAAGCATTTATATTATAATTTGTGTTCTTTAAACATATTAGGATGTCATCGGGAATCAACAAAGAGTGGATAAATGAGAAAATATCGAGATCGATACATATAGAGATGGGGTGTTACAGTTTCTACATTATATGCGTAGTAATAGTTCGAATGCTAAACATTCATATCCCTATAAACGTTGTCGAAATGGGAAAGGACATGTTGTTATAGCTGACATTTTCGTTCATTTAATGACATATGGTATGGACATGAACTATACCTTATGGCATTTCCATGGTGACACATTAGTTGTTGATCAAGTCCAACCACCACCGCAATCTGTGACATCGACAGAACATGCTGATGTGCACAATATTCCAATTTTGAATGATCTTGTGAATGATGCTTGTGAGATGTTTATGGGTGAAGTGAAACCTAATGAACCAAATTGTGTAGGCAGTGATGAAGCCCCCCAACTTCTGAGGTTCCCAATGATTCGCACACACATAAATACAAAGGCAAGAAGTATGATCGTTTATATCAACTCGCACAGGAGCCATTGCACCCAGCTACCGGTTCTTCGCGTCATACCACAATGTATGCTCTTATAAAGTTGAATGATTTGAAAACACAATACAATTTATGGGATGGTGCTACAGGTGGAATTCTTAGATTGTTAAATGAACTACTTCCTGAAGAGAACAATTTTGACAACTACAGAAATAAAAAACACCGTTAGAGATCTCGGTATGGATTATGTTAAGTATGACGTATGCATTAATAACTGTATGATATTTTGGAAATATCATGAAAAATATACTATATGTATAAAATGTGGTTCTTTACGCTACAAGTTTACTTGTCTTGACGAGGACGGGGTAGAAATTCATAATACTAATGGAAAAAAAAGTACTCTAGGGTTCCTAAGAAGGTAATGCAACATTTCCCTCTAATCCCTAGGCTAAAACGTCTTTATACCATAAAATGGAAAGCAGAGAAAATGACTTGGCACTCTAGTGAAAGCTCTTGTATGGAATTCTTGCATCATCCCCGAGATTCAGCATAATGGGTAAATTCAAACATTATGTGGATATATTTGCAAAAGATCCGCGGAATATTCGACTTGCAATAGCAACTGATGGTTTCAGGCCGAATAACATGTTTGGTCGTAAGTATAGTTGTTGGGCAGTGATAATTCAACCTCTCAAACCTCCCCCATCAATGTGTATGAAAAGTGAGTTTTCAATGTTGTCTGTATTGATTCCTGAAACAAAGTCACCATCAAGTAATATTGATGTCTTCCTCCAACCGTTGGTCGATGAGTTAAAGATCTTATGGTCTGGAGTTGAGGCTTGGGATGCATACAAAAATGAGAAATTTCAGTTAAAAGCCATATTGATGTGGGGTATACATGATTTTCCAGCTTATGGGATGTTAGCAGGTTGTTCAACTCAAGGTTACAATGGGTGCCCTGTTTGTTCTACCAATACACCTTCTAAATATCTTCCTAAGTCAGTGAAATTTTATTACCAACGATCTCGTATGTTCCTTCCTAAAGACCATCCTTACAGGTTTGACGCATCAAAGCAAACATTTAATGGTAAAATAGAGGATGCTATGTCTCCAAGAAAGTTAACAAGTGTAGAAGTTCAGCAAATAGTGTCACTTATCGCTCGAAAAGGTGTTCAAAGAGAGGGAGAGGGAGACAAAAAGTGAAAGTCAAGGGAAAAGAGAAAGGGGAAGGGGAAAGGGAAGGGGAAGGGGAAGGAGAAGGAGGATGTTGTAATGGAAGACGATGATTATCTAAGTGAGGGCGACGATGAGAATCTAGCAGGTACCGAGGGTTTTAAAAGGAGGTCAATTTTCTTTGACTTAGAGTACTCGAAGGATAATGATATTAGACATAATTTAGATATTATTCATGTTGAAAAGAATGTCACAGAGACTCTTTTAGGTACAATACTCTCGGTGAAAGTTTCATCAAATAAAGATACGGCCAAAGCCCGTGAAGACTTGAAAGTTCATTTGAATTTTAAAAGGAAATTATGGATGAAAGATGTTGAAGGCAGTAACAAAAGGCTTATGCCAAAGGCACCTTTCGCATTAGTAAAGGAAGAGAAAGAAGAATTTCTTCGTACACTAAAAGCATTAAAGGTACTGGTTGGATTTTCATCAAATTTTAGCAACAATGTTAACCTCGATCCACCCGGATTTACCAATCTCAAGTCCCACGTTTATCACATCATTATGCAACGGTTGCTTCCTGCGTTGCTTATGCATTCATTTTCGGATGATAAGACTTTGTTTAAAGTTACACAAAGGATAAGCATATTCTTTAATGTGTTGTGTGCCAAAGTGACATTTAGGGAACATCTTTTGAAGGCTAAAAATGCATTGGTAGAGGCACTTTGTGTCTTTCAAATTTATTTTCCACCTGCCTTTTTTGTGGTGATGATCCACCTCCTGCACTATTTAGCCGATAAATCTTTAACATCTGGGCCACCAAGATATCGGCCGATGTGGTTGTTTGAGAGAGAAATGGGAAGATAAAAAAAGTGGTCACGAAATAAGAGGTACATTGAAGGGAGCATTGCTAATGGATATTTGTTACATGAAGCTTACTTGTATGACATGGAGTACATATAAAAAAGAGGTGAAGGAACTCATAAGAGTAATCTTGAGAATTTTCTTGATGATGAGTTTGATGACTCGGAATGCTAATGACCATTGGGTAAAAGTAAAGAATTGATCTTAAATAATGTACAATATGAGCAAGTGCGAAGATAGGTTTTATCTCAATGCAACGGTGTTGATGAATGGAGAAGGTACACACTTAGTTCTATGTTAATTCATATTAATTTATTGTAATGTGATATTTCTTAATTTTGAAACTAATTTCTTGTAGAAAATTTGTGGTAACTGAGACTCAATCGAGGCATAGAATTGTTGATTTCATCCCTTGGCTAAGGAAGGAGGCAAGTCTTTATTTATACATGTACTTTTTTATCAACTGTAATTATTTTGAATGAAACTTTAAAAAATTATCAATTCCTTACTGGACTCAAGATTTAATGATACGGGAATTTTTCCATATGATGATGGTCCGCTCCATAGGGTTACCAGTTATGGAAAATTTCAATGCAATGGGTACACCTTTTGTAGTTCTGGACATGAAGAGAATCATAAATTTCTGAGTAGTGGTATATCCACTAAGGCCTTTAATAATAAGGGGATTATGACAACCTTTTAAGGAGTTATTAGACATATACTCGACCTCAATTACATTGAGTTCGCACATACTATCTTTTATTGTGATTGGGTGGATGTTGATGTTAAGAATGCTTGCAAAGTTGAACCCACCTCAAAATTAGTGATGGTGAATCTTAGTAAGCTCGTGAGAAAAAATACCATTCACGATGATCCGTTCATCCTTGCATCTCAAGCCAGTCAAGTATTTTACTATCAAGATGTAAAGCTGAATGGGTGGTCAGTTGTTTTACACTCTCCCAAGGGACTGACGAAATAAATAGATGCAATTGATATTGACCGTACGATGTATGACTCCATTCTCGAGGAAAATGATAAATTACTGGAGCTTTTAGACACGGGATTTCTAGTGCAATGATTTAGTTCTGAAATTGTTTTTGAATATGCAATATTCTATTTATTCCGTTTGTTGTTATTGTTGTTGTTGTAAACATTTAATAGTTTATTGTTGTTTGAACATTTAATACAGGTATGGTTGTTTTAACTTGAAATTTTATGTTTACTTATGTTTAAGCATGTAATATGCTGGTGTCTATTTGAAGATGTAATCTTCTTTATATTGCTATTTGAACATGTAATATTCTTGTAAATGTTTATTCTGATTATTTTGGTGTCCAATAGTCACTTTTTTCCAGATAAATGTCTTGTATGGGTGATACTTTGCAACCGTAAATAAATGGGGAGACACCTATATCAACCTCCTATTCTAAGGTTGCTTCGGGTGCTTCAAGAGTACGGGATGACTCTTTCACTAAGAAGTTAAAATTTAATGAGCATGGCCTTCCAAATAGTGAAGACTCATGTACACTCTAAACCAGGTTGGGAGACTTAGAAAGGACACAGTTTCCCATTTCTTATACGAGTTGGAAACAAGTGGATGTGAGATATAAGAACTCAATTTGGTCATCATTAATGGTGTACTATTACTTTCTATTCCAAAGAATGTAAATTCAATTATGTGATGTTTTAATTTTATTTCTTCATATATTGTAGAAAGAGTTCCTAGATGTGCGCAAAAGTCAGAAGCAAATATTTATGAAAAAAGTGAAAGAAGCTTGGAAAAAGTTCAAGTCAAAGCTAAGGGTTAATTTGAAGGATGGTGATGTTGGAAAGTGGAAGGAGAAAGTGCCACGAAATGTCAAATTTGAGGACTGGGAGGTGTTTTGCAATAATTAAGCTTTAGAGGTTCAAATACTTTGCGAAGAAAGAACAAAGAGACTAAACAAAATTGTGTGAGAAAGACAACTCATAATACAGGTCGTCATGGTTATGCCCGAGTTTCAGAGAATTGGAAAAAGGAGCATGGGCATGCACCCACTCGTACTGAATTGTGGTTGGCAACTCATATAATCAAAGGAGGTGGTTATGCCCTTCATGATAAAATATTTGTGGTAATTTAAATTTTGTAATGTTCATTTTGTCTAAAAAAAGTATCGTATCATCAAACCTAATGTTAATATATTTTTGTACAGGACCAAATTCAAATGCTTCTGGATGTATACAAAGTGAGTAGTCAAGAGGAGACCTTGGATGCCGGGCTTATTTTTGAGGTTTTTGAAAAAGATACGCGAGGACGTGTTCATTGTGTTGAGTCCACAATTTTGAGAACCACTATATTAGGGTCGGCATTTACTAGAGAAATGCTTGAGGAGGTGAAAGAGGAAACCAAAAATTGGAAGGATCATGTTGATTAACTTAGGAGTGACATAGAGGGGATAAAATTCTCATTTATGAATTCATTACTGACATCAAAATCGGGAAATTTCCAAGTGTTGGACACAACGTTCAAGAGTTACCTACTATAGGCACTGGAACTCCTTTGTGTTCTCGTTCCTCCCCTACATTCGAGGTTCAAAATTTCACCTCTCTAATTGAATGCAAAATACTATCCCACACATGTGAACTTGGTTGTTATTGGAGGAAAATGCAACCAGGAGCCGTCTCGACCGTTCACTTCCATACGTTGAGAAAGAATGAAGTGCGAGTTTTACTCGATGACATCAAAGTGACCGAGTATCCAGTTTGGGGTGGAAAACAAGCTCATTGCGAGGACTTGAAAGATGTTGGTAAAAATGGAATTATGCATTGGCTCGACGACCTTTGTCCTCCCATTGGTGACACCAACGAATGACCTTTGTCCTCCCATTAGTGACACCGGTGACCTATACCACCTTGCTTCGAAGTACTTCCCTCTAAGGTACAAATCAGCAAAATCTCTACTTATATTCCTAATTTATGCTTTTATATTCCTGCTCCACCACCTATAGCATCAAGAAATTATTGAGTTATCGTTATGCAATCAACTATTGAATTGAGTTATCGTTATGTAATCAAGTATTGAATTGAGTTATCGTTATGCAATCAACTATTAAATTGAGTTATTGTTATGCAATCAACTATTGAATTGAGTTATCGTTACGTAATCAACTATTGAATTGAGTTATTGTTATGAAAAAAAAGGGACTAAACCAGTTATTTATTTATCATTATTGAGCGGGAAGCGCGGGCAAGCTGTTATATATAACACCTAAACGGATTTCTTAGTATTCTCTCGTTGATTTCATATATAGAACATCTAACGGGATTCCAACAAATCACCCTCGAATAGCTGTTATATAGAACAACTAACATTATTTCTTATTCTCTCATTGATTCTCAAAATTATTTTCAAAGAAGATTTCATGGAACTGATCTTATGTTAAGTCATTAATATCTCACTAACGAAGAAAAGATTGCCACTGAAAATCCAATTCTCTTTTAAATAGATACATGACCAATTTTACCATAACCATACATTGATTAGGCTTGAAAACAAGCCGTTCGAGGGTGAAAACCCAAACCAGCCCCCATACGGCCCCATAAGAGGCACGAACAGCTCGCACTAGTCCAATGTAACTCGTGCAAAATGACCATGTAGTCCCTGGTCTCCCAGTTTGAGAATATGATGATAATTTCAAAATACGCAGATTAGGCTTAAAAATATGTCGTTCGAGGGTGAAAACCCAAACCAACCCCCAAACGGCCCCGTAAGAGGCACGAACACCTCGCACCGGACCAATGTAACTCGTACAAACTGACCGCGTAGTACCGAGTCTCCCGGCTTGAGAATATGACGATAATTTCAAAATACATAGATTAGGCTTGAAAGCAAGCTGTACGAGGGTGAAAACCCAAACCAGCCCCCATACGGCCCCGTAAGAGGCACAAACACCTCGCATGGTTCTAATGTAACTCGTGTGAACTGATCATGTAGTCCCGGGTCTCCCGATTTGAGAATATGATGATAATTTTAAAATACATAGATTAGTCTTGAAAACAAGTTGTTCGAGGGTGAAAACCCAAACCAACCGCCATACGGCCCCGTAAAAGGCACGAACACCTCGCACGGTACCAACCTAACTCATGCGAACTGACCGCAAAATCTCAGGTCTCTCAATTTGAGAATATGATGATAATTTTAAAATACATAGATTAGGCTTGAAAACAAGTCGTTCGAGGGTGAAAACCTAAAGCATCCCCCACACGGCTCCTTAAGAGGCACGAACACCTCGCACAGGACCAATGTAACTCGTGCGAACTGACCGCTTAGTCCCGGGTCTCCCGATTTGAGAATATGATGATAATTTCAAAATACACCGATTAGGCTTGAAAACAAGTCATTCGAGGGTGAAAACCAAAACTAGCCATCCATACGGCCCCGTAAGAGGCACGAAAACCTTGCACGGGACCAATGTAACTCGTGCGAACTGATCGTGTAATTTTGGGTCTCACGGATTGAGAATATGATGATAATTTCAAAATACGTAGATTAGGCACGAAAACAAGTCGTTCGAGGTTGAAAATCTAAACCAGCCCCCATACGGCCCCATAGGAGGCACGAGCACCTCGTACAGGACCAATGTAACTCGTGCGAACTGATCGTGTAGTCTCAGGTCTCCCAATTTGAGAATATGATGATAATTTAAAAATACATAGATAGGCTTGAAAACAAGCCGTTCGAGGGTAAAAACCGAAACCAGCCCCCATACGGCCCTGTAAGAGGCATGAACACCTCGCACGGGACCAATATAACTCGTGCGAACAGATCGCATAGTCTCGGGTCTCCCAGTTAGATAACATGATGATAATTTCAAAATAAGTAGATTAGGCTTGAAAATAAGTCGTTCGAGGGTGAAAATCTAAACCAGCCCCCATACGGCCCCGTAAGAGGCCCAAACACCTTACACATGACCAATGGAACTCGTGCGAACTAACCGCGTAGTCTCGGGTCTTCCGATTTGAGAATATGATGATAATTTCAAAATATATAGATTAGGCTTGAAAACAAGTCGTTCGAGGGTGAAAACCCAAACCAGCCCCCATACGGCCCCGTAAGAGGCATGAACACCTCGCAAGGGACCAATGTAACTCGTTCAAACTGACCGCGTAGTACCGGGTCTCCCGGTTTGAGAATATGATGATAATTTCAAAATACATAGATTGGGCTTGAAAGCAAGCTGTACGAGGGTGAAAACCCAAACTAGCCCCCATACGGTCCCGTAAGAGGCATGAACACCTCGCACGTTTCTAATGTAACTCGTGCGAACTGATCGTGTAGTCCCAGGTCTCCCGGTTTGAGAATATGATGATAATTTTAAAATACGTAGATTAGGCTTGAAAACAAGTTGTTTGAGGGTGAAACCCCAAACCAACCCCCATACGGCCCCGTAAAATATACGAACACTTCGCACGGGACCAATGTAACTCGTGCGAACTGACCGCGAAATCTCGGGTCTCCCAATTTGAGAATATGATGATAATTTCAAAATACGTAGATTAGGCTTGAAAACAAGTCGTTCGAGGGTGAGAACCTAAAGCATCCCCCACACGGCTCCTTAAGAAGCACAAACACCTCGCACATGACCAATATAACTCGTGTGAACTGACCGCTTAGTCCCGGGTCTCCCGATTTGAGAATATGATGATAATTTCAAAATACATCGATTAGGCTTGAAAACAAGTCGTTCGAGGGTGAAAACCGAAACCATCCCTCCATACGGCCCCGTAAGAAGCACAGATACCTCGCACGGGACCAATGCAACTCGTGCAAACTGACCGCATAATTGCTCGTCTCCCGGACTGAAAATATGATGATAATTTCAAAATTTGTAGATTAGGCTTGAAAATAAGCCGTTCGAGGTTGAAAATCTAAACCATCCCCCATACGGCCCCATAAGAGGCACGAGCACCTCGCATAGGACCAATGTAACTCGTGCGAACTGATCGTGTAGCCTTGGGTCTCCCGATATGAGAATATGACGATAATGTAAAAATACATAGATTAGGCTTGAAAACAAGCCGTTCGAGGGTGAAAACCCAAACCAACCCCCATACGGCCCCGTAAGAGGCACGAACATCTCGTACGGGACCAACGAAACTCGTACGAACTGATCACATAGTCTCGGGTCTCCCAGTTTGAGGATATGATGATAATTTCAAAATACGTAGATTAGGCTTGAAAACAAGCCGTTCGAGGGTGAAAACCTAAACCAGGCCCTATATGACCCCGTAAGAGGCCCAAACAACTCGCAAGGGACCAATGTAACTCGTGCGAACTGACCGCGTAGTCTCGGGTCTTTCGGTTTGATAACATGACGATAATTTCAAAATACGTAGATTAGGCTTTAACACAAGTCATTCGAGGGTGAAAACCCAAACCAGCCCACATACGGCCCCGTAAGAGGCACGAACACCTTGCACGAGACCAATGTAACTCATGCAAACTGACCGCGTAGTCCCGGGTCTCCCGGTTTGAGAATATGATGATAATTTCAAAATACGTAGATTAGGCTTGAAAACAAGCCGTTCGATGGTGAAAACCCAAACCAACCCCCAAACGGCCCCGTAAGAGGCACGAACACCTCGCACGAGACCAATGTAACTCGTGCAAACTGACCGCGTAGTACCGGGTCTCTCGATTTGAGAATATGATGATAATTTCAAAATATGTAGATTAGGCTTGAAATCAAGCTGTACAAGGGTGAAAACCCAAACCAGCCCCCATACGATCCCGTAAGAGTCACGAACACCTCGCACGGTTCTAATGTAACTCATGCGAATTGATCGTGTAGTCTCGGGTCTCCCAGTTTGAGAATATGATGATAATTTTAAAATACATAGATTAGGCTTGAAATCAAGCCATTCGAGGGTGAAAACCCAAACCAACCCCCATACGGCCTCATAAAAGGCACGAACACCACGCACGGGACCAATGTAACTCATGCGAACTGACCGCAAAATCCCGGGTCTCCTAGTTTGAGAATATGATGATAATTTCAAAATACATAGATTAGGCGTGAAAACAAGTCGTTCGAGGGTGAAAACCTAATGCATCCCCCATACGGCTCCTTAAGAGGCACGAACACCTCGCACAGGACCAATGTAGCTCGTGCGAACTGACAGCTTAGTCCCGGGTCTCCCAATTTGAGAATATTTTGATAATTTCAAAATACATCGATTAGGCTTGAAAACAAGTCATTCAAGGGTGAAAACCAAAACCAGCCCTCCATACGGACCCGTAAAAGGCACGAATACCTCGCACGGGACCAATGTAACTCGTGCGAACTGATCGCGTAATTTCGGGTCTCCCGAATTGAGAATATGATGATAATTTTAAAATAGGTAGATTAGGCTTAAAAACAAGCCGTTCGAGGCTGAAAACCTAAACCATCCCCCATACGACCCCATAAGAGGCACGAGCGTCTCGCACAGGACCAATGTAACTCATGCAACTTGATCGTGTAGTCTTGGGTCTCTCGATTTGAGAATATGACGATAATTTCAAAATACATATATTAGGCTTGAAAATAAATCGTTCGAGGGTGAAAACCCAAACCAGCCTCCATACGGCCCCGTAAGAGGCACGAACATCTCGCACGGGACCAATGAAACTCATACGAACTGATCGCATAGTCTCGGGTCTCCCAGTTTGAGAATATGATGATAATTTCAAAATACGAAGATTAGTCTTGAAAATAAGCCGTTCGAGGGTGAAAACCTAAACCAGCCCCCATACGGCCCCGTAAGAGGCCCGAACACCTCGCACGGGACTAATGTAACTCGTACGAACTTCTTGCATAGTCCCGAATCTCCCGATTTGAGAGCATGATGATAATTTCAAAATATGTAGATTAGGCTTTAAAATAAGTCGTTCGAGAGTGAAAACCCAAAAAAGCCCCCATACGGCACCGTAAGAGGCACGAACACCTCACACGGGACGAATGTAACTCGTGCGAACTGATCGCGTTGTCCCGAGTCTCCTGGTTTGAGAATATGATGATAATTTCAAAATACATAGATCAGGCTTGAAAATAAGCCGTTCGAGGGTGAGAACCCAAACCAGCCCCCGTACACCTTGCACGGGTCCAATGTAACTCGTGCGAACTTACCGAGTAGTCCCGGGTCTCTCGGTTTGATAATATGATGGTAATTTCAAAATACGTAGACTAGGCTTGAAAACAAGTCGTTCGAGGGTGAAAACTCAAACCAGCTCTCCATACGGCCCTATAAGAGGCACGAACACCTCACACGGGACCATTGTAACTCATGCAAACTGACCGCATAATCCCGGGTCTCCCGATTTGAGAATATGATGATAATTTTGAAATACATAGATTAGGGTTGAAAATAAGCCGTTCGAGGGTGAAAGCCCAAACCAGCCACCATACGGCCCCGTAAGTGGCACGAACACCTCGAACGGGACCAATGTAACTCGTGCGAACTGACCGCGTAGTCTCGGGTCTCCCGATTTGAGAATATGATGATAATTTCAAAATAGGTAAATTAGGCTTGAAAATAAGCCGTTCAAGGGTGAAAACCCAAACTAGCCCCCATATAGTGCCGTACGAGGCACGAACACCTCGCATAGGACCAATGTAGCTCATGTGAACTTACCCCGTAGTCCTGGGTCTCCCGATTTGAGAATATAACCATAATTTCAAAATACATAGATTAGGTTTGAAAACAAGCCGTTCGAGGGTGAAAACCCAAACCAGCCCCCATACGGCCTCGTAAGAGGCACGAACACCTTGCAAGGGACCAATGTAACTAGTGCGAACTGATCAGGGAGTCATAACTTGCGTAAGATTTTCAATTTTAGAATATAATAATAATTGCAACTTCTATATGTAGTTTTTTTAGCTTGAGTAAGTTTTTTTTTTTTGTAAATTACTGCGTTACTAATATCTTCTCTTTTTTGTATCCTATTTTTTTTGCATGATAACATTTTATGGTTGGCATTTATTCACGTGGAATACACAGAGAACTCAATAGTTTACAAGAAGGGGTTTATTCATGATTTTATTTTTTTGTGTTATGGTTGTGCGGGCTTTCGTTGTTTTATTATTAACTTTTTTGGCCGTGCGGGCTTTTGTAAGTTAATTGTTATATTTAGTGGCCGTGCGGGCTTTATGTTAAGAATTTTTGTATTAGCAGGTTTTGGAATGTCCAGAAAATAGAGAAAACTCTGCCCAATTTTTTTTGGTTTGTGAACTATTAAATACTTGTAATATTTTGAAGTATGTACGTATATTAGTTTATCAACAACGTGCAATATTTTCAATTTGTGAATTTTTGTGCTTTCAAATAATTAATTTTTTTCTTTTTATAAAAAATTTGGCACAGTTCAAAATCGTGCCAAAAGTGTATTAAATTTTGGCACGATTTTGAACTTTGCCAAATTTTTATGAAAATGTGCTCAATCTGGCATAGTTCAAAACTGTGCCAAAAGTGTGCCAGAAATATCAAATTCTGTCATGGTTTAAAAGTGTGCTAGAAGTGTTCCTGTTTGGCCAAATCTGGCACACTTTTAAACTGTGTAAGAAAAAAATGGCCATTTTGGAACACCTGATTCTAGCACAGTTCAAAACAGTGCCAGATTTGATCTGGCACAGTTTTAAACCGTGCCAGATTGCTGTTTTGGGTGTAGTGTTTGTAGCATGTAATATTTAAGATATTATGTTTTCACACATAATTTTGGTCACTAATGAAATGCTTAATATACATGTGTATGTTTTCTCTGGATGCAGGTCAATTTTTGCTTTTAAGTTGATAGAAGCTGGGGAATGCATATTGAAACTCCCTTACAACGTGACATTCAATCCTCAAGTGAAATTCAAAACCTAAGGTTCTCTCATAGCTATGCATACCAAAATTTGTTAACTATATATTGAAACTATTCTGGAGCAACTACCACAAGATAATCTACGCCCATAAATTAATTCTTTATTAGGAGATCAAGCGGGTCATGTTGCAAGTTGGGCCAGGTATCATTGGTTTAGTGTGTTTTAAGTTTATTATGAAAATCATATTTTTTAGATAGTTATGGACATAGGACAACAAGATGTGGCACTTCATTCTAGGTAACAAAGTTTATCCCCTTGATAAGAAGTCTCTCTATGTACTAGGTAACCTGTAATTGAACTCACACAATAAGAGTTGGCGCTTCATTCTTTAATGGCACACATTTCTACATTATCTTCTCCAGCGGCACTTACACCTTTCAATAGTAAGTTTTGTTTCCCTTTATTTGCCATATATATATATGTACAATTTATTCTAATGATTAATCTAGTAAGCTCTCATGAGGGAAAATAAATAATTTAACTAACATTGCGCTGGAAATTTCAGGAGGATCAATTATTTGGACATGTAGTTATAACAGTATATATGCAAAAGCAGTAGTAAAATATGTGGTTGCATCCAATTCTAAAACAAGCCATTATTTTAATTGAATCTTTAGCTGATTTAAATTCTTTGCTTGTTCAGCTTAGTTGTCCGTGATCTGTCCAATTTTGTCAAGACAGAGGATGTCATCACCTCAGAACATTTAGTGACCCTTCATACAGGTGTATCAAAGTATTCACAGAAGGATTGGTTGTCAAGTTATGAGACACTCACCACCTATGTGGTAAAAACTCTTTTCTATAGTGAAATGTTAATTTTTCTCTTAATGGTCCTCGCTGTATTATCTCATGTGGTGCATGACATTTTGATTGCCGCGCAACATATCGGTGGTTCAAATTCGCAGATGATAGAGATTTGGCATCTCTTAGTCTTGTATTAAGTAACTAACTAAACTCAATGTATCTCATCGTTATCTTCTTCATTGCATAACGACTTTTGGCTTAGTGAATTCTCTTTTTTTATTTAACGAATATTTCAGGTCCCCAGATCCTCCATGAAGATACATGAGGACAATGAATATGATCTTTATACTGTGACATTATTCAATCGCGACATTGATAATTTCATAACTAAGGCACACAAAAGAGGGTTTCAAGTGAGTTCATCTAAAGGATCCTGTCTCCTTTATTATATTGCAATATTTCTAGAATACCACCATTGTAGCCCCGATATAGGAAAATAAATTCATTTAAGAGGAAAACCCCATTCTTGAATGTCACACAAAGGTTTCAAATCTACGAGTTACATACGCCCCAAAATTCATGTTTTTAATACTTAGGGCTGAAAACATGTTGTTAAAGGGAGAAAACCTAAACTAACCACCAAACGACCCTGAAAGATGTACCAATGCCTAACATGGGACCAATATAACTCATAAGAACTGGTCGGGTAGCCACGAGACTCCCAAATTGAGAATATGATGATAATTTGCAAATTTAACACTTAGGTTTAAAAACATATCGTTAAAGGGCAAAACCCCAAAACAGTCACCTAACAACCTTGTAAAACGTATTAAAATCTCGCACCAGACTAATGTAACTCGCTGGAACTGACCATGTAGTCACGAGACTCCCGATTTTTGAATATGAGAAAAATTTGTAAATCTCACGACTTAATCTTAAAAATGTCGTTAGAGGGTAAAAATCTTAAATAACTCTCAAACGGAACCATAAGAGGCACAAACACCTCGCACATAACCAATATAACTCGTAGGAACTGACCGTGTAGTCACGGGACTCCCGATTTGAGAATATGACGATAATTTGAAAATATCTAGATTATTATTCAAAACATGCTATTAAAGGGTGAAAACCAAACCCAACCCCCAAGAAGTTCCGTAAGAGCCATGAACACCTCGCACGGAACCAGTGTAACTCGTAGAACTGATCGTTTATTCATTAGACTCCCGATTTCAGAATATGATGATAATTTGAAAATATTTAAACTTTGGCTTAAAAACATGTCGTTAAAGGGTGAAAATCCAAACCAGTCCCCAAACGGCCCTGTAAGAGGCATGTACACCTCGCACGAGATCAATGTAACTCAAAGCAACTGATCGCTTTGTCACGGATCTCCCGGTTTGAGAATATGAAGATAATTTAAAAATATATAGATTTGGCTTAAAAACAAGTCATTAGAGGGTGAGAACTCAAACTATCCTCCAAATAGCCTCGTAAGAGGCATAAACACCTCGCATGGGACCAATGTAACTCGTACGAACTGACCGGGTAGTCACGGGTCTCCTGGTTTGAGAATATAACAATAAATTGAAAATATTTGGATTAGGCTTAAAAATAAGCCGTTAAAGAGTGAAAATCCAAACCAACTCCCAAATGGTCCCGTAAAAGGCATCAACACCTCGTATGGGACTAATGCAACTCGTAGAAACTGATCACGTAGTTACAGGACTCTCAGTTTACGAATATGATGAAAATTTGAAAATATCTAGATTAGGCTTGAAAATAAGCCGTTAAAGGGTGAAAACCCAAACCAGCCCCCAAACGGCCCCATAAGAGGCATGAACACCTCGTACGGGACTAATGCAACTCATAGGAACTGATCGTGTAGTCACAGGACTCCCGATTTGAGAATTTGATAAAAATTTAAAAATATCTAGATTAGGCTTAAAAATAAGCCATTAAAGGGTGAAAACATAAAATAGCCCCCAAACGAACCCCTAAGAGGCACAAACACCTCGCAGGGGACCAGTGCAACTTGTTGGAACTGATCTCGTAGATACGGAAGTCCCGGTTTGAGAATATGATGAAAATTTGAAAATATCTAGACTATGTTTAAAAATAAGTCGTTAAAGGGTGAAAACCCAAACCAGTTCCCAAACGGTCCCGTAAAAGGTATGAACACCTCGTACGGGACCAATGTAACAACTCATAGGAACTGACCACATAGTCATGGACTCCTTATTTGATAGATTAGGCTTAAAATAAGCCATTAAAGGGTGAAAACCCAAATCATCCTCCAAATGGCCTCGAAAGAGGCATGAAAACCTCACACAAGACCATTGTAACACGTAGAAACTGACTGCACAGTCACGGGTCTCTCGACGATAATTTGAAAATATCTAGATTAGGCTTAAAAATAAGCAGTTAAAGGGTGAAAACCCAAACCAGCCCCAAACGAACCCGTAAGATGCTTGAACACCTTGTACGGGACTATTGTAACTCGTAAGAACTGATCGCATAGTCACAGGACTCCAAATTTGTGAATATAACGACAATTTGAAAATATCTAGGTAGGCTTAAAAAAATCCAAACTAGTCGCCAAACGGCCCCGTAAGAGGCATGGAGACCTCCTATGGGATCAATGTAACTCGTAGAACTGATCGCATATTCTCTGCCGGTTAGAGAATATGACGAAAATTTAAAAATATCCAGACTATGCTTAAAAATAAGCCGTTAAAGGGTGAAAACTTAAACTAGCTCCCAAACGGCCCCATAAGAGGCATGAATACCTCACACGGGACCAATATAACTCGTAGGAACTGACCGCATAGTCACGGGACTCCTGGTTCGAGAATATGATGATAATTTGAAAATATCTAGATTAGGCTTATAAACAAGCCATTAAAGGGTGAAAACCCAAACCAGTCCCCAAATAGCCCAGTAAGATGCATGAACACCTCATACGGGAGTAATGTAACTTGTAGGAACTCATCGCGTAGTCACAGGACTCCCGGTTTGCAAATATGACGACAATTTGAAAATATCTAAATTAAGCTTAAAAACAAGCCGTTAAACGGTGAAAACCCAAACCAACCCCTAAATGGCCCCGTGAGAGGCATGAACACCTCGTACGGGACCAATGTAACTCGTAGGAACTGATCGCATAGTCACGGGACTGAAGATTTGAGAATATGACAAAAATTTGAAAATATCTAGACTATGTTTAAAAATAAGCCGTTAAAGGGTGAAAACCCAAACCAGCTCTCAAACGGACTTGTAAGAGGTATGAACACCTCGTACAGGGCCAATGTAACTCGTAGGAACTGACTGCATAGTCATAGGACTCTTGGTTTAATAATATAACATAATTTGATTATATCAAGATTACGCTTAAAAATAAGCGATTAAATTGTGAAAACCCAAACCAGCCTCCAAATGGCCCCGTAAGAGGCATGAACACCTCACACGGGACTAATGTAATTCATATGAACAGACCACGTAGTCACGAGTCTTTTGATTTGAGAATAAGACGATACATGGAAAATATATTGATTGGGCTTAAACAGAAGTCATTAAAGGGTGAAACCCCAAATTAGTCCCCAAACGGTCCCGTACGAGGCACTGACACATCACACAGGACCACTGTAACTCGTAGGAACTGATCGCGTAGTCATGAGTCTTTATGTTTGAGAATATAACGATAATTTGAAAATATCTTGATTAGGCTTAAAAAAGCGGTTAAAGGGTGAAAACCCAAATCATCTCCCAAACGACCTCGTAAGAGGAACTAACACATCGAACGGGACCAATGTAACTCGTAGGAACTGATTGTGTAGTCACAGGTCTCTTGATTAGGCTTAAAAATAATCCGTTAAAGGGTAAAAACCCAAACCAACCCCCAAACGGCCCCGTAAGAGGCATGAACACCTCGTACGGGACCAATGTAACTCATTCACAACTAACTGCGTAGTCACGAGTCTCCCAATTTGAGAATATGATGATAATTTGAAAATATCTAAGATTAAACTTAAAAATAAGCCGTTAACGGGTAAAAACCCACACCATCCCCCAAACAAGCCCGTAAGAGGGACTAACACCTCGTATGCGACTAATGTAACTCATATGAACTAACCACGTAGTTACGAGACTTTCAATTTGAGAATATAATAATAATAATAATAATAATAATAATAATAATAATAATAATAATAATAATAATAATAATAATAATAATAATAATAATAATAATAATAATAATAATAATAATAATAATAATAATAATAATAATAATAATAATAATAATAATAATAATAATTGTAACTCTTATTTGGAAATTTTCAGCTTGAGTACGATTTTTTTTAAATTACTTGGTTATTAATATCCTATCTTTTTGTGTCCTATTTTTTTGCAGGGTAACATTGAATTGCTAGATTTTATCCACGTGGAACACATGAAGTCAATGGTTAACAAGAACAAGATTATTTATTTAATGCCGTTAATATTCAGGATTTTATTTTTTGTGTTAGGGTTGTGCGGGCTTTAGTAGTTTTATTATCAACTTTTATGACAGTGTGGGCTTTTGAAATTTTATTATTATATTGTATGGTCGTGCGGGATTTATATTGATAGATTTTGTATTAGAAAATATTGGAATCTCCAGAAAATATAGGAAATGCTGCCTATTTTTTTTTTATCTGGGAACTATTAATACTTGTAATATTTTGAAGTTTGTATGTACATTATTTTATCAATAGCATGCGAGATTCGCAATTTCTGAATTTTCTGGATTCTTTTTGCAAATAATAAATATTATTCTTACCAGATTTGGAATTTGTTGATTTTCCAGATTTGTTTTTAAATATTTTTTTTACTAATAGAAAAATCTTACACATTTTAAAACCTCGCCAAATTGTAAAATTTGATTAGGCTAATAAAATAATCTGGCATGCTTTATAACCGTGCGAAAAATGTGCCAGAAAATGAAAATTCTAACAGGATTTTAAACTCTGCCAAAAGTGTGTCAGATTCAATATCTAGCATGGTTTAAAAGCGTGCCAAAAGCGTGTCAGATTGGGCAATCTGGCACGGTTTTAAACCGTGCTAGAAAATATGGCATTCCTGGCATGGTTTTAAACCATACTAGATTGGGTCTAGCACGGTTTTAAACCGCGCCAGAATCCTATGTTTGGTGTAGTGAAAGAGTGCAGGCCTTTAGTGACCTAGGTGGGGGAAGATTCAATATGACGTCTATTTTTTCCCTATAAAATCACACTTCTCCCAATTTAGCACCAATTTATTTTCCACACAACGGGCTAACACTTTTTTTAGATTAGTGCGACAAAGGTCAAAATAGGGGCCGAAGACACTAACGTCATCTATAAAAACCTCAAGGCCCCTTTTGACCATATCACTAAAAATACTAAGAATGAACCTTTGAAAGGTCGAGGGTGCATTACATAATCAGAAAGGCATGATTTTGTAGGCAAACGTGCCAAAAGGGCATGTGAACATCGTCTTTTCTTTATCTAACACATCTACCTCAATTAGTTTGTACCGAAAATAACCATCCAGAAAGCTATAAAATGGGTGTTCCGCTATTTGTTCTAGCATTTGTTTCATAAACGGTAAGGGGAAATGATCTTTCACAGTGTCTGCATTAAGCTTTTAGTAGTCAATGCAAACGTGCCACCCGGTGGTGGTATGTTGTGGAATAAGCTCACCTTTTGCATTTTCGACGACACTCATTCCCAAATTTTTCAGGACGACTTGAATCGGACTCACCTACTTACTATCCGAAATGGGGTAGATGATGCCCATGTCCAATAGCTTAATAATCTCCACCCTCACGACACATTTTATTGTGGGATTCAAGTGAAGGCTAAACTTCCTCCTCGAGGTGGATTTTATAAGTACAAATTAAGGGACGTATACCCTTCAAATCTGCGCTGCTCCAACCGAAAGCATTAGGGTGCTTCCTCAAAATCAGTAATAGTTTACAATCTTGCTCTTTATTTTTCCAAGAGGAGACAACAATGGGAAATGTCTCATCTTTGCCCAAATAAGCATATTTTACGTTTGAGGGTAGTTTCTTTAATTCTAGGGTGGGAAATTTTTCATTGGAGGGAACCGTGCGTGACTCCCTCTGTGGTAATTCCTCAAACCTAGAAACCCAACTAATGTATCTCAACTCCTCATCCATATTACTCTCAAACAAAATCACTCTCAACTCACTCACCTCCTTCTTGAACTCGGTGAATATCCCATCGCTCTCACTACCCAAAATAAAACACGTTTCTAGATAATCCCCACTTAAATTTCCCTCTATGTGATCATCTACTACCTCCTCGATAAGATCCACCATGAAATTATTCTTCATCGCCCACTTGCTTGGTGATGTTGTAGATACTTGTTTTAAGAGTCATATTCCCAAACGCGAGTTTCATTTGCCCATTTCGAGTATTAATAAGTGTGTTAGCTGTAACTAAGAATGGTTGGCCAAGGATTATGGGAACATGATCACTCGAAGGAGTGGAGGGCTCCGTGTCCCAAATGACAAAATCTACAGGGAAGTAAAAAGTGTCCACTTGGATTATCACGTCCTCAAAAATCCCTCGAGGTACTTCATGGTATGATCCGCTAGTTGGAGAGTGATGTTAATGGTCTTGAGGTCCCCCAAATCTTATTGCTTATAGATAGAGTAAGGGATAATGTTAACACTCGACCTTAAATCTAATCATTCACTCTCGATGGGGTTCTATCCAATGATGCACGAAATGGTCAGTGCACCCGAATCTTTAAACTTTGGTGGGGGTCACTTAAAAGAACCGAGCTTACATTTTGTATTAGAAAAACATTACATCTAACACATCAATAAGTCTTTAAGTAACTTTGCATTGGTGGAGATTTTCTTAATTGCCTCAAGAATTGGTAAATTAAGCTTGACTTGATTTAGCACATCTAACACATCTTCACGGGAGGCCCCTTTAGGAGGAGGAACCAACCATTGATGAAAAGGCGCAATAGTGGGTGGTTTTATTATAACTTCGGTCCTACTAGTGTCATCGTTGTCACTTTCATTCAAGAGGGCATCTCCAGCTCTTTCATACCGGGTGTCGTATGGGGGAGCTGAAAAATCAATGACTCTCCCACTACGTAGAGTGGTCACGGATTGACATTGCTCTTTATTATCATCGAAAGTAGAGCTAACACTACTTTTTCCTTGGGGAGGTCTTTGTCCTTGGGCAGGACACTTGCCCTTATCTTGGACACTTATTGATGATTGCAACTTAGAGATAAACACTTTTAATTCGACAAATTATTGGACATTTTGAGCGTTAATCACCGATTGGGTTTGCATAAATTGGTGCAAGGTGTCCTTGAGATATTTACGAGATTGGGTGATATAAGGTTCCGGAGGTGGTACCTGAATAGGGGGAGCTTATTGGAAAGGAGGGAGTGGTGGCGGCGGTGGAGAAACATGTGAATTTGGATTCATTGTTGTGTGTGGTTGCCCATAATTGAAATCGGTATGGTTTCGCCACAAAGGGTTATAGGAATTCTCTTACGGGGCATTAAAATTACACTTAAAGTCTGTTATCGCTTCCACTTTCTCTTGAATCATCACTTTGCAGGCGGATATTACCGGGCATTCCTTTATTGGATGTCCCACCTCAAAAATCACACACACCTCCTCTATTAACGCTCGAGTGGAGCCAAATGTTTCTCTTCCTCTTAATTCGACCACGCCTTCCAACCTCTTAGCAAGTTAGTTAATTTGAATATTTAACTCGGCTTCTTTATCTAAATGGTAGAGTCCATACATAGAAGGAATTGCGAACGTTTGGGTGTTTGGATCAGATGTGTCCCATGCTTGAGTAGTCTCGATGACATACTTAAGGTGAGCCTCGGTATCGTCCACGTCTAACCCTAGAAATTCCTCAGAGCTCATGGTTTTAAAGAGTTGTTTTGAACTTAAACATATACCATGATGGAAAAAAATGAGTCTCTATTTCTCAAAATTCTGGTGTGGGCACATATTAAGAAACTCGTTAAAACTCTCCCAACATCTGTTGAAGGGAACATTCTCTTATTGTTTAAACTTTTGAATTTGAGATTTTATGGAATTGGTTCGATGTTGGGGAAATAATTTCAGGAGAAACTTAGCTTTCATATCTCTCGACGTTCCAATCGAGTTCGGTGCCAAAGACCATAGCCAGGTCTTGGCCTTATCCTTCAGGGATAAGGGGAAAAGTTTGATGAGTATGATATCTTGGGGGCACGCTTGAACGCTAAAAAATTCTCATACCTCTTCAAACTCGCGGATGTGGTGGTATGGTTTTTTCGACTTTAGACCATGGAATGTAGGAAGAATATGAATCATACCATTGCAAAAACGAAATTATCCCACATTATACAGGAATATAATGCATCCCAGAGTGACGGTTCACTCGAGATATAAGAGGCCTCTTATGGGATGATACCGCATCTCACCCCTCACAAGTACTATAACTAGCGTTGTTTGACATCGTGCTATCTCTTAATGACTCGATATCCTCACTCGACGCCCTAGACGTGTGAATTAAAGTGTGATTTGTGATGGAGTTGGGCGGTGCAGGAGGTGGAACCCAAAACTGGGGAACGTGAGGGGTGTGTTGGCTATCGGGATTGTACTATACTATAGGATTTTTCGTGAATTCTGGTAGGAGAAGACTGAGGAGTTGGTTGAGGGTTTTGCATGTAAGGATTTGGGAGATTCTATTTTTTTCTTTTTCTTTTTTTGAATTGTTTGGAATTTTGATTTTATGATTTTTTTTGCCTTTCAAGAATTAGAGTCAAATTTGGGATTAATTCGACCTAATTTAATGTCTACTTAGACCCCGACAACGACACTAAAAACTTGACTAGACTTTAAAAGTGTGTCTCTAACGCGTGTGATTACGGCTCAAGTGTAAGTCGGTCACTCAAGTAATAATCAGATAAATTGGGTGTTGAACTCATGGATTAAGACGTAAGACATAATGACGAGTTGGAAAGACGATTAACATTTCTATTGACTAGAAAAAGAAGTAAAAGATGATTGTTTTTAACTTTCCTATCAACTAATGCAATCTAATTACACTAGTAGATGAATTACGCAAATGATAATAACTAAGAGAGTGTAAATCAATGTGGGAAAATGGAGTTAGGGTACACTCCCCCGAACCGTTGGTAATTACTTAGAACATAAAAACTTCAAAAACCTGATTCTCAATTCAAAGAATCATCAACTACTCTCTAAGAATTTGACATGTGTGGATTTTACTCCTCACAATATCAAATAAAAAAATTTATTTGACGAGAATGAAAAATTATCGAAACTCATATTGTATCCTTAAACATTTCGGTTACCTAGGCCAAACGGAATTAAAAGACCTACAATATTTATTTCGGTAATAAATCAAGCCTTTGATATGTTGATTAAATTTTATGCGCTTTTAAATCCATTTGAAACACCTTCGTTGGATTCATGTACCCCGACCCTCTAATAGCTTAGCTGGACATGGTTATGTGTGTAATAAATGAAATTCTAATGGTGCATGCGATTGAAATCATGATGAACATATATCTAAGCATGCATGGAGTTTTTAAAATCCCAGAAAATAAATAAAATAGGAAAAGAAAAATATCATGCAAGAATAAATTATAGGTAACAAACTTGATATATTTAATCTTGAAAAGAAATCCACAAAAGCGTAATCTTAATCTCGGAATTCAAAACTATGGTTCTTGCCTCCTTCTCCCTCTATGCCGAGCTTAAAACATAGTCTAATATCAAACTACAACATTACATTGTCGTTTTTGCAAGAGTCCTAACTTAATACAACTTCTAAGAAAAATCAACAATAAAAGGAAATTCGCACATCAGGTGAGTCGAACCGGTTCAGGTGCATAGACGAACCTGTTCGGACTCGAACCGATATGGGTTCAGTTCTGGAAAACTCTCTGCATTTGCTTGCTTCTTCTTCTTTTGTTTTGGATTTATTTCTCAACATTGAACGCTCATACTTTCTTTATCGTAGCTCGGAATTGGACGTTGTTTCTTCCAGTATTCTTTCGATTTTAAGCTCTTCAACTTTCTAGTTGGATCCACTTCCGGACTAAGGCTGAAAAATTATTAAAATGCCCTTCAATCTCCTTCATTTGGTTTCTTTCACTGTTTCGATTTCTCTCTCGCCTTAACTTGCATGAAATATATGTAAAAAAAATGAGAGATATGCAAAATATGAAAGACTCACCATGGAGGGTTAGTACCACAAATATGAGATAAATCCAAGTCAATTACAATGCATGTGATCATAAAAGGACCAAAATTAAGGGGATAAATATGAAAAATTTATGTCTTATCAGTTCTCACAAATATATATATATACACACACACACACAACATCAAGTTTTTCATTAATCGTAAATAATTAAAAAATCACCTATTATAAATAATTAAATATTCATGATTGAAAGTAAAAATCAAAATTTGTTTAAAGACTCATCAATAAACGTCTATCATACTACCATTACTGACAAACAAACACGATAAATACAAAATACTAATCCACCTTAGTCATCATATCCAAGTTCTTTCATTTTTTTCCAAAAGTCAAATGTCATTTCTATAATCATAATTCTATTCATCACAATACAAAAAATCTTGATACAACTTGTCGACCACAACAAAAAATAGCATAATTGAGTAAAAAAAATGAGAAACCTAGTTATAGAGAGATATTACATGCGTAGTTCTCCAGTGCAATAGGAGGTGTGGCAAAAAAGGGTATGAAATAAAGAAGAAATAGTTAGAATATAATAAGAGAATTTTTTACATTTCATGTGGAAGAGAAGGAATCAGAAGAGGTTGGTAGATGAAACATTATTTCTGATGGAAGAGAGAGGGGGGATTTATTATGAGTGTCGATATATAAGATAGATGGACAGTAGTATTTGATATAATTATGATTGACATGTGGCACAATATTGTGAGGAGACACCATTTTTATATTATTATATAAGATCATTTTCAAATAGTAATAAAATATTTTGTTTTGGCGAGATCCATATCATAAGATACTATACTTATTGTTGTTTGCAGTTGATTTAGGAGTTTATTTTAGACTCAAAACATTTTTCTTACCATGTACCAAATATAAATAGCCAAAATTATATAGGGTTTATAATCTAAGCTCCCAACACATTGTGCATGGGTAGGTGAATGCAAGTGTGAGTACGTCTAAACATGAATTTTCAAAATCGTGAGATTTGATAGCGCCAAGCATTTATATATTTTAATATATAAATATTTATATTTAATATACATATAAAATTGGATCTTTTCATTCAATTTGGACTGGTGGAGCTATTAATTGTCATGTTTTTATATAGGTTTTGTAATCTATTCCTCTCTAATATATATGTAGATGACACGTGTTTTGTCATGAATGGAGTTCGTATCTCTAAGATAAGATAATACCTATTTCCCAATCATATTTCACTCGCAAGCAATCAAAATAACTTTGTATTCCCTTCTATTGGGCTCTCTATTTGCATGTGAAATGAAGGAGTATAGTGGTCTCTTCAAGATCATCTATAATCCACTCGATCTACGTTTTTGTAAGGCCCTAAAACATGATTAGTAATGTTAATTACATATTAAGTATAAGTTATTTGTTATTAGTTATAAATTGGTTATTTGTGTTAAACATGTTAATTATCATGTTTAGGGGATGCATGCTCATGTGATATATATGTTGTTTATATTATATGCTAATCAAGCTTATGATCGGGGATACCATGTTTAGAGCATATGATTAGTTATGTGTTTAAATGAATCATAAATTATGTTTTTAATGTATGATTATGTTTATAAAAGTTAATAAGGGTGCTGATACAAAATTGGCAATGTTTGGTCGCCAAATGTGAAAGTTTTGAGATTTTCGGTAAATTGCTACATTCCTGTTCGAAGCCCAAATTAGGCGTATTAGTTTATGATTTTAGGAAAACATATGAAATTTGTAGATATATGAATTAATATTATAACACAGTAAACGGTGGGTTAAACGGAGGCTCGTACAAGAAGTTATACCAAAAGTAGGAAACAAGGGCAAATATGTCCATCCCTTAAGTGACAATTGTCTTATTAGCACACCATGTGCTATTTTTTGATTGGTTAAAGGGTGGGTTATGGTTTGGACGACTCAAACTTGTTAAAACATCTTACTTGTTCGGCCAATTCATCCGTGAACAAGAGTTTTTCCCAAAGAGAGAGAAAGAGAAGAAAGTTAAGGAAGAAATCTTCGGAAAAATTCTATAAATCGAGGAATCCTCGTAAGGTAATTTATTCTTTATTAAAGTTGGTCACATGGATGAGTTATACACTTGGCATATTTTTATTTTTGATTTGGATAAATATTTTAATGATACCCATATTGCATAAGTTTATTAAAATAAGAATGGGTTAAGAACATAAGTTAGAACTGGAGTTAGGATCGTAAATGCATACTTTAAAGTCTTAAATTTACATCATTTTTCATAAAGCATTTTGATTTAGAAAATTCATGCTTATGATGTATATTTCTGATAAAACATGTTTATTATATGTTTCCATGAATTATACCCAAGGTCAAGGCTATGTATTCTTAAAAATGTTAAGTTATGCCTTAATGTTCTATTTTGACCTAGTTATGTAAAAAATGGCATAAATCATGGAATACTTATTGGAATTGAGTGATTCAAGTTAGAGAGTAAAATTATATTCATACATGTATAACATATCCAAAAATAGTATAAAAATACCATGGAATGAGCCTTTGGTGATAGTTTGAAGTTTTGGTTTAAAATCTGCCCTAAATGAGCAAGAATGCATACCAGGTGTTTGACGTTTTGCTCGACATAGAAAATGAGCCCTAAAAATTATGAAACATTAAATTTGTATTATTAGATGTGTTTACTAATATTGGGTGGAATATCATGAAAAGTTATGTTGTATAAAAATTATGAGAATTCCAGGAAATTGAAGTTGTGTTGTTGTTTTTCTTGAGAAACGATTTGGAAAATGTTGTAATAAAATGGGCATAACATCGTCTAGAAAATTCGTAATTTAATTCTATGAATTGTTTTAGAACCCTAATTAATTGGGTGTTATAGAAATGTGAAGTGTCATATTTAATTCCTCCTTAGTTATTTCTGATTGGCCAAATGATGTGATGTATTACTGGGTTTGATGTTAATCGGTGTATTCAAATACTAATGACATTGACTTATTAGGTGGGGAAGAAGCTAATACTACCATACGAAGGAACTATTTGGTATTAATATTATCACTAAATCCAAGGTGAGTGACCTTCCTTATGAAATATAAATGCTTATAATTTCATATGAAAATGTGTAGTTAAACACATGTGTTAAAATGTTTATGGGAGTGATGTTGTATTTATGAAACATATGCATATGATTAAAAATGTTAAGCGATGTTATATAATGATATGGACTAGTGAGTCGTTCATCTAATGTTAAGGACGGTGGTGGGTCCTATGGGATGGGGTGGTCCTATTAATCCAACTTAGAGGTTTGTGTACTCGGGCCTAATAAAGGGATGTGGTGGTCCCTAATAATCGTGGGGGGTTAATTGGACTGTGGCGGGTCCAAGCTTGTGAGAGTTTCACAATTCCTGTTAGGTTATAGCATTAGAACAAAATAAAAATGGTTATTCAAATTGGTTATATGTGTGGTATGTGGTCATTCACTAAGCCTTTATAGCTTACACTCCTATAATTTTTTGTTTCAGGTATGCTTATAATTTGGAGTTCACAGCCAAGTTAGGACCTTAAAATGGGGGAGTGACGGATATTTAGTATGGTTTGAATATCAATATTTCTTTTGTGTAATTATTAAACTAAGGATCTTGGTTATGTAAAGTTATGTAGTACTTATAAGTTATAAGTAAAGGCAGTTATGTTTTCATCTACACATACCTTTGGATAAAAAATCTTATGCTATTTTTCCTTAGAGATTAAAATTAAAGCATTGTTTAAGGCAATTTATCTCTAATTAAAAGGATGAGTTTAACAAAATTAATTTGGGGCACGATAGTTTTTATCTTCAATAAAATCCATAATCAAACTCATTCCAATCAAATAACTATCTGCAGTTGGTAACTATGTTTGAGCCTCTCTCTCTTTCACCGTTATATTTAAATATTCTTGATTTCTATTTAATTAATGACGATTATAGTTTGATGTATATATGTATCCTTTTGTATCTGTGTATATATACATTTGGTGGGAATAGGGTTGTTAATTCATTCTCTAATGGAATTTGGTTAATCAGGAATTTTATGCATGTCCGAATGTGTACTATGTAAGTCTTCCTTGTGTAGTTAAAATTTGAAATTATTTCCCCTACTCTGTTACTATATGATTTTAATTATTCTCAATTTTTTCACACTGAAAGTTGTGTATTCTACCATTGCTTCACCTTCATCCCATCATGTACGGCATGTCTTCTCTTTATTATTCTACAATTTCTTTGGCCACCTCCATACCATTCGCTATAAAAAAACTTATTTTTGAGACGGTACTCCATCCATCTTAAAAGGTACCCAAGTCATCCCAAATATTTTTAGGACTGTATTTGGGACGACTAATGGGGTCTTATTAGCACCCCGTTTTAAATACTTTTTGAGATGACAACAACAATTGCAAAAAGGTTTTTGAGACGATAACTAAGCCGTCTCAAAAAGTCATCGTTTATGGGATCATTTTGAGACGACAAGAAAAATGCCTTGAATAACTAGTTTTTGAGACAACAATAACAGTCCCAAAAGGATTTTTTGAGACTGAAATTAAGCCGTCTCAAAAGCTCATCATTTATGGGATCCTTTTGAGACGACAAGGAAGCCGTCTTTAATAATTTTGACGTAAAAGTTCGAATTACATCCATTCCAGCCTAATATAATAAAAACAAACCTCATTTTATGCTTTACATTCCTTCCAACATATATTCTATGTAATCATAAACAAAGCCTGTTAAAATTAATATATAACATCTTTGGCACCAATTTCAACATACATAACATACAATTTCCTATTCAACTATAATAATAGTTCATACAAGTAAAATCTCTCTACACAATCAATAATTCCAACATCGTATTCACCAACCTAAATCAAGGTAGCTTCAATCAAAACATCAAAGGTAATAATAAGTTTTTAAAATATTTCACTTATCTCATGAGAAAAAATAAAAATCCATCCACTCCTAACATATAATGATGTCAACAAAGTAAACCAATGGTCTTGAAGCATACAACCTCTAATAATATGACTTCAATGATTTTTCTTGTCCGTAAAAGGTTTTCACCCACAATTAGATTTATTTAGTGCAAATTACCTTAAACAAAGAAGATTTTTTTAATAGTTCCTATAGATGATAATTTTTAAAAACATTATCAAATTTGTTAATCTTCATATTAATTACCTTAAAAAACACTTCAGATTTTTTTTATAAAAATTGACGAAGTCTTCTTTGTTTATTAATGAAAACTAACCTGTTTAAACATAAAAAGAAACCATAGCAATACCCACAACACTGTAAACAAGTAACTTGAAAAGGGAGAATTTTCCCCCCGAAAAATGTTAAAATATATACGATATATCCTAAGGGCAGAAAATCTTGATACATGTATCCCATATAATCCTCCCTCACAACACTGTATCTAGTGAAGAATGAGTTACTTGACAGTGGGTGTAGGCCAATTGGCTGAACCGCTTATATATGTGTTGATCTTCTTTTTTATCTCTTTTACTACACTTTAATTGTTTATAATCATACTCAATTATTGTTCATGTTCATATCTTACCTGAGCTCATCTTATTGGCTGGATGTTACATTTAGTTTGACATCTGTAAGCTATCACATAGAATTATGAAATTTCATTATAAATCAATTTATATCCATAAACTAAGAGTATAATTTAGTATAATTTCCATTTGTATCACCCAAACAGTAAGATATACGTGATATCATAATAAATATAATAACATGACATAATATCCTCATATAACATGTCCATTATTGGACTAAGTAAAACTAGATAATTCTCATAAATGACACGAAGAGTTCAACCTTTAGGGAAGTTCTCGTGCCTTTATCGGTAAATCAGTAGGGGCCTCGCACTTAACGGATATAAAACGTGCACAAATAAAAGAATGGGGGGATTGATACGTAGTCACACCATCGTATACTTGCATACCAAACCACCCGATGGATCAAGTCATCCACATATCCCCGTCATGAGATCACGATAAAATAAACGTACGATCAAAATATTAACCTTCACACCACCTGTTACATCATCCAGGGGTGCAGTACCCAGTCCCACAATCCATTTAAATCCACAACCTCAGTCGATGAAATCCCCATGAGCCAAATACGTACATATGGTATGTTTTAATCCAACACACATGTATACAAAACAATATATAACCGAACAAAAGGCCCACAAACACCAATCCAAAAATCCTAACTCAAACCCAATAAAAGGGTTAACCCCAAAACCTTTCTAACCTACAACCTAAACAAACCCCGCAAGCGCGACCTACATAGGCGCATTCGCGACCCAAGGTGGCGTGTCTCCATGTCTGAAACTTTGGTTAATTGATAGAATGATCATATTTGACCATGAAATTTTTCGTATTAATTTTTTTGTTATAATTTTTCTTTTTATCTTTGGATAATATTGTTTACCACTATTTTCCAAAGTATGTTTGAAATTATGTGTGAATTATTTTCCCCAAACATGTCCTTGTAAATACATGAGGACATTTCTTTTCATGTTATAACTCTTAAAATTTTATCAATTATTATACGAAAAATAAATCTAAAATATTAGCCAATGTATTAACATTAACATATTTTTACTTGTTATAGGTATTCTATTACCTATTGAACCCACCCCTCATTGTGTGGGCCTAATTACTAGTAAGTTGTGTGATAAACCTCATTTTACTTTGTCAAAATTAAATATTAGGATGAATCTAACCCATACATGAGATTATGAATGAACTTATTAAAAAGATTTCAGTCACTGTCCCTCTAAAAAACAAAATCAAAATCAAAATATAATTCATGAAGTGATCAAGCTACTCTTTTTCCTCAAACCAGGGAAACAAATCCGTCTTAATACAAATTAACATCCCCCAAACAAAACACCACATTGTGACAACAATCCGAGTTATTATCACGTCTTCTTCATACTCAACAGCTCATTAGAAACAAATTTGAAGTTTTTCCAGCACGTGGTGGCAACCTTTTAAAAACACACTTGTAGATACTCTCCATGTACACTTCACACTACTTATATGTAGGATCACTTATACCCACATGTTGCACACACTACTTAGATTATCCACATTTAGGTGTCATTAACACACACCTCCACTTATCACACTTGTATATATCCATGCTCACTCACACTTGTCACACACCACTTGTAATTAATCCATGCTTAGGTTCACTATCACGCACTCACTTATAGATATTCACACATCACTCACTCTCACACAAACATGCTTAGTATAGTCTTCATACTCTATGCTAAATTTATTTTTTTACTATTACATTCTTCCCCATTAGCATAATGGTCATCATGCCAAATAAAATACTCTCTCCATAATATACTAATCAAGAATCATACATTTTTCACACTACATCACCAAAATCATACGGGCGCTGGTCCGGAAGGTGGCAGTTATCCTAAGCAATATGACTCTCATAGTCCATTGGCCAAGTACCTTCGATGTTTATCGAATGGTTTTCCCGTATTGTACTGCAATGAAGTCATGACGGGAGGCATAGAGTTGGGAACTCGTTCACATACGTCGAGTACATGGAATTCACTCTCACACATACTGTCCCCGCGAGGTATATAGTGAGGCAATTCATGTACACTCGGGTATATCAAATGGATTGTCCACACGTACCGATTTCCCTCAAAAGCAAGACGTGTATCGTGGAAGTCATGCCAAAGGGGGGAACCCTTCCAATTAACCGAACAACCGCATACCCTCATATAGGCGTCAAACCTATAACACTCATATATAGTTTTTCGGTTACTACCCGGAACTCTGTCGAAATGATGGGTTAGCATGCCGCCCAAAATTTCATGCAATTTTTTCTTTTTTTAAAACGAGACCCTTTCCATGAGCCTGGTAACAAATCCAACCTTGTTTTACGTATACTTTTTCAAACCCCATTTTCCCAGGCTCAGGTCCCGACCGACATTTCTTTTTTCATTTAGGTAAACCTAATACAAGTAAAAACATAATAATAATAATAATAATAATAATAATAATAATAATAATAATAATAATAATAATAATGCTAAAACCCTTTTCTTGTTTTTCCTCTTCCTTTACCAAAGGTGTAAAAAAAAATTTACCGCTCTTTTATCAAAATGCCAAAAGTATTTTCCTTCTTTTTATCATAAATGTTAAAAACATTTTTCCTCCTTAATATCCGAAAAAAAAATTTCCTCCTCTTTTCCAAAAATATCAAAAACATTGTCCTCCTATAATAAAAGACATTCCCTTTTCTCTTTAAAAAATAAATTCGAATCATTTCTCCTTTCATGTCGATTGCATACCCGACCCTTGGCCTATCTCTCTATTGGCTTTGGTCTTCTGTCGAACCATCTAGAGGCTCCGTCAGTTCTCCCACTACTTCCTCCGAGTCTGGAATCCACTTTTACCCGCTATCCATGGAGAACGCCGACCAAATGTGAAGCCTGATTTGATGACGGTTCTAGCCCAACTTACCACCAAGATTGACAACCTTCTAACCGAGGTTCATGAGATGCAGCGAAATCGAGTCCCTATTCCCGAAGATATTGAGGTCCTCTTCCCTCGTGCTATGAGTTCTCCCTCACCTGAGCCTATTTGCCAATAGGCCACCACCAACTCAGTTCCATATGCCAGATCTTGCCCGGCCAGGGGCTAACCTACCAGTGACCGTTGATTCGAAGGAAGAAGAGTTGAACAAGGTAAAAGGGGACCTTAAGATGTTGACCAAAAGGTTTGACTAAGTTCGAATCTTTGGGAAGTAAATGGATTACACCCATGTGTCTGTCTATCCTAAAGCAAGGCTACCAAAAAATTTCAAGATGCCCAACATTGAGAAGTTTGGGGATAGTGGCCCCCTAATTGTTCATCTTCAAAGTTATCACCGAGCCATGACTCTCCTAGGTGCCTCCGAGGAAATAATGGCCCAAATGTTCCAACAGATTTATATGGACAACGCTCATAGATGGGTCTTATCCCTCGAAGAATTCAGAATTCGCAGTTAGGAGGATGTTGCTCATGAATTCATGTCAGAGTGCAAATACAATGAGGATTTGGAGGCTACCCACTGTCATTTAGAACTTCTCAAACAAAATATCAGGGAAATTGTTAGTAATTTAATTGCAAGATAGAAATAAAAAGCAAGTCAACCGGCCTTCTGAGGAAGAGCAAGTCAGTATTGTGAAGAAGAACTTCTTACCCCACGTCCGAGCGACGATTGGAGGACAGTACTACCCCCATTTTGGAACCCCCCAAGAAGCAGGAGTGGAGATTGAAGAATGTATTGTCAAGACAAAAGTTGAGCCGAAGAAAGTATTCAGACATTTCACTCCCCAAAAGTATGAGAAGCCTGCTAATAATGCAGTTTCAACCATCAATAACATATCTCAGCCTGCCACTTCACGGGCACTAGAAAGCCTCCTTAACCCACTTGAAAAGGAATACACCAAGCTTCACGCTTCCCTATCTAAAGTTTACCAAGCCCATTTGAGCTGAAATCTTATTAAGCCAATGGACCCTCGCCCATTACCAAACCCACTTCCCAAGAATTTCAAACCTGATGCCCATCATGATTTCCATCAAAATTCTGGCCATACCACTGATTAGTGCTTTTATCTCTAAAATATAATCTAAGGTCGGATTAACTATGGTATCATCGCCCCACCAACCAATCCTAAACCAAATACTACCCACAATCCACTCCCAAATCATGCAAATGCTATCTTCCTAGAAGAAGATCCTGAATTTGATACATCTACTCAAATTGTACCCAGTAAATCATCCATTATACCCATATATTCCCCTAAACCCCTCAAAGTTTGCCCATATTTTCTCCTACATGCTACCTATTTTTCTAATCGGTCAGTCTCACTTCTTACTAGAGCATGCCTTGCTATTCGTACTCATTTTGGAGGGAAAGATTTGGAATTATCAGTAATATTAAACCAACTTCTAGAGTTCAGACTGAAATTGCCCTCAGAGATGGCCATTAACTGCCAGAGATTCAGTACACTATTCTTGGAAGCTCAAAAATGGGCTCGAGAGTTAGATGATTGGGCGGTACCAACAAATGAAGTCATCTTAAATGATGTCGTCTAGATCATGGCATACTTGTTTCGACAGATCAGTGAAATTTTTAGTATTTCCAAGCAACTCGATGCTTTGGAACTACAAGGGTGCCTGGTCCATTCGCTTCTACATCTCCTCGTTGAGTGTGATGATCTATATAAAGAGGCCACTTAAGTTATAGAATGCATTGATTTATCGTGGAAGGATGGTGTCGTTGCCACCAGATGGGAGGACGAATTCGATAATTCAAATGAAGAGAAAAACCCAAAAAAACTAGACCGGTAGTCAGTATATGTGTAATAATATCATTTAAGGAGATGCTAGAAGAGATTAACAAGGTGGTCGAACAACCCGATATAGATGAAAAAATGAGGCTTCTATTTTTTCCCTCTTTTATGAACTCTATGACTAGATCAGGGAGGAATTATTAGGTTTTAAAACGGTAATCAATAACGATCGACAAGGGAAAAGGCGTTGAGAAACTCCCTATGCAAAAAATAACCCTCGAGGAGATCCAGATCCTCGATCAGTTGAAGAAAAATCAAGCTAACATAACTCCGTGGGGACTCTTTATGACTATTTAACTGCACTAAAATGCCTTGATTAAACTACTTACCGGACCCATAGTCCCTTCTTCCACTAAGCAAGAAGAAGTTGTGAATCTAGTCGGATCTCTGCCCTCTACTAGAATACTTTCTTTTTCCGAAGAGTAAATCCCTAAGTTTGGTCCAAATTATAGCTATGCTCTCAACATCTCTGTTGAAGTCATGGGAAAACCATCCCACTTTCTCTTGTCAATAATGGATCAGTTCTTAATGTTTAGCCATTGACAACCCTCAGCTTCTTTGGATTGAAAGTGAGCGACCTTGCTCCAACCTCTATCGCGGTGCGTGCTTATACTTATCGGGAAGTGATGGGATCCATAAACCTTATAATAGGGGTTGGCCCTATAAATCTCGTTACAGAATTCTAAGTCATCGACATCCTGGCTTGTTTCAACCTATTTCTAGGATGACCATGGCTCCATAGTATCTAGGGTGTGTCTTCTTCCCTCCATCAGAAACTGAAGTTCTTCGCTAATGGGCAGGTCATCACCATCCCTGGCGACGATGATAATATTGAGAATGCAAACACCAATAATCCGAAACTATAGATACAACATAGGGTAAATGATATGCTTCTATCAAGTTTTCATATCGAATCGATTCCACTCCCTATAGTGGATGATTTTAATTATAGAGTTTGTCCAGAACACAACCCCTATGGAAATGTCAATGTGATACAAATGTTTAAAAGCATGCACTTTATGCCCAGACTGCGGCTGGGATGACGATAGCAGAAAATACTAAAACCCATGGCATTGAAGAAAGCCTTTCCTCCATGTGGCATGGGTTATCAACCATCAGCAGAGGAACTCAGAATGCTTCGCCAACATCAATTTAAGAGAAGGCTAGAAAGTACCAAGACTGTCTCAGAGGATTCCTCGAATGGAAGATTTATCAAATCGGGAGAAGATTTCCCCTTTTGCGGCTTTCTCGAACCATGGTATGATCATGTGGATAATAAGATAAATCCAGGAGTGGAGATTTTCTTCCAAGACACTTACTCATGGGCTGAAGATTCCCAGCATCATGTGCAACCGCTCATTAAGAAGACTATAGCTGCTACCGAAGATTTTAAGGGAAGTGACTATGATGATTCGTTCAATTTGCAGACACTGGGTTTGATACTCTGCACGGTCCACTTAGGAACTACATCATCAGACCCATCCATTTTAATCAAAGTTGTTAATGCACATCTCCTCAACTGGGATGTTATACCAGTTCCACCTGCTTAAATACAACCCAACTCAGATGTTTATCCCATTTCCTCTTCTTTTGTTTTTCTTCCCTATTTTGATCAAATGTAATCGATACCTCCTTTGATGAGGTTCTCAACCTTGTTTTTCCCAACAATGAAATAAATGAAGATTTTGAGTATCTTTTTATGCCTTACATTAATTGTCTTGATTCTAATCAAATTCTTGATGATGATGATTTTACAAATGAATAATTCTTCAATGATCTTAATAAGGTCAATAAAAAATAACATAACCGCATTCAAATTAATGAAAAATAAACTGTTATTATTAATCTCAGTTCTAGTAGCCAATTGTGCGAGAATAGGATAGGGTCTATCCTTGATGAGCAAGAGTGCGCGCAACTCAAGGAATTACTGAAGGAATTTTTGGATGTCTTCGCATGGTCTTAGAACCACATGCCCGACATTGATCTCGAGATAACTCAGCACAAGATTCCAATGCTCCAAGAATGCTAATCGGTCAAACAGAAATTGCGTATGCTCCGCACCGAATGGTCACTTAAGGTTAAGGAAGAAGTGGTCAAACAGTTGACCGTAGGCTTCTTCTAGGTGATTGAATATCCTACACGGCTAGCCAATATTATACCCATGCTAAAATATGGAGGAAATGTTCACATGTGTGTTGATTATCGAGATTTGAACAAGGCCCCTCCAAAGGATGATTATTCGCTACTTAATGTCGGCATGATTGTAAAAAAATATAGCTCGTCACGCTCTTAAGTCATTCGTTGATGGTTTTATTGAATACAATCAGATCAAGATGCACCCTGATCATCAAGAAAAAGTCACATTCATCACCCCTTGGGGAACCTTCTATCACACCATTATTCCGTTTGGTCTAAAAAATGCAGGGGCTGCCTACCAAAGGGATGACACAACTATCTTGAATTATCTAATACACAAAGAAGTCGAGGGCTATGTAGATGAAATGATCATCAAATCTCAAACTCGAGAAGGTTATTTTCTGCTCTTCGTAAGTTCTTTGAGCGACTACAACGATACAAGATGTGACTTAACCCACAAAAATGTGTTTTTAACATTACCAAAGGAAATATTTTATGATTCATGGTTAGCGAGAAGGGGATTGAAGCAGATACTGCCAAATTGAAAGCCACACTCAAAACGCCACTATCCCGAATGGAGAAGGAAGTTTGGGGATTCTTAGGAAAATTACAGTACATCGGTCGATTCATCAGTCAGTTGACTTCCATTTGTGAACCCATATTCAAACTCCCCTGAAAGGATTCCACTAAGGTTTGGAATGAACTTTTCAGGAGGCCTTTAATTGATTCATGCAATATCTAACCCGAGCTTCGATACTCATGCCACCTCATCATGGTCTCCTTCTACTCTTATACTTGACTGTAACAAACACTATAGCTAGGGCTTCATTAGTCCAATACCTTCCATCTACTACTCCAGTCACAAATTGGTCGAATACAAAGTCAACTACACTGCCTTGGAGAAAGCATGTGTCGCCCTTATCTAGGTTACCCAAAAATTATAGCATTACATGCTCTCCTTTCCCATCAGACTTGTATCCAGAATGGATTTTATCAAATACCTACTTGAGAAATTTTCTTTGTCCAACTAAATGGCCTGATGGTTGATGTTGTTAGCCAAATTTGATATTGTGTATGTCACACAGAAAGCCATGAAAGAAAGATCCATATCTAACCACCTTGCTAACCACCCTATGGAAAAAGCCTATATTTGGATCTCCGAATTCCTAGATGAAGATATCCTTTATACTTCCCGAGAATACCTCCAGTCGCAAGTGTTATTTGACGATGGCCGTCAATAAGAAAGGATATGATAATATTTCTCCTAATGTTTGTTCAATTTTGAAACAAGTTACGACAAACAATGAAGACCAAGCAACAGGGAAGCCCGACCAAACCCTAAGTAGGGTTTGCATGGCCGCCCAAACTCCTTCTACCCACGTTGATCCTAAACCACCTGATATACCAAAAGCATGGAGTCGATCCTTTGCATCAGTAGTTGTTGAAACATCCTCCCACAATCATGATTTGAGCCTCAAGACTCCTACATGTTTTAAAGGTGAGCCTGCAGTCTTATTCACTCAAGAAGATATTGAGGTGTTATCGAAGCCTTTCAAGCATTGTTTGGTCGGAAAGTTTTCCCATGGTAGGCATGCTATGGAAACTATTAGACAGGTGTTTCAAACCTTCTCTCTAAAAATAGTGTTTAGCATTGGGCTCTTAGATCACAAGCACATCTTGATTAGATTGCATTCTAAAGAAGACTACTCACGAATGTGGATGCATGGTATGTGGGTAAATTCCCTATGCGAATTTTCAAATGGTCCCCAGATTTTAGACCCGATATAGAATGTAGTGTGGCTCCGGTATTTCTTTCATTCCCTAATCTCCCAATCCAATTCTTTTCAAAATCCTCACTTTTTTCCATTGCTCAGTTAATTAGCAAGCCTTCGAAACTGGATGCCTCAAAGGTGGAGATGAACAGACCTAGCATCGCTACGGTGTGCATTGAATTGGATCTTTTAAAAGTTACACCAAATAGGGTTTGGATTGGATTTGGTAAACTAGGTTTTTGGCAAGAAGTGTTAGTGGAAAATAAGCCCAACTACTGTAGAAATTCTGCAAAGAAAGGTCATAACGAAGATTCATGCATTTTCTTATTACCTTCCAAAGGAGAGAAGCCAAGAGTGAGACACTAATTTGTTTAGAAGAAAATTAATCAAAGAGAGGATCAGGTTCAAAAACAAAAAGATCAAGAGCAAGTAAGAGATCAGGTGGTTATTACTCCAGTTATTGAAAACCTCTGTCCTATTTACAACAGCAAAGATAATTCAGGGCCAAACGATAAACAACCTCAAGTACAACAACAGCAGCCTATTCCTATGTTAGTTAAAGATGAAAATAATATTGAAGATGAAGATAATATAGGGGAAACTACTAGTCCCATAAACAACCTCCATATTTTAGAAAGCCACAATTCCAAGAGTTCAAAGATGTCAGTGCCTTGTAACAAACATTCTCAGTTGGTGCATGTGCAGTCCAGTCCCAGTTTGATTGAAAATGAAAATGCCATGGATAAATATGAGGAAATAGGGGAAATTAAAAGTCCTAGAAATAATCTCCAGATTGTAGTAAGCCATAAATCCCCAATCCTCAAATCTGGTAGTCAGGAGGAGGATTCAAGTACTGATTCTCCTAGAAGTACTGACCTGCCAGAAATTCATAAGAACAATGCTGCAAATTCCTTATATGCTAATGATGGGGATAAAGAGTGTAGGAAACAAATTTCACAGACTGAGGAGTTAAAAAGTTTCATAAGCAACCTTGATAAAAGATTCAAAGAAAGCAAGAATGTGGAGGTGAATAGCTGCATAGTCAGACATTCAGGTGTTAAGGTTCAGAGGAAAAAACTGAGCTTTAGTGATGTCACAAGATCTTGTTCAAAAGGTAGCAATCAATTTCCCTCTCAAAATGTTAAATGTTGAGTCTTATTGTCTGGAACATTAGGGGAGTTGCAAAGAAATCAGCAAATCGAAGACTTAAAAAGCTGCTGAAAATACATAAATGTCCTATTATTGCCTTGTTGGAGCCAAAAGTTAATGTTCAAAAAATTATGCAATTCAAGATTAAATGGGGGTTTGATGATTATTGTTATAATGTGAATGGGAAGATATGGATTTTATGGAGATATGAGATGGTGGTAAATATCATTTCAAACTATGACCAGCAATTGACTATAAGTGTGGATCATCAACATTATAGCCTAGACTTTTATCTAACTGTAGTTTATGCCAAGTGCATTAAAGATGAGAGAATAGTGCTTTGGGATTAATTAAGGTCTGTATCTCATCTTTGTCAAGCAAAGCCTCACCTTTTCATGGGTGATTTTAATGTTGTAGCAGGTCAAGCAGAAAAGTTAGGTGGCAATCCTATTGATATTCATTATGTGGGTGACTTCAATCAAGCAATTGATGATTGTGGGCTTATAGACATGGGTTATAGAGGTACAAAGTTCACATGGTGTAACAACAGAGATGAAGAGGGAGTTATTATGGATAGGTTTTATAGAGGTCTGTTTAATCAAAATTGTGAGGTGTCCTTTCCTAGATCATCGATTCAGCACTTGAATAGGACAGGTTCAGATCATGCCCTATGCTTATGAGCACTAATCTTGCTCTGGAGTCCCATCCTAAGGCCTTAAAATTTCAAGCCATGTGGATTAATCACTTTACTTTTAAAGATGTGGTTGATAACTCTTAGAAATAACCTGTTCAAGAAACTGGGATGTCAGTTTTCAGTGCTAAATTGAAAATATTAAAAGGGGTCCTAAGGTTGTGGAATAGAGAGCAATTCAAAGATGTTTTTCAAGGTGTAATTGATTTAGAAGATGAGATTCTACAGCTTGAGCTCATCTTTAAAAGTGACAGGAATGAGGAGAATAGAACAAAGTTGAATGAGGGGAAAGCTAAGCTCCTTGAAGCTTTGAAGCTTGAAGAGGCTTACTGGAGGCAGAAGTCTTAAGATAGATGGCTTCAACTTGGGGACTCAAATACCAAATTTTTCCATGGTAGTGTTAAACATAAGAATAGAATAATGGGAATCACATTAATTCAAGACTCAAATGGTAATACTATAGAAGATGAGGAAGGTATCTCAAAAACTATTCTTGACTATTACCAAGACCTTATGCGGGCTTATCAACAAGTTGTGGAATTTCCCATCATGGATTACATTCCAAGATTGATTGAGGAGGAGAATAATGTTACTCTTGAAGCTTTTGCTACTGAAGATGAAGTCTTCCAAGCTATCAAAGAGCTTAGTCCAAATGCTGCTCCTAGACCTGATGGTTTTGATGGTGTATTTTACAGTTATTGTTGGAATACTATTAAAGATGATTTGCTGCTTACTGTTAACTATTTTTTTGCAGGTCATAATATCCCACAAGGCTGGACTAGTAACTCTATGGTGTTAATCCCAAAGAAGAAGCATCCCAAGAGTTGTACTGACTATAGGCCTATTAGTATGTGTAATTATTCATAAGAAATCATCTCTAAGGTTCTTAACAATTGGATGCGTCATTTTCTCCCAAAGATTATTTCTCCAAATCAAAGTGGTTTTGTTAGAGGAAGATATATTCAAGATAATGTCCTGTTAGCAAAAGATATGGTCTATAATATTAGCAGAAAGATCCATGGGGGGAATGTCATTATTAAATTGGACATAGAGAAGGCTTACGAAAAAGTGCATTGGTTATTCTTAATCAAGGTTTTGAGGTCATTTAGTTTTGGGGAAAGATGGATAGATATGATTTGGAGATGTATTTCAAATAGTTGGTTCTCAATTCTGATCAATGGGGTTTCAAAAGGTTATTTCAAATCAACTAGAGGTTTGAGGCAAGGGGATCCTTTGTCCCCTAGCTTGTTCGTTTTGGCGGCTGAATTTTTTAGTAGAGGCCTTGACAAATTATGAAGGGATGGAAAGATGAAGCACTACTACACTCCAAGTGGAAGCCCTCCTATTTCACATCTATCCTTTGCAGATGATGTTATTGTTTTTTCTAGAGGTGATAAAAGAAGCCTACAGAATTTGATGAGATTCATAAAAGATTACTTTGTTATGTTTGACCAAACAATCAATAAGAGTAAAAGTAATGCTATTGCTGATAGAAAATGTCTATTCAAAGGAGGAACACTATAGGTCTTTGTTCTGGTTTACCTGTTAAAAACTTACCTATTAAATACCTGGGATGTCCCCTTTTTAAAGGCAGACACGAGGTATGCTTGTATACCCCCCTTCTAGACTCTATTAAGCACAAAATTGAAGGTTGGAAAGGCAAATTATTATCTAGTGGGGGTAAATTCACTCTCATTAATCATGTCCTATCTTCTAACCCCTCATATCTGCTTGCTTCTCAACAGCCTCCTAAAGTTGTCATCTCAAAGATTCACCAAATGTTCAGCAAGTTCTTCTGGGGTGGTAATGATAATGATGGTTGGAAGCACAATTAGTCTAATTGGACAGAGATGTGTAAGCCGAAAAATGCAGGTGGTCTTGGTTTCAAAGACTTCAATATAAGGCCTCTAGCCTTAGATTGGTGTGGAGATTTTATCCTGAGGAATCTCTGTGGACTTCTTATATGAGGAACAAGTACAAGTCGTGGTCTCATTATAAACAAGGAGGATATTTAGCTTGGAAAAATATGAGGAAAATTAAAGACGTGGCACTTGATAACATGGTTTTCATGGAAAGTAAATGGATTTGGAAGGCTTCTGATAGTGGAGAGTATACTTTCTCTTATGCTTGTGAGGTTATCTCTTCGAAGTATGGTAGTTCCATAGTAGCTGCTGCGATTTGGGACCCTCACGTGCCTACCAAAATTTCAATTCATATGTGGAAAATTCTCAGAAACGCTCTGCCTTTAGATGATAATATCCAAAAGTTGGGTATTCCTTTGATCTCTAGATGTCAGGCCTGCTTAGAAAGCATTGAATCAGTTCATCATCTGTTTTTAGAGTGTCCAGAGGTAAGCAAGGTTTGGGAGTTCTTCTCTAATCTTATGGGGATAAAGATTGATAAAAATAACATGTCCACTTCTTTGTTAAGTTGGTGGTTTAGAGCGGGTAGTAGAGATTATCAAAGATTCCTTTGTAAGTCTATCCCAATGGTAGTATGCTGGGAGGTGTGGAAAGCTAGAAACAAACATTTATTTGAGGGGATTATGGTTAGGCATCAGACTATAATCTCAAATTCAATCCTTTTCATCTCAAATATTTGTTCTTGTATGAAGTTCTCAAAGGCCTGCTTGGATGTGGGAGTTAAGAAGATGTTCAATATATCTTCTGTTACTTCTGATGCAGTGCCTGTGCTAGTTAAATGGATTCCACCTCCTGACCATTCATTTAAGCTGAATGTAGATGGTGCTTCAAAGGGTAACCCGAGTCCTAGTGGATATGGTGGAGTTTTAAGAAATGAGAGGCCAGGTTATGTTTGCTTATGCTTATCCAAGTGATGTTGCTTCAAATACTAAGGTAGAGCTGTTTAGTTTAAAAATGGGGATTACCCTGTGTTTGAAGTTTCAGTTCGATAATATCCAAATTGAGTATGACTCTCTCATGGTGGTTAAAGTGATAGGTAATGGTTGGAAGCCTCCTTGGAAGTTCCTAAAGATTGTTAATGTAATTAAAGGTATGCTGTCCCAAATTCAATTTTCCATTTCACATTATTATTGAGAGTCCAAGATGGTGGCATATAGTCTTGCCAATTGGGGTATTTCTTCAATCGGAGGTCAAATTTTCAAAAGTATTCAGGAGGTGCCGAGGATGGTCAGAGGATCGTGCAAGATAGATGTAATGGGATTCCATTATATTAGATTTTCATCTCAACCTTGATATGTAGGAAATTTCTGATTGTTATTGTAAGTTGTTGTATTGCTTGTTAAGGCCATGTATGGAGAGGTTGTTTCTCCTTATTGAATAAAATTTAAATTCTTCCAAAAAAAGAGAAAGGATATGGCATTGGGATACCCCTAATCACCCTTAATGACTCTCACACTCCCATTGCCACCAAGCTTGATTTTCCTTGCACCAATAACATGACTGAATGTGAGGCATGCACGGTAGGCCTTAAGGTCGCTCTCAAGAAAGGAATTTGATGCTTAGATGTATATGGGTATTCAACCCTCATCATCGGCCAAGTCCTCAAAATATGGAAAGTCAAGGACGAGAAACTCTTACCCTTCGATGCCCACTTAAAAGAGTTGGCCTCCTAATTTCAAGATATCACCTTTCGCTACCTGCCCCGAGCAAAGAACAACTTAGCCGATGCCCTTGCTACCTTAGTCTCCATGGTCGACATGCCCAAAGGAATAATAATGACCCCCTTCTTAGTCCAAAAGAAAGTTAAACCAACCCACTACCACCACATTGAGCTAGTCACCAAAGAAGATCCTGATATAGCCAATTGCAGGTACTATAATATTTGGCTCATCCTCAAGCATGGTAGGTATCCATAAGATTCTAACAATAAAGATCAATCAACCCTTCACAAACTGGCTGTCCAATACATTATCTGTGATAAAGCATTGTTCAAGAAAAACTTTGATGGAACCCACTTACACTGCATCATAAGGGCTGATAATTGATGATGCAGAAAATCCACAGCGAGGAACGCGGACCCCACATAAATGGCCATATTCTTGCTAAGAAAATCATCCAACAGGGTTACTATTGGACTACCATGGTTCATCATTGCACCGCTCATGTTCAGAAATGCCTTAAAATACCAATAATTTTCCAATCTCTAGCAATTACCTCCGTGAAAATCGTATAACATGACCTCTCCCTAGCCATTTTCCACACGAGGCATCGATACTATAGGAAAATTTACACCCAAAGCCTACAATGGGCATGAATTTGTCTTAGTTGCCATTGATTACTTCATCAAATGGGTCAAAGTCGAGTCATACGCAGTGCTGAATGCTAAAAAGGTGGCCAAGTTCATCCAAAAAAATATCATCTGCTGATATCGGGTCTCGCGTGAGCTAATATCAGATAACGAGTTGCATTTTGAAGCAGAAGTTATGGAATTGGTCGATGAGTATGGGATCTAGATGCACAAATCTTCTCCCTATCGACCTCAAACAAATGGTGCAATTGAAGCCTGTAATAAGAACCTCAAAGCAAACATCAGCAAAAAGACCAAGAGTTACCGAGATTGGGTCGATCGAATCCCTTACGCCCTCTGGAGCTACCTCACTTCCAGTTCGAGCATCTACTAGGATACCCCTAACTCTCTGGTATACGACATGGAAGCAGTCCTACCCGTTGAGATTAAAATACCTTCATTACACGTCATTCTTGAAAGCAAAGTCAGTGAATAAGACAAGCATCAAAGCCATCTTGACGAGTTATCACTCTTGGATGAAATGAGGTTAAAATCTCTATATCATATATAGGGGTACCATCTTCGAATATCACGATCATTTAACAAGCGAGTCAAGCGTCGTGGTGTCCGAGAAGGGAGATTATCCCTTAAAGAGATAATAAAGCCCATTTGTAACCCTAGAGGGAAATTCAAGCCCAATTGGAATGGCCCCTATATTATGAAGAAAATCCTATCGGGTGGTGCCTTTATTCTCACCGACCTCGATGGGGAAGAGACTGCCCTTCCAGTTATAAGAAATTCTACCCGTAGTCCAAAATCTCAGCGCGCTACGACTCTTCCCACCTCCCTTCTATTGTAAAAAAATCTTCATTTCCCTCTACTCAGAACTACGTGGGTCCTTATCGTCTAGAACCCTTTTTACTTTAACAAATGAAACTATTTTTTTAAAACCACAGAGGTACATAAGCAGCTCATACGCTTTACATGAGCACGACCCCATTCTTTTTCAAAAAATGCTTTTCTTTTCTTATCTCCGAGAACGACAACTCAGTTTTTTCATTTACTTGAACAAAAGGATTATATATGCCTTAGCGATTGGTATAGATTATTCAAATGAAAAAACCCATCAAAAGTCACAACAATATAATTAAAATCTTCTTTATTCCATTAATGAGAAATTCCAGTACGATTACTAATATCAGCATAAGGAGTTAAACATCTTCCCCCACCAACCTAACCTTATTGTCCTAAAAACAAAAAAAAACTACTCCTAAACAACCCTCCCAAATTATTCCCACAAAACTAGAGAAAATAACCAGATACATAACCAAACACAACACCATATAAAAGCTTCATAAATAAAACTCCCTAGAGGATCCTACCCGCAACAGCCAGAAGAATCAGCCCCATCATCGTCATTATCATCATCTACATCTTGGGGTTCCCAAACTTCCCCTTCTTGGATGGAATAACGAAGGCACTCTATGGATAAAACCCTACCCCATCAAGGACAAAGTAGTTGAGGAAAGTGTAATCAATCCTTTTGGTGATTATACTGAACTAACATGCCGATAGGCAGGACAAGGGGTATGTCGATCGATAACCCCTCATTTTTAAAAAATTCCCCTTTTCCTTTTTTGTCAAAATTAAAAAACTCAATAAACTTATAATTTGGATTTTTCCTCTTCTTAAATATTTAAACTTATCCTGCGTTAAAATAATAATCCCAATCCTTTTTACGGTCTCGACAAACAAATAAAAAATTGCATTAAGTCATTAAAAGCAAAGATGAATAAATAAAACCCCATTCACTGCATATATATTGCTGTAATTACATCTCTTTTGCAGTAAAAAGAAAAATAGCGGAACTCATTCTCTCTCTCTTTCTCTCTAAGACCCCCCATCCTTGTAGCATACGCGCTTTCCCCGATGACGAACTGAAGAACCCTCGCTACCTGATCAAGACCTCTCCTCAGACGAAGAAGAAAGCACTAAGCATGAAGGAACCGAGATTGAATCCTGAATATGAGTCATCACGGAAGCTACCCAATCTCGGATGTCTCTTAGCCAAGTAATCGACACCCAGACGTGTTGCAGAAAAAATAAGAAAAAAAAACCAGTCAATCTGAGGCAAAGAAAGATATCAGAAAAACAAGTCGAAGAAATGAAAGACATACCTCTGGCTGAAAATTGCCCTCTGCCAACCCCAACACCTCTAGTTCCATCGCATTGGGACGATGAATCATACACACCGATCCTCCCTCAGGACGTCTGATGTTATATGAGGGAGGAGCCAGCCGCAGAAATGAAACCTTTGATGTCGTCGCCACTCTTGATGTTGACGCACCACCCACACTGTAGGCATACCCCACTGGCCAACTCGTGCCCCTACCTGAAACCGCATGAGGAAGAGGCATAACGTCATATATGTTGGGCAGCATTATCCAGCTCAACAAAAAATCTAGATAATTGTAGGTCACCGCCGTGTCAGTATACGATGAGTAAGGCTCATCGATCATCGTCACCACCCTCGCCTCCTTCGGTATCTCCCGCACCCGCCTCATGTATCTTGAGGGCATCGCATGTGGTACAATCATGTAGTCCTCTAGCACCTTTCGGACTACTCTCTCTCCCAGATACCAGCAGTAGATGAACTCGTGCGCTAGCAGTTGACACAACTACGTGTTCCCCCGGTCACCCCTATGTGCTGGATGGCCATCCCCTAGGGATAGTTCACCTCCAAGGTACCCAGCGAAAAAACAATATCTAAAAAAGTTCATCAAAGAAAAATGGTCTCAAAAGGAAAGAAGAATTTACCCGATCGCTCATCAGGCCATTCAAAACCTGACACACCACCGCCAAAGAAAGAGACATCCTCGGCTTTTGGTTAGACTTCCACCACCAGTACATGCGGTAGAAGTTACCCACCGACTCATCCTTCAAACCTATAACATGGGCATTAAGCCCAATCACCTCATAGAACCACGTTTGCAAAATAAAAAGGTAATCAATAAGAGGGAAACAATCAAGGAATAAAAAAAGGAAATAAAATGCATAATGGAAAATGGAAAAAAATAAAAAAAATACATCCAAAAGATACGTGTCACCAATAAAGGTCTGGCGAAAGCACCGATTGAATGCATCCAAAGATGAATAAATAGTCGCCAAAGTAAGTCTCCCTCAGTCAAAGAAAGGGTTATTCGGAAATACCCTCAAATAACGCAAAAACCACAAGTGGATGACGTCGCCATGAGAAAATCTCCCAGTAACAAAAGAATAAATAAACGGGCCATCTGTTGCACATGCAAACCATTGGTCTCATTGATCTACTGACTCGATAAAACCTCTTTCAGAAGAGAGAGACAGATGGAGTCTCTTGAGGCTATCTGCCTAACATCACCCAACGCCGCCGGTATGACCCTCATTGTGCGTTGCACCTCTATCTGGGCCCTCTCGTTGTCAACCCCAACAGCTGTTGTACATCGAAGGGAGTCACTTCCATCTCTCCAAAACTAAAATGCATGGTATGGATAGTATCCCACCATTTCTCTCCCGAGGCATAGAGGACAACCGTCGAGCAGGGCGTCTCATCTGATACAGACGCCAAACTGCCAAAACCAATTGATGAAACTACCCACCGCACCACTAGAGGAAGGTGCTCTCATACGTCCTAGAACCACATCATTCCCCGGGAATGCAGGCTCAACGTAAATATATCAGTCTGTTATAATAAAAGGAAAAACCCTTGTCAAGATTCAGAAAAATAAAGAAATACACAAAATAATAATACCAAAGGTCATTAACACTTACATAACCATTAGGGTTCACCACCCTAGACGATCAATGGTGCTCAGGCTCACGTAGAAGGTTCTTCTCATCCGCAACCTACTCAAACAAGTCAAAGTCATTCTTATTTCCCAGCACTAGGGTCACCCTAGCCCGCCACTCTAAATGTGCCCGGTCATCAACATTTGACCATGCCATGTGGACCGCACTGCTTGAAAAACCTGTCATTTCCTAGTCTTGGAAAAGAGAAGAACGCTAGAACAGTTCACAGAAAAGAAAGGTAGAAGATAGAAGATCTAAAAGCTATGAAAAATGAATAAATCGCACCCCTTTTTATAGGAGTCTAAGGGGCCTGCTGATCAGCAGTCCCCACCCACATACCGATCGACACTATCCATTCACCTGCCCGAGGTAGTCCAAAAGACAGTGCCACTGCCGTTTAGCACCCCCTACACCCTGCCGGTCTGTACCTCCCTGAAATTTTGAATTAAAAAATATCATAAAATCCTGAAAATCTCCCAGACAACTCCTAAAATTACCAAGTGAATTTTAGGACATTTCTTCATGAAGAAAATAATTTTTTCAAGATCTCAAATCCTCAACCAAATTAATACCATATTTCTCATCCACCTTAAACCCCACAATTCCTTAATGGAATCCCAGAATTATTTCCCTAGAGGAATTCTCAAATCCAACTTCCCTAATGGAACTTTAAGCCAATCAGATGTCTATCCGCCAACGTCTCCAAGGGACACATCAAAATTCAAAAAGCTCCCCAGTAGGGATACATTCAATCCTCATATTAATATCTTTTCCCCAGAGGAGTCTCTAAGTTTTATCAGGAGAACTATACCCCACGTCTCTACTTAAGTGCTTTATAATTGACCTCGATCCTTAGAATTAGTCGCTCCTATTTAAGGTCCTCAGAATTGACCTCGACCCTCAGAATTTGTCGCCCCCACTTAAGGTCCTCAAAATTGACGTCAACCCTCAGAATTGGTCGCTCCTACTTAAGGTCCTTAAAATTGACCTCGACCCTTAATATTGGCCGCTCCCACTTAGGTCCTCAGAATTGACCTCAACCCTCAAAATTGGTCGCTCCCATCTTAAGCCCTCAGAATTGGCTTCGACCCGCAGAATTGGTCACTCCTACTTAAGGTCCTCAGAATTGCGCTCGACCCTCACAATTGGTCGCCCCCTACTTAAGGTCCTCAAAATTGACCTCGACCCTCAGAATTTATCGCTCCCACTTAGGTCCTCAGAATTGACATCGACCCTCAGAATTGGTCGTACCCATCTTAAGCCCTTAGAATTGGCTTCGACCCGTAGAATTGGTCGCTCCTAATTAAGGTCCTCAGAATTGACCTCAACCCTCAGAATTTTCCGCCCCCTACTTAAGGTCCTCATAATTGACCTCGACCCTCATAATTGGTCGCTCCCACTTAGGTCCTTGATTAGGCATAAATATTTCATATTTATCCCCTTAATTTCAGTCTTTTTATGATCCCGTGCATCGTAATTGACTTGGTTTTATCTCATATTTATGTTACTAACCCTTTTTGTCAAGTACTTCGTGTTTTATGTATCTCTCATGTGTTTTACAGGTGTTTCATGCAAGTTCGTACGAACGAGAACTCAAAACAGTGAAAGAAAGCAAGAAATGGGGAGTTTAAGGGAATTTTCATAATTTTTTAGCCTCAATCCGGAGGTGGGGCCAACTGGAAAGTTGAATATCTTGAAATTATAAGAATACTAGAAAATATGGCACCTCAATCCGAGCTACAGTGAAGAAGTTATGCCCTTTTGAAGATGAAGAATTCAGAGAATCGAACCAACGAAAATAAGACCGAACCGGTCCCCCTCACTGTAAAGGCAAAACCTAACCTATAGAATCGAAGTCCGGACCGGTTCGCTCATTAGTCACGCTCAAATTCCGTTACAAAAATTAGTCACGCTTTTAAAGTGTGACAAATTTCCATAAGCATGATTTTTATTTTGTCCTTATCTTTTAGCCAAAAGAGTTTTATGTTTTGGGGACTCTTCTAAACGACTTGTAACCTATATGTTTTGGGGAATCTTCTAAATGATTTTTATTGCATGTTCTTGTTCTTCAATCTTGATAACCTTCATTTCCAGCACCTTTACTATTATTATTATTATTTCTCTTGTTTAATCTCACTTTTCACACAATTATGATTTCATGCAACATAGATTCCTTGTGTATTCATAGTTTTGTCATGTCTAGCTAGATTTCTAAGTGTTGGGATGCATGAACCCAACCCGATGTGGTTTTTATGGAGACAAAAGCGATTCTCGTAATTAAATAAATGATTGAATCATGTTAAGTAGTTGTTATAACCGTCGTAGGACTTTTAACCTCGTTGGCCCTAGGTAATCGGGGTGTTTAAGAGTACGATGCGCGTGTCAGCTATTCTGACATCGCATTATGTCTATTCTTAATTGTGTATGATGTGGGCTTATGCCCTCATATATGTAATGCTTGAAATTAATAAATTATGTGTTTGATCTATTATCTAATTTACAATTTCTTTTATATCCGGTAAATGTACTAGGGTTTGGGGGATTGTATTCCAACCTTATCGCTCTTTCATATTAATTAATTTGTATTTTGTTTGTTTTAATTAGGTTTAGTTAACTTCTTTTGTTTCCCCCTTTTTCCTTTCTCACCCCATCATCATCTTTTATACTTTATTTTTGAAGTAATAAATCAATTAAAATCTATCAAACATTCCCTGTGGATTCGATACCCAGACTAGCCGCTATACTCTATAAGAGTGTAGTTAAAGTTTAGATTTTTTTGTATTGTGGTCGGAAGCCGATAACAACGATCAGCGTATTTACATGGATGCTTAGTTTTTTCCTCGATCAGTCCTAAAATTTTTCCTCGACCCTCAGAATTGATCGCTCCCATTCAAGGTCCTCATAATTGACCTCAAGCCGCAGAATTGGTTATCCCCAGCAATACCTTAGGTCTTCAAAAATGACCTCGACCCTTTGAATTTGTCATCCTCATCCCTTTAGGTCCGTAGAATTGATCTCCTTCCCAAAACATCATGTGGTGTCTATTAGATTAATTTCACTTGTTCAAAGCTCACCCGTTAAGGGGATCTATACACACCACATTCTAGGACTCCTTAGGTCCGTAGCATCTCTACCATTCACTACAAACCCTAGGTCATACCCCGTGTACCGATTCATATGCCATCGACCACTCTCAGGCCCCGTTTGACTTCGATCAACTCTATCGTCGGAGAAAAATCCTAATAAATCTTCGAAGGACTCCGAATACCCTTTCCAACAGTTCACCCCATGCAAGAATCAACCTTATGGTTCAGAAGAATGAACCATTTTACTATCGAAAATCGATTTAAAGGTCACTAGGCGCTCCCGGGACCCGATTTGACTCCAATCAACTTCATCATAAGAGTAAAAGTTCTTTAGATATTTGAAGGGTATTAAAATCCCTTTCCAACGGCCAGCCCCGTGTGCAAAATCGTAAAAATATTTGGACGAATGATTCATTTTTCTTCAAAAATTGATCTGGGGGCCACCGGGCGCTCCTGGGCTCTGTTTGAATAAGGTTAACTTTTCAGATCGAACGAGACTGAATGAATCCTTGAAGGGCACCGAATACCCTTTTCAATGGTTCGCCCTGTGCACGAATCAACCTTATGGTACGGACAAATTACCCATTTTACTGTTATATTGTCTAAGTATCTCGCATAACCTTTCTAAGGGTCCACCCCGTGCAAGATTCTGACTTACGCTTTGGACGAACGATCAATTACTGGTCGAAGATCTTCCGTCTAAAGGATCGATGAGCGCTTTTGAGCCCCGTTTGACCCAAAGTCAACTCCCAGACTGGGGAGCGGCCCAAAAGACTCTTAAATTTCTCTGAATTACCTTTCTAATAGTATACCTTGTGCACAATTTGGATTTATGAATTGAGTTCTATGATCATTTTTCAAAAAAAATTGCACGAGACTATCGTTTGGCCTGTCTGTTTTCCTGCCTATCGATAGTGTGTCTAGGGTTTCCCGCTGATTGGCCGGGCTAGGGGTATGTCGATCGGTAGTCCCCTACCCTATATAATGAGGGCATGATCTCACTCTCAGGGCAAACCTTAGATCCATCAATGTCAGTGATCTCAGTAACATTCTCTTGCAATCAGCGAAGTTTCCTTGTGTGCCCTTCTATCTTTTATTACCACTATTTTCACACCCAATTTAGCAAAATCCCGTTCTCTCTCATGCAATATTCATCACAACATTCAAGGGAGCTCATCGAGGATAAAGTTCAAGCCTCAATTCTCCGAAGAAGGTCTAAAAACCCTTCTCTCTCTCTTTATATTCTTTATTTTCGCATTAGTTATATAAATTCTTAATCAAGATTTTATGTTAGTTCATACACATTAATACCTCATCCTTTATTAGTTATATTTCACATACGTTATTTTTCTATAAAAAAACACAAAACAAAAGAAAAAAAGGGTTACACCTACAAATTCCAACGGGATTATTCACTTAATTTTCTCAAAACTAATATACTTTTTCTACATACACACACACACACATATAATAAACTCCCATTTGAATCTGTGGAATAAACCCCACCCTTATGGAGCATGCGAATTACGTGGACTTTGATGCCTTTATAGGTTACGTAGGCGTTTCGGGTTAAAGCACGAGACTCGAGTCCAATCTTTTCCAATTTTTCATTTTTCTAATTTTCCATTTTTTACATTTTCATCTATTATCCATATATATTACTCGTATATACTTCATACTTTTGACTCATATTGGCATTTTATCTAGCACACATTATCGTTTCGTCATAACGACCAATATCTCGATAAACGCATACATCGTATTTTCTAAATATTATTTTGGGAACATTCCTATGGATGAGCTCACTTTATCGTTTCCATGATATGAGTCGGACGATTCCGATCTCCATTTATATATACACGCACACACACTTCATAAAGAAATTAAGGAAAATTGTAACACAAGCCCATGAGAGACCGAAAGGGCAGGATGGGTGCCTAACACCTTCCTACTCCATAATTTAGCCCCCGAACCTCGAAACTATTGATTTCGTAAGCATCTATTTGTCTTTGATGTCATTCTCTCGAGGCGGCGGCATGTTCTTCTGCATGTGTTTATGCAAAATAGGTTGTTGACTTCATCTCTTTACATCACCCCACACCGATGACTTCCGGAGCGCTTTAGAGGAAGATGGGGCGAGACCCTCTCCCCTTTTCCCCCGGAAAGGGAGATATAGGGATGGCCACACCCATTATTCTTATTTTATGTTTAAACTCAACAAAACCTTCTCTAAACTTATTTATACATTTAACATCAAAATACTACAAGTTTATATGCATGAGAAGATGGATTTTAAACCCCAAAATCCTACTACATGGTTTAAACATATATATCATCATGGAAAGTCATTATACTTGGAAAAATACATTTTTAAGGCACAAAGGACATTTTTATTTCTTCAATCTCAACAAATTTCCTTTTTATTAAATCATCATTTTACAAGAGACATTATTTCACCAATGTTTATCCAAATATGACATTATCTTCAAACATTTTATTTCATAAAATGTTTATCACCAATACTTCTAGAATTGTAATTTTTCCTAAAAATACCATATCATTGGTGAAATAATGTTTTCATTAACATTTCTAGAAAATACACAATTGTCAAAAAATACCCACTTTATTATTTCAAAACCTTGAAATAAGTATCCATTCCTTATTTTTAACAAAAATAATATTTTTCAACATTTTTATTCCATAAAAGTGTTTATTTTTTTCTACACAACAATTATACCATTAAACTAAATACACCTATTCAAATAGTCTAAATATAATACTACAATGCAAAAATGACATTATTACACTAAGAGTAAGGTTTACCCACCTTTAATGGCTTCAATGGTGGTGTTGGTGTAGGAGGAGCGACCCCCACCTCCTAAGGTGGCCTCAAGGGGTACCAATGCATCCTCCAAAGCGCCAAGTTAAGAACTCCCTTCAACTCTATTAAAACCCACATTTTTCTTCTCCAAAATCCTCCAATACTCTTCCTAAAATTCAAAGATCTTTTTTGTCTATGGTGGAAATGGGTATTTTTGGTTCAAATATGGTGGAACACACTCTAAAAATGGTGGTTTATAGTTGGTGTAGGGTGGAGGAGTGGTGTCTTGGTGGTAGTTGGTGGTGGAAGACAACCCACCCCTCTCTATCTCTCTTACTCCCTCTCTCATTCTTCCATCTTCTCCCAACATAAATAAATTCCAAATAACCCAAACAACACATTATAAAACACCCCTTAAGCCCAAAAATCCCATTTTACCCTTGTCGATGTGATCTAGGCACGACAACACATAAAATCAACGTTCCAAATTATGACAGCACACAAGGGCAATCTAATCTAAAAACTCGACCAACGTCGTTAGTTATATGGATCGCGTGACCCTTTGCATGACCTACTACTGTAAACCAGTAGCACGTTGTTAGAAGCCCTACTTTTAACGACCTTTCTAACAACCCATCTCGCGATGTGTGTACTATCGTTCGAACGACCTCTTATGCCATTTGAATAACCCTGTTTCTTTTCCTTTTTATGCTATCTAATTTTTACCTATTGAACTTAACAAAGCCTTGGCTAAGTTTAACAATTCTTTGAAGGCTACCAAGAAGGCCTATGGGGTCGAGAAAAAGGCTAAACAACTGGATCTAACCAAGCTGAGATCCACAATTGAGCAGTTGGTGAAAGCTTCCAAAGAGTCTTCTCAAACCTTATTTGAGGCCCTAACAGCCATGTACAAGGCTCATGGCCAAGGGTGCGGCGAAATCTTCCACCAACCCAAGAAATATGTGAACTACATCCATAAGTATAATTTCGAGAAAGGCTGGGATGGGGCATTAGCCAAGGTAGGACTCCTTTACGAGTATGAACTCTTCAATGAGAATAATCTAGGTTCACCTCTAAACCTTGATGAAGACGAGGGTAAAGTTATTGAGGTTTTGCCAGGATAAGGAAAGCATCGATCAAGCAAAGGAGGTCGCAGATCAAAGCAAGTATTCAGCGAATCTTGATCATGCACCATAGAGAAAGAAGGTCATGCTAGTTAGATTAGTTTAGGACTTCTTGTACTTTGTTTTGATTATGTTTTACTCATTTTCTTTGCAGGGGATTGACCACTTTTGTACTTTAATGAAGAGATTCATTATTTTGGCTTTATTTGTGACTTGTTTAATGATTTCATACTGCTAATTTTTAAAATATCTTTTTATTTTTTATCTTTATTCTAATAACAACTTAGTACTGGTGCTAACAACTCAGATAAGCGAAGACTTGGACCTCTTCCATGGTCGAGATGCCCCTGGCATGTGAGGCATTTTTGTCTCTTCGACAAGCACTTCAAAAAATGACAAGTGCTTATGGCAAGCAGACCCATTTGGTGGCCTCCCTCCAAGCCGAGATCAAGGACATTAGAGATATTGCAGGTATGTTTCAAGATGACAATAGTTCTATAAGAGAGAAGTTTGATAGAGCCAAGCAAACCTTTAATGAGGATCAATCGACCAAGCGATGATGATAGCTAACTTTGTCCCGTTACATATAAGCGAGAGATCTTTCTCCACGACCAGGCCCTCAGACATGACACATCTATTTTGGACAATACTGAGAGGCTTCAAATTTTTTGAACACGTTCTCAACTTGGAGAGACAAAAAGAGCATAGGATTAACTGTTACACCCACGGCCTACAGGGGTATATTTAGCAGGATCGGACTTTGCATTATATTTCCACCTTTGCAAAGGCATTGGAGTATGCCACAAAGGTAGAGGCATATTATCAGACAACTCCCCCTACTCGTTCGCGCACTACTACTTCTGCCCCACATACTCCCTTCAATACTCCTACTTTCGCTACTATAATAGTGGCACCAACCACTACTACCTCTCCTCCCTCATCTTCCTATCCAGTGACCTTCAAATGTTACAATGTGGGGTAGTAGGTCACAGTGCTTCAGAGTCTTCCTTGCCACGTCGCCATGCTTTACTTACTCCAGGAGTCCCCGAGTACTTAGACGATAACGATGATGCCGCACCCTAACATTCCCTCATCACCATTCTAGAAGGTCATATCGATGGCATTTTCCTCTGAATTTGAGGACAAACTCTTTTTCATGGAGGGGAGAATGATGTAAAGGATAGGACGCTTTTATCATTTTTAAGTATTTGTGGCATTTTTGTTTTTTTTCTTGTTCTTATGTATTTTATTTTAGTTGTTCTTTGCTTGGTATTATAGGAACAAGTAATAAAGGTTAATAAGGGCATAATTATAATTATGATCATTTCTTGAAGCCCAAGTTACTTCCACCTATAAATATCTCTTTTGTAGCCTCATTTGGGTCATTCTACCATTTTGAGATTTAATAAAGAGATTTGAGACAAGAGTTTTCTTCTTCTTATTTTCCATTTGACGCTCATTTACATCAATTACCATGCATCATATATTTCCCCTAAATATGGTCACTAAAAAATAAACAAGAGAGTCACTGAAAATAAATAAGGGGCGAAGGAAATAAACAAATCCAAAACAAAGAATAAGCATGTGTGGGATGTTTGTGTGTGTGTGTGAGTGAGAGAGAGAGAGTTGGGTTTGTGAGAAATGAAAGGAGATTCTTGAATACAATCTAAATTTAGATGAATCATAAATCTAAAAAAAAAATCATGTTACAAATGAAGGAACAATCTTATTAGGAAAGAAAATAGTATAACAATTTTTTAGTAAAAACCGAATTTCTAACTTTTAGAAACCCAACTTCTCGCAAACTTGAAATCTCCGACAACCACCACCTCTCCTTCCTTATCGCCTCCATTGACAACCACCACTTCTTCCACCACCATCTTCCCTTTTCTCGCATCTGTTTGTCACTACTTCCTTGTTTCCCTCTCCTCTTTGAGCTTGTGTTTTGTCGAATTCATACTTAGAACCCTCCTTAAAAATCACATTTGTCATTAATCATAACTCCCTCATCTTCGTCATCGACCACTAGTCCCTCATCTTTGCCTCGACGACTGGTCCTTCTCCGACAACCCCTTATCCAAGTTTTTTTTTTGTTTTAGTCCCATTTCTAAAGTTTTGTTAGTCTTCCATCCCATGTGATTTTTAAATTGTTTTAAGTCCCATAATCGTCTAAAACTTTCCACAACTTCCATGTAACCTCTTATAACCACTCATGTCTCTTTTTATAGAGAATGACAATTGTAAAAATATAGGACCAACAACAAAAAAATAATGACATGAAATTAAACACACATATATTAAAAAAAATAAGACTAAAAACTTGTAATCTCGATTTTTAATGGTCAATAACGGAATCCGTCTAAATGTGTGTCAAAGTCCAAGAACTAAAAATTATGAGTGTTAGACCCAATAAGAAAAAATAAATGAGTGCCAAACCCCAAATAACCTTAAATATAAAAACTTGTGCGCATGGTGCTTCCTTTTTCCTTCCAGATTTATACGTATCTCCTCTTTCTCTGTGATGAATTAGTTGTAGCCAAGGATATGCCAAACGGGTTACATATATTTGATATTTGACATAATGGGGAGAGGGATGGATTTCAACACACATTGCAAGCATGTGAGATAAGCTCTCTTATTATATAAAGAACATAAGATCAAATGTATTTAAGAGATAACAAGTTCTAGCATCCGAAAACCAAATCACCAGGACAACAGCTCAGATCTGAAGTCTTCCCAGCAGGCGGTGACGACCTCTTACTAACGCCGCTCCCAAACAAGAAAACACCCAAACAAGAAAAAACCCAAAGTGTGCCCAGCTATCGCCGCTAAAAATAGACCGCCATTGAAAGACATTACAGCCAACATGAGCATGTATCCCAGACCCATCCGAACAGCATGCACAAGCGTCTGTACCACTACCACAAGGATCGAACCATCGTTCATGAGATTACAACGAGTGAGCCCCTCATCAAGAAGTGCGAGCACAAAGACAAAAACAATGGACACAGCGTACATGGAGGAGTTAGTCCCAGGCCAACCCGTGAAGAGAATCTCGGTTTTTGTGCCCCAGAAGAAAGTCATCTTTCTAGGGTTTTTTCAATGTTAGTTTATACGGTGTGTTGAGTTTGGCGGTGAAATGGAAAACATTTGTGGATTGTCGTTTTAAAGAGGGAGAGAGGCGGTTAAGTAGCTTGGGTCGATGAACCGAAGTGCGTGAGGAATACTCAAGAGACAATTAAGGGCTATTGGCGCTCCTCCGAATTCCTCCGCCGCTCCCTTTCCCATGTTATGCCACCTTATTTATACGATTAAGGCCTTTATATAATTACATATAATTTAAATAAAGAATACAACTCACACTCCAAACCAACTTATTTATACGATTTAAACTTAAATATTAACCCATTAAATTTTATTTATTTTTTTCAAATATAAACACGACCTAATTAAAATGCGATACAACTTAACATGACAAAAAATATTATTTTTTTAACCTTATACAAACACGACAGAACATAAAATAATACAAACGACACGATATGACACACAAAATCTTATTTTTCAACCAATCATAAACATGATAAATTAAAACCAGACACGACACATAACGATACGAAATCTTAATTTTTTACCTGACACGAAAACAAACCAAAATAAAAAAGACAACTTGACAAGACATAAAATCTTTTTTAACTGAACACAATTCAAATAAAAGCAACACAACCCGAAATCTTTTTTTTAACCGAACACGAACACAATCATAATAAAACTGACACGACACAACATGAAATATTATTTTTTTACCAAACACGAACACGACCCAAGTAAAAGTGACACCCCACAATATATGTTATTTTTTGTAATCAAACGCAAATCCGACCAAAATAAAAATGACACGACACACCTCAAAATCTTATTTTTACCTAAAACGAAAGCCGACTCCTATAAAAGTGGAGAAATGATTCTTGCACCGGTTTGAACATGCTGGTTGCCTACACCGGCTGATGTGGCAGCTGAGATGGCACCGGTTTTAACAAACACGATCACGATCCAAAAATAAAACGCGATGTTGCATTGAGTCGTATTTTTTTCATACCGTTGGCGCGGACCATTTTTTACTATTTTAAAAATAATCTTTTTACTATATTTAATAAAATGTTCCGCGCCAGCGGTATGAAAAAAATGATTCGCGCCACATAAATGGTCCACACCACGTACCGTTGGCGCGAACCATTTTTTTTATACCGCTGGTGCAGACAATTTTTTAAAATATAGTAAAGAGATTATTTTTAAAATAGTAAAAAATTGTTCACGCCAATGGTATGAAAAAAATATGACTCAATGCCGCGTCGCGTTTTTTTTATCGTGATCGTGTTTATTAAAACTGGTGCCATCTCAGCTGCCACATCAGCCGGTGTAGGCAACTGGTATGTTCAAACCGGTGCAAGAAGCATTTCTCCACTTTTATAGGAGCCGTATGTCGTTTTAGGTAAAAATAAGATTTTGAGGCGTGTCATGTTATTTTTATTTTGATCGGGTTTGCGTTTGGTTACAAAAAATAACATATATTATGGCGTGTCACTTTTACTTGGGCCGTGTTCGTGTTTGGTAAAAAATAATATTTCATGTTCTGTCGTATCACTTTTATTATAATTGTGTTCGTGTTCTGTTAAAAAAGGTTTCGTGTCGTGTTGAGTTGTGCTGCTTTTGTTTGGTCAATGGACCTTCGATCCTTACTTGTGCCAATATGTAGTTAGCTCACATAACATGGGAAAGAGATGAGAAAGTCGGGATGTGACTCCCCGCCTAATTAAATACCAGGAGATCACTCCTTTATTAAATTAAAATCAAGGTGAACAGTTGGTTCATTCTTAGCATCACTGCCGTAAAAAATAACTTTTTCAGTTTAAACACCCTAATTAATTAAGCTAAGTGTCAAAACCATTTTTTTTTTAACATTACTTTCCAAATTTTATTTTAAAAACAAAGATTTAATTATTTACAACAATTTAATATTAAAGAATCACACCATAATAATCCTGGAACACACACTCCAAACCAACTTATTTATACGATTTAAACTTAAATATTAACCCATTAAATTTTATTTATTTTTTCCAAATACAAACACGACCTAATTAAAATGCGATACAACTTAACATGACAAAAAATATTATTTTTTTAACCTAATATAAACACGACAAAACATAAAATAATACAAACAACACGACACGACACGACACGACACACGATATCTTATTTTTCAACCAATCATAAGATGATAAATTAAAATGAGACACGATACATAACGATACGAAATGTTATTTTTTTACCTGACACGAAAACAACCAAAATAAAAAAGACAACTTGACACGACATAAAATCTTTTTTAACAGAACACAACCCAAATAAAAACAACACAACACGAAACCTTTTTTTTACCCGAACACGAACACAATCATAATAAAAGTGACACGACACAACAAGAAATATTATTTTTTTACCAAACACGAACATGACCCAAGTAAAAGTGACACGCCACAATATATGTTATTTTTTGTAACCAAACACAAACCCGATCAAAATAAAAATGACACGACACCTCAAAATCTTATTTTTACCTAAAACGAAAGGCGACTCCTATAAAAGTGGAGAAATGATTCTTGCACCGGTTTGAACATGTTGGTTGCCTACACCGGCTGATGTGGCAGTTTTAACAAACACGATCACGATTCAAAAATAAAACGCGACGCTACATTGAGTCGTATTTTTTTCATACCGTTGGCGTGGACCATTGTTTACTATTTTAAAAATAATCTTTTTAGTATATTTAATAAAATAATCTTTTTCATACTGTTGTCCGCGCCAATGGTATGAAAAAAATACGACTCAATGCCACGTCGCGTTTTTTTTATCGTGATCGTGTTTGTTAAAACCGGTGCCATCTCAGCTGCCACATCAGCCGGTGTAGGCAACCGGTATGTTCAAATCGGTGCAAGAAGCATTTCTCCACTTTTATAGGAGTCGTCTTTCCTTTTAAGTAAAAATAAGATTTTGAGGCGTGTCGTGTCATTTTTATTTTGGTCGGGTTTGCGTTTGGTTACAAAAAATAACATATATTATGGCGTGTCACTTTTACTTGGGTCGTGTTCGTGTTTGGTAAAAAATAATATTTCATGTTGTGTCGTATCACTTTTATTAGAATTGTGTTCGTGTTCGGTTAAAAAAGGTTTCGTGTCGTGTTGAGTTGTATTGCTTTTATTTGGTCAGTGGACCTTTGATCCTTACTTGTGTCAATATTTGGTTAGCTCACATAACATGGGAAAGAGATGAGAAAGTCGGGATGTGTTAGAAAGGGTTAGATTGACATCTATCATATTTATGATATGGATTGGAGCGCCGGAGAAATTCGGAGGAGCGCTAATAGCTATGCGCGACAATTAATAACAAAATTTATCCTGATCACTCCCGTACTCCTAAAATTTTCTCAAAATTGGATTTTATGGACGATTTATAAAACTTGTTGTAGACTATATGCAATAGATTAATAGTGTCTTTGGTTGATATAAATTTTTGTTCATAGAAAATAATTATTTTGAATCATGTTTTGCTTTTTTAGTACATTAATTGTGAATATTTCATATAAGAACAACACTCAGTCACATAACAAATGCTCTATCTCAAACCTCATTTTTAGTGAAAAATATTTCTTATTCACCCACCACAGAATTGATTTCCCTGAAAAATAAAAAAAGTAAGGCCACAAACTCATATATTTTTGGAGAAAGTACTCTAGGGTCATTCACAAATAAATTTTAAAAACTAAAGGAATTTTCATAAATTTTAAACACTTATTTCCGCTAATTCTCATATTGTAGAAGTCCACGCTAGTGGCATAATAAGTGGACCTAATAGTAACTTGTCTTTAAATGTTTAAAAATTATTACCAAGGGACCTAATCGTAGATTGCCCTATATTTTTTCACTCATTTTTCAACTTCTTATTAAAATGAACTATTATTCAAGCATGTTCCATATTTGCAATAAAACACACCATAAATGTAATTTGTCTGCACGATCACATAAGCAAATGACAGTGGTTATTAAAGTTTTTACATTTCTTATGCACATGTTTTATCAACTTTTTTTTATGAAAATGGATTGCGTGTAAAAGTTTAATAGTTCAGGGGGTTTTTATGTAATTTACCCTAAAAAAGATTTTTTTTACACCAAATAACTTATGCAGTTCATCAAATCAGCCTGCATATAAATGTCAAAATGAGAAAATAAAAAATCAGTATAATTAAAACTACCAAAAATGAGAAAGTTACCCCAAAATAGGACCCTCTACATTTATCTCTTGTTCACGTTATAAAAAATAAGTAAATCAAACGATAGATAACTGCTTATAATTAAATAAAAATATATACTTCAATAATTAAACATAAACTCCACTGGCTGTTAATGTGAGTTTTGAAGATAAAATACAAAATATGATTATCCAAATCATGCGAGAAGTATGAACACCTCTAAAGCTTTACAATTTTCTTTATTAACACTCTGTTTTGAAGTCGAGTCCTTCATTTTGGTCATACTTATCTAATATATATGAACAAACTTAATATTTTTTTAATGCTTACTTTCTCTCAATATGTGTTCTTAACGCGACTTGAAAAGTGTGTCTCTAATGCGTGTGATTACGGCTCAAGTGCAAGTCAGTCCCTCAAGTAATAATCCCATAAACCGGGTGTCGAACTCAGGGATTAAGATGTAAGACGTGACGATGAGTAGGAAAGACAATTAACCTTTCTGTTGACTTAGAAAAATAAGTAAAAAATGATTGTTTGTAACTTTCCTATCAACTAATGCAATCTAATTAAACTAGTAAATGAACTACGCATGAGAGAATAACTAACTGAGTTTAAATAGATGTTAGAAAATGGAGTCATGGTACACTCCCTCGAACTGTCGGTAATTACTTAGAATATAAAAACTTCAAAAACCTACTTCTCAATTCAAAGAATCATCAACTACTATAAAAGTATTTAACACATGCAAATTTTACTCCTCACAATATCATATCAAAAATTATATTTGATGAGAATGACAAATTATTGAAGATCGTATTGCATCCTTAAATATTCCGGTGACCTAGGGCAAACAGAATTAAAAGACCTACAATATTTATTCTGGTAATAAATTAAGCCTTTGAATTCTTAATTAAATTTTATTCGCTTTTAAATTCATTCGTAACACCTGGGTTGGGTTCATGTACCCCAACCCGCTAATATCTTAGCCGGACATGGTTACGTGGGTAATAAACCAAATTCTAATGTTGCATGTGATTGAAATCATGATGAACCTATATATAAGCATGCTTGGAGTTATTAAAATGCCATAAAATAAATAAAATATGCAAAGAAAAAGATCATTTATAAATAAAGTAAATGGACAATCTTAATATATTAAATCTTGAACACAATCCACAAAAGCGTAATCTTAATGCCGGAATTCAAAACTTTGGTTCTTGCCTCCTTCTCCCTCTATTCCTAGGTTAAAACTTAGTCTAATATCAAACTACAGCATTACATGGTCGTTTTTGCAAGAGTCCTAACTGAATACAACTTCTAAGAAAAATTAGCAATTAAAAGGAAATTCGCGCATCAAGTGAGTCGAACCGGTTCAGGTGCATAGGCGAAGCAGTTTGTGTAATACCCCGTACTTTTATGGATATTTAAATTACATAAGTGATGTAATTTAATAAATTGAGGATTTCAAGTGAAAAAGAATTTGAGGTGTGGACTAAATATTAATTTGCGAGTTTTGGATTAATATTAATGTGTGTTACGTTTACTTACGTGAATAAGTAAATAAAGTTGAATCATTTTTATATCAGGTCACGGTTGGGCAAAGCGACAGGGAACAATATTTTATTCGGAGAAGTACTTGTGAAGTCGTATTGGATTTAAAAAGGTGAATTTTTGATAAGTGACTCGGATGGGAATTTCGAGTGCACGGTTGGGTTCGGAAGGACCGAGATATTCAGAATAGAGTACCCGGGGGGTAGTGTTTGGGTTTGGAGGACTTTTTGGACAAATAAGGACTCGCATTTATGTATACGAGTCAATTTTGGGTTTAATAAGGGATAAACCTTATTTCTTTCTTATAGGGGCACACGAAAAAGAGAGAAAGAAGGAAAAGAAAGAGAGAAAAGAAGAAAGAATATAAGGAAAGAAGAAAAGGGGAGAAAGAGGAGCTTGGGCCAAACTCCGGCGAATTTTCGACACGAGGTCGTCGGATTTATCCAACGAGGCAAGTGTATAACTTGCTTTAATTATTTATGTGTGTTTATTGTTCATATCATAATTGGTGTAAAATTATAAGATTTTTGGGTTGGGATGCTTGCATAAAATGGGTTTTGAGAGATGATTCCATATGAACTTAATGTGATAATGTTACCATGTGCAATTTAAGCTTGAAACCATGTTAAGGGTGTAAAATTTGGTGATAAATTGGAAGATATGTGTAATGTAGAATTAAATGGATTTAGGGTTCAAATCTTGTTAAATTTGATGAATCCCATTAAGTAATTGATATGTTGGTTAAATTATAGCGTGTAGATGATTATTTTGATGGTTGGTGATGTAGAAACCATAATACTTTTGTTGGTTGAGTGTTGGAAGAATGAGGAGATTGGACAAGAAGGTGAATAGTAACTCAACGTCATTTTCGAATCGATTCGATTCTAAGCGAATCGATTCGAACCTGTTATTTTTGAAATCTTTTCTTAGTTTTAAATGATTGGAGAATAATATTTTTTTATTGGAGATAAATGTTAAAGAATCCTATATAGTGTGTTAGGACTCCTAATGATTATATGGGTGTTATACGAACCTTGGGTTAGTCGAAAAATGAATTCGGGTTATGAACTTTAAGAGTGTTTGAGATGAGCGACACTAGTTTATTATTTCGGCGGCTTTAAATATATATATTTATGCGGGTAGAATATATATATGTCGATTATATCTGAGTTAATCCGAATGTGCGAGTAGGATGAAATTAGAATATTAGTTAGATGTGGTAAGCTAATATTCATATGAAATAAATGCGATATTTGTATCATAGGTGAGTGAATACTTATGAAATTAATATAAGTTGTGTGTACACTTATAAATTATTATGAATTGATATATTCGAGATTATAGGCTAATGCCATGTGAGATAAGCAGAAATAGCCGGATTTGATGATATATATATATATAGGGTATGGAGACAATACATATATGATGTGATTATAAATATATCTGTGTGTAATTGATATATTTATGTGGAACATACCCCTCTAGTTCTATCATGGGAAGTTGCATGATGAGGATGAATCCCCTGAATTGAAGAGCAGGGTGAGTATAACCCCATGTCATAGTCGTCCAGTTATTATATAATGTGATTTTATTCCGGGTGAGACATTTTGGGTATGATTCGGTCTCACTTTCAGGTAAGGAACTATGACCGCTTCCCCTACGCTTGTGTTATTTTGGGTTCGGTGTGAGATTCCGACCTGGTTGCCCGGGAGAATGCGTGAGAAATTCCTTGGAGGATGATATCATTCTAGAGATTGCATCCATTGAGTTATATCTCTGAGGGATGGTTGATATACTTATATAGTGTGTGATATATAAGTATGGACATATAATTATGGATATACTTGATATGTATATATATATATATATATATATATATATATATATATGAGATGTGAAAACATATATACATACATGGATCAAGATAAAGAATGAAATGTGAGATAAATTCTGGATCATCCGGGAGTATAAAATCCGGAATAAAATATAGGATATACGTATATAAGATGAGAATATTATATACGAGATAAATAACACTAAAATGTGAATAGTGCAATAACTAGTGAAGGTTATTCATAATGAATGGATATATGATAAGTAAGAAATTATAAGGTATAAGCTCAGGCGAAAGCTTGGAATAATGTATGCGGGGAATGAGATAATATTTGGGTTGGGGTGTAAGCGGTACGGTTTGGTCGGTAAATAGTAGATACCAATACCAACGCCAAACTCTAGATGGTAAAACGAAACCGTACCAGTTTACCACCTGGTACACAAAAATCAATACCAAAACCAAACTGGCAGGTATTTCGATTTTTTTCGATAATTTAGTTTTTTTATAGTTTCGGTAAATTATGGTTTTTTTCTGGTTTCTTCTGTTTTTTTTTGTTTCAATAAATTCTTAGTTTTTCTGGTTTCGGTAAACAGCATTAAAACCCCTAAAAAACCAAAAAAAAAAAACTACCAACTTTTTTAAATATTAAAACCAAAACCCAAACCAATTTTTTTTTGGTTTCGATAAATTCGGTACGGTAATTTTGGTAAATTCGGTATGGTACGGTAATTTCTGTACGGTTTTTTCGGATTTCGGTAAATTCGGTACGGGACGGTAATTTCGGTACGATTTTTTCTGGTTTCGGTAAATTCGGTACGGTAATTTTGGTAAATGGGCTTTTTAAATATTAAAACCAAAACCAACTAACTTTTTTGCGGCAATTTCGATTTCGGTGAAACCATTTTCTGGTATTTTAATCTATGAAACCACACACATTTTTTTGGACTAAAACGGTACGGTACGGTACGGTAAAAACTCGTATCGCTTCCACCCCTATATTTGGGTATTTAGAAGCTCGATGAGATGCTAGTTAGGTTGGGTAGCGTAACTAGGATGTTTAAAATACATACGTTAGGTGTGCACTGTTAGATGAGAGGTGATGGGTAATCTCATGTGAGTGCGACACCAATTTAAATATGAAGAATATCATATTTTTAATATTAAAGTATTTTAAACACTTGCTAATTTTTTTTATAACTCGGGCTCTGACCTGTACCTATTTATCCCTTTTCCCCTTATTTATTATACTTTTTTGGTGTCCAGACACAGGGACGCCTGGATGACTATTTCTTTCGAGTCAAAAGTTGTTACCGCAGCTGTGAATGTGGGCAGGATATTGTATAGACACTTCCATCCTTGTGATATAGATAGGAGGCATTGTAATTTATATTCGGTCATGTTGCCCAACTGATGTCATTTGTTTTAATTCCGACATTTCTATATATGCACATTCAATACGGTTGTATAATGTTTTATCGAGAATTATCAGTTATTTATTTAATCATTTCAATTTTCATATTAATTATATGGATGGATTTTAATACGTTTAGGTTAAAAAGATTAGAAAGCTTAAAATTTGACACCAGGCCTAATAGGTAATTAGAAATTAATTGGTTTTCGACAGTGATGCTAAGAATGAACCACATGAGACTCCTGTTTTAATTTCATATAGGACTGATCACCCAGTATTTTACTAGGCGGGGAGTCACAGTTTGGGGTTCGGTTCTAAAAAACTCTTTGCATTTGCTTGCTTTTTCTTATTCATGCCGCATAAATGGTCCACACCTCATACCGTTGGCGTGAACCATTTTTTTCATACCGCTGGTGCAGACCATTTTTGTAAATATAGTAAAGAGATTATTTTTAAAATAGTAAAAAATTGTCCACGCCAATGGTATGAAAATAATACGACTCAATGCCACGTCGCGTTTTTTTTATCGTGGTCGTGTTTGTTAAAATCGGTGCCATCTCAGCTGCCACATCAGCCGGTGTAGGCAACCGACATGTTCAAACTGGTGCAAGAAGCATTTCTCCACTTTTATAGGAGTCGTCTTTCGTTTTAGGTAAAAATAAGATTTTGAGCGTGTCGTGTTATTTTTATTTTGGTCGGGTTTGCGTTTGGTTACAAAAAATAACATATATTATGACGTGTCACTTTTACTTGGGCGGTGTTCGTGTTTGGTAAAAAATAATATTTCATGTTGTGTCGTATCACTTTTATTAGAATTGTGTTCGTGTTCAGTTAAAAAATGTTTCGTGTCGTGTTGAGTTGTGTTGCTTTTATTTGGTCAGTGGACCTTCGATCCTTACTTGTGTCAATATGTGGTTAGCTCACATAACATGGGAAAAAGATGAGAAAGTCGGGATGTGTTAGAAAGGGTTAGATTGATATCTATCGTATTTATGATATGGATTGGAGCGCCGGAGAAATTCGGAGGAGCGCCAATAGCTATGCGCGACAATTAATAACAAAATTTATCATGATCACTCCCGTACTCCTAAAATTTTCTCAAAATTGGATTTTATGGACGATTTATAAAACTTGTTGTAGGCTATATGCAATAGATTAATAATGTCTTTGGTTGATATAATTTTTTTTCATAGAAAATAATTATTTTGATTCATGTTTTGCTTTTGTAGTACATTAATTGTGAATATTTCATATAAGAACAACACTCAGTCACATAACAAATGCTCTATCTCAAACCTCATTTTTAGTGAAACATATTTCTTATTCACCCACCACATAATTGATTTCCATGAAAAATAGTAAAAGTAAGGCCACAAACTCATATATTTTTGGAGAAAGTACTCTTAGGTCATTCACAAATAAATTTTAAAAACTAAAGGAATTTTGATAAATTTTAAACACTTATTTCCACTAATTCTCATATTGTAGAAGTCCACGCTAGTGGCATAATAAGTGGACCTAATAGTAAATTGTCCTTAAATGTTTAAAAATTATTACCAACGGACCTAATCGTAGATTGCCCTATATTTTTTCACTCATTTTTCAACTTCTTATCAAAATGAACAATTTTCAAGCATTTTCCATATTTGCAATCAAACACACCCTAAATGTAATTTGTTTGCACGATCACATAAGCAAATGACAGTGGTTATTAAAGTTTTTACATTTCTTATGCATATGTTTTATCATTTTTTTATGAAAATGGATTGGGTGTAGAAGTTTAATAGTTCAGGGGTTTTTGATGTAATTTACCCTAAAAAGAATTTTTTTAACACCAAATAACTTATGCTGTTCATCAAATCAGCCTACATATAAATGTCAAAATGAGAAAATAAAAAATCAATATAATTAAAACTACCAAAAATGATAAAGTTACCCCAAAATAGGACCCTCTACATTTATCTCTTGTTCACATTATAAAAAATAAGTAAATCAAACTATAGATAACTGATTATAATTAAATAAAAATATATACTTCAATAATTAAACATAAACTCCACTGACTGTTAATATGAGTTTTGAAGATAAAATACAAAATATGATTATCCAAATCATGCGAGAAGTATGAACACCTCTAAAGCTTTACAATTTTCTTTATTAGCACTCTGTTTTGAAGTCAAGTCCTTCATTTTGATCATACTTATCTAATATATATGAACAAACTTAATATTTTTTTAATGCTTACTTTCTCTCAATATGTGTTCTTAACGCGACTTGAAAAGTGTGTCTCTAATGCGTGTGATTACGGCTCAAGTGCAAGCCAGTCGCTCAAGTAATAATCCCATAAATCGGGTGTCGAACTCAATGATTAAGACGTAAGACGTGACGATGAGTAGGAAAGACAATTAACCTTTCTGCTGACTTAGAAAAAGAAGTAAAAAATGATTGTTTGTAACTTTACTATCAACTAAGGCAATCTAATTAAACTAGAAAATGAACTATGCATGAGAGAATAACTAACTGAGTTTAAATAGATGTTAGAAAATGGAGTTAGGGTACTCCCCCAAACTGTCGGTTATTACTTAGAATATAAAAACTTCAAAAATCTAGTTCTCAATTCAAAGAATCATCAACTACTCTAAAAGTATTTGACATATGAAGATTTTACTCCTCACAATATCAAATCAAAAATTATATTTGATGAGAATGACAAATTATTGAAGATCGTATTGCATCCTTAAACATTCCGGTTACCTAGGGAAAATGGAATTAAAAGACCTACAATATTTATTCTGGTAATAAATCAAGCCTTTGAATTCTTAATTAAATTTTATTCGCTTTTAAATTCATTCGTAACACCTGGGTTGGGTTCATGTACCCCAACCCGCTAATATCTTAGCCGGACATGGTTACGTGGGTAATAAACCAAATTCTAATGTTGCATGTGATTGAAATCATGATGAACCTATATATAAGCAGCTTGGAGTTATTAAAATGCCATAAAATAAATGAAATATGCAAAGAAAAAGATCATGTATAAATAAAGTGGATGGAACAAACTTGATATATTAAATCTTGAACACAATCCACAAAAGCGTAATCTTAATGTCGGAATTCAAAACTTTGGTTCATGCCTCCTTCTCCCTCTATTCGTAGGTTAAAACTTAGTCTAATATCAAACTACAACATTACATGGTCGTTTTTGCAAGAGTCCTAACTGAATACAACTTCTAAGAAAAATTAGCAATTAAAAGGAAATCCGCGCATCAAGTGAGTCGAACCGGTTCAGGTGTATAGGGGAACCAGTTTGTGTAATACCCCGTACTTTTATGGATATTTAAATTACATAAGTGATGTAATTTAATAAATTGAGGATTTCAAGTGAAAGAGAATTTGAGGTGTGGACTAAATATTAATTTGTGAGTGTTGGATTAATATTAATGTGTGTTACGTTTACTTACGTGAATAAGTAAATAAAGTTGAATCATTTTTATATCCGGTCACAGTTGGGCAAAGCGACGGGGAACAATAATTTATTCGGAGAAGTACGTGTGAAGTCGTATTGGATTTAAAAAGGTGAATTTTTTATAAGTGACTCGGATGGGAATTTCGAGTGCACGGTTGGATTCGGAAGGGCCGAGATATTCAGAATAGAGTACCCGAGTGGTAGTGTTTGAGTTTCGAGGACTTTTTGGACTAATAGGGACTCGCATTTATGTATACGAGTCAATTTTGGGTTTAATAAGGGATAACCCTTATTTCTTTCTTATAAGGCCACACGAAAAAGAGAGAAACAAGGAAAAGAAAGAGAGAAAAGAAGAAAGAAGATAAGGAAAGAAGAAAAGGGGAGAAAGAGGCGCTTAGGCCAAACTCCGGCGGATTTTCGGCACGAGGTCATCGGATTTATCCATCGAGGCCAGTGTATAACTTGCTTTAATTATTTATGTGTGTTTATTGTTCATATCATAATTGGTGTAATACTATAAGATTTTTGGGTTGGGATGCTTGCATAAAATGGTTTTTGAGAGATGATTCCATATGAACTTAATGTCATAATGTTACCATGTGAAATTTAAGCTTGAAACCATGTTAAGGGTGTAAAATTTGGTGAGAAATTGGAAGATATGTGTAATGTAGAATTAAATGGATTTTGGGTTTAAATCTTGTTAAATTTGATGAATCCCATTAAGTAATTGATATGTTGGTTAAATTATAGCGTGTAGATGATTATTTTGGTGGTTGATGATGTAGAAACCAAAATACTTTTGTTGGTTGAGTGTTGGAAGAAGGAGGAGTTTGGACAAGAAGGTGAATAATAAGTCACGTCATTTTCGAATCGATCGGTTCTAAGCGAATCGATTCGAACCTGTTATTTTTTGAAATCTTTTCTTAGTTTTAAATGATTGGAGAATAATCATTTTTTATTGGAGATAAATGTTAAAGAATCCTAGATAGTGTGTAAGGACTCCTAATGATTATATCGGTGTTATACGAACCTTGGGTTAGTAGAAAAATGAATTCGGGTTATGTACTTTAAGAGTGTTTGAGATGAGCGACACTCGATAAATTATTTCGGCGGCTTTAAATATATATATTTATGCGGGTAGAATATATTTATGTTGATTATATGTGAGTTAATCCGAATGTGCGAGTATGATGAAATTAGAATATTAGTTAGATGTGGTAAGCTAATATTCAGATGAAATAAATGCGATATTTGTATCATAAGTGAGTGAATACTTATGAAATTAATATAAGTTGTGTGTACACTTATAAATTATTATGAATTGATATATTCGGGATTATAGGCTAATGCCATGTGAGATAGGCAGAAATAGCCGGATTTGATGATATATATATATAGGGTATAGAGACAATACATATATGATGTGATTATAAATATATCTATGTGTAATTGATATATTTATGTGGAACATACCCCTTTAGTTCTATTATGGGAAGTTGCACGATGCAGGTGAATCCCCTGAATTGAGGAGCAGGGTGATTATAACCCCAGGTCATAGTCGTCCAGTTATTATATAATGTCATTTTTTTTCGGGTCACTACAAGAAAAAATATCATTTATGTCAGTTTTAAAAATGAACGTTATGTCACACAAATGTAAATTGATATAAATAATATTCATTTATGTCAATTTTACTTTGAAAGTGAATTTTTATTTCAATTTAAATAAAATTGACATAAAAAACAAATCATTTATCTCATATTTATATATAGATGACACAAATACATATTAGTTATTTTCCCCTTTGGAGTAAAAACTGAGATACATGAAAAAAAATGGGGTTTTTTTTTTCATTCCCCGCTCCAAAAATTCGGAGCCTCAAATTCCTCAAAATTCCCTGTCTACCGTGTCCCTCGCTCTCTCTCTCTCATACGTGCATCCCCCTCTCTCTCTCTCTCTCTCTCTCTCTCTCTCTCTCGTACGTCTACCGCGTCCCTCTCTATCTCTCTATGGGTCGCACGCCGACTCCCCCTCTCTGGGTCGCACGCTGACTCTCCCTCCCTCTCTCTCTCTCTCTCTCTCTCTCTCTCTCTCTCTCTCTCTCTCGCGCGCGCGCGCGCGCGCAACTCTTCCTCATATCTCACAGCACCTCCGGCTCTCTCACGTCTCATCACCTCCGGCGCCGGCGAGATTCAATCAATAAGGTACAAAAATCCCTAATATGGATTTGCAAGGGTTTGTGTATATGTGTTGTGTATATGCGATTTATTCTTGATACGTGTGTGTGTGATTTCTTGATTTGTGTGTGTGATTTGTGTATATGCGATTTGTTCTTGATTTTTGTATATGTGTTTGTAATATTTTTGTTTGAAAACCTAATTGATTTCTCTTCCTTGTTATTGTGTCTTTTATCAGACTTTGCAGTTGAGACACCTTCCCTCTTCTCCTGTTTTCTACCCCGGCCCAGTCTGCACAGAGAATTTGGGTACGTTGCTTTACCAACTCTTTTTACTTTAGTAAATACTTATGTTTGTGCCAAGCATTGTTCAAGCCTTTATTTGTTTAGATTTGTTACAACTATTAGCAATAATACTCTTTAAAGAATTGTGTCTATTATAAATTCAGTTTATATATTGTCATTTTAAAAAAAAAATACACATTAAAGAAATAGTGGAGTGTCATTAGTTTCAAGCGTAATTTTATTTCTTTTCAGTTTATATGTTCATGTCACACCCCGCAAAATTCGACAGACGGGGTGGCCAGCCACCGCCGCCGAACTATGTCGGGCGTGAACTAAATAAAATACCATTCTTAGCATGAGACAGATATGAGACATAAATAATCAGTCCATAAGATAAATAATTGAATCAATCTCAAATAATCATAAATAACTAAGCGATAAAAGATCCATCACATGCTAACTCCAAAAATCCAATCTCCAATAATGATTAATCAACGTAAAAAACTACGCATGATAGTCCAATTCAATTAAATCTTTAATTTAATCATCACAATTCCAACAATATCCAAATAATCTCATTTAATTATTTTAAATTAAATATACAAAGTTTTCATCATAAATTCATCAAACCAAATTTTATTATCTCTACATGTATTACATGAGTTGTACGCACTCAAAAATCATTTATTTTAAAACTAGAATTTTTCTACATGTAACCTACACCAATAAAACCCAAAATCACTCATGAATCCTACGTACCCAAAGGGTTATGAATATTATTCAGATTAAAAGATTTTATAAAAACAGCCCCATAATTAGTATTCAATTTTTATAATTAAGTTACTAATTATTTTTAAGAAAACAAGTAATTAAGTGTTTAGGCGACACTTAAAACGCATAATACTAATGGAAAAGAATAGAGTATTCATGCCTGTAAAGATCGTGTTGAAAATCTGATTAGAAATCTGGATTCCTCTCGAAAAATTAGCAAAAGAGTGTTCTTGAACGATCTTGATTAAACCCCAATTAAGCCTTCAAAAACTTGTGCCAAAACTTGTGACAAAAACTTGATTTTGTTGAAGGTTGATGATTATGAGTGAGAGGAAAAATATTTGGAAGTGTTCTCTGGTGAAAAACTGGAGAAAAAGTGATTATGAGAAGTCCCCCTACGGATTAACAAGGTTATATAGTGATTAGGAGTCCTAATCCTACACAAACTCTTAAAAAAACAGCTTACATCGCACGTTTTCTGGGAGGGTCGATCAATCTAGCCCCCCGTCAATCGATCGATCACCCCGAAAAACTGACAGTTTGCCCCAAAAAGGCCATAAGGCAAAAATATTGTAAAATCAATATAAAATCCGTTTTAACTCCGATTTTAATTCCGCTTGAAGTTTTTTTCTTCTAAAATCATAACCAACATATTTTACCAATAAAAAATTTAAAATTCAAAAATTTATTTTTCTCGAAAATTCCAATTAATTAATTAAAATAATAAATAAAAATACGGGGTGTTACATACTTCCCCACTAGCAAAGAATTTGGTCCTCGAAATTAGACGAAGCATACTCATCAACGCATAAATCTCGCAAAAGAAAATAAGGCTCATATATGCCTACCCGTAGAATGCCATAATTGGGCGCCCATACACCCAATCCTACGCGCACCTACCCCACGAACAACAAAATAATATATATTGCCTATATAAATACACATAACTATGAAAATAACGGCGTACGACATGCTCTCACAAATCCCCCACTCGATCCTATATCCGAAAGTCATCAAAATTCTAACTTCCTCAAATTAAATCTCAACATAAAAAATCGATACATACGGTACCTAGAGGCATTCTAAAATATAGGGAGGGCAAAAATACCCAACAACCCATCGTCACAAGGAAATATAATAATACCAAAAAGTCACACAACCACGCATGATTAATTCACGTAAAAAACTACGCATGATAGTCCAATTCAATTAAATCTTTAATTTAATTATCACAATTCCAACAATATCCAAATAATCTCATTTAATTATTTTAAATTAAATATACCAAGTTTTCATCATAAATTCATCAAACCAAATTTTATTATCTCTACATGTATTACATGAGTTGTACGCACTCAAAAATCATTTATTTTAAAACTAGAATTTTTCTACATGTAACCTACACCAATAAAACCCAAAATCACTCATGAATCCTACGTACCCAAAGGGTTATGAATATTATTCAGATTAAAAGATTTTATAAAAACAGCCCCATAATTGGTATTCAATTTTTATAATTAAGTTACTAATTATTTTTAAGAAAACAAGTAATTAAGTGTTTAGGCGACACTTAAAACGCATAATACTAATGGAAAAGAATAGAGTATTCATGCCTGTAAAGATCGTGTTGAAAATCTGATTAGAAATCTGGATTCCTCTCGAAAAATTAGCAAAAGAGTGTTCTTGAACGATCTTGATTAAACCCCAATTAAGCCTTCAAAAACTTGTGCCAAAACTTGTGACAAAAACTTGATTTTGTTGAAGGTTGATGATTATGAGTGAGAGGAAAAATATTTGGAAGTGTTCTCTGGTGAAAAACTGGAGAAAAAGTGATTATGAGAAGTCCCCCTACGGATTAACAAGGTTATATAGTGATTAGGAGTCCTAATCCTACACAAACTCTTAAAAAAACAGCTTACAGCGCACGTTTTCTGGGAGGGTCGATCGATCTAGCCCCCCGTCGATCGATCGATCACCCCGAAAAACTGACAGTTTGCCCCAAAAATGCCATAAGGCAAAAATATTGTAAAATCAATATAAAATCCGTTTTAACTCCGATTTTAATTCCGCTTGAAGTTTTATTCTTCTAAAATCATAACCAACATATTTTACCAATAAAAATTTTAAAATTCAAAAATTTATTTTTCTCGAAAATTCCAATTAATTAATTAAAATAATAAATAAAAATACGGGGTGTTACATACTTCCCCACTAGCAAAGAATTTCCTCCTCGAAATTAGACGAAGCATACTCATCAACGAATAAATCTCGCAAAACAAAATAAGGCTCATATATGCCTACCCGTAGAATGCCATAATTGGGCACCCATACACCCAATCCTACGCGCACCTACCCCACGAACAACAAAATAATATATATTGCCTATATAAATACACATAACTATGAAAATAACGGCGTACCACATGCTCTCACAAATCCCCCACTCGATCCTATATCCGAAAGTCATCAAAATTCTAACTTCCTCAAATTAAATCTCAACATCAAAAATCGATACATACGGTACCTAGAGGCATTCTAAAATATAGGGAGAGCAAAAATACCCAACAACCCATCGTCACAAGGAAATATAATAATACCAAAAAGTCACACAACCACGCATGATTAATCAACGTAAAAAACTACGCATGATAGTCCAATTCAATTAAATCTTTAATTTAATTATCACAATTCCAACAATATCCAAATAATCTCATTTAATTATTTTAAATTGAATATACCAAGTTTTCATCATAAATTCATCAAACCAAATTTTATTATCTCTACATGTATTACATGAGTTGTAGGCACTCAAAAATCATTTATTTTAAAACTAGAATTTTTCTACATGTAACCTACACCAATAAAACCCAAAATCACTCATGAATCCTACGTACCCAAAGGGTTATGAATATTATTCAGATTAAAAGATTTTATAAAAACAACCCCATAATTGGTATTCAATTTTTATAATTAAGTTAGTAATTATTTTTAAGAAAACAAGTAATTAAGTGTTTAGGCGACACTTAAAACGCATAATACTAATGGAAAAGAATAGAGTATTCATGCCTGTAAAGATCGTGTTGAAAATCTGATTAGAAATCTGGATTCCTCTCGAAAAATTAGCAAAAGAGTGTTCTTGAACGATCTTGATTAAACCCCAATTAAGCCTTCAAAAACTTGTGCCAAAACTTGTGACAAAAACTTGATTTTGTTGAAGGTTGATGATTATGAGTGAGAGGAAAAATATTTGGAAGTGTTCTCTGGTGAAAAACTGGAGAAAAAGTGATTATGAGAAGTCCCCCTACGGATTAACAAGGTTATATAGTGATTAGGAGTCCTAATCCTACACAAACTCTTAAAAAAATAGCTTACAGCGCACGTTTTCTGGGAGGGTCGATCGATCTAGCCCCCCGTCGAACGATCGATCACCCCGAAAAACTGACAGTTTGCCCCAAAAATGCCATAAGGCAAAAATATTGTAAAATCAATATAAAATCCGTTTTAACTCCGATTTTAATTCCGCTTGAAGTTTTATTCTTCTAAAATCATAACCAACATATTTTACCAATAAAAATTTTAAAATTCAAAAATTTATTTTTCTCGAAAATTCCAATTAATTAATTAAAATAATAAATAAAAATACGGGGTGTTACATACTTCCCCACTAGCAAAGAATTTCGTCCTCGAAATTAGACGAAGCATACTCATCAACGCATAAATCTCGCAAAACAAAATAAGGCTCATATATGCCTACCCGTAGAATGCCATAATTGGGCGCCCATACACCCAATCCTACGCGCACCTACCCCACGAACAACAAAATAATATATATTGCCTATATAAATACACATAACTATGAAAATAACGGCGTACCACATGCTCTCACAAATCCCCCACTCGATCCTATATCCGAAAGTCATCAAAATTCTAACTTCCTCAAATTAAATCTCAACATAAAAAATCGATACATACGGTACCTAGAGGCAATCTAAAATATAGGGAGAGCAAAAATACCCAACAACCCATCGTCACAAGGAAATATAATAATACCAAAAAGTCACACAACCACGCATGATTAATCAACGTAAAAAAGTACGCATGATAGTCCAATTCAATTAAATCTTTAATTTAATTATCACAATTCCAACAATATCCAAATAATCTCATTTAATTATTTTAAATTAAATATACAAAGTTTTCATCATAAATTCATCAAACCAAATTTTATTATCTCTACATGTATTACATGAGTTGTACGCACTCAAAAATCATTTATTTCAAAACTAGAATTTTTCTACATGTAACCTACACCAATAAAACCCAAAATCAATCATGAATCCTACGTACCCAAAGGGTTATGAATATTATTCAGATTAAAAGATTTTATAAAAACATCCCCATAATTAGTATTCAATTTTTATAATTAAGTTACTAATTATTTTTAAGAAAACAAGTAATTAAGTGTTTAGGCGACACTTAAAACGCATAATACTAATGGAAAAGAATAGAGTATTCATGCCTGCAAAGATCGTGTTGAAAATCTGATTAGAAATCTGGATTCCTCTCGAAAAATTAGCAAAAGAATGTTCTTGAACGATCTTGATTAAACCCCAATTAAGCCTTCAAAAACTTGTGCCAAAACTTGTGACAAAAAATTGATTTTGTTGAAGGTTGATGATTATGAGTGAGAGGAAAAATATTTGGAAGTGTTCTCTGGTGAAAAACTGGAGAAAAAGTGATTATGAGAAGTCCTCCTACGGATTAACAAGTTTATATAGTGATTAGGAGTCCTAATCCTACACAAACTCTTAAAAAAACAGCTTACAGCGCACGTTTTCTGGGAGGGTCGATCGATCTACCCCCCCGTCAATCGATCGATCACCCCGGAAAACTGACAGTTTACCCCAAAAATGCCATAAGGCAAAAATATTGTAAAATCAATATAAAATCCGTTTTAACTCCGATTTTAATTCCGCTTGAAGTTTTATTCTTCTAAAATCATAACCAACATATTTTACCAATAAAAATTTTAAAATTTAAAAATTTATTTTTCTCGAAAATTCCAATTAATTAATTAAAATAATAAATAAAAATACGGGGTGTTACATACTTCCCCACTAGCAAAGAATTTCGTCCTCGAAATTAGACGAAGCATACTCATCAACGCATAAATCTCGCAAAACAAAATAAGGCTCATATATGCCTACCCGTAGAATGCCATAATTGGGCGCCCATACACCCAATCCTACGCGCACCTACCCCACGAACAACAAAATAATATATATTGCCTATATAAATACACATAACTATGAAAATAACGGCGTACCACATGCTCTCACAAATCCCCCACTCGATCCTATATCCGAAAGTCATCAAAATTCTAACTTCCTCAAATTAAATCTCAACATCAAAAATCGATACATACGGTACCTAGAGGCAATCTAAAATATAGGGAGAGCAAAAATACCCAACAACCCATCGTCACAAGGAAATATAATAATACCAAAAAGTCACACAACCACGCATGATTAATGAACGTAAAAAACTACGCATGATAGTCCAATTCAATTAAATCTTTAATTTAATTATCACAATTCCAACAATATCCAAATAATCTCATTTAATTATTTTAAATTAAATATACCAAGTTTTCATCATAAATTCATCAAACCAAATTTTATTATCTCTACATGTATTACATGAGTTGTACGCACTCAAAAATCATTTATTTTAAAACTAGAATTTTTCTACATGTAACCTACACCAATAAAACCCAAAATCACTCATGAATCCTACGTACCCAAAGGGTTATGAATATTATTCAGATTAAAAGATTTTATAAAAACAGCCCCATAATTGGTATTCAATTTTTATAATTAAGTTACTAATTATTTTTAAGAAAACAAGTAATTAAGTGTTTAGGCGACACTTAAAACGCATAATACTAATGGAAAAGAATAGAGTATTCATGCCTGTAAAGATCGTGTTGAAAATCTGATTAGAAATCTGGATTCCTCTCGAAAAATTAGCAAAAGAATGTTCTTGAACGATCTTGATTAAACCCCAATTAAGCCTTCAAAAACTTGTCCCAAAACTTGTGACAAAAACTTGATTTTGTTGAAGGTTGATGATTATGAGTGAGAGGAAAAATATTTGGAAGTGTTCTCTGGTGAAAAACTGGAGAAAAAGTGATTATGAGAAGTCCCCCTTCGGATTAACAAGGTTATATAGTGATTAGGAGTCCTAATCCTACACAAACTCTTAAAAAAACAGCTTACAGCGCATGTTTTCTGGGAGGGTCGATCGATCTAGCCCCCCGTCGATCGATCGATCACCCCGAAAAACTGATAGTTTGCCCCAAAAATGCCATAAGGCAAAAATATTGTAAAATCAATATAAAATCCGTTTTAACTCCGATTTTAATTCTGCTTGAAGTTTTATTCTTCTAAAATCATAACCAACATATTTTACCAATAAAAATTTTAAAATTCAAAAATTTATTTTTCTCGAAAATTCCAATTAATTAATTAAAATAATAAATAAAAATACGGGGTGTTACATACTTCCCCACTAGCAAAGAATTTCGTCCTCGAAATTAGACGAAGCATACTCATCAACGCATAAATCTCGCAAAACAAAATAAGGCTCATATATGCCTACCCGTAGAATGCCATAATTGGGCGCCCATACACCCAATCCTACGCGCACCTACCCCACGAACAACAAAATAATATATATTGCCTATATAAATACACATAACTATGAAAATAACGGCGTACCACATGCTCTCACAAATCCCCCACTCGATCCTATATCCGAAAGTCATCAAAATTCTAACTTCCTCAAATTAAATCTCAACATCAAAAATCGATACATACGGTACCTAGAGGCAATCTAAAATATAGGGAGAGCAAAAATACCCAACAACCCATCGTCACAAGGAAATATAATAATACCAAAAAGTCACACAACCACGCATGATTAATCAACGTAAAAAACTACGCATGATAGTCCAATTCAATTAAATCTTTAATTTAATTATCACAATTCCAACAATATCCAAATAATCTCATTTAATTATTTTAAATTAAATATACAAAGTTTTCATCATAAATTCATCAAACCAAATTTTATTATCTCTACATGTATTACATGAGTTGTACGCACTCAAAAATCATTTATTTCAAAACTAGAATTTTTCTACATGTAACCTACACCAATAAAACCCAAAATCACTCATGAATCCTACGTACCCAAAGGGTTATGAATATTATTCAGATTTAAAGATTTTATAAAAACAGCCCCATAATTAGTATTCAATTTTTATAATTAAGTTACTAATTATTTTTAAGAAAACAAGTAATTAAGTGTTTAGGCGACACTTAAAACGCATAATACTAATGGAAAAGAATAGAGTATTCATGCCTGTAAAGATCGTGTTGAAAATCTGATTAGAAATCTGGATTCCTCTCGAAAAATTAGCAAAAGAATGTTCTTGAACGATCTTGATCAAACCCCAATTAAGCCTTCAAAAACTTGTGCCAAAACTTGTGACAAAAACTTGATTTTGTTGAAGGTTGATGATTATGAGTGAGAGGAAAAATATTTGGAAGTGTTCTCTGGTGAAAAACTGGAGAAAAAGTGATTATAAGAAGTCCCCCTACGGATTAACAAGGTTATATAGTGATTAGGAGTCCTAATCCTACACAAACTCTTAAAAAAACAGCTTACAGCGCACGTTTTCTGGGAGGGTCGATCGATCTACCCCCCCGTCGATCGATCGATCACCCCGGAAAACTGACAGTTTACCCCAAAAATGCCATAAGGCAAAAATATTGTAAAATCCATATAAAATTCGTTTTAACTCCGATTTTAATTCCGCTTGAAGTTTTATTCTTCTAAAATCATAACCAACATATTTTACCAATAAAAATTTTAAAATTCAAAAATTTATTTTTCTCGAAAATTCCAATTAATTAATTAAAATAATAAATAAAAATACGGGGTGTTACATACTTCCCCACTAGCAAAGAATTTCGTCCTCGAAATTAGACGAAGCATACTCATCAACGCATAAATCTCGCAAAACAAAATAAGGCTCATATATGCCTACCCGTAGAATGCCATAATTGGGCGCCCATACACCCAATCCTACGCGCACCTACCCCACGAACAACAAAATAATATATATTGCCTATATAAATACACATAACTATGAAAATAACGGCGTACCACATGCTCTCACAAATCCCCCACTCGATCCTATATCCGAAAGTCATCAAAATTCTAACTTCCTCAAATTAAATCTCAACATCAAAAATCGATACATACGGTACCTAGAGGCAATCTAAAATATAGGGAGAGCAAAAATACCCAACAACCCATCGTCACAAGGAAATATAATAATACCAAAAAGTCACACAACCACGCATGATTAATCAACGTAAAAAACTACGCATGATAGTCCAATTCAATTAAATCTTTAATTTAATTATCACAATTCCAACAATATCCAAATAATCTCATTTAATTATTTTAAATTAAATATACCAAGTTTTCATCATAAATTCATCAAACCAAATTTTATTATCTCTACATGTATTACATGAGTTGTACGCACTCAAAAATCATTTATTTTAAAACTAGAATTTTTCTACATGTAACCTACACCAATAAAACCCAAAATCACTCATGAATCCTACGTACCCAAAGGGTTATGAATATTATTCAGATTAAAAGATTTTATAAAAACAGCCCCATAATTGGTATTCAATTTTTATAATTAAGTTACTAATTATTTTTAAGAAAACAAGTAATTAAGTGTTTAGGCGACACTTAAAACGCATAATACTAATGGAAAAGAATAGAGTATTCATGCCTGTAAAGATCGTGTTGAAAATCTGATTAGAAATCTGGATTCCTCTCGAAAAATTAGTAAAAGAGTGTTCTTGAACGATCTTGATTAAACCCCAATTAAGCCTTCAAAAACTTGTGCCAAAACTTGTGACAAAAACTTGATTTTGTTGAAGGTTGATGATTATGAGTGAGAGGAAAAATATTTGGAAGTGTTCTCTGGTGAAAAACTGGAGAAAAAGTGATTATGAGAAGTCCCCCTACGGATTAACAAGTTTATATAGTGATTAGGAGTCCTAATCCTACACAAACTCTTAAAAAAACAGCTTACAGCGCACGTTTTCTGGGAGGGTCGATCGATCTACCCCCCCGTCGATCGATCGATCACCCCGGAAAACTGACAGTTTACCCCAAAAATGCCATAAGGCAAAAATATTGTAAAATCAATATAAAATCCGTTTTAACTCCGATTTTAATTCCGCTTGAAGTTTTATTCTTCTAAAATCATAACCACCATATTTTACCAATAAAAATTTTAAAATTCAAAAATTTATTTTTCTCGAAAATTCGAATTAATTAATTAAAATAATAAATAAAAATACGGGGTGTTACATACTTCCCCACTAGCAAAGAATTTCGTCCTCGAAATTAGACGAAGCATACTCATCAACGCATAAATCTCGCAAAACAAAATAAGGCTCATATATGCCTACCCGTAGAATGCCATAATTGGGCGCCCATACACCCAATCCTACGCGCACCTACCCCACGAACAACAAAATAATATATATTGCCTATATAAATACACATAACTATGAAAATAACGGCGTACCACATGCTCTCACAAATCCCCCACTCGATCCTATATCCGAAAGTCATCAAAATTCTAACTTCCTCAAATTAAATCTCAACATCAAAAATCGATACATACGGTACCTAGAGGCAATCTAAAATATAGGGAGAGCAAAAATACCCAACAACCCATCGTCACAAGGAAATATAATAATACCAAAAAGTCACACAACCACGCATGATTAATCAACGTAAAAAACTACGCATGATAGTCCAATTCAATTAAATCTTTAATTTAATTATCACAATTCCAACAATATCCAAATAATCTCATTTAATTATTTTAAATTAAATATACCAAGTTTTCATCATAAATTCATCAAACCAAATTTTATTATCTCTACATGTATTACATGAGTTGTACGCACTCAAAAATCATTTATTTTAAAACTAGAATTTTTCTACATGTAACCTACACCAATAAAACCCAAAATCACTCATGAATCCTACGTACCCAAAGGGTTATGAATATTATTCAGATTAAAAGATTTTATAAAAACAGCCCCATAATTGGTATTCAATTTTTATAATTAAGTTACTAATTATTTTTAAGAAAACAAGTAATTAAGTGTTTAGGCGACACTTAAAACGCATAATACTAATGGAAAAGAATAGAGTATTCATGCCTGTAAAGATCGTTTTGAAAATCTGATTAGAAATCTGGATTCCTCTCGAAAAATTAGCAAAAGAGTGTTCTTGAACGATCTTGATTAAACCCCAATTAAGCCTTCAAAAACTTGTGCCAAAACTTGTGACAAAAACTTGATTTTGTTGAAGGTTGATGATTATGAGTGAGAGGAAAAATATTTGGAAGTGTTCTCTGGTGAAAAACTGGAGAAAAAGTGATTATGAGAAGTCCCCCTACGGATTAACAAGGTTATATAGTGATTAGGAGTCCTAATCCTACACAAACTCTTAAAAAAACAGCTTACAGCGCACGTTTTCTGGGAGGGTCGATCGATCTAGCCCCCCGTCGATCGATCGATCACCCCGAAAAACTGACAGTTTGCCCCAAAAATGCCATAAGGCAAAAATATTGTAAAATCAATATAAAATCCGTTTTAACTCCGATTTTAATTCTGCTTGAAGTTTTATTCTTCTAAAATCATAACCAACATATTTTACCAATAAAAATTTTAAAATTCAAAAATTTATTTTTCTCGAAAATTCCAATTAATTAATTAAAATAATAAATAAAAATACGGGGTGTTACATACTTCCCCACTAGCAAAGAATTTCGTCCTCGAAATTAGACGAAGCATACTCATCAACGCATAAATCTCGCAAAACAAAATAAGGCTCATATATGCCTACCCGTAGAATGCCATAATTGGGCGCCCATACACCCAATCCTACGCGCACCTACCCCACGAACAACAAAATAATATATATTGCCTATATAAATACACATAACTATGAAAATAACGGCGTACCACATGCTCTCACAAATCCCCCACTCGATCCTATATCCGAAAGTCATCAAAATTCTAACTTCCTCAAATTAAATCTCAACATAAAAAATCGATACATACGGTACCTAGAGGCAATCTAAAATATAGGGAGAGCAAAAATACCCAACAACCCATCGTCACAAGGAAATATAATAATACCAAAAAGTCACACAACCACGCATGATTAATCAACGTAAAAAACTACGCATGATAGTCCAATTCAATTAAATCTTTAATTTAATTATCACAATTCCAACAATATCCAAATAATCTCGTTTAATTATTTTAAATTAAATATACCAAGTTTTCATCATAAATTCATCAAACCAAATTTTATTATCTCTACATGTATTACATGAGTTGTATGCACTCAAAAATCATTTATTTTAAAACTAGAATTTTTCTACATGTAACCTACACCAATAAAACCCAAAATCACTCATGAATCCTACGTACCCAAAGGGTTATGAATATTATTCAGATTAAAAGATTTTATAAAAACAGCCCCATAATTAGTATTCAATTTTTATAATTAAGTTACTAATTATTTTTAAGAAAACAAGTAATTAAGTGTTTAGGCGACACTTAAAACGCATAATACTAATGGAAAAGAATAGAGTATTCATGCCTGTAAAGATCGTGTTGAAAATCTGATTAGAAATCTGGATTCCTCTCGAAAAATTAGCAAAAGAATGTTCTTGAACGATCTTGATTAAACCCCAATTAAGCCTTCAAAAACTTGTGCCAAAAACTTGATTTTGTTGAAGGTTGATGATTATGAGTGAGAGGAAAAATATTTGGAAGTGTTCTCTGGTGAAAAACTGGAGAAAATGTGATTATGAGAAGTCCCCCTACGGATTAACAAGGTTATATAGTGATTAGGAGTCCTAATCCTACACAAACTCTTAAAAAAACAGCTTACAGCGCACGTTTTCTGGGTGGGTCGATCGATCTAACCCCCCGTCGATCGATCGATCACCCCGGAAAACTGACAGTTTGCCCCAAAAATGCCATAAGGCAAAAATATTGTAAAATCAATATAAAATCCGTTTTAACTCCGATTTTAATTCCGCTTGAAGTTTTATTCTTCTAAAATCATATCCAACATATTTTGCCAATAAAAATTTTAAAATTCAAAAATTTATTTTTCTCGAAAATTCCAATTAATTAATTAAAATAATAAATAAAAATACGGGGTGTTACATACTTCCCCACTAGCAAAGAATTTCGTCCTCGAAATTAGACGAAGCATACTCATCAACGCATAAATCTCGCAAAACAAAATAAGGCTCATATATGCCTACCCGTAGAATGCCATAATTGGGCGCCCATACACCCAATCCTACGCGCACCTACCCCACGAACAACAAAATAATATATATTGCCTATATAAATACACATAATTATGAAAATAACGGCGTACCACATGCTCTCACAAATCCCCCACTCGATCCTATATCCGAAAGTCATCAAAATTCTAACTTCCTCAAATTAAATCTCAACATCAAAAATCGATACATACGGTACCTAGAGGCATTCTAAAATATAGGGAGAGCAAAAATACCCAACAACCCATCGTCACAAGGAAATATAATAATACCAAAAAGTCACCCAACCACGCATGATTAATCAACGTAAAAAACTACGCATGATAGTCCAATTCAATTAAATCTTTAATTTAATTATCACAATTCCAACAATATCCAAATAATCTCATTTAATTATTTTAAATTAAATATACCAAGTTTTCATCATAAATTCATCAAACCAAATTTTATTATCTCTACATGTTTTACATGAGTTGTACGCACTCAAAAATCATTTATTTTAAAACTAGAATTTTTCTACATGTAACCTACACCAATAAAACCCAAAATCACTCATGAATCCTACGTACCCAAAGGGTTATGAATATTATTCTGATTAAAAGATTTTATAAAAACAACCCCATAATTGGTATTCAATTTTTATAATTAAGTTACTAATTAGTTTTAAGAAAACAAGTAATTAAGTGTTTAGGCGACACTCAAAACGCATAATACTAATGGAAAAGAATAGAGTATTCATGCCTGTAAAGATCGTGTTGAAAATCTGATTAGAAATCTGGATTCCTCTCGAAAAATTAGCAAAAGAATGTTCTTGAACGATCTTGATTAAACCCCAATTAAGCCTTCAAAAACTTGTGCCAAAACTTGTGACAAAAACTTGATTTTGTTGAAGGTTGATGATTATGAGTGAGAGGAAAAATATTTGGAAGTGTTCTCTGGTGAAAAACTGGAGAAAAAGTGATTATGAGAAGTCCCCCTACGGATTAACAAGGTTATATAGTGATTAGGAGTCCTAATCCTACACAAACTCTTAAAAAAACAGCTTACAGCGCAAGTTTTCTGGGAGGGTCGATCGATCTAGCCCCCCGTCGATCTATCGATCACCCCGAAAAACTGACAGTTTGCCCCAAAAATGTCATAAGGCAAAAATATTGTAAAATCAATATAAAATCCGTTTTAACTCCGATTTTAATTCCGCTTGAAGTTTTATTCTTCTAAAATCATAACCAACATATTTTACCAATAAAAATTTTAAAATTCAAAAATTTATTTTTCTCGAAAATTCCAATTAATTAATTAAAATAATAAATAAAAATACGGGGTGTTACATACTTCCCCACTAGCAAAGAATTTCGTCCTCGAAATTAGACGAAGCATACTCATCAACGCATAAATCTCGCAAAAGAAAATAAGGCTCATATATGCCTACCCGTAAAATGCCATAATTGGGCGCCCATACACCCAATCCTATGCGCACCTACCCCACGAACAACAAAATAATATATATTGCCTATATAAATACACATAACTATGAAAATAATGGCGTACCACATGCTCTCACAAATCCCCCACTCGATCCTATATCCGAAAGTCATCAAAATTCTAACTTATTCAAATTAAATCTCAACATAAAAAATCGATACATACGGTACCTAGAGGCAATCTAAAATATAGGGAGAGCAAAAATACCCAACAACCCATCGTCACAAGGAAATATAATAATACCAAAAAGTCACCCAACCACGCATGATTAATCAACGTAAAAAACTACGCATGATAGTCCAATTCAATTAAATCTTTAATTTAATTATCACAATTCCAACAATATCCAAATAATCTCATTTAATTATTTTAAATTAAATATACAAAGTTTTCATCATAAATTCATCAAACCAAATTTTATTATCTCTACATGTTTTACATGAGTTGTACGCACTCAAAAATCATTTATTTCAAAACTAGAATTTTTCTACATGTAACCTACACCAATAAAACCCAAAATCACTCATGAATCCTACGTACCCAAAGGGTTATGAATATTATTCTGATTAAAAGATTTTATAAAAACAACCCCATAATTGGTATTCAATTTTTATAATTAAGTTACTAATTAGTTTTAAGAAAACAAGTAATTAAGTGTTTAGGCGACACTCAAAACGCATAATACTAATGGAAAAGAATAGAGTATTCATGCCTGTAAAGATCGTGTTGAAAATCTGATTAGAAATCTGGATTCCTCTCGAAAAATTAGCAAAAGAATGTTCTTGAACGATCTTGATTAAACCCCAATTAAGCCTTCAAAAACTTGTGCCAAAACTTGTGACAAAAACTTGATTTTGTTGAAGGTTGATGATTATGGGTGAGAGGAAAAATATTTGGAAGTGTTCTCTGGTTAAAAACTGGAGAAAAAGTGATTATGAGAAGTCCCCCTACGGATTAACAAGGTTATATAGTGATTAGGAGTCCTAATCCTACACAAACTCTTAAAAAAACAGCTTACAGCGCACGTTTTCTGGGAGGGTCGATCGATCTACCCCCCCGTCGATCGATCGATCACCCCGGAAAACTGACAGTTTGCCCCAAAAATGCCATAAGGCAAAAATATTGTAAAATCAATATAAAATCCGTTTTAACTCCGATTTTAATTCCGCTTGAAGTTTTATTCTTCTAAAATCATAACCAACATATTTTACCAATAAAAATTTTAAAATTCAAAAATTTATTTTCTCGAAAATTCCAATTAATTAATTAAAATAATAAATAAAAATACGGGGTGTTACAGTTCAATGTTTAATAATTTTGGTTAATGACTTGTTGCAAAAAATAGTAGGGTCATTCGAAGAAAAGTTCCTCGACAATTTTATAATTAATATATTGTCCAAACTTTTTAATTTTGTTCCAAAAGATCCCTCGGCGCATAAAACAGTTACAAACGTTTTTTTATCTTATCCTAAACTTTAAGAAATAATTATCAAAAAAGTAAATAGGGGAGTTTTTGCAAAATTAAAAAATAAGGTGGACTAAATGTAAAATATACTTAGCTCCTAGCGACTAAACATTAATTGTCCCAGTTGACTTAAAATAGTTAAGTTAAATGTAAAATATCTAGTTTTTGACGTAATGTAAAATGTTATGCTTAATGTATAGTATTTAGAGGTTTATAAATGTAGGGTCAATTCATTTAGTGCTTAGTACTTGAATTTTTGTTAAGATTTTTAGTTCCTAATATGTAATTGTGCAGTATCTCTTTTGTGTCCTTCAATAATCGAGTTTCTTTTGAGTCAAACCTGTCATATTTGGGTTTCTTTCGAGTTAGACTCGTTAATTTTAACATGTTAAATGATTTTTTGCCTGAGTTGTGAAAAAAAAATTCAATCTTACAGTTTTGATCGTCCTGAATTAAAATCCTAGATCCGTCATTGTGTGTGTATCAGCCTTGATGTTCAGTGTTCTAGATTTCAATTAATTTTAGTGTGTGATGTTTTAGATTGCAATTAATTTCAATGTGTATTGTGTGTTTGCGTATCAGGGTGGGATTATGAGTTGATTTTTTTTGGATTACCTAGAAATGTTTAAATAACATTTGGTTATTAGTTCGTACTTGGTTAAATTTCCCTCATTTGATTCTCATTTGAAACGGGGTTATTGCATGTTTGTGGTAATATATTATCAAATCATGTGGTGTTCTTTATGAAATTCCTGTTTTTTAAAATATGATTAAACAAGTGTTTGTTAATAAAATCATTATATGGATTCTAGAATATTTTTATACACTCAATGACAATTGTGTTTTTTGATCCAGTGTTTTTGTGATTAGACATTTGGACCGGTGATTTCATCTTTTTAACATTTTTAGCAAAGATGAGATAAATGACATACAATTTATGTTAGATTATATAAAAGTGTGATGTATATATCCCCTACTCTTTATTGTTTAACAAAGTGTGATATCAATCTAACTACATCCCGTATTGTATTGTAATTGATCATTCATTAAGAATTGCTATAAATTAATTGATTCATTAATGTGTTTCCATGATTAAAGGAGACATTTGATTTCGGGCAGATGAAACTTATTCGAAAAGTTTACAACGATTTTAGTACCATATGATGGTCAGTTCATTTTCTTTAGCTCCAACTTTATGTTAGTGTTTGCTTGTCTCAGTGATTTCAGTATCATAGGGTGCGTTATGATATGTTAGTTTGCTTTTGAAGTTTGATTGTCTTGTTTTAGTACGTATATCATATACTCACTAATGCCTCACTTGTGTGCTTTTATTAATTTTTAGCATTGCATGTCCCATGCTTATACTATGTGCTTTCATTAATTGCTTCATTATATTATAGGTATATAATCGCTATTGGTTGTTACTGTTATGTATAATATGTATAACAGTTGTTGTTATACATATTATATATAACATCATATTATATATAACATTATAGTATAATATGTATAATAATTTTGTGAATTGAAGTTCTTCAATGTTTAAAATTGGTTTTGGTTGTATAGTGTTTGGGTGGTGTGTTAGTGTTCTTGAGTTGGTTAGTTATGGATGATTGAGTCTTATTACTATTAGGAGTTGGTGTCTTTGGTAGTTGTTGTGATAGTTTTAGAGGGATATTATACTTTCTACGATATTTTCTAATGATGTGAATGTATTATGTTGTATAATATTGCATTATTTTTAACAATTACATATCTTTTATTGCTTATATCTCACTCGTGGTGGTTTACATACTTAAACCAGAATGGATAGGTTTTGGATGAGCAAGGACAGATTATCAAAAGAATACATAAAAGGTGTTGATAATTTTCTTGGGGTTGCTCAAAATGCCTCCTTGGATGAGAACTTCATACGATGCCCTTGTAATCAATGTGAGAATAGATTAAAAATGGGTGTTAAACAAATCAGACAACATTTGTATAGTTCGGGTATCAATCCGAATTATACTGTATGGAAATGGCACGGAGAGGAGGAACATCGTGAAACACTTTCGGATGTTAATACAGGCGATCCTATTTGTGACGATCTTAATATGGATATCATGGAGGATGTTGAAGAATTGATTGACATGGTGGAGGCTATAAAAGAAGACTTCATAGGAAATGCAAAATTTTTTCAGACGTTGCTTTTAGATGCGGAGAAGCCATTGTATGAAAGATGTAAAAAGTATACAAAGTTATCCGCTATCGTCAAGCTATTCAATCTTAAAGCGAAGAGTGGGATGTCCGATAAATGCTTTTCAAATATGTTGTCAATCATTGCCGACATGCTTCCAGATGATAATGTATTGCGTTCATCCAATAATGAGGCAAAACGTTGCTTATTGGTATTCGGAATGGACTTTCAGAAGATACACGCATGCCCTAATGACTGTATACTCTATAGAAAAGAGTATAAAGAATCTGTTGAATGCCCCACTTGTGGAACATCCAGGTTCAAACAGAAGAAGAATTTGAAAGAACAAAAAAGGGAAGAGGGGAAACAAGGTGTTCCTGTGAAAGTGTTATGGTACTTTTCACCCATTCCGAGATTCAAAAGATGGTTTCAATCTAAAGAGACAGCTAAGTCTCTGACATGGCATGCAGATGATAGAATTGTTGATGGTTTGTTGCGTCACCCAGCAGACTCACGAACTTGGAAATTAGTTGATGAAAAGTGCCCCAATTTTGCAGCAGAACCAAGAAATCTTCTATTAGCACTATCATCAGACGTAATTAATCCTCATAGTTCCCTTAGTAGTAGGTACAGTTGTTGGTCGGTCATGTTGAACACATATAACTTTGAACCATAATTGTGTATGAAAAGAAAGTTTACAATATTGACTATGTTGATATCGGGTCCAAAACAACCGGGAAATAATATAGATGTTTATTTGGCTCCATTAATAGAAGATCTGAATACCTTGTGGCATGAAGGAGTTAAAGCCTACGACGCCTTTCGACAAGAATCTTTTACTTTGAGGGCAATACTATTGTGGACAATTAATGATTTTCCAGCCTATGGATATTTATCTGGAAGTGTTGTTCAAGGCTATAATGCTTGTCCAATATGTAGTGAAAAAACGTATTCCATCATATTACAACACTGTGGCAAGTGCGTTTATATGGGACATAGGAGATACCTTCCACAAAACCATCCATTTCGAAGCCAAAAAAAGGCTTTTAATGGTGAGCAAGAGTTCCAAGCCTCCCCTGAACCTTTAAGCGGCGAACAAATATTGATAAAAGTTGGGAGACTTAAGGTTGCATGGGGAAAGAAGGCAAAAAAGGTGAGGGAGGTTAATTTGAAGAAATCAATAAAGCGTAAGAGACCGAGGAGGGTAACTAATGGGGTTGAAAAAGGCGGTCCTAGTAACAATAGGGTTAAAATTTTTTGGAAGAAGAAATTGATATTTTTTTAACTTCCTTATTGGAAGGATTTTCCTATTCGACATAACTTAGATGTCATGCACATTGAAAAGAATGTCTGTGATAGTATCATTGGAACCTTGCTTAATATTCCAGGAAAAACAAAAGATGGGGTGAAGTGTCGCCTCGACCTTGAAAAAATGGTCTTAAGAAGTGAGTTAGCACCGCAGGTTAATGAAAAAAGGACATACCTACCGCCAGCATGTTATACGTTATCGAGAGAGGAAAGAAAAATGTTCTGCCAAACTTTGCATGACCTTAAGATCCCGAATGGGTACTGTTCTAATTTTAGAAGCCATATCTCTATGGAAGATTTGAAATTGTATGGCTTGAAGTCTCATGATTGCCATATTCTAATGCAACAACTTCTTCCAATTGCAATTCGATCGGTGTTGCCAAAACATGTGAGATATGCGATCATAAGACTATGTTTTTCTTCAATGCCCTTTGTGCCAAAGTAGTGGACTTGCAAAAACTAAAAGAAAGTCAGAATGAAATTGTGATCACATTGTGTTTGCTGGAAAAATACTTGTCACCATCCTTCTTTGACATTATGGTGCATTTAATGGTGCATCTTGTGAGGGAGGTCGAACTTTGCGGTCCTGTTTTCTTTCGATGGATGTACCCAATTGAAAGGTTAGGTCAATTTACTTTACTATCATGTATTAATATAATTAAATAAGTGTATCTATTTAGTTTTCTTTTTAATGTGTTAGGTACATGAAAGTATTAAAAGTTTATGTGAGAAATCGTAATCGCCCAGAAGGTTGTATTCCTCAATGTTACATAGCAGAAGAAGCTATTGAGTTTTGTTCTGAGTTCTTATCAGAATTATATTCAATTGGAATTCCGGTGAGGAAGGATGATGATAAACCGATAGGAGGTTCAGATGTCGTTGAAGTTGATCGCATGTCCTTGGAGCAGGCACATCTTCATGTGTTACATAACACGAATGATGTTCAACCTTATATAGAGTATGACTTTCCTAACTTCCCATTAATATGAAGTTAGTTCCTCACATACTTCTCTCTCTATATATTAATAACTAATGTTGCGTTACTCATTAATACCATGTTAGGGAGCATGAACAGTACTTGAAAGAAACCCATCCTCGAAAAGGGAAAAATAAGAAGTGGCTTGAAGAGGAGCACAACCGCACGTTTATCCATTAGTTAAGTAAAAGGGTATGATTTAGGGACATGTTGACTTAACCACCACTTTAATTTTCATTAGATTTTACCCATTTTTTAGTTTTCTTTTAAACAATGCCACTATTTTTTTATTTATTAGTTGCAAATCTTAGTGAAAAACAATTTCGAAGTCTAATACCAACTACTGGAAAATAGTGGTAGAGTGTAAAGTAAAACTAAATAGTTGGTGAGGTCTAATATTAAAAACTAAAGTGGGAATAAAGACGAAATATCCCCTTACTTTAATATCTTAATTTGAATTTTGTTTTGTAAGTAACTAAAATTCTTATATTAATAGGTTGCTCTCGAAGAAGAACTCCCAAACAATAATATCTCAGATGACTTAAAATGGATTGCTCGTGGACCTCGCCGAGACGTCATTAAAGTTCACGGATATGTCATTAACGGTGTTCGTTACCTAACAAAGGATCGTGATGATGCACGAGTAACCCAAAACAGTGGAGTGAGCCTAGTTGCTAAGACGTTGTAGATAGCTAGTGTAAAGGACAACAATCATGTTCGTACTAATATGATTTTCTACGGTGTCATAAGGGAGATATGGATAGTTGACTATTTTTCAATTCAGATTCCTTTATTCAAGTGTGATTGGGTTGACAACAAAAACATAATTAACATAGACGAGCTTGGTTTTACATCTGTCGATCTTGATAGAGTTGGTCATAAATTCGATTCTTTCATTTTAGCCTCTCAAGCGAAACACGTTTTCTATGTTCCGGACCAAATGAATCCTAAATATTCAATTGTATTGTCAACTCCTCAAAGGGATTACTATGATAAAGATGATGACGATGATCTCAATGATGGATGTCTCGGGGATGATATTTGCATTATAGTTTTGCCAACTATTGAATCCTTTGACGTGGTTGAGGAATCTTCCACAATTTTTATGCGTGAAGATTGTGAGGGGACATGGATAGATAATACACCAACATAATTGTGTTAGACGATGTTATGATGCTTAATGTTTGAATTGTTCTTTATTATTAGTTATAGTTGCTTAAAATGTTAGCTTGTTTGGTGACGTTGTCCAACTTTTTAGTTTTTTGTGTGGAACCTACAACAGTTGATTATTGGAAATTGAATGTATGGAATATGGGCTATGTGACATTTGTTCCAGACTATGGATTATTATTTTCTGCTTAATATTTTGACAATTGTGCTCTTGTACATTTTAATTAACATAGGATAAAATGGTGAATTTTAATTTATGGTACATTTCAATAATTGTATTGTTTGAGTATTTACGACTTGTATTGATGACATCTATATTATTGCTCTTTTTTGTGTTTCAATAGTTCAGCTTTAACTTGAAATGGAAGACATTGATCTCAAACCCGTGGAGAAAGCTTCACAATATAATAGTAAAGGTAGAGGTGCGGCGAAGCTAAAGCGATTGACTAAAATAAAGAGCAGTGAAGAACGGGTAAGAGTTTTATATAATGATCTTGGGCAACTAATAAGTACTAGCAAAAAAGAATTATCAAGTTATAGGGGTTTGATGGTGAAGTGCTTTGTGCTGATAACTTATCCAAGTTGGCCTAAAGTTCCAATCAAATTGAAGAGTGATTTGTGGGAGGCAATATATATATATATATATATATATATATATATATATATATATATATATATATATATATATATATATATATATATATATACAGGTATATATATATTATATATATAGCTGTTATATATATTTGTGGGGATCATGATTATTCACGGATCCAACTCTCATTCATTCCTACAAAACAGTTCATGGACTGATTTTTAATACACTGTGGCCAGTCTAAAATTTCAAAAAATAAACAAACAAAAACAAAATATAAGCATGCATCTTGAATAAAATGCATCTCAGAAGCATACATATTTTGATGAAAGAGTGTTTATAAAGGAGAAACTTACCAGATATGTACAAACCATAAAATAGATTTCATTTTACGAACAATTAAATATTTAGATAGTATGGTTTCCTATCAAAAGTTGATTGTATGATCAGGTGAAGAAACCAATTCGGTTAGGTTAGACAGTTCGAAAAGTATGCCAGATTAACGAAGAAAAAGAGAAACATTTTAAATTCATTTTTGGCATTGTAGGTATATTTGCATTGTCCATTGGTAACATACACCCCCTAACAGCTCCACCAAAAACTGTCTTCACCCTCCGCCCCCCCCCCCCCCCCCCCCGTAACAAACAAGACAACGAGTGATTTTTTACCAAGCTATCCTCGAACTTCGCAACTTGTTTATCCCGCAAAATCATAACTCCCCTCCACGGATGAACCACATAAGTAAAATGTACACCACTAACATGCCCCCCCTCACACAAAAAAAAAAAAATTGGGTCACCACCTTACTCATCCTACTAATCTTGGTCTCTTGCAAACACAAGACATATGATCTCCATAAAGAAATCTCCCTCCTAACAATAGTATGATTGTCAAGGTCATTTAACTCCATGACATTCCACAAAATAATTGTAATACCCCGTACTTCAATTACTAATAGTGGCAGTAAAGAAAACCATATTGAAGTTATCCAAAAGTCTCCATTAAATTATGAAGAAGATGAAAAAGAAACATAAGACTATGAAATCCCAAAAGACCAAGCATATGATAAAGTTCAACATACGGAATACTCATCAGAAAAAACTTTAAAAGTAGATCAATATAACTTTATCCAAAAGGTTCAGATCGCCCCAAGTATGATACAAATTTAGCAGGTCAAAAAGGCTACCATTCAGATAAAGAGGATAGAAATTATGCAGTGCTTATGATTAAAGAATTATAAAACTTTGCTTCTTGGATTGATCTCAAAAAGAACAAGTACAAAGATAAAAAAGGCTGAAAATCAAAAACTGTCCAAAGACGATATTACAGATGCAGAACCAACTAATGCTCCCAAAGTAGGTCCGATTTATAAACAAATTCCATATGATCCTTTATTTAGAAGATTCACAAGATCTTTAGGAAAAAAAAAAACTCAAAATCAACTTAATTTTCCTAAATGATAAATTTCATAGGCTGGAATGTTAGAGCTGTGGAAAATAATGCTACAAATAGAAGAATAAAAAAGATTAATTAGAAAATATCAACTTCCTTCTATTTCCCTAATAGAACCAAAAGTTAATTTTGACACATTAATAAATTACTAGCTAAGATGACAATTCACTAATAGTTTAAGAAATCTACCCAATAAGATTTTCTTCTTATGAAAATCTGATTTGAAAGTTAAATTGATTCATGACTCAGAGAAAATGATGCTTCTTATGGAAAGATTTAGAACATCTTACAAGTGATTCTACTAACCAATATTGGCTAGTAATTGGATACTTTATTATTGTCTCAAATGATGAAGAAAAACTGGGAGGCAATCCTTTAGAATTTCATGCTATGGAAGATTTTAAAAACATGATATCTAATTGTGCATTAATTGAATTAGGTTGTTCTGGATTCAGTTTTACCTAGACAAACATTAAGATAAATGTCACTATCTTCAGTAGACTTGATAGAGGTTTAGCTAACCAAAATTGGCTTATGCAATTTCCCCAGTCTAATATCACTCACCTTCACAGATTATGCTCTCATCATAGCCCCTTATTACTTACTATAAAAAGCAACATAGATCATTATACTAAACCTTTAAATTTTTTATCAATGTAGTGTATAAATTCTAATGTTGAAGATATCATTGAAGATTATTGGTCTATCAATATCCAAGATCCTCCTATGACTAAATTTACATTAAAGCTTAAACACTAAAAATCAAAATAGGGAATTTGGAACAGAGAAACCTTCAAAAATATTTTTCAATCAGTTAAAGATCTAGAAAATTTAGTGCTTATTAGGTAAATTGAATTTGATCTAAATACAAATGAAAACACTAGAGGTGAAATGTATAAAACTATGGATAATTTTCAGAAGTTATGGACTACAGTGGGAAAGGTCCACTAAAGAAATCCGCAATATATTTCAAGCACATTTTCAGAAGTTATGGACTGCAGATTTTATAACTATGGATAATTTTTTTCTTGAAGTGATTAACAAAGAAATTTTTGATGACATGAACAAAATTCTCTCTGAATAAACTTCTGAAAATGAAATTTTCTTTGCAATTAAAGATATGGATCGTTCTAGTTCTCCTGGTCCAGATGGCTTTGGAGTGGAATTCTATATTAAGTTTTGGGGTATTATTAAACATGATCTTATTAATGCAATACATTATTTTTTTGCTAGAGCTGAGATACATAAAAGTTGGACATCTACTTCTATTGATCTTATCCTTAAAATAAATTAACCCATCCTCATGTAATCTCTTTAGGCCTATAAGTCTAATTTCTCTAACGAAATTTTCTCTAAAATCCTAAATGAGATTATTTCTACCATTCTTCCTTCATTATTTCACAAATCAAAGTGGTTTTGTAAAAGGGAGAAGCATCTAAGGGAATATTCTTCTAGCTCAAGAAATGATGCAATACTTAGGGAAAAAAAGTATTTGGTAACAATGTGATAATGAACCTGGATATGTGAAATCCTTATAAAATTAGGTTTTAGTGAACATTTTATATTGTTTTGTTTTGTGATCTGTATAGAAATGTTTTCACATTACGACCCTTTGTTTGTGAAATGAATATGCGATGAATAGAAAAAGTGTGGTTAGTTACTTAATTTGTATGCTTTAAGGTCCGTTTTATCTGTTTGTGCATTCCAAATATGATTCTTTTATGTTTTTAGGGTGTTCGCAGAGACAATTTCAAAAAGTATGCAGGTGCCCTATTTTTGTATCCATATATGTTATGCCGAAACTGTTCCAATTAGGATTGTGGATATGTAATGCTCATAGTTTACTTTATGTTGTTAGGTTGGATAACATTCATAGAGTTGTCCTTTTGATAGAATATGTTTTTCTATAAGATTCGATAACTTGTGTATTGGACAAAAAACATGATAATGTTACTGGAAAATACCTATAATCATGGTAATTTACTGATCTTTCATTTCTATAGGTGTATGTTTTAAACTTCTTGCATTCCTATAGGTGTATGTTATGGATGTGTACAAAGAATTCTCCGTTCACATTTGTAATTTAGAATTAGATTTCATTAGGCTCAATTGCTACTAAAATAATGGTTCGGATTGTAGTTGTGCATTAATTTCATATTGTAGGCAAATCACATTTTTAGTCTTTAAGGTCACCTGTGTTTAATGTTTAGTGTCAATGCATTTACCTTATGAATATTGATATTGGACATATATTTTTTGCTCCACATTACTCCATTTGTTATGATGTTCAAATTTGTATATTGTTTAAGTTAGTGGTTCTATGATGATTTCTTCAACTTCACATCATATTCATTTATTCTGATATTTGTTTTTCATACAATATGACATTTACAATTTTTTTGTTATAACTTATTTTTTTGCAGTACTGTTTGCACTCTCTAATTCCTCGCTTTATTCTATTCTGAAAAATGAACAGATAAATGGTCTATACTATTTTATTTACTTCATTCATGTTTGTTTTCACTCTTATTAGGTGTGCCCGTGCTGATTCAATAGGCCATTTATATGTTCTGACCATTTCGGTTAACCATCTGTATTGACCATTTCTCTTTTCTATTTTATATTAACCAACTGTTAACCATTACGATAGTGGAGCACTTCCAAGACTCATCAAAACTTATATATTGGGCACTTGGAATCGGAGAAGGTACAATACTTTCGACTTGCTTAGAAGACGAATTCAATCGAACTTGGATTCCATATCATCGATGATTTAATTATCCCTAAAAATGATGATCCCATATCATCGATCATCGCAATGACGTACCCGAGCCTTCTTACCAACATGTTAAACGAGGATTATTGGAGATCGAGGGCAATTTTTTATTTTTATATAAATCAAGCGGATAGTTGATGTAGAAAGAAGCTAATAGTTGTTATTGGCAAAGAATATCAAGACAAATTATTGTAGAAAGATACACATATCATTTGGAATTAGAATTTCCATATTTTAAAAGTAAAAATCCCAAATTTAATACATATTGGATATTTAAACCTAGAATTTGAATTTCTATTCATAAGAGCTGCTAATTATATCATGATGACGAATTTGCTTGATTTTTATTAGTAAATTGTATAATGAGATAATTGATAGTAGATGGCTTTTCGTGCTTTGATAATTTTTTCACTCGAAATTGATTAAGTTGAGTTATGGTCTATATGATTTTTCTGTTGTTTAAACCCCATTCGATGTTATATCAATGCGAACGTTTTCTTATATTATAATGATGCAGAATGTGATTTGTATATGATAGATGAATTTTGATTGATTTTTTATGTTATATTCCCAAATACGACATTCATTTGAAGACATCTTTACATTAATTTTAAGACATGTATTCAACATCTTTCTTTTTCAGATCAAATTTGATATTGATCCGAATAGCAAGAGGATGGTGTTATCCTCTATGGGTTGCAGTTGGAGAGCGTTCAAAACAAACTTCACGAGACTTTGGATTAGACCATTGAGACACCAACGCGAGCTTCTCAAACATCCTCCTCCAAAATACGAGAAATTCATTAGTCCAGATGTGTGGACTGAATTTGTTTGCAGCAGGCTAACCAAAGGATTTGAGGTATAATTGAAAAAACAGTAGAAGATTTGTGTGGTACTTTTTGTTATTCTTTTATAATTTTTTTCTTTGATTTATAAGATTATAAGTGAGGCAGAAAGGGAAAAGCGATTCAAGGTCACATTCGTATGAGCAAGAAGGGTTACGTCGGTCTTGCTGAAGATTTGGTATGTTTTAGTTTGAATATTTTCATTAGATTTGTGATGGTTTGAACTTGAACATTGAATTATTCTTTAATAATATGATTTTTTGTTTTACAATTGATACCAGAAAAAGAAGATGGGTTCGGAATATGAAGATGACAGAGCTTTCTTATGGTTGAAAGGTCATGAAAAGAAAGATGGTGAATATGGAGATGATTCATTAAAAGAGGTGGCGGATAAAATGGTTAGTTTTTATAAATTACTACACGAGTTCCTTTATTTGGTGTTTTTTAGTGTATGATTTGTAATTTTGATAATATTTAGATGACATTCTGAATGATTGAATCTACTTCATTGTAGGCTTAATTGAAAAGACAAGTTGAAGATGGTAGTTTAATCACTGAAGGAAGTAATGATGTTCTTACTATGACATTGGGTACTCCCGAACACTCAGCCATGTTCGGGGGTTAGGATTCGGAGTTGTTCCCACAAGGTACTTCAATATTCCAAAGCGTGGTTCCAAGAGACATATTACTGAGTTAGAATCTGAATTAAGAGAAGCGAAGAAAATATTAAAAGATATGGAAGCCCAGTTGAAGTTAAGAAATGAGCCGGTTGCCGCAGCCCCAATAGTCGCACCCTGAGCTGAGAAAGTTGCTTCATATATGCGTGAAAGTGAAAATATAAAGCATTCAAGTTCGGGTGGAAAAATTGCAACACAATCACTTTCTTCAAAGGTATAATGACACAAAGATAATTATACAAACACATACCATTAAGGTTTTGTGATTTTTGTTGTAATTGCAATTTGTTTTTGTGTTTCTTTGGCATAGTTCAAAGATAGTGGTGTAACACATAGTGAAAAGTTACTACCTCAATCAGTAGCTACTGTGAAAAGTAAGAAACCTTCTTCGATAGCTAGTGATAAAAGTACAAAACAAGTGTCTTCTTCAAAGGTAATGGGATCACATTTCTCGATGGTGATAACTTTGTAGTTTTACTTGGTTGGATTAGTAGGGTATTGAATTTTATGTAGTTTTACTAGGTTGGGGACAATAAATTGCTCAATTTTAATACATTGCTAAATTTTTATGCGATTATTTTTCGTAATTTAGGTTAGAGAATGTAGGTTGGCTATTGGCAATAAAACTAACATCGTTGCCGAGGGGATCGTATTCGATAGGAATGGACCGAACGAGAAAATTCATAATATAGCGTTGGGAGAAAATAATGTTCGGGTTTCCATTTCTAAAGTTATTTCTTCTAGTGCCATCCTCCCGATACCTGTTCCAAGTGAAATGTATTTTGTGAAAGAGGCTATTGGGTCATATGTTGCTTGACCCAAAGAGTTAGTGTTGTTGGGATTTGAGGTAAACCATTGATTCTTATGTTTATCTATAAGTTTATGTTTGTGCTATGAATGACATTGCTTTCTGACATTTAACATGATTCAATGTAGAATGAAATGGTAGTTGGGAAAAAAGCAGGCCATGAGAAAGGGAAGGATATCTTTGGTGAAAGTAGATGTGATATAGTAAACAAGAATATTGATTGTGATTTGATAACTGCCTTCACCCATAATTTATTTATAATGAAGATGAATCAAATAACGATTCCACTGGAGAAAGAGATATTTGGAGAAGATAAGGGTCAATGCTATGTTTTTAAGAACGATTTGTTGGACTTTTGTGCATTTAAGCCTTTAGATGTAATGTGCATTGTTTCATACATGAGGTATAACTTGATTTAATCGTGTTATTTAAAATGCGTAGTGACTAATTTAGTTACTTGCTTTTACAGGTTCTTGTATGATAATTTTGAGTGCTCCCGAGAAGTGTTTCAATTCTTCAATCCCGAGTCTTTCAATGGTACAAAAAAATTTGGTTTAACTCGACTTATTGGAAAAAGGTTGGGGAATGCAAAAAAAACTCAGATTTGTTTCATTCCTTACAATCTCGAAGATATGTAAGTAGTTAAATTAATTTTTTCCACATGAATAAACAAATCTTAATTATATTATGTACTATATAGTTATGACAAAATTCGTTTTACAGGTTCCATTGGGTATTGATTGTCATTGATTTGCCCACAAGAACTATTTATTGGTTTGATTCATTGAATATGATACCGAGTGACAAAGATAAGATGTATATCACTACATGAGTATAATATAATTTTTAATTTTGTTTGACATGCATTATGAGTACATTTTTATTGCGATCTCCTAATACACGTCTTTGAATTCTCTTTACATGTGGTGGGATTAACACATTGAACATCGATGGGAAAAGGAATAATGCATCATGGGGTTGTATTAAGGTAAATTTATCATATAGTTGTTGTTATATAACATTTATAGCTAACATACATTTTTCCATTGAAGATATAGAAGTCCTTGCACTAACTTTCAAATATCCCATCATTGGGAAGTTATCACATGGTAGACCCCCTCTAAAAGTGATCCGAAAAATCTTTCTCTCTTTTTCCCTAATGGCTTCTTAGTCTATAGGTGTTCTTAATGGGAAACACATTCTTATAGGACTAAATTATGAAGAGGATTTCATTCATAATTTATGGTTGAGAGACCACTGGTTCATTGATAAATTTCATACACACACGCACACCTAGGTATTAGAAATAGCAACTCACCTTAGGACCTTTAGAGCCTTAGAGTAACTAAAAAGAACGCCTGAGCAATGTTGAAGATGTGGATGAAGGTTTCGTTTAACATCGACATTAGGGAAATTATCATTATTAACAGAGGCAGAACGTAAGTCCGTCAATTCCCCTGGATCAATATCTTTGTGGCTCTCGTACATATGTAAGGTAATCAGTACATCCAACACAGTGTCACCGAGAAATTCAAGCCTCTGATAAAGATTCAGTAAGGAAAGTGTGTGAGATATATGAGGAAAACTTGTTTATAAAATAGTATGCAGTACGCTATATAAAATAGCATTCAGTACGCTATATGACTTGTTTATAAAATAGTACGTAGCACATACAATACCAGTTTCGTGAAAAAACACATACATGACCAAACCATTTTAATCTAGAATGGCAACCATTTTAATCAAACGTACATGACCATTTTAGTGCAACATATACAAAACATACAACACCAATTTTATTTCTACGCATTCATTAAAAATCAACTAAATTACAGTAACTTTTTATATAATGCGCATTAAAGATACAAATGTATTTTTTATATAACTTTTTATAAAAAAATTCTAAATAATGCACATTAAAGATACAAATGCACTTGTGAAAATATAAGACTAGTTCAGGCTATATAACTGGCATTTGCAGCAGTTAACCCAAGAAGATAAAGCTCCTCCCATATTATATCAGATTATTTTCATCATGAATCCACTGAATTAATCTTCGAACATTATTTTCACACAGAAACTTAACAGATATGCCATTGTATAAATGTTTGTGTGCGCATGTGTGAATTTGTGAGTGGGGAAGGGGGGGAGGGGACGGGGTAGGGGTCGGGGCAGTGTTGCATATATATGCAATTGCATCTGCATATATATGCAACTGCTGCATATATATATGCAGTTCCTATATATGCAACTGCTGCATATATATATGCAGTGCATATATATGCATATATATGCAGATGCCGCTTACAATCGACTTGGGACTCGCCATTGACTGAAATTTGATGAAGGTCTGCCTGCGTATAGAACGCAAGTTCGCGTGCCAGGTCATCATTCACGTCCACCTCTTGCTCTCGGTCAATGTTAACAGAAAGGTTGTGTATCCAATCCACATTCTCAGGTCAGCTGATATCGCCCAGTTTATTGAGTAAACCATCCTTGTTGTATATGGCGTTCTTCGAAGGTTCAGTTAACTTCACATCGTGATTCAAACTAATGCAATTAAAACTAATTGAGTCAAACTAACATAATTTGATAGACAACACATCAAACATAAGAAATCATAAATCTTGGTTAATATGAAAATAAAATGTATAAGCTTAACAAAATAGGAAATTTCCATCTCAATAGATAACAAAATAGGAAATTTACTGGTTATAAATTCATACACTTAACATTGGTAACATGAACACTAAAACCGATTCAAATGGAAAAGGTACAATGGTAACATGAACACTAAAACCGATTCAAATGGAAAAGGGACAATGATTCAAGGTGTTCAAAACTGAATACATTGTTTATTAAGTGAATATAATTAATTCATATGCAACCTAAGCACTAATAAACATAAATGTCTGATAACATAACAATCCATAGATCATTCTTTTTTTCAATTTAACAGCAGAAACTGTGAGCAGATCATCATTTCTAAAATTTCAATCTTTACCCGTAGCTGGATTCCAGATAAAGAAAACTATAGGACCAAGCCCATTACCAGACACTATAGAGTGTACTCCATAAATTGTGTAGACGTTTCTCCCATTATCATGCCTTAATGCAAAAAGCATATTCTGGTGAATAGATGAGTAGAGGACCGCCGAATAAGAACCTCCCTAAAATAAGTATCATCAACCATTTGAATAAACATAAGAATAATTCACAAAAGCGTTGAATAATGAAAATTTATCAAAAACTCATGTCGTTAGTGAAATTGTCGAGTTTAGATCTTTCACAACCATTCCGAAAGTAGAATCTCATTGATGAACATGGATGATTTGATCCTTGCCATGAGGAACTACCATGAAGTGAGACATAAGTGAGGGAAGGAAAATACAATCGATACACACAGTTGGAGCAGAAGGAAAACAAATTACTGCCCTACTCTCACACCTACTGTCAACACATTACTCCCATAACTCCTCTCAGACCTGCTCTGATCACCTCACCCGCTCACAATCCAAACCCAACCTCGACAAACAATGCTCCTACATCCCCATCGCACCTACATGTATTGGGAGGACTACTAAAAGAGTATTACAGAGAGTATGAGATGTCAGTATATATACACATGATGCATATATGTGCATATGCAACTACATATATATGCAGCATATGCATATATATACAGCATGATATATATGCAGTGCATATATGATATATATGCAGCATATGATATATATGTAGTCCATATATATGCAACTGGATATATATATAGCATATGCATATATATGCAGTGCATATATATGCAACTGCATATATATGCATATGCTGCATATATATGCAGTGCGTGTGTGCTTGTTTTTGTGTGTGTTTGTGTGCCGGTGTGAGTGGGGAAGAGGGGAGGGGACGGGGCAAGGGGCGCGTGTGTGTTAGGATGTACAAATCAAATACATACTATTGTTACGATGCTAAACCAACTGAAATTGATAAAACTTACACAAACATTAAACATAACACAAACATAAAAAAGAGTTTGACATAAAAAAAGAGTTTGTCAGACAACTAATAACTCTTTCACAAAGAGACTAAAACTCACACAAACATTAAACAGAACACAAACATCATACATGGCCAAAAAAAATGAATAAAAACATCCTACGGTTCGATTTTTATCCTCTGATTTTTCTTCCTTAATATCATTATGAGGATAATTGTCGGTAAACGGTACTTTTGATTTCAATCCAAGGATTTTGAGGAGGGTAATCACCTTCAGGATCTTATAAGGAATATGTTTGATGGAAGTGGGCTGGAAAGTCCCCAGGATTTCATAGCCTTTTACCGTTCACCTAAAGGCAACAACTTCGAGAAACGACAGCATTTTCGTCATGCCCTATCGATGCACATGTAGCCAACTTCATAGCTTCCATATCCGGAGATGATCTTCCACATTCACCATGATGTTTTTACCAATGAACAACTTTTAATCAATATCAAATTGCAAAGATGTTCAAATTAAAATTCACCACCAACCCCTATAAAAAATGAAGCACCCAAACATGTTCAAGTTCTATAGAGCATAATTATTGAAAATACAAAATCAACTTTAAGGTACTTCTTGCATAAACCACTGCTAGATTCAGTGCTTACCTGTGAAGAAAGATAATAACTTAATCAAAAAACTAAATTTGTGAACAAAACCTCCAATTGCACACCTGTGTTGAAAAAAAGATTGCGGCACAACTTTCAAACCAAAATAATAAGACTGAAAATATAAGGGAAATTCAAATCTCGTTCAACGCTTTGCACCAGCTGTGTGAATATGTGTGTACTTTGTTTCTCTTGCCTGATCGGCCCGACCACTTACTACATTAGGAATATGGGTTATTTTAACTCCCCTCCAACCATACTCTAGTCCAATCCCAAACCCTTGTGCCTTATTATGGCTGATAACCTCCTGGAGTAAACGAAAACAGAGAAAAAGACCTACGAACAGATACAACAGATACATAACCAATAAAAGACTGAGAAAAGGCCATCTATTTCGAATTCTCGCCACACTTTTTTCATTCACGATTTTCTGTTATAGCGATTTTCTGTTATATATATATATATATATATATATATATACACAACATATAACAGCATAATATATATAAAATAACAACATATATATTATGCTGTTACATGTTGTTATTTTACATATATATTATGCTGTTATATGTTGTATATATATATATATATATATATATATAACAAATATATATAATTATGTTATATATATCTGTTATATATATAATACTGTATTATATATATATCTGTTATAATATATTATATATATAATACTGTATTATATATATATATATATATATATATATATATATATATATATATATATATATATATATATATATATATATATATATATATATATATATATATATTATATATCCGTTATTATAACAGTATATATTATATATCTGTTATATATATAATACTGTATTATATATATATATCTGTTATAATATATTATATATATGCTGTTATATTATAATATATTATATATATAATACTATATTATATATATATATATATATATATATATATATATATATATATATATATATATATATATCTGTTATATATATATATAGTCAATGCTTCAATCAGTAATCAGCTTAATTTTTAGACTCTCAACAACTCACATGTCTTTAATAATACAATATCCAAGAGTTTTTTTTTTGTAAGGAATAGACAAATGTTCAATTTTGCTATCATAGAGAATGATGTAGTTGGCATATGGGCATGTGAATTTGGAATTTTGAAATTTAGTTTTTGAGTATAATGATTTTTAGCTAGATGGATGAGGCGCACTTGATAGTTTTGTTGTTGGAGTATTTTATATTTTTTGAATAGGGTGGATCATCCTGTAAAGAGAGGAATTTATGTCCAAAATTATTATAGTTTTTACAATTATTTGTGTTGTATAAAAAACAGTTTAGACTTGTACTCTTTTATTATTTGTTCAGTAATAATGTTTTGTGTTAACTAGTGCCCAATGCAAGGAAATGATACTCTTTATTGCGAATATTTTCTGTTGAAGTTCATGAAGTACTTCATGGAGGATCCTTCCATACCTTTTGAAATAAAGTATGTTACCAATGTTCTCTTTTTGTCCTATTATATAAAATATTGTTTAGTTATTAACTATTATATACTGTAATAATAAATTCAATTATATCTTCAATTTTTTAGATGAGAAGATTGTCCGATAAAGTGACATACACGTTGAATGAACTCAATGAAGTTCAAATGGAGTTCAATGAGTTCATTACAGATTATATATATTAGGTATTTCCGAGTAATTATATTTTGTTATGTTGTAATGACAATGTGTTGATATGATTGTGTTTTGATGAAAACTATGTTGATTATATTTGATTGCAGGGTTACTCATTCTGGACTGGATAGCGTCGAGAACAAATTGGATCGAATATTACGTTCGACAACGTCCTAGCTTGAGTATTATTTTGGATTGTGGTTCTTATGATGTAATTCACAATGCTAGTTTTTGGATATTGTGATGTATCATCACTATTTTTAGAATATTATCGTGTAAATAACTAGACGTTAGCTAGTTTTTGGATAACTAGTTTTTGGATATGATGTAACTTCACACCAATTTGATTCTAAATATCTTGATGTATATCAAGTTAGTGATTTTTATGACCTTGGTTATTATATATTTACAATGGTTGATTTGAGTTCAAATAATAGTTGTTTATTGATGGATTAATAATTTTTTTAATTTTTTATATTAACATTTATTTCAGTTTTGAAAAAACTCTCATAAAATTATTAAAACTGAAAGAAATGTGATTTTATTTATTTCAATTTTTTTATGAAAATGTGATTAAAAACATGTTGAATGTCGTAGTTTTTATGTGTGTTCTTAAAAATTGAGATAAATGTGATCTTATTTATATCAGTTTTACGAACATTTATGTCAGGACTTTATATGTCAGTTTTGAAAATTTCTAAAACTGACATAAATGGTCATTTATGTCAGTTTTTGACTGACACAAATGACCATTTTTCTTGTAGTGGATGAGACGTTTTGGGTATGATTCGGTCTCACTTTCAGGTGAGGAACTATGACCACTTCCCCTACGTTTGTGTTATTTAGGGTTCGGTGTGAGATTCCGACCTGGTTGCCCGGGAGAATGTGTGAGAAATTCCTTGGAGGATGATATCATTTTAGGGATTGCATCCATTGAGTTATATCTCTGAGGGATGGTTGATATAGCTATATAGTGTGTGATATATAAGTATGGATATACTTGATATGTATATATATATATGAAGGCTCACCTACGTCATGCACTATACATCACACCGTAAATCACACCTAATTCTAGGCCCTAGAAAACCTTTTTTTTTAATTTTATATTTTTTCCTTGAAATTAACCTTCCAATCAATACATATACAAAAAATTAGGTCAAAATACATTTTTTAGCTATTTTTAAAAAATCCACAAAAAATGGTTGGCGCATACCCTTATAAATAAGGTATTTTTAGCAGTTTTTTGTGGATTTTTTAAAAATAGTTACAAAATGTATTTTGATCTAATTTTTTACATATGTGTTGATTAGAAGGTTAATTTCAAGAGAAAAATATAAAATTTGAAAAAAAAAATTTAGGGCGTGTAATTAAGCGTGATGCATGGATGATGTATAGAGCATGATGTAGGTGAGCATTCTCCTATATATATATATATATATATATATATATATATATATATATATATATATATATATATATATATATATATATATATATATATATATATATATTTGAGATGTGAAAACATATATACATACATGGACCAAGATAAAGAATGAAATGTGAGATAAATTTTGGATCATCCGGGAGTATAAAATCCGAAATAATATATAGGATATACGTATATAAGATGATAATATTATATACGAGATAAATAACACTAAAAATGTGAATAGTGCAATAACGAGTGAAGGTTATTCATAATGAATGAATATATGATAAGCAAGAAATTATAAGGTTTAAGCTTAGGTGAAAGCTTGGAATAATGTATGCAGGGCATGAGATAATATTTGGGTAGGGGTGTAAGTGGTACGATTTGGTCGGTAAATAGTAGATACCAATACCAAAACCCAACTCTGGATGGTAAAACCGAACCGTACCAGTTTACCACCCGGTACACAAAAATCAATACCAAAACCAAATTGGCGGGAATTTCGATTTTTTTCGATAATTTTGGTTTTTTCTGGTTTCGGTAAATTATGGTTTTTTTTCTAGTTTCTTCTGTTTTTTTCTATTTTTTTTGTTTCAGTAAATTCTTGGTTTTTCTGGTTTCTAGTTTTGGTTTTTCCTGGTTTCGGTAAACAGCACTAAAAGCCCCAAAAAACCAAAAACAAAACCAACCAACTTTTTTAAATATTAAAACCAAAACCCAAACCAATTTTTTTTCTGGTTTCGGTAAATTCGGTACGGTAATTTTGGTAAATTCGGTACGATAATTTCGGTACGATTTTTTCTAATTTCGGTAAATTCGGTACGAGACGGTAATTTACGTACGATTTTTTCGGGTTTCGGTAAATTCGGTACAGTAATTTTGGTAAATCGGTTTTTTAAATATTAAATCCAAAACCAACTAACTTTTTTGCGGCAATTTCGATTTTGGTGAAATCGGTTTCTGGTATTTTAATCTATGAAACCACAACCATTTTTTTCCGGACCAAAACGGTACGGTACGGTAAAAACTCGTACTGCTTCCACCCCTATATTTGGGTATTTAGAAGCTCGGTGAGATGCTAGTTAGGCTGGGTAGCGAACTATTATGTTTAAAATACATGCGTTAGGTGTGCACTGTTAGATGATAGGTGAGGGATAATCTCATGTGAGTGCGACACCAATTTAAATATGAAGAATATCATATTTTTAATATTAAAGTATTTTAAAGACTTGCTAATTTTTTTATAACTCGGGCTCTGACCCGTACCTATTTTTCCCTTTTCTCCTTATTTATTATAATTTTTAGGTGTCCAGCCACAGGGACGCCTGGATGACTATTTCTTTCGAGTCAAACATTGTTACCGCAGCTGTGGATGTGGGAAGGATATTGTATAGACACTTCCATCCTTGTGATCTAGATAGGAGGTATTATAATTTATATTCGGTCATGTTGCCCAACTGATGTCATTTATTTTAATTCCGATATTTCCATATATGCACATTCAATATGGTTGTATAATGTTTTATCAAGAATTATCAGTTATTTATTTAATCATTTCAATTGTCATATTAATTATACGGATGAATTTTAATACGTTTAGGTTAAAAAGATTAGAAAGTTTAAAATTTGACAACAGGCCTAATAGGTTATTAGTAATTAATTGGTTTTCGACAGTGATGCTAAGAATGAACCACATGAGACTCCTGTTTTAATTTCATATAGGACTGATCACCCAGTATTTTACTAGGCGGGGAGTAACAGTTTGGGGTTCGGTTCTAGAAAACTCTTTGTATTTGCTTGCTTCTTCTATTTTGCTTTGAATTTCTTTCTCAACTTTGAATGCTCATACTTTCTTCATCATAACTCAAAATTAGACGTTGTTTCTTCCAGTATTCCTATGACTTTCATCTCTTCAACTTTCTAGTTGGCTCTGCTTTCGGACTAAGACTTAAAAATTACTAAAACTCCCTTTGATCTCCTTTCTTGGGGTTCTTTCACTGTTTCGATTTCTCTCTCACACTAACTTGCATGAAATACCTGTAAAACACATGAGAGATACATAAAACACAAAACAATCGCTAAGGAGGGTTAGTAGCATAAATATGAGATACATCCAAGTTAATTACAATGCATGAGATCATAAAAGGATTGAAATTAAATGAATAAATATGAAACATTTTCGCCTTATCAAATCCCCCTAACTTAGAATGTTGCGCGTCCTGAGTAATGTAAAAGAATAAGAGTACGAGTTAAGGAAATATGTAAAAAAAATTATTGGGATAGAATACCTCTTTCGCGGAGAAACTATTGCATTTAGCGTATGCAATAAGCTATTAAACCCCTAGGTTACCCTAACAGGACGAGTGATGTTTCGCAGTGAATATACTCACAAAATTCAATTTTTGACACAACAAAAAATCAAAATAATTAAAAATTATACAATTTAAATTATCCAAAAATAGTCACCGTAAATTTATATTTAATAGTCTTAATTTGTAGCGTGTGTGCGCGAAGCCGAAAATTAAACCGCTAACTTCCACCGATTGATCTCTACGTTAGTTTCCAAAAATTCGCTTTGATTCAATTTCTCACGGATGATCTCACAAACGAATCACTCGAAGTATGACTATTTTCTCTCGGTGTGCGTGATTTATAAGAGTAAATATAATGAAACACGAATTCATGCACACAAATTTTAAAGACAAACTTTATTCAGGTGAAAAGATCTCATCGTCGAAATACGGTTGTTGGGAAATGGAAAACATTGTCTCTTATTCACCCCAATTAATCTCTCTTATTATCTTTTCGTGTCTTAGGATCTTAACACGGTAATTAATTTTGTTATTCGGACTCGGTTCTGACTTTTTCGGGTTATAAGGTGTATTGTGTAAAAAGTGGGAATGTCTTGGAAATTTGGAATTGAATTTTTTTCTTACGATGTCTGTTAGTGCCTTTTCGGGCTTTTGCTGATCTTCTCTTATTTTTCTTCTTTTTTCTATATTTTTTTTCTTTCTATTATCTTTTTTTTCTTGCTATTTTTGTTGAGCATTATTATATTTTTCTTGCCCCTTTTTTGTGCACCATTTAGACTTAATTGATGAATTTTTTGATTTTCAAAACTCCGGGCTTCATAGGTTTTATTTGAATTAATTAAACGAATAACGAATTTTATTCGGCTCAATTGGTCTTGCAAAAAGGCATAATTTTTCATTAGTTTTTATGGCTAATATTTTTGGGTAAACAAATGATGGCATAACTTCATTTATCCGAATTACTCATTATTTTACCATATACGTCTCGAGAATATATTTAATTTAGAGATATTTTTAACGCATTTTTCAGACAAGATTTCACTCCTTTCTCATAACTGATCAAAACGATGGAGTAGAGATCTTTAACGACTTTTTTAAACGCTAAAATGAACGTTAAGTTAACCACTAACTAGGATTGATTTAATTACTCGCAAAAGATGACAGGCTCGAAATATCACCCGATTAAATAATCTCCACACTTATTCACAAAGTCGTCAATTTTCTCTAAATTTTCATCTTTGGTCAATTTCGGTTAATGCATTGGATTTTTACAATTTGAGACTTCAAACAAAATTTTTGTGATATTTTTTGAAAGATTTAAATTTGAATTTTTATTAATTTTGTAGGAATTGTTTTTGAGTGTTTTTCGAATTTTTCAATTTTTCTAATTTTTTTGAAATTTTCTAATTTTTTTGGGGCGTTTTAAAAGTTTGTGTAGTTTAAAAAATATGCATTTGTCCCCCCCTAACTTAGACTTTTGCATTGTCCTCAATCAAAAGGACGAAAATCTAAATAAGAAAAGATAATAGGTGCGATAAGGAAAACAAATTAATATTTGTAAGATTTTTCATTAAAGCCACCAAATACATACAAGGAGGAAAGATATAGCATTACATAGTTCTTTCACAAAATCAGCACATGTAATATGAAGAACTACACAAAAGAAACCAACAATGAGATTGCTACTGTGGTGGTGGGTGGAAGGGCTGGATGCGCTCGGGTTATAGGGATCATAAAAATATGTCGGGCGTGAGACATTTGGCCCGACTTACAAGTGGTACATTTTGGATTAGAGTCGAACCATCATACTTATATCACGGTGATAAGATTGTTGGTCTAACCGATATTCATTCATGAACCCTTCGAAATGCGCCTTTAGTGCATTGATGTGGCGAGTAATGCACTCCCCCTCCGACTCATAATCGGAGTTCCCTTCATCATCGTATTCCTCCTCTTCTAGAACATCACCCACATCCGTCATTGGGGTATTGGGCTTCATGTCCTCCTCCTCATCAATAATAATAGGAGGCATGGGCGGGCCACTCGCATTTGACGGGAACGTCAGGTAGCGAACGTAGCCCCAATCGGTTTTGGAATTTTGACATGAGAGTCAGGGGTCCGCACCCCGATGTCATGTATGATGTTCGCGATGAGGCACGCATATAGAAGGGACACTTTTCCATTCTCATCATAGGTGGCATGGAGGATTTCTGTAAAGAAGAACTGGGCGAGATTGATGGTGCTCTCCGGGTCGAGGGAATGATAGAAAAAATTCCCATGGCATTGGTGAACCACCGAATCATTGGTGGTTTATAGGATTGCCCCGCAAGTGATGAGGTGCGTCTAGTGCATCGTTTTCGGTATCTTACCCACTGGGAATGTATCTTGCACCCATTCCTCACTCAGTGACATGAGCTTGATGCATTCGGATTTTATTCATGGTGCTCCGTTGGTGAGGTAGGCAAATGGTAAGGGTAAAACAACCCCTTTCTATCTCATCTTTCGTTCGATAATGGCGACGGAGAACGGGTTGTGAATGTTGTTAATGAACGTATCGTGGATAGTGTTGTATTTAAGAACGAGGGTCACGTAGAAATAACACACGTCCTCCTCATAGACCCGATTATTTGTCGAGGTTAAAAAAGTGCATCCCCCTCGGCGGTGGAAGAGGGCAGTGACTTCGCTCGGTAACTCTTCCTAAATGACCCGACGCTAAATGTGGATAGTGAGGGATGCCCAGAAGTACTCATGGTACCAATCATGTTCTTATTTGAAGTGTAATTCACGGTCGGCCTCCTGATAGAGGATGGTGGTGGAGTCGTAATTTCGGGGTTGGAGGTGGCGGTGGGGAGCTATGGTGGAGGAAGGATTTGGAGAATTAAGAATTTTAGAGGAGATGTAATAATAGGTTAGGTGTGAAAGAGGGGGGTGGTAAGTGATGTATTTATAGGTGGGGAGGGGTGAAATTTGGGGGGAAGTGGGAGGGGTGGTGGTGGGAAAGGGTGGAGGAAAGAATTTGGGTTGAAAAATGTTTTTTTTTTTTTTGGGGGGGGGGGGGGAGTATTGGACGGGTAAATTTCATAGGGAGGGAAAGGTGAAAATAAGGGATAATGAATTTAGAAAAGGGGTTGAATACTGATCAGGTGCTTCTAACCTCTTCGGGGCTGCAGGCGAATCGCTTCCCCTATGAATCGGTTTGGTCCACGGTTCGGGTAAAGTCTCTTAATTAGAACACAAATTTTCCTGGTTTCTTAGATTCTAAGTGTTCCAACCCTTCTACTCTCCTATCTAATTTACCTCAAGCCTACTTAAAGAGTTAGGACCCTCGGAACACGTCAACCTCGCTCTCGAAATGCGTGTACTCTTTCTCGTGCATGGAAACTCAATGTAGTGCTCAAACCTTTCCTAACTCGTGACATACAGGCTTCTAAACTACCTAAAAACTAAATATACTCACTTGTATACAAAACCTATTCACTCCATATGCATCGGGGGTGCGACAACCTCTCCTTTTAAGCTCACTCAACCCTGTAAACGGGGTCCGATAACCAAATTATGTCGGCTTCCTCAAGACACTCTTCTAAGTATGGCTTTAGGCGTTGTCCATTGACTTTAAATGTGTCTCCTCCCTTAGGATCTTCTAATTCGATGGATCCATAGGAAAACTCCTCTCTCACAATGAATAGGCCGGTCCACCGCGAGCCTAACTTGTTGGGAAACAAGTGTAAATGGGAGTTGTATTAAAGCACTTTTTGGCCTCAATGAAACTCCTTTCGATAGATAATTCACTTATGTGGAAGTCTCATTATTTCTTTGGATATTTTTTCACTCTCATACGCATCGTTGCGTATTCATTCAAACTCATTCAATTGAAACTTGTGTTCTTCACCGGCTTGATCCAAGTTGTAATTTAACCTCTTGAGCGCCCAATATGCCTTGTGCTCTAGCTCCACGGAGAGATGGCAAGGCTTGCCATACACAAAGAGAAAAGGGTACATACCGAGGGGGTTCTTATACGCATTTAGATAAGCCCATAACACATTGTTTAAATGGAGAGACCAATCCTTCGGATTAGGATCGACGGTCTTTTCTAGAATGTGCTTAATCTTATGATTTGTTAATTTTACTTACCCATTTATTCGGGGGTGATACGTCATCCCGACCTTGTGGACGATCCCATACTTTCTCATGAGTTTTTGAAACTAACTATTGTAAAGTGTTTACCGTTATCATTAATGATTACCTTTAGAGCACCGAAGCGAGAAAGTATGTGTTCTATTAAATTTTTTATCTCCACCTTGTTCTCAGTTTTCTTTGTATCTATTGGATCATCCCATTATGACACATAATCTATCGTGACATGAATGTATAAGAAACTAAAGTAGGGAGGAAAGGGACTCATAAAGTCAATGCCCCAATAATCGAATATTTCGATGATGATAATAGGGGTCAGTGGCATCATATCTCATTGTGTGATGGCTTCCATACTTTGACATCTATCGTAAGTTTTGTAATAAGCACTTACATCACGGAAAATTACGTTCCAGTAGAGACCACATTTAAGAATCTTACCGGTCATATCATTGGTCGAAAAGTGGCATCCACACGCTTTCGTATGATAAAAATGGATGACTCTAGGTATCTCGTCATTCGATAAACATCTTCGAATGATTTGGTACGAGCAAATAGGGATTGTCATAATTGAACATGCGCAACCATGTTAGGAACTTATTTTTTTCTTGCAGAGTCCAATCGGGGGGAACAACCCTTATGACGAGGTAATTTATTATATCCTCCAACCAAGGGAGAGAAGAAGTGTAAAATAATTGCTCATCCGAAAAGTAATCTTCTATGGGTATGGGATCACTAGGTACGTCGAATGAAAGCCGAGACAAATGGTCGGCTATGACATTTTCAACTCCTTTCTTATATTTTATGGAGAGGTTGAGCTCTTGTAGGAGTAGGATTCACCTTATGAGGTGCGGTTTAACATCCTTTTGAAAATGAGGTACTTAAGATCTGCGTGGTTGATGAAATATGTAATTGGCGAACCTATGAGGTAAGCACGAAATTTTTCTAGGGCGAAGACTACGACTAGAAATTCTTTCTCTGTGGTGGAGTAATTGAGATGTTGTTCGGTTAACGTTCGGAGAGCATAATAGATGATGTGAGACTTTTTATCTTTTCTTTGGCCCAAAACAACCCCAATAGCATAATCACTCGCATCACACATAAGCTCGAATGGAAGGGACCAATCTGGAGCTTGCATAAAGGGAATGAATATGAGCATTCTTTTCAATTTGTTAAAAAAATTTTGGCGTGCATCATTCCACTCAAAGAGGACATCTTTCACAAGTAGGTTAATCAAGGGCCTATAAATGGCACTAAAGTCCTTAATAAACCTCCGATAGAAACAACTTGGCCCAAGAAACACTACACCAAAAATGCTAATCTGGCACGCTGAGGTAAGGAGATTCTGGCATGGTTTAAAACCATGACAGAATCTGGCGCGGTTTAAGCATAATCTAGCATGGGTTAAAACCGTGCCAGAATTTGGCACGATTTAAAGCCGTACCTAATATGGGTACGTTTCATTAAAAAAAAAACACCCCAAAATTTCAAGCGAGGACCAAAATTTCAAGAGGGACCAAATCATTCTAACCTAAGTCTCTCTTTCTCTCTCTCTCTCTCTCTCTCTCTCTATCTCTCTCTCTCTCTCTCCACGCTACCCGGCCTCCTCCACGATCCACACTACCCCCGATTCATCATCGCTGCCTCCCTATGCCTCTAAGAGTCCACACTATTCGGCGCCTCCATCATCCATGAAATGCCATCATCCACTGACTTCCATCCACAAACCTCCATCCATGAACTTCTATCATCTACCATCTGCACGAGCGAAGAAATCGAACAAAATAGGTATTTCAATATCTTGTATTTCAATTACTGGTGCTTTGATTTCATAATTGAACTAAATAGAAGGATGACCTTCTCTTCTCCTATAAGCGAGAAAGGACACATTTAGGATTAACATTAGGTTGGTTTTTAGAATGTTCAATTTACTTTTGACATTTATGATACAATGCTTTTACCCTAAAATACTCTATTTGTGAAATTGGCTTATGTAGAAGATGTTTTGAAATATATATGATTCTTCTGATCATATTAGACTTTGGATCTGTAATTGTATGGTTGTACTTATTTTTTGGATTTGCAATTATGTTCTTTGTACACTTGCTGAAAGAAAGACCCGTGACATCTTTTCATGCGCATTATATATTTTGTTTTGTAATTAGACTGCGAGTAATGGTTTCTTATTTAGGGACCACAATTTTCTCATCTAAAGTTTCATAGTTTTACATGTTTGATAAGTACCAGGATGCAATGTGTAAATACAAATGTTTTAGTTTAGATGATCAGGAGATTAAGTGGTTGAAGACCCGAACTCATTTTTATTTATCCTGACTTTGGAATTCTTTGAGAAAGAGATAATCTTATTAAGACATTCAGGATCCACATTTTACCATAAGAAGCTAACGTGGATAATACTTTGTAAATTATTATATTTGAAATCCATTATTAATTTAAAAGTTAGCTTTGGCACCTTTTCTCATTAGATTTCTACAATGTCTCAAGTTAGGAACATATTTGACTGTCCAAAAAATTCCATTTTTTGTTCAACTTGTGTATTGAAAACTCCATAAGTCTCACATTCACATCTGAAGTTCATTTACTATAAGAAAAGGTACTCAGTTGGCCCAATAATCCGACTTGCCAATTTCATACCATAAACCAATACAGTTAGTTCGTTACATATGGCTTAGTTTGAAGACACCCCAAAAAAGAAGCCAAAGTGTAATTACTCTCTTGTATATGCAATTGCACGCCGGCTTTTACACATCACCAGAGAAAGGCAAACATAGTACACATATTTGGTGTCTAGTGTAAATGTGGTGGTTATTCACGATAAATGGGAAGCCTATACTAAAAAGTTCAAAAAATTTCAGATATTTATCTTGATTGTATGCTATAGTAATTGTGTCGATCGGTCTTTGTGCTTCAATCTAAATTAACAACTATTGTCTCTTCAAAACTATCAACTAACAATAAGTAAGATATGTTCTCCATTTTTAGCATGCATATAACCAAAATTCTCACTATTCTAGCCCAATTATAGCATTTGTTAATCATTTAGGACTATTTTTTTGGGTGTGATTTATTATATTAATGATATGAAAGGGTGAGATCATTTGTAATGATGGATCATAATATCCATCATAAATTTCACTACACCAAAAACAACATTTTGGCACACCCTGATATTATAAATCTGGCACAGTTTAAAATTGTGCCAGATTTTGGCACGGTTTAATAGAAATTTGGCACACTTTAAAACAGTGCCGAAATTTGGCACTATTTTAAAGTATGCGAAAATTGAGTACACTTACGAAAATATATAATACCCCAAAAAAACATTACCCTCCTCTCTCTCTCTTGTTCCCGCTCATGAGTTTCCGTCCCGCTCACTCCCTCTTCGCTAGGGCTCGGTTTCTCTCTCTCGCCTCTTGGTCGGAGTTCACTCCCTCTTCGCTAGGGCTGCAGGCGGTCGCTGTCCATTCTCTCTCTAGGTCGGCGGCAGACGGTCCATTCTCTCTCTAGGTTGGCGTCCATTCTCTCTCTAGGTTGCCTCTAAGTCGCTGGTCGGAATCTCTATGGCCGACGCTCTCTCTTCGGCCCATTCTCTCTTTCTCTGGTCACTGCATTGTTCTCTCACTCCACTCATCCCAATCAGGTAATTATTTAAAGCATTATATTTTTTTTAACCTAAGTTAGGTATAAGATTTGACCCTAGAGTTTATGATATGCGTGATTTGATTCGTATTTGCTTTTAGGGTTTTATATATACATTTTTAAATATTTATTGTTTTTTTTAATGTGTGAGTTTTTGGTGCAAATTGAATATTGATAATTAACAAAAATAAATCATTGGTTTTTAGATGGACCTTGGAATCTGTTAGCGGTAAATTATGTTTTTATGTTCTTACCCTTTTAATTAAAATGCATATTTGATCTGATTCGTACATGTTACGGAGTTTTAAGAAAACTTAAGTGCTAAATATTCAATAATAATGTAAAAATAACAAATTGAAAAGTATACACCCCACTAATGCATGTCCTATTTTGAAAAATTCGGTGGGATCACTTTATGTTCTTTGGGTGCATACTAGATTAATGTAGTGTTTTGTGTTTTCTTGGTTGAAAAACTTAAGTAACATATGAACACTCCCGATTTAAGTTGTGTACTTGAAGAACTGTAGGGAGATGCTGGCGAAATTTTCTAGATTAAGACATGGAATGAGACATTATGACCAATACAAAATATGCATTTTCGAATGGGATAGGACCCTTACCCTGTAGAGGAGATAAAGGAAATATAGGAGATCAAATATATACATATTTACACTTGAATAAACTTCAATATATTTACAGTTAGCGTTTATATTATAATGTGTGTTCTTTAAACTTATCAGCATGTCGTCGGGAATCAACAAAGAGTGGATAAATGAGAAAAATATTGAGACCGATACATATAGATATGGGGTGTTACAGTTTCTACATTATGTGCGTAGTAATAGTTCGAATGCTAAACATTCATGTCACTATAAATGTTGTCGAAATGGGAAAGGACATGTTGTTACAGTTGACATTTTCGTTCATTTAATGACATTGGTTATGGACATGAACTATACCTTATGGAATTTCCATGGTGAGACATTAGTTGTTGATCAAGTCCAACCACCACCGCAATCTGTGACACCGACAGAACACGCTGATGTGCACAATATTCCAATTTTAAATGGTCTTGTGAATGATGCTTGTGAGATGTTTATGGGTGAAGCGGAACCTAGTGAACCTAATTGTGTAGGCAGTGATGAAGCCCCCCAACTTATGAGGTTCCCAATGATTCGCACACACATAAATACAAAGGCAAGAAGTATGATCGTTTACATCAACTCGCACAGGAGCCATTGCACCCAGCTACCGGTTCTTCGCGTCATACCACAATGTATGCTCTTATAAAGTTGAATGATTTGAAAACACAATTCAATTTATCGGATGGTTAGGTGAAATTCTTAGATTGTTAAATGAACTACTTCCTGAAGAGAACAACTTGACAACTACAGAAATGAAAAACACCGTTAGAGATCTCGGTATGGATTATGTTAAGTATGACGTATGCATTAGAAACTGTATGATATTTTGGAAAGAGCATGAAAAATATACTAGATGTATAAAATGTGGTTCTTTACGCTACAAGTTTACTTGTCTAGACGAGGACGGGGTAGAAATTCAGAATACTAATGGAAAAAAAGTACTCTACGGTTCCTAAGAAGGTAATGCGACATTTCCCTCTAATCCCTAGGATAAAATGGCTTTATACAATAAAGTGGATAGCAGAGAAAATGACTTGGCACGCTCGTGCAAGATCTTGTATGGAGTTATTGCATCATCCCCGGGATTCAGCAGAATAGGTAAATTCAAACATTATGTGGAGAGATTTTGCAAAAGATTCGCGGAATATTCGACTTGCAATAGCAACTGATGGTTTCATCCCTAATAACATGTTTAGCCGTAAGTATAGTTGTTGGCCTGTGATAATTCAACCTCTCAACCCTCCCCCATCAATGTGTATGAAAAGTGAGTTTTCAATGTTGTCTGTATTGATTCCCGAACCAAAGTCACCATTAAGTAATATTGACGTCTTCCTCCAACCGTTGGTCGATGAGTTAAAGATCTTATGGTCTAGAGTTGAGGCTTGGGATGCGTACAAAAATGAGAAATTTCTGTTAAAAGCCATATTAATGTGGGGTATACATGATTTTCCAGCTTATGGGATGTTACCAGGTTGTTCAACTCAAGGTTACAATGGTTGCCCTGTTTGTTCTACAAATACACCTTCTGAATATCTTCCTATGTCAATGAAATGTTATTACCAACAATCTCGTATGTTCCTTCCTAAAGACCACCCTTACAAGTTTGACACATCAAAGAAAACATATAATGGTAATATAGAGGATTCTATGGCTCCAAGAAAGTTAACAAGTGTAGAAGTTGAGCAGATAGTGTCAGTTATCGCTCGAGAAGGTGTTCAAAGAGAGGGAGAGGGAGAGGGAGACAAAAAGGGAAAGAGAAAGGGGAAGGGGAAGGAGGATGTCGTAATGGAAGACGATGATTATCCAAGTGAGGGTGATGATGAGAATGTAGCAGGTACCGAGGGTTTTAAAAGGAGGTCAATTTTCTTTGACTTAGAGTACTGGAAGGATCATGATATTAGACATAATTTAGATGTTATGCATGTTGAAAAGAATGTCACAGAGAAACTTTTAGGTACAATACTCTCGGTGAAAGGTTCATCAAATAAAGATACGGTCAAAGCCCATGAAAACTTGAAAGTTCATTTGAATTTTAAAAGGAAATTATGGATGAAAGATGTTGAAGGCAGTAACAAAAGGCTTATGCCAAAGGCACCTTTCGTATTAGTAAAGGAAGAGAAAGAAGCATTTCTTCGCACACTAAAAACATTAAAGGTACCGGTTGGATTTTCATCAAATTTTGGCAACAATGTTAACCTCGATCCACCTGGATTTACCAATCTCAAGTCCCACGATTATCACGTCATTATGCAACTGTTGCTTCCTGCGTTGCTTATGCATTCATTTCCGGATGATAAGACTTTGCTTAAAGCTATACAGCGGATAAGAATATTCTTTAATGTGTTATTTTCCAAAGTGACATTTAGGGAACATCTTTTGAAGGCTAAAAATGCATTAGTGGAGTCACTTTGTGTCTTTGAAATTTATATTCCACCTGCCTTTTTTGTGGTGAGGATCGACCTCATGAACCATTTAGCCGATGAAGCTTTAACAGCCGGGCCACCAAGATATCGAGCGATGTGGTTGTTTGGGAGAGAAATGGGAAGATATAAAAAGTGGTCACAAAATAAGAGGTACATTGAAGGGAGCATTACTAATGCATATTTGTTACATGAAGCTTCTTTGTATGCCATGGAGTACATATCGAAAAGAGGTGAAGGAACTCATAAGAGGAATCTTGAGGATTTTCTTGATGATGAGTTTGATGACTCGGAATGCCAACGACCATTGGGTAAAAGTAAAGAATTGATCTTAAATAATGTACAATATGAGCAAGTGCGAAGATAGGTTTTATCTCAATGCAACGGTGTTGATGAATGGAGAAGGCACATACTTAGTTCTATGTTAATTCATATTAATTTATTGTAATGTGATATTTCTTAATTTTGAAACTAATTTCTTGTAGAAAATTTGTGGTAACAGAGACTCAATCGAGGCATAGAATTGATGATTTCATCCCTTGTCTAAGGAACAAGGCAAGTCTTTATTTATACATGTACTTTTTTATCAACTGTAATTATTTTTAATGAAACTTTAAAAAATTGTCAATTCCTTACAGTCCTCAAGATTTAATGATACGAGAATTTTTCCATATGCTGATGGTCCGCTCTATAGGGTCACCAGTTATGGAAAATTTCAATGCAATGGGTTAAACCTTTTGTAGTTCTGGATATGAAGAGAATCATAACTTTCAGAGTAGTGGTGTATCCACTAAGGCCTTTAATAAGAAGGGGATTATACTCGACCTCAATTATGTTGAGTTCACACATACTGTCTTTTATTGTGATTGGGTGGATGTTGATGTTAAGAATTATTGCAAAGTTGAACCCACCTTAAAATTGGTGATGGTGAATCTTAGTAAGCTCGTGAGTAAAAATACCATTCACGATGATCCATTCATCCTTGCATCTCAAGCCAGTCAAGTATTTTATTGTCAAGATGTAAAGATGAATGGGTGGTCAGTTGTTTTACACTCTCCCAAGAGACTGACGAAAGAAATAGATGCGATTGATATTGACCGTACGAGGTATGACTCCATTCTCGAGGAAAATGATAAATTGCTAGAGCTTTTGGACACGGGATTTCTAGTGCAATGACTTAGTTCTGAACTTATTTTTAAATATGCAATATTCTATTTATTCCATTTGTTGTTGTTGTAAACATTTAATAGTTTATTGCTGTTTGAACATTTAATACAGGTATGGTTGTTTGAACTTGTAATTATATGTTTACTGATGTTTAAGCATGTAATATACTGGTGTCTATTTGAACATGTAATCTTCTTTATATTGCTATCTGAACATGTAATATTCTGGTAAATGTTTATTCTGATTATTTTGATGTCCAAGAGTCACTTTTTTCTAAATAAAAGTCTCGTATGGGTGATACTTCGCAACCGTCAATAAATGGGGAGACACCTATATCAACCTCCTATTCTAAGGTTGATTCGGTTTCTTTAAGAGTAGGTGATGATTCTTTCACTAAGAAGTTAAAATTTAATGAGCATGGCCTTCCAGTTGGTGAAGAGTCATAGACACTCTAAACCTGGTTGGGAGACTTAGCAAGGACACACGTTACCATTTCTTATACGAGTTGGAAATAAGTGGATGTGCGATATAAGAACTCAATTTGGCCATCATTAATGGTATACTATTCCTTTATATTCCAAAGAAAGTAAATTCAATTCTGTGATGTTTTAATTTTATTTCTTCATATATTGTAGAAAGAGTTCCCATATGTGCGTAAAAGTCAGAAGTAAATTTTTATGAAAAAAGCGAACGATGCTTGGAAAAAGTTTAAGTCAAAGCTAAGGGTTAATTTGAAGGATGGTAATGTTGGAAAGTGGAAGTATAAAGTGCCACAAAATGTCAAATCTGAGGACTAGGAGGTGTTTTGCAATAATGAAGATTTAGCGGTTCAAAAAACTTTGCGAAGAAAGAACAAAGAGAATAAAAAAAATTGTGTGAGAAAGACAACTCATAATGTAGGTCGTCATGGTTATGCCCGAGCTTCAGAGAATTGGAGAAAGGAGCATGGGCGTGCACCCACTCGTTCTGAATTGTGGTTGGCAATCATATAATCAAAGGAGGTGGTTATGCCCCTCATTGTTGATACCAAATTTAATCTGCTGACTTGGACCAATCATATGAAGACACGTGGCTATCTACATGGCAACAACAAGAACTTCCGATATGATCACACGCTCCGAGGAAACCATGATACTCCGAGGAACTCATACGCTCTGAGGAACTCATCTCTCCGAGGAACTCTTACGCTCCGAGGAACTCATCTCTCCGAGGAACTCTCGATTACAGAACTCATCTCTCCGAGAATTCCAATGCTCCATCTACGAGGACCAATCAGAAAAGGACACATGTTATCCTACGTGGCAATATTCGACACTCGAGGAGAGTTGGTCGGCATCCGAGGAGAGTTGGTCGGCACCCGAGGAGTGTTAGTCGGCACCCGAGGAGAGTTGGTCAGTACCCGAGGAGAATTAGTCGGCACCCGAGGAGAGTTGGTCGGCCCCCGAGGAGATTTAGTCGGCACCCGAGGAGAGTTGGTCGGCATACCAACCAGGAAGATCAAGGGATAACTATGCATTTAATGTGCATTAATGAAGATGACAGCGCATTTAATGAGACTTAATGTACATTTATACTGTATTAATAGATGACAACACATAGCATACCAAACAATTCAACAATTAGATTCGTTGAATGTAGACAAAATGTATAAATGTCTACATACAATGAATCTCTTTATCTTTCATCACTATAAATACATGTATTCCCTTAGCAAAAAGGGGGAAGAGATCCGACAAGGATGAGAGACACCATACACAAGATCCACACCTTTTTCTCTCTACACCACATTGTGCTATTGTAAACCCCTGGGAATAAAATAACAGTGGACGTAGGCTTTTCCTTATAGCCTAACCACTTTAAAAATCTTTGTCTCTCATGTGATTGATTGGATTGGTTTTATCTATTTATCTGTGATCATAAAAATGGGATTCGGTCCAGTTTTTTACATCAACAGATTGGCGCCGTCTGTGGGAACGACTGGTAATATCGTTTTCTCACTAATAACAATCCATTACCAATGGCTGATATTCCTGAATCCAGCAATCGAAACGCTGGAACCCCTCCAAATCCATCTGCACCACCAATTATTCCAGATCTGACTGGAATAATGGTAAATCTGGCTCAGGGCCAGACCGTCATGCAAGAAACGATGCGACAACTCATCCAAACCCTCCATGGCGGTGCATCAGCCCATTCCGAATCATGAAACATTCAAAGAAATACCCATGCGCCTTCTTCACGTACTAGGCGTACTAATTCATATCGCAATGAGGAATCTGAAGATTTTTCTTATCAACCTGGATGAATTTCATCAGTGCGAGCCACAGATACTGAACAACGTGTCACCCTCTCCCCAGAAAGGGCCAGCGCATTGGAAAGATTAAGTAGGGCCTCTCCTTTCGATCGATTAGGCCCTAGGAGGAATAAAAGTCCTCTTAATGCAGCATCGAGGAGCTTTCGACGACCATCAAATCTAAGGAAAGGATCTGCCTAGTCGCGACCAGCTGCTCGTCAAGATGGAACCTAAGACCGACCAGCTGCTCGTCGAGATAAATCCCAGGAAGCCACTTCTGTGCGATCAGTTTCTCGAACCAATAAGCCCGAGGAAGGAAATGATGCGTGGAAAGGATATATTCAGAGGCTGGAGGATAGATTAGGGGAAATGGCTAAGGCCAAGAACCCTCTTCAACGAACCTTTGTTCGAGGAACACCTTTTGTCCAGGACATTGTTGATTTTCCAACACCATCAAAGTTCAAAGCACCTGTTGTGACTCCCAAGTATGATGGGAAGACTGACCCTGCACTTCATATAGAACAATATCAAGCTGCTGCCGACATCTATGCTGTCCCAGACGAGATGAGATGTAGGGCATTCTCGGGAACTCTTACCGGATCTTCTCAGATATGGTATAATAATCTTCCTCGGGGTAAGATTTCAACTTTTCTTCAACTGGCCGAGTTATTCATTGGGAATTTTTGCTTTGGAGCAAAGCCAGTTAAACGAGTAGCACATTTGTTAAGTGTTATATAAAAAGCTGGTGAAAGTATCAGAGATTATATAACTCATTTTAATAACGAGAAACTCGAAGTCATTGATTATTAGGAGAAGACAACGATTACTTCTTTGATGAGTGGACTGCTACCAAAAAAGTTGTACTACACTTTGGCCAAAGATCAACCTTGAACCATGTCGGACCTAATGGGAAAAGAGTCCAAGATTATGAATGCCGAGGAGGCTATGTCTGCGAAGAAGAATATGGACGCCAAAGAAACCAAGGTGGAAGGTGATAAAGCTAAGAAGAAAGAGCATAAGAACAATGGTAGTGACAAACAATCCAAAAATAGGTCGTCATGGGAGGTCTTGAAGAAATTTGATAATTACACGCCTTTGAAGGCAAATATCAACCACGTCCTGGAAGAGATTAAGAACAACGAGGAGTTAAACTGGCCAAAGAAAATGAAGTCAGACCCTGACACGAGGAATAGGGAAAAGTATTGCGAGTTCCACAAGGATCATGGCCATATGACTAAAAATTGCATAGCTCTTTAGAATGAAATTGAAACACTCATTCGACGAGGAAAGCTAACAAAGTATGTTGATCGGGGAGGCGAAAGAAGAAACAACGACCGAACTAGAGAGAGGTCTAGATCTCCTCGTCGAGCAGAGGAGAACAAGAAGAGAAACCATGAAGTTGATCCAGAGGATGACCCCGAACTTCCAAAGAAACCAAGGCAGCCAGAACGAGAGGTATTTTCAATACACTTTGGGTCATTTGATTGTAATGTTATTACAGGAGGAGATGCAGGAGGAGGAGACCTTACTGCAGAAAGAAAAGCTTACCTCGGTGAGGCTCAAGCTTGCTCGTATATTCAGCGAATAAATTTAGCTGAGGAAGATCGCCCGAGAAAGGTGAACAAAGAAAAATTGGTCATTGGGTTTTCAAAGAATGATCTTGCAGGAGTTCTGTATCCTCATGATGACCCACTAGTGATCAAGATGAGAATGAAGAAGGTAATGATTTCAAGAGTGCTGGTTGACAATGGTAGCTCGGCAGACATCATGTTCTACTCGTGTTTCGATAGTTTAAATCTAAAGCTATCTCAACTGGAGCCTTACCATAGACCCCTCATCGGTTTTGCTGGCGAGAAAGTATTTCCACTTCCGATCAAGTTGGATATATTCATTGGTACATGGCCTGCTTGTCGGACAGAAAGAATATGATTCTTCGTGATGGATAAGAATGTCCAATCATTGTACAATATCATCATGGGAAGAGTAGGATTGAAGAAGTTCGAGGATGTACCATCTACAGTGCATCAGTGCCTAAAATTTCCAACAAACTTCGGAGTAGGAGTTGTGAAAGATGATCAGAAAGTAGCTCGGGAATGCTATTATTCATCCGCCGAGCAAGAAGAACTAGAAGAATTGAAGAAAAAGACTACTACCTATCAAATGGATGAAGGTGCAGAAATTGAAACCTTGGATCCTCGAGATGAGTCGCAACTCGTGAAAGGTAAAGTGGTGGAAGCTACTGAAAATATCATTCTGGACGACGAACATCCTGAGCAAACTACTCAAATAGGTTCATCGTTGGAAGCCTCATTAAAACAAGAATTGATAACATTCCTTAGAAGCAGAAGACAAACTTTTGCGTGGAGTCATGAAGATATGCCTGGGATAGACCCAAAGTTCTTATGTCACGAGCTCAACATGAATAAGGAGATCAAGCCAGTGAAGTAGAGAAGAAGAGTATTCAGTCTCGAGAAGAATCTAGCTATACAAGAGGAGGTCGAGAAGCCTTAGAAATCTTCCTTCATCGAAGACGTTAAATATCCAGACTGGTTAGCAAAATGTGGTGATGGTAAAAAAGAAGAATAACAAGTGGAGGATGTGTGTAGACTTCATTGACCTCAATAAAGCATACCCAAAGGATCACTTTTCGCTGCCCCGAATTGATTAACTAGTCGATGCTACCTCAGGACACGAGCTGCTAAGCTTCATGGATGCTTATTCTGGTTACAACCAGATTAAAATGAAACCTGAAGACAGGGAGAGTACTTCTTTCATTACTCCTAGGGGAACTTATTGTTATAATGTTATGCCTTTTGGTTTAAAAAATGCATGTGCGACATATCAGAGGCTGATGAACAAGGTCTTTGCTGAACAAATCAGTGACAATATGGAAGTCTATGTTGACGACATGCTGACAAAAAGCAAGAAAGCTACCGATCATCTAGTTGACTTAAGTCAAACTTTTGATCAACTAGATAAATATCAAATGAAGCTGAACCCGACGAAGTGCATATTTGGAGTACGAGAAGGCATGTTCCTCGGGTACATTGTCAATCAATGAGGCATTGAAGCAAATCCTGAAAAGATCAAAGCTCTATTAGGGCTGCGATCTCCAACAACGAAGAAGGAAGTACAGAGTCTCACAGGACGAGTAGCGGCACTCAATATATTTGTGTCACGAGCAACTGATAGATGTCTCCCATTCTTCAAAACACTCAGAAAGACTTTTGAGTGGAATGATGAATGTGAGAAGGCCTTTCAAGACTTGAAGAAATACTTGGGAGCACCTCCACTGTTGTCCAGGCCGGTGATGTGAGAAAAATTGTATTTATACCTTGTAGTGTCCAAAAATGCTGTTAGCTTGGCGTTGATTAGAGTGGATAATGGAGTACAAAAGGCAATTTACTACACAAGTAAGGCCTTTCAAGGAGCAGAAATCAGATATCTAAGGCTGGAGAAATTGGCACTGGCACTGATTGAGGCGAGTAGGAGAATGAGGCCATACTTTCAGGCTCATACCATAGTCATATATACCGATGTGCCATTGAGACAAGCCCTTCACAAGCCAGAAAAATCAGGGAGATTGATTATTGGGCAATAGGGCTCGGAGAATATGATATAATTTATGAACCCAGATCATCACTAAAAGGGCAGGCTGTAGCAGATTGCATACCGGAGTGCACCTATCCTGATACCCTCGAGGAGAAAAAGTTGCTCGTTGATCAACCTGTGGATGTTACAGGATCAAAAAATACAAGCCCAGACCAATTCCGATTGGTAAAAGGGCGTGTGGATGTTACAGGATGTGATGTAGAGATAGTTGGGAGGACTCCGGATGAGGAACAAAAGTTGCTCGTTGATCAACCTGTGGATGTTACAGGATTAACAAACACTGGCTCAGACCAACTCCGGTTGGTAAAAGGGCAAGTGGATGTTACATGATCATTAAATTCGAGCTCAGACCAACCTCGGTTGGTAAAAGGGCAAGAAAAGATGAACGACGAGGAGCAAGAAAAATCCGGGGAGGATGAAAGAAAGCAACAAATATTTCACCGAGGAACTCTGACTGATCAAAAATTTGAAGACGAGTTACCTATATGGAGGCTATATGTAGATGGCTCATCTTGCACTGCAGGATGTGGCGCGGGGATAGTTCTGAGCACTCCGGACAAGGTCGACATGGAATACACCTTGCGTTTCCAATTCAAAGCTTCCAACAATGAGTCTGAATATGAGGCCATGATTGCAGGGCTTAATTTGGCAAAAATTATGGAGGCACAGCAGGTTGTGATCTTTAGTGACTCTCAATTGATTGTAAACCAAATGATGGGAGTATATGAAGTTAGAGGAGAATTAATGATCAGATATCATGCAAAGGTAAAGGAGCTGCTGTCAGAATTTGCCGCTATTCAGCTGGTCAGAATACCAAGAATGGAGAATGCGAGAGCAGACGCCCTAGCTCGACTAGCATCAGCTACTCGCACCGAGCTACGGCGAACGATCCCAATTGAAGTTTTAGCTGGTCGGAGTATAGACGAAGATCTGGCGATGAACTATATCACCCTTGATTTAAGACCATCTTGGATGGATCCCATCAGGGCGTATATCGAGGAAGGATAATTGCCAATTGAAAAACTCGCAGCCAAGAAATTGAAGTTTAAAGCTGCTCGGTATGTACTAACTAATGGTGTTTTATATAGACGGGGAATTATAGCAGGTTTGCAGAGATGTGTACATCCCACCGAGGTGAAAGATTTGATTGAAGAGATCCATGAAGGGTCTTGTGGAGCACATGTAGCAGGTCGGACGCTTTTACAAAGGGTGATGAAGCAGGGATACTACTGGCCGACGATGAGGGCAGATTGTATAGCCTATGCCAAGAAATGTGACAAGTGCCAGCGCTTTTCCTCCATCCGAAGAACTCCACAAGCATTGTTGACATCCATAACTTCCCCTTGGCCATTTGCCATGTGGGGAATTGATTTGGTTGGACCACTGCCAACGACCCGAGGAAGGTTCAAGTACCTCGTCGTCGCAGTGGATTATTTTACTAAGTGGGTAGAAGTTGAGCCACTCATCGATATGATGTACGAGAAGGTGTACCAATTTGTTTGAAAGAACATCATTTGCCTATATGGTCTCCCTCATGTCTTCATCAGAGACCATGGAACACAATTTGATAACGAGGAGTTTGCCGCCTATTGTCATCAGTCAAACATTTTGAAGGTTCATTCAGCACCAGGCCATCCTCAAAGCAATGGACAAACTGAAGTGACAAATAGAACGCTGTTGAACGGTTTGAAAAAAAGATTGGATGATGCGAAAGCAAACTGGATCAACGAGTTACAATCAGTACTCTGGGCTTACCGAACTACTCCACGAGTAGCAACTGGAGAATCACCATACATGCTGGCGTTTGGAAGTGAAGCTGTCATACCTGCCGAGTTGGGTCTCCCAACACACAGGGTGCTAAATTTCTATTCCCCTATCATCAATTTAATGAGACGGCTGGATTTAAACATGCTCGAGGAAGTTAGAGAAGAAGCAGCCATTAGAAATACTGCTTACCAGCAGCGAACAACTTTGTTTTACAACAAGAGGGTGAAGAAGTGCGACCTGAAAGAAGGAGACTATGTGCTGAAGAAAGTAATTCAAAAGCATAACAAACTGGAGGCAAACTGGCATGGACCATACCGAGTTACAGAAGTTGTTCGACCAGGAACTTATCGAATAACAACTTTAGAAGGCGAGGAGTTTAAAAATGCCTGGAATGCAGAGCACCTGCGCAAGTATTATCAGTGATGTATATGTAACGCAGTTTCCATCAGTATGAATAAAATGAAAATATTCTGCAAGTCTCTCTGTTTATTGAAAATTTTTCGGGGAATACTAGTTCTATGCACTACTCCGCAAAGCTCGGCAGACTACTCAACGAAATATTCCAAACTGTACCAAGTATGGTTGGTCGGGGATAAAAACCCACTAACTGTAGTTGGTCGACGAGGAGAAATATTCCTAAAAATGCCAACCTATTTGGCTAGGAAAAGAGATATTCCAAACTGTACCAACATAGTTGGTCGACGAGGAGAAAATATTCCAAACTGTACCAACATATTTGGTCGACGAGGAGAAATATTCCTAAAAATGCCAACCTGTTTGGCTAGGAAACGAAATATTCCAAACTGTACCAACATAGTTGGTCGACGAGGAGAAAATATTCCAAACTGTACCAACATAGTTGGTCGACGAGGAGAAATATTCCTAGAAATGCCAACCTGTTTGGCTAGGAAACGAAATATTCCAAACTGTACCAACATAGTTGGTCGACGAGGAGAAAATATTCCAAACTGTACCAACATAGTTGGTCGACGAGGAGAAAATATTCCAAGCTGTACCAACATAGTTGGTCGACGAGGAGAAAATATTCCAAACTGTACCAAATATGGTTGGTCGGGGATAAAAACCCACTAACTGCAGTTGGTCGACGAGGAGAATTTATCGACCTTGGTTGGTCGGACACATTTTATGAAAAAGACAAAAATTTACCAAGTATGGTTAGTCGAGGATAAACTCTCACTAACTATATTTGGTCGACGAGCACAATTTAACAACCTTGGTTGGTTGGAAAATTTTTAAACATTTTTATACTCATTACTTTATTATTAAGTGATCGAGCAACATTACTGATACTTGTAACTTTTTTATTACTAAGTTGGTCGATGAAAATCACAATATTATTATCTTTTTAACAGATATGCATAAATGTAAAGTGTTTGATATTTACAAGACAATAGCAATTAAGATTTGCAAACAGAAATGAAAGTTTTTCATTAAATTCGAAATAAATTATATTGATGCTAAAATTAAAGTTACATTGATATGTATGCTAACTATTACATCAAAAATTTCTATTCTACTGGTCTTTTCCCTCAGCTTTTGATGCAGGTTCCTCGCCAGCAGGCGGATCATTGAAAGACTGAGGAGAATTGATGAAGTTCAAGTCCTTCAGCATCCCGACGTTCATCACAAAAGGTCGATCTAAAAGATGCTCGGGACAAGATACCTCAATTTGAGAATGAAGATTTTAATCACTGAGGTACTTTGAAATTAAGCTCCGAGGAATGGCTCGAGCAGGGATCCATTCCATCTCCAAATTGTATGGTGGCACAGGCAAGTCGAGCAACCCGGGATCATGGTAGTCCCACAGATAGTTTCCTTGTTTGAGCTTTAGCACACCTAAGGCATTCAGCCAGCCTTGCTTGTAGCCCTCATTGTTGGCATTCTGGATACGATCGTCCAAGTGGAACAGTGCTTCGTTGTATCCATCCCTCCAAAACTCCCTGGGCTATTTGTGGAATTGATATGTTAGACTTTCTAGCTGCTCGTGGAGACTCTTAATGAAAACTTCCTTATTCTCCAGGACTGACTTCTGCGCAGAGAGATATTTTTCCAAGTCCCTAATTTTCTTTGACATATCAGATAACGCCTGGTTCTTCGCCATTAGTTGGAAGGCCTGGTTCTCTAAGGCAGACGCTGTTCTCTGCTCCTCGACAAGTACCCAAGCTGCTCTTCCTCGTCCCCGAGGAGCTCTTGCTCGACCACGAGAAGAATTAGATTTGCCAGAACTCTTCAAAGTCTCCAACTCGTCCCTCAATTTGGCATTCTCAACCTCTAAGAATGAAAATCCCTCGTCAGTCACTAGGATTAAGGCTGTTGAAGAAGAGGCTGCAGACTTCAACTATAATAGCTCTTTCTGCAAGTTATTGTTTTCCTTTTCCAGCAGCTCGGCAATCTGTCTGCATTCCTCAACCTCGCCCCTCAGGGTTCTCTCCCTTACATCATAACCAGCAAAAAGCTTCTCGTAGCCCTTGTCAGCCATGATCAGTTTGTATTTCTTCTCATAACCCTCATGCAACAGAGCAGTTGATTCCTTGTATTGATTCTGAAGGTCTTCGAGGGTGCACTGGAGATCCTCAATCATTTCATAGTAAGCCACATTGTTGGCAACCGATCGATCAAGCAGACACTTCAGGTACTGATATGCTTCCACTGCTTGTTCTGAAGCATCCTGGCCGAGGATGTCGGCAACTTGTGCAGCACTCAGGTTTGTGTGACCAGCCTTAAAGTACTCATTGCATTGCTGCAGCAACTTTGTATCATGAGCAGATAATAGTTCCATCCTGGCCAGAAACTAGCAAGGAAAGAAGAAAAATCATCAATAAGAAGAATAAGCAGAGTATGAGAGCAAAAATAGACAACAGTATGCCAAGAAAACTCAAGTTTTATTAGATCATATTTCAGAGTTACAAAGTTCTGGGTTACATTTGATAAGAAGAAAAATATAAAGGTAAGCCCGAACAACATTACACCTTTTCCTTATCTCCCAAAACCTTCTCGGGAGGTTGGGAAGAGGAAGCAGGTTGCTCGAAGGGAATTATGACTTGCTCGAAAAGCACCAGCTGTTGCTCGAATGAAGAAACGACTTGCTCGACAGCAGAATGGATGGTTTGGGGGGTGATCCCCCATCACCATTGAAGACTCCTCAGAGGTAGCTTCGTCCTCTTCTAATTCTTTTGGAGTAGGAGGGGGACCAGGGATATGTCTCTGGAAGAGCTCGGATGATTCGTTGACCCTCATTTCCTGAAGGGCAACAACCCATCCATCCCTAAAATACTTTAGGCTTCCATAGTCCACTTGAGATACCATAACAACACACCCCTTATCCCACCCCTTATCCCAGCCAGAGCTGAAGGACTTCTTCACAGCAGCTTTCCTTTTGGCCTTCTCTAAGGCAAGCTTCTCGAATAGCAAATCATCAGCAGCTTTTAAATTTTGTTCAGCTTCCTACTTCTGCCGATTTGCCTCCTAAAGCTGGACCAACCTCTCCTCAGCAACTTTGAGCTTATTCTCAAGCTCCCCTTCAGCCCTAAGCTTCTCTTCGAGCTCTTTATTTCCCTTCTCCAAGGTAGTCTTTTTCTTCTCTAACTCCTTGGAGGCATCAACAGCTTGAGCTTTTTCTTGCTCGGAGGAGGCAATATTTTTCTCCCAGATAGCCTTATCAGTGGCATACTGCTGGCGAGAGTCTTCCAAAGACTTGGTAGCTTCTTCCAAAGCTCCTTCCACGCAGGACGAGGAGCAAGAAGCCTTAATCGCTTCATCCTTCTTCAAGATTATGTTGAATCAGCTCGTCAACTGTGAACAGAAAAAGAAAGCAAGTTAGAAATTGAAGCAACGAAGGAAATATGAAATGTTTAAAGTAAAGAGACTTAGTGAAGCAAGATGATGAGCAGCCAAAGAAGTAACCATGTCCCGAGTAAGATTATCCTTATTACCTTGGACCTCGGTAATGGTCCGGGACTTCACCGAGCTCATGGCAGAGCTCGGAGGAACAAAATTGGGAACTCCAGTCCCAGCAGCTGGGGGCTGAGTAGTGGTGACAGCAAAATTGACCGAGGAGCTTTTCTTCATCCTCCTTGGGGGAACAGTTACAGATTCAACCAAGGATGAATCCTTGGTCGGTGATATCACAATCACCTTTCTAGGAGCAGCTAGAGGAGCTGCATCAGTTTTCTTTGTCCCCTCCCTTGGGACATCAATCCTAATCCGTTTTACCTCCCCAGAACCGGAGGCAGTTTTCTCAAACAGAGAAGGAGTTCTTCTCTTCTTCATCCTTTCGCTCAAAGGAATATGAGATTCAGGCGAAGAACTTGCAGAGGCTGGTACTGGCTTTGCTTCACTGATCACTGGACGAGTAGTGAAGGAAGTTGTGTAGCTCCTATACTGGATCAGATACAAAGTCGACCTGATGTGCTCGTCGGTAACCCTTTGATGCAGACCCCAGATAAGTCCCAAATGCCTTATATTGACATCTGTTTCTTTTGGGCACCTTCTATTGCTATCAACTGTAAATAAACAAGCATTGTTATCAGTGAAACATTTTATCAAACACAAAACAAACATGATTTCAAAATAAATAAAATAAAATAAAAATAACCTATCCCATTGCCATAAGGAGGGCATCTGGGACCCTGGTAAACCTCATCTCCGGTTAATGGAGGGTGTTGCCAATTTTTTACGACAACCCCGTGTTCAAAATAATCCCTATTGGCATCAGGGAGATTGACTACTAAGGCTCTATTTATAAACCTAGTTTTTAAATAATAAATATTATCATTAACTGCCCATCTATAGCAGTACATGATTTCTGGAATTCCTATACGAGTTCCATTCACTTGATTTAATTTATACACCCCGTTAACTATTCTCCATGTGTTGGGGGCTATTCGTGCAGGAACAACATCAAAGTACTGAAAGAATTCCAAACACAAGGAATTTGGTGGAAAAGAAAATCCACACTCAGCAAAAAAGAGACTGGGGAACCAATGTCCCTCAGCCAAACTGAAATAATTAGAAGGCTCGGAAAGCTCTTCCAAGACAACCCAAGAGGGAATGGAGAAATCAGAACGAAGTTTCTCAAGAGACTCAACAAGATAAACCATGGTGAATAAAGAAATGAAGAAGAAGGGAGAAGATCTTACAGAAAAAAGACTGAAGCTGTTGACAACGAACGACGGAAGAGATAAACACACAAGAGAGTAGAAGACGGTGAAAAACTCGAAGATGAAAATTTGAAAAAATAGAAGACAATGGGCGTGTCTTTGAGGTTTAAATACCTTACCTTGGGAACTGGCGAAGTAATGATTACAAAAAGTATGATTACGTTATCGGCGGCTAAAAAGATGAAAAGTGGCGCGGGAACCAAAGCGGGCAACAACGGACGAAAAGACGAAAAGTAACGCGGGAATCGAAGTACGCCGAAAAGTCCAAAAAAGCATGATTCTACGAATTGGGGAGGAGAAATAAATACAAGGGAGATGCTCCTAAAAATCAGGAAGACTATTTAAAGCTACCATATTTCGAGAAAGAATGTTCCATACTCCTCAAATTTCGAACTATGAAACATTGGGGGCTTCTGTTGATACCAAATTTAATCTGCTGACTTGGACCAATCATATGAAGACACATGGCTATCTACATGGCAACAACAAGCACTTCCGAGATGATCACATGCTCCGAGGAAACCATGATACTCCGAGGAACTCATCTCTCCGAGGAACTCATACGCTCCGAGGAACTCATCTCTCCGAGGAACTCACATGCTCCGAGAAACATACCTCTCCAAGGAAATCTTGAGTACCGAGAAGCTTAGGCGGTCCGAGCAACTCAGACGGTCCGAGATGCATCTCGAACAAAGCATTAATAGCTGGATAATCAACAGTTCAACTGATTCATTAAATGCTTATCATTCAGACGCACACGCAAGGAGGGCATTAATTGTATTACCCTTTCATATGTATATCATTTAATGTATTACCCTTTCACATGACAGCCTCAGGGCTATAAATACATTGTACAACCCTCATTGTAGGGGGATCGAAATCCAAACTCTGGGATCGAATCCAAAATCGAATTTCTTGTAATCGAGAATTCCCAAACACTGAACAATAAAACAACAGTGGACGTAGGCCATTCTTATAAGGCTGAACCACTTTAAAATATTTTGTCTCATTTATTTATCTGTGATTGAATTATTAGAGTGATCTAATTTTTTACATCAACACTCATGATAAATTATTTGTGGTAATTTAAATTTTGTAATGTTCGTTTTGTCTAAAAAAAGTATCGTATGATCAAACCTAATGTTAACATATTTTTTTACAGGACCAAATTCAAATGCTTCTGGATGTATACAAAGTGAGTGGTCAGGAGGAGACCTTGGATGTCGGGCCTATTTTTGAGGTTTTCAAAAAAGATACGCGAGGACATATTCGTTGTGTTGAGTTCATAATTTCGATAACCGCTATATTAGGGTCGGCATTTGCTAGAGAAATGCTTGAGGAGGTGAAAGAGGACACCAGAAATTAGAAGGATCATGTTGATCACCTTAGGAGTGACATAGATGGGATAAAATCCTCATTAGATGAATTCATTACTGACTTCAATATCGGGAAATTTTCAGGTGTTGGACACAACGTTCAAGAGTTACTTACTATAGGCACTGGAACTCGTTCGTGTTCTCGTTCCTCCCCTACATTCGAGGTTAAAAATTTCACCTCTCTAATTGAATACACAATACTATCCCACACACGTGAACTTGGTTGTTATGGGAGGAAAATGCAACCAGGAGCCGTCTCGACTGTTCACTTCCATACGTTGAGAAAGAATGAAGTGCGAGTTTTACTCGATGACATCAAAGTGCCCGAGTATCCAGTTTGTGGTGGAAAACAAGCTCATTGCGAGAACTTGGAAGATATTGGTAAAAATGGAATTATGCATTGGCTCGACGACCTTTGTCCTCCCATTGGTGACACCGAAAAATGACCTTTGTCCTCCCATTAGTGACACCGGTGACCTACGCCACCTTACTTCGAAGTACTTTCCTCTAAGGTACAAATCTGCAAAATCTCTACTTATATTCCTAATTTATGCTTCTATAATCCTGCTCCACCACCTATAGCATCCAGAAATTATTGAGTTATCGTTATGCAATCAACTATTGAATTGAGTTATCGTTATGTAATCAACTATTGAATTGAGTAATCGTTATGCAATCAACTATTGAATTGAATTATCGTTATGCAAAAAAGGGACTAAACCAGTTATTTATTTATCATTATTGAGCGGGAAGCGCGGGCAAGCTGTTATATATAACAATTGTTATATATAACAGCTCTGTTATATATAACACCTATTATATAGAACAACCGTTATATATAACATAGGTGTTATATATAACAGCAATTATATATAACAGCTCTGTTATATATAACAATTGTTATATATAACACCTAAACGCATTTCTTAGTATTCTCTCATTGATTTCATATATAGAACAACTAACGGGATTCCAAGAAATCACCCTCGAATAGCTGTTATATAGAACAACTAACAGTATTTCTTATTCTCTCATTGATTCTAAAAATTATTTTCAAAGAAGATTTCGTGGAACCGATCCTATGTTAAGTCATTAATATCTCACTAACGAAGAAAAGATTGCCACTGAAAATCCAATTCTCTTTTAAATAGATACGTGACCAATTTTACCATAACCATATGTAGATTAGGCTTGAAAACAAGCCGTTCGAGGGTGAAAACCTAAACCATCTCCCATACGGCCCCGTAAGAGGCACGAACACCTTGCACGAGACCAATGTAACTCGTGCAAACTGACAGCGTAGTCCCGAGTCTCCCGATTTGAGAATATGATGATAATTTCAAAATACGCAGATTAGGCTTGAAAACAAGCCGTTCGTGGGGGAAACCCAAACCAACCCCCAAACGGCCCCGTAAGAGTCACGAACACCTCGCACGGGACCAATGTAACCCGTGAAAACTGACCGCGTAGTACCGGGTCTCTCGATTTGGGAATATGACGATATTTCAAAATACGTAGATTAGGCTTGAAAGCAAGCTATACGAGGGTGAAACCCCAAACCAGCCCCCATACAGCCCTGTAAGAGGCTTTAACACCTTGCACGGTTCTAATGTAACTCGTGCAAACTGATCGTGTAGTCCCGGGTCTCCCAATTTGAGAATATGGTGATAATTTTAAAATATGTAGATTAGGCTTGAAAACAAGCCGTTCGAGGGTGAAAACCCAAACTAACCCCCATACGACCACGTAAAAGGCACGAACACCTCGCACGGGTTCAATGTAACTCGTGCGAACTCACCACGAAATCCCGAGTATCCCGATTTGAGAATATGATGATAATTTCAAAATACGTAGATTAGGCTTGAAAATAAGATATTCGAGGGTGAAAACCTAATGCATCCCCCATACGGCTCCTTAAGAGTCACGAAGACCTCGCACAGTGCCAATGTAACTCGTGCGAATTGACCACTTAGTCCCGGGTCTCCCGGTTTGAGAATATGATGATAATTTCAAAATACATCGATTAGGCTTGAAAACAAGTCGTTCGAGGGTGAAAACCGAAACCAACCCTCCATACGGTCCCGTGAGAGGCACGGATCCCTCGCACGAGACCAATGTAACTCGTGTGAACTGACCGCGTAATTACGGGTCTCCCGGATTTAGAATATGATAATAATTTCAAAACACGTAGATTAGGCTTGAAAACAAGCCATTCGAGGTTGAAAATCTAAACTAGCCCCCATACGACCCCATAAGAGGCACGAGCACCTCGCACATGACCAATGTAACTCGTGCGAACTGATCGTGTAATCCCGGGTCTCCCGATTTGAGAATATGATGATAATTTCAAAATATATAGATTAAGCATGAAAACAAGCCGTTCGAGGGTGAAAACCCAAACCAGCCTCCATACGGCCTCGTAAGAGGCACGAACACGTCGCACGGTACCAATGTAACTCGTGCGAACTGATCGCATAGTCTCGAGTCTCCCGGTTTGAGAATATGATGATAATTTCAAAATACATAGATTAGGCTTGAAAACAAGCCGTTCAAGGGTGAAAACCTAAACCAGCCCCCATACGGCCCGAACACCTCACACGGGACCAATGTAACTCGTGCGAACTGATCGCATAGTCCCGGATCTCTCGGTTTGAGAACATGATGATAATTTCAAAATACATATATTAGGCTTGAAAACAAGCCGTTCGATGATGAAAACCCAAACGAGCCCCCATACGGCCCCGTAAGAAGCACGAACACCTCACACGAGACAAATGTAACTCGTACGACTTGACCGTGTAGTCCCAGGTCTCCCGATTTGAGAATATGATGATAATTTCAAAATACGTAGATTAGGCTTGAAAATAAGCCGTTCGAGGGTGAAAACCCAAACCAGCCCCCATATGACCCCGTACACCTCGCACGGGACCAATGTAACTCTTGCGAACCGACCGCGTAGTCTCGGGTCTCTCGGTTTGAGAATATGATGATAATTTCAAAATACGCAGATTAGGCTTGAAAACAAGTCACTCGAGGGTGAAAACCCAAACCAGCCCTCCATACGGCCCCGTAAGAGGCACGAACAACTCACACGGGACCAATGTAACTCATACGAACTGACCGCGTATTCCCTAGTCTCTCGATTTGAGAATATGACGATAATTTCAAAATACATAGATTAGGCTTGAAAACAAGTCGTTCGAGGGTGAAAGCCCAAACCATCCCCCATACGGCCCTGTAAGAGGCACGAACACCTCGAACGGGACCAATGTAACTCGTGCGAACTGACCGCGTAGTCTCGGGTCTCCCAATTTGAGAATATGATGATAATTTCAAGATACGTAAATTAGGCTTGAAAACACGTCGTTCTCGGGTGAAAACCCAAACCAGCCCCCATACGGCCCCGTAAGAGGCACGGACACCTCGCACGGGACCAATGTAACTCGTGCGAAATGACCGTGTAGTCCCGGGTCTCCCAATTTGAGAATATAATGATAATTTCAAAATATATAGATTAGGCTTGAAAATAAGCCGTTCGAGGGTGAAAACCCATACATCCCCGTAAGAGGCACGAACACCTCGCATGGGACCAATGTAGATCGTGCGAACTGACTGCATAGTCCTGGGTCTCCCGATTTGAGAATATGATGATAATTTCAAAATACATAGATTAGGCTTGGAAACAAGCCGTTCGAGGGTGAAAACCCAAACCAGGCCCCATACAGCCCCGTAAGAGGCACGAACACCTCGCAAGGGACCAATGTAACTCGTGCGAACTGATTAGGGAGTCATAACTTGCGTAAGATTTTCAATTTTAGAATATAATAATAATTGCAACTCCTATATGTAATTTTTTTAGCTTGAGTAAGTTTTTTTTTTGTAAATTACTGAGCTACTAATATCTTTTCTTTTTTGTATCCTATTTTTTTTTTGCAGGATAATATTTTATCGTTGGCATTTATTCACGTGGAACACACAGAGAAATCAATGGTTTACAACAAGGGGTTTATTCATGATTCTATTTTTTTGTGTTATGACCGTGCGGGTTTTTGTAGTTTTATTGTTAACTTTTTTGGTCGTGCGGGCTTTTGTAAGTTAATTGTTATATTTTGTGGCCGTGCGGGCTTTATGTTAGGCATGTTTTGTATTAGCAGGTTTTGGAATGTCCAGAAAATAGAGAAAACTCTGCCCAATTTTTTTTGGTCTGTGAACTATTAAATACTTGTAATATTTTGAAGTCTGTATGTACATTATTTTATCAACAACATGCAATATTTTCAATTTGTGAATTTTCATGCTTTCAAATATTTTTTTTTCTTTTTATAAAAAATTTGGCACAGTTCAAAACTGTGCCAAAAGTGTATTAAATTTTGGCACGGTTTTGAACTTTGCCAAATTTTTATGAAAATGTGCTCAATCTGGCATAGTTCAAAAGTGTGCCAAAAGTGTGCCAAAAATATCAAACTTTGTCATAGTTTAAAAGTATGCCAGAAGTGTTCCTGTTTGGCCAAATCTGGCACACTTTTAAACCATGCAAGAAAAAAGTGGCCATTTTGGAACACCTGATTCTGGCACAGTTCAAAATAGTGCCACATTTGATCTGACACAGTTTTAAACCGTACCAGATTCCCGTTTTGGGTGTAGTGTTTGTGGCATGGAATATTTAAGATATTATGTTTTCACACAGAATTTTGGTCACTAATGAAATGTTTAATATACATGTGTATGTTTTTTTTGGATGTAGGCCAATGTTTGCTTTTAAGTTGATAGAAGCTGGGGAATGCATATTGAAGCTCCCTTATAACGTGGTATTCAATCCTCAAGTGAAATTCAAAACCTAAGGTTCTCTCATAGCTATGCATACCAAAATTTGTTAACCATATATTGAAACTATTCTGGAGCAACTAGTGCCAGATAATCTACTCCCAGAAATCAATTCTTTATTAGGAGATCAAGCGGGTCATGTTGCAAGTTGGGCCAGGTATCATTGGTTTAGTGTGTTTTAAGTTTATTATGAAAATCATAATTTTTTAGATAGATATGGACATAAGACAACAAGATGTGGCGCTTCATTCTAGGTAACAAAGTTTATCCCCTTGATAAGAAGTCTCTCTATGTACTAGGTAACCTATAATTGAACTCACACAATAAGAGCTGTCACTTCATTCTTTAATGACACACATTTCTACATTATCTGCTCCAGCGGAACTTACACCTTTCAATAGTAAGTTTTGTTTCCCTTTATTTTCCATACATACATGTACAATTTATTATAATGATTAATCTAGTAAGCTCTCATGAGGGAAAATAAATAGTTTATTAAACATTGCGCTGGAAATTTCAGGAGGATCAATTATTTGGACATATAGTTATAACAGTCTATAGGCAAAAGCAGTAGTAAAATATGTGGGTGCATCCAATTCTAAAACAAGCCATTATTTTAATTGAATCTTTAGCTGATTTAAATTCTTTGCTTGTTCAGCTTAGTTGTTCGTGATCTGTCCACTTTAGTGAAGACAGAGGATGTCGTCACCTCAGAAAATTTAGTGACCCTTCTTACAGGTGTATCAAAGTATTCACAGAAGGATTGGTTGTCAAGTTATGAGACACTCACCACCTATGTGGTAAAAACTCTTTTCTCTAGTGAAATGTTAATTTTTCTCTTAATGGTCCTCACTGTATTATCTTATGTGGTGCATGACATTTTGATTGCCGCACAACATATCGGTGGTTCAAATTCGCAGATGATAGAGATTTGGCATGTCTTGGTCTTGTATTAAGTAACTAACTAAACTCAATGTATCTCATCGTCATCTTCTTCATTGCAGAACGACTTTTGGCTTAGTGAATTCTCTTTTTTGATTTTACTAATGTTTCAGGTCCCCAGATCCTCTAAGAAGATACACGAGGAAAATGAATATGATCTTTATACGGTGACATTATTCAATCGCGACGTTTATGATTTCATAACTAAGGCACACAAAAGAGGGTTTGAAGTGAGTTCATCTAAAGGATCCTGTCTCCTTTATTATATTGCAATATATCTAGAATACCACCATTGTAGCCTCGATATAAGAAAATAAATTCATTTAAGAGGAAAACCCCATTCTTGAATGTCACACAAAGGTTTCAAATGTACGAGTTACATAAGCCCCAAAATTCATATTTTTAATACTTAGGGCTAAAAACATGTCGTTAAAGGGAGAAAACCTAAACTAACCACCAAACGACCCTGAAAGAGGTAGCAACGCCTAACACAGGACCAATATAACTCATAGGAACTGGTCGGGTATCCACGAGACTCCCAGTTTGAGAATTTGATGATAATTTGCAAATTTAACACTTAGGTTTAAAAACATATGGTTAAAGGGAAAAACCCCAAAACAGTCACCTAACAACCTTGTAAAAGGTATTAAAATCCCGCACCGAACTAATGTAACTTGCTGGAACTGACCATGTAGTCACGAGACTCCCGATTTTTGAATATGACAAAAATTTGTAAATCTCACGACTTAATCTTAAAAATGCCGTTAGAGGGCAATAATCTTAAATAACTCTCAAACGGAACCGTAAGAGGCACAGACACCTCGCACATAACCAATATAAATCGTAGGAACTGACCGCGTAGTCACGAGACTCCCGATTTGAGAATATGACGATAATTTGAAAATATCTAGATTAGGATTAAAAACATGCTGTTAAAGGGTGAAAACCAAAACCAACCCCCAAGCGGTTCCGTAAGAGTTATGAACACCTCGCAAGGAACCAGTGTAACTCGTAGAACTGATCGTTTATTCATTAGACTCCCGATTTCAGAATATGATGATAATTTAAAAATATTTAGACTTTGGCTTAAAAACATGTCATTAAAGGGTGAAAATCCAAACTAGCCCCCAAACGACCCCGTAAGAGGCATTTACACCTCGCACGGGATCAATGTAACTCAAAGCAACTGACCGCTTAGTCACGGATCTCCCGGTTTGAGAATATGAAGATAATTTTAAAAATATCTAGATTTGGCTTAAAAATATGCCGTCAGAGGGTGAAAACTTAAAATAGCCTCCAAATAGCCTCGCAAGAGGCATAAACACCTCGCATTTGACCAATGTAACTCGTACGAACTGACCGCGTAGTCACGGGTCTCCTAGTTTGAGAATATGATGATAATTTGAAAATATTTAGATTAGGCTTAAAAATAAGCTGTTAAAGGGTGAAAATCCAAACCAGCTCCCAAATGGTCCCGTAAAAGGCATCAACAACTGGAACGAGACTAATGCAACTCGTAAGAACTGATCACATAGTTACAGGACTCTCAGTTTGCGAATATGATGAAAATTTGAAAATATCTAGATCAAGCTTAAAAATAAGCCGTTAAAGGGTGAAAACCCTAACTAGCTCCCAAACAGCCCCGTAAGAGGCATGAACACCTCGTACGAGCCAATGCAACTCATAAGAACTGATCGCGTAGTCACGGGACTCCCGATTTGAGAATATGATAAAAATTTGAAAATATCTAGATTAGGCTTAAAAATAAGCCATTAAAGGGTGAAAACCCAAAATAGCCCCCAAACGATCCCCTAAGAGGCATGAACACCTCGCAGGGGACCAGTTCAATTTGTAGGAACTGATCGCGTAGACACGGGACTCCCAATTTGAGAATATGATGAAAATTTGAAAATATCTAGACTATGTTTAAAAATAAGCCGTTAAAGGGTGAAAACCCAAACTAGTTCCCAAACGGTCCCATAAAAGGTATGAACACCTCGTACGGGACCAATGTAACAACTCATAGAACTGACCGCATAGTCATGGACTCCTGATTTGATAGATTAGGCTTAAAATAAGCCGTTAAAGTGTGAAAACACAAATCATCCCCCAAACGGCCTCGAAAGAGGCATGAAAACCTCACATAAGACCATTATAACACGTAGAAACTAACTGCATAGTCACGGGTCTCTCGACGATAATTTGAAAATATATGACTAGGCTTAAAAATACGTAGTTAAAGGGTGAAAACCCAAACCAGACCCAAACAACCCTGTAAGATGCTTGAACACCTCGTACGGGACTAATGTAACTCGTAAGACCTGATCGCATAGTCACAGGACTCCCAATTTGTGAATATAATGACAATTTGAAAATATCTAGGTAGGCTTAAAAAATCCAAACCAGCCGCCAAATGGCCCCGTAAGAGGCATGGAGACCTCCTATGGGATCAATGTAACTCGTAGAACTGATCGCATATTCTCTGCTGGTTAGAGAAAATGATGAAAATTTAAAAATATCCAGACTATGCTTAAAAATAAGCTATTAAAGGGTGAAAACTTAAACTAGCTCCCAAACGGACCCATAAGAGGCATGAATACCACACACGGGACCAATATAACTCGTAGGAACTGAACTCATAGTCACGGGACTCCTGGTTCGAGAATATGATGATAATTTGAAAATATCTAGATTAGGCTTATAGACAAGCCATTAAAGGGTGAAAACCCCAAACCAGTCCCCAAATGTCCTAGTAAGATGCATGAACACCTCGTACGGGAGTAATGTAACTCGTAGGAACTGATCGCGTAGTCACAGGACCCCCGGTTTGCGAATATGACGACAATTTGAAAATATCTAAATTAAGCTTAAAAACAAGTCGTTAAAGGGTGAAAACCCAAACCAGCCCCTAAATGGCCCCGTGAGAGGCATGAACACCTCGTACGGGACCAATTTAACTTGTAGGAGCTGATCGCATAGTCACGGGACTCCAGATTTGAGAATATGAGGAAGATTTGAAAATATCTAGACTATGTTTAAAAATAAGCCGTTAAAGGGTGAAAACCCAAACCAGCTCTCAAACGGCCCCATAAGAGGTATGAACACCTCGTATAGGGCCAATGTAACTCGTAGGAAATGACCGCATAGTCATAGGAGTCTTGGTTTGATAATATAACGTAATATGATAATATCAAAATTACGCTTAAAAATAAGCTGTTAAATTGTGAAAACCCAAACCAGCCTCCAAACGGCCTCGTAAGAGGCATGAACACCTCACTCGGGATTAATGTAATTCATATGAACTGACCACATAGTCACGAGTCTTTCGATTTGAGAATAAGACGATAATTTGAAAACATCTTGATTAGGCTTAAAAATAAGTCATTAAAGGGTGAAAACGCAAATTAGCCCCCAAACGGTCCCGTAAGAGGCACTGACACATCACACAGGACCACTGTAACTCGTAGGAACTGACCGCTTAGTCACGAGTCTTTAGGTTTGAGAATATAACGATAATTTGAAAATATCTTGATTAGGCTTAAAAAAAGCGGTTAAAGGGTGAAAACCCAAATCATCTCCAAAACGACCTTGTAAGAGGAACTAACACATCGAACGGGACCAATGTAACTCGTAGGAACTGACTGCGTAGTCACAGGTCTCTCGGTTTGAGAATATGATGATAATTTCAAAATGTCTAGATTAGGCTTAAAAATAATCCGTTAAAGGGTGAAAACTTAAACCAACCCCCAAACGGCCCCTTAAGAGGCATGAACACCTCGTACGGGACCAATGTAACTCGTACACAACTAACTGCGTAGTCACGAGTCTCCCAATTTAAGAATATGGCGATAATTTCAAAATATCTAAGATTAAACTTAAAAATAAGCCGTTAACGGGTGAAATCCCAAATCATCACCCAAACAAGCCCATAAGAGGGACTAACACCTCGTATGCGACTAATGTAACTCATATGAACTAACCACGTAGTTACGAGACTTTCATTTTGAGAATATAATAATAATAATAATAATAATAATAATAATAATAATAATAATAATAATAATAATAATAATAATAATAATAATAATAATAATAATGGTAACTCTTATTTGGAAATTTTCAGCTTGAGTACGATTTTTTTAAAATTACTTGGTTATTAATATCATATCTTTTTGTGTCCTATTATTTTGCAGGATAACATTCAATCGCTAGGTTTTATCCACGTGGAACACATGAAGTCAATGGTTAACAACAATAAGATTATTTATTTAATGCCGTTAATATTCAGGATTCTATTTTTTGTGTTATCATTGTGCATGGTTTAGAAGTTTTATTGTCAACTTTTATGACCGTGCGGGCTGTCGAAATTTTATTGTTATATTGTATGGCCGTGCGGGATTTATATTGACAGATTTTGTATTAGCAAATATTGGAATTTCCAGAAAATAAAGGAAATGCTGCCCATTTTTTTTGATCTGAGAACTATTAATAATTGTAATATTTTGAAGTTTGTATGTACATTAGTTTATCAATAACGTGCGAGATTCGTAATTTGTGAATTTTCTTGATTCTTTTAGCAAATAATAAATATTATTCCTACCAGATTTGGAATTTGTTGATTTTCCAGATTTGTTTTTAAATATTTTTTTTACTAATAGAAAAATCTGACACATTTTAAAACCGCTCCAAATTGTAAAATTTGATTAGGCTAGTAAAATAATCTGGGATGCTTTATAACCGTGCCAAAAACGAGCCAGAAAATGAAAAATCTAGCACGGTTTTAAACTGTGCCAAAAGTGTGACAGGTTCAATATCTAGAATGGTTTAAAAACGTGCCAAAAGTGTGTCAGATTGGGCAATCTGTCACGGTTTTAAACCGTGCTAGAAAATTTGGCATTCCTGATTCTGGCACGGTTTTAAACCATACCAGATTGGGTCTGGCACCATTTTAAACCGCTCCAGAATCCTATTTTTGGTGTAGTGAAAGAGTGCACGCCCTTTAGTGACCTAGGTGGGGGAAGATTGAATATGACATCTATTTTTTCCCCATAAAATGACACTTCTCCCAATTTATCACCAAGTTCTTTTCCACACAATGGGCTAACACTTTTTTTAGATTAGTGAGGCAAAGGTCAAAAGAGGGGCCGAAAACACTAACGTCATCCATAAAAACCTCAAGGCCTCTTTAGACCATATCACTAAAAATACTAAGCATGAACCTTTGAAAGGTTGAGGGTGAATTACATAATCCAAAAGGCATGCTTTTGTTGGAAAACGTACCAAAAGGGCATGTGAACGTTGTCTTTTCTTTATCTAACACATCTACCTCAATTAGGTTGTACCAAAAATAACCATCGAGAAAGCTATAAAATGGGTGTTCCGCTATTCGTTCTAGCATTTGGTTCATAAACGGTAAGGGAAAATGATCTTTCACAGTGTCTGCATTAAGCTTCCAATAGTCAATGCAAACGTGCCACCCAGTGGTGGTACGTTGTGGAATAAGCTCACCTTTTGCATTTTCGATGACAGTCATTCCCAAATTTTTCAGGACGACTTGAATCGGACTCACCTACTTACTATCCAAAATCGGGTAGATGATGCCCATGTCCAATAGATTAATAATCTCCACCCTCACGACATCTTTTATTGTGGGATTCAAGCGAAGGCTTAACGTCCTCCTTGAGGTGGATTTTATAGGTACAAATTAAGGGACTTATACCCTTCAAATCTACGCTGCTCCAACGAAAAGCATTAGGGTGCTTCCTTAAAATCGGTAATAGTTTACAATCTTGATCTTTATTTTGCCTCGAGGAGACAACAATGGGAAATGTCTCATCTTCTCCCAAATAAGCATATTTTACGTTTGAGGGTAGTTTCTTTAATTCGAGGGTGGGAAATTTTTCATTGGAGGGAACCGTGCGTGACTCCCTCGGTGGTAATTCCTCGAACCTAGAAACCCGACTAACGTATCTCAACTCCTCATCCATATTACTCTAAAAAAAATCACTCTCAACTCACTCACTTCCTTCTCGAACTCGGTGTATATCCCATCGCTCTAACTACCCGAAATAAAACACGCTTGTAGATAATCCCCACTTATATTTCCCTCTATGTTCTCATCTACTACCTCCTCGATAAGATCCACCGTGAAATTCTTCTTCATCACCCACTTGCTTGGTGATGTTGAAGATACTTTTTTTAAGAGTCATATTCCCAAACGCGAGTTGCATTTGCCCATTTCGAGTATTAATAAGTGCGTTAGCTATAACTAGGATTATGGGAACATGATCACTGTAAGGAGTGGAGGGCTCCGTATCCCAAATGACAAAATCTATAGGGAAGTAAAAAGTGTCCACTTGGATTATCACGTCCTCAACAATCCCTCGAGGTTGATGTTAATGGGCTTGAGTTCCCCCAAATCTAATTGCTTATAGATAGAGTAACGGATAATGTTAACACTCGACCCTAAATCAAATCATTCACTCTCGATGGGGTTCTCTCCAATGATGCACGAAATGGTCAGTGCACCCGAATCTTTAAACTTCAATGGGGGGTCAATTCAAAGAATGGAGCTTTCATTTTGTATTACAAAAACATTCCTTTTCACCTTTAATCTACATTTCACCATCAATAAGTCTTAAGGGAATTTTGCATTGGCGGTGATTTTCTTGATTGCCTCAAGAAATGGTAAATTAAGCTTGACTTGATTTAGCACATCTAATACATCTTCACGGGAGGCCCCTTTAGGAGGAGGAACCGACCATTGGGGGAAAGGCACAACAGTGGGAGGCTTTACTATAACTTCAGGCCTACTAGTGTCATCGTTGTCACTTTCATTCAAGAGGGCATCTTCGGCTCTTTTATACCGGAAAAAACCTCCTTGTCTTTAAGCTCGTCGTATGGGGGAGGTGAAAAATCAATGACTCTTCCACTACGTAGAGTGTCCACGGCTTGACATTGCTCTTTATTATCATCGAAAGTAGAGCTAACACTAGTTTTTCCTTGGGCGGGAGACTTAACCTTCTCTTGGACACTTATTGATGATTGCAACTTAAAGATAAACGCTTTAATTCGAAAAATTATTGGACATTTTGAGCGTTAATTACCGATTGGGTTTTCATAAATTGGTGCAAGGTGTCCTTGAGATTTTTACGAGATTGGGTGATATAAGGTTTTGGAGGTGGTACTTGCATAGGGGGAGCTTATTGGAAAGGCGAGAGTGGTGGCGGCGGTGGGGAAACATGTGAATTAGGATTCGTTGCTGTGTGTGGTTGCCCATAATTGAAATCGGGATGGTTTCTCCACAAAGGGTTACAAGAATTCTCTTGCGGGGCATTAAAATTACCCTTAAAGTCTCCTACCGCTTCCACTTTCTCTTGAATCATCACTTTATAGGCGGATATTATCGGGCATTCCTTTATTGGATGTCCCACCTTAAAAATCACACACACCTCCTCTATCAGCGCTCGAGTGGAGCCAAGTGTTTCTCTTCCACTCAATTCGACCACGCCTTCCAACCTCTTAGCAAGTTGGTTAATTTGAATATTTAACTCAGCTTCTTTATCTAAATGGTAGAGTCCGTACACTGAAGTAATTACAGACGTTTGTCGATCACGGGTTTGGGTGTTCGGATCAGATGTGTCCCATGCTTGAGTAGTCTCGATGACATACTTAAGGTGAGCCTCGGTATCGTCCACGTCTAACCCTAGAAATTCCTCGGAGCACATGATTTTAACAAGTTGTTTGGAACTTAAACATATACCATGATGGAAAAAAATGAGTCTCCATTTCTCAAAACTGTGGTGTGGGAACATATTAAGAAACTCGTTAAAACGATCCCAACATCTATTGAAGGGCTTATTCTCTTGTTATTTATACTTTCGAATTTGAGATTTTATGGAATTGGTTCGATGTTGGGGAAATAATTTCAGAATAAACTTAGCTTTCATATCTCTCGACGTTCCAATCGAGTTCGGTGCTAAAGACCATAGCCAGGTCTTGGCCTTATCCTTCAGGGAGAAGGGGAAAAGTTTGAGGAGTACGATATCTTGGGGACACGCTTGAACGCTAAAAAATTCTCATACCTCTTCGAACTCGCGGATGTGGTGGTATGGTTTTTTCGACTTTAGACCATGGAATGTAGGAAGAATATTAATCATCCCATTGCAAAAATGAAATTGCCCCCCATCATACGGGAATATAATGCATCCCAGAGTGACAGTTCACTCGAGATATAAGAGGTCTCTTATGGGACGATACCGCATCTCACCCCTCAAAAGTACCATAACTAGCGTTGTTTGACATCGTGCTATCTCTTAATGACCCGATATCCTCACTCGACGCCCTAGACGTGTGAATTAAAGTGTGATTCGTGATGGAGTTGGGCGGTGCAGGAGGTGGAACCCAAAACTGGGGAACGTGAGGGGTGTGTGGGCTATCGGGATTGTACTATACTATAGGATTTTCGTGAATTCTGGTAGGAGTAGACTGAGGAGTTAATTTAGGGTTTTGCATGTAAGGATTTGGGAGATTCTATTTTTTTGAATTTTTTGGATTTTTGATTTTATGATTTTTTTGGCCTTTTAAGAATTAGAGTCAAATTTGGGATTAATTCGACCTAACCTAATGTCTAATTATACCCCGACAACGACACTAAAAACTTGACTAGACTTTAAAAGTGTGTCTCTAACGCGTGTGATTACGGCTCAAGTGCAAGCCGGTCACTCAAGTAATAATCCGATAAATTTGGTGTCGAACTCATGGACTAAGACGTAAGACATGATGACGAGTTGGAAAGACAATTAACCTTTCTATTGACCGGAAAAAGAAGGAAAAGATGATTGTTTTTAACTTTCCTATCAACTAATGCAATCTAATTACACTAGTATATGAATTATGCAAGCGATAATAACTAAGAGAGTGTAAATCAATGTGGGAAAAAAGAGTTAGGGTACACTCCCCTGAACCATCGGTAATTACTTAGAACATAAAGCTTCAAAAACCTAATTCTCAATTAAAAGAATCATCAACTACTCTCTAAGAATTTGACATGTGTGGATTTTACTCCTCACAATATCAAATAAATTTTTTTATTTGACGAGAATGACAAATTATCGAAACTCGTATTGTATCCTTAAACATTTCGGTTACCTAGGGAAAACGTAATTAAAAGACCTACAATATTTATTTCGGTAATAAATCAAGCCTTTGATGTGTTAATTAAATTTTATTCGCTTTTAAATCCATTTGCAACACCGTGGTTGGGTTCATGTACCCCAACCCTCTAATAGCTTAGTTGGACATGGTTACGTGGGTAATAAATGAAATTGTAATGTTGCATGCGATTGAAATCATGATGAACATATATCTAAGCATGCATGGAGTTTTTAAAATCCCAGAAAATAAATAAAACAGGCAAAGAAAAAGATCATCCAAGAATGAAGTAGAGGGAACAAACTTGATATATTTAATCTTGAAAAGAAATCCACAAAAGCGTAATCTTAATGTCGGAATTCAAAACTATGGTTCTTGCCTCCTTCGCCCTCTATGCCGAGGTTAAAACTTAGCCTAATATCAAATTACAACATTATATTGTCATTTTTGCAAGAGTCCTAACTTAATACAACATCTAAGAAAAATCAACAATAAAAGGAAATTCGCACATCAGGTGATTCGAACCGGTTCTGGTGCATATACGAACCTATTCGGACTCGAACCGATATGGGTTCAGTTCTGGAAAACTCTCTGCATTTGCTTGCTTCTTCTTCTTCTTTTGTTTTTGGATTAATTTCTCAACTTTGAACGCTCATACTTTCTTCATCGTAGCTCAGAATTGGACATTGTTTCTTCCAGTATTCTTTCGATTTTAAGCTCTTCAACTTTCTAGTTGGATCCACTTCCGGACTAAGGCTTGAAAATTATTAAAATGCCCTTAAATCTCCTTCCTTTGGCTTCTTTCACTATTTCGATTTCTCTCTCGCACTAACTTGCATGAAATGTATGTAAAAAAAATGAGAGATATGCAAAACATGAAAGACCCACTATGGAGGGTTAGTAGCATAAATATGAGATAAATCCAAGTCAATTACAATGCATGTGATCATAAAAGGACCAAAATTAAGGGGATAAATATTAAAAATTTATGCCTTATCAGTTCTCAGAAATATCTTTTATATATATATATATATATATACATATATCTATATACATAACATCAAGTTTTTCATTAATCGTCTATTGTAAATAATTAAAAAATCACCTATTATAAATAATTAAATATTCATGATTCAAAGTAAAAATGAAAATTTGTTTAAAGACTCATCAATAAACGTCTATCATACTACCATTACTGACAAACAAACACAATAAATACAAAATACTAATCCACCTTAGTCATCATATCCAAGTTCTTTCAATTTTTTCCAAAAGTTAGATGTCATTTCTATATTCATAATCCTATCTATCACAATACAAAAAATCTTGATACAACTTGTCGAGCACAACAAAAAATAGCATAATTGAGTAAAAAAATGAGAAACCTAGTTATAGAGAGATATTACATGCGTAGTTCTCCAGTGCAATAGGAGGTGTGGCAAAAAAGGGTATGAAATAAAGAAGAAATAGTTAGAATATAAGAAGAGAATTTTTTACATTTCATGTGGAAGAGAAGGAATCGGAAGAGGTTGGTAGATGAAACATTATTTATGATGGAAGAGAGAGGGGGGATTTATTATGAGTGTCGATATATAAGATAGATGGAGGGTAGTATTTGATATAATTATGATTGACATGTGGCACAATATTGTGAGGAGACACCATTTTTATATTATTATATAAGATCATTTTCAAATAGTAATAAAATATTTTGTTTTGGCAAGATCCATATCATAAGATACTATACTTATTGCTATTTGCAGTTGATTTAGGAGTTTATTGTAGACTCAAAACGTTTTTTTTACCATGTACCAAACATAAATACCCAAAATTATATAGGGTTTATAATCTAAGCTCCCAACACACTGTGCATAGGTAGGTGATTGCAAGTGCGAGTGCGTCTAAACATGAATTTTCAAAATCGTGAGATTTGATAGCGCCAAGCGTTTATATATTTTAATATATAAATATTTATATTTAATATACATATAAAATTGGAGCTTTTCATTCGATTTGGACTGGTGGAGCTATTAATTGTCATGTTTTTGTCTGGGTTTTGTAATCTCTTCCTCTCCAATATATATGTAGATGACACGTGTTTTGTCATGAATGGAGTCCATATCTCTAAGTTGAGTTAATACCTCTTTCCCAATCATATTTCACTCACAAGCGATCAAAACAACTTTGTCTTCCCTTCTATTGGGCTCTCTATTTGCATGTGAAATGAAGGAGTATACTGGTCTCTTCAAGATCATCTATAATCCACTCGATACATGATTAAGTATAAGTTATTTGTTATTAGTTATAAATTGTTTATGTGTGTTAAACATGTTAATTATCATGTTCAGGGGATGCATGCTCATGTGATATATATGTGGTTTATATTAGATGCTAATCAAGCTTATGATCGGGGATACCATGTTTAGATAATATGATTAATTATGTGGGTAAATGCATCATAAATTATGTTTTTAATGTATGATTATGTTTATAAAAGTAAATAAGGGTGTTGATACAAAATTGGCAATGTTTGGTCACCAAATGTGAAAGTTTTGAGATTTTCGGTAAATTGCTACTTTCCTGTTCGAAGCCCAAATTAGGCGTATTAGTTTATGATTTTGGGAAAACATAAATTATGAAAGTTGTAGATATATGAATTAATATTATAACACAATAAACAGTGGGTCAAACGGAGGCTCGTACAGGAAGTTATACAAAAAGTACGAAACAAGGGCAAATCTGTCCATCTCTTAAGTGACAATTGTTTTATTAGCACACCATGTGCTATTTTTTAATATATTAAAGGGTGGGTGATGGTTTGGACGACTCAAACTTGTTAAAACAACTTACTTGTTCAGCCAATTCAGCCATGAACAAGAGTTTTGCCTAAAGAAAGAGAAAAAGAAGAAAGTTAAGGAAGAAATCTTCAGAAAATTTCTATAAATCGAGGAATCCTCGTAAGGTAATTTCTTCTTTATTAAAGTTGGTCACATGGATGAGTTATACACTTGGAATATTTTTATTTTTTATTTGGATAAATATTTTAATGATACCCATGTTGCCTAAGTTTATTAAAATAAGTATGGGTTAAGAACATAAGTTAGAACTGGAGCTAGAATCGTAAATGCATACTTTAAAGTCTTAAATTTACATCATTTTTCATAAAGAATTTTGATTTATAAAATTCATGATTATGATGTATATTTCTAATAAAACATGTTTATTATATGTTTCCATGAATTATACCCAAGGTCAAGGTTATGTATGTTTAAAAATGTTAAGTTATGCCTTAATGTTTTATTTTGATCTAGTTATGCTAAAAATGGCATAAATCATGGAATACTTATTGGAATTATGTGATTCAAGTTGGAGAGTAAAATATACTCATACATGTATAACATATCCTAAAATTGTGTAAAAATACCAAGTAATGAACCTTTGGTGATAGTTTGAAGTTTTGGTTTAAAATCTTCCCTAAAGGAGCAAGAATGCATACTAGGTGTTTGACGTTTTGCTCGACATAGAAAATGAGCCCTAAAAATTATGAAACATTAAATTTGTATTATTCAATGTTTTTACTGATATTGGGTGGAATATCATGGGAATTTATGTTGTATAAAAATTATGAGAATTCCAGGAAGTTGAAGTTGTGTTGTTGTTTTTCTTGAGAAACGATTTAGAAAAGGTTGTAATAAAATGGGCATAACTTCGTCTAGTAAATTCGTAATTTAATTCTGTAAATTGTGTTAGAACCCTAATTAATTGGGTGTTATAGAAATGTGAAGTGTCATATTTAATTCCTCCTTAGTTATTTATGATTGACCAAATGATGTGATGTATTACTGGGTTTGATGTTAATCGGTGTATTCAAATACTAATGACATTGACTTGTTAGGTGGGGAAGCAGCTAATACTACCATACCAAGGAAGTAGTTGGTATTAATCTTAGATCTAAATCCAAGGTAAGTGACCTTCCTTATGAAATATAAATGCTTATAATTTCATATGGAAATTTGTAGTTAAACACACGTGTTAAAATATTTATGGGAGTGATGTTGTATTTATGAAACATATGCATATGATTAAAAATGTTAGGCGATGCTATATAATGATATGGACTAGTGAGTCCTTAATATAATGTGAAGGACTGTGGTGGGTCCTAGGGGATAGGGTGGTCATTCTAATCCAACTTAGAGGTTTGTGTACTCGGGCCTAATAAAGGGATGTGGTGGTCCCTAATAACTGTGGTGGGTTAATTGGACTGTGGCGGTTCCAAGATTGCGAGAGTTTCACAATTCCTGTTGGGTTATAGCATTAGAACAAAATAAAAATGGTTATTCAAATTTGTTATATGTGTGGTATGTGGTCATTCACTAAGCCTTTATAGCTTACACTCCTATAATGTTTTGTTTCAGGTATGCTTATAATTTGGAGTTCACTGCCATGTTAGGACCTTAAAATGGGGGATTGATGGATATTTAGTATGGTTTGAATATGAAGATTTCTTTTGTGTAATTATTAAACTAAGGATATTGGTTATGTAAAGTTATGTAGTACTTATAAGTTATAAGTAAAGGCAGTTATGTTTTCATCTACACATACCTTTGAAAAAAAAATCTTATGCTATTTTTCCTTAGAGATTTAAATTAAAGCATTGTTTAAGGAAATTTATCTCTAATTAAAAGGATGAGTTTAACAAAATTAAGTCGGGGCGCGACAGTTTTTATCTTCAATAAAATCCATAATCAAACTCATTCCAATCAAATAACTATCTGCACTAGGTAACTATGTTCGAGCCTCTCTCTCTTTCACCATTATATTTAAATATCCTTGATTTATATTTAATTAATGACGATTATAGTTTGATGCATATATGTATCCTTTTTTATCTGTGTATATGTACATTGCTGGGAATAGGGTTGTTAATTAATACTCTAATGGAATTTGGTTAATCAAGAATTGTATGCATCTCTGAATGTGTAGTATGTAAGTCTTCCTTGTGTAGTTAAAATTTGAAATTATTTCCCCTACTCTGTTACTATATGATTTTAATTATTATCAATTTTTCACACTGAAAGTTGTGTATTCTACCATTGCTTCACCTTGATCCCATCATGTACGGCATGTCTTCTCTTTATTATTCTACCATTTCTTTGGCCACCTCCATACCATTCCTATAAAAATACTTCTTTTTGAGATGGTACTCCATCCATATGAAAAGGTACACAAGTCATCCCAAATATTTTTAGGACTGTATTTAGGACGACTAAGAGGGTCTTATTAGTAACCCATTTAAATACTTTTTGAGACGACGACAACAATTGCAAAAGGGTTTTTGAGACGATAACTTAGTCGTCTCAAAAAGTCATCGTTTATGGGATCATTTTGAGACGACAAGAAAAATGTCTTTAATAACTGGTTTTTGAGACAACAACAGCAGTCGCAAAAGGATTTTTTGAGACTGAAATTAAGCCATCTCAAAAGCTCATCATTTATGGGATCATTTTGAGACGACAAGGAAGCTGTCTTTAATAATTTTGACGTAAAAGTTAGAATTACATCCATTCCAGCATAATATAATAAAAACAAACCACATTCTATGCTTTACATTCATTCCAACATATATTCTATGTAATCATAAACAAAGCCGGTTAAAATTAATATATAAATCTTTAGCACCAATTTCAACATACATAACATACAATTTCCTATTCAACTATAATAATAGTTCATACAAGTAAAATATCTCTACACAATCAATAATTCCAACATCGTATTCACCAACCTAAATCAAGGTAGATTCAATCAAAACATCAAAGGTAATAATAAGTTTTTCAAAATTTTTCACTTATCTCATTAGAAAAAATAAAAATCCATCCACTCCTAACATATAATGATGTCAACAAAGTAAACCCACGGTCTTGAAGCATACAACCTCCAATAAAATGACTTCAATGATTTTTCTTGTCCCTAAAAGGTTTTCACACGCAATTAGATTTATTTAGTGTCAATTACCTTAAACAAAGAAGAATTTTTTAATAGTTCTTATAGATGATAATCTTTAAAAACATTATCAAATTTGTTAATCTTCATATTAATTACCTTCAAAAACAATTCAGATTTTTTTTAAAAAAATTGACGAAGTCTTCTTTGTTTATTAATGAAAACTAACCTGTTTAAACATAAAAAGTAACTAAAAAGAAACCATAGCAATACCCACAACACTGTAAACAAGTAACTTGAAAAGGGAGAATTTTTCCCCCAAAAAATGTTAAAATATATACGATATATCCTAAGGGCAGAAAATCTTGATACATGTATCCTATATAATCCTCCCTCACAACACTGTATTTAGTGAAGAATGAGTTACTTGATAGTGGGAGTAGGCAAATTGGCTGAGCCGCTTATATATGTGTTGATCTTCTTTTTTATCTCTTTTACTAAACTTTAATTGTTTATAATCATACCTAATTATTGTTCATGTTCATATCTTACATGATCTCATCTTATTGGCTGGATGTTACATTTAGTTTGACATCTGTAAGCTATCACATAGAATTATGAAATTTCATCATAAAGAAATTTATATCCACAGACTAAGAGTATAATTTAGTATAATCTCCATTTGTATCACCCAAACAGTAAGATATATGCGATATCATAATAAATATAATAACATGACATAATATCCTCATATAACATGTCCATTACTGGACTACGTAAAACAAGATAATTCTCATAAATGACACGAAGAGTTCAACCTTTAGGGAAATTCTCATGCCTTTATCGGTAAATGAGTAGGGGCCTCGCACTTAACGGATATAAAACGTGCACAAATAAAATAATGGGGGATTGATACGTAGTCACACCATCGTATAATTGCATACCAAACTACCTAATGGATCAAGTCATCCACGTATCCCCTTCGTGAGATCACGATAAAATAAATGCACGATCAAAATATTGGCCTTCACACCACCTGTTACATCATCCAGGGGTGCAGTACCTAGTCCCACAATTTATTTAAATCCACAACCTCAGTCGATAGAATCCCCATGAGCCAAATACATACATATGGTATGTTTTCATCCAACACACATGTATACAAAACAATATATAACCGAACAAAAGGCCCGCAAACACCAATCCAAAAATCTTAACTCAAACCCAATAAAAGGGTTAACCCCAAAACCTTTCTAACCTACCACCTAAAAAAACCCCGCAAGCGCGGCCTACATAGGCACATTCGCGACCCAAGGTGGCGTGTCTCCATGTCTGAAACGTAGGTTGAATGATAGAATGATCATATTTGACCATGAAATTTTTTGTATTAATTTTTTTGTTATAATTTTTCTTTTTATCTTTGAATAATATTGTTTACCACTATTTTCCAAAGTATGTTTGAACTTATGTGTGAATTATTTTCCCCAAACATGTCCTTGTAAATACATTAGGACATTTCTTTTCATGTAATAACTCTTAAAATTTTATCAATTATTATACGAAAAAAAAAATCTTAAATATGAAACAATGTATTAACATTAACATATTTTTACTTGTTATAGGTATTCTATTACCTATTGAAACCACCCCTCATTGTGTGGGACTAGTTACTAGTAAGTTGTGTGATAAACCTCATTTTACTTTGTCAAAATTAAATATTAGGATGAATCTAACCCATACATTAGATTATGAATGAACTCATTAAAAAGATTTCAGTCACTGTCCCTCTAAAAAACAAAATTAAAATCTAAATCTAATTCATGATGTGATCAAGCTACTCTTTTTCCTCAAACTAGGGAAATAAATCTGTCCTAATACAAATTAATATCCCCCAAACCAGAACACCACGTTGTGACAACAATCCGAGTTATTATCACATCTTCTTCATACTCAGCAGCTCAATAGAAACAAATTTGAAGTTTTTCCAGCACGTGGTGGCAACCTCTTAAAAACACACTTGTAGATACTCTCCATGTACACTTCACACTACTTACATGTAGGATCACTTATACCCACATGTTGCACACACCACTTAGAATATCCATACTTAGGTGTCATTAACACACACCTCCACTTATCACACTTGTATATATCCATGGTCACTCACACTTGTCACACACCACTTGTAATTAATCCATGCTTAGGTTCACTATCACGCACTCACTTATAGATATTCACACATCACTCACTCTCACACTACCATTCTTAGTATAATCTTCATACTCTATGCTAAATTTACTTTTTTACTCTTATATTCTTCCCCATTAGCATAATGGTCATCATGCCAAATAAAATACTCTCTCCATAATATACTAATCAAGAATCATACATTTTGCACACTACATCACCAAAACCATACGGGCGCTGGTCCGACAGGTGGCAGTTATCCTAAGCAATATGACTTTCACCTTCCATTGGCCAAGTACCTTCGACGTATATCGAATTGCTTTCCCGTATTGTACCACTCGAACGAAGTCATGACGGGAGGCATAGAGCAGGGAAATCGTTCACATACGTCAAGTATATTGAATTCACTCTCACACATACTGTCCCCATGAGGTATATAGTGACGCAATTCATGTACACTCGGGTATATCAAATGTCTTGTCCACACGTATCGATTGCCCTCAAAAGAAATACGTGTATCGTGGAAGTCATGCCAAAGGGGGGAAACCTTCCAATTAACCCAAAAACTGCATACCCTCATATAGGCATCAAACCTAGGACACTCATATTTAGTTTGTCGGTTACTACCCGAAACTCTATCGAAATGATGGGTCAGCATGCCGCCCAAAATTTTGTGCAATGTCGTCTTTTTTTAAAACGAGACCCTATCCATGAGCCTAGTAACAAATCCAACCTTGTTTTACATATACTTTTTCAAACCCCATTTTTCCAGGCTCAGGTCCTGTCTGACATTTCTTTTTGAACATAATAATAATAATAATAATAATAATAATAATAATAATCATGCTGAAACCCTTTTCTTATTTTTCCTCTTCTTTTACCACGGTGTAAAAAATATTTTTCCCTTCTTTTATCAAAATGCCAAAAGCATTTTCCTTCTTTTTATCGTAAATGTTAAAAACATTTTTCCTCCTTAATACGCAAAAAAATTTTGTCCTCCTCTTTTCCAAAAATATCAAAAACATTGTCCTCCTATAATAAAAGACATTCCATTTTCTATTTAAAAAATAAATTCGAATCATTTCTCCTTCTCATGTCGATCGCATACCCGACCCTTGGCCTGGCTCTCTATTGGCTTTGGTCTTCTATTGAATCGTCTCGAGGCTCTGTTAGTTCTCTCGCTACTTCCTCCGAGTCTGGAATCTAGTTTTACCCTCTATCCATGGAGAACGCCGACCAAGTACCGAATGTGTAGCCTGATTTGATGATGGTTCTAGCCAAAATTGCCACCAAGATTGACAACCTTCTAATCGAGGTTCATGAGATGCAGCAAAATTGAGTCCCTATTCCTGAAGAGATCGAGGTCCTCTTCCCTCGTGCTATGGGTTTGCCCTCATCTGAGACTATTTGCTAATGGGCCAACACCAACTCAGTTCCATATGCCGGATCTTGCCCGACCAGGGGCTCACTTACCAGTGACTGTTGATTCGAAGGAAGAAGAGTTGAACAAGGTCAAGGGGGACCTTAAGATGTTGACCAAAAAGTTTGACTCTTCAGGAACTACATGGATTACACCCATGTGTCTCTCTATCCTAAAGCAAGGCTACCAAAAAAGTTCAAGATTCCTAACATTGAGAAGTTTGGGGATAGTGCCCCCCAATTGTTCATCTTCAAAGTTATCACCGAGCCATGACTCTTCTAGGTGCCTCCGAGGAAATAATGGCCCAAATGTTTCAACAGATTTAGATGGACAATGCTCTTCGCTGGTTCTTATCCCTCGAAGAATCCAGAATTCACAGTTGGGAGGATGTTGCTCATGAATTCATGTCAGAGTACAAATACAACGAGGATTATGAGGCTACCCACTGTGATTTAGAACTTCTCAAACAAAATCTCGGGGAAACTGTTAGTAATTTCATTGCAAGATGGAAATAAAAAGAAAGTCAACTGGCCTTTTGAGGAAGAGCAAGTCAGTATTGTGAAGAAGAACTTCTTACCCCACGTTCGAGTGACGATTGGAGGACAGTACTACCCCCATTTTTGAACCCCCCAAGAAGCTGGAGTGGAGATTGAAGAAAGTATTGTCAAGACAGAAGTTGATCTGAAGAAAGTATTCAGACATTTCACTCCCCAAAAGTATGAGAAGCCTGCTAATAATTCAGTTGCAACCATCAATAACATATCCCAGCCTGCCACTTCACGGGAACTAAAAAACCTCCCTAACCCACTTGAAAAGGAATACACCAAGCTGCACGCTCACCTATCCAAAGTTTACCAAGCCCCTTTGAGCTGAAATCTTATCAAGCCAATGGACCCTCGTCCATTACCAAACCCACTTCCCAAGAATTTCAAACCTGATGGCCATCACGATTTCCATCAAAAATTCCGAAAATACCACTGATCAGTGCTTTTATCTCTAAAATATAATTTAAGGTCTAATTAACTGTGGTATCATCGCCCCACTAACCAATCCTAAACTAGATACTATCCACAATCCACTCCCAAATCATGCAAATGCTATCTTCCTAGAAGAAGATCCTGAATTTGATACATCTACCCAAATTGTACCCAGTAAATCATCCATTATACCCATATATTCCCCTAAACCCCTCAAAGTTTGCCTATATTTTCTCCTAAATCCTACCTGTTTTTCTGATCAGTCAGTGTCATTTCTTACTAGAGCATGCCTTGCTATTCGTACTCATTTTGGAGGGAAAGATATGGAATTATTAGCAATAATAAACCAACTTCTAGAGTTCGGGCTGAAATTGCCCTCAGAGATGGCCATTAATTGCCAGAGATTCAGTACACTATTCTTGGAAGCTCAAAAATGGGCTCGAGAGTTAGATGATTGGGCGGTACCAACAAATGAAGTCATCTTAAATGATGTCATCTAGATCATGGCATACTTGTTTCGACAGATCAGTGAAATTTGTAGTATTTTCTAGCAACTCAATGCTTTGGAACTATAAGGGTGCCTGGTCCCTTTGCTTCTACATCTCCCCGTTGAGTGTGATGATCTATACAAAGAGGCCACTTAAGTCATAGAATGCATTGACTTATCGTGGAAGGATGGTGTCGTTGCCACCAGATGAGGGGACAAATTCGATAGTTCAAATGAAGAGAAAAACCCAAAAAGACTAGACCGGTAGTTAGTATATGTGTAATGATATCCTTTAAGGAGATGCTAGAAGAGATTAACAAGGTGGTTGAATAGCCCGATATAGATGAAGAAATAAGGCTTCTATTTTTTTCCCTCTTTTATGAACTATATGACTAGATCAGGGAGGCATTATTAGGTTTTAAACCGATAATCAATAACGATCGACAAGGGAAAAGGTGCTGAGAAACTCCCTATGCCGAAAATAACTCTCAAGGAGATCAAGATCCTCGATCAGTTGAAGAAAAATCAAGCTAACATAACTCCGTGGGAACTCTTTATTTGTATTTAACTGCACTAAAATGCCTTGATTAAACTACTTACCGGGCCCATAGTCCCTTCTTCCACTAAGCTAGAAGAAGCCGTGAATCTAGTCAGATCTCGAGCCTCTACTAGAATACTTTCTTTCTCCGAAGAGGAAATCCCTAAGTTTGGTCCAAATTACAGCTATGCTCTCAACATCTCTGTTGAAGTCATGGGAAAACCATCCCACTTTTGCTCATCGACAAAGGATCAGTTCTTAATGTTGGCAATTGAGAACCCTCAACTGCTTGGGATTGAAAGTGAGCGACCTTGCTCCAACCTCTATCGCAGTGCTTGCTTATACTTATCGGGAAGTGATGGGATCTATAAAACTTATAATAGGGGTTGGCCCTATAAATCTTGTTACAGAATTCCAAGTCATCGACATCCTGGCTTATTTCAACCTATTGCTAGGATGACCACGGCTCCATAGTATCTAGGGCGTGTCTTCTTCCCTCCATCAGAAACTGAAGTTCTTCGCTAATGGGTAGGTCATCACCATCCTGGGCGACGATGATAATATTGAGAATGCAAACACCAATAATCCGGTACTAGAGATACAACATAGGGTAAATGATATGTGTCTATCAAGTTTTTGTATCGAATCGCTTCCACTCCCTATAGCGGATGATTTTAATTATGGAGTTTGTCCAGAACACAACCCCTATGGCAATGTCTATGTGATACAAATGTTTAAAAGCATGCACTTTATGCCCATACTGGGGTTGGGATGACGATAGCAGGAAATACTAAAACCCATGGTATTGAAGAAAGCCTTTCCTCCATGTGGCATGGGTTATTAACCATCAGGAAAGGAACTCAGAATGCTCTGCCAACATCAATTTAAGAGAAGGCTAGAAAGTAACAAGACTATCTCTAAGGATTCCTCGAATGGAAGATTTATCAAAGAGGGAGAAGATTTCCCCTTTTGCGGCTTTCTCAAAACATGGTACGATTATGTGGACAAGAAGATGAATCCAGGAGTGGAGATTTTCTTCCAAGACATTTACTCATGGGCTAAAGATTCCCAGCATCATGTGCAATTTCTCGTTGAGAAGACTATATTTGTAGACACTGGGTTCGATACCCTGCACGGTCCACTTAGGAACTATATCATCAGACCCATCCCTTTTAATCAGAGTTGTTAATGCACATCTCCTCAACTGGGATGTTATACCAATTCGACCCGCTTAAATACAACCCAACCCAGATGTTTATCCCATTTCCTCTTCTTTTGTTGTTCTTCCCTATTCTGATCAAATGTAATCGATACCTTCTTTGATGAGGTTCTCAACTTTGTTCTTCCCAACAGTAAAATAAATGAAGATTTTGAGTATCGTTTGGTGCCTTACATTAATTGTCTTGATTTTAATCAAACTGTTGTTATTAATCTCAGTTCTAGTATCCAATTCTGTGAGATTAGGATATGGTCTATCCTTGATGAGTAAGAGTGCGCATAACTCAAGGAATTACGGATGCAATTTTTGGATGTCTTCGCATGGTCTTAGAACCACATGCCCGACATTGATCTCGAGATAACTCAGCACAAGATTACAATGCTCCAAGAATGCTATTCGGTCAAACAGAAACTGTGTATGCACCGCACCGAATGGTCACTCAAGGTTAAGGAAGAAGTGGTCAAACAGTTAACCGTAGGCTTCATCCAGGTGATTAAATATCCCACACGACTAGCCAATATTATATCCATGCTAAAATATGGAAGAAATGTTCACATGTGTGTTGATTATCGAGATTTGAACAAAGCCTCGCCAAAGGATGATTATTCGCTACTTAATATCGGCATGATTGTAAAAAAATATAGCTCGTCACGCTCTTAAGTCATTCGTTGATGGTTTTATTGAATACAATCAGATCAAGATGCACCCTGATCATCAAGAAAAAGTCGCATTCATCACCCCTTGGGGAACCTTCTATCACACAATTATTCCGTTGGGTCTAAAAAATGCAGGGCCTGCCTACCAGAGGGATGCCGCAACTATCTTGCATTATCTAATACACAAAGAAGTCTAGGTCTATGTAGATGACATGATCATCAAATCTCAAACTCGGGAAGTTCATTCTTCCGCTCTTTGTAAGTTCTTTGAGCGACTACGACATGTGACTTAACCCACAAAAATGTGTTTTTCAAATTACCAAAGGAAATCTTTTATGATTCATGGTAGAGAGAAGGGGATTGAAGCAGATCCTACAAAATTGAAAGCCACACTTAAAATGCCACTACCCCGAATGGAGAAGGAAGTTCGGGGATTCTTAGGCAATTTATAGTACATCAGTCGATTAATCAGTTAGTTGACTTCCATTTGTGAACCCATATTCAAACTCTTTCAAAAGGATTCCACTAAGGTTTGGAACGAAGAGTTTGAGGAGGCCTTTAATTGAATCATGCAATATCTAACCCGACCTTCGATACTCATGCCACCTCAACATGGTCTCCTTCTACTCTTATACTTGATTGTAACAGACACTACAACCGGGGCTTTATTGGTCCAATACCTTCCATCTACTATGCCAGTCAAAAATTGGTCGAATACGAAGTCAACTACACTACCTTGGAGAAAGCATGGGTTTCCCTTATCTGGGTTACCCAAAAATTATAGCATTACATGATCGCCTTTCTCATTAGACTTGTATCCTGAATGGATTTTATCAAATACCTACTCGAAAAGTTTGCTTTGTCCAACTGAATGGCCCGATGGTTGATGCTGTTAGCCAAATTTGATATTGTGTATGTCACACAGAAAGTCATGAAAGAAAGATCCATATCTAACTACCTTGCTAACCACCCTATGGAAAAAGCCTATATTTGGATATCCAAATTCCTAGATGAAGATATCCTTTATACTTCTCAAGAATAACTCTAGTTGCAAGTGTTCTTTCATGATGGCCATCAATAAGAAAGGATATGATAATATTTCTCCTAATTTTTGTTCAATTTTGAAACAGGTTACGACGAACAAGGAAGACCAAGCAACAGGGAAGCCCGACCAAACCCTAAGTAGGGTTTGCGTGGCCTCCCAAACTCCTTCTACCCACGTTGATCCTAAACCACCTGATATACCAAAAGCATGGAGTCGATCCTTTGCATCAGTAGTTGCTGAAACATCCTCCCTTAATCATGTTTTGAGCCTCAAGACTCCTACATGTTTTAAAGGTGAGCCTGCAGTCTTATTCACTCAAGAAGATATTAAGATGTTATCGAAGCCTTTCAAGCATTGTTTGGTGGGAAAGTTTTCCCATGGCAGGCCTGCTATGGAAACTATTAGACAGGTGTTTCAAACCTTCTCTCTAAAAACGGCATTTAGGATTGGGCTCTTAGATCACAAGCACGTCTTGATCAAATTGCATTCTGAAAAAGACTACTCACGAATGTGGATACGTGATTTATGGTATGTGGGTAAATTCCCTATGTGAATTCTCAAATAGTCCCCAAATGTTAGACCCGATATAGAAAGTAGTGTGGATCCGGTATGGCTTTCATTCCCTAATCTCCCAATTCACTTCTTTTCAAAATCCTCACTTTGTTCCATTGCTCAGTTAATTGGCAAGCCTTTGAAACTGGATGCCTTAACGGTGGAGATGAACAGACCTAGCATCGCTAGGGTGTGCGCTGAATTGTATCTTTTAAAAGTTACACCAAAGAGGGCTTGGATTGGATGTGGTCAATCAGGTTTTTGGCATGAAATGTTAGTGGAAAATAAGCCCAACTACTATAGAAATTGTGAAAAGAAAGGTCATAATGAAGATTCATGCATTTTCTTATTACCTTCCAAAGGAGAGAAGCCAAGAGTGCGACAGGAATTTGTTCAGAAGAAAATTAATCAAAGAGATGATTAGGTTCAGAAACAACAAGCTCAAGAGTAAGTGAGAGATCAGGTGGTTATTACTCCAGTTGTTGAAGACCTCTGTCCTATTTATAATAGCAAAGATAATTCAGGGCCAAATGACAAACAACCTCAAGTACAAAAACAACAACCTATTCCTATGTTAGTTGAAGATGAAAAGAGTATTGCAGATGAAGTTAATATAGGGGAAACTACTAGTCCCATAAATAACCTCCAGATTTTAGAAAGCCACAAATCCCAGAGTTCAAATATGTCAGTGCCTTGTGACAAACATCCTCAGTTGGTGCATGTGCAGTCCAGTCCCAGTTTGGTTGAAGATGAAAAGGCCATGGATGAAGATGAGGAAATGTGAGAAATTAGAAGTCCTAGAAATAATCTCTAGATTGTAGTAAGCCACAAATCCCCAATCCTCAAATCTAGTACTCATGAGGAGGATTCAAGTACTGATTCTCCTAGAAGTACTGACCTGCTAGAAATTCATAAGAATAATGATGCAAATTCCTTATATGCTAGTGATGGGGATACATAGTGTAGGCAACAAATTTCACAAATTGAGGAGTTAAAAAGTTTCAGAAGCAACCTTGATAAGAGATTCAAAGAAAACAAGAATGTGGAGGTGAATAGTTGCATAGTCAAACAGTGAGGTGTGAAGGTTCAGAGGAAAAAACTGAGCTTTAGTGATCCAATGATAAAGAGAGTCACAAGATCTTGTTCAAAAGGTAGCAATCAATTTCCCTCTCAAAATGTTAAATGTTGAGTCTTATTGTTTGGAACATTAGGGGAGTTGCAAAGAAATCAACAAATCAAAGACTTAAAAAGTTGCTGAAAATGCATAAATGTCATATTATTGCCTTGTTGGAGCCAAAAGTTAATGTTCAAAAAATTGTACAATTCAAGATTAAATGGGGGTTTGATGATTGTTATTATAATGTGAATGGGAAGATATGGATTTTATTGAGATATGAGATGGTGGTAAATATCATTTCAAACTATCAGCAGCAATTGACTATAAGTGTGGATCATCAACATTATAGCCTAGACTCTTATCTAACTGTAGTTTATGCCAAGTGCATTAAATATGAGAGAATAGTGCTTTGGGATGAATTAAGGTTTGTATCTCATCTTTGTCAAGCAAAGACTCACCTTTTCACGGGTGATTTTAATGTTGTAGCAAGTCAAGAAGAAAAGTTAGGTGGCAATTCTATTGATATTCATTCTGTGGGTGACTTCAATCAAGCAATTGATGATTGTGGGCCTATAGACATGGGTTATAGAGGTACAAAGTTAACATGGTGTAACAACAGAGATGAAGAGGGAGTTATTATGGCTAGGCTTGATAGAGGTCTATTTAATCAGAATTGGGAGGTGTCCTTTCCTAGATCATCGATTCAACACTTGAATAGGACAGGTTCAGATCATGCCCCTCTGCTTCTGAGCATTAATCCTGCCCTGGAGTCCCATCCTAAGGCCTTCAAATTTCAAGCCATGTGGATTAATCACTTTACTTTTAAAGATGTGGTTGATAACTCTTGGAAACAACCTATTCAAGAAACTGGGATGTCAGTTTTCAGTGCTAAATTGAAAAGATTAAAAGGGGTCCTAAGGCTGTGGAATGGAGAGCAATTCAAAGATGTTTTTAAGGTGTGATTGATTTAGAAGATGAGATTCTACAGCTTGAGCTCATCTTTGAAAGTGATGGGAATGAGGAGAATAGAACAAAGTTGAATGAGGGGAAAGCTAAGCTCCTTGAAGCTTTGAAGATTGAAGAGGCTTACTGGAGGCAGAAGTCTTCGGCTAGATGGCTTCAACTTAGGGACTCAAATACCAAATTTTTCCATGATAGTGTTAAACATAAGCATAGAAGAATGGTAATCACATCAATTCAAGACTCAAATGGTAATACTATAAAAGATGAGGAAGGCATCTCAAAAACTATTCTTGACTATTACCAAGACCTTATGCAGGCTGATCAACAAGTTATGGAATTTCCCATCATGAATTACATTCCAAGATTGATTGAGGAGGAGAATAATGTTACTCTTGAATCTTCTGCTGCTGAAGATGAAGTATTCCAAGCTATCAAAGAGCTTAGTCCAAATGCTGCTCCTGGACCTGATGGTTTAGATGGTGTATTTTACAGTTATTGTTAGAATATTATTAAAGATGATTTGCTGCTTGCTGTTAACTATTTTTTTGCAGGTCATAATATCCCACAAGGCTGGACTAGTAACTCTATGGTGTTAATCCCAAAGAAGAAGAATCCCAGGAGCTGTGCTGACTATAGGCCTATTAGTTTGTGTAATTTTTCATAAAAAATCATCTCTGATGCTCTTAATAATAGGCTGAGTCATTTTCTCCCAAAGATTATTTCTCCAAATCAAAGTGATTTTGTTAGAGGAAGATATATTCAAGACAATGTCCTGTTAGCAAAAGAGATGGTTTATAATATTAGCAGAAAGATCCATGGGGGGATGTCATTATTAAATTGGACATGGAGAAGGCTTATGAAAAAGTGCAGTGGTTATTCTTAATCAAGGTTTTGAGGTCATTTCGGTTTTGGGGAAAGATGGGTCGATATGATTTGGAGATGTATTTCAAATAGTTGGTTCTCAATTCTGATCAATAGGGTTTCAAAAGGTTATTTTAAATCAACTAGAGGTTTAAGGTAGGGGGATCAGTTGTCCCCTAACTTGTTCATTTTGGCGGCTGAATTTTTGAGTAGAGGAGGGATTGAAAGGTGAAGCACTACTACACTCCAAGTGTAAGCCCTCCTATTTCACACATATCCTTTGCAGATGATGTTATTGTTTTTTCTAGAGGTGATAAAAGAAGCCTACATAATTTGATGAGATTCGTGGAAGAGTACTCTGTAATGTCTGGACAAACAGTTAATAAGAGTAAAAGTAATGTTATTACTGATAAAAAAATGTCTATTCAAAGGAGGAACACTATAGGTCTTTGTTCTGGTTTACCTGTTAAAACCTTACCTATTAAATACCTGGGATCTCCCCTTTTTAAAGGCAAAAATAAGGTATGCTTGTATACCCCTCTTCTAGACTCTATCAAGCACAAAATTGAAGGTTGGAAAGGCAAATTATTACCCCTCTTCATTAATCATGTCCTATCTTCTACCCCCTCATATCTGCTTGCTTCTCAACAGCCTCCTAAAGCTGTCATCTCAAAGATTCACCAAATGTTCAGCAGGTTCTTCTGGGGTGGTAATGATAATGATGGTTAGAAGCACAATTGGTCCAATTGGAAAGAGATGTGTAAGCTAAAAAATGCAGGTGGTCTTGGTTTCAAAGACTTCAATACAATTACTAAGGCCTCTAGCCTTAGATTGGTGTTGAAATTTTATGCCGAGGAATCTCTGTTGACTTCTTATATGAGGAACAAGTACAAGTCGTGGTATCATTATAAACAAGGAGGATCTTTAGCTTGGAAAAATATGAGGAAAATTAAAGATGTGTCTCTTGATAACATGGTTTTCATGGAAGGTAAATGAATTTGGAAGGCTTCTGATAGTGGAGAGTTTACTTTCTCTTCTGCTTGTGAGGTTATCTCTTCGAAGTATGCTAGTTCCACAATAGCTTCTACGATTTGGGAACCTCATGTGCCTACCAAAATTTCAATTCATATGTGGAAAGCTATGCCTTTAGATCATAATATCCAAAATTTTGGTATTCCTTTGATCTCTAGATGTCAGGCTTGCTTAGAAAGCACTGAATCAATTCATCATATGTTTTTAGAGTGTCCAGAGGTAAGCAAGGTTTGGGAGTTCTTCTCTAAGCTTATGGGGATAAAGATTGATAAAAATAACATGTCCACTTCTTTGTTAAGTTGGTGGTTTAGAGCTGGTAGTAGAGATTATCAAAGATTCCTTTGTAAGTCTATCCCAATGGTGGTATGCTGGGAGGTGTGGAAAGCTAGAAACAAACATTTATTTGAGGGGATTATGGTTAGGCATCAGACTATAATCTCAAATTCAATCCTTTTAATCTCAAATATTTGTTCTGGTATGAAGTTCTCAAAGGCTTGCTTGGATGTGGGAGTTAAGAAGATGTTCAATATATCTTCTGTTACTTCTGCTGCAGCAGTGCATGTGCTAGCTAAATGGATTCCACCTCCTACCCTTTCATTTAAGCTGAATGTAGATGGTGCTTCAAAGGGTAACCTGGGTCCTAGTGGATATGGTGGAGTTTTAAGAAATGAGAAAGGCCAGGTTATGTTTGCTTATTCTTATCGAGGTGACGTTGCTTCAAATACTAAGGTAGAGCTGCTTAGTTTGAAAATGGGGATTAGCCTGTATTTGAAGTTTCAATTCGATAATATCCAAATTGAGTTTGACTCTCTCGTGGCGGTGAAAGTGATAGGTAATGGTTGGAAGCCTCCTTGGAAGTTCCTAAAGATTGTTAATGTAATTAAAGGTATGATGTCCCAAATTCAATTTTCCATTTCACATTGTCATAGAGAGTCCAACATGGTGGCAGATAGTCTTGCCAATTGGTGTATTTCTTCAACCGGAGGTCAAATTTTCAAAATTATTCAGGAGGTGCCGAGGATGGTTAAAGGAGCGTGCAAGCTAGATGTGATGGGATGCCATTATATTAAATTTTCTTCTCAACCTTGATATGTAGGAAATTTATGATTGTTATTGTAAGTTGTCGCATTGCTTGTGAAGGCCACGTATGGATAGGCTGTTTTTCCTTATTGAATAAAGTTTAAATTTTTCCAAAAAAAAGAGAAAGGATATGGCATTGGGATACTCCTAATCACCCTTAATGACTCTCACACTCCCATTTCCACCAATATTTATTTTCCTTACACCAATAACATGACTGAATGCGAGGCATGCACGGTAGGCCTCAAGGTCGCTCTCAAGAAAGGAATTTGATGCTTAGATGTATATGGGGATTCAAACCACATCATCGGCCAAGTCCTCAAAAGATGGAAAGTCAAGGACGAGAAACTTTAACCCTTCCATGCCCACTTAAAAGAGTTGGCCTCCTAATTTCAAGATATCACCTTTCGCTACCTGCCCCGAGCAAAGAACAATTTAGCCGATGCCCTTGCTACCTTAGCCTCCATGGTTGACATGCCTAAAGGAATAATAATATCCCCCTTCTTAGTCCAAAAGCAAGTTAAACCAACCCATTACTACCACATGGAGCTAGTCACCGAAGAAGATCCTAATATAGCTAATTGCTGGTACTAAAATATTTGGCTCATCCTCAAGCATGGTATGTATCCATAAGATTCTAACAATAAAGATCAATCAACCCTTCACAAACTGGATGTCCAATACATTATCTGCGATAAATCATTATTCAAGAAAAACTTTGATGGAACCCACTTACACTGCATCATAAGGGCTGACAATTGATGATGCAGAAAATCCACAGCGAGGAACACGGACCCCACATAAATGGCTATATGCTTGCCAAGAAAATCATCTAACAGGGTTACTATTGGAATACCATGGTTCTGCATTGCACCGCTCATGTTCAGAAATGCCTTAAAATACAAATAATTTTCCAATCTCCAGCAGTTACCTCCGTGAGAATTTTATAACATGACCTCTCCCTAGCCATTATCCACACGAGGCATCGATATTATAGGAAAAGTTACACCCAAAGCCTACAACGGGCATGAATTCATCTTAGTTTCCATTGATTACTTCATCAAATGGGTCAAAGTCGAGTCATATGCAGTGCTTGATGCTAAAAAGGTGGCCAAGTTTATCCAAAAAAATATCATCTGTTTCTATCGGGTCTCGCATGAGCTAATATCAGATAACGAGTTGCATTTTGAAGCAGAAGTTATGGAATTGGTCGATGAGTATGGGATCTAGATGCACAAATCTTCTCCCTATTGACCTCAAACAAACGGTGCAATTGAAGCCTGTAATAAGAACCTCAAAGAAAACAACAGCAAGAAGACCAAAAGTTATCGAGATTGGGTCGATCGAATCCCTTACGCCCTCTGGAGCTACCGCAATTCCAGTTTGAGCATCTACTAGGATACCCCTAACTCTTTGGTATACGATATGGAGGCAATTCTACCTGTTGACATTAAAATACCTTCATTACGCGTCATGCTTGAAAGAAAAGTCAGTGAAGAAGACAAGCATCAAAGCCATCTTGACGAGTTATCACTCTTGGATGAAATGAGGTTAAAAGCTCTATATCATATACAGGGGTACCATCGTCGAATGACAAGATCATTTAACAAGAGAGTCAAGGGTCGTGGTGTCCGAGAAGGGAGCTTATCCCTTAAATAGATAATAAAGCCCATTTGGAACCCTGGAGGGAAATTCAAGCCCAATTGGAATGACCCCTATATTATGAAGAAAATCCTATATGGTGGCACCTTTATGCTCACCGACCTCGATGGGGAAGAGATTGCCCTTCCAGTTACAAGAAATTCTACCCGTAGTCCAAAATCTCAGTGCGCTACGACTCTTCTCACCTCCCTTCTATTGTAAAAAAATCTTCATTTCCCTCTACTCAGAACTACTTGGGTCCTTATCCTCTACAACCCTTCTTACTCTAACAAATGAGACTATTTTTTTAAAACCCCAGAGGTACGTAAGTAGCTCATACGCTTTACATGAGCACGACCCCATTCTTTTTCAAAAAATACTTTTCTTTTCTTATCTCCGAGAACGATAACTCATTTTTTTCATTTATATGAACAAAAGGATTATATATGCCTTAGCGATTGGTATAGATGATTCAAATGAAAAAACCCATCAAAAGGTACAACAATATAATTAAAAATCAGCATAAGGAGTTAAACATCTTCCCCCACCAACCTAACCTTATTTTCCTAAAAACAAAAAAAAAACTACTCCTAAACAACCCTCTCGAATTATTCCCACACAACCAAAGAAAATAACCAGATACATAACCAAACACAACACCATATAAAAGCTTCATAAATAAAACTCCCCAGAGGATCCGACCCTAGCTGCCAGAAGAATCAGCCTCATCATCATCATTATCATCATCTATATCTTGGGGTCCCCAAACTTTGCCTGCTTGGATGGAATACCGAAGGCGCTCTATGGATAAAACCCTACCCCATCAAGGACAAAGTCGTTGAGGAAAGTGTAATCAATCCTTTTGGTGATTTTAGACTGAACTAACCTGCCGTTAGGCAGGACAAGGGGTATGTCGATCGATAACCCCTAATTTTTAGAAAATTCCCCTTTTCCTTTTTTGTCAAAATAAAAAAACTCAATAAACTTATAATTCGGATTTTTCCTCTCCTTATATATTTAAACTTATCCTGCTTTAAAATAATAATCCCAATCCTTTTTACGGTCTCGACAAATAAATAAAAAATTGCATTAAGTCATTAAAAGAAAAGATGAATAAATAAAACCTCATTCACTGCATATTTATTGTTGTAATTACATCTCTTTTGTAGTAAAACGAAATATAGTGGGACTCTTTCTCTCTCTTACCATCTCTTCCTCTCTCTCTTTCTCTCTAAGACCCCCATCCTTGTAGCATACGCGCTTTCCCCGATGACGAACTGAAGAACCCCCGCTACCTGATCAAGACCTCTCCTCAGACGAAGAAGAAATCACTAAGCATGAAGGAACCGGGATTGAATCATGAATATGAGTCATTGCGGAAGCTACCGAATCTCGGATGTCTCTTAGACAAGTAGTCGACACCCAGACGTGTTGTAAAAAAAATAAGAAAAAAGAAAACCAGTTAATCTGAGGCAAAGAAAGATATTAGAAAAATAAGTCGAAGAAATGAAAGACATACCTCTGGCTGAAGAATGCCCTCTATCAACCCCAACACCTCTGGTTCCCTCGCATTGGGACGATGAAGCATACACACCGATCCTCCCTCAGGACGTCTAATTTTATATGAGGGAGGAGCTAGCCGCAGAAATGAAACCTCTGATGTCGTCGCCACTACTGATGTTGATGCACCACCCACACTATGGGCATACCCCACTAGCCGACTCGTGCCCCTACCTGAAACCGCATGAGGAAGAGGCATAACGTCATATATTTTGGGCATCATTATCCATCTAAAAAAAATCTAGATAATTATAGGTCACCGTCGTGTCAATATACGACGAGTAAGGCTGATCGATCATCGTCACCACCCTCGCCTCCTTCGGTATCTCCTGCAACTGCCTCATGTATCTTGGGGGCATCGCATGTGGTACAATCACGTAGTACTATACCACCTTTCGAACTACTCTCTCTCCCAGATACCAGAAGTAGACGAACTCGTGCGCCAGTAGCCAACGCAACTGCGTGTTCCCCCGTCACCCCTATGTGCTCGATGGCCATCCCTTAGGGATAGTTCACCTCCAAGGTCCCCAGAGGAAAAACAATATCTAAAAAAGTTAGTCAAAGAAAAATGGTCTCAAGAGGAAAGAAGAATTTACCCGATCGATCGTTAGGCCATTCAAAACCTGATGCACCACCGCCAAAGAAAGAAACAGCCTCGACTTTCGGTTGGACTTCCGCCACTATTACATGCGATAGAAGTTCCCCACCGAATCATCCTTCAAACCTATAACATGGGAATTAAGACCAATCACCTCATAGAACCACGTTTGCAAAATAAAAAGGTAATCAATAAGAGGGAAATAATCAAGGAATAAAAATAGGAAACAAAATGCATAAAGGAAAATGGAAAAAGTAAAAAAATACCTCCAAAAGATACGTGGAACCAATAAAGGTCTGGCAAAAGCACCGACTGAATGCATCCAAAGACGGATAATTAGTCGCCAAAGTAAGTCTCCCTCAGTCAAAGAAAGAGTTATTCGGAAATACCCTCAAATAAGGCAAAAACCACAAGTGGACGATGTCTCCATGAGAAAATCTCCCAGTAACAAAATAATAAATAAACGGGCCATCTATTGCACATGCATCCCGTTGGTCTCATTAATCTACTGACTCGATAAAACCTCTTTCATAAGAGAGAGACAGATGGAGTCTCATGAGACTATCTGCCTAACATCACCCAATGCCACCGGTATGACCCTCGGTGTGCGTTCCACCTCTATCGGGTCCCTCTCGTAGTCTAACCCTAGCAGCTGCTGTATATCGAAGGGAGTCACTTCCATCTCTCCAAAACTAAAATGCATGGTATGGATAGTATCCCACCATTTCTCTCCCAAGGCATAGAGGACAACCGTCGCGCGGGGCGTCTCATCTGATACAGACGCCAAACTTCCAAAACCAACTGATGAAACTACCCACCGCACCACTAGAGGAAGGTGCTCTCATACGTCCTAGAACCCCATCGTTGCCCGGGAATGCAGGCTCAATGTAAATATATCAGTCTATTATAATAAAAAGAAAAACCCTTGTTAAGATTCATAAAAATAAAGAAATACACAAAATAAGGGAAATACCAAAGGTCATTAACACTTACATACACCACCCTAGACAATCAAAGGTTCTCAGGCTCACTTAGAAGATTCTGCTCGTCTGCAACCTACTCAAATAAGTCAAAGGCATTCTTATTTCCCCGCAGTAGGGTCACCCCAGCCCTCCACTCTAAATGTGCCCGATCATCAACATTTGACCATGCCATGTAGACCGTACTGCTTGAAAAATCTGTCATTTCCTAGTCTTGGAAAAAAGAAGAACGCTAGAACAGTTCACAGAAAATAAAGGCAGAAGATAGAAGATCTGAAAGCTATGAAAAATGAAGAAATCTCACCCCTTTTTATAGGAGTCTAAGGGGCCTGCTGATCGGCAATCCCCGTCCACATACCGATCGACACTGTCCATTCACCTGCCCAAGGTAGTCCAAAAGACAGTGCCACTTCCGTTTAGCACCCCCTACACCCTGCCGGTCTGTACCTCCCTGAAATTTCGAACAAAAAATTATCATAAAATCTCAAAAATCTCCCAGACAACTCCTAAAATTACCAAATGAATTTTAGGACATTTCTTCACGAAGAAAATAATTTTTTCAAGATCTCAAATCCTCAACCAAATTAATACCATATTTCTCATCCATCTTAAACCCCACAATTCCTTAATGGAATCCCAAAATTATTTCCCTAGAGGAATTATCAAATCCAACTTCCCCAATGGAACTTTAAGCCAATTAGATGTCTATCCACCAACGTCTCCAGGGGACAAATCAAAATTCAAAAAGCTCCCCAGTAGGGATACATTCAATCCTCGGATTAATATATTTTCCCCAGAGGAGTCCCTAAGTTTTACCACGAGAACTATACCCCACGTCTCTACTTAAGGTCCTCATAATTGACCTCGATCCTTAGAATTAGTCGCTCCTATTTAAGGTCCTCAGAATTAACCTCATCCCGCAAAATTGGTCACTCCCATCTTAATCCCTCAGAATTGGCTTCAACCCGCAGAATTGGTCACTCCTACTTAAGGTCCTCAGAATTGTGCTTGACCCTCAGAATTGGTCGCCCCCTACTTAAGGTTCTCAAAATTGACCTCGACCCTCAGAATTTATCATTCCCACTTAGGTCCTCAGAATTGACATCGACCCTCAGAATTGGTCGTACCCATCTTGAGCCCTCAGAATTGGCTTCGACCCGTAGAATTGGTCGCTCCTAATTAAGGTCCTCAGAATTGACCTCAACCCTCAGAATTGGCCGCCCCCTACTTAAGGTCCTCATAATTGACCTCACCCTCAGAATTGGTCGCTCAAAGTTAGGTCCATGATTAGGCATAAATATTTCATATTTATCCCCTAAATTTCGGGCTTTTTATGATCCCGTGCATCGTAATTGACTTGTTTTTATCTCATATCTATGTTACTAACCCTTTTTGTCAACTACTTCGTGTTTTGTGTATCTCTCATGTGTTTTACAGGTGTTTCATACAAGTTCGTGCGAAAGAGAACTCAAAACAATGAAAGAAAGCAAGAAACGGGGAGTTGGAGGGAATTTTCATAATTTTTCAGCCTCAATCCAGAGGTGGGGCCAACTGGAAAGTTGAATATCTTGAAATTATAAGAATACTAGAAAAAATGGCACCTCAATCCGAGCTACAGTGAAGAAGTTATGCCCTTTTGAAGATGAAGAATTCAGAGAATCGAACCGACAAAAATAAGACCGAACCGGTCCCCCTCACTGTAAAGGAAAAACCTAAACTATAGAATCAAAGTCCGGACCGGTTCGCTCATTAGTCGCGCTCAAGATTCGTTACGAAAATTAGTAACGCTTTTAAAGTGTGACAAATTCTAAGAAGCATGATTTTTATTTTGTCCTTATCTTTTAGCCAAAATAGTTTTATGTTTTGGGGACTCTTCTAACGACTTGTAACCTATATGTTTTGGGGACTCTTCTAAATGATTTTTATTTCATGTTCTTGTTCTTCAATCTTGATAACCTTTATTTCCAGCAATTTTATTATTATTATTATTATTATTATTATTATTATTATTATTATTATTATTATTATTATTATTATTATTATTATTATTATTTCTCTTGTTTAATCTCACTTTTCACACAATTATGATTTCATGCAACATAGATTCCTTGTGTATTCATAGTTTTGTCATGTCTAGCTAGATTTCTAAGTGTTGGGATGCATGAACCCAACCCGATGTGGTTTGCATGGAGAGAAAAGTGATTCTCCGAATTAAATAAATGATTGAATCATGTTAAGTAGTTGTTTCAACCGTCGTAGGACTTTTAACCTCGTTGGCCCTACGTAATAGGGGTGTTTAATAGTGCGATGCGCGTGTCAGCTATTCTGACATCGCGTTATTTCTATTCTTAATTGTGTATGATGTGGGCTTATACCCTCATATATGTAATGCTTAAAATTAATAAATTATGGGTTTGATCTAATATCTAATTTACAATTGCTTTTATATCCGGTAAATGTACTAGGGTTTGGGGGATTGTATTGCAACCTTATCGCTCTTTCATATTAATTAATCCGTATTTTGTTTGTTTTAATTAGGTTTAGTTAACTACTTTTGTTTCCCCCTTTTTCCTTTCTCACCCCATCATCATCTTTTACACTTTATTTTTGAAGTAATAAATCAATTAAAATCTATTAAACATTCACTGTGGATTCGATACCAAACTAGCCGCTATACTCCATAAGAGTGTAGTTAAAGTATATATTTTTTTTGTATTGTGGTCGGAAGCCGATAACAACGATTAGCGTATTTACATGGATGCTCGGTTTTTTCCTCGATCAGTCCTAAAATTTTTCCTTGACCCTCAGAATTGGTCGCTCCCATTCAAGGTCCTCATAATTGACCTCAGCCTGCAGAATTGGTTATCCCCAGCAATACCTTAGGTCTTCAAAAATGACCTCGACCCTTTGAATTTGTCATCCTCATCCCTTTAGGTCCGCATAATCGACCTCCTTCCCAAAACATCATGTGGTGTCTATTCGATTAATTTCACTTGTTCAAAGCTCACCCGTTAAGGGGCTCTATAGACACCACATTCTAGGACCCCTTAATTCTCTCCTTAGGTCCGTAGAATCTCTTCCATTCACTATAAATCCTAGGTCATACCCTGTGTACCGATCTATATGCCATCGACCAGTCTCGGGCCCCGTTTGACTTCGATTAACTCTATCGTCGGAGAAAAAGCTCAATAAATCTTCGAACGACTCTAAATACCCTTTCCAACGGTCCACCCCATGCAAGAATAAACCTTATGGTTTGGAATAATGAACCATTTTACTATCAAAAATCGATTTAAAGGTCACTAGGCACTCCCGGGCCCCGATTTGACTCCAATCAACTTCATCATAAGAGAAAAAGTTCTTTAGATATTTGAAGGGTATTAAAACACTTTCCAATGGATAGCCCCGTGTGCAAAATCATAAAACTATTTGGACGAATGATTCATTTTTCTTCGAAAATTGATATGGGGGCCACCGGACGCTCCTGGGCTCTGTTTGAAGAAGGTTAACTTTTCAGATCGAACGACACTGAATGAATCCTTGAAGGGCACCGAATACCCTTTTCAATGGTTCGCCCCGTGCATGAATCAGCCTTATGGTACGGACAAATGACCCGTTTTACTGTTATATTGTCTAAGTACCTCGCATAACCTTTCTAACGGTCCACCCCGTGCAAGATTCTGACTTACGGTTTGGATGGACGATCCATTACTGTCCGACGATCTCCCTTCTAAAGGACCGATGAGCGCTTTCGAGCCCCGTTTGACCCAAAGTCAACTCCCAGAATGGGAAGCGGCCCAAAAGACTCTTAAATTTCTCTAAATTACCTTTGTAATAGTATACACTGTGCACAATTTGTATTTACAAATTGCGTTCTATGATCGTTTTTTCAAACAAAATTGCACGAGACTATTGTTTGGCCGGTCTATTTTCCTGCCTATCGATTGTGTGTCTAGGGTTGACCGCTAATTAGCCGGGCTAGGGGTATGTCGATCAGTAGTCCCCTACCCTATAAAATGAGGGCATGATCTCACTCTCAGGGCAGACCTCAGATCCATCAATGTGAGTGATCTTAGTAACATTCTCTTGCAATCAGCGAAGTTTCCTTGTATGAAATTCCCATCTATCTTTTATTACCATTATTTTCACACCCAATTTAGCAAAATCCCATTCTCTCTCATTAAATATTCATCACAACATTCAAGGGAGCTCATCGAGGATAAAGTTCAAGCCTCAATTCTCCAAAGAAGGTCTAAAAACCCTTCTCTCTCTTTATATTCTTTATTTTCGCATTAGTTATATAAATTCTTAATCTAGATTTTACGTTAGATAATACACATTAATACCTCATACTTTATTAGTTATATTGCACATACGTTATTTTTCTATAAAAAATACAAAACAAAGAAAAAAAGGGTTACACCTACAAATTCCAACGGGATTATTCACTTCATTTTCTCAAAACTAATATACTTTTTCTACACAGACACACACAAATGTAATAAACTCCCGTTTGAATCTATGGAATAAACCCCACCCTTATGGCGCATGCGAACTACGTGGACTTTGACGCCTTTATAGGTTACGTAGGCGTTTCGGGTTAAAGCCCGAGACTCGAGTCCAATATTTTCCAATTTTCCATTTTCTAATTTTCCAATTTTTACATTTTCATCTATTATCCTTATATATTACTCGTATATACTTCATACTTGTGACTCATATTGATATTTTATCTAGCACACATTATCGTTTCGTCATAACGACCAATATCTTGATAAACGCATACATTGTATTTTCTAAATATTATTTTGGGAACATTCCTATGGATGACCTCACTTTATCTTTTCCATGATATGAGTCGGGCGATTCCGATCTCCATTTATATATACTCGCACACACACTTCATGGAGAAATTAAGGAAATAGTAGCACGAGCCCATGAGAGACCGAAAGGGCGGGATGGGTGCCTAACACCTTTCTATTCCATAATTTAGCCCCCGAACCTCGGAACTATTGATTTCATAAGCATCTGTTTGTCTTTGATGCCATTATCTCGAGGCGACGACATGTTCTTTTTCCTGTTTTGTGCAAAATAGGTTGTTGACTTCATCTCTTTACATCACCCCACACCGATGACTTCCGGAGCGCTCCAGAGGAAGATGGCGCAAGACCTTCTCCCCTTTTTCCCCGAAAAGGGAGAGATAGGGATGGCCACACCCATTATTCTTATTTTATGTTTAAACTCAACAAAACCTTCTCTAAACTTATTTATACATTTGACATCAAAATACTACAAGTTTATATGCATGAGATGATGGATTTTAAACCCCAAAATCCTACTACATGGTTTAAACATATTTATCATCATGGAAAGTCATTATACTTGGAAAAATACATTTTTAAGGCACAAAGGAGATTTTTATTTCTTCAATCTCAACAAATTTCCTTTTTATAAAATCATCATTTTGCAAGAGACATTATTTCACCAATGTTTATCCAAATATGACATTATCTTCAAACATTTTATTTCATAAAATGTTTATCACCAATACTTCTAGAATTGTAATTTTTCATAAAAATACCATATCATTGGTGAAATAATGTTTTTCATTAACATTTCTAGAAAATACATAATTGTCAAAAAATACCCACTTTATTATTTCAAAACCTTGAAATAAGGATCCATTCCTTATTTTTAACAAAAATAATATTTTTCAACACAACAATTATACCATTAAACTAAATACACCTATTCAAATAGTCTAAGTACAATACTACAATGCAAAAATGACATTATTACACTAAGAGTAAGGTTTACCCACCTCTAATGGATTCAATGGTAGTGTTGGTGTAGGAGGTACGACCCCACCTCCTAAGGTGGCCTCAAGGAGTACCAATGCATCCTCCAAAGCGCCAAGTTAAGAACTCCCTTCATCTCTATTAAAACCCATCTTTTTCTTCTCCAAAATCCTCCAATACTCTTCCCAAAATTCAAAGCTCTTTTTTGTCCATGGTGAAAATGGGTATTTTTGGTTCAAATATGGTGGAACACACTCTAAAAATGGTGGTTTATGGTTGGATTAGGGTGGAGAAGTGGTGTCTTGGTGGTGGGTGGTGGTGGAAGACCACCCACCCCTTTCTCTCTCTCTCTCTCTCTCTCTCTCTCTCTCTCTCTCTCATTCTTCCATCTTCTCCTAACACAAATAAATTCCTAATAACCCAAACAACACATTATTAAACACCCCTTAAGCCCAAAAATCTCATTTTACCCTTGTCGATATGATCTAGGCACGATAACACATAAAATCAACGTTCCAAATTATGACAGCACACAAGGGAAATCTGATCTAAAAACTCTACCAACGTCGTTCGTTATATGGATCGCGTGACCCTTTGCATGACTTGCTACTGTAAACCAGTAGCACATCGTTAGAAGCCCTGCTTTTAACGACCTTTCTATCAACCCATCTCGCGATGTGTGTACTATCCTTAGAACGACCTCCTATGCCATTTGAACAACCCTCTTTCTTTTCCTTCTTATTCTATCTAATTTTTACCTATAATTCTTCCATATATATAATTAACTCCTACTCAATTATAACCAATATATAATTTAATTAATTTATTGGGTTAGGATATAACACTCAATATTTTATTCAGATCTTTACTTAGAAATTTTATGTTGTACTAACTTTTTCATTCCGCACTTGACTTACAGTTCTTGGTGGACTTTTTCAATATTCTTGATAGAAGGACCGACCAGGACAAAGCCAACATTGAACTTAACAAAACCTTGGCTATGTTTAATAATTCTTTGAAGGCTACCAAAAAGGCCTATGGGGTCGAGAAAAAGGCTAAACAACTGGAGCTAACCAAGCCGAGATCCACAAATGAGCAGTTGGTGAAAGCTTCCAAAGAGTCTTCTAAAACCTTATTTGAGGCCCTAGCAGCCATGTACAAGGCTCATGGCCAAGGGTGGGGCGAAATCTTCCACCAACTTAAGAAATATGTGAACTGCATCCATAAGTATAATTTCGAGAAAGTATGGGATGGGGCATTAGCCAAGGTAGGACTCCTTTACGAGTATGAACTCTTCAATGAGCATAATCAAGGTTCACGTTTAAACCTTGATGAAGACGAGGGTAAAGTTATTGGGGTTTTTCAAGGATTAGGAAAGCATCGATCAAGCAAAGGAGGCTGCAGATCAAAGCAGGTATGCAGTGAATCTTGATCATGCACCATAGAGAAAGAAGGTCATTATAGTCAGATTAGTTTAGGACTTCTTGTACATTGTTTTGATTGTGTTTTAGTCATTTTCTTTGCTGGGGATTGACCACTTTTGTAGTTTAATGAAGAGATTAATTATTTTGGCTTTATTTGTGACTTGTTTAATGATTTCATATTACTCATGTTTGCTTGCTCTGCTAATTATTAAAATATCTTTTTATTTTTCATCTTTATTCTAATAACAACTTAGTACTGGTGCTAATATCTCAGATAAGCGAAGACTTGGACCTCATCCGTGGTCGGGATGCCCCTGGACGAGCACATGAGGCATTTTTGTCTCTTCGACAAGCACTTCAGAAAATGACAAGTCCTTACGGCAAGCAGACCCATTTGGTGGCCTCCCTCCAAGCCGAGATTAAGGACATTGGAGATATTGCAGCTATGTTTCAAGATGACAATGGTTCTATAAGAGAGAACCTTGATAGAGTTAAGCAAACCTTTAATGAGGATCAATCGACCAAGCGATGAGGATAGCTACCTTTGTCTCGTCATATATAAGCGAGACTTTTTTCTCCACATCCAGGCCCTCAGACATGACACATCTATTTTGGACAATAATGAGCGGCTTCAAATTTTGTGCACACTTTCTTGGCTTGGAGAGACAGAAGAGCATAGGATTAACTGTTACATCCATGGCCTACAGGGGTATATTTAGCAGGACCTAACTTTGCGTGATATTTCCACCTTTGCAAAGGAATTCGAGTATGCCACGAAGGTAGAGGCATATTATCAGATAACTCCCCCTACTCATTCGTGCACTACTACTTCTGCCCCACATACTCCCTTCAATACTCCTACTTTCACTACTATAACAGAGGTACCAACCACTACTACCTCTCCTCCCCCATCTTTCTATCTGGTGACATTCAAATGTTACAATGTGGGGTAGTAGGTCACAGTGCTTGAGAGTCTTCCTTGCCACGTCGCCATGCTTTACTTACTCCAGGAGGCCCCGAGTACCTAGACGATACCCATAATGTCGCACCCCGACATTATCTCATCACCATTCTAGAAGGTCATATCGATGGCATTTTCCTTTGAATTTGAGGACAAACTCTTTTTCACGGAGGGGAGAATGATGTAAAGGAGAGGATGCTTTTATCATTTTTAAGCATTTATGGCATTTTTGTTATTTTCCTTATTCTTATGTTTTTTATTTTAGTTATTCTTTGCTTGGTATTATAGGAACAAGTAATAAAGGCTAATAAGGGCATAATTATAATTATGATCATTTCTTGAAGCCCAAGTTAATTCCACCTATAAATATCTCTTTTGTAGCCTCATTTGGGTCAAACTACTATTTTGAGTTTAATAAAGAGATTTGAAACAAGAGTTTTCTTCTTCTTATTTTCCATTTGACGCTCATTTACATCAATTACCATGCATCATATATTTTCCCTAAATATGGTCACTAAAAAATAGACAAGAGAGTCACTGAAAATAAATAAGGGAGGAAGGAAATAAACAAATCCAAAACAAAGAATAAGTGTGTGTGGGGTGTTTATGTGTGTGTGAGAGAGAGAGAGAGAGAGAGTTGGGTTTATGAGAAATGAAAGGAGATTCTTGAATACAAACTAAACTTAGATGAATCATAAATATGAAAAAAAAATCATATTACAAATGAAGGAACAATCTTATTAGGAAAGAAAATAGTATAACAATTTTTTAGTAAAAATCAAACTTCTAACTTTTGGAAACCCAACTTCTCGCGGACCTTGAAATCTCCGACAACCACCACCTCTCCTTCCCTATCGCCTCCATTGACAACCACCACTTCTTCCACCACCATCTTCCTCTTTCTCGAATCTGTTTGTCACTACTTCCTTATTTCCCTCTCCTTTTTGAGCTTGTGTTTTGTTGAATTCATACATTGAAGCCTCCTTAAAAATCGCCTTTGTCTCCGATCATAACTCCCTCATCTTCGTCACGACTGTTCCTTCTTCGAAAACCCCTTATCCAAGTTTTTTTTTTGTTTTAGTCCCATTTCTAAAGTTTTGTTAGTCTTATAACCACTCATGTTTGTTTTTGTAGAGAATGACAATTATAAAAATATAGGACCAACAACAAAAAAATAATGACATGAAATTAAACACACATATATTAAAAAAAGTAGGACTAAAAACATGTAATCTCGATTTTTACTATATTTAATAAAATGTTCCGCGCCAGCGGTATAAAAAAAATGATTCACGCCACATAAATGGTCCACACCACATACCGTTGGTGCGAACCATTTTTTTCATACCACTGGTGCAGACCATTTTTTTAAATATAGTAAAGAGATTATTTTTAAAATAGTAAAAAATTGTCCGCGCCAATGGTATGAATAAAATACGACTCAATGCCACGTCGCGTTTTTTTTATCGTGATCGTATTTGTTAAAACCGGTGCCATCTCAGCTGCCACATCAGCTGGTGTAGGCAACCGGTATGTTCAAACTGGTGCAAGAAGCATTTCTCCACTTTTATAGGAGTCATCTTTCGTTTTAGGTAAAAATAAGATTTTGAGGCGTGTCGTATTATTTTTATTTTGGTCAGGTTTGCGTTTGGTTACAAAAAATAACATATATTATGGTGTGTCACTTTTACTTGGGTCGTGTTCGTGTTTGGTAAAAAATAATATTTCATGTTGTGTCGTATCACTTTTATTAGAATTGTGTTCGTGTTCGGTTAAAAAAGGTTTCATGTCGTGTTGAGTTGTGTTGCTTTTATTTGGTCAGTGGACCTTCGATCCTTACTTGTGCCAATATGTGGTTAGCTCACATAACATGGCAAAGATATGAGAAAGTCGGGATGTGTTAGAAAGGGTTAGATTGACATCTATCATATTTATGATATGGATTGGACCGGCGGAGAAATTCGGAGGAGCGCCAATAGCTATGCGCGACAATTAATAACAAAATTTATCATGATCACTCCCGTACTCCTAAAATTTTCTCAAAATTGGATTTTATGGATGATTTATAAAACTTGTTGTAGGATATATGCAATAGACTAATAATGTCTTTGGTTGATATAATTTTTTTTCATAGAAAATAATTATTTTGATTCATGTTTTGCTTTTTTAGTACATTAATTGTGAATATTTCATATAAGAACAACACTCAGTCACATAACAAATGCTATATCTCAAACCTCATTTTTAGTGAAAAATATTTCTTATTCACCCACTATAGAATTGATTTTCATGAAAAATAAAAAAAGTAAGGCCACAAACTCATATATTTTTGGAGAAAGTACTCTTAGGTCATTCACAAATAAAATTTAAAAACTAAAGGAATTTTGATAAATTTTAAACACTTATTTCCACTAATTCTCATATTGTAGAAGTCCACGCTAGTGGCATAACAAGTGGACCTAATAGTAAATTGTCCTTAAATGTTTAAAAATTATTACTAAGGGACCTAATCGTAGATTGCCCTATATTTTTTCACTCATTTTTCAACTTCTTATCAAAATGAACTATTTTCCAAGCATTTTCCATATTTGCAATCAAACACACCCTAAATGTAATTTGTGTGCACGATCACATATGCAAATGACAATGGTTATTAAAGTTTTTACATTTCTTATGCACATGTTTTATCAACTTTTTTTTATGAAAATGGATTGTGTGTAGAAGTTTAATAGTTCAGGGGTTTTTGATGTAATTTACCTTAAAAAGGATTTTTTTTAAACACCAAATAACTTATGCAGTTTATCAAATCAGCCTGCATATAAATGTCAAAATGAGAAAATAAAAAATCAGTATAATTAAAACTACCAAAAATGAGAAAGTTACCCCAAAATAAGACCCTCTATATTTATCTCTTGTTCACGTTATAAAAAATAAGTAAATCAAACGATAGATAACTCATTATAATTAAATAAAAATTTATACTTCAATAATTAAACATAAACTCCACTGGTTGTTAATGTGAGTTTTGAAGATAAAATACAAAATATGATTATCCAAATCATGCGAGAAGTATGAACACCTCTAAAGCTTTACAATTTTCTATATTAACACTCTGCTTTGAAGTCAAGTCCTTCATTTTGGCCATACTTATCTAATATATATGAACAAACTTAATATTTTTTTAATGTTACTTTCTCTCAATATGTGTTCTTAACGTGACTTGAAAAGTGTGTCTCTAATGCGTGTGATTACGGCTCAAGTGCAAGCCAGTCGCTCAAGTAATAATCCCATAAACCGGGTGTCGAACTCGGGGATTAAGATGTAAGACGTGACGACGAGTAGAAAAGACAATTAATCTTTTTGTTGACTTAGAAAAAGAAGTAAAAAATGATTGTTTGTAACTTTCCTATCAACTAATGCAATCTAATTAAACTTGTAAATGAACTACACATGAGAGAATAACTAACTGAGTTTAAATCGATGTTAGAAAATGGAGTTAGGGTACACTCCCCCGATCTGTCGGTAATTACTCAGAATATAAAGACTTCAAAAATTCTCAATTCAAAGAATCATCAACTACTTTAAAAGTATTTGACATATGCGAATTTTACTCCTCACAATATCAAATGAAAAATTATATTTGATGAGAATGACAAATTATTGAAGATCATATTTCATCCTTAAACATTCCGGTTACCTAGGGCAAACGGAATTAAAAGACCTACAATATTTATGCTGGTAATAAATCAAGCCTTTGAATTCTTAATTAAATTTTATTCGCTTTTAAATTCATTCGTAACACCTGGGTTGGGTTCATGTACCCCAACCTGCTAATATCTTAGCCGGACATGGTTACGTGGGTCATAAACCAAATTCTAATGTTTCATATGATTGAAATCATGATGAACCTATATATAAGCATGCTTGGAGTTATTAAAATGCCATAAAATAAATGAAATATGCAAAGAAAAAGATCATGTATAAATAAAGTAGATGGAACAAACTTGATATATTAAATCTTGAACACAATCCACAAAGACGTAATCTTAATTCCAGAATTCAAAACTTTGGTTCTTGCCTCCTTCTCCCTCTATTCCTAGGTTAAAACTTAGTCTAATATCAAACTACAACATTACATGGTCGTTTTTGCAAGAGTCCTAACTGAATACAACTTCTAAGAAAAATTAGCAATTAAAAGGAAATTCACGCATCAAGTGAGTCGAACCGGTTCAGGTGCATAGGCGAACCATTTTGTGTAATACCCCGTACTGTTATGGATATTTAAATTACATAAGTGATGTAATTTAATAAATTGAGGATTTCAAGTGAAAGAGAATTTGAGGTGTGGAGTAAATATTAATTTGCGAGTTTTGGATTAATATTAATGTGTGTTACGTTTACTTACGTGAATAAGTAAATAAAGTTGAATCATTTTAATATCAGGTCACGGTTGGGAAAAATGACAAGGAGCAATATTTTATTTGGAGAAGTACGTCTGAAGTCGTATTGGATCTCAAAAAGGTGATTTTTTTATAACTGACTCGGATGGGAATTTTGAGTGCACGATTAGGTTCGGAAGGGCCGAGATATTCAGAATAGAGTGCTCGGGAGGTAGTGCTTGGGTTTCGATGACTTTTTGGACTAGTAGGGACTCGCATTTGTGTATACGAGTCAATTTTGGGTTTAATAAGGGATAATCCTAATTTCTTTCTTATAAGGGCACACGAAAAAGAGAGAAAGAAGGAAAAGAAAGAGAGAAAAGAAGAAAGAAGATAAGGAAAGAATAAAAGGGGAGAAAGAGGATGTTGGGCCTAACTCTGGCGGATTTACGGCACGAGGTCGGTGGATTTATCCAACGAGGCAAGTGTATAACTTGCTTTAATTATTTATGTGTGTTCGTTGTTCATATCATAATTAGTGTAAAACTATAAGATTTTTGGGTTCGGATGCTAACATAAAATGGGTTTTGAGAGATGATTCCATATGAATTTAATGTGATAATGTTACCATGTGAAATTTAAGCTTGAAACCATGTTAAGGGTGTAAAATTGCGTGAGAAATTGGAAGATATGTGTAATGTAGAATTAAATGGATTTAATGTTTAAATCTTGTTAAATTTGATGAATCCCATTAAGTAATTGATATGTTGGTTAAATTATAGCGTGTAGATGATTATTTTGATGGTTGATGATGTAGAAACCATAATACTTTTGTTGGTTGAGTGTTGGAAGAAGGAGGAGATTGGACAAGAAGGTGAATAGTAACACAACGTCATTTCCGAATCGATTCGATTTTGGGTGAATCAATTCGGTTCTAAGAGAATCGATTCAAACCTGTTACTTTGGAATCTTTTCTTAGTTTTAAATGATTGGAGAATAATCATTTTTTATTGGAGATAAATGTTAAAGAATCGTAGATAGTGTGTTAGGACTCCTAATGATTATATGGGTGTTATACGAACCTTGGGTTAGTCGAAAAATGAATCCAGGTTATGAACTTTAAGAGTGTTTGAGATGAGCGACACTCGATAAATTATTTTGGCGGCTTTAAATATATATTTATGCGGGTAGAATATATATATGTCGATTATATGTGAGTTAATCCAAATGTGCGAGTAAGATGAAATTAGAATATTAGTTAGATGTGGTAAGCTAATATTCAGATGAAATAAATACGATATTCGTATCATAGGTGAGTGAATACTTATGAAATTAATATAAGTTGTGTGTACACTTATAAATTATTATGAATTGATATATTCGGGATTATAGGCTAATGCTATGTGAGATAGGCAAAAATAGACGGATTTGACAATACATATATGATGTGATTATAAATATATCTGTGTATAATTGATATATTTATGTGGAACATACCCCTCTAGTTCTATTATGGGATGTTGCACGATGTGGGTGAATCCCCTGAATTGAGGAGCAGGGTGAGTATAACCTCAGGTCATAGTCATCCAGTTATTATATAGTGTGATTTTATTCGGGTGAGACGTTTTGGGTATGATTCGGTCACACTTTCAGGTGAGTAACTATGACCGCGTCTACTATGTTTGTGTTATTTAGGATTCGGTGTGAGATTCCGACCTGGTTGCCCGGGAGAATGTGTGAGAAATTCCCTGAAGGATGATATCATTCTAGAGATTGCATCCATTGAGTTATATCTCTGAGGGATGGTTGATATACTTATATAGTGTGTGATATATAAGTAAGGATATACTTTATATATATATATATATATATATATATATATGTATGAGATGTGAAAACATATATACATACATGGACTAAGATAAAGAATGAAATGTGAGATAAATTCTGGATCATCCGGGAGTATAAAATCCGGAATAGAATATAGGATATACGTATATAAGATGAGAATATTATATACGAGATAAATAACACTAAAATGTGAATAGTACAATAACTAGTGAAGGTTATTCACAATGAATGGATATATGATAAGCAATAAATTATAAGGTATAAGCTCAGGCGAAAGCTTGGAATAATGTATGCGGGGTATGAGATAATATTTAGGTATATAGAAGCTCGGTGAGATGCTAGTTTGGCTGGGTAGCGTAACTAGGATGTTTAAAATAAATGTGTTAGGTGTGCACTGTTAGATGAGAGGTGAGGGGTAATCTCATGTGAGTGCGACACCAATTTAAATATGAAGAATACCATATTTTTTTTATATTAAAGTATTTTAAACACTTGCTAATTTTTTTTATAACTCGGGCCCTACCCGTACCTAATTTTCCCTTTTCTCCTTATTTACTATACTTTTTAGGTGTGTAGACACAGGGACGCCTGGATGACTATTTCTTTCGAGTCAAACATTGTTGCCGCAGTTGTGGATGTGGGCTGGATATTGTATAGACACTTCCATCGTTGTGATCTAGATAGGAGGTATTGTAATTTATATTTAGGCATGTTTCCCAACTGATGTCATCTGTTTTAATTCTGATATTTCTATATATGCACATTCAATATGGTTGTATAATGTTTTATCGAGCGTTATCAGTTATTTATTTAATCATTTCAATTGTTGTATTAATTATATGGATGTATTTTAATACGTTTAGGTTAAAAAGATTAGAAAGTTTAAAATTTGACACCATGCATAATAGGTTATTAGTAATTAATTGGTTTTCGACAATGATACTAAGACTGAACCACATGAGACTCCTATTTTAATTTCATATAGGACTGATCACCCAGTATTTTACTAGGCGGGGTGTCACAGTTTGGGGTTCGGTTATAGAAAAATCTTTGCATTTCCTTGCTTTTTCTTATTTTACTTTGAAAATCTTTCTCAACTTTGAATGCTAATACTTTCTTCATCATAACTCAAAATTGAACGTCGTTTCTTCCAATATTCCTATGACTTCAAGCTCTTCAACTTTCTAGTTGGCTCTGCTTTCGGACTAAGACTTCAAAATTACTAAAACTCCCTTTGATCTCCTTTCTTTGGGTTCTTTCACTGTTTCGATTTCTCTCTCACACTAACTTGCATGAAATACTTGTAAAATACAAGAGAGATACACAAAACACAAAACAATCGCTAAGGAGGGTTACTAGAATAAATATGAGATACATCCAAGTTAATTACAATGCATGAGATCATAAAAGGATCGAAATTAAGGGAATAAATATGAAACATTTATGCCTTATCAAATCCCCCTAACTTAGAACGTTGCGTGTCCCGAGCAATGTAAAAGAATAAGAGTACCAGTTAAGGAAATATGTAAAAAAAATTATTGGGGTAGAATACCTCTTTCACGGACAAACGATTGCATTTAGTGTATGCCACAAGCCATTAAACCCCTAAGTTACCCTAACAGGACGAGTTATGTCTCGTGAGGGGTTGTAGTGAACATACTCACAAAATTCAATTTTTGACTCAAAGAAAAATCAAAATAATTAAAAATTATACAATTTAAATTCTCCAAAAATAGTCACCGTAAATTTATATTTAATAGTCTTAATTTGTAGTGTGTCTTTGCGAAGCCGAAAATTAAACCGCTAACTCTCACCGATTGATCTTTACGTTACTTTCCAAAAATTTGCTTTGATTCAATTTCTCACGGATGCTCTCACAAACAAATCACTCGGAATATGACTATTTTCTCTCAGTGTGCGTGATTTATAAGAGTAAATATAATGAAAATTGAATTCATGCACACAAATTTTGAATACAAACTTTATTCAGGTGAAAAGATCTCATCATCAAAATACGCTTGTTAGGAAATGGAAAACATCGCCTCTTATTCACCTTAATTAATCTCTCTTATTATCTTTTCGTGTCTTAGGCTCTTAACGCGACAATTAATTTTGTTATCCGGACTCGGTTCGGACTTTTTAGGGTTATAAGGTTAATTGGGTAAAATGTGGGAATGGCTTGGAAATTCGGAATTGAATTTTTTTCTTACGATGTCTGTTAGTGCCTTTTCGGGCTTTTGCTCATTTTCTCTTCTTTTTTTGCTTTTTTCTATATTTTTTTCTTTCTATTATCTTTTTTTGTTACTATTTTTGTTGAGCATTATTATATTTTTCTTGCCCCTTTTTTGTGCACCATTTGGATTTAATTGATGAATTTTTTGATTTTCAAAACTCCGGGCTTCATAGGTTTTATTCCGGTTAATTAAACGAATTGGGAATTTTATTCGACTTAATTAGTCTTGCAAAAAGGGATAATTTTTTATTACTTTTTATGGCTAATATTTTTGGGTAAACAATTGATGGCATAACTTCATTTATCCGAATTACTCATTATTTTACCATATACGTCTCGAGAATATATTTAATTTAGAGATACTTTTAACGCATTTTTCAGGACAAGATTTCACTCCTTTCTCATAACCTGGTTTAATTACTCGCAAAAGATGATAGGCTCGAAATATCACCGGGTTAATTAATCTCCACACTTATTCACAAAGTCGTCAATTTTCTCTAAATTTTCATCTTTGGTCAATTTCGGTTAATGCATTTGATTTTTACAATTTGAGGCTTCAAACAAAATTTTTGTGATATTTTTTGAAAATTTTAAATTTGAATTTTTATTAATTTTGTAGGAAATTTTTTGAGTGTTTTTCGAATTTTTCTAATTTTTTTGAAATTTTCTAATTTTTTTGACATTTTCTAATTTTTTTTGGGCGTTTTAAAAGTTTGTGTAGTGTCAGAAATACGCATTTGTCCCCCCTAACTTAGGCTTTTGCATTTTCCTCAATCGAAAGGACCAATATCTAAATAAGAAAAGATAATAAGTGCGATAAGGAAAATAAACAAATATTCAAAATGTAAGATTTTTCATTAAAACCACCAAATACATACAAGGAGGAAAGATATAGCATTACATAGTTCTTTCAAAAAATCAACACATGTAATATGAAGAACTACACAAAAGAAACCAACAACGAGATTGCTACTGTGGTGGTGGGTGGAAGGGCTGGATGCGCTCGGGTTATAGGGATCGTAAAAATATGTCGGGCATGAGACATTTGGCCCGACTTGCAAGTGGTACATTTCGGCTTAGAGCCGAACCATTATACTTATGTCGCGATGATAAGATTGTTGGTCTACCCGATATTCATTCACGAACCCTTCGAAATGCGCCTTTAGTGCATCGATGTGGCGAGTAATGCACTCCCCCTCGGGCTCATAATCGGAGTCTCCTTCATCATCGTATTCCTCCTATTCGAGAACATCACCCTCATCCGGCATTGGGGTGTTGGGCTTCATGTAGTCCTCCTCATCAATAATAATAGGCAGCATGGGGTGGGCCACTCGCATTTGACGGGAACGTCGGGTAGCGGACGTAGCCCCAATCAGTTTTGGAATTTTGACTTTCCAGTCAGGGGCCCACACCCCGACGTCGTGTATGATGTCCGCGATGAGGTACACATATAGAAGGGAAAGTTTTCCATTCTCGTCATAGGTGGGATGGAGGATTTCTATAAAGAAGAACTGGGCAAAATTGATGGTGCTCTCCGGGTCGAGGGAATGATAGAGAAAATTCCTATGGCATTGGTGAACCACCGAATCATTGGTGGTTTATAGGATTGCACCGCAAGTGATGAGGTGCATATAGTGCATCATTTTCGGTAGCTTACCCACTGGGAATGTATCTTGCACACATTCCTCACTCAGTGCCATGAGCTTGATGCATTCCGATTTTATGCATGGTGCTCCGTTGATGAGGTAGGAAAATGGTAAGGGTAAAACAACCCCTTTCTATCTCATCTTTCGTTAGATAATGGCGACGGAGAACGGGTTGAAAATGTTGTTGATGAACGTCTCATGGATAGTGTTGGATTTGAGAATGAGGGTCACGTAGAAATAACACACGTCCTCCTCATAGACCTGATTATCTATCGGGGTTAAAAAAGTGCATCCCGCTCGGCGGTGGAAATGGGCAGTGACTTCGCCCGGTAACTCTTCCTAAATGACCCGACGCTCAATATGGATAGTAAGGGATGCCCAGAAGTACTAATGGAACCAATCGAGTTCTTATTTGGAGTGTAATTCATGGTCAGCCTCCTCATAGAGGATGGTGGTGGAGTCGTACTTTCGGGGTTGGAGGTGGCGGTGGGGAGCCATGGTGGAGGAAGGATTTGGAGAATTAAGAATTTTAGAGGAGATGTAATAATAGGTTAGGTGTGAAGGAGGAGGTGGTAAGTGATGTATTTATAGGTGGGGAGGGGTGAAATTTGGGGGGAAATGGGAGGGGTGGTGGTAGGAAAGGGTGGAGGAAAGAATTTGGGTTGAAAAATGGTTTGGGGGTTCGTAGGGAGGGAAAGGTGAAAAATAAGGGATAATGAATTTAGAAAAGGGGGTGAATACTGATCAGGTGCTTCTAACCTCTTTGGGGGTGCAGGTTTAAGCATAATCTGGCGCAGTTTAAGCATAATCTGGCATGGGTTAAAACCGTGCCAGAATTTGGCACTGCTTAAAGCCGTGCCGAATATGGGTACGTTTCATTACAAAAACAACACCCCAAAATTTCGAGCGAGGACCAAAATTTCAAGAGGGACCAAATCATTCTAACCTAAGTCTCTCTCTCTCTCTCTCCACGCTACCCGACCTCCTCCGCGATCCACACTACCCCCGATTCATCATCACTGACTCCCTACGCCTCCAAGATTCCACATTCTCCGGCGCCTCCATCATCCACGAACTGTCATCATCCACAGGCTTCCATCCACAAACCTCCATCCTTGAACTGCTATCATCTACCATCTGCACAAGCGAAGAAATCGAACAAAATAGGTATTTCAATATTTTGTATTTCAATTACTCGTGCTTTGATTTCATAATTGAACTTAATAGAAGGATGACATGCTCTTCTCCTATAATCGAGAAAGGACACATTTTGGATTAACATTAGGTTGGTTTTTAGAATGTTCAATTTACGTTTGATATTTATGATACAATGTTTTTACCCTAAAATACTTTATTTGTGATATTGGCTTATGTAGAAGATGTTTTGAAATATATATGGTTTTCTTATCATATTGAACTTTGGATATGTAACTGTATGGTTGTACTTATTTTTTGGATCTGCAATTGAGTTCTTTGTACACTTGTTGAAAGAAAGACCTGTGACATCTTTTCATGTGCATTATATATTTTGTTTTGTAATTAGACAGTGAGTAATGGATTCTTATTTGGAGACCATAATTTTCTCATCTAAAGTTTCATAGTTTTAGATGTTTGATAAGTACCAGGATGTAATGTGTAAATACAAATGTTTTAGTTTAGATGATCAGGAGACTAAGTGGTTGAAGACCCGAACTCATTTTTTTATCCTGACTTTGGAATTTTTTGAGAAAAAGATAATCTTATTAAGACATTCTGGATCCACATTTTAGCATAAGAAGCTAACGTGGATAATACTTTGTAAATTCTTATACTTAAAATCCATTATTAATTTAAAATTTAGCTTTGGCACCTATTCTCATTAGATTTCTACAATGTCTCAAGTTAGGAACATATTTGACTGTCCAAAAAATTCCATTTTGTGTTCAACCCGTGTATTGAAAACTGCATAAGTCTCACATTCACATCTCAAGTTCATTTTCTATAAGAAAAGGTACTCAGTTGGCCTGATAATCCGACTTGCCAATTTCATACCATAAACTAATAGAGTTAGTTTTTTACATACGGCTTAGTTTGAAGACACCCCAAAAAAGAAGCCAAAGTGTAATTACTCTCTTGTATATTCAATTGCACGCCAGTTTTTACACATATTTGGTGTCTAGTGTCAATGTGGTGGTTATTCATGATAAATGGGGAGCCTATACTAAAAAGTTCAAAAAAATTCAGATATTTATCTTGATTGTATGCTATAGTAAGTGTGTTGATCGGTTTTTGTGCTTTAATCTAAATTAAAAACTATTATCTCTTCAAAACTGTCAACTAACAATAAGTAAGAGATGTTCTCCATTTTTAGCATGCATATAACCAAAATTCTCACTACTCTAGCCCAATTTTAGCATTTGTTAATCATTTAGGACGATTTTTTTGGGTGTGATTTCTTATATTAATGATATGAAAGGGTGAGATAATTTTTAATATCCATCATAAATTTCACTACACCAAAAATAACATTTTGGCACACCCGGATATTAAAAATCTGGCACAGTTTAAAATTGTGCTGGATTTTGGCACGATTTAATAGAAATTTGGCACACTTTAAAATAGTGCCAAAATTTGGAACTATTTTAAAGTGTACCAAAATTGAGTACACTTACTAAAATATATAATACCCCCCAAAAAAACATTACACTCCTCTCTCTCTCTCTCTCTTGTTCCCGCTCAAGAGTTCCCGCCCTGCTCACTCCCTCTTCGCTAGGGCTCGGTTTCTCTCTTTCGCCTCTTGGTCGGAGTTCACTCCCTCTTCGCTAGGGCTGCAGGAGGTCGGTGTCCATTCTCTCTCTAGGTCAGTGGCAGACAGTCCATTCTCTCTCTAGGTTGATGTCCATTCTCTCTCTAAGTTGCCTCTAAGTCGCTGGTCGGAATCTCTACGGTCGACGCTCTCTCTCTTCAGCCCATTCTCTCTTTCTCTGGTCACTGCATTGTTCTCTCACTCCACTCATCCCAATTAGGTAATTGTTTAAAGAATTGTATTTTCTTTAACCTAAGTTAGGTATAAGATTTGATCCTAGAGTTTATGATATGCGTGATTTGATTCGTATTTTCTTTTTAGAGTTTTATATATACATTTTTAAATATTTATTATTTTTTTAATGTGTGAGTTTTTGGTGAAAATTGAATGTTGATAATTAACAAAAATAAATCATTGGTTTTTAGATGGACCTTGGAATCTTTTAGTGGTAAATTATGTTTTTATGTTCTTACCCTTTTAATTAAAATGCATATTTGATCTGATTCGTACATGTTACGGAGTTTTAAGAAAATTTAAGTGCTAAATATTCAATAATAATGTAAAAATAACAAATTGAAAAGGAGACACCCCACTAATTAAATGGATAAATAAGATTATGTGTTGAAAATTTAAGAAAAAACAAAAAAAACTACTTAAATAGTAAGTAGGCATCAATACTAAAAATTCAATAATGATGTTACACATGTAGAAAAACCTTAGACCCGTTCAAGAGGTCTCACTATGACTGTGGTGAGAACTCTTGAATTGTCCCATTTTTGAACAGTTTGGAAATGCAAAAGTTTGTATTGTACATAATGTTTATGCATGTCCTATTTTGAAAAATTCGGTGGCATCTCTTTATGTTGTTTGGGTGCATACTAGATTGATGTAGTGTTTTGTGTTTTCTAGGTTGAAAAACTTAAATAACACATGAACACTCCCAATTTAAGTTGTGTACTTGAAGAACTATTGGGAGATGCTGGCGAAATTTTCTAGATTAGGACATGGAATGAGACATTATGACCAATACAAAATATGCATTTTCGATTGGGATATGACCCTTACCCTGTAGAGGAGATGGAGAAAATATAGGAGCTCAAATATATACATATTTACACTTGAATAAACTTCAATATATTTACAGTAAGCGTTTATATTATAATGTGTGTTCTTTAAACTTATCAGGATGTCGTCGGGAATCAATAAAGAGTGGATAAATGAGAAAATATCGAGATCGATACATATAGAGATGGGGTGTTACAGTTTCTACATTATGTGCGTAGTAATAGTTCGAATGCTAAACATTCATGTCCGTGTAGATGTTGTCGAAATGGGAAAGGACCTATTGTTATAGCTGACATATTCATTCATTTAATGACATATGGTATGGACATGAACTATAACTTATGGCATTTTCATGGTGAGACATTAGTTGTTGATCAAGTCCAACAACCACCGCAATCTGTGACACCGACAGAACACGCTGATGTGCACAACATTCCAATTTTGAATGATCTTGTGAATGATGCTTATGATATGCTTATGGGTGAAGAGGAACCTAGTGAAACTAATTGTGTAGGAAGCGATGAAGCCCCCCAACTTCTGAGGTTCCTAATGATTCGCACACACATAAATACATAGGCAAGAAGTATGATCGTTTACATCAAATCGCACAGGAGCCATTGCACCCAACTACCGGTTCTTCGCGTCATACCACAATTTATGCTCTTATAACGTTGAATGATTTGAAACACAATTCAATTTATCGGATGGTGATACAGGTGAAATTCTTAGATTGTTAAATGAACTACTTCCTGAAGAGAATAACTTGACAACTACAGAAATGAAAAACACCATTAGAGATCTCGGTATGGATTATGTTAAGTATGACGTATGCATTAGAAACTGTATGATAGTTTGGAAAGAGCATGAAAAATATACTAGATGTATAAAATGTGGTTCTTTACGCTACAAGTTTACTTTTCTAGACGAGGATGGGGTAGAAATTCATAATACTAATGGAAAAAAAATTACTCTAGGGTTCCTAAGAAGGTAATGCGACATTTCCCTCTAATCCCTAGGATAAAATGGCTTTATAAAATAAAGTGGATAGCAAAGAAAATGACATGGCATGCTCGTGCAAGCTCTTGTATGGAGTTATTGCATCATCCCCGGGATTCAGCAGAATAGGTAAATCCAAACATTATGTGGAGAGATTTTGCAAAAGATCTGCGAAATATTCGACTTGTAATAGCAACTGATGGTTTCATCCCGAATAACATGTTTAGCCGTAAGTATAGTTGTTGGCCAGTGATAATTCAACCTCTCAACCCTCCCCCATCAATGTGTATGAAATGTGAGTTTTCAATGTTGTCTGTATTGATTCTCGGACCAAAGTCACCATCAAGTAATATTGATGTCTTCCTCCAATCGTTGGTCGATGAGTTAATGATCTTATGGTCTGGAGTTGAGGCTTGGGATGCGTACAAAAATGAGAAATTTCTGTTAGAAGCCATATTAATATGGGGTATACATGACTTTCCAGCTTATGGGATGTTATCAGGTTATTCAACTCAAGATTACAATGGGTGCCCTGTTTGTTCTACAAATACACCTTCTGAATATCTTCCTAAGTCAACGAAATGTTATTACCAACGATCTCATATGTTCCTTTCTAAAGACCATCCTTACAGGTTTGACACGTCAAAGAAAACATTTAATGGTAAAATAGAGGATGCTATGGCTCCAAGAAAGTTCACAAGTGTAGAACTTGAGCAGATAGTGTCACTTATCGTTCGAGAAGGTGTTCAAAGAGAGGGAGAGGGAGAGGGATACAAAAAGGGAAAGTCAAAGGGAAAGAGAAAGGGGAAGGGGAAAGGGAAGGGGAAGGGGAAGAAGGATGTCGTAATGGAAGATGATGATTATCTAAGTGAGGGTGACGATGAGAATCTACTAGGTACCGAGGGTTTTTCAAGGAGGTCAATTTTCTTTGACTTAGAGTACTGGAAGGATCATGATATTATACATAATTTAGATATTATGCATGTTGAAAATAATGTCACAGAGACAATTTTTGGTAAAATACTCTCAGTGAAAGGTTCATCAAATAAAGATACGGTCAAAGCCCCTGAAGACTTGAAAGTTCATTTGAATTTTAAAAGGAAATTATGGATGAAAGATGTTGAAGGCAGTAACAAAAGGCTTATGCCAAAGGCACCTTTCGCATTAGGAAAGGAAGAGAAAAAAACATTTTTTCGTACACTAAAAACATTAAAGGTACCGATTGGATTTTCATCAAATTTCAGCAACAATGTTAACCTCGATCCACCTGAATTTACCAATCTCAAGTCCCACGATTATCACGTCATTATGCAACGGTTGCTTCCTGCACTGCTTATGCATTCATTTTCGGATGATAAGCCTTTATTTAAAGCTATACAACGAATAAGCGTATTCTTAAACGTGTTGTGTGCCAAAGTGATATTTATGGAACATCTTTTGAAGTCTAAAAACGCATTGGTATAGTCACTTTGTGTCTTTGAAATTTATTTTCCACCTGCTTTTTTTATGGTGATGATCCACCTTATGCTCCATTTAGCCGATGAAGCTTTAGCAGCTGGGCCACCAAGATATTGAGCAATGTGGTTGTTTGAGAGAGAAATGGGAAGATATAAATAGTGGTCACGAAATAAGAGGTACATTGAAGGGACCATTACTAATGCATATTTGTTACATGAAGTTTATTTGTATGCCATGGAGTACATATCTAAAGAGGTGAAGGAACTCATAAGAGGAATCTTGAGGATTTTCTTGATGATGAATTTGATGACTCGGAATGCCAACGACCATTGTGTAAAAGTAAAGAATTGATCTTAAATAATGTACAATATGAGCAAGTGCGAACATGGGTTTTATCTCCATGCAATGGTGTTGATGAATGGAGATGGTACACACTTAGTTCTATGTTAATTCATATTAATTTATTGTAATGTGATATTTCTTAATTGTTTCTTGTAGAAAATTTATGGTAACTGATACAATTGAAGCATGGAATTGATGATTTCATCCCTTGGCTAATGAACGAGGCAAGTATTTATTTATACATGTATTTTTTATCAACTGTAATAATTTTTAATGAAACTTTAAAAAATTATCAATTCCTTACAGGCCTCAAGATTTAATGATACGAGAATTTTTCCATATGCTGATGGTCCGCTCCATAGGGTTACCAGTTATGAGAAATTTCAATGCAATGGGTACACCTTTTGTAGTTTTGGACATGAAGAGAATAATAACTTTCAGAGTAGTGTGTATCCACTAAGGCCTTTAATAAGAAGGGAATTATTACAGCCTTTTATGGAGTTATTAGACAAATACACGACCTCAATTATGTTGAGTTCGCACATATTGTCTTTTATTGTGATTGGGTGGATGTTGATGTTAAGAATGCTTGCGAAGTTGAACCCACCTCAAAATTGGTGATGGTGAATCTTAGTAATCTCGTGAGTAAAAATACCATTCATGATGATCCGTTCATCCTTGCATCTCAAGCCAGTCAAGTATTTTATTGTCTTGATGTAAAGCTGAATGGGTGGTCAGTTGTTTTACTCTCTCCCAAGAGACTGCCGAAATAAATACATGCGATTGATATTGACCGTATGATGTATGACTCCATTCTCGAGGAAAATGATAAATTGATGAAGCTTTTGGACACTGGATTTCTAGTGAAATGATTTAGTTCTGAACTTGTTTTTGAATATGCAATATTCTATTTATTCAGTTTGTTGTTGTCGTTGTTGTAAATATTTAAAACCGTCAATAAATGGGGAGACACCTATATCAACCTCCCGTTCTAAGGTTGCTTTGGGTGCTTCAAGAGTAGGTGATGACTCTTTCACGAAGAAGTTAAAATTTAATGAGCACGGCCTTCCAGTTGGTGAAGACTCATATACACTTTAAACCAGGTTGGGAGACTTAGCTAGGACACATGTTCCCATTTCTTATACGAGTTGGAAACAAGTGGATGTGCGATATAAGAACTCAATTTGGTCATCATTAATGGTATACTATTCCTTTCTATTCCAAAGAATGTAAATTCAATTATGTGATGTTTTAATTTTATTTCTTCATATATTGTAGAAAGAGTTCCCAGATGTGCGCAAAAGTCAGAAGCAATTTTTTATCAAAAAAGCAAACAATGCTTGGAAAAAGTTCAAGTCAAAGCTAAGGGTTAATTTTAAGGATGGTGATGTTGGAAAGTAGAAGGAGAAAGTGCCACAAAATTTCAAATCTGAGGAATAAGAGGTGTTTTGCAATAATGAAGCTTTAAAGGTTCAAAAAACTTTGCGAAGAAAGAACAAAGAGACTAAACAAATTGGTGTGAGAAAGAAAACTCATAATACAGGTCGTCATGGTTATGCCCGAGCTTCAGAGAATTAGAGAAAGGAGCATGGGCGTGAACCCACTCGTGATGAATTGTGGTTGGCAACTCATATAATCAAAGGAGGTGGTTATGGCCCTCATGATAAAATATTTGTGATAATTTAAATTTTGTAATGTTCGTTTTGTCTAAAAAAAGTATCGTATCATCAAACCCAATGTTAATATATTTTTGTAAAGGACCAAATTCAAATGCTTCTGGATGTATACAAAGTGAGTGGTCAGGAGGAGACCTTGGATGCCGGGCCTATTTTTGAGGTTTTTGAAAAGGATACGCGAGGACGTGTTCGTTGAGTTGGGTCCATAATTTTGAGAACCGCTATATTAGGGTCGGCATTTGCTAGAGAAATGCTTGAGGAGGTGAAAGAGGACACCAAAAATTGGAAGGATCATGTTGATCACCTTAGGAGTGACATAGAGGGGATAAAATCCTCATTAGATGAATTCATTACTGATTCAAAACCGATAAATTTTTAGGTGTTGGACACAACGTTCAAGAGTTACCTACTATAGGCACTGGAACTCCTTCGTGTTCTCGTTCCTCCCCTGCATTCGAGGTTTAAACTTTCACATCTCTAATTGAGTGAAATATACTATCCCACGCACGTGAACTTGGTTTTTATGGGAGGAAAACGCAACCAGGAGCCGCCTCGACCGTTCACTTCCATACGTTGAGAAAGAATGAAGTGCGAGTTTTACTCGATGACATCCAAGTGCCCGAGTATCCAGTTTGGGGTGGAAAACAAGCTCATTGCGAGAACTTGAAAGATGTTGGTAAAAATGGAATTATGCCTTGGCTCGACGACCTTTGTCCTCCCATTGGTGACACCGACAAATGACCTTTGTCCTCCCATTGGTGACACCGGTGACCTACACCACATTGCTTCGAAGTACTTCCCTCTAAAGTACAAATCTGCCAAATCTCTACTTATATTCCTAATTTAAGATTCTATACTCCTTCTCCACCACCTATAGCATCAAGAAATTATTGAGTTATCGTTATGCAATCAACTATTGAATTGAGTTATCGTTATGTAATCAACTATTGAATTGATTTATCGTTATGCAATCAACTATTGAATTGAGTTATCATTACGCAATCAACTATTGAATTGAGTTATCATTATGCAAAAAAGGGAGTAAACCAGTTATTTATTTATCATTATTGAGCGGGAAGCGCGGTCAAGCTGTTATGTATAAAAATTGTTATATATAACAACTCTATTATATATAACACCTGTTATATATAACAGAGTTATTATATATAACACCTGTTATATATAACAGCCGTTATATATAACATAGGTGTTATATATAACAACTGTTATATATAAAAACTCTGTTATATATAATAATTGTTATATAACACCTAAACGGATTTCTTAGTATTCTCTCGTTGATTGCATATATAAAACAACTAACAGGATTCCAGTAAATCACCCTTGAATAATTGTTATATATAACAACTAACAGGATTTCTTATTCTCTCGTTGATCATGAATATAATTTTCAAAGAAGATTTCTTGGAACTGATCCTATGTTAAGTCATTAATATCTCACTAAGGAAAAAAGATGGCCATTGAAAATCCAATTCTCTTTTAAATATATACGTGACCCATTTTACCATAACCATACGTAAATTAAGCTTAAAAACAGGCCGTTAAAGGGTGAAAACCCAAACCAGCCCCTAAATGGCCCCGTGAGAGGCATGAACATCTCGCACGAGACCAATGTAAATCATGTAAACTGATCGTGTAGTTCCGGGTCTCTCGATTTGAGAATATGGCAATAATTTCAAAATACACAGATTAGGCTTGAAAATAAGCCGTTCGAGGGTGAAAACCCAAACCAACCCCCAAATGGCCCCGTAAGAGGCATGAACACCTCACACGGGACCAATGTAACTCATGCCAACTGACCACGTAGTCCCGGGTCTCCTGGTTTGAGAATATGACGATAATTTCAAAATACATATATTAGGCTTGGAAGCAAGCTGTTCGACCAGCCCCCATACGGCCCCGTAAGAGGTACGAACACCGTGAACGGTTCCAATGTAACTCGTGCGAACTGATCGCATAGTCCCGAGTCTCCCGGTTTGAGAATATAACGATAATTTCAAAATAATTAGATTAGGCTTGAAAATAAGTCGTTCGAGGGTGAAAACCCAAACCTGTCCCCATACGGCCTCGTAAGAGGCACGAACACCTCGTACGGGACCAATGTAACTCGTGTGAACTGACCGCGTAATACCGGGTCTCCCGATTTGAGAATATGATGATAATTTCAAAATACGTAGATTAGGCTTGAAAATAAGCCGTTCGAGGTTGTAAACCTAAACCAGCCCCCATACGGCTCCATAAGAGGCACGAACACCTCGCACAGGACCAATGTAACTCGTGCGAACTGACCGCGTAGTCCCGGGTCTTCCGGTTTGAGAATATAACGATAATTTCAAAATACATAGATTAGGCTTGAAAATAAGCTGTTCGAGGGTGAAAACCCTAACCAACCCTCTATACGACCCCGTAAGAGGCACGGACACCTCGCAAGGGACCAATGTAACTCGTGAAAATTGACCGCGTAATCCTAGGTCTCTCGATTTGAGAATATGATGATAATTTCAAAATACGTAGATTATTCTTGAAAACAAGCCGTTCGAGGTTGAAAACCTAAACCACCCCCCATACGGCCCCATAAGAGGCATGAGCACCTCGCACAAGACCAATGTAACTCGTGCGAACTCACTGTGTAGTCCCGAGTCTCCTGATTTGAGAATATGACGATAATTTCAAAATACATAGATTAAGCTTGAAAACAAGTCGTTCGAGGGTGAAAACCCAAACCAGCCTGCATACGGCCCCGTAAGAGGCACGAACACCTCGCACGGGACCAATGTAACTCGTGTGAACTGACTGCGTAGTCCCGAGTCTCCCTATTTGAGAATATGATGATAATTTCAAAATACGTCGATTAGGCTTGAAAATAAGTCGTTCGAGGGTGAAAACCTAAACCAACCCCCATATGGCCCCGTAAGAGGCCCGAACACCTCGTACGGGACCAATGTAACTCGTTCGAACTGATTGCATAGTCTCGGATCTCCCGATTTGAGAACATGATGATAATTTCAAAATACGTAGATTAGGTTTGAAAATAAGCCGTTTGAAGGAGAAAACCCAAACGAGCCCCCATACGGCCCCGTAAGAGGCACAAACACCTCACACGGGACTAATGTAACTCCTGCGAACTGACCGCGTAGGGGTCTCTCGATTTGGGAATATGTTGATAATTTCAAAATACGTCGATTAGGCTTGAAAATAAGCTGTTCGAGGGGGAAAACCAAAATCAGCCCCCATACGACCCCGTACACCTTGCACGGGACCAATGTAACTCGTGCTAACTGACCACATAGTCCCGGGTCTCTCGATTTGAGAATATGATGATAATTTCAAAATACGCAGATTAGGCTTGAAAAAAAATCATTAGAGGGTGAAAACCCAAACCAGCTCTCCATACGGTCCCATAAGAGGAACGAACACCTCACACGGGACCAATGTAACTCGTGCGAACTGACTGCGTAGTCCCGAGTCTCCCGGTTTGAGAATATGATGATAATTTCAAAACACGTAGATTAGGCTTGAAAATAAGCCGTTCGAGGGTGAAAACCCAAACCAACCCCCATACGACCCCGTAAGAGGCACGAACACCTCGAATGGGACCAATGTAACTCGTGCTAACTGACCGCGTGGTCTCGGGTCTTCTAGTTTGAGAATATGATGATAATTTCAAAATACGTAGATTAGGCTTGAAAACAAGTCGTTCGAGGGTGAAAACCCAAACCAGCCCCCATACGGCCCCGTAAGAGGCACAAACACCTTGCACGGGACCAATGTAACTCGTGAGAACTGATCAGGGAGTCATAACTTGCGTAAGATTTTCAATTTTAGAATATAATACTAATTGCAACTTCTATATGTAGTTTTTTTAGCTTGAGTAAGTTTTTTTTTAAATTACTGAGTTACTAATATCTTCTCTTTTTTGTATCCTATTTTTTTTTCAGGATAACATTATATCGTTGGCATTTATTCACGTGGAACACACAGAGAACTCAATGGTTTACAACAAGGGATTTATTCATGATTCTATTTTTTTGTGTTATGGTCGTGCGGGATTTTGTAGTTTTATTGTTAGCGTTTTTGGACGTGCGGGCTTTGTAAGTTAATTGTTATATTTTGTGGTCGTGCAGGCTTTATGTTAGGCAGGTTTTGTATTAGCAGGTTTATGAATGTCAAGAAAATAAAGAAAACTCTGCCCAATTTTTTTTGGGTCTGTGAACTATTAAAGACTTGTAATATTTTGAAGTTATTATGTACATTAGTTTATCAACAATGTCCAATATTTTCAATTTGTGAATTTACATGCTTTCAAATAATTAATTTTTTTTTTCTTTTTATAAAATATTTGGCACAGTTCAAAAACGTGCCAAAAGTGTATCATATTTTTTAGATAGTTATGGTTGTAGGACAACAAGATGTGGTGCTTCATTCTAGGTAACAAAGTTTATCCCCTAGATAATAAGTCTCTCTATGTACTAGGTAACCTGTATTGAACTCACACAACAAGAGGTGGCGCTTCATTCTTTAATGACACACTTTTCTACATTATCTGCTCCAGCTGCACTTACACCTTTCAATAGTAAGTTTTGTTTCCCTTTATTTGACATACATATATATACAATTTATTATTTTGATTAATCTAGTAAGCTCTCATGAGGGAAAATAAATAATTTATCTGAGATTGTGCTTGAAATTTCATGAGGATCAATTCTTTGGAAATGTAGTTATAACAGTATTTATGCAAAAGCAGTAGTAAAATATGTGGGTGCATCCAATTCTAAAACAAGCCATTATTTTAATCGAATCTTCAGATGATTTAAATTCTTTGCTTGTTCATCTTAGTTGTCCGTGATTTTTCTAATTTAGTGAAGACAGAGGATGTCGTCACCTCAGAACATTTTGTGACCCTTCTTACAGGTGTATCAAAGTATTCGCAGAAGGATTGGTTGTCAAGTTATGAGACACTCACCACCTATGTGGTAAAAACTCTTTTCTCTAGTGAAATGTTAATTTTTCTCTTAATGGTACTCACTGTATTATCTCTTGTGGTGCATGACATTTTGATTACCACACAACATATCGATGGTTCAAATTCACAGATGATAGAGATTTGGCATCACTTGGTCTTGTATTAAGTAACTAACTAAACTCAATGTATCTCATCGTCATCTTCTTCACTGCAGAACGACTTTTGGTTTAGTGAATTCTCTTTTTTTATTTAACTAATGTTTCAGGTCCCCAGATCCTCTAAGAAGATACATGAGGACAATGAATATGATCTTTATATTGTGACATTATTCAATCGCGACGTTGATAATTTCATAACTAAGGCACAAAAAAGAGGGTTTCAAGTGAGTTCATCTAAAGGATCCTGTCTCCTTTATTATATTGCAATATATCTAGAATACCATCATTATAGACCCGATATAAGAAAATAAATTCATTTAATAGGAAAACCCCACTCTTGAATGTCACACAAAGGTTTCAAATCTATGAGTTACATAAGCCCCAAAATTCATGTTTTTAATACTTAGGGCTGAAAACATGTCGTTAAAGGGAGAAAACCTAAACTAACCACCAAACAACCCTGAAAGAAGTACCAACGCCTAACACTGGACCAATATAACTCCTAGGAACTGGTCGGGTAGCCACGAGACTCCCAATTTGAGAATATGATGATAATTTGCAAATTTAACACTTAGGTTTAAAAACATATCGTTAAAGGGCAATACCCCAAAACAGTCACCTAACAACCTTGTAAAAGGTGTTAAAATCTCGAACTGGACTAATGTAACTCGATGGAACTTACATGTAGTCACGAGACTCCCGATTTTTGAATATGACAAAAATTTGTAAATCTCACGACTTAATCTTAAAAATTCCGTTAGAGGGAAAAAATCTTAAATAGCTCTCAAACAGACCCATAGGAGACACAAACACATCCCACGTAACCAATATAACTCGTAGGAACTGACCGCGTACTCACGGGACTCCTGATTTGAGAATATACCGATAATTTGAAAATATCTAGATTAGGATTAAAAGCATGCTGTTAAAGGGCGAATACCAAAACCAACCCCCAAGCGGTTCCGTAAGAGCCATGGACACCTCACACGGAACCAGTGTAACTCGTAGAAGTGATCGTTTATTCATTAGACTCCCGATTTCAGAATATGATGATAATTTGAAAATATTTAGACTTTGGCTTAAAAACATGTCGTTAAAGGGTGAAAATCCAAACCAGCCCCCAAACGGTCCCGTAAGAGGCATGTACACCTCGCACGGGATCAATATAACTCAAAGCAACTGACCGCTTAGTCACGAATCTCCCGATTTGAGAATATGAAGATAATTTAAAAATAGCTAGATTTCGCTTAAAAATAAGCCGTTAGAGGGTGAGAACTCAAACTAGACTCCTAATAGCCTCGCAAGAGGCATAAACACCTCACATGGGACCAATGTAACTCATACGAACTGACCGCGTAGTCATGGGTCTTCTGGTTTGAGAGTATGACGATAATTTGAAAATATTTAGATTAGGCTTAAAAACAAGCCGTTAAAGGGTAAAAATCCAAACCAACTCCCAAATGGTCTCGTAAAAGGTATCAACTCCTCGTACGGGACTAATGCAGCTCGTAGGAACTGATCACATAGTTACAGGACTCTCAGTTAGCGAATATGATGAAAATTTGAAAATATCTAAATTAGGCTTAAAAATAAGTCGTTAAAGGGTAGAAACCCAAACCAGCCCCCAAACGACCCCATAATAGGCATGAGCACCTCGTACGGGACTAATGCAACTCATAGGAACTGATCAAGTAGTGACGGGACTCCCGATTTGAGAATATGATAATAATTTGACAATATCTAGATTATACTTAAAAATAACCATTAAAGGGTGAAAACCCAAAATAGACCCCAAACGACACCCTAAGAGGCATGAACACCTCGCAGGGGACCACTGCAACTTGTAGGAACTGATCGCGTAGACACGGTACTCCCGGTTTGAGAATATAATGAAAATTTGAAAATATCTAGACTATGTTTAAAAATAAGCCTTTAAAGGGTTAAAATCCAAACTAATTTCCAAACGGTCCCGTAAGAGGTATAAACACCTCTTATGGGACCAATGTAACAACTCATAGGAACTGAACGCATAGTCATGGACTCCTGATTTGATAGATTAAGCTTAAAATAAGCCGTTAAAGGGTGAAAACCCAAATCATCCTCCAAACGGCCTCGAAAGAGGCATGAAAACCTCACACGAGACCATTGTAACATGTAGAAACCGACTGCACAGTCACGGGTCTCTCGACGATAATTTGAAAATATCTAGATTAGGCTTCAAAATAAGCCGTTAAAGGGTGAAAACCCAAACCAGCCCCAAACGGCCCCGTAAGATGCTTGAACACCTCGTACGGGACTAATGTAACTCGTAAGAACTGATCGAGTAGTCATAGGACTCCCAATTTGCGAATATAATGACAATTTGAAAATATCTAGGTAGGCTTAAAAAAATCCAAACCAGCCGCCAAACGGCCCCGTAAGAGGCATGGAGACCTCCTATAGGATCAATGTAACTCATAAAACTGATCGCATATTTTCTGTCGGTTAGAGAATATGATGAAAAATTAAAAATATCCACACTATGCTTAAAAACAAGCTGTTAAAGGGTGATAACTCAAACTAGCTACCAAACGGCCCTATAAGAGGCATGAACACCTCACACGGGACCAATGTAACTCGTAGGAACTGACCACATAGTCACGGGACTCCTGGTTCGAGAATATGATAATAATTTGAAAATATCTAGATTAGGCATATAAACAAGCCATTAAAGGGTGAAAACCCAAACTAGTCCCCAAATAGCCCAGTAAGATGCATGAACACCTCGTACGGGAGTAATGTAACTCGTAGGAACTGATCGCGTAGTCATAGGACTCCCGGTTTGCGAATATGACGACAATTTGAAAATATCTAAATTAAGCTTAAAAACAAGCCGTTAAAGGGTGAAAACCCAAACCAGCCCCTAAATGGCCCCGTGAGAGGCATGAACACCTCGTACGGGACCAATGTAACTCGTAGGAACTGATCGCATAGTCAAGGGACTCCATATTTGAGAATATGATGAAAATTTGAAAATATCTAGACTATGTTTAAAAATAAGCCGTTAAAGGGTGAAAACCCAAGCCATCTCTCAAACGGCCCCGTAAGAGGTATGAACACCTCGTACAGGGCCAATGTAACTCGTAGGAACTGACCGCATAGTCATATGACTCTTGGTTTGATAATATAACGTAATTTGATAATATCAATATTACGCTTAAAAATAAGTCGTTAAATTGTGAAAACCCAAAACAGCCTCGAAACGGCCCCGTAAGAGGCATGAACACCTCACACGGGACTAATGTAATTCATATGAACTGACCACATAGTCATGAGTCTCTCGATTTGAGAATAAGATGATAATTTGCAAATATCTTGATTAGGCTTAAAAACAAGTCATTAAAGGGTGAAAACCCAAATTAACCCCCAAACGGTCCCGTAAGAGGCACTGACACATCACACAGGACCACTGTAACTCATAGAAACTGACCGCATAGTCACGAGTCTTTAGGTTTGAGAATATAACGATAATTTGAAAATATCTTGATTAGGCTTAAAAAAAGCAGTTAAACGGTGAAAACCCAAATCAGCTCCCAAACGGCCTGATAAGAGGATCTAACACATCGAACGGGACCAATGTAACTCTTAGAAACTGATCGTGTAGTCATAGGTCTATCGGTTTGAGAATATGATGATAATTTCAAAATATCTAGATTAGGCTTAAAAATAATCCGTTAAAGGGTGAAAACCCAAACCAAACCCCAAACGGCCCCGTAAGAGGCATGAACACCTAGTACGGGACCAATGTAACTCGTACATAACTAACTGCGTAGTCACGAGTCTCCCAATTTGAGAATATGACGATAATTTGAAAATATCTAAGATTAAACTTAAAAATAAGCCGTTAACGGGTGAAAACCCAAACCAGCCCCCAAACAAGCCCGTAAGAGGGACTAACACCTCGTATGAGACTAATGTAACTCATATGAACAGACCATGTAGTTACGAGACTTTCAATTTGAGAATATAATAATAATAATAATAATAATAATAATAATAATAATAATAATAATAATAATAATAATAATAATAATAATAATAATAATAATAATAATAATAATAATAATAATAATAATAATAATAATAATAATTGTAACTCTTATTTGGAATTATTCAGCTTGGATACGATTTTTTTTACATTACTTGGTTATTAATATCACATCTTTTTGTGTCTTATTTTTTTGCAGGATAGCATTCAATCGCTAGGTTTTATCCACGTGGAACACATGAAGTCAATGGTTAACAACAACAAGATTATTTATTTAATGCCGTTAATATTCCGGATTCGATTTTTTGTGTTAGGATTGTGCATGATTTAGTAGTTTTATTATCAACTTTTATGACCGTGCAGGCTTTGGAAATTTTATTGTTATATTATATGGTTGTGCGGGATTTATATTGATAGATTTTGTATTAGCGGGTTCTGTAATGTCCAGAAAATAAAGGAAATGTTGCCCATTTTTTTTATCTAGTAACTATTAATACTTGTAATATTTTGAAGTTTGTATGTACATTAGTTTATCAATAATGTGCGGGATTCGCAATTTGTGAATTTTCTAGATTCTTTTTGCAAATAATAAATATTATTCCTACCAGATTTGGAATTTGTTGATTTTCTAGATTTGTTTTTAAATATTTTTTTACTAATAGAAAAATCTGATATATTTTAAAACCGTGCCAAATTGTAAAATTTGATTAGGCTAAGAAAATAATCTGGCACGCTTTATAACCGTGCCAAAAACGTTCCAGAAAATGAAAAATCTAGCACGGTTTTAAACTGTGCCAAAAGTGTGTCAGATTCAATATATAGCATGGTTTACAAGAGTACCAAAAGCGTGTCAGATTGGGCAATCTAGCACGGTTTTAAACCGTGCTAGAAATTCTGGCATTCCTGATTCTGGTGCTTCCTCAAAATCGGTAATAGTTTACAATCTTGCTCTTTATTTTGCCTCGAGGAGACAACAATGGGAAATATCTCATCTTCGACCAAATAAGCATATTTTACATTTGAGGGTAGTTTCTTTAATTCGAGGGTGGGAAATTTTTCACTGGAGGGAACCGTGCGTGACTCCCTCGGTGGTAATTCCTCGAACCTAGAAACCCAACTAACGTATCTCACCTCCTCATCCATCTTACTCTCAAACAAAATCACTCTCAACTCACTCACCTCCTTCTCGAACACGGTGTACATCCCATCGCTCTCACTACCCGAAATAGAACACGCTTCTAGATAATCCCCACTTATATTTCCCTTTATGTGCTCATCTACTTCCTCCTCGGTAAGATCCACCGTGAAATTATTCTTCATCGCCCACTTGCTTGGTGATGCTCAAGATACCTGTTTTAAGAGTCATATTCCCAAATGCGAGGTGAATTTTCCCTTTTTGATTATTAATAAGCGCGTTAGCTGTAACTAAGAATGGGTGGCCAAGGATTATGGGAACATGGTCACTCGAAGGAGTGGAGGGATCCGTATCCCAAATGACAAAATCTACAGGGAAGTAAAAAGTGTCCACTTGGATTATCACGTCCTCAACAATCCCTCGACGTACTTCATGGTATGATCCGCTAGATGGAGAGTGATGTTAATGGCCTTGAGGTCCCCTAAATCTAATTGCTTATGGATTGAGTAAGGGAGAGTGTTACCACTTGACCTTAAATCTAATAATTCACTCTCGATAGGGTTCTCTCCAATGATGAACGAAATGGTCAGTGCACCCGAATCTTTAAAATTCGGTAGGGGGTCACTTAAAAGAACCAAGCTTACATTTTGTATTAGAAAAACATTTTGTCTTTAAGGAACTTTGCATTGGCGGGGATTTTCTTGATTTCCTCAAGAAAAGGTAAATTAACCTTGACTTAATTTAGCACATCTAACACATTTTCACGGGAGGCCCCTTTAGTGGGAGGAACCAACCATTGAGGGAAAGGCGCAACAGTGGGCGATTTTACTATAACTTCGGGCCTACTAGTGTCATCGTTGTCACTTTCATTCAAGAGGGCATCTTCGACTCTTTCATACCGGGAAAAACCTCCCTGTCTTTAAGCTCGTCATATGGGGGAGGTGAAAAATCAATGACTCTCCCACTACGTATAGTGGTCACTGCTTGACAATGCTATTTATTATCATTGAAATTAGAGCTAACACTAGTTTGTCCTTAGGTAGGTCTTTGTCCTTGGGCGGGACACTTGCCCTTCTCTTGGACACTTATTGATGATTGCAACTTAGAGATAAACGCGTTTAATTCGACAAATTATTGCACATTTTGAGCGTTAATCACCGATTGGTTTGCATAAATTTGTGCAAGGTGTCCTTGAGATTTTTTCGAGATTCGGTGATATAAGGTGATGGAGGTGGTACTTGCATAGGGGGAGCTTATTGGAAAGGCGGGAGTGGTGGCGGCGGTGGGGAAACATGTGAATTGGGATTCATTGTTGTGTGTGGTTGGCCATAATAGAAATCAGGATGGTTTCACCACGAAGGGTTATATGAATTCTCTTGCGGGGCATTAAAATTACCCTTAAAGTTTCCCACCGCTTCCACTTTCTCTTGAATCATCACTTTGCAGACGGATATTATCGGGCATTCCTTTATTGGATGTCCCGCATAAAAAATCACACACACCTCCTCAATCAGCGCTCGAGTGGATCCAAATGTTTCTCTTCCTCTCAATTCGACCACGACTTCCAACCTCTTAGCAAGTTATTTTATTTTAATATTTAACTCGGCTTCTTTATTTAAATGGTAGAGTCCGTACACAGAAGGAATTATAGACGTTTATCGAGCACAGGTTTGGGTGTTTGGATCAGATGTGTCCCATGCTTGAGTAGTCTCGATGACATACTTAAGGTGAGCCTCGGTATCGTCCATGTCTAACCCTAGAAATTACTCAGAGAGCATGGTTATAACGAGCTGTTTGGAACTTAAACATATCGAATGATGGAAAAAAAATGAGTCTCCATTTCTCAAAACTGTGGTGTGGGCACATATTAAGAAACTCATTAAAACGCTCCCAACATCTATTGAAGGGATCATTCTCTTATTGTTTAAACTTTTGAATATGAGATTTTATGAAATTGGTTCGATGTTGGGGAAATAATTTCAGGAGAAACTTACCTTTCATATCTCTCGACGTTCCAATCGAGTTCGGTGCCAAAGACCATAGCCAAGTCTTGGCCTTATCCTTCAGGGAGAAGGGGAAAAGTTTGAGGAGTATGATATCTTGGGGGCACGCTTGAACGCTAAAATATTCTCATACCTCTTCGAACTCACGGATGTGGTGGTATGGTTTTTTCGACTTTAGACCATGTAATGTAGGAAGAATATGAATCATCCCATTGCAAAAATGAAATTGCCCCGCATTATACGGGAATATAATGCATCCCAGAGTGACGGTTCACTCGAGATATAAGAGGTCTCTTATGGAACAATACCACATCTCACCCTTCACAAGTAACATAACTAGCGTTTTTATTAACTATTTTTATTAATTAATTGGAATTTTGGAGAAAAATAATTTTTTGAATTTAATAATTTTTATTCGCTAAATATGTTGGTTATGATTTTAGAGGAATAAAACTTCAAGCGGAATTAAAATCAGAGTTAAAATGGATTTTATATTGATTTTAAAATTTTTATCCCTTATAATGTTTTGGGCGAACTGCCGGATTTTAGGCATGATCGATCGACCCTCCCAGAAAACGTGAGCAGTAAGCTGTTTTTCGTATTTGTGTAGGATTAGGACTCCTAATCACTATATAACCTTGTTAATCCGTAGGGGGACTTCTCATAATCACTTTTTCTCCAGTTTTTCACTAGAGAACACTTCCAAATATTTTTCCTCTCACCCATAATCATTAACCTTCTTCATTATCAAGCTTTTTGTCACAAGTTTTAGGAGGCTTAATTGGGGTTTAATCAAGTTGGTTCAAGAATACGCTTTTGCTAATTTTTCGCAACGAATGTAGATTTCTAATCACATTTTCAACACGATCTTTATAGGCATGAATACTATATTCTTTTTCTTTAGTATTATGCGTTTTAAGTGTCACCTAAACATTTAATTACATGTTTTCTTAAAAATAATTAGTAACTTAATTAGAAAAAGTGGATACTAATTATGGGCCTGTTTTTATAAAATCTTTTAATCTGAATAATATTCATAACCCTTTGGGTACGTAGGATTCATGAGTGATTTTGGGTTTTATTGGTATAGGTTGCATGAAAAAAACACCTAGCTTTAAAATAATTGCCTTTTGGGCGCGTATAACTCATGTAAAACATGTAGAGATAATAAAATTTGGTTTTTGATGTATATATGATGAAAACTTGGTATATTTAATTTAAAATAATTAAATGAGATTATTTGGGTATTGTTGACGTTGTGATAATTAAATTAAAGATTTAATTGAATTGGACTATCATGCACAGTTTTATACGTTGACTAATTATTCTTGTTTGTCTGACTTGTTGGTATTAGTAAATATCATTGTGACGACGGGTTGTTGGGTATTATTGTTCTCTTTATATTTTAGAATGCCTTCTAGGAATGGGACTAGTGAGGAAAAATTATCACGATTTTATTGTGTTGGGGGTGGGATGATTTTTATTACTTTATCGTCGTTGCACTAGTCTAGGTATGAGATTAGGTTATGATTTATGTTAGAAAATCCTCCTATACATAGGTTAAGACGTATCGATAACTTGGGGACCCTTAGGTATGGGGCTAAGGGGTATTTTGAGGATCTCACATCGATTAAAGGGTGGGGTGTTTATAAATTGTGAATTGAGAAATTGAGAACTAATAGCTAAGATAATAAGACGGGTATTAACATATATTGGCGACATAATCAGCGAGGGCCGAAAGTTTAAATGGGCCAACCGACGTTTCATGTCGTGTCGTGTGTGAAACCTTGTCAATCAGCGAGGGCTGACAGTTTAAACGGGCTAGCCGACATTTTGACGAGGGAATGTGTATTTTGGTGAAGAAATCACCCGAGGCGGGAGGACTGCCATAATAAAATGAGGTTATAATAAAAGATGGTTAATTTAATTAAATTAATATCGTGGGACTTGGGAATTTAAAATCATATTGGTGTGCCTTTATAAATGGGATTTTTACGGGTAGTTAGTGGTTTATATTTTTCGCGTTTAAATTAGTCCGTTTAATTTAAAATATTCTATTGTGATATTTATTGTGTATAATGCTATTTTCTGGATTCAAGGATCCTATTTGAGGGGAGTAGTGTGTATTCTTGCTTGGGGCTTTGGCTCTGACCCATGCGTTGACTAATCTTTTTCAAGATTAGAATTGGAGAAGCTGCATAAATCCTGGTGCGAATTTACTTTGTTGTTTTGTTTTAACTTAGACTTTCCTTTCAGTCGTATCTCATTATGAAACTCGGTTTAGAGAGTTATTAGGCCATTCGGTTCCAAAGTTGTTATGGGATTTATTTCAGTTATTCGGAGTTGGATATTTATTCAGATTTTTAATTAATCATTATTGGAGATTGGATTTTCGAAGTTAGCATGTGGTCGATCTTTTATCGCTTAGTTGTTTATGATCATTGGAGGTTGATTCAGTTATTTATCTTATGGACTGATTTATTTATGTCTCATATTCGTCTCATGCTAAGAATGGTATTTTATTTACTCACGCCCGGCTTAGTTTTGGTGGCGGCTGACACTAGAATTAGGCGGGGTGTGACACGTGCTATCTCTTAATGACTCAATGTCCTCACTCAATGCCCTAGACGTATGAATTAAAGTGTGATTCATGATGGAGTTTGGCGGTGCAGGAGGTGGAACCCAAAACTAGGGAACGTGAGGGGTGTGTGGGCCATCGGGATTGTACTATGCTATAGGATTTTTGTGAATTCTAGTAGGATTAGACTGAGGAGTTGGTTGAGGGTTTTTCATGTAAGGATTTAGGAGATTCTATTTTTTCTTATTATTTTTTTTATTTTTTTAGATTTTGGATTTTATGATTTTTTTGGCCTTTTAAGAATTAAAGTCAAATTTGGGATTAATTCGACCTAACTTAATGTCTACTTAGACCCTGACAACGACACTAAAAACTTCACTAGACTTTAAATGTGTGTCTCTAATGCGTGTGATTACGGCTCAAGTGCAAGCCGGTCGCTCAAGTAATAATCCGATAAATTCAGTGTCGAACTCATGGACTAAGACGTAAGACATGATGACGAGTTGGAAAGACGATTAACCTTTCTATTGACCAGAAAAAGAAGGAAAAGATGGTTGTTTTTAACTTTCCTATAAACTAATGCAATATAATTACACTAGTAGATGAATTACATAAGCGATAATAAGTAAGAGAGTGTAAATCAATGTTGAAAAATGGAGTTAGGGTACACTCCTCCGAACCGTTGGTAATTACTTAGAACATAAAAACTTCAAAAACCTAATTCTCAATTCAAAGAATCATCAACTACTCTCTAAGAATTTGACATGTGTGGATTTTACTCCTCACAATATCAAATAAAAAATTTTATTTGAGGAGAATGACAAGTTATCGAAACTCGTATTGTATCCTTAAACATTTCGGTTACCTAGGGCAAACGGAATTAAAAGACCTACAGTATTTATTTCGGTAATAAATCAAGCCTTTGATATGTTAATTAAATTTTATTCTCTTTTAAATCCATTTGGAACACCTTGGTTGGGTTCATGTACCCCAACCCGCTAATAGCTTAGCTGGACATGGTTACGTGGGTAATAAAATGAAATTCTAATGTTGCATGCGATTGAAATCATGATGAACATATATCTAAGAATGCATGGAGTTTTTTAAAATCCCAGAAAATAAATAAAATAGGCAAAGAAAAAGATCATGCAAGAATAATGTAGAGGGAACAAACTTGATATATTAAATCTTGAAAAGAAATCCACAAAAGCGTAATCTTAATGTCGGAATTCAAAACTATGGTTCTTGCCTCCTTCTCCCTCTATGCCGAGGTTAAAACTTAGTCTAATATCAAACTACAACATTAAATTATCATTTTTGCAAGAGTCCTAAATTAATACAACTTCTAAGAAAAATCAACAATAAAAGAAAATTCGCACATCGGGTTAGTCAAACCGGTTCAGGTGCATAGACGAACCTGTTCGGACTCGAACAGGTATGGGTTCAGTTCTGGAAAACTCTCTGCATTTTCTTCCTTCTTCTTCTTTTGTTTTGGATTTATTTCTCAACTTTGAACGCACATACTTTCTTCATCGTAGCTCGGAATTGGACATTGTTTCTTCCAGTATACTTTCGATTTTAAGCTCTTCAACTTTATCGTTGGATCCACTTCCGTATTAAGGCTAAAAATTATTAAAATGCCCTTTAATCTCCTTCATTTGGTTTCTTTCACTGTTTCAATTTCTCTCTTGCACTAACTTGCATGAAATATATGTAAAACAAATGAGAGATATGCAAAACATGAAAGTCTCACCATGGAGGGTTAATAGCATAAATATGAGATAAATCCAAGTCGATTACAATGCTTGGGATCATAAAAGGACCAAAATTAAGGGGATAAATATGAAAAAATTATGCCTTATCAGTTCTCACACACACACACACACACACACACACACACACACACACACATATATATATATATACACACACACACACACACACAACATCAAGTTTTTCATTAATCGTCAATTGTAAATAATTAAAAAATCACCTCTAATAAATAATTAAATGTTCATGATTCAACGTAAAAATCAAAATTTGTTTAAAGACTCATCAATAAATGTCTATCATAGTACCATTATTGACAAACAAACACGATAAATACAAAATACTAATCCACCTTAGTCATCATATCCAAGTTCTTTCAATTTTTTCCAAAAGTCAGATGCCATTTCTATATTCATAATTCTATCCATCACAATACAAAAAATCTTGATACAACTTGTCGACCACAACAAAAAATAGCATAATTGAGTAAAAAAACGAGAAACCTTGTTATAGAGAGATATTACATGCGTAGTTCTCCAGTACAATAGGAGGTGTGGAAAAAAAGGGTATGAAATAAAGAAGAAATAGTTAGAATATAAGAAGAGAATTTTTTACATTTCATGTGGAAGAGAAGGAATCGGAAGAGGTTGGTAGATGAAATGTTATTTCTGATGGGAGAGAGATGGGGGATTTATTATGAGTGTCGATGTATAAGATAGATGGAGGGTAGTATTTGATATAATTATGATTGACATGTGGAACAATATTGTGAGGAGACATCATTTTTTATATTATTATATAAGATCATTTTCAAATAGTGATAAAATATTTTGTTTTGGCAAGATCCATATCATAAGATACTTTACTTATTGCTGTTTGCAGAGTATTTAGGAGTTTATTTTAGACTCAAAACATTTTTCTTACCATATACTAAACATAAATACCCAAAACTATATATGGTTTATAATCTAAGCTCCCAACACACTGTGCATGGACAGGTGAATGCAAGTGCGAGTGTGTCTAAACGTGAATTTTCAAAATCGTGAGATTTGATAGCTCCAAGCGTTTATATATTTTAATATATAAATATTTAAATTTAATATAGATATAAAATTGAAGCTTTTCATTCGATTTGGACTGGTGGAGCGATTAATTGTCGTATTTTTATATAGGTTTTGTAATCTATTCCTCTCCAATATATATGTAGATGACACCCGTTTTGTCATGAATGGAGTCCGTCTCTCTAAGCTGAGTTAATACCTCTTTCTCAATCATATTTCACTCGCAAGCAATCAAAACCACTTTGTCTTCCCTTCTATTGGGCTCTCTATTTGCATGTGAAACAAAGGAATATAGTGGTCTTTTCAAGATCATCTATAATCCACTCGATCTACATTTTTATCTTCAATAAATCCATAATCAAACTCATTCCAATCAAATAACTATCTGCACTAGGTAACTATGTTAGAGCCTCTCTCTCTTTCACCGTTATATTTAAATATTCTTGATTTATATTTAATTAACGACGATTATAGTTTGATGTATATATGTATCCTTTCGTATTCGTGTATATATACATTTGGTGGAAATGGGGTTGTTAATTCAGTCTCGAATGGAATTTGGTTAATCAGGAATTTTATGCATCTCTGAATGTGTAGTATGTAAGTCTTCATTGTGTAGTTAAAATTTGAAATTATTTCGCCTAATATGTTACTATATGATTTTAATTATTCTCAATTTTTTCACACTGAAAGTTGTGTATTCTACCATTGCTTCACCTTCATCCCATCATGTACGGAATGTCTCTTTATTATTCTACGATTTCTTTGGCACCTCCATACCATTCACTATAAAAAAAAACTTATTTTTGAGACGGTACTCCATCCATCTTAAAAGGTACTCAAGTCATCCTAAATATTTTTAGGACTCTATTTGGGACGACTAAGGGGGTCTTATAAGCACCCCATTTTAAATACTTTTTGAGACGATAACTAAGCCGTCTCAAAAAGTCATCGTTTATGGGATCATTTTGAGACGACAAGAAAAATGTCTTTAATAACTGGTTTTTGAGACAACAACAGCAGTCGCAAAAGGTTTTTTTGAGACTGAAATTAAACCGTCTCAAAAGGTCATCATTTATGGTATCCTTTTGAGATGACAAGGAAGCCGTCTTTAATACTTTTGAGGTAAAAGTTAGAATTACATCCATTCCAGCATAATATAATAAATACAAACCACATTCTATGCTTTACATTCATTCCAACATATATTATATGTAATCATAAACAAAGCCTGTTAAAATTAATATATAACATCTTTGCCACCAATTTCAACATACATAACATACAATTTCCTATTCAACTATAATAGTAGTTCATACAAGTAAAATCTCTCTACACAATCAATAATTCCAACATCGTATTCACCAACCTAAATCAAGGTAGCTTCAATCAAAACATCAAAGGTAATAATAAGTTTTTAAATATTTCACTTATCTCATTAGAAAAAATAAAAATTCATCCACTCCTAACCTATAATGATGTCAACAAAGTAAACCCACGGTCTTGAAGCATATAACCTCCAATAAAATGACTTCAATGCTTTTTCTTGTCCCTTAAAGGTTTTCACCCGCAATTAGATTTATTTAGTGTCAATTACCTTAAACAAAGAAGATTTTTTTAATAGTTCCTATAGATGATAATCTTTAAAAACATTATCAAATTTGTTAATCTCCATATTAATTACCTTAAAAAACACTTAAGATATTTTTTAAAAAAATTGACAAAGTCTTCTTCGTTTATTAATGAAAACTAATCTGTTTAAACATAAAAAGTAACTAAAAAGAAACCATAGCAATACCCACAACACTGTAAACAAGTAACTTGAAAAGGGAGAATTTCCCCCCCGAAAAATATTAAGATATATACGATATAGCCTAAGGGCAAAAAATCTTGATACATGTATCCTACATAATCCTCCCTCACAACACTGTATCTAGTGAAGAATGAGTTACTTGACAATGGGAGTAGGCAAATTGGCTGAACCGCTTATATATGTGTTGATCTTCTTTTTTATCTATTTTACTACACTTTAATTGTTTGTAATCATACCCAATTATTGTTCATGTTCATATCTTACCCAAGCTCATCTTATTGGCTGGATGTTACATTTAGTTTGACATCTCTAAGCTATCACATAGAATTATGAAATTTCATCTTAAAGCAATTTATATCCATAGACTAAGAGTATAATTTAGTATAATCTCCATTTGTATCAACGAAACAGTAAGATATGCGCGATATCATAATAAACATAATAACGTGACATAATATCCTCATATAACATGTCCATTATTGGACTAAGTAAAACTAGATAATTCTCATAAATTACATGAAGAGTTCAACCTTTAGGGAAATTCTCCGGCCTTTATCGGTAAATCAGAAGGGGCCTCGCACTTAACGGATATAAAACGTGCACTAATAAAAGAATGGGGGGATTGATATGTAGTCACACCGTCGTATACTTACATACCCAACCACTCGATGGATCAAGCCATCCACGTATCCCCGTCGTGAGATCATGATAAAATAAACACACGATCAAAATATTGACCTCCACACCACCAGTTACATCATCTAGGGGTGCAGTACCCAGTCCCACAATCCATTTAAATACACAACCTCAATAGATAGAATCCCCATGAGCCAAATACATATATATGGTATGTTTTCATCCAACACACATGTATACAAAACAATATATAATCGAACCAAAGGCCCGCAAACATCAATCCAAAAATCCTAACTCAAACCCAATAAAAGGGTTAACCCCAAAACCTTTCTAACCTACCACTTAAACAAACCCCGCAAGCGCGACCTACATAGGCACATTCGCGGCCCAAGGTGGCGTGTCTCCATGTCTGAAACATTGGTTAAATGATAGAATGATCATATTTGACCATGGAATTTTTCGTATTAATTTTTTTATTATAATTTTTCTTTTTCTCTTTGGATAATATTATTTACCACTATTTTCCAAAGTATGTTTGAACTTATGTGTGAATTATTTTCCCCAAACATGTCCTTGTAAATACATTAGGATATTTCATTTCATGTTATAACTCTTAAAATTTTATCAATTATTATACGAAAAATAAATCTAAAATATTAACCAATGTTTTAACATCAACATAGTTTTACTTGTTATTGGTATTCTATTACCTATTGAACCCACCCCTCATTGTGTGGGCCTAATTAATAGTAAGTTGTGTGATAAACCTCATTTTACTTTGTCAAAATTAAATCTTAGGATGAATCTAACCCATACATGAGATTATGAATGAATTCATTAAAAAGATTTCAATCTCTGTCCCTCTAAAAAACAAAATCAAAATCTAATTCATGAAGTGATCAAGCTACTCTTTTTCCTCAAACCAGGGAAACAAATCTGTCCTAATACATATTAACATCCCCCAAACCAAAACACCACGTTGTGACAGCAATCCGAGTTATTATCACATCTTCTTCATACTCAGCAGCTCATTAGAAATAAATTTGAATTTTTTCCAGCACGTGGTGGGAACCTCTTAAAAACACACTTGTAGATACTCTCCATGTACACTTCACACTACTTACATGTAGGATCACTTATACCCACATGTTGCACAAAACACTTAGCATATATCCATGCTTAGGTGTCATTAACACACACCTCCACTTATCACACTTGTATATATCCATGCTCACTCACACTTGTCACACACCACTTGTAATTAATCCATGCTTAGGTTCACTATCACGCACTCACTTATAGATTTTCACACATCACTCACTCTCACACAACCATGCTTAGTATAATCTTCATACTCTATGCTAAATTTACTTTTTTACTCTTACATTCTTCCCCATTAGCACAATGGTCATAATGCCAAATAAAATACTCTCTCCATAATATACTAATCAAGAATCATACATTTTGCACACTACATCACCAAAAGCATACAGGCGCTGGTCCGACATGTGGTAGTTATCCAAAGAAATATGACTCTGACCTTATATTGGCCAAGTACCTTCGACGTATATCGAATGGTTTTCCCGTATTGAACTGATCGAACGAAGTCATGACGGGAGGCATAGAGCAGGGAACTCGTTCACATACGTCGATTATATGGAATTCACTCTCACACATACTTCCCCCACGAGGCATATAGTGAGGCAATTCATCTACACTCGGGTATATCAAATGGCTTGTCCACACGTACCGATTGCCCTCAAAAGCAAGACGTGTATCGTGGAAGTCATGCCAAAGGGGGGGGGGGGGAACCCTTCCAATTAACTAAAACAACTGCATACCCTCATATAGGCGTCAAACCTAGGACACTCATATTTAGTTTGCCGATTACTACCCGAAACTCTGTCGAAATGATGGGTCAGCATGCCACCCAAAATTTCGTGCAATTTTGTCTTTTTTTAAAACGAGACCCTATCCATGAGCCTGGTAACAAATCCAACCGTGTTTTACATATACTTTTTCAAACCCCATTTTCCCAAGCTCAGGTCCCGTCTGACATTTCTTTTTGCATTTAGATAAACCTAATACAAGTAAAAACATAATAATAATAATAATAATAATAATAATAATAATAATAATAATAATAATAATAATAATAATAATAATAATCATGCCAAAACCCTTTTCTTGTTTTTCCTCTTCCTTTACCAAAGGTGTCAAAAATATTTTTCCCCTCTTTTATCAAAATGCTAAAAGCATTTTCCTTCTTTTTATCATAAATGATAAAAACATTTTTCCTCAATACCCGAAATAATTTTGTCCTCCTCTTTTCCAAAAATACCAAAAACATTGTCCTCCTATAATAAAAGACTTTCCCTTTTATCTTTGAAAAATAAATTCGAATCATTTCTCCTTCTCATGTCGATCGCATAACCGACCCTTGACCTAGCTCTCTATTGGCTTTGGTCTTCTATCGAAACGTCCCGAGGCTCCATCAGTTCTCCCGCTACTTCCTCCGAGTCTGGAATCCACTTTTACCCGCTATCCATGGAGAACGCCGACCAAGTACCGAATGTGCAGCCTGATTTGATGACGGTTCTAGCCCAACTTACCACCAAGATTGACAACCTTCTAACTTGAGGTTCATGAGATGCAACGAAATCGAGTCCCTATTCCCGAAGAGATCGAGGTCCTCTTCCCTCGTGCTATGGGTTCTCCCTCACCTGAGCCTATTTGGGTCCCAGAATAATATCAGCGCACTATACGTGCCCCTCCTGCCAATGGCACACCACCAAATCAGTTCCATATGCCGGATCTTGCCCAGCCAGGGGCTAATCTACCAGTGGCTGTTGATTCGAAGGAAGAAGAGTTGAACAAGGTCGAGGGGGACCTTAAGATGTTGACCAAAAAGTTTGACTAAGTTAGAATCTTCGGGAACTACATGGATTACACCCATGTGTCTCTCTATCCTAAAGCAATACTACCAAAAAAGTTCAAGATGCCTAACATTGAGAAGTTTGGGGATAGTGGCCCCGCAATTGTTCATCTTCAAAGTTATCACCGACCCATGACTCTCTTAGGCGCCTCCAAGGAAATAATGGCCCAAATGTTCCAACATATGTAGATGGACAACACTCTTCGCTGGTTCTTATCCCTCGAAGAATCCAGAATTCGCAGTTGGGAGGATGTTGCTCCTAAGTTCATGTCAGAGTATTAATACAACGAGGATTTGGAGGCTACCCACTGTGATTTAAAACTTCTCAAAAAAAATCTCGGGGAAACTATCAGTAATTTCATTGCAAGATGGAAATAAAAAGCAAGTCAACCGGCCTTCCGAGGAAGAGCAAGTCAGTATTGTGAAGAAAAACTTCTTACCCCACATCCGAGCGACGATTGGAGGACAGAACTACCTCCATTTTTGAACCCCCCAAGAAGCAGGAGTGGAGATTGAAGAAAGTATTGTCAAGACAGAAGTTGAGCCGAAGAAAGTATTCAGACATTTCACTCCCCAAAAGTATTAAAATCCTGCTTATAATGCAGTTTCAACCATCAATAACACCTCTCAGCCTGCCACTTCATGGGCACTAGAAAGCCTCCCTAACCCACTTGAAAAGGAATACACCAAGCTTCACGCTCCCCTATCCAATGTTTACCAAGCCCCTTTGAGCTGAAATCTTATCAAGCCAATGGACCCTTGTCCATTACCAAACCCACTTCCCAAGAATTTCAAACCTAATGCCCATCATGATTTCCATCAAAATTTCGTCCATACCACTGATCATTACTTTTATCTTTAAAATATAATCTAAGGTCTGAATAACTGTGGTATCGTATCCCCACTAACCAATCCTAAACCAAATACTACCCACAATCCACTCCCAAATCATGCAAATGTTATCGTCCAAGAAGAAGATCATGAATTTGATACATCTACCCAAATTGTATCCTGTAAATCATCCATTATACCCATATATTCCCCTAAACCCTCCAAGTTTGCCCATATTGTCTCCTACATCCTACCTGTTTTTCTGATCACTCAGTGTCACTTCTTACTAGAGCATGCCTTGCTATTCGTACTCATTTTGGAGGGAAAGATATGGAATTATCAGCAATATTAAACCAACTTCTAGAGTTCGGGATGAAATTTCCCTCAGAGATGGCCATTAACTACCAGAGATTCAGTACACTATTCTTGGAAGCTAAAAAATTGGCTCAAGAGTTAGATGATTGGGCGGTACCAACAAATGAAGTCAGCTTAAATGATGTCGTCTAGATCATGGCAGACTTGTTTCTATAGATCAGTGAAGTTTGTAGTATTTTCGAGCAACTCGATGCTTTGGAACTACAAGGGTGCCTAGTCCCTTCGCTTCTCCATCTCCCCATTGAGTGTGATGATCTATACAAAGTGGCCACTTAAGTTATAGAATGCATTGACTTATCGTGGAAGGATGGTGTCGTTGCCACCGTATGGGGGGGGGGGGGGAATTCAATAGCTCAAATGAAGAGAAAAATCCAAAAAGACTAGACCGGTAGTCAGTATATGTGGAATGATATCGTTTAAGGAGTTGCTAAAAGATATTAACAAGGTGGTCGAACAACCTGATATAGATGAAGAAATGAGTCTTCTATTTTTTCCCTCTTTTATGAACCATATGACTAGATCAAGGAGGAATTATCAGGTTTTAAACCGGTAATCAATAACGATCGACAAGGGAAAAGGTGTCGAGAATCTCCCTATGCCGTAAATAACCCTCGAGGAGATCAAGATACTCGATCATTTGAAGAAAAATCAAGCTAAGATAACTCTATGGGGACTCTTTATGTCTATTTAACTGCACTAAAATGCCTTAATTAAACTACTTACCGGTCCCATAGTCCCTTCTTCCACTAAGCTAGAAGAAGCCGTGAATCTAGTTAGATCTCTAACCTCTACTAGAATACTTTCTTTCTCCGAAGAGGAAATCCCTAAGTTTGGTTCAAATTACAGCTATGCTCTCAATATCTCTGTTGAAGTCATGGGAAAACCATCCCGCTTTCGCTCATCGACAATGGATCAGCTCTTAATGTTTGGCCATTGAGAACCCTCAACTGCTTGGGATTGAAAGTTAGCGACCTTGCTCCAACTTCTTCCGTGGTGCATACTTATACTTATCAGGAAGTGATGGGATCCATAAACCTTATAATAGGGGTTGGCCCTATAAATCTCGTTACAGAATTCCATGTCATCGACATCCTGGCTTGTTTCAACCTATTGATAGGATGACCATGGCTCTATAGTATCTAGGGTGTGTCTTCTTCCCTCAAACAGAAACTGAAGTTCTTCGCTAATGGGAAGGTCATCACCATCCCGGGCGACGAGGATAATATTAAGAATGCAAACATCAATAATCTGGTACTAGAGATACAATATAGGGTAATAGATATGCTTCTATCAAGTTTTCGTATCGAATCGCTTCCACTCCCTATAGCGGATGATTTTAATTATTGAGTTTGTCCAGAACACAACCCCTTTGGTAATGTCAATGTGATACAAATGTTTAAAAGCATGCACTTTATGCCCAGACAGGGGCTGGGACGACGACATCAGGAAATAATAGAACCCATGGTATTGCAGAAAGCCTTTTCTCCATGTGGCATGGGTTATCAACCATCAGCAACGGAACTCAAAATGCTCAGCCAACATCGATTTATGAGAAGGCTAGAAAGTACCAAGACTGTCTTAGAGGATTCCTCTAATGGAAGATTTGTCAAAGAGGGCGAATATTTCCCCTTTTGCGGCTTTCTTGAACCATGGTATGATCATGTGGACAAGAAGATGAACCCAGAAGTGGAGATTTTCTTCCAAGACATTTACTCATGGGATGAAGATTCCCAGCAACATGTACAATCGCTCGTTGAGAAGACTATAGCTTCTACCGAAGATTTTAAGGGAACTGACTATAATGATTCATTTAATTTGCAGACACTGGGTTCGATACTCTGCATGGTCCACTCATGCACTACATCATCAGACCCATCCCTTTTAATCAAAGTTGTTAATGCACATCTCCTTAACTGGGATGTTATACCAGTTCCACCCACTTAAATACAACCCATCTCAGATGATTATCCCATTTCCTCATCTTTTGTTGTTCTTCTCTATTCTGATCATAATGTAATCAATACCTCCTTTGATGAGGTTCTCAACTTTGTTTTTCCCAATAATGAAATAAATGAAGATTTTGAGTATCTTTTTGTGCCTTACATTAATTGTCTTGATTCTAATCAAACTCTTGATGATGATGATTTTACAAATGAATAATTCTTAAATGATCTTAATAAGGTCAATAACAAATAACATAACCGCATTCAAATTAATGAAAAAGAAACTGTTGTTATTAATCTCAGTCCGAGTTGCCAATTGTGCGAGATTAGGATAGGGTCCATCCTTGATGAGCAAGAGCTCGCGTAACTCAAGAAATTAATGAAGGAATTTTTGGATGTCTTTGCATGGTCTTAGAACCACATGCCCGGCATTGATCTCGAGATAACTCAGCACAAGATTCCAATGCTCCAAGAATGCTAATCGGTCAAATAGAAACTACGTATGCTCCGTACCGAATGGTCACTCAAGGTTAAGGAAGAAGTGGTCAAACAGTTGACCGTAGGCTTCATCCAGGTGATTAAATATCCCACACGGGTAGCCAATATTATACACATGGTAAAATATGGAGGAAATATTCGCATGTGCGTTGATTATCGAGATTTGAACAAGGCCTCTCCAAAGGATGATTATTCGCTACTTAATATCGGCATGATTGTAAAAAAATATAGCTCGTCACGCTCTTAAGTCATTCATTGATGGTTTTATTGAATATAATGAGATCAATATGCACCCTAATCATCAAGAAAAAGTCTCATTCATCACCCCTTGGGGAACCTCTATCACACCATTATTCCGTTTGGTCTAAAAAATACAGGGGCTATGTACCAGAGGGATGACACAACTATCTTGCATTATCTAATACATAAAGAAGTCGAGGTCTATGTAGATGACATGATCATCAAATCTCAAACTCGGGAAGGTCATTCTTCCACTCTCCATAAGTTCTTTGAGCGACTATGACAATACCAGATGTGACTTAACCCACAAAAATGTGTTTTTCACATTACCAAAGGAAAGCTTTTATGATTCATGGTTAGCGAGAAGGGGATTGAAGCAGATCTTGTTAAATTTAAAGCCACACTCAAAATGCCACTACCCCGAATGGAGAAGGAAGTTCGGGGATTCTTAGGCAAATTATAGTACATCAGTCGATTCATCAGTCAGTTGACTTCCATTTGTGAACCCATATTCAAGCTCCTCCGAAAGGATTCCACTAAGGTTTGGAATGAAGCTTTTCAGGAGGCCTTTAATTGAATCATGAAATTTCTAACCCGACCTTCGATACTCATGCCACCTCAACATTGTCTCCTTCTACTCTTATACTTGACTGTAACAGACACTACAACCGGGGCTTTATTGGTCCAATACCTTGAAAAAACCCATAAAGAGAGAGCCATCTACTACGCCAGTCAAAAATTGGTCGAATACCAAGTCAACTACACTGCCTTGGAGAAAGCATGTGTCGCCCTTATCCGGGTTACCCAAAAATTATAACTTTACATGCTCGGCTTTCCCATTAGACTTGTATCCCGAATGGATTTTATCAAATACCAACTCGAGAAATTTTCTTTGTCCAATCGAATGGACCAATGGTTGGTGTTGTTAGTCGAATTTGATATTGTATATGTCACACAGAAATCCATGAAAGAAAGATCCATATCTAACTACCTTGCTAACCACCCTATGGAAAAAGCCTATATTTGGATCTCCGAATTCCTAGATGAAGATATCGTTTATACTTCCCGAGAATACCTCCAGTGGCAAGTGTTCTTTGTCGATGGTCGTCAACAAGAAAGGATATGTCATTGGGATACTCCTAATCACCTTTAATGACCCTCACACTCCCATTGCCATCAAGCTTGATTTTCCTTGCACCAATAACATGACTGAATACGAGGCATGCATGGTAGGCCTCAAGTTCACTCTCAAGAAAGGAATTTGATGCTTATATGTATATAGGGATTCAACCCTCATCATCGGCCAAGTCCTCAAAAGATGGAAAGTCAAGGACGAGAAACTCTTACCCTTCCATGCCCACTTAAAAGAATTGGCCTCCTATATTTAAGATATCACCTTTCGCTACCTGCCCCGAGCAAAGAACAACTTAACCGATATCACCTTTCGCTACCTGCCCCTAGCAAAGAACAACTTTGAGCTTTGATTGGTTGATTTGGTTGAGTGAGTGTCTTATATTTCCACCTTTTTACACCAAAGGAAGACTTTGAGTTCATTCGTTAGGAGTATCCGATATTCATCGTGCACATATGTCATGTTTGTATGCATTGATTTTCCTATCGAATGTGATCACACCCCTTCATTTTCTCTATCATCGACTTGGTTGTTTTTGTGATCTTCCATGGTGTGATTCTTTATTGTATACTATGTGTGAAAACTTTTGAAAAATATAAAAATAGCAGTTTATTCCCGTGTGTCATTCTCCATGTGCATTCATTTCTGCTTCTCATATTTGTCTATTTGGGGACATCATAAAAAAGGGGAGAAGAATTATGGGGGAGAATTGTTTTGGTGTTTGGTTGATTTATGAATGATTTGCTTAAGCTTAATTGATCATCAATTTTTGCATATCATTATATTTCAAATTGTTGCTTGTCACGGGTATTTGCTTTTTCTCATGTGTGTAGGTACATCATTGTTCATTTTTGGATTGCACACCCTGATGAGAAAAGATTTGAACGTTTCTGAAGAGCTGAAGATTTGGGAGACATGTCATTTAGTATTCTCAGTTTGAGGGTTTAATGGGGATATTATCTTATATGTCATTTAATTGCATAATTCGGATTTTTTATATATGTACGGGCATAGACATAGGGGGAGATTTGTAAGGACATAATTTTATAAATGTCCGGGGTAGATTCTAGGAATTTTTTATTTTCTCCTAGATCATAGTTCATATGTCGAATAAAGCTACATTCGGCACGTCAACACGATCATCCTCGACGACCCGTATCCGAATTCAATGCATACACTTTATTCACGTGCATCATGCTACATGCAACGTGCTGCTCAGCTCATTCCCACTACTCCACTACGCTCTATCAGTAAAATGTTATATTGGAGTTTTAAATATTTGGGAAATATTTATGAATTTTTTTTTGAAGTCTGGGTTAATTTTTTATCAAAAAAAGAATTTTTCTAAGTGTAGAAGCGAATGGACTCGATCGACGAGATCACTCGAGGGACTTTGCAAGTCGTTCGCGCGAGATATCATGTCGCGCGATATCGTTCGAACGACTTCTGTCATTCGTTCCAGCGACATGCTATCTCGTTCGAGCGACATACTATCTCGTTCGAACGAGCCACCGCCTCAATTTTTGTATAAAAATCTGATCTCCTTCTACACGATTTTTAAAGTCTTTCTGTAATCTCAATATTCTGTGAAATCTTCCCAGAATAAGACTTCACCTTTTAAGGTTTTCTAAACCTTTTTTATTCACAAAACCGATCCCATATACGTGTGTGAATCTTTAAACCTTCAAGAAGATTGTTTACTCATCTGGAGTACTTTGTGAGGAAGCCGCTCTCTTCGTCACTGACGCCCTACTGGAAAGGGATTGTTCCAGTCACCGACAATAGAACCGACACCCGAGGGTATTTCTGTGTCACTGTATTTTCATTGTAATCCGTTGTAAGCCGTTCTCTTACAAAAATTATTGTGAAAATAAAAGGTTTTCGCCCGTTGGGGATTTTTCCTCATATATGTGTTCTTGCATGTTTCATCATCGTATTTAATCACATATAGATGCATGTTTAGGACTTAAGTGGTAAAAACTGTGTTTAATTAAATAACTTCCTTATTCGAACGCAAGCGCACTCCTCCTCATCTGTGTTTAATTGATATATTTATGTGCAACATACCCCTCTAGTTCTATTATGGGAAATTTCATGATGCGGGGGAATCCCCTGAATTGAGGAGATGGCTGAGTATAACCCCAGGTCATAGTCATCCAGTTATTACATAGTGTGATTTTATTCGGGTGAGACGTTTTGGGTATGATTCGGTCACACTTTCAGGTGAGGAACTATGACCGCTTCCCCTACGTTTGTGTTATTTAGGGTTCGGTGTGACATTCCGACCTAGTTGGCCGGGAGAATGTTTGAGAAAATCCCTGGAGGATGATATCATTCTAGAGATTGCATCCATTGAGTTATATCTCTGAGGGATGGTTGACATACTTCTATAGTGTGTGATATATATATATATACATACATGGACTAAGATAAATAATGAAATGTGAGATAAATTCTGGATCATCCGGGAGTATAAAATCCGGAATAAAATATAGGATATACGTATATAAGATGAGAATATTATATACGAGATAAATAACACTAAAATTTGAATACTGAAATAACTAGTGAAGGTTATTCATAATGAATGGATATATGATAAGCAAGAAATTATAAGGTATAAGCTCAGGTAAATGCTTGGAATAATGTATGCGGGGCATGAGATAATATTTGGGTATTTAGAAGTTCGGTGAGATGCTAGTTAGGCTGGGTAGCGTAACTAGGATGTTTAAAATACATGTGTTAGGTGTGCACTATTAGATGAGAGGTGATGGGTAATCTCATGTGAGTGCGACACCAATTTAAATATGAAGAATATCATATTTTTTATATTAAAGTATTTTAAACACATGCTAATTTTTTTTATAACTCGGGCTCTGCCCGTACCTATTTTTCCCTTTTCTCCTTATTTATTATACTTTTTAGGTGTCCAGCGCCGAATCTACCATGGACAACAACTCTAACGGTCAACACCTCCAAACCCAAACCCAAACCCAAAAGGCGTTCCCATGACGGCATTGTGTACGGATAGAATCGTTGATGAAGGTGATGTCGAGATGTGAGGCAACTTCACGGACAACTTTCGACAAGTTCAATTGGTGTTGGATCGATACCGGCTTAACAACCCGACATCTATAACTTAATAGGTCTCGTGAACAACCCGAGATCTATACGCTTAAGGCTGTAGATATGAAATTTGGCTTGGTTTCTGCGAAGAAAAGTGGTGGAACACACATCTCCTACCTGCACACCTAGAAGACAAAAAAAATGATGATGGTAGAGCAAAAAATGGAGAAAAAAAAAGTGGATAAAACAACAGTTGTATGCACGGAGAGAAACCCAAACCGTCATTCTTGAAATCTAGAAATCGAAACCCAAACCCTCGTTCTTGAAATAACAGTCATCGAAACCCAAACAACCTCTTGTATTCTGAATAAAAAATACAAAGATAAAAAATATCAGAAACCCAAAAATTAACATGTTTTCAAATGTAAAAAACACATGGTTGTATGCGTGGAAAGAGAGGAGAGAGATAACATATCAAATATTAACTCAAAGGAGCTTGGCTCTGGTACCGATTACGATACTGATTATGTCTGATCTTGCCGCCACTCTCGGTGGCTAAGCCAATAAATAACTTTTATTCCTGGCGTAATCTGTATAGATAATAAAACATCATAACTAAAAAAAATACAGAATGGAAATGAGAGGAAAGAAAGAGTTAGATGAACGCTACTTCAAAGCTGTGGAAAAACGGATACATGTAAACAAAGAAAATTTGTATATAATACCTGTAAACCAAAAAATATGCGAAATGATGTGGAGATGAACTCTACTTCAAAGATTGGCAAAAACGGACATACGTGTAAACAAAGAAAATTGGTATATAATACCTGTAAACAAAAAAAATTCAAAATGATGTTGGAGAAAATATTTGTTTGTGCATTGAGAAAATATATGTTTGGTTTCAAAAGGATGTGGAGAGAGGAGTGATGGAGAGAGAGAGAAGGGAGCTTAATTCTTTTCTCTTTTCAATCCAAAAGAGGTGTTAAATGAAGATAGATATCATCGAGCCTTGTGCTATGGTAAAAGTGGGGAGAGAGTAAGAGAGAGTGGTTGTGTTGACGAATATATTGCCAGCGGTGGTATCTTTTCTCGAGCCTTGTGCTCTTTATTTAATGTCGAGGTAGCATGAGTGAGACCAAACGTGGCCTCGTGTGCAATAGATTTTATATGATGTGGCTTTATGATGTGGCAATAGTTGTATGGCATGGCAAAAAGACCCTCCTGCTTTATTATATAGATATATATGAGATGTGAAAACATATATACATACATGGACCAAGATAAAGAATGAAATGTGAGATAAATTCTGGATCATCTGGGAAAATAAAATCCGGAATAAAATATAGGATATACGTATATAAGATAAGAATATTATATATGAGATAAATAACACTAAAACATGAATAGTGAAATAACTAATGAAGGTTATTTAATATGAATGGATATATGATAAGCAAGAAATTATAAGGTATAAGCTCAGGCGAAAGCTTGGAATAATGTATGCGGGGCGTGAGATAATATTTGGGTGTTTAGAATCTCAGTGAGATGCTAGTTAGGCTGAGTAGCGTAACTAGGATGTTTAAAATATATGTGTTAGGTGTGCACTATTAGATGAGAGGTGAGGGATAATCTCATGTGAGTGCGACACCAATTTAAATATGAAGAATATCATATTTTTAATATTAAAGTATTTTAAACACTTGCTAATTTTTTTTTATAACTTGGGCTCTGACCCGTACCTATTTTTCCCTTTTCTCCTTCTTTTTTATACTTTTTAGGTGTCCAGACATAGGGACGCCTGGATGACTATTTCTTTCGAGTCAAACATTATTGCTGCAGCTGTGGATGTGGGCATGATATTGTATAGACACTTCCATCGTTATGATCTAGATAGGAGGTATTGTAATTTATATTCGGGCATGTTTCCAAACTGATGTCATTTATTTTAATTTTGATATTTCTATATATGCACATTCAATATGGTTGTATAATGTTTTATCGAGAGTTATCAGTTATTTATTTAATAATTTCAATTGTCATATTAATTATATGAATGTATTTTTATACATTTAGGTTAAAAAGATTAGAAAGTTTAAAGTTTGACACCATGCCTAATAGGTTATTAGTAATTAATTGGTTTTCGATAGTGATACTAAGAATGAACCACATGAGACTCCTATTTTAATTTCATACAGGACTGATCACCCAGTATTTTACTAGGCGGGGTGTCACAGTTTGGGGTTCGGTTATAGAAAACTCTTTGCATTTGCTTACTTCTTATTATTTTGCTTTGAATTTCTTTCTCAATTTTGAATGCTCATACTTTCTTCATCATAGCTCAAAATTGGACGTCATTTATTCCAGTATTCCTATGACTTCAATCTTTTCAACTTTCTAGTTGGATCTTCTTTCAGACTAAGACTTCAAAATTACTAAAAATCCTTTTGATCTCCTTTATTTGGGTTCTTTCATTGTTTCGATTTATCTCTCACACTAACTTGCATGAAATCCCTATAAAACACATGGGAGATACACAAAACACAAAACAATCGCTAAGGAGGGTTAATAGCATAAATATGAGATACATCCAAGTTAATTACAATGCATGACATGATAAAAGGATCGAAATTAAGGGAATAAATATGAAACACTTACGCCTTATCAAATCACCCTAACTTAGAATGTTTCGCATCCCGAGCAATGTAAAAGAATAAGAGTACGAGTTAAGGAAATATGTAAAACAATTTATTGGGAAAGAATACTAACGCGACTAAGAATTTGTCTCAAAAGTGCGTTTTACTCTAGGCTCAAGTGCAAGCCTGTCGCTCAAGTAATAACCCGGTAAGTCGGGATCGTATCCACAGGGATCGAGATTGCCAAATAGTAATAAGAAAAAAATTATTAAATCTTGAAATGATGTCTTAAAAGAAACAAAAAGATGATTAATGATTGGGAAAATTTGTAGTGAAGTAAAAATTTACTTAAGAGAAACAAACTGAAAATTGCAAAAAAATTTAGATCTGACAAATGGCAGAAAATAGGGGAGGGTACAATCCCTCAATCCTTAATAAATTACCGTATAAATACTAGAATTGTAAATTAAAATTATTGACTAGATCCGGTCTTTATAAATTCTAAGCATTACATATATGAGGGATCTAGCCCGCATCATATGAAATCAAAGATAGATATAAAGCGATGAATGATAAATTATACTCGCAAAGCATTCTTAAACATCTCAAGTACCTAGGGCAAGAGAGATTAAAAGATTGATAATGTTTGTATAAGTTTCTTTCACGATTCAATCAATATTTTAATTTAACCTCTATTTTCTACGTAAATAATTTGCCTTGGATTGAGTTCATGTACCACAACCCTTGGGAATTTAGCTACTCATGATTTGGTTCAAGAATAAATTCACATATGAAATTATGGATCTACTAGACATTGTAAATAATTTGCATGTAATAAAACTAGAGAATGGAAACATTTTACTTGAATTCAACAACAAAAACGGAATTGGAATTCAGAATTTCTTACAAACTAGGGTTCATGAAAGAAATTGAAAACTTCTGAATTACTTTCTCAAAAACTAACCCTAGAATTCCCTAGATACTCCTAACCTAACCTAGCCTCTCTCTAGACTCTCCTAACCCTAGCTTCCTTCAAATGATGTAGGGCATGGGCTTTTATAGCACAAAATCTCGAAATTGACAGCTCAAGTTGCTTATGGCACAAGTTACACCATCCAGCACACCAAAAATCTGCATAATTAATGCCAGGATTTCGCATGACCGGACCAGTCCGGATTACCATCGGATCGGTCCGATATCCACCGGATCGGTTCTTTTATTTCTACCGGATCGTTCCGATTTTCTTCTACTTTGACTTTTTCCTTGCAACTTTGACTAGCCATATCATTTGATCTAGAACTCCGATTTGGGTGCCGTTTCTTCCTATGCTCTTGTGGACTCATGCTCTTCAACTTCTCTTTTGGTGTCGCCTTCGATTTTTGAGTGGAACTTTACTCTTTTGCCCTTTGACTTTTCTTCTGATTTTCTTCTTTTCCTTTCTTGCATTCCATTCCTGATAATTTCATCACAATTACACACAAACTAGGGAATATTGTTAAAAACAGACAATAGAGTGATATGGACTAAAAATGATTCAATTACCTTGTTCGAGATATTAAAATCACCAAAATAAGGGGCTAAATTCAGAAGAATTTAGGCTTTGTCAAATCCCCCTAACTTAGGACTTTGCACGTCCCGGGCAATGTAACTGAATCTAACCAAAATTCTACTCTTGAAAATTCCTTTATTTGGATAGAATACCTTTTTCGCGGGCAAGCGATTGCATTTAGCGTATGCAACAAGCCTTTAACCCCCCTAGGTTACCCTAGTAGGACGAGTTTTGTCTCATGAGGGTTTGCAGTGAATTTACCCACAAAATTCTTTATTGACTCAAATAAAGATCAAAATACTTAAAAATTGTACAATTTAAACTTTTTGAAAAATAATCACCATAAATTCATATTCAAATGTCTCAAACCATAGTGTGTGTGTGCAAAGCCATAAATTAAACCTCAAATTTCCACTGATTGAGCATTACGTTACTTTCCGAAAATTCATTTTGATTCAAATTCTTACGGATTGCACTCACAAACGAATCACTCGGATTGTGGCTATTTTCTCTCGGTATGCATGATATAAAGAGTAAATAGAACGGACACAAATCCATGCATACAAAATTGAAAAGAAGGAAATATATGGTGAAAAGATCTCATCATTGGAATACAGTTATTAGGAAATGGGAACATCACCTCTATTTCACACCATTTTCATCTCTCATATTATCTTTTCATGTCTTAGCTCTCCATGCAGTAATTAATTTCTCCATTCGGACTCGGTTAGGACTTTGTTGGGTTAAAAAGTGTAAAGGATATAAATGAGAATGGACGGAATGTTCGGAATTGAAAAATGTCTTTATGACGTCCATTAGTGCTTTTTTGGGCATTTGCTCTTTTTTCTCTTTTTTTTTTGCTATTTTTTTTTTTCTATTTTTCTCTTGCCCCTTTTTGTTACACAATTTGGACTTAGTTGATGAATTTTCTCAATTTTCACAATTCCGGGCTATTTGGGTTTTTCGGGTTATCAAACGAAAGGAAAATATTTTATTAGGCTCAACTTGGGTTGCAAAGGGATAATTTTGTTTTTCACAACTTTTATGGCTAATATTTTTGGGTAACAAACGAAGGCCTACTTCATTGTCCAAATTGCTAATCACATTACCATATGCATCTCGAGATTAATTAACTTTAGAGATATATTTAGCACGAATTTCGAGACAACATTTCACACATTTCCCATAACCGATCAAAACAAATGATTGAGATCATCAACGACTTATTAAAACGCTGAAAAGAACTTTGAGTTAATCATAAACTCGGATTGATTTAAAAACTCATAAAAATTGATAGGCTCAAAACCTCACCGGGTTGGACTAATCTCCACACTTATTCGTTAAGTCGTCAATTTTCTTTCAATTTCCATCTTCAGTCAATTTTGGCTTAGTGTATTTCGATTGTTAACAATTTGAGACTTTAAATAGAATAAAGGTGACATTTTTGAAAATTTTAAATTCCAATTTTTAATTATTTTGAAGAAAAATATATATTTTTTTAGACTAGACATTTATATGAATACAAGCGAAGTTTTATGAATACGCACCTGTCATCCCCCCTAACTCAAGTATTTGCATTGTCCTCAATCAAATGGATAAGAGAAATAAGGAAGACAACAAGAATAGTCCGATAAATAAAACAAGAAAATATCATATTCAAACTGTATATTACAAAAAAACTGTAGAAACAACTGTGCAAGCAAAAAAAAAATAGTTATAAAAATCCTAAAGGGGAGAGGGGCATCCTAAGGGGCGGGTGGGGGATGGGAAGGACTGGGAGCAGCAGGGTCATAAGGATTGTAATAGTAAGGAGGAAGAGGGGCCTCTGGTCCCAACTGAAGACGGTACAAGTCGGCCTGCATACGCATGACCAAACTCATGTCCCTCTCGTTGGAGGACACATACTCGTCAAAACGTGTTTCAAGGGAGAAAACACGCTCAGTCAAGCCCGTACCAATCGAAACATAATCCGGATCAGCAGTCTCATCATATTCTTCCTCCTCACCTTCCTCCATCTCAACGTCCTCATCAGCGACGTCCTCCTCCTCATCAGACTCCGCGTCACTCGATTCGTCACCGCGCCTTGCACGGACTAGCTGAATTTGTCTTTCACTACTAGTGCGGGATTCTTTTCCTAAAGGCTTAGGCAAGTTGATAATATCTTGAGGTGGTGCTATCCCGGCATCCCGAAGCATGGAGGTAATGAGGCGACCATAAGGAAGAGGGGCGCGACCCTTTTTATCGTAGGCCACAAAAAGGATATCGGTGTAAAATGTCCGGGCTAAGTTGATCACTGTCGCAGGGTCGAACAAATGATACATCATAGTAGCTTGGCGTGGCCTCATCACTGAATCATTGGAGGTTTGCAAAATACTGGCACAAACGATATGAAAGGTGAATCGTGCCTTGTCAGATAAGTGACCGACGAGAAATGTCTCAGTATTCTAAACCGCACCGGGCTTGATCCTCGAGATACAAACTTCTTTGGTGAGAACGGGATCAGGACCCGGATAGTCAAACTGGGCCGGAGTGATCACACCTTAAGACTCGAGTTTCCGTGACACAAGGTCAAGTGAGAATAGAATAGGGATGGAATACACAAAGTCTTGGGATTAAAATTCAGTGGTACGGACAAGAGATTCATAGAACTAACGCACTTCATTCTCCCAAACTGCCTCATAGGGTTCGTTGAAGAAACGCCATCAGCCCCGTGACAGAAAAAGGGCTGTGACAGAATTGGACATTTGGTTCCACAACACTTGACGTTCGATATGAATTTTTCGTGTAGGGATGAAAAACCTACGGCACCAATTTGCTTCGCGGTGGGAACGGTACTCTCCATTTCCGTCGGGAAGGACTTAAATTGAGGTATATTTCTGGGGAGCAGCCATGGATATGTAGGATTGAAACATTAATGGAGACAAAAGAGAGAAGATAGGTGTAGGTGTGAAGAAAGTGGGTAGGGGGATGGGTGTATTTATAGTAGGGGAGTGGGAAATTGGAGGGAATGAAAGGGTGGGAAAGGGGGGACAAATTTTTGAAGAAAGTGAATGGATTGGGGGAAGTGAAAAGGTGTGGATTGAAGAGGTGTGACCCTTGGGAATTGAACTTCTGCAAAAAACCGGACAGATCCGGTTTTGGGACCGGACCGATCCGCCTTACCGGATCGGTTCTTTTAATTCACCCGGACCGATCCGCCTTACTGGATCGGTTATTTTAATATCAGACAGGACTGATCCGGTCTGCTGATTTTTCTGAATTCTTCCTCTCTCTTCTTTTCACCATAAATGCTCCTATTCTCCATTCCAAACATGGGTTTTCAACCACTCACACTTCAAACTATCCTCAATGCTCATCGAAAACGAAACACCCCTCACCCGTCGGATTCTCAACCCCAGGACTGACTCAAACCTACTACTCCTAATTCCTAAGACTCATATGTACAACCATCACCCCATACATGTCGGGGGTGCGATGACCTCACCTCTCTTTGTTCAGTCAATCCCCATAAATGGGATCCGACAGCCAGATTGTGTCGACTTCCTTAACAATTGCTTCCAAATAGGGCTTGAGACAATGCCCATTAACTTTAAATGTGTTTCCCCCTTTCTCATCTATGAGTTCAACAGCTCCATTGGGAAATACCTCTTTCACAATGAATGGACCTGACCATCTTGACTGCAATTTTCCAGGAAACAAGTGCAACCTCGAGTTGTAGAGAAGTACTTTTTGTCCCGAATGAAACTCTTTCTTACGAATGATTCTGTTATGAGATCATTTCATTCGGTCCTTGGATATTTTAGCACTTTCATACGCATCATTGCGTATTTCTTCCAACTCATTCAACTGAAGTTTCCTTGTTTCACCGGCTTTATCCATATTGAAGTTCACCCTTTTGATAGCCCAATATGCTTTGTGTTCAATCTCAACCAGAAGATGACAAGGTTTGCCATACACAAATTGAAATGGGGACATCCCAAGGGGATTCTTATATGTGGTTCTATAAGCCCAGAGCGCATCATTCAATCTGAGAGACCAATCTTTCCTATTAGGATCTACTGTCTTTTCCAAGATGTTTTTGATTTCCCGATTAGCGAGCTCGGTTTGGCCATTCGATTGAGGGTGATAAGTTGTTCCAACTTTATGGACAATGCCATACATCCGCATTAGTTTCTCCATAAGCCTATTGCAAAAATGAGTTCCATTATCACTGATTATGTCCTTAGGCATACCAAAACGAGAAAGTATATTTTCTTGAATGAATTTTATCACCACTTTGCTGTCATTCGTCCTTGTAGCTATCGCCTTGACCCATTTGAAGACGTAATCTACAGCAACGAGGATGTATAGTAAACCAAAAGAAGGTGGAAATGGGCCCATAAAATCAATACCCCGATAATCAAACAACTCCAATACTAGAATTGGGGTTAATGGCATCATGTCACGGTGAGTAATAGCTCCCATTCTTTGGCATCTATCGCATGATTTACAAAAAGCATTCACATCCCGGAAGATTGTGGGCCAATAAAGACCACTTTGAAGGATTTTTGCAGCAGTTTTATTTTTAGAAAAATGACCTCCACATGCTTCCGAATGACAGAATCGAATTACCCCTTGGATTTCTTCATCGGGTACACATCTCTGGATGATTTGATCAGCACAATACTTGAACAAATATGGATCATCATAAAAGAACATGCATGACCATGTAATGAACTTTCTTCTCTCTTGCGGATTCCAATTAGATGGAATAACTCTAGTGACAAGGTAATTGACTATATCCGCAAACCAAGGGAGAGAAAAAGTAGTAAATAAATTTTCATCCGGAAAATACTCGTATATGGGAATGGGATCAATAGGAACATCGGACGAAAGGCGTGACAAATGGTCAGCGACGACGTTTTCTACTCCTTTCTTATCTTGAATCGAGGGATTGAACTCTTGTAAGAGTAGGATCGACCTGATTAGACGGGGTTTGGCATCTTTTTTCTCAAGAGATATTTAAGTGCCGAATGATCAGTGAAGCAAATGATAGGCGACCCAACAATGTAAGAGCAAAATTTATCGAGAGAAAAAACGACTGCTAGTAACTCTTTCTTTGTAGTAGAGTAGTTAAGCTGAGGGCAAGATAATGTTCTGCTAGCATAGTAAATAACATGCGCTTTCTTGTCTTTCCTCTGTCGAAGAACAACCCAAATCGCATAATCACTTGCATCACACATAAGCTCAAATGGTAGTGACCAATCCGGAGCTTGCATGATAGGTGCGGAAATAAGCATGCTTTTAAGTTTATCAAAAGCTTCTTGACATGCTTTATTCCACTCAAATGGAGTTTATTTCATAAGAAGATTACTCAAAGGTATAGCGATGGAGCTAAAGTCTTTGATAAACCTCCTATAAAATCCAGCATGGCCTAGAAAGGACCTCACATCTTTAAGTGATTTTGGCAGGGGTAACTCAGCTATTACTTCAATTTTTTCTCGATCAACTTCAATTACTCTAGATGAGACTATGTGGCCTAAAACTACGCCCTCGGTAACCATAAAATGGCATTTTTCCCAATTGAGGACTAAGTCTTTTTCCACACATCAGAATAGAACTCTTTCAAGATTAGCTAAACATTGGTCAAAAGATGGACCGAAAACGCTGAAATCATCCATGAACACCTCAAGACCTTTTTCAATCATGTCGCTAAAGAGACTTAACATGCACCTTTGAAAGGTTGCTGGCGCATTACATAACCCAAATGGCATACGTTTATAGGTAAACGTACCAAACGGACATGTAAAAGTCGTCTTGTCTTGATCAAGTACATCCACTTCAATCTGATTATATCCGGAATACCCATCTAGGAAATAATAGTAAGGATGGCCCACCACTCTTTCAATCACTTGATCGATGAACGATAAGGGAAAATGATCTTTTCGAGTTCCGGCATTGAGCTTTCGGTAGTCAATGCAAACACGCCACCCGGTGGTGGTGCGTTGAGGTATTAATTCTCCCTTAGCATTTTCAACCACGGTCATTCCTAATTTTTTTGGAACGACTTGAATTGGGCTCACCCATTTACTATCCGAAATGGGATAGATAATCCCAGCATCTAGCAATTTGATGATTTCCACTCTTACTACATCTTTCATGGTTGGGTTTAATCGCCTTTACATCTCACGCGAGGGCTTCACTTCTTCCTCAAGATGGATTTTATGAGTACAAATCAATGGACCTATACCTTTCAAATCTTATATAGTCCAACCAAAAGCACTTCTATGATTTCGCAACACATCCAACAATATACCCTCTTGCCCTTTTTCTAGACGGGAAGACACAACAACATGAAATGTATCATTCTCTCCTAGAAAGGCATATTTAACATGGGAGGGCAGTTTCTTCAACTCAAGACTAGGAAATCTATTTTCAGAGGGAATCATGGTTATCTCCCTCGGAGGATATTCTTCATACCTAGAAATCCATTCAACATCTCTTAGACTCTCTTCCTCTTGTAACCAAGTTTCCAACTCCTCCACCTCACACTCAAACTCAGTATAAGAACTCTTTTTCTCACCACTTTTCACTAAACACACTTCCAATGCATCTCCTCCTATAATTTTCTCAATGTTCTCATCCACCACTTCTTCAATAAGATCAACCTCAATAATCCCATCCTCATCACCCATTTGGTTAGCGACATTGAAAATATTGGTCTCGAGAGTCATGTTTCCAAAAGTGAGTTGCATTTGGCCATTCCGTGTATTAATCAAAGCATTAGCAGTAGCTAAGAATGGATGGCCCAAGATTATTGGAACATGATTTCTCGTATGGGGAACAGGCTCAGTGTCCCAAATGACAAAATCATCAGGAAAGTAAAACATGTCCACTTGAACTATCACGTCTTCTACAACCCCATGAGGCACTTTCACTGTTCGATCAGCTAACTGTAGAGTGATTTGGGTAGGTTTTAAATCACCTAATTCAAGCTGCTTATAGATGGGGTATGGAAGGATGTTTACACTCGCACCTAAATCAAGCAATGATTTTTCCACTCTTTTTTCTCCTATGACGCATGAAATTGTAGGTGCACCTGGATCCTTGAATTTTGGTGGAAGATCATTGAGAAGGATCGAGCTCACATTTTGTGCCAAGAAAACATTCTTCTTCACCTTAAGTCGTCGTTTCACAGTCAAAAGATCTTTGATAACCTTAGCATATGCTGGAATTTGTTGAATAGCATCAAGAAATGGCAAGTTCAATTTTACTTGCTTCAACACATCCAACACCTTGGTACGTGAAGCCCCTTTTGTGGGTGGCTCTAAGCGTTGAGGAAATGGAGCAGCAGTAGGCAACTTGACTTCAATTTTAGGTTCAACTTCCTCATCTTTCAATTCCTTTTCTAAAGGAGGTTCTGCAGACTCAGAAGTTTTAGATTCCTTAGAAATTTCGAGTTCAACTCCATCATCGTTCACCTTTGGAAGTTTTGGTGATAGATCAATTACGCGGCCACTACGAAGAGTAGTAACAGCTTGACATTGTTCTTGAAAATCCGATGATGTGGAGCCAATCGTGGGTTGACCTTGAAGAGGAGGTCTTTGGCCTTGGGCTGGAAGTTTACCCTTCTCTTGAGTATTCACCGCAGACTGCAACCTAAAGATGTTAGTATGAATTTCAGCGAACATTCGATCATATTTAGCATTGCTCTCTTTTTGAGATTGGATGAATTGATTGAAATTATCTTCAAGAGATCTCCTAGGTGGAGCTACATACGGACCAGGAGGTGGTACCTGCATAGGATTTGGCATTGGAGGAGCCACTTTCTGAAATTGAGGAGGTGGTGGTAGAGTCATATGTGGGTTAGGAACCATCCCACCTTGGGGTTGTCCATAATGGAACCCAGGATTCCTCCACAATTGATTATATGCATTCCCTTGCGGTGCATTATAATTTCCTCGAAAACCTCCTATTGCCCCAACCTGTTTAGTGTACATTGCCTTGTATGCAGGAATGGTAGGATATCTTTTGGTAGAATGACCCGCATTACAAATGGCACACACTTTCTCCTTTCCGGCTTGTACGGGTCCAGACACATCTCTTAATCGCACTTCAAGCATATCTCTGAAATTCTTCTCCAATTGGTCAAATTTTCGATCCAACAAAGTGTCCTTGTCCAAGTGATAAATACCGGACGCAGAAGGCAAGTTGGACACTTGTCGATTTCTATTATGACTATTGGGATCAGAAGTATCCCACGCTTGGGTAGTCTGTGCCACATATTTTAAATGAGCCTCAGCATCGCTCAAATTAACTCCAAAAAAGGTCTTTCACACATGGTTTGAACAAGTTGTTTAGATGCTAAAGTAAAGCCTTAATGGAAAAATGAAATCAGATGATGCTTTTCAAAACCATGATGTGGGCATGCACTAACTAACTCCTAAAATCTCTCCCAACATTTATCAAAAGCCTCATTCTCATTTTGACGAAAAGCTTGAATTTGGGCTTTAACAGAATTGGTTTTGTGTTGTGGAATTTTTTTTAATATAAACTTAGATTGCATATCTCTCCAGGATAACACATAATTTGAGGGTAGGGACCATAACCAATTTTTAGCTTTATCCTTTAATGAAAAAGGGAAGAGCTTCAACCGGATTACATCTTGTGGACCAGGGGTAACAGTTCACTCCGGAAATAACAAATCTTTCATGGGAAGATATGGTATCTCATCCTCTTCAGCACCAACACCGACACTACCATGATTCGACATATCGCTACCGAAAGGTTCATAATTCTCACTCCGGGTTTGACTCAATGAACGACTTGTGATGGAATTATTAGGCGAAGGAGGTGGAACCCAAAAAGGAAGAGACTCAGAATTTTCAGAACTTGCTTCGGCAATAGGATTTTCGTGAACTTGGGTGGGAGATGAATTCTGCATATAAGCACATAAAAGATGAGAATTTTTTTTTTTTGAAATCACTTGTAGATAAAAATAACTTTCTTGAAAGTTTAACAATTTCGAATCCCCGGCAACGGCACCAAAAACTTGACACGACTAAGAATTTGTCTCAAAAGTGCATTTTACTCTAGGCTCAAGTGCAAGCCTGTCGCTCAAGTAATAACCCGGTAAGTCGGGATCGTATCCACAGGGATCGAGATTGCCAAATAGTAACAAGAAAAAAATTATTAAATCTTGAAATGATTTCTTAAAAGAAACAAAAAGATGATTAATGATTGGGAAAATTTCTAGTGAAATAAAAATTTACTTAAGAAAAACAATCTGAAAATTGCAAAAAAAATTAGATTTGACAAATGGGAGAAAATAGGGTAGGGTACAATCCCTCAATCCTTAAAAAATTACCGTATAGAATACTAGAATTGTAAATTAAAATTATTGACTAGATCCGGTCTTTATAAATTCTAAGCATTACATATATGAGGGATCTAACCCGCATTATATGAAATCAAAGATAGATATAAAGCGGTGAATGACAAATTATACACGCAAAGCATTCTTAAACATCTCAAGTACCTAGGGCAAGAGCGATTAAAAGATTGACAATGTTTGTATAAGTTTCTTTCACGATTCAATCAATATTTTAATTTAACCTCTATTTTCAACGTAAATAATTTGCCTTGGATTGAGTTCATGTACCCCAACCCTTGGGAATTTAGCTACTCATGATTTGGTTCAAGAATAAATTCACATATGAAATTATGGATCTACTAGACATTGTAAATAATTTGCAAGTAGTAAAACTAGAGAATGGAAATATTTTACTTGAATTCAGCAACAAAAATGGAATTGGAATTCAGAATTTCTTACAAACTAGGGTTCATGAAAGAAATTGAAAACTTCTGAATTAGTCTCTCAAAAACTAACCCTAGAATTCCCTAGCTACTCCTAACCTATCCTAGCCTCTCCTAACCCGAGCTTCCTTCAAATAATGTAGGGCATGGGCTTTTATAGCACAAAGTCTCGAAATTGACAGCTCAAGTTGCTTGTGGCACAAGTTAGACCATCCAGCACGCCAAAAATTTGCATAATTAATGCCAGGATTTCTCATGACCGAACCGGTCCGGATTACCATCGGATCGGTCCGATATCCACCGGCTCCTCCATCATCCACCGGATTAAGTGATTCAATTACCTTGTTCGAGATATTAAAATCACCAAAAGAAGGGGCTAAATTCAGAAGAATTTATGCTTTGTCAAATACCTCTTTCACGGACAAATGATTGCATTTAGTGTATGCAATAAGCCATTAAACCCCTAGGTTACCCTAACAGGACGAGTGATGTCTCGTGAGTGTTTGCAGTGAATATACTCACAAAATTCAATTTTTGACTCGAAGAAAAATAAAAATAAATTAAAAATTATACAATTTAAATTCTCCAAAAATAGTCACCGTAAATTAATATTTAATAGTCTTAATTTGTAGTGTGTCTGTATGAAGCAAAAAAATTAAATCACTAACTTTCACCGATTGATCTTTACGTTACTTTTCAAAAATTCTCTTTGATTCAATTTCTCACGGATGCTCTCACAAACGAATCACTCGGAATATGACTATTTTCTCTCGGTGTGCATGATTTATAAGAGTAAATATAATGAAACACGAATTCATGCACATAAATTTTGAAGACAAACTTTATTCAGGTGAAAAGATCTCATCATCGAAATACGGTTGTTGGTAAATGGAAAACATCGCCTCTTATTCACCCTAATTAATCTCTCTTATTATCTTTTCGTGTCTTAGGCTCTTAACGTGATAATTAATTTTGTTATTCGGACTCGGTTTGGACTTTTTCGGGTTATAAGGTGTATTGGGTAAAATGTGGGAATGGCTTTGAAATTCGGAATTGAATTTTTTTCTTAGAATGTCTGTTAGTGCCTTTTCGGGCTTTTGCTCATTTTCTCTTCTTTTTTTACTTTTTTCTATATTTTTTTCTTTCCATTATCTTTTTTTTTCTTGCCATTTTTGTTGAGCATTATTATATTTTTCTTGCCCCTTTTTTGTGCACCATTTGGACTTAATTGATGAATTTTGTGATTTTCAAAACTCCGGGCTTCATAGGTTTTATTCGGGTTAATTAAACGAATTGCGAATTTTATTCGGCTCAATTGGTCCTGCAAAAAGGGATAATTTTTATTACTTTTTATGGCTAATATTTTCGGTTAAACAAATGATATCATAAGTTCATTTATCCGAATTACTCATTATTTTACCATATACATCTCGAAAATATTTTTAATTTAGAGATATTTTTAACGCATTTTTCAAGGCAAGATTTCACTCCTTTCTTGTAACCGATCAAAACGATGGAGTAGAGGTCTTTAACCACTTTTTTAAACGCTAAAATGAACGTTGAGTTAACCACTAACTAGGATTTATTTAATTACTCGCAAAAGATGATAGGCTCGAAATATCATCGGGTTAATTAATCTCCACACTTATTCCCAAAGTCGTCAATTTTCTCTAAATTTTCATCTTTGGTCAATTTCGGTTAATGCATTTGATTTTTACAATTTGAGAGTTCAAACAAAATTTTTGTGATATTTTCTGAAAAATTTAAATTTGAATTTTTATTAATTTTGTAGGAAATTGTTTTGAGTGTTTTTCGAATTTTTCATTTTTTCAATTTTTTTTTGGCGTTTTAAAAGTTTGTGTAGTTTCAGAAATACGCATTTGTCCCCCCCCCCCTAACATAGACTTTTGAATTGTCCTCAATTGAAAGGACCAAAATCTAAATAAGAAAAGATAATAAGTGTGATAAGGAAAATAAACAAATATTCAAAATGTAAGATTTTTCATTAAAACCACCAAATACATACAAGGAGGAAAGATATAGCATTACATAGTTCTTTCACAAAATCAACACATGTAATATAAAGAACCACACAAAAGAAACCAACAACGAGATTGCTACTGTGGTGGTGGGTGGAAAGGCTGGATGCGCTCGAGTTATAGGGATCGTAAAAATATGTCGGGCGTGAGACATTTGTCCCGACTTACAAGTGGTACATTTCAGCTTAGAGCCCAACCATCATACTTATGTTGCGGTGATAAGATTGTTGGTCTACCCGATATTCATTCACGAGCCTTTCAAAATGCGCCTTTAGTGCATCGATGTGGCGAGTAATTCAATCCCCCTTCGGCTCATAATCGGAGTCCCCTTCATCATCGTATTCCTCCTCTTCGGGAATGGTAAGGGTAAAACAACCCCTTTCTATCTCATCTTTCGTTAGATAATGGCGACGGAGAACGGGATGCGAATGTTGTTGATGAACGTCTCATGGATAGTGTTGGATTGGAGAACGAGGGTCACGTAGAAATAACACACGTCCTCCTCATAGACCCGATTATTTATCGGGGTTAAAAAAGTGCATCCCCCTCTGCGGTGGAAGAGGGCAGTGACTTCCCATGGTAACTCTTCCTAAATGACCGATGCTCAATGTGGATAGTGAGGGATGCCCATAAGTACTCATGGAACCAATTGCGTTCTTATTTGGAGTGTAATTCATGGTCGGCGTCCTCATAGAGGATGGTGGTGGAGTCGTACTTTCGGGGTTGGAGGTGGCGGGGGAGCCATGGTGGAGGAAGGATTTGGAGAATTAAGAATTTTAGAGGAGATGTAATAATAGGTTAGGTGCGAAGGAGGGGGGGTGGTAAGTGATGTATTTATAGGTGGGGAGGGGTGAAATTTGGGGGGAATAGGAGGGATGGTGGTGGGAAAGGGTGGAGGAAAGCATTTGGGTTGAAAAATGGTTTGGGAGGAAGTATGGGAGGGGTAAATTTCATAGGGAGGGAAAGGTGAAAGATAAGGGATAATGAATTTAGAAAAGGGGGTGAATACTGATCAGGTGCTTCTAACCTCTTTGGGGGTGCAGGTTTAAGCATAATCTGGCGTGGTTTAAGCATAATCTAGCATGGGTAAAAACCGTGCCAAAATTTGGCATGGTTTAAAGCCGTGCCGAATATGGGTAAGTTTCATTAAAAAAACAACACCCCAAAATTTCAAGCGAGGACAAAAATTTCAAGAGGGACCAAATCATTCTAACCTAAGTCTCTCTCTCTCTCTCTCTCACTCTCTCTCTACATGCTACCCGGCCTCCTCCACAATCCACACTACCCCCGATTCATCATCACTGCCTCCCTACGCCTCCAAGAGTCCACACTCTCCAGCTCCTCCATCACCCATGATCTGTCATCATCCACAGACTTCCATCCATAAACCTCCATCCACGAACTGCTATCATCTACCATCTGCACGAGCGAAGAAATTAAACAAAATAGGTATTTCAATATCTTGTATTTCAATTACTGGTGCTTTGATTTCATAATTGAACTTAATAGAAGGATGACCTGCTCTTCTCCTAGAACTGAGAAAGGACACATTTTGGATTAACATTAGGTTGGTTTTTAGAATGTTCAATTTACGTTTGACATTTATGATATAATGCTTTTACCCTAAAATACTCTATTTGTGAAATTGTCTAATGTAGAAGATGTTTTGAAATATATATGGTTTTTATGATCATATTGGACTTTGGATCTGTAACTGTATGGTTGTACTTATTTTTTGGATCTGCAATTGAGTTCTTTGTATACTTTCTGAAAGAAAGACATGTGACATATTTTCATGTGCATTATATATTTTTTTTTTGTAATTAGACTGTGAGTAATGGATTCTTATTTGGAGACCATAATTTTCTCATCTAAAGTTTCATAGTTTTAGATGTTTGATAAGTACCAGGATGTAATGTGTAAGTCTCACATTCACATCTCAAGTTCTTTTCTATAAGAAAAGGTACTCAGTTGGCCCGATAATCCGACTTGTCAATTTCATACCATAAACTAATAGAGTTAGTTCGTTACATACGACTTAGTTTGAAGACACCCCAAAAAAGAAGCCAAAGTTTAATTACTCTCTTGTATATGCAATTGCACGCCAGTTTTTACACATCACCAGAGAAAGGCAAACTGAGTACACATATTTCGTGTCTAGTGTAAATGTGGTGGTTATTCATGATAAATGGGGAGCCTATACTAAAAAGTTCCAAAAATTTCAGATATTTATCTTGACTATATGCTATAGTAAGTGTGTCGATCGGTTTTTGTTCTTCAATCTAAATTAAAAACTATTGTCTCTTCAAAACTATCAACTAACAATAAGTAAGAGATTTTCTCCATTTTTAGCATGCATATACCCAAAATTCTCACTATTCTAGCCCAATTATAGCATTTGTTAATCATTTAGGACTATTTTTTGGGTGTGATTTCTTACATTAATGATATGAAAGGTTGAGATAATTTCTAATGATGGATCATAATATCCATCATAAATTTCACTACACTAAAAACAACATTTTGGCACACCCTGATATTAAAATTCTGGCACAGTTTAAAATTGTGCCAGATTTTGGCACGGTTTAATAGAAATTTGGCACACTTTAAAACAGTGCCGAAATTTGGCACTATTTTAAAGTGTGCCAAAATTGATTACACTTACTAAAATATATAATACCCCCCAAAAAACATTACACTCATCTCTCTCTCTCTCTTGTTCCCGCTCACGAGTTCCCACCCCACTCACTCCCTCTTCACTAGGGCTCAGTTTCTCTCTCTCGCATCTTGGTCGGAGTTCACTCCCTCTTCGCTAGGGCTGCAGGCGGTCGGTGTCCATTCTCTCTCTAGGTCGGCGGCAGACGGTCCATTCTCTATCTAGGTTGGCATCCATTCTCTCTCTAGGTTGCTTCTAAGTCGCTGGTAGTAATATCTACGGCCGACGCTCTCTCTCTCCGACCCACTCTCTCTTTCTCTGGTCACTGCATTGTTCTCTCACTCCACTCATCCCAATCAGGTAATTGTTTAGAGCATTGTATTTTTTTTAAACTAAGTTAGGTATAAGATTTGATCCTACAGTTTATGATATGCGTGATTTGATTCGTATTTGCTTTTTAGGGTTATATATATACATTTTTAAATATTTATTGTTTTTTAATGTGTGAGTTTTTGGTGCAAATTGAATGTTGATAATTAACAAAAATAAATCATTGATTTTAGATGGACCTTGGAATCTTTTAGTGGTAAATTGTGTTTTTATGTTCTTACCCTTTTAATTAAAATGCATATTTGATCTGATTCGTACATGTTACAGAGTTTTAAGGAAATTTAAGTGCTAAATATTCAATAATAATGTAAAAATAACAAATTGAAAAGTAGACACCCCACTAATTAAATAAATAAATAAGATTATGTGTTGAAAATTTAAGAAAATACAAAAAAAAAAACTATTTAAATAGTAAGTAGACATTAATACTAAAAATTCAATAATGATGTTACACATGTAGAAAAACCTTAGACCTGATCAAGAGATCTCACTATGATTGTGGTGAGAACTCTTGAATTGTCCCATTTTTGAACTGTTTGGAAATGCAAATGTTTGTATTGTACATAATGTTTATGCATGTCCTATTTTGAAAAATTTGCTGGCATCTCTTTATGTTGTTTGGGTGCATACTAGATTGATGTAGTGTTTTGTGTTTTCTTGGTTGAAAAACTTAAGTAACACATGAACACTCCCAATATAAGTTGTGTACATGAAGAACTGTTGGGAGATGCTGACGAAATTTTCTAGATTAGGACATGGAATGAGACATTATGACCAATACAAAATATGCATTTTCGAATGGGATATGACCCTTACCCTATAGAGGAGATGGAGGAAATATAGGAGCTAAATTATATACATATTTACACTTGAATAAACTTCAATATATTTACAGTAAGCGTGTATAATATAATGTGTGTTCTTTAAACTTATCAGGATGTCGTCGGGAATCAACAAAGAGTGGATAAATGAGAAAAATATCGAGACCGATACATATAGAGATGGGGTGTTACAATTTCTACATTATGTGCGTTGTAATAGTTCGAATGCTAAACATTCATGTCCCTGTAGACGTTGTCGAAATGGGAAAGGACATGTTGTTATAGCTGACATATTCATTCATTTAATGACATAGGGTATGGACATGAACTATACCTTATTGCATTTTCATGGTGAGACATTAGTTGTTGATCAAGTCCAACCACCACCATAATCTGTGACACCGACAGAACACGCTGATGTGCACAATATTCCAATTTTGAATGATCTTGTGAATGATGGTTATGAGATGCTTATGGGTGAAGCAGAACCTAGTGAACCTAATTGTGTAAGCAGTGATGAAGCCCCCCAACTTCTAAGGTTCCCAATGATTCGCACACACATAAATACAAAGGGAAGAAGTATGATCATTTACATCAACTCACACAGGAGCCATTGCACCCAGTTACTGGTTCTTCGCGTCATACCACAATGTATGCTCTTATAAAGTTGAATGATTTGAAACACAATTCAATTTATCGGATGGTGATACAGGTTGAATTGTTATATTGTTAAATGAACTACTTCCTGAAGAGAACAACTTAACAACTACAGAAATGAAAAACATCGTTAGAGATCTCGGTATGGATTATGTTATTATGACGTATGCATTAGCAACTGTATGATATTTTCAAAGAGCATGAGAAATATACGAGATGTATAAAATTTGGTTCTTTACGCTACAAGTTTACTTGTCTAGACGAGGACGGGGTAGAAATTCAGAATATTAATGGAAAAAAAAGTACTCTAGGGTTCCTAAGAAGGTAATGCGATAATTCCCTCTAATACCTAGGCTAAAATGACTTTATACCATAAAATGGATCGCAAATAAATTGACTTGGCATGCTCGTGCAAGCTCTTGTATGGAGTAATTGCATCATCCCTGGGATTCAGCAGAATGGGTAAATTTAAACATTATGTGGAGAGATTTTGCAAAAGATCCGCGGAATATTCGACTTGTAATAACAACTGATGGTTTCAGCCCGAATAACATGTTTGGCCATAAGTATAGTTGTTGGCCAGTGATAATTCAACCTCTCAACCCTCCCCCATCAATGTGTATGAATAGTGAGTTTTCAACGTTGTCTGTATTGATTCCCGGACCAAAGTCACCATCAGGTAATATTGATGTCTTCCTCCAACCGTTGGTCGATGAGTTAAAGATCTTATGGTGTGGAGTTGAGGCTTAGGATGCATACAAAAATGAGAAATTTCAGTTAAAAGCCATATTGATGTGGGGTATACATGATTTTCTAGCTTATGCGATGTTAGCAGGTTGTTCAACTTAAGATTACAATGGGTACCCTATTTGTTTGACAAATACACCTTCTGAATATCTTCCTAAGTCAACGAAACTTTATTACCAACGATCTCGTATGTTCCTTTCTAAAGACCATCCTTACAGGTTTGACACATCAAAGCAAATATTTACTGATAAAATAGAGGATTCTATGGCTGCAAGAAAGTTAACAAGTGTAGAAGTTGAGCAGATAGTGTCACTTATTGCTCGAGAAGGTGTTCAAAGAGAGGGAGAGGGAGACAAAAAGGGAAAGTCAAAGGGAAAGAGAAAGGGGAAGGGTAAGGGGAAGGGGAAGGGGAAAGGGAAAGGGAAGGGGAAGGGTAAGGAGAAGGAGGATGTCGTAATGGAAGACGATGATTATCCAAGTGAGGGTGACGATGAGAATCTAACAGGTACCGAGGGTTTTTCAAGGAGGTCAATTTTCTTTGACTTAGGGTACTGGAAGGATCATGATATTAGACATAATTTAGATATTATGCATGTTGAAAAGAATGTCACAGATACTCTTTTAGGTACAATAATCTCGGTGAAAGGTTCATCAAATAAAGATACGGTCAAAGCCCGTGAAGACTTGAAAGTTCATTTGAATTTTAAAAGGAAATTATGGATGAAAGATGCTGAAGGCAGTAACAAAAGTCTTATGCCAAAGGCACCTTTTGCATTAGGAAAGTAAGAGAAAGAAGAATTTTTTCGTACACTAAAAACATTAAAGGTACTGATTGGATTTTCATCAAATTTTAGCAACAAAGTTAACATCGATCCACCTGGATTTACCAATCTCAACTCCCACGATTATCACGTCATTATGCAATGGTTGCTTCCTGCATTTCTTATGCATTCATTTTTGGATAATAAGACTTTGTTTAAATCTATACAGCGGATAAGCGTATTCTTTAAGGTGTTGGGTGCCAAATTGATATTTAGGGAACATCTTTTGAAGCCATAAAAACGCATTGGTAGAGGCACTTTGTGTCTTTGAAATTTATTTTCCACCTGACTTTTTTACGGTGATGATCCACCTCATGCACCATTTAGCCGATGAAGCTTTAAGAGCTGGGCCACCAAGATATCGGGCGATGTGGTTGTTTGAGAGAGAAATGGGAAGATATAAAAAGAGGTCACGAAATAAGAGGTACATAGAAGGGAGCATTGCTAACGCATATTTATTACATGCAGCTTATTTATATGCCATGGAGTACATATCGAAAAGAGGTGAAGGAACTCATAAGAGGAATCTTGAGGATTTTCTTGATGATGAGTTTGATGACTCGGAATGCCAACGACCATTGGGTAAAAGTAAAGAATTGATCTTAAATAATGTACAATATGAGCAAGTGCGAAGATAGGTTTTATCTCAATGCAACGGTGTTGATGAATGGAGAAGGTACACACTTAGTTCTATGTTAATTCATATTAATTTATTGTAATGTGATATTTATTAATTTTGAAACTAGTTTCTTGTAGAAAATTTGTGGTAACTAAGACTCAATCGAGGCATAGAATTGATGATTTCATCCCTTGGCTAAGGAACGAGGCAAGTATTTATTTATACATGTACTTTTTTATCAACTATAATAATTTTAAATGAAACTTTAAAAAATTATCAATTCCTTACAGGACTTAAGATTTAATGATACGGGAATTTTCCCATATGCTGATGGTCCGCTCGATAGAGTTACCAGTTATGAGAAATTTCAATGCAATGGGTACACTTTTTGTAGTTCTGGACATGAAGAGAATCATAACTTTCAGAGTAGTGGTGTATCCACTAAGGCCTTTAATAAGAAGGGGATTATGACAACCTTTTATGGAGTTATTAGACAAATACTCGATCACAATTACGTTGAGTTCACACATACTGTCTTTTATTGTGATTGGGTGGATGTTGATGTTAAGAATGCTTGTAAAGTTGAACCCACCTCAAAATTGGTGATGGTGAATCTTAGTAAGCTCGTGAGTAAAAATACCATTCACGATGATCCGTTCATCCTTGCATCTCAAGCCAGTCAAGTATTTTATTATTAAGATGTAAAGCTGAAAGGGTGGTCAGTTGTTTTACACTCTCCCAAGAGAGTGACGAAAGAAATAGATGCGATTGATATTAACCGTATGATGTATGACTCCATTCTTGAGGAAAATGATAAATTTTTGAAGCTTTTGGACACAGGATTTCTAGTGAAATGATTTAGTTCTGAGCTTGTTTTTGAATATGCAATATTCTATTTATTGCTGTTGTTGTTGTAAACATTTAATAGTTTAATGTTGTTTGAACATTTAATACAGGTATGGTTGTTTGAACTTGTAATTCTATATTTACTGATGTTTGAGCATGTAATATACTGGTGTCTATTTGAACATGTAATCTTCTATATATTTCTATTTGAATATGAAATATTCTTGTAAATGTTTATTCTGATTATTTTTGTGTCCAATAGTCACTTTTTTCTAGATAAATTTCTCGTATGGGTGATACTTTGCAACCATCAATAAATGGGGAGACACCTATATCAACCTCACGTTCTAAGGTTTCTTCGGCTGCTTCAAGAGTAAGTGATGACTCTTTCACTAAGAAGTTAAAATTTAATGAGCACGACCTTCCAGTTAGTGAAGACTCATATACACTTTAAGCCATGTTGGGAGACTTAGCAAGGACACATGTTCCCATTTCTTATACGAGTTGGAAACAAGTGGATGTGCGATATAAGAACTCAATTTGGTCATCATTAATGGTATACTATTCTTTTATATTCCAAAGAATGTAAATTCAATTATGTGATGTTTTAATTTTATTTCTTCATATATTGTAGAAAGAGTTACCAGATGTGCATAAAAGTCAGAAGAATTTTTTTTTGAAAAAAGCGAATGATGCTTGAAAAAAGTTCAAGTCAAAGCTAAGGGTTAATTTGAAGGATGGTGATGTTGGAAAGTAGAAGGAGAAAGTGCCAAAAAATTTCAAATCTAAGGACTGGGAGGTGACTTGCAATAATGAAGCTTAAGAGGTTCAAAAAACTTTGCTAAGAAAGAACAAAGAGACTAAACAAAATTGTGTGAGAAAGACAGCTCATAATACATGTCGTCATGGTTATGCTCGAGCTTTAGAGAATTGGAGAAAGGAGCATGGGCGTGCACCCACTCGTGCTGAATTGCGGTTGGTAACTCATATAATCAAAGGAGGTGGTTATGCCCCTCATTATAAAATATTTGTGGTAATTTAAATTTTGTAATGTTCGTTTTGTCTAAAAAAAGTATTGTATCATCAAACCTAATGTTAATATATTTGTGTACATGACCAAATTCAAATGCTTCTGGATGTATACAAAGTGAGTGGTCAGGAGGAGACCTTGGATGTCGGGCCTATTTTTGAGGTTATCGAAAAGGATACGCGAGGACGTGTTCATTGTGTTGGGTCCATAATTTCGAGAACCGCTATATTAGAGTCTAAATTTGCTAGAGAAATGCTTGAGGAGGTGAAAGAGGACACCAAAAATTGGAAGGATCATGTTAATCACATTAGGAGTGACATAGAGGGGATAAAATCCTCATTATATGAATTCATTACTGACTTCAAAACCGGGAAATTTTCAGGTGTTGGACACAACGTTCAAGAGTTACCTACTATAGGCACTGGAACTCCTTCGTGTTCTCGTTCCTCCCCTTCATTCGAGGTTCAAAATTTCACATCTCTAATTGAATGAAAAATACTATCCCACACATGTGAACTTGGTTTTTATGGGAGGAAAATGCAACCAGGAGCCGTCTCGACCGTTCACTTCCATACGTTGAGAAAGAATGAAGTGCGAGTTTTACTCGATGACATCAAAGTGCCCGAGTATCCATTTTGGGGTGGAAAACAAGATCATTGCGAGAACTTGAAAGATGTTGGTAAAAATGGAATTATGCATTGGCTCGACGACCTTTGTCCTCCCATTAGTGACACCGACGAATGACCTTTGTCCTCCCATTGGTGACACCAGTGACCTACACCACCTTGCTTCGAAGTACTTCCCTCAAAGGTGCAAATCTGCAAAATCTCTACTTATATTCCTAATTTATGCTTCTATATTCCTGCTCCACCACCTATAGCATGAAGAGATTATTAAGTTATCATTATGCAATCAACTACTGAATTGAGTTATCGTTATGTAATCAACTATTGAATTGAGTTATCGTTATGCAATCAACTATTGAATTGAGTTATCGTTATGCAATCAGCTATTGAATTGAGTTATCGTTACGTAATCAACTATTGAATTGAGTTATCGTTATGAAAAAAAGGAACTAAACCAGTTATTTATTTATCATTATTGAGCGGGAAGCGCGGGAAAGCTGTTATATATAACAATTGTTATATATAACAACTTTGTTATATATAACACCTGTTATATATAACAGAGTTATTATAAGTAACACCTGTTATATATAACATCCGTTATATATAACAATCGTTATATATAACATAGGTGTTATATATAACAACTATTATATATAACAACTATTATATATAACTTTGTAAGAGGCACGAACACCACACACAGTTCCAATGTAACTCGTGCAAACTGATAACGTAGTCCCGGGTCTCTCGGTTTGAGAATATGACGATAATTTCAAAATACGTAGATTAGGCTTGAAAACAAGCCATTCGAGGGTAAAAACCCAAACCTGCCTTTATACGACCCCGTAAGATGCACGGACACCTCGCACGGGACCAATGTAACTCGTGCGAACTGACCGCGTAATCCCGGGTCTCCCGGTTTGAGAATATGATGATAATTTCAAAATACATAGATTAGGCTTGAAAACAAGCCCTTCGAGGGTGAAAACCTAAACCAGCCCCCATACGGCTCCATAAGAGGCACGAACACCTCGCATGGGACCAATGTAACTCGTGATAACTGACCGCGTAGTCCCGGGTCTACCAGTTTGAGAATATGACAATAATTTGAAAATACATAGATTAGGCTTGAAAACAAGCCGTTCGAGGGTGAAAACCCAAACCAACCCTCCATACGGCCCCGTAAGAGGCACGGACACCTCGCACGGGACCAATGTAACTCGTGCGAACTGATTGTGTAATCCCAGGTCTCCCAGTTTGAGAATGTGACGATAATTTCAAAATACGTAGATTAGGGTTGAAAACAAGCCGTTCGAGGTTGAAAATCTAAACCAGCGCCCATACGGCCCCATAAGAGGCATGCGCACCTCGCACAGGACCCATGTAACTCGTGTGAACTAACCACGTAGTCCCGGGTCTCCCGATTTGAGAATATGATGATAATTTGAAAATACATAGATTAAGCTTGAAAACAAGCCGTTCGAGGGTGAAAACCCAAACCAGCCCCCATACGGCCCCGTAAGAGGCCCGAACACCTCTCACGGGACCAATGTAACTCGTGCGAACTGACCGTGTAGTCCTGGATCTCCCTTTTTAAGAATATGATGATAATTTCAAAATACGTAGATTAGGCTTGAAAACAAGCCGTTCGAGGGTGAAAACCCAAACGAGCCCCGTAAGAGGCACAAACACCTCACACGGGACCAATGTAACTTGTGGGAACTAACCGCGTAGTCTCGGGTCTTCCGGTTTGAGAATATGTTCATAATTTCAAAATACATAGATTAGGCTTGAAAATATGCCGTTCGAGGGTGAAAACCCAAATCAGCCCCCATATGACCCCGTACACCTCGCACGGGACCAATGTAACTCGTGCGAACTGACCTCATAGTACCGGGTCTCTCGATTTGAGAATATGATGATAATTTCAAAATACGCAGATTAGGCTTGAAATAAATCCATTAGAGGGTGAAAACCCAAACCAGCTCTCCATACGGCCCCGTAAGAGGCACGAACACCTCACATGGGACCAATGTAACTCATGCGAAATGATTGCGTAGTCCCAGGTCTCCCAATTTGAGAATATGATTATAATTTTAAAATACGTAGATTAGGCTTGAAAACAAGCCTTTCGAGGGTGAAAACCCAAACCAGCCCCTATACGACCCTATAAGAGGCACAAACACCTCGAAGGGGACCAATGTACTCGTGCGAACTGACCGCACAGTCTCGGGGCTTCCGGTTTGAGAATATGATGACAATTTCAAAATACGTAGATTAGGCTTCAAAACCAGCCGTTCGAGGGTGAAAACCCAAACCAGCCCCCATACGGCCCCTTAAGAGGCACAAACACCTCTCACGGGACCAATGTAACTCGTGCGAACTGATCGTGTAGTCCTGGATCTCCCGTTTTGAGAATATGATGATAATTTCAAAATACATGGATTAGGCATGAAAACAAGCCATTCGAGGGTGTAAACCCAAACCAGCCCCCGTACAGCCCCATAAGAGGCACGAACACCTCGCATGGGACCAATGTAACTCGTGCGAACTTACCGCGTAGTCCTTGGTCTCCCGATATGAAAATATGACGATAATTTCAAAATACATTGATTACACTTGAAAACAAGTCGTTCGAGGGTGAAAACCCAAACTAGCCCCCATACGGTCCCGTATGAGGCACGAACACCTCGCATGGGACCAATGTAACTCGTGTGAACTGATCAGGGAGTCATAACTTACGTAAGATTTTCAATTTTAGAATATAATAATAATTGTAACTCCTATATGTAAGTTTTTTAGCTTGAGTAAGGTTTTTTTTTTTTTTTTGGTAAATTACATAGTTACTAATATCTTCTCTTTTTTGTATCCTATTTTTTTTGCAGGATAACATTTTATCGTTGGCATTTATTCACGTGGAACACACAGAGAACTCAATGGTTTACAACAAGGGGTTTATTCACGATTCTATTTTTTTGTGTTATGGCCGTGTAGGCTTTTGTAGTTTCATTGTCAACTTTTTTGGCCGTACGGGATTTTGTAAGTTAATTATTATATTTTGTGGTCGTGCGGGCTTTATGTTAGGCAGGTTTTATATTAGCAGGTTTATGAATGTCCAGAAAATAGAGAAAACTCCGCCCAATTTTTTTTGGTCTGTGAACTATTAAAGACTTGTAATATTTTGAAGTTTGTATGTACATTAGTCTATTAACAATGTGTAATATTTTCAATTTGTGAATTTTCATGCTTTCAAAGAATTATTTTTTTTCTTTTTATAAAATATTTGGCACAGTTCAAAACCATGCCAAAAGTGTATCATATTTTTTAGATAGTTATGGATGTAGGACAACAAGATGTGGAGCTTCTTTCTAGGTAACAAAGTTTATCCCCTTGATAATAAGTCTCTTTATGTACTAGGTAACGTGTATTGAACTCACACAACAAGAGGTGGCGCTTTATTCTTTAATGACACACATTTCTACATTATCTGCTCCAGCCGCACTTACACCTTTCAATAGTAAGTTTTGTTTCCCTTTATTTGACATACATATATATAGAATTTATTGATGATTAATCTAGTAAGCTCTCATGAGGGAAAATAAATAATTATTCTAACATTGCGCTGTAAATTTCCGGAGGATCAAATTCTTTGGACATGTAGTTATAACATTATATACGCAAAAGCAGTAGTAAAATATGTGGGTGCATCCAATTCTAAAACAAGCCATTATTTTAATTGAATCTTCAACTGATTTAAATTCTTTGCTTGTTCAGCTTAGTTGTCCGTGATTTGTCCAATTTAGTGAAGACAGAGGATGTCATCACCTCAGAACATTTTGTGACCCTTCTTACAGGTGTATCAAACTATTTGCAGAAGGATTGGTTGTTAAGTTATGAGACACTCACCACCTATGTTGTAAAAAATCTTTTCTCATGTGAAATGTTAATTTTACTCTTAATGGTCCTCACTATATTATCTCATGTGGTGCATGACATTTTGATTACCACACAACAAATCGATGGTTAAAATTCACAGATGATAGAGATTTGTCATCTCTTGGTCTTGTATTAAGTAACTAACAAAACTCAATGTATCTCATCGTCATCTTCTTCACCGCAGAACGACTTTTGGTTTAGTGAATTCTCTTTTTTTATTTAACTAATGTTTCAGGTCCCCAGATCCTATAAGAAGATACATGAGGACAATGAATATGATCTTTATACTGTGACATTATTCAATCGCGACGTTGATAATTTCATAACTAAGGCACAAAAAAGAAGGTTTCAAGTGAGTTCATCTAAAGGATCATGTCTCCTTTATTATATTGTAATATATCTTGAATACCACCATTGTAGCCCCGATATAAGAAAATAAATTCATTTAAGAGGAGAACCCCGTTCTTGAATGTCACATAAAGGTTTCAAATCTATGAGTTACATAAGCCCCAAAATTCATGTTTTTAATACTTAGGACTAAAAACATGTCGTTAAAGGGCGAAAACCTAAACTAACCACCAAACGACCCTGAAAGAGGTACCAACGCTTAACACGGGACCAATATAACTCATAGGAACTGGTCGAGTAGCCACGAGACTCCTAGTTTGAGAATATGATGATAATTTGCAAATTTAACACTTAGGTTTAAAAACATATCATTAAAGGGAAAAACCCCAAGACATTCACCTAACAACCTTGTAAAAGGTGTAAAAATCTTGCACCAGACTAATGCAACTCGCTGGAACTAACCATGTAGTCACGAGACTCCCGATTTTTGAATATGACAAAAATTTGTAAATCTCACGACTTAATCTTAAAAATGCCGTTAGAGGGCAAAAATCTTAAATAACTCTCAAACGGACCCGTAGGAGGCACAAACACCTCGCACATAACCAATATAACTCGTAGGAACTGACCGCGTAGTCACAGGACTCCCGATTTGAGAATATGGCGGTAATTTGAAAATATCTAGATTTGGATTAAAAGCATGCTGTTAAAGGGTGAAAACAAAAACCAACCCCCAAGGGGTTCCGTAAGAGCCATGAACACCTTGCACGGAACCGGTGTAACTCGTAGAACTGAACGTTTATTCATGAGACTCCCGATTTCAGAATATGATGATAATTTGAAAATATTTAGACTTTCTTAAAAACACGTCGTTAAAGGGTGAGAATCCAAACCAGCCCCCAAACGACCCCGTAAGAGGCATGTACACCTCACACGGGATCAATGTAACTCAAAGCAACTGACAGCTTAGTCACGGATCTCCCGATTTGAGAATATGAAGATAATTTAAAAATAGCTAGATTTGGCTTAAAAATAAGCCGTTGGAGGGTGAGAACTCTAACTAGCCACCAAATAGCCTCACAAGAGGCATAAACACCTCGCATGGGACCAATGTAACTCGTACGAACTAACCGCGTAGTCAAGGGTCTTCTGGTTTGAGAATATGACGATAATTTAAAAATATTTAGATTAGGCTTAAAAACAAGCCGTTAAAGGGTGAAAATAAAAACCAGCTCCCAAATGGTCCCGTAAAAGGTATCAACACCTCGTACGGGACTACTGCAACTCGTAGGAACTGATCACGTAGTTGCAGGACTCTCAATTTGCGAATATGATGAAAATTTGAAAATATCTAGGTTAGTCTTAAAAATAAGTTGTTAAAGGGTGAAAACCCAAACCAGCCCCCAAACGGCCCCGTAAGAGGCATGAACACCTCGTACGGGACTAATGCAACTCATAGGAACTGATCGCGTAGTCACGGGACTCCCGATTTGAGAGTATGATAAAATTTTGACAATATCTAGATTAGACTTAAAAACAAGCCATTAAAGGGTGAAAACCCAAAATAGCCCCCAAACGACCCCCTAAGAGGCATGAACACCTTGCAGGGGACCAGTGCAACTTGTAGGAACTGATCTCGTAGACACGGGACTCCCGTTTTGAGAATATGATGAAAATTTGAAAATATATAGACTATGTTTAAAAAAAATCCTTTAAAGGGTGAAAACCCAAACTAGTTCCCAAACGGTCCCGTAAGAGGTATAAACACCTCGTACGGGACCAATGTAACGACTCATAGGAACTGACCGCATAGTCATGGACTCCTGATTTGATAGATTAGGCTTAAAATAAGCCGTTAAAGGGTGAAAACCCAAATCATCCCCCAAACGGCCTCGAAAAAGGCATGAAAACCTCACACGAGACCATTATAACATGTAGAAACTGACTGCACAGTAACGAGTCTCTCGACGATAATTTGAAAATATCTAGATTAGGCTTAAAAATAAGCAATTAAAGGGTGAAAACCCAAACCAGCCCCAAACGGCCCCGTAAGATACTTGAACACCTCGTACGAGACTAATGTAACTCGTAAGAACTGATCGAGTAGTCACAGGACTCCCAATTTGCGAATATAATGACAATTTGAAAATATCTACGTAGGCTTAAAAAATCCAAACCAGCCGACAAACGGCCCCGTAAGAGGCATGGAGACCTCCTATGGGATCAATGTAACTCGTAGAACTGATTGCATATTTTCTTCCGGTTGGAGAATATGACGAAAATTTAAAAATGTCCAGACTATGCTTAAAAACAAGCCGTTAAAGGGTGATAACTAAAACTAGCACCCAAACGGCCCTATAAGAGGCATGAACACCTCGCACGGGACCAATGTAACTCGTAGGAACCGACCACATAGTCATGGGACTCTTGGTTCGAGAATATGATGATAATTTAAAAATATCTAGATTAGGCTTATAAACAAGCAATTAAAAGGTCAAAACCCAAACCAGTCCCCAAATGGCCCAGTAAGATGTATGAACACCTCGTACGGGAGTAATGTAACTCGTAGGAACTGATCGCGTAGTCACAGGACTCCCGGTTTGCGAATATGATGACAATTTGAAAATATCTAAATTAAGCTTAAAAACAAGCCTTTATAGGGTGAAAACCCAAACCAGCCCCTAAATGGCCCCGTGAGAGGCATGAACACCTCATACGGGACCAATGTAACTCGTAGGAACTGATCGCATAGTCACGGGACTCCAGATTTGAGAATATGATAAAAAATTGAAAATATCTAGACTATGTTTGAAAATAAGCCGTTAAAGGGTGAAAACCCTAACCAGCTCTCAAACGGCCCCGTAAGAGGTATGAACATCTCGTACAGGGCCAATGTAACTCTTAGGAACTGATCGCATAGTCATATGACTCTTGGTTTGATAATATAACATAAATTGATAATATCAAGATTACGCTTAAAAATAAGTCGTTAAATTGTGAAAACGCAAAACAGCCTCGAAACGGCCCCGTAAGAGGCATGAACACCTCACACGGGACTAATGTAATTCATATGAACTGACCACATAGTCACGAGTCTCTCGATTTGAGAATAAGATGATAATTTGAAAATATCTTGATTAGGCTTAAAAATAAGTCATTAAAGGGTTGTGCAGGCTTTAGTAGTTTTATTATCAAATTTTATGACCGTGCGGGCTTCAGAAATTTTCTTATTATATTGTATGGCCGTGCGGGATTTATATTGACAGATTTTGTATTAGCAGGTTCTGGAATGTCTAGAAAATAAAGGAAATGCTGCCCATTTTTTTTTATCTGGGAACTATTAATACTTGTAATATTTTGAAGTTTGTATGTACATTAGTTTATCAATAACGTGCGAGATTCGAAATTTGTGAATTTTCTTGATTCTTTTTGCAAATAATAAATATTATTCCAACCAAATTTGGAATTTGTTGATTTTCCAGATTTGTTTTTAAATATTTTTTTACTAATAGAAAAATCTGACATATTTTAAAATCGTGCCAAATTGTAAAATTTGATTAGGCTAATAAAACAATCTGGCACGCTTTATAACCGTACTAAAAACGTGCCAGAAAATGAAAAATCTAGCACAGTTTTAAACTATGCGAAAAGTGTGTCAGATTCAATATCTAGCTTGGTTTAAAAGCGTGCCAAAAGCGTGTCAGATTGGGCAATCTGGCATGGTTTTAAATCGTGCTAGAAAATCTGGCATTCCTGATTTTAGCACAGTTTTAAACCATACCAGATTGGGTATGGCACGGTTTTAAACCGCTCTAGAATCTTATTTTTTGTGTAGTGAAAGAGTGCACGCCCTTTAGTGACTTAAGTGGGGGAAGATTGAATATGACGTCTATTTTTTCCCTATAAAATGGCACTTCTCCCAATTTAGCACCAAGTTCTTTTCCACAGAACGGGCTAACACTTTTTTAGATTAGTGAGGCAAAGGTCAAAAGAGGGGCCGAAGACACTAACGTCATCCATAAAAACCTCAAGGCCCCTTTCGACCATATCACTAAAAATTCTAAGCATGAACCTTTGAAAGGTCGAGGGTGCATTACATAATCCAAAATGCATCCTTTTGTAGGCAAATGTGCCAAAAGGGCATGTGAACGTCGTCTTTTCTTTATCTAACACATCTACCTCAATTAGGTTGTACCGAAAATAACCAGCGAGAAAGCTATAAAATGGGTGTTCCACTATTCGTTCTAGCATTTGGTTTATAAATGGTAAGGGAAAATGATCTTTCACAGTGTCGGCATTAAGCTTCCAGTAGTCAATGCAAACGTGCCACCCGGTGGTGGCACGTTGTGGAATAAGCTCACCTTTTGCATTTTCGACGACAGTCATTACCAAATTTTTTAGGACGATTTGAATCGGACTCACCTACTTACTATCCGAAATGGGGTAGATGATATCTGTGTCCAATAGCTTAATAATCTCCACCCTCACGACATCTTTCATTATGGGATTCAAGCGAAGGCTTAACGTCCTCCTTGAGGTGGATTTTATAGGTACAAATTAAGGGACTTATACCCTTCAAATCGGCGCTGCTCCAACCAAAAGCATTAGGGTGCTTCCTCAAAATCGGTAATAGATTACAATCTTGCTCTTTATTTTGCCTCGAGGAGACAACAATGGTAAATGTCTCATCTTCGCCCAAATAAGCATATTTTACGTTTGAGGGTAGTTTATTTAATTCGAGGGTGAGAAATTTTTCATTGGAGGGAACCGTACGTGACTCCCTCGATGGTAATTCCTCGAACCTAGAAACCCAACTAACATATATCACCTCCTCATCCATCATACTCTCAAACAAAATCACCTTCAACTCACTCACCTCCTTCTCGAACTTGGTGTACATCCCATCGCTCCCACTACCGAAAATAGAACACGCTTCTAGATAATCCCCACTTATATTTCCCTTTATGTGCTCATCTACTACCTCATCGATAAGATCCACCGTGAAATTATTCTTCATCGCCCAGTTGCTTGGTGATGTTGAAGACACTTATTTTAAGAGCCATATTACCAAACGCGAGTTGCATTTGCCCATTTCGAGTATTAATAAGTGCGTTAGCTGTAACTAAGAATGGGTGGCCAAGGATTATGGGAACATGGTCACTCGGAGGAGTGGAGGCCTCCGTGTCCCAAATGACAAAATCTACAAGGAAGTAAAAGGTGTCCACTTGGATTATAACATCCTCAACAATCCCTCGAGGTGCTTCATGGTATGATCCGCTAGTTCGAGAGTGATGGTAATGGGCTTGAGGTCCCCCAAATCTAATTGCTTATAGATAGAGTAAGGGAGAACGTTAACACTCGACCCTAAATCTAATAATTCACTCTCGATGGGGTTCTCTCCAATGATGCACGAAATGGTCAGTGCACCGGAATCTTTAAACTTCGGTGGGGGGTCACTTAAAATAACCAAGCTTACATTTGTATTAGAAAAACATTCCTTTTCACCTTTAATCTACATTTCACCATCAATAAGTCTTTAAGGAACTTTGCGTTGGCGGTTATTTTCTTGATTGCCTCAAGAAAAGGTAAATTAAGCTTGACTTGATTTCGAACATCTAACTCATCTTCACGGGAGGCCCCTTTAGGAGGAGGAACCAACCATTGAGGTAAATGCGCAATAGTGGGCGGTTTTCCTATAACTTTGGGCCTATTAGTGTCATCGTTGTCACTTTCATTCAAGAGGGCATCTTTGGCTCTTTCATACCGGGCAAAACCTCCTTGTATTTAAGCTCGTCATATGGGGGAGGTGAAAAATCAATGAATCTCCCACTACGTAGAGTGGTCACGGTTTGACAATGCTATTTATTATCATTGAAAGTAGAGCTAACACTAGTTTGTCCTTGGGGGGGGGGGTCTTTGTCCTTGGGCGGGACACTTGCCGTTCTCTTGGACACTTATTGATGATTGCAACTTAGAGATAGACACTTTTAATTCGGTAAATTATTGGACATTTTGAGCGTTAATCACCAATTGGGTTTGCATAAATTGGTTCAAGGTGTCCTTGAGATTTTTTCGATATTGGGTGATATAAGGTGCTGGAGGTGGTACTTGCATAGGGGGAGCTTATTGGAAAGGCGGGAGTGGTGGCGGCGGTGGTGAAACATGTGAATTGGGATTCATTGTTGTGTGTGGTTGCCCATAATTGAAATCGGGATGGTTTCGCCATTAAGGGTTATAGGAATTCTCTTGCGGGGCATTAAAATTACCCTTAAAGTCTCCTACCGCTTCCACTTTCACTTGAATCATCACTTTGCAGGCGGATATTACCGGGCATTCCTTTATTGGATGTCCCGCCTCAAAAATTACACACACCTCCTCTATCAGCGCTCGAGTGGAGCCAAATGTTTCTCTTCCTCTAAATTCGACCACGACTTCTAACCTCTTAGCAAGTTAGTTGATTTGAATATTTAACTTGACTTCTTTATCTAAATGGTAGAGTCCGTACACAAAAGGAATTACAGACGTTTGTCGAGCACGGGATTGGGTGTTTGGATCAGATGTGTCCCTTGCTTGAGTAGTCTCGATGACATACTTAAGGTGAGCCTCCGTATCATCCACGTGTAACCCTAGAAATTCCTCAGAGCACATTATTTTAATGAGTTGTTTGGAACTTAAACATATCCCAAGATGGGAAAAAATGACTCTCCATTTCTCAAAACTGTAGTGTGGGCACATATTAAGAAACTCGTTAAAATGCTCCCAACATCCATTGAAAGGCTCATTCTCTTGTTGTTTAAACTTTTCAATTTGAGATTTTATGGAATTGGTTCAATGTTGGGGAAATAATTTCAGGAAAAACTTAGCTTTCATATCTCTCGACGTTCCAATCGAGTTCGGTGCCAAAGACCATAGCCAAGTCTTGGCATTATCCTTCAGGGAGAAGGGGAAAAATTTGAGGAGTATGATATCTTAGAGGCATGCTTGAACGCTAAAAAATTATCATACCTCTTCGAACTCGCGGATGTGGTGGTATGGTTTTTTCGACTTTAGACCATGGAATGTAGGAAGAATATGAATAATCCCATTGCAAAAATGAAATTACCCCACATTATACGTGAATATAATGCATCCCAGAGTGACGGTTCACTTGAGATATAAGAGGTCTCTTATGGGACGATACCGCATCTCACCCCTCACAAGTACCATAACTTGCGTTGTTTGACATCGTGATGTAACACCTCGTGTTTTTATTAATTAAATAGAATTTTTGAGAAAAATAAATTTTTGAATTTAATAATTTTTATTGGATAAATATGTTGGTTATGATTTTAGAAGAATAAAACTTCAAGAGGAATTAAAACCGGAGTTAAAATGGATTTTATATTGATTTTATAATTTTTGTCCCTTATAATTTTTTGGGCGAACTGCCAGATTTTAGGCATGATCGATCGATCGATGCCTGGGGATAGATCGATCGAACATCCTAGAAAACATGAGAAGTAAGTTGTTTTTAGTATTTGTGTAGGATTAGGACTCTTAATCACTATATAACCTTGTAAATCCGTAGGGGGACTTCTCATAATCACTTTTTCTCCTATTTTTCTCCAGAGAACACTTCCAAATATTTTTCCTCTCACCCATAATCATCAACCTTCTTCATTATCAAGCTTTTTATCACAAGTTTTGGGAGGCTTAATTGGGGTTTAATAAAGTTGGTTCAAGAACACTCTTTTGCTAATTTCTCTTAAGGAATCTCGATTTCTAATCAGATTTTCAACACGATCTTTACAAGCAGATTATTATATTCTTTTCCTTTAGTATTATGTATTTTAAGTGTTGCCTAAACATTTAATTACACGTGTTCTTAAAAATAATTAGTAACTTAATTAGAAAAACTGGATACTAATTATGGGTCTGTTTTCATAAAATCTTTTAATCGTACATAACCCTTTGGGTACGTAGGATTCATGAGTGATTTTGGGTTTTATTGGTGTAGGTTGCATGTAAAAAAAACCTAGCTTTAAAATAATTGACTTTTGGGTGCGTATAACTCATGTAATACATGTATAGATAATAAAATTATTTTTTTTGATGTATATATGATGAAAAGTTGGTATATTAAATTTAAAATAATTAAATGAGATTATTTGGGTATTGTTGATGTTGTGATAATTAAATTAAAGATTTAATTGAATTGGACTATCATGCGCAGTTTTATACGTTGACTAATTATTCTTGTTGGTATGACTTGTTGGTATTATTAAATATCATTGTGACGATGGGTTGTTGAGTATTATTGTTCTCCTTATATTTTAGAATGCCTTCTAGGAATGGGACTAGTGAGAGAATATTATCACGATTTTATTGTGTTGGGGGTGGGATGATTTTTATTACTTTATCGTCGTTATGCTAGTCTAGGTATGAGACTAGGTTATCGTTTATGTTAGAAAATTCTCCTATATATAGGTTAGGACGTATTGATAACTTGGGGACCCTTAGGTATGGGGCTAAGGGGTATTTTGAGGATCTCACATCGATTAATGGGTGGGGTGTTTATAAATTGTGAATTGAGAAATTGAGAACTAATAACTAAGATAATATGACGGGTATTAAAATATATTGGCAACATAATCTGTGAGGGCCGACAGTTTAAATGGGCAGCCGACGTTTTGATGAGGGGATGTGTATTTTGGTGGAGAAATCACCCGAGGCAAGAAGACCGCCATAATAAAAAGAGGTTATAATAAAAGCTGGCAAATTTAATTAAATTAACATCGTGGGACTTGGGAATTTAAAATCATATTGGCGTGTCTTTATAAATGGGATTTTTACGGGTAGTTAGTGGTTTATATTTATCGCGTTTAAATTAGTCCGTTTAATTTAAAATATTCTACTGTGATATTTATTCCGTATAATGCTATTGTCTGGATTCAAGGATCCTATTTGAGGGGAGTAGTGTGTATTCTTGCTCGGGGCTTTGGCTCTGACCCATGCGTTGACTTATATTTTTTCTGGATTAGAATTGGTGAAGCAGCATAATATTTTTGGAGATTATCATTTGGAGGTGTAGCTGGAGCGAATTTACTTTGTTGTTTTGTTTTAGCTTAGACTTTACTTTCAGTCGTATTTCATTATGAGACTCAGTTTAGAGAGTTATTTGGCCATTCGGTTGGAAAGTTGTTATGGGATTTATTTATGTTATTCGGAGTTGGATATTTATTCAGATTTTTAATTAATCATTATTGGAGATTGGATTTTTGAAGTTAGCATGTGATCAATCTTTTATCGCTTAGTTGTTTATGATAATTGGAGCTTGATTCAATTATTTATCTTATGGACTGATTTATTTATGTCTCATATCTGTCTCATGCTAAGAATGGTTTTTTATTTACTCACGCCCAACTTAGTTTTGGTGGCAGTCGACGCCAGAATTAGGTGAGGTGTGACAGATGGTATCAGAGCATGGTCTTAGGTCTCGTATGTTATGATTCCATTTAGCTTCGGCTTTGCCGATCTTTGATTCCCTTTGTTGATTTATACTTCTTAAGTTAGAGGGTCTAGCATACGTGTTAGATGTGTTTCTTGGAGATGTGAAGCTTTGTGCTAAGGACGTTGTAGGCAATGAGTTTAGAATTAGTAAGCTTGATGTGATGATGCTAAGAGCTGATTTTTGGAGACGATATCTATTTGAAAGATCATTAGTATAAATTTTGGGTATATATTATATCGATGCAGCGATGTGATTTGGTTTGAGGATTTATGTGTTATAAAGATTATTGGAGATAGAATCGAGTGGTGATTTACAAAAGCATTTAGTACGCCATTATTTTCATAGCTATGCATATATATAGGCGATAGATATTATTTTATTGTTCTTGGGGTACGTGCGTGTAGGATTGGGTATATGGGCGCCCAATTGTGGTATTCTACGGGTAGGCATATGTGAGCCTTATTTTTTTTTGTGAGATTTAAGTGTTTATGTGTATGCTTCGTCTAATTTTGAGGACGAAATTATTTTCTAGTGGGGAAGTATGTAACACCCCGTGTTTTTATTAACTATTTTAATTAATTAATTGGAATTTTTGAGAAAAATAAATTTTTGAATTTAATAATTTTTATTGGATAAATATGTTGGTTATGATTGTTGATACCAAATTTAGTCTGCTGACATAGCTCAATTGAGTGAAGACACGTGGCAATCTACGTGGCAACTCAGACGCTCCGAGGAACCATACTGCAACGAGGAATACTGCTTCCCCGAGGAACTCAGACCCTCCGACCAACAAGAACTCTACGAGGAACTACGAGGAACTTTTGAGTACCAAGCAACTCTTGAGTACCGAGCAACTTTTGAGTACAGAGCAGCTTAGGCGGTCCGAGCTGCACCTCGAACAAAGCATTAATAGCAGGATAACCAATAGTTTGACTGTTCATTAAATGCTTATTATTATCATACAGATGTATACGCTTAAGGGGCCTTTAATGTATTAACCTTTCACATTACAGCCTTAGGGCTATAAATACATTGTATAATCCTCATTGTAAGGGGACCGGAATTTCTTGATAAAACATGGAATCGAGAATTCCCAAACAGCCATCAATAGCAGAAACAGTGGACGTAGGCCATTCTTATAAGGCTGAACCACTTTAAAATTTCTTTGTCTCAGTTATTTTATTTGTGATGAAATAATTAGATATAATATAATTTTTTACATTAACAGATTGGCGCCGTCTGTGGGAAACGACTGTAATATCGTTTTTCATAAAAAATAATTCATTACAAATGGTTGATATTCCAGAACCCAACAATCGAAACGCTTGTAGCCCTCCAAATCCATCTTCTCCGCCAAATATTCCAGATCTGGCTGGAATAATAACAAATCTGGCTCAGGGCCAGACAATCATGCAAGAAACTATGCGAAAACTCATACAAACCCTCCATGGCGGTGCACCAACCCATTCAGGAACACGAAGTATTCAAAGAAATACCCGTGCACCTTCTTCGTGTACTAGGCGTACCGATTCATATCGTAATGAGGAGTCTGAAGATTTTTCTTAGCAACCTGGATGAACTTTATCAGTGCGAGCCACAAATACTGAACAACGTATCACTCTCTCTCCAGAAAGGACTAGTGCGCTAGAGAGGTTAAGCAGGGTATCACCTTTTGATCGATTAGAACCTAGAAGGAGTAGAAGTCCTCCTAAAGTTGCATTGAGGAGTTTTCGACGACCATCAGATTTAAGGGAAGGATCTGCCCAGTCACGACCAGCTGCTCGTCAAGATAGATCCCAGGAAGCCCCATCAACGCGATCAGTTGCTCAAACCAACAGGCCCGAGGAAGGAAATGATGCATCGAAAGGCTCTATTCAGAGGATGGAGGATAGATTAGGGGAAATGGCTAAAGCCAAGAACCCTCTACAACGAACTTTTGTTCGAGGAACACCTTTTGTCCAGGCCATTGTAGATTTTCCAACACCATAAAAGTTCAAAGCACCTATTGTGACCCCCAAATATGATGGAAAGACAGACCCTGTCCTTCATATAGAACAATACTAAGCTGCAGCCGGCATCTATGCTGTTCCAGATGAGATGAGATGAAGAGCATTCTCGGGAACTCTTACCGAATCTGCGCAAATGTGGTATAATAATCTTCTTCGGGGTAAGATCTCAACTTTTCTTCAACTGACCGAGTTATTCATTGGGAATTTCTATTTTGGGGCAAAGCCAATTAAACGAGTAGCGCATTTGTTAAGTGTTAGACAAAAAGCTGGTGAGAGTACCAGAGATTATATAACTCGTTTTAATAACGAGAAACTCGAAGTCATTGATTATGAGGAAAATACAACGATTACCGCCTTTATGAGTGGACTACTACCCAACAAGTTGTATTACACTTTGGCCAAAGATCCACCTAGAACCATGTCAGACCTGATGGGAAAAGCGGCTAAGATTATGAATGACGAGGAGGCTGTGGCTGTGAAGAAGAATATGGATACCAAAGAAACCAAGGTGGAAGGTGATAAAGCTAAGAAGAAAGAGCATAAGAACAATGGTAGTGACAAACGCTCAAAAACAAGGTCGTCATGAGAAGTATTGAAGAAAGTTGATAATTATACTCCTTTGAAGAAAGAAATCAACCATGTTCTAGAAGAAATCAAGAACAACGAGGAATTAAACTGGCCAGAGAAAATAAAGGCAGACCCTGACAGGAGGAATAAAGCAAAATATTACGAGTTTCATAAAGATCCTGGCCATATGACCAAAAATTGCATAGCTCTTTAGAATGAGATTGAAACACTCATCAGACGAGGAAAACTGGCAAATTATGTTGATCGTGGAAATGAAAGAAGAAACAACGGCCGAACAAGAGAGAGGTCTAGATCTCCTTGTCAAGCAGAGGAGAACAAGAAAAGAAATAATGAAGTTGATCCAGAAGATGACCCCTATCTTCCCAAGAGACCAAGGCAGACAGAATGGGAGGTATTTTCAATACGCTTTGGGTCATTTGACTGTAATATTATTACAAGTAGAGATGCAGGAGGAGGAGACCTTACTGCAGAGAGAAAAGTTTACCTATATGAGGCTAAAGCTTGCTCGTACATTCAACGAATAAATCTAGCTGAGGAGGATCGCCCGAGAAAGGTGAACAAAGAGAAATTGGTCATTGGTTTCTTAAAGAACGACCTCGCAGGTGTTCTATATCCTCATGATGACCCATTGGTGATCAAAATGAGGATGAAGGAGGTAATGATTTCAAGAGTACTGGTAGATAATGGTAGCTCGGCAGACATCATCTTCTACTCGTGCTTCGACAGTTTAAATCTAAATCAATCTCAACTGGAGCCTTATCATAGACCCCTCCTCAGTTTTGCTGGTGAGAAAGTATTTCCACTTGGGACGATCAAATTGATATTTTCATTGGTATGTGGCCTGCTTGTCGAACAGAAAGAATACGCTTCTTCGTGATGGATAAGAATGTTCAATCATCATACAATATCATCATGGGAAGAGTAGGATTGAATAAGTTCGAGGCCGTACCATCTACGGTACATCAATGCCTAAAATTTCTAACAAATTTTGGAGTAGGAGTTGTGAAAGGTGATTAGAATGTAGCTCGGGAATGCTATTATTCATCCGCCAAGCAAGAGGAACTGGAGGAATCAAGGAAAAAGACTACTACATATCAAGTGGATGGAGGTGCAGATATTGAAACATTGGATCCTAGAGATGAGTCGCAACTCGTGAAGGGTCTAGTGGTGGAAGCTACTGAAAACATCATTCTGGACGACGAGCACCCTGAACGTACTACTCAAGTAGGTTCGCCATTGGAAGCCTCACTAAAATAGGAATTGATAACTTTCCTAAGAAGCAAAAAGAAAACTTTTGCTTGGAGTCATGAGGATATGCCCGGAATAGACCCAGATTTCTTATGTCACGAGCTCAATGCGAATAAGGAGATCAAGCCAGTAAAGCAGAGAAGAAGAGTGTTCAACCCCGAGAAGAACCAAGCTATACAGAAGGAAGTCGAGAAGCTCCAGAAAGCTTATTTTATTGAAGATGTTAAATATCCAGACTGGTTAGCAAATGTGGTGCTGGTGAAAAAGAAGAACAACAAATGGAGGATGTGTGTAGACTTCACCAACCTCAACAAAGCATGCCCAAAGTATCACTTTCCGCTGCCCCGAATTGATCAACTGGTGGATGCTACCTCGGGACACGAGCTGCTGAGCTTCAGGGATGCTTATTCTGGTTACAATCAGATTAAAATGAAACCTGAAGACAGGGAGACTACTTCTTTCATTACCCTTAGGGGAACTTATTGTTATAATGCTATGCCTTTTGGTTTGAAAAATGCAGGTGCAACATATCAGCGACTGATGAACAAAGTGTTTACAGAACAAATTAGTTGCAATATGGAAGTCTATGTTGACGATATGCTGACAAAGAGCAAGAAAGCTGCCGATCATCTACTTGACTTAGGCCAAAGCTTTGATCAGTTTAATAAATACAAAATGAAGTTGAACCCCACCAAGTGCATATTTGGAGTACGAGAAGGCATGTTTCTCGGGTACATCGTCAATCAGTGAGGCATTGAAGCTAACCCTGAAAAGATCAAAGCTCTGTTAGTGTTGCGATCCCCAACGACGAAGAAAGAGGTGCAAAGTCTTACAGGACGAGTAGTAGCACTCAACATATTTGTATCACGAGCAACTGATCGATGTCTCCCATTCTTCAAGACGCTCCGAAAGATTTTTGAGTGGAATGATGAATGTGGGAAGGCTTTTCAAGACTTGAAGAAATATTTGGGAACACCTCCACTGTTATCCAGGCTAGTGATGGGAGAAAAATTATACTTTTATCTGGCAGTATCCATGAATGCAGTTAGTTCGGCATTGATAAGAATGGAGAATGGAGTATAAAAATTGATCTACTACACAAGTAAGGCATTCCGAGGAGCAGAGATCAGATATCCAAAGCTCGAAAAATTGGCACTAGCATTGATCGAGGCAAGTAGAAGAATGAAGCAATACTTACAGGCTCATACTATAGTAGTATATACTGATATGCCATTGAGGCAAGCCCTTCATAAACCAGAGAAATCAGGAAGATTGATGTGCTGGGCAATAGAACTTGGTGAATATGATATAATTTATGAACCCAGATCATCGCTAAAAAGGCAAGCTGTAGCAGATTTTATAGAAGAGTTCACCTATCCTGATACCCCCGAGGATCAAAAGTTGCTCATTGATTAACCTATGGATGTTATAGGATCATCAAATGCAAGCCCAGACCAACTTAGCTTGGTAAAAGGGAAAGTAGATGTTACAGAACCATCAAATTCAAGCCCAAACGAGCCTAGGTTGGTAAAAGGGCAGGAAATGATGATCGACGAACAATAAGAAATATCAGGAGATGGTGAAAGGAAGAAACAAATTTTCCACTGAGAAAATCTATCAGATCAGAAATTTGAAGACGAGTTACGTATATGGAGTCTGTACGTGGATGGTTCATCTTGCACTACAGGATGTGGCACGGGGATAGTTTTGAATAGTCCAGACGAGGTCGACATGGAATACGCCCTACGTTTCCAATTCAAAGCTTCGAATAATGAGGCTGAATATGAAGCCATGATTGCATGTCTTAGTTTGGCAAAAACCATGGGGGAAGAACAGGTTATTGTCTTCAGTGACTCGCAATTGATCGTAAATCAAATGATGGGAGTATATGCAGTCAAAGGAGAATTAATGATCTGATATCATGCAAAGGCAAAGGAGCTGGTGTCAGAATTTGCTGCTATTCAGCTGGTCAGAATACCAAGAATGGAGAATGCAAGAGCAGACGCCTTAGCTCGATTAGCATCAGCTACTCGTATCGAGCTACGAAGAACAATACCAATTGAAGTTTTAGCTGGTCGGAGTATAGATGAATATCTAACGATGAACTTTATTACCCTCGATTTAGGATCATCATGGATCGATCCCATAAGGGCATATATTGAGAAAGGGGAATTACCAACTGACAAACTTGTAACCAAGAAACTGAAGTTTAAGGCTGCTCGTTATGTACTGACTAATGGTATTCTATACAGACGAGGAATTATAGCAGGTTTGCAAAGATGTGTACATCCCACCCAGGTGAAAGATTTGATTGAAGAGGTCCATGAAGGGTCCTGTGGAGCCCATGTAGCAGGTCGAACTCTTTTGCAAAGAGTGATGATGCAAGGATACTATTGGCCAATGATGAGGGCTGATTGTATAGCCTATGCTAAGAAATGTGACAAGTGTCAGCGCTTCTCCTCCATCCGAAGAACTCCCCAAGAATTATTGACACCCATTACTTCCCCTTGGCCATTTTCCATATGGGGAATAGATTTGGTCGGGCCACTGCCGACGACCAGGGGAAGATTTAAGTATCTCATGGTAGCTGTGGATTATTTTACTAAATGGGTTGAGGCTGAGCCTCTCATTGATATGACGTACGAAAAGGTGTACCAATTTATTTGGAAGAACATCATTTGTCGATATGGTCTTCCTCATGCTTTCATCACAGACCGTGGAACACAATTTGACTATGAGTAGTTCGCTGCCTATTGTCATCAGTCAAATATCGTGAAGGTCCACTCGGCACCAGGCCAACCTCAAAGCAATGGACAAACTGAAGTGACAAACAGAATGCTACTGAATGGCTTGAAGAAAAGACTGGATGACACGAAAGAAAATTGGATCAACGACCTACAATCAGTACTATGGGCTTACCGAACTACTCCCCGAGTAGCAACAGGGGAATCTCCATATATGCTAGCATTTGGAAGTGAAGCTCTTATACCCGTCGAATTGGGTCTCCCAACACACAGAATACTGAATTTCAATTCCCCTGTCAGCGATTTAATGAGAAGGTTAGACTTGGACATGATCGAGGAGGTTAGGGAAGAAGCATCCATTAGAAATGCTCCTTACTAGCAGCGAACAACTTTATTTTACAACAAGAGAGTGAAGAAGTGTGACTTGAAAGAAGGAGACTATGTGCTAAAGAAGGTGATTCAAAAGCACAAAAAATTGGAAGCAAACTGGCATAGACCCTACCGAGTTAAAGAAGTTGTTCGACCAGGGACATACAGAATAGAAACTTTAGAGGGGGAGGAGTTTAAGAATGCATGGAATGTAGAACACCTGCGCAAATATTATCAGTAATGTAAACTCTCATGTAATGCAGTTTCATCAGTATGAATAAAGTGACAACGTTCTGCCCAGTTCTTTCCTTTTGTTGGAATTTTTTTGCGGAATACTAGTCCTATACACTACTCAGCAAAACTCAGACTACTCAAATTTATTCCTGAAAATGACAACTAAGGTTGGTCGGGAAGTAAATGTATTCCTAAAAATGCCAGCTTATGTTGGTTAGGAAGTAAATGTATTCCTAAAAATGCCATCTTATGTTGGTTAGGAAGTAAATGTATTCCTAAAAATGCCAACTTATGTTGGTTAGGAAGTAAATGTATTCCTAAAAAATTCCAGCTTATATTTGTTAGGAAGTAAATGTATTCCTAAAAATGCCAGCTTATGTTGGTTAAGAAGTAAATATATTCTCGAAAACGCCAACTAAGGTTGGTCGGGAAGTAAATGTATTCCTAAAAATGCCAACTTAGGTTGGTTAGGAAGTAAATATATTCTCGAAAACGCCAACTAAGGTTGGTCGGGAAGTAAAACTATTCCTAAAAATGCCAACTTAGGTTGGTTAGGAAGTAAATATATTTTCGAAAATGCCAACTAAGGTTGGTCGGGAGGTACAACTATTCCAAAAAGTGCCAAAGTTTCTCGCTAAGAAAAAATCCACTAACTATGGATGGTCGGGAATAAAAACCCACTAACTGTAGTTGGTCGAAAAGGAAAATTTACCGACCTTGATTGATCGGAAACATTTTATGAATACGAGAAAGTGATCGAGCAAAATTTTTGATACTCGTAAGTTTTTAAATTACTACTAAGTTGGTCGAGAAACAAAACATCATTTTTTGTCAAATGATTACCACAAATTCAAACTAGTCGACAATAAGTTGATCGACAAATAACATGATATTGTTATCTTTTTAACAGATACACATGCACAGATGTAAAGTGTTATAAGACAATGGCAGTCAAGATTTGCAAATAAAATTATTTCATTAAATGTAGAACAAAATACATCAGGAATGAAATACAAATTTATTACATCAATATTCCTATTCTATTGGTTTCTTCCCCTCTGCTTTTGAAACAGGTTCCTCGCCAGCAGGTGGATCATTTAAAGCAAGAGGAGAATTCATGAAGTTAAGATCTTTTAGCATCCTGATATTCATCACGGATGGTCGATCTAGTAGATGATCTAGATGAGATATCTCAACATTGGAATGGAGATTGTAATCGCCAAGGTATTTGGAAATCAAACACCGAGGGATGGCCCGAGCAGGGATCCAACTCATATCAAGCTTGAATGGTGGCACTGGTAGGTCGAGCAGCACATGATTATGATAATCCCACAGGTAATGACCCTGTTCCAGTTGCATCACACCTAAGGCATTCAACCATCCCTGTTTATAGCCCTCATTATTTGCATTTTGGATACGATCATCCAAGTGGTAGAGAGCCTCGTTGTAGCCAGCCATCCAGAACTCTTTGGGCTGCTTGTGCAATTGATATGTCAATCTTTCCAGTTGCTCATGGAGATTTTTTATGAAGAGTTCTTTATTCTCCAAGATAGATTTCTGCGCAGAAAGCTGCTTGTCCAGACCCCTGATCTTCTTAGACATTTCAGCCAACGCCTAGTTATTTTCCATCAGTTGGAAGGCCTGGTTCTCTAGGGCATATTGAGTTCTCTGTTCCTCGATAGGAATCCGAGCGGCTCTTGCTCATCCCCGAGGATCTCTTGCTCGTCCACGAGAAGATGTAGAAGGGACAACTCTCTTCAATGTCACAGGGATCAAGGCGTTTGAGGTGGAAGCTGCAGACTTCAACTGAGACAACTCTCTTTGCAGGTTATTATTTTCTTTCTCTAATAACTCAGCTATCTATATGTGCTCTTCGACCTCAGCTTTCAAAGTCCTCTCCCTCACATCGTAAGCAACAAATCATTTATCGTATCCCTTGTCGGCAATGATTTGCTGATACTTCTTCTCGTACCCCTCATGCAAAAGGGAAATGGATTCCTTATATTGTTGTTGAAGTTCTTCAAGAGTTCCTTGGATATCCTCAATCATATCATAGTATGCTACGTTGTTAGCCACTGCACGGTTGAGTAGGCACTTCAAGCACTGATAGGCTTCAATTGCTTGCTCTGAAGCATCTTGACTGAGGATGTCAATGATTTGAGCTACACTCATGTCTATATGACCAGCTTTGAAATACTCATTACATTGCCTTAACAGTTTTGTATCATGAGCAGTCAATAATTCCATCCTGGCCAGAAACTAGTAAAGGAAGAAAAAGCAATAATCAATAAGAGTTCAAACAGAGCATGAAGAAGAGAAACAACAGTATGCATAAACAAAAGTAAAAATTTTATTATATCACAAAGTTCAGAGTTACATGTTCAGGGTTACATTTGACATAGAAAAATAAAATAGAGAGAAATCCGAACAACTCTACACCTTTTCCTTGTCTCCCAAAACTTTCTCGGGTGGCTCGGATGAGGAGGTAGGTTGCTCGGATGGAGCAGAGAGTAGCTTAGGAAGTGATGGAGGTTTCTCAGAGGAAGTAGAAGGTAGTTGAAGTTCCTCGACAGTGGGATGGATAGCTGGGGGATGAGAAATTTGATCTCCCATCACCGAGGAAGATTCCTCAGAGGCAGCTTCGTCCTCTTCTTTTTCTTCTTCTTCTTCTTTTTCTTCTTCAGGAGTTGGAGGGGGACCAGGGATGTGTCGCTGAAAGAGTTCAGAATTTTCATCAACCTTCATCTCGTGTAGAGCAGCGACCCATCCGTCTCTAAAGTATTTGAGGCTGCCATATTCCACTTGCGACATCATGGCAGCCAAACCTGTGTTCCATCCTTTATCCCAGCCAGCGCTGAAACATTTCTTCATAGCCACTTTCCTCTTTGACATCTCCGAGGAAAGCTTCTCGGACAGAAGATTGTCAGCAGCCTTCAGTTTATTATCAACTTCCTCTTTCTGACGACTTACTTCCCGAAGTAGACCTAACTCCTCCTCAGCAGCCTTGAGCTTATTTTCAAGCTCCCCAGTACTTTTGAGCTTCCCTTCGAGCTCTTTATTCTTCTCCTCCAAATCATTTACTTTTTTCTCCAACCCCTTGGAGACCTCAATAAACTGAGCCTTCTCCTGCTCGGTCGAAGCATGCCTCTTCTTCCAAGTTGCCTTATCATCAGCATATTTCTGACGCGAATCTTTCAGAGACTGCGCCAGGACCATCAAAGATTCCTCTACACCAGACGAGGAGCTTGAAGCTTTAATAGCTTCATCTTTCTTCAGAATTGTATTAAAGCAGCTCAGCAACTGTGAAAAGAAAATGAAAGCAAGTCAATGCACAGACACAAAAAGTAAAGAATGAAAATTTAAGACAATAGGACTTACAGAAGCAATATGACGAGCTGCTAATGTGGTAACCGTGTCCCGAGAAAGGTTTTCTTCAATACTTTGGATCTCGGGAATGATCCAAGTCTTCACCGAGCTCATAGCAGAGCTCGGGGGAACAAAAGTAAAAACACCACTAGTCGGGGGCTGAGAGATGGATTCAGCCAAATTGACAGAGGAGATTTTCTTCAGCCTCCTCAGAGGAGCATCAACTTTCTCGACTAACGATGTAGTTTTAGTCGGAGAAATGACAATCACCTCGCTTGGAGCAGCAGACTTGCTCGGGGCCACTGGGGGCTTCGAGACAACCTTCACAAGAGCTTCCGGGGAAGGTGCATCAATTTTCTTGGTCCCCTCTCCTGGGACGTCAAGTTTACTTCTCTTTGCCTCTTCAGCACCAGAGGCATATTTCTCAAAAAGGGTGGGAGGTCTTCTTTTCTTCATCCTTTCACTCAAAGGAATATGTGACTCAGGCGAAGAGCTTGGTATTGGTTATGCGTCGCTTATCACCAGACGAGCAGTAAAAGAGGAGGTGTAACTCTTGTACTGCAGCAAATATAAAGTTGACCTAATATGCTCGTCGGCAACAGTCTGATGCAAACTCCAGATAAGTTTTAAATGCCTTATATTAACGTCTGCCTGTTTCAGAGATTTTCTTTTGCTACCAACTGTAAATAAATCAAAATTAAAATATTAGTGGCACATTTTGTCAAACACAGAAGAAGCATAATTTTGAAAATAAAATAAAAACAACCTATCCCATTGCCATAGGGAGGACATTTGGGACCCTGGTAAACCTCATCTCCAGTTAATGGAGGATGTTGCCAATTTTTCATAACAACCCCATGCTCAAAGTAGTCACTATTGGCATCTGGGAGATTGACCACTAAAGATCTATTTAAAAACCTAGTTTTTAAATAAAAAGTATTATCGCCCACAGCCCATCTATAACAAAACATAATCTCAGGAATTCCTATACGAGTTCCATGGATTTGATTTAATCTATAAACACCATTAACTATTCACCATGTATTGGGGGCTATTCTTGATGGAACCACGTCAAAGTATTGACATAATTACAGACATAAAGGATTTAGGGGAAAAGAAAAGCCACACTCAGCAACAAAGAGACTGGGGAACCAATGTCCCTCAGCCAAACGAAAATAGTCTGAAGGCTCAGAAAACTGTTCCAAAATAACCCATGGGGGAATAGACAAATCAGAGCAAAATTTATCAATCGATTCTACAGGACAAACCATGATGAAAGGAGGAAATCAAAGAGAAAGAAGAAAATCTTACAGGAAAGAGACTAGTCCGTTGATAACAAATGATGAAAGAGATGAACGCACAGGAGAGAGAGACAATGGAAAAGTCAAAGAGAAAAATTTGAAAAAGTAGAAGAAGATGGGATTTTCTGCAACGTTTAAATACTCTGCCTTGGGAAAAGGAAAAAGTAATGATTACAAAAAGAGACGGTTACGTTACCAGCGGCTAAAACGACAAAAAGAGCGCGGCGATCAAAGCGGGTAGAAAAATTCAAAAAAGACCGATTCTACGAATTTGGAAGGAGAAATAAATACAAAATAAAAGAGTCCTAAATTTCAGGATGACCATTTAAAACCACCATATTTCGAGAAAGAATGTTCCACAATCCTCAAATTTCGAACTATGAAATATTGGGGGATTCTGTTGATACCAAATTTAGTCTGCTAACATGGCTCAATTGAATGAAGACACGTGGCAATCTACATGGCAACTCAGACGCTCCGAGGAACCATACTGCAACGAGGAACACCGCTTCCCCAAGGAACTCAGACGCTCCAACCAACAAGAACTATACGAGGAAATACGAGGAACTTTTGAGTACCAAGCAACTCTTGAGTACCGAGCAACTTTTGAGTACAGAGCAGCTTCGGCGGTCAGAGAAGCTTAGGCGATCCGAGCTTCACCTCGAATAAAGCATTAATAGCAGGATGACCAACAGTTTGACTGTTCATTAAATGATTATTATTATCATACAGATGTATACGCTTAAGGGGCATTTAATGTATTACCCTTTCACATTACAGCCTGAGGGATATAAATACATTGTATAATCCTCATTGTAAGGGGACCGGAATTTATTGATAAAACTTGTAATCGAGAATTCCCAAACAGTCATCAATAACAGAAACAGTGGACGTAGGCCATTCTTATAAGGCTGAACCACTTTAAAATTTCTTTGTCTCAGTTATTTTATATGTGATTAAATAATTAGATATAATCTAATTTTTTACCTTAACAATGATTTTAGAAGAATAAAACTTCAAGAGGAATTAAAATCGGAGTTAAAATAGATTTTATATTGATTTTACAATTTTTGTCCCTTATAATTTTTTGGGCGAACTATAAGATTTTAGGCATGATCGATCGATCGATGCTTGGGGGTAGATCGATCGACCTTCCTAGAAAACGTGGTCAGTAAGCTGTTTTTAGTATTTGTGTAGGATTAGGACTCCTAATCACTATATAACCTTGTAAATCCGTAAGGGTACTTCTCATAATCACTTTTTCTCCAGTTTTTCACCAGAGAACACTTCCAAATATTTTTCCTCTCACCCATAATCATCAACCTTCTTCATTATCAAGCTTTTTGTCATAAGTTTTGGGAGGCTTAATTGGGGTTTAATCAAGTTTGTTCAAGAACACTCTTTTGCTAATTTTTCACAAGGAATCCAGATTTCTAATCAGATTTTCAACACGATCTTTACATGCATGAATACGATATTCTTTTCCTTTAGTATTATGTATTTTAAGTGTCGCCTAAACACTTAATTACATGTTTTCTTAAAAATAATTAGTAACTTAATTAGAAAAACTGTATACTAATTATGGGTATGTTTTTATAAAATCTTTTAATCTGAATAATATTCATAACCCTTTGGGTACGTTGGATTCATGAGTGATTTTGGGTTTTATTGGTGTAGGTTGCATGTAAAAAAAACCTAGCTTTAAAATAATTAACTTTTGGGTGCGTATAACTCATGTAATACATGTAGAGATAATAAAATTTGGTTTTTGATGTATATATGATGAAAACTTGGAATATTTAATTTAAAATAATTAAATGAGATTATTTGGGTATTGTTGACGTTGTGATAATTGAATTAAAGATTCAATTGAATTGGACTATCATGCACAGTTTTATATGTTGACTAATTCTTCTTGTTGGTATTATTAAATATCATTGTGATGACGGGTTGTTGGGTATTATTGTTCTCCTTATATTTTAGAATGCCTTCTAGGAATGGGACTAGTGAGGGAAAATTATCACAATTTTATTGTGTTGGGGGTGGGATGATTTTTATTACTTTATCGTCGTTACGCTAGTCTAGGTATGAGACTAGGTTATCATTTATGTTAGAAAATCCTCCTATACATAGGTTAGGACATATTGATAACTTGGGGACCCTTAGGTATGGGGCTAAGGGGTATTTTGAGGATCTCACATAGATTAAAGGGTGGGGTGATTATAAATTGTGAATTGAGAAATTGAGAACTAATACCTAAGATAATAAGATGGGTATTAAAATATATTGGCAACATAATCTACTAGGGCCGACAGTTTAAATGGGCCATCTGACGTTTTGACGAGGGGATGTGTATGTTGGTGGAGAAATCACCAGAGGCGAGAGGACCGCCATAATAAAATGGGGTTATAATAAAAGATGGCAAATTTAATTAAATTAACATCATGGGACTTGGGAATATAAAATCATATTGGCGTGCCTTTATAAATGGGATTTTAGGGGTAGTTAGTGGTTTATATTTATCGCGTTTAAATTGGTCCGTTTAATTTAAAATATTCTACTGTGATATTTATTCCGTATAATGCTATTGTATGGATTCAAGGATCCTTTTTTAGGCGACTAGTGTGTATTCTTGCTCGGGGCTTTTGCTCTGACCCATGCGTTGACTTATCTTTTTCAGGATTAGAATTGGAGAAGCTGCATAATATTTATGGAGATTATCATTTGGAGGTGTATTTGGAGCGAATTTACTTTGTTGTTTTGTTTAGCTTAGACTTTCCTTTCAATCGTATTTCATTATGAGACTCAGTTTAGAGAGTTATTGGGCCATTCAGTTGCAAGGTTGTTATGGGTTTTATTTCAGTTATTCGGAGTTGGATATTTATTCAGATTTTTAATTAATCATTATTGGATATTGGATTTTCGAAGTTAGCATGTGATCGATCTTTTATCGCTTAGTTGTTTATGATCGTTGGAGGTTGATTCAATTATTTATCTTATGGACTGATTTATTTATGTCTCATATCTGTCTCATGCTAAGAATGGTATTTTATTTACTCACGCCTGATTTAGTTTTGGTGGCGGCCGATGCCAGAATTAGGCGAGGTGTGACAGATGGTATCAAAGGATGGTCTTAGGTCTCGTATGTTATGAGTCCATTTAGCTTCCGCGTTGCCGATCTTTGATTCCCTTTGTTTATTTATACTTCTTAAGTTAGAGGGTCTAACATACGTGTTAGAAGTGTTTCTTGGAGATGTGAAACTTTGTGCTAAGGACGTTGTAGGCATCGAGTTTAGAATTAGTAAGCTTGATGTGAGGATGCTTACAGTTGATTTTTGGAGATGATATCTATTTGGAAGATCATTAGTATAAATTTTGGGTATATATTATATCGATGCAACGATGTGATTTGGTTTGAGGATTTATGTGTTATATCGATTATTAGATATAGAATCGAGTGGTGATTTACAAGAGCATTTGGTACGCCATTATTTTCATAGCTATGAATATATATAGGCGATAGATTTTATTTTGTTGTTCTTGGGGTAGGTGCGTGTAGGATTGGGTATATGGGCGCCCAATTGTGGTATTCTATGGGTAGGCATATTTGAGCCTTTTTTTTATGAGATTTAAGTGTTTATGTGTATGCTTCGTCTAATTTCGAGGACGAAATTTTTTGCTAGTGGGGAAGTATGTAACACCCTGTATTTTTATTAACTGTTTTTATTAATTAATTGGAATTTTTGAGAAAAATAAATTTTTGAATTTAATAATTTTTATTGGATAAATATGTTGGTTATGATTTTAGAAGAATAAAACTTCAAGAGGAATTAAAATCGGAGTTAAAATGAATTTTATATTGATTTTACAATTTTTGTCCCTTATAATTTTTTGGGCGAACTATAAGATTTTAGGCATGATCGATCGATCGATGCCTGGGGGTAGATCGATCGACCCTCCTAGAAAACGTGATCAGTAAGCTGTTTTTAGTATTTGTGTAGGATTAGGACTCCTAATCACTATATAACCTTGTAAATCCGTAAGGGGACTTCTCATAATCACTTTTTCTCCAGTTTTTCACCAGAGAACACTTCCAAATATTTTTCCTCTCACCCATAATCATCAACCTTCTTCATTATCAAGCTTTTTGTCACAAGTTTTGGGAGGCTTAATTGGGGTTTAATCAAGTTTGTTCAAGAACACTCTTTTGCTAATTTTTCGCAAGGAATCCAGATTTCGAATCAGATTTTCAACACGATCTTTACATGCATGAATACGATATTCTTTTCCTTTAGTATTATGTATTTTAAGTGTCGCCTAAACACTTAATTACATGTTTTCTTAAAAATAATTAGTAACTTAATTAGAAAAACTGTATACTAATTATGGGTATGTTTTTATAAAATCTTTTAATCTGAATAATATTCATAACCCTTTGGGTACGTTGGATTCATGAGTGATTTTGGGTTTTATTGGTGTAGGTTGCATGTAAAAAGAAAACTAGCTTTAAAATAATTAACTTTTGGGTGCGTATAACTCATGTAATACATGTAGAGATAATAAAATTTGGTTTTTGATGTATATATGATGAAAACTTGGTATATTTAATTTAAAATAATTAAATGAGATTATTTGGGTATTGTTGACGTTGAATTAAAGATTTAATTGAATTGGACTATCGTGCACAGTTTTATACGTTGACTAATTATTCTTGTTGGTATGACTTGTTGGTATTATTAAATATCATTGTGACGATGGGTTGTTGGGTATTATTGCTCTCCTTATATTTTAGAATGCCTTCTAGGAATGGGACTAGTGAGGAAAAATTATCACGGTTTCATTATGTTGGGGGTGGGATGATTTTTATTACTTTATCGTCATTACGCTAGTCTAGGTATGAGACTAGGTTATGATTTATGTTAGAAAATCCTCTTATACATAGGTTATGACGTATTGATAACTTGGGGACCCTTAGGTATGGGGCTAAGGGGTATTTTGAGGATCTCACATCGATTAAAGGGTGGGGTGTTTATATATTGTGAATTGAGGAATTGAGAACTAATACCTAAGATAATAAGACGGGTATTAAAATATATTGGCGACATAATTAGCGAGGGCCGAAAGTTTAAATAGGCCAGCCGACGTTTTATGTTGTGTCGTGTGTGAAACCTTGTCAATCAACGAGGGCCAACAGTTTAAATGGGTCAGTCGACGATTTGATGATGGGATGTGTATTTTGGTGGAGAAATCACCCGAGGCGGGAGGACCGCCATTATAAAATGAGGTTATAATAAAAGATGGTTAATTTAATTAAATTAACATTGTGGTACTTGGGAATTTGAAATCATATTGGTGTGCCTTTATAAATGGGATTTTTACGGGTAGTTAGTGGTTTATATTTATCGCGTTTAAATTAGTCCTTTTAATTTAAAATATTCTACTATGATATTTGTTGCGTATAATGCTATTGTCTGGATTCAAGGATACTATTTGAGGGGAGTAGTGTGTTTTCTTGCTCGAGGATTTGGCTCTGACCCATGCGTTGACTAATCTTTTTCAGGATTAGAATTGGAGAAGCTGCATAATATATTTGGAGATTATCATTTGGAGGTGCAGCTGGAGCGGGTTTACTTTGTTGTTTTGTTTTATCTTAGAATTTCCTTTCAGTCTTATTTCATTATGAGACTCAGTTTAGAGAGTTATTGGGCCATTCGGTTCCAAAGTTGTTATGGGATTTATTTCAGTTATTCGGAGTTGGATATTTATTCAGATTTTTAATTAATCATTATTGGAGATTGGATTTTCGAAGTTAGCATGTGATTGATCATTTATCGCTTAGTTGTTTATGATCATTGGAGGTTGATTCAATTATTTATCTTATGGACTAATTTATTTATGTCTCATATCTGTCTCATGCTAAGAATGGTATTTTATTTACTCACGCCCGAATTAGGCAGTGTGTGACACGTGCAATCTCTTAATGACTAGATATCCTCACTCGATGCCCTAGACGTGTGAATTAAAGTGTGATTCGTGATGGAGTTGGTCAGTGCAGGAGGTGGAACCCAAAACTGGGGAACGTGAGGGGTGTGTGGGCTATCGGGATTGTACTATACTATACGGTTTTCGTGAATTATGGTAGGAGTAGACTGAGGAGTTGGTTGAGGGTTTTGCATGTAACGATTTGGGAGATTCTATTTTTTTCTTATTATTTTTTTGAATTTTTTGGATTTTGGATTTTGGATTATATGATTTTTTTGGCCTTTTAAGAATTAAAGTCAAATTTGGGATTAATTCGACCTAACTTAATGTCTACTTAGACCCTGACAACGACACTAAAAACTTGACTATACTTTAAAAGTGTGTCTCTAACACATGTGATTACGGATCAAGTGCAAGCCGGTCACTTAAGTAATAATCCGATAAATTGGGTGTTGAACTCATGGACTAAGACGTAAGACATGATGACCATGTAATGTAGGAAGAATATGAATCATCCCATTGCAAAAATGAAATTTCCACACATTATATAGGAATATATGCATCCCAGAATAACGGTTCACTCGAGATATAAGAGGTCTCTTATGGGACGATACCGCATCTCACCCCTCACAACTACCATAACTAGCATTGTTTGACATCGTGCTATCTCTTAATGACTCGATATCCTCACTCGACGCCCTAAATGTGTGAATTAAAGTGTGATTCTTGATGGAGTTGGGCAGTGCAGGAGGTGGAACCCAAAACTGGGGAACGTAAGGGGTGTGTGGGCTATCAGGATTGTACTATACTATAGGATTTTCGTGAATTCTGGTAGGACTAGACTGAGGAGTTGGTTGAGGGTTTTGCATGTAAGGATTTGGGAGATTCTTTTTTTTTCTTTTTATTTTTTTAAATTTTTTGGATTTTGGATTTTATGATTTTTTGGCCTTTTAAGAATTAGAGTTAAATTTGGGATTAATTCGACCTAACTTAGTGTCTACTTAGACCCCGACAACGACACTAAAAACTTGACTAGACTTTAAAAGTGTGTCTCTAACGCGTGTGATTACGGCTCAAGTGCAAGCCGGTCACTCAAGTAATAATCCTATAAATTGAGCGTCGAACTCATGGTCTAAGACGTAAGACTTGATGACGAGTTGGAAAGACGATTAACCTTTCTATTGTCCAGAAAAAGAAGGAAAAGATGATTGTTTTTAACTTTCCTATCAACTAATGCAATCTAATTACATTATTAGATGAGTTACGCAAGCGATAATAACTAAGAGAGTGTAAATCAATGTGGGAAAATGGAGTTAGGGTACACTCCCCCGAACCGTCGGTAATTACTTAGAACATAAAAACTTCAAAAACCTAATTCTAAATTCAAAGAATCATCAACTACTCTCTAAGAATTTGACATGTGTGGATTTTACTCCTCACAATATCAAATAAATTTTTTTTATTTGACGAGAATGACAAATTATCGAAACTCGTATTGTATCCTTAAACATTTCGGTTACATAGGGCAAACGGAATTAAAAGACCTGCAATATTTATTTTGGTAATAAATCAAGCCTTCGATATGTTAATTAAATTTTATTCTCTTTTAAATCCATTTCCAATACCTTGGTTGGGTTCATGTACCCCAACCCGCTAATAGCTTAGCTAGACATGGTTACCTGGGTAATAAATGAAATACTAATGTTGCATGCAATTGAAATCATGATGAACATATATCTAAGAATGCATGGAGTTTTTAAAATCCTAGAAAATAAATAAAAACAGGCAAAGAAAAAGATCATACAAGAATAAAGTGGAGGGAATAAACTTGATATATTAAATCTTGAAAGAAATCAACAAAAGCATAATCTTAATGTCGGAATTCAAAACTATGGTTCTTGCCTCCTTCTCCCTATATACCGAGGTTAAAACTTAATCCAATATCAAACTAAAACATTACATTGTCATTTTTGCAAGAGTCTTAACTTAATACAACTTCTAAGAAAAATCAACAATAAAAGGAAATTCGCACATCAGGTTAGTCGAACCGGTTCAGGTGCATAGACGAACCTGTTTGGACTCGAACCGGTCTGGGTTCAGTTTTGGAAAACTCTTTGCATTTGCTTGCTTCTTCGTCTTTTCTTTTTGATTTATTTCTCAACTTTTAATGCTCATACTTTCTTCATCGTAGCTCGGAATTGGACGTTGTTTCTTCCAGTATTCTTTCGATTTTAATCTCTTCAACTTTCTAGTTGGATCCACTTCCGGATTAAGGCTGAAAAATTATTAAAATGCCCTTTAATATCCTTCCTTTGGTTTCTTTCACTATTTCGATTTCTCTCTCGCACTAACTTGCATGAAATATACGTAAAACAAATGAGAGATGCAAAACATGAAAGTCTCACCATGGAGGGTTAGTAGCATAAATATGAGATAAATCCAACTCAATTACGATGCATGGGATCATAAAAGGACCAAAATTATGGGGATAAATTTGAAAAATTTATGCCTTATCTGTTCTCACAAATATCTTATATATATATATATATATATATATATATATTGTGGTGCTAATTATTATGGAACAGAAACGAATAAGAGAAAGGCAAGCACCAAGTAAGAACAAGGAATATAAAATGACAATCACACAATAAAGGATGTACGTGGTTCAGCAAAGATGTGCCTACGTCCACGGTGGTGCAGTCGGTGTTATTTCTATATACTCCGGAGAGTGATTACAGAGAATATATCTTGTCCCTTTTCCCCAGACCTAGGGTTCAATATATACATGTGCATTTAGGTAAGTGGGGGTGTTGGATTCCCCCACGTCTTCCATCTCTCCCTATAACCTCCCTTAGTGGGAATGTGGAAAGAGACCGGATAATCAAATAAGAGATGGGGGGCCTGGACTTTGGGCCGCCAAAATTGGGCTACTCGTCCAGGCCCATGATCTTAGTTTTGGGTACCCATAATTACCCATAAGTTTTTGGGACATGTTTTGCGCTCAATAAATTTAAATGATTAGTCATAATGGCTTTTTTCTACATTGTGCAATTCTTCGAAAGCTGGGAAGCTGATGTTGGCGGCACCCGCTTCGTATTTTGTGCACTATGATTAGCAACACTTAAAGGTTTTCTGGAATAGCCACTTTTCGACCGTCGTTTCAATCTTTCCAGCACTCTTTCATTCTCTGTGAGCTCTAGCACTTCGTACTTCCTTCTATCAATCTCCATTATCATTGCTTCCTTATTGTTTGGGCCCGTGCTTCTTCATCGTTTGAATCGATCTTCTATTTTGTATGTTTCCTGTGCCTTTTCTTTATACTTTCTCTTTGAATTTGTAGTTTCCTAGGGTTTTCCAATGGTGAAGATTGGGAATAGGTCGGTCTCTGAATTTAGGAAGTTTTATAACATCCCTGAGTGGGTAGATATTGAGTGTTGCGCTTACCCTCGTAGAAACGTTAGAGAGATAGATGACGCCCACTGGATCAATGTTTTGTTGCTTTCCTAGGGGGGACTCACTTTTCCTCCCAACGATTTGTTCTTGAATTTCTTTGGCTATTTTAATATTGTCCCTGCACAATGCTTGCCCAATGTGTGGAAAATAGTTAATGGCATACATAGAATAAATCAGTTGTATGGTACTAGATTAGGGCTCACCGAGGTCTATTTTTCCTATTCCTTTTCTCGAACTAGCTCTGGTGTCCTCTATCTCAAAGCTAGGAGCCCTGACAGGGTATTGGTAGTAAATCTACCTGATTCCTATAAGGACTATTGGCAAGAAGGTTTCATTTTTAGAAACTAGGAGTTTTCTCCCCAATTTGAAGGGCTGAGGTTTGAGAAGTTCTCTGTTCCCTTTTATGGGGAAGAATACATAGGTAGACTTTGCTCTTGTTGTTACAATTTTTGTTAATTTGTGATCTTTATGATTCTTCTTTGTTTTTCTTCCACAGTAAGGTCAAAGAACTTGGAACCCGCTCTCAGTGAGGTTTGTCTCTTGGAATTGGTCAAAGCTTGGAATATCAGGGAGCCTTTGGGTGACGGTGAGCATCCCTGGTCTTCTGCTTTTTTGCTTGAGTACGAGAACGTCGGCTCCAATTTTATACCAAGGCCTGTGGAAAGGATCCTAGAGTTTGATTCCTCCGAAGAGACTGTTGCGGATCCTATCCAGTTGGACGAGGAGGAGAGTAGCTCTGAAAGTGACATCATAGGAGCCGTAAGTAATTTGGGTGGAGGGATCTCTAGTAGTAGCAGTTCTTGTGACCGTGGGGAGGTCTCTGAAGCTCGAGAGTCATCGAGCACATCTGGAAGTTCGAGCGAGGAAATGGATCCTCTAAGGAAGAATATAATTCGAGATGATGATGAAGAAGACCACATGCTTCTCGCACAGAGGTCGAAGAAGAAAAAGTCTAGCTCTGGGGCCGTGGCTACTGGTTCTCGGTCTTCTGCTCAGGAGAAGGAGAAGAAGAGGAAGGAAGAAGAGAAAGTATGGGAGAGAGAGAGAGAAAAGGAGGAGAGAAAGAAGGTGGAGGAAAAGAAAAAGATAGAGGAGAGGAGAAGGATGTAGAGGGAGAAAGAGGAAGAGAGTAGGAAGATGGAGGCTAGGACGAAGGTTGGGCAAGCCTTGGTCCCGGTTTCTTCCCTGCCTGAGGGAGTTTCAGTCGCAATTTCCCCTCAGTTGGACCCTGCACTACATGAGAGGGCAGTTCTCCCTGCTAATCGCCAAAGGGCGCTGGGGTCTGAGCAATTGGCCCTTCAGGCTAGCCAGAGGCTACCTTTTAATAAGATTTTTTCCTTTTTTCCCATGTTTTTATGAATTTCTTCATTTCCTTCTTCTAATGTCTTCTTTTTTCTATAGTTTGTGACTGACTTTGCCATGCTATATCATTCACACGATGAGGTGGTGAGGAAAAATAGCGAGCTGGAGAAAGAGAATGCTGCCTTGAAGCTGAAGGGTACAGAGCTCGAGGATAGTTTTAAAGACGTTGATGCTGCTGGGATATCATTCGACCTGGCTCTTACTACAGCCAACCGGGAGAAGGACGTAACATTCAAGGATTTGAAAGAGCTGCAGCAGGCCTACGACCTGGTTTGCTCGAGCAAACTTACTATCGTGGAAAAGAACAGAGTGCTGTCTGAGGAGTTGAAGAAGAAGGAGTCTGAAGCTGTCACTACTAATGAAGACTCATATAATTCTGGCTGGGCTGTAGCATACGAGGATGTTGAGGTTCAGATAGGCTATATTAGCCATCTAAACTTTAAGAAGGGCTGGAACAAGGCCCTATTAGCTGCCGGTGTTGATATCGACTCCCCTCTGTTCGATGAGCATGACCCGTGTCCAAAGCCGACCATGGATGAAGTCCCTACCCCCTCTATTGAAGCTGCTGACTCTGTCCCCCAATCGACCCCTGCTGACGTTTCCCTTATTGTGGCGACAGAGGTTAGCTGGGGGTGATGCTCCCGCTGATGCTGATAAAGGAAAACAACCATTGACCTCTGGGCAGCCTGAGGTTGCTAACTAGTCATCTTCTAAGATTACTTTGTATTTTTGATTTTTCTGTCTGTAAACTATCTTTCTGCTGCTCGATGTAATTTTAACCCTTATTAATGAAAAGGTTTCTTTTTCTAAGCACACTGATCTGTCTCTTTCTCTCCCTTATCTTTTTATTATTTGTACTTGATTGATGTTGAGGATTACATTCCTACTACTTCCCAATTAGGAACGATATTGGGGCCCAGTGTGATCTTCGAAATTCATCATACTTTTATGAGGATCTGCAAGTCTCTGCGACTGAGGAACAAGTGATTTATAGAGCAAACTGAGCTCATCGCCAAGCTAAAGGACAGGCTTCAAGAGATAGAGGACATTGGTGCCTCAGTCCAAGAGGAGGCCAACGCGTTGAGGATGAAGCTATTAGAGGCTTTTGAGATCAATCAAGTTGGGGAAGTTCTCCAATAAGAGAATGAGGCTCTGAGGAGAGAGGTCTTACGACTTAGGGAGAATGCGTCGAGCACTGCTCTGGCAGTACTACAGGGTTCCTCGTCATCGTGAGCTAGAGCTAGTCAGAGTGATGTGCCTCCTGCTCGCCGGAACACCAGGGGTTCATCAAGAGAAATGGAGGAGCTACACAATGATGTTCAATGGGCATATGTGATTGCTGCTGGGCTCCAGAGGGATGTCACTCAGTTGCGGCACTTGTTCAAAAAATGTCCTCGACGAGTGTGGGCTGACGGCTACGAGCAGGGATGGTCAGATGCTCCAATAAGGTTGTCAGAGTTCGAAGAGATTTCTTTTGTCAGGGGGTGGCTGAGTACCTTGAAGGAGCTACAAGTCCTGAAGAACTGGATGCTCTGGTATCTCCATGAGATTTCTCCCTCTACCCTGATGCCTAACCCCTTTCGGAGGGATGATCGATCGATCCCCATCGATGCCATCCCTCGACAATTATTGGAGTCGGATGCGAATGAGGTTGAGGAAGCGTTAGCTCCTTCTCCCGATGATGGACGAAGAGCTCAAGTGGCTGATTATCTCTCTCAGAGGCCTCACCCCCATTGAGATTTTGCCAGTTGTTGCTTTTTTTTTTTTTGGTAATATAAATGCTTTGGGCGAGCTCGTCGACTAAACATGTATCACCATTTTTGTAAATATGATGAATTAATATAAAGTTTGTGTTTTGGGCGAATTTGCCAACTAGACAAGTGTATTATATTTTTCATAGTCTTGCTGCTTTATGATCTTCTAAGTTTGTGTTGTTATGCAAGTTTCCTCCCAGTACAGTATAATATCGAGATACCATTGTGCACCACTTTACCTTTTAGGTCGTGTCGTCACACTCCCTTAGGCCTAAGTGTGGCAATTGGCGAGGACACACCTGGTGTTGGATGCTTTATCCGATCAGGATTTTATTCAACCAAAGAAGGTTTGATGACCAGTATAAAATTTGGCCATATTGCCTATGGATCCCCTGTAGGGCTTCATATATTGCCAGTGGCAATGATAAGAGGTCCTTCGTGTTTCATAACGATGACCTGAGGAGGGATACTCCCCTGCTATGGCGTAGTGATCGATGTGCCTGTCATTTGGAAAAGATGTGCGATAAAGCTCATCTAGTTGTTACTTATTAGAATGCAACCGTTTAAATAACTTTCATTAATGACAAGGGAAATGAACTTCTAGTTCTATGACAAAAGAATAAAAGAAAGATCTAAAAATAGAATCTCTTGAGATTGGCTGCGTTCCATGCTCATGGTATTTCTCTGCCTTCCATCGTTTCCAAGTGATAGGCTCCCTGTAGATCGTCTCTTGTTATCTTAAATGGTCCTTCCCAGTTTGGGCCTAGCTTGTCATTTGATGGTTTTACTGCGCTGCCCGGGACTTTCCTTAGAACATAGTCCCCAACTCGGAATGTCCTTGTGTTGACCCTTTTGTTGTAATGCCTCGCGAGCTGTTGCTGGTAGCTCGCTAGTTTTACTAGGGCTAGCTCTCGACGCTCGTCAACTAGGTAAAGCTCAACGACTAATGTTGCATCATTATGGCCCTTGTCGATGAGGTTGGACCTCATTGTCGGCAAATCGGCTTCTAGTGGGATGACTGCTTCCATGCCATATGTCAGCGAGAATGGGTTTTCTCCTGTTGCTCGTCGAGGAGTGGTTCTGTATGCCCATAGAATATGTGGTAATTCATTTACCCATGCGCCTTTGGCTCGCTCAAATCTCTTCTTTAATCCATCGATCACAGTTTTGTTAGAAGCCTCAGCTTGGCCATTGCTCTGAGGGTAGGCCACCGAACTGAAGTGGTGTCTGATACCGTGTTCGTTATAGAAATTCTGAAAGGTGGTGCTTTCGAACTGTGTTCCATTATCGATGATGATGATTCTAGGGATGCCAAAGCGAGTGATTATATTTCTCCATATGAACCTTATCATATCGGCACCTCGGATGTTCACCAGGGGTTCCGCCTCGATCCATTTGGTGAAGTAGTCAGTCGCAACCAACAGATATTTGCAATTGCCGGTGGTGGTAGGCAGTGGTCCCACGATGTCAATTCCCCACTGGGAGAATGTCCATGGTCTGGACAATGATTTTAGGTTGCTAGCAGGCTGGTGGACTATAGGAGCGTGAAGTTGGCATTTAAGGCACTTGCGGACATACATCGCAGAGTACCTTTGCATGTATAGCCACCAATAACCTTCCTTCATTGCTCGAAAAGCTAGAGACCTTCCTCCAACATGGCTTCCACAGACTCCTTCGTGAAGCTCATGTAGCACTTGCTCGACATCTCCCGAGTGAACGCATTGGAGGTCGGGTCCGGAGAAGGATCTCTTATACAAGTTGCCCTCTGGAGATAAGTGAAAGCGAGCAGTTTAGACTCTTATCTGGTGGGCAGTCTTTTGGTTATCTCGGAGCATGCCATCCTTCAAATAGTCCCTTAAGGGGTCCATCCAGTTGGGAGCTGATCCCATCTAGAGTACCCGTTTCCCGTCTGGTAGCCTGCTATCGTGGATGCTCAGATGAGTGAGGAAATTGATGGGGATGGTTCTTTTTAGGTCGGAGTCTACTTCCGAACTCAGGGCTGCTAGGGCATCAGTATGGCTATTTTTCCCTTTGGGAAACTGCTGGATATTGATTTCTTCGAAGCTCGCCATTAGTTTTTTCACTAAGGTGAGGTAAGCTACCATTCTTTCATCTTTTGCATTGTAATCTCCACTTATCTAATTGGAGACTAATTGGGAATCATCGAACACCTATAAATGCTTTTCTCCCAAAGTGTGTGCCTTCTGGAGGCTGACTATTAAGGCTTCGTATTCTGCTTCATTATTGGAGGCTGTAAATCCATGCCTGATTCCTTGTTCAAGGATTGTATTCTCTGGGGTAATGAGGGCAAAGCCTACTCCTGGCCCCTTTGAATTAGAGGCTCCATTAACAAACAATCTCCAGGTTTCCATTGTCGCTTGGTTCTCCTTTTGAGTTGGTGGTTGAGGTTGGTTGGGAGGTTCCCTGCCCATGAATTCGGATATGAAATCAATTAGGATCTGTCCCTTGATCGCGTTCCTTGGTTAAAATTGGATGCCAAATCGCACAAGCTCTACTGACCATTTAGACAGCCTTCCTAACAAATCCTCTTTCCTCAGGACTGCCTTAAGGGGATGCGATGTAAGGACGATGATAGTGTGGGCTTCGAAATAGTGCTTCAGCTTCCTCGAGGCCACTACTAGAGTGAAGGCGAGCTTCTCCAGCGGTAGGTACCTCTACTCGGCATCGAGTAGGGTCTTGCTCGCGTAATAAATAGGGTGCTGGATTCTTGCAACCTCACATATTAACGCAGAGCTGACAGTGTGGTTGGAAATAGAGAGGTATAGGAATAAAGGATCTGTTTGTCGTGGTATGATGAGCAGTGGTGGAGAGCTTAAGTAAACTTTGAGTTCGACCAATGCTCGTGAGAAATCTGGGCTCCACTCTACCGTTTTATTCCCTTTTGAAAGCTGGAAGAAAGGCTTGCACTTCTCGGAGGGTTTAGAGATGAAGCGGTTTAAGGCGGTGAGCATACTAGTGAGCTTCTGTACGTCCCGAATTGTTCGAGGAGATTGTACCCTGTTAATTGCATCGATCTGATTTGGGTTAGCTTTTATTCCTCTCTTACTGACTAAGTACCCAAGGAATTTTCCTGACTGGACATCGAAAGAACACTTGCTTGCATTAAGTTTCATTCGATACTTCTTGAGGATTTCGAAGGTGTTTGAGAGGTCTGAGAGGTGATTTTCCTTTTTCTTACTTTTAACGAGCATGTCATCGATGTAGACCTCCATGGTGTTTCTCATCTGGTCCTTGAAAATATTGGTGACCAGCCGCTGATATGTTGCCCCTACATTCTTGAGCCCAAAGGGCATGACCTTGTAGCAGTATAATCCAACTGTCATGATGAACGTTGTCTTGTCCTGGTCTGGGGCATACAAGGGGATCTGATGATACCCTGAGTATGCGTCCTGAAAACTCATTCGCTCATGAGATGCAGTGGCGTCCACTAGTTGGTCTATTTTTGGGAGGGGGAAACTATCTTTAGGGCACGCTTTGTTGAGGTCAGTGAAGTCGATGCAAACTCTCCACTTCCCGTTGCTTTTTGGAACTACTACTGGGTTGGATAACTATTTGGGGAATTGTACTTCCCGTATGGACCCTGCATCTAGCAGTTTTTTAACCTCTTTTTCTACCGTTTTAGCCTTCTCGAGTGCAGTTCGCCATGCCTTCTGCGTGATTGGTTTGAAGGTAGGATCGACGTGCAGCTAATGGCAGACCATGCTAGGATCGATTCTAGGCAGCTCGTATGGTTCCCATGCGAAAACATTTATGTTGCGTCTCAGCAGAGTTGTCAATTCCTTCGGTTCCTGGCCAGTGAGAGATGCTCTAATAAAGAAGACTCTATTACTGTCGCCATCTCCAGCTATAACTTCTACCAGGTCCTCGACGACCCGCTCGGAGGGTAGGAGCCTGGTCTCCTCTACTCTAGGTCTTTCATACTTTAATTGCTATTTAGAAGGTGTCATACCTTCTTCAGCTTTCTCGCTGGGCTAATCGACCTTCTTCTCTGGCTTTGGTCGGATGGATTCTATGAAGCACCTTCTTGCCATCGCTTGGTCGCCGTGGATCTCCATTACTCCTCGCTCGGTTACATACTTGAGTTTCTTATGGTTGGTCGAGGAGACTACCTTCATTGCATGAAGCCATCCCCTGCCGAGGATGGCCTGGTATGGCGAGTCGATGTCAACTACCAAAAACTCGATCATCTTGGAGACGTTTCCAACGCATACCGGTAGTACAATCTTTCCCAGGGGCATAGTTATTTTTCCAGCGAAGCCAACTAAAGGGATAATAACTTCCTTTAGGTCGGTGACGCTTCACTTCAACTTTCTGAATAGGTCAAGATACATTACTTCGGACGAGCTTCATTGGTTGATGATCAACTTGTCGAGTCAAAGTTAGCTATATTGAGGGTAATGGTCAGAGCATCGTGATGACGTGTTATAGTTGACGTCATCTGCTCGTCGATGCTTTCCTGACTGTGACTTTACTGGATCGATCTAAAAAGCCTGCATTACCGCTGTAAGTTTCTTCATCTCCATTCACGCTGAATTTCCTAGGATCTGCTTGGCATCTGATGCCCTGTGAATTACCGCGAACTCATGGTCGGCGTCATCTTCGAGCAAGTTGTCAGGTCTCGCCTCTCTGTTGGTAGCCACTTTCTCTACCTTCTTCCCCACAAACTCATTCAAATTCCCAGACTGGGCGAGCTCCTCGAGGTGAGACTTAAGAGCTTTGTAATGCTCAGTCTTATGTCCTCCCTTCTTATGAAAAGAGCATCTTAGCGCATTGTTCCTCTTCGAGGGATCTCCTCCCATCTTCCTGGGCCAGTTGATGAATGGCTCATCTTTGATCTTCGCTAGAATTTTGTAAATTGGTTCCTTGAAGACGGTGTTGACCTCCCGAAATGCTTTCAACGCATCATTGTTCCCTCCGCTCTTGGAGCCATTTTTACCCCCTTTCTTTCCTCCTTTCTTTTGATTCTCAGCTTTGTCACTTCCCTTGGTAGTGAGTTTAGCTCAATATTTTTCTCCTGTACTGAGGCGGGTGACATCCTCCACCTTAGCGTACTTCTCGATGCGAGCCATTAGGTTATCAATAGTCATAGCCTCCTTCTTCATCAGGGACTGGTAGAGAAGGGAAGAACTGAGTAGCCCAATTTTAAAAGAGGCCACTGTCACTTCCTACGAGCAATCCTCATTCTCATTGAATAACTCCCAGTACCTCTTCGCATAGTCCTGGAGGGTCTCTTGAGGCGTTTTCTTCATTGTCAGCAAAGCATCCATCCTTTTGGGATGGGAGCTACTAGTAATGAATTGGGCCGTAAAAATTTCGGGCAAGGATTTGAAACTCCTGATGGACCGGTAGGGGAGCCTTTCAAACCACTTCTTCGCTACGTCATGTAGGGTCGAGGGAAAAATTCGGCACATTAGCGCGTCCCGGTGGTTCCAAAGGGTCATGGCCTGTCGTTATTTCTTGACGTGATCAATGGGATCAGTCTTACCGTCATAAATCTTGAACCTTGGAATGGAAATTTTTTTGGGTGCTTGTTCTTCCTCAATTTCCCTCGTGAAAGGTGATTTCATCTGGGGTTTGAGAGCTCATCTAGCGAGTTATCGGGTCAATCTGGTACCGTGATGGGAAGCATGTTGGTCTATCTCCCTGCGGACCATATTTTGTATGTTCTTGTTGCTGCGAGTAGGTCTTTAGTAACGAAGAGCTCTTCGCAGCTGCTCGTGGAGGTCGTCGTCTGATTCACCTCCCTCAACCTTTTGAGATCCTCGCCTAGGGCTCCTTCCTCGGCTGCGAGACTTACTCGCCTGAGGGCTAGGAGTGCGATATGGACGTCTCCTATTATCATAATGAAGCTCTCTCTCCAGTTTTTCAAGTCTTCTTTTCAAGCGAACGTTCTCTACCTCGTGCCTGCGAGAAGAGACCCTCTGCTCGTGGAGCCTTGCCTCGTATGCATCAATCAGTCTGGATATCTGCGTGGACCTCGTTGGTCCTTGGCTTTCTTCTGAGGCTGGCCTTTTTAATCGAGCCCTGTGATCTGAACGTCGAACTTCAGACCTAATCTTGCGAGGAGCAGGTGGTTCTTGAATATCCCTTGCCTGGGGGGGATTGTTGTTGTGACCAGACATCTTAAACTCCTTTCTTGGTGTGGGCTCTTCTCAGGGAAAGATGAACGATTCCCATAGACGGCGCCAATTGTGGTGCCAATTATTATGCAACAGAAACGAATAAGAGAAAGGAAAGCACCAAGTAAGAACAAGGAATGCAAAATGACAATCACACAACAAAGGATGTACGTGGTTTAGCAAATATGTGCCTACGTCCACGGTGGTGCAGTCGGTGTTATTTCTATATACTCCGGAGAGTGATTACAGAGAATATATCTTGTCCCTTTGCCCCGGACCTAGGGTTCAATATATACATGTGCATTTAGGTAAGTGGGGGTGTTGGATTCCCCCATGTCTTCCATGTCTCCCTATAACCTCCCTTAGTGGGAATGTGGGAAGAGACCGGATAATCAAATGAGAGATGGGAGGCCTGGACTTTGGGCCGCCAGAATTGGGCTACTCGTCCAGGCCCATGATCTTAGTTTTGGGTATCCATATATATATATTTACACACACACACACACACAACATCAAGTTTTTCATTAATAGTCAATTGAAAATAATTAAAAAATCACCTATTATAAATAATTAAATATTCATAATTCAAAGTAAAAATCAAAATTTGTTTAAAGACTCATCTATAAACGTCTATCATACGACCATTATTGACAAACAAACACGATAAATACAAAATACTAATCCACCTTAGTCATCATATCCAAGTTCTTTCAATTTTTTCCAAAAGTCAGATGTCATTTCTATATTCATATTTCTATCCATCACAATACAAAAAATCTTGATACAACTTGTCGAGCACAACAAAAAATAGCATAATTTAGTAAAAAAAAATGAGAAACCTAGTAGTAGAGAGATATTACATGCGTAGTTCTCCAGTGCAATAGGAGGTGTGGCAAAAAAGGGTAAGAAATAAAGAAGAAATAGTTAGAATATAAGAAGATAATTTTTTACATTTCATGTGGAAGAGAAGGAATCAGAAGAGGTTGGTAGATGAAACGTTATTTCTGATGGAGGAGAGAGAGGGGGATTTATTACGAGTGTCATATATAAGATAGATGGAGGGTAGTATTTGATATAATTATGATTGACATGTGTCACAATATTGTGAGGAGAGACCATTTTTATATTATTATATAAGATCATTTTCAAATAGTAATAAAATATTTTGTTTTGGCGAGATCCATATCATAAGATACTATACTTATTGCTATTTGCAGTTGATTTAGGAGTTTATTTTAGACTCAAAACATTTTTCTTACCATGTACCAAATAAAAATACCCAAAATTATATAGGGTTTATAATCTAAGCTCCCAACACACTGTGCATGGGCAGGTGAATGAAAGTGCGAGTGCGTCTAAACATGAATTTTCAAAATCGTGAGATTTGATAGCGCCAAGCGTTTATATATTTTAATATATAAATATTTATATTTAATATACATATAAAATTGAAGCTTTTCATTCGATTTGGACTAGTGGAGCTATTAATTGTCATATTTTTATCTACGTTTTGTAATCTATTCCTCTCCAATATATATATGTAGATGACACATGTTTTCTCATGAATGGAGTCCGTCTCTCTAAGCTGAGTTAATACCTCTTTCTCAATCATATTTCACTCGCAAGCGATCTAAACCACTTTGTCTTCCCTTTTATTAGGCTCTCTATTTGCACGTGAAATGAAGGAGTATAGTGGTCTCTTCATGATCATCTATAATCCACTCGATCTACGTTTTTATCTTCAATAAAATCCATAATCAAACTCATTCCAATCAAATAACTATCTGCACTAGGTAACTATGTTCGAGCCTCTCTCTCTTTCACCATTATATTTAAATATTCTTGATTAATATTTAATTAATGATGATTATAGTTTGATGTATATATGTATCCTTTTGTATCTGTGTATATATACATTTGGTGGAAATGGGGTTGTTAATTCATTCTCTAATGGAATTTGGTTAATCAGGAATTTTATGCATCTCTGAATGTGTAGTATGTAAGTCTTCCTTGTGTAGTTAAAATTTGAAATTATTTCCCCTAATTTGTTACTATATGATTTTAATTATTCTCAATTTTTTCAATCTGAAAGTTGTGTATTCTACCATTGATTCACCTTCATCCCATCATGTACGACATGTCTTCTCTTTATTATTCTACGATTTCTTTGGCCACCTCCATACCATTCGCTATAAAAAAAGTTCTTTTTGAGACGGTACTCCATCCATCTTAAAAGGTACTCAAGTCATCCCAAATATTTTTAGGACTTTATTTGGGACGACTAAGGGGGTCTTATTAGCACCCCATTTTAAATCATTTTTGAGATGATAACTAAGCCGTCTCAAAAAGTCATCGTTTATGGGATCATTTTGAGACGACAAGAAAAATTTCTTTAATAACTGGGTTTTCAGACAACAATAGTAGTTGCAAAAGTTTTTTTTGAGACTGAAATTAAGCCGTCTCAAAAGCTCATCATTTATGGGATCCGTTTGAGAAGACAAGGAAGCCGTCTTTAATAATTTTGACGTAAAAGTTAGAATTACATCCATTCCAGCATAATATAATAAAAACAAACCACATTCTATGCTTTACATTCATTCCAACATATATTCTATGTAATCATAAACAAAGCCTGTTAAAATTAATATATAACATCTTTGGCACCAATTTCAACATACATAACATACAATTTCCTATTTAACTATAATAATAGTTCATACAAGTAAAATCTCTCTACACAATCAATAATTCCAACATCGTATTCACCAACCTAAATCAAGGTAGCTTCAATAAAAACACCAAAGGTAATAATAAGTTTTTAAAATATTTCACTTATCTCATTAGAAAAAATAAAAATCCATCCACCCCTAAGATATAATGATGTCAACAAAGTAAACCCACAGTCTTGAAGCATACAACCTCCAATAAACTGACTTCAATGATTTTTCTTGTCCCTAAAAGGTTTTCACCCGCAATTAGATTTATTTAGTGTCAATTACCTTAAACAAAGAATATTTTTTTAATAGTTCCTATAGATGATAATCTTTAAAAACATTATCAAATTTGTTAATCTTCATATTAATTACCTTAAAAAACACTTCACATTTTTGAAAAAAAAAATTGACTAAGTCTTCTTCCTTTATTAATGAAAACTAACCTGTTTAAACATAAAAAGTAACTAAAAAGAAACCATAGCAATACCCACAACACTGTAAACAAGTAACTTGAAAAGGGATAATTTCCCCCCAAAAAATGTTAAAATATATACGATATATCGTAAGGCCAAAAAATCTTGATACATGTATCCTACATAATCCTCCCTCACATCACTGTATCTAGTGAACAATGAGTTACTTGACAGTGGGTGTAGGCCAATTGGCTGAACCGCTTACATATGTGTTGATCTTCTTTTTTTATCTCTTTTACTACACTTTAATTGTTTATAATCATACCAAATTATTGTTCATGTTCATATATTACCTGAGCTCATCTTATTGGCTGGATGTTACATTTTGTTTGACATCTATAAGCTATCACATAGAATTATGAAATTTCATCATAAAGCAATTTATATCTATAGACTAAGAGTATAATTTAGTATAATCTCCATTTGTATCACCCAAATAGTAAGATATATGCGATATCATAATAAACATAATAACGTGACATAATATCCTCATATAACATGTCCATTATTGGACTAAGTAAAACTAGATAATTATCATAAATGACATGAAGAGTTCAACCTTTAGGGAAATTCTCGTGCCATTATCAGTAAATCTGAAAAGGCCTCCCACTTAACGGATATAAAACGTGCACAAATAAAAGAATGGGGGGATTGATACGTAGTCACACCGTCGTATACTTGCATACCAAACCACCCGATGGATCAAGTCATCCACGTATCCCCGTCATGAGATCACGATCAAAATATTGACCTCCACACCACTAGTTACATCATCCAGCATTGCAGTACCCAGTCCCACAATCCATTTAAATCCACAACCTCAGTCAATAGAATCCCCATGAGCCAAATATGTACATATGGTATGTTTTCATCCAACACACATATACACAAAACAATATATAGCCGAACAAAAGGCCCATAAACACCAATCCAAAAATCCTAACTCAAACCCAATAAAAGGGTTAACCCCAAAACCTTTCTAACCTACCACCTAAACAAACCCCACAAGCGCGACCTACATAGGCGCATTCGCGGCCCAAGGTGGCGTGTCTCCATGTCTGAAACATTGGTTAAATGATAGAATGATCATATTTGACCATGAAATTTTTCGTATTAATTTTTTTTATTATAATTTTTCTTTTTTTCTTTGGATAATATTGTTTACCACTATTTTGTAAAGTATGTTTGAACTTATGTGTGAATTTTTCTCCCCAAACATGTCCTTGTAAATATATGAGGACATTTCTTTTCATGCTATAACTCTTAAAATTTTATCAATTATTATACGAAAAATAAATCTAAAATATTAACCAATGTATTAACATCAATATATTTTTACTTGTTATTGGTATTCTATTACCTATTGAACCCACCCCTCATTGTGTGGACCTAATTACTAGTAAGTTGTGTGATAAACCTCATTTTACTTTGTCAAAATTAAATATTAGGATTAATCTAACCCATACACGAGATTATGAATGAATTCATTGAAAAGATTTCAATCTCTGTCCCTCTAAAAAACAAAATCAAAATCAAAATCTAATTCATGAAGTGATCAAGCTAATCTTTTTCCTCAAACTAGGGAAACAAATCTGTCCTAATACAAATTAACATCCCCCAAACCAAAACAACACATTGTGATAACAATCCAAGTTATTATCACATCTTCTTCATACTCAGCAGCTCATTAGAAACAAATTTGAATATTTTCTAGCACGTCGTGGCAACCTCTTAAAAACACACTTGTAGATACTCTCAATGTACACTTCACACTGCTTACATGTAGGATCACTTATACCAACATGTTGCACAAACCACTTAGAATATCCATGCTTTGGTGTCATTAACACACACCTCCACTTATCACACTTGTATATATCCATGCTCACTCAAACTTGTCACACACCGCTTGTAATTAATCTATTCTTAGGTTCACTATCACGCACTCACTTATAGGTATTCACGCATCACTCACTCTCACACAGCCATGCTTAGTATAATCTTTATACTCTATGCTAAATTTACTTTTTTACTCTTACATTCTTCCCCATTAGCATAATGGTCATGCCAAATAAAATACTCTCTCCATAATATACTAATCAAGAATCATACATTTTTCACACTACATCACCAAAAGCATACAAGCGCTGGTTCGGCAGGTGGCTGTTATACAAAGCAATATGACTCTCACCTTCCATTGGCCAAGTACCTTCGACGTATATCAAATGGTTTTCCCGTATTGTACCGCTTGAATGAAGTCATGACGGGAGGCATAGAGCAGGGAACTCGTTCACATACGTCGATTATATGGAATTCACTCTCACACATACTGTCCCCACGAGGTATATAGTGAGGCAATTCATGTACAGTCGGATATATCAAACGGCTTGTCCACACGTACCGATTGCCCTCAAAAGCTAGATGTGTATCGTTGAAGTCATGCCAAAGGGGGAACCCTTCCAATTAACCCAACAACTGCATACCCTCATATAGGCGTCAAACCTAGGACACTCATATTTAATTTGCCGGTTACTACGCGAAACTCTGTCGAAATGATGGGTCAGCATGCCACCCAAAATTTCGTGCAATTTTGTCTTTTTTTAAAACGAGAGCCTATCCATGAGCCTGGTAAAAAATCCAACCGTGTTTTACATATACGTTTTCAAACCCCATTTTCCTAGGCTCAGGTCCCGTCCGACATTTCTTTTTGCATTTAGGTAAACCTAATACAAGTAAAAGCATAATAATAATAATAATAATAATAATAATAATAATAATAATAATAATAATAATAATAATAATAATAATAATAATAATAATAATAATAATGTTAATAATAATAATAATAATAATAATAATAATAATAATAATAATAATAATAATAATCATGCTGAAACCCTTTTCTTGTTTTTCCTCTTCCTTTACCAAAGGTGTCAAAAATATTTTTCCCCTCTTTTATGAAAATGCCAAAAGCATTTTCCTTCTTTTTATCGTAAATGTTAAAAACATTTTTCCTCCTTAATACCCGAAAAAATTTTGTCCTCCTCTTTTCCAAAAATACCAAAAGCATTGTCCTCCTATTATAAACTACTTTCCCTTTTCTCTTTAAAAAATAAATTCGAATCATTTCTCCTTCACATGTCGATCGCATACTCGACCCTTGGCTTTGGTCTTCTATCGAACTGTCCCGAGGCTCCGCTACTTCTCCCGCTACTTCCTTCGAGTCTGGAATCCACTATTACCCGCTATCCATAGAGAACGCCGACCAAGTACCGAATGTGCAACCTGATTTGATGACGGTTCTAGACCAACTTACCACCAAGATTAACAACCTTCTAACCGAGGTTCATGAGATGTAGTGAAATCGAGTCCCTATTACCGAAGAGATCGAGGTCCTCTTCCCTCGTGCTATGGGTTCACCCTCACCTGAGCCTATTTGGGTCCCGAAAGAATATCAGCATACTATTCATGCCCCTCCTGCCAATGGGCCACCACCAAATCAGTTCCATATGCCGGATCTTACCCAGCTAGGGGCTAACCTACCAGTGGCCGTTGATACAAGGTCAAGGGAGACCTTAAGATATTGAACAAAAAGTTTGACTAAGTTCGAATCTTCGGGAACTATATGGATTACACCCACGTGTCTCTCTATCCTAAATCAAGCCTACCAAAAAAGTTTAAGATGCCCAGAAGTTTGGGGATAATGGCCCCGCAATTGTTCATCTTCAAAGTTATCACCGAGCCATGACTCTCCTAGGCACCTCCGAGGAAATAATTGCCCAAATGTTCCAACAGATTTAGATGGACAACGCTCTTCGCTGGTTCTTATCTCTCAAAGAATCCAGAATTCCCAGTTGGGAGGATGTTGCTCGTGAGTTCATGTCAGAGTACAAATACAACGAGGATTTGGAGGCTATCCACTGTGATTTAGAACTTCTCAAACAAAATCTTAGGGAAACTGTTAGTAATTTCATTGCAAGATGGAAATAAAAAGAAATTCAACCAGTCTTCTGAGGAAGAGCAAGTCAGTATTGTGAAAAAAAAATTCTTACCCCACATCCGAGCGACGATTGGAGGACAGTACTACCCCCATTTTCGAACCCCCCAATAAGTAGGAGTGGAGATTGAAGAAAGTATTTTCAAGACAGAAGTTGAGTCGAAGAAAGTATTCAGACATTTCACTCCCCAAAAGTATTAGAAGCCTGCTTATAATGCAGTTTCAACCATTAATAACATCTCTCAGCCTGCCACTTCATGGTCACTAGAAAGCCTCCCTAACCTACTTGAAAAGGAATACACCAAGCTTCACGCTCCCCTATCCAAAGTTTACCAAGCCCCTTTGAGATGAAATCTTATCAAGACAATGGACCCTTGTCCATTACCAAACCCACTTCCTAAGAATTTCAAACCTGATGCCCGTTATGGTTTCCATCCAAATTCTGGCCATACCACTGATCAGTACTTTTATCTTTAAAATATAATCTAAGTTCTGATTAAATGTGGTATCATCTCCCCACCAACCAATCCTAAACCAAATACTACCCATAATCCACTCCCAAATCATGCAAATGCTATCGTCCTAGAAGAAGATCCTGAATTTGATACATCTACCCAAATTGTACCCAGTAAATCATCCATTATACCCATATATTACCCTAAACCCCTCAAAGTTTGCCCATATTTTCTCCTACATCCTACCTGTTTTTCTGATCAGTCAGTGTCACTTCTTACTAGAGCATGGCTTGTTGTTCGTACTCATTTTGGAGGGAATGATATGGAATTATCAGCAATATTAAACCAACTTCTAGAGTTCGGGCTGAAATTGCCAGAGATGGCCATTAACTGCCAGAGATTCAGTACACTATTCTTGGAAGCTCAAAAATGGGCTTAAGAGTTAGATGATTGGGCGATACCAACAAATGAAGTCAGCTTAAATGATGTCGTCTAGATTATGGCAGACTTGTTTCGACAGATCAGTGAAATTTATAGTATTTTCGAGCAACTCCATGCTTTGGAACTATAAGGGTGCCTAGTCCATTCGCTTCTACATCTTCCCCTAGAGTGTGATGATCTATACAAAGAGGCCACTTAAGTTATAGAATGAATTGACTTATCATGGAAGGATGGTGTCGCTTCCACCGTATGGGGGGACGAATTCAATAGTTCAAATGAAGAGAAAACCCAAAAATACTAGACCGGTAGTCAGTATATGTGGAATGATATCGTTTAAGGAGATGCTAAAAGAGATTAACAAGGTGGTCGAACAACCCGATATAGATAAAGAAATGAGGATTCAATTTTTTCCCTCTTTTATGAACCATATGACTAGATCAGGGAGGCATTATCAGGTTTTAAACCGATAATCAATAACGATCGGCAAGGGAAAAGGTGTTGAGAAACTCCATATGCCAAAAATAACCCTCGAGGAGATCAAGATCCTCTATCAGTTGAAGAAAAATCAAGCTAACATAACTCTGTGGGTACTCTTTACGTCTATTTAACTTCACTAAAATGCCTTGATTAAACAACTTACCAGGCCCATAGTCTCTTCTTCCACTAAGCTAGAAGAAGTCGTGAATCTAGTCGAATCTCTAACCTCTACTAGAATACTTTCTTTCTCCGAAGAGGAAATCATTAAGTTTGGTCCAAATTACAGCTATGCTCTCAACATCTCTATTGAAGTCATGGGAAAACCATCCCACTTTCGGTCATCGACAATGGATCAACTCTTAATGTTTGGCCATTGAGAACCCTCAACTGCTTGGGATTGAAAGTGAGCGACCTTTCTCAAACCCCTTCCGTGGTGCATGATTATACTTATTGAGAAGTGATGGGATCCATAAACCTTATAATAGGGGCTGGCCCTATAAATCTCATTATAGAATTCCAAGTCATCGACATCCTGTCTTGTTTCAACCTATTGCTAGGATGACCACGACTCCATAGTAACTAGGGTGTCTTCTTCCCTCCATCAGAAACTGAAGTTCTTCGCTAATGGGTAGGTCATCACCATCCTGGGGGACGATGATAATATTAAGAAAGCAAACACCAATAATCCGATACTAGAGATACGACTTAGGGTAAATGATATGCTTCTATCAAGTTTTCATATCAAATCGCTTCCACTCCCTATAGCGCATGATTTTAATTATAGAGTTTGTCCAGAACACAACCCCTATGGTAATATAAATGTGATACAAATGTTTAAAAGCATACACTTTATGCCAAGACAGGGGCTAGGATGACTACAACAGGAAATACTAGAACCGATGGTATTGCAGAAACCCTTTCCTCCATGTGGCATGGGTTATCAACCATCAGCAGAGGAACTCGGAATGCTTAGCCAACATCGATTTAAGAGAAGGCTAGAAAGTACCAACACTATCTCAGAGGATTCCTCGAATGGAAGATTTATCAAAGAGGGCGAAGATTTCCCCTTTTGTGGATTTCTCGAACCATGGTATGATCATGTGGACAAGAAGATGAATCCAGGAGTGGAGATTTTCTTCCAAGACATTTACACATGGGCTGAATATTCCCAGCATCATGTGCAACCGCTCGTTGAGAAGACTATATCTGCTACCGAAGATTTTAAGGGAAGTGACAATGATGATTCATTTAATTTGCAGACACTTGGTTCGATACTCTGCACGATCCACTCAGGCACTACATCATCAGACCCATCCCTTTTAATCAAAGTTGTTAATGCACAACTCCTCAACTAGGATGTTATACCAGTTCCACCCGCTTAAATACAACCCAACTTAGATGTTTATCCCATTTCCTCTTCTTTTGTTGTTCTTCCCTATTCTGATCATAATGTAATCGATACCTCCTTTGATGAGGTTCTCAACTTTATTTTTCCCAACAATGAAATAAATGAAGATTTTGAGTATCTTTTTATGCCTTACATTAATTGTCTTGATTCTAATCAAACTCTTGATGATGATTATTTTTCAAATGAATAATTCTTAAATGATATTAATAAGGTCAATAACAAATAACATAACCTCATTCAAATTAATTAAAAAGAAACTGTTGTTATTAATCTCAGTTCTAGTAGCCAATTGTGCGAGATTAGGATAGGGTCTATCCCAGATGAGAAAGAGCGCACGTAACTCAAGGAATTACTGAAGGAATTTTTGGATGTCTTCGCATGGTCTTAGAACCACACGCCCGACATTGATCTCGAGATAACTCAGCACAAGATTCCAATGCTCCAAGAATGCTAATCGATCAAATAGAAACCGTGCATGCTCCGCACCGAATGGTCACTCAAGGTTAAGGAAGAAGTGGTCAAATAGTTGACCGTAGGCTTCATCCATGTGATTGAATATCCCACAGGGGTAGCCAATATTATACACATGCTAAAATATGGAGGAAATATTCGCATGTGCGTTGATTACCGAGATTTGAATAAGGACTCTCCAAAGGATGATTATTCGCTACTTAATATCGGCATGATTGTAAAAAAATATAGCTCGTCACGCTCTTAAGTCATTCGTTGATGGTTTTATTGAATATAATCAGATCAGGATGCACCCTGATCATCAAGAAAAAGTCGCATTCATCACCCCTTGGGGAACCTCTATCACACCATTATTCCGTTTGGTCTAAAAAATGCAGGGGCTACCTACCAGAGGGATGACACAACTATCTTGCATTATATAATACACAAAGAAGTCGAGGTCTATGTAGATAACATGATCATCAAATCTCAAACTAGGGAAGGTCATTATTCCGCTCTCCGTAAGTTCTTTGAGCGACTATAACGATACCAGATGTGACTTAACCCACAAAAATGTGTTTTTTATATTACCAAAGGAAATCTTTTATGATTCATGTTTAGCGAGAAGGGGATTGAAGCAGATCCTGCCAACTTGAAAGCCACACTCAAAATGCCACTACCTTGAACGTAGAAGGAAGTTCGGGGATTCTTAGGAAAATTACAGTACATTAGTCGATTCATCAGTCAGTTGACTTCCATTTGTGAACCCATATTCAAATTCCTCTTAAAGGATTCCACTAAGGTTTAGAATGAAGCTTTTCAGGAGGCTTTAATTGAATCATGCAATATCTAACCCGACCTTCGATACTCATGACACCTCAACATGGTCTCCTTCTACTCTTATATCTGACTATAACAGACACTACAGCCGGGGATTTATTGGTCCAATACCTTCAAAAAACCCATAAAGAGAGAGCCATCTACTACACCAGTCACCAATTGATCGAATACCAAGTCAACTACACTGCCTTGGAGAAAGCATGTGTCGCCCTTATTTGGGTTACCCAAAAATTATAGCATTACATGCTCGCCTTTCCCATCAGACTTGTATCCCGAATGGATTTTAGCAAATACCTACTCGAGAAATTTTCTTTGTCCAACCGAATGGCCCGATGGTCGATGTTGTTAGTCAAATTTGATAATGTGTATGTCACACAGAAATCCATGAAAAAAAGATCCATATCTAACTACCTTGTTAACCACCCTATGGAAAAATCCTATATTTGGATCTCCAAATTCCTAAATGAAGATATCCTTTATACTTCTCGAGAATACCTCCAGTGGAAAGTGTTGTTTGACGATGGTCATCAACAAGAAAGGATATGCCATTGGGATACTCCTAATCACTCTTAATTATTATTACACTCCCATTGCCATAAAGATTGATTTTCCTTGCACCAATAACATGACTGAATACGAGGCATGCACAGTAGGCCTCAAGGTCGCTCTCAAGAAAGTAATTTAATGCTTAGATGTATATGGGGATACAACCCTCATCATCGGCCAAGTCCTCAAAAGATGGAAAGTCAAGGACGAGACACTCTTACCCTTCCATGCCCACTTAAATTGGTTGTCCATAAGATTCTAACAAGAAAGATCAATCAACCCTTCACAAACTGGTTGTCCAATACATTATCTGCGATAAAGCATTGTTCAAGCAAAACTTTGATGGAACCCACTTACACTGCATCATAAGGGCTGATAATTGATGATGTAGAAAATCCACAGCGGGAATGCGGACCCCACATAAATGGCCATATGCTTGCTAAGAAAATCATCCAACAGGGTTACTATTGGACTACAATGGTTCAGTATTGCACTACTCATGTTCAGAAATGCCTTAAAATATAAATAATTTTCCAATCTCCAGCATTTACCTCCACAAGAATCATATAACATGACCTCTCCCTAGCCATTTTCCACATGGGGCATCGATATTATAGGAAAATTTACACCCACAGCCTACAACGGGCATGAATTCATCTTAGATGCCATTGATTACTTCACCAAATGGGTCAAAGTCAAGACATACGCAGTGCTGATTGCCAAAAAGGTTGCCAAGTTCATCAAAAAAAATATCATCTACCGATATGGGGTCTCGCATGAGCTAATATCAGATAACGAGGTGCATTTCGAAGAAGAAGTTATGGAATTGGTCAATGAGTATGGGATCTAGATGCACAAATCTTCTCCCTATCGACCTCAAACAAACGGTGCAATTGAAGCATGTAATAAGAACCTCAAAGCAAACATCAGCAAGAAGACCAAGAGTTACCGAGATTGGGTCAATCATATCCCTTACGCCCTCTGGAGCTACCGCACTTCTAGATCGAGCATCTACTAGGATACCCCTAAATCTTTGGTATACGACATATAAGCAGTCCTACCCATTGAGATTGAAATACCATCATTACGCATCATGCTTGAAAGCAAAGTCAGCGAAGAAGACAGGCATCAAAGCCATCTTGACGAGTTATCACTCTTGGATGAAATGAGGTTAAAAGCTATATATCATATACGGGGGTAACATTATTGAATAGCACGATCATTTAATAAGCAAGTCAAGGGTCGTGGTGTCCGAGAAGGGAGCTTATCCCTTAAAGAGATAATAGAGACCATTTAGAACCCTAGAGAAAAATTCAATCCCAATTGGAATGGCCCCTATATTATGAAGAAAATCCTATCTGGTGGCGCCGTTATGCTCACCGACCTTGATGGGGAAGAGATTGCTCGTCTAGTCACAAAAAATTCTACCCGTAGTCCAAAATCTCACCTCCCTTCTATTGTAAAAAAATCTTCATTTCCCTCTACTCAGAACTACGTGGGTCCTTATCCTCTACAACCCTTTTTACTTTAACAAATGAAACTATTTTTTTAAACCCCATAGGTACGTAAGCAGCTCATATGCTTTACATGAGCACGACCCCATTCTTTTTCAAAAAATGTTGTTCTTTTCTTATCTCCGAGAACGACAACTCATTTTTTTCATTTACATGAACAAAAGGATTACATATGCCTTTGCGATTGGTATAGATTACTAATATCAGCATAAGGAGTTAAACATCTTCTCCCACTAACCTAACATTATTGTCCTAAAAACAAAAAAAAACTACTCCTAAACAACCCTCCCGAATTATTCCCACACAACCAGAGAAAATAACCAGATACATAACCAAACGCAACACCATATAAAAGATTCATAAATAAAACTCCCCAGAGGATCCTACCCGCAGCTTCCAGAAGAATCAACCCCATCATCATCATTATCATCATCTACATCTTGGGGTCCCCAAACATCCCCTGCTTGGATGGAATACCAAAGGCACTCTATGGATAAAACCCTACCCCATCAAGGACAAAGTAGTTGACGAAAGTGTAATCAATCCTTTTGGTGATTAGACTGAACTAACCTACCGATAGGCTAGACAAGGGGTATGTCGATCGACAACCCCACATTTTTAGAAAATTCCCCTCTTCCTCTTTTGTCAAAATAAAAAAACTCAATAAAATTATAACTTGGATTTTTCCTCTCCTTATATATTTAAACTTATCCTGCTTTAAAATAATAATCCCAATCCTTTTTACGGTCTCGATAAACAAAGAAAAAATTGCATTAAGTCATTAAAAGAAAAGATGAATAAATAAAACCCCATTCACTGCATTTATATTGTTGTAATTACATCTCTTTTGCAGTAAAAAGAAAAATAGAGGGACTCATTCTCTCTCTCACCATATCTTTCTCTCTTTCTTTCTCTCTAAGACCCCCCATCCTTGTAGCATATGAGCTTTCCCCGATGACGATCTGAAGAACCCCGGCTACCTAATCAAGACCTCTCCTCAGATGAAGAAGAAAGCACTAAGCATGAAGGAACCGGGATTAAATCCTGAATATGAGCAATCGCGAAAGCTACCCAATCTCGGATGTCTCTTAGCCAAGTAGTCGACACCCAGATGTGTTGCAAAAAAAATAAGAAAAAAGAAAACCTGTCAATCTGAGGCAAAGAAAGATATCAGAAAAATAAGTCAAAGAAATGAAAAACATACCTCTGGCTGAAGAATGCCCTCAGTCAACCCCAACACCTCTAGTTCCATCGAATTGGGATGATGAAGCATAGACACCGATCCTCCCTTAGGACGTATGATGTTATAGGAGGGACGAGCCAGCCGCAAAAATGAAACCTCTAATGTCGTCGCCACTACTGATGTTGAAGCACCACCCACACTGTGGGCATACCCCACTGCCCGACTCGTGACCCTACCTAAAACTGCAGGAGGAAGAGGCATAACGTCATATATGTTGGGCGACATTATCCAGCTCAACAAAAAATCTAGATAATTGTAGGTCACCGATGTGTCAGTATACGGCGAGTAAGGTTCATCGATCATCGGCACCACCCTCGCCTCCTACGAAATCTCCCGCACCCACCTTATGTATCTTGGGGACATCGCATGTGTTACACTCACATAGTCCTCTACCACCTTTCGGACTACTCTCTCTCCCAGATACCAGTAGTAGATGAACTCGTGCGCCAGCAGTCGACGCAACTGCGTGTTCCTCCCGGTCACCCCTATGTGCTAGATGGCCGCCCCCCAGGGATAGGTCACCTGGAAGTTCCCCAGTGAAAAAATAATATCTAAAAAAGTTCATCAAAGAAAATTGGTCTCAAGACGAAAGAAGAATTTACCCGATCGCTCGTCAAGCCATTCAAAACCTGACGCACCACCGCCAAAGAAAGAGATAACCTCGACTTTCGATTGGACTTCCAACACCAGTACATGCGGTAGAAGTTCCCCACCGACTCATCCTTCAAACCTATAACATGGGCATTAACCCCAATCACCTCATAGAACCACGTTTGCAAAAGAAAAAGGTAATCAATAAGAAGGAGACAATCAAGGAATAAAAAAAGGAAATAAAATGCATAAAGCAAAATGCAAAAAGTAAAAAAATATCTCCAAAATATACGTGGCACAAATAAAGGTCTGAAAAAAGCACCGACTGAATGCATCCAAAGATGAATAATTAGTCGCCAAAGTAAGTCTCCCTCAGTCAAAGAAAGGGTTATTCGAAAATACCCTCAAATAAGGAAAAACCCACAAGGGGACGACGTCGCCACGAGAAAATCTCACAGTAACAAAAGAATAAATAAACGGGCCATCCTTTGCACATGCAGCCCATTGGTCTCATTGATCTAATGACTCGATAAAACCTGTTTCAGAAGAGAGAGACAAATGGAGTCTCCTGAGACTATCTACCTAACATCACCCAACGCCGCCGGTATATCCCTCAGTGTGCGTTCCACCTCTATCTGGGCCCTCTCACAGTCTAACCCCAGCAGCTGCTGTACATCAAAGGGAGTCACTTAAATCTCTCTAAAACTAAAATGCATGGTATGGATAGTATCCCACCATTTCTCTCCCAAGGCATAGAGGACAACCGTCGAGCGGGACGTGTATACAGACGCTAAACTGCCAAAACCAACTGATGAAACTACCCACCGCACCACTGGTGGAAGGTTCTCTCATACTTCCTAGAACCCCATCATTCCTCGGGAATGAAGGCTCAATGTAAATATATCAGTCTATTATAATAAAAGGAAAAACCCTTGTCTAGATTCTGAAAAATAAAGAAATACACAAAATACGGGAAATACCAAAGGTCATTAACACTTACATAACCATTAGGGTTCACCATCCTAGATGATCAATGGTACTCAAGCTCACGTAGAAGATTCTGCTCGTCCGCAACCTACTCAAACAAGTCAAAGGAATTCTTATTGCCCAGCACTGGGGTCACCCTAGCCCGCCACTTTAAATGTGCCCGATCATCAACATTTGACCATGCCATGTGGACCGCTCTGCTTGAAAAATCCGCCATTTCCTAGTCTTGGAAAAGGGAAGAATGCTAGAACAGTTCACAGAAAAGAAAGGCAGAAGATAGAAGATCTGAAAGCTATGAAAAATGAAGAAATCTCACCCCTTTTTACAGGAGTTTAAAGGGCCTGCTGATCGGCAGTCCCCGTCCACATACCGATCGACACTGTCCATTCACCTGCCCGAGGTAGTCCAAAAGACAGTGTCATTGCCGTTTAGCACCCCCCACACCCAGCCGGTCTGTACCTCCCTAAAATTTCGAACAAAAAAATATCATAAAATCACGAAAATCTCCCAGACAACTCCTAAAATTACCAAATGAATTTTAGGACATTTCTTCACGAAGAAAATAATTTTTTCAAGATCTCAAATCCTCAACCAAATTAATACCATATTTTTCATGCATCTTAAACCCCACAATTCCTTAATGGAATCCCAGAATTATTTCCCTAGAGGAATTCTCAAATCCAAATTCCCCAATGGAACTTTAAGCCAATCAGATGTCTCTCCACCACGTCTCCAAGGGACACATCAAAATTCAAAAAGCTCCCCAGTAGGGATACATTCAATCCTCGGATTAATATCTATTCCCAGAGGAGTCTCTAAGTTTTACCAGGAGAACTACACCCCACATCTCTACTTAAGGTCCTCATAATTGAACTCGATCCTTAGAATTAGTCACTCCTATTTAAGGTCCTCAGAATTGACCTCGACCCTCAGAATTGGTCGCCCCCAGTTAAGGTCCTCAAAATTGACGTCAACCCTCAAAATTGGTCGCTCCTACTTAAGGTCCTTAAAATTGACCTCGACCCTTAATATTGGCCGCTCCCACTTAGGTCCTCAGAATTGACCTCAACCCTCAAAATTGGTCGCTCCCATCTTAAGCCCTCAAAACTGGCTTCGAGCCACAGAATTGGTCACTCCTACTTAAGGTCCTCAGAATTGAGCTCGAGCCTCAGAATTGGTCGCCCCCTACATAAGGTCCTCAAAATTGACCTCGAGCCTCAGAATTTATTGCTCCCACTTAGGTCCTCAAAATTGACATCAACCCTCAGAATTGGTCGTACCCATCTTAAGCCCTCAGAATTGGCTTCGACCTGTAGAATTTGTAGCTCCTAATTAAGGACCTCAGAATTGACCTCAACCCTAAGAATTCTCCGCCCCCTACTTAAGGTCATCATAATTGACCTCGACCCTCAGAATTGGTCGCTTCCACTTAGGCCCTTGATTAGGCATAAATATTTCATATTTATCCCCTTAATTTCGGTCTTTTTATGATCCCGTGCATCGTAATTGACTTGATTTTATCTCATATTTATGTTACTAACCCTTTTTGGCAAGTACTTCGTGTTTTGTGTATCTCTCATGTGTTTTACAGGGTTTTCACGCAAGTTAGTGCGAAAGAGAACTCAAAATAATGAAAGAAAGAAAGAAATGGGGAGTTAAAGGGAATTTTCATAATTTTTCACCATCAATCCGGATGTGGGGCCAACTTTAAAGTTGAATATCTTGAAATTATAAGAATACTAGAAAAAACGGTACCTCAATCCGGGCTACAGTGAAGAAGTTATGCCCTTTTGAAGATGAAGAATTCAGAGAATCGAACCGACGAAAATAAGACCGAACCGGTCCCCCTCACTGTAAAAGGCAAAACCTAACCTGTAGAATCAAAGTACTGACCGGTTCACTCATTAGTCGTTCTAAGATCTGTTACAAAAATTAGTCACGCTTTTAAAGTGTGACAAATTTTCAGAAGCATGATTTTTATTTTGTCCTTATCTTTTAGCCAAAAGAGTTTTATATTTTGGGGACTCTTCTAAACGGCTTGTAACCTATATATTTAGTCATTAGGTTTCTTTAACATAGATTTAATTCATGTAAAATCTCCATAATAAGGAGGAATAGCTTGGAGAACAATTTACATATTCTACACCTTTAATTCAAGAGCTTTTTCGATTTTTCTTCAAGCTTTGATTTCTTCTTGCATATTCTTGTTCTTCAATCTTGATAACCTTTTTTTCTAGAACTTTTATTATTATTATTTCTCATGTTTAATCTCACTTTTCACACAATTATGATTTCATGCAACATAGATTCCTTGTGTGTTCATAGTTTTGTCATGTCTAGCTAGATTTCTAAGTGTTGGGATGCATGAACCCAACCCGATGTGGTTTGCATGGAGACAAAAGTGATTCTCAGAATTAAAGAAATGATTGAATCGTGTTAAGTAGTTGTTTCAACTATCGTAGGACTTTTAACCTCGTTGGCCCTAGGTAATCGTGGTGTTTAAGAGTGCGACGCACGTGTCAGCTATTCTGACATCGCGTTGTTTATATTCTTAATTGTGTATGATGTGGGCTTATACCCTCATATATGTAATGCTTGAATTTAATAAATTATGGGTTTGATCTGTTATCTAATTTACAATTTCTTTTATATTCGGTAAATGTACTAGGGTTTGGGGGATTGTATTCCAACCTTATCGCTCTTTCATATTAATTAATCCATATTTTGTTTGTTTTAATTATCCATATTTTGTTTGTTTTAATTAGGTTTAGTTAACTTCTTTTGTATTCCCCTTTTTCCTTTATCACCCCATCATCATCTTTTACACTTTATTTTTGAAGTAATAAATCAATTAAAATCTATCAAACATTCCATGTGGATTCGATACCTAGACTAGCCGCTATACTCCATAAGAGTGTAGTTAAAGTTTAGATTTTTTTTATATTGTGGTCGGAAGCCGATAACACCGATTAGAGTATTTGTATGGACGCTCGGTTTTTTCCTCGATCAGTTCTAAAATTTTTCCTCGACCCTCAGAATTGGTCGCTCCCATTCAAGGTCCTCATAATTGGCCTTAGCCCACAGAATTAGTTATCCCCAGTAATACCTTAGGTCTTAAAAACTGACTTCAACCCTCTAAATTTGTCATCCTCATCCCTTTAGGTCCGCAGAATCGACCTCCTTCCCAAAACATCATGTGGTGTCTATAAGATTAATTTCACTTGTTCAAAGCTCACTTGTCGAGGGGCTCTGTAGACACCACATTCTAGGACCCCTTAATTCTCTCCTTAGGTACCTAGCATCTCTTCCATTCACTACAAACCCTAGGTCATACCCTGGTACCGATCTATATTCCATCAACCACTCTCGAACCCCATTTGACTTTGATCAACTCTATCGTCGGAGCAAAATCTCAATAAATCTTCAAAGGAATCTGAAAACCCTTTCCAACGGTCTACCCCATGCAAGAATCAACCTTACGGTTCAGAAGAATGAACCCTTTTACTATCGAAAATCGATTTAGAGGTCACTAGGCGCTCCCGGGCCCTGATTTTACTCCAATCAACTTCATCATAAGAGCAAACGTTCTTTAGATATTTGAAGGGTATTAAAATCCCTTTCCAACGGCCAAGCCCGTGTACAAAATCATAAAACTGTTTGGACAAATGATTCGTTTTTCTTCAAAAATTGATCTAGGGGCCACCGGGTGCTCCTGGACTCTGTTTGAACAAGGTTAACTTTTCAGATCGAATGAGACTGAATGAATCCTTTAAGGGCACCGAATACCCTTTTCAATGGTTTGCCCCGTGCACAAACCATCCTTATGGTACATACAAATGACCCGACTTACTGTTGCATTGTCTAAGTACCTCGCATAACCTTTCTAACGGTCCACCCCGTGCATGATTCTGACTTACGGTTTGGACGAACGATCCATTATTGTCTGACGATCTCCCATCTAAAGGATCGATGAGAACTTTCGAGCCCTGTTTGACCCAAAGTAAACTCCCAGACTGGGGAGAGGACCAAAAGCCTCTTAAATTTCTCTGAATTACCTTTCTAATAGTATACCTTGTGCATAATTTAAATTTACAAATTGCGTTCTATGATCATTTTTTCAAAAAAATTTGTACGAGACTATCATTTGGTCGGTCTATTTTCCTGCCTATCGATAGTGTGTCTAGGGTTGCCCGCTGATTGGCCGGGCTAGGGGTATGTCGATCGGTAGTCCCTACCCTCTATAATGAGGGCATGATCTCACTCTCATGGCAGACCTCAGATCCATCAATGTCAGTGATCTCGGTAACATTCTCTTGCAATCAGCGAAGTTTCGTTGTGTGAAATTACCTTATATCTTTTATTACCATCATTTTCACACCCAATTTAGCAAAATCCTGTTCTCTCTCATTCAATATTCATCGTAACATTCAAGGGAGCTCATCGAGGATAAAGTTCAAGCCTCAATTCTCCAAAGAAGGTCTAAAAACCCTTCTCACTGTTTATATTCTTTATTTTTGCATTAGTTATATAAATTCTTAATCTAGATTTTACGTTAGTTCATACACATTAATACCTCATCCTTTACTAGTTATATTGCACATACGTTATTTTTCTATAAAAAACACAAAACAAAGAAAAAAAGGGTTACACCTACAAATTCCAACGGGATTATTCACTTCATTTTCTCAAAACTAATATACTTTTTCGACACACACACACATAATAAACTCCCATTTGAATCTATGGAATAAACCCCACCCTTATGGCGCATGCGAACTACGTGGACTTTGATGCCTTTATAGGTTACGTAGGCGTTTCGGGTTAAAGCCCGAGACTCGAGTCCAATCTTTTCCAATTTTCCATTTTTCTAATTTTCCATTTTTTACATTGTCATATATTATCCATATATATATTACTCATATATATTTCATACTTGTGACTCATATTGGCATTTTATCTAGCACACATTATCGTTTCGTCATAACGACCAATATCTCGATAAACGCATACATCGTATTTTCTAAATATTATTTTGGGAACATTCCTATGGATGACCTCACTTTATCTTTTCCATAATATGAGTCGGGCGATTCCAATCTCCATTTATATATACACGCACAAACACTTCATGGAGAAATTAAGGAAAATATTAACACAAGCCCATGAGAGACCGAAAGGGAGGGATGGGTGACTAACACCTTTCTATTCCATAATTTAGCCCCCGAATCTCAGAACTATTGATTTCTTAAGCATCTGTTTGTCTTTGATTACATTCTCTCAAGGTGGAGACATGGTCTTTTGCCTTCTTTGTGCAAAATAGGTTGTCGACTTCATCTCTTTACATCACCCCACACCGATGACTTTCGGAGCGCTCTAGAGGAAGATGGTGCTAGACCTTCTCCCCTTTTCCACCGGAAATTGAGATATAGGGATGGCCACACCCATTATTCTTATTTTAAGTTTAAACTCAACAAAACCTTATCTAAACTTATTTATACATTTAACATCAAAATACTACAAGTTTATATGCATTAGAAGATGGATTTTAACCCCCAAAATCCTACTACATGGTTTAAACATATTTATCATCATGGAAAGTCATTATAATTGGACAAGTACATTTTTAAGGCACAAAGGACATTTTTATTTCTTCAATATCAAAAATTTCCTTTTTCATAAAATCATCATTTTGCAAGAGACATTATTTCACCAATGTTTATCCAAATATTACATTATCTTCAAATATTTTATTTTATAAAATGTTTAGCACCAATACTTCTAGAATTGTAATTTTTCATAAAATTACCATATCATTGGTGAAATAATGTTTTTCATTAACATTTCTAGAAAATATACAATTGTCAAAAAATACCCACTTTATTATTTCAAAACCTTGAAATAAGTATGCCTTCCTTATTTTTAACAAAAATAATATTTTTCAACATTTTTATTCCATAAAAATGTTTATTGTTTTCTACACAACAATTATACCATTAAATTAAATACACCTACTCAAATAGTCTAAATACAATACTACAATGCAAAAATGACATTATTACACTAAGGTTTACCCACCTCTAATGGCTTCAATGGTGGTGTTGGTGTAGAAGGAGCGATCCCCACCTCCTAAGGTGGCATCAAGGGGTACCAATGCATCCTCCAAAGCGCCAAGCTAAAAACTCCCTTTAACTCTATTAAAACCCACCTTTCTCTTCTCCAAAATCCTCCAATACTCTTCACAAAATTCAAAGCTCTTTTTTGTCCATGGTAGAAATGGGTATTTTTGGTTCAAATATGGTGTAACACACTCTAAAAATGGTGGTTTATGTTTGGTGTAGGGTGGAGGAGTGGTGTCTTGGTGGTGGGTTGTGGTGGAAGACCACCCACCCCTCTCTATCTCTCTCACTCTCTCTCTCATTCTTCCATCTTCTCCTAACATAAATAAAGTCGAAATAACCCAAACACCACATTATAAAACACCCCTTAAGCCCAAAAATCCCATTTTACGCTTGTCGATATGATCTAGGCACGACAACGCATAAAATCAGCGTTCCAAATTATGACAGCACACAAGGGCAATCTGATCTAAAAACTCGACCAACGTCATTCGTTATATGGATCGCGTGACGCTTTGCATGATCTGCTACTGTAAACCAGTAGCATGTCGTTAGAATCCCTGCTTTTAACGACCTTTCTAACAACCCATCTCGCAACGTGTGTACTATCGTTCGAACGACCTCCTATGCCATTTGAACAACCCTCTTTATTTTCCTTCTTATTCTATCTAATTTTTACCCATAATTCTTCCATATATATAATTAACTCCTCCTCATTTATAACCAATATATAATTTAATTGATATATAGTAAAGATATTATGTTTAAAATAGTAAAAAATTGTTTGCGCCAATGGTATGAAAAAAAATATGACTCAATGCCATGTCGTGTTTTTTTATCGTGATCATGTTTGTTAAAACCGGTGCCATCTAAGCTGCCACATCAGCCGGTGTAGGCAACCGGTATGTTAAAACCAGTGCAAGAAGCATTTCTCCACTTTTATAGGAGTCGTCTTTCGTTTTAGTTAAAAATAAGATTTTGAGGCGTGTCGTGTCATTTTTATTTTGGTCGGGTTTGTGTTCGGTTACAAAAAATAACTTATATTATGGCGTGTCACTTTTACATGGGTCGTGTTCGTGTTTGGTAAAAAATAATATTTCATGTTGTGTCGTATCACTTTTATTAGAATTGTGTTCGTGTTCGGTTAAAAAAGGTTTCGTGTCATGTTGATTTGTCTTGCTTTTATTTGGTCAGTGGACCTTCGATCCTTACTTGTGTCAATATGTGGTTAGCTCACATAACATGGGAAAGATATGAGAAAGTCGGGATGTGTTAGAAAGGGTTAGATTGACATCTATCATATTTATGATATGGATTGGAGCACCGGAGAAATTCGGACGAGCGCCAATAGCTATGCGCGACGATTAATAACAAAATTAATCATGATCACTCCCTTACTCCTAAAATTTTCTCAAAATTTGATTTTATGGGCGATTTATAAAACTTGTTGTAGGCTATATGCAATAGATTAATAATGTCTTTGGTTGATATAATTTTTTTTTTTCATAGAAAATAATAATTTTGATTCATGTTTTTCTTTTGTAGTACATTAATTGTGAATATTTCATATAAGACCAACACTCAGTCACATGACAAATGCTCTATCTCAAACCTCATTTTTAGTGAAAAATATTTCTTATTCACCCACCACATAATTGATTTCCATGAAAAATAGAAAAAGTAAGGCCACAAACTCATATATTTTTGGAGAAAGTACTCTTAGGTCATTTACAAATAAATTTTAAAAACTAAAGGAATTTTGATAAATTTTAAACACTTATTTCCACTAATTCTCATATTGTAGAAGTCCACGCTAGTGGCATAATAAGTGGACCTAATAGTAAATTGTCCTTAAATGCTTAAAAATTATTACCAAGGGACCTAATCGCAGATTGCCCTATATTTTTTTCACTCATTTTTCAACTTCTTATCAAAATGAACTGTTTTTCAAGCATTTTCCATATTTGCAATCAAACACAACCAAAATGTAATTTGTCTGCACGATCACATAAGCAAATGAAAGTGATTATTAAAGTTTTTACATTTCTTATGCACATGTTTTATCAACTTTTTTTTTATGAAAATGGATTGGGTGTAGAATTTTAATAGTTCAGGGGCTTTTGATGTAATTTACCCTAAAAAGATTTTTTTAACACCAAATAACTTATGCAGTTCATCAAATCAGCCTGCATATAAATGTCAAAATGAGAAAATAAAAAATCAGTATAATTAAAACTACCAAAAATGAGAAAGTTACCCCAAAATAGGACCCTCTACATTTATCTCTTGTTCACATTATAAGAAATTAGTAAATCAAACGATAGATAACTGATTATAATTAAATAAAAATATATACTTCAATAATTAAACATAAACTCCACTGGCTGTTAATGTGAGTTTTAAAGATAAAATAAAAAATATGATTATCCAAATCATGCGAGAAGTATGAACACCTCTAAACCTTTACAATTTTCTTTATTAACACTCTGTTTTGAAGTCAAGTCCTTCATTTTGGTTATACTTATCTAATATATATTAACAAACTTAATATTTTTTAATGCTTACATTCTCTCAATATGTGTTCTTAACGCGACTTAAAAAGTGTGTCTCTAATGCGTGAGATTATGGCTCAAGTGCAAGCCAGTTGCTCAAGTAATAATCCCATAAATCGGGTGTCGAACTCAGGGATTAAGACATAAGACGTGACGATGAGTAGGAAAGAGAATTAACCTTTCTGTTGACTTAGAAAAAGAAGTAAAAAATTATTGTTTGTAACATTCCTATCAACTAATGCAATCTAATTAAACTAGTAAATGAACTACGCGTGAGAGAATAACTAACTGAGTTTCAATCAATGTTAGAAACTGGAGTTAGGGTACACTCCCCCGAACTATCGGTAATTACTTAGAATATAAAAACTTCAAAAACCTAATTCTTAATTCAAAGAATCATCAACTACTCTAAAAGTATTTGACATATGCAGATTTTACTACTCACAATATCAAATCAAAAATTATATTTGATGAGAATGACAAATTATTGAAGATTGTATTGCATCCTTAAACATTTCGGTTACCTAGGGAAAAAGGAATTAAAAGACCTACAATATTTATTCTGGTAATAAATCAAGCCTTTGAATTCTTAATTAAATTTTATTCGCTTTTAAATTCATTTGTAACACCTGGGTTGCGTTCATGTACCCCAACCCGCTAATATCTTAGCCGGACATGGTTACGTGGCTAATAAACCAAATTCTAATGTTGCATGTGATTGAAATCATGATGAACCTATATATAAGCATGCTTGGAGTTATTAAAATGCCATAATATAAATAAAATATGCAAAGAAAAAGATCATGTATATATAAAGTAGATGGGAAAAACTTGATATATTAAATCTTGAACACAATCCACAAAAGCGTAATCTTAGTGCCGGAATTCAAAACTTTGGTTTTTGCCTCCTTCTCCCTCTATTCCTAGGTTGAAACTTAGTCTAATATCAAACTACAACAATACATGGTCGTTTTTGCAAGAGTCCTAACTAAATACAACTTCTAAGAAAAATTAGCAACTAAAAGGAAATCCACGCATCAAGTGAGTCGAACCGGTTCAGGTGCATAGGCGAACCAGTTTGTGTAATACCCCGTACTTTTATGGATATTTAAATTACATAAGTGATGTAATTTAATAAATTGAGGATTTCAAGAGAAAGAGAATTTGAGGTGTGGACTAAATATTAATTTGCGAGTTTTGGATTAATATTAATGTGTATTACGTTTACTTACGTGAATAAGTAAATAAAGTTGAATCATTTTTATATCGGGTCACGGTTGGGCAAAGCTACAAGGAACAATATTTTATTCGGAGAATTACGTCTGAAGTCGTATTGGATTTAAAAAGGTAAATTTTTGATAAGTGACTCAGATGGGAATTTCGAGTGCACAGTTGGGTTCGAAAGGGCTGAGATATTTAGAATAGAGTACCCGGGGGGTAGTGTTTGGGTTTCGAGGACTTTTTGGAGTAGTAGGGACTCGCATTTGTGTATACGAGTCAATTTTGGGTTTAATAAGGGATAAGCCTTATTTCATTCTTTCGATAATTTTGGTTTTTTCTAGTTTCGATAAATTATGGTTTTTTTCTGGTTTCTTCTATTTTTTTATGTTTTTTTTGTTTCAATAAATTCTTGATTTTTCTGGTTTCTAGTTTTGGCTTTTTCTAGTTTCGGTAAACAGCACTAAAAGCCCCAAAAAACCAAAAACAAAACCATCCAAATTTTTTAAATATTATAACCAAAACCCAAACCAATTTTTTTCTGGTTTCGGTAAATTCGGTATGGTAATTTTAGTAAATTTGGTATGGTACGGTAATTTCGGTACGGTATTTTCTGATTTCGGTAAATTCGGTACGGGGCGGTAATTTCGGTACATTTTTTTTCTGGTTTCGGTAAATTCGGTACGGTAATTTTGGTAAATCGGTTTTTTAAATATTAAAACCCAAACCAACTAACTTTTTTGCGGCAATTTCGATTTCGGTGAAATCAGTTTCTGGTATTTTAATCTATGAAACCACAACCATTTTTTTTCGGACCAAAACGGTACGGTACGGTAAAAACCCGTACCGCTTCCGCCCCTATATTTGGGTATTTAGAAGCTCGGTGAGATGCTAGTTAGGATGTAACTATGATGCTTAAAATACATGCGTTTGGTGTGCATTGTTAGATAAGAGGTAAGGGGTAATCTCATGTGAGTGCGACACCAATTTAAATATGAAGAATATCATATTTTTAATATTAAAGTATTTTAAACACTTGCTAATTTTTTCTATACCTCGGGCTCTCACCCAACCTATTGTTCCCTTTTCTCCTTATTTATTATACTTTTTAGGTGTCCAGACAAAGGAACGCCTGGATGACTATTTCTTTCGAGTCAAACGTTGCTGCCGTAGCTGTGGATGTGGGCAGGATATTGTCTAGACACTTCCATCCTTGTGATCTAGATAGGAGGTATTGTAATTTATATTCGGCCATGTTACCTAATTGATGTCATTTGTTTTAATTCCGATATTTCTATATATGCACATTCAATATGGTTGTATAATGTTTTATCGAGAATTATCAGTTATTTATTTAATCATTTCAATTGTCATATTAATTATATGGATGAATTTTAATACGTTTAGGCTAAAAAGATTAGAAAGTTTAAAATTTGACACCAGGCCTAATAGGTTATTAGTAATTAATTGGTTATCGACAGTGATGCTAAGAATTAACCACATGAGACTCCTGTTTTAATTTCATATAGGACTGATCACCCGGTATTTTACTAGGCGGGGAGTCACAGTTTGGGGTTCGGTTCTAGAAAACTCTTTGCATTTGCTTGCTTCTTCTTATTTTTCTTTGAATTTCTTTCTCAACTTTGAATGCTCATACTTTCTTCATCATAACTCAAAATTGGACATCGTTTCTTCCAGTATTCCTATGACTTCAAGCTCTTCAACTTTCTAGTTGGCTTTGCTTTCAAACTAAGACTTAAAAATTACTAAAACACCCTTTGATCTCCTTTTTTTGGGTTCTTTCACTGTTTCGATTTCTCTCTCACACTAACTTACATGAAATACCTGTAAAACACATGAGAGATACATAAAACACAAAGCAATCGCTAAGGAGGGTTAGTATCATAAATATGAGATACATCCAAGTTAATTACAATGCATGGGATCATAAAAGGATTGAAATTAAGAGAATAAATATGAATCATTTACGCCTTATCAAATCCCCCTAACTTAGAATGTTGCGCGTCCCAAGAAATGTAAAAGAATAAGAGTACGAGTTAAGGAAATACATAAAAAAAATTATTGGGATAGAATACCACTTTCGTGGACAAACGATTGCATTTAGCGTATACAACAAGCCATTAAACCCCTAGGTTACCCTAACAAGACGAGTGATATTTCGTGAGTGTTTGCAGGGAATATACTCACAAAATTCATTTTTTGACACCAAGAAAAATCAAAATAATTAAAAATTATACAATTTAAATTCTCCAAAAATAGTCACCGTAAATTTATATTTAATAGTCTTAATTTGTAGTGTGTGTGTGCAAAGCCGAAAATTAAATCGCTAACTTTCACCGATTGATCTTTACGTTAGTTTCCAAAAATTTTCTTTGATTCAATTTCTCATGGATGCTCTCACAAACGAATCAATCGGAATATGACTATTTTCTCTCGGTGTGCGTGATTTATAAGAGTAAATATAATGAAACACGAATTCATGCACACAAATTTTAAAGACAAACTTCATTCAGGTGAAAAGATCTCATCATCGAAATACGATTGTTGGGAAATGGAAAACATCGCCTCTTATTCACACCAATTAATCTCTCTTATTATCATTTCATGTCTTAGGCTCTTAACGCGGTAATTAATTTTGCTATTCGAACTCGATTCAGACTTTTTTGGGTTATAAGGTGTATTGGGTAAATAGTGGGAATGGCTTGGAAATTTGGATTTGAATTTTTTTCTTACGATGTCTATTAGTGCCTTTTCGGGCTTTTGCTCATTTTCTCTTCTTTTTCTTCTTTTTTCTGTTTTTTTTCTTTCTATTATCTTTTTTTTCTTTCTATTTTTTTTTAGCATTATTATATTTTTCTTGCCCCTTTTTTGTGCACCATTTGGACTTAACTGATGAATTTTTCGATTTTCAAAACTCCGGGCTTCATAGGTTTTATTCGGATTAATTAAACGAATTGCGAATTTTATTCGGCTCAATTGGTCCTGCAAAAAGGGATAATTTTTCATTACTTTTTATGGCTAATATTTTTGGGTAAACAAATGATGGCATAACTTCATTTATCCGAATTATTCATTATTTTACCATATACGCCTCAAGAATATATTTAATTTAGAGATATTTTTAACACATTTTTCAGACAAGATTTAACTCCTTTCTCGTAACCAATCAAAACGATGGAGTAGAGATCTTTAACGACTTTTTTAAAAGCTAAAATGAACGTTGAGTTAACCACTAACTAGGATTGATTTAATTACTCGCAAAAGATGATAGGCTCGAAATATCACCGGGTTAATTATTCTCCACACTTATTCACAAAGTCGTCAATTTTCTCTAAATTTTCATCTTTGGTAAATTTCGGTTAATGCATTTGATTTTCACAATTTGAGACTTCAAACAAATTTTTTGTGATATTTTTTGAAAAATTTAAATTTGAATTTTTATTAATTTTGTAGGAATTTTTTTTGAGTGTTTTTCGAATTTTTCAATTTTTCTAATTTTTTTGAAATTTTCTAATTTTTTTGAGGCGTTTTAAAAGTTTGTGTAGTTTCAGAAATACGCATTTGCCCCCCCCCCCCCCAACTTAGACTTTTGCATTGTCCTCAATCAAAAGGACCAAAATCTAAATAAGAAAAGATAATAAGTGCGATAAGGAAAATAAACAAATATTCAAAATGTAAGATTTTTCATTAAAACCACCAAATACATACAACGAGGAAAGATATAGCATTACATAGTTCTATCACAAAATCAGCACATTTAATATGAAGAACTACACAAAAGAAACCAACAACGAGATTTCTACTATGGTGGTGGGTGGAAGGGCTGGATGCGCTCGGGTTATAGGGATCGTAAAAATATGTCGGGCGTGAGACATTTGGCCAGACTTGAAAGTGGTACATTTCGGCTTAGAGCCGAACCATCATACTTATGTAGCGGTGATAAGATTGTTGGTCTACCCAATATTCATTCACGAACCCTTCGAAATGCGCCTTTAGTGCATCGATGTGGCGAGTAATGCACTCCCCCTCCGACTCATAATCGGAGCCCCATTCATCATCGTATTCCTCCTCTTCAGGAACATCACCCACATTCGGCATTGGGGTGTTGGGCTTTATGTCCTCCTCCACATTAATAATAATAGGCAGCATGGGGCGGGCCACTCGTATTTGACGGGAACGTCGGGTAGCGGACGTAACCCCAATCGGTTTTGGAATTTTGACTTGAGAGTCAGGGGCCCGCACCCCGACATCGTGTATGATGTCCGCGATGAGGCACGCATATAGAAGGGACACTTTTCCATTCTCGTCATAGGTGGCATGGAGTATTTCTGTAAAGAAGAATTGGGCGAGATTGATGGTGCTCTCCGGGTCGAGGGAATGATAGAGAAAATTCCCATGGCATTGGTGAACCACCGAATCATTGGTGGTTTATAGCATTGCGCTTCAAGTGATGAGGTGCGTATAGTGCATCATTTTAGGTAGCTTACCCAGTGGGTATGTATCTTGCACCCATTCATCACTAAGTTTCATGAGCTTGATGCATTCGAATTTTATGCATGGTGCTCTGTTGGTGAGGTAGGCAAATGGTAAGGGTAAAACAACCCCTTTCTATCTCATCTTTCGTTCGAAAATGGTGATGGATAACGGGTTGCGAATTTTGTTGATGAATGTCTCATGGATAGTGCTGGATTTGAGAACGAGGGTCATGTAGTAATAACACACGTCCTCCTCATAGACCCGATTATTTGTCGGGGTTAAAAAAGTGCATCCTCCTCGGCGGTGGAAGAGGGCAGTGACTTCGCCCGGTAACTCTTCCTAAATAACCCGACGATGAATGTGGATAGTGAGGGATGCCCAGAAATACTCCTGGCACCAATCTCGTTCTTATTTGGAGTGTAATTCATGGTCGGCCTCCTCATAGAGGATGGTGGTGGAGTCGTACTTTCGGGATTGGAGGTGGCGGTGGGGAGCCATGGTGGAGGAAGGATTTAAAGAATTAAGAATTTTAGAGGAGATGTAATAATAGGTTAGGTGTGAAGGAGGGGGGGTGGTAAGTTATGTATTTATAGGTGGGAGGGGTGAAATTAGGGGGGAAATGGGAGGGGTGGTGGTGGGAAAGGGTGGAGGAAAGAATTTGGGTTGAAAAATGGTTTGGGGGGAAGTATGGGATGGGTAAATTTCATAGGGAGGGAAAGGTGAAAAATAAGGGATAATGAATTTAGAAAAGGGGCTTGAATACTGATCGGGTGCTTCTAACCTCTTCGGGGGTGAAGGCGAATCGCTTCGCCTGCGAATCGGTTTGGCCGACAGTTCGGGTAAAGTCTCTGAATTAGAACACAAATTTTCCTTGTTTCTTAGATTCTAAGTGTTCCAACCCTTCTCCCCTCGTATCTAATTTACCTCAAGCCTACTTAAACAGTTAGGACCCTCGGAACACATCAACCTCACTCTCGAAATGCGTGTACTCTTTCCCGTGCATGGAAACTCAATGTAGTGCTCAAACCTTTCCTAACTCGCGACATACGGACTTCTAAACTACCTAAAAACTAAATATACTCACTTGCATACAAAACCTATTCATCCCATACGCATCGGGGGTGCGACGACCTCTCCTTTTAAGCTCACTCAACCCTGTAAACTGGGTCCGATAACCAAATTATGTCGGCTTCCTCAAGACATGCTTCTAAGTATGGCTTTAGGCATTGTCCATTGACTATAAATGTGTCTCCCCCATTAGGATCTTCTATTTCGATGGCTCCATAGGAAAACTCCTCTCTCACAATGAACAGGATGGTCCACCGCGAACCTAACTTATTGGGAAACAAGTATAAATGGGAGTTGTATACAAGCACTTTTTGGCCTCAATGAAACTCCTTTGGATAGATAATTCACTCATGTGCGAGTCTCATTCTTTCTTTGGATATTTTTGCACTCTCATACGCATCGTTGCTTATTCATTCAAACTCATTCAATTTAAGCTTGTGTACTTCACAGGCTTGATACAAGTTGTAATTTAACCTCTTGATCGCCCAATATGCCTTGTGCTCTAGCTCCATGGAGAGATGGCAAGTCTTTCCATACACAAAGAGAAAAGGGGACATACCGAGGGGGTTCTTATACGCATTTCGATAAGACCATAATGCATCGTTCAAATGGAGAGACCAATCCTTCTGATTAGGATCGACGGTCTTTTCAAGAATGTGCTTAATCTTACGATTTGTTAATTTTACTTACCCATTTATTCGGGGGTGATACGTCATTCCTACCTTGTGGACAATCCCATACTTTCTCATGAGTTTTTGAAATGACCTATTGTAAAAGTGTTTACCGTTATCATTGATGATTACCTTCAGAGCACCGAAGAGAGAAAGTATGTGTTCTAATAAAAAAATTATGACCACCTTGTTGTCAGTTTTCTTTGTATCTATTGGATCATCCCATTTTGACACGTAATCTATCGTGACATGAATGTATAAGAAACTAAAGCAGGGAGGAAAGGGACTCATAAAGTCAATGCCCCAACAATTGAATATTTTGATGATGATAATAGGGATTAATGGCATCATATCTCATTGTGTGATGGCTTCCATACTTTGACATCTATCGCAAGTTTTGTAATAAGCACTTACATCACAGAAAATTACGGTCCAGTAGAGACCACATTTAAGAATCCTACCAGTCATATCATTCATCGAAAAGTGGCATCCACAATCTTTCATATGATAAAAATGTATGACGCTAGGTATCTCGTCATTCGATAAACATCTTTGAATGATTTGGTACGAACAAATAGGGATTGTCATAATAGAACATGCGCAACCATGTTAGGAACTTGTTTTTTTCTTGCGGAGTCCAATCGGGGGGAATAACCCTTATGACGAGGTAATTCATTATATCCTCCAACCAAGGGAGAGAAGAATGGAAAATAATTTCTCATCCGAAAAGAAATCTTCTATGGGTCTGGGATCACTAGGTACGTCGAATGAAAGCCGAGACAAATGGTCGGTTATGACATTTTCAACTCCTTTCTTATATTTTACGGAGAGGTTGAGATCTTGTAGGAGTAGGATTCACCTTATGAGGCGCGGTTTAACATCCTTTTTGAAAATGAGGTACTTAAGAGCTGTGTTGTTGATAAAATATGTAATTGGCGAACCTATGAGGTAAGCACGAAATTTTTCTAGCGCGAAGACTACGACTAGAAATTCTTTCTCCGTTGTGGCGTAATTGAGCTGTGGTTCGGTTAACGTCCGGAGAGCATAGTAGATGATGTGACACTTCTTATCTTTTCTTTGGCCAAAAACAACCCCTATAGCATAATCATTCGCATCACACATAAGCTTGAATGGAAGGGACCAATCTGGAGCTTGCATAAAGGGAATGAGTATGAACATTATTTTCAATTTGTTAAAAGAAATATGGCATGCATCATTCCACTCAAAGAGGACATCTTTCACAAGTAGGTTAATCAAGGGCCTAGAGATGGCACTAAAGTCCTTAATAAACCTCAGATAGAAACCGCTTGGCCCAAGAAACACTACACCAAAAATACTAATTTGGCACACTGAGGTAAGGAGATTCTGGCACGGTTTAAAACCATGCCATAATCTGGCGCGGGTTAAGCATAATCTGGTATGGGTTAAAACCGCGCCGAATATGGGTACGTTTCATTAAAAAAAACACCCCAAAATTTCAAGCGAGGACCAGAATTTCAAGAGGGACCAAATTATTATAACCTCTCTCTCTTTCTCTCTCTCTCTCTCTCTCTCCACGCTACCCGACCTCCTCCACGATCCACACTACCCCCAATTCATCATCGCTGCCTCCCTACGCCTCAAAGAGTACACACTCTTCGACGCCTCCATCATCCACGAACTATCATCATCCACAGACTTCCATCCACAAACCTCCATCCACGAACTTCTATCATCTACCATCTGCACGAGCGAAGAAATCGAACAAAATAGGTATTTCAATATCTTGTATTTCATTTACTGGTGCTTTGATTTCATAATTGAACTTAATAGAAGGATGACCTTCTCTTCTCCTATAACCGAGAAAGGAAACATTTAGGATTAACATTAGGTTGGTTTTTAGAATGTTCAATTTACGTTTGACATTTATGACACAATGCTTTTACCCTAAAATACTCTATTTGCGAAATTGGCTTATGTAGAAGATGTTTTGAAATATATATGGTTTTTCTGATCATACTGGACTTTGGATCTGTAACTGTATGGTTGTACTTATTTTTTGGATCTGCAATTGAGTTCTTTGTACACTTGCAGAAAGAAAGACCTGTGACATCTTTTCATGCGCATTATATATTTTGTTTTGTAATTAGACTGCGAGTAATGGTTTCTTATTTAGAGACCACAATTTTCCCATCTAAAGTTTCATAGTTTTAGATGTTTGATAAGTACCCGGATGCAATGTGTAAATACAAATGTTTTAGTTTAGATGATTAGGAGATTAAGTGGTTGAAGACCCGAACTCATTTTTATTTATCCTAACTTTGGAATTTTTTGAGAAAGAGATAATCTTATTAAGACATTCGGGATCCACATTTCATCATAACAAGCTAACGTGGATAATACTTTGTAAATTCTTATATTTGAAATCCATTATTAATTTAAAAGTTAGCTTTGGCACCTTTTCTCATTAGATTTCGACAATGTCTCAAGTTAGGAATAGATTTGACTGTCCAAAAAATTCCATTTTTTGTACAACCTGTGTATTGAAAACTGTATAAGTCTCACATTCACATCTGAAGTTCATTTACTATAAGAAAAGGTACTCAGTTGTCCCAATAATCCGACTTGCCAATTTCATACCATAAACTAATAGAGTTAGTTCGTTACATATGGCTTAGTTTGAAGACACCCCAAAAACGAAGCCAAAGTGTAATTACTCACTTGTATATGCAATTCCACGCCAGTTTTTACACATCACCAGAGAAAGGCAAACAGAGTACACATATTTGGTGTCTAGTGTAAATGTGGTGGTTATTCATGATAAATGGGGAGCCTATACTAAAAAGTTCAAAAAATTTCAGATATTTATCTTGACTGTATGCTATAGTAAGTGTGTCGATCCGTCTTTGTGCTTCAATCTAAATTAAAAACTATTGTCTCTTCAAAACTGTCAACTAACAATAAGTAAGAGATGTTCTCCATTTTTAGCATGCATATAACCAAAATTCTCACTATTCTAGACCAATTATAGCATTTGTTAATCATTTAGGACTATTTTTTTGGGTGTGATTTCTTATATTAATGATATGAAAGGGTGAGATAATTTGTAATGATGGATCATAATATCCATCATAAATTTCACTACACCAAAAATAACATTTTGGCACAACCTGATATTAAAAATCTGGCACAGTTTAAAATTGTGCCAGATTTTGGCACAGTTTAATAGAAATTTGGCACACTTTAAAACAGTGCCAAAAATTGGAACTATTTTAAAGTGTGCCAAAATTGAGTACACTTACTAAAATATATATTACCCCCCAAAAAAACATTACACTCCTCTCTCTCTCTTGTTCCCGCTCACGAGTTCCCGCTCCGCTCACTCCCTCTTCGCTAGGGATCGGTTTCTCTCTCTCGCCTCTTGGTCGGAGTTCACTCCCTCTTCGTTAGGGCTGCAGGAGGTCGGTGTCCATTCTCTCTCTAGGTCGGCGGCAGACGGTCCATTCTCTCTCTAGGTTGGCGTCCATTCTCTCTCTAGGTCGCCTCTAAGTCGCTGGTCGGAATCTCTATGATCGACGCTCTCTTTCTTCGGCCCATTCTCTCTTTCTCTGGTCACTGCATTGTTCTCTCACTCCACTCATCCCAATCAGGTAATTGTTTAAAGCATTGTATTTTTTTTAACCTAAGTTAGGTATAAGATTTGATCCTAGAGTTTATGATATGCGTGATTTTATTCGTATTTTCTTTTTAGGGTTTTATATATACATTTTTAAATATTTTTTGTTTTTTTAATGTGTGAGTTTTTGGTGAAAATTGAATGTTGATAATTAACAAAAATAAATCATTGGTTTTTAGATGAACCTTGGAATCTTTTAGTGGTAAATTATGTTTTTATGTTCTTACCCTTTTAATTAAAATGCATATTTGATCTGATTCGTACATGTAACGGAGTTTTAAGAAAATTTAAGTGCTAAATATTCAATAATAATGTAAAAATAACTAATTGAAAAGTAGACACCCCACTAATTAAATGGATAAATAAGATTATGTGTTGAAAATTTAAGAAAAAACAAAAAAAACTACTTAAATAGTAAGTAGGCATTAATACTAAAAATTCAATAATGATGGTACACATGTAGAAAAACCTTAGACCCGTTCAAGAGGTCTCACTATGACTGTGGCGAGAACTCTTGAATTGTCCCATTTTTGAATAGTTTGGAAATGTAAAAGTTTGTATTGTACATAATGTTTATGCATGTCCTATTTTGAAAAATTCGGTGGCATATTTTTATGTTCTTTGGGTGCGTACTAGATTGATGTAGTGTTTTGTGTTTTCTTGGTTGAAAAACTTAAATAACACATGAACACTCCCAATTTAAGTTGTGTACTTGAAGAACTGTTGGGAGATGCTGGCAAAATTTTCTAGATTAGGGAATGGAATGAGACATTATGACCAATACAAAATATGCATTTTCGAATGGGATATGACCCTTACCTTTTAGAGGAGAGGGATGAAATATTGGAGCTCAAATATATACATATTTACACTTGAATAAACTTCAGTATATTTACAGTAAGCGTTTATATTATATTGTGTGTTCTTTAAACTTATGAGGATGTCGTCGGGAATCAACAAAGAGTGGATAAATGTGAAAAATATCTAGACCGATACATATAGAGACGGGGTGTTACAGTTTCTACATTATGTGCCTAGTAATAGTTCGAATGCTAAACATTCATGTCCCTGCAGATGTTGTCGAAATGGGAAAGGACATGTTGTTATAGCTGACATATTCGTTCATTTAATGACATATGGTATGGACATTAACTATACCTTATGGCATTTTCATGGTGAGACATTAGTTGTTGATCAAGTCCAACCACCACCGCAATCTATGACACCGACAGAACACGCTGATGTGCACAATATTCCAATTTTGAATGATCTTGTGAATGATGCTTGTGAGATGCTTACGGGTGAAGCGGAACCTAGTGAACCTAATTGTGTAGGCAATGATGAAGACCCCCAACTTCTGACGTTCCCAATGATTCACACACACATAAATACAAAGGCAAGAAGTATAATCGCTTACATCAACTCGCACAGGAGCCATTGCACCCAGCTACCGATTCTTCGCGTCATACCACAATTTATTCTCTTATAAAGTTGAATGATTTGAAACACAAGTCAATTTATCGGATGGTTCTATAGGTGGAATTCTTAGATTGTTAAATGAACTACTTCCTGAAGAGAATAACTTGAAAACTATAGAAATGAAAAACACCGTTAGAGATCTCGGTATGGATTATGTTATGTATGATGTATGCATTAGAAACTGTATAATATTTTGGAAAGAGCATGAAAAATATACTAGATGTATAAAATGTGGTTCTTTACGCTACAAGTTTACTTGTCTAGATGAGGACAGGGTAGAAATTCAGAATACTAATGGAAAAAAAGTACTCTAGGGTTCCTAAGAAGGTAATGCAACATTTCCCTCTAACCCCTATGCTAAAACGGCTTTATACCATAAAACGGATACTAGAGAAAATGACTTAGCAGGCTCGTGCAAGCTCTTGTATGGAATTCTGGCATCATCCCTGAGATTCAGCAGAATGGGTAAATTCAAACATTATGTGGAGAGATTTTTCAAAAGATCCGCGGAATATTCGACTTGCAATAGCAACTGATGGTTTCAGCCCGAATAACATGTTTGGTTGTAATTATAGTTGTTGGCTAGTGATAATTCAACCTCTCAACCCTCCCCCATTAATGTGTATGAAAAATGAGTTTTCAATGTTATCTGTATTGATTCACGGACCAAAGTCACCATCAAGTAATATTGATGTCTTCCTCCAATCGTTGGTCGAGGCGTTAAAGATCTTATGGTTGAAGCTTGGGATGCGTACAAAAATGAGAAATTTCAGTTAAAAGCCATATTTATGTGGGGTATACATGATTTTCCAGCTTATGGGATTTTAGCAGGTTTTTCAACTCAAGGTTAAAATGGGTGCCCTGTTTGTTCTACAAATACACCTTCTGAATATCTTCCTAAGTCAACGAAATGTTATTAGCAACGATCGCCTATGTTCCTTCCTAAAGACCATCGTTACAAGTTTGACACGTCAAAGCAAACATTTAATGGTAAAATAGAGGATGCTATGGCTCCAAGAAAGTTAACAAGTGTAGAAGTTGAGCAGATAGTGTCACTTATCGCTCTAGAAGGTGTTCAAAGAGAAGGAGAGGGAGAGGGAGAAAAAAAGGGAAAGTCAAAGGGAAAGAGAAAGGTGAAGGGGAAGGGGAAGGGGAAGGGGAAGGTAAGGGTAAGGGGAAGGGAAAAGAGAAGGAGGATGTCATAATGGAAGACGATGATTATCCAATTAAGGGTGACGATGAGAATCTAGCAGGTACCGAGGGTTTTAAAAGGAGGCCAATTTTCCTTGACTTAGAGTATTGGAAGGATCATAGTATTAGACATAATTGATATGTTATGCATGTTGAAAATAATGTCACAGAGACTCTTTTAGGTACAATACTCTCAGTGAAAGGTTCATCAAATAAAGATACGGTCAAAGCCCATGAAGACTTGAAAGTTCATTTGAATTTTAAAAGGAAATTATGGATGAAAGATGTTGAAGTCAGTAACAAAAGGCTTATGCCAAAGGCACCTTCTCATTAGGAAAGGAAGAGAAAGAAGCATTTCTCCATACACTAAAAACATTCAAGGTAACGGTTGGACTTTCATCAAATTTTAGCAACAATGTTAACCTCGATCCACCTGGATTTACCAATCTCAAGTCCCACGATTATCACGTCATCATGCAACGGTTGCTTCTTACGTTGCTTATGCATTCATTTTCGTATGATAAGCCTTTGTTTAAAGCTATACAGCGGATAAGCATATTATTTAATGTGTTGTGTGCCAAAGTGACATTTAGGGAACCTCTTTTGAAGGCTAAAAACGCAATTGGTAGAGGCACTTTGTGTCTTTGAAATTTATTTTCCACCTGCCTTTTTTGTGGTGATGATCCACGTCATGTATCATTTAGCCGAGGAAGCTTTAACAGCTGGGCCACAAAGATATCGGGTGGTGTGGTTGTTTGAGAGAGAAATGGGAAGATATAAAAAGTGGTCAAGAAATAAGAGGTACATTGAAGGGAGCATTGCTAATGCATATTTGTTACATGAAGCTTCTTTATATGCCATGGAGTACATATCGAAAAGTGGTTAAGGAACTCCTAAGAGGAATCTTGAGGATTTTCTTGATGATGAGTTTGATGACTCGGAATGCCAACGACCATTGGGTAAAAGTAAAGAATTGATCTTAAATAATGTACAATATGAGCAAATGCGAAGATAGGTTTTATCTCAATGCAACGGTGTTGATGAGTGGAGAAGGTACACACTTAATTCTATGTTAATTCATATTAATTTATTGTAATGTGATATTTCTTAATTTTGAAACAAATTTCTTGTAGAAAATTTCTGGTAACTGAGACTCAATCGAGGCATAGAATTGATGATTTCATCCCTTGGCTAAGGAACGAGGCAAGTATTTATTTATACATGTACTTTTTTATCAACTGTAATTATTTTTATTGAAACTTTAAAAAATTATCAATTCCTTATAGGCCTCAAGATTTAATGATATGAGAATTTTTCCATATGCTGATGGTCCTCTCCATAGGGTTACCAGTTATGGAAAATTTCAATGCAATGGGTACACCTTTTGTAGTTCTGCACATGAACAGAATCATAACTTTCAGAGTAGTGGTGTATCCACTAAGGCCTTTAATAAGAAGGGGATTATGACAACCTTTTATGGAGTTATTAGACAAATAGTCGACCTCAATTACGTTGAGTTCGCACATATTGTCTTTTATTGTGATTGGGTAGATGTTGATGTTAAGAATGCTTGCAAAGTTGAACCCACCTCAAAATTGGTGATGGTAAATCTTAGTAAGCCCGTGAGTAAAAATACCATTCACGATGATCTGTTCATCCTTGTATCTCAAGCCAGTTAAGTATTTTATTGTCAAGATGTAAAGTTGAATGGGTGGTCAGTTGTTTTTCACTCTCCCAAGAGACTGACGAAAGAAATAGATGCGATTGATATTGACCGTACGATGTATGACTCCATTCTCGAGGAAAATGATAAATTTCTGGAGCTTCTAGACACGGGATTTCTAGTGCAATGATTTAGTTATGAACTTGTTTGTGAATATGCAATATTCTATTTATTCCGTTTGTTGTTGTTGTTGTTGTTGTAAACATTTAATAGTTTATTTCTGTTTGAACATTTAATACATGTATGGTTGTTTGAACTTGTAATTCTATGTTTACTGATGTTTAAGCATGTAATATACTGGTGTCTATTTGAACATGTAATCTTCTTTATATTGTTATTTGAACATGTAATATTCTTGTAAATGTTTATTCTGATTATTTTGGTGTCCAATAGTCACTTTTTTCTAGATAAATGTCTCGTATGGGTGATACTTCGCAACCGTCAATAAATGGGGAGACACCTATATCAACCACCTGTTATAAGGTTGCTTCGGGTGCTTCAAGAGTAGGTGATGACTCTTTCACTAAGAAGTTGAAATTTAATGAGCATGGCCTTCCAGTTGGTGAAGACTCATATACACTCTAAACCAAGTTGGGAGACTTAGCAAGGACACATGTTCCCATTTCTTATACGAGTTGGAAACAAGTGGATGTACGATATAAGAACTCAATTTGGTCATCATTAATGGTATACTATTCCTTTATGTTCCAAAGAATGTAAATTCAATTCTGTGATGTTTTAATTTTATTTCTTCATATATTGTAGAAAGAGTTCCCAGATGTGCGCAAAAGTCATAAACAAATTTTTATAAAAAAAAACGAACGATGCTTGGAAAAAGTTCAAGTCAAAGCTAAGGGTTAATTTGAAGGATGGTGATGTTGGAAAGTGGAAGGAGAAAGTGCCACGAAATGTCAAATCAGGTGTTTTGCAATAATGAAGCTTTAGAGATTCAAAAAACTTTGCGAAGAAAGAACAAAGAGACTAAACAAAGTTGTGTGAGAAAGACAACTCATAATACAGGTCATCATGGTTACGCCCGAGCTTCAAACAATTAGGGAAAGGAGCATGGGCGTGCACCCACTCGTGCTGAATTGTGGTTGGCAACTCATATAATCAAAGGAGGTGGTTATGCCCCTCATGATAAAATATTTGCGGTAATTTAAATTTTGTAATGTTCGTTTTGTCTAAAAAAAAGTATCGTATCATCAAACCTAATGTTAATATATTTTTGTACAGGACCAAATTCAAATGCTTCTGGATGTATACCAAGTGAGTGGTCAGAAGGAGACCTTGGTTGCCGGGCCTATCTTTGAGGTTTTTGAAAAAGATACGCGAGGACGTGTTCGTTGTGTTGAGTCCACAATTTCGAGAACCGCTATATTAGGGTCGGCATTTTCTAGAGAACTCCTTAAGGAGGTGAAAGAGGACACAGAAAATTGGAAGGATCATGTTGATCACCTTAAGAGTGACATAGAGGGGATAAAATCCTCATTAGATGAATTCAGTACTGACTTCAAAACCGGGACATTTTTAGGTGTTGGACACAACGTTCAAGAGTTACCTACTATAGGCACTGGAACTCCTTCGTGTTCTCGCTCTTCCCCTGCATTCGAGGTTCAAAATTTTAGCTCTCTAATTGAATGCAAAATACTATCCCACACACGTGAACTTGGTTGTTATGGGAGGAAAACGCAACTAGGAGCCGTCTCAACCGTTCACTTCCATACGTTGAGAAAGAATGAAGTGCGAGTTTTACTTGATGACATCAAAGTGCCCGAGTATCCAATTTGGGGTGGAAAACAAGCTCATTGCGAGGACTTGGAAGATGTTGGTAAAAATGAAATTATGCATTGGCTCGACGACCTTTGTCCTCCCGTTAGAGACACCGACGAATGACCTTTGTCCTCCCATTAGTGACACCGATGACCTACGCCACCTTTCTTCGAAGTACTTCCCTCTAAGGTACAAATATGCAAAATCTCTACTTATATTCCTAATTTATGCTTCTATAATCCTGCTCCACCACCTATAGCACCAAGAAATTATTGAATTATCATTATGAAATCAACTATTGAATTGATTTATCGTTATGTAATCAACTATTGAATTGAGTTATCGTTATGCAATCAACTATTGAATTGAGTTATCGTTATGCAATCAACTATTGAATTGAGTTATCATTACGCAATCAACAATTGAATTGAGTTATCGTTATGCAAAAAATGGACTAAACCAATTATTTATTTATCATTATTGAGCGGGAAGCACGGGTAAGCTGTTATATATAACACCTGTTATATATAACAGCCCTTATATATAACATAGCTGTTATATAAAATAGTTGTTATATATAACACCTATACGGATTTCTTAGGATTCTCTCATTGATTTCATATATAGAACAACTAACGGGATTCCAAGAAATCACCCGCGAATAGCTGTTATAGAGAATAACTAACAGTATTTCTTATTCTCTCATTGATTCTAAAAATTATTTTCAAACAATATTTCTTGGAACTGATCCTATGTTAAGTCATTAATAGCTCACTAACGAAGAAAAGATTTCCACTGAAAATCCAATTCTCTTTTAAATAGATACGTGACCAATTTTACCATAACCATACGTAGATTAGGCTTAAAAACAAGCCGTTCGAGGGTGAAAACCAAAACCAGCCTCCATACGGCCCCGTAAGAGGCACAAACACCTCACACGAAACCAATGTAACTCGTACAAACTGACCGCGTAGTCCCGGGTCTCCCGGTTTGAGAATATGATGATAATTTCAAAATATGCAGATTAGGCTTGAAAACAAGCCGTTCGAGGGTGAAAACCCAAACCAACCCCCAAATGGCCCCCCTAAGAGGCACAAACACCTCGCACGGGACAAATGGAACTCGTGTAAACTGACCGCGTAATACCGGGTCTCCCAATTTGAGAATATGATGATAATTTCAAAATACGTAGATTAGGCTTGAAAGAAGGCTGTACGAGGGTGAAAACCCAAACTAGTCCCCATACGGCCCCATAAGAGGCACGAACACCTCGCACGGTTCTAATGTAACTCGTGCAAACCGATCGTGTAGTTCCGAGTCTCCCGATTTGAGAATATGATGATAATTTTAAAATACGTAGATTAGGCTTGAAAATAAGCCATTCGAGGGTGAAAACCGAAACCAACCCCCATACGACCCCGTAAAAGGCACGAACACCTCGCACGGGACCAATGTAACTCGTGCGAACTAACTGTGAAATCCCGGGTCTCCCAGTTTGAGAATATGATGATAATTTCAAATACATAGATTAGGATTGAAAACAAGCCATTCGAGGATGAAAACATAAAGCATCCCCCATACGGCTCCTTAAAAGGCACGAACACCTCGCACAGGCCCAATGTAACTCGTGCGAACTGACCGCTTAGTCCCGGGTCTCTCGGTTTGAGAATATGACGATAATTTCAAAATACATCGATTAGGCTTGAAAATATGTCGTTCGAGGGAGAAAATCGAAACCAGCCCTCCATACGGCCCTGTAAGAGGCACGGATACCTCGCACGGGACCAATGTAACTCGTGCGAACTGACCACGTAATTTTGGGTCTCCCGGATTGAGAATATGATGATAATTTTAAAATACATAGATTAGGCTTGAAAATAAGTCGTTCGAGGTTGAAAACCTAAACCAGCCCCCGTACGTCCCCATAAGAGGCACGAGCACCTCGCGCAGGACCAATGTAACTCGTGCGAACTGATCATGTAGTCTCAGGTCTCCCAATTTGAGAATATGATGATAATATCAAAATACACAGATTAGGCTTGAAAACAAGCCGTTCGAGGGTGAAAACCTAAACCAACTCTCCATACGGCCACGTAGGAGGCACGAACACCTCACACGGGACCAATGTAACTAGTGCGAACTGAGCGCGTAGTCCCGGGTCTCCCGATTTGAGAATATGATGATAATTTCAAAATATGTAGATTAGGCTTGAAAACAAACCGTTCGAGGGTGAAAGCCCAAACCAGCCCCCATACGGCCCCGTAAGAGGTACGAACACCTCGAACGGGAACAATGTAACTCGTGCGAACTGACCGCGTAGTCTTGGGTCTCCCGATTTGAGAATATGACGATAATTTCAAAATACGTAAATTAGGCTTGAAAACAAGTCGTTCGAGGGTGAAAACCTAAAACAACCCCCATACAGCCTCGTAATAGGCACAAACACCTCGTACGGGACCAATGTAACTCGTGCGAACTGACCGCGTAGTCCCGGGTCTCCCAGTTTGAGAATATTATGATAATTTCAAAATATGTAGATTAGGCTTGAAAACAAGCCGTTCGAGGGTGAAAACCCAAACCAGCCCCCGTACAGCCCCGTAAGAGGCACGAACACCTCGCATGGGACCAATGTAGCTCGTGCGAACTGACCGCGTAGTCCCGTGTCTCCTAATTTGAGAATATGATGATAATTTCAAAATACGTAGATGAGGCTTGAAAACAAGCCGTTCGAGGGTGAAAACCCAAACCAGCCCCCATACAGCCCCGTAAGAGGCACGAATACCTTGCAAGGGACCAATGTAACTCATGCGAACTGATCAGGGAGTCATAACTTACGTAAGATTTTCAATTTTAGAATATAGTAATAATTGCAACTCCTATATGTAATTTTTTTAGCTTGAGTAATTTTTTTTTTTTGTAAATTACTGAGTTACTAATATCTTCTCTTTTTTGTATCCTATTTTTTTTTGCAGGATAACATTTTATCGTTGGCATTTATTCACGTGGAACACACAGAGAACTCAATGATTTACAACAAGGGGTTTATTCATGATTCTATTTGTTTGTGTTATGGACGTGCGGGCTTTTGTAGTTTTATGTTAACTTTTTTGGTCGTGCGGGCTTTTGTAAGTTAATTGTTATATTTTGTGGCCGTTTGGGCTTTATGTTAGGCATGTTTTGTATTAGCAGGTTTCGGAATGTCTAGAAAATAGAAAAAACTCTGCCCAATTTTTTTTGGTCTGTGAACTATTAAATACTTGTAATATTTTGAAGTCTGTATGTACATTACTTTATCAACAACGTGCAATATTTTCAATTTGTGAATTTTCGTTCTTTCAAATAATTAATTTTTTTTCTTTTTATAAAAAATTTGGCACAGTTCAAAATCGTGCCAAAAGTGTATTAAATTTTGGCACGGTTTTAAACTTTGCCAAATTTTTATGAAAATGTGCTCAATCTGGCATACTTCAAAACTGTGCCAAAAATGTCAAATCCTGTCACGGTTTACAAGTGTGCCAGAAGTGTTCCTATTTGGCCAAATCTGACACACTTTTAAACCGTGCAAGAAAAAAATGGCCATTTTGGAACACCAGATTATGACACAGTTCAAAATAGTGCCAGATTTGATCTGGCACAGTTTTAAACCGTGCGAGATACTTGTTTTGGGTGTAGTGTTTGTGGCATGGAATATTTAAGATATTATGTTTTCACACATAATTTTGGTCACTAATGAAATGCTTAATATACATGTGTATGTTTTTTCTTGATGCATGTCAATGTTTTCATTTAAGTTGATAGAAGCTGGGGAATGCATATTGAAGCTCCCTTACAACGTGGTATTCAATCCTCAAGTGAAATTCAAAACCTAAGGTTCTCTCATAGCTATGAATACCAAAATTTGTTAACTATATATTGAAACTATTCTGGAGCAACTAGTGCCAGATAATCTACGCCCAGAAATTAATTATTTATTAGGAGATCAAACGGGTCATGTCGCAAGTTGGGCCAGGTATCATTGGTTTAGTGTGTTTTAAGTATATTATGAAAATCATATTTTTTAGATAGTTATGGACGTAGGACAACAAGATGTGGTGCTACATCTAGGTAAAAAGTTTATCCCCATGATAAGAAGTCTCTCTACGTACTAGGTAACCTGTAATTGAACTCACACAATAAGAGTTGGCCCTTCATTCTTTAATGGCACACATTTCTACATTATCTTCTCCAGCGGCACTTACACATTTCAATAGTAAGTTTTGTTTCCCTTTATTTTCCATACATATATGTACAATTTATTATAATGATTAATGTAGTAAGCTCTCATGAGGGAAAATAAATAATTTATCTAACATTGCGCTGGAAATTTCAGGAGGATCAATTATTTGGACATGTAGTTATAACAGTATATACGCAAAAGCAGTAGTAAAATATGTGGGTGCATCCAATTCTAAAACAAGCCATTATTTTAATTGAATCTTTAGCTGATTTAAATTCTTTGCTTGTTCATCTTAGTTGTCCGTGATCTGTACAATTTAGTGAAGACAGAGGATGTCGTCACCTCAGAACATTTAGTGACCCTTCTTACAGGTGTATCAAAGTATTCATAGAAGGATTGTTGTCAAGTTATGAGACACTCACCACCTATGTGGTAAAAACTCTTTCCTCTAGTGAAATGTTAATTTTTCTCTTAATGGTCCTCATTGTATTATCTCATGTGGTGCATGACATTTTGATTGCCGCATAACATATCGGTGGTTCAAATTCGCAGATGATAGAGATTTGGCATCTCTTTGTCTTGTATTAAGTAACTAACTAAACTCAATGTATCTCATCGTCATCTTCTTCATTGCAGAACGACTTTTGGCTTAGTGAATTCTCTTTTTTATTTAACTAATGTTTCAGGTCCCCAGATCCTCCAAGAAGATACACGAGAACAATGAATATGATCTTTATATTGTGACATTATTCAATCGCGATGTTGATAATTTCATAACTAAGGCACACAAAAGAGGGTTTCAAGTGAGTTCATCTAAAGGATCCTGTCTCCTTTATTATATTCCATTATATCTAGAACACCTCCATTATAGCCCCGATATAAGAAAATAAATTCATTTAAGAGGAAAACCCCATTCTTGAATGTCACACAAAGGTTTCAAATCTACGAGTTACATAAGACCAAAAATTCATGTTCTTAATACTTATGGCTGAAAACATGTCGTTAAAGGGAGAAAACCTAAACTAACCACCAAACGACCCTGAAAGAGGAACGCCTAACACGCGACCAAGATACTCATAGGAACTGGTCGGGTAGCCACGAGACTCCCAGTTTGAGAATATGATGATAATTTGCAAATTTAACATTTAGGTTTAAAAACATATCGTTAAAGGGCAAAACCCCAAAACAATCACCTAAGAACCTTGTAAAAGGTATTAAAATCTCGCACCGGACTAATGTAACTCGCTGGAACTGACCATGTAGTCATGAAACTCCCGATTTTTTAGTATGAAAAAAATTTGTAAATCTCACGACTTAATCTTAAAAATGCCGTTTTAGGGAAAAAATCCTAAATAACTCTCAAACGGAACCGTAAGAGGCACAAACACCTCGCACATAACCAATATAACTCGTAGGAACTGACCGCATAGTCACGGGACTCCCAATTTGAGAATATGATAATAATTTGAAAATATCTAGATTAGGATTAAAAACATGTTATTAAAGGGTGAAAACCAACACCATCCCCCAAGCGGTTCCGTAAGAGCCATGAACACCTCGCACATAACAAGTGTAACTCGTAGAACTGATCTTTTATTCATTAGACTCCCGATTTCAGAATATGATGATAATTTGAAAATATTTAGACTTTGGCTTAAAAACATGTCGTCAAAGGGTGAAATTCCAAACCAGCCCCCAAACGGCCCCCGTAAGAGGCATGTACACCTCGCACGGGATCTATGTAACTCAAAGCAACTGGCCGCTTAGTCACGGATCTCCCGATTTGATAATATGAAGATAATTTAAAAATATCTAGATTTCTCTTAAAAACAAGCAGTTAGAGGGTGAGAACTCAAACTAGCCTCCAAATAGCCTCGCAAGAGGCATAAACACCTCGCATGGGACCAATGTAACTAGTACGAACTGGCCGCGTAGTCACGGGTCTCCTGGTTTGAGAATATGACGATAATTTGAAAATATTTAGATTAGGCTTAAAAAAAGCCGTTAAAGGGTGAAAATCCAAACCAGCTCCCAAATGGTCCCGTAAAAGGCATCAGCACCTCGTACGGGACTAATACAACTCATAGGAACTGCTCACATAGTTATAGGACTCTCAGTTTGCGAATATGATGAAAATTTGAAAATATCTAGATTAGTCATAAAAATAAGCCGTTAAAGGATGAAAACCCAAACCAGCCCCCAAACGGCCCCGTAAGAGGCATGAACACCTCGTACGAGACTAATGCAACTCATACGAACTGATCGCGTAGTCACGAGACTCCCGATTTGAGAATATGATAAAAATTTGAAAATATCTAGATTAGGCTTAAAAATAAGCCATTAAAGGGTGAAAACCCAAAATAGCCCCCCAAACGACCCCCTAAGAGGCATGAACACCTCGCAGGTGACCAGTGCAACTTGTAGGAACTGATCGAGTAGACACGGAACTCCCGATTTGAGAATATGATGAAAATTTGAAAATATCAAGACTATGTTTAAAAATAAGCCATTAAAGGGTGAAAATCCAAACCAGTTCCCAAACAGTCTCGTAAAAGGTATGAACACCTCATACGGGACCAATGTAACAACTCATACGAGCTAACCGCATAGTCATGGACTACTGATTTGATAGATTAGGCTTAAAATAAACCGTTAAAGGGTGATAACCCAAATCATCCCACAAACGGCCTCGAAAGAGGCATGCAAACCTCACACAAGACCATTGTAACACGTAGAAACTGACTGCAAAGTCGTGGGTCTCTCGACGATCATTTGAAAATATCTAGATTAGGCTTAAAAATAAGCAGTTAAAGGGTGAAAACACAAACCAGCCCCAAACGACCCCGTAAGATGCTTGAACACCTCATACGGGACTAATGTAACTCATAAGAATTGATCGCGTAGTCACAGGACTCCAAATTTGCGAATATAACGACAATTTGAAAATATCTAGGTAGGCTTAAAAAAATCCAAACCAACCACCAAATGACCCCGTAAGAGGCATGGAAACCTCCTATGGGATCAATGTAACTCGTAGAATTGATCGCATATTCTCTGCCGGTTAGAGAATATGACGAAAATTTAAAAATATCCAGACTATGCTTAAAAATAAGCCGTTCAAGGGTGAAAACTTAAACTAGCTCCCAAACGGCCCCATAAGAGGCATGAATACCTCACACGGGACCAATATAACTCGTAGGAACTGATCGCATAGTCAAGGGACTCCTGGGTTGAGAATATGATGATAATTTGAAAATATCTAGATTAGGCTTATAAATAAGCAATTAAAGGGTGAAAACCCAAACCAATCCCCAAATGGCCCAGTAGGATGCATGAAGACCTCGTACGGGAGTAATGTAACTCGTAGGAACTGATCGCGTAGTCACAAGACTACCCATTTTTTGTATATGACAACAATTTGAAAATATCTAAATTAAGCTTAAAAACAAGTCGTTAAAGGGTGAAAACCTAAACCAGTCCCTAAATGGCCCTGTGAGAGGCATGAACACCTCGTACGGGACCAATGTAACTCGTAGGAACTGATCGCATAGTCATCGGACTCCAGATTTGAGAATATGGAGAAAATTTAAAAATATCTAAACTATGTTTAAAAATAAGTCGTTAAAGGGTGAAAACCCAAACCAACTCTCAAACGGCCCCGTAAGAGGTATGAACACCTCGTACAGGGCCAATGTAACTTGTAGGAACTGACCGCATACTCATAGGACTCTTGGTTTTATAATATAACATAATTTGATAGTATCAAGATTACGCTTAAAAAGAAGCCGTTAAATTGTGAAAACCCAAAACAGCCTCGAAATGGCTCCGTAAGAGGCACGAACACCTCACACGGGACTAATGTAATTCATATGAACTGACCACATAGTCACGAGTCTTTCGATTTGAGAATAAGATGATAATTTGAAAATATCTTGGTTAGGCTTAAAAATAGGTCATTAAAGGGTGAAAACCCAAATTAGCCCCCAAACGGTCCCGTAAGAGGCACTGACACATCACACAGGACCACTGTAACTCGTAGGAACTGATCGCGTAGTCACGAATCTTTTGGTTTGAGAATATAACGATAATTTAAAAATATTTTTATTAGGCTTAAAAAAGTGGTTAAAGGGTGAAAACCCAAATCAGCTCCCAAATGACCTCGTAGGAGGAACTAACACATCGAACGGGACAAATGTAACTCGTAGGAACTGACCGCGTAGTCACAGGTCTCTCGATTTGAGAATATGATGATAATATCAAAATATCTAGATTAGGCTTAAAAATAATCCGTTAAAGGGTGAAAACCCAAACCAACCCCCAAACGGCCCTGTAAGAGGCATGAACACCTCGTATAGGACCAATGTAACTCATACACAACTAACTGCGTAGTCACGAGTCTCCCAATTTGAGAATATGACGATAATTTGAAAATATATAAGATTAAACTTAAAAATAAGCCGTTAACGGATGAAAACCCAAACCATCCCCCAAACAAGCCCGTAAGAGGGACTAACACCTCGTATGCGACTAATGTAACTCATATGAACTAACCACGTAGTTACGAGACTTTCAATTTGAGAATATAATAATAATAATAATAATAATAATAATAATAATAATAATAATAATAATAATAATAATAATAATAATAATAATAATAATCATGCTAAAACCCTTTTCTTGTTCTTCCTCTTCCTTTACCAAAGGTGTCAAAAATATTTTTCCCCTCTTTTATCAAAATGCCAAAAGCATTTTCCTTCTTTTTATCGTAAATGTTAAAAATATTTTTCCTCCTTAATACCCGAAAAAATTTTGTCCTCCTCTTTTCCAAAAATATCAAAAACAATGTCCTCCTATAATAAAAGACATTCCCTTTTCTCTTTAAAAAATAAATTCGAATCATTTCTCCTTCTCATGTCTATCGCATACCTGACCCTTGGCCTGGCTCTCTATTGGCTTTGGTCTTCTGTCAAACCGTCCCGAGGCTCTGTCAGTTCTCCCGCTACTTCCTCTGAGTCTAGAATCCACTTTTACTCGCTATCCATGGAGAACGCCGACCAAGTATGGAATGTGCATCTTGATTTGATGATGGTTCTAGCCAAGATTAACAACCTTCTAACCGAGGTTCATGAGATGGAGCAAAATCGAGTCCCTATTCCCGAAGAGATCGAGGTCCTCTTCCCTCGTGCTATGGGTTCGCCCTCACCTGAGCCTATTTTCCAATGGGCCACCACCAACTCAGTTCCATATGCCGGATCTTGCACGTCCAAGGGATAACCTACCAGTGACCATTGATTCGAATGAAGAAGAGTTGAACAAGGTCAAGGGGGACCTTAAGATGTTGACCAAAAAGTTTGACTAAGTTCAAATTTTCGGGAACTACATGGATTACACCCATATGTCTCTCTATCCTAAAGCAAGGCTACCAAAAAAGTTTAATATGCCCAACATTGAGAAGTTTGGGGATAGTGCCCCCCCCCCCCCCCCCCCCCCCCCCCAATTGTTCATCTTGAAAGTTATCACTGAGCCATGACTCTCCTAGGTGCCTCCAAGGAAATAATGGCCCAAATGTTCCAACAAATTTAGATGGACAATGCTCTTCGTTGGTTCTTATCCCTTGAAGAATCTAGAATTCTAAGTTGGGGGGATGTTACTCATGAATTCATGTGAGAGTACAACTATAATGTGGATTTGTAGGCTACCCACTGTGATTTAGAACTTCTTAAACAAAATCTTGGGGAAACTGTTAGTAATTTCATTGCAAGATGGAAATAAAAAGCAAGTCAACCTACCTTCTGAGGAAGAGCAAGTCAGTATTGTGAAGAAGAACTTCTTACCCCACATTCGAGCGACGATTGGAGGATAGTACTACCCCCATTTTTGAACCCCCTAAGAAGCAGGAGTGGAGATTGAAGAAAGTATTGTCAAGAAAGAAGTTAAGCCGAAGAAAGTATTCAGACATCTCACTCCCCAAAAGTATGAGAAGCCTGCTAATAATGCAATTTCAACCATCAATAACATATCTCAGTATGCCGCTTCACGGGCACTAGAAAGCCTCCCTAACCCACTTGAAAAGGAATACACCAAGCTTCACGCTCCCCTATTCAAAGTTTACCAAGCCCCTTTGAGCTGAAATCTTATCAAGCCAATGGACCCTCGTCCATTACCAAACCCACTTCCAAAGAATTTCAAACCTCATGCCCGTCATGATTTCCATCAAAATTATGGCCATACCACTGATCAATGCTTTTATCTCTAAAATATAATCTAAGGTCTAATTAACTGCGGTATCATCACCCCACCGACCAATCCTAAACAAAATACTACCCACAATCCACTCCCAAATCATGAAAATGCTATCTTCCTAGAAGAAGATCCCGAATTTGATACATCTACCCGAATTTGATACATTTCCCTCTATGTGCTCATCTACTACCTCCTCGATAAGATCCACCGTGAAATTCTTCTTCATAACCCACTTGCTTGGTGATGTTGAAGATACTTGTTTTAAGAGTCATATTCCCAAACGCGAGTTGCATTTTCCCATTTCGAGTATTAATAAGTGCGTTAGCTGTAACTAAGAATGGGTGGCCATGTATTATGGGAACATGATCACTCGAAGGAGTGGAGGGCTCCGTGTCCCAAATGACAAAATCTGTAGGGAAGTAAAAAGTGTCCACTTGGATTATCACGTCCTCAACAATCCCTCGAGGTACTTCATGGTATGATCCGCTAGTTGGAGGGTGATGTTAATGGGCTTGAGGTCCCCCAAATCTTATTGCTTATAGATAGAGTAAGGGATAATGTTAACACTCGACCCTAAATCTAATCATTCACTCTCGATGGGGTTCTCTCCAATGATGCACGAAATAGTCAGTGCACCCCAATCTTTAAACTTCGGGGGGGGGGGGGGGGGGGGGGGGGGGTCACTTAAAAGGACCGAGCTTACATTTTGTATTAGAAAAAAATTCCTTTTCACCTTTAATCTACATTTCACCATCAATAAGTCTTTAAAGAACTTTGCATTGGCGGTAATTTTCTTGATTGCCTCAAGAAATGGTAAATTAAGCTTGACTTGATTTAGCACATCGAACACATCTTCACGGGAGGCCCCTTTAGGAGGAGGAACCAACCATTAAGGGAAAGGCACAACAGTGGGTGGTTTTACTATAACTTCGGGCCTACTAGTGTCATCGTTGTCACTTTCATTCAAGAGGGCATCTTCGGCTCTTTCATACCGGGCAAAACCTCCTTGTATTTAAGCTCGTCATATGGGGGAGGTGAAAAATCAATGACTCTCCCACTACGTAGAGTGGTCACAGCTTGACATTACTCTTTATTATCATCGAAAGTAGAGCTAACACTAGTTTGTCCTTGGGGAGGTCTTTGTCCTTTGGCGGGACACTTTCCCTTCTCTTGGACACTTATTGATGATTGCAACTTAGAGATAAATGCTTATAACTCGGCAAATTATTGGACATTTTAAGCGTTAATGACCGATTGGGTTTGCATAAATTGGTGCAAGGTGTCCTTGAGATTTTTACGAGATTGGGTGGTATAAGGTTCCGGAGGTGGTACTTGCATAGGGGGAGCTTATTGGAAAGGCGGGAGTGGTGGCGGCAGTGGGGAAACATGTGAATTGGGATTCATTGTTGTGTGTGGTTACCCATAATTGAAATCGGGATGGTTTCACCATAAAGGGTTATAGGAATTCTCTTGCGAGGCATTAAAATTACCCTTAAAGTCTCTACCGCTTCCACTTTCTCTTGAATCATCACTTTGCAGGAAGATATTACCAGGCATTCCTTTATTGGATGTCCTGCCTTAAAAATCACACACACCTCCTCGATCAGCGCTCGAGTGGAGCCAAATGTTTCTCTTCCTCTCAATTCGACCACGCCGTCCAACCTCTTAGCAAGTTGGTTAATTTGAATACTTAACTCGGCCTCTTTATCTAAATGGTAGAAACCATACATAGAAGGAATTGCAGACATTTGTCGAGCACAGGTTTGGGTGTTTGGATCAGATGTGTCCCATACTTTAGTAGTCTCGATGACATACTTAAGGTGAGCCTCGGTATCGTCCACGTATAACCCTAGAAATTCCTCAGAGCACATGTTTTTAACAGGTTGTTTTGAACTTAAACATATACCATGATGGAAAAAAATGAGTCTCCATTTCTCAAAACTGTGGTGTGGACACATATTAAGAAACTCGTTAAAACGCTCCCTATTGAAGGGCTCATTCTCTTGTTGTTTAAAGTTTTGAATTTGAGATTTTATGGAATTGTTTCGATGTTGGGGAAATAATTTCAGGAGAAACTTATCTTTCATATCTCTCGACGTTCTAATCAAGTTTGATGCCAAAGACCATAGCCAGGTCTTGGCCTTATCCTTCAGGGAGAAGGGGAAAAGTTTGAGGAGTATGATATCTTGGGGGCACACTTGAACGCTAAAAATTTCTCATACCTCTTCGAACTAGCGGATGTGGTGGTATGGTTTTTTCAACTTTAGACCATGTAATGTAGGAAGAATATGAATCATCCCATTGCAAAAATGAAATTGCCCCACATTATACAGGAATATATGCATCCCAGAATAACGGTTCACTCGAGATATAAGAGGTCTCTTATGGGACGATACCGCATCTCACCCCTCACAAGTACCATAACTAGCATTGTTTGACATCGTGCTATCTCTTAATGACTCGATATCCTCACTCGACGCCCTAAACGGGTGAATTAAAGTGTGATTCTTGATGGAGTTGGGCGGTGCAGGAGGTGGAACCCAAAACTGGGGAACGTGAGGGGTGTGTGGGCTATCGGGATTGTACTATACTATAGGATTTTCGTGAATTCTGGTAGGTGTAAACTGAGGAGTTCGTTGAGGGTTTTTCATGTAAGGATTTGGGAGATTCTTTTTTTTTTCTTTTTTTTTTATAAATTTTTTGGATTTTGGATTTTATGATTTTTTTGGCCTTTTAAGAATTAGAGTCAAATTTGGGATTAATTCGACCTAACTTAGTGTCTACTTAGACACCGACAACGACACTAAGAACTTGACTAGACTTTAAAAGTGTGTCTCTAACGCATGTGATTACGGCTCAAGTGCAAGACAGTCACTCAAGTAATAATTCGATATATTGGGTGTCGAACTCATGGACTAAGACGTAAGACTTGATGACGAGTTGGAAAGACGATTAACCTTTCTATTGTCCAGAAAAAGAAAGAAAATATGATTGTTTTTAACTTTCCTATCAACTAATGCAATTTAATTACACTATTAGATGAGTTACGCAAGCGATAATAACTAAGAGAGTGTGAATGAATGTGGGAAAATGGAGTTAGGGTATACTCCCCCGAACCGTCAGTAATTACTTAGAACATAAAAACTTCAAAAACCTAATTCTCAATTCAAAGAATCATGAACAACTCTTTAAGAATTTGACATGTGTGGATTTTACTCCTCACAATATAAAATAAAAAAATTTATTTGACGACAATGACAAATTATCGAAACTCGTATTGTATCCTTAAACATTTCGATTAGCTAGGGCAAACGGAATTAAAAGACCTACAATATTTATTTCGGTAATAAATCAATCCTTTGATATGTTAATTAAATTTTATTCTCTTTTAAATCCATTTGCAACACCTTGGTTGGGTTCATGTACCCCAACCCGCTAATAGCTTAGCTGGACATGGTTACGTGGGTAATAAATGAAATTCTAATGTTGCATGCGATTGAAATCGTGATGAACATATATCTAAGCATGCATGGAGTTTTTAAAATCCCATAAAATAAATAAAACAGGCAAAGAAAAAGATCATGCAAGAATAAAGTAGAGGGAACAAACTTGATATATTTAATCTTGAAATGAAATCCACAAAAGTGTAATCTTAATGTCGGAATTCAAAACTATGGTTCTTGCCTCCTTCTCCTTCTATGCCGAGGTTAAAACTTAGTCTAATATCAAACTACAACATTACATTGTTGTTTTTGCAAGAGTCCTAACTTAATACAACTTTTAAGAAAAATCAACAATAAAAGGAAATTCGCACATCAGGTGAGTCGAACCGGTTCAGGTGCATAGACGAACCTGTTCGGACTCGAACCGGTATGGGTTGAGTTCTGAAAAACTCTCTGCATTGGCTCGCTTCTTCTTCTTTTGTTTTGGATTTATTTCTCAACTTTGAACGCTCATAATTTCTTCATCGTAGCTCGAAATTGGATGTTTCTTCCAAGTATTCTTTCGATTTTAAGATCTTCAACTTTCTAGTTGGATCCACTTCCGGACTAAGGCTGAAAAATTATTAAAATTCCCTTCAATCTCCTTCCTTTGGTTTCTTTCATTCTTTCGATTTCTCTCTCGCACTAACTTACATGAAATATATGTAAAAAAATGAGAGATATGCAAAACATGAAAGAATCACCATGGAGGGTTAGTAGCATAAATATGAGATAAATCCAAGTCAATTAGAATGCATGCGATCATAAAAGGACCAAAATTAAGGGGATAAATATGAAAAATTTATGCCTTATCAGTTCTCACAAATATCTAATACATGTATATATATATATATATATATATATATATATATATATATATATATATATATATATATATATATATATATATATATATATATATATATATACACACACACACACACAACATCAAGTTTTTCATTAATCGTCAATTGTAAATAATTAAAAAATCACCTATTATAAATAATTAAATATTCATGATTCAAAGTAAAAATCAAAATTTGTTTAAAGACTCGTCAATAAACGTCTATCATACTACCATTATTGACAAACAAACACGATAAATACAAAATACCAATCTAGCTTAGTCATCATATCCAAGTTCTTTCAATTTTTTTCCAAAAGGCAGATGTCATTTCCATATTCATAATTCTATCCATCACAATACAAAAAATCTTGATACAACTTGTTGAGCACAACAAAAAATAGCATAATTGAGTAAAAAAATGAGAAACCTAGTTATAGAGAGATATTACATGCGTAGTTCTCCAGTGCAATAGGAGGTGTGGCAAAAAAGGGTATGAAATAAAGAAGATATAGTTAGAATATAAGAAGAGAATTTTTTACATTTCATGTGGAAGAGGAGGAATCGGAAGAGGTTGGTAGATGAAACATTATTTTCTGATGGAAGAGAGAGGGGGGATTTATTATGAGTGTCGATATATAAGATAGATGGATGGTAGTATTTGATATAATTATGATTGACATGGGGCACAATATTGTGAGGAGACACCATTTTTATATTATTATATAAGATCATTTTCAAATAGTTATAAAATCTTTTGTTTTGGCGAGATCCATATCATAAAATACTATACTTATTGCTGTTTGTAGTTAATTTAGGAGTTTATTTTAGACTCAAAACATTTTTCTTACCATGTACCAAACATAAATACTCAAAATTATATAGGGTTTACAATCTAAGCTCCCAACACACTGTGTATGGGTAGGTGAATGCAAGTGCGAGTGCGTCTAAACATGAATTTTCAAAATCGTGAGATTTGATAGAGCCAAGCGTTTATATATTTTAATATATAAATATTTATATTTAATATACATATAAAATTGGAGCTTTTCATTCGATTTGGACTGGTGGAGCTATTAATTGTCATGTTTTTTTCTAGGTTTTGTAATCTATTCCTCTCCAATATATATGTTGATGACACGTGTTTTGTCATGAATGGAGTCCATATCTCTAAGTTGAGTTAATACCTCTTTCCCAATCATATTTCACTCGCAATCGATCAAAACAACTTTGTCTTCCCTTCTATTGGGCTCTCTATTTGCATGTGAAATGAAGGAGTATAGTGGTCTCTTCAAGATCATCTATAATCCACTCGATCTACGTTTTTGTAAGGCCCTAAAACATGATTAGTAAATTGGTCCCGTGGGAGGTGTTGGTGCCACCCACGGGGACGTTCGGGGGCTGTTTCGAGTTTTCACCCTCTAACGCCATGTTTTTAAGCCTAAGTCTAGAAATATGCAAATTATTGTCATATTCTCAAAGAGGGAGTCCCGCGGCTGAGGGGTCAGTTCCTACGAGTTACATTGGTCCCGTGGGAGGTGTTGGTGCCACCCAGGGGCCGTTCGGTGGTTGTTTCGAGTTGTCACCCTCTAACGCCTTGTTTTTAAGCCTAAGTCCAGAAATATGCAAATTACCATCGTATTCCCAAACCGGAACTCCCGCGGCTGCGGGGTCAGTTCCTACGAGTTATATTGGTCCCGTGGGAGGTGTTGGTGCCACCCACGGGGACGTTCGGGGGCTGTTTCGAGTTTTCACCCTCTAACGCCAAGTTTTTAAGCCGAAGTCTAGAAATATGCAAAATACCGTCGTATTCTCAAACCGGGAGTACCGCGACTGCGGGGTTAGTTCCTACGAGTTACATTGGTCCCGTTGGGAGGTGTTGGTGCCACCCACGGGGACGTTCGGGGGTTGTTTCGAGTTGTCACCCTCTAACGCCTTATTTTTAAGCCTAAGTCTAGAAATATGCAAATTACCATCGTATTCTCAAACCGGAACTCCCGCGGCAGGAGGGTCAGTTCCTACGAGTTATATTGGTCCCGTGGGAGGTGTTGGTGCCACCTACGGGGCCGTTTGGGGGTTGTTTCGAGTTTTCACTCTCTAACGCCATGTTTTTAAGACTAAGTCTATAAATACGCAAATTACCATCAATTCTCAAACCGGGAGTCTTGCGGCTGCGAGGTCTGTTCTAGGAGTTTAATTGGTCCCGTTGGAGGTGTTGGTGCCACCCACGGGGCCGTTCGGGGGATGTTTCGAGTTTTCACCCTCTAACGCCATGTTTTTAACCCTAAGTCTAGAAATATGAAAATAACTATCATATTCTCAAACCGGGAGTCCCGCGGCAGCGGGGACAGTTCCTACGAGTTACATTGGTCCCGTGGGAGGTGTTGGTGCCACCCACGGGGCCGTTCGGGGGCTGTTTCGAGTTTTCACCCTCTAACGCCATGTTTGTATGCCTAAGTGTAGAAATAAGAAAATTACCATCGTATTCTCAAACTGGGAGTCCTGCGGATGCTGGGACAGTTCCTACGAGTTACATTGGTCCCATGGGAGGTGTTGGTGCCACCTACGGGGACGTTTGGGGGCTATTTCGAGTTTTCACCCTCTAATGCCATGTTTTTAAGCCTAAGTCTATAAATATGTAAATTATCCTCGTATTCTCAAACCGGGAGTCCCGCAGCTGTGGGGTCAGTTCCTACGAGTTACATTGGTCCCGTGGGAGGTGTTGGTGCCACCCACAGGGCCATTCGGGGGGTTGTTTCGAGTTTTCACCCTCTAACGCCATGTTTTTAAGACTAAGTCTAGAAAAATGAAAATTACGGTCGTATTCTCAAACCGGGAGTCCGACGGCTGAGGGGTCAGTTCCTACCAGTTACATTGGTCCGATGGGACCACGGGAGGTGTTGGTGCCACCCACGGGGTCGTTCGGGGGTTGTTTCGAGTTTTCACCCTCTAATGCCATGTTTTTAAGCCTAAGTCTAGAAATGTGAAAATTATCGTCGTATTCTGAAATCGGGAGTCCCGCGGCTGCGGGTTCAGTTCCTACGAGTTACATTGGTTCCCTGGGAGGTGTTGGTGCCACCCACAGGGCCGTTTGAGGGTTGTTTCGAGTTGTCACCTTCTAACGCCATGTTTTTAAGCCTAAGTATAGAAATATGCAAATTACCATTGTATTCTCAAAACCGGGAGTTTGGCGGCTGCAGGGCCAGTTCCTACCAGTTACATTGGTCCCATAGGAGGTGTTGGTGCCACCCACGGGGACGTTTGGGGGTTGTTTTGAGTTTTCAACCTCTAATGCCATGTTTTTAAGCCTAAGTCTAGAAATATGCAAATTATCATCGTATTCTAAAACTGGGAGTCCCGCGGCTGCTGGGTCAGTTCCTACGAGTTTCATTGGTCCCGTGGGAGGTGTTCGTACCACCCACAGGGCCGTTCAGGGGTTGTTTCGAGTTGTCATGTTCTAACGCCATGTTTTTAAACCTAAGTCTACAAATATACAAATTACCATCGTATTCTCGAACCGAAAGTCCCAGGGCTGCGGGGTTAGTTCCTACGAGTTACATTGGTCCCGTGAGAGGTGTTGGTGCCACCTACGGGTCTGTTCGGGGGTTATTCTGAGTTTTCACCCTCTAACGCCATGTTTTTAAGACTAAGTCTAGAAATATGTAAATTACCGTTGTATTCTCAAACCGGGAGTTCCGTGATTGCGGGGTCTGTTGATCGAGTGGAAAAACCGAGCGTCCGTGTATTACGCTAGTTGTTGTTATCGGCTTCCAACCTTAATACAAAAAAAAAACCTAAACTTTTAACTACACTTTTATGGAGTATAGTAGTAAGTCTGGGTATCGAATCCACGGGGAATGTTTTATAGAATTTAATTGATTTATTACTTCTAAAATAAAAGAGAAAAAGATGATGATGGTTGACAAGGGGAAATAAGTTGGAACAAATCTATAAAACTAATTAAAATGAATGAGGAAATAAGTTGGAATACAATCCCCCAATCCCTAGTAATTACCCATTAGAATACTAGAATTGTAAATTACAAATTTGAATGAATCCAGTCTTTATAGATCCTAAGCATTACATATATGAGGTTCAAGCCCGCATCATATGAAATCTAAGATAAATATAAAGCGGTGCTAAATAATTACACGCACATCATATTCTTAAATATCCCAAGTACCTAGGGAAAGAGAGATTAAAAGATCTAGGATGATTGTGAACTTCTCTTACACGATTCTTTCAAATTTAAATTTAAATTCTATTTCCTACGTAGATAAATTACATCGGGATGGGTTCATGAATCCCAACCCTTAAAAATTAGCTAAACACGATGAAAACAAAAGAAAACTCTAACAAACATTATTAACAATTTGCAAAACAATTGAGAATTGAATGGAAAAATAAAATAGAGAATAGGAATTGATACTTGTATTTAGCAAGAGGAGAAAGAGATGAATTTGAATCTAGCAAAACTTCTTCTTCAAACTTACAACTAGGGTTTATGAAAACTTCTACCAAAGAAAACTACAATCTAACTTTCTCTCTCTACTCCTACTCCTACCCTCTAGAATTTGACTCCCTCTCTAGAATTCAACTCCTCTTGAAAATGAGGTAGGGCTTTGTCTTTTATAGCACCAAGTTGCATGAATGTGGCATCAAATTTCGCTTGTGGCACAAATTTTCCAAGAGTTGCATTGCATTAAATGCATAATTAATTACAGAAATCCGCACATCTAGACTCTTCATTATCGCGCAACTTCAAAACATCGTAACTTCTTCACCGTAGCTCGGATTGAGGTGCCGTTTTTTCCAGTATTCTTGTAATTTAGAGCTCTTCAACTTTCTAGTTGGCCCCACCTCCGGAATAAGGCTGAAAAATTACTAAAATGCCCTTCAACTCTCCATTTCTTGGTTTCTTTCACTGTTTTGATTTCTCCTTCGCACTAACTTGCGTGAAATACCTGTAAAACACATGAGAAATACACAAAACACGAAATACTTGCCAAAAACGGTTAGTAGCATAAATACTAGACAAATCCAAGATATTTACACTGCACGGGATCATAAAAATACTGAAATTAAGGGGATAAATGTGAAGAATATGTGCCTAATCATCTATTCCTACAAGTTTAATTGGTCCCGTGGGAGGTGTTGGTGCCACCCACGTGGCCATTTGGGGGTTGTTTTGAGTTTTCCTCATCTAACGCCATGTTTTTAAGCCTAAGTCTTTAAATATGAAAATAACTGTCGTATTATCAAACCGGGAGTCCAACGGTTGTGGGGTCATTTCCTATGAGTTACATTGGTCCCGTGGGAGGAGTTGGTGCCACCCACCGGGCCGTTCAGAGGTTGTTTCGAGTTCTCACCCTCTAACGCCATGTTCTTAAGACTAAGTCTAGAACTATGAAAATTACCATCATATTCTCAAACAGGGAGTCCCGCGGCTGCGAGGACAGTTCCTACGAGTTACATTGGTCCCATGGGAGGTGTTAGTCAGACCCACGGGGCCGTTTGCGGGCTATTTCGAGTTTTAACCCTCTAACGCCATGCTTTTAAGCCTAAGTATAAAAATATGCAAATTACCGTGCTATTCTCAAACCGGGAGTCCCGCGACTGCTGGGTCAGTTCCTACGAGTTACATTGGTCCCGTGGGAGGTGTTGGTGCCACCCACGGGGCCGGTCGGGGGCAGTTTCGAGTTTTCACTCTCTAATGCCATGTTTTTATGCCTAAGTATATAAATATGAAAATTACCGTCGTATTCTCAAACCGGGAGTCCCGAGGCTGCGGCGTCAGTTCCTACGAGATACATTGGTTCCGTGGGAGGTGTTGGTGCCACCCACGGGGCCGTTCGGGGGTTGTTTCGAGTTTTCACCCTCTAACGGCATGTTTTTAAGCCTAAGTCGAGAAATATGCAAATTACCGTCATATTCTCAAACCGGGAGTCCCGCGGCTGCGGGGTCAGTTCCTACGAGTTACATTTGTCCCGTGGGAGGTGTTGGTGCCACCCACGAGGACGTTCGGGGGCTGTTTCGAGTTTTCACCCTCTAACGCCATGTTTTTAAGCCTAAGTCTAGAAATATGAAAATGATCGTCGTATTCTCAAACCGGGAGTCCCGCGGCTGCGGGGTATGTTCCTACGAGTTACATTGGTCCCTTGGGAGGTGTTGGTGCCACCCACGGCGCCGCTCAGGTGTTGTTTCTAGATTTCACCCTCAAACGCCATGTTTTTATGTCTAAGTCTAGAAATATACAAATTACCATCGTATTCTCAAACCGGGATTCCGTCGGCTGCGGGGTCAGTTCCTATCAGTTACATTGGTCCCGTGGGAGGTGTTGGTGCCACCCACGGGGACGTTCGGGGGCTGTTTCGAGTTTTCACCCTCTAACGCCATGTCTTTAGGCCTAAGTCTAGAAATATGCAAATTATCATCATATTCTCAAATCGGGAGTCCCGCGGTTGAGGGGTCAGTTCCTACGAGTTACATTGGTCCCGTGGGGGGTGTGGGTGCCACCCACAAGGCCGTTCGGGGGTTGTTTCGAGTTGTCACCCTCTAACGCCATGTTTTTAAGCCTAAGTCTAAAAATATGCAAATTATCGTCGTATTCTCAAACTGGAAGTTCCGCGGCTGCGGGGTCAGTTCCTACGAGTTACATTGGTCACGTGGGAGGTGTTGGTGCCACCCACGGGGACGTTCGGGGCCTGTTTCGAGTTCTCACCCTCTAACGCCATGTTTTTAAGCCTAAGTCTAGAAATATGCAAAATACCGTCGTATTCTGAAACCGAGAGTATTGCGGCTGCAGGTTCAGTTCCTACGAGTTACATTGGTCTCGTGGGAGGTGTTGGTGCCACCCACGGGGACGTTCGGGGGATGTTTCGAGTTTTCACCCTCTAACGCCATGTTTTTAAGCCTAAGTCTATAAATATGCAAAATATTGTCTTATTCTCAAACCGGGAGTCCTGCGGCTACGGGGTCAGTTCCTACAAGTTACATTGGTCCCGTGGGAGGAGTTGGTGCCACCCAGGGGCCGTTCGGGGGTTGTTTCGAGTTGTCACCCTCTAACGCCTTGTTTTTAAGCCTAAGTCTAGAAATATGAAAATTACCATCCAATTCTCAAACCGGAATTCCTGCGGCTGCGGGGTCAGTTCCTACGAGTTATATTGGTCCCGTGGGAGGTGTTGGTGCCACCTACGGGGCCATTCGGGGGTTGTTTCGAGTTTTCACTCTCTAACGCCATGTTTTTAAGACTAAGTCTATAAATATGCAAATTACCATCGTATTCTCAAACCGGGAGTCTTGCGGCAGTGAGGTCTGTTCCTACGAGTTTAATTGGTCCCGTGGGAGGTGTTGGTGCCACCCACGGGGCCGTTCGGGGGCTGTTTCGAGTTTTCACCCTCTAACGCCATATTTTTAAGCTTAAGTCTAGAAATATGAAAATAACTGTCATATTCTCAAATCGGGAGTCCCGCGGTAGCCGGGACAGTTCCTACGAGTTACATTGGTCCCGTGGGAGGTGTTGGTGCCACCCACTGTGCCGTTCGGGGGCTGTTTTGAGTTTTCACCCTCTAACGCCATGTTTTTATGCCTAAGTGTAGAAATAAGAAAATTACCATCGGATTCCCAAACTGGGAGTCCTGCGGCTGCTGGGTCAGTTCTTACGAGTTACATTGGTCCCGTGGGATGTGTTCGTGCCACCTACGGGGACGTTTGGGGGCTATTTCGAGTTTTCACCATCCAATGCCATGTTTTTAAGCCTAAGTCTATAAATATGTAAATTATCGTCGTATTCTCAAATCGGGAGTCCCGCGGCTGCGGGGTCAGTTCCTACGAGTTACATTGGTCCCGTGGAGGTGTTGGTGCCACCCATAGGGCCGTTCGGTGGGTTGTTTCGAGTTTTCACCCTCTAACGCCATGTTTTTAAGACTAAGTCTAAAAATATGCAAATTACGATCGTATTCTCAAACCGGGAGTCCGGCGGCTGAGGGGTCAGTTCCTACTAGTTACATTGGTCCGATGGGACCATGGGAGGTGTTGGTGCCACCCCCGGGGACGTTCGGGGGTTATTTTGAGTTTTCACCCTCTAATGCCATGTTTTTAAGCCTAAGTCTAGAAATGTGCAAATTATCGTCGTATTCTGAAATCGGGAGTCCCGCGGCTGCTGGTTCAGTTCCTACAAGTTACATTGGTTCCCTGGGAGGTGTTGGTGCCACCCACAGGTCCGTTCAAGGGTTGTTTTGAGTTGTCATCTTCTAACGCCATGTTTTTAAGCCTAAGTCAAGAAATATGCAAATTACCATCGTATTCTCAAAACCGGGAGTTCATCGGCTGGAGGGACAGTTCCTACCAGTTACATTGGTCCCATAGGAGGTGTTGGTGCCACCCACGGGGACGTTTGGGGGCTGTTTCGAGTTTTCAACCTCTAATGCCATGTTTTTAAGCCTAAGTCTTGAAATATGCAAATTATCATCGTATTCTAAAACTGGGAGTCCCTCGGCTGCTGGGTCAGTTCCTACGAGTTTCATTGGTCCCGTGGGAGGTGTTGGTACCACCCACAGGGCCGTTCAGGGGTTGTTTCGAGTTGTCATGTTCTAATGCCATGTTTTTAAGCCTAAGTCTAGAAATATAGAAAATTACCATCGTATTCTCAAACCGGCAGTCCCAGGGCTGCGGGGTTAGTTCCTACGAGTTACATTGGTCCCGTGAGAGGTGTTGGTGCCACCTACGGGTCCGTTCGGGGGTTGTTCTGAGTTTTCACCCTCTAACGCCATATTTTTAAGACTAAGTCAAGAAATATGTAAAGTACCATTGTATTCTCAAATCAGGAGTCTCGAAATTGCGGGGTCTGTTCCTACAAGTTTAATTGGTCCCGTGGGAGGTGTTGGTACCACCCACGGGGCCATTCGGGGGCTGTTTTGAGTTTTCCCCATCTAACGCCATGTTTTTAATCCTAAGTCTTGAAATATGAAAATAACTGTCGTATTCTCAAACCGGGAGTCCAACGGTTGTGGGGTCATTTACTATAAGTTACATTGGTCCCGTGGGAGGAGTTGGTGCCACCCACCGGGCCGTTCAGAGGTTCTTTCGAGTTCTCACCCTCTAACGCCATGTTCTTAAGCCTAAGTCTAGAACTATGAAAATTACCATCATATTCTCAAACAGGGAGTCCCGCGGCTGCGGGATCAGTTCCTACGAGTTACATTGGTCCCGTGGGAGGTGTTGGTGCCACCCACGGGGCCGGTCGGTGGCAGTTTCGAGTTTTCACCCTATACTGCCATGTTTTTATGCCTAAGTCTAGATATATGAAAATTACCATCGTATTCTCAAACCGGGAGTCCCGCGGCTTCGGGGTCAGTTCCTATGAGTTACATTGGTTCCGTGGGAGGTGTTGGTGCCACCCACGGGGCCGTTCGGGGGTTGTTTTGAGTTTTCACCCTCTAACGCCATGTTTTTAAGCCTAAGTCTTGAAATATGCAAATTACCGTCATATTCTCAAACCGGGAGTCCTGCGGCTGCGGGGTCAGTTCCTATGAGTTACATTGGTCCCGTGGGAGGTGTTGGTTCCACCCATGGGTCCGTTCAGGTGTTGTTTCGAGATTTCACCCTCAAACGCCATGTTTTTATGTCTAAGTCTAGAAATATACAAATTACCATCGTATTCTCAAACTCGGGATTCCGTCGGCTGTGGGGTCAGTTCCTATCAGTTACATTGGTCCCGTGGGAGGTGTTGGTGCCACCCACGGGGACTTTAGGGGGCTGTTTCGATTTTTCACCCTCTAACGCCATGTTTTTAATCCTAAGTCTAGAAATATGCAAATTATCATCGTATTCTCAAATCGGGAGTCCCGCGGTTGAGGGGTCAGTTCCTACTAGGTACATTGGTCCCGTGGGGGGTGTGGGTGCCACCCACGAGGCCGTTCGGGGGTTGTTTTGAGTTGTCACCCTCTAACGCCATGTTTTTAAGCCTAAGTCTAAAAATATGCAAATTACCGTCGTATTCTCAAACTGGAATTTCTGTGGCTGCGGGGTCAGTTCCTACGAGTTTAATTGGTCCCGTGGGAGGTGTTGGTGCCACCCACGGGGCCATACGGGGGCTGTTTCGAGTTTTCACCCTCTAACGCCATGTTTTTAAGCCTAAGTCTAGAAATATGAAAGTAACTGTCGTATTCTCAAACCGGGAGTCCCGCGGCAGCGGGGACAGTTCCTACGAGTTACATTGGTCCCGTGGGAGGTGTTGGTGCCACCCACGGGGCCGTTCGGGGGCTGTTTCGAGTTTTCACCCTCTAACGCCATGTTTTTATGCCTAAGTGTAGAAATAAGCAAATTACCATCATATTCTCAAACTGGGAGTCCTGCGGTTGCTGTGTTAGTTCCTATGAGTTACATTGGTCCAGTGGGAGGTGTTGGTGCCACCTACGGGGACGTTCGGGGGCTATTTCGAGTTTTCACCCTCTAATGCCATGTTTTTAAGCCTAAGTCTACAAATATGAAAATTATCATCGTATTCTCAAACCGGGAGTTCCGCGGCTACGAGGTCAGTTCCTACGAGTTACATTCGTCCCGTGGGAGGTGTTGGTGCCACCCACAGGGCCGTTCGGGGGGTTGTTTCGCGTTTTCACCCTCTAACGCCATGTTTTTAAGACTAAGTCTAGAAATATGCAAATTACAATCGTATTCTCAAACCGGGAGTTCGGCGGCTGAGGGGTCAGTTACTACCAATTACATTGGTCCGATGGGACCATGGGAGGTGTTGGTGCCACCGACGGGGACGTTCTGGGGTTATTTCGAGTTTTCACCCTCTAATGCCATGTTTTTAAGCTTAAGTCTAGAAATATGCAAATTATCGTCGTATTCTGAAATTGGGAGTCCCGCGGCTGCGGGTTCAGTTCCTACGAGTTACATTGGTTCCTTGGGATGTGTTGGTGCCACCCACAAGGCCGTTCGAGGGTTGTTTCGAGTTTTCACCTTCTAACGCCATGTTTTTAAGCCTAAGTCTAGAAATATTCAAATTACCATCGTATTCTCAAAACCGGGAGTCCGACGACTGCAGGGTTAATTCCTGCCAGTTACATTGGTCCCATAGGAGGTGTTGGTGCCACCCACGGGGACGTTTGGGGGCTGTTTCGAGTTTTCAACCTCTAATGCCATGTTTTTAAGCCTAAGTTTAGAAATATACAAATTATCATCGTATTCTGAAACTGAGAGTCTCGCGGCTGCTGGGTCACTTCCTACTTGTTTCAGTGGTCCCGTGGGAGGTGTTGGTACCACCCACAGGGCCGTTCAGGGGTTGTTTCGAGTTGTCATGTTCTAACGCCATGTTTTTAAGCCTAAGTCTACAAATATTCAAATTACCGTCGTATTCTCAAACCGAAATTCCCACGGCTGCGGGGTTAGTTCCTACGAGTTACATTGGTACCGCGAGAGGTCTTAGTGCCACCTACGGGTCCGTTCGTGGGTTGTTCTATGTTTTCACCCTCTAACGCCATGTTTTTAAGATTAAGTCTAGATATATGTAAATAATCGTTGTATACTCAAACCGGGAGTCCCGCGGTTGCGGGGTCTATTCCTACAAGTTTAATTGGTCCCGTGGGAGGTGTTGGTGCCACCCATGGGGCCATTCGGGGGCTGTTTTGTGTTTTCACCATCTAACGCCATGTTTTTAAGCCTAAGTCTTGAAATATGAAAATAACTGTCGTATTCTCAAACCGGGAGTCCAGCGGTTGTGGGGAAAGTTCCTACGAGTTACATTGGTCCCGTGGGAGGTGTTGGTTCCACCCAAGGGCCGTTAGAGGGCTGTTTCGAGTTTTCACCCTCTAACGCCATGTTTTTAAGCAAAAGTATAGAAATATGCAAATTACCATCGTCTTCTCAAACCGGGAGTCCCGCGACTACGGGGTCAGTTCATACGAGTTACATTGGTCACGTGGGAGGTGTTGGTGCCACCCACGGGGCCGTTCGGGGGATGTTTCGAGTTTTCACCCTCTAACGCCATGTTTTTATGCCTAAGTCTAAAAATATGAAAATTACCATCGTATTCTCAAACTGGGAGTCCCGCAAAAGCAGGGTCAGTTCCTACGAGTTAAATTGGTCACGTGGGAGGTGTTGGTGCCACCAACGGGGACGTTCAGGGATTGTTTCTAGTTTTCACCCTCTAACGCCATGTTTTTAAGTCTAAGTCTAGAAAAATGCAAATTACCATCGTATTCTCAAATCGGGAGTCCCGCGGCTATGGGGTCTATTCCTACGAGTCAAATTGGTCCCTTGGGAGGTGTTGGCCCCATCCACGGGGCCGTTCGGGGGATGTTTTGAGTATTCAACCTCTAACGCCATGTTTTTAAGCCTAAGTCTAAAAATTTGAAAATTATCATCGTATTCTCAAACCGGGAGTCCCGCCATTGCGGGGACTGTTCCTACGAGTAACATTGGTCCCGTGGGAGGTGTTGGTGCCACCCAAGGGGCCGTTATAGGGATGTTTCGAGTTTTCACCGTTTAACGCCATGTTTTTAAGCCTAAGTCCAGAAATATGAAAATTACCATCGTATTCTCAAACCGATACTCTCGCGAGTACGGGGTCAGTTCCTACGAGTTACATTGGTCCCGTGGGAGGTGTTGGTACAACCCATGGGGCTGTTCGGGGGCTGTTTCGAGTTATCACCCTCTAACGCCATGTTTTTATGCCTAAGTCTAGAAATATGAAAATTACCATTGTATTCTCAAACCGGGAGTCCCGCGGTTGCGGGGACAGTTGGTACGAGTTACATTGGTCCCGTGGGAGGTGCTGGTCCCAACCAAGGGGCCGTTAGAGGGTTGTTTTGAGTTTTCACCCTCTAACGCCATGTTTTTAAGCCTATGTCTAAAAATATTCTTATTACCCTCGTATTCTCAAATCGGGAGTGCCGCGACAGTGGGGTCAGTCCTTACGAGTTACATGGTCCCGTCGGAGGTGTTGGTGCCACCCACGGGACCGTTTTGGGATTGTTTCGAGTTTTCACCCTCTAACGCCTTGTTTTTAAGACTAAGTCTAGAAATATTCAAATTACCGTCGTTTTCTCAAATCAGGAGTCCTGCGGCTGCGGGATCAGTTCCTACGAGTTACATTGGTCCCGTGGGAGGTGTTGGTGCCACCCACGGGGACATTCGGGGGCTATTTCGAGTTTTCACCCTCTAACGCCATCTTTTTAAGCCTAAATCTTGAAATATGCAAATTACCGCAGTATTCTCAAACCGGGAGTCCCGCGATTGCGGGGTCAGTTTCTACGAGTTACATTGGTCCCGTGGGAGGTGTTGGTGCCACCCACGAGGAAGTTCAGGGGCTGTTTCGAGTTGTACCCCTCTAACACCATGCTTTTAAGCCTAAGTCTAGAAATATGCAAATTATCGTCGTATTCTCAAACCGAAAGTCTCGCAACTGCGAGGTCAGTTCCTACGAGTTACATGGTCCCGTGGGAGGTGTTGGTGCCACCCACGGGGACGTTCGAGGACAGTGTCGAATTCTAACCCACTAACACCATGTTTTTATGGCTAAGTCTAGAAATATGAAAATTACTGTCGTATTCTCAAACTGGGAGTCCCGCGACTGCAAGGTCTGTTCCTACGAGTTAAATTGGTCCAGTGGGAGCTGTTGGTGCCACCCATGGGGCCGTTCGGGGGTTGTTTCCAGTTTTCACCCTCTAACGCCGTGTTTTTAAGACTAAGTCTAGAAATATGAAAATTACCGTTGTATTCTCAAATCGAGAGTCCCGCAGCTGCGGGATCAGTTCCTACGAGTTAAATTGGTCCCATGGGAGGTGTTGGTGCCACCCAGGGGGACATTCGGGGGTTGTTTTCAGTTTTCACCCTCTAACGCCATGTTTTTAAGACTAAGTCTAAAAATATGCAAATTATTGTCGTATTCTCAAGCCGGGAGTCCCGCGGCTGCGGGGTCAGTTCCTATGAGTTACATTGGCCCCGTGGGAGGTGTTGGTGCCACCCACGAGGAAGTTCGAGGGCTGGTTCAAGTTGTACCCCTCTAACACCATGTTTTTAAGCCTAAGTCTAGAAATATGAAAATTATCGTCGTATTCTCAAACCGAGAATCCTGCGGCTGTGGGGTCAGTTCCTACGAGTTTCATTGGACCCGTGGGAGGTATTTGTACCACCCACGAGGACGTTCGGGGGCTGTTTCGAGTTTTCACCCTCTAACGCCATGTTTTCCTTAAGTCTAGAAATATGAAAATTACCTTCATATTCTCAAACCGGTTGTCCCACGGCTGCGGGGTCAGTTCCTCCGAGTTACATTGGTTCCGTGGGAGGTGTTGGTGCCACCCACGTGGATGTTCGGGGGTTGTTTCAAGTTTTCTCCCTCTAACGCCATGTTTTTAAGCCTAACTCTAGATATATGCAAATTACCATTGTGTTCTCAAATCGGGAGTCCCGCGGCTATGGGGTCAGTTCCTACTAGTTACATTGGTCCCGTGGGAGGAATTGGTACCACGCACGAGGACGTTCGGGGGCTGTTTTGAGTTTTCACCCTGTAACGCCATGTTTTTAAACCTAAGTCTAGAAATATGCCAATTACCATCGTATTCTCAAACTGGGAGTCCCGCGGCTACGTGGTCAGTTCCTACGAGTTACATTGGTCCCGTGGGAGGTGTTGTTGCCACCCACAGGGCGGTTCAGAGGTTGTTTCGAGTTCTCACCCTCTAACGCCATATTTTTAAGCCTAAGTCTAGAAATATGAAAATTACCATCATATTCTCAAACCAGGAATCCCGCGGCTGCTGGGTCAGTTCCTACGGGTTACATTGGTCCCATGGGAGTTGTTGGTGCCACCCACGGGGACGTTCAGGGGCTGTTTTGAGTTTTGACCCTCTAACGCCATGTTTTTAAGCCTAAGTCTAGAAATATGAAAATTACCGTCATATTCTCAAACCAGGAATCCCGCGGCTGCTGGGACAGTTCCTACGAGTTACATTGGTCCCGTTGGAGGTCTTGGTCCCACCCACGGGGCCGTTTGAGGGATATTTTGAGTTTTAACCTTCTAACGCCATGCTTTTAAGGCTAAGTCTAAAAATATGCAAATTACTCTCCTATTCTCTAACCGGGAGTCTCGGGACATCTGGGTCAGTTCCCACGAGTTACATTGGTCCCGTGGGAGGTGTTGGTGCCACCCACGGGGCCGTTCGGGGGCTGTTTCGAGTTTTCACCCTCTAACGCCATGTTTTTATGCCTAAGTCTAGAAATATGCAAATTACCATCGTATTCTAAAACCAGGAATCCCGCGGTTGCTGGGTCAGTTCCTACGAGTTACATTGGTCCCGTGGGAGTTGTTGGTGCCACCCACGGGGACGTTCAGGGCCTGTTTCGAGTTATCACCCTATAACGCCATGTTTTTAAGCCTAAGTCTAAATTACCGTCGTATTCTCAAATTGAGAGTCCCGTAGCTGCGGGGTCAGTTCCTACGAGTTAAATTGGTCCCATGGGAGGTGTTGGTGCCACCCAAGGGGACATTCGGGGGCTGTTTTGAGTTTTCACCCTCTAACGCCATGTTTTTAAGCCTAACTCTAAAAATATGCAAATTGTCGTCGTATTCTCAAGCCGGGAGTCCCGCGGCTGCGGGGTCAGTTCCTATGAGTTACATTGGCCCGGTGGGAGGTGTTGGTGCCACCCACGAGGAAGTTCGGGGGCTGTTTCGAGTTGTACCCCTCTAACACCATGTTTTTAAGCCTAAGTCTAGAAATATGCAAATTATCATCATTTTCTCAAACCGAGAATCCCGCGGATGCGGGGTCAGTTCCTACGAGTTACATTGGACCCGTGGGAGGTATTTGTACCACCCACGAGGACGTTCGGGGGCTGTTTCGAGTTTTCACCCTCTAACGCCATGTTTTTAAGCCTAAGTCTTGAAATATGCCAATTACCATCGTATTCTCAAATCGGGAGTCCCGCGTCTATGGGGTCAGTTCCTACGAGTTACATTGGTCCCGTGGGAGGTGTTGTTTCCACCCACGGGGCCGTTCAGAGGTTGTTTTTAGTTCTCAACCTCTAATGCTATATTTTTAAGCCTAAGTCTAGAAATATGAAAATTACCGTCATATTCTCAAACAGGGAGTCCCGCAGCAGCGGGGACTATTCCTACGAGTTACATATGTCCCGTGGGAGGTCTTGGTCCCACCCACAGGGCCGTTAGAGGGATATTTTGAGTTTTAACCCTCTAATGCCATGCTTTTAAGCCTAAGTCTAAAAATATGCAAATTACCGTCCTATTCTCAAACCGGGAGTCCTGCGACTACTGGGTCAGTTCATACGAGTTACATTGGTCCTGTGGGAGCTGTTGGTGCCACCCATGGGGCCGTTCGTGGGCTGTTTCGAGTTTTCACCCTCTAACGCCATGTTTTTATGCCTAAGTCTAGAAATATGCAAATTACGGTCGTATTCTCAAACCAGGAGTCCCGTGGCTGTGGGGTCAGTTCCTTCGAGTTACATTGGTCCCGTGGGAGTTGTTGGTGCCACCCACGGGGACGTTCGGGGACTTTTTCGAGTTTTCACCCTCTAACGCCATATTTTTAAGCCTAAGTCTAGAAATATGCAAATTATCGTCCTATTCTCAAACCGGGAGTCCCGCAGCAGTGGGGTAAGTTCCTACGAGTTACATTGGTCCCTTGGGAGGTGTTGGTGCCACCCACGGGGCATTTCGGGGGTTGTTTTGCATTTTCACCCTCTAACGCCATGTTTTTAAGCCTAAGACTAGAAATATACGAATTACCATCGTATTCTCAGACCGGGAGTCCGGCGGCTACGGGGTCAGTTCCTATCAGTTACATTGGTCCCGTAGGATGTAATGACCCCACTTTTATATATAGTTTGATATTACACTCTTGTGTTACTTATTATCTTATAAATGTTATATTATTAGATATGTAGTATTATTGGCTATCAATATAACAAACCCCATTTTTAATTACGAAGAATCAACTGTAAATTGGATCTAATCGAAGTCTTATGACATATCTTAAGGCAAATAATAAGTTTTGGGGTAGAAAATATAATTTTTTGAAACTTTAAGGACTAAAATAAAATTATAAAATGGGCCATTTTGTAAATAAAATATATTTCAAGGACCTCTAAGAAATATTCAAAATCTATAGTGTGAAATGACCTTTATACCCTTATCACCTTTTCCACCACGTGCTGGTCACTTCCACCTTACACATGTCATCTTTAGAGAGAAAGATAAAACACATGTCATCTTTAGAGAGAAAGCTAAAACACATGTCATCTTTAGAGAGAAAGCTAAAACACATGTCATCTTTAGAGATAAAGCTAAAACACTTGTCATCATTTGGTGATATTAACACTACAAGACCACTCTAGATCGCGACACCTCGGTGTTGAATCACCAATCCAAAAAGGCTAGTCATTAGACACGTGTCAACACCGTAATACATTTGGAAACCTATAAATAGGGCCTTAGGGTTCATTTGAAACTCATACCAATTCCTTGAGAATTATAGAAAGAAATAGTGAGAGAAAGTGTGAGAAAGTTTAAGAAGAAGTTCTTAGGGATATTCATCTTAAGGTAATCTTAATGTTATAATGCATCTTTATAGTCTTAATTTATTGTTTTATAGCTTTACTTAGTAGTTATGCTGGTAAAGTGTGATAAAGAATTCACTAATCAAAACTTAAAATTTAGAACAAATCCAAGTTGATTTTTATAAACTTGATTGAAATTATACGCTTTTAAAAATGACATTTTTAAGAAATTGCTCGTTATTACGGAATCCGATTTAAGTAATTCCAAAGTCAGGCCCGGTGAAGTTCTGTCTAGATGAGATGGTATTTAAGTGGTGCCCCTGTGACCCTCCATCTCTACTAGGAATGAATCCGAAAATGTTCTGTCTAGATGAGATGGTATTTAAGTGGTGCCCCTGTGACCCTCCATCTCTACTGGGAACCGACTGATTAGGAAGAACTATGAATTGAATCCTTTAATCACGATCAATAAGTTTTAAAAGTTAAGAAAATGGTTTTTTAGTAATCCTTTGAAACAAGTTACTATTAAAATACAATATATAGACTGGACCTTGTTTAGAACACATACTTAAACCTTTATCGTATTTGTTAGATTAACGTGCGATCGAAGACTCGTTATCTATAATTTTGACCTCTATTTTAGGTGAGTACTCTATACAATTTCTTGCGCATTTTGATTATATTATATTATGCAAACTATGTATATTTTGCTAAATGCTTTTATTCTCAAATGCATCTGATACCGATGATTCCATCATTTGTTGTATGTTTATATCTCTCCATATAAACATCTGATTTGAATTATGAAATTATTGATTCGGCCTATGGAAACTCTCTTACTATATTGGCCTTGACTACCGGGTGGAAATATTTGGGTGGTACCTTCCCAGCTGGTTTATCGCTGGTGTGCCCTAAACAAGGTGTTGTTCCAGAAATCATGATTATCTGTCTGTGATGTTATCAGGTGGAAACATTTGATAACACTATCTGCCTGGGTATTAGAGTGTACATGGCCACTAAAACTGAATAATTGATGCATGCTCAATTGTTTTATCTGTTCTATTCTGAACTGTTTATTCTGAATATATATATTGTCATTTACTTTATATATATTACTTGAAATTCCTATCTCTATGTATATACCTTATGTTCTAAAATTGAATAGGTATCTATTTTCTGAAAACCTTGGAATATTTGGCGATTGAATCTCATTCGGCTTTTAGCTGACGTTGTATAAATAACCATTTTTCAGGAAATAATTAAGTTCGTGGATGGAACGAAAAAGGACTATGTTGAAGATTTAGCTTTTAAAGCTCTTTTTGTTACCTTAAGTAGAAGTTTGTTTAATTAGATAGAGCATGTTTAGCTCTTTGTGTCAAGTTGTAACTCGTTGATATTTTAATACAAATGAAGTTCCCTTTAGAAAGCTCTGATGATGTAATTTCTTCACTTTCAGTATTTTACGATTCATAACCATGTGATTATACTTCCGCTACATATATTATAAAACAAAAATTTTAAGGCCAGAATATTGGATGCCTTGATGGCATGTCAAGACACCTATTCCCTACTATTTTTGGGTCGGGGTCGTGACAGAGGTGGTATCAGAGCATAGGTTATGAACCCGTAGACTACTGAACATAGGTTTCGAACATTATAGATTTTATGTTTCCATCCTTAGGAGATAGTATTATGTGATAACCCTCCCTATGTGTTATATTATTTATAATTGGTCTTTTAGTTTTCAATATTGATATAGTATAGTAGATCTTAGGTTTGGCCATGAGTGTATAAAATGACCAAGAGAAGATCGTCAATGGGAACTAGTGATTCGAGTATAGAAGGACTGGAAGGTGCATACAAGGCAATTGAAAGTCTAGCAAAGATTGTGGAGCAGAAGGTGAACAACGGAGTACCAAAGAATCTTGAACTAGGTAGATGTACTATTGAACAGTTCAAGAAGTTGAATCCTCCATCTTTTAAAGGTACTCCTAACCCCACCGAGGAAGAAAGTTGGGTGATGCATATGGAAAAGATACTCGATGTTCTTAAGTGTACTGACGAAGAAAGGGTGTCATTTGCAACAGTTATGTTAGAAGGGGAGGCTAAACATTGGTGGAGAATGACTAAGAGAATACACGAGGAAAGGAATACTTACATAGGTTGGAATGATTTCTTAGTAATATTTTATGAGAAATATTTTTCGGAAATGGTGAAAGACGAAATGGCAGCTGACTTCATGAGTCTGGTGCAAGGGAATATGACGGTTAGTCAATATGAGGCAAAGTTTACTGAGTTATCCCGTTTTGCACGTCATGTTGTAGCAACTGATGTTTTAAGAGCGAAGAAGTTTGAGCGTGGGTTAAGGTTGAATATTCGTAGTCGAATTTCCATCCTGAAATTAACATCATATATTGATGTCGTGACTAGGGCTACAATAGCTGAGAAGGATGGTGAGGAGTACAATCGAATTAGAGATGGCAAGAGGAAGTTTGGGGAACAAAAAGGAAAGAACCCAAATAATAGAAATTTCTTTAGGAACACATCCAATGTTGAGGGATCTAGTGATAACAAACAGTATAATAACCAGACATGTCAGCAATGTGGAAAGATGCATGGAGGAAGACCTTGTTATAAGGATTGAGGAGCTTGTTTTAGATGTGGACATAAAGGACATTAAATAAAAGACTGCCCAAACCCAGCAAGGGTTCCGATAAAACCTTCAAGTGCAAAGAAGGATCAAGACAGACAGGGTAGAGTTTTCAGACTTTCTAATACCCAAGCTTCTAATGCGGTAGTGTCAGGTACACTTTCTATATGTGCACAGCCTTTTAAAGCTTTGATAGATCCTGGTTCTACCCATTCGTTCATATCTATACATGTACTAAATCGCTTTCATAAATTTCCTAAACCCTTAAATCATAACTTACATGTTTCTACTCCTTCGGGTGAGTTATTGATGGGTAAATTAGTATACAAGGCTTTCCCCATAGAGATCGATAGTCATAAACTATTTGTTGATTTGATAGTTTTAGACATTAAAGATTTTGAAGTCATTTTGGGGATGGATTGGTTGGTATCACATCATGCTAAGGTAGACTATTTTGAGAAGATTGTTACTTTGCAAATTCCTCACCAACCAAAATTTAGTTTTGAAGGAACTGGCATCATATCTCCGATGTGTATTATTTCTGCAATGCAAGCCTACAGTTTTCTTAAGAAGGGATGCCAAGGATTTCTTGCAACTGTTACCAGTTTGCAGACAATAGGGCCTAGCTTAGAAGATATTCCTATCGCTAAGAAATTTACGGATGTTTTTCCAGACGATTTACCAGGCCTCCCTCCTAATAGAGAAATAGAATTTGCGATTGACCTTGTTCCTGGAACTATACCAATCTCAAAACCACCATATCGTATGGCACATTTAGAATTAAGAGAGTTAAAAATTTCAATTAGAAGACCTTTTAGACAAGGGTTTTATGAGACCAAGTATATCGCCTTGGGGTGCTCCAGTGTTTTTTGTGAAAAAGAAGGATGTGACAATGAGACTATGTATAGATTATCGTGAACTGAATAAGGTAACCATTAAGAATAAATACCCCTTACCTCGTATAGATGAATTGTTTGATCAATTAGAAGGTGCACAAGTATTCTCTAAGATTGACCTTAGGTCAGGCTATCATCAATTGAAGATTAAGGATGATGATATTTCAAAATCATCTTTTCGCACTAGATATGGTCACTATGAATTTCTTGTAATGCCATTTGGACTAACTAATGCACCACCCGCTTTTATGGATATGATGAATAGATTCTTTAGGAAATATTTGGATCAATGTGTTGTTGTTTTTATCGATGACATCCTTATTTATTCCAAAAGTATTGAAGAACACGAAAAGCATTTAGAGACGGTATTACAAATACTTAGGAAAGAGAAATTATATGAAAAATTAAAGAAGTGTGAGTTTTGGATGCCTAGTGTTTCTTTTATAGGACATGTCATATATAAAAAGGGAGTGTAAGTTGACCCTCAAAAGATTGAGGCAATATTAGATTGGCCCAGACCAACTAATGTGAGTGAGATTCGTAGTTTCCTTAGATTAGTAGGTTATTACCGAAGATTTGTTGAAGGATTTTCTAGAATTGCCAAACCTCTATCTAGGTTAACACAAAAGAAGGTAAAATATGAATTGTCTGAGCAAGCTGAGAAATGTTTTCAAGAACTTAAGAATCGATTAATAACTGCCCCAATTTTGACTATTCCTTTCGGGACAAGGGGATTTGTGATTTATAGTGATGATTCAAAAAATGGTTTGGGATGTGTGCTAATGCAAATTGGAAAAGTAGAATCTTACGCCTCAAGATAGTTGAAAACCCATGAGAAGAATTATCCAACCCATGACCTAGAATTAGCAGCTGTAATTTTTGCTCTTAAGATTTGGAGGCACTATTTGTATGGTGAGACTTGTGAGATTTATACCGATCATAAGAGTTTGAAGTATATATTTACTCAGAGAGAGTTGAATATGAGACAAAGGAGTTGGTTAGAATTGATGAAGGATTATGATGTAAATATTCACTATCACCCGGGGAAAGCTAATGTAGTAGCCGATGCTTTAAGTAGGAAGTCTACGCCAAATTTAGCATGTCTTATTACAAGCCAGGAAGCAATGTTAAGGGATTTGAGAAGTATGGAAATATATGTACGTATCTATAGCAAAGGAAGAATAGTTGCAAACTTACAAGTACAACCCATGTTGATGGAGAGGATCAAAATTGCACAAGTAAATGACCCACAACTGAAGAAGATTAGAGAAGAAGTCATCGAGGGTAAGAGAACTGAATTTGCGATGGGAGATGATATATTGAGGTTTGGAAATAGAGTGCGTGTGCCATGTGATGCCCAACTAAAGAGGCAAATTTTGGAGGAAAGTCATTACTCAAGATTCATATTTCATCCCGGATGTACAAAAATGTATAGGGATCTTCGAGAAGTATTTTGGTGGAATAACATGAAGAGGGAGATAGCAGAATTTATATCTCAGTGTTTGGTTTGTCAACAAGTAAAGGCAGAACATCAAAAACCATCAGGATTACTGCAACCCCTACCTATCCCTGAGTGGAAATGGGAACATATTACTATGGATTTTGTGATAGGTTTACCGAGGAGTTCAAATGGTAATGACTCTATTTGGGTAATTATTGATAGGTTAACTAAATCTGCTCATTTTCTTGCCATTAAGATTACCCATTCTTTAGAGAAGTTATCTAAGTTGTATGTGCGGGAAATTATTAGGCTTCATGGAACCCCAATTTCAATTATTTCTGATCGTGACCCTAGATTTGTGTCTCGCTTCTGGAAAAGCCTACAAGAATCCACGGGAACAAAATTGAATTTTATCACTGCTTTTCATCCTCAAACGGATGGACAATCAGATAGAACTATTCAAACCTTGGAGGATATGCTTAGGGCATGTGCACTTGATTTAAAAGGGAATTGGGATGATCATTTACCGTTAGTGGAATTCGCATATAATAATAGCTATCAATCAAGTATTCAAATGGCTCCGTATGAGGCACTCTATGGTAGAAGGTGTCGTTCCCCTACATGTTGGGTAGAACTTGGGGAAAGAAAATTGTTGGGACCAGAATTAATTCAGATCACAACAGAGAAGGTGAAATTAATACAAGACCGACTTCGAACCGCTCAAAGCCATCAAAAGAGTTATGTTGACAATCGACACCGACAGTTAGAATTCCAAAGAGGAGATTATGTGTTCTTGCGAGTATCGCCTACAAAGGGAGTAATACGATTTGGGAAGAAAGGGAAATTGAGCCCAAGATACATAGGACCTTTTGAAATCCTTGAAAGGATAGGAGCTGTTGTGTATAAAATAGCCTTACCACCGGAACTCTCTAGTGTACGTAATGTGTTTCACGTATCAATGATAAAGAAATATGTCCCAGATCCAAAACATATCTTAAGTCATGAGCCTTTTCAAGTTAGAGAAGATTTATCGTACATTGAGCATCCAGTGGAAATTTTGGATCAAAAAGATCAAATATTACGAACCAAGGTTATTCCACTAGTTAAAGTATTATGGCGGAATCATTCTATTGAAGAAGCAACGTGGGAGTGGGAAGACGAGATAAAGGAGCGATATCCATACCTTTTTAAAAATTAATGCAAGTAAAGTTTGGGGACCAAACTTTTTATAAGGAGGGTAGGATGTAATGACCCCACTTTTATATATAGTTTGTTTTTACACTCTTGTGTTACTTATTATCTTATAAATGTTATATTATTAGATATGTAGTATTATTGGATATCAATATAACAAACCCCATTTTTAATTACGAAGAATCAACTGTAAATTGGATCAAATCGAAGTCTTATGACATATCTTAAGGCAAATAATAAGTTTTGGGGTAGAAAATATAATTTTATGAAACATTAAGGACTAAAATAAAAATATAAATGGGGCATTTTGTAAATAAAATATATTTCAAGGACCTCTAAGAAATATTCAAAATATATAGTGCAAAATTACCAAAATACCCTTCATGTGTGAAATGACCTTTATACCCTTATCACCTTTTCCACCACGTGCTGGTCACTTCCACCTTACACATGTCATCTTTAGAGAGAAAGATAAAACACATGTCATCTTTAGAGAGAAATCTAAAACACATGTCATCTTTAGAGAGAAAGCTAAAACACATGTCATCTTTAGAGATAAAGCTAAAACACTTGTCATCATTTGGTGTTATTAACACTGCAAGACCACTCTAGATCGCGACACCTCGGTGTTGAATCACCAATCCAAAAAGGCTAGTCATTAGACATGTGTCAACACCATAATACATTTGGAAACCTATAAATAGGGCCTTAGGGTTCATTTAAAACTCACACCAATTCCTTGAGAATTATAGAAAGAAATAGTGAGAGAAAGTGTGAGAAAGTTTAAGAAGAAGTTCTTAGGGATATTCGTCTTAAGGTAATCTTAATGTTATAATGCATCTTTATAGTCTTAATTTATTGTTTTATAGCTTTACTTAGTAGTTATACTGGTAAAATGTGATAAAGAATTCACTAATCAAAACTTAAAATTTAGAACAAATCCAAGTTGATTTTTATAAACTTGATTGAAATTATACGCTTTTAAAAATGACTTTTTTAAGAAATTACTCGTTAATATGGAATCCAATTTAAGTAATTCCAAAATCAGGCCCGGTGAAGTTCTGTCTAGATGAGATGGTATTTAAGTGGTGCCCCTGTGACCCTCCATGTCTACTGGGAATGAATTCGTAAATGTTCTGTCTAGATGAGATGGTATTTAAGTGGTGCCCCTGTGACCCTCCATCTCTACTGGGAACCGACTGATTAGGAAGAACTATGAATTGAATCCTTTAATCACGATCAATAAGTTTTAAAAGTTAAGAAAATGGTTTTTTAGTAATCCTTTGAAACAAGTTACTATTAAAATACAATATATAGACTGGACCTTGTTTAGAACACATACTTAAACCTTTATCATATTTTTTAGATTAACGTGCGATCGAAGACTCGTTATCTATAATTTCGACCTTTATTCTAGGTGAGTACTCTATGCAATTTCTTGCGCATTTTGATTATATTATATTATGCAAACTATATATATTTTGTTAAATTCTTTTATTCTCAAATGCATCTGATACCGATGATTCCGTCATTTGTTATATGTTTATATCTCTCTATATAAACATCTGATTTGAATTATGAGATTATTGATTCGGCCTATGGAAACTCTCTTACTATATTGGCCTTGACTACCGGGTGGAAATATTTGGGTGGTACCTTCCCAGCTGGTTTATCGCTAGTGTGCCCTAAACAAGGCGTTGTTCCAGAAATCATGATTATCTGTCTGTGATGTTATCAGGTGGAAACATTTGATAACACTATCTGTCTGGGTATTAGAGTGTACATGGCCACTAAAACTGAATAATTGGCGCATGCTCAATTGTTTTATCTGTTCTGTTCTGAACTGTTTATTCTAAATATATATATTATCATTTACTTTATATATATTACTTGAAATTCCTATCTCTATGTATATACCTTCTGTTCTAAAATTGAATAGGTATCTATTTTCTGAAAACCTTGGAATATTTGGAGATTGAATCTCATTCGGCTTTTAGCTAACGTTGTATAAATAACCATTTTTCAGGAAATAATTAAGTTTGTGGATGGGATGAAAAAGGACTATGTTGAAGATTTAGCTTTTAAAGCTCTTTTCGTTACCTTAAGTAGAAGTTTGTTTAATTTGATAGAGCATGTTTAGGTCTTTGTGTCAAGTTGTAAGTCATTGATATTTTAATACAAATGAAGTTCCCTTTAGAAAGCTCTGATGATGTAATTCCTTCACTTTCAGTATTTTACGATTCATAACCATGTGATTGTACTTCCGATACATATATTTTAAAACAAAAATTTTAAGGCAAGAATATTGGATGCCTTGGTGGCATGTCAAGACACCCGTTCCCGACTATTTTTGCGTCGGGGTCGTGACAGTGTGGGTGCCACCCACGGGACCATTCGGGGGTTGTTTCGAGTTGTCACCCTCTAACTCCATGTTTTTAAGCCTAAGTCTAGAAATATGTAAATTACCATCGTATTCTCAAACCGGAAGTCCCGCGGTTGCGGGGTCAGTTCCTACGAGTTACATTAGTCCCGTGGTAGGTGTTGGTGCCACCCACGGGGACATTCGGGGGCTGTATCGAGTTTTCAACCTCAAACGCCATGTTTTCAAGCCTAAGTCTAGAAATATGCAAATTAATGTCGTATTCTCAAATCGGGAGTCCCGCGGCTGCGGGGTCAAGTTCTATGAGTTACATTGGTCCCTTGGAAGGTGTTGGTGCCACCCACGGGGCCGTTCGCGGGTTGTTTTAAGTTTTCACCCTCTAACGCCATGTTTTTAAGCCTAAGTCTAGAAATATACAAATTACCGTCGTATTCTAAAAATGGGAGTCTGGTGGCTCCGGGGTCAGTTTCTATCAGTTACATTGGTCCCGTGGGAGGTGTTGGTCCCACCTACGGGGACGTTCGGGGGCTGTTTCGAGTTTTCACCCTCTAATGCCATGTTTTCCTTAAGTCTAGAAATATGCAAATTTCCTTCATATTCTCAAACCGGGAGTCCCGCGACTGAGGGGTCAGTTCCTCCGAGTTACATTGGTTCCGTGGGCGGTGTTGGTGCCACCCACGGGGACATTCGAGGGTTGTTTCAAATTTTTGCCCTCTAATGCCATGTTTCTAAGCCTAACTCTGGAAATACGCAAATTACCATCGTGTTCTCAAACCGGGATTCCCGCGGCTGTGGGGTCAGTTCGTACGAGTTACATTGGTCCCGTGGGAGGTATTGGTGCCACCCACGAGGACGTTCGGGGGCTGTTTTGAGTTTTCACCCTCTAACACCATGTTTTTAAGCCTAAGTCTAGAAATATGCCAATTACCATTGTATTCTCAAACCGCGAGTCCCGCGGCTACGGGGTCAGTTCCTACGAGTTACATTGGTCCCATGGGAGGTGTTGTTGCCACCCACGGGGCCGTTCGGAAGTTGTTTCGAGTTCTCACCCTCTAACGCCATATTTTTAAGCCTAAGTCTAGAAATATGAAAATTACCATCATATTCTCAAAGAGGGAGTCCCGCAGCAGCGAGGTTAGTTCGTACGAGTTACATTGGTCCCGTGGGAGGTGTTGGTACCACCCACGGGGCCGTTCGGGGGTTGTTTCGAGTTTTCACCCTTTAACGCCATGTTTTTAAGCCTAAGTCTAGAAATATACAAATTATTATCGTATTCTCAAACCGGGAGTCCCGCGGCTGCGGGGTCAGTTCCTACGAGTTACATTGGTTCTGTGGGAGGTGTTGTTGCCACCCACGGGGACGTTCATGGGATATTTCTAGTTTTCACCCTCTAACGCCATGTTTTTAAGCCTAAGTCTAGAAATATGCAAATTACCGTCGTATTCTCAAACCGAAAGTCCCACGGCTGCGGGGTCAGTTCCTACGAGTTACATTAGTCCCGTGGGAGGTGTTGGTGCTACCCACGGGGACGTTCGGGGGCTGTTTCGAGTTTTCACCCTCAAACGCCATGTTTTTAAGCCTAAGTCTAGAAATTTGCAAATTATTGTCGTATTCTCAAACCGGGAGTCCCGCGGCTGCGGGGTCAGTTCCTACGAGTTACATTGGTTCTGTGGGAGGTGTTGGTGCCACCCACGGGGACGTTCAGGTGCTGTTTCGAGTTTTCACCATCTAACGCCATGTTTTTAAGCCTAAGTCATGAAATATGAAAATTACCATCCTATTCTCAAACCGGGAGTCCCGCGGCTGCGGGGTCAGTTCCTACAAGTGACATTGGTCCCGTGGGAGTTATTGGTGCCATCCACGGGGACGTTCGGGGGTTGTTTCGAATTTTCACCCTCTAACGCCATGTTTTTAAGGCTAATCCTAGAAATATGAAAATTATCATCCTATTCTCAAACCGGGAGTCCTGCGGCTGCGGGGTAAGTTCCTTTGAGTTACATTGGTCCCTTGGGAGGTGTTGGTGCCACCCACGGGGACGTTCAGGGGCTGTTTTGAGTTTTCACCCTCTAATGCCATGTTTTTAAGCCTAAGTCTAGAAATATGCAAATTATCATCGTATTCTCAAACCGGGAGTCCTGCGGTTGCGGGGTCTGTTCCTACCAGTTACATTGGTCTCATGGGAGGTGTTGGTGCCACCTTCGGGGCCGTTCGGGAGTTGTTTCGAGTTTTCACCCTCTAATGCCATGTTTTTAAGCCTAAGTCTAGAAATATGCAAATTACTGTCGTATTCTCAAACCGGAAGTCCCGCGGCTGCGGGGTCAGTTCCTACGAGATACATTAGTCCCGTGGGAGGTGTTGGTACCACCCACGGGGACGTTCGGGGGCTGTTTGGAGTTTTCACCCTCAAATGCCATGTTTTTAAGCCTAAGTCTAGAAATATGGAAATTATTGTCGTATTCTCAAACCGGGAGTCCCGCGGCTGCGGGGTCAGTTCCTACGAGTTACATTGGTCCCGTGGGAGGTGTTGGTGCCACCCAGGGGAAGTTCGGGGGTTGTTTCGAGTTGTCACCCTCAAAGGCCATGTTTTTAAGCCTAAGTCTAGAAATATGCAAATTACCATTGTATTCTCAAACCGAAAGTCCCGCGGATGGAAATTCAGTTCCTACAAGATACATTGGTCCCGTGGGAGGTGTTGGTGCCACCTACTGAGCCGTTCGGGGGTTGTTTCGATTTTTCACTCTCTAACGCCATGTTTTTAAGACTAAGTCTATAAATAAGAAAATAACTGTCATATTCTCAAATCGGGAGTCCCGCGGCTGCGAGGACAGTTCCTACGAGTTACATTGGTCCCGCGGGAGGTGTTGGTGCCACCCACGGGGCCGTTTGGAGGTTGTTTCGAGTTTTCACCCTCTAACGCCATGTTTTTATGCCTAAGTGTAGAAATATGTAAATTAACCTCGTATCCTCAAACTGGGAGTCCCGCGGCTGCGGGGTCAGTTCCTAGGAGTTACATTGGTTCCGTGGGAGGTGTGGGTCCCACTAACGGGGCCGTTCGGGGTTGTTTCAAGTTTTCGCCCTCTAACGCCATGTTTTTAAGCCTAAGTCTAGAAATACAGAAATTACCATTGTATTCTCAAACCGGGAGTCCCGCGGCTGCGGGGTCATTTCCTACGAGTTATATTGGTCCTGTGGGAGGTGTTGGTGCCACCCACGGGGCCGTTCGGAGGTTGTTTCGAGTTCTCACCCTCTAACGCCATGTTTTTTAGCCTAAGTCTAGAAATATGAAACCGTCATATTCTCAAACAAGGAGTCCCGCGGCTGCGAGGACAGTTCCTACGAGTTATATTTGTCCCGTGGGAGGTGTTGGTCCCACCCACGGGGCCGTTAGAGGGCTATTTCGAGTTTTAACCCTCTAACGCCATGCTTTTAAGCCTAAGTCTAAAAATATGCAAATTACCATCCTATTCTCAAACCGGGAGTCCCAGACTGCTGGGTCAGTTCTTACGAGTTACATTGGTCCCGGGGGAGGTGTTGGTGCCACCCACGGGGCCGTTCGGGGGCTATTTCTAGTTTTCACCCTCTAACGCCATGTTTTTATGCCTAAGTCTAGAAATATGCAAATTACCGTCGTATTCTCAAACCGGGAGTCCCGAGGGTACGGGGTAAGTTCCTACGAGTTACCTTGGTTCCGTGGGAGGTGTTGGTGCCAGCCACGGGGCCGTTCGGGGTTTTTTTCGAGTTTTCACCCTCTAACGCCATGTTTTTAAGTCTAAGTCTAGAAATGTGTAAATTACTGTCGTATTCGAAAAGAGGGAGTCCCGCGGCTGCCGGGTCAATTCCTACGAGTTACGTTGGTCCTGTGGGAGGTGTTGGTGCCACCCACAGGGCCGTTCGGGTGGTTGTTTTGAGTTTTCACCCTCTAACGCCACGTTTTTAATCCTAAGTCTAGAAATATGCAAATTACAATCGTATTCTCAAACCGGGAGTCCGACGGCTACGGGCTAAGTTCCTACCGGTTACATTGGTCCCTTGGGAGGTGTTGGTGCCACCCATGGGGCCGTTCGGGGGTTATTTCGAGTTTTCACCCTCTAACGCCATGTTTTTAAGTCTAAGTCTAGAAATAAACAAATTACCGTCGTATTCTCAAACCGGGAGTCCGGCGGCTGCGGGGTCAGTTCCCAGCAGTTTCATTGGTCTCGTGGGAGGTGTTGGTACCTCCCACGGGGACGTTTGGGGGGCTATTTCGAGTTTTCACCCTCTAACGCCATGTTTTTAAGCCTAAGTCTAGAAATATGAAAATTATCATCGTATTCTCAAATCGGTAGTCCCACGGCTGCGGGGTCAGTTCCTACGAGTTACATTGGTCCCGTGGGGGGTGTGGGTGCGACCCACGAGGCCGTTCGGGGGTTGTTTCGAGTTGTCACCCTCTAACACCATGTTTTTAAGCCTAAGTCTAAAAATATGCAAAATATCATCATATTCTAAAACCGGAAGTTCCGCGGCTGCGGGGTCAGTTCCTACGAGTTACATTGGTCCCGTGGGAGGTGTTGGTGCCACCCACGGGGATGTTCGGGGGCTGTTTCGAGTTTTCACCCTATAACGCCATGTTTTTTAGACTAAGTTTAGAAATATGCAAAATACCATCCTATTCTCAAACCGGGAGTCCCGCGGCTGCGAGGTCAGTTCCTACGAGTGACATTGGTCCCGTGGGGGGTGTGGGTGCCACCTACGGGGCCGTTCGGGGGTTGTTTCGAGTTGTCACCCTCTAACGCCATGTTTTTAAGCCTAAGTATAAAAATATGCAAATTACAGTCGTATTCTAAAACTGGAAGTTCTGCGACTGTGGGGTCAGTTCCTACGAGTTACATTGGTCCCGTTGGAGGTCTTGGTGCCACACACGGGGCCGTTCGGAGGTTGTTTTGAGTTCTCACCCTCCAACGCCATGTTTTTAAGCTTAAGTCTAGAAATATGAAAATTACAGTTAGATTCTCAAACAGGGCGTCACGCGGTTGCAAGGACAGTTCCTACGAGTTACATTTGTCCCGTGGGAGGTGTTGGTGCCACCCACGGGGGCGTTCGGGGGCTGTTTCGAGTTTTCACCCTCTAACGCCATGTTTTTAAGCCTAAGTCTAGAAATGTGCAAATTACCGTCGTATTCTCAAATCGGGAGTCCCGCGGTTGCTGGGTCAGTTCCTATAAGTTACATTGGTCCCATGGGAGGTGTTGGGGCCCCCTACAGGGCCGTTCGGGGGGTTGTTTCCAGTTTTCAGCTTCTAACGCCATCTTTTTAAGACAAAGTCTAGAAATATGCAAATTACGGTCGTACTCTCAAATCGGGAGTCCGACGGCTACGGGGTCAGTTCCTACCAGTTACATTGGTCCCTTGGGAGGTGTTGGTGCTACCCATGGGACCATTCGGGGGTTGTTTCGAGTTTTCACCATCTAACGCCATGTTTTTAAGTCTAAGTCTAGAATTATACAAATTACAGTCGTATTCTCAAACCGAGAGTCCGGCGGCTTCGGGGTCAGTTCCTATCAGTTACAAAGGTCCCGTGTGAGGTGTTGGTGCCACCCACGGGGACGTTTGGGGGCTATTTTGAGGTTTCACCCTCTAACGCTATGTTTTTATGCCTAAGTCTAGAAATATGAAAATTATCGTCGTATTCTCATACCGGGAGTCCCGCGACTGCGGGGTCAGTTGCTACGAGTTACATTGGTCCCGTGGGGGGTGTGGGTGCCACCCACGAGGCCGTTCGGGGTTTGTTTCGAGTTGTCACCCTCTAACGCCATGTTTTTATGCCTAAGTCTAAAAATATGCAAATTACCATCGTATTCTCAAACCGGAAGTTCCGCGGTTGCGGGGTCAGTTCTTACGAGTTACATTGGTCCCGTGGGAGGTGTTGGTGCCACCCACGGGTACGTTCTGGGGTTGTTACGAGTTTTCACCCTCTAACGCCATGTTTTTAAGCCTAAGTCTAGAAATATGCAAAATACCATCCTATTCTCAAACCGGGAGTCCCGCGGCTGCAGGGTCAGTTCCTACTAGTTACATTGGTCCCGTGGGAGGTGTTGGTGCCACCCACGGGGACGTTCGGGGGATATTTCGAGTTTTCACCCTCTACTGCCATGTTTTTAAGTCTAAGTCTAGAAATATGAAAATTACCATCAAATTCTCTAACCGGAAGTCCCGCGGCTGCGGGTTGAGTTCCTACGAGTTATATTGGTCCCGTGGGAGGTGTTGGTGCCACCTACGGGGCCGTTCGGGGGTTGTTTTGAGTTTTCACCCTCTAACGCCATGTTTTTAAGACTAAGTCTATAAATATGCAAATTACCATCGTATTCTCAAACCCGGAGTCCTGCGGCAGCGAGGTCTGTTCCTACTAGTTTAATTGGTCCCGTGGGAGGTGTTGGTGACACCCACGGGGCCGTTTGGGGGCTGTTTCGAGTTTTCACCCTCTAACGCCATGTTTTTATGCCTAAGTCTAGAAATATGGAAATTACCATCGTATTCTCAAACCGGGAGTCCCGAGGCTGCGGGGTAAGTTCCTACGAGTTACATTGGTTCCGTGGGAGGTGTTGGTGCCACCCAAGGGGCCGTTCGGGGCTTGTTTCGAGTTTTCACCCTCTAACGCCATGTTTTTAAGCCTAAGTCTAGAAATGTGCAAATTACCATCGTATTCTCAAAGAGGGAGTCCCGTGGCTGTCGGGTCAATTCCTACGAGTAACATTGGTCCCGTGGGAGGTGTTGGTGCCACCCACAGGGCTGTTCGGGGGGTTGTTTTGAGTTTTCACCCTCTAACGCCATCTTTTTAACCCTAAGTCTAGAAGTATGCAAATTACGGTCGTATTCTCAAATCGGGAGTCCGACGGCTACGGGGTAAGTTCCTACCAGCTACATTGGTCCCTTGGGAGGTGTTGGTGCCACCCATGGGGTCGTTCGGGGGTTATTTCGAGGTTTCACCCTCTAATGCCATGTTTTTAAGTCTAAGTCTAGAAATAAACAAATTACTATCGTATTCACAAACCGGGAGTCCGGCGGCTACGGGGTCAGTTCCTATCAGTTACATTGGTACCGTGGGACGTGTTGGTGCCACCCACGGGGACGTTCGGGGGGCTATTTCGAGTTTTGACCCTCTAACGCCATGTTTTTAAGCCTAAGTCTATAAATATGCAAATTATCGTCGTATTCTCAAACCCGGAGTCCCGCGGCTGCGGGGTCAGTTCCTACGAGTTACATTGGTCCCGTAGGGGATGTGGGTGTGACCCACGAGGCCGTTCGGGGGTTGTTTTGAGTTGTCCCCCTCTAACGCCATGTTTTTAAGCCTAAGTCTAAAAATATGCAAATTACCATCATATTCTCAAACCGGAAGTTCCGCGGCTACGGGGTCAGTTCCTACTAGTTACATTGGTCCCGTGGGACGTGTTGGTGCCACCCACGGGGATGTTCGGGGGCTGTTTCGAGTTTTCACCCCATAACGCCATGTTTTTATGCCTAAGTTTAGAAATATGCAAAATACCATCGTATTCTCAAACCGGGAGTCCCGCGGCTGCGGGGTCAGTTCCTACGAGTGACATTGGTCTCGTGGGGGGTGTAGGTGCCACCCACGGGGCCGTTCGGGGGTTGTTTCGAGTTCTCACCCTCTAACGCCATGTTTTTAAGCCTAAGTCTAGAAATATGAAAATTACAGTAATATTCTCAAACAGGGAGTCCCGCGGTTGCAAGGACAGTTCCTACGAGTTACTTTGGTCCCGTGGGAGGTGTTGGTCCCACCCACGGAGCCGTTAGAGGGCTTTTTCGAGTTATAACCCTCTAACGCCATGCTTTTAAGCCTAAGTCTAAAAATATGCAAATTACTGTCCTATTCTCAAATCGGGAGTCCCATGACTGTTGGGTCAGTTCTTACGAGTTACATTGGTCCCGTGGGAGGTGTTGGTGCCACCCACAGGGACGTTCGGGGGCTGTTTCGAGTTTTCACCCTCTAATGCCATTTTTTTATTCCTAAGTCTAGAAATACGCAAATTACCGTCGTATTCTCAAACCGGGAGTCCCGCGGCTGCGGGGTCTGTTCTTACGAGTTACATTGGTTCCGTGGGAGGTGTTGGTGCCACCCACAGGGCCGTTCGGGGGATGTTTCGAGTTTTCACCCTCTAACGCCATGTTTTTAAGCCTAAGTCTAAAAATGTGCAAATTACCATCGTATTCTCAAATCGGGAGTCCGACGGCAGCGGGGTCAGTTCCTAGCAGTTACATTGGTCCCTTGGGAGGTGTTGGTGCCACCCATGGGGCCATTCGGGGGTTGTTTCGAGTTTTCACCCTCTAACACAATGTTTTTATGCCTAAGTCTAGAAATATGCAAATTATCGTCGTATTCTCATACTGGGAATCCCGCGGCTGCGGAGTCAGTTCCTACGAGTTACATTGGTCCCGTGGGAGGTGTTGGTGCAACCCACGGGGACGTTCGGGGGCTGTTACGAGTTTTCACCCTCTAACGCCATGTTTTTAAGCCTAAGTCTAGAAATATGCAAAATACCATCGTATTCTCAAACCGGGAGTCCCGCGGCTGCGGGGTCAGTTCCTACTAGTTTCATTGGTCCCATGGGAGGTGTTGGTGCCACCCACGGGGACGTTCGGGGGCTGTTTCGAGTTTTCACCCTCTAACACCATGTTTTTAAGCTTAAGTCTAGAAATATGCAAATTAACATCATATTCTCTAAACGGAAATCCCGCGGTTGCGGGGTCAGTTCCTACGAGTTATATTGGTCCCGTGGGAGGTGCTGGTGCTACCTACGGGGCCATTCGGGAGTTGTTTTTAGTTTTCACTCTCTAACGCCATGTTTTTAAGACTAAGTCTATAAATATGCAAATTACCATCGTATTCTCAACCCGGGAGTCCTGCGGCTGCGAGGTCTGTTCCTACTAGTTTAATTGGTCCCGTGGGAGATGTTGGTGACACCCACGGGGCCGTTCGGGGGTTGTTTTGAGTTTTCACCCTCTAACGCCATGTTTTTATGCCTAAGTCTAGAAATATGCAAATTATCGTCGTATTCTCATACTGGGAGTCCCGCGGCTGCGGGGTCAGTTCCTACGAGTTACATTGGTCCCGTGGGAGGTGTTGGTGCCACCCACGGGGACGTTTGGGGGTTGTTACGAGTTTTCAACCTCTAACGCCATGTTTTTAAGCCTAAGTCAAGAAATATGAAAAATACCATCGTATTCTCAAACCGGGAGTCCCGCGGCTGCGGGGTCAGTTCCTACTAGTTTCATTGGTCCCGTGGGAGGTGTTGGCGCCACCCACGGGGACGTTCGGGGGCTGTTTCGAGTTTTCACTCTCTAATGCCATGTTTTTAAGCCTAAGTCTAGAAATATGCAAATTGCCATCATATTCTCAAACCCGAAGTTCCGCGGCTACGGGGTCAGTTCCTACGAGTTACATTGGTCCCGTGGGACGTGTTGGTGCCACCCACGGGGATGTTCGGGGGCTGTTTCGAGTTTTCACCCTATAACGCCATGTTTTTAAGCCTAAGTCTAGAAATATGAAAAATACCATCATATTCTCAAACCGGGAGTCCCGCGGCTGCGGGGTTAGTTCCTACGAGTGACATTGGTCTCGTGGGGGGTGTTGGCGCCACCCACGGGGCCGTTCGGGGGTTGTTTCGAGTTTTCACTCTCTAATGCCATGTTTTTAAGTCTAAGTCTAGAAATATGCAAATTGCCATCATATTCTCAAACCCGAAGTTCCGCGGCTACGGGGTCAGTTCCTACGAGTTACATTGGTCCCGTGGGACGTGTTGGTGCCACCCATGGGGATGTTCGGGGGCTGTTTCGAGTTTTCACCCTATAACGCCATGTTTTTATGCCTATGTTTAGAAATATGCAAAATACCATCGTATTCTCAAACTGGGAGTCCCGCGGCTGCGGGGTCAGTTCCTACGAGTGACATTGGTCTCGTGGGGGGTGTGGGTGCCACCCACGGGGCCGTTCGGGGGTTGTTTCGAGTTCTCACCCTCTAACGCCATGTTTTTAAGCTTAAGTCTAGAAATATGAAAATTACAGTAATATTCTCAAACAGGGAGTCCCGCGGTTGCAAGGACAGTTCCTACGAGTTACATTGGTCCCGTGGGAGGTGTTGGTCCCACCCACGGAGCCGTAAGAGGGCTTTTTCGAGGTATAACCCTCTAACGCCATGCTTTTAAGCCTAAGTCTAAAAATATGCAAATTACTGTCCTATTCTCAAATCGGGAGTCCCACGACTGCTGGGTCAGTTCTTACGAGTTACATTGGTCCCGTGGGAGGTGTTGGTCCCACCCATGGGGACGTTCGGGGGCTGTTTCGAGTTTTCACCCTCTAATGCCATTTTTTTATTCCTAAGTCTAGAAATATGCAAATTACCGTCGTATTCTCAAACCGGGAGTCCCGCGGCTGCGGGGTTCGTCCCTACCAGTTACATTGGTTCCGTGGGAGGTGTTGGTGCCACCCACAGGGCCGTTCGGGGGCTGTTTTGAGTTTTCACCCTCTAACGCCATGTTTTTAAGCCTAAGTCTAAAAATGTGCAAATTACCGCCCTATTCGCGAATCGGGTGTCCGACGGCTGCGGGGTCAGTTCCTAGCAGTTACATTGGTCCCTTGGGAGGTGTTGGTGCCACCCATGGGGCCATTCGGGGGTTGTTTCGAGTTTTCACCCTCTAACACAATGTTTTTATGCCTAAGTCTAGAAATATGCAAATTATCGTCGTATTCTCATACTGGGAATCCCGCGGCTGCGGAGTCAGTTCCTACGAGTTACATTGGTCCCGTGGGAGGTGTTAGTGCCACCCACGGGGACGTTCGGGGGCTGCTATGAGTTTTCACCCTCTAACGCCATGTTTTTAAGCCTAAGTCTAGAAATATGCAAAATACCATCGTATTCCCAAACCGGGAGTCCCGCGGCTGTGGGGTCAGTTCCTACTAGTTTCATTGGTCCCGTGGGAGGTGTTTGTGCCACCCACGGGGACGTTTAGGGGCTGTTTCGAGTTTTCACCCTCTAACGCCATGTTTTTAAGCCTAAGTCTAGAAATATGCAAATTACCATCATATTCTCTAAACGGAAGTCCCGCGGCTGCAGGGTCAGTTCCTACGAGTTATATTGGTCCCGTGGGAGGTGTTGGTGCCACCTACGGGGCCGTTCGGGGGTTGTTTCGAGTTTTCACTCTCTAACGCCATGTTTTTAAAACTAAGTCTATAAATAAGAAAATTACCATCGTATTCTCAAACCGGGGGTCCTGTGGCTGCGAGGTCTGTTCCTACCAGTTTAATTGGTCCCGTGGGAGGTGTTGGTGACACCCACGGGGCCGTTCGGGGGCTGTTTCGAGTTTTCACCCTCTAACGCCATGTTTTTATGCCTAAGTCTAGAAACATACAAATTATCGTCGTATTACCATACTGGGAGTCCCGCGGCTGCGGGGTCAGTTCCAACGAGTTACATTGGTCCCGTGGGCGGTGTTGGTGCCACCCACGGGGACGTTCGGGGGCTGTTACGAGTTTTCACCCTCTAACGCCATGTTTTTAAGCCTAACTCTAGAAATATGCAAAATACCATCGTATTATCAAACCGGGAGTGCCGCGGGTGCGGGGTCAGTTCCTACTAGTTTCATTGGTCCCGTGGGAGGTGTTGGTGCCACCCACGGGAACGTTTGGGGGCTGTTTCGAGTTTTCACCCTCTAACGCCATGTTTTTAAGCCTAAGTCTAGAAATATGCAAATTACCATCATATTCACTAAACGGAAGTCCCGCGGCTGCGGGGTCAGTTCCTACGAGTTATATTCGTCCCGTGGGAGCTGTTGGTGCCACCTACGGGGCCGTTCGGGGGTTGTTTTGAGTTTTCACTCTCTAACGCCATGTTTTTAAGACTAAGTCTATAAATATGCAAATTACCATCGTATTCTCAAACCGGGAGTCCTGCGGCTACGAGGTCTGTTCCTACTAGTTTAATTGGTCCCGTGGGAGGTGTTGGTGACACCCACGGGGCCGTTCGGGGACTGTTTCGAGTTTTCACCCTCTAACACCATGTTTTTATGCCTAAGTCTAGAAATATGCAAATTATCATCGTATTCTCATACTGGGAGTCCCGCGGCTGCGGGGTCAGTTCCTACGAGTTACATTGGTCCCGTGGGAGGTGTTGGTGCCACCCACGGGGACGTTCGGGGGCTGTTACGAGTTTTCAACCTCTAACGCCATGTTTTTAAGCCTAAGTCTAGAAATATGAAAAATACCATCGTATTCTCAAACCGGGTGTCCCGCGGCTGCGGGGTCAGTTCCTACTAGTTTCATTGGTCCTGTGGGAGGTGTTGGTGCCACCCACGGGGACGTTCGGGGGCTGTTTCGAGTTTTCACTCTCTAACGCCATGTTTTTAAGCCTAAGTCTAGAAATATGCAAATTGCCATCATATTCTCAAACCGGAAGTCCCGCGGCAGCGGGGTCAGTTCCTACGAGTTATATTAGTCCCGTGGGAGGTGTTGGTGCTACCTACGGGGCCGTTCGGGGGTTGTTTTTAGTTTTCACTCTCTAACGCCATGTTTTTAAGACTATGTCTATAAATATGCAAATTACCATCGTATTCTCAAACCGGGAGTCCTGCGGCTGCGAGGTCTGTTCCTACCAGTTTAATTGGTCCCGTGGGAGGTGTTGGTGACACCCACGGGGCCGTTCAGGGGCTGTTTTGGGTTTTCATCCTCTAACGCCATGTTTTTATGCCTAAGTCTAGAAATATACAAATTATCATCGTATTCCCATACTGGGAGTCCCGCGGCTGCGGGGTCAGTTCCTACGAGTTACATTGGTCCCGTGGGAGGTGTTGGTGCCACCCACGGGGACGTTCGGGGGCTGTTACGAGTTGTCACCCTCTAACGTCATGTTTTTAAGCCTAACTCTAGAAATATACAAAACACCATCGTATTCTCAAACCGGGAGTCCCGCGGCTGCGGGGTCAGTTCCTACTAGTTTCATTGGTCCCGTGGGAGGTGTTGGTGCCACCCACGGGGACGTTCGGGGGCTGTTTCGAGTTTTCACCCTCTAACGCCATCTTTTTAAGCCTAAGTCTAGAAATATGCAAATTACCATCATATTCTCTAACCGGATGTCCCGCGGCTGCGGGGTCAGTTCCTACGAGTTATATTGGTCCCGTGGGAGGTGTTGGTGCCACCTACGGGGCCGTTCGGGGGTTGTTTTGAGTTTTCACTCTCTAACGCCATGTTTTTAAGACTAAGTCTATAAATATGGAAATTACCATCGTATTCTCAAACTGGGAGTCCTGCAGCTGCGAGGTCTATTCCTACCAGTTTAATTGGTCCCGTGGGAGGTGTTGGTGACACCCACGGGGCCGTTCAGGGGCTGTTTCGAGTTTTCACCCTCTAACGCCATGTTTTTATGCCTAAGTCTAGAAATATACAAATTATCGTCGTATTCCCATACTGGGAGTCCCGCGGCTGCGGGGTCAGTTCCTACGAGTTACATTGGTCCCGTGGGAGGTGTTGGTGCCACCCATGGGGACGTTCGGGGGCTGTTACGAGTTTTCACCCTCTAACGCCATGTTTTTTCGCCTAACTCTAGAAATATGCCAAATACCATCGTATTCTCAAACCGGGAGTCCCGTGGCTGCGGGGTCAGTTCCTATTAGTTTCATTGGACCCGTGGGAGGTGTTGGTGCCACCCACGGGGACGTTTGGGGGATGTTTCGAGTTTTCACCCTCTAACGCCATGTTTTTAAGCCTAAGTCTAGAAATATACAAATTACCATCATATTCTCTAACCGGAAGTCCCGCGGCTGCGGGGTCAGTTCCTACGAGTTATATTGGTCCCGTGGGAGGTGTTGGTGCCACCTATGGGGCCGTTCGGGGTTTGTTTTGAGTGTTCACTCTCTAACGCCTTGTTTTTAAGACTAAGTCTATAAATATGCAAATTACGATCGTATTCTCAAACCGGGAGTCCTGCGGCTCCGAGGTCTGTTTCTACTAGTTTAATTGGTCCCGTGGGAGGTGTTGGTGACACCCACGGGGCCGTTCGGGGGCTGTTTCGAGTTTTCACCCTCTAACGCCATGTTTTTATGCCTAAGTCTAGAAATATGCAAATTATCGTCGTATTGTCATACTGGGAGTCCCGCGGCTGCGGGGTCAGTTCCTACGAGTTACATTGGTCCCGTGGGAGGTATTGGTGCCACCCACGGGGACGTTCGGGGCTGTTACGAGTTTTCACCCTCTAACGCCATGTTTTTAAGCCTAAGTCTAGAAATATGAAAAATACCATCGTATTCTCAAACCGGGAGTCCCGCGGCTACGGGGTCAGTTCCTACTAGTTTCATTGGTCCCGTGGGAGGTGTTGGTGCCACCCACGGGGACGTTCGGGGGCTGTTTCGAGTTTTCACCCTCTAACGCCATGTTTTTAAGCCTAAGTCTTGAAATATGCAAATTACCATCATATTCTCAAATCGGAAGTCCCGCGGCTGCGGGGTCAGTTCCTACGAGTTATAATGGTCCCGTGGGAGGTGTTGGTGCCACCTAGGGGGCCGTTCTGGGGTTGTTTTTAGTTTTCACTCTCTAACGCCATGTTTTTCAGACTAAGTCTATAAATATGAAAATTACCATCGTATTCTCAAACCGGGAGTCCTGCGGCTGCGAGGTCTGTTCCTACCAGTTTAATTGGTCCCGTGGGAGGTGTTGGTGACACCCACGGGGCCGTTCGGGGGCTGTTTCGAGTTTTCACCCTCTAACGCCATGTTTTTATGCCTAAGTCTAGAAATATGCAAATTACCATCGTATTCTCAAACCGGGAGTCCCGCGGCTGCGGGGTCAGTTCCTACGAGTTACATTGGTCCCGTGGGAGTTATTGCTGCCACCCACGGGGACGTTCGGGGGTTGTTTCGAGTTTTCACCCTCTAACGCTATGTTTTTAACCCTAAGTCAAGAAATATGAAAATAATTGTCATATTCTCAAACCGGGAGACCTGCGGCTGCGGGGACAGTTCGTACGAGTTACATTGGTCCCGTGGGAGGTGTTGGTGCCACCCACGGGGCCGTTCGGGGGTTGTTTTGAGTTTTCACCTCTAACGCCATGTTTTTATATCTAAGTGTAGAAATATGGAAATACCCATCGTATTCTCAAATCGGGAGTCCCGCGGTTGTGGGGTCAATTCCTAGGAGTTACATTGGTTCCGTGGGAGGTTTTGGTACCACCCACGGGGCCATTCGGGGGTTGTTTCGAGTTTTCAGCATCTAACGCCATGTTTTTAATCCTAAGTCTATAAATAAACCAATTACCATCGTATTCTCAAACCGGGAGTCCTGCGGCTGCTGGGTCGGTTTCTACAAGTTGCATTGGTCCCGTGGGAGGTGTTGGTGACACCCACGGGGCCGTTCGGGGGCTGTTTCGAGTTTTCACACTCCAACGCCATGTTTTTAAGCCTAAGTTTAAAAATATGCAAATTACCGTCGTATTCTCAAATTGGAAGTTCCGCGGCTGCGGGGTTAGTTCCTACGAGTTACATTGGTCCCGTGGGAGGTGTTGGTGCCACCCACGGGGACGTTCGGGGGCTATTTCGAGTTTTCACCCTCTAACGCCATGTTTTTATGCCTAAGTCTAGAAATAAGCAAATTATCATCGTATTCTCAAAGGGGAAGTTCCGCGGCTGCGGGGTCAGTTCCTACGAGTTACATTGGTCCCGTAGGAGGTGTTAGTGCCACCCACGGGAAAATTTGGGGGCTGTTATGAGTTATCACCCTCTAACGCTATGTTTTTAAGCCTAAGTCTAGAAATATGCAAAATACCATCGTATTATCAAACCGGGAGTCCCGCGGCTGCGGGGTCAGTTTCTACTAGTTACATTGGTCCCGTGGGAGGTGTTGGTGCCACCCACGGGGACGTTCGGGGGCTGTTTTGAGTTTTCACCCTCTAACGCCATGTTTTTAAGCCTAAGTCTAGAAATATTCAAATTACCATCGTATTCTCTAACCGGAAGCCCCGCGGCTGCGGGGTCAGTTCCTACGAGTTATATTGGTCCCGTGGGAGGTGTTGGTGCCACCTACGGGGCCGTTCGGGGGTTGTTTTGAGTTTTCACCCTCTAACGCCATGTTTTTAAGACTAAGTCTATAAATATGCAAATTACCATCGTATTCTCAAACCAGGAGTCCTGCGGTTACGAGGTCTGTTCCTACGAGTTTAATTGGTCCTGTGGGAGGTGTTGGTGACACCCACGGGGCCGTTCAGGGGATGTTTCGAGTTTTCACCCTCTAATGCCATGTTTTTTAGCCTAAGTCTAGAAATATGAAAATAATTGTCATATTCTCAAACCGGGAGACCCGCGGCTGTAGGGACAGTTCCTCCGAGTTACATTGGTCCCGTGGGAGGTGTTGGTGCCACCCACGGGGCCGTTCGGGGGTTGTTTCGACTTTTCACCCTCTAACGCCATGTTTTTTATTTCTAAGTGTAGAAATATGCAAATTACCATCGTATTCTAAAACCGGGAGTCCCGCGGTTGCGGGGTCAGTTCCTAGGAGTTACATTGGTTCCGTGGGAGGTGTTGGTACCACCCACGGGGCCATTCGGGGATTGTTTCGAGTTTTCAGCATCTAACGCCATGTTTTTAATCCTATGTCTATAAATAAGCAAATTACCATCGTATTCTCAAACCGAGAGTCCCGCGGCTGCGGGGTCAGTTCCTACGAGTTTCATTGGTCCCGTGGGAGGTGTTGGTGCCACCCACGGGGACGTTCGGGGGCTGTTTCGAGTTTTCACCCTCTAACGCCATGTTTTTAAGCCTAAGTCTAGAAATCTGCAAATTACCATGATATTATCTAACCGGAAGTCCCGCGGCTGCGGGGTCAGTTCCTACGAGTTATATTGGTCCCGTGGGAGGTGTTGGTGCCACCTACGGGGCCGTTCGGAGGTTGTTTTTAGTTTTCACTCTCTAACGCCATGTTTTTAAGACTAAGTCTATAAATAACCAAATTACCATCATATTCTCAAACCGGGAGTCCTGCGGCTGCGAGGTCTGTTCCTACCCGTTTAATTGGTCCCGTGGGAGGTGTTGGTGACACCCACGGGGCCGTTCGGGGGCTGTTTCGAGTTTTCACCCTCTAACGCCATGTTTTTATGCCTAAGTCTAGAAATATGAAAATTACCATCGTATTCTCAAACCGGGTGTCCCGCGGCTGCGGGGTCAGTTCCTACGAGTTACATTGGTCCCGTGGGAGTTATTGGTGCCACCCACGGGGACGTTCGGGGGTTGTTTCGAGTTTTCACCCTCTAACGCCATGTTTTTAAGCCTAAGTCTAGAAATATGAAAATAATTGTCATATTCTCAAACCGGGAGACCCGCGGTTGTGGGGACAGTTCGTACGAGTTACATTGGTCCCGTGGGAGGTGTTGGTGCCACCCACGGGGCCGTTCGGGGTTATTTTGAGTTTTCACCTCTAACGCCATGTTTTTATGTCGAAGTATAGAAATATGCAAATTACCATCGTATTCTCAAATCGGGAGTCCCGCGGTTGTGGGGTCAGTTCCTAGGAGTTACATTGGTTCCGTGGGAGGTGTTGGTACAACCCACGGGGCCATTCGGGGGTTGTTTCGAGTTTTCAGCATCTAACGCCATGTTTTTAATCCTAAGTCTATAAATAAACAAATTACCATCGTATTCTCAAACCGGGAGTCCTGTGGCTGCTGGGTCGGTTTCTACGAGTTGCATTGGTCCCGTGGGAGGTGTTGGTGACACCCATGGGGCCGTTCAGGGGCTGTTTCGAGTTTTCACCCTCTAACGCCATGTTTTTAAGCCTAAGTTTAAAAATATGAAAATTACCGTCTTATTCTCAAATCGGATGTTCCGCGGCTGCGGGGTCAGTTCCTACGAGTTACATTGGTCCCGTGGGAGGTGTTGGTGCCACCCACGGGGACGTTCAGGGGCTATTTCGAGTTTTCACCCTCTAACGCCATGTTTTTATGCCTAAGTCTAGAAATAAGCAAATTATCATCGTATTCTCATACCCGGAGTCCCGCGGCTGCGGGGTCAGTTCCTATGAGTTACATTGGTCCCGTGGGGGGTGTGAGTGCCACCCACGAGGCCGTTCGGGGCTTGTTTCGAGTTGTCACCCTCTAACGTCATGTTTTTAAGCCTAAGTCTAAAAATATGCAAATTACCATCGTAATCTCAAAGCGGAAGTTCCGCGGCTGCGGGGTCAATTCCTACGAGTTACATTGGTCCCGTGGGAGGTGTTAGTGCCACCCACGGGGAAATTCGGGGGCTGTTATGAGTTTTCACCCTCTAACGCTATGTTTTTAAACCTAAGTCTAGAAATATGCAAAATACCATCGTATTATCAAACCGGGAGTCCCGCGGCTGCGGGGTCAGTTCCTACTAGTTACATTGGTCCCGTGGGAGGTGTTGGTGCCACCCACGGGGACGTTCGGGGGCTGTTTCGAGTTTTCACCCTCTAACGACATGTTTTTAAGCCCAAGTCTAGAAATATTCAAATTACCATCGTATTCTCTAACTGGAAGCCCCGCGGCTGCGGGGTCAGTTCCTACGAGTTATATTGGTCCCGTGGGAGGTGTTGGTGCCACCTACGGGGCCGTTCGGGGGTTGTTTTGAGTTTTCACCCTCTAACGCCATGTTTTTAAGACTAAGTCTATAAATATGCAAATTACCATCGTATTCTCAAACCGGGAGTCTTGCGACTGTGAGGTCTGTTCCTACGAGTTTAATTGGTCCTGTGGGAGGTGTTGGTGACACCCACGGGGCCGTTCAGGGGCTGTTTCGAGTTTTCACCCTCTAACGCCATGTTTTTGAGCCCAAGTCTAGAAATATGAAAATAATTGTCATATTCTCAAACCGGGAGACCCGCGGCTGCGGGGACAGTTCGTACGAGTTACATTGGTCCCGTGGGAGGTGTTGGTACCACCCACGGGGCCGTTCGGGGGTTGTTTTGAGTTTTCACCTCTAACGCCATGTTTTTATGTCTAAGTATAGAAATATGCAAATTACCATCGTATTCTCAAATCGGGAGTCCCGCGGTTGTGGGATCAGTTCCTAGGAGTTACATTGGTTCCGTGGGAGGTGTTGGTACCACCCACGGGGCCATTCGGGGGTTGTTTCGAGTTTTCATCATCTAACGCCATGTTTTTAATCCTAAGTCTATAAATAAACAAATTACCATCGTATTCTCAAACTGGGAGTCCTGTGGCTGCTGGGTCGGTTTCTACGAGTTGCATTGGTCCCGTGGGAGGTGTTGGTGACACCCATGGGGCCGTTCAGGGGCTGTTTCGAGTTTTCACCCTCTAACGCCATGTTTTTAAGCCTAAGTCTAGAAATATTCAAATTACAATTGTATTCTCTAACCGGAAGCCCCGCGGCTGCGGGGTCAGTTCCTACGAGTTATATTGGTCCCGTGGGAGGTGTTGGTGCCACCAACGGGGCCGTTCGGGGGTTGTTTTGAGTTTTCACCCTCTAACGCCATGTTTTTAAGACTAAGTCTATAAATATGCAAATTACCATCGTATTCTCAAATCGGGAGTCCTGCGGCTGCGAGGTCTGTTCCTACGAGTTTAATTGGTCCTGTGGGAGGTGTTGGTGACACCCACGGGGCTGTTCAGGGGCTGTTTTGAGTTTTCACCCTCTAACGCCATGTTTTTGAGCCTAAGTCTAGAAATATGAAAATAATTGTCATATTCTCAAGCCGGGAGACCAGCGGCTGCGGGGACAGTTCCTCCGAGTTACATTTGTCCCGTGGGAGGTGTTGGTCCCACCCACGGGGCCGTTCGGGGGTTATTTCGACTTTTCACCCTCTAACGCCATGTTTTTATGTCTAAGTGTAGAAATATGCAAATTACCATCGTATTCTAAAACTGGGAGTCCCGCGGTTGCGGGGTCAGTTCCTAGGAGTTACATTGGTTCCATGAGAGGTGTTGGTACCACCCACGGGGCCATTCGGGGATTGTTTCAAGTTTTCAGCATCTAACGGCATGTTTTTAATCCTATGTCTATAAATAAGCAAATTACCATCGTATTCTCAAACCGGGAGTCCTGCGGGTGCTGGGTCGGTTTCTACGAGTTATATAGGTCCCGTGGGACGTATTGGTGACACCCACGGGGCCGTTGGGGGGATGTTTCGAGTTTTCACCCTCTAACGCCATGTTTTTAAGCCTAAGTCTAGAAATATTATAATAATTGTCATATTCTTAAACCGGGAGACCCGCGGCTGCGGGGACAGTTCCTACGAGTTACATTGGTCCCGTGGGAGGTGTTGGGGCCACCCATGGGGCCGTTCGGGTCCTGTTTCAAGTTTTCACCCTCTAATGCCATGTTTTTATGCCTAAGTCTAGAAATATGCAAATTACCATCGTATTCTCAAATCGGGAGTCCTGCGGCTGCGGGGTCCGTTCCTACGAGTTACATTGGTTCCGTGGGAGGTGTTGGTGCCACCCACGGGGCCGTTCGGGGGCTGTTTCGAGTTTTCACCCTCTAACGCCATGTTTTTAAGCCTAAGTCTAGAAATGTGCAAATTATCATCGTATTCTCAAATCGGGAGTCCCGTTGCTGCGGGGTAAGTTCCTACGAGTTACATTGGTCCCTTGGGAGGTGTTGGTGCCAGCCACGGGGCCATTCGGGTGTTATTTCGAGTTTTCACCCTCTAACGCCATGTTTTTAAGTCTAAGTGTAGAAATATACAAATTACCATCGTATTCTCAAACCGGGAGTCCGGCGGCTGCGGGGTTAGTTCCTATCAGTTACATTGGTCCCGTGGGAGGTGTTGGTGCCACGCACGGGGACGTTCGGGGGCTATTTCGAGTTTTGACCCTCTAACGCCATGTTTTTAAGCCTAAGTCTAGAAATATGAAAATTATCATCGTATTCACAAACCGGGAGTCCCGTGGCTGCAAGGTCATTTACTACGAGTTACATTCGGCCTGTGGGGGTTGTGGGTGCCACCCACGGCGCCGTTCGGGGGTTGTTTCGAGTTATCACCCTCTAACGCCATGTTTTTAAGGCTAAGTCTAAAAATATACAAATTACAGTCGTATTCTCAAAACCGAAAGTTCCGCGACTGCGGGGTCAGTTCCTACGAGTTACGTTGGTCCCGTGGGAGGTGTTGGTGCCACCCACGGGGCTGTTTCGAGTTTTCACCCTCTAACGCCATGTTTTTATGTCTAAGTATAGAAATATGCAAATTACCATCGTATTCTCAAACCGGGAGTCCCGCGGCTGCGGGGTCAGTTCCTAGGAGTTACATTGGTTCTGTGGGAGGTGTTGGTACCACCCACGGGGCCGTTCGGGGGCTGTTTCGAGTTTTCACCCTCTAATGCCATGTTTTTAAGCCTAAGTATAAAAATGTGCAAATTACCGTCGTATTCTCAAATCGGGAGTCCCACGGTTGCCGGTTCAGTTCCTACGAGTTACATTGGTCCCGTGGGAGGTGTTGGTGCCACCCACAGGGCCGTTCGGGGGGTTGTTTCGAGTTTTCACCCTCTAACGCCATCTTTTTAAGCCTAAGTCTAGAAATATGCAAATTACGGTCGTATTCTCAAACCGGGAGTCCGACGGCTGCGGGGTCAGTTCCTACCATTTGCATTGGTCCATTGGGAGGTGTTGGTGCCACCCATGGGGCCGTTCGGGGGTTGTTTTGAGTTTTGACCCTCTAACGCCATGTTTTTAAGTCTAAGTTTAGAATTATACAAATTACCTTCGTATTCTCAAACCGGGAGTCCGGCGGCTGCGGGGTCAGTTCCTATAAGTTACATAGGTCCCGTGGGAGGTGTTGGTGCCACCCACGGGGACGTTCGGGGGCTATTTCGAGTTTTCACCCTTTAACGCCATGTTTTTATGCCTAAGTCTAGAAATAAGCAAATTATCGTTGTATTCTCATACCGGGAGTCCCGCAGCTGCGGGGTCAGTTCCTACAAGTTACATTGGTCCCGTGGGGGGTGTGGGTGCCACCCACGAGGCCGTTCGGGGGTTGTTTCGAGTTGTCACCCTCTAACGCCATGTTTTTAAGCCTAAGTCTAAAAATATGCAAATTACCGTCGTATTCTCAAACTGAAAGTTCCGTGGCTGCGGGGTCAGTTCCTACGAGTTACATTGGTCCCGTGGGAGGTGTTGGTGCCACCTACGGGGACGTTCGTAGGCTGTTTCGAGTTTTCACCCTCTAACGCCATGTTTTTAATCCTAAGTCTATAAATAAACAAATTACCATCGTATTCTCAAACTGGGAGTCCTGTGGCTGCTGGGTCGGTTTCTACGAGTTGCATTGGTCCCGTGGGAGGTGTTGGTGACACCCACGGGGCCGTTCAGGGGCTGTTTCGAGTTTTCACCCTCTAACGCCATGTTTTTAAGCCTAAGTCTAGAAATATTCAAATTACAATTGTATTCTCTAACCGGAAGCCCCGCGGCTGCGGGGTCAGTTCCTACGAGTTATATTGGTCCCGTGGGAGGTGTTGGTGCCACCAACGGGGCCGTTCGGGGGTTGTTTTGAGTTTTCACCCTCTAACGCCATGTTTTTAAGACTAAGTCTATAAATATGCAAATTACCATCGTATTCTCAAACCGGGAGTCCTGCGGCTGCGAGGTCTGTTCCTACGAGTTTAATTGGTCCTGTGGGAGGTGTTGGTGACACCCACGGGGCTATTCAGGGGCTGTTTTGAGTTTTCACCCTCTAACGCCATGTTTTTGAGCCTAAGTCTAGAAATATGAAAATAATTGTCATATTCTCAAGCCGGGAGACCAGCGGCTGCGGGGACAGTTCCTCCGAGTTACATTGGTCCCGTGGGAGGTGTTGGTGCCACCCACGGGGCCGTTCGGGGGTTATTTCGACTTTTCACCCTCTAACGCCATGTTTTTATGTCTAAGTGTAGAAATATGCAAATTACCATCGTATTCTAAAACTGGGAGTCCCGCGGTTGCGGGGTCAGTTCCTAGGAGTTACATTGGTTCCATGAGAGGTGTTGGTACCACCCACGGGGCCATTCGGGGATTATTTCAAGTTTTCAGCATCTAACGGCATGTTTTTAATCCTATGTCTATAAATAAGCAAATTACCATCGTATTCTCAAACCGGGAGTCCTGCGGGTGCTGGGTCGGTTTCTACGAGTTATATAGGTCCCGTGGGACGTATTGGTGACACCCACGGGGCCGTTGGGGGGATGTTTCGAGTTTTCACCCTCTAACGCCATGTTTTTAAGCCTAAGTCTAGAAATATTATAATAATTGTCATATTCTTAAACCGGTAGACCCGCGGCTGCGGGGACAGTTCCTACGAGTTACATTGGTCCCGTGGGAGGTGTTGGGGCCAGCCATGGGGCCGTTCGGGTCCTGTTTCAAGTTTTCACCCTCTAATGCCATGTTTTTATGCCTAAGTCTAGAAATATACAAATTACCATCGTATTCTCAAACCGGGAGTCCTGCGGCTGCGGGGTCCGTTCCTACGAGTTACATTGGTTCTGTGGGAGGTGTTGGTGCCACCCACGGGGCCGTTCGGGGGCTGTTTCGAGTTTTCACCCTCTAACGCCATGTTTTTAAGCCTAAGTCTAGAAATGTGCAAATTATCATCGTATTCTCAAATCGGGAGTCCCGTTGCTGCGGGGTAAGTTCCTACGAGTTACATTGGTCCCTTGGGAGGTGTTGGTGCCAGCCACGGGGCCATTCGGGTGTTATTTCTAGTTTTCACCCTCTAAAGCCATGTTTTTAAGTCTAAGTGTAGAAATATACAAATTACCATCGTATTCTCAAACCGGGAGTCCGGCGGCTGCGGGGTTAGTTCCTATCAGTTACATTGGTCCCGTGGGAGGTGTTGGTGCCACGCACGGGGATGTTCGGGGGCTATTTCGAGTTTTGACCCTCTAACGCCATGTTTTTAAGCCTAAGTCTAGAAATATGAAAATTATCATCGTATTCACAAACCGGGAGTCCCGCGGCTGCAAGGTCATTTACTACGAGTTACATTCGTCCTGTGGGGGGTGTGGGTGCCACCCACGGCGCCGTTCGGGGGTTGTTTCGAGTTATCACCCTCTAACGCCATGTTTTTAAGCCTAAGTCTAAAAATATACAAATTACAGTCGTATTCTCAAAACCGAAAGTTCCGCGACTGCGGGGTCAGTTCCTACGAGTTACGTTGGTCCCGTGGGAGGTGTTGGTGCCACCCACGGGGCTGTTTCGAGTTTTCACCCTCTAACGCCATATTTTTATGTCTAAGTATAGAAATATGCAAATTACCATCGTATTCTCAAACCGGGAGTCCCGCGGCTGCGGGGTCAGTTCCTAGGAGTTACATTGGTTCCGTGGGAGGTGTTGGTACCACCCACGGGGCCGTTCGGGGGCTGTTTCGAGTTTTCACCCTCTAATGCCATGTTTTTAAGCCTAAGTATAAAAATGTGCAAATTACCGTCGTATTCTCAAATCGGGAGTCCCACGGTTGCCGGTTTAGTTCCTACGAGTTACATTGGTCCCGTGGGAGGTGTTGGTGCCACCCACAGGGCCGTTCGGGGGGTTGTTTCGAGTTTTCACCCTCTAACGCCATCTTTTTAAGCCTAAGTCTAGAAATATGCAAATTACGGTCGTATTCTCAAACCGGGAGTCCGACGGCTGCGGGGTCAGTTCCTACCATTTGCATTGGTCCATTGGGAGGTGTTGGTGCCACCCATGGTGCCGTTCGGGGGTTGTTTCGAGTTTTGACCCTCTAACGCCATGTTTTTAAGTCTAAGTTTAGAATTATACAAATTACCGTCGTATTCTCAAACCGGGAGTCCGGCGGCTGCGGGGTCAGTTCCTATAAGTTACATAGGTCCCGTGGGAGGTGTTGGTGCCACCCACGGGGACGTTCGGGGGCTATTTCGAGTTTTCACCCTTTAACGCCATGTTTTTATGCCTAAGTCTAGAAATAAGCAAATTATCATTGTATTCTCATACCGGGAGTCCCGCAGCTGCGGGGTCAGTTCCTACAAGTTACATTGGTCCCGTGGGGGGTGTGGATGCCACCCACGAGGCCGTTCGGGGGTTGTTTCGAGTTGTCACCCTCTAACGCCATGTTTTTAAGCCTAAGTCTAAAAATATGCAAATTGCCGTCGTATTCTCAAACTGAAAGTTCCGCGGCTGCGGGGTCAGTTCCTACGAGTTACATTGGTCCCGTGGGAGGTGTTGGTGCCACCTACGGAGACGTTCGTAGGCTGTTACGAGTTTTCACCCTCTAACGCCATGTTTTTAAGCTTAAGTCTAGAAATATGCAAAATACCATCGTATTCTCAACCCGGGAGTCCCGCGGCTGCGGGGTCAGTTCCTACTAGTTACATTGGTCCCGTGGGAGGTGTTGGTGCCACCCACGGGGACGTTCAGGGTCTGTTTCGAGTTTTCACCCTCTAACTCCATGTTTTTAAGCCTAAGTCTTGAAATATGCAAATTACCATCGTATTCTCTAACCGGAAGTCCCACGACTGCGGGGTCAGTTATTACGAGTTATATTGGTCCTGTGGGAGGTGTTGGTGCCACTTACGGGGCCGTTCAGGGGTTGTTTTGAGTTTTCACTCTCTAATGCCATGTTTTTAAGACTAAGTCTATAAATATGCAAATTACTATCGTATTCTCAAAACGGGAGTCGTACGGCTGCGGGGTCTGTTCCAACATGTTTAATTGGTCCCGTGGGAAGTGTTGGTGACACCCACGGGGCCATTCGGGGGCTGTTTTGAGTTTTCACCCTCTAACGCCATGTTTTTAAGCCTAAGTCTAGAAATATGAAAATAATTTTCATATTCTCAAACCGGGAGTCCCGCGGCTGCGGGGACAGTTCCTATGAGTTACATTGGTCTCGTGTGAGGTGTTGGTGCCACCCACGGGGCCGTTCGGGGACTGTTTCAAGTTTTCACCCTCTAACGTCATTTTTTTATGTCTAAGAGTAGAAATATGAAAAAGTTACCATTGTATATTCAAACCGGAAGTCCCGCAGCTGCGGGGTCAATTCCTAGGTGTTACATTGGTTCCGTGGGAGGTGTTGGTACCACCCACAGGGATATTCGGGGGTTGTTTCGAGTTTTCACCCTCTAACGCCATGTTTTTATGCCTAAGTCTATAAATATGCAAAATACCATCGTATTCTCAAATCGGGAGTCCCGCGGCTGCGGGGTCAGTTCCTAGGAGTTACATTTGTTCCGTGGGAGGTGTTGGTACCACCCACGGGGCCGTTCGGGGGCTGTTTCGAGTTTTCACCCTCTAATGCCATGTTTTTAAGCCTAAGTCTAGAAATGTGAAAATTACCGTCGTATTCTCAAATCGGGAGTCCCACGGTTGCCGGTTCAGTTCCTACGAGTCACATTGGTCCCGTGGGAGGTGTTGGTGCCACCCACAGGGCCGTTCGGGGGGGTTGTTTCGAGTTTTCACCCTCTAACGCCATCTTTTTAAGCCTAAGGCTAGAAATATGCAAATTACGGTCGTATTCTCAAACCGGGAGTCCGACGGCTGCGGGGTCAGTTCCTACCAGTTGCATTGGTCCATTGGGAGGTGTTGGTGCCACCCATGGGGCCGTTCGGGGGTTGTTTCGAGTTTTGACCCTCTAATGCCATGTTTTTAAGTCTAAGTTTAGAATTATACAAATTACCGTCGTATTCTCAAACCGGGAGTCCGGCGACTGCGGGGTCAGTTCCTATCAGTTACATAGGTCCCGTGGGAGGTGTTGGTGCCACCCACGGGGACGTTTGGGGGATATTTCGAGTTTTCACCCTTTAACGCCATGTTTTTATGCCTAAGTCTAGAAATAAGCAAATTATCGTTGTATTCTCATACCGGGAGTCCCGCAGCTGCGGGGTCAGTTCCTACAAGTTACATTGGTCCCGTGGGGGGTGTGGGTGCCACCCACGAGGCCGTTCGGGGGTTGTTTCGAGTTGTCACCCTCTAACGCCATGTTTTTAAGCCTAAGTCTAAAAATGTGCAAATTACCGTCGTATTCTCAAACAGAAAGTTCCGCGGCTGCGGGGTCAGTTCCTACGAGTTACATTGGTCCCGTGGGAGGTGTTGGTGCCACCCACGGGGACGTTCGTAGGTTGTTACGAATTTTCACCCTCTAACGCCATGTTTTTAAGCCTAAGTCTAGAAATATGCAAAATACCATCGTATTATCAACCCGGGAGTCCCGCGGCTGCGGGGTCAGTTCCTACTAGTTACGTTGGTCCCGTGGGAGGTGTTGGTGCCACCCACGGGGATTTTCAGGGTCTGTTTCGAGTTTTCACCCTCTAACTCCATGTTTTTAAGCTTAAGTCTTGAAATATGCAAATTACCATCGTATTCTCTAACCGGAAGTCCCACGACTGCGGGGTCAGTTATTACGAGTTATATTGGTCCTGTGGGAGGTGTTGGTGCCACTTACGGGGCTGTTCAGGGGTTGTTTTGAGTTTTCAGTCTCTAATGCCATGTTTTTAAGACTAAGTCTATAAATATGAAAATTACTATCGTATTCTCAAAACTGGAGTCCTGCGGCTGCGGGGTCTGTTCCAACATGTTTAATTGGTCCAGTGGGAAGTGTTGGTGACACCCACGGGGCCATTCGGGGGCTGTTTTGAGTTTTCACCCTCTAACGCCATGTTTTTAAGCCTAAGTCTAGAAATATAAAAATAATTGTCATATTCTCAAACCGGGAGTCCCGCGGCTGCGGGGACAGTTCCTATGAGTTACATTGGTCTCGTGTGAGGTGTTGGTGCCACCCACGGGGCCGTTCGGGGACAGTTTCAAGTTTTCACCCTCTAACGCCATTTTTTATGTCTAAGAGTAGAAATATGAAAAAATTACCATCGTATACTCAAACCGGAAGTCCCGCAGTTGCGGGGTCAGTTCCTAGGTGTTACATTGGTTCCGTGGGAGGTGTTGGTACCACCCACAGGGAGATTCGGGGGTTGTTTCGAGTTTTCACCCTCTAACACAATGTTTTTACGCCTAAGTCTATAAATATGCAAATTACCATCGTATTCTCAAATCGGGAGTCCCGCGGCTGCGGGGTCAGTTCCTAGGAGTTACATTGGTTCCGTGGGAGGTGTTGGTCCCACCCACGGGCCCGTTCGGGGGTAGTTTCAAGTTTTCGCCCTGTAACGCCATGTTTTTAATCCTAAGTCTAGAAATATAAAAATTACCATTGTATTCTCAAACTGGGAGTCCCGCGGCTACGGGGTCATTTCCTACGAGTTACAATGGTCCCGTGGGAGGTGTTGGTGCCACCCACGGTCCCGTTCGGGGGGTTGTTTCTAGTTCTCACCCTCTAACGCCATCTTTTTAAGCCTAAGTCTAGAAATATGAAAATTACCGTCGTATTCTCAAACTGGGAGTCCCACGGCGGCGAGGACAGTTCCTACGAGTTACATTGGTCCATTGGGAGGTGTTGGTCCCACCCACGGGGCCGTTAGAGGGCTATTTCGAGTTTTAACCCTCTAACGCCATGTTTTAAGATTAAGTCTAAAAATTTGCAAATTACCGTCCTATTCTCAAACCGGGAGTCCGACGGCTACGGGGTCAGTTCCTATCAGTTACATAGGTCCCGTGGGAGGTGTTGGTGCCACCCACGGTGACTTTCGGAGGCTGTTTCGAGTCTTCACCCTCTAAAACCATGTTTTTATGCCTACGTCTAGAAATATGCAAATTACCATCGTATTCTCATATCGGGAGTCCCACGGCTACGGAGTCAGTTCCTACGAGTTGCATTGGTCCCGTGGGAGGTGTTGGTGCCACCCACGGGGACGTTCGGGGCCGGTTTCGAGTTTTCACCCTCTAACGCCATGTTTTTAAGCCTACGTAAATAAATATGCAAATTATCATCGTATTCTCAAACCGGGAGTCCCGAGGCTGCGGGGTAAGTTCCTACGAGTTACATTGGTCCCTTGGGAGGTGTTGGTGCCAGCCACGGGGTCATTCGGGTGTTATTTTGAGTTTTCACCCTTTAACGCCATGTTTTTAAGTCTAAGTCTAGAAATATACAAATTACCGTCGTATTCTCAAACCGGGAGTCCGGCGGCTGCGGGGTCAGTTCCTATCAGTTACATTGGTCCCGTGGGAGGTGTTGGTGCCACCCACGGGGACGTTCGGGGGCTATTTCGAGTTTTGAACCTCTAACGCCTTGTTTTTAAGCCTAAGTCTAGAAATATGCAAATTATCATCGTATTCACAAACCGGGAGTCCCGTGGCTGCGAGGTTAGTTCCTACGAGTTACATTCGTCCCGTGGGGGGTGTGGGTGCCACCCACGGGGCCGTTCGGGGGCTGTTTCGAGTTTTCACCCTCTAACTCCATGTTTTTAAGCCTAAGTCTTGAAATATGCAAATTACCATCGTATTCTCTAACCGGAAGTCCCACGACTGCGGGGTCAGTTATTACGAGTTATATTGGTCCTGTGGGAGGTGTTGGTGCCACTTACGGGGCCGTTCAGGGGTTGTTCTGAGTTTTCACTCTCTAATGCCATGTTTTTAAGACTAAGTCTATAAATATGCAAATTACTATCGTATTCTCAAAACGGGAGTCCTGCGGCTGCGGGGTCTGTTCCAATAAGTTTAATTGGTCCCGTGGGAAGTGTTGGTGACACCCACGGGGCCATTCGGGGGCTGTCTTGAGTTTTCACCCTCTAACGCCATGTTTTTAAGCCTAAGTCTAGAAATATGAAAATAAATGTCATATTCTCAAACCGGGAGTCCCGCGGCTGCGGGGGCAGTTCCTATGAGTTACATTGGTCTCGTGTGAGGTGTTGGTGCCACCCACGGGGTCGTTCGGGGACTGTTTCAAGTTTTCACCCTCTAACGCCATTTTTTTATGTCTAAGAGTAGAAATATGAAAAAATTACCATCGTATACTCAAACCGGAAGTCCCGCAGCTACGGGGTCAGTTCCTAGGAGTTACATTGGTTCCGTGGGAGGTGTTGGTACCACCCACAGGGAGATTCGGGGGTTGTTTCGAGTTTTCACCCTCTAACGCAATGTTTTTACGCCTAAGTCTATAAATATGCAAATTACCATCGTATTCTCAAATCGGGAGTCCCGCGGCTGCGGGGTCAGTTCCTAGGAGTTACATTGGTTCCGTGGGAGGTGTTGGTCCCACCCACGGGCCCGTTCGGGGGTGGTTTCAAGTTTTCGCCCTGTAACGCCATGTTTTTAATCCTAAGTCTAGAAATATGAAAATTACCATTGTATTCTCAAACTGGGAGTCCCGCGGCTGCGGGGTCATTTCCTACGAGTTACAATGGTCCCGTGGGAGGTGTTGGTGCCACCCATGGTCCCGTTCGGGGGGTTGTTTCTAGTTCTCACCCTGTAACGCCATATTTTTAAGCCTAAGTCTAGAAATATGAAAATTACCGTCATATTCTCAAACTGGGAGTCGCACGGCGGCGAGGACAGTTCCTACGAGTTACATTGGTCCATTGGGAGGTGTTGGTCCCACCCACGGGGCCGTTAGAGGGCTATTTCGAGTTTTAACCCTCTAACGCCATGTTTTAAGATTAAGTCTAAAAATTTGCAAATTACCGTCCTATTCTCAAACCGGGAGTCCGACGGCTACGGGGTCAGTTCCTATCAGTTACATAGGTCCCGTGGGAGGTGTTGGTGCCACCCACGGTGACTTTCGGGGGCTGTTTCGAGTCTTCACCCTCTAAAACCATGTTTTTATGCCTACGTCTAGAAATATGCAAATTACCATCGTATTCTCATATCGGGAGTCCCACGGCTACGGAGTCAGTTCCTACGAGTTGCATTGGTCCCGTGGGAGGTGTTGGTGCCACCCACGGGGACGTTCGGGGCCGGTTTCGAGTTTTCACCCTCTAACGCCATGTTTTTAAGCCTACGTAAATAAATATGCAAATTATCATCGTATTCTCAAACCGGGAGTCCCGAGGCTGCGGGGTAAGTTCCTACGAGTTACATTGGTCCCTTGGGAGGTGTTGGTGCCAGCCACGGGGTCATTCGGGTGTTATTTTGAGTTTTCACCCTTTAACGCCATGTTTTTAAGTCTAAGTCTAGAAATATACAAATTACCGTCGTATTCTCAAACCGGGAGTCCGGCGGCTGCGGGGTCAGTTCCTATCAGTTACATTGGTCCCGTGGGAGGTGTTGGTGCCACCCACGGGGACGTTCGGGGGCTATTTCGAGTTTTGAACCTCTAACGCCTTGTTTTTAAGCCTAAGTCTAGAAATATGCAAATTATCATCGTATTCACAAACCGGGAGTCCCGTGGCTGCGAGGTTAGTTCCTACGAGTTACATTCGTCCCGTGGGGGGTGTGGGTGCCACCCACGGGGCCGTTCGGGGGCTGTTTCGAGTTTTCACCCTCTAACTCCATGTTTTTAAGCCTAAGTCTTGAAATATGCAAATTACCATCGTATTCTCTAACCGGAAGTCCCACGACTGCGGGGTCAGTTATTACGAGTTATATTGGTCCTGTGGGAGGTGTTGGTGCCACTTACGGGGCCGTTCAAGGGTTGTTCTGAGTTTTCACTCTCTAATGCCATGTTTTTAAGACTAAGTCTATAAATATGCAAATTACTATCGTATTCTCAAAACGGGAGTCCTGCGGCTGCGGGGTCTGTTCCAACAAGTTTAATTGGTCCCGTGGGAAGTGTTGGTGACACCCACGGGGCCATTCAGGGGCTGTTTTGAGTTTTCACCCTCTAACGCCATGTTTTTAAGCCTAAGTCTAGAAATATGAAAATTAATGTCATATTCTCAAACCGGGAGTCCCGCGGCTGCGGGGGCAGTTCCTATGAGTTACATTGGTCTCGTGTGAGGTGTTGGTGCCACCCACGGGGCCGTTCGGGGACTGTTTCAAGTTTTCACCCTCTAACGCCATTTTTTTATGTCTAAGAGTAGAAATATGAAAAAATTACCATCGTATACTCAAACCGGAAGTCCCGCAGCTGCGGGGTCAGTTCCTAGGAGTTACATTGGTTCCGTGGGAGGTGTTGGTACCACCCACAGGGAGATTCGGGGGTTGTTTCGAGTTTTCACCCTCTAACGCAATGTTTTTACGCCTAAGTCTATAAATATGCAAATTACCATCGTATTCTCAAATCGGGAGTCCCGCGGCTGCGGGGTCAGTTCCTAGGAGTTACATTGGTTCCGTGGGAGGTGTTGGTCCCACCCACGGGCCCGTTCGGGGGTGGTTTCAAGTTTTCGCCCTGTAACGCCATGTTTTTAATCCTAAGTCTAGAAATATGAAAATTACCATTGTATTCTCAAACTGGGAGTCCCGCGGCTGCGGGGTCATTTCCTACGAGTTACAATGGTCCCGTGGGAGGTGTTGGTGCCACCCACGGTCCCGTTCGGGGGGTTGTTTCTAGTTCTCACCCTGTAACACCATATTTTTAAGCCTAAGTCTAGAAATATGAAAATTACCGTCATATTCTCAAACTGGGAGTCGCACGGCGGCGAGGACAGTTCCTACGAGTTACATTGGTCCATTGGGAGGTGTTGGTCCCACCCACGGGGCCGTTAGAGGGCTATTTCGAGTTTTAACCCTCTAACGCCATGTTTTAAGATTAAGTCTAAAAATTTGCAAATTACCGTCCTATTCTCAAACCGGGAGTCCGGCTGCTACGGGGTCAGTTCCTATCAGTTACATAGGTCCCATGGGAGGTGTTGGTGCCACCCACGGTGACTTTCGGGGGCTATTTCGAGTCTTCACCCTCTAAAACCATGTTTTTATGCCTACGTCTAGAAATAAGCAAATTACCATCGTATTCTCATATCGGGAGTCCCACGGCTACGGAGTCAGTTCCTACGAGTTGCATTGGTCCTGTGGGAGGTGTTGGTGCCACCCACGGGGACGTTTGGGGCCGGTTTCGAGTTTTCACCCTCTAACGCCATGTTTTTAAGCCTACGTAAAGAAATATGCAAATTATCATCGTATTCTCAAACCGGGAGTCCCGAGGCTGCGGGGTAAGTTCCTACGAGTTACATTGGTCCCTTGGGAGGTGCTGGTGCCAGCCACGGGGTCATTCGGGTGTTATTTCGAGTTTTCACCCTCTAACGCCATGTTTTTAAGTCTAAGTCTAGAAATATACAAATTACCATCGTATTCTCAAACCGGGAGTCCGGCGGCTGCGGGGTCAGTTCCTATCAGTTACATTGGTCCCGTGGGAGGTGTTGGTGCCACCCACGGGGACGTTCGGGGGCTATTTCGAGTTTTGAACCTCTAACGCCTTGTTTTTAAGCCTAAGTCTAGAAATATGCAAATTATCATCGTATTCACAAACCGGGAGTCCCGTGGCTGCGAGGTCAGTTCCTACGAGTTACATTCGTCCCGTGGGGGGTGTGGGTGCCACCCACGGGGCCGTTCGGGGGTTGTTTCGAGTTGTCACCCTCTAACGCCATGTTTTTAAGCCTAAGTCTAAAAATATACAAATTACAGTCGTATTCTCAAACTGGAACTTCCGCGAGTGCGGGGTCAGTTCCTACGAGTTACATTGGTCCCGTGGGAGGTGTTGGTGCCACCCACGGGGCCGTTCGGGGGTTGTTTCGAGTTTTCACCCTCTAACGCCATGTTTTTATGTCTAAGTGTAGAAATATGCAAATTACCATCGTATTCTCAAACCGGGAGTCCCGCGGCTGCGGGGTCAGTTCCTAGGAGTTACATTGGTTTCGTGGGAGGTGTTGGTTCCACCCACGAGGCCGTTCGGGGGTTGTTTCGAGTTTTCAGCATCTAACACCATGTTTTTAATCCTAAGTCTATAAATATGAAAATTACCGTCGTATTCTCGAACCGGAGTCCTTTGGCTGCTGGGTCAGTTCCTACAAGTTACATTGGTCCCGTGGGAGGTGTTGGTGCCACCTATGGGGACGTTCGGGGCCTATTTCGAGTTTTCACCCTCTAATGCCATGTTTTTAAGCCTAAGTCTAGAAATATGCAAATTACGGTGGTATTCTCAAACCGGGAGTCCGGCGGCTGTGGGGTCAGTTCCTACTATTTACATTGGTCCCATGGGACCATGGGAGGTGTTGGTGCCACCCACGGGGATGTTCGGGGGCTATTTCGAGTTTTCACCCTCTAAAGCCTTATTTTTAAGCCTAAGTCTAGAAATATGCAAATTATGGTCATATTCTGAAATCGGGAGTCCCGCGGCTGCGGGGTCAGTTCCTACGAGTTACATTGGTTCCCTGGGAGGTGTTGGTGCCACCCATAGGGCCGTTCGAGGGTTGTTTCGAGTTGTCACCTTCTAACGCCATGTTTTTAAGCCTAAGTCTAGAAATATGCAAATTACCATCGTATTCTCAAATCGGGAGTCCCGCGGCTGCGGGGTCAGTTACTACCAGTTACATTGGTCCCATAGGAGGTGTTGGTGCCACCCACGGGGCCGTTCGGGGTACGTTTTGAGTTTTCACCCTCTAACGCCATGCTTTTACGCCTAAGTGTAAAAATATGCAAATTACCGTCCTATTCTCAAACCGGGAGTCCCGCGACTGCTGGGTCAAATCCTACGAGTTACATTGGTCCCGTGGGAGGTGTTGGTGCCACCCACGGGGCCGTTCGGGGGCTGTTTCGAGTTTTCACCCTCTAACGCCATGTTTTTATGCCTAAGTCTAGAAATATGCAAATTATTTTCGTATTCTCAAACCGGGAGTCCCGCGGCTGCGTGGTCAGTTCCTACGAGTTACATTGGTCCCGTGGGAGGTGTTGGTGCCACCCAGGGGCCGTTCGGGGATTGTTTCGAGTTGTCACCCTCTAACGCCATGTTTTTAAGCCTAAGTCTAGAAATATGCAAATTACCATCGTATTCTCAATCCGGAAGTCCCGCGGCTGTGGGGTCAGTTCCTACGAGTCATATTGGTCCCGTGGGAGGTGTTGGTGCCACCTATGGGGCCGTTCGGGGGTTGTTTTGAGTTGTCACTCTCTAACACCATATTTTTAAGACTAAGTCTAGAAATATGCCAATTACCATCGTTTTCTCAAACCGGGAGTCCCGCGGCTGCGGGGTCTGTCCCTACGAGTTTAACTGGTCCCGTGGGAGGTGTTGGTGCCATCCACGGGGCCGTTCGGGGGTTGTTTCGAATTTTCCCCCTCTAACGCCATGTTTTTAAGCCTAAGTGTAGAAATATACAAATTACCCTCGTATTCTCAAATCGGGAGTCCCGCGGCTGTGGGTTCAGTTCCTAGGAGTTACATTGGTTTCGTGGGAGGTGTTAGTCCCACCCATGGGGCCGTTCGGGGGTTGTTTCAAGTTTTCGCCCTGTAACGCCATGTTTTTAAGCCTAAGTCTAGAAATACGAAAATTACCATTGTATTCTCAAACCAGGAGTCCCGCGGCTCCGGGGTCATTTCCTATGAGTTACATTGGTCCCGTGGGAGGTGTTGGTGCCACCCACGGTGCCGTTCGGAGGTTGTTTCGAGTTCTCACCCTCAAACGCCATGTTTTTAAGCCTAACTCTAGAAATATGAAAATTATCATCATATTCTCAAACAGGGAGTCCCGCGGCTGCGAGGACAGTTTATACGAGTTACATTGGTCCCGTGGGAGGCGTTGGTCCCACCCACGGGGCCTTTAGAGGGATATTTCGAGTTTTAACCCTCTAACGCCATGATTTTAAACCTAAGTCTAAAAATATGCAAATTACCGTCCTATTCTCAAACCGAGAGTCCCGCGACTGCTGGGTCAGTTCCTACGAGTTACATTGGTCCCGTGGGAGGTGTTGGTGCCACCTATGGGGCCGTTCGGGGGTTGTTTCGAGTTTTCACTCTCTCACGCCATGTTTTTTATACTAAGTGTAGAAAAATGCAAATTACCATCGTATTCTCAAACCGGGAGTCCTGCGGTTGCGGGGTCTGTTCCTACGAGTTTAATTGGTCCCGTGGGAGGTGTTGGTGCCACCCATTGGGCCGTTGAGGCCTGTTTCGAGTTTTCACCCTCATACGCCATGTTTTTAAACCTAAGTCTAGAAATATGAAAATAACTATCATAATCTCAAATTGGGAGTCCCGCAGCTGCAGGGGCAGTTCCTACGAGTTACATTGGTCCCGTGGGAGGTGTTGGTGCCACCCACGGGGCCGTTCAGGGGTTGTTTCTAGTTTTCACCCTCTAACGCCATGTTTTTATGCCTAAGTCTAGAAATATGCAAATTACCGTCGTATTCTCAAAACGGGAGTCCCGCGGCTGCGGGGTCAGTTCCTACGAGTTACATTGGTTCCGTGGGAGGTGTTGGTTCCATCCACGGGGCCGTTCGGATGTTATTTTGAGTTTTCACCCTCTAACGCATGTTTTTAAGTCTAAGTCTAGAAATATACAAATTACCGTCGTATTCTCAAACTGGGAGTCCGGCGGCTGCGGGGTCAGTTCCTATCAGTTACATTGGACCCGTTGGGGGTGTTGGTACCACCCACGGGGATGTTCGGGGGCTATTTCGAGTTTTGACCCTCTAACGCCATGTTTTTAAGCCTAAGTCTAGTAATATGCAAATTAGCGTCGTATTCAGAAACCGAGAGTCCCTCGGCTGCGGGGTCAGTTCCTACGAGTTATAGTCGTCCCGTGGGGGGTGTGGGTGCCTCCCACGGGGCCGTTCGGGGGTTGTTTCGAGTTTTCACCCTCTAACGCCATGTTTTTAAGCCTAAGTCTAAAAATATACAAATTACAGTTGTATTCTCAAATCGGAAGTTCCGCGACTGCGGGGTCAGTTCCTACGAGTTACATTGGTCCATTGGGAGGTGTTGGTCCCACCCACGGGGCCGTTAGAGGGCTATTTCGAGTTTTAACCCTCTAACGCCATGTTTTAAGATTAAGTCTAAAAATTTGCAAATTACCGTCCTATTATCAAACCGGGAGTCCGGCGGCTACGGGGTCAGTTCCTATCAGTTACATAGGTCCCATGGGAGGTGTTGGTGCCACCCACGGTGACTTTCGGGGGCTGTTTCGAGTCTTCACCCTCTAAAACCATGTTTTTATGCCTACGTCTAGAAATAAGCAAATTACCATCGTATTCTCATATCGGGAGTCCCACGGCTACGGAGTCAGTTCCTACGAGTTGCATTGGTCCCGTGGGAGGTGTTGGTGCCACCCACGGGGACGTTCGGGGCCGGTTTCGAGTTTTCACCCTCTAACGCCATGTTTTTAAGCCTACATAAAGAAATATGCAAATTATCATCGTATTCTCAAATCGGGAGTCCCGAGGCTGCGGGGTAAGTTCCTACGAGTTACATTGGTCCCTTGGGAGGTGTTGGTGCCAGCCACGGGGTCATTCGGGTGTTATTTCGAGTTTTCACCCTCTAACGCCATGTTTTTAAGTCTAAGTCTAGAAATATACAAATTACCATCGTATTCTCAAACCGGGAGTCCGGCGGCTGCGGGGTCAGTTCCTATCAGTTACGTTGGTCCCGTGGGAGGTGTTGGTGCCACCCACGGGGACGTTCGGGGGCTATTTCGAGTTTTGAACCTCTAACGCCTTGTTTTTAAGCCTAAGTCTAGAAATATGCAAATTATCATCGTATTCACAAACCGGGAGTCCCGTGGCTGCGAGGTCAGTTCCTACGAGTTACATTCGTCCCGTGGGGGGTGTGGGTGCCACCCACGGGGCCGTTCGGGGGTTGTTTCGAGTTGTCACCCTCTAACGCCATGTTTTTAAGCCTAAGTCTAAAAATATACAAATTACAGTCATATTCTCAAACTGGAACTTCCGCGACTGCGGGGTCAGTTCCTACGAGTTACATTGGTCCCGTGGGAGGTGTTGGTGCCACCCACGGGGCCGTTCGGGGGCTGTTTCGAGTTTTCACCCTCTAACGCCATGTTTTTATGTCTAAGTGTAGAAATATGCAAATTACCATCGTATTCTCAAACCGGGAGTCCCGCGGCTGCGGGGTCAGTTCCTAGGAGTTACATTGGTTTCGTGGGAGGTGTTGGTTCCACCCACGAGGCCGTTCGGGGGTTGTTTCGAGTTTTCAGCATCTAACACCATGTTTTTAATCGTAAGTCTATAAATATGAAAATTACCGTCGTATTCTCGAACCGGAGTCCTTTGGCTGCTGGGTCAGTTCCTACAAGTTACATTGGTCCCGTGGGAGGTGTTGGTGCCACCTATGGGGACGTTCGGGGCCTATTTCGAGTTTTCACCCTCTAATGCCATGTTTTTAAGCCTAAGTCTAGAAATATGCAAATTACGGTGGTATTCTCAAACCGGGAGTCCGGCGGCTGCGGGGTCAGTTCCTACTATTTACATTGGTCCTATGGGACCATGGGAGGTGTTGGTGCCACCCACGGGGATGTTCAGGAGCTATTTCGAGTTTTCACCCTCTAAAGCCTTATTTTTAAGCCTAAGTCTACAAATATGCAAATTATGGTCATATTCTGAAATCGGGAGTCCCGCGGCTGCGGGGTCAGTTCCTACGAGTTACATTGGTTCCCTGGGAGGTGTTGGTGCCACCCATAGGGCCGTTCGAGGGTTGTTTCGAGTTGTCACCTTCTAACGCCATGTTTTTAAGCCTAAGTCTAGAAATATGCAAATTACAATCGTATTCTCAAATCGGGAGTCCCGCGGCTGCGGGGTCAGTTACTACCAGTTACATTGGTCCCATAGGAGGTGTTGGTGCCACCCACGGGGCCGTTCGGGGTACGTTTTGAGTTTTCACCCTCTAACGCCATGCTTTTACGCCTAGGTGTAAAAATATGCAAATTACCGTCCTATTCTCAAACCGGGAGTCCCGCGACAGCTGGGTCAATTCCTACGAGTTACATTGGTCCCGTGGGAGGTGTTGGTGCCACCCACGGGGCCGTTCGGGGGCTGTTTCGAGTTTTTACCCTCTAACGCCATGTTTTTATGCCTAAGTCTAGAAATATGCAAATTATTTTCGTATTCTCAAACCGGGAGTCCCGCGGCTGCGTGGTCAGTTCCTACGAGTTACATTGGTCCCGTGAGAGGTGTTGGTGCCACCCAGGGGCCGTTCGGGGATTGTTTCGAGTTATCACCCTCTAACGCCATGTTTTTAAGCCTAAGTCTAGAAATATGCAAATTACCATCGTATTCTCAATCCGGAAGTCCCGCGGCTGTGGGGTCAGTTCCTACGAGTCATATTGGTCCCGTGGGAGGTGTTGGTGCCACTTACGGGGCCGTTCGGGGGTTGTTTTGAGTTGTCACTCTCTAACACCATATTTTTAAGACTAAGTCTAGAAATATGCCAATTACCATCGTTTTCTCAAACCGGGAGTCCCGCGGCTGCGGGGTCTGTCCCTACGAGTTTAACTTGTCCCGTGGGAGGTGTTGGTGCCATCCACGGGGCCGTTCGGGGGTTGTTTCGAATTTTCCCCCTCTAACGCCATGTTTTTAAGCCTAAGTGTAGAAATATGAAAATAACTGTCATAATCTCAAATCGGGAGTCCCGCGGCTGGGAGGACAGTTCCTACGAGTTACATTGGTCCCATGGGAGGTGTTGGTGCCACCCATGGGGCCGTTCGGGGGATGTTTCGAGTTTTCACCCTCTAACTCTATGTTTTTATGCCTAAGTGTAGAAATATGCAAATTACCATCGTATTCTCAAATCGGGAGTCCCGCGGCTGCGGGTTCAGTTCCTAGGAGTTACATTGGTTTCGTGGGAGGTGTTAGTCCCACCCATGGGGCCGTTCGGGGGTTGTTTCATGTTTTCGCCCTGTAACGCCATGTTTTTAAGCCTAAGTCTAGAAATACGAAAATTACCATTGTATTCTCAAACCAGGAGTCCCGCGGCTCCGGGGTCATTTCCTACGAGTTACATTGGTCCCGTGGGAGGTGTTGGTTGCACCCACGGTGCCGTTCGGAGGTTGTTTCGAGTTCTCACCCTCTAACGCCATGTTTTTAAGCCTAACTCTAGAAATATGAAAATTATCATCATATTCTCAAACAGGGAGTCCCGCGGCTGCGAGGACAGTTTATACGAGTTACATTGGTCCCGTGGGAGGCGTTGGTCCCACCCACGGGGCCTTTAGAGGGATATTTCGAGTTTTAACCCTCTAACGCCATGATTTTAAGCCTAAGTCTAAAAATATGCAAATTACCGTCCTATTCTCAAATCGAGAGTCCCGCGACTGCTGGGTCAGTTCCTACGAGTTACATTGGTCCCGTGGGAGGTGTTGGTGCCACCTATGGGGCCGTTCGGGGGTTGTTTCGAGTTTTCACTCTCTCACGCCATGTTTTTTATACTAAGTGTAGAAAAATGCAAATTACCATCGTATTCTCAAACCGGGAGTCCTGCGGTTGCGGGGTCTGTTCCTACGAGTTTAATTGGTCCCGTGGGAGGTGTTGGTGCCACCCATTGGGCCGTTGAGGGCTGTTTTGAGTTTTCACCCTCATACGCCATGTTTTTAAACCTAAGTCTAGAAATATGAAAATAACTATCATAATCTCAAATTGGGAGTCCCGCAGCTGCAGGGGCAGTTCCTACGAGTTACATTGGTGCCGTGGGAGGTGTTGGTGCCACCCACGGGGCCGTTCAGGGGTTGTTTCAAGTTTTCACCCTCTAACGCCATGTTTTTATGCCTAAGTCTAGAAATATGCAAATTACCGTCGTATTCTCAAAACGGGAGTCCCGCGGCTGCGGGGTCAGTTCCTACGAGTTACATTGGTTCCGTGGGAGGTGTTAGTTCCATCCACGGGGCCGTTCGGATGTTATTTTGAGTTTTCACCCTCTAACGCATGTTTTTAAGTCTAAGTCTAGAAATATACAAATTACCGTCGTATTCTCAAACTGGGAGTCCGGCGGCTGCGGGGTCAGTTCCTATCAGTTACATTGGACCCGTTGGGGGTGTTGGTACCACCCACGGGGATGTTCGGGGGCTATTTCGAGTTTTGACCCTCTAACGCCATGTTTTTAAGCCTAAGTCTAGTAATATGCAAATTAGCGTCGTATTCAGAAACCGGGAGTCCCGCGGCTGCGGGGTCAGTTCCTACGAGTTATAGTCGTCCCGTGGGGGGTGTGGGTGCCTCCCACGGGGCCGTTCGGGGGTTGGTTCGAGTTTTCACCCTCTAACGCCATGTTTTTAAGCCTAAGTCTAAAAATATACAAATTACAGTTGTATTCTCAAATCGGAAGTTCCGCGACTGCGGGGTCAGTTCCTACGAGTTACATTTGTCCCGTGGGAGGTGTTGGTGCCACCCACGGGGCAGTTCGGGGCCGGTTTTGAGTTTTCACCCTCTAACGCCATGTTTTTATGTCTAAGTGTAGAAATATGCAAATTACCATCGTATTCTAAAACCGGGAGTCCCGCGGCTGCGGGGTCAGTTCCTTGGAGTTACATTGGTTCCGTGGGAGGTGTTGGTGCCACCCACAGGGCCGTTCGAGGCTTGTTTCGAGTTGTCACCTTCTAACGCCATGTTTTTAAGCCTAAGTCTTGTAATATGCAACTTACCATTATATTATCAAACCAGGAGTCCGGCGGATGCAGGGTCAGTTCCTACCAGTTATATTGGTCCCATAGGAGGTGTTGGTCCCACCCACGGGGCCGTTCGGAGGCTGTTTCGAGTTTTCACCCTCTAACGCCATGTTTTTATGCCTAAGTCTAGAAATATGCAAATTACCGTCGTATTCTCAAAACGGGAGACCCGCGGCTGCGGGGTCAGTTCCTACGAGTTACATTGGTTCCGTGGGAGGTGTTGGTGCCACCCACGGGGCCATTCGGGGGTTGTTTCGAGATTTCACCCTCTAATGCCATATTTTTAAGCCTAAGTCTTGAAATATGCAAATTACCGTCGTATTCTCAAACCGAGAGTCCCGCGGCTACGGGGTCAGTTCCTACGAGTTACATTGGTCCCGTGGGAGCTGTTGGTGCCACCCAGGGGCCGTTTGGGGGTTGTTTCGAGTTGTTACCCTCTAACACCATGTTTTTAAGCCTAAGTGTAGAAAAACGCAAATTACCATCATATTCTCAAACCGGGAGTCCCGCGGCTGCAGGGTCTGTTCCTACGAGTTTAATTGGTCCCGTGGGAGGTGTTGGTGCCACCCACGGGGCCATTGGGGGCTGTTTAGAGTTTTCACCCTCTGACGCCATGTTTTTAAGCCTAAGTCTAGAAATATGAAAATAACTATCATAATCTCAAATCGGGAGTCCTGCGGCTGCAGGGACACTTCATACGAGTTACATTGGTCCCGTGGGAGGTGTTGGTGCCATCCACGGGGCCGTTCAGGGGTTTTTTCAAGTTTTCACGCTCTAACGCCATGTTTTTATGCCTAAGTCTATAAATATGCAAATTACCGTCGTATTCTCAAAACGGGAGTCCCGCGGCTGGGGGGGTCAGTTCCTACGAGTTACATTGGTTCCGTGGGAGGTGTTGGTGCCATCCACGGGTCCGTTCGGGAGTTATTTTGAGTTTTCACCCTCTAACGCCATGTTTTTAAGTCTAAGTCTAGAAATATACAAATTACCGTCGTATTCTCAAACTAGGAGTCCGGCGGCTGCGGGGTCAGTTCCTATCAGTTACATTGGTCCCGTGGGAGGTGTTGGTGCCACCCACGGGGACGTTCGGGGGCTATTTCGAGTTTTGACCCTATAACGCCATGTTTTTAAGCCTAAGTCTAGAAATATGCAAATTATCGTCGTATTCACAAACCGGGAGTCCCGCGGCTGCGGGGTCAGTTCCTACGAGTTACATTCGTCCCGTGGGGGGTGTGGGTGCCACCCACGGGGTCGTTTGGGGGTTGTTTCGAGTTGTCACCCGCTAACGCCATGTTTTTAAGCCTAACTCTAAAAATATACAAATTACAGTCGTATTGTCAAACCGGAAGTTCCGCGACTGCGGGGTCAGGTCCTACGAGTTACATTGGTCCCGTGGGAGGTGTTGGTGCCACCTACGGGGCCGTTCGGGGGCTATTTCGAGTTTTCGCCCTCTAACGCCATGTTTTTATGTCTAAGTGTAGAAATATGCAAAATGCAATCGTATTCTCAAACCGGGAGTCTCGCGGCTGCGGGGTCAGTTCCTAGGAGTTACATTGGTTCCGTGGGAGGTGTTGGTACCACCCACGGGGCCGTTCGGGGGTTGTTTCGAGTTTTTAGCATCTAACGCAATGTTTTTAATCCTAAGTCTATAAAATGCAAATTACCGTCGTATTCTCAAACAGGAGTCCTGCGGCTGCTGGGTCAGTTCTTACAAGTTACATTGGTCCCGTGGGAGGTGTTGGTGCCACCTACGGGGTCGTTCGGGGGCTATTTCGAATTTTCACCCTCTAATGCCATGTTTTTAAGCCTAAGTCTAGAAATATGTAAATTATCGTCGTATTCTCAAACCGAGAGTCCCGCGGCAGCGGGGTTAGTTCCTACGAGTTACATTGGTCCTGTGGGAGGTGTTGGTGCCACCCACTGGGCCGTTCGGGGGGTTGTTTCGAGTTTTCACCCTCTAACGCCATTTTTTTAAGCCTAGGTCTAGAAATATGCAAATTACGGTCGTATTCTCAAACCGGGAGTCCGGCGGCTGCGGGCTCAGTTCCTACCAGTTACATTGGTCCCATGGGACCATGGGAGGGGTTGGTGCCACCCACGGGGACGTTCGGGGGCTATTTCCAGTTTTTACCCTCTAAAGCCTTGTTTTTAAGCCTAAGTCTAGAAATATGCAAATTATGGTCGTATTCTGAAATCGGGAGTCCCGCGGCTGCGGGGTCAGTTCCTACGAGTTACATTGGTTTCCTGGGAGGTGTTGGTGACACCCACTGGGCCGTTCGATGGTTGTTTCGAGTTGTCACCTTCTAACGCCATGTTTTGAAGCCTAAGTCTAGAAATATATGTCAACTCATAGTGAGTTTTGTTTTATATGTCAAATCCCACATTCATAAGAATCTCACATTTCACCCACATTTCACCTTCATTCTTTATCATCTCATGTTTATCAACTCACAGATAGCTTCAACAAATTTCAAGCGCAATTGATTTTTGAAAAGGAATGATTTTTGAGTGTTACCAATCGAAAAGAAATTTTTTGTGGAGTGACACTAAATTTTGAGATCTCACTCTATAATTCACATCCACACACATGATTTCATTCATCACACAAAACATATCTCGTTAACACAGTCACCTCACACACCGATGACCCAGCACCTAATTTACTATCACCCATAGTCTTTTACACTCACACCTACCACACTATTACCACACTATCACCGAATTCACATTACTGATCCCGTAACTCACCAGTCCCTACCCTCTACTCCCATCTACTCACTGTCCAAACCCAACGCACCCCACTCACATTCCCAACCCATAATAAAACTCGATGTGCATTCAAAACCCAATGACATTTCAGCACACCCGCATTCACATAACCACTCATTCACAAAATATTTGATTTCAATTGCAATATCACTTAAATTGTTGTGATTTCAATTGTTGGTTGGAGTTTGTGTTGTTAATTTTTAACTTAAATCCTTGTTTGTTGTTGAAAAATTAGGCTTCATCCATACAAGTATCACCATTATAGCCATTTTAAAGTTCTGACCACAAGATGTTTGTTAAATTGCTCGAACCACATTTTCCCCCCATTTTGGCAAACTTACCGCTGTATTATCAAACCAGGAGTCCGGCGGATGCAGGGTCAGTTCGTACCAGTTACATTGGTCCCATAGGAGGTGTTGGTCCCGCCCACGGGGCCGTTAGAGGGGTATTTCGAGTTTTAACCATCTAACGCCATGCTTTTAAGCCTAAGTATAAAAATATGCAAATTACCGTCCTATTCTCAAACCAGGAGTCCCGCGACTGCTGGGTCAGTTCCTACGAGTTACATTGGTCCGGTGGGAGGTGCTGGTGCCACCCACGGGGCCGTTCGGGGGCTGTTTCGAGTTTTCACCCTCTAACGCCATGTTTTTATGCCTAAGTCTAGAAATATGCAAATTACCGTCGTATTCTCAAAACGGGAGTCCCGCGGCTGCGGGGTCAGTTCCTACGAGTTACATTGGTTCCATGGGAGGTGTTGGTGCCACCCACGGGGCCATTCGGGGGTTGTTTTGAGTTTTCACCCTCTAACGCCATGTTTTTAAGCCTAAGTCTAGAAATATGCAAATTACCGTCACATTCTCAAACCGAGAGTCCCGCGGCTGCGGGGTCAGTTACTACGAGTTACATTGGTCCCATGGGGGGTGTTGGTGCCACCCACGGGGACGTTCGGGGGCTGTTTTGAGTTTTCACCATCTAACGCCATGTTTTTAAGCCTAAGTCTTGAAATATGAAAATAACTGTTGTATTCTCAAAATGGGAGTCCAGCGGCTGCGGGGACATTTCCTATAAGTTACATTGGTCCCGTGGGAGGTGTTGGTGCCACGCAAGGGCCGTTAGAGGGCTGTTTCGAGTTATCACCCTCTAACGCCATGTTTTTAAGACTAATTCTACAATTATGCAAATTACCATCGTATTCTCAAATTGGGAGTCCCGCAGCTGCGGGGTCTATTCCTACGAGTCCAATTGGTCCCATGGGAGGTGTTGGTGCCACCCACGGGGCCGTTCGGGGGTTGTTTTGAGTTTTCACCCTTTAACGCCATGTTTTTAAGCCTAAGTCTAGAAATATGCAAATTATCATCGTATTCTCAAATCGGGAGTCCCGCGGCTGCGGGGTCAGTTCCTATGAGTTACATTAGTCCCGTGGGAGGTTTTGGTGCCACCCACAGAGACGTTCGGGGGCTGTTTCGAGTTTTCACCCTCAAACGCCATGTTTTTAAGCCTAAGTCTAGAAATATGCAAATTTTTGTCATATTCTCAAACCGGGTGTCCCACGGCTGCAGGGTCAGTTCCTACGAGTTACATTGGTCCCATCGGAGCTGTTGGTGCCACCCAGGGGCCGTTCAGGGGTTGTTTCGAGTTGTTACCCTCTAACGCCATGTTTTTAAGCCTAAGTCTAGAAATATGCAAATTACCATCGTATTCTCAATTCGGAAGTCCCGCGGCTGCGGGGTCAGTTCCTACGAGTTATATTGGTCCCGTGGGAGGTGTTGGTGCCACTTACGGGGCCGTTCGGGGGTTGTTTCGTGTTTTCACTCTCTACCGCCATGTTTTTTAGACTAAGTCTAGAAAAATGCAAATTACCATCGTATTCTCAAACCGGGAGTCCCGCGACTGCGGGGTCTGTTCCTACGAGTTTAATTGGTCCCGTGGGAGGTGTTAGTGCCAACCACGGGGTCGTTGGGGGCTGTTTCGAGTTTTCAGCCTCCAACGCCATGTTTTTATGCCTAAGTGTAGAAATATGCAAATTACCATCATATTCTCAAACTGGGAGTCCCGCGGCTGCGGGGTCAGTTCCTAGGAGTTACATTGGTTCCGTGGGAGGTGTTGGTCCCACGCACGGGATCGTTTGAGGGTTGTTTCAAGTTTTCGCCCTGTAACGCCATGTTTTTAAGCCTAAGTCTAAAAATACGGAAATTACCATTGTATTCTCAAACCGGGAGTCCCGCGACTGTGGGGTCATTTCCTACGAGTTACATTGGTCCCGTGGGAGGTGTTGGTGCCACCCACGGGGCCGTTCGGAGGTTGTGTGGAATTCTCACCCTCTAACGCCATGTTTTTAAGCTTAAGTCTAAAAATATGAAAATTACCATCATATTCTCAAACAGGGAGTCCCGCGGCTGCGAGGACAGTTCCTACGAGTTACATTGGTCCCGTGGGAGGTGTTGGTCCCACCCACGAGGACGTTCGGGGGCTGTTTTGAGTTTTCACCCTCTAACGCCATGTTTTTATGTCTAAGTGTAGAAATATGCAAGTTACCATCGTATTCTCAAACCGAGAGTCCCGCGGCTGTGGGGTCAGTTCGTAGGAGTTACATTGGTTCCGTGGGAGGTGTTGGTACCACCCACGGGGCTGTTCGGGGGTTGTTTCGAGTTTTCAGCATCTAACGGCATGTTTTTAATCCTAAGTCCATAAATATGCAAATTACCATCGTATTCTCAAACCGGAGTCCTGCGGCTGCTGGGTAAGTTCCTACAACTTACATTGGTCCCATGGGAGGTATTGGTGCCACGTAGGGGGACGTTCGGGGGCTATTTCGAGATTTCACCCTCTAACGCCATGTTTTTAAGACTAAGTCTAGAAATATGAAAATTACCATCGTATTCTCAAACCGGGAGTCCTGCGGTTGCGGGGATAGTTGCTACGAGTTACATTGGTCTCGTGGGAGGTGTTGGTCCCAACCAAGGAGCCGTTAGAGGGTTATTTCGAGTTTTCACCATCTAACGCCATGTTTTTAAGCCTAAGTCTAAAAATATGCTAATTACCGTCATATTCTCAAATCGGGAGTCCCGCGACAGCGGGGTCAGTTCCTACGAGTTACATGGTCCCGTGGGAGGTGTTGGTGCCACACAAGGGGAAGTTCGTTGGTTGTTTCGAGTTTTCACCCTCTAACGCCATGTTTTTAAGACTAAGTCTAAAAATATGCAAATTATTGTCGTATTCTCAAATCGGGAGTACCGCGGCTGCGGGGTCCGTTCCTACGAGTTAAATTGGTCCCGTGGGAGGTGTTGGTGCCACCCACGGGGATGTTCGGGGGATGTTTCGAGTTTTCACCCTCTAACGCCATGTTTTTAAGACTAAGTTTAGAAATATGCAAATTACTGTCGTATTCTCAAGTTGGGAGTCCCGCGACTGCGGGGTCAGTTCCTACGAGTTACATTGGTCCCGTGGGAGGTGTTGGTGCCACCTACGGGGACGTTCGGGGGCTGTTTCGAGTTTTCACCCTCTAACGCCATGTTTTTAAGACTAAGTCTAGAAATATGTAAATTACTGTCGTATTCTGAAACCGGGAGTCCCGCGGTTGTGGGGTTTGTTCCTACAAGTTTAATTGGTCCCGTGGGAGGTGTTGGTGCCACGCACAGGGCCATTCGGGGGATGTTTTGAGGTTTCACCATCTAACGCCATGTTTTTAAGCCAAAGTCTTGAAATATGAAAATAACTGTCGTATTCTCAAACCGAGAGTCCAGCGGTTGTGGGGACAGTTCCTACGAGTTACATTGGTCCCGTGGGAGGTGTTGGTGCCACCCAAGGGCCGTTAGAGGGCTGTTTCTAGTTTTCACCCTCTAACGCCATGTTTTAAAGCCTAAGTCTAGAAATATGCAAATTACCATCGTATTCTCAAACCGAGAGTCCCACGACTACGGGGTCAGTTCCTACGAGTTACATTGGTCCCGTGGGAAGTGTTGGTGCCACCCATGGGGCCGTTCGGGGGTTGTTTCGAGTTTTCACCCTCTAATGCCATGTTTTTATGCCTAAGTATAGAAATATCAAAATTACCATCGTATTCTCAAACTGGGAGTCCCGCAACTGCGGGGTCAGTTCCTACGAGTTAAATTGGTCCCGTGGGAGGTGTTGGTGCCACCAACGGGGACGTTCAGGGGCTGTTTCTAGTTTTCACCCTCTAACGCCATGTTTTTAAGACTAAGTCTAGAAATATGCAAATTACCATCGTATTCTCAAATCGGGAGTCCCGCGGCTACGGGGTATATTCCTACGAGTCAAATTAGTCCCTTGGGAGGTGTTGGTGCCACCCACGGGGCCGTTCGGGGGATGTTTTGAGTTTTTAACCTCTAACGCCATGTTTTTAAGCCTAAGTCTAGAAATATGAAAATTACCGCCGTATTCTCAAAACGGGAGTCCCGCGGTTGCGGGGAGAGTTCGTACGAGCTACATTGGTCCCGTGGAAGGTGTCGGTGCCACCCAAGGGGCCGTTAGAGGGATGTTTTGAGTTTTAACCCGTTAACGCCATGTTTTTAAGCCAAAGTCTAGAAATATACAAATTACCATCGTATTCTCAAACCGGGAGTCTCGCGAGTACGGGGTCAATTCCTACGAGTAACATTGGTCCCATGGGAGGTGTTGGTTCACCCCACGGGGCTGTTCGGGGGTTGTTTCGAGTTTTCACCCTCTAACGCCATGTTTTTATGCATGTGTCTAGAAATATGAAAATTACCATTGAATTCTCAAACGGGGAGTCCCACGGTTGCGGGGACAGTTGCTACGAGTTACATTGGTCCCGTGGGAGGTGTTGGTCCCAGTCAAGGGGCCGTTAGAGGGTTGTTTCGAGTTTTCACCCTCTAACGCCATGTTTTTAAGCCTAAGTCTAAAAATGTGCTAATTACCGTCATATTCTCAAATCGGGAGTCCCGCGACAGCGGGGTTAGTTCCTACGAGTTACATGGTCCCGTGGGAGGTGTTGGTGCGACCCACGGGGCCGTTCGGGGGTTGTTTCGAGTTTTCACCCTCTAACGCCATGTTTTTAAGACTAAGTATAGAAATACGAAAATTACCATCGTATACTCAAATCGGGAGTCCCACGGCTGCGGGTCCGTTCCTACGAGTTAAATTGGTCCCGTGGGAGGTGTTGGTGCCACCCACGGGGATGTTCGGGGGTTGTTTAGAGTTTTCACCCTCGAACACCATGTATTTAAGCTTAAGTCTAAAAATATTCAAATTATCGTCGTATTCTCAAACCGGGAGTCCAGCGGTTGTGGGGACAGTTCCTACGAGTTACATTGGTCCCGTGGGAGGTGTTGGTGCCACCCTAGGGCCGTTAGAGGGCTGTTTCTAGTTTTCACCCTCTAACGCCATGTTTTTAAGCCTAAGTCTAGAAATATGCAAATTACCATCGTATTCTCAAACCGAGAGTCCCACGACTACGGGGTCAGTTCCTACGAGTTACATTGGTCCCGTGGGAAGTGTTGGTGCCACCCATGGGGCCGTTCGGGGGTTGTTTCGAGTTTTCACCCTCTAATGCCATGTTTTTACGCCTAAGTATAGAAATATCAAAATTACCATCGTATTCTCAAACTGGGAGTCCCGCAACTGCGGGGTCAGTTCCTACGAGTTAAATTGGTCCCGTGGGAGGTGTTGGTGCCACCAACGGGGACGTTCAGGGGTTGTTTCTAGTTTTCACCCTCTAACGCCATGTTTTTAAGACTAAGTCTAGAAATATGCAAATTACCATCGTATTCTCAAATCGGGAGTCCCGCGGCTACGGGGTGTATTCCTACGAGTCAAATTAGTCCCTTGGGAGGTGTTGGTGCCACCCACGGGGCCGTTCGGGGGATGTTTTGAGTTTTTAACCTCTAACGCCATGTTTTTAAGCCTAAGTCTAGAAATATGAAAATTACCGCCGTATTCTCAAAACGGGAGTCCCGCGGTTGCGGGGAGAGTTCGTACGAGCTACATTGGTCCCGTGGAAGGTGTCGGTGCCACCCAAGGGGCCGTTAGAGGGATGTTTTGAGTTTTAACCCGTTAACGCCATGTTTTTAAGCCAAAGTCTAGAAATATACAAATTACCATCGTATTCTCAAACCGGGAGTCTCGCGAGTACGGGGTCAATTCCTACGAGTAACATTGGTCCCATGGGAGGTGTTGGTTCACCCCACGGGGCTGTTCGGGGGTTGTTTCGAGTTTTCACCCTCTAACGCCATGTTTTTATGCATGTGTCTAGAAATATGAAAATTACCATTGAATTCTCAAACGGGGAGTCCCACGGTTGCGGGGACAGTTGCTACGAGTTACATTGGTCCAGTGGGAGGTGTTGGTCCCAGTCAAGGGGCCGTTAGAGGGTTGTTTCGAGTTTTCACCCTCTAACGCCATGTTTTTAAGCCTAAGTCTAAAAATATGCTAATTACCGTCATATTCTCAAATCGGGAGTCCCGCGACAGCGGGGTTAGTTCCTACGAGTTACATGGTCCCGTGGGAGGTGTTGGTGCGACCCACGGGGCCGTTCGGGGGTTGTTTCGAGTTTTCACCCTCTAACGCCATGTTTTTAAGACTAAGTATAGAAATACGCAAATTACCATCGTATACTCAAATCGGGAGTCCCACGGCTGCGGGTCCGTTCCTACGAGTTAAATTGGTCCCGTGGGAGGTGTTGGTGCCACCCACGGGGATGTTCGGGGGTTGTTTCGAGTTTTCACCCTCGAACACCATGTATTTAAGCTTAAGTCTAAAAATATTCAAATTATCGTCGTATTCTCAAACCGGGAGTCCAGCGGTTGTGGGGACAGTTCCTACGAGTTACATTGGTCCCGTGGGAGGTGTTGGTGCCACCCTAGGGCCGTTAGAGGGATGTTTCTAGTTTTCACCCTCTAACGCCATGTTTTTAAGCCTAAGTCTAGAAATATGCAAATTACCATCGTATTCTCAAACCGAGAGTCCCACGACTACGGGGTCAGTTCCTACGAGTTACATTGGTCCCGTGGGAAGTGTTGGTGCCACCCATGGGGCCGTTCGGGGGTTGTTTCGAGTTTTCACCCTCTAATGCCATGTTTTTACGCCTAAGTATAGAAATATCAAAATTACCATCGTATTCTCAAACTGGGAGTCCCGCAACTGCGGGGTCAGTTCCTACGAGTTAAATTGGTCCCGTGGGAGGTGTTGGTGCCACCAACGGGGACGTTCAGGGGCTGTTTCTAGTTTTCACCCTCTAACGCCATGTTTTTAAGACTAAGTCTAGAAATATGCAAATTACCATCGTATTCTCAAATCGGGAGTCCCGCGGCTACGGGGTGTATTCCTACGAGTCAAATTAGTCCCTTGGGAGGTGTTGGTGCCACCCACGGGGCCGTTCGGGGGATGTTTTGAGTTTTTAACCTCTAACGCCATGTTTTTAAGCCTAAGTCTAGAAATATGAAAATTACCGCCGTATTCTCAAAACGGGAGTCCCGCGGGTGCGGGGAGAGTTCGTACGAGCTACATTGGTCCCGTGGAAGGTGTCGGTGCCACCCAAGGGGCCGTTAGAGGGATGTTTTGAGTTTTAACCCGTTAACGCCATGTTTTTAAGCCAAAGTCTAGAAATATACAAATTACCATCGTATTCTCAAACCGGGAGTCTCGCGAGTACGGGGTCAATTCCTACGAGTAACATTGGTCCCATGGGAGGTGTTGGTTCACCCCACGGGGCTGTTCGGGGGTTGTTTCGAGTTTTCACCCTCTAACGCCATGTTTTTATGCATGTGTCTAGAAATATGAAAATTACCATTGAATTCTCAAACGGGGAGTCCCACGGTTGCGGGGACAGTTGCTACGAGTTACATTGGTCCAGTGGGAGGTGTTGGTCCTAGTCAAGGGGCCGTTAGAGGGTTGTTTCGAGTTTTCACCCTCTAACGCCATGTTTTTAAGCCTAAGTCTAAAAATATGCTAATTACCGTCATATTCTCAAATCGGGAGTCCCGCGACAGCGGGGTTAGTTCCTACGAGTTACATGGTCCCGTGGGAGGTGTTGGTGCGACCCACGGGGCCGTTCGGGGGTTGTTTCGAGTTTTCACCCTCTAACGCCATGTTTTTAAGACTAAGTATAGAAATACGCAAATTACCATCGTATACTCAAATCGGGAGTCCCACGGCTGCGGGTCCGTTCCTACGAGTTAAATTGGTCCCGTGGGAGGTGTTGGTGCCACCCACGGGGATGTTCGGGGGTTGTTTCGAGTTTTCACCCTCGAACACCATGTATTTAAGCTTAAGTCTAAAAATATTCAAATTATCGTCGTATTCTCAAACCGGGAGTCCAGCGGTTGTGGGGACAGTTCCTACGAGTTACATTGGTCCCGTGGGAGGTGTTGGTGCCACCCTAGGGCCGTTAGAGGGCTGTTTCTAGTTTTCACCCTCTAACGCCATGTTTTTAAGCCTAAGTCTAGAAATATGCAAATTACCATCGTATTCTCAAACCGAGAGTCCCACGACTACGGGGTCAGTTCCTACGAGTTACATTGGTCCCGTGGGAAGTGTTGGTGCCACCCATGGGGCCGTTCGGGGGTTGTTTCGAGTTTTCACCCTCTAATGCCATGTTTTTACGCCTAAGTATAGAAATATCAAAATTACCATCGTATTCTCAAACTGGGAGTCCCGCAACTGCGGGGTCAGTTCCTACGAGTTAAATTGGTCCCGTGGGAGGTGTTGGTGCCACCAACGGGGACGTTCAGGGGCTGTTTCTAGTTTTCACCCTCTAACGCCATGTTTTTAAGACTAAGTCTAGAAATATGCAAATTACCATCGTATTCTCAAATCGGGAGTCCCGCGGCTACGGGGTGTATTCCTACGAGTCAAATTAGTCCCTTGGGAGGTGTTGGTGCCACCCACGGGGCCGTTCGGGGGATGTTTTGAGTTTTTAACCTCTAACGCCATGTTTTTAAGCCTAAGTCTAGAAATATGAAAATTACCACCGTATTCTCAAAACGGGAGTCCAGCGGTTGCGGGGAGAGTTCGTACGAGCTACATTGGTCCCGTGGAAGGTGTCGGTGCCACCCAAGGGGCCGTTAGAGGGATGTTTTGAGTTTTAACCCGTTAGCGCCAAGTTTTTAAGCCAAAGTCTAGAAATATACAAATTACCATCGTATTCTCAAACCGGGAGTCTCGCGAGTACGGGGTCAATTCCTACGAGTAACATTGGTCCCATGGGAGGTGTTGGTTCACCCCACGGGGCTGTTCGGGGGTTGTTTCGAATTTTCACCCTCTAACGCCATGTTTTTATGCACGTGTCTAGAAATATGAAAATTGCCATTGAATTCTCAAACGGGGAGTCCCGCGGTTGCGGGGACAGTTGCTACGAGTTACATTGGTCCCGTGGGAGGTGTTGGTCCCAGTCAAGGGGCCGTTAGAGGGTTGTTTCGAGTTTTCACCCTCTAACGCCATGTTTTTAAGCCTAAGTCTAAAAATATGCTAATTACCGTCATATTCTCAAATCGGGAGTCCCGCGACAGCGGGGTTAGTTCCTACGAGTTACATGGTCCCGTGGGAGGTGTTGGTGCGACCCACGGGGCCGTTCGGGGGTTGTTTCGAGTTTTCACCCTCTAACGCCATGTTTTTAAGACTAAGTATAGAAATACGCAAATTACCATCGTATACTCAAATCGGGAGTCCCACGGCTGCGGGGTCCGTTCCTACGAGTTAAATTGGTCCCGTGGGAGGTGTTGGTGCCACCCACGGGGATGTTCGGGGGTTGTTTCGAGTTTTCACCCTCGAACACCATGTATTTAAGCTTAAGTCTAAAAATATTCAAATTATCGTCGTATTCTCAAGCCGGGAGTCCCGCGGCTGCGGGGTTAATTCCTATGAGTTACATTGGCCCCGTGGGAGGTGTTGGTGCCACCCACGGGACCGTTCGAGGGTTGTTTCGAGTTTTCACCCTCTAACGCCATGTTTTTAAGACTAAGTATACAAATATGCAAATTACCGTCGCATTCTCAAGTCGGGAGTCCCGCGACTGTGGGGTCAGTTCCTACGAGCTACATTGGTCCCGTGGGAGGTGTTAGTATCACCTACGGGGCCGTTCGGGGGCTGTTTCAAGTTTTCACCCTCTAATGCCATGTTTTTAAGCATAAGTCTAGAAATATGTGAATTACCCTCGTATTCTCAAACTGGGAGTCTCGCGACTACGGGGTCAGTTCCTACGAGTTACACTGGTACCGTGGGAGGTTTTGGTGCCAACCACGGGGCCGTTCGGGGGCTGTTTCGAGTTTTCACCCTCTAATGCAATGTTTTTATGCCTAAGTCTAGAAATATGCAAATTACCGTTGTATTCTCAAACCGGGAGTCCCGCGGCTGCGGGGTCAGTTCCATCGAGTTACATTGGCTCCGTGGGAGATGTTGGTGCCACCTACGGGGCCGTTCGGGGGTTGTTTTGAGTTTTCAACCTCTAACGCCATGTTTTTAAGCCTAAGTCTAGAAATATGAAAATTACCATCGTATTCTCAAACCGGGAGTCCCGTGGCTATGGGGTTTCTTCCTATGAGTTTAATTGGTCCCGTGGGAGTTGTTGGTGCCACCCACGAGACCGTTCGGGGGATGTTTTGAGTTTTCACCCTCTAACACCATATTTTTAAGCCTTAGTCTAGAAATATTAAAATAACTGTCGTATTCTCAAGCTGGGAGTCCCGCGGCTGCGTGGATAGTTCCTACGAGTTACATTGGTCCCGTGGGAGGTGTTGGTGCCACCCACGGGGCCGTTAGAGGGTTGTTTCGAGTTTTCACCATCTAATGCCATGTTTTTACGCCTAAGTCTAGAAATATGAAAATTACCCTCGTATTCTCAAACCGGGAGTCCCGCGGTTGCAGAGACAGTTCCTACGAGTTACATTGGTCCCGTGGGAGGTGTTGGTGCCACCCAAGGCGCCGTTAGAGGGATGTTTCGAGTTTTCACCCTATAACGCCATGTTTTTAAGACTAAGTCTAGAAATATGCAAATTACCGTCATATTCTCAGACCGGGAGTTCCGTGGCTGTAGGGTCAGTTCCTACGAGTTAAATTGGTCCCGTAGGAGGTGTTGATGCCACCCATGGGTCCGTTCGAGGGCTGTTTTGAGTTCTCACCCTCTAACGCCATGTTTTTAAGCCTAAGTCTAGAAATATGAGAATTACCGTCGTATTCTCAAATCGGGAGTCCGGCGATTGCGGGGTCAGTTCCTACGAGTTACATTGATCTCGTGGGACGTGTTGGTGCCACCCACGGGGTCGTTCGAGGGTTGTTTCGTGTTTTCACACTCTAACACCATGTTTTTAAGCCTAAGTCTAGAAATATGCAAATTACCGTCATATTCTCAAATCGAGAGTGTCGAGATTGCGGGGTCAGTTCCTACGAGTTACATTGGTCCCGTGGGAGGTGTTGGTGCCACCCATGGGGACGTTTGGGGGATGTTTCGAGTTTTCACCCTCTAACGCCATGTTTTTACGCCTAAGTCTAGAAATATGCAAATTACCGTCGTATTCTCAAGTCAAGAGTCCCGCGGCTGCGGGGTCAATTCCTACGAGTTACATTGGTCCCGTAGGAGGTGTTGGTGCCACCCACGGGACCGTTCGGGGGTTGTTTCGAGTTTTCAGCCTCTAACACCATTTTTTTAAGACTAAGTATAGAAATATGCAAATTACCATCGTATTCTCAAACCGGGAGTCCCGCGGTTGTGGAGATAGTTCCTACGAGTTACATTGGACCCGTGGGAGGTGTTGGTGCCACCCAAGGGGTCGTTAGAGGGTTGTTTCGAGTTTTCACCCTCAAACGCCATGTTTTAAGCCTAAGTCTAAAAATATACTAATTACCATCGTATTCTCAAACCGGGAGTCCTGCGACTGCGGGGTCAGTTCCTACGAGTTATATTGATCCCGTGGGACGTGTTGGTGCCACCCACGGGGCCGTTCGAGGGCTGTTTTGAGTTTTCACACTCGAACGCCATGTTTTTACGCCTAAGTCAAGAAATATGAAAATTACCCTCATATTCTCATACCGGGAGTCCCGCGGTTGCAGAGACAGTTCCTACGAGTTACATTGGTCCCTTGGGAGGTGTTGGTGCCACCCAAGGCGCCGTTAGAGGGATGTTTCGAGTTTTCACCCTATAACGCCATGTTTTTAAGACTAAGTCTAGAAATATGCAAATTACAGTCGTATTCTCAGACCGGGAGTTCCGTGGCTGCGGGGTCAGTTCTTACGAGTTAAATTGGTCCCGTAGGAGGTGTTGGTGCCTCCCATGGGGCCGTTCGAGGGCTGTTTCGAGTTCTCACCCTCTAACGCCATGTTTTTAAGCCTAAGTCTAGAAATATGAGAATTACCGTCGTATTCTCAAATCGGGAGTCCGGCGACTGCGGGGTCAGTTCCTACGAGTTACATTGATCCCGTGGGACGTGTTGGTACTACCCACGGGGTCATTCGAGGTCTGTTTCGAGTTTTCACACTCTAACGCCATGTTTTTAAGCCTAAGTCTAGAAATATGCAAATTACCGTCGTATTCTCAAATCGGGAGTGTCGAGACTGCGGGGTCAGTTCCTACGAGTTACATTGGTCCCGTGGGAGGTGTTGGTGCCACCCATGGGGACGTTCGGGGGATGTTTCGAGTTTTCACCCTCTAACGCCATGTTTTTACGCCTAAGTCTAGAAATATGCAAATTACCGTCGTATTCTCAAGTCAAGAGTCCCGCGGCTGCGGGGTCAATTCCTACGAGTTACATTGGTCCCGTGGGAGGTGTTGGTGCCACCCACGGGACCGTTCGGGGCTTGTTTCGAGTTTTCAGCCTCTAACACCATTTTTTTAAGACAAAGTATAGAAATATGCAAATTACCATCGTATTCTCAAATCGGTAGTCCCACGGCTATGGGGTGTATTCCTACGAGTCAAATTAGTCCCGTGGGAGGTGTTGGTGCCACCCACGGGGCCGTTCGGGGGATGTTTTGAGTTTTTAACCTCTAACGCCATGTTTTTAAGAATAAGTCTAGAAATATGAAAATTACCGTCGTATTCTCAAAACGGGAGTCCCGCGGTTGCGGGGAGAGTTCGTACGAGCTACATTGGTCCCGTGGAAGGTGCCGGTGCCACCCAAGGGGCCGTTAGAGGGATGTTTTGAGTTTTCACCCGTTAACGCCATGTTTTTAAGCCAAAGTCTTGAAATATACAAATTACCATCGTATTCTCAAACCGGGAGTCTCGCGAGTACGGGGTCAATTCCTACGAGTAATATTGGTCCCATGGGAGGTGTTGGTGCACCCCACGGGGCTGTTCGGGGTTTGTTTCGAGTTATCACCCTCTAACGCCATGTTTTTATGCCTGTGTCTAGAAACATGAAAATTACCATTGTATTCTCAAACGGGGAGTCCCGCGGTTGCGGGGACAGTTGCTACGAGTTACATTGGTCCCGTGGGAGGTGTTGGTCCCAACCAAGGGGCCTTTCGAGGGTTGTTTCGAGTTTTCACCCTCTAATGCCATATTTTTAAGCCTAAGTCCAAAAATATGCTAATTACCGTCATATTCTCAAATCGGTAGTCCCGCGACAGTGGGGTTAGTTCCTACGAGTTACATGGTCATGTGGGAGGTGTTGGTGCGACCCACGGGGCCGTTCGGGGGTTGTTTTGAGTTTTTACCCTCTAACGCCATGTTTTTAAGACTAAGTCTAGAAATACGCAAATTACCATCGTATACTCAAATCGGGAGTCCCACGGCTGCAGGGTCCGTTCCTACGAGTTAAATTGGTCCCGTGGGAGGTGTTGGTGCCACCCACGGGGATGTTCGGGGGTTGTTTCGAGTTTTCACCCTCGAACACCATGTATTTAAGCTTAAGTCTAAAAATATTCAAATTATCGTCGTATTCTCAAGCCGGGAGTCCCGCGGCTGCGGGGTTAATTCCTATGAGTTACATTGGCCCCGTGGGAGGTGTTGGTGCCACCCACGGGACCGTTCGGGGGTTGTTTCGAGTTTTCACCCTCTAACGCCATGTTTTTAAGACTAAGTATAGAAATATGCAAATTGCCGTCGAATTCTCAAGTCGGGAGTCCCGCGACTGCGGGGTCAGTTCCTACGAGCTACATTGGTCCCGTGGGAGGTGTTGGTGCCACCTACGGGGCCGTTCAGGGGCTGTTTCGAGTTTATACCCTCTAACGCCATGTTTTTAAGCCTAAGTCTAGAAATATGTGAATTACCCTCGTATTCTCAAACTGGGAGTCCCGCGACTACGGGGTCAGTTCCTACGAGTTACACTGGTACCGTGGGAGGTTTTGGTGCCACCCACGGGGCCGTTCGGGGGCTGTTTCGAGTTTTCACCCTCTAATGCAATGTTTTTATGCCTAGGTCTAGAAATATGCAAATTACCGTCGTATTCTCAAACCGGGAGTCCCGCGGCTACGGGGTCAGTTCCGTCGAGTTACATTGGTTCCGTGGGAGATGTTGGTGCCACCTACGGGGCCGTTCGGGGGTTGTTTCGAGTTTTCAACCTCTAACGCCATGTTTTTAAGCCTAAGTCTAGAAATATGAAAATTACCATCGTATTCTTAAATCGGGAGTCCCGTGGCTCCGGTGTTTCTTCCTACGAGTTTAATTGGTCCCGTGGGAGGTGTTGGTGCCACCCACGAGACCATTCGGGGGATGTTTTGAGTTTTCACCCTCTAACACCATATTTTTAAGCCTTAGTCTAGAAATATTAAAATACCTGTCGTATTCTCAAGCCGGGAGTCCCGCGGCTGCGTGGATAGTTCCTACGAGTTACATTGGTCCCGTGGGAGGTGTTGGTTCCACCCACGGGGCCGTTAGAGGGTTATTTCGAGTTTTCACCATCTAATGCCATGTTTTTACGCCTAAGTCTAGAAATATGAAAATTACCCTCGTATTCTCATACCGGGAGTCCCGCAGTTGCAGAGACAGTTCCTTGGAGTTATATTGGTCCCGTGGGACGTGTTGGTGCCACCCAAGGCGCCGTTAGAGGGATGTTTTGAGTTTTCACCCTATAACGCCATGTTTTTAAGACTAAGTCTAGAAATATGCAAATTACCGTCATATTCTCAGACCGGGAGTTCCGTGGCTGCGGGCTTAGTTCCTACGAGTTAAATTGGTCCGATAGGAGGTGTTGGTGCCACCCATGGGGCCGTTCGAGGGCTGTTTCGAGTTCTCACCCTCTAACGCAATGTTTTTAAGCCTAAGTCTAGAAATATGAGAATTACCGTCCTATTCTCAAATCGGGAGTCCGGCGACTGCGGGGTCAGTTCCTACGAGTTACATTGATCCCGTGGGACGTGTTGGTGCCACCCACGGGGTCGTTCGAGGGCTGTTTCGAGTTTTCACACTCTAACGCCATGTTTTTAAGCCTAAATCTAGAAATATGCAAATTACCATCGTATTCTCAAATCGGGAGTGTCGAGACTGCGGGGTCAGTTCCTACGAGTTACATTGGTCCCGTGGGAGGTGTTGGTGCCACCCATGGGGACGTTCGGGGGATGTTTCGAGTTTTCACCCTCTAACGCCATGTTTTTATGCCTAAGTCTAGAAATATGCAAATTGCCATCATATTCTCAAACAGGAAGTCCCGCGGCTGCGGGGTCAATTCCTACGAGTTACATTGGTCCCGTGGGAGGAGTTGGTGCCACCCACGGGACTGTTCGGGGGTTGTTTCGAGTTTTCAGCCTCTAACACCATTTCTTTAAGACTAAGTATAGAAATATGCAAATTACCATCGTATTCTCAAATCGGGAGTCCCGCGGTTGTGGAGATAGTTCCTACGAGTTACATTGGACCCGTGGGAGGTGTTGGTGCCACCCAAGGGGTCGTTAGAGGGTTGTTTCGAGTTTTCACCCTCAAACGCCATGGTTTTAAGCCTAAGTCTAAAAATATACTAATTACCATCGTATTCTCAAACCGGGAGTCCTGCGACTGCGGGGTCAGTTCCTACGAGTTACATGGTCCCATGGGAGGTGTTGGTGCCACCCACGGGGCCGTTCGAGGGCTATTTCGAGTTCTCACCCACTAAGGCCATGTTTTTATGCCTAAGTCTAAAATTATGAAAATTACTGTCATATTCTCAAACTGGGAGTCCCGCGGCTGCGGGGTCAGTTCAAATCAGTTAAATTGGTCCCGTGGGAGGTGTTGGTGCCGTCCACGGGGCCGTTCGGGGGCTGTTTCTGGTTTTCACCCTCTAATGCCATGTTTTTAAGAATAAGTCTAGAAATATTAAAATTACCATCGTATTCTAATATCGGGAGTCCCGCGGCTGCCGGGTCAGTTCCTACGAGTTAAATTGGTCCCGTGGGAGGTGTTGGTGCCACCCACGGGGATGTTCGGGGGTTGTTTCGAGTTTTCACCCTCGAACACCATGTTTTTAAGCTTAAGTCTAGAAATATGGAAATTACCGTCGTATTCTCAAACCGGGAGTCCCGCGGCTGCGGGGTCAGTTCCATCGAGTTACATTGGTTCCGTGGGAGATGTTGGTGCCACCTACGGGGCCGTTAGGGGGTTGTTTCGAGTTTTCAACCTCTAACGCCATGTTTTTAAGCCTAAGTCTAGAAATATGAAAATTACCATCGTATTCTCAAACCGGGAGTCCCGTGGCTCCGGTGTTTCTTCCTACGAGTTTAATTGGTCCCGTGGGAGGTGTTGGTGCCACCCACGAGACCGTTCGTGGGATGTTTTGAGTTTTCACCCTCTAACACCATATTTTTAAGCCTTAGTCTAGAAATATTAAAATAACTATCGTATTCTCAAGCCGGGAGTCCTGCGGCTGCGTGGATAGTTCCTACGAGTTACATTGGTCCCGTGGGAGGTGTTGGTGCCACCCACGGGGCCGTTAGAGGGTTGTTTCGAGTTTTCACCATCTAATGCCATGTTTTTACGCCTAAGTCTAGAAATATGAAAATTACCCTCGTATTCTCATACCGGAAGTCCCGTAGTTGCAGAGACAGTTCCTACGAGTTATATTGGTCCCGTGGGAGGTGTTGGTGCCACCCATGGCGCTGTTAGAGGGATGTTTCGAGTTTTCACCCTATAACGCCATGTTTTTAAGACTAAGTCTAAAAATATGCAAATTACCATCGTATTCTCAGACCGGGAGTTCCGTGGCTGCGGGGTCAGTTCCTACGAGTTAAATTGGTCCCGTAGGAGGTGTTGGTGCCACCCATGGGGCCGTTCGAGGGCTGTTTCGAGTTCTCACCCTCTAACGCCATGTTTTTAAGCCTAAGTCTAGAAATATGAGAATTACCGTCGTATTCTCAAATCGGGAGTCCGGCGACTACGGGGTCAGTTCCTACGAGTTACATTGATCCCGTGGGACGTGTTGGTGCCACCCACGGGGTCGTTCGAGGGCTGTTTCGAGTTTTCACACTCTAACGCCATGTTTTTAAGCCTAAGTCTAGAAATATGCAAATTACCGTCGTATTCTCAAATCGGGAGTGTCGAGACTGCGGGGTCAGTTCCTACGAGTTACATTGGTCCCGTGGGAGGTGTTGGTGCCACCCATGGGGACGTTCGGGGGATGTTTCGAGTTTTCACCCTCTAACGCCATGTTTTTATGCCTAAGTCTAGAAATATGCAAATTACCGTCGTATTCTCAAGTCAAGAGTCCCGCGGCTGCGGGGTCAATTCCTACGAGTTACGTTGGTCCCGTGGGAGGTGTTGGTGCCACCCAGGGGACCGTTCGGGGGTTGTTTCGAGTTTTCAGCCTCTAACACCATTTTTTTAAGACTAAGTATAGAAATATGCAAATTACCATCGTATTCTCAAATCGGGAGTCCCGCGGTTGTGGAGATAGTTCCTACGAGTTACATTGGACCCGTGGGAGGTGTTGGTGCCACCCAAGGGTTCGTTAGAGGGCTGTTTCGAGTTTTCACCCTCAAACGCCATGTTTTTAAGCCTAAGTCTAAAAATATACTAATTACCATCGTATTCTCAAACCGGGAGTCCCGCGACTGCGGTGTCAGTTCCTACGAGTTACATGGTCCCATGGGAGGTGTTGGTGCCACCCACGGGGCCGTTCGAGGGCTGTTTCGAGTTCTCACCCACTAACGCCATGTTTTTATGCCTAAGTCTAAAATTATAAAAATTACTGTCATATTCTCAAACTGGGAGTCCCGCGGCTGCGGGGTCAGTTCAAATCAGTTAAATTGGTCCCGTGGGAGGTGTTGGTGCCGTCCACGGGGCCGTTCGGGGGTTGTTTCTGGTTTTCACCCTCTAATGCCATGTTTTTAAGAATAAGTCTAGAAATATGCAAATTACCATCGTATTCTAATATCGGGAGTCCCGCGGCTGCCGGGTCAGTTCCTACGAGTTAAATTGGTCCCGTGGGAGGTGTTGGTGCCACCCACGGGGATGCTCGGGGGTTGTTTCGGGTTTTCACCCTCGAACACCATGTTTTTAAGCTTAAGTCTAGAAATATGCAAATTACCGTCGTATTCTCAAACCGGGAGTCCCACGGCTGCGGGGTCAGTTCCATCGAGTTACATTGGTTCCGTGGGAGATGTTGGTGCCACCTACGGGGCCGTTCGGGGGTTGTTTCGAGTTTTCAACCTCTAACGCCAAGTTTTTAAGCCTAAGTCTAGAAATATGAAAATTACCATCGTATTCTCAAACCGGGAGTCCCGTGGCTCCGATGTTGCTTCCTACGAGTTTAATTGGTCCCGTGGGAGGTGTTGGTGCCACCCACGAGACCGTTCGGGGGATGTTTTGAGTTTTCACCCTCTAACACCATATTTTTAAGCCTTAGTCTAGAAATATTAAAATAACTGTCGTATTCTCAAGCCGGGAGTCCCGCGGCTGCGTGGATTGTTCCTACGAGTTACATTGGTCCCGTGGGAGGTGTTGGTGCCACCTACGGGGCCGTTAGAGGGTTGTTTCGAGTTTTCACCATCTAATGCCATGTTTTTACGCCTAAGTCTAAAAGTATGAAAATTACCCTCGTATTCTCATACCGGGAGTCCCGTAGTTGCAGAGACAGTTCCTACGAGTTAGATTGATCCCGTGGGAGGTGTTGGTGCCACCCAAGGCGCTGTTAGAGGGATGTTTCGAGTTTTCACCCTATAACGCCATGTTTTTAAGACTAAGTCTAGAAATATGCAAATTACCGTCGTATTCTCAGACCGGGAGTTCCGTGGCTGCGGGGTCAGTTCCTACGAGTTAAATTGGTCCCGTAGGAGGTGTTGGTGCCACCCATGGGGCCGTTCGAGGGCTGTTTTGAGTTCTCACCCTCTAACGCCATGTTTTTAACCCTAAGTCTAGAAATATGAGAATTACCGTCGTATTCTCAAATCGGGAGTCCGGCGACTGCGGGGTCAGTTCCTACGAGTTACATTGATCCCGTGGGACATGTTGGTGCCACCCACGGGGTCGTTCGAGGGCTGTTTCGAGTTTTCACACTCTAACGCCATGTTTTTAAGCCTAAGTCTAGAAATATGCAAATTACCGTCGTATTCTCAAATCGGGAGTGTCGAGACTGCGGGGTCAGTTCCTACGAGTTACATTGGTCCCGTGGGAGGTGTTGGTGCCACCCATGGGGATGTTCGGGGGATGTTTCGAGTTTTCACCCTCTAACGCCATGTTTTTATGCCTAAGTCTAGAAATATGCAAATTACCGTCGTATTCTCAAGTCAAGAGTCCCGCGGCTGCGGGGTCAATTCCTACGAGTTACATTGGTCCCGTGGGAGGTGTTGGTGCCACCCACGGGACCGTTCGGGGGTTGTTTCGATTTTTCAGCCTCTAACACCATTTTTTAAGACTAAGTATAGAAATATGCAAATTACCATCGTATTCTCAAATCGGGAGTCCCGCGGTTGTGGAGATAGTTCCTACGAGTTACATTGGACCCGTGGGAGGTGTTGGTGCCACCCAAGGGGTCGTTAGAGGGTTGTTTCGAGTTTTCACCCTCAAACGCCATGTTTTTAAGTCTAAGTCTAAAAATATACTAATTACCATCGTATTCTCAAACCGGGAGTCCCGCGACTCCGGGGTCAGTTCCTACGAGTTACATGGTCCCATGGGAGGTGTTGGTGCCACCCACGGGGCCGTTCGAGGGCTGTTTCGAGTTCTCACCCACTAACGCCATGTTTTTATGCCTAAGTCTAAAATTATGAAAATTACTGTCATATTCTCAAACTGGGAGTCCCGCGGCTGCGGGGTCAGTTCAAATCAGTTAAATTGGTCCCGTGGGAGGTGTTGGTGCCGTCCACGGGGCCGTTCGGGGACTGTTTCTGGTTTTCACCCTCTAATGCCATGTTTTTAAGAATAAGTCTAGAAATATGCAAATTACCATCGTATTCTCAAATCGGGAGTCCCGCGGCTGCGGGGTCAGTTCCTACGAGTTAAATTGGTCCCGTGGGAGGTGTTGGTGCCACCCACGGGGACGTTCGAGGGCTGTTTCTAGTTCTCACCCTCTAACGCCATGTTTTAAGCCTAAGTCTAGAAATATGAGAATTACCGTCGTATTCTCAAATCGGGAGTCCGGCGACTGCGGGGTCAGTTCCTACGAGTTATATTGATCCCGTGGGACGTGTTGGTGCCACCCACGGGGCCGTTCGAGGGCTGTTTCGAGTTTTCACACTCTAACGCCATGTTTTTAAGCCTAAGTCTAGAAATATGCAAATTACCGTCGTATTCTCAAATCGGGAGTGTCGAGACTGCGGGGTCAGTTCCTAAGAGTTACATTGGTCCCGTTGGACGTGTTGGTGCCACCCACGGGGACGTTCGGGGGATGTTTCGAGTTTTCACCCTCTAACGCCATGTTTTTACGCCTAAGTCTAGAAATATGAAAATTACCGTCGTATTCTCAAGTCGGGAGTGTCGAGACTGCGGGGTCAGTTCCTACGAGTTACATTGGTCCCGTGGGAGGTGTTGGTGCCACCCATGGGGACGTTCGGGGGCTGTTTCGAGTTTTCACCCTCTAACGCCATGTTTTTAAGCCTAAGTCTAGAAATATGTGAATTACCCTCGTATTATCAAACTGGGAGTCCCGCGACTACGGGGTCAGTTCCTACGAGTTACACTGGTACCGTGGGAGGTTTTGGTGCCACCCACGGGGCCGTTCGGGGGCTGTTTCGAGTTTTCACCCTCTAATGCAATGTTTTTATGCCTAGGTCTAGAAATATGCAAATTACCGTCGTATTCTCAAACCGGGAGTCCCGCGGCTGCGGGGTCAGTGCCATCGAGTTACATTGGTTCCGTGGGAGATGTTGGTGCCACCTACGGGGCCGTTCGGGGGTTGTTTCGAGTTTTCAACCTCTAACGCCATGTTTTTAAGCCTAAGTCTAGAAATATGAAAATTACCATCGTATTCTTAAATCGGGAGTCCCGTGGCTCCGGTGTTTCTTCCTACGAGTTTAATTGGTCCCGTGGGAGATGTTGGTGCCACCCACGAGACCATTCGGGGGATGTTTTGAGTTTTCACCCTCTAACACCATATTTTTAAGCCTTAGTCTAGAAATATTAAAATAACTGTCGTATTCTCAAGCCGGGAGTCCCGCGGCTGCGTGGATAGTTCCTACGAGTTACATTGGTCCCGTGGGAGGTGTTGGTGCCACCCACGGGTCCGTTAGAGGGTTATTTCGAGTTTTCACCATCTAATGCCATGTTTTTACGCCTAAGTCTAGAAATATGAAAATTACCCTCGTATTCTCATACCGGGAGTCCCGCAGTTGCAGAGACAGTTCCTACGAGTTATATTGGTCCCGTGGGAGGTGTTGGTGCCACCCAAGGCGCCGTTAGAGGGATGTTTTGAGTTTTCACCCTATAACGCCATGTTTTTAAGACTAAGTCTAGAAATATGCAAAATACTGTCATATTCTCAGACCGGGAGTTCCGTGGCTGCGGGCTTAGTTCCTACGAGTTAAATTGGTCCCATAGGAGGTGTTGGTGCCACCCATGGGGCCGTTCGAGGGCTGTTTCGAGTTCTCACCCTCTAACGCCATGTTTTTAAGCCTAAGTCTAGAAATATGAGAATTACCGTCCTATTCTCAAATCGGGAGTCCGGCGACTGCGGGGTCAGTTCCTACGAGTTACATTGATCCCGTGGGACGTGTTGGTGCCACCCACGGGGTCGTTCGAGGGCTGTTTCGAGTTTTCACACTCTAACGCCATGTTTTTAAGCCTAAATCTAGAAATATGCAAATTACCATCGTATTCTCAAATCGGGAGTGTTGAGACTGCGGGGTCAGTTCCTACGAGTTACATTGGTCCCGTGGGAGGTGTTGGTGCCACCCATGGGGACGTTCGGGGGATGTTTCGAGTTTTCCCCTTCTAACGCCATGTTTTTACGCCTAAGTCTAGAAATATGCAAATTACCGTCGTATTCTCAAGTCAAGAGTCCCGCGGCTGCGGGGTCAATTCCTACGAGTTACATTGGTCCCGTGGGAGGAGTTGGTGCCACCCACGGGACCGTTCGGGGGTTGTTTCGAGTTTTCAGCCTCTAACACCATTTTTTTAAGACTAAGTATAGAAATATGCAAATTACCATCGTATTCTCAAATCGGGAGTCCCGCGGTTGTGGAGATAGTTCCTACGAGTTACATTGGACCCGTGGGAGGTGTTGGTGCCACCCAAGGGGTCGTTAGAGGGTTGTTTCGAGTTTTCACCCTCAAACGCCATGTTTTTAAGCCTAAGTCTAAAAATATACTAATTACCATCGTATTCTCAAACCGGGAGTCCCGCGACTGCGGGGTCAGTTCCTACGAGTTACATGGTCCCATGGGAGGTGTTGGTGCCACCCACGGGGCCGTTCGAGGGCTGTTTCGAGTTCTCACCCACTAACGCCATGTTTTTATGCCTAAGTCTAAAATTATGAAAATTACTGTCATATTCTCAAACTGGGAGTCCCGCGGCTGCGGGGTCAGTTCAAATCAGTTAAATTGGTCCCGTGGGAGGTGTTGGTGCCGTCCACGGGGCCGTTCGGGGGCTGTTTCTGGTTTTCACCCTCTAATGCCATGTTTTTAAGAATAAGTCTAGAAATATGCAAATTACCATCGTATTCTAATATCGGGAGTCCCGCGGCAGCCGGGTCAGTTCCTACGAGTTAAATTGGTCCCGTGGGAGGTGTTGGTGCCACCCACGGGGATGTTCGGGGGTTGTTTCGAGTTTTCACCCTCGAACACCATGTTTTTAAGCTTAAGTCTAGAAATATGCAAATTACCGTCGTATTCTCAAACCGGGAGTCCCGCGGCTGCGGGGTCAGTTCCATCGAGTTACATTGGTTCCGTGGGAGATGTTGGTGCCACCTACGGGGCCGTTCGGGGGTTGTTTCGAGTTTTCAACCTCTAACGCCATGTTTTTAAGCCTAAGTCTAGAAATATGAAAATTACCATCGTATTCTCAAACCGGGAGTCCCGTCTCTCCGGTGTTTCTTCCTACGAGTTTAATTGGTCTTGTGGGAGGAGTTGGTGCCACCCACGAGACCGTTCGGGGGATGTTTTGAGTTTTCACCCTCTAACACCATATTTTTAAGCCTTAGCCTAGAAATATTAAAATAACTGTCGTATTCTCAAGCCGGGAGTCCCGCGGCTGCGTGGATAGTTCCTACGAGTTACATTGGTCCCGTGGGAGGTGTTGGTGCCACCCACGGGGCCGTTAGAGGGTTGTTTCGAGTTTTCACCATCTAATGCCATGTTTTTACGCCTAAGTCTAGAAATATGAAAATTACCCTCGTATTCTCATACCGGGAGTCCCGTAGTTGCAGAGACAGTTCCTACGAGTTATATTGGTCCCGTGGGAGGTGTTGGTCCCACCCAAGGCGCTGTTAGAGGGATGTTTCGAGTTTTCACCCTATAACGCCATGTTTTTAAGACTAAGTCTAGAAATATGCAAATTACCATCGTATTCTCAGACCGGGAGTTCCGTGGCTGCGGGGTCAGTTCCTACGAGTTAAATTGGTCCCGTAGGAGGTGTTGGTGCCACCCATGGGGCCGTTCGAGGGCTGTTTCGAGTTCTCACCCTCTAACGCCATGTTTTTAAGCCTAAGTCTAGAAATATGAGAATTACCGTCGTATTCTCAAATCGAGGGTCCGGCGACAGCGGGGTTAGTTCCTACGAGTTACATTGATCCCGTGGGACATGTTGGTGCCACCCACGGGGTCGTTCGAGGGCTGTTTCGAGTTTTCACACTCTAACGCCATGTTTTTAAGCCTAAGTCTAGAAATATGCAAATTACCGTCGTATTCTCAAATCGGGAGTGTCGAGACTGCGGGGTCAGTTCCTACGAGTTACATTGGTCCCGTGGGAGGTGTTGGTGCCACCCATGGGGACGTTCGGGGGATGTTTCGAGTTTTCACCCTCTAACGCCATGTTTTTACGCCTAAGTCTAGAAATATGCAAATTACCGTCGTATTCTCAAGTCAAGAGTCCCGCGGCTGCGGGGTCAATTCCTACGAGTTACATTGGTCCCGTGGGAGGAGTTGGTGCCACCCACGGGACCGTTCGGTGGTTGTTTCGAGTTTTCAGCCTCTAACACCATTTTTTTATGACTAAGTATAGAAATATGCAAATTACCATCGTATTCTCAAATCGGGAGTCCCGCGGTTGTGGAGATAGTTCCTACGAGTTACATTGGACCCGTGGGAGGTGTTGGTGCCACCCAAGGGGTCGTTAGAGGGCTGTTTCGAGTTTTCACCCTCAAACGCCATGTTTTTAAGTCTAAGTCTAAAAATATACTAATTACCATCGTATTCTCAAACCGGGAGTCCCGCGACTGCGGGGTCAGTTCCTACGAGTTACATGGTCCCATGGGAGGTGTTGGTGCCACCCACGGGGCCGTTCGAGGGCTGTTTTGAGTTCTCACCCACTAACGCCATGTTTTTATGCCTAAGTCTAAAATTATGAAAATTACTATCATATTCTCAAACTGGGAGTCCCGCGGCTGCGGGGTCAGTTCAAATCAGTTAAATTGGTCCCGTGGGAGGTGTTGGTGCCGTCCACGGGGCCGTTCGGGGGTTGTTTCTGGTTTTCACCCTCTAATGCCATGTTTTTAAGAATAAGTCTAGAAATATGCAAATTACCATCGTATTCTAATATCGGGAGTCCCGCGGCTGCCGGGTCAGTTCCTACAAGTTAAATTGGTCCCGTGGGAGGTGTTGGTGCCACCCACGGGGATGTTCGGGGGTTGTTTCGAGTTTTCACCCTCGAACACCATGTTTTTAAGCTTAAGTCTAGAAATATGCAAATTACCGTCGTATTCTCAAACCGGGAGTCCCGCGGCTGCGGGGTCAGTTCCATCGAGTTACATTGGTTCCGTGGGAGATGTTGGTGCCACCTACGGGGCCGTTCGGGGGTTGTTTCGAGTTTTCAACCTCTAACGCCATGTTTTTAAGCCTAAGTCTAGAAATATAAAAATTACCATCGTATTCTCAAACCGGGAGTCCCGTGGCTCCGATGTTTCTTCCTACGAGTTTAATTGGTCCCGTGGGAGGTGTTGGTGCCACCCACGAGACCGTTCGGGGGATGTTTTGAGTTTTCACCCTCTAACACCATATTTTTAAGCCTTAGTCTAAAAATATTAAAATAACTGTCGTATTCTCAATCCGGGAGTCCCGCGGCTGCGTGGATAGTTCCTACGAGTTACATTGGTCCCGTGGGAGGTGTAGGTGCCACCCACGGGGCCGTTAGAGGGTTGTTTCGAGTTTTCACCATCTAATGCCATGTTTTTACGCCTAAGTCTAGAAATATGAAAATTACCCTCGTATTCTCATACCGGGAGTCCCGTAGTTGCAGAGACAGTTCCTACGAGTTATATTGGTCCCGTGGGAGGTGTTGGTGCCACCCAAGGCGCTGTTAGAGGGAGGTTTCGAGTTTTCACCCTATAACGCCATGTTTTTAAGACTAAGTCTAGAAATATACAAACTACCATCGTATTCTCAGACCGGGAGTTCCGTGGCTGCGGGGTCAGTTCCTACGAGTTAAATTGGTCCCGTAGGAGGTGTTGGTGCCACCCATGGGGCCGTTCGAGGGCTGTTTCGAGTTCTCACCCTCTAACGCCATGTTTTTAAGCCTAAGTCTAGAAATATGAGAATTACGGTCGTATTCTCAAATCGGGAGTCCGGCGACTGCGGGGTCAGTTCCTACGAGTTACATTGATCCCGTGGGACGTGTTGGTACCACCCACGGGGTCGTTCGAGGGCTGTTTCGAGTTTTCACACTCTAACGCCATGTTTTTAAGCCTAAGTCTAGAAAAATGCAAATTACCGTCGTATTCTCAAATCGGGAGTGTCGAGACCGCGGGGTCAGTTCCTACGAGTTGCATTGGTCCCGTGGGAGGTGTTGGTGCCACCCATGGGGACGTTCGGGGGATGTTTCGAGTTTTCACCCTCTAACGCCATGTTTTTATGCCTAAGTCTAGAAATATGCAAATTACTGTCGTATTCTCAAGTCAAGAGTCCCGCGGCTGCGGGGTCAATTCCTACGAGTTACATTGGTCCCGTGGGAGGTGTTGGTGCCACCCACGGGACCGTTCGGGGGTTGTTTCGAGTTTTCAGCCTCTAACACCATTTTTTTAAGACTAAGTATAGAAATATGCAAATTACCATCGTATTCTCAAATCGGGAGTCCCGCGGTTGTGGAGATAGTTCCTACGAGTTACATTGGACCCGTGGGAGGTGTTGGTGCCACCCAAGGGGTCGTTAGAGGGTTGTTTCGAGTTTTCACCCTCAAACGCCATGTTTTTAAGTCTAAGTCTAAAAATATACTAATTACCATCGTATTCTCAAACCGGGAGTCCCGCGACTGCGGGGTCAGTTCCTACGAGTTACATGGTCCCATGGGAGGTGTTGGTGCCACCCACGGGGCCGTTCGAGGGCTGTTTTGAGTTCTCACCCACTAACGCCATGTTTTTATGCCTAAGTCTAAAATTATGAAAATTACTATCATATTCTCAAACTGGGAGTCCCGCGGCTGCGGGGTCAGTTCAAATCAGTTAAATTGGTCCCGTGGGAGGTGTTGGTGCCGTCCACGGGGCCGTTCGGGGGCTGTTTCTGGTTTTCACCCTCTAATGCCATGTTTTTAAGAATAAGTCTAGAAATATGCAAATTACCATCGTATTCTCAAATCGGGAGTCCCGCGGCTGCGGGGTCAGTTCCTACGAGTTAAATTGGTCCCGTGGGAGGTGTTGGTGCGACCCACGGGGACGTTCGAGGGCTGTTTCTAGTTCTCACCCTCTAACGCCATGTTTTAAGCCTAAGTCTAGAAATATGAGAATTACCGTCGTATTCTCAAATCGGGAGTCCGGCGACTGCGGGGTCAGTTCCTACGAGTTATATTGATCCCGTGGGACGTGTTGGTGCCACCCACGGGGCCGTTCGAGGGCTGTTTCGAGTTTTCACACTCTAACGCCATGTTTTTAAGCTTAAGTCTAGAAATATGCAAATTACCGTCGTATTCTCAAATCGGGCGTGTCGAGATTGCGGGGTCAGTTCCTACGAGTTACATTGGTCCCGTGGGACGTGTTGGTGCCACCCACGGGGACGTTCGGGTGATGTTTCGAGTTTTCACCCTCTAACGCCATGTTTTTAAGCCTAAGTCTAGAAATATGCAAATTACCGTCGTATTCTCAAGTCAAGAGTCCCGCGGCTGCGGGGTCAATTCCTACGAGTTACATTGGTCCCGTGGGAGGTGTTGGTGCCACCCACGGGACCGTTCGGGGGTTGTTTCGAGTTTTCAGCCTCTAACACCATTTCTTTAAGACTAAGTATAGAAATATGCAAATTACCATCGTATTCTCAAATCGGGAGTCCCGCGGTTGTGGAGATAGTTCCTACGAGTTACATTGGACCCGTGGGAGGTGTTGGTGCCACCCAAGGGGTCGTTAGAGGGTTGTTTCGAGTTTTCACCCTCAAACGCCATGTTTTTAAGTCTAAGTCTAAAAATATACTAATTACCATCGTATTCTCAAACCGGGATTCCCGCGACTGCGGGGTCAGTTCCTACGAGTTACATGGTCCCATGGGAGGTGTTGGTGCCACCCACGGGGCCGTTCGAGGGCTGTTTCGAGTTCTCACCCACTAACGCCATGTTTTTATGCCTAAGTCTAAAATTATGAAAATTACTGTCATATTCTCAAACTGGGAGTCCTGCGGCTGCGGGGTCAGTTCAAATCAGTTAAATTGGTCCCGTGGGAGGTGTTGGTGCCTTCCACGGGGCCGTTCGGGGGCTGTTTATGGTTTTCACCCTCTAATGCCATGTTTTTAAGAATAAGTCTAGAAATATTCAAATTACCATCGTATTCTCAAATCGGGAGTCCCGCGGCTGCGGGGTCAGTTCCTACGAGTTAAATTGGTCCCGTGGGAGGTGTTGGTGCCACCCACGGGGACGTTCGAGGGCTGTTTCTAGTTCTCACCCTCTAACGCCATGTTTTAAGCCTAAGTCTAGAAATATGAGAATTACCGTCGTATTCTCAAATCGGGAGTCCGGCGGCTGCGGGGTCAGTTCCTCCGAGTTATATTGATCCCGTGGGATGTGTTGGTGCCACCCACGGGGCCGTTCGAGGGCTGTTTCGAGTTTTCACACTCTAACGTCATGTTTTTAAGCCTAAGTCTAGAAATATGCAAATTATCGTCGTATTCTCAAATCGGGAGTGTCGAGACTGCGGGGTCAGTTCCTAAGAGTTACATTGGTCCCGTTGGACGTGTTGGTGCCACCCACGGGGACGTTCGGGGGATGTTTCGAGTTTTCACCCTCTAACGCCATGTTTTTACGCCTAAAGTCTAGAAATATGCAAATTACCATCGTATTCTCAAGTCGGGAGTGTCGAGACTGCGGGGTCAGTTCCTACGAGTTACATTGTTCCCGTGGGAGGAGTTGGTGCCACCCATGGGGACGTTCGGGGGATGTTTCGAGTTTTCACCCTCTAACGCCATGTTTTTAAGCCTAAGTCTAGAAATATGCAAATTACCGTCATATTCTCAAATCGGGAGTGTCGAGACTGCGGGGTCAGTTCCTACGAGTTACATTGGTCCCGTGGGAGGTGTTGGTGCCACCCATGGGGACGTTCGGGGGATGTTTTGAGTTTTCACCCTCTAACGCCATGGTTTTACGCCTAAGTCTAGAAATATGCAAATTACCGTCGTATTATCAAGTCAAGAGTCCCGCGGCTGCGGGGTCAATTCCTACGAGTTACATTGGTCCCGTGGGAGGAGTTGGTGCCACCCACGGGACCGTTCGGTGGTTGTTTCGAGTTTTCAGCCTCTAACACCATTTTTTTATGACTAAGTATAGAAATATGCAAATTACCATCGTATTCTCAAATCGGGAGTCCCGCGGTTGTGGATATAGTTCCTACGAGTTACATTGGACCCGTGGGAGGTGTTGGTGCCACCCAAGGGGTCGTTAGAGGGTTGTTTCGAGTTTTCACCCTCAAACGCCATGTTTTTAAGCCTAAGTCTAAAAATATACTAATTACCATCGTATTCTCAAACCGGGAGTCCCGCGACTGCGGGGTCAGTTCCTATGAGTTACATGGTCCCATGGGAGGTGTTGGTGCCACCCACGGGGCCGTTCGAGGGCTGTTTCGAGTTCTCACCCACTAACGCCATGTTTTTATGCCTAAGTATAAAATTATGAAAATTACTGTCATATTCTCAAACTGGGAGTCCCGCGGCTGCGGGGTCAGTTCAAATCAGTTAAATTGGTCCCGTGGGAGGTGTTGGTGCCGTCCACGGGGCCGTTCGGGGGCTGTTTCTGGTTTTCACCCTCTAATGCCATGTTTTTAAGAATAAGTCTAGAAATATGCAAATTACCATCGTATTCTCAAATCGGGAGTCCCGCGGCTGCGGGGTCAGTTCCTACGAGTTAAATTGGTCCCGTGGGAGGTGTTGGTGCCACCCACGGGGACGTTCGAGGGCTGTTTCGAGTTCTCACCCTCTAACGCCATGTTTTAAGCCTAAGTCTAGAAATATGAGAATTACCGTCGTATTCTCAAATCGGGAGTCCGGCGACTACGGGGTCAGTTCCTACGAGTTATATTGATCCCGTGGGACGTGTTGGTGCCACCCACGGGGCCGTTCGAGGGCTGTTTCGAGTTTTGACACTCTAACGCCATGTTTTTAAGCTTAAGTCTAGAAATATGCAAATTACCATCGTATTCTCAAATCGGGCGTGTCGAGACTGCGGGGTCAGTTCCTACGAGTTACATTGGTCCCGTGGGACGTGTTGGTGCCACCCACGGGGACGTTCGGGGGATGTTTTGAGTTTTCACCCTCTAACGCCATGTTTTTAAGCCTAAGTCTAGAAATATGCAAATTACCGTCGTATTCTCAAATCGGGAGTGTCGAGACTGCGGGGTCAGTTCCTACGAGTTACATTGGTCCCGTGGGACGTGTTGGGGCCACCCACGGGGACGTTCGGGGGATGTTTCTAGTTTTCACACTCTAACGCCATGTTTTTAAGCCTAAGTCTAGAAATATGAGAATTACCGTCGTATTCTCAAATCGGGAGTCCGGCGACTACGGGGTCAGTTCCTACGAGTTATATTGATCCCGTGGGACGTGTTGGGGCCACCCATGGGGACGTTCGGGGGATGTTTCGAGTTTTCACCCTCTAACGCCATGTTTTACTCCTAAGTCTAGAAATATGCAAATTACCGTCGTATTCTCAAGTCAAGAGTCCCGCGGCTGCGGGGTCAATTCCTACGAGTTACATGGGTCCCGTGGGAGGTGTTGGTGCCACCCACGGGACCGTTCGGGGGTTGTTTCGAGTTTTCAGCCTCTAACACCATTTTTTTAAGACTAAGTATAGAAATATGCAAATTACCATCATATTCTCAAACCGGGAGTCCCGCGGTTGTGGAGATTGTTCCTACGAGTTACATTGGACCCGTGGGAGGTGTTGGTGCCACCCAAGGGGTCGTTAGAGGGTTGTTTCGAGTTTTCACCCTCAAACGCCATGTTTTTAAGTCTAAGTCTAAAGATGTACTAATTACCATCGTATTCTCAAACCGGGAGTCCCGCGACTGCGGGGTCAGTTCCTACGAGTTACATGGTCCCATGGGAGGTGTTGGTGCCACCCACGGGGCCGTTCGAGGGCTGTTTCGAGTTCTCACCCACTAACGCCATGTTTTTATGCCTAAGTCTAAAATTATGAAAATTACTGTCATATTCTCAAACTGGGAGTTCCGCGGCTGCGGGGTCAGTTCAAATCAGTTAAATTGGTCCCGTGGGAGGTGTTGGTGCCGTCCACGAAGCCGTTCGGGGGCTGTTTCTGGTTTTCACCCTCTAATGCCATGTTTTTAAGAATAAGTCTAGAAATATGCAAATTACCATCGTATTCTCAAATCGGGAGTCCCGCGACTGCGGGGTCAGTTCCTACGAGTTAAATTGGTCCCGTGGGAGGTGTTGGTGCCACCCACGGGGACGTTCGAGGGCTGTTTCTAGTTCTCACCCTCTAACGCCATGTTTTTAAGCTTAAGTCTAGAAATATGAGAATTACCGTCGTATTCTCAAATCGGGAGTCCGGCGACTGCGGGGTCAGTTCCTACGAGTTATATTGATCCCGTGGGACGTGTTGGTGCCACCCACGGGGCCGTTCGAGGACTGTTTCGAGTTTTCACACTCTAACGCCATGTTTTTAAGCCTAAGTGTAGAAATATGCAAATTACCGTCGTATTCTCAAATCGGGAGTGTCGAGACTGCGGGGTCAGTTCCTAAGAGTTACATTGGTCCCGTTGGACGTGTTGGTGCCACCCACGGGGACGTTCGGGGGATGTTTCGAGTTTTCACCCTCTAACGCCATGTTTTTACGCCTAAGTCTAGAAATATGCAAATTACCGTCGTATTCTCAAGTCGGGAGTGTCGAGACTGCGGGGTCAGTTCCTACGAGTTACATTGGTCCCGTGGGAGGAGTTGGTGCCACCCATGGGGACGTTCGGGGGATGTTTCGAGTTTTCACCCTCTAACGCCATGTTTTTAAGCCTAAGTCTAGAAATATGCAAATTACCATCATATTCTCAAATCGGGAGTGTCGAGACTGCGGGGTCAGTTCCTACGAGTTACATTAGTCCCGTGGGAGGTGTTGGTGCCACCCATGGGGACGTTCGGGGGATGTTTCGAGTTTTCACCCTCTAACGCCATGTTTTTACGCCTAAGTCTAGAAATATGCAAATTACCGTCGTATTCTCAAGTCAAGAGTCCCGCGGCTGCGGGGTCAATTCCTACGAGTTACATTGGTCCCGTGGGAGGAGTTGGTGCCACCCACGGGACCGTTCGGTGGTTGTTTCGAGTTTTCAGCCTCTAACACCATTTTTTTATGACTAAGTATAGAAATATGCAAATTACCATCGTATTCTCAAATCGGGAGTCCCGCGGTTGTGGAGATAGTTCCTACGAGTTACATTGGACCCGTGGGAGGTGTTGGTGCCACCCAAGGGGTCATTAGAGGGTTGTTTCGAGTTTTCACCCTCAAACGCCATGTTTTTAAGCCTAAGTCTAAAAATATACTAATTACCATCGTATTCTCAAATTGGGAGTCCCGCGACTGCGGGGTCAGTTCCTACGAGTTACATGGTCCCATGGGAGGTGTTGGTGCCACCCACGGGGCCGTTCGAGGGCTGTTTCGAGTTCTCACCCACTAACGCCATGTTTTTATGACTAAGTATAAAATTATGAAAATTACTGTCATATTCTCAAACTGGGAGTCCCGCGGCTGCGGGGTCAGTTCAAATTAGTTAAATTGGTCCCGTGGGAGGTGTTGGTGCCGTCCACGGGGCCGTTCGGGGGCTGTTTCTGGTTTTCACCCTCTAATGCCATGTTTTTAAGAATAAGTCTAGAAATATGCAAATTACCATCGTATTCTCAAATCGGGAGTCCCGCGGCTGCGGGGTCAGTTCCTACGAGTTAAATTGGTCCTGTGGGAGGTGTTGGTGCCACCCACGGGGACGTTCGAGGGCTGTTTCGAGTTCTCACCCTCTAACGCCATGTTTTAAGCCTAAGTCTAGAAATATGAGAATTACCGTCGTATTCTCAAATCGGGAGTCCGGCGACTGCGGGGTCAGTTCCTACGAGTTATATTGATCCCGTGGGACGTGTTGGTGCCACCCACGGGGCCGTTCGAGGGCTGTTTCGAGTTTTGACACTCTAACGCCATGTTTTTAAGCTTAAGTCTAGAAATATGCAAATTACCGTCGTATTCTCAAATCGGGCGTGTCGAGACTGTGGGGTCAGTTCCTACGAGTTACATTGGTCCCGTGGGACGTGTTGGTGCCACCCACGGGGACGTTCGGGGGATGTTTTGAGTTTTCACCCTCTAACGCCATGTTTTTAAGCCTAAGTCTAGAAATATGCAAATTACCGTCGTATTCTCAAATCGGGAGTGTCGAGACTGCGGGGTCAGTTCCTACGAGTTACATTGGTCCCGTGGGACGTGTTGGTGCCACCCACGGGGACGTTCGGGGGATGTTTCGAGTTTTCACACTCTAACGCCATGTTTTTAATCCTAAGTCTAGAAATATGCAAATTACCGTCATATTCCCAAATCGGGAGTGTCGAGACTGCGGGGTCAGTTCCTACGAGTTACATTGGTCCCATGGGAGGTGTTGGTGACACCCATGGGGACGTTCGAGGGATGTTTCGAGTTTTCACCCTCTAACGCCATGTTTTTTCTCCTAAGTCTAGAAATATGCAAATTACCGTCGTATTGTCAAGTCAAGAGTCCCGCGGCTGCGGGGTCAATTCCTACGAGTTACATTGGTCCCGTGGGAGGTGTTGGTGCCACCCACGGGACCGTTCGGGGGTTGTTTCGAGTTTTCAGCCTCTAACACCATTTTTTTAAGACTAAATATAGAAATATGCAAATTACAATCGTATTCTCAAACCGGGAGTCCCGCGGTTGTGGAGATAGTTCCTACGAGTTACATTGGACCCGTGGGAGGTGTTGGTGCCACCCAAGGGGTCGTTAGAGGGTTGTTTCGAGTTTTCACCTTCAAACGCCATGTTTTTAAGTCTAAGTCTAAAAATATACTAATTACCATCGTATTCTCAAACCGGGAGTCCCGCGACTGCGGGGTCAGTTCCTACGAGTTACATGGTCCCATGGGACGTGTTGGTGCCACCCACGGGGCCGTTCGAGGGCTGTTTCGAGTTCTCACCCACTAACGCCATGTTTTTATGCCTAAGTCTAAAATTATGAAAATTACTGTCATATTCTCAAACTGGGAGTCCCGCGGTTGCGGGGTCAGTTCAAATCAGTTAAATTGGTCCCGTGGGAGGTGTTGGTGCCGTCCACGGGGCCGTTCGGGGGTTGTTTCTGGTTTTCACCCTCTAATGCCATGTTTTTAAGAATAAGTCTAGAAATATGCAAATTACCATTGTATTCTCAAATCGGGAGTCCCGCGGCTGCGGGGTCAGTTCCTACGAGTTAAATTGGTCCCGTGGGAGGTGTTGGTGCCACCCACGGGGACGTTCGAGGGCTGTTTCTAGTTCTCACCCTCTAACGCCATGTTTTAAGCCTAAGTCTAGAAATATGAGAATTACCGTCGTATTCTCAAATCGGGAGTCCGGCGACTGCGGGGTCAGTTCCTACGAGTTATATTGATCCCGTGGGACGTGTTGGTGCCACCCACGGGGCCGTTCGAGGGCTGTTTCGAGTTTTCACACTCTAACGCCATGTTTTTAAGCCTAAGTCTACAAATATGCAAAATTCCGTCGTATTCTCAAATCGGGAGTGTCGAGACTGCGGGGTCAATTCCTAAGAGTTACATTGGTCCCGTGGGACGTGTTGGTGCCACCCACGGGGATGTTCGGGGGATGTTTCGAGTTTTCACCCTCTAACGCCATGTTTTTACGCCTAAGTCTAGAAATATGCAAATTACCGTCGTATTCCCAAGTCGGGAGTGTCGAGACTGCGGGGTCAGTTCCTACGAGTTACATTGGTCCCGTGGGAGGAGTTGGTGCCACCCATGGGGACGTTCGGGGGATGTTTCGAGTTTTCACCCTCTAACGCCATGTTTTTAAGCCTAAGTCTAGAAATATGCAAATTACCGTCATATTCTCAAATCGGGAGTGTCGAGACTGCGGGGTCAGTTCCTACGAGTTACATTGGTCCCGTGGGAGGTGTTGGTGCCACCCATGGGGACGTTCGGGGGATGTTTCGAGTTTTCAACTCTAACGCCATGTTTTTACGCCTAAGTCTAGAAATATGCAAATTACCGTCGTATTCTCAAGTCAAGAGTCCCGCGGCTGCGGGGTCAATTCCTACGAGTTACATTGGTCCCGTGGGAGGAGTTGGTGCCACCCACGGGACCGTTCGGTGGTTGTTTCGAGTTTTCAGCCTCTAACACCATTTTTTTATGACTAAGTATAGAAATATGCAAATTACCATCGTATTCTCAAATCGGGAGTCCTGCGGTTGTGGAGATAGTTCCTACGAGTTACATTGGACCCGTGGGAGGTGTTGGTGCCACCCAAGGGGTCGTTAGAGGGTTGTTTCGAGTTTTCACCCTCAAACGCCATGTTTTTAAGCCTAAGTCTAAAAATATACTAATTACCATCGTATTCTCAAACCGGGAGTCCCGCGACTGCGGGGTCAGTTCCTACGAGTTATATGGTCCCATGGGAGGTGTTGGTGCCACCCACGGGGCCGTTCGAGGGCTGTTTCGAGTTCTCACCCACTAACGCCATGTTTTTATGCCTAAGTATAAAATTATGAAAATTACTGTCATATTCTCAAACTGGGAGTCCCGCGGCTGCGGGGTCAGTTCAAATCAGTTAAATTGGTCCCGTGGGAGGTGTTGGTGCCGTCCACGGGGCCGTTCGGGGGCTGTTTCTGGTTTTCACCCTCTAATGCCATGTTTTTAAGAATAAGTCTAGAAATATGCAAATTACCATCGTATTCTCAAATCGGGAGTCCCGCGGCTGCGGGGTCAGTTCCTACGAGTTAAATTGGTCCCGTGGTAGGTGTTGGTGCCACCCACGGGGACGTTCGAGGGCTGTTTCGAGTTCTCACCCTCTAACGCCATGTTTTAAGCCTAAGTCTAGAAATATGAGAATTACCGTCGTATTCTCAAATCGGGAGTCCGGCGACTGCGGGGTCAGTTCCTACGAGTTATATTGATCCCGTGGGACGTGTTGGTGCCACCCACGGTGCCGTTCGAGGGCTGTTTCGAGTTTTGACACTCTAACGCCATGTTTTTAAGCTTAAGTCTAGAAATATGCAAATTACCGTCGTATTCTCAAATCGGGCGTGTCGAGACTACGGGGTCAGTTCCTACGAGTTACATTGGTCCCGTGGGACGTGTTGGTGCCACCCACGGGGACGTTCGGGGGTTGTTTCGAGTTTTCACCCTCTAACGCCATGTTTTTAAGCCTAAGTCTAGAAATATGCAAATTACCATCGTATTCTCAAATCGGGAGTGTCGAGACTGCGGGGTCAGTTCCTACGAGTTACATTGGTCCCGTGGGACGTGTTGGTGCCACCCACGGGGACGTTCGGGGGATGTTTCGAGTTTTCACACTCTAACGCCATGTTTTTAATCCTAAGTCTAGAAATATGCAAATTACCGTCATATTCCCAAATCGGGAGTGTCGAGACTGCGGGGTCAGTTCCTACGAGTTACATTGGTCCCGTGGGAGGTGTTGGTGCCACCCATGGGGACGTTCGGGGGATGTTTCTTGTTTTCACCCTCTAACGTCATGTTTTTACTCCTAAGTCTAGAAATATGCAAATTACCATCGTATTCTCAAGTCAAGAGTCCCGCGGCTGCGGGGTCAATTCCTACGAGTTACATTGGTCCCGTGGGAGGTGTTGGTGCCACCCACGGGACCGTTCGGGGGTTGTTTCGAGTTTTCAGCCTCTAACACCATTTTTTTAAGACTAAATATAGAAATATGCAAATTACAATCGTATTCTCAAACCGGGAGTCCCGCGGTTGTGGAGATAGTTCCTACGAGTTACATTGGACCCGTGGGAGGTGTTGGTGCCACCCAAGGGGTCGTTAGAGGGTTGTTTCGAGTTTTCACCCTCAAACGCCATGTTTTTAAGTCTAAGTCTAAAAATATACTAATTACCATCGTATTCTCAAACCGGGAGTCCCGCGACTGCGGGGTCAGTTCCTACGAGTTACATGGTCCCATGGGACGTGTTGGTGCCACCCACGGGGCCGTTCGAGGGCTGTTTCGAGTTCTCACCCACTAACGCCATGTTTTTATGCCTAAGTCTAAAATTATGAAAATTACTGTCATATTCTCAAACTGGGAGTCCCGCGGTTGCGGGGTCAGTTCAAATCAGTTAAATTGGTCCCGTGGGAGGTGTTGGTGCCGTCCACGGGGCCGTTCGGGGGTTGTTTCTGGTTTTCACCCTCTAATGCCATGTTTTTAAGAATAAGTCTAGAAATATGCAAATTACCATTGTATTCTCAAATCGGGAGTCCCGCGGCTGCGGGGTCAGTTCCTACGAGTTAAATTGGTCCCGTGGGAGGTGTTGGTGCCACCCACGGGGACGTTCGAGGGCTGTTTCTAGTTCTCACCCTCTAACGCCATGTTTTAAGCCTAAGTCTAGAAATATGAGAATTACCGTCGTATTCTCAAATCGGGAGTCCGGCGACTGCGGGGTCAGTTCCTACGAGTTATATTGATCCCGTGGGACGTGTTGGTGCCACCCACGGGGCCGTTCGAGGGCTGTTTCGAGTTTTCACACTCTAACGCCATGTTTTTAAGCCTAAGTCTACAAATATGCAAAATTCCGTCATATTCTCAAATCGGGAGTGTCGAGACTGCGGGGTCAGTTCCTAAGAGTTACATTGGTCCCGTGGGACGTGTTGGTGCCACCCACGGGGACGTTCGGGGGATGTTTCGAGTTTTCACCCTCTAACGCCATGTTTTTACGCCTAAGTCTAGAAATATGCAAAATACCGTCGTATTCCCAAGTCGGGAGTGTCGAGACTGCGGGGTCAGTTCCTACGAGTTACATTGGTCCCGTGGGAGGAGTTGGTGCCACCCATGGGGACGTTCGGGGGATGTTTCGAGTTTTCACCCTCTAACGCCATGTTTTTAAGCCTAAGTCTAGAAATTTGCAAATTACCGTCATATTCTCAAATCGGGAGTGTCGAGACTGCGGGGTCAGTTCCTACGAGTTACATTGGTCCCGTGGGAGGTGTTGGTGCCACCCATGGGGACGTTCGGGGGATGTTTCGAGTTTTCAACTCTAACGCCATGTTTTTACGCCTAAGTCTAGAAATATGCAAATTACCGTCGTATTCTCAAGTCAAGAGTCCCGCGGCTGCGGGGTCAATTCCTACGAGTTACATTGGTCCCGTGGGAGGAGTTGGTGCCACCCACGGGACCGTTCGGTGGTTGTTTCGAGTTTTCAGCCTCTAACACCATTTTTTTATGACTAAGTATAGAAATATGCAAATTACCATCGTATTCTCAAATCGGGAGTCCTGCGGTTGTGGAGATAGTTCCTACGAGTTACATTGGACCCGTGGGAGGTGTTGGTGCCACCCAAGGGGTCGTTAGAGGGTTGTTTCGAGTTTTCACCCTCAAACGCCATGTTTTTAAGCCTAAGTCTAAAAATATACTAATTACCATCGTATTCTCAAACCGGGAGTCCCGCGACTGCGGGGTCAGTTCCTATGAGTTATATGGTCCCATGGGAGGTGTTGGTGCCACCCACGGGGCCGTTCGAGGGCTGTTTCGAGTTCTCACCCACTAACGCCATGTTTTTATGCCTAAGTATAAAATTATGAAAATTACTGTCATATTCTCAAACTGGGAGTCCCGCGGCTGCGGGGTCAGTTCAAATCAGTTAAATTGGTCCCGTGGGAGGTGTTGGTGCCGTCCACGGGGCCGTTCGGGGGCTGTTTCTGGTTTTCACCCTCTAATGCCATGTTTTTAAGAATAAGTCTAGAAATATGCAAATTACCATCGTATTCTCAAATCGGGAGTCCCGCGGCTGCGGGGTCAGTTCCTACGAGTTAAATTGGTCCCGTGGTAGGTGTTGGTGCCACCCACGGGGACGTTCGAGGGCTGTTTCGAGTTCTCACCCTCTAACGCCATGTTTTAAGCCTAAGTCTAGAAATATGAGAATTACCGTCGTATTCTCAAATCGGGAGTCCGGCGACTGCGGGGTCAGTTCCTACGAGTTATATTGATCCCGTGGGAGGTGTTGGTGCCACCCACGGTGCCGTTCGAGGGCTGTTTCGAGTTTTGACACTCTAACGCCATGTTTTTAAGCTTAAGTCTAGAAATATGCAAATTACCGTCGTATTCTCAAATCGGGGCGTGTCGAGACTACGGGGTCAGTTCCTACGAGTTACATTGGTCCCGTGGGACGTGTTGGTGCCACCCACGGGGACGTTCGGGGGTTGTTTCGAGTTTTCACCCTCTAACGCCATGTTTTTAAGCCTAAGTCTAGAAATATGCAAATTACCATCGTATTCTCAAATCGGGAGTGTCGAGACTGCGGGGTCAGTTCCTACGAGTTACATTAGTCCCGTGGGACGTGTTGGTGCCACCCACGGGGACGTTCGGGGGATGTTTCGAGTTTTCACACTCTAACGCCATGTTTTTAATCCTAAGTCTAGAAATATGCAAATTACCGTCATATTCCCAAATCGGGAGTGTCGAGACTGCGGGGTCAGTTCCTACGAGTTACATTGGTCCCGTGGGAGGTGTTGGTGCCACCCATGGGGACGTTCGGGGGATGTTTCTTGTTTTCACCCTCTAACGTCATGTTTTTACTCCTAAGTCTAGAAATATGCAAATTACCATCGTATTCTCAAGTCAAGAGTCCCGCGGCTGCGGGGTCAATTCCTACGAGTTACATTGGTCCCGTGGGAGGTGTTGGTGCCACCCACGGGACCGTTCGGGGGTTGTTTCGAGTTTTCAGCCTCTAACACCATTTTTTTAAGACTAAATATAGAAATATGCAAATTACAATCGTATTCTCAAACCGGGAGTCCCGCGGTTGTGGAGATAGTTCCTACGAGTTACATTGGACCCGTGGGAGGTGTTGGTGCCACCCAAGGGGTCGTTAGAGGGTTGTTTCGAGTTTTCACCCTCAAACGCCATGTTTTTAAGTCTAAGTCTAAAAATATACTAATTACCATCGTATTCTCAAACCGGGAGTCCCGCGACTGCGGGGTCAGTTCCTACGAGTTACATGGTCCCATGGGACGTGTTGGTGCCACCCACGGGGCCGTTCGAGGGCTGTTTCGAGTTCTCACCCACTAACGCCATGTTTTTATGCCTAAGTCTAAAATTATGAAAATTACTGTCATATTCTCAAACTGGGAGTCCCGCGGTTGCGGGGTCAGTTCAAATCAGTTAAATTGGTCCCGTGGGAGGTGTTGGTGCCGTCCACGGGGCCGTTCGGGGGTTGTTTCTGGTTTTCACCCTCTAATGCCATGTTTTTAAGAATAAGTCTAGAAATATGCAAATTACCATTGTATTCTCAAATCGGGAGTCCCGCGGCTGCGGGGTCAGTTCCTACGAGTTAAATTGGTCCCGTGGGAGGTGTTGGTGCCACCCACGGGGACGTTCGAGGGCTGTTTCTAGTTCTCACCCTCTAACGCCATGTTTTAAGCCTAAGTCTAGAAATATGAGAATTACCGTCGTATTCTCAAATCGGGAGTCCGGCGACTGCGGGGTCAGTTCCTACGAGTTATATTGATCCCGTGGGACGTGTTGGTGCCACCCACGGGGCCGTTCGAGGGCTGTTTCGAGTTTTCACACTCTAACGCCATGTTTTTAAGCCTAAGTCTACAAATATGCAAAATTCCGTCGTATTCTCAAATCGGGAGTGTCGAGACTGCGGGGTCAGTTCCTAAGAGTTACATTGGTCCCGTGGGACGTGTTGGTGCCACCCACGGGGACGTTCGGGGGATGTTTCGAGTTTTCACCCTCTAACGCCATGTTTTTACGCCTAAGTCTAGAAATATGCAAATTACCGTCGTATTCCCAAGTCGGGAGTGTCGAGACTGCGGGGTCAGTTCCTACGAGTTACATTGGTCCCGTGGGAGGAGTTGGTGCCACCCATGGGGACGTTCGGGGGATGTTTCGAGTTTTCACCCTCTAACGCCATGTTTTTAAGCCTAAGTCTAGAAATATGCAAATTACCGTCATATTCTCAAATCGGGAGTGTCGAGACTGCGGGGTCAGTTCCTACGAGTTACATTGGTCCCGTGGGAGGTGTTGGTGCCACCCATGGGGACGTTCGGGGGATGTTTCGAGTTTTCAACTCTAACGCCATGTTTTTACGCCTAAGTCTAGAAATATGCAAATTACCGTCGTATTCTCAAGTCAAGAGTCCCGCGGCTGCGGGGTCAATTCCTACGAGTTACATTGGTCCCGTGGGAGGAGTTGGTGCCACCCACGGGACCGTTCGGTGGTTGTTTCGAGTTTTCAGCCTCTAACACCATTTTTTTATGACTAAGTATAGAAATATGCAAATTACCATCGTATTCTCAAATCGGGAGTCCTGCGGTTGTGGAGATAGTTCCTACGAGTTACATTGGACCCGTGGGAGGTGTTGGTGCCACCCAAGGGGTCGTTAGAGGGTTGTTTCGAGTTTTCACCCTCAAACGCCATGTTTTTAAGCCTAAGTCTAAAAATATACTAATTACCATCGTATTCTCAAACCGGGAGTCCCGCGACTGCGGGGTCAGTTCCTACGAGTTATATGGTCCCATGGGAGGTGTTGGTGCCACCCACGGGGCCGTTCGAGGGCTGTTTCGAGTTCTCACCCACTAACGCCATGTTTTTATGCCTAAGTATAAAATTATGAAAATTACTGTCATATTCTCAAACTGGGAGTCCCGCGGCTGCGGGGTCAGTTCAAATCAGTTAAATTGGTCCCGTGGGAGGTGTTGGTGCCGTCCACGGGGCCGTTCGGGGGCTGTTTCTGGTTTTCACCCTCTAATGCCATGTTTTTAAGAATAAGTCTAGAAATATGCAAATTACCATCGTATTCTCAAATCGGGAGTCCCGCGGCTGCGGGGTCAGTTCCTACGAGTTAAATTGGTCCCGTGGTAGGTGTTGGTGCCACCCACGGGGACGTTCGAGGGCTGTTTCGAGTTCTCACCCTCTAACGCCATGTTTTAAGCCTAAGTCTAGAAATGTGAGAATTACCGTCGTATTCTCAAATCGGGAGTCCGGCGACTGCGGGGTCAGTTCCTACGAGTTATATTGATCCCGTGGGACGTGTTGGTGCCACCCACGGTGCCGTTCGAGGGCTGTTTCGAGTTTTGACACTCTAACGCCATGTTTTTAAGCTTAAGTCTAGAAATATGCAAATTACCGTCGTATTCTCAAATCGGGCGTGTCGAGACTACGGGGTCAGTTCCTACGAGTTACATTGGTCCCGTGGGACGTGTTGGTGCCACCCACGGGGACGTTCGGGGGTTGTTTCGAGTTTTCACCCTCTAACGCCATGTTTTTAAGCCTAAGTCTAGAAATATGCAAATTACCATCGTATTCTCAAATCGGGAGTGTCGAGACTGCGGGGTCAGTTCCTACGAGTTACATTGGTCCCGTGGGACGTGTTGGTGCCACCCACGGGCTCGTTCGGGGGATGTTTCGAGTTTTCACACTCTAACGCCATGTTTTTAATCCTAAGTCTAGAAATATGCAAATTACCGTCATATTCCCAAATCGGGAGTGTCGAGACTGCGGGGTCAGTTCCTACGAGTTACATTGGTCCCGTGGGAGGTGTTGGTGCCACCCATGGGGACGTTCGGGGGATGTTTCTTGTTTTCACCCTCTAACGTCATGTTTTTACTCCTAAGTCTAGAAATATGCAAATTACCGTCGTATTCTCAAGTCAAGAGTCCCGCGGCTGCGGGGTCAATTCCTACGAGTTACATTGGTCCCGTGGGAGGTGTTGGTGCCACCCACGGGACCGTTCGGGGGTTGTTTCGAGTTTTCAGCCTCTAACACCATTTTTTTAAGACTAAATATATAAATATGCAAATTACAATCGTATTCTCAAACCGGGAGTCCCGCGGTTGTGGAGATAGTTCCTACGAGTTACATTGGACCCGTGGGAGGTGTTGGTGCCACCCAAGGGGTCGTTAGAGGGTTGTTTCGAGTTTTCACCCTCAAACGCCATGTTTTTAAGCCTAAGTCGAAAAATATACTAATTACCATCGTATTCTCAAACCGGGAGTCCCGCGACTGCGGGGTCAGTTCCTACGAGTTATATTGATCCCGTGGGACGTGTTGGTGCCACCCACGGGGCCGTTCGAGGGCTGTTTCGAGTTTTCACACTCTAACGCCATGTTTTTACGCCTAAGTCTACAAATATGAAAATTACCCTCATATTCTCATACCGGGAGTCCCGCGGTTGCAGAGACAGTTCCTACGAGTTACATTGGTCCCGTGGGAGGTGTTGGTGCCACCCAAGGCGCCGTTAGAGGGATGTTTCGAGTTTTCACCCTATAACGCCATGTTTTTAAGACTAAGTCTAGAAATGTGCAAATTACCGTCGTATTCTCAGACCGGGAGTTCCGTGGATGCGGGGTCAGTTCTTACGAGTTAAATTGGTCCCGTAGGAGGTGTTGGTGCCACCCATGGGGCCGTTCGAGGGCTGTTTCGAGTTCTCACCCTCTAACGCCATGTTTTTAAGCCTAAGTCTAGAAATATGAGAATTACCGTCGTATTCTCAAATCGGGAGTCCGGCGACTGCGGGGTCAGTTCCTACGAGTTACATTGATCCCGTGGGACGTGTTGGTGCCACCCACGGGGTCATTCGAGGGCTGTTTCGAGTTTTCACACTCGAACGCCATGTTTTTAAGCCTATGTCTAGAAATATGCAAATTACCGTCGTATTCTCAAATCGGGAGTGTCGAGACTGCGGGGTCAGTTCCTACGAGTTACATTGGTCCCGTGGGAGGTGTTGGTGCCACCCATGGGGACGTTCGGGGGATGTTTCGAGTTTTCACCCTCTAACGCCATGTTTTTACGCCTAAGTCTAGAAATATGCAAATTACCGTCGTATTCTCAAGTCAAGAGTCCCGCGGCTGCGGGGTCAATTCCTACGAGTTACATTGGTCCTGTGGGAGGTGTTGGTGCCACCCACGGGACCGTTCGGGGGTTGTTTCGAGTTTTCAGCCTCTAACACCATTTTTTTAAGACTAAGTATAGAAATATGCAAATTACCATCGTATTCTCAAATCGGGAGTCCCGCGGCTAGGCGGTGTATTCCTACGAGTCAAATTAGTCACGTGGGAGGCGTTGGTGCCACCCACGGGGCCGTTCGGGGGATGTTTTGAGTTTTTAACCTCTAACGCCATGTTTTTTAGCCTAAGTCTAGAAATATGAAAATTACCGTCGTATTCTCAAAACGGGAGTCCCGCGGTTGCGGGGAGAGTTGGTACGAGCTACATTGGTCCCGTGGAAGGTGCCGGTGCCACCCAAGGGGCCGTTAGAGGGATGTTTTGAGTTTTCACCCGTTAACGCCATGATTTTAAGCCAAAGTCTAGAAATATACAAATTACCATCGTATTCTCAAACCGGGAGTCTCGCGAGTACGGGGTCAATTCCTACGAGTAACATTGGTCCCATGGGAGGTGTTGGTGCAGCCCACGGGGCTGTTCGGGGTTTGTTTCGAGTTTTCACCCTCTAACGCCATGTTTTTATGCCTGTGTCTAGAAATATGAAAATTACCATTGTATTCTCAAACGGGGAGTCCCGCGGTTGCGGGGACAGTTGCTACTAGTTACATTGGTCCCGTGGGAGGTGTTGGTCCCAACCAAGGGGCCGTTAGAGGGTTGTTTCGAGTTTTCACTCTCTAACGCCATGTTTTTAAGCCTAAGTCTAAAAATATGGTAATTACGGTCATATTCTCAAATCGGGAGTCCCGCGACAGCGGGGTTAGTTCCTACGAGTTACATGGTCCTGTGGGAGGTGTTGGTGCGACCCACGGGGCCGTTCGGGGGTTGTTTCGAGTTTTTACCCTCTAACGCCATGTTTTTAAGACTAAGTCTAGAAATACGCAAATTACCATCGTATACTCAAATCGGGAGTCCCACGGCTGCGGGGTCCATTCCTACGAGTTAAATAGCTCCCGTGGGAGGTGTTGGTGCCACGCACGGGGATGTTCGGGGGTTGTTTCGAGTTTTCACCCTCGAACACCATGTTTTTAAGCTTAAGTCTAAAAATATTCAAATTATCGTCGTATTCTCAAGCCGGGAGTCCCGTGGCTGCGGGGTTAATTCCTATGAGTTACATTGGCCCCGTGGGAGGTGTTGGTGCCACCCACGGGACCGTTCGAGGGTTGTTTCGAGTTTTCACCCTCTAACGCCATGTTTTTAAGACTAAGTATAGAAATATGCAAATTACCGTCGAATTCTCAAGTCGGGAGTCCCGCGACTACGGGGTCAGTTCCTACGAGCTACATTGGTCCCGTGGGAGGTGTTGGTGCCACCTACGGGCCCGTTCGGGGGCTGTTTCGAGTTTTCACCCTCTAACGCCATGTTTTTAAGCCTAAGTCTAGAAATATGTGAATTACCCTCGTATTCTCAAACTGGGAGTCCCGCGACTACGGGGTCAGTTCCTACGAGTTACACTGGTACCGTGGGAGGTTTTGGTGCCACCCACGGGGCCGTTCGGGGGCTGTTTCGAGTTTTCACCCTCTAATGCAATGTTTTTATGCCTAAGTCTAGAAATATGCAAATTACCGTCGTATTCTCAAACCGGGAGTCCCGCGGCTGCGGGGTCAGTTCCATCGAGTTACATTGGTTCCGTGGGAGATGTTGGTGCCACCTACGGGTCCGTTCGGGGGTTGTTTCGAGTTTTCAACCTCTAACGCCATGTTTTTAAGCCAAAGTCTAGAAATATACAAATTACCATCGTATTCTCAAACCGGGAGTCTCACGAGTACGGGGTCAATTCCTACGAGTAACATTGGTCCCATGGGAGGTGTTGGTGCAGCCCACGGGGCTGTTCGGGGTTTGTTTCGAGTTTTCACCCTCTAACGCCATGTTTTTATGCCTGTGTCTAGAAATATGAAAATTACCATTGTATTCTCAAACGGGGAGTCCCGCGGTTGCGGGGACAGTTGCTACGAGTTACATTGGTTTCGTGGGAGGTGTTGGTCCCAACCAAGGGGCCGTTAGAGGGTTGTTTCGAGTTTTCACCCTCTAACGCCATGTTTTTAAGCCTAAGTCTAAAAATATGCTAATTACGGTCATATTCTCAAATCAGGAGTCCCGCGACAGCGGAGTTAGTTCCTACGAGTTACATGGTCCTGTGGGAGGTGATGGTACGACCCACGGGGCCGTTCGGGGGTTGTTTCGAGTTTTTACCCTCTAACGCCATGTTTTTAAGACTAAGTCTAGAAATACGCAAATTACCATCGTATACTCAAATCGGGAGTCCCACGGCTGCGGGGTCCGTTCCTACGAGTTAAATAGGTCCCGTGGGAGGTGTTGGTGCCACGCACGGGGATGTTCGGGGGTTGTTTTGAGTTTTCACCCTCGAAAACCATGTTTTTAAGCTTAAGTCTAAAAATATTCAAATTATCGTCGTATTCTCAAGCCGGGAGTCTCGCGGCTGCGGGGTTAATTCCTATGAGTTACATTGGCCCCGTGGGAGGTGTTGGTGCCACCCACGGGACCGTTCGAGGGTTGTTTCGAGTTTTCACCCTCTAACGCCATGTTTTTAAGACTAAGTATAGAAATATGCAAATTACCGTCGAATTCTCAAGTCGGGAGTCCCGCGACTTCGGGGTCAGTTCCTACGAGCTACATTGGTCCCGTGGGAGGTGTTGGTGCCACCTATGGGGCCGTTCGGGGGTTGTTTCGAGTTTTCACCCTCTAACGCCATGTTTTTAAGCCTAAGTCTAGAAATATGTGAATTACCCTCGTATTCTCAAACTGGGAGTCCCGCGACTACGGGGTCAGTTCCTACGAGTTACACTGGTACCGTGGGAGGTTTTGGTGCCACCCACGGGGCCGTTCGGGGGCTGTTTCGAGTTTTCACCCTCTAATGCAATGTTTTTATGCCTAAGTCTAGAAATATGCAAATTACCGTCGTATTCTCAAACCGGGAGTCCCGCGGCTGCGGGGTCAGTTCCATCGAGTTACATTGGTTCCGTGGGAGATGTTGGTGCCACCTACGGGTCCGTTCGGGGGTTGTTTCGAGTTTTCAACCTCTAACGCCATGTTTTTAAGCCTAAGTCTAGAAATATGAAAATTACCATCGTATTCTCAAACCGGGAGTCCCGTGGCTCCGGTGTTTCTTCCTACGAGTTTAATTGGTCCCGTGGGAGGTGTTGGTGCCACCCACGAGACCGTTCGGGGGATGTTTTGAGTTTTCACCCTCTAACACCATATTTTTAAGCATTAGTCTAGAAATATTAAAATAACTGTCGTATTCTCAAGCCGGGAGTCCCGCGGCTGCGTGGATAGTTCCTACGAGTTACATTGGTCCCGTGGGAGGTGTTGGTGCCACCCACGGGGCCGTTAGAGGGTTGTTTCAAGTTTTCACCATCTAATGCCATGTTTTTACGCCTAAGTCTAGAAATATGAAAATTACCCTCGTATTCTCATACCGGGAGTCCCGCAGTTGCAGAGACAGTTCCTATGAGTTATATTGGTCCCGTGGGAGGTGTTGGTGCCACCCAAGGCGCCGTTAGAGGGATGTTCGAGTTTTCACCCTATAACGTCATATTTTTAAGACTAAGTCTAGAAATATACAAATTACCGTCGTATTCTCAGACCGGGAGTTCCGTGGCTGCGGGGTCAGTTCCTACGAGTTAAATTGGTCCCGTAGGAAGTGTTGGTGCCACCCATGGGGACGTTCGAGGGTTGTTTCGAGTTCTCACCCTCTAACACCATGTTTTTAAGCCTAAGTCTAGAAATATGAGAATTACCGTCCTATTCTCAAATCGGGAGTCCGGCGACTGCGGGGTCAGTTCCTACGAGTTACATTGATCCCGTGGGACGTGTTGGTGCCACCCACGGGGTCGTTCGAGGGTTGTTTCGAGTTTTCACACTCTAACGCCATGTTTTTAAGCCTAAGTCTAGAAACATGCAAATTACCGTCGTATTCTCAAATCGGGAGTGTCGAGACGGCGGGGTCAGTTCCTACGAGTTACATTGGTCCCGTGGGAGGTGTTGGTGCCACCCATGGGGACGTTTGGGGGATGTTTCGAGTTTTCACCCTCTAACGCCATGTTTTTACGCCTAAGTCTAGAAATATGCAAATTACCGTCGTATTCTCAAGTCAAGAGTACCGCGGCTTCGGGGTCAATTCTTACGAGTTACATTGGTCCCGTGGGAGGTGTTGGTGCCACCCACGGGACCGTTCGGGGGTTGTTTCGAGTTTTCAGCCTCTAACACCATTTTTTACGCCTAAGTCTAGAAATATGCAAATTACCATCGTATTCTCAAGTCGGGAGTGTCGAGACTGCGGGGTCAGTTCATACGAGTTACATTGGTCCCGTGGGAGGTGTTGGTGCCACCCAAGGGGTCGTTAGAGGGTTGTTTCGAGTTTTCACCCTCAAACGCCATGTTTTTAAGCCTAAGTCTAAAAATATACTAATTACCATCGTATTCTCAAACCGGGAGTCCCGCGACTGCGGGGTCAGTTCCTACGAGTTACATTGTCCCATGGGAGGTGTTGGTGCCACCCACGGGGCCGTTCGAGGGCTGTTTCGAGTTCTCACCCACTAACGCCATGTTTTTATGCCTAAGTCTGAAATTATGAAAATTACTGTCATATTCTCAAACTGGGAGTCCCGCGGCTGCGGGGTCAGTTCAAATCAGTTAAATTGGTTCCGTGGGAGGTGTTGGTGCCGTCCACGGGGCCGTTCGGTGGCTGTTTCTGGTTTTCACCCTCTAATGCCATGTTTTTAAGAATAAGTCTAGAAATATGCAAATTACCATCGTATTCTCAAATCGGGAGTCCCGCGGCTGCGGGGTCAGTTCCTACGAGTTAAATTGGTCCCGTGGGAGGTGTTGGTGCCACCCACGGGGACGTTCGAGGGCTGTTTCGAGTTCTCACCCTCTAACGCCATGTTTTAAGCCTAAGTCTAGAAATATGAGAATTACCGTCGTATTCTCAAATCGGGAGTCTGGCGACTGCGGGGTCAGTTCCTACGAGTTATATTGATCCCGTGGACGTGTTGGTGCCACTCACGGGGCCGTTCGAGGGCTGTTTCGAGTTTTCACACTCTAACGCCATGTTTTTAAGCCTAAGTATAGAAATATGCAAATTACCGTCGTATTCTCAAATCGGGAGTGTCGAGACTGCGGGTTCAGTTCCTACGAGTTATATTGGTCCCGTGGGACGTGTTGGTGCCACCCACGGGGACGTTCGGGGGATGTTTCGAGTTTTCACCTTCAAACGCCATGTTTTTACGCCTAAGTCTAAAAATATGCAAATTACCGTCGTATTCTCAAGTCAAGAGTCCCGCGGCTGCGGGGTCAATTCCTACGAGTTACATTGGTCCCGTGGGAGGTGTTGGTGCCACCCACGGGACCGTTCGGGGGTTGTTTCGAGTTTTCAGCCTCTAACACCATTTTTTAAGACTAAGTATAGAAATACGCAAATTACCATCGTATTCTCAAACCGGGAGTCCCGCGGTTGTGGAGATAGTTCCTACGAGTTACATTGGTCCGATGGGACCATGGGAGGTGTTGGTGCCACCCACGGGGACGTTCGGGGGTTGTTTCGAGTTTTCACCCTCTAATGCCATGTTTTTAAGGCTAAGTCTAGAAATATGCAAATTATCGTCGTATTCTGAAATTGAGAGTCCCGCGGCTGCGGGTTCCGTTCCTACGAGTTACATTGGTTCCCTAGGAGGTGTTGGTGCCACCCAAAGGGCCGTTCCAGGGTTGTTTCGAGTTGTCACCTTCTAACACCATGTTTTTAAGCCTAATTCTAGAAATATTCAAATTACCATCGTATTCTCAAAATCGGGAGTCCGGCGGCTGCAGGGTCAGTTCCTACCAGTTACATTGGTCCCATAGGAGGTGTTGGTGCCACCCACGGGGACATTTGGGGGCTGTTTCGAGTTTTCAACCTCTAATGCCATGTTTTTAAGCCTAAGTCTAGAAATATGCAAATTATCATCGTATTATGAAACCGGGAGTCTCGCGGCTGCTGGGTTAGTTACTACGAGTTTCATTGGTCCCGTGGGAGGTGTTGGTGCCACCCACAGGGTCGTTCAGGGGGTTTTTCGAGTTGTCGTGTTCTAACACCATGTTTATAAGCCTAAGTCTACCAATATACAAATTACCGTCGTATTCTCAAACTGGAAGTCCCAGGGCTGCGGGGTTATTTCCTACGAGTTACATTGTTCCCGTGAGAGGTGTTGGTGCCACCTACGGGTCCGTTAGGGGATTGTTCTGAGTTTTCACCCTCTAACGCCATGTTTTTAAGACTAAGTCTAGAAATATGTAAATTACTGTTGTATTCTCAAACCGGGAGTCCCGCGGTTGCGGGGTTTGTTCCTACAAGTTTAATTGGTCCCGTGGGAGGTGTTGGTGCCACGCGCAGGGCCATTCGGGGGATGTTTTGAGTTTTCATCATCTAACGCCATGTTTTTAAGCCTAAGTCTTGAAATATGAAAATAACTGTCGTAATCTCAAACCGGGAGTCCAGCGGTTGTGGGGACAGTTCCTACGAGTTACATTGGTCCCGTGGGAGGTGTTGGTACCACCCAAGGGCCGTTAGAGGGCCGTTTCGAGTTTTCACCCTCTAACGCCATGTTTTTAAGCCTAAGTCTAGAAATATGCAAATTACGATCGTATTCTCAAACCGAGAGTCCCACGACTACGGGGTCAGTTCCTACGAGTTACATTGGTCCCGTGGGAAGTGTTGGTGCCACCCACGGGGCCGTTCGGGGGTTGTTTCGAGTTTTCAGCCTCTAACGCCATGTTTTTACGCCTAAGTCTAGAAATATCAAAATTACCATCGTATTCTTAAACTGGGAGTCCCGCAACTGCGGGGTTAGTTCCTACGAGTTAAATTGGTCCCGTGGGAGGTGTTGGTGCCACCAACGGCGACGTTCAGGGGTTGTTTCTAGTTTTCACCCTCTAACGCCATGTTTTTAAGACTAAGTCTAGAAATATGAAAATTACCATTGTATTCTCAAATCGGGAGTCCCGCGGCTACGGGGTGTATTCCTACGAGTCAAATTAGTCCCGTGGGAGGTGTTGGTGCCACCCACGGGGCCGTTCGGGGGATGTTTTGAGTTTTTAACCTCTAACGCCATGTTTTTAAGCCTAAGTCTTGAAATATGAAAATTACCGTCGTATTCTCAAACCGGGAGTCCCGCGGTTGCGGGGAGATTCGTACGAGTTACATTGGTCCCGTGGAAGGTGTCGGTGCCACCCAAGGGGCCGTTAGAGGGATGTTTTGAGTTTTCACCCGTTAACGCCATGTTTTTAAGCCAAAGTCTAGAAATATGCAAATTACCATCGTATTCTCAAACCGGGAGTCTCGCGAGTACGGGGTCAATTCCAACGAGTAACATTGGTCCCATGGGAGGTGTTGGTGCACCCTATGGGGCTGTTCGGGGGCTGTTTCGAGTTTTCACCCTCTAACGCCATGTTTTTATGCATGTGTCTAGAAATATGAAAATTACCATCGTATTCTCAAACAGGGAGTCCCGCGGTTGCGGGGACAGTTGCTACGAGTTACATTGGTCCCGTGGGAGGTGTTGGTCCCAACCAAGGGGCCGTTAGAGGGTTGTTTCAAGTTTTCACCCTCTAACGCCATGTTTTTAAGCCTAAGTCTAAAAATATGCTAATTACCGTCATATTCTCAAATCGGGAGTCCCGCGACAGCGGGGTTAGTTCCTAAGAGTTACATGGTCCTGTGGGAGGTGTTGGTGCGACCCACGGGGCCGTTCGGGGGTTGTTTCGAGTTTTTACCCTCTAACGCCATGTTTTTAAGACTAAGTCTAGAAATATGTAAATTACCGTTGTATTCTCAAACCGGGAGTCCCGCGGTTGCGGGGTTTGTTCCTACAAGTTTAATTGGTCCCGTGGGAGGTGTTGGTGCCACGCACAGGGCCATTCGGGGGATGTTTTGAGTTTTCATCATCTAACGCCATGTTTTTAAGCCTAAGTCTTGAAATATGAAAATAACTGTCGTAATCTCAAACCGGGAGTCCAGCGGTTGTGGGGACAGTTCCTACGAGTTACATTGGTCCCGTGGGAGGTGTTGGTACCACCCAAGGGCCGTTAGAGGGCTGTTTCGAGTTTTCACCCTCTAACGCCATGTTTTTAAGCCTAAGTCTAGAAATATGCAAATTACGATCGTATTCTCAAACCGAGAGTCCCACGACTACGGGGTCAGTTCCTACGAGTTACATTGGTCCCGTGGGAAGTGTTGGTGCCACCCACGGGGCCGTTCGGGGGTTGTTTCGAGTTTTCAGCCTCTAACGCCATGTTTTTACGCCTAAGTCTAGAAATATCAAAATTACCATCGTATTCTTAAACTGGGAGTCCCGCAACTGCGGGGTTAGTTCCTACGAGTTAAATTGGTCCCGTGGGAGGTGTTGGTGCCACCAACGGCGACGTTCAGGGGTTGTTTCTAGTTTTCACCCTCTAACGCCATGTTTTTAAGACTAAGTCTAGAAATATGAAAATTACCATTGTATTCTCAAATCGGGAGTCCCGCGGCTATGGGGTGTATTCCTACGAGTCAAATTAGTCCCGTGGGAGGTGTTGGTGCCACCCACGGGGCCGTTCGGGGGATGTTTTGAGTTTTTAACCTCTAACGCCATGTTTTTAAGCCTAAGTCTTGAAATATGAAAATTACCGTCGTATTCTCAAACCGGGAGTCCCGCGGTTGCGGGGAGATTCGTACGAGTTACATTGGTCCCGTGGAAGGTGTCGGTGCCACCCAAGGGGCCGTTAGAGGGATGTTTTGAGTTTTCACCCGTTAACGCCATGTTTTTAAGCCAAAGTCTAGAAATATGCAAATTACCATCGTATTCTCAAACCGGGAGTCTCGCGAGTACGGGGTCAATTCCAACGAGTAACATTGGTCCCATGGGAGGTGTTGCTGCACCCTATGGGGCTGTTCGGGGGCTGTTTCGAGTTTTCACCCTCTAACACCATGTTTTTATGGATGTGTCTAGAAATATGAAAATTACCATCGTATTCTCAAACAGGGAGTCCCGCGGTTGCGGGGACAGTTGCTACGAGTTACATTGGTCCCGTGGGAGGTGTTGGTCCCAACCAAGGGGCCGTTAGAGGGTTGTTTCAAGTTTTCACCCTCTAACGCCATGTTTTTAAGCCTAAGTCTAAAAATATGCTAATTACCGTCATATTCTCAAATCGGTAGTCCCGCGAAAGCCGGGTTAGTTCCTACGAGTTACATGGTCCTGTGGGAGGTGTTGGTGCCACCCACGGGGCCGTTCGGGGATTGTTTCGAGTTTTCACCCTCTAACGCCATGTTTTTAAGACTAAGTCTAGAAATACGCAAATTACCATCGTATACTCAAATCGGGAGTCCCGCGGCTGCGGGGTCCATTCCTACGAGTTAAATTGGTCCCGTGGGAGGTGTTGGTGCCACCCACGGGGATGTTCGGGGGTTGTTTCGAGTTTTCACCCTCGAACACCATGTTTTTAAGCTTAAGTCTAAAAATAATCAAATTATCATCGTATTCTCAAGCCGGCAGTCCTGAGGCTGCGGGGTTAATTCCTATGAGTTACATTGGCCCCGTGGGAGATGTTGGTGCCACCCACAGGACCGTTCGAGGGTTGGTTCGAGTTTTCACCCTCTAACGCCATGTTTTTAAGACTAAGTATAGAAATATGCAAATTACCGTCGTATTCTCAAGTCGGGAGTCCCGCGACTGCGGGGTCAGTTCCTACGAGCTACATTGGTCCCGTGGGAGGTGTTGGTGCCACCTACGGGGCCGTTCGGGGGCTGTTTCGAGTTTTCACCCTCTAACGCCATGTTTTTAAGCCTAAGTCCAGAAATATGTGAATTACCCTCGTATTCTCAAACTGGGAGTCCCGCGACTACGGGGTCAGTTCCTACGAGTTACACTGGTACCGTGGGAGGTTTTGGTACCACCCACGGGGCCGTTCGGGGGCTGTTTCGAGTTTTCACCCTCTAATGCTATGTTTTTATGCCTAAGTTTAGAAATATGCAAATTACCGTCGTATTCTCAAACCGGGAGTCCCGCGGCTGCGGGGTCAGTTCCATCGAGTTACATTGGTTCCGTGGGAGATGTTGGTGCCACCTACGGGTCCGTTCGGGGGTTGGTTCGAGTTTTCAACCTCTAACGCCATGTTTTTAAGCCTAAGTCTAGAAATATGAAAATTACCATCGTATTCTCAAACCGGGAGTCCCGTGGCTCCGGTGTTTCTTCCTACGAGTTTAATTGGTCCCGTGGGAGGTGTTGGTGCCACCCACGAGACCGTTCGGGGGATGTTTTGAGTTTTCACCCTCTAATACCATATTTTTAAGCCTTAGTCTAGAAATATTAAAATAACTGTCGTATTCTCAAGCCGGGAGTCCCGCGGCTGCGTGGATAGTTCCTACGAGTTACATTGGCCCCGTGGGAGGTGTTGGTGCCACCCACGGGGCCGTTAGAGGGTTGTTTCGAGTTTTCACCATCTAATGCCTTGTTTTTACGCCTAAGTCTAGAAATATGAAAATTACCCTCGTATTCTCATACCGGGAGTCCCGCAGTTGCAGAGACTGTTCCTACGAGTTACATTGGTCCCGTGGGAGGTGTTGGTGCCACCCAAGGCACCATTAGATGGATGTTTCCAGTTTTCACCCTATAACGCCATGTTTTTAAGACAAAGTCTAGAAATATGCAAATTACCGTCGTATTCTCAGACCGGGAGTTCCGTGGCTGCGGGGTCAGTTCCTACGAGTTAAATTGGTCCCGTAGGAGGTGTTGGTGCCACCCATGGGGCCGTTCGAGGGCTGTTTCGAGTTCTCACCCTCTAACACCATGTTTTTAAGCCTAAGTCTAGAAATATGAGAATTACCGTCGTATTCTCAAATCGGGGGTCCGGCGACTGCGGGGTCAGTTCCTACGAGTTACATTGATCCCGTGGGACGTGTTGGTGCCACCCACGGGGTCGTTCGAGGGCTGTTTCGAGTTTTCACACTCTAACGCCATGTTTTTAAGCCTAAGTCTAGAAATATGCAAATTACCGTCGTATTCTCAAATCGGGAGTATCGAGACTGCGGGGTCAGCTCCTACGAGTTACATTGGTCCCGTGGGAGGTGTTGGTGCCACCCACGGGGACGTTCGGGGGATGTTTCGAGTTTTCACCCTCTAACGCCATGTTTTTACGCCTAAGTCTAGAAATATGAAAATTACCGTCGTATTCTCAAGTCAAGAGTCCCGCGGCTGCGGGGTCAATTCCTACGAGTTACATTGGTCCCGTGGGAGGTGTTGGTGCCACCCACGGGACCGTTCGGGGGTTGTTTCGAGTTTTCAGCCTCTAACACCATTTTTTTAAGACTAAGTATAGAAATATGGAAATTACCATCGTATTCTCAAATCGGGAGTCCCGCGGTTGTGGAGATAGTTCCTACGAGTTACATTGGACCCGTGGGAGGTGTTGGTGCCACCCAAGGGGTCGTTAGAGGGTTGTTTTGAGTTTTCACCCTCAAACGCCATGTTTTTAAGCCTAAGTCTAAAAATATACTAATTACCATCGTATTCTCAAACCGGGAGTCCCGCGACTGCGGGGTCAGTTCCTACGAGTTACATGGTCCCATGGGAGGTGTTGGTGCCACCCACGGGGCCGTTCGAGTTCTCACCCACTAACGCCATGTTTTTATGCCTAAGTATAAAATTATGAAAATTACTGTCATATTCTCAAACTGGGAGTCCCGCGGCTGCAGGGTCATTTCAAATCAGTTAAATTGGTCCCGTGGGAGGTGTTGGTGCCGTCCACGGGGCCGTTCTGGGGCTGTTTCTGGTTTTCACCCTCTAATGCCATGTTTTAAAGAATAAGTCTAGAAATAAGCAAATTACCATCGTATTCCCAAATCGGGAGTCCCGCGGCTGCGGGGTCAGTTCCTACGAGTTAAATTGGTCCCGTGGGAGGTGTTGGTGCCACCCACGGGGATGTTCGGGGGATGTTTCGAGTTTTCACCCTCTAATACCATGTTTTTAAGCGTAAGTCTAAAAATACGAAAATTATCGTCGTATTCTCAATCCAGGAGTCTCGCGGCTGCGAGGTCAGTTAGTATGAGTTATATTGGACCCGTGGGAGGTGTTGGTGCCACCCACGGGACCGTTCGGGCGTTGTTTCGAGTTTTCACCCTCTAAAGCCATGTTTTTAAGACTAAGTCTAGAAATATGAAAATTTCCGTCGTATTCTCAATTCAAGAGTCCCGCGGCTGCGGGGTCAATTCCTACGAGTTACATTGGTCCCGTGGGAGGTGTTGGTGCCACCCACGGGACCGTTCGGGGGTTGTTTCTAGTTTTCACCCTCTAATGCCATGTTTTTAAGACTAAGTCTAGAAATATGCAAATTACCATCGTATTCTCAAACCGGGAGTCCCGCGACTGCGGGGTCAGTTCCTACGAGTTAAATTGTTCCCGTGGGAGGTGTTGGTTCCACCCATGTGGCCGTTCGGGGGTTGTTTCAAGTTTTCATCCTCTAACGCCGTGTTTTTAAGACTAAGTCTAGAAATATGCAAATTATCATCGTATTCTCAAATCGAGAGTCCCGAAGTTGTGGGGTCAGTTCCTACGAGTTAAATTGGTCCCATGGGAGGTGTTGGTGCCACCCATGGGGACATTCGGGGGCTGCTTTGAGTTTTCACCCTCTAACGCCATGTTTTTAAGCCTAAGTCTAAAAATATGCAAATTATCATCGTATTCTCAAGCCGGGAGTCCCGCGGCTGCGGGGTTAGTTCCTATGAGTTACATTGGCCCCGTGGGAGGTTTTGGTGCCACCCACGGGATCGTTCGGGGGTTGTTTCAAATTTTCAACCTCTAACGCCATGTTTTTAAGACTAAGTCTAGAAATATGCAAATTACCGTCGTATTCTCAAGTCTGGAGTCCCGCGGCTGTGGGGTCAGTTCCTACGAGTTACATTGGTCCCGTCGGAGGTGTTGGTGCCACCCACGGGACCGTTTTGGGATTGTTTTGAGTTTTCACCCTCTATCGCCATATTTTTAAGCCTTAGTCTAGAAATATTAAAATAACTGTCATATTCTCAAGCCGGGAGTCCCGTGGCTGCGTGGATAGTTCCTACGAGTTACATTGGTCCCGTGGGAGGTGTTGGTGCCACCCACGGGGCCGTTAGAGGGTTGTTTCGAGTTTTCACCATCTAATGCCTTGTTTTTACGCCTAAGTCTAGAAATATGAATATTAGCGTCGTATTCTCAAACCCGGAGTCCCGCGATTGCGGAGACAGTTCCGACGAGTTACATTGGTCCCGTGGGAGGTGTTGGTGCCACCCAAGGCGCCGTTAGAGGGATGTTTCGAGTTTTCACCCTATAACGCCATGTTTTTAAGACTAAGTCTAGAAATATGCAAATTACCGTCGTATTCTCAGACCGGGAGTTCCGTGGCAGCGGGGTCAGTTCCTACGAGTTAAATTGGTCCCGTAGGAGGTGTTGGTGCCACCCATGTTGCCGTTCGAGGGCTGTTTCGAGTTCTCACCCTCTAACGCCATGTTTTTAAGCCTAAGTCTAGAAATATGAGAATTACCGTTGTATTATCAAACCGGGAGTCCCATGACTGCGGGGTCAGTTCCTACGAGTTACATTGATCCCGTGGGTGGTGTTGGTGACACCCACGGGGCCGTTCTAGGGCTGTTTCGAGTTTTCACACTCTAACGCCATGTTTTTAAGCAAAAGTCTAGAAATATAAAAATTACCATAGTATTCTCAAACCGGGAGTCCCGCTGTTGTGGAGATAGTTCCTACGAGTTACATGGGTCCCGTGGGAGGTGTTGGTGCCACCCAAGGGGCCGTTAAAGGGTTGTTTCGAGTTTTCACCCTCTAACGCCATGTTTTTAAGATTAAGTCTAAAAATATAGTAATTACCATCCTATTCTCAAACCGGGAGTCCCGCGACTGCGGGGTCAGTTCCTACGAGTTACATGGTCCCATGGGAGGTGTTGGTGCCACCCACGGGGCCGTTCGAGGGCTGTTTCGAGTTCTCACCCTCTAACGCCATGTTTTTATGCCTAATTCTAAAATTATGAAAATTACTGTCATATTCTCAAACTGGGAGTCCCGCGGCTGCGGGTTCAGTTCAAATGAGTTAAATTGGTCCCGTGGGAGGTGTTGGTGCCATCCACGGGGCCGTTCGGGGGTTGTTTCTAGTTTTCACCCTCTAATGCCATGTTTTTAAGACTAAGTCTAGAAATATGCAAATTACCATCGTATTCTCAAATCGGGAGTCCCGCGGCTGCGGGGTCAGTTCCTACGAGTTAAATTGGTCCCATGGGAGGTGTTGTTGCCACCCACGGGGACGTTCGGGGCTGTTTCGAGTTTTCACCCTCTAACGCCATGTTTTTAAGCCTAAGTCTAAAAATATGAAAATTATCGTCGTATTCTCAATCCAGGAGTCCCACGGCTGCGGGGTCAGTTAGTATGAGTTATATTGGACCCGTGGGAGGTGTTGGTGCCACCCACGGGGACGTTCGGGGGCTGTTTTGAGTTGTCACCCCCTAATGCCATGTTTTTAAGCCTAAGTCTAAAAATATGCAAATTACCATTGTATTCTCAAACCGAAAGTCCCGCGACTGCGAGGTCAGTTCCTACGAGTTACATGGTCCCGTGGGAGGTGGTGGTGCCACCCACGGGGCCGTTCGAGGACTGCGCTGAATTCTCACCCTCTAACGCCATGTTTTTAAGCCTAAGTCAAGAAATATGAAAATTACTGTCGTATTGTCAAACTGGGAGTCCCGCGACTGCGGGTTCAGTTCCTACGAGTTAAATTGGTCCCGTGGGAGGTGTTGGTTCCACCCATGTGGCCGTTCGGGGTTTTTTTCGAGTTTTCACCCTCTAACGCCGTGTTTTTAAGACTAAGTCTAGAAATATGCAAATTATCGTCGTATTCTCAAGTCGAGAGTCCCGTGGCAGCGGGGTCAGTTCCTACGAGTTAAATTGGTCCCGTGGGAGGTGTTGGTTCCACCCATGTGGCCGTTGGGGGTTGTTTTGGGTTTTCACCCTCTAATGCCGTGTTTTTAAGACTAAGTCTAGAAATATGCAAATTATCGTCGTATTCTCAAATCGAGAGTCCCGCAGCTGCGGGGTCAGTTCCTACAAGTTAAATTGGTCCCATAGGAGGTGTTGGTGCCACCCATGGGGACATTCGGGGATTGTTTTGAGTTTTCACCGTCTAAGGCCATGTTTTTAAGCCTAAGTCTAAAAATATGCAAATTATCGTCGTATTCTCAAGCCGGGAGTCCCGCGGCTGCGGGGTCAGTTCTTATGAGTTACATTGGCCCCGTGGGAGGTTTTGGTGCCACCCACGGGATCGTTCGGGGGTTGTTTCAAATTTTCACCCTCTAACGCCATGTTTTTAAGACTAAGTCTAGAAATATGCAAATTACCGTAGTATTCTCAAGTCGGGAGTCCCACGACTGTGGGGTCGGTTCCTACGAATTACATTGGTCCCGTCGGAGGTGTTGGTGCCACCCACGGGACCATTTTGGGATTGTTTTGAGTTTTCACCCTCTAACGCCATGTTTTTAAGACTAAGTCTAGAAATATTCAAATTTTTGTCATTTTCTCAAATTAGGAGTCCCGCGGCTGCGGGATCAGTTCCTACGAGTTACATTGGTCCCGTGGGAGGTGTTGGTGCCACCCACGGGGACATTCGGGGGATGTTTTGAGTTTTCACCATCTAACGCCATGTTTTTAAGCCTAAATCTAGAAATATGCAAATTAGCGTCGTATTCTTAAACCGGGAGTCCCGTGGCTGAGGGGTCAGTTTCTACGAGTTACATTGGACCCGTGGGTGGTGTTGGTGCCACCCACGGGGCCGTTAGAGGGATGTTTCAAGTTTTCTCCCTCTAACGCCATTTTTTTAAACCTAATTATACAAATATGCAAATTAATGTCGTATTCTCAAACCGGGAGTCCCGCGACTATGGGGTCAGTTCCTAAGAGTAACATTAGTCCCGTAGGATGTGTTGGTGCCACCCACGGGGCCGTTCGTGGCTTGTTTCGAGTTTTCACCCTCTAACGCCATGTTTTAAAGACTAAGTCCCGAAATATGCAAATAACCAATATATTCTCAGACCGGGTGTCCCGTGGCTGCGAGGTTAGTTGCTACGAGTTAAATTGGTCCCCTGGGAGGCGTTGGTGCCACCCACGGGGCCGTTCGGGGGATGTTTCGAGTTTTCACCCTCTAACGCCATGCTTTTATGCCTAAGTCTAGAAATATACAAATTATAGTCATATTCTCAAACCAGGAGTCCCGCGACTGCGGGGTCAGTTCCTTCGAGTTACATTGGTTTCGTGGGAGGTGTTCGTGCCACCTACGGGGTCATTTGGCAGTTGTTTCGAGTTTTCACCCTCTAACGCCATGTTTTAAAGCCTAAGTCTAGAAATATGAAAATTACCGTCGTATTCTCAAACCGGGAGTCCCGCGGATGCGGGGTATGTTCTAACGAGTTTAATTGGTCCCTTGGGAGGTGTTGGTGCCACCCATGGGGCCGTTCGGGGTTTGGTTTGAGTTTTCAACCTTTGACGCCATGTTTTTAAGCCTAAGTCTAGAAATATGAAAATAACTTACGTATTCTCAAACCGGGAGACCCATGGCAGCGGGGACAGTTCCTACGAGTTACGTTGGTCCCGTGGGAGGTGTTGGTGCCACCCACGGGGCCTTTTGGGGGTTGTTTCGAGTTTTCACCCTCTAACGCCATGTTTTCAAGCGTAAGTCTAGAAATATGAAAATTTTCGTCGTATTCTTAAATCGAGAGTACTGTGGTTGCGAGGAAAGTTCCTATGAGTTACATTGGTCCCGTGGGAGATGTTGGTGCCACCCACGGGGACGTTATAGGGCTGTTTTGAGTTCTCAACCTCTAACGCCATGTTTTTATGCCTAAGTCTAGAAATATGCAAATTACTGTCGTATTCTCAAACTAGGAGTCCCGCGGCTACGGGGTCAGTTCCTAGTAGTTAAATTGGTCCCGTGGGAGGTGTTGGGGCCACCCATTGGTCCGTTCGGGAGTTGTTTTGAATTTTCACCCTCTAACGCCATGTTTTTAAGACTAAGTCTAGAAATATGCAAATTACCATCATATTCTCAAGTCGGGAGTCCCGCGACTACGGGGTAAGTTCCTACGAGTTACATGGGTCCCGTGGGAGGTGTTGGTGCCACTCACGGGACCGTTTTGGTGTTGTTTCGAATTTTCACCCTCTAACACCATGTTTTTAAGACTAAGTCTAGAAATATACAAATTACCATCATTTTCTCAAATCAGGAGTCCCGCGGCTGCGGGGTCAGTTCCTACGAGTTACATTGCTCCCGTGGGAGGTGTTGGTGCCAGCCACGGGGACGTTCGGGGACTGTTTTGAGTTTTACGCCTCTAATACCATGTTTTTAAGCCTAAGTCTAAAAATATGCAAATTATCGTTGTATTCTAGAACCGGGAGTCCCGCGGCTGCGGGGTCAGTTCCTACGAGTTACATTGGACCCGTGGGAGGTGTTGGTGCGACCCACGGGGCCGTTAGAGGGAGGTTTTGTGTTTTCACCCTCTAAAGCCATGTTTTTAAGCCTAAGTCTGCAAATATGCAAATTACCATCATATTCTCAAACCGGGAGTCTCGCGACTACGGGGTCAGTTCCTACGAGTTACATTAGTCCCGTGGGTTGTGTTGGTGCCACCCACGGGGATGATCGGGGCTTGTTTCGAGTTTTCACCCTCTAACGCCATCTTTTTAAGACTAAGTCTAGAAATATGCAAATTACCATCATATTCTCAGAACGGGAGTCCCGCGGCTGCGAGGTCAGTTCCTACGAGTTAAATTGGTCCCGTGGGAGGTGTTGGTGCCACCTACGGGGCCGTTCGGGAGTTGTTTCGAGTTTTCACCCTCTAACGCCATGTTTTTAAGCCAAAGTCTAGAAATATGCAAATTACCGTCATATTCTCAAACCGGGAGTCCCGCGGCTGTGGGGTCTGTTCCTACGAGTTTAATTGGTCCCATGGGAGGTGTTGGTGCCACCCACGGGGCCGTTCGGGGGCTATTTTGAGTTTTCAACCTCTAACCCCATGTTTTAAGCCTAAGTCTAGAAATATGAAATTAACTGTCGTATTCTCTAACTGGGAGTCCCTCGGCTGTGGGGACAGTTCCTACGAGTTACATTGGTCTCGTGGGAGGTGTTGGTGCCACCCACGGGGCCGTTAGAGGGCTGTTTCGAGTTTTCACCCTCTAACGACATGTTTTTAAGACTAAGTCTAGAAATATGCAAATTACCATCATATTCTCAAGTCGGGAGTCCCGCGACTACGGGGTAAGTTCCTACGAGTTACATGGGTCCCGTGGGAGGTGTTGGTGCCACTCACGGGACCGTTTTGGTGTTGTTTCAAATTTTCACCCTCTAACACCATGTTTTTAAGACTAAGTCTAGAAATATACAAATTACCATCATTTTCTCAAATCAGGAGTCCCGCGGCTGCGGGGTCAGTTCCTACGAGTTACATTGCTCCCGTGGGAGGTGTTGGTGCCAGCCACGGGGACGTTCGGGGACTGTTTTGAGTTTTACGCCTCTAATACCATGTTTTTAAGCCTAAGTCTAAAAATATGCAAATTATCGTTGTATTCTAGAACCGGGAGTCCCGCGGCTGCGGGGTCAGTTCCTACGAGTTACATTGGACCCGTGGGAGGTGTTGGTGCGACCCACGGGGCCGTTAGAGGGAGGTTTTGTGTTTTCACCCTCTAAAGCCATGTTTTTAAGCCTAAGTCTGCAAATATGCAAATTACCATCATATTCTCAAACCGGGAGTCTCGCGACTACGGGGTCAGTTCCTACGAGTTACATTAGTCCCGTGGGTTGTGTTGGTGCCACCCACGGGGATGATCGGGGCTTGTTTCGAGTTTTCACCCTCTAACGCCATCTTTTTAAGACTAAGTCTAGAAATATGCAAATTACCATCATATTCTCAGAACGGGAGTCCCGCGGCTGCGAGGTCAGTTCCTACGAGTTAAATTGGTCCCGTGGGAGGTGTTGGTGCCACCTACGGGGCCGTTCGGGAGTTGTTTCGAGTTTTCACCCTCTAACGCCATGTTTTTAAGCCAAAGTCTAGAAATATGCAAATTACCGTCATATTCTCAAACCGGGAGTCCCGCGGCTGTGGGGTCTGTTCCTACGAGTTTAATTGGTCCCATGGGAGGTGTTGGTGCCACCCACGGGGCCGTTCGGGGGCTATTTTGAGTTTTCAACCTCTAACCCCATGTTTTAAGCCTAAGTCTAGAAATATGAAATTAACTGTCGTATTCTCTAACTGGGAGTCCCTCGGCTGTGGGGACAGTTCCTACGAGTTACATTGGTCTCGTGGGAGGTGTTGGTGCCACCCACGGGGCCGTTAGAGCGCTGTTTCGAGTTTTCACCCTCTAACGACATGTTTTTAAGCCTAAGTCTAGAAATATGCAAATTACTGTCGTATTCTAAAATCGAGAGTCTCACGACCGCAGGGTCAGTTCCTACGATTTACATTGGTCCCGTGGGAGGTGTTGGTGCCACCCACGGGGCCATTTGGGGGCTGTTTCGAGTTTTCACCCTCTAACGCCATGTTTTTAAGACTAAGTCTAGAAATATTCAAATTACTGTCGTTTTCTCAAATTAGGAGTCCTGCGGCTGCAGGATCAGTTCCTACGAGTTACATTGGACCCGTGGGAGGTGTTGGTGCCACCCACAGGGAGGTTTGGGGGCTATTTCGAGTTTTCACCCTCTAACGCCATGTTTTTAAGCCTAAATCTAGAAATATGCAAATTACCATCGTATTCTCAAACCGGGAGTCCCGCGACTGCGGGGTCATTTTTTACGAGTTACATTGGTCCCGTGGGACGTGTTGGTGCCACCCACGGGGACGTTAGGGGGCTGTTTCGAGTTGTACCCCTCTAACACCATGTTTTTAAGCCTAAGCCTAGAAATGTGCAAATTATCATCGTATTCTCAAACCGAGAATCATGCGGCTGCGGGGTAAGTTCTTATGAGTTACATTAGTCCCGTGGGATGTGTTGGTGCCACCCATGGGGCCGTTCGGGGCTTGTTTCTAGTTTTCACCCTCTAACTCCATGTTTTAAAGACTAAGTCTATAAATATGCAAATTACCTCAATATTCTCAGACCCGAGAATCATGCGGCTGCGGGGTCAGTTCCTTCGAGTTACATTGGACCCGTGGGAGGTGTTGGTGCCACCTACGGGGTTGTTTGGGAGTTGTTTCGAGTTTTCACTCTCTAACGCCATGTTTTTAAGCCTAAGTCTAGAAATATGCAAATTACCGTCGTATTCTCAAACTGGGAGTCCCGCGGATGCGGGGTACGTTCTTACGAGTTAAATTTGTCCCACGGGAGGTGTTGGTGCCACCCTCGGGGCTGTTCGGGGTTTGTTTTGAGTTTTCAACCTCTGACGCCATGTTTTTAAGCCTAAGTCTAGAAATATGAAAATAACTGACGTATTCTCAAACCGGGAGACCCACGGTTGTGGGAACAGTTCCTACGAGTTACATTGGTCCCGTGGGAGGTGTTGGTGCCAGCCACGGGGCCGTTAGAGGGCTGTTTCGAGTTTTCACCCTCTAACGCCATGTTTTTAAGCCTAAGTCTACAAATATGCAAATTACTGTCGTATTATCAAACCGGGAGTCTCACAACTGCGGGGTTAGTTCGTACGAGTTACATTGGTCCCGTGGGAGGTGTTGGTGCCACCCACGGGGCCGTTAGGGGGTTGTTTCGAGTTTTCACCCAATAACGCCATGTTGTTAAGCGTAAGTCTAAAAATATGAAAATTACCATCGTATTCTCAAACCGGGAGTCCCCCGACTACGGGGTCAGTTCCTACGAGTTACATGGTCCCATGGGAGGTGTTGGTGCCACCCACGGGGCCGTTCGAGGGCTGTTTCGAGTTCTCACCCACTAACGCCATGTTTTTATGCCTAAGTCTAAAATTATAAAAATTACTGTCATATTCTCAAACTGGGAGTCCCGCGGCTGCGGGGTCAGTTCAAATCAGTTAAATTTGTCCCGTGGGAGGTGTTGGTGCCGTCCACAGGGCCGTTCGGGGGCTGTTTCTGGTTTTCACCCTCTAATGCCATGTTTTTAAGAATAAGCCTAGAAATATGCAAATTACCATCCTATTCTCAAATCGGGAGTCCCGCGGCTGCGGGGTCAGTTCCTACGAGTTAAATTGGTCCCGTGGGAGGTGTTGGTGCCACCCACGGGGATGTTCGGGGGATGTTTCCAGTTTTCACCCTCTAATACCATGTTTTTAAGCCTAAGTCTAAAAATATGAAAATTATCGTCGTATTGTCAATCCAGGAGTCTCGCGGCCACGGGGTCAGTTAGTATGAGTTATATTGGACCCGTGGGAGGTGTTGGTGCCACCCACCGGACCGTTCGGGCGTTGTTTCGAGTTTTCACCCTCTAACGCCATGTTTTTAAGACTAATTCTTGAAATATGCAAATTTCCGTCGTATTCTCAAGTCAAGAGTCCCGCGGCTGCGGGGTCAATTCCTACGAGTTACATTGGTCCCGTGGGAGGTGTTGGTGCCACCCACGGGATCGTTTGGGGGTTGTTTCTAGTTTTCACCCTCTAATGCCATGTTTTTAAGACTAAGTCTAGAAATATGAAAATTACCATCGTATTCTCAAACCGGGAGTCCCGCGACTGTGGGGTCAGTTCCTACGAGTTAAATTGGTCCCGTGGGAGGTGTTGGTTCCACCCATGTGGCCGTTCGGGGGTAGTTTCAAGTTTTCACCCTCTAACGCCGCGTTTTTAAGACTAAGTCTAGAAATATACAAATTATCTTCGTATTCTCAAATCGAGAGTCCCGCAGTTGTGGGGTCAGTTCCTACGAGTTAAATTGGTCCCATGGGAGGTGTTGGTGCCACCCATGGGGACATTCGGGGGCTGTTTTGAGTTTTCACCCTCTAACGCCATGTTTTTAAGCCTAAGTCTAAAAATATGCAAATTATCATCGTATTCTCAAGCCGGGAGTCCCGCGGCTGCGGGGTTAGTTCCTATGAGTTACATTGGCCCCGTGGGAGGTTTTGGTGCCACCCACGGGATCGTTCGGGGGTTGTTTCAAATTTTCAACCTCTAACGCCATGTTTTTAAGACTAAGTCTAGAAATATGCAAATTACCGTCGTATTCTCAAGTCTGGAGTCCCGCGGCTGCGGGGTCAGTTCCTACGAGTTACATTGGTCCCGTGGGAGGTGTTGGTGCCACCCACGGGGCCGTTAGAGGGTTGTTTCGAGTTTTCACCATCTAACGCCATGTTTTTACGCCTAAGTCTAGAAATATGAATATTAGCGTCGTATTCTCAAACCCGGAGTCCCGCGATTGCGGAGACAGTTCCGACGAGTTACATTGGTCCCGTGGGAGGTGTTCGTGCCACCCAAGGCGCCGTTACAGGGATGTTTCGAGTTTTCACCCTATAACGCCATGTTTTTAAGACTAAGTCTAGAAATATGTAAATTACCATCGTATTCTCAGACCGGGAGTTCCGTGGCAGCGGGGTCAGTTCCTACGAGTTAAATTGGTCCCGTAGGAGGTGTTGGTGCCACCCATGTGGCCATTCGAGGGCTGTTTCGAGTTCTCACCCTCTAACGCCATGTTTTTAAGCCTAAGTCTAGAAATATGAGAATTACTATCGTATTATCAAACCGGGAGTCCCACGACTGCGAGGTCAGTTCCTACGAGTTACATTGATCCCGTGGGTGGTGTTGGTGACACCCACGGGGCCGTTCTAGGGCTGTTTCGAGTTTTCACACTCTAACGCCATGTTTTTAAGCCAAAGTCTAGAAATATTAAAATTACCATCGTATTCTCAAACCGGGTGTCCCGCTGTTGTGGAGATAGTTCCTACGAGTTACATTGGTCCCGTGGGAGGTGTTCGTGCCACCCAAGGGGCCGTTAGAGGGTTGTTTCGAGTTTTCACCCTCTAACGCCATGTTTTTAAGCCTAAGTCTAAAAATATGCAAATGACCATCGTATTCTCAAACCGGGAGTCCCGCGACTGCGGGGTCAGTTCCTACGAGTTACATGGTCCCATGGGAGGTTGGTGCCACCCACGGGGCCGTTCGAGGGCTGTTTCGAGTTCTCACCCTCTAACGCCATGTTTTTATGCCTAAGTCTAAAATTATGAAAATTACTGTCATATTCTCAAAATGGGAGTCCCGCGGCTGCGGGTTCAGTTCAAATGAGTTAAATTGGTCTCGTGGGAGGTGTTGGTGCCATCCACGGGGCCGTTCGGGGGTTGTTTCTAGTTTTCACCCTCTAATGCCATGTTTTTAAGACTAAGTCTAGAAATATGCAAATTACCATCGTATTCTCAAATCGGGAGTCCCGCGGCTGCGGGGTCAGTTCCTATGAGTTAAATTGGTCCCGTGGGAGGTGTTGTTGCCACCCACGGGGACGTTCGGGGGCTGTTTCGAGTTTTCACCCTCTAACGCCATGTTTTTAAGCCTAAGTCTAAAAATATGAAAATTATCGTCGTATTCTCAATCCAAGAGTCCCACGGCTGCGGGGTCAGTTAGTATGAGTTATATTGGACCCGTGGGAGGTGTTGGTGCCACCCGCGGGGACGTTCGGGGGCTGTTTTGAGTTGTCACCCCCTAATGCCATGTTTTTAAGCCTAAGTCTAAAAATATACAAATTAACATTGTATTCTCAAACCGGAAGTCCCGCGACTGCGAGGTCAGATCCTACGAGTTACATGGTCCCGTGGGAGGTGGTGGTGCCACCCACGGGGCCGTTCGAGGACTGCGCCGAATTCTCACCCTCTAACGCCATGTTTTTAAGCCTAAGTCAAGAAATATGAAAATTACTGTCGTATTGTCAAACTGGGAGTCCCGCGACTGCGGGGTCAGTTCCTACGAGTTAAATTGTTCCCGTGGGAGGTGTTGGTTCCACCCATGTGGCCGTTTGTGGGTTTTTTCGAGTTTTCACCCTCTAACGCCGTGTTTTTAAGACTAAGTCTAGAAATATGCAAATTATCGTCGTATTCTCAAGTCGAGAGTCCCGTGGCAGCGGGGTCAGTTCCTACGAGTTAAATTGGTCCCGTGGGAGGTGTTGGTTCCACCCATGTGGCCGTTGGGGGTTGTTTTGGGTTTTCACCCTCTAACGCCGTGTTTTTAAGACTAAGTCTAGAAATATGCAAATTATCGTCGTATTCTCAAATAGAGAGTCTCGCAGCTGCGGGGTCAGTTCCTACAAGTTAAATTGGTCCCATAGGAGGTGTTGGTGCCACCCATGGGGACATTCGGGGGTTGTTTTGAGTTTTCACCCTCTAACGCCATGTTTTTAAGCCTAAGTCTAAAAATATGCAAATTATCGTCGTATTCTCAAACCGGGAGTCCCGCGGCTGCGGGGTCAGTTCTTATGAATTACATTGGCCCCGTGGGAGGTTTTGGTGCCACCCACGGGATCGTTCGGGGGTTGTTTCAAATTTTCACCCTCTAACGCCATGTTTTTAAGACTAAGTCTAGAAATATGCAAATTACCCTAGTATTCTCAAATCGGGAGTCCCACGACTGTGGGGTCAGTTCCTACAAATTACATTGGTCCCGTCGGAGGTGTTGGTGCCACCCACGGGACCATTTTGGGATTGTTTTGAGTTTTCACCCTCTAACGCCATATTTTTAAGACTAAGTCTAGAAATATTCAAATTTTCGTCATTTGCTCAAATCAGGAGTCCCGCGGCTGCGGGATCAGTTCCTACGAGTTACATTGGTCCCGTGGGAGGTGTTGGTGCCACCCACGGGGACATTCGGGGGATGTTTTGAGTTTTCACCATCTAACGCCATGTTTTTAAGCCTAAATCTAGAAATATGCAAATTAGCGTCGTATTCTTAAACCGGGAGTCCCGTGGCTACGGGGTCAGTTTCTATGAGTTACATTGGACCCGTGGGTGGTGTTGGTGCCACCCACGGGGCCGTTAGAGGGATGTTTCAAGTTTTCTCCCTCTAACGCCATTTTTTTAAGCCTAATTATACAAATATGCAAATTAATGTCGTATTCTCAAACCGGGAGTCCCGCGACTATGGGGTCAGTTCCTAAGAGTAACATTAGTCCCGTAGGATGTGTTGGTGCCACCCACGGGGCCGTTCGTGGTTTGTTTCGAGTTTTCACCCTCTAACACCATGTTTTAAAGACTAAGTCCAGAAATATACAAATAACCAATATATTCTCAGACCGGGTGTCCCGTGGCTGCGGGGTTAGTTGCTACGAGTTAAATTGGTCCCCTGGGAGGCGTTAGTGCCACCCACGGGGCCGTTCGGGGGATGTTTCGAGTTTTCACCCTCTAACGCCACGCTTTTATGCCTAAGTCTAGAAATATACAAATTATAGTCATATTCTCAAACCAGGAGTCCCGCGGCTGCGGGGTCAGTTCCTTCGAGTTACATTGGTTTCGTGGGAGGTGTTGGTGCCACCTACGGGGTCATTTGGCAGTTGTTTCGAGTTTTCACCCTCTAACGCCATGTTTTTAAGCCTAAGTCTAGAAATATAAAAATTACCGTCGTATTCTCAAACCGGGAGTCCCGCGGATGCGGGGTATGTTCTAACGAGTTTAATTGGTCCCATGGGAGGTGTTGGTGCCACCCATGGGGCCGTTCGGGGTTTGGTTTGAGTTTTCAACCTCTGACGCCATGTTTTTAAGCCTAAGTCTAGAAATATGAAAATAACTGACGTATTCTCAAACCGGGAGACCCATGGCAGCGGGGACAGTTCCTACGAGTTACGTTGGTCCCGTGGGAGGTGTTGGTGCCACCCACGGGGACTTTTGGGGGTTGTTTCGAGTTTTCACCCTCTAACGCCATGTTTTCAAGCATAAGTCTAAAAATATGAAAATTTTCGTCGTATTCTTAAACCGAGAGTACCGTGGTTGAGAGGAAAGTTCCTATGAGTTACATTGGTCCTGTGGGAGATGTTGGTGCCACCCACGGGGACGTTATAGGGCTGTTTTGAGTTCTCAACCTCTAACGCCATGTTTTTATGCCTAAGTCTAGAAATATACAAATTACTGTCGTATTCTCAAACTAGGAGTCCCGCGGCTACGGGGTCAGTTCCTAGCAGTTAAATTGGTCCCGTGGGAGGTGTTGGTGCCACCCATTGGTCCGTTCGGGAGTTGTTTTGAATTTTCACCCTCTAACGCCATGTTTTTAAGACTAAGTCTAGAAATATGCAAATTACCATCATATTCTCAAGTCGGGAGTCCCGCGACTACGGGGTCAGTTCCTACGAGTTACATGGGTCCCGTGGGAGGTGTTGGTGCCACTCACGGGACCGTTTTGGTGTTGTTTCGAATTTTCACCCTCTAACACCATGTTTTTAAGACTAAGTCTAGAAATATGCAAATTACTATCATTTTCTCAAATCAGGAGTCCCGCGGCTGCGGGGTCAGTTCCTACGAGTTACATTGCTCCCGTGGGAGGTGTTGGTGCCACCCACGGGGACGTTCGGGGACTGTTTTGAGTTTTACGCCTCTAATGCCATGTTTTTAAGCCTAAGTCTAAAAATATGCAAATTATCATTGTATTCTAGAACCGGGAGTCCCGCGGCTGCGGGGTCAGTTCCTACGAGTTACATTGTACCCGTGGGAGGTGTTGGTCCGACCCACGGGGCCGTTAGAGGGAGGTTTTGTGTTTTCACCCTCTAAAGCCATGTTTTTAAGCCTAAGTCTGCAAATATGCAAATTACCATCATATTCTCAAACCGGGAGTCTCGCGACTACGGGGTCAGTTCCTACGAGTTACATTTGTCCCGTGGGTTGTGTTGGTGCCACCCACGGGGATGTTCGGGGCTTGTTTCGAGTTTTCACCCTCTAACGCCATCTTTTTAAGACTAAGTCTAGAAATATGCAAATTACCATCATATTCTCAGAACGGGAGTCCCGCGGCTACGAGGTCAGTTCCTACGAGTTAAATTGGTCCCGTGGGAGGTGTTGGTGCCACCTACGGGGCCGTTCGGGAGTTGTTTCGAGTTTTCACCCTCAAACGCCATGTTTTTAAGCCTAAGTCTAGAAATATGCAAATTACCGTCATATTCTCAAACCGGGAGTCCCGCGGCTGTGGTGTCTGTTCCTACGAGTTTAATTGGTCCCATGGGAGGTGTTGGTGCCACCCACGGGGCCGTTCGGGGGCTATTTTGAGTTTTCAACCTCTAACCCCATGTTTTAAGCCTAAGTCTAGAAATATGAAATTAACTGTCATATTCTCTAACTGGGAGTCCCTCGGCTGTGGGGACAGTTCCTACGAGTTACATTGGTCTCGTGGGAGGTGTTGGTGCCACCCACGGGGCCGTTAGAGGGCTGTTTCGAGTTTTCACCCTCTACGACATGTTTTTAAGCCTAAGTCTAGAAATATGAAATTACTGTCTTATTCTAAAATCGAGAGTCTCACGACCGCAGGGTCAGTTCCTACGATTTACATTGGTCCCGTGGGAGGTGTTGGTGCCACCCACGGGGCCATTTGGGGGCTGTTTCGAGTTTTCACCCTCTAACGCCATGTTTTTAAGACTAGGTCTAGAAATATTCAAATTACCGTAATTTTCTCAAATTAGGAGTCCTGCGGCTGCAGGATCAGTTCCTACGAGTTACATTGGTCCCGTGGGAGGTGTTGGTGCCACCCACGGGGAGGTTTGGGGGCTATTTCGAGTTTTCCCCCTCTAACGCCATGTTTTTAAGCCTAAATCTAGAAAAATGCAAATTACCATCGTATTCTCAAACCGGGAGTCCCGCGGCTGCGGGGTCATTTTCTACGAGTTACATTGGTCCCGTGGGACGTGTTGGTGCCACCCACGGGGACGTTAGGGGGCTGTTTCGAGTTGTACCCCTCTAACACCATGTTTTTAAGCCTAAGCCTAGAAATGTGCAAATTATCATCGTATTCTCAAACCGAGAATCATGCGGCTGCGGGGTAAGTTCTTATGAGTTACATTAGTCCCGTGGGATGTGTTGGTGCCACCCATGGGGCCGTTCGGGGCTTGTTTCTAGTTTTCACCCTCTAACTCCATGTTTTAAAGACTAAGTCTATAAATATGCAAATTACCTCAATATTCTCGGACCCGAGAATCATGCGGCTGCGGGGTCAGTTCCTTCGAGTTACATTGGACCCGTGGGAGGTGTTGGTGCCACCTACGGGGTTGTTTGGGAGTTGTTTCGAGTTTTCACTCTCTAACGCCATGTTTTTAAGCCTAAGTCTAGAAATATGCAAATTACCATCGTATTCTCAAACTGGGAGTCCCGCGGATGCGGGGTATGTTCTTACGAGTTAAATTTGTCCCACGGGAGGTGTTGGTGCCACCCTCGGGGCTGTTCGGGGTTTGTTTTGAGTTTTCAACCTCTAACGCCATGTTTTTAAGCCTAAGTCTAGAAATATGAAAATAACTGATGTATTCTCAAACCGGGAGACCCACGGCTGCGGGAACAGTTCCTACGAGTTACATTGGTCCCGTGGGAGGTGTTGGTGCCAGCCACGGGGCCGTTAGAGGGCTGTTTCGAGTTTTCACCCTCTAACGCCATGTTTTTAAGCCTAAGTCTACAAATATGCAAATTACTGTCGTATTATCAAACCGGGAGTCTCACAACTACGGGGTTAGTTCGTACGAGTTACATTGGTCCCGTGGGAGGTGTTAGTGCCACCCACGGGGCCGTTAGGGGGTTGTTTCGAGTTTTCACCCAATAACGCCATGTTTTTAAGCGTAAGTCTAAAAATATGAAAATTACCATCGTATTCTCAAACCGGGAGTCCCCCGACTGCGGGGTCAGTTCCTACGAGTTACATGGTCCCATGGGAGGTGTTGGTGCCACCCACGGGGCCGTTCGAGGGCTGTTTCGAGTTCTCACCCACTAACGCCATGTTTTTATCCCTAAGTCTAAAATTATAAAAATTACTGTCATATTCTCAAACTGGGAGTCCCGCGGCTGCGGGGTCAGTTCAAATCAGTTAAATTGGTCCCGTGGGAGGTGTTGGTGCCGTCCACGGGGCCGTTCGGGGGTTGTTTCTGGTTTTCACCCTCTAATGCCATGTTCTTAAGAATAAGCCTAGAAATATGCAAATTACCATCGTATTCTCAAATCGGGAGTCCCGCGGCTGCGGGGTCAGTTCCTACGAGTTAAATTGGTCCCGTGGGAGGTGTTGGTGCCACCCACGGGGATGTTCGGGGGATGTTTCGAGTTTTCACCCTCTAATACCATGTTTTTAAGCCTAAGTCAAAAAATATGAAAATTATCGTCGTATTCTCAATCCAGGAGTCTCGCGGCCGCGGGGTCAGTTAGTATGAGTTATATTGGACCCGTGGGAGGTGTTGGTGCCACCCACGGGACCGTTCGGGCGTTATTTCGAGTTTTCACCCTCTAACGCCATGTTTTTAAGACTAAGTCTAGAAATATGCAAATTTCCGTCGTATTCTCAAGTCAAGAGTCCCGCGGCTGCGGGGTCAATTCCTACGAGTTACATTGGTCCCGTGGGAGGTGTTGGTGCCACCCACGGAATCGTTCGGGGGTTGTTTATAGTTTTCACCCTCTAATGCCATGTTTTTAAGACTAAGTCTAGAAATATGAAAGTTACCATCGTATTCTCAAACCGGGAGTCCCGCGACTGTGGGGTCAGTTCCTACGAGTTAAATTGGTCCCGTGGGAGGTGTTGGTTCCACCCATGTGGCCGTTCGGGGGTTGTTTCAAGTTTTCACCCTCTAACGCCGCGTTTTTAAGACTAAGTCTAGAAATATGCAAATTATCTTCGTATTCTCAAATCGAGAGTCCCGCAGTTGTGGGGTCAGTTCCTACGAGTTAAATTGGTCCCATGGGAGGTGTTGGTGCCACCCATGGGGACATTCGGGGGCTGTTTTGAGTTTTCACCCTCTAACGCCATGTTTTTAAGCCTAAGTCTAAAAATATGCAAATTATCGTCGTATTCTCAAGCCGGGAGTCCCGCGGCTGCGGGGTTAGTTGCTATGAGTTACATTGGCCCCGTGGGAGGTTTTGGTGCCACCCACGGGACTGTTCGGGGGTTGTTTCAAATTTTCAACCTCTAACGCCATGTTTTTAAGACTAAGTCTAGAAATATGCAAATTACCGTCGTATTCTCAAGTCTGGAGTCCCGCGGCTGCGGGGTCAGTTCCTACGAGTTACATTGGTCCCGTCGGAGGTGTTGGTGCCACCCACGGGACCGTTTTGGGATTGTTTTGAGTTTTCACCCTCTATCGCCATATTTTTAAGCCTTAGTCTAGAAATATTAAAATAACTGTCATATTCTCAAGCCGGGAGTCTCGTGGCTGCGTGGATAGTTCCTACGAGTTACATTGGTCCCGTGGGAGGTGTTGGTGCCACCCACGGGGCCGTTAGAGGGTTGTTTCGAGTTTTCACCGTCTAACGCCATGTTTTTACGCCTAAGTCTAGAAATATAAATATTAGCGTCGTATTCTCAAACCCGGAGTCCCGCGATTGTGGAGACAGTTCCGACGAGTTACATTGGTCCCGTGGGAGGTGTTGGTGCCACCCAAGGCGCCGTTACAGGGATGTATCGAGTTTTCACCCTATAACGCCATGTTTTTAAGACTAAGTCTAGAAATATGCAAATTACCATCGTATTCTCAGACCGGGAGTTCCGTGGCAGCGGGGTCAGTTCCTACGAGTTAAATTGGTCCCGTAGGAGGTGTTGGTGCCACCCATGTGGCCGTTCGAGGGCTGTTTCGAGTTCTCACCCTCTAACGCCATGTTTTTAAGCCTAAGTCTAGAAATATGAGAATTACCGTAGTATTATCAAACCGGGAGTCCCACGACTGTGGGGTCAGTTCCTACGAGTTACATTGATCCCGTGGGTGGTGTTGGTGACACCCACGGGGCCGTTCTAGGGCTGTTTCGAGTTTTCACACTCTAACGCCATGTTTTTAGGCCAAAGTCTAGAAATATAAAAATTACCATCGTATTCTCAAACTGGGAGTCCCGCTGTTGTGGAGATAGTTCCTACGAGTTACATTGGTCCCGTGGGAGGTGTTGGTGCCACCCAAGGGGCCGTTAGAGGGTTGTTTCGAGTTTTCACCCTCTAACGCCATGTTTTTAAGCCTAAGTCTAAAAATATAGTAATTACCATCCTATTCTCAAACCGGGAGTCCCGCGACTGCGGGGTCAGTTCCTACGAGTTACATGGTCCCATGGGAGGTGTTGGTGCCACCCACGGGGCCGTTCGAGGGCTGTTTCGAGTTCTCACCCTCTAACGCCATGTTTTTATTCCTAAGTCTAAAATTATGAAAATTACTGTCATATTCTCAAACTGGGAGTCCCGCGGCTGCGGGTTCAGTTCAAATGAGTTAAATTGGTCTCGTGGGAGGTGTTGGTGCCATCCACGGGGCCGTTCGGGGGTTGTTTCTAGTTTTCACCCTCTAATGCCATGTTTTTAAGACTAAGTCTAGAAATATGCAAATTACCATCGTATTCTCAAATCGGGAGTCCCACGGCTGCGGGGTCAGTTCCTACGAGTTAAATTGGTCCCGTGGGAGGTGTTGTTGCCACCCACGGGGACGTTCGGGGGCTGTTTCGAGTTTTCACCCTATAACGCCATGTTTTTAAGCCTAAGTCTAAAAATATGAAAATTATCGTCGCATTCTCAATCCAGGAGTCCCACGGCTGCGGGGTCAATTAGTATGAGTTATATTGGACCCGTGGGAGGTGTTGGTGCCACCCGCGGGGACGTTCGGGGGCTGTTTTGAGTTGTCACCCCCTAATGCCATGTTTTTAAGCCTAAGTCTAAAAATATGCAAATTACCATTGTATTCTCAAACCGGAAGTCCCGCGACTGCGAGGTTAGTTCCTATGAGTTACATGGTCCCGTGGGAGGTGGTGGTGCCACCCACGGGGCCGTTCGAGGACTGCGCTGAATTCTCACCCTCTAACGCCATGTTTTTAAGCCTAAGTCAAGAAATATGAAAATTACTGTCGTATTGTCAAACTGGGAGTCCCGCGACTGCGGGGTCAGTTCCTACGAGTTAAATTGGTCCCGTGGGAGGTGTTGGTTCCACCCATGTGGCCGTTCGTGGGTTTTTTTGAGTTTTCACCCTCTAACGCCGTGTTTTTAAGACTAAGTCTAGAAATATACAAATTATCGTCGTATTCTCAAGTCGAGAGTCCCGTGGCAGCGGGGTCAGTTCCTACGAGTTAAATTGGTCCCGTGGGAGGTGTTGGTTCCACCTATGTGGCCGTTGGGGGTTGTTTTGGGCTTTCACCCTCTAACGCCGTGTTTTTAAGACTAAGTCTAGAAATATGAAAATTATCGTCGTATTCTCAAATAGAGAGTCTCGCACCTGCGGGGTCAGTTCCTACAAGTTAAATTGGTCCCATAGGAGGTGTTGGTGCCACCCATGGGGACATTCGGGGGTTGTTTTGAGTTTTCACCCTCTAACGCCATGTTTTTAAGCCTAAGTCTAAAAATATGCAAATTATCGTCGTATTCTCAAGCCGGGAGTCCCGCGGCTGCGGGGTCAGTTCTTATGAGTTACATTGGCCCCGTGGGAGGTTTTGGTGCCACCCACGGGATCATTCGGGGGTTGTTTCAAATTTTCACCCTCTAACGCCTTGTTTTTAAGACTAAGTCTAGAAATATGCAAATTACTGTAGTATTCTCAAGTCGGGAGTCCCACGACTGTGGGGTCAGTTCGTACGAATTACATTGGTCCCGTCGGAGGTGTTGGTGCCACCCACGGGACCATTTTGGGATTGTTTTGAGTTTTCACCCTCTAACGCCATGTTTTTAAGACTAAGTCTAGAAATATTCAAATTTTCGTCATTTGCTCAAATCAGGAGTCCCGCGGCTGCGGGATCAGTTCCTACGAGTTACATTGGTCCCGTGGGAGGTGTTGGTGCCACCCACGGGGACATTCGGGGGATGTTTTGAGTTTTCACCATCTAACGCCATGTTTTTAAGCCTAAATCTAGAAATATGCAAATTAGCGTCGTATTCTTAAACCGGGAGTCCCGTGGCTGCGGGGTCAGTTTCTACGAGTTACATTGGACCCGTGGGTGGTGTTGGTACCACCCACGGGGCCGTTAGAGGGATGTTTCAAGTTTTCTCCCTCTAACGCCATTTTTTTAAGCCTAATTATACAAATATGCAAATTAATGTCGTATTCTCAAACCGGGAGTCCCGCGACTATGGGGTCAGTTCCTAAGAGTAACATTAGTCCCGTAGGATGTGTTGGTGCCACCCACGGGGCCGTTCGTGGCTTGTTTCGAGTTTTCACCCTCTAACGCCATGTTTTAAAGACTAAGTCCAGAAATATGCAAATAACCAATATATTCTCAGACCGGGTGTCCCGTGGCTGCGGGGTTAGTTGCTTCGAATTAAATTGGTCCCCTGGGAGGCGTTAGTGCCACCCACGGGGCCGTTCGGGGGATGTTTCGAGTTTTCACCCTCTAACGCCATGCTTTTATGCCTAAGTCTAGAAATATACAAATTATAGTCATATTCTCAAACCAGGAGTCCCGCGGCTGCGGGGTCAGTTCCTTCGAGTTACATTGGTTTCGTGGGAGGTGTTGGTGCCACCTATGGGGTCATTTGGCAGTTGTTTCGAGTTTTCACCCTCTAACGCCATGTTTTTAAGCCTAAGTCTAGAAATATAAAAATTACCGTCGTATTCTCAAACCGGGAGTCCCGCGGATGCGGGGTATGTTCTAACGAGTTTAATTGGTCCCATGGGAGGTGTTGGTGCCACCCATGGGGACGTTCGGGGTTTGGTTTGAGTTTTCAACATCTGACGCCATGTTTTTAAGCCTAAGTCTAGAAATATGAAAATAACTGACGTATTCTCAAACCGGGAGACCCATGGCAGCGGGGACAGTTCCTACGAGTTACGTTGGTCCCGTGGGAGGTGTTGATGCCACCCACGGGGCCTTTTGGGGGTTGTTTCGAGTTTTCACCCTTTAACGCCATGTTTTCAAGCGTAAGTCTAAAAATATGAAAATTTTCGTCGTATTCTTAAACCGAGAGTACCGTGGTTGCGAGGAAAGTTCCTATGAGTTACATTGGTCCCGTGGGAGATGTTGGTGCCACCCACGGGTACGTTATAGGGCTGTTTTGAGTTCTCAACCTCTAACGCCATGTTTTTATGCCTAAGTCTAGAAATATACAAATTACTGTCGTATTCTCAAACTAGGAGTCCCGCGGCTACGGGGTCAGTTCCTAGTAGTTAAATTGGTCCCGTGGGAGGTGTTGGTGCCACCCATTGGTCCGTTCGGGAGCTGTTTTGAATTTTCACCCTCTAACGCCATGTTTTTAAAACTAAGTCTAGAAATATGCAAATTACCATCATATTCTCAAGTCGGGAGTCCCGCGACTACGGGGTCAGTTCCTACGAGTTACATGGGTCCCGTGGGAGGTGTTGGTGCCACTCACGGGACCGTTTTGGTGTTGTTTCGAATTTTCACCCTCTAACACCATGTTTTTAAGACTAAGTCTAGAAATATGAAAATTACCATCATTTTCTCAAATCAGGAGTCCCGCGGCTGCGGGGTCAGTTCCTACGAGTTACATTGCTCCCGTGGGAGGTGTTGGTGCCACCCACGGGGACGTTCGGGGACTGTTTTGAGTTTTACGCCTCTAATGCCATGTTTTTAAGCCTAAGTCTAAAAATATGCAAATTATCGTTGTATTCTAGAACCGGGAGTTCCGCGGTTGCGGGGTCAGTTCCTACGAGTTACATTGGACCCGTGGGAGGTGTTGGTGCGACCCACGGGGCCGTTAGATGGAGGTTTTGTGTTTTCACCCTCTAAAGCCATGTTTTTAAGCCTAAGTCTGCAAATATGCAAATTACCATCATATTCTCAAACCGGGAGTCTCGCGACTACGGGGTCAGTTCCTACGAGTTACATTAGTCCCGTGGGTTGTGTTGGCGCCACCCACGGGGATGTTCGGGAGTTGTTTCCAGTTTTCACTCTCTAACGCCATGTTTTTAAGCCTAAGTCTAGAAATATGAAAATTACCGTCGTATTGTCAAACTAGGAGTCCCACGGATGCGGGTTATATTCTTACGAGTTAAATTTGTCCAACGGGAGGTGTTGGTGCCACCCTCGGGGCTGTTCGGGGTTTGTTTTGAGTTTTCAACCTCTGACGCCATGTTTTTAAGCCTAAGTCTAAAAATATGAAAATAACTGACGTATTCTCAAATCGGGAGACCCACGGCTGCGGGAACAGTTCCTACGAGTTACATTGGTCCCGTGGGAGGTGTTGGTGCCAGCCACGGGGCCGTTAGAGGGCTGTTTCGAGTTTTCACCCTCTAACGCCATGTTTTTATGCCTAAGTCTAGAAATATGCAAATTATTGTCGTATTCTCAAACTGGGACTCCCGCGGCTGTGGGGTCAGTTCCTACGAGTTAAATTGGTCCCGTGGGAGGTGTTGGTGCCACCCATTGGTCCGTTCGGGGGTTGTTTTGAATTTTCACCCTCTAACGAAATATTTTTAAGACTAAGTCTAGAAACATGCAAATTACAATCATATTCTCAACTTGGGAGTCCCGTGACTACGGGGTCAGTTCCTACGAGTTACATTGGTCCCGTGGGAGGTGTTGGTGCAACTCACGGGACCATTTTGGGGTTTTTTCGAGTTCTCACCCTCTAATGCCATGTTTTTTAGACTAAGTCTTGAAATATTCAAATTACCATCATTTTCTCAAATCAGGAGTCCCGCGGCTACGGGGTCAGTTCCTACGAGTTACATTGGACCCGTGGGAGGTGTTGGTGCAACTCACGGGACCATTTTGGGGTTTTTTCGAGTTCTCACCCTCTAATGCCATGTTTTTAAGACTAAGTCTTGAAATATTCAAATTACCATCATTTTCTCAAATCAGGAGTCCCGCGGCTGCGGGGTCAGTTCCTACGAGTTACATTGGACCCGTGGGAGGTGTTGGTGCGACCCACGGGGCCGTTAGAGGGCTGTTTTGTGTTTTCACCCTCTAACGCCATGTTTTTAAGCCTAAGTCTACAAATATGCAAATTACCATCATATTCTCAAACCGGGAGTCCCGCGACTACGGGGTCAGTTCCTACGAGTTACATTAGTCCCGTGGGATGTGTTGGTGCCACCCACGGGGATGTTCGGGGCTTGTTTCGAGTTTTTGCCCTCTAATGCCATGTTTTTAAGACTAAGTCTAGAAATATGCAAATTACCATTATATTCTCAGAACGGGAGTCCTGCAGCTGCGAGGTCAGTTCTTACGAGTTAAATTGGTCCCGTGGGAGGTTTTGGTGCCACCCACGACGCCGTTCGGGGGCTGTTTTGAGTTTTCACCATCTAACGCCATGTTTTTATGACTAAGTGTAGAAATATGCAAATTACCATCGTATTCTAAAATTGGGAGTCCCGCGGCTGCGGGGTCAGTTCCTTCGAGTTACATTGGTTCCGTGGGAGCTGTTGGTGCCACCTACGGGGTCGTTCGATAGATGTTTCGAGTTTTCACCCTCTAACGTCATGTTTTTAAGCCTAAGTCTAAAAATATGAAAATTACAGTCATATTCTCAAATTGGGAGTCCCGCGGTTGCGGGGATAGTTCCTACATGTTACATTGGTCCCGTGGGAGGTGTTGGTGCCACCCAAGGGGACGTTAAGGGGCTGTTTCGAGTTTTCACCCTCTAACGCCATGTTTTTAAGCCTAAGTCTAAAAATATGCAAATTACCATCGTATTTTAAAATCGGGAGTCCCGCGACTACGGGGTCAGTTCCTACGAGTTACATTGGTCCCGTGGGAGGTGTTGGTGCCACCCACGGGGCCGTTTGAGGGCTGTTTCGAGCTCTCACCCTCTAACGCCATGTTTTTATGCCTAAGTCTAAAAATATACAAATTATTGTGTTATTCTCAAAGTGGGAGTCCCGCCGCTGTGGGGTCAGTTCCTAGGAGTTAAATTGGTCCCATGGGAGGTGTTGGTGCCACCCACGGGGTCGTTCAGGGGTTGTTTCAAGTTTTCACCCTCTAACGCCATGTTTTTATGTCTAAGTCTAGAAATATGCAAATTACCGTCGTATTCTCAAAACGGGAGTCTCGCGGCTGCGGGGTCAGTTCCTACGATTTACATTGGTTCCGTGGGAGGTGTTGGTGCCACCCACGGGGCCATTTGGGGGTTGTTTCGAGTTTTCACCCTATAACGCCATGTTTTTAAGCGTAAGTCTAAAAATATGAAAATTTCCGTCGTATTCTCAAATCGGGAGTCCCGTGGTTGCGAGGACAGTTCCTACGAGTTACATTGGTCCCGTGGGAGGTGTTGTTGCCACCCACGGGGACGTTATAGGGCTGTTTTCAGTTCTCAACATCTAACGCCATGTTTTTATGCCTAAGTCTAGAAATATGAAAATTACTATCGTATTCTCAAACTGGGAATCCCGCGGCTGCGGGGTCAGTTCCTACGAGTTAAATTGGTCCGGTGGGAGGTGTTGGTGCCACCCATTGGTCCGTTCGGGGGTTGTTCCGAATTTTCACCCTCTAACGCCATGTTTTTAAGACTAAGTCTAGAATTATGCAAATTATAATCATATTCTAAAGTCGGGAGTCCCGCGACTACGGGGTCAGTTCCTACGAGTTACATTGGTCCCGTGGGGGGTATTGGTGCCACTCACGGGACCATTTTGGGGTTGTTTCGAGTTCTCACCCTCTAATGCCATGTTTTTAAGACTAAGTCTTGAAATGTTCAAATCACCATCATTTTCTCAAATCAGGAGTCCCGCGGCTACGGGGTCAGTTCCTACGAGTTACATTGCTCCCGTGGGAGGTGTTGGTTCCACCCACGGGGACTGTTTCGAGTTTTACCCCTATAATGCCATGTTTTTAAGCCTAAGTCTAAAAATATGCAAATTATCATCCTATTCTAGAACCGGGAGTCCCGCGGCTGCGGGGTCAGTTCCTACGAGTTACATTGGACCCGTGGGAGGTGTTGGTGCGACCCACGGGGCCGTTAGAGGGATGTTTTGTGTTTTCACCCTCTAACGCCGTGTTTTTAAGACTAAGTCTACAAATATGCAAATTATCATCATATTCTCAAATCGGGGGTCCCGCGACTACGGGGTCAGTTCCTACGAGTTACATTAGTCCCGTGGGATGTGTTGGTGCCACCCACGGGGCCGTTCGTGGTTTGTTTCGAGTTTTCACCCTCTAACGCCATGTTTTTAAGACTATGTCTAGAAATATACAAATTACCATCATATTCTCATAACGGGAGTCCCGCAGCTGCGAGGTCAGTTCCTACGAGTTAAATTGGTCCCGTGGTAGGTGTAAGTGCCACCCACGACGCCGTTCGGGGGCTGTTTTGAGTTTTCACCATCTAACCCCATGTTTTTATGACTAAGTGTTGAAATATGCAAATTACCGTCGTATTCTCAAATTGGGAGTCCCGCGGCTGCGGGGTCAGTTCCTTCGAGTTACATTGGTTCCGTGGGAGGTGTTGGTGCCACCTACGGGGCCGTTCGGGAGTTGTTTCGAGTTTGCACCCTCTAACGCCATGTTTTTAAGCCTAAGTCTAGAAATATGCAAATTACAGTCATATTCTCAAACTGGGAGTCCCGCGGTTGCGGGGATAGTTCCGACATGTTACATTGGTCCCGTGGGAGGTGTTGGTGCCACCCAAGGGGACGTTAAGGGGATGTTTCGAGTTTTCACCCTCTAACGCCATGTTTTTAATCCTAAGTCTTAAAATATGCAAATTACCATCGTATTTTAAAATCGGGAGCCCCGCGACTACGGGGTCAGTTCCTAGGAGTTACATTGGTCCCGTGGGAGGTGTTGGTGCCACCATGGGGCCGTTCGAGGGCTGTTTCGAGCTCCCACCCTCTAACGCCTTGTTTTTATGCCTAAGTCTAAAAATATACAAATTATTGTCATATTCTCAAACTGGGAGTCCCTCGCGCTGTGGGGTCAGTTCCTACGAGTTAAATTGGTCCCGTGGGAGGTGTTGGTGCCACCCACGGGGTCGTTCAGGGGTTGTTTCAAGTTTTCACCCTCTAACGCCATGTTTTTATACCTAAGTCTAGAAATATGCAAATTACCATCGTATTCTCAAAATAGGAGTCCCGCGGCTGCGGGGTCAGTTCCTACGAGTTACATTGGTTCCGTGGGAGGTGTTGGTGCCACCCACGGGGCCATTTGGGGGTTATTTCGAGTTTTAACCCTATAACGCCATGTTTTTAAGCGTAAGTGTAAAAATATGAGAATTTTTTTTGTATTCTTAAATCGGGAGTCCCGTGGTTGCGAGGACAGTTCCTACGAGTTACATTGGTCCCGTGGAAGGTGTTGGTGCCACCCACGGGGACGTTATAGGGCTGTTTTCCATTCTCACCCTCTAACGCCATGTTTTTATGCCTAAGTCTAGAAATATGCAAATTACTATCGTATTCTCAAACTGGGAGTCCCGCGGCTGCGGGGTCAGTTCCTACGAGTTAAATTGGTCCCGTGGGAGGTGTTGGTGCCACCCATTGGTCCGTTCGGGGGTTGTTCCGAATTTTCACCCTCTAACGCCATGTTTTTAAGACTAAGTCTAGAAATATGCAAATTACAATCATATTCTCAAGTCGGGAGTCCCGCGACTACGGGGTCAGTTCCTACGAGTTACATGGGTCCCGTGGGATGTGTTGGTGCCACTCGCGGGACCATTTTGGGGTTGTTTCGAGTTCTCACCCTCTAATGCCATGTTTTTAAGACTAAGTCTTGAAATATTCAAATTACCATCATTTTCTCAAATCAGGAGTCCTGCGGCTGCGGGGTCAGTTCCTACGAGTTACATTGCTCCCGTGGGAGGTGTTGGTGCCACCCACGGGGACGTTCGGGGACTGTTTCGAGTTTTACTCCTCTAATGCCATGTTTTTAAGCCTAAGTCTAAAAATATGCAAATTATCGTTGTATTCTAGAACCTGGAGTCCCGCGGCTCCGGGGTCAGTTCCTACGAGTTACATTGGACCCATGGGAGGTGTTGGTGCGACCCACGGGGCCGTTAGAGGGATGTTTTGTGTTTTCACCCTCTAACGCCATGTCTTTAAGCCTAAGTCTAAAAATATGCAAATTACCATCGTATTATAAAATCGGGAGTCCCGCGACTATGGGGTCAGTTCCTACGAGTTACATTGGTCCCGTGGGAGGTGTTGGTGCCACCCACGGGGCCGTTCGAGGGTTGTTTCGAGCTCTCACCCTCTAACGCCATGTTTTTATGCCTAAGTCTAAAAATATACAAATTATTGTCTTATTTACAAACTGGGAGTCCCGCCGCTGTGGGGTCTGTTCCTACGTGTTAAATTGGTCCCGTGGGAGGTGTTGGTGCCGCCCACGGGGTCGTTCCGGGGTTGTTTCAAGTTTTCACCCTCTAACGCCATGTTTTTATGCCTAAGTCTAGAAATATGTAAATTTCCATCGTATTCTCAAAACGGGAGTCCCGCGGCTGCGGGGTCAGTTCCTACGAGTTACATTGGTTTCGTGGGAGGTGTTGGTGCCACCCACGGGGCCATGTGAGGGTTGTTTCGAGTTTTTACCCTATAACGCCATGTTTTTAAGCGTAAGTCTAAAAATATAAAAATTTCCATCGTATTCTCAAATCGGGAGACCCGTGGTTCCGAGGACAGTTCCTACGAGTTACATTGGTCCCGTGGGAGGTGTTGGTGCCACCCACGGGGACGTTATAGGGCTGTTTTCAGTTCTCAACATCTAACGCCATGTTTTTATGCCTAAGTCTAGAAATATGAAAATTACTATCGTATTCTCAAACTGGGAATCCCGCGGCTGCGGGGTCAGTTCCTACGAGTTAAATTGGTCCCGTGGGAGGTGTTGGTGCCACCCATTGGTCCGTTCGGGGGTTGTTCAGAATTTTCACCCTCTAACGCCATGTTTTTAAGACTAAGTCTAGAAATTTGCAAATTATAATCATATTCTCGAGTCGGGGGTCCCGCGACTACGGGGCCAGTTCCTACGAGTTACATTTGTCCCGTGGGATGTGTTGGTGCCACTCGCGGGACCATTTTGGGGTTGTTTCGAGTTCTCATCCTCTAATGCCATGTTTTTAAGACTAAGTCTTGAAATATTCAAATTACCATCATTTTCTCAAATCAGGAGTCCCGCGGCTGCGGGGTCAGTTCCTACGAGTTACATTGCTCCCGTGGGAGGTGTTGGTGCCACCCACGGGGACGTTCGGGGACTGTTTCGAGTTTTACTCCTCTAATGCCATGTTTTTAAGCCTAAGTCTAAAAATATGCAAATTATCGTTGTATTCTAGAACCGGGAGTCCCGCGGCTCCGGGGTCAGTTCCTACGAGTTACATTGGACCCGTGGGAGGTGTTGGTGCGACCCACGGGGCCGTTAGAGGGCTGTTTTGTGTTTTCACCCTCTAACGCCATGTTTTTAAGCCTAAGTCTGCAAATATGCAAATTACCATCATATTCTCAACCCGGGAGTCCCGCGACTACGGGGTCAGTTCCTACGAGTTACATTAGTCCCGTGGGATGCGTTGGTGCCACCCACGGGGATGTTCGGGGCTTGTTTCGAGTTTTCACCCTTTAAAGCCATCTTTTTAAGACTAAGTCTAGAAATATGCAAATTACCATCATATTCTCAGAACGGGAGTCCCGCAGCTTCTAGGTCAGTTCCTACGAGTTAAATTGGTCCCGTGGTAGGTGTTGGTGCCACCCACGACGCCGTTCGGGGGTTGTTTTGAGTTTTCACCATCTAACACCATGTTTTTATGACTAAGTCTAGAAATATGCAAATTACCGTCGTATTCCCAAATTGGGAGTCCCGCGGCTGCGGGGTCAGTTCCTTCGAGTTACATTGGTTCCGTGGGACGTGTTGGTGCCACCTACGGGGCCGTCCGGGAGTTGTTTCGAGTTTTCACCCTTTAACGCCATGTTTTTAAGCCTAAGTCGAGAAATATGCAAATTACAGTCATATTCTCAAACTGGGAGTCCCACGGTTGCGGGGATAGTTCCTACATGTTACATTGGTCCCGTGGGAGGTGTTGGTGCCACCCAAGGGGACGTTAAGGGGATGTTTCGAGTTTTCACCCTCTAACGCCATGTTTTTAATCCTAAGTCTTAAAATATGCAAATTACCATCGTATTTTAAAATCGGGAGTCCCACGACTACGGGGTCAGTTCCTACAAGTTACATTGGTCCCGTGGGAGGTGTTGGTGCCACCCACGGGGCCGTTCGAGGGATGTTTCGAGCTCTCACCCTCTAACGCCATGTTTTTATGCCTAAGTCTAAAAATATACAAATTATTGTCTTCTCTCAAACTGGGAGTCCCGCGCACTGTGGGGTCAGTTCCTACAAGTTAAATTGGTCCCGTGGGAGGTGTTGGTGCCACCCACGGGGTCGTTCAGGTGTTGTTTCAAGTTTTCACCCTCTAACGCCATGTTTTTATGCCTAAGTCTAGAAATATGGAAATTACCATCGTATTCTCAAAACGGGAGTCCCGCGGCTGCGGGGTCAGTTCCTACGAGTTACATTGGTTCCGTGGGAGGTGTTGGTGCCACCCACGGGGCCATTTGGGGGTTGTTTCGAGTTTTCACCCTATAACGCCATGTTTTTAAGCGTAAGTCTAAAAATATGAGAATTTTCGTCGTATTCTTAAATCGGGAGTCCCGTGGTTGCGAGGACAGTTCCTACGAGTTACATTGGTCCCGTGGAAGGTGTTGGTACCACCCACGGGGACGTTATAGGGCTATTTTCAGTTCTCACCCTCTAACGCCATGTTTTTACGCTTAAGTCTAGAAATATACAAATTACTATCGTATTCTCAAACTGGGAGTCCCGCGGCTGCGGGGTCAGTTCCTACGAGTTAAATTGGTCCCGTGGGAGGTGTTGGTGCCACTCATTGGTCCGTTCGGGGGTTGTTCCGAATTTTCACCCTCTAACGCCATGTTTTTAAGACTAAGTCTAGAATTATGCAAATTACAATCATATTCTCAAGTCGGGAGTCCCGCGACTACGGGGTCAGTTCCTACGAGTTACATTGGTCCCGTGGGAGGTGTTGGTGCCACTCACGGGACCATTTTGGGGTTGTTTCGAGTTCTCACCCTCTAATGCCATGTTTTTAAGACTAAGTCTTGAAATATTCAAATTACCATCATTTTCTCAAATCAGGAGTCCCGCGGTTGCGGGGTCAATTTCTACGAGTTACATTGCTCCCGTGGGAGGTGTTGGTTCCACCCACGGGGACTTTCGGGGACTGTTTCGAGTTTTACCCCTCTAATGTCATGTTTTTAAGCCTAAGTCTAAAAATATGCAAATTATCGTCGTATTCTAGAACCGGGAGTCCTGCGGACATTGGACCCGTGGGAGGTGTTGGTGCGACCCACGGGCCCGTTAGAGGGCTGTTTTGTGTTTTCACCCTCTAACGCCATGTTTTTAAGCCTAAGTCAGCAAATATGCAAATTACCATCTTATTCTCAACCCGGGAGTCCCGCGACTACGGGCTCAGTTCCTACGAGTTACGTTAGTCCCGTGGGATGTGTTGGTGCCACCCACGGGGCCGTTCGTGGCTTGTTTCGAGTTTACACCCTCTAACACCATGTTTTTAAGACTAGGTCTAGAAATATGCAAATTACCATCATATTCTCAGAACGGAAGTCCCGCAGTTGCGAGGTCAGTTCCTACGAGTTAAATTGGTCCCGTGGTAGGTGTTGGTGCCACCCACGGCGCCGTTCGGGGGCTGTTTTGAGTTTTCACCATCTAACGCCATGTTTTTATGACTAAGTCTAGAAATATGGAAATTACCGTTGTATTCTCAAATTAGGAGTCCCGCGGATGCGGGGTCAGTTCCTTCGAGTTAAATTGGTTCCGTGTGAGTTGTTGGTGCCACCTACGGGGCCGTTCGGGAGTTGTTTCGAGTTTTCACCCTCTAATGCCATGCTTTTAAGCCTAAGTCTAGAAATATGAAAATTACAGTCATATTGTCAAACTGGGAGTCCCGCGGTTGCGGGGATAGTTCCTACATGTTACATATGTCCCGTGGGAGGTGTTGGTGCCACCCAAGGGGACGTTAAGGGGCTGTTTCGAGTTTCACCCTCTAACGCCATGTTTTTAAGCCTAAGTCTAAAAATATGCAAATTACCATCGTATTTTAAAATCGGGAGTCCCGCGACTACGGGGCCAGTTCCTACGAGTTACATTGGACCCGTGGGAGGTGTTGGTGCCACCCACGGGGCCGTTCGAGGGCTGTTTCGAGCTCTCACCCTCTAACGCCATGTTTTTATGCCTAAGTCTAAAAATATACAAATTATTGTCTTATTTACAAACTGGGAGTCCCGCCGCTGTGGGGTCAGTTCCTACGTGTTAAATTGGTCCCGTGGGAGGTGTTGGTGCCGCCCACGGGGTCATTCCGGGGTTGTTTCAAGTTTTCACCCTCTAACGCCATGTTTTTATGCCTAAGTCTAGAAATATGCAAATTACCGTCGTATTCTCAAAACGGGAGTCCCGCGGCTGCGGGGTCAGTTCCTACGAGTTACATTGGTTCCGTGGGAGGTGTTGGTGCCACCCACGGGGCCATGTGGGGGTTGTTTCGATTTTTCACCCTATAACGCCATGTTTTTAAGTGTAAGTCTAAAAATATAAAAATTTCCATCGTATTCTCAAATCGGGAGTCCCGTGGTTCCGAGGACAGTTCCTACGAGTTTTATTTGTCCCGTGGGAGGTGTTGGTGCCACCCACGGGGACGTTATAGGGCTGTTTTCAGTTCTCACCCTCTAACGCCATGTTTTTATGCCTAAGTCTAGAGATATGCAAATTACTGTCGTATTCTCAAACTGGGAATCTCGCGGTTGCGGGGTCAGTTCCTACGAGTTAAATTGGTCCCGTGGGAGGTGTTGGTGCCATCCATTGGTCCGTTCGGGGGTTGTTCCGAATTTTCACCCTCTAACGCCATGTTTTTAAGACTAAGTCTAGAAATAGGCAAATTATAATCATATTCTCAAGTCGGGAGTCCCGCGACTACGGGGTCAGTTCCTACGAGTTACATTGGTCCCGTGGGATGTGTTGGTGCCACTCACGGGACCATTTTGGGGTTGTTTCGAGTTCTCACCCTCTAATGCCATGTTTTTAAGACTAAGTCTTGAAATATTCAAATTACCATTATTTTATCAAATCAGGAGTCCCGCGGCTGCGGGGTCTGTTCCTACGAGTTACATTGCACCCGTGGGAGGTGTTGGTGCCACCCACGGGGACGTTCGGGGACTATTTCGAGTTTTACCCCTCTAATGCCATGTTTTTAAGCCTAAGTCTAAAAATATGTAAATTATCATTGTGTTTTAGAACCGGGAGTCTCGCGGCTCCGGGGTCAGTTCCTACGAGTTATATTGGACCCGTGGGAGGTGTTGGTGCGACCCACGGGGCCATTAGAGGGCTGTTTTGTGTTTTCACCCTCTAACGCCATGTTTTTAAGCCTAAGTCTGCAAATATGCAAATTACCATCATATTCTCAACCCGGGAGTCCCGCGACTACGGGGTCAGTTCCTACGAGTTACATTAGTCCCGTGGGATGTGTTGGTTCCACCCACGGGGATGTTCGGGGCTTGTTTCGAGTTTTCACCCTCTAACGCCATGTTTTTAAGACTAAGTCTAGAAATATGCAAATTAGCATCATATTCTCAGAACGGGAGTCCAGCAGCTGCGAGGTCAGTTCGTACGGGTTAAATTGGTCCCGTGGGAGGTGTTGGTGCCACCCACGGCGCCGTTCGGGGACTGTTTTGAGTTTTCACCATCTAACGCCATGTTTTTATGACTAAGTGTTGAAATATGCAAATTACCGTCGTATTCTCAAATTGGGAGTCCCGCGGCTGCGGGGTCAGTTCCTTCGAGTTACATTGGTTCCGTGGGAGGTGTTGGTGCCACATACGGAGCCGTTCGGGAGTTGTTTCGAGTTTTCACCCTCTAACGTCATGTTTTTAAGCCTAAGTCTAGAAATATGCAAATTACAGTCATATTCTCAAACTAGGAGTCCTGCGGTTGCGGGGATAGTTCCTACATCTTACATTGGTCCCGTGGGAGGTGTTGGTGCCACCCAAGGGGACGTTAAGGGGCTGTTTCGAGTTTTCACCCTCTAACGCCATGTTTTTAAGCCTAAGTCTAAAAATATGCAAATTACCATCGTATTTTAAAATCGGGAGTCCCGCGATTGCGGGGTCAGTTCCTACGAGTTACATTGGTCCAGTGGGAGGTGTTGGTGCCACCCACGGGGCCGTTCGAGGGCTGTTTCGAGCTCTCACCCTCTAACGCCATGTTTTTATGCCTAAGTCTAAAAATATACATATTATTGTCTTATTCTCAAACTGGGAGTCCCGCCGCTGTGGGGTCAGTTCCTACAAGTTAAATTGGTCCTGTGGGAGGTGTTGGTGCCACCCACGGGGTCGTTCAGGGGTTGTTTCAAGTTTTCACCCTCTAACGCCATGTTTTTAAGCCTAAGTCTAAAAATATGCAAATTACCATCGTATTTTAAAATCGGGAGTCCCGCGACTACGGGGTCAGTTCCTACGAGTTACATTGGTCCAGTGGGAGGTGTTGGTGCCACCCATGGGGCCGTTCGAGGGCTGTTTCGAGCTCTCACCCTCTAACGCCATGTTTTTATGCCTAAGTCTAAAAATATACAAATTATTGTCTTATTCTCAAACTGGGAGTCCCGCCGCTGTGGGGTGAGTTCCTATGAGTTAAATTGGTCCCGTGGGAGGTGTGGGTGCCACCCACGGGGTCGTTCAGGGGTTGTTTCAAATTTTCACCCTCTAACGCCATGTTTTTAAGCCTAAGTCTAAAAATATGCAAATTACCATCGTATTTTAAAATCGGGAGTCCAGCGACTACGGGGTCAGTTACTACGAGTTACATTGGTCCCGTGTGAGGTGTTGGTTCCACCCACGGGGCCGTTCGAGGGCTGTTTCGAGCTCTCACCCTCTAACGCCATGTTTTTATGCCTAAGTCTAAAAATATGCAAATTATTGTCTTATTCTCAAACTGGGAGTCCCGCCGCTGTGGGGTCAGTTCCTACGAGTTACATTGGTCCCGTGGGAGGTGTTGGTGCCACCCATGGGGACGTTGTAGGGTTGTTTTCAGTTCTCACCCTCTAACGCCATGTTTTTATGCCTAAGTCTAGAAATATGCAAATTACTGTCGTAGTCTAAAAATATGAAAATTATTGTCTTATTCTCAAACCGGGAGTCCCGCGGCTGCGGGGTCAATTTTTACGAGTTACATTGGTCCCGTGGGAGGTGTTGGTGCCACCCACGGGGACGTTAAGGGGATGTTTTGTGTTTTCACCCTCTAACGCCATGTTTTTAAGCCTAAGTCTAAAAATATGCAAACTACCATCGTATTTTAAAATCGGGAGTCCCGCAACTACGGGGTCAGTTCCTACGAGTTACATTAGTCCCGTGGGAGGTGTTGGTGCCACCCACGGGGCCGTTCGAGGACTGTTTTGAGCTCTCACCCTCTAACGCCATGTTTTTATGCCTAAGTCTAAAAATATGCAAATTATTGTCTTATTCACAAACTGGGAGTCCCGCCACTGTGGGGTCACTTCCTACGAGTTAAATTGCTCCCGTGGGAGGTGTTGGTGCCACCCACGGGGTAGTTCGGGGGTTGCCTCTGGTTTTCACCCTCTAACGCCATGTTTTTAAGCCTAATTCGAAAAATGTGCAAATTATTGTCGTATTCTCAATCCCAGAGTCTGGCGGCTGCGGGGTCAGTTCCTACGAGTTACATTGGTACCGTGGGAGGTGTTGGTGCCACCCACGAGGACGTTCGGGGGCTGCCTCGCGTTTTCACCCTCTAACGCCATGTTTTTAAGCCTAAGTCTAAAAATATGCAAATTATCGTCGTATTCTCAAGCCCAGAGTCCTGCGGCTGCGGGGTTAGTTCCTATGAGTTAAATTGGTCCCGTGGGAGGTGTTGGTGCCACCCAATTGTCCGTTCGGGGGTTGTTTTTAATTTTCACCCTCTAACGCCATGTTATTAAGTCTAAGTCTAGAAATATGCAAATTACAATCATATTCTGAAGTCGGGAGTCCCGCGACAACGAGGTCAGTTCCTACGAGTTACATTGGTCCCGTGGGAGGTGTTGGTGCCACTCACTGGACCATTTTGGGGTTGTTTCGAGTTTTCACCCTCTAATGCCATGTTTTTAAGACTAACACTTGAAATATTCAAATTACCATCATTTCTCAAAATCAAGAGTCCCGCGGCTACAGGGTCAGTTCCTACGAGTTACATTGCTCCCGTGGGAGGTGTTGGTGCCACCCACGGGGACGTTCGTGGACTGTTTCGAGTTTTACCCCTCTAATGCCATGTTTTTAAGCCTATGCCTAAAAATATGCCAATTATCATCGTATTCTAGAACCGGGAGTCCCGCGGCTGCGGGGTCAGCTCCTACGAGTTACATTGGACCCGTGGGAGGTGTTGGTGCGACCCACGGGGCCGTTAGAGGGCTGTTTTGTGTTTTCACCCTCTAACGCCATGTTTTTAAGCCTAAGTCTACAAATATGCAAATTACCATCTTATTATCAATTCGGTAGTCCCGCGACTACGGGGTCAGTTCCTACGAGTTACATTAGTCCCGTGGGATTTGTTGGTGCCACCCACGGAGATGTTCGGGGCTTGTTTCGAGTTTTCACCCTCTAACGCCATGTTTTTAAGACTAAGTCTAGAAATATGCAAATTACCATCATATTCTCAGAACGGGAGTCCCGCAGCTGCGAGGTCAGTGCCTAAGAGTTAAATTGGTCCCGTGGGAGGTGTTGGTGCCACCCACGGCGCCGTTCGGGGGCTGTTTTGAATTTTCACCATCTAACGCCATGTTTATATGACTAAGTGTAGAAATATTCAAATTTCTATCTTATTCTCAAATCAGGAGTGCCGCGGCTGCGGGGTCAGTTCCTTCGAGTTACATTGGTTCCGTGGGAGGTGTTTGTACCACCTACGGGGCCGTTCGGGAGTTGTTTCGAGTTTTCACCCTCTAACGCCATGTTTTTAAGCCTAAGTCTAAAAATATGCATCTTACCGTCGTATTATCAAAACGGGAGTCCCTCGGCTGCGGGGTCAGTTCCTACGAGTTACATTGGTTCCGTGGGAGGTGTTGGTGCCACCCACGGGGCCATTTGGGTGTTGTTTCGAGTTTTCACCCTATAACGCCATGTTTTTAAGCGTAGGTCTAAAAATATGAAAATTTCCATCGTATTCTCAAATCGGGAGTCCCATGGTTGCGAGGAGAGTTCCTACGAGTTACATTGGTCCCGTGGGAGGTGTTGGTGCCACCCACGGGGACGTTACAGGGCTGTTTTTAGTTCTCACCCTCTAACGCCATGTTTTTATGCATAAGTCTAGAAATATGCAAATTACTGTCCTATTCTCAAACTGGGAGTTCCGCGGCTGCGGGATCAGTTCCTACGAGTTAAATTGGTCCCGTGGGAGGTGTTGGTGCCACCCAAGGGGACGTTAAGGGGCTATTTCGAGTTTTCACCCACTAACGCCATGTTTTTAAGCCTAAGTCTAAAAATATGCAAATTACCATCGTATTTTAAAATCGGGAGTCCCGCGACTACGGGGTCAGTTCCTACGAGTTACATTGGTCCCATGGGAGGTGTTGGTGCCACCCACGGGGCCGTTCGAGGGCTGTTTCGAGCTCTCATCCTCTAACGCCATGTTTTTATGCCTAAGTCTACAAATATGCAAATTATTGTCTTATTCTCAAACTGGGAGTCTCGCCGCTGTGGGGTCAGTTCTTACGAGTTAAATTGGTCCCGTGGGAGGTGTTGGTGCCACCCACGGGGTCGTTCGGGGGCTGCCTCTGGTTTTCACCCTCTAACGCCATGTTTTTAAGCCTAATTCGAAAAATGTGCAAATTATTGTCGTATTCTCAATCCCAGAGTCTGGCGGCTGCGGGGTCAGTTCCTACGAGTTACATTGGTACCGTGGGAGGTGTTGGTGCCACCCACGGGGACGTTCGGGGGCTGCCTCGCATTCTCACCCTCTAACGCCATGTTTTTAAGCCTAAGTCTAAAAATATGCAAATTATCATCGTATTCTCAAGCGCAGAGTCCTGCGGCTGCGGGGTTAGTTCCTATGAGTTAAATTGGTCCCGTGGGAGGTGTTGGTGCCACCCATTGGTCCGTTCGGGGGTTGTTCCGAATTTTCACCCTCTAACGCCATGTTTTTAAGACTAAGTCTAGAAATAGGCAAATTACAATCATATTCTCAAGTCGGGAGTCCCGCGACTACGAGGTCACTTCCTACGAGTTACATTGGTCCCGTGGGAGGTGTTGGTGCCAGTCACGGGACCATTTTGGGGTTGTTTCGAGTTTTCACCCTCTAATGCCATGCTTTTAAGACTAAGTCTGGAAATATTATAATTACCATCATTTCTCAAATCAGGAGTCCCGCGGCTACGGGGTCAGTTCCTATGAGTTACATTGCTCCCGTGGGAGGTGTTGGTGCCACCCACTGGGACGTTCGGGGACTATTTCGAGTTTTACCCCTCTAATGCCATGTTTTTAAGCCTAAGCCTCAAAATATGCAAATTATCGTCGTATTCTACAACCGGGAGTCCCGCGACTGCCGGGTCAGCTCCTACTAGTTACATTGGACCCGTGGGAGGTGTTGGTGCGACCCACGGGGCCGTTAGAGTGCTGTTTTGTGTTTTCACCCTCTAACGCCATGTTTTTAAGCCTAAGTCTACAAATATGCAAATTACCATCATATTCTCAAATCGGGAGTCCCGCGACTATGGGGTCAGTTCCTACGAGTTACATTAGTCCCGTGGGATGTGTTGGTGCCACCCACGAGGATGTTCGGGGCTTGTTTCGAGTTTTCACCCTCTAACGCCATCTTTTTAAGACTAAGTCTAGAAATATGCAAATTACCATCATATTCTCAGAACGGGAGTCCCGCAGCTGCGATGTCAGTTTCTACGAGTTAAATTGGTCACGTGGGAGGTGTTGGTGCCACCCATGGCGCTGTTCGGGGGCTGTTTTGAGTTTTCACCATCTAACGCCATGTTTTTATGACTAAGTGTAGAAATATTCAAATTTCCATCGTATTCTCAAATCTGGAGTCCCGCGGCTGCGGGGTCAGTTCCTTCGAGTTACATTGGTTCCGTGGGAGGTGTTGGTGCCACCTACGGGGCCGTTCGGGAGTTATTTCGAGTTTTCACCCTCTAACGCCCTGTTTTTAAGCCTAAGTCTAGAAATATGAAACTTACATTCATATTCTCAAACTGGGAGTCCCGCGGTTGCGGGGATAGTTCCTACAGGTTACATTGGTCCCGTGGGAGGTGCTGGTGCCACCCAAGGGGACGTTAAGGGGCTGTTTCGAGTTTTCACCCTCTAACGCCATGTTTTTAAGCCTACGTCTAAAAATATGCAAATTACCGTCGTATTTTAAAACCGGGAGTCTCGCGACTGCGGGGTCAGTTCCTACGAGTTACATTGGTCCCGTGGGAGGTGTTGGTGCCACCCACGGGCCGTTCGAGGGCTGTTTCGAGCTCTCACCCTCTAACGCCATATTTTTATGCCTGAGTCTAAAAATATGCAAATTATTGTCTTATTCTCAGACTGGGAGTCCCGCCGCTGTGGGGTCAGTTCCTACGAGTTAAATTGGTCCCGTGGGAGGTGTTGGTGCCACCCACGGGGACGTTAGGGGGCTGCCTCGCGTTTTCACCCTCTAACGCCATGTTTTTAAGCCTAAGTCTAAAAATATACAAATTATCGTCGTATTCTCAAGCCCAGAGTCCTGCGACTGTGGGGTCAGTTCCGATGAGTTACATTGGTACCGTGGGAGGTGTTGGTGCCACCCACGGGACCATTCAGGGTGTGTTTCTAGTTTTCACCCTCTAAAGCCATGTTTTTAAGACTAAGTCTAAAAATATGCAAATTACTGTCGTATTCTCAAACTGGGAGTCCCGTCGCTGTGGGGTCAGTTCCTACGAGTTATATTGGTCCCGTGGGAGGTGTTGGTGCCACCCACGGGGTCATTCGGGGGCTGCCTCTGGTTTTCACCCTATAACGCCATGTTTTTAAGCCTAAGTCTAAAAATGTGCAAATTATTGTCATATTCTCAAGCCTAGAGTCTGGCGGCTGCGGGGTCAGTTCCTACTAGTTACATTGGTCCAGTGGGAGGTGTTGGTGCCACCCACGGGACCGTTCGGGTGTTGTTTCTAGTTTTCACCCTCTAACACCATGTTCTTAAGACTAAGTCTAGAAATATGTAAATTACTGTCGTTTTCTCAAATCGGGAGTCCCGCGGCTGCGGGGTCAGTTCCTACGAGTTACATTGGTCCCGAGGGAGGTGTTGGTGCCACCCATGGGGCCGTTCGAGGGCTGTTTCGAGCTCTCACCATCTAAATCCATGTTTTTATGCCTAAGTCTAAAAATATGCAAATTACTGTCACATTCACAAACTTGGAGTCCCGCCGCTATGGGGTCGGTTCCTACGAGTTAAATTGATCCCGTGGGAGGTGTTGGTGCCTCCCAAGGGGACGTTCGGGGGTTGTTTCGAGTTTTCACCATCTAACGCCATGTTTTTAAGACTAAGTCTAGAAATATGCGAATTACCATTGTATTCTCAAGTCGAGAGTCCCACGGCTGCGGGGTCAGTTCCTACGAGTTAAATTCGTCCCGTGGGAGGTGTTGGTGCCACCCACGGGGACGTTCGGGGGCTGCCTATAGTTTTCACCCTCTAACGCCATGTTTTTAATCCAAAGTCTAGAAATATGAAAATTTTCGTCGTATTCTCAAATCGGGAGTCCAACGGCTGCGGGGTCAGTTCCTGCGAGTTAAATTGGTCCCGTGGGAGGTTTTGGTGCCACCCACGGGACCGTTCGGGTGTTGTTTCTAGTTTTCATCCTCTAACGCCATGTTTTTAAGACTAAGTCTAGAAATATGTAAATTACTGTCATTTTCTCAAATCGGGAGTCCCGCGGCTGCGGGGTCAGTTCCTACGAGTTACATTGGTCCCGTGGGAGCTGTTGGTGCCACCCACAGGGACGTTCGGGGGCTATTTCGTGTTGTCACCCTTTAACGCCATGTATTTAAGCCTAAGTCTAGAAATATGCAAATTATCGTCGTATTCTTAAACCGGGAGTCCCGCAGCTGGGGGGTCAGTTCCTACGAGTTGCATTGGTCCAGTGGGAGGTGTTGGTTCCACCCACGGGGCCGTTAGAGGGATGTTTTGAGTTTTCACCCTCTAACGCCATGTTTTTAAGACTAAGTCTAAAAATATGCAAATTACCATCGTATTCTCAAACCGGGAGTCCCGCGACTATGGGGTCAGTTGCTACGAGTTACAATGGTCCCGTGGGAGGTGTTGGTGCCACCCACGGGGCCGTTCGGGGGCAGTTTTGAGTTTTCTCCCTATAACGCCATTTTTTAAGACAAAGTCTAGAAATATGCAATTTACCGTCGTATTCTCAAACCGGGAGTCCCGCGGCTGCGGGGCCAGTTCCTACCAGTTAAATTGGTACCGTGGGAGGTGTTGGTGCCACCCACGGGACCGTTCACGGGTTGTTTCGAGTTCTCACCCTCTAACGCCATGTTTTTAATCCTAAGTCTAGAAATATGAAATTTACCATCGTATTCTCAAACCGGGAGTCTCACAGCTGCGGGGTCAGTTCCTACGAGTTACATTGGTCCAGTGGGAAGTGTTGGTACCACCCAGAGGGCCGTTCGGTGCTTGTTTCGAGTTTTCACCTTCTAATGCCATGTTTTTAAGACTAAGTCTAGAAATATGCAAATTACCATCGTTTTCTCTGACCGGGAGTTCTGCGGCTGCGGGGTCAGTTCCTACGAGGTAAATTGGTCCCGTTTGAGGTGTCGGTGCCACCCACGGGGTCGTTTGGGGGCTGTGTCGAGTTTTCACCCTCTAACGCCATGTTTTTATGCCTAAGTCTAGAAATATGATAATTACCTTCGTATTCTCAAACCGGGAGTCCCGCGGCTGCGGGGTCAGTTCCTTCGAGTTACATTGGTTCCGTGTGAGGTGTTGGTGCCACCTACTGGGCCGTTTGGGGTTTTTTGAGTTTTCACCCTCTAACGCCATGTTTTTAAACCTAAGTCTAAAAATATGCAAATTACCATCGTATTGTCAAGCCAGGAGTCCTACGGTTGCGGGGTCTGTTCCTACGAGTTTAATTGGTCCCGTGGGAGGTGTTGGTGCACCCACAGGTCCGTTCGGGGGCTGTTTTGAGTTTTCAACCTCTAACGCCATGTTTTTAAGCCTAAGTCTAGAAATATGAAAATTACCGTCGTATTTTGAAACCAGGAGTCCCGCGATTGCGGGGACAGTTCCTACGAGTTACATTGGTCCCGTGGGAGGTGTTGGTGGCACCCACGGGGCCGTTAGAGGGTTCTTTCGAGTTTTCATCCTCTAACGCCATGTTTTTAAGCCAAAGTCTAAAAATATGCAAATTACTGTCATATTATCAAACCGGGAGTCTCACGACTGCGGGGTCAGTTCCTACGAGTTACGTTGGTCCCGTGGGAGGTGTTGGTGCCACCCACGGGGCCGTTTGGGGGTTGTTTCGAGTTTTCACCCTCTACCGCCATGTTTTTAAGCGTAAGACTAAAAATATGAAAATTTCCGTCGTATTCTTAAATCGGGAGTCCCGTGGTTGCGAGGACAGTTCCTACGAGTTACATTGGTCCCGTCGGAGGTGTTGGTGCCACCCACGGGGACGTTATAGGGCTGTTTTGAGTTCTCACCCTCTAACGCCATGTTTTTATGCCTAAGTCTAGAAATATGAAATTACTGTCGTATTCTCAAACTGGGAGTCCCGCGGCTGCGGGGTCAGTTCCTACGAGTTAAATTGGTCCCATGGGAGGTGTTGGTGCCACCCATTGGTCCGTTCGGGAGTTGGTTCGAATTTTCATCCTCTAACGCCATGTTTTTAAGACTAAGTCTAGAAATATGAAAATTACCATCATATTCTCAAGTCGGGAGTCGCGCGACTACGGGGTCAGTTCCTACGAGTTACATTGGTCCCGTGGGAGGCGTTGGTGCCACTCACGGGACCGTTTTGGGGTTGTTTCGAATTTTCACCCTCTAACGCCATGTTTTTAAGACTAAGTCTAGAAATATGCAAATTACCATAATTTTCTCAAATCAGGAGTCCCGCGGCTGCGGGGTCAGTTCCTACGAGTTACATTGCTCCCGTGGGAGGTGTTGGTGCCACCCACGGGGACATTCGGGGAATGTTTCGAGTTGTACCACTCTAATGCCATGTTTTTAAGCCTATGTCTAAAAATATGCAAATTATCATCGTATTCTAGAACCGGGAGTCCCGTGGCTACGGGGTCAGTTTCTATGAGTTACATTGGACCCGTGGGAGGTGTTGGTGCGACCCACAGGGCCGTTAGAGGGATGTTTTGAGTTTTCACCCTCTAACGCCATGTTTTTAAGCCTAATTCTATAAATATGCAAATTACCATCATATTCTCAAACCAGCAGTCTCGCGACTACGGGGTCAGTTCCTACGAGTTACATTAGTCCCGTGGGTTGTGTTGGTGCCACCTACGGGGATGTTCGTGGCTTGTTTTGAGTTTTCACCCTCTAACGCCATGTTTTTAAGACTAAGTCTAGAAATATGCAAATTACCATCATATTCTCAGAACGGGAGTCCCGCGGCTGCGAGGTTAGTTCCTACGAGTTAAATTGGTCCCGTGGGAGGTGTTGGTACCACCCACGGTGCCGTTCGGGGGCTGTTTTGAGTTTTCACCATCTAACGCCATGTTTTTATCCCTAAGTCTAGAAATAAGCAAATTACCGTCGTATTCTCAAATCGGGAGTCCCGCGGCTACGGGGTCAGTTCCTTCGAGTTACATTGGTTCCGTGGGAGGTGTTGGTGCCACCTACGAGGCCGTTCGGGAGTTGTTTCGTGTTTTCACCCTCTAACACCATGTTTTTAACCCTAAGTCTAGAAATATGCAAATTACCATCATATTCTCAAACCGGGAGTCCCGCGGCTACGGGGTCTGTTCCTACGAGTTTAATTGGTCCCGTGGGAGGTGTTGGTGCCACCCACGGGGCCGTTCGGGGGCTATTTTTAGTTTTCAACCTGTAACGCCCTATTTTAAGCCTAAGACTAGAAATATGAAATTAGCTGTCGTTTTCTCAAACTAGGAGTCCCACGGTTGTGGGGACAGTTCCTACGAGTTACATTGGTCTCGTGGGAGGTGTTGTTGCCACCCACGGGGTCATTAGAGGGTTGTTTCAAGTTTTCACCCTCTAACGCCATGTTTTTAAGCCTAAGTCCAGAAATATGCAAATTACCGTCGTATTCTAAAACCGGGAGTCTCACAACCGCAAGGTCAGTTCCTACGATTTACATTGGTCCTGTGGGAGGTGTTGGTGCCACCCACGGGGATATTTTGGGGTTGTTTCGAGTTTTCACCCTCTAACGCAATGTTTTTAAGACTAAGTCTAGAAATATTCAAATTACCGTCGTTTTCTCAAATTAGGAGTCATGCGTCTGCAGGATCAGTTCCTACGAGTTACATTGGTCCCGTGGGAGGTGTTGGTGCCACCCACGGGGACGTTTGGGGGCTGTTTTGAGTTTTCACCCTCTAATGCCATGTTTTTAGGCCTAAATCTATAAATATTCCAATTACCATCGTATTCTCAAACCGGGAGTCCCGCGGCTGCGGGGTCATTTTCTACGAGTTACATTGGTCCCGTGGGAGGTGTTGGTGCCACCCACGGGGACGTTCGGGGGCTGTTTCGAGTTGTACCTCTCTAACACCATGTTTTTAAGCCTAAGCCTAGAAATATGCAAATTATCATCGTATTCTCAAACCGAGAATCATGCGGCTGCGGGGTCAGTTCCTATGAGTTACATTGGACTCGAGGGAGGTGTTGGTGCCACCCACGGGGCCGTTAGAGGGCTGTTTCGAGTTTTCTCCCTCTAATGCCATTTTTTTAAGCCTAAGTATACAAATATGCAAATTACTATCGTATTCTCAAACCAGGAGTCCCGCGACTATGGGGTCAGTTCCTACGAGTAACATTAGTCCCGTGGGATGTGTTGGTGCCACCCACGGGGCCGTTCGGGGCTTGTTTCTAGTTTTCACCCTGTAACGCCATGTTTTAAAGACTAAGTCTATAAATATGCAAATTAACGTCATATTGTCAGACCGGGTGTCCCGCGGCTGCGGGGTTAGTTGCTACGAGTTAAATTGGTCCCATGGGAGGCATTGGTGCCACCGACGGGGCCGTTCGGGGGCTGTTTCGAGTTTTCACCCTCTAACGCCAGGTTTTTCTGCCCAAGTGTAGAAATATACAAATTACCATCGTATTATTAAACCGGGAGTCCCACGGCTGCGGGGTCAGTTCCTTCGAGTTACATTGGTTTCGTGGGAGGTGTTGGTGCCACCTACGGGGTCGTTTGGGAGTTATTTCGAGTTTTCACTCTCTAACGCCATGTTTTTAAGCCTAATTCTATAAATATGCAAATTACCATCGTATTCTCAAACTGGGAGTCTCGCAGATGCGGGGTATGTTCTTACGAGTTTAATTTGTCCCAAGGGAGGAGTTGGTGCCACCCACGGGGCCGTTCGGGTTTGTTTTGAGTTTTCAACCTCTGACGCCATGTTTTTAAGCCTAAGTCTAGAAATATGAAAAGAACGGACTTATTCTCAAACCGGGAGACCCACGGCTGCAGGGGCAGTTCCTACGAGTTACATTGGTCCCGTGGGAGGTGTTGGTACCACCCACGGGGCCGTTAGAGGGCTATTTCGAGTTTTCACCCTCATACGCCATGTTTTCAAACCTAAGTCTAGAAATATGAAAATAACTATCATAATCTCAAATCGGGAGTCCCGCAGCTGCACGAACAGTTCCTACGAGTTACATTGGTCCCGTGGGAGGTGTTGGTGCCACCCACGGGGCCGTTTGGGGGTTGTTTCGAGTTTTCACCCTATAACACAATGTTTTTAAGCGTAAGTCTAAAAATATGAAAATTTCCGTCGTATTCTCAAATCGGGAGTCTGTGGTTGCGAGGACAGTTCCTACGAGTTACATTGGTCCCGTGGGAGGTGTTGGTGCCACCCACGGGGACGTTATAGGGATGTTTTGAGTTCTCACCCTCTAACGCCATGTTTTTATGCCTAAATCTAGAAATATGCAAATTACTGTCGTATTCTCAAACTGGGAGTCCCGCGGCTGCGGGGTCAGTTCCTACGAGTTAAATTGGTCCCGTGGAAGGTGTTGGTGCCACCCATTGGTCCGTTCGGGGGTTGTTTCGAATTTCACCCTCTACCGCCATGTTTTTAAGACTAAATCTAGAAATATGCAAATTAAAATCATATTCTCAAACCGGGAGTCCCGCGACTACGGGGTCAGTTCCTACGAGTTACATTGGTCCCGTGGGATGTGTTGGTGCCACCCACGGGACCGTTTTGGGGTTGTTTTGAGTTTTCACCCTCTAACGCCATGTTTTTAAGACTAAGTCTAGAAATATGCAAATTACCATCATATTCTCAGAACGGGAGTCCCGCAGCTGCGAGGTCAGTTCCTACGAGTTAAATTGGTCCCGTGGGAGGTGTTGGTGCCACCCACGGCGCCGTTCGGGGGCTGTTTCGAGTTTTCACCATCTAACGCCATGTTTTTATGCCTAAGTCTAGAAATATGCAAATTACCGTCGTATTCTCAAATCGGGAGTCCCGCGGCTGCGGGGTCAGTTCCTTCGAGTTACATTGGTTCCGTGGGAGGTGTTGGTGCCACCTACGAGGCCGTTCGGGAGTTGTTTCAAGTTTTCACCCTCTAACGCTATGTTTTTACGCCTAAGTCTATAAATATGCAAATTACAGTCATATTCTCAAACTGGGAGTCCCGCGGTTGTGGGGATAGTTCCTACATGTTACATTGGTCCCGTGGGAGGTGTTGGCGCCACCCAAGGGGACGTTAAGGGGCTGTTACGAGTTTTCACCCTCTAACGCCTTGTTTTTAAACCTAAGTCTAAAAATATGCAAATTACCGTCATATTTTAAAACCGGGAGTCCCGCGACTGCGGGGTCAGTTCCTACGAGTTACATTGGTCCCGTGGGAGGTGTTGGTGCCACCCACGGGACCGTTTGGTGGTTGTTTCTATTTTTCACCCTCTAAAGCCATGTTTTTAAGAATAAGTCTAGAAATATGTAATTTACCGTCGTATTCTCAAACCGGGAGTCCCGCGACTATGAGGTCAGTTCCTACGAGTTACAATGGTCCCGTGGGAGGTGTTGGTGCCACCAAGGGGGCCGTTCGGGGTTTGTTTCGAGCTTTCTCCCTATAACGCCATTTTTTAAGACTAAGTCTAGGAATATGCAAATTACCATCGTATTCTCAAACCGGGAGTCCCGCGGCTGCGGGGCCAGTTCCTACGAGTTAAATTTGTCCCGTGGGAGGTGTTGGTACCACCCACGGGACTGTTCGGGGGTTGTTTCGAGTTCTGACCATCTAACGCCATGTTTTTTAAGACTAAGTCTAGAAATATGATATTTACCATCGTATTCTCAAACTGGGAGTCCCACAGTTGCGGGGACAGTTCCTACGTTTTACATTGGTCCCGTGGGAGGTGTTGGTGCCACCCAAGGGGACGTTAGAGGGCTGTTTCGAGTTTTCACCCTCTAACGCCATTTTTTTAAGCCTAAGTCTAAAAATATGCAAATTAACGTCGTACTCTAAGATCGGGAGTCCCGCGACTGCGGGGTCAGTTCCTACGAGTTACATTGGTCCCGTGGGAGGTGTTGGTGCCACCCACGGGGCCGTTCGAGGGTTGTTTCGAGATCTCACCCTCTAACGCCATGTTTTTATGCCTAAGTCTAAAAATATGAAAATTACTGTAGTATTCTCAAACTGGGAGTCCAGCCGCTGTGGGGTCAGTTCCTACGAGTTAAATTTGTCCCGAGGGAGGTGTTGGTGCCACCCACGGGGTCGTTCGGGGACTGCCTTTGGTTTTCACCCTCTAACGCCATGTTTTTAAGCCTAAGTCTAAAAATGTGCAAATTATTTTCGTATTCTCAAGCCCAGAGTCTGGCGGCTGCGGGGTCAGTTCCTACGAGTTACATTGGTCCCGTGGGAGGTGTTGGTGCCACCCACGGGACCGTTCGGGTGTTCTTTCTATTTTTCACCCTCTAACGCCATGTTTTTAAGACTAAGTCTAGAAATATGTAAATTACTGTCGTTTTCTCAAATCGGGAGTCTCGCGGCTGCGGGGTCAGTTCCTACGAGTTACATTGGTCCCGTGGGAGGTGTTGGTGCCACCCACGGGGCCGTTAGAGGGCTGTTTCGAGTTTTCACCCTCTGACGCCATGTATTTAAGCCTAAGTCTAGAAATATGCAAATTATCGTCGTATTCTTAAACCGGGAGTCCCGCAGCTGCGGGGTCAGTTCCTACGAGTTACATTTGTCCCGTGGGAGGTGTTGGTGGCACCCACGGGGCCGTTAGAGGGTTCTTTCGAGTTTTCATCCTCTAACGCCATGTTTTTAAGCCTAAGTCTAAAAATATGCAAATTAAAATCGTATTCTCAAACCGGGAGTCCCGCGACTATGGGGTCAGTTCCTACGAGTTACAATGGTCCCGTGGGAGGTGTTGGTGCCACCCACGGTGCCGTTCGGGGTTTGTTTCGAGTTTTCTCCCTATAACACCATTTTTAAGATAAAGTCTAGAAATATGCAAATTTCCGTCGTATTCTTAGACCGGGAGTCCCGCGGCTGCGGGGTCAGTTCCTACCAGTTAAATTGGTCCCGTGGGAGGTGTTGGTGCCACCCACGGGACCGTTCAGGAGTTGTTTCGAGTTCTCACCCTCTAACGCCATGTTTTTAATCCTAAGTCTAGAAATATGAAATTTACGGTCGTATTCTCAGATCGGGAGTCCCGCGGCTGCGGGGTCAGTTCCTACGAGTTACATTGGTCCCGTGGGAGGTATTGGTGCCACCCATGGGGCCGTTCGGGGGCTAGTTCATGTTTTCACCCTCTAACGCCATGTTTTCAAGACTAAGTCTAGAAATATGCAAATTACAGTCGTTTTTATCAAATCGGGGGTCCCGCGGCTGCGGGGTCAGTTCCTACGAGTTAAATTGGTCCTGTGGGAGGTGTTGGTGCCACCCATGTGGACGTTCGGGGGATGTTTCGAGTTGTCACCCTCTAACGCCATGTTTTTAAGCCTAAGTCTAGAAATATGAAAATTATCGTCGTATTCTCAAACCGAGAGTCCCGCGGCTACGAGGTCGGCTCCTACGAGTTACATTGGACCCGTGGGAGGTGTTGGTGCAACCCACGGGGCCGTTAGAGGGCTGCTTCGAGTTTTCACCCTCTAACCTCATGTTTTTAAGCCAAAGTGTATAAATATGGAAATTACTGTCGTATTCTCTAACCGGGAGTCCCACGACTACGGGGTCAGTTCTTACGAGTTACATTGGTCCCGTGGGAGGTGTTGGTGCCACCCACGAGGCCGTTCGGGGCTTGTTTCGAGTTTTCACCCTCTAACCCCATATTTTTAAGAATAAGTCCAGAAATATGCAAATTACCATAGTATTCTCAGACCAGGAGTCCCACGGCTGCGGGATCAGTTCCTACGAGTTACATTGGTCCCGTACGAGGTGTTGGTGCCACCCATGGGACCGTTTGGGGGTTGTTTTGGGTTTTCATGCTCTAACACCATGTTTTTAAGAATAAGCCTAGTAATATGCAAATTACCGTCATATTCTCAAATCGGGAGTCCCGCGGCTGCGGGGTCAGTTCCTACGAGTAAAATTGGTCCCGTGGGAGGTGTTGGTGCCACCCACGGGGACGTTTGGGGGTTGTTTCAAGTTTTCACCCTCTAACGCCATGTTTTTAAGCCTAAGTCTAAAAATATGCAAATTATCATCGGATTCTCAAGCCTGGAGTCCCGCGGCTGCGGGGTCAGTTCCATTGAGTTACATTGACCCCGTGGGAGGTGTTTGTGCCACCCACGGGACCGTTCGGGGGTTGTTTCGAGTTTTCACCCTCTAACGCCATGTTTTTAAGACTAAGTATAGAAATATGCAAATTACCGTCGTATTCTGAAACCGGGAGTCCCGTGGCTGTGGGGTCAGTTCCTACGAGTAACATTGGTCCCGTGGGAGGTGTTGGTGCCACCCACGGGGCCGTTCAGGGGTTGTTTTGAGTTTTCACCCTCTAACACCATGTTTTTAAGACTAAGTCTAGAAATATGCAAATTATCGTCGTTTTCTCAAATCGGGAGTCCTGCGACTACAGGGTCAATTCCTACGAGTTACATTTGTCCCGTGGGAGGTGTTGGTGCCACCCACGTGGACGTTCGGGGGCTGTTTTGAGTTGTCACCCTCTAATGCAATGTTTTTAAGCCTAAGTCTAGAAATATGCAAATTTTCATCGTATTCTCAAACTGAGAGTACCGCGGCTGCGAGGTCAGTTCCTACGAGTTACATTGGACCCGTGGGAGGGGTTGGTGCCACCCACGGGGCCGTTAGAGGGCTGTTTTGGGTTTTCATTCTCTGACGCCATGTTTTAAAGCGAAAGTCTATAAATATGGAAATTACTGTCGTATTCTTTAACCGCGACTACGGGGTTTGTTCCTACGATTTGCATTGGTCCCGTGGGAGGTGTTGGTGCCAGCCACAGGGCCGTTCGGGGGCTATTTCGAGTTCTCACCCTCTAAATCCAGGTTTTTACGCCTAAGTCTAGAAATATGCAAATTACCATCGTATTCTCAAACCGGGAGTCCCGCGGCTGCCGGGTCAGTTCCTACGAGTTACATTGGTCGAGTGGGAGGTGTTGGTGCCACCCACGAGGCCGTTCGGGGGCTATTTCGAGTTTTCACCCTCTAACGCCATATTTTTATGCCTAAGTCTAGAAATATGTCAATTACCATCGTATTCTCAAAACGGGAGTCCCGCGGCTGCGGGGTCAGTTCCTACGAGTTACATTGGTCCAGTGGGAGGTGTTGGTGCCACCCATGGGGCCGTTCGGGGGCTATTTCGTGTTTTCACCCTCTAACGCCAGGTTTTTATGCTTAAGTCTAGAAATAGGCAAATTACCATCGTATTCTCAAACCGAGAGTCCCGCGGCTATGGGGTCAGTTCCTACGAGTTACATTGGTCCAGTGGGAGGTGTTGGTGCCACCCACGGGGCCGTTCGGGGGATGTTTCGAGTTTTCACCCTCTAACCCCATGTTTTTATGCCTAAGTCTAGAAATATGAAAATTACCATCGTATTATCAAAACAGGAGTCCCGCGGCTGCGGGGGCAGTTCCTACGAGTTACATTGGTCTAGTGGGAGGTGTTGGTGCCACTCACGGGGCCGTTCGGGGGCTATTTCGAGTTTTCACCCGCTAACGCCAGGTTTTTATGCCTAATTCTAGAAATATGCAAATTACCATCGTATTCTCAAACCGAGAGACCCGCGGCTGTGGGGTCAGTTCCTACGAGTTACATTGGTCCAGTGGGAGGTGTTGATGCCACCCACGGGGCCGTTCGTGGGCTGTTTCGAGTTTTCACCCTCTAACGCCATGTGTTTATGCCTAAGTCTAAAAATATGTAAATTACCATCGTATTCTCAAATCGGGAGTCCCGCGGCTGCAGGGTCAGTTCCTACGAGTTACATTGGTCCCGTGGGATGTGTTGGTGCCACCCACGGGGCCGTTCGGTTCTTGTTTCGAGTTTTCACCCTCTAACGACATGTTTTTAAGACTAAGTCTAGAAATATGCAAATTACAATCATTTTCTCAGACCGGGAGTCCCGCGACTGTGGGGTCAGTTCTTACGAGTTAAATTGGTCCCGTGGGAGGTGTCGGTGCCACCCATGGGGCCGTTCGGGGGCTGTTTCGAGTTTTCACCCTCTAACACCATGTTTTTATGCCTAAGTCTAGAAATATGATAATTACCATCGTATTCTCAAATCGGCAGTCCCGCGGCTGCGGGGTCAGTTCCTTCGAGTTACATTGGTTCCGTGTGAGGTGTTGGGGACACCTACGGGGCCGTTTGGGGTTTGTTTTGAGTTTTCACCCTCTAACGCCATGTTTTTAAGCCTAAGTCTAAAAATATGCAAATTACCATCGTATTCTCAAACCGGGAGTCCCGCGGGTGCGGGGTCAGTTCCTACCAGTTACATTGGTCCAGTGGGAGGTGTTGGTGCCACCCACGGGGCCGTTAGAGGGTTGTTTCGAGTTTTCACCCTCTGACGCCATGTTTTAAAGCGAAAGTCTATAAATATGGAAATTACTGTCGTATTCTCTAACCGGGAGTCCCGTGACTACGGGGCAGTTCCTACGAGTTACATTGGTCCCGTGGGAGGTGTTGGTGCCACCCACAGGGCCGTCCGGGGGCTATTTCGAGTTTTCACCCTCTAACGCCAGGTTTTTACGCCTAAGTCTAGAAATATGCAAATTACCATCGTAATCTCAAACCGAGAGTCCCGCGGCTGTGGGGTCAGTTCCTACGAGTTACATTGGTCCAGCGGGAGGTGTTGGTGCCACCCACAGGGTCGTTCGGGGGTTGTTTCGAGTTTTCACCCTCTAACGCCATGTTTTTATGACTAAGTCTACAAATATGTAAATTACCATCGTATTCTCACACCGGGAGTCCCGCGGCTACGGGGTCAGTTTCTACGAGTTACATTGGTCCCGTGGGATGTGTTGGTGCCACCCACGGGGCCGTTCGGTGCTTGTTTCGAGTTTTTACCCTCTAACGCCATGTTTTTAAAACTAAGTCTAGAAATATGCAAATTTCCATCATTTTCTCAAACCGGGAGTTCCGCAGCTGCGGGGTCAGTTCCTACGAGTTACATTGTTCCAGTGGGATGTGTCGGTGCCACCCACGGGGCCGTTCGGGGGCTGTTTTGAGTTTTCACCCTCTAACGCCATGTTTTTATTCCTAAGTCTAGAAATCTGATAATTACCATCGTATTCTCAAACCGGGAGTCCCGCGGATGCGGGGTCAGTTCCTTCGAGTTACATTGGTTCCGTGTGAGGTGTTGGTGCCACCTACGGGGCCGTTTGGGGTTTGTTTTGAGTTTTCACCCTCTAACGCCATGTTTTTAAGCCTAAGTCTAAAAATATGCAAATGACCATCGTATTCTCAAACCGGGAGTCATGCGGCTGCGGGGTCTGTTCCTACGAATTTAATTGGTCTCGTGGGAGGTGTTACTGCCACCCAAGGGGCCGTTAGCGGGCTGTTTCGAGTTTTCACCCTCTAACGCTATGTTTTTAATCCTAAGTCTTGAAATATTCAAATTATCATCGTATTCTCAAACCGGGAGTCCCGCGACTGCGGGGTCAGTTCCTACGAGTTACATTGGTCCAGTGGGAGATGTTGGTGCCACCCACGGGGCCGTTAGAGGGCTGTTTCGAGTTTTCACCCTCTGACGCCATGTTTTTAAGTGAAAGTCTATAAATATGGAAATTACCATCGTATTCTCAAACCAGGAGTCCCGCGACTACGGGGTGAGTTCCTACGAGTTACATTTGTCCCGTGGGAGGTGTTGGTGCCACCCACAGGGCGGTTCGGGGGCTATTTCGAGTTTTCACCCTCTAACGCCAGGTTTTTACGCCTAAGTCTATAAATATGCAAATTACCATCGTATTCTCAAACCGAGAGTCCCGCGGCAGCGGGGTCAGTTCCTACGAGTTACATTGGTCCATTGGGTGGTGTTGGTCCCCCCCACAGGGCCATTCGGGGGCTATTTTGAGTTTTCACCCTCTAATGCCAGGTTTTTACGCCTAAGTCTTGAAATATGCAAATTTCCATCGTATTCTCAAACCGGGAGTCCCGCGGCTGCGGCGTCAGTTCCTACGAGTTACATTGGTCTAGTGGGAGGTGTTGGTGCCACCCACAGGGCCGTTCGGGGGCTATTTCGAGTTTTCACCCTCTAACGCCATGTTTTTACGCCTATGTCTAGAAATATGCAAATTACCATCGTATTCTCAAACCGAGAGACCCGCGGCTGTGTGGTCACTTCCTACGAGTTACATTGGTCCAGTGGGAGGTGTTGGTGCCACCCACGGGGCCGTTCGGTGGCTGTTTCGAGTTTTCACCCTCTAACGCCATGTGTTTATGCCTAAGTCTAGAAATATGTAAATGAACATCGTATTCTCAAATCGGGAGTCCCGCGGCTGCTGGGTCAGTTCCTACGAGTTACATTGGTCCCGTGGATGTGTTGGTTACACCCACGGGGCCGTTCGGTTCTTGTTTCGAGTTTTCACCCTCTAACTGCATGTTTTTAAGACTAAGTCTCGAAATATGCAAATTACCATCATTTTCTCAGACCGGGATTCCCGCGGCTGCGGGGTCAGTTCTTACGAGATAAATTTGTCCCGTGGGAGGTGTCGGTGCCACCCACGGGGCCGTTCGGGTGCTGTTTCGAGTTTTCACCCTCTAACGCCATGTTTTTATGCCTAAGTCTAGAAATATGATAATTACCATCGTATTCTCAAATCGGGAGTCCCGCGGCTGCGGGGTCAATTCCTTCGAGTTACATTGGTTCCGTGTGAGGTGTTGGTGACACCTACGGGGCCGTTTGGGGTTTCTTTTGATTTTTCACCCTCTAAAGCCATGTTTTTAAGCCTAAGTCTAAAAATATGCAAATTACCACCGTATTCTCACACCGGGAGTCCCGAGGCTACGGGGTCAGTTCCTACGAGTTACATTGGTCGCGTGGCATGTGTTGGTGCCACCCACGGGGCCGTTCGGTGCTTGTTTCGAGTTTTCACCCTCTAACGCCATGTTTTTAAAACTAAGTCTAGATATATATGCAAATTTCCATCATTTTCTCAGACCGGGAGTTCCGCGGCTGCGGGGTCAGTTCCTACGAGTTACATTGGTCCAGTGGGAGGTGTCGGTGCCACCCACGGGGCCGTTCGGGGGCTGTTTTGAGTTTTCACCCTCTAACGCCATGTTTTTATTCCTAAGTCTAGAAATATGATAATTACCATCGTATTCTCAAACCGGGAGTCCCGCGGATGCGGGGTCAGTTCCTTCGAGTTACATTGGTTCCGTGTGAGGTGTTGGTGCCACCTACGGGGCCGTTTGGGGTTTGTTTTGAGTTTTCAACCTCTAACGCCATGTTTTTAAGCCTAAGTCTAAAAATATGCAAATGACCATCGTATTCTCAAACCAGGAGTCATGCGGCTGTGGGGTCTGTTCCTACGAGTTTAATTGGTCTCGTGGGAGGTGTTGCTGCCACCCAAGGGGCCGTTAGCGGGCTATTTCGAGTTTTCACCCTCTAACGCTATGTTTTTCAGCCTAAGTCTTGAAATATTCAAATTATCATCGTATTCTCAAACCAGGAGTCCCGCGACTGCGGGGTCAGTTCCTACGAGTTACATTGGTCCAGTGGGAGGTGTTGGTGCCACCCACGGGGCCGTTAGAGGGCTGTTTCGAGTTTTCACCCTCTGACGCCAAGTTTTTAAGCGAAAGTATATAAATATGGAAATTACCATCGTATTCTCTAACCAGGAGTCCCGCGACTACGGGATGAGTTCCTACGAGTTGCATTTGTCCCGTGGGAGGTGTTGGTGCCACCCACAGGGCCGTTTGGGGGCTATTTCGAGTTTTCACCCTCTAACGCCAGGTTTTTACGCCTAAGTCTATAAATATGCAAATTACCATCGTATTCTGAAACCGAGAGTCCCGCGGCAGCGGGGTCAGTTCCTACGAGTTACATTGGTCCATTGGGTGGTGTTGGTCCCCCCCACAGGGCCGTTCCGGGGCTATTTTGAGTTTTCACCCTCTAATGCCAGGTTTTTACGCCTATGTCTTGAAATATGCAAATTTCCATCGTATTCTCAAATCGGGAGTCCCGCGGCTGCGAGGTCAGTTCCTACGAGTTACATTGGTCTAGTGGGAGGTGTTGGTGCCACCCACGGGGCCGTTCGAGGGCTATTTCGAGTTTTCACCCTCTAACCCCAGGTTTTTACTCCTAAGTCTAGAAATATGCAAATTACCATCGTATTCTCAAACTGAGAGTCCCGCGGCTGCGGGGTCAGTTCCTACGAGTTACATTGGTCTAGTGGGAGGTGTTGGTGCCACCCACGGGGCCGTTCGGGGGATGTTTCGAGTTTTCACCCTCTAACTCCATGTTTTTATGCCTAAGTCTAGAAATATGTAAATTACCATCGTATTATCAAAACAGGAGTCCCGCGGCTGCGGGGTCAGTTCCTACGAGTTACATTGGTCCAGTGGGAGGTGTTGGTGCCACTCACGGGGCCGTTCGGGGGCTATTTTTAGTTTTCACCCTCTAACGCCAGTTTTTATGCCTAAGTCTAGAAATATGCAAATTACCATCGTATTCTCAAACCGAGAGTCCCGCGGGTCCGAGTTCAGTTCCTACGAGTTACATTGGTCTAGTGGGAGGTGTTGGTGCCATCCACGGGGCCGTTCGGGGGCTGTTTCGAGTTTTCACCTTCTAACGCCATGTGTTTATGCCTAAGTCTAGAAATATGTAAATGACCATCGTATTCTCAAATCGGGAGTCCCGCGGCTGCGGGGTCAATTCCTACGAGTTACATTGGTCCCGTGGGATGTGTTGGTTCCACCCACGGGGCCGTTCGGTTCTTGTTTCGAGTTTTCACCCTCTAACGACATGTTTTTAAGACTAAGTCGAGAAATATGCAAATTACCATCATTTTCTCAGACCGGGATTCCCGCGGCTGCGGGGTCAGTTCTTACGAGTTAAATTTGTCCCGTGGGAGGTGTCGGTGCCACCCACGGGGCCGTTCGGGTGCTGTTTCGAGTTTTCACCCTCTAACGCCATTTTTTTATGCCTAAGTCTAGAAATATGATAATTACCATCGTATTCTCAAATCGGGAGTCCCGCAGCTGCGGGGTCAGTTCCTTCGAGTTACATTGGTTCCGTGTAAGGTGTTGGTGGCACCTACGGGGCCGTTTGGGGTTTGTTTTGATTTTTCACCCTCGAAAGCCATGTTTTTATGCCTAAGTCTACAAATATGCAAATTACCATCGTATTCTCAAACCGGGAGTCCCACGGGTGCGGGGTCAGTTCCTTCGAGTTACATTGGTCCAGTGGGAGGTGTTGGTGCCACCCACGGGGCCGTTAGAGGGCTGTTTCGAGTTTTCACCCTCTGACGCCATGTTTTTAAGCGTAAGTCTATAAATATGGAAATTACTGTCGTATTCTCTAACCGAAACTCCCGTGACTAAGGGGCAGTTCCTACGAGTTACATTGGTCCCGTGGGAGGTGTTGGTGCCACCCACAGGGCCGTTCGGGTGCTATTTCGAGTTTTCACCCTCTAACGCCAGGTTTTTACGCCTAAGTCTAGAAATATGCAAATTACCATCGTATTCTCAAACTGAGAGTCTCGCGGCTGCGGGGTATTTTCCTACGAGTTATATTGGTCTAGTGGGAGGTGTTGGTGCCACCCACGGGGCCGTTCGGGGGCTGCTTCGAGTTTTCACCCTCTAACGCCATGTTTTTATGCCTAAGTCTAGAAATATGCAAATTACCATCGTATTCTCAAACCGAGAGTACCGCGGCTGCGGGGTCAGTTCCTACGAGTTACATTGGTCCCGTGGGATGTGTTGGTGCCACCCACGGGGCCGTTCGGTGCTTGTTTCGAGTTTTCACCCTCTAACGCCTTGTTTTTAAGACTAAGTTTAGAAATATGCAAATTACCATCATTTTCTCAGACCGGGAGTTCCGCTGCTGCGGGGTTTGTTCCTGCGAGTTTCATTGGTCCAGTGGGAGGTGTCGGTGCCACCCACGGGGCCGTTCGGAGGCTGTTTCGAGTTTTCACCCTCTCACGCCATGTTTTTATGCCTAAGTCTAGAAATATGATAATTACCATCATATTCTGAAACCGGGAGTCCCGCGGATGCAGGGTCAGTTCCTTCGAGTTACATTGGTTCCGTGTGAGATGTTGGTGCCACCTACGGGTCCGTTTGGGGTTTGTTTTGAGTTTTCACCCTCTAACGCCATGTTTTTAAGACTAAGTCTAAAAATATGCAAATGACCATCGTATTCTCAAACCGGGAGTCCTGCGGCTGCGGGGTCTATTCCTACGAGTTTAATTGGTCTCGTGGGACGTGTTGCTGCCACCCAAGGGGCCGTTAGCGGGCTGTTTCAAGATTTCACCCTCTAACGCCATGTTTTTAAGCCTAAGTCTAGAAATATTCAAATTATCATCGTATTCTCAAACCGGGAGTCCCGCGACTGCGGGGTCAGTTCCTACGGGGTACATTGGTCCAGTGGGAGGTGTTGGTGCCACCCACGGGGCCGTTAGAGGGCTGTTTCAAGTTTTCACCCTCTGACGCCATGTTTTTAAGCGAAAGTCTGTAAATATGGAAATTACCATCGTACTTTCTAACCGGGAGTCCCGCGACTACGGGGTTAGTTCCTACGAGTTACATTGGCCCCGTGGGAGCTGTTGGTGCCACCCATAGGGCCGTTCGGGGGCTATTTCGAGTTTTCACCCTCTAATGCCAGGTTTTTACGCCTAAGTCTAGAAATATGCAAATTACAATCGTATTCTCAAACCGAGAGTCCCGCGGCTGCGGGGTCACTTCCTACGAGTTACATTGGTCCAGTGGGAGGTGTTGGTGCCACCCACGGGGCCGTTCGGGGGCCGTTTCGAGTTTTCACCCTCTAAAGCCATGTTTTTATACCTAAGTCTAGAAATATGTAAATTACCATCGTATTCTCAAACCGGGAGTCCCGCGGCTGTGGGGTCAGTTCCTACGAGTTACATTGGTCCCGTGGGATGTGTTGGTGCCACCCACGGGGCCGTTCGATGCTTGTTTCGAGTTTTCACCCTCTAACGCCATGTTTTTAAGACTAAGTCTAGAAATATGCAAATTACCATCATTTTCTCAGAGGGGGAGTTCCGCGGCTGCGGGGTCAGTTCCTACGAGTTAAATTGGTCCCGTGGGAGGTGTCGGTGCCACCCACGGGGCCGTTCGGAGACTGTTTCGAGTTTTCACCCTCTAACGCCATGTTTTTATGCCTAAATCTAGATATATGATAATTACGATCGTATTCTCAAACCGGTAGTCCCACGGATGCGGGGTCAGTTCGTTCAAGTTACATTGGTTCCCTGTGAGGTGTTGGTGCAACCTAGGGGGACGTTTGGGGTTTGTTTTGAGTTTTCACCCTCTAACGCCATGTTTTTAAGCCTAAGTCTAAAAATATGCAAATGACCATCGTATTCTCAAATCGGGAGTCCCGCGGCAGCGGGGTCAGTTCCTACGAGTTACATTGGTCCAGTGGGAGGTGTTGGTGCCCCCCACAGGGCCGTTCGGGGGCTATTTTGAGTTTTCACCCTCTAATGCCAGGTTTTTACACCTAAGTCTAGAAATATGCAAATTACCATCGTATTCTCAAACTGGGAGTCCCGCGGCTGCGGGTCAGTTCCTACGAGTTACATTGGTCCAGTGGGAGGTGTTGGTGCCACCCACGGGGCCGTTGAGGGGCTATTTCGAGTTTTCACCCTCTAACGCCATGTTTTTATGCCTAAGTCTAGAAATATGTAAATTACCATCGTATTCTCAAACCAAGAGTCCCGCGGCTGCGGGGTCAGTTCCTACGAGTTCCATTGGTCCAGTGGGAGGTGTTGGTGCCACCCACAGGGCCGTTCGGGGGCTATTTCGAGTTTTCACCCTCTAACGCCAGGTTTTTATACGTAAGTCTAGAAATATGCAAATTACCATCGTATTCTCAAACCGAGAGTCCCACGGCTACGGGGTCAGTTCCTACGAGTTACATTGGTCCAGTGGGAGGTGTTGGTGCCACCCACGGGGCCGTTCGGGGGCTGTTTCAAGTTTTCACCCTCTAACGCCATGTTTTTATGCCTAAGTCTACAAATTTGTAAATTACAATCATATTCTCAAACCGGGAGTCCCGCGGCTGTGGGGTCAATTCCTACGAGTTACATTGGTCCCATGGGATGTGTTGGTGCCACCCACGGGGCCGTTCGGTGCTTGTTTCGAGTTTTCACCCTCTAACGCCATATTTTTAAGACTAAGTCTAGAAATATGCTAATTACCATCATTTTCTCAGACCGGGAGTTCCGCGGCTACGGGGTCAGTTCCTACGAGTTAAATTGGTCCCGTGGGAGGTGTTGGTGCCACCCACTGGGCCATTCGGGGGCTGTTTCGAGTTTTCACCCTCTAACGCCATGTTTTTTTGCCTAAGTCTAGAAATATGATAATTACCATCGTATTCTCACATCGGGAGTCCCGCGGATGCGGGGTCAGTTCCTTCGAGTTACATTTGTTCCGTGTGAGGTGTTGGTGCCACCTACGGGGCCGTTTGGGGTTTGTTTTGATTTTTCACCCTCTAACGCCATGTTTTTAAGCCTAAGTTTAAAAATTTGCAAATGACCATCGTATTCTCAAACCGGGAGTCCTGCGGCTGCGGGGTCTGTTCATATGAGTTTAATTGGTCTCGTGGGAGGTATTGGTGCCACCCAAGGGGCCGTTAGCGGGTTGTATCGAGTTTTCACCCTCAAACGCCATGTTTTTAAGCCTAAGTCTAGAAATATTCAAATTATCACCGTATTCTCAAACCGGGAGTCCCGCGACTGCGGGGTCAGTTCCTACGAGTTACATTGGTCCAGTGGGAGGTGTTGGTGCCACCCACGGGGCCATTAGAGGGCTGTTTCGAGTTTTCACCCTCTGACGCCATGTTTTAAGGAAAGTCTATAAATATGGAAATTACCGTCGTATTCTCTAACCGTGAGTCCCGCGACTACGGGGTCAGTTCCGACGAGTTACATTGGTCCCGTGGGAGGTGTTGGTGCCACCCACAGGGCCGTTCGGGGGCTATTTCGAGTTTTCACCCTCTAACGCCAGGTTTTTACGCTTAAGTCTAGAAATATGCAAATTACCATCGTATTCTCAAACCGAGAGTCCCGCGGCTGCGGGGTCAGTTCCTACGAGTTACATTATTCCAGTGGGAGGTGTTGGTGCCACCCACGGGGCCGTTCGGGGGATGTTTCGAGTTTTCACCCTCTAACGCCATGTTTTTATGCCTAAGTCTAGAAATTTGTAAATTACCATCGTATTCTCAAACCGGGAGTCCCACGGCTGCGGGATCAGTTCCTACGAGTTACATTGGTCCAGTGGGAGGTGTTGGTGCCACCCACGGGGCCGTTCGGGGGCTGTTTCGAGTTTTCACCCTCTAACGCCAGGTTTTTATGCCTAAGTCTAGAAATATGTAAATTACCATCGTATTCTCAAACCGCGAGTCCCACGGCTGCGGGGTCAGTTCCTACGAGTTACATTGGTCCCGTGGGATGTGTTGGTGCCACCCACGGGGCCGTTCGATGCTTGTTTTGAGTTTTCACCCTCTAACGCCATGTTTTTAAGACTAAGTCTAAAAATATGCAAATTACAATCATTTTCTCAGACCGGGAGTTCCGCGGCTGCGGGGTCAGTTCCTAGGAGTTAAATTGGTCCCGTGGGAGGTGTCGGTGCCACCCACGGGGCCGTTCGGGGGCTGTTTCGAGTTTTCACCCTCTAACACCATGTTTTTATGCCTAAGTCTAGATATAGGATAATTACCATCGTATTCTCAAACCGGGAGTCCCGCGGATGCGGGGTCAGTTCCTTCGAGTTACATTGGTTCCGTGTGAGGTGTTGGTGCAACCTACGGGACCGTTTGGGGTTTGTTTTGAGTTTTCACCCTCTAACGCCATGTGTTTAAACCTAAGTCTAAAAATATGCAAATGACCATCGTATTCTCAAACCGTGAGTCCTGCGGCTGTGGGGTCTGTTCCTACGAGTTTAATTGGTCTCGTGGGAGGTGTTGGTGCCACCCAAGGGGCCGTTAGCGGGCTGTTTCGAGTTTTCACCCTCTAACGCCATGTTTTTAAGCCTAAGTCTAGAAATATTCAAAGTATCATCGTATTCTCAAACCGGGAGCCCCGCAACTGCGGGGTCTGTTCCTACGAGTTACATTGGTCCAGTGGGAGGGGTTGGTGCCACCCACGGGGCCGTTAGAGGGCTGTTTCGAGTTTTCACCCTCTAACGCCATGTTTTTAAGCGAAAGTCTATAAATATGGAAATTACCGTCGTATTCTCTAACCGGGAGTCTTGTGACTTGGGGGTCAGTTCCTACGATTTACATTGGTCCCGTGGGAGGTGTTGGTGGCACCCATAGGGCCATTCGGGGGCTATTTCGAGTTTTCACCCTCTAACGCCAGGTTTTTATGCCTAAGTCTAGATATATGCAAATTACCATCGTATTCTCAAACCGAGAGTCCCACGGCTACGGGGTCAGTTCCTACGAGTTACAATGGTCCAATGGGAGGTGTTGGTGCCACCCACTGGGCCATTCGGTGGCTGTTTCGAGTTTTCACCCTCTAACGCCATGTTTTTATGCCTAAGTCTAGAAATATGATAATTACCATCGTATTCTCAAATCGTGAGTCCCGCGGAAGCGGGGTCAGTTCCTTCAAGTTACATTGGTTCCGTGTGAGGTGCTGGTGCCACCTACGGGGTCGTTTGGGGTTTGTTTTGAGTTTTCACCCTCTAACGCCATGTTTTTAAGCCTTAGTCTAAAAATATGCAAATTACCATCGTATTCTCAAACCGGGAGTCCCGCAGGTGCGGGGTCAGTTCCTACGAGTTACATTGGTCCAGTGAGAGGTGTTGGTGCCACCCACGGGGCGGTTAGAGGGCTGTTTCGAGTTTTCACACTCTGACACTATATTTTTAAGCGAAAGTCTATAAATATGGAAATTACTGTCGTATTCTCTAACCGGGAGTCCCGTGACTACGGGGCAGTTCCTACGAGTTACAATGGTCCCGTGAGAGGTGTTGGTGCCACCCACAGGGCCGTTCGGGGGCTATTTCGAGTTTTCACCCTCTAACGCCAGGTTTTTACACCTAAGTCTGGAAATATGCAAATTACCATCGTATTCTCAAACCGAGAGTCCCACGGCTGCGGGGTGAGTTCCTACGAGTTACATTGGTCCAGTGGGAGGTGTTGGTGCCACCCACGGGGCCGTTTGGGGGCTGTTTCGAGTTTTTACCCTCTAACGCCATGTTTTTATGCCTAAGTCAAGAATTATGTAAATTACCATCGTATTCTAAAACCAGGAATCCCGCGGCTGCGGGGTCAGTTCCTACGAGTTACATTGTTCCCGTGGGATGTGTTGGTGCCACCGACGGGGCCGTTCGGTGCTTGTTTAGAGTTTTCACCCTCTAAAACCATGTTTTTAATACTAAGTATAGAAATATGCAAATTACCATCATTTTCTCAGACCGGAAGTTCCGCGGCTGCGGGGTCAGTTCATACGAGTTAAATTGGTCCCGTGGGAGGTGTCGGTGCCACCCACGGGGCCATTCGGGGGCTGTTTCGAGTTTTCACCCTCTAACGCAATGTTTTCATGCCTAAGTCTAGAAATATGATAATTACCATCGTATTCTCACATCGGGAGTCCCGCAGATGCGGGGTCAGTTCCTTCGAGTTACATTTGTTCCGCGTGAGGTGTTGGTGCCACGTACGGGGCCGTTTGGGGTTTGTTTTGAGTTTTCACCCTCTAACGCCATGTTTTTAAGCCTAAGTCGAAAAATTTGCAAATGACCATCGTATTCTCAAACCGGGAGTCCTGCGGCTGCGGGGTCTGTTTGTATGAGTTTAATTGGTCTCGTGGGAGGTATTGGTGCCACCCAAGGGGCTGTTGGCTGGTTGTTTCGAGTTTTCACCCTCTAACGCCATGTTTTTAAGCCTAACGCTAGAAATATTAAAATTATCATCGTATTCTCAAACCGGGAGTCCCGCGACTGCGGGGTCAGTTCCTAAGAGTTATATTGGTCCAATGGGAGGTGTTGGTGCCACCCACGGGGCCGTTAGAGGGCTGTTTCGATATTTCACCCTCTGACGCAATGTTTATAAGTGAAAGTCTATAAATATGGAAATTACCATCGTATTCTCTAACCGGGAGTCCCGCGACTACGGGGTCAGTTCCTACGAGTTACATTGGTCCCGTGGGATGTGTTGGTGCCACCCACAGGGCCGTTCGGGGTCTATTTCGAGTTTTCACCCTCTAACGCCAGGTTTTTACACCTAAGTCTAGAAATATGAAAATTACCATCGTATTCTCAAACCGAGAGTCCCGCGGCTGCGGGGTCAGTTCCTACGAGTTACATTATTCCAGTGGGAGGTGTTGGTGCCACCCACAGGGCCGTTCGGGTGCTATTTCGAGTTTTCACCCTCTAACGCCAGGTTTTTACGCCTAAGTCTAGAAATATGCAAATTACCATCGTATTCTCCAACAGAGAGTCCCGCGGCTATGGGGTCAGTTCCTATGAGTTACATTGGTCCAGTGGGAGGTGTTGGTGCCACCCACGGGGCCGTTCGGGGGCTGTTTCGAGTTTTCACCCTCTAACGCCATGTTTTTATGCCTAAGTCTAGAAATATGTAAATTACCATCGTATTCTCAAACCGGGAGTCACACGGCTGCGGGGTCAGTTCCTACGAGTTACATTGGTCCCGTGGGATGTGTTGGTGCCACCCACGGGGCCGTTCGGTGCTTGTTTCGAGTTTCACCCTCTAACGCCATGTTTTTAAGACTAAGTATAGAAATATGAAAATTACCATCATTTTCTCAGACCGGAAGTTCCGCGGCTGCAGAGTCAGTTCCTATGAGTTAATTTGGTACCGTGGGAGGTGTCGGTGCCACCCACGGGGCCGTTCGGGGGCTGTTTCGAGTTTTCACCCTCTAACGCCATGTTTTTATGCATAAGTCTATAAATATGATAATTACCATCGTATTCTCACACTCGGAGTCCCGCGGATGCGGGGTCAGTTCCTTCGAGTTACATTGGTTCGGTGTGAGGTGTTGGTGCCACCTACGGGGCCGTTTGGGGTGTGTTTTAAGTTTTCACCCTGTAACGCCATGTTTTTAAGCCTAAGTCTAAAAATATGCAAATGACCATCGTATTCTCAAACCGGGAGTCCTGCGGCTGCGGGGTCTGTTCCTACGAGTTTAATTTGTCTCGTGGGAGGTCTTGGTGCCACCCAAGGGGCCGTTAGCGGGCTGTTTCGAGTTTTCCCCCTCCAACGCCATGTTTTTAAGCCTAAGTCTAGAAATATTCAAATTATCATAGTATTCTCAAACTGGGTGTCCCGCGACTGCGGGGTCAGTTCCTATGAGTTACATTGGTCCAGTGGGAGGTGTTGGTGCCACCCACGGGGCCGTTAGAGGGTTGTTTCGAGTTTTCACCCTCTGACGTCATGTTTTTAAGCGAAAGTCTATAAATATGGAAATTACCATCGTATTCTCTAACCGAGAGTCCCGCGACTACGGGGTCAGTTCCTACGAGTTACATTGATCCCGTGGGAGGTGTTGGTGCCACCCACAGGGCCGTTCGGGGTCTATTTCGAGTTTTCACCCTCTAACGCCAGGTTTTTGTGCCTAAGTCTAGAAATATGCAAATTACCATCGTATTCTCAAACCGAGAGTCCTGTGGCTGCGGGGTCAGTTCCTACGAGTTACATTATTCCAGTGGGAGGTGTTGGTGCCACCCACGGGGCCGTTCGGGGGATGTTTCGAGTTTTCACCCTCAAACGCCATGTTTTTATGCCTAAGTCTAGAAATATGTAAATTACCATCGTATTCTCAAACCGGCAGTCCCACGACTGCGGGGTCAGTTCCTACGACTTACATTGGTCCCGTGGGATGTGTTGGTGCCACCCACGGGGCCGTTCGATGCTTGTTTCGAGTTTTCACCCTCTAACGCCATGTTTTTAAGACTAAGTCTAGTAATATGCAGATTACCATCATTTTCTCAGACCGGGAGTTCCGCGGCTGCGGGGTCAGTTCCTATGAGTTGAATTGGCCCCGTGGGACGTGTCGGTGCCACCCACGGGGCCGTTCGGGGGCTATTTCGAGTTTCCACCCTCTAACGCCATGTTTTTATGCCTAGGTCTAGATATATGATAATTACCATCGTATTCTCAAACCGGGAGTCCCGCGGATGCGGGGTCAGTTCCTTTGAGTTACATTAGTTCCGTGTGAGGTGTTGGTGCAACCTACGGGGCCATTTGGGGTTTGTTTTGAGTTTTCATCCTCTAACGCCATGTTTTTAAACCTAAGTATAAAAAAAGTCAAATGACCATCGTATTCTCAAACCGGGAGTCCCGCGGGTGCGGGGTCTGTTCCTACGAGTTTAATTGGACTCCTGGGAGGTGTTGGTGCCACCCAAGGGGCCGTTAGCGGGCTGTTTCGAGTTTTCACCCTCTAACGCCATGTTTTTAAGCCTAAGTCTAGAAATATTCAAATTATCATCGTATTCTCAAACCGGGAGCCCCGCAACTGCGGGTTCAGTTCCTACGAGTTACATTCGTCCAGTGGGAGGTGCTGGTGCCACCCACGGGGCCGTTAGAGGGCTGTTTTGAGTTTTCACCCTCTGACGCCATGTTTTTAAGTGAAAGTCTATAAATATGGAAATTACTATCGTATTCTCTAACCGGGACTCCCGTTACTACGGGGCAGTTCCTACGAGTTACATTGGTCCCGTGGGAGGTGTTGGTTCCACCCACAGGGCTGATCGGGTGCTATTTCGAGTTTTCACCCTCTAACGCCAGGTTTTTACGCCTAAGTCTAGAAATATGCAAATTACCATCGTATTCTCAAATTGAGAGTCCCGCGGCTGCGGGGTCTTTTCATACGAGTTATATTGGTCCAGTGGGAGGTGTTGGTGCCACCCACGGGGCCGTTCGGGGGTTGTTTCGAGTTTTCACCCTCTAACGACATGTTTTTATGCCTAAGTCTACAAATATGTAAATTACCATCGTATTCTCAAACCGTGAGTCCCGCGGCTGCGGGGTCAGTTCCTACGAGTTACATTGGTCCCGTGGGATGTGTTGGTGCCACCCACGGGGCAGTTCGGTGCTTGTTTCGAGTTTTCACCCTCTAACGCCTTGTTTTTAAGACTAAGTCTAGAAATATGCAAATTACCATCATTTTCTCAGACCGGGAGTTCCACGGCTGTGAGTTCAGTTCCAACGAGTTACATTGGTCCAGTGGGAGGTGTCGGTGCCACCCACGGTGCCGTTCGGGGGCTGTTTCGAGTTTTCACCCTCTAACGCCATGTTTTTATGCCTAAGTCTAGAAATATGATAATTACCATCATATTCTCAAACCGGGAGTCCCGCGGATGCGGGGTCAGTTCCTTCGAGTTACATTGGTTCCGTGTGAGGTGTTGGTGCCACCTACGGGGCCGTTTGGTGTTTGTTTTGAGTTTTCACCCACTAACGCCATGTTTTAAAGACTAAGTCTAAAAATAAGCAAATGACCATCGTATTCTCAAACCGGGAGTCCTGTGGCTGCGGGGTCTATTCCTACGAGTTTAATTGGTCTAGTGGGAGGTGTTGCTGCCACCCAAGGGTCCGTTAGCGGGCTGTTTCGAGTTTTCACCCTCAAACGCCATGTTTTTAAGCCTAAGTCTAGAAATATTCAAACTATCATCGTATTCTCAAACCGGGAGTCCCGCGACTGCGTGGTCAGTTCCTACGAGTTACATTGGTCCAGTGGGAGGTGTTGGTGCCACCCACGGGGCCATTAGAGGGCTGTTTCGAGTTTTCACCCTCTGACGCCATGTTTTTAAGCGAAAGTCTATAAATATGGAAATTAACTTCGTATTCTCTAACCGGGAGTACCGCGACTACGGGGTCAGTTCCTACGAGTTACATTGGTCCCGTGGGAGGTGTTGGTGCCACCCACAGGGCCGTTCAGGGGCTATTTCGAGTTTTCACCCTCTAACGCCAGGTTTTTATGCCTAAGTCCAGAAATATTCAAATGACCATCGTATTCTCAAATCGAGAGTCCCAGGGCAGCGGGGTCAGTTCCTACGAGTTAAATTGGTCCAGTGGGAGGTGTTGGTGCCACCCACAGGGCCGTTCGGGGGCTATTTTGAGTTTTCACCCTCTAATGCCAGGTTTTTACGCCTAAGTCTAGAAATATGCAAATTACCAACGTATTCTAAAACTGGGAGTCCCGCGGCTGCGGGGTCAGTTCCTACGAGTTACATTGGTCCAGTGGGAGGTGTTGGTGCCACCCACGGGGCCGTTCGGGGGCTGTTTCGAGTTTTCGCCCTCTAACGCCATGTTTTTATGCCTAAGTCTAGAAATATGTAAATTACCATCGTATTCTCAAATCGGGAGTCCCGCGGCTGTGGGGTCAGTTCCTACGAGTTACATTGGTCCCGTGGGATGTGTTGGTGCCACCCACGGGGCCGTTTGGTGTTTGTTTCGAGTTTTCACCCTCTAATTACATGTTTTTAAGACTAAGTCCTGAAATATGCAAATTACCGTCATTTTCTCAGACCGGGAGTCCCACGGCTGCGGGGTCAGTTCCTTTGAGATAAATTGGTCCCATGGGAGGTGTCGGTGCCATACACAGGGCCGTTCGGGGGCTGTTTCGAGTTTTCACCCTCTAATGCCATGTTTTTATGCCTAAGTCTAAAAATATGATAATTACCATCGTATTCTCCAATCGGGAGTCCCGCGGCTGCGGGGTCAGTTCCTTCGAGTTACATTGGTTACTTGTCAGGTGTTGGTGACACCTACGGGGCCGTTTGGGGTTTGTTTTGAGTTTTCACCCTGTAACGCCATGTTTTTAAGCATAAGTCTAAAAATATGCAAATTACCATCGTATTCTCAAACCGGGAGTCCCGCGGGTGCGGGGTCAGCTCTTACGAGTTACATTGGTCCAGTGGGAGCTGTTGGTGCCACCCACGTGGCCGTTACAGGGCTGTTTCGAGTTTTCACCCTCTGACGCCATGTTTTCAAGCGAAAATTTATAAATATGGAAATTAGTCTCGTATTCTCTAACCGAGAGTCCCGTGACTACGGGGCAGTTCCTACGAGTTACATTGGTCCCGTGGGAGGTGTTGGTGCCACCACAGGGCCGTTCGGGGGCTATTTCGAGTTTTGACCCTCTAACGCCAGGTTTTTACGCCTAAGTCTAGAAATATGCAAATTACCGTTGTATTCTAAAACCGAGAGTCCCGCGGCTGCGGGGTCAGTTCCTACGAGTTACATTGGTCCAGTGGGAGGTGTTGGTGCCACCCACGGGTCCGTTCGGGGGTTGCTTCGAGTTTTCACCCTCTAACGCCATGTTTTTACGCCTAAGTCTAGAAATATGTAAATTACCATTGTATTCTCAAACCGGGAGTCCCGCGGCTGCGGGGTCAGTTCCTACGAGTTACATTGGTCCAGTGGGAGGTGTTGGTGCCACCCACGGGGCCGTTCGAGGGCTATTTCGAGTTTTCACCCTCTAACGCCATGTTTTTATGCTTAAGTCTAGAAATATGTAAATTACCATCGTATTCTCAAACCGGGAGTCCCGCGGCTGCGGGGTCAGTTCCTACGAGTTACATTGGTCCAGTGGGAGGTGTTGGTGCCACCCACGGGGCCGTTCGTGGTCAGTTCCTACGAGTTACATTGGTCCAGTGGGAGGTGTTGGTGCCACCCACAGGGCCGTTCGGGTGCTATTTTGAGTTTTCACCCTGTAATGCCAGGTTTTTATGCCTAAGTCTAGAAATATGCAAATTACCATCGTATTCTCAAACCGGGAGTCCCGCGGCTGCGGGGTCAGTTCCTAAGAGTTACATTGGTCCAGTGGGAGGTGTTGGTGCCACCCACGGGGCCGTTCGGGGTCTATTTCGAGTTTTCACCCTCTAACTCCAAGTTTTTATGCCTAAGTCTAGAAATATGTAAATTACCATCGTATTCTCAAACCGGGAGTCCCGCGACTGTGGGGTCAGTTCCTACGAGTTACATTGGTCCAGTGGGAGGTGTTGGTGCCACCCAGAGAGCCGTTCGAGGGCTATTTCGAGTTTTCACCCTCTAACGCCAGGTTTTTACGCCTAAGTCCAGAAATATGCAAATTACCATCGTATTCACAAACCGAGAGTCCCGCGGCTGCGGGGTCAGTTCCTATGAATTACATTGGTCCAGTGGGAGGTGTTGGTGTCACCCACGGGGCCGTTCGGGGGATGTTTTGAGTTTTCACCCTCTAACGCCATGTTTTTATGCCTAAGTCTAGAAATATGTAAATTAACATCATATTACCCAACCAGGAGTCCCGCGGCTGTGGAGTCAGTTCCTATGCGTTACATTTGTCCAGTGGGAGGTGTTGGTGCCACTCACGGGCCGTTCGGGGGCTATTTCGAGTTTTCACCCTCTAACGCTAGGTTTTTATGCCTAAGTCTAGAAATATGCAAATTACCATCGTATTCTCAAACCGAGAGACCCGCGGCTGCGGGGTCAGTTCCTACGAGTTACATTGGTCCAGTGGGAGGTGTTGGTGCCACCCACGGGGCCGTTCGGGGGCTGTTTCGAGTTTTCGCCCTCTAACGCCATGTTTTTATGCCTAAGTCTAAAAATATGTAAATTACCATCGTATTCTCAAATCGGGAGTCCCGCGGCTGCGGGGTCAGTTCCTACGAGTTACATTAGTCCCGTGGGATGTGTTGGTGCCACCCACGGGGCCGTTCGGTTCTTATTTCGAGTTTTCACCCTCTAACGACATGTTTTCAAGACTAAGTCTAGAAATATGCAAATTACCGTCATTTTCTCAGATCGGGAGTCCTGCGGCTGCGGGGTCAGTTCCTATGAGATAAATTGGTCCCGTGGGAGGTGTCGGTGCCATACACAGGGCCGTTCGGGGGCTGTTTTGAGTTTTCACCCTCTAACGCCATGTTTTTATGCCTAAGTCTAAAAATATGATAATTACCATCGTATTCTCAAATCGGGAGTCCCGCGGTGCGGGGTCAGTTCCTTCGAGTTACATTGGTTACGTGTGAGGTGTTGGTGACACCTACGGGGCCGTTTGGGGTTTGTTTTGAGTTTTTACCCTGTAACGCCATGTTTTTAAGCCTATGTCTAAAAATATGCAAATTACCATCGTATTCTCATACCGGGAGTCCCGCGGGTGCGGGGTCAGCTCTTACGAGTTACATTGGTCCAATGGGAGGTGTTGGTGCCACCCACGGGGCCGTTAGAGGGCTGTTTCGAGTTTTCACCCTCTGACGCCATGTTTTCAAGCGAAAGTCTATAAATATGGAAATTATTGTCGTATTCTCTAACCGGGAGTCCCGTGACTACGGGGCAGTTCCTACGAGTTACATTGGTCCCGTGGGAGGTGTTGGTGCCACCACAGGGCCGTTCGGGGGCTATTTCGAGTTTTGACCCCATAACACTAGGTTTTTACGCCTAAGTCTAGAAATATGCAAATTACCATCGTATTCTCAAACCGAGAGTCCCGCGGCTGCGGGGTCAGTTCCTACGAGTTACATTGGTCCAGTGGGAGGTGTTGGTGCCACCCACGGGGCCGTTCGGGAGCTGCTTCGAGTTTTCACCCTCTAACGCCATGTTTTTATGCCTAAGTCTAGAAATATGTAAATTACCATCGTATTCTCAAACCGGGAGTCCCGCGGCTGCGGGGTCAGTTCCTACGAGTTACATTGGTCCCGTGGGATGTGTTGGTGCCACCCACGGGGCCGTTCGGTGCTTATTTTGAGTTTTCACCCTCTAACGCCTTGTTTTTAAGGCTAAGTCTAGAAATATGCAAATTACCATCATTTTCTCAGACTGGGAGTTCCGCGGCTGCGGCGTCAGTTCCTACGAGTTACATTGGTCCAGTGGGAGGTGTCGGTGCCACCCACGGGGCCGTTCGGGGGATGTTTCGAGTTTTCACCCTCTAACGCCATGTTTTTATGCCTAAGTCTAGAAATATGATAATTACCATCGTATTCTCAAACCGGGAGTCCTGCGGATGCGGGGTCAGTTCCTTTGAGTTACATTGGTTCCGTGTGAGGTGTTGGTGCCACCTACGGGGCCGTTTGGGGTTTGTTTTGAGTTTTCACCCTCTAACGCCATGTTTTTAAGCTTAAGTCTAAAAATATGAAAATAACCATCGTATTCTCAAACCGGGAGTCCTGCGGCTGCGGGGTCTGTTCCTACGAGTTTAATTGGTCTCGTGGGAGGTGTTGCTACCACCCAAGGGGCCGTTAGCGGGCTGTTTCGAGATTTCACCCTCTAACGCCGTGTTTTTAAGCCTAAGTGTAGAAATATTAAAATTATCATCGTATTCTCAAACCGGGAGTCCCGCGACTGCGGGGTCAATTCCTACGAGTTACATTGGTCCAGTGGGAGGTGTTGGTGCCACCCACGGGGCCGTTAGAGGGCTGTTTCGAGTTTTCACCCTCTAACGCCATGTTTTTAAGCGAAAGTCTGTAAATTTGGAAATTACCATCGTATTCTCTAACCGGGAGTCCCGTGACTATGGGGTCAGTTCCTACGAGTTACATTGGTCCCGTGGGAGCTGTTGGTGCTATTTCGAGTTTTCACCCTCTAATGCCAGGTTTTTACGCCTAAGTCTAGAAATATTCAAATTACCATCGTATTCTCAAACTGTGCGTCCCGCGGCTGCGGGGTCAGTTCCTACGAGTTACATTGGTCCAGTGGGAGGTGTTGGTGCCACCCACGGGGCCGTTCGGGGGCCGTTTCGAGTTTTCACCATCTAACGCCATGTTTTTATGCCTAAGTCAAGAAATATGTAAATTACCATCATATTATCTAACCGAGATTTCCGCGGCAGTGGGGTCAGTTCCTACGAGTTACATTGGTCCCGTGGGATGTGTTGGTGCCACCCACGTTGCCGTTCGATGCTTGTTTCGAGTTTTCACCCTCTAACGCCTTGTTTTTAAGACTAATTCTAGAAATATGCAAATTACCATCATTTTCTCAGAGCGGGAGTTCCGCGGCTGCGGGGTCAGTTCCTACGAGTTAAATTGGTCCCGTGGGAGGTGTCGGTGCCACCCACGGGGCCGTTCGGGGGCTGTTTCGAGTTTTCACCCTCTAACGCCATGTTTTTATGCCTAAGTCTAGATATATGATAATTACCATCGTAGTCTCAAACCGGTAGTCCCGTGGATTAGGGGGCAGTTCCTTCAAGTTACATTGGTTCCCTATGAGGTGTCGGTGCAACTTACGGGGACGTTTGGGGTTTGTTTTGAGTTTTCACCCTCTAACGCCATGTTTTTAAGACTAAGTCTTAAAATATACAAATGACCATCGTATTCTCAAACCGGGAGTCCCGCGGTAGCGGGGTCAGTTCCTACGAGTTACATTATTCCAGTGGGAGGTGTTGGTGCCACCCACGGGGCCGTTCGAGGGCTATTTCGAGTTTTCACCCTCTAACGCGATGTTTTTATGCCTAAGTCTAGAAATATGTAAATTACCATTGTATTCTCAAATCGGGAGTCCCGCGGCTGCGGGGTCAGTTCCTACGAGTTACATTGGTCTAGTGGGAGGTGTTGGTGCCACCTACGGGGCCGTTCGGGGGCTGTTTCGAGTTTTCACCCTCTAACACCATGTTTTTATGCCTAAGTCTACAAATATGTAAATTACCATCATATTCTCAAATCGGGAGTCCCGCGGCTGTGGTGTCAATTCCTACGAGATACATTGGTCCCATGGGATGTGTTGGTGCCACCCACGGGGCCGTTCGGTGCTTGTTTCGAGCTTTCACATTCTCTAACGCCATGTTTTTTAGACTAAGTCTAGAAATATGCAAATTACCATCATTTTCTCAGACCGGGAGTTCCGCGGCTACGGGTTCAGTTCCTACGAGTTAAATTGGTCCTGTGGGAGGTGTTGGTGCCACCCACTGGGCCATTCGGGGGCTGTTTCGAGTTTTCACCCTCTAACACCATGTTTTTATGCCTAAGTCTAGAAATATGATAATTACCATCGTATTCTCAAATCGGGAGTCCCGCGGATGAGGGGTCAGTTCCTTCGAGTTACATTGGTTCCGTGTGAGGTGCTGGTGCCACCTACGAGGCCGTTTATGGTTTGTTTTGAGTTTTCACCCTCTGACGCCATGTTTTTAAGCCTAAGTCTAAAAATATGCAAATTACCATCTTATTCTCAAACCGAGAGTCCCGCGGGTGCGGGGTCAGTTCCTACGAGTTACATTGGTCCAGTGGGAGGTGTTGGTGCCACCCACGGGGCCGTTAGAGTGCTGTTTTGAGTTTTCACCCTCTGACGCTATGTTTTTAAGCGAAAGTCTATAAATATGGAAATTACTGTCGTATTCTCTAACCGGGAGTCCCGTGACTAGGGGCAGTTCCTACCAGTTACATTGGTCCCATGGGAGGTGTTGGTGCCACCCACAGGGCCGTTCGGGGGCTATTTCGAGTTTTCACCCTCTAACGCCAGGTTTTTACGCCTAAGTCTAGAAATATGCAAATTACCATCGTATTCTCAAACCGAGAGTCCCGCGGCTGCGGGGTCAGTTCCTACGAGTTACATTGGTCCAGTGGGAGGTATTGGTGCCACCCACGGGGCCGTTCGGGGGCTGTTTCAAGTTTTCACCCTCTAATGCCATTTTTTTATGCCTAAGTCTTGAAATATGTAAATTACCATCGTATTCTCAAACCGGGAGTCCCGCGGCTGCGGGGTCAGTTCCTACGAGTTACATTGGTCCCGTGGGGTGTGTTGGTGCCACCCACGGGGCCGTTCGGTGCTTGTTTCGAGTTTTCACCCTCTAACGCCATGTTTTTAAGACTAAGTATAGAAATATGTAAATTACCATCATTTTCTCAGACCAGGAGTTCCGCGGCTGCGGGGTCAGTCCCTACGAGTTAAATTGGTCCCGTGGGAGGTGTCGGTGCCACCCACGGGGCCGTTTAGGGTTTGTTTCGAGTTTTCACCCTCCAACACCATGTTTTTAAGCCTAAGTTTAAAAATATGTAAATGACCATCGTATTCTCAAACTGGGAGTCCTGTGGCTGCAGGGTCTGTTCGTATGAGTTTAATTGGCCTCGTGGGAGGTATTGGTGCCACCCAAGGGGCCGTTAGCGGGTTGTTTCGAGTTTTCACCCTCTAACGCCATGTTTTTAAGCCTAAGTCTAAAAATATTGAAATTATCATCGTATTCTCAAACCGGGAGTCCCGCGACTGCGGGGTCAGTTCCTACGAGATACATTGGTCCAGTGGGAGGTGTTTGTGCCACCCACGGGGCCGTTAGAGAGCAGTTTCGAGTTTTCACCCTCTGACGCCATGTTTTTAAGCGAAAGTCTATAAATATGGAAATTACCGTCGTATTCTCTAACCGGGAGTCCCGCGACTACGGGGCAGTTCCTACGAGTTACATTGGTCCCGTGGGAGGTGTTGGTGCCACCCACAGGGCCGTTCGGGGGCTATTTCGAGTTTTCAACCTCTAACGCCAGGTTTTTACGCCTAAGTCTAGAAATATGCAAATTACCATCGTATTCTCAAACCGAGAGTCCCGCGGCTGCGGGGTCAGTTCCTACGAGTTACATTGGTCCAGTGGGAGGTGTTGGTGCCACCCACGGGGCCGTTCGGGGGCTGTTTTGAGTTTTCACCCTCTAACGCCATGTTTTTATGCCTAAGTCTAGAAATATGTAAATTACAATCGTAATCTCAAACCGGGAGTCCCACGGCTGCGGGGTCAGTTCCTACGAGTTACATTGGTCCCGTGGGATGTGTTGGTGCCACCCACGGGACCGTTCGATGCTTGTTTCGAGTTTTCACCCTCAAACGCCATGTTTTTAAGACTAAGTCTAGAAATATGAAGATTACCATCATTTTCTCAGACCGGGAGTTCCGCGGTTGCGGGGTCAGTTCCTATGAGTTAAATTGGTCCCGTGGGAGGTGTCGGTGCCAACCACGGGGCCGTTCGGTGGCTGTTTCGAGTATTCACCCTCTAACGCCATGTTTTTATGCCTAAGTCTAGAAATATTCAAATTATCATCGTATTCTCAAACTGGGAGCCCCGCAACTGCGGGTTCAGTTCCTACGAGTTACATTGGTCCAGTGGGAGAGGTTGGTGCCACCCACGGGGCCGTAAGAGGGCTGTTTCGAGTTTTCACCATCTGACGCCATGTTTTTAAGAGAAAGTCTGTAAATATGGAAATTACCGTCGTATTCTCTAATCGGGAGTCTTGCGACTTGGGGATGAGTTCCTACGAGTTACATTGGTCCCGTGGGAGGTGTTGGTGCCACCCACAGGGCCGTTCGGGGGCTATTTCGAGTTTTCACCCTCTAACGCCAGGTTTTTATGCCTAAGTCTAGAAATATGCAAATTACCATCGTATTCTCAAACCGAGAGTCCCACGGCTACGGGGTCAGTTCCTACGAGTTACATTGGTCCAGTGGGAGGTGTTGTTGCCACCCACTGGGCCATTCGGGGGCTGTTTCGAGTTTTCACCCTCTAACGCCATGTTTTTATGCCTAAGTCTAGAAATATGATAATTACCATCGTATTCTCAAATCGGGAGTCCCGCGGATGCGGGGTCAGTTCCTTCGAGTTACATTGGTTCCGTGTGAGGTGCTGGAGCCACCTACGGGGCCGTTTGGGGTTTGTTTTGAGTTTTCACCCTCTAACGCCATGTTTTTAAGCCTTAGTCTAAAAATATGCATGTTACCATCGTATTCTCAAATCGGGAGTCCCGCGGGTCCGGGGTCAGTTCCTACAAGTTACATTGGTCCAGTGGGAGGTGTTGGTGCCACCCACGGGGCGGTTAGACGGCTGTTTCGAGTTTTCACCCTTTGACATTATGTTTTTAAGAGAAAGTCTATAAATATGGAAATTACAGTCGTATTCTCTAACCGGGAATCCCGTGACTACGGGGCAGTTCCTACGAGTTACATTGGTCCCGTGGGAGGTGTTGGTGCCACCCACAGGGCCGTTCGGGGTCTATTTCGAGTTTTCACCCTCTAACGCCAGGTTTTTACGCCTAAGTCTAGAAATATGCAAATTACCATCGTATTCTCAAACCGAGAGTCCCGCGGCTGCGGGGTTCTGTTCCTACGAGTTACATTGGTCCAGTGGGAGGTATTGGTGCCACCCAAGGGGCCGTTCGGGGGCTGTTTTGAGTTTTCACCCTCTAACGCCATATTTTTATGCCTAAGTCTACAAATATGTAAATTACCATCGTATTCTCAAACCGGGAGTCCCGCGGCTGCGGGGTCAGTTCCTAAGAGTTACATTGGTCCCGTGGGATGTGTTGGTGCCACCCACGGGGCGGTTAGACGGCTGTTTCGAGTTTTCACCCTCTGACGTTATGTTTTTAAGCGAAAATCTATAAATATGGAAATTACAGTCGTATTCTCTAACCGGGAGTCCCGTGACTACGGGGCAGTTCCTAAGAGTTAAATTGGTCCCGTGGGTGGTGTCGGTGCCACCCACGGGGCCGTTCGGGGGCTGTTTCGAGTTTTCACCCTCTAACGCCAGGCTTTTACGCCTAAGTCTAGAAATATGCAAATTACCACCGTATTCTCAAACCGAGAGTCCCGCGGCTGCGGGGTCAGTTCCTATGAGTTAAATTGGTCCCGTGGGAGGTGTCGGTGCCACCCACGGGGCCGTTCGGGGGCTGTTTCGAGTCTTCACCCTCTAACGCCATGTTTTTATGCCTAAGTCTAGATATATGATAATTACCATCGTATTCTTAAAGCGAGAGTCCCGCGGATGCGGGGTCAGTTCCTTCGAGTTACATTGGTTCCGTGTGAGGTGTTGGTGCCACCTACGGGGTCGTTTGGGGTTTGTTTTGAGTTTTCACCCTCTAACGCCATGTTTTTAAGACTAAGTATAGAAATATACAAATGACCATCGTATTCTCAAACCGGGAGTCCTGCGGCTGAGGGTTCTGTTCCTACGAGTTTAATTGGTCTCGTGGGAGGTGTTGGTGCCACCCAAGGGGCCGTTAGTGGGCCGTTTCGAGTTTTCACCCTCTAACGCCATGTTTTAAGACTAAGTCTAGAAATATGCAAATTATCATCGTATTCTCAGACCGAGAGTCCCGCGGATGCGGGGTCAGTTCCTTCGAGTTACATTGGTTCCGTGTGAGGTGTTGGTGCCACCGGCGGGGCCGTTTGGGGTTTGTTTTGAGTTTTCACCCTCTAACGCCATGTTTTTAAACCCTAAGTCTAAAAATATACAAATGACAATCGTATTCTTAAAGCGAGAGTCCTGCGGCTGCGGGTTCTGTTCCTTCGAGTTACATTGGTTCTGTGGGAGGTGTTGGTGCCACCTACGGGGCCGTTAGTGGGCTGTTTCGAGTTTTCACCCTCTAACGCCATGTTTTTAAGCCCAAGTCTAAAAATATTCAAATTATCATCGTATTCTCAAACCGGGAGCCCCACAACTGTGGGGTCAGTTCGTACGAGTTACATTGGTCCAGTGGGAGGGGCTGGTGCCACCCAAGGGGCCGTTAGTGGGCCGTTTCGAGTTTTCACCCTCTAACGCCATGTTTTTAAGCCTAAGTCTAGAAATATGGAAATTACCGTCGTATTCTCTAATCGGGAGTCTTGCGGGTCCGGGGTCAGTTCCGACGAGTTACATTGGTCCCGTGGGAGGTGTTGGTGCCACCCACGGGGCCGTTCGGGGGCTATTTCGAGTTTTCACCCTCTAACGCCATGTTTTTAAGCGAAAATCTATAAATATGGAAATTACAGTCGTATTCTCTAATCGGGAGTCCCGTGACTACGGGGTCAGTTCCTACGAGTTACATTGGTCCCGTGGGAGGTGTTGGTGCCACCCACTGGACCATTCGGGGGCTGTTTCGAGTTTTCACCCTCTAACGCCAGGTTTTTATGCCTAAGTCTAGAAATATGCAAATTACCATCGTATTCTCAAATCGGGAGTCCCGCGGATGCGGGGTCAGTTCCTTCGAGTTACATTGGTTCCGTGTGAGGTGTTGGTGCCACCTACGGGCCGTTTGGGATTTGTTTTGAGTTTTCACCCTCTAACGCCATGTTTTAAGACTAAGTATAGAAATATACAAATTACCATCATTTTCTACCATCGGGAGTTCCGCGGCTGCGGGGTCAGTTCCTACGAGTTAAATTGGTCCCGTGGGAGGTGTCGGTGCCACCCACGGGGCCGTTCGGGGGCTGTTTCGAGTTTTCACCCTCTAAAGCCATGTTTTTAAGCCTTAGACTAAAAATATGCAAGTTACCATCGTATTCTCAAACCGGGAGTCCCGCGGGTCCAGGGTCAGTTCCTACGAGTTACATTGGCGAGAGTCCCGCGGATGCGGGGTCAGTTCCTTCGAGTTACATTGGTTCCGTGTGAGGTGTTGGTGCCACCTACGGGGCCGTTTGGGGTTTGTTTTGAGTTTTCACCCTCTAACGCCACGTTTTTAAACCTAAGTCTAAAAATATACAAATGACCATTGTATTCTCAAACCGGGAGTCCTGCGGATGCGGGGTCAGTTCCTTCAAGTTACATTGGTTCCGTGTGAGGTGTTGGTGCCACCGGCGGGGCCGTTTGGGGTTTGTTTTGAGTTTTCACTCTCTAACGCCATGTTTTTAAACCCTAAGTCTAAAAATATACAAATGACAATCGTATTCTCAAACCGGGAGTCCTGCGGCTCCGGGTTCTGTTCCTACGAGTTTAATTGGTCTCGTGGGAGGTCTTGGTGCCACCCAAGGGGCCGTTAGTGGGTTGTTTCGAGTTTTCACCCTCTAACATCATGTTTTTAAGCCTAAGTCTAGAAATATTCAAATTATCATCGTATTCTCAAACCGGGAGCCCCGCAACGGCGGGGTCAGTTCCTACGAGTTACATTGGTCCAGTGGGAGGGGTTGGTGCCACCCACGGGGCTGTTAGAGGGTTGTTTCGAGTTTTCACCCTCTGACGCCATGTTTTTAAGCGAAAGTCTATAAATATGGAAATTACCGTCGTATTCTCTAATCGGGAGTCTTGCGACTTGGGGGTGAGTTCCTACGAGTTACATTGGTCCCGTGGGAGGTGTTGGTGCCACCCACAGGGCCGTTCGGTGGCTATTTCGAGTTTTCACCCTCTAACGCCATGTTTTTATGCCTAAGTCTAGAAATATGCAAATTACCATCGCATTCTCAAACCGAGAGTCCCACGGCTACGGGGTCAGTTCCTACGAGTTACATTGGTCCAGTGGGAGGTGTTGGTGCCACCCACTGGGCCATTCGGGGGCTGTTTCGAGTTTTCACCCTCTAACGCTATGTTTTTATGCCTAAGTCTAGAAATATGATAATTACCATCGTATTCTCAAATCGGGAGTCCCGCGGATGCGGGGTCAGTTCCTTCGAGTTACATTGGTTCCGTGTGAGGTGCTGGTGCCACCTACGGGGCCGTTTGGGGTTTGTTTTGAGTTTTCACCCTCAAACGCCATGTTTTTAAGCCTTAGTCTAAAAATATGCAAGTTACCACCGTATTCTAAAACCGGGAGTCCCGCGGGTCCGGGGTTAGTTCCTACGAGTTACATTGGTCCAGTGGGAGGTGTTGGTGCCACCCACGGGGCGGTTAGGCGGCAGTTTCGAGTTTTCACCCTCTGACGTTATGTTTTTAAGCGAAAATCTATAAATATGGAAATTACAGTTGTATTCTCTAACCGGGAGTCCCGTGACTACGGGGCAGTTCCTACGAGTTACATTGGTCCCGTGGGAGGTGTTGGTGCCACCCACAGGGCCGTTCGGGGGCTATTTCGAGTTTTCACCCTCTAACGCCAGGTTTTTACGCCTAAGTCTAGAAATATGCAAATTACCATCGTATTCTCAAACCGAGAGTACCGCGGTTGCGGGGTCAGTTCCTACGAGTTACATTGGTCCAGTGGGAGGTGTTGGTGCCACCCACGGGGCCGTTCGGGGGCTGTTTCGAGTTTTCACCCTCTAACGCCATGTTTTTATGCTTAAGTCTAGAAATATGTAAATTACCATCGTATTCTCAAACCGGGAGTCCCGCGGCTGCGAGGTCAGTTCCTACGAGTTACATTGGTCCCGTGGGATGTGTTGGTGCCACCCACGGGGCCGTTCGGTGCTTGTTTCGAGTTTTCATCCTCTAACGCCATGTTTTAAGACTAAGTATAGAAATATACAAATTACCATCATTTTCTACCACTTGAAGTTCCGCGGCTGCGGGGTCAGTTCCTACGAGTTACATTGGTCCCGTGGGAGGTGTTGGTGCCACCCACAGGGCCGTTCGGGGGCTATTTCGAGTTTTCACCCTCTAACGCCATGTTTTTATGCCTAAGTCTAGAAATATGCAAATTACCATCGCATTCTCAAATCGAGAGTCCCACGGCTACGGGTTCAGTTCCTACGAGTTACATTGGTCCAGTGGGAGGTGTTGGTGCCACCCACTGGGCCATTCGGGGGCTGTTTCCAGTTTTCACCCTCTAACGCCATGTTTTTATGCCTAAGTCTAGAAATATGATAATTACCATCGTATTCTCAAATCGGGAGTCCCGCGGATGAGGGGTCAGTTCCTTCGAGTTACATTGGTTCCGTGTGAGGTGCTGGTGCCACCTACGGGGCCGTTTGGGGTTTGTTTTGAGTTTTCACCCTCTAACGCCATGTTTTTAAGCCTTAGTCTAAAAATATGCAAGTTACCATCGTATTCTCAAATCGGGAGTCCCGCGGGTCCGGGGTCAGGTCCTACGAGTTACATTGGTCCAGTGGGAGGTGTTGGTGCCACCCACGGGGCGGTTAGACGGCTATTTCGAGTTTTCACCCTCTGACGTTATGTGTTCAAGCGAAAGTCTATAAATATGGAAATTACAGTCGTATTCTCTAACCGGGAGTCCCGTGACTACGGGGCAGTTCCTACGAGTTACATTGGTCCCGTGGGAGGTGTTGGTGCCACCCACAGGGCTGTTCGGGGTCTTTTTCGAGTTTTCACCCTCTAACGCCAGGTTTTTACGCCTAAGTCTAGAAATATGCAAATTACCATCGTATTCTCAAACCGAGAGTCCCGCGGCTGCGGGGTCAGTTCCTACGAGTTACATTGGTCCCGTGGGAGGTGTTGGTGCCACCCACAGGGCCGTTCGGGGGCTATTTCGAGTTTTCACCCTCTAACGCCAGGTTTTTACGCCTAAGTCTAGAAATATGCAAATTACCATCGTATTCTCAAAGCGAGAGTACCGCGGCTGCGGGGTCAGTTCCTACGAGTTACATTGGTCCAGTGGGAGGTGTTGGTGCCACCCACGGGGCCGTTCGGGGGCTGTTTCGAGTTTTCACCCTCTAACGCCATGTTTTTATGCCTAAGTCTAGAAATATGTAAATTACCATCGTATTCTCAAACCGGGAGTCCCGCGGCTGCGGGGTCAGTTCCTACGAGTTACATTGGTCCCGTGGGATGTGTTGGTGCCACCCACAGGGCCGTTCGGTGCTTGTTTCGAGTTTTCACCCTCTAACGCCATGTTTTAAGACTAAGTATATAAATATACAAATTACCATCATTTTCTCAGACCGGGAGTTCCGCGGCTACGGGGTCAGTTCCTACGAGTTAAATTGGTCCCGTGGGAGGTGTCGGTGCCACCCACGGGGCCGTTCGGGGGCTGTTTCGAGTTTTCACCCTCTAACACCATGTTTTTATGCCTAAGTCTAAAAATATGCAAATGACCATCGTATTCTCAAACCGGGAGTCCTGTGGCTGCGGGGTCTGTTCGTATGAGTTTAATTGGTCTCGTGGGAGGTATTGGTGCCACCCAAGGGGCCGTTAGCGGGTTGTTTCGAGTTTTCACCCTCTAACGCCATGTTTTTAAGCCTAAGTCTAGAAATATTTAAATTATCATCATATTCTCAAACCGGGAGTCCCGCGACTGCGGGGTCAGTTCCTACGAGTTACATTGGTCCAGTGGGAGGTGTTGGTGCCACCCACGGGGCCGTTAGAGGGCAGTTTCGAGTTTTCACCCTCTGACGCCATGTTTTTAAGCGAAAGTCTATAAATATGGAAATTACCGTCGTATTCTCTAACCAGGAGTCCCGCGACTACGGGGTCAGTTCCTTCGAGTTACATTGGTCCCGTGGGAGGTGTTGGTGCCACCCACAGGGCCGTTCGGGGGCTATTTCGAGTTTTCAACCTCTAACGCCAGGTTTTTACGCCTAAGTCTAGAAATATGCAAATTACCATCGTATTCTCAAACCGAGAGTCCCGCGGCTGCGGGGTCATTTCCTACGAGTTACATTATTCCAGTGGGAGGTGTTGGTGCCACCCACGGGGCCGTTCGGGGGCTATTTTGAGTTTTCACCCTCTAACGCCATGTTTTTATGCCTAAGTCTAGAAATATGTAAATTACCATCGTAATCTCAAACCGGGAGTCCCACGGCTGCGGGGTCAGTTCCTACGAGTTACATTGGTCCCGTGGGATGTGTTGGTGCCACCCACGGGGCCGTTCGATGCTTTTTTCGAGTTTTCACCCTCTAACGCTATGTTTTTAATACTAAGTCTAGAAATATGAAAATTACCATCATTTTCTCAGATCGGGAGTTCCGCGGTTCAGGGTTCAGTTCCTATGAGTTAAATTGGTCCCGTGGGAGGTGTCGGTGCCACCCACGGGGCCGTTCGGTGGCTGTTTCGAGTATTCACCCTCTAACGCCATGTTTTTATGCCTAAGTCTAGATAAATGATAATTACCATCGTATTCCTAAAGCGGGAGTCCCGCGGATGCGGGGTCAGTTCCTTCGAGTTACATTGATTCCGTGTGAGGTGTTGGTGCAACCTACCGGGCCGTTTGGGGTTTGTTTTGAGTTTTCACCCTCTAACGCCATGTTTTTAAACCTAATTCTAAAAATATACAAATGACCATCGTATTCTCAAACCGGGAGTCCTGCGGCTGCGGGTTCTGTTCCTACGAGTTGAATTGGTCTCGTGGGCGGTGTTGGTGCCACCCAAGGGGCCGTTAGTGGGCTGTTTCGAGTTTTCACCCTCTAACGCCATGTTTTTAAGCCTAAGTCTAGAAATATTCAAATTATCATCGTATTCTCAAACCGGGAGCCCCACAACTGCGGGGTCAGTTCCTACGAGTTACATTGGTCCAGTGGGAGGGGTTGGTGCCACCCAAGGGGCTGTTAGAGGGTTGTTTCGAGTTTTCACCCTCTAACGCCAGGTTTTTACGCCTAAGTCTAGAAATATGCAAATTACCATCGTATTCTCAAACCGAGAGTACCGCGGTTGCGGGGTCAGTTCCTACGAGTTACATTGGTCCAGTGGGAGGTGTTGGTGCCACCCACGGGGCCGTTCGGGGGCTGTTTCGAGTTTTCACCCTCTAACGCCATGTTTTTATGCTTAAGTCTAGAAATATGTAAATTACCATCGTATTCTCAAATCGGGAGTCCCGCGGCTGCGAGGTCAGTTCCTACGAGTTACATTGGTCCCGTGGGATGTGTTGGTGCCACCCACGGGGCCGTTCGGTGCTTGTTTCGAGTTTTCATCCTCTAACGCCATGTTTTAAGACTAAGTATAGAAATATACAAATTACCATCATTTTCTACCACCGGGAGTTCCGCGGCTGCGGGGTCAGTTCCTACGAGTTACATTGGTCCCGTGGGAGGTGTTGGTGCCACCCACAGGGCCGTTCGGGGTTTTATTTCGAGTTTTCACCCTCTAACGCCATGTTTTTATGCCTAAGTCTAGAAATATGCAAATTACCATCGCATTCTCAAATCGAGACTCCCACGGCTACGGGGTCAGTTCCTACGAGTTACATTGGTCCAGTGGGAGGTGTTGGTGCCACCCACTGGGCCATTCGGGGGCTGTTTCGAGTTTTCACCCTCTAACGCCATGTTTTTATGCCTAAGTCTAGAAATATGATAATTACCATCGTATTCTCAAATCGGGAGTCCCGCGGATGCGGGGTCAGTTCCTTCGAGTTACATTGGTTCCGTGTGAGGTGCTGGTGCCACCTACGGGGCCGTTTGGGGTTTGTTTTGAGTTTTCACCCTCTAACGCCATGTTTTTAAGCCTTAGTCTAAAAATATGCAAGTTACCATCGTATTCTCAAATCGGGAGTCCCGCGGGTCCGGGGTCAGGTCCTACGAGTTACATTGGTCCAGTGGGAGGTGTTGGTGCCACCCACGGGGCGGTTAGACGGCTATTTCGAGTTTTCACCCTCTGACGTTATGTGTTCAAGCGAAAGTCTATAAATATGGAAATTACAGTCGTATTCTCTAACCGGGAGTCCCGTGACTACGGGGCAGTTCCTACGAGTTGCATTGGTCCCGTGGGAGGTGTTGGTGCCACCCACAGGGCTGTTCGGGGTCTTTTTCGAGTTTTCACCCTCTAACGCCAGGTTTTTACGCCTAAGTCTAGAAATATGCAAATTACCATCGTATTCTCAAACCGAGAGTCCCGCGGCTGCGGGGTCAGTTCCTACGAGTTACATTGGTCCCGTGGGAGGTGTTGGTGCCACCCACAGGGTCGTTCGGGGGCTATTTCGAGTTTTCACCCTCTAACGCCAGGTTTTTACGCCTAAGTCTAGAAATATGCAAATTACCATCGTATTCTCAAAGCGAGAGTACCGCGGCTGCGGGGTCAGTTCCTACGAGTTACATTGGTCCAGTGGGAGGTGTTGGTGCCACCCACGGGGCTGTTCGGGGGCTGTTTCGAGTTTTCACCCTCTAACGCCATGTTTTTATGCCTAAGTCTAGAAATATGTAAATTACCATCGTATTCTCAAACCGGGAGTCCCGCGGCTGCGGGGTCAGTTCCTACGAGTTACATTGGTCCCGTGGGATGTGTTGGTGCCACCCACAGGGCCGTTCGGTGCTTGTTTCGAGTTTTCACCCTCTAACGCCATGTTTTAAGACTAAGTATATAAATATACAAATTACCATCATTTTCTCAGATCGGGAGTTCCGCGGCTCCGGGGTCAGTTCCTACGAGTTAAATTGGTCCCGTGGGAGGTGTCGGTGCCACCCACGGGGCCGTTCGGGGGCTGTTTCCAGTTTTCACCCTCTAACACCATGTTTTTATGCCTAAGTCTAAAAATATGCAAATGACCATCGTATTCTCAAACCGGGAGTCCTGTGGCTGCGGGGTCTGTTCGTATGAGTTTAATTGGTCTCGTGGGAGGTATTGGTGCCACCCAAGGGGCCGTTAGCGGGTTGTTTCGAGTTTTCACCCTCTAACGCCATGTTTTTAAGCCTAAGTCTAGAAATATTTAAATTATCATCGTATTCTCAAACCGGGAGTCCCGCGACTGCGGGGTCAGTTCCTACGAGTTACATTGGTCCAGTGGGAGGTGTTGGTGCCACCCACGGGGCCGTTAGAGGGCAGTTTCGAGTTTTCACCCTCTGACGCCATGTTTTTAAGCGAAAGTCTATAAATATGGAAATTACCGTCGTATTCTCTAACCGGGAGTCCCGCGACTACGGGGTCAGTTCCTTCGAGTTACATTGGTCCCGTGGGAGGTGTTGGTGCCACCCACAGGGCCGTTCGGGGGCTATTTCGAGTTTTCAACCTCTAACGCCAGGTTTTTACGCCTAAGTCTAGAAATATGCAAATTACCATCGTATTCTCAAACCGAGAGTCCCGCGGCTGCGGGGTCATTTCCTACGAGTTACATTATTCCAGTGGGAGGTGTTGGTGCCACCCACGGGGCCGTTCGGGGGCTGTTTTGAGTTTTCACCCTCTAACGCCATGTTTTTATGCCTAAGTCTAGAAATATGTAAATTACCATCGTAATCTCAAACCGGGAGTCCCACGGCTGCGGGGTCAGTTCCTACGAGTTACATTGGTCCCGTGGGATGTGTTGGTGCCACCCACGGGGCCGTTCGATGCTTTTTTCGAGTTTTCACCCTCTAACGCCATGTTTTTAAGACTAAGTCTAGAAATATGAAAATTACCATCATTTTCTCAGATCGGGAGTTCCGCGGTTCAGGGTTCAGTTCCTATGAGTTAAATTGGTCCCGTGGGAGGTGTCGGTGCCACCCACGGGGCCGTTCGGTGGCTGTTTCGAGTATTCACCCTCTAACGCCATGTTTTTATGCCTAAGTCTAGATATATGATAATTACCATCGTATTCCTAAAGCGGGAGTCCCGCGGATGCGGGGTCAGTTCCTTCGAGTTACATTGATTCCGTGTGAGGTGTTGGTGCAACCTACCGGGCCGTTTGGGGTTTGTTTTGAGTTTTCACCCTCTAACGCCATGTTTTTAAACCTAATTCTAAAAATATACAAATGACCATCGTATTCTCAAACCGGGAGTCCTGCGGCTGCGGGTTCTGTTCCTACGAGTTTAATTGGTCTCGTGGGCGGTGTTGGTGCCACCCAAGGGGCCGTTAGTGGGCCGTTTCGAGTTTTCACCCTCTAACGCCATGTTTTTAAGCCTAAGTCTAGAAATATTAAAATTATCATCGTATTCTCAAACCGGGATCCCCGCAACTACGGGGTCAGTTCCTACGAGTTACATTGGTCCAGTGGGAGGGGTTGGTGCCAACCACGGGGCCGTTAGAGGGCTGTTTCGAGTTTTCACCGTCTGACGCCATGTTTTTAAGAGAAAGTCTGTAAATATGGAAATTACCATCTCATTCTCTAATCAGGAGTCTTGCGACTTGGGGATGAGTTCCTACGAGTTACATTGGTCCCGTGGGAGGTGTTAGTGCCACCCACAGGGCCGTTCAGGCGCTGTTTTGAGTTTTCACCCTCTGACGTTATGTTTTTAAGCGAAAATCTATAAATATGGAAATTACAGTCGTATTCTCTAACCGGGAGTCCCGTGACTACGGGGCAGTTCCTACGAGTTACATTGGTCCCGTGGGAGGTGTTGGTGCCACCCACAGGGCCGTTCGGGGGCTATTTCGAGTTTTCACCCTCTAACGCCAGGTTTTTACGCCTAAGTCTAGAAATATGCAAATTACCATCGTATTCTCAAAGCGAGAGTACCGTGGCTGCGGGGTCAGTTTCTACGAGTTACATTGGTCCAGTGGGAGGTGTTGGTGCCACCCACGGGGCCGTTTGGGGGCTGTTTCGAGTTTGCACCCTCTAACGCCATGTTTTTATGCCTAAGTCTAGAAATATGTAAATTTCCATCGTATTCTCAAACCGGGAGTCCCGCGGCTGCGGGGTCAGTTCCTACGAGTTACATTGGTCCCGTGGGATGTGTTGGTGCCACCCACGGGGCCGTTCGGTGTTTGCTTCGAGTTTTCACCCTCTAACGCCATGTTTTAAGACTATGTATAGAAATATACAAATTACCATCATTTTCTCAGACCGGGAGTTCTGCGGCTGCGGGGTCAGTTCCTACGAGTTAAATTTGTCCCGTGGGAGGTGTCGGTGCCACCCACGGGGCCGTTCGGGGGCTGTTTCGAGTTTTCACCCTCTAACGCCATGTTTTTATGCCTAAGTCTAGATATATGATAATTACCATCGTATTCTCAAACCGGGAGTCCCGTGGTTGCGGGGTCAGTTCCTTCGAGTTACATTGGTTCCGTGTGAGGTGTTGGTGCCACCTACGGGGCCGTTTGGGGTTTGTTTTGAGTTTTCACCCTCTAACGCCATGTTCTTAAGCCTAAATCTAAAAATATGCAAATGACCAACATATTCTCAAACCGAGAGTCCTGCGGCTGCGGGGTCTGTTCGTATGAGTTTAATTGGTCTCGTGGGAGGTGTCGGTGCCACCCACAGGGCCGTTCGGGGGCTGTTTCGAGTTTTCACCCTCTAACGCCATGTTTTTTTGCCTAAGTCTAGATATATGATAATTACCATCGTATTCTCAGACCGGGAGTCCCGTGGATGTGGGGTCAGTTCCTTCGAGTTACATTGGTTCCGTGTGAGTGTTGGTGCAGCCTACGGGTTTGTTTTGAGTTTTCACCCTCTAACGCCATGTTTTTAAGCCTAAGTCAAAAAATATGCAAATGACCATCGTATTCTCAAACCGGGAGTCCTGTGGCTGCGGGGTCTATTCCTACGAGTTTAATTGGTCTCGTGGGAGGTGTTGGTGCCACCCAAGGGGCAGTTAGCGGTCTGTTTCGAGTTTTCACCCTCTAACGCCATGTTTTTAAGACTAAGTCTAGAAATATTCAAATTATCATCGTATTCTCAAACTGGGAGCCCCGCAACTGTGGGGTCAGTTCCTACGAGTTACATTGGTCCAGTGGGAGGTGTTGGTGCCACCCACGGGGCCGTTTGAGGGCAGTTTCGAGTTTTCACCCTCCGACGCCATGTTTTTAACAAAAGTCTATAAATATGGAAATTACCATCATATTCTCTAACCGAGAGTCCCGCGACTAGGGGGTCAGTTCCTACGAGTTACCTTGGTCCCGTGGGAGGTGTTGGTGCCACCCACAGGGCCGTTCGGGGGCTATTTCGAGTTTTCACCTCTAACGCCAGGTTTTTATGCCTAAGTCTAGAAATATGCAAATTACCATCGTATTCTCAAACCGAGAGTCCCACGGCTACGGGGTCAGTTCCTACGAGTTACATTATTCCAGTGGGAGGTGTTGGTGCCACCCAGGGGGCCGTTCGGTGCTTGTTTCGAGTTTTCACCCTCTAACGCTATGTTTTTAAGACTAAGTCTACAAAAATGCAAATTACCATCATTTTCTCAGACCGGGAGTTCCGCGGCTGCGGGGTCAGTTCCTACGAGTTAAATTGGTCCCGTGGGAGGTGTCGGTGCCACCCACGGGGCCGTTCGGGGGCTGTTTCGAGTTTTCACCCTCTAACACCATTTTTTATGCCTAAGTCTACAAATATGTAAATTACAATCGTATTCTCAAACCGGGAGTCCCGGGGCTGCGGGGTCAGTTCCAACGAGTTACATTGGTCCCGTGGGATGTGTTGGTGCCACCCACAGGGCCGTTCAGTGCTTGTTTTGAGTTTTCACCCTCTAACGCTATGTTTTTAAGACTAAGTCTAGAAAAATGCAAATTACCATCATTTTCTCAGACCGGGAGTTCCGCGGCTGCGGGGCCAGTTCCTACGAGTTAAATTGGTCACGTGGGTGGTGTCGGTGCCACCCACGGGGCCGTTCGGGGGCTGTTTCGAGTTTTCACCCTCTAACGCCATGTTTTTATGCCTAAGTCTAGAAATATGATAATTACCATCGTATTCTCACACCGGGAGTCCCGCGGATGCGGGGTCAGTTCCTTCGAGTTACATTGGTTCCGTGTGAGGTGTTGGTGCCACCTACGGGGCCGTTTGGGGTGTGTTTTGAGTTTTCACCCTCTAACGCCATGTTTTTAAGCCTAAGTCTAAAAATATGCAAATGACCATCGTATTCTCAAACCGGGAGTCGTGCGGCTACGTGGTCTGTTCCTACGAGTTTAATTGGTCTTGTGGGAGGTGTTGGTGCCACCCAAGGGGCCGTTAGCGGGCTGTTTCGTGTTTTCCCCCTCTAACGCCATGTTTTAAGCCTAAGTCTAGAAATATTCAAATTATCATCGTATTCTCAAACCGGGAGTCCCGCGACTGCGGGGTCAGTTCCTATGAGTTACATTGGTCCAGTGGGAGGTGTTGGTGCCACCCATGGGGCCGTTAGAGGGCTGTTTCGAGTTTTCACCCTCTGACGTCTTGTTTTTAAGCGAAAGTCTATAAATATGGAAATTACCATTGTATTCTCTAACCGGGAGTCCCGCGACTACGGGGTCAGTTCCTACGAGTTACATTGGTCCCGTGGGAGGGGTTGGTGCCACCCACAGGGCCGTTCGGGGTCTATTTCGAGTTTTCACCCTCTAACGCCAGGTTTTTACGCCTAAGTCTAGAAATATACAAATTACCATCGTATTCACAAACTGAGAGTCCCGTGGCTGCGGGGTCAGTTCCTACGAGTTACATTATTCCAGTGGGAGGTGTTGGTTCCACCCACGGGGCCGTTCGGGGGATGTTTCGAGTTTTCACCCTCTAACGCCATGTTTTTATGCCTAAGTCTAGAAATATGTAAATTACCATTGTATTCTCATACCAGGAGTCCCACGGCTGCGGGGTCAGTTCCTACGAGTTACATTGGTCCCGTGGGATGTGTTGGTGCCACCCACGGGGCCGTTCGATGCTTGTTTCGAGTTTTCACCCTCTAACGCCATGTTTTTAAGACTAAGTCTAGAAATATGCAAATTACCATCATTTTCTCAGATCGGGAGTTCCGCGGCTGCGGGGTCAGTTCCTATGAGTTAAATTGGTCCCGTGGGAGGTGTCGGTGCCACCCACGGGGCCGTTCGGGGGTTGTTTTGAGTTTTCACCATCTAACGCCATGTTTTTTTACCTAAGTCTAGATATAAGATAATTACCATCGTATTCTCAAACCGGGAGTCCCGCGGATGCGGGGTCAGTTCCTTCGAGTAACATTAGTTCCGTGTGAGGTGTTGGTGCAACCTACTGGGCCGTTTGGGGTTTGTTTTGAGTTTTCATCCTCTAACGCCATGTTTTTAAACCTAAGTCTAAAAATATGCAAATGACCATCGTATTCTCAAACCGGGATCCCCGCAACTGCGGGGTCAGTTCCTACGAGTTACATTGGTCCAATGGGAGGTGTTGGAGCCACCCACGGGGCCGTTAGAGGGTTGTTTCGAGTTTTCACCCTCTGACGCCATGTTTTTAAGCAAAAGTCTATTAATATGGAAATTACCATCAATTCTCTAACCGGGAGTCCCGCGACTAGGGGGTCAGTTCCTACAAGTTACATTGGTTCCGTGGGAGGTGTTGGTGCCAACCACGGGGCCGTTCGGGGGGTGTTTCAAGTTTGCCCCCTCTAATGCCAGGTTTTTATGCCTAAGTCTACAAATATGTAAATTACCATAGTATTCTTAAACCGGGAGTCCCGGAGCTGCGGGGTCGGTTCCTACGAGTTACATTGGTCCCGTGGGATGTGTTGGTGCCACCCACGGGGCCGTTCGGTGCTTGTTTCGAGTTTTCACCCTCTAATGCCATGTTTTTAAGACTAAGTCAAGAAAAATGCAAATTACCATCATTTTCTCAGACCGGGAGTTCCGCGGCTGCGGGGTCAGTTCCTACGGGTTAAATTGGTCCCGTGGGAGGTGTCGGTGCCACCCACGGGGCCGTTCGGGGGCTGTTTCGAGTTTTCACCCTCTAACGCCATGTTTTTATGCCTAAGTCTAGAAATATGATAATTACCATCGTATTCTCACACCGGGAGTCCCGCGAATGCGGGGTCAGTTCCTTCGAGTTACATTTGTTCTGTGTGAGGTGTTGGTGCCACCTACGGGGCCGTTTGGGGTTTGTTTTGCGTTTTCACCCTCTAACGCCATGTTTTTAAGCCTAAATCTAAAAATATGCAAATGACCAACGTATTCTCAAACCGAGAGTCCTGCGGCTGCGGGGTCTGTTCGTATGAGTTTAATTGGTCTCGTGGGAGGTGTCGGTGCCACCCACGGGGCCGTTAGGGGGCTGTTTCAAGTTTTCACCCTCTAACGCCATGTTTTTATCCCTAAGTCTAGATATATGATAATTACCATCGTATTCTCAAACCGGGAGTCCCGTGGATGCGGGGTCAGTTCCTTCGAGTTACATTGGTTCCGTGTGAGTGTTGGTGCAGCCTACGGGGCCGTTTGGGGTTTGTTTTGAGTTTTCACCCTCTAACGCCATATTTTTAAACCTAAGTCAAAAAATATGCAAATGACCATCGTATTCTCAAACCGGGAGTCCTGCGGCTGCGGGGTCTATTCCTACGAGTTTAATTGGTCTCGTGGGAGGTGTTGGTGCCACCCAAGGGGCAGTTAGCGGGCTGTTTCGAGTTTTCACCCTCTAACGCCATGTTTTTAAGACTAAGTCTAGAAATATTCAAATTATCATCGTATTCTCAAACCGGGAGCCCCGCAACTGTGGGGTCAGTTCCTACGAGTTACATTGGTCCAGTGGGAGGTGTTGGTGCCACCCACGGGGCCGTTAGAGGGTTGTTTCGAGTTTTCACCCTCCGACGCCATGTTTTTAAGCAAAAGTCTATAAATATGGAAATTACCGTCATATTCTCTAATCGGGAGTCCCGCGACTAGGGGGTCAGTTCCTACGAGTTACATTGGTCCCGTGGGAGGTGTTGGTGCCACCCACAGGGCCGTTCGGGGGCTATTTCGAGTTTTCACCTCTAACGCCAGGTTTTTATGCCTAAGTCTAGAAATATGCAAATTACCATCGTATTCTCAAACCGGGAGTCCCACGGCTGCGGGGTCAGTTCCTACGAGTTACATTATTCCAGTGGGAGGTGTTGGTGCCACCCACGGGGCCGTTCGGTGCTTGTTTCGAGTTTTCACCCTCTAACGCTATGTTTTTAAGACTATGTCTAGAAAAATGCAAATTACCATCATTTTCTCAGACCGGGAGTTCCGCGGCTGTGGGGTCAGTTCCTACGAGTTAAATTGGTCCCGTGGGAGGTGTCGGTGCCACCCACGGGGCCGTTCGGGGGCTGCTTCGAGTTTTCACCCTCTAACACCATTTTTTATGCCTAAGTCTACAAATATGTAAATTACCGTCGTATTCTCAAACCGGGAGTCCCGGGGCTGCGGGGTTAGTTCTAACGAGTTACATTGGTCCCGTGGGATGTGTTGGTGCCACCCACAGGGCCGTTCGGTGCTTGTTTTGAGTTTTCACCCTCTAACGCTATGTTTTTAAGACTAAGTCTAGAAAAATGCAAATTACCATCATTTTCTCAGACCGGTAGTTCCGCGGCTGCGGGGTCAGTTCCTACGAGTTAAATTGGTCACGTGGGTGGTGTCGGTGCCACCCACGGGGCCGTTCGGGGGCTGTTTCGAGTTTTCACCCTCTAACGCCATGTTTTTATGCCTAAGTCTAGAAATATGATAATTACCATCGTATTCTCACACCGGGAGTCCCGCGGATGCGGGGTCAGTTCCTTCGAGTTACATTGGTTCCGTGTGAGGTGTTGGTGCCACCTAGGGGGCCGTTTGGGGTGTGTTTTGAGTTTTCACCCTCTAACGCCATGTTTTTAAGCCTAAGTCTAAAAATATGCAAATGACCATCGTATTCTCAAACCGGGAGTCCTGCGGCTGCGGGGTCTGTTCCTACGAGTTTAATTGGTCTCGTGGGAGGTGTTGGTGCCACCCAATGGGCCGTTAGCGGGCTGTTTCAAGTTTTCCCCCTCGAACGCCATGTTTTAAGCCTAAGTCTAGAAATATTCAAATTATCATCGTATTCTCAAACCGAGAGTCCCGCAACTGCGGGGTCAGTTCCTACGAGTTACATTGGTCCAGTGGGAGGTGTTGGTGCCACCCATGGGGCCGTTAGGGGGCTGTTTCGAGTTTTCACCCTCTGACGTCTTGTTTTTAAGCGAAAATCTATAAATATGGAAATTACCGTCGTATTCTCTAACCGGGAGTCCCGCAACTACGGGGTCAGTTCCTACGAGTTACATTGGTCCCGTGGGAGGGGTTGGTGCCACCCACAGGGCCGTTCGGGGTCTATTTCGAGTTTTCACCCTCTAACGCCAGGTTTTTACGCCTAAGTCTACAAATATACAAATTACCATCGTATTCTCAAACTGAGAGTCCCGTGGCTGCGGGGTCAGTTCCTACGAGTTACATTATTCCAGTGGGAGGTGTTGGTGCCACCCACGGGGCCGTTCGGGGGATGTTTCGACTTTTCACCCTCTAACGCCATGTTTTTATGCCTAAGTCTAGAAATATGTAAATTACCATCGTATTCTCAAACCAGGAGTCCCACGGCTGCGGGGTCAGTTCCTACGAGTTACATTGGTCCCGTGGGATGTGTTGGTGCCACCCAAGGGGCCGTTCGATGCTTGTTTCGAGTTTTCACCCTCTAACGCCATGTTTTTAAGACTAAGTCTAGAAATATGCAAATTACCATCATTTTCTCAGACTGGGAGTTCTGCGGCTGCGGGGTCAGTTCCTATGAGTTAAATTGGTCCCGTGGGAGGTGTCGGTGCCACCCACGGGGCCGTTCGGGGGCTGTTTTGAGTTTTCACCATCTAACGCCATGTTTTTTTGCCTAAGTCTAGATATAAGATAATTACCATCGTATTCTCAAACTGGGAGTCCCAAGGATGCGGGGTCAATTCCTTCGAGTTACATTGGTTCCGTGTGAGGTGTTGATGCAACCTACGGGGCCGTTTGGGGTTTGTTTTGAGTTTTCATCCTCTAACGCCATGTTTTTAAACCTAAGTCTAAAAATATGCAAATGACCTTCGTATTCTCAAATCGGGATCCCCGCAAGTGCGGGGTCAGGTCCTACGAGTTACATTGGTCCAGTGGGATGTGTTGGAGCCACCCACGGGGCCGTTAGAGGGTTGTTTCGAGTTTTCACCCTCTGACGCCATGTTTTTAAGCAAAAGTCTATTAATATGGAAATTACCATCATATTCTCTAATCGGGAGTCCCACGACTAGGGGGTCAGTTCCTAAGAGTTACATTGGTCCCGTGGGAGGTGTTGGTGCCACCCACAGGGCCGTTCGGGGGCTATTTCGAGTTTTCACCCTCTAACGCCAGGTTTTTATGCCTAAGTCTACAAATATGTAAATTACCATAGTATTCTCAAACCGGGAGTCCCGAAGCTGCGGGGTCGGTTCCTACGAGTTACATTGGTCCCGTGGGATGTGTTGGTGCCACCCACGGGGCCGTTCGGTGCTTGTTTCGAGTTTTCACCCTCTAATGCCATGTTTTTAAGACTAAGTCAAGAAAAATGCAAATTACCATCATTTTCTCAGACCGGGAGTTTCGCGGCTGCGGGGTCAGTTCCTACGGGTTAAATTGGTCCCGTGGGAGGTGTTGGTGCCACCCACAGGGCCGTTCGGGGGCTATTTCGAGTTTTCACCCTCTAACGCCAGGTTTTTATGCCTAAGTCTACAAATATGTAAATTACCATCGTATTCTCAAGCCGAGAGTCCCGGGGCTGCGGGGTCGGTTCCTACGAGTTACATTGGTCCCGTGGGATGTGTTGGTGCCACCCACGGGGCCGTTCGGTGCTTGTTTCGAGTTTTCACCCTCTAATGCCATGTTTTTAAGACTAAGTCTAGAAAAATGCAAATTACCATCATTTTCTCAGACCGGGAGTTCGGCGGCTGCGGGGTCTGTTCCTACGAGTTAAATTGGTCCCGTGGGAGGTGTCGGTGCCACCCACGGGGCCGTTCGGGGGCTGTTTCGAGTTTTCACCCTCTAACGCCATGTTTTTATGCCTAAGTCTAGAAATATGATAATTACCATCGTATTCTCACACTGGGAGTCCCGCTGATGTGGGGTCAGTTCCTTCGAGTTACATTGGTTCCGTGTGAGGTGTTGGTGCCACCTACGGGGCCGTTTGGGGTGTGTTTTGTGTTTTCACCCTCTAACGCCATGTTTTTAAGCCTAAGTCTAAAAATATGCAAATGACCATCGTATTCTCAAACCGAGAGTCCTGCGGCTGTGGGGTCTGTTCCTACGAGTTTAATTGGTCTCGTGGGAGGTGTTGGTGCCACCCAAGGGGCCGTTAGCGGGCTGTTTCGAGTTTTCCCCCTCTAATGCCATGTTTTTAAGCCTAAGTCTAGGAATATTCAAATTATCATCGTATTCTCAAACCGGGAGTCCCGCGACTACGGGGTCATTTCCTACGAGTTACATTGGTCCCGTGGGAGGTGTTGCTGCAACCCACAGGGCCGTTCGGGGGCTATTTTGAGTTTTCATCCTCTAACGCCAGGTGTTTACGCCGAAGTCTAAAAATATGCAAATTACCATCGTATTCTCAAAGCGAGAGTGCCGCGGCTGCGGGGTCAGTTCCTACGAGTTACATTGGTCCAATGGGAGGTGTTGGTGCCACCCACGGGGCCGTTCCGGGGCTGTTTCGAGTTTTCACCCTCTAACGCCATGTTTTTATGCCTAAGTCTAGAAATTTGTAAATTACCATCATATTCTCAAACCGAGAGTCCTGCGGCTGCGGGGTCAGTTCCTACCTGTTACATTGGTCCAGTCGGAGGTGTTGGTGCCACCCACGGGGCCGTTTCGGGGCCTCTATCGAGTTTTCACCCTCTAACGCCATGTTTTTAGGCTTAAGCCTACAAATATGTAAATTACCATCATATTCTCAAATCGGGAGTCCCGCGGCTACGGGGTTAGTTCCTACGAGTTACATTGGTCACGTGGGATGAGTCGGTGCCACCCACGGGGCCGTTCGGTGCTTGTTTCGAGTTTTCACCCTCTAACGCCATGTTTTTAAGACTAAGTCTAGAAAAATGCAAATTTGCATCATTTTCTAAGCCCGGGAGTTCCGCGGTTGCGGGGTCAGTTCCTACGAGTTAAATTGGTCCCGTGGGAGGTGTCGGTGCCACCCACGGGGCCGTTCGGGGGCTGTTTCGAGTTTTCACCCTCTAACGCCATGTTTTTATGCCTAAGTGTAGATATATGATAATTACCATCGTATTCTCAAACCGGGAGTCCCGCGGATGCGGGGTCAATTCCTTCGAGTTACATTGGTTCCGTGTGAGGTGTTGGTGCCACCTACAGGGCCGTTTGGGGTTTGTTTTGAGTTTTCACCCTCTAACGCCATGTTTTTAAGCCTAAGTCTAAAAATATGCAAATGACCATCGTATTCTCAACCCGGGAGTCCCGCGACTGCGGGGTCAGTTCCTACGAGTTACATTGGTCCAGTGGGAGGTGTTGGTGCCACCCACGGGGCCGTTAGAGGGCTGTTTCGAGTTTTCACCCTCTAACGCCATGTTTTTAAGCGAAAGTCCGTAAATTTGGAAATTACCGTCGTATTCTCTAACCGGGAGTCCCGCGACTACGGGGTCAGTTCCTACGAGTTACATTGGTCCCGTGGGAGGGGTTGGTGCCACCCACAGGGCCGTTCGGGGTCTATTTCGAGTTTTCACCCTCTAACGCCAGGTTTTTACGCCTAAGTCTAGAAATATGCAAATTACCATCGTATTCTCAAACCGAGAGTCCCGTGGCTGCAGGGTCAGTTCCTACGAGTTACATTTTTCCAGTGGGAGGTGTTGGTGCCACCCACGGGGCCGTTCGGTGGATGTTTCGAGTTTTCACGCTCTAACGCCATGTTTTTATGCCTAAGTCTAGAAATATATAAATTACCGTCGTATTCTCAAACCAGGAGTGCCACGGCTGCGGGGTCAGTTCCTACGAGTTACATTGGTCCCGTGGGATGTGTTGGGGCCACCCACGGGGCCGTTCTCTGCTTGTTTCGAATTTTCACCCTCTAATGATATGTTTTTAAGACTAAGTCTAGAAAAATGTAAATTACCATCGTATTCTCAAACCGGGAGTTCCGCGGTTGCGGGGTCAATTCCTTCGAGTTACATTGATTCCGTGTGAGGTGTTGGTGCAACCTACGGGGCCGTTTGGGGTTTGTTTTGAGTTTTCATCCTCTAACGCCATGTTTTTAAACCTAAGTCTAAAAATATGCAAATGACCATCGTATTCTCAAACCGGGAGTCCTGCGGCTGTGGGGTCTGTTCCTACGAGTTTAATTGGTCTCGTGGGAAGTGTTGGTGCCACCCAAGGGGCCGTTATCGGGCTGTTTCGTGTTTTCACCCTCTAACGCCATGTTTTTAAGCCTAAGTCTAGAAATATTCAAATTATCATCGTATTCCCAAATCGGGAGCCCCGCAACTGCGGGGTCAGTTCCTACGAGTTACATTGGTCCAGTGGGAGGTGTTGGAGCCACCCACGGGGCCGTTAGAGGGTTGTTTCTAGTTTTCACCATCTGACGTCGTGTTTTTAAGTGAAAGTCTATTAATATGGAAATTACCATCATATTCTCTAACCGGGAGTCCCGCGACTAGGGGGTCTGTTCCTACGAGTTACATTGGTCCCGTGGGAGGTGTTGGTTCCACCCACAGGGCCGTTCGGGGGCTATTTCGAGTTTTCACCCTCTAACGCCAGGTTTTTATGCCTAAGTCTACAAATATGTAAATTACCATAGTATTCTCAAACCGGGAGTCCCGGAGCTACGGGGTCAGTTCCTACGAGTTATATTGGTCCTGTGGGATGTGTTGGTGCCACCCACGGGGCCGTTCGGTGCTTGTTTCGAGTTTTCACCCTCTAATGCCATGTTTTTAAGACAAAGTCTAGAAAAATGGAAATTACCATCATTTTCTCAGACCGGGAGTTTCGTGGCTGCGGGGTCAGTTCCTACGGGTTAAATTGGTCCCGTGGGAGGTGTTGGTGCCACCCACAGGGCCGTTCGGGGGCTATTTCGAGTTTTCACCCTCTAACGCCAGGTTTTTATGCCAAAGTCTACAAATATGTAAATTACCATCGTATTCTAAAACCGGGAGTCCCGGGGCTGCGGGGTCGGTTCCTACGAGTTACATTGGTCCCGTGGGATGTGTTGGTGCCACCCACGGGGCCGTTCGGTGCTTGTTTCGAGTTTTCACCCTCTAATGCCATGTTTTTAAGACTAAGTCTAGAAAAATGCAAATTACCATCATTTTCTCAGACCGGGAGTTCCGCGGCTGCGGGGTCAGTTCCTACGAAATAAATTGGTTCCGTGGGAGGTGTCGGTGCCACCCACGGGGCCGTTCGGGGGCTGTTTCGAGTTTTCACCCTCTAACGCCATGTTTTTATGCCTAAGTCTATAAATATGATAATTACCATCGTATTCTCACACCGGGAGTCCCGCTGATGCGGGGTCATTTCCTTCGAGTTACATTGGTTCCGTGTGAGGTGTTGGTGCCACCTACGGGGCCGTTTGGGGTGTGTTTTGTGTTTTCACCCTCTAACGCCATGTTTTTAAGCCTAAGTCTAAAAGTAATCAAATGACCATCGTATTCTCAAACCGGGAGTCCTGCGGCTGCGGGGTCTATTCCTACGAGTTTAATTGGTCTCGTGGGAGGTGTTGGTTCCACCCAAGGGGCCATTAGCGGGCTGTTTCGAGTTTTCCCCCTCTAACGCCCTGTTTTTAAGCCTAAGTCTAGGAATATTCAAATTATCATCGTATTCTTAAACCGGGAGTCCCGCGACTGCGGGGTCAGTTCCTACGAGTTACATTGGTCCAGTGGGAGGTGTTGGTGCCACCCACGGGGCCGTTAGAGGGCTGTTTCGAGTTTTCACCCTCTGACACCATTATTTTAAGCGAAAGTCTATAAATATGGAAATTACCGTCCTATTCTCTAACCGGGAGTCCCGCGACTACGGGGTCAGTTCCTACGAGTTACATTGGTCCCGTGGGAGGTGTTGGTGCCACCCACAGGGCCGTTCGGGGGCTATTTCGTGTTTTCACCCTCTAACGCCAGGTTTTTACGCCTAAGACTAGAAATATGCAAATTACCATCGTATTCTCAAACCGAGAGTCCTGCGGCTGCGGGGTCAGTTCCTACCAGTTACATTGGTCCAGTCGGAGGTGTTGGTGCCACCCACGGGCCCGTTTCGGGGGCTATTTCGAGTTTTCACCCTCTAACGCCATGTTTTTATGCCTAAGCCTACAAATATGTAAATTACCATCATATTCTCAAACAGGGAGTCCCGCGGCTACGGGGTCAGTTCCTACGAGTTACATTGGTCCTGTGGGATGTGTCGGTGCCACCCACGGTGCCGTTAGGTGCTTGTATCGAGTTTTCACCCTCTAACGCCATGTTTTTAAGACTAAGTCTAGAAATATGCTACTTACAGTCATATTCTCAAATCGAGAGTCCCGCGGGTGCGGGGTCAGTTCCTACGAGTTACATTGGTCCCGTGGGAGGTGTCGGTGCCACCCACGGGGCCGTTCGGGGGCTGTTTCGAGTTTTCACCCTCTAACGCCATGTTTTTATGCCTAAGTCTAGATATATGATAATTACCATTGTATTCTCAAACCGGGAATCCCGTGGATGCGGGGTCAGTTCCTTCGAGTTACATTGGTTCCGTGTGAGGTGTTGGTGGAACCTACGGGGCCGTTTGGGGTTTGTTTTGAGTTTTCATCGTCTAACGCCATGTTTTTAAACCTAAGTCTAAAAATATGCAAATGACCATCGTATTCTCAAACCGGGAGTCCTGCGGCTGCGGGGTCTATTCCTACGAGTTTAATTGGTCTTGTGGGAGGTGTTGGTGCCACCCAAGGGGCCGTTAGCGGTCTGTTTTGATTTTTCCCCCTCTAACGCCATGTTTTTAAGCCTAAGTCTAGAAATATTCAAATTATCATCGTATTCTCAAATCGGGAGTCCCGCGACTGCGGGGTCAGTTCCTACGAGTTACATTGGTCCAGTGGGAGGTGTTGGTTCCACCCACGGGGCCGTTAGAGGGCTGTTTCGAGTTTCCACCCTCTGACGACATGTTTTTAAGCGAAAGTCTATAAATATGGAAATTACCGTCGTATTCTCTAACCGGGAGTCCCGCGACTACGGGGTCAGTTCCTACGAGTTACATTGGTCCCGTGGGAGGTGTTGGTGCCACCCATGGGGCCGTTAGAGGGCTGTTTCGAGTTTTCACCCTCTGACGTCTTGTTTTTAAGCGAAAGTCTATAAATATGGAAATTACTGTCGTATTCTCTAACCGGGAGTCCCGTGACTAGGGGGCAGTTCCTACCAGTTACATTGGTCCCGTGGGAGGTGTTGGTGCCACCCACAGGGCGGTTCGGGGTCTATTTCGAGTTTTCACCCTCTAACGCCAGGTTTTTACGCCTAAGTCTAGAAATATGCAAATTACCATCGTATTCTCAAACCGTGAGTCCTGCGGCTGCGGGGTCAGTTCCTACGAGTTACATTGGTCCAGTGGGAGGTGTTGGTGCCACCCACGGGGCCGTTTCGGGGGTTCTTTCGAGTTTTCACCTTCTAACGCCATGTTTTTATGCCTAAGCCTACAAATATGTAAATTACCATCGTATTCTCAAACCGGGAGTCCCGCAGCTGCGGGGTCAGTTCCTAGGAGTTACATTGGTCCCGTGGGATGTGTCGGTGCCACCCACGGGGCCGTTCGATGCTTGTTTCAAATTTTCACCCTCTAACGGCATGTTTTTAAGACTAAGTCTAGAAAAATGCAAATTACCATCATTTTCTAAAACCGGGAGTTCCGCGGTTGCGGGGTCAGTTCCTACGAGTTAAATTGGTCCCGTGGGAGGTGTCGGTGCCACCCACGGGGCCGTTCGGGGGCTGTTTCGAGTTTTCACCCTATAACGCCATGTTTTTATGCCTAAGTCTAGATTTATGATAATTACCATCGTATTCTCAAACCGGGAGTCCCGCGGATGCGGGGTCAGTTCCTTCGAGTTACATTGGTTCCGTGTGAGGTATTTGTGCCACCTACGGGGCCGTTTGGGGTTTGTTTTGAGTTTTCACCCTCTAACGCCATGTTTTTAAGCCTAAGTCTAAAAATATGCAAATGACCATCGTATTCTCAAACCGGGAGTCCTGCGGCTGCGGGGTCTATTCCTACGAGTTTAATTGGTCTCGTGGGAGGTGTTGGTTCCACCCAAGGGGCCATTAGCGGGCTGTTTCGAGTTTTCCCCCTCTAACGCCCTGTTTTTAAGCCTAAGTCTAGGAATATTCAAATTATCATCGTATTCTTAAACCGGGAGTCCCGCGACTGCGGGGTCAGTTCCTACGAGTTACATTGGTCCAGTGGGAGGTGTTGGTGCCACCCACGGGGCCGTTAGAGGGCTGTTTCGAGTTTTCACCCTCTGACACCATTATTTTAAGCGAAAGTCTATAAATATGGAAATTACCGTCCTATTCTCTAACCGGGAGTCCCGCGACTACGGGGTCAGTTCCTACGAGTTACATTGGTCCCGTGGGAGGTGTTGGTGCCACCCACAGGGCCGTTCGGGGGCTATTTTGAGTTTTCACCCTCTAACGCCAGGTTTTTACGCCTAAGTCTAGAAATATGCAAATTACCATCGCATTCTCAAACCGTGAGTCCTGCGGCTGCGGGGTCAGTTCCTACGAGTTACATTGGTCCAATGGGAGGTGTTGGTGCCACCCACGGGGCCGTTTCGGGGCCTCTTTCGAGTTTTCACCCTCTAACGCCATGTTTTTATGCCTAAGCCTACAAATATGTAAATTACCATCGTATTCTCAAACCGGGAGTCCCGCAGCTGCGGGGTCAGTTCCTACGAGTTACATTGGTCCCGTGGGATGTGTCGGTGCCACCCACGAGGCCGTTCGGTGCTTGTTTCGAGTTTTCACCCTCTAACGCCATGATTTTAAGACTAAGTCTAGAAAAATGCAAATTACCATCATTTTCTAAGTCCGGGAGTTCCGCGGTTGCGGGGTCAGTTCCTACGAGTTAAATTGGTCCCGTGGGAGGTGTCGGTGCCACCCACGGGGCCGTTCGGGGGCTGTTTCGAGTTTTCACCCTCTAACGCCATGTTTTTATGCCTAAGTCTAGATATATGATAATTACCATCGTATTCTCAAACCGGGAGTCCCGCGGATGCGGGGTCAGTTCCTTCGAGTTACATTGGTTCCGTGTGAGGTGTTGGTGGAACCTACGGGGCCGTTTGGGGTTTGTTTTGAGTTTTCATCGTCTAACGCCATGTTTTTAAACCTAAGTCTAAAAATATGCAAATGACCATCGTATTCTCAAACCGGGAGTCCTGCGGCTGCGGGGTCTATTCCTACGAGTTTAATTGGTCTTGTGGGAGGTGTTGGTGCCACCCAAGGGGCCGTTAGCGGTCTGTTTTGATTTTTCCCCCTCTAACGCCATGTTTTTAAGCCTAAGTCTAGAAATATTCAAATTATCATCGTATTCTCAAATCGGGAGTCCCGCGACTGCGGGGTCAGTTCCTACGAGTTACATTGGTCCAGTGGGAGGTGTTGGTTCCACCCACGGGGCCGTTAGAGGGCTGTTTCGAGTTTCCACCCTCTGACGACATGTTTTTAAGCGAAAGTCTATAAATATGGAAATTACCGTCGTATTCTCTAACCGGGAGTCCCGCGACTACGGGGTCAGTTCCTACGAGTTACATTGGTCCCGTGGGAGGTGTTGGTGCCACCCATGGGGCCGTTAGAGGGCTGTTTCGAGTTTTCACCCTCTGACGTCTTGTTTTTAAGCGAAAGTCTATAAATATGGAAATTACTGTCGTATTCTCTAACCGGGAGTCCCGTGACTAGGGGGCAGTTCCTACCAGTTACATTGGTCCCGTGGGAGGTGTTGGTGCCACCCACAGGGCGGTTCGGGGTCTATTTCGAGTTTTCACCCTCTAACGCCAGGTTTTTACGCCTAAGTCTAGAAATATGCAAATTACCATCGTATTCTCAAACCGTGAGTCCTGCGGCTGCGGGGTCAGTTCCTACGAGTTACATTGGTCCAGTGGGAGGTGTTGGTGCCACCCACGGGGCCGTTTCGGGGGTTCTTTCGAGTTTTCACCTTCTAACGCCATGTTTTTATGCCTAAGCCTACAAATATGTAAATTACCATCGTATTCTCAAACCGGGAGTCCCGCAGCTGCGGGGTCAGTTCCTAGGAGTTACATTGGTCCCGTGGGATGTGTCGGTGCCACCCACGGGGCCGTTCGATGCTTGTTTCGAATTTTCACCCTCTAACGGCATGTTTTTAAGACTAAGTCTAGAAAAATGCAAATTACCATCATTTTCTAAAACCGGGAGTTCCGCGGTTGCGGGGTCAGTTCCTACGAGTTAAATTGGTCCCGTGGGAGGTGTCGGTGCCACCCACGGGGCCGTTCGGGGGCTGTTTCGAGTTTTCACCCTCTAACGCCATGTTTTTATGCCTAAGTCTAGATTTATGATAATTACCATCGTATTCTCAAACCGGGAGTCCCGCGGATGCGGGGTCAGTTCCTTCGAGTTACATTGGTTCCGTGTGAGGTATTTGTGCCACCTACGGGGCCGTTTGGGGTTTGTTTTGAGTTTTCACCCTCTAACGCCATGTTTTTAAGCCTAAGTCTAAAAATATGCAAATGACCATCGTATTCTCAAACTGGGAGTCCTGCGGCTGCGGGGTCTGTTCCTACGAGTTTAATTGGTCTCGTGGGAGGTGTTGGTCCCACCCAAGGGGCCGTTGGCGGTCTGTTTCGAGTTTTCCACCTCTAACGCCATGTTTTTAAGCCTAAGTCTAGAAATATTCAAATTATCATCGTATTCTCAAATCGGGAGTTCCGCGACTGCGGGGTCAGTTCCTACGAGTTACATTGGTCCCGTGGGAGGTGTTGGTGCCTCCCACGGGGCCGTTAGAGGGCTGTTTCGAGTTTCCACCATCTGACGACATGTTTTTAAGTGAAAGTCTATAAATATGGAAATTACCGTCGTAGTCTCTAACCAGGAGTCCCGCGACTACGGGGTCAGTTCCTACGAGTTATATTGGTCCCGTGGGAGTTGTTAGTGCCACCCACAAGGCCGTTCGGGGGCTATTTTGAGTTTTCACCCTCTAACGCCAGGTTTTTACGCCTAAGTCTAGAAATATGCAAATTACCATCGCATTCTCAAACCGTGAGTCCTGCGGCTGCGGGGTTAGTTCCTACGAGTTACATTGGTCCAATGGGAGGTGTTGGTGCCACCCACGGGGCCGTTTCGGGGCCTCTTTCGAGTTTTCACCCTCTAACGCCATGTTTTTATGCCTAAGCCTACAAATATGTAAATTACCATCGTATTCTCAAACCGGGAGTCCCGCAGCTGCGGGGTCAGTTCCTACGAGTTACATTGGTCCCGTGGGATGTGTCGGTGCCACCCACGGGGCCGTTCGGTGCTTGTTTCGAGTTTTCACCCTCTAACGCCATGATTTTAAGACTAAGTCTAGAAAAATGCAAATTACCATCATTTTCTAAGTCCGGGAGTTCCGCGGTTGCGGGGTCAGTTCCTACGAGTTAAATTGGTCCCGTGGGAGGTGTCGGTGCCACCCACGGGGCCGTTCGGGGGCTGTTTCGAGTTTTCACCCTCTAACGCCATGTTTTTATGCCTAAGTCTAGATATATGATAATTACCATCGTATTCTCAAACCGGGAGTCCCGCGGATGCGGGGTCAGTTCCTTCGAGTTACATTGGTTCCGTGTGAGGTATTGGTTCCACCTACGGGGCCGTTTGGGGTTTGTTTTGAGTTTTCACCCTCTAACGCCATGTTTTTAAGCCTAAGTCTAAAAATATGCAAATGACCATCGTATTCTCAAACCGAGAGTCCTGCGGCTACGGGGTCTGTTCCTACGAGTTCAATTGGTCTCGTGGGAGGTGTTGGTTCAACCCAAGGGGCCGTTAGCGGGCTGTTTCAAGTTTTCACCCTCCAACGCCATGTTTTTAAGCCTAAGTCTAGAAATATTCAAATTATCATCGTATTCTCAAACCGGGAGTCCCACGACTGCGGGGTCAGTTCCTACAAGTTACATTGGTCCACTGGGAGGTGTTGGTGCCACCCACGGGGCCGTTAGAGGGCTGTTTCGAGTTTTCATCCTCTGACGCCTTGTTTTTAAGCGAAAGTCTATAAATATGGAAATTACCGACGTATTCTCTAACCGGGAGTCCCGCGACAACGGGGTCAGTTCCTACGAGTTACATTGGTCCCGTGGGAGGTGTTGGTGCCACCTACAGGGCCGTTCGGGGGCTATTTCGAGTTTTCACCCTCTAACATCACATTTTTACGCCTTAGTTTAGAAATATGCAAATTACCATCGTATTCTCAAATCGCGAGTCCCGCGGCTGCGGGGTCAGTTCCTACAAGTTACATTGGTCAAGTGGGAGGTGTTGGTCCCACCCACGGGGCCTTTCGGGGGCTGTTTCGAGTTTTCACCCTCTAACGCCATGTTTTTATGCCTAAGTCTAGAAATATGTAAATTACCATCATATTTTCAAACCCGGAGTCCCGCGGCTGCGGGGTCAGTTCCTACGAGTTACATTGGTCCAGTGGGAGGTGTTGGTGCCACCCACGGGGCCGTTCGATGCTTGTTTTGAGTTTTTACCCTCTAACCCCATGTTTTTAAGACTAAGTCTTGAAATATGAAAATTACCATCATTTTATCAGATCGGGAGTTCCGCGGATGCGGGGTCAGTTCCTATGAGTTAAATTGGTCCCGTGGGAGGTGTTGGTGCCACCCACGGGGCCGTTCGGTGGTTGTTTCGAGTTTTCACCCTCTAACGCCATGTTTTTATGCCTAAGTCTAGATATATGATAATTACCATCGTATTCTCAAACCGGGAGTCCCGCGGATGCAGGGTCAGTTCCTTCGAGTTACATTGGTTATGTGTGAGGTGTTGGTGCAACATATGGGGCCGTTTGGGGTTTGTTTTGAGTTTTCACCCTCTAACGCCATGTTTTTAAGCCTAAGTCTAAAAATATGCAAATGACCATCGTATTCTCAAACCGGGAGTCCTGCGGCTGCGGGGTTTGTTCCTACGATTTTAATTGGTCTCATGGGAGGTGTTGGTGCCACCCAAGGGGCCATTAGCGGGTTGTTTCGAGTTTTCACCCTCTAACGCCATGTTTTTAAGCCTAAGTCTAGAAATATTCAAATTATCATTGTATTCTCAAACCGGGAGTCCCGCGACTGCGGGGTCAGTTCCTACGAGTTACATTGGTCCAGTGGGAGGTGTTGGTGCCACCCACGGGGCCGTTAGAGGGCTGTTTCGAGTTTTCATCCTCTGACGCCTTGTTTTTAAGCGAAAGTCTATAAATATGGAAATTACCGTCGTATTCTCTAACCGGGAGTCCCGCGACTACGAGGTCAGTTACTACGAGTTACATTGGTCCTGTGGGAGGTCTTGGTGCCACCCACAGGGCCGTTCGGGGGCTATTTCGAGTTTTCACCCTCTAACGCCACGTTTTTACGCCTAAGTCTAGAAATATGCAAATTACCATCGTATTCTCAAACCGAGAGTCCCACGGCAGCGGGGTCAGTTCCTACCAGTTACATTGGTCCAGTGGGAGGTGTTGGTGCCACCCAAGGGGCCGTTTCGGGGGCTCTTTCGAGTTTTCACCCTCTAACGCCATGTTCTTATGCCTAAGCCTACAAATATGTAAATTACCATCGTATTCTCAAACCGGGAGTCCCGCGGATGCGGGGTCAGTTCCTACGAGTTACATTAGTCCCGTGGGATGTGTCGGTGCCACCCACGGGGCCGTTCAGTGCTTGTTTCGAGTTTTCACCCTCTAACGCCATGTTTTTAAGACTAAGTCTAGAAAAATGAAAATTACCATCATTTTCTAAGACCGGGAGTTCCGCGGTTGCGGGGTCAGTTCTTACGAGTTAAATTGGTCCCGTGGGAGGTGTCGTTGCCACCCATGGGGCCGTTCGGGGGCTGTTTCGAGTTTTCACCCTCTAACGCCATGTTTTTATGCCTAAGTCTAGATATATGATAATTACCATCGTATTCTCAAACCGGGAGTCCCGCGGATGCGGGGTCAGTTCCTTCGAGTTACATTGGTTCCGTGTGAGGTGTTGTTGCCACCTACGGGGCCGTTTGGGGTTTGTTTTGAGTTTTCACCCTGTAACGCCATGTTTTTAAGCCTAAGTCTAAAAATATGCAAATGACCATCGTATTCTCAAACCGGGAGTCCTGCGGCTGCGGGGTCTGTTCCTACGAGTTTAATTGGTCTCGTGGGAGGTGTTGGTGCCACCCAAGGGGTCGTTAGCGGGCTGTTTCAAGTTTTCACCCTCCAACGCCATGTTTTTAAGCCTAAGTCTAGAAATATTCAAATTATCATCGTATTCTCAAACCGGGAGTCCCGCGACTGCGGGGTCAGTTCCTACGAGTTACATTGGTCCATTGGGAGGTGTTGGTGCCACCCACGGGGCCGTTAGAGGGCTGTTTCGAGTTTTCATCCTCTGACGCCTTGTTTTTAAGCGAAAGTCTATAAATATTGAAATTACCGTCGTATTCTCTAACCGGGAGTCCCGCGACTACAGGGTCAGTCCCTACGAGTTACATTGGTCCCGTGGGAGCTGTTGGTGCCACCCACGGGGCCGTTCGGGGGATGTTTCGAGTTTTCACCCTCTAACGCCATGTTTTTATGCCTAAGTCTAGAAATATGTAAATTACCATCGTATTCTCAAACCAGGAGTCCCACGGCTGCGGGGTTAGTTCCTACGAGTTACATTGGTCCCGTGGGATGTGTTGGTGCCACCCACGGGGCCGTTCGATGCTTGTTTCGAGTTTTCACCCTCTAATGCCATGTTTTTAAACTAAGTCTAGAAATATGAAAATTACCATCATTTTCTCAGACCGGGAGTTCCGCGGCTGCGGGGTCAGTTCCTATGAGATAAATTGGTCCCGTGGGAGGTGTCGGTGCCACCTACGGGGCCGTTCGGGGGGTGTTTTGAGTTTTCACCCTCTAACGCCATGTTTTTATGCCTAAGTCTAGAAATATGTAAATTACCATCGTATTCTCAAACCAGGAGTCCCACGGCTGCGGGGTTAGTTCCTACGAGTTACATTGGTCCCGTGGGATGTGTTGGTGCCACCCACGGGGCCGTTCGATGCTTGTTTCGAGTTTTCACCCTCTAACGCCATGTTTTTAAGACTAAGTCTAGAAATATGAAAATTACCATCATTTTCTCAGACCGGGAGTTCCGAGGCTGCGGGGTCAATTCCTATGAGTTAAATTGGTCCCGTGGGAGGTGTCGGTGCCACCCACGGGGCCGTTCAGGGGCTGTTTTGAGTTTTCACCCTCTAACGCCATGTTTTTATGCCTAAGTCTAGATATATGATAATTACCATCATATTCTCAAACCGGGAGTCCTGCGGATGCGGGGTCAGTTCCTTCGAGTTACATTGGTTCCATGTGAGGTGTTGGTGCCACCTACGGGGCCGTTTGGGGTGTGTTTTGTGTTTTCACCCTCTAACGCCATGTTTTAAGCCTAAGTCTAAAAATATGCAAATGGCCATCGTATTCTCAAACCGGGAGTCCTGCGGCTGCGGGGTCTGTTCCTACAAGTTTAATTGGTCTCATGGGAGGTGTTGGTGCCACCCAAGGGGCCTTTAGTGGGCTGTTTCGAGTTTTCCCCCTCTAACGCCATGTTTTTAAGCCTAAGTCTAGAAATATTCAAATTATCATCGTATTCTCAAACCGGGAGTCCCGCGAATGCGGGGTCAGTTCCTACGAGTTACATTGGTCCAGTGGGAGGTGTTGGTGCCACCCACGGGGCCGTTAGAGGGCTATTTCGAGTTTTCACCCTCTGACGCCATGTTTTTAAGCGAAAGTCTATAAATATGGAAATTACCGTCGTATGCTCTAACCGGGAGTCCCGCGACTACGGGGTCAGTTCGTACGAGTTACATTGGTTCCGTGTGAGGTGTTGGTGCCACCTACGGGGCCCTTTGGGGTTTGTTTTGAGTTTTCACCCTCTAACGCCATGTTTTTAAGCCCAAGTCTAAAAATATGCAAATGACCATCGTATTCTCAAACCGGGAGTTATGCGGCTGCGGGGTCTGTTCCTACGAGTTTAATTGGTCTCGTGGGAGGTGTTGGTGCCACCCAAGGGGCCGTTAGCGAGCTGTTTCAAGTTTTCACCCTCTAACGCCATGTTTTTAAGCCTAAGTCTAGAAATATTCAAATTATCATCATATTCTCAAACCGGGAGTCCTGCGACTGCGGGGTCAGTTCCTAAGCGTTACATTGGTCCATTGGGAGGTGTTGGTGCCACCCACGGGGCCGTTAGAGGGATGTTTCGAGTTTTCATCCTCTGACGCCTTGTTTTTAAGCGAAAGTCTATAAATATGTAAATTACCGTCATATTCTCTAACCGGGAGTCCCGCGACTACAGGGTCAGTTCCTACGAGTTACATTGGTCCCGTGGGAGGTGTTGGTGCCACCCATCGGGCCGTTCGGGGGCTATTTCTAGTTTTCACCCTCTAATGCCATGTTTTTACGCCTAAGTCTAGAAATATGCAAATTACCATCGTATTCTCAAACCGAGAGTCCCACGGCAGCGGGGTCAGTTCCTACGAGTTACATTGGTCCAGTGGGAGGTGTTGGTGCCACCCACGGGGCCGTTCGGGGGCTATTTCGAGTTTTCACCCTCTAACACCACGTTTTTATACCTAAGTCTAGAAATATGTAAATTACCATCATATTCTCAAACCAGGAGTCCCGCGGCTACGGGGTCAGTTCCTACGATTTACATTGGTCCCGTGGGATGTGTTGGTGCCACACACGGGGCCGTTCGATGCTTGTTTCGAGTTTTCACCCTCTAACGCCATGTTTTTAAGACTAAGTCTAGAAATATGCAAATTACCATCATTTTATCAGACCGGGAGTTCCGCGGCTGCGGGGTCATTTCCTATGAGTTAAATCGGTCCCGTGGGAGGAGTCGGTGCCACCCACGGGGCCGTTCGGGGGCTGTTTCGAGTTTCCACCCTCTAACGCAATGTTTTTATGCCTAAGTCTAGATATATGATAGTTTCCATCGTATTCTCAAACCGGGAGTCCCGCGGATGCGGGGTCAGTTCCTATGAGTTAAATTGGTCCCGTGGGAGGTGTCGGTGCCACCCACGGGGCCGTTCGGGGGCTGTTTCGAGTTTTCACCCTCTAACGCCATGTTTTTATGCCTAAGTCTAGATATATGATAATTTCTATCCTATTCTCAAACCGGGAGTCCGCGGATGCGGGGTCAGTTCCTTCGAGTTACATTGGTTCCGTGTGAGGTGTTGGTGTAACCTACGGAGCCATTTGGGGTTATTTTGAGTTTTCACCCTCTAACGCCATGTTTTTAAGCCTAAGTCTAAAAATATGCAAATGACCATCGTATTCTCAAACTGGGAGTCCTGCGGCTGCGGGGTCTGTTCCTACGAGTTTAATTGGTCTCGTGGGAGGTGTTGGTGCCACCCAAGGGGCCGTTAGTGGGCTGTTTCGAGTTTTCACCCTCTAACGCCATGTTTTTAAGCCTAAGTCTAGAAATATTCAAATTATCATCGTATTCTCAAACCGGGAGTCCCGCAACTGCGGGGTCAGTTCCTATGAGTTACATTGGTCCAGTGGGAGGTGTTTGTGCCACCCACGGGGCCGTTAGAGGGCTGTTTCGAGTTTTCACCCTCTAACTCCATGTTTTTAAGCGAAAGTCAATAAATATGGAAATTACCGTCGTATTCTCTAACAGGGAGTCCCACGACTACGGGGTCAGTTCCTACTAGTTACATTGGTCCCGTGGGAGGTGTTGGTGCCACCCACAGGGCCGTTCGGGGGCTATTTCGAGTTTTCACCCTCTAATGCCAGGTTTTTACGCCTAAGTCTAGAAATATGCAAATTACCATCGTATTCTCAAATCGAGAGTCCCGCGGGTCCGGGTTCAGTTCCTACGAGTTACATTAGTCTAGTGGAAGGTGTTGGTGCCACCCACTGGGCCGTTCGGGGCTGTTTCGAGTTTTCACCCTCTAACGCCATGTTTTTATGCCTAAGTCTAGAAATATGTAAATTACCATCGTATTCTCAAACCGGGAGTCCCGCGGCTGCGGGGTCAGTTCCTACGAGTTACATTGGTCCCGTGGGAGGTGTTGGTGCCACCCACAGGGCCGTTCGATGGCTATTTCGAGTTTTCACCCTCTAACGCCAGGTTTTTACGCCTAAGTCTAGAAATATGCAAATTACCATCGTATTCTCAAATCGAGAGTCCCGCGGGTGCGGGGTCAGTTCCTACGAGTTACATTAGTCTAGTGGAAGGTGTTGGTGCCACCCACTGGGCCGTTCGGGGGCTGTTTCGAGTTTTCACCCTCTAACGCCATGTTTTTATGCCTAAGTCTAGAAATATGTAAATTACCATCATATTCTCAAACCGGGAGTCCCGCGGCTGCGGGGTCAGTTCCTACGAGTTACATTGGTACAGTGGGAGGTGTCGGTGCCACCCACGGGGCCGTTCGGGGGCTGTTTCGAATTTTCACCCTCTAACACCATGTTTTTATGCCTAAGTCTAGAAATATGATAATTACCATCGTATTCTCAAATCGGGAGTCCCACGACTGCGGTGTCAGTTCCTTCGAGTTACATTGGTTCCGTGTGAGGTGCTGATGCCACCTACGGGGCCGTTTGGGGTTTGTTTTGAGTTTTCACCCGCTAACACCATGTTTTTAAGCCTAAGTCTAAAAATATGCAAATTACCATCGTATTCTTAAACCGCGAGTCCCGCGGCTGCGGGGTTTGTTCCTACGAGTTACATTGGTCCAGTGGGAGGTGTTGGTGCCACCCACGGGGCCGTTAGAGGGCTATTTCGAGTTTTCACCCTCTGATGCCATGTTTTTAAGCGAAAGTCTATAAATATGGAAATTATCATCGTATTCTCTAAGCGGGAGTGTCGCGACTACGGGGTCAGTTCCTACGAGTTACATTGGTCCCGTGGGAGGTGATGGTGCCACCCACAGGGCCGTTCGGGGGCTATTTCGAGTTTTCACCCTCTAACGCCAGGTTTTTACGAATAAGTCTAGAAATTTGCAAATTACCATCGTATTATCAAATCGATAGTCCCGCGGCTGCGGGGTCTGTTCTTACGAGTTACATTGGTCTAGTGGGAGGTGTTGGTGCCACCCACTGGGCCGTTAGAGGGATGTTTCGAGTTTTCATCCCCTAACGCCATGTTTTTAAGCGAAAGTCTATAAATATGCAAATTACTGTCATATTCTCAAACTGGGAGTCCCGCGGCTGCGGGGTCAGTTCCTACGAGTTACATTGGTCCCGTGGGAGGTGTTGGTGCCACCCACCGAGCCGTTCGGGGGCTATTTCGAGTTTTCACCCTCTAACGCCACGTTTTTATGCCTAAGTCTAGAAATATGCAAATTACCATCGTATTCTCAAATCGAGAGTCCCACGGCAGCGGGGTCAGTTCCTACGAGTTACATTGGTCTAGTGGGAGGTTTTGGTGCCACCCATTGGGCCGTTCGGGGGCTGTTTCGAGTTCTCACACTCTAACGCTATGTTTTTATGCCTAAGTCTTGAAATATGATAATTACCATCGTATTCTCAAACCGGGAGTCCCACGGATGCGGGGTCAGTTACTTCGAGTTACATTGGTTCCGTGTGAGGTGTTGGTGCCACCTACGGGGTCGTTTGGGGTTTGTTTTGAGTTTTCACCCTCTAATGCCATGTTTTTAAGCCTAAGTCTAAAAATATGCAAATGACCATCGTATTCTCAAACCGGGAGTCCTGCGGCTGCGGGGTCTGTTCCTACGAGTTTAATTGGTCTCGTGGGAGTTGTTGGTGCCACCCAAGGGGCCTTTAGTGGGCTGTTTCGAGTTTTCCCCCTCTAACGCCATGTTTTTAATCCTAAGTCTAGAAATATGCAAATTATGATCATAATCTCAAACCGGGATTCCCGCGAATGCGGGGTCAGTTCCTACGAGTTACATTGGTCCCGTGCGAGGTGTTGGTGCCACCCATGGCGCCGTTCGGGAGTTGTTTCCAGTTTTCACCCTCTGATGCCATGTTTTTAAGCGAAAGTCTATAAATATGGAAATTACGGTCGTATTCTCTAACCGGGAGTCCCGCGACTACGGTGTCAGTTCATACGAGTTACATTGGTTCCGTGCCAGGTGTTGGTGCCACCCATGGGGCCGTTCGGGAGTTGTTTTAAGTTTTCACCCTCTAACGCCATGTTTTTAAGACTAAGTCTAGAAATATGAAAATTACCGTCGTATTCTCAAATCAGGAGTCCCACGGCTGCGGGGTCTGTTCCTACGAGTTTAATTGGTCCCGTGGGAGGTGTTGGTGCCACCCAAGGGGCCATTTGAGGGATGTTTCAAGTTTTCACCCTCTAACGCCATGTTTTTAAGCCTAAGTCTAGAAATATTCAAATTATCATCATATTCTCAAATCGGGAGTCTCGCGACTGCGGGGTCAGTTCCTAAGAGTTACATTGGTCCATTGGGAGGTGTTCGTTCCACCCACGGGGCTGTTAGAGGGATGTTTCGAGTTTTCATCCTCTGATGCCTTGTTTTTAAGCGAAAGTCTATAAATATGCAAATTACTGTCATATTCTCAAACTGGGAGTCCCGCGGCTGCGGGGTCAGTTCCTACGAGTTACATTGGTCCCGTGGGAGGTGTTGGTGCCACCCACCGAGCCGTTCGGGGGCTATTTCGAGTTTTCACCCTCTAACGCCACGTTTTTATGCCTAAGTCTAGAAATATGCAAATTACCATCGTATTCTCAAATCGAGAGTCCCACGGCAGCGGGGTCAGTTCCTACGAGTTACATTGGTCTAGTGGGAGGTTTTGGTGCCACCCATTGGGCCGTTCGGGGGCTGTTTCGAGTTCTCACACTCTAACGCTATGTTTTTATGCCTAAGTCTAGAAATATGTAAATTACCATCGTATTCTCAAACCGGGAGTCCCGCGACTGCGGGGTCAGTTCCTTCGAGTTACATTGGTTCCGTCGGAGATGTTGGTGCCACCTACGGGGCCGTTTGGGAGTTGTTTCGAGTTTTCACCCTCAAACGCCATATTTTAAAGCCCAAGTCTAGAAATATGCAAATTACCATCGTAATTTCAAACCGGGAGTCCCGCGGCTACGGGGTCTGTTCCTACGAGTTTAATGGGTCCCGTGGGAGGTGTTGGTGCCACCCACGGGGCTGTTCGGGGGCTGTTTTGAATTTTTAACCTCTAACGCCATGTTTTTAAGCCTAAGTTTAGAAATATGAAAATAACTGTCGTATTCTCAAATCGGGAGTCCCGCGGCTGCGGGAACAGTTTCTACGGGTTACATTGGTATCGTGGGAGGTGTTGGTGCCACCCACGGGGCCGTTAGAGGGATGTTTCGAGTTTTCACACTCTAACACCATGTTTTTAAGCCTAAGTCTAGAAATATGCAAATTACCATCGTATTCTCAAATCGGGAGTCTCGCGACTGCGGGGTTAGTTACAACGAGTTACATTGGTCCCGTGGGAGGTGTTGGTGCCACCCACGGGGCCGTTTGGGGGATGTTTCGAGTTTAACGCCATGTTTTTAACCAAAGTCTAGAAATATGAAAATTTCTGTCTTATTTTCAAAGGAGTCCCGCGGTTACGGGGACAGGTCTTACGAGTTACATTGGTCCCGTGGGAGGTGTTGGTGCCACCCAAGGGGCCGTTAGACGACTGTTTTGAGTTTTCACCCTCTAACGCCACGTTTTTAAGCCGAAGTCTAAAAATATGCAAATTACCGTCGTATTCTAAAATCGGGAGTCCCGCGACTGCGGGGTTAGTTCCTACGAGTTAAATTGGTCCCGTGGGAGGAGTAGGTGCCACCCACGTGGACGTTCGAGGGCTGTTTCGATTTCTCACCCTCTAACGACATGTTTTTAAGACTAAGTTTATAAATATCCAAATTACCGTCGTATTCACAAGTCGGGAGTCCCGCGACTGCGGGGTCAGTTCCTATGAGTTACATTGGCCCCGTGGGAGGTGTTGTTGCCACCCACGGGACCGTTCGGGGGTTGTTTCGAGTTTTCACCCTCTAATGCAATGTTTTTAAGACTAAGTCTAGCAATATGCAAATTACCGTCGTATTCTCAAGTCGGGAGTCCCTCGGCGGCGGGGTCAGTTCCCACGAGTTACATTGGTCCCGTGGGAGGTGTTGGTTCCACCCACGGGGACGTTCGGGTGTTGTTTCTAGTTTTCACCCTCTAACGCCATGTTTTTAAATATGCATACTAAGTTTAGAAATATGTAAATTACTATCATTTTCACAAATCGGGAGTCCCGCGGCTGCGGGGTCAGTTCCTACGAGTTTCATTGGTCCCGTGGGAGGTGTTGGTGCCACCCACGGGGCCGTTGGAGGGCTGTTTCGAGTTTTCACCCTCTAACGCCATGTTTTTAGGCCTAAGTCAAAAAATATGCATATTACCATCATATTCTCAAACCGGGAGTCCCGCGACTATGGGGTCAGTTCCTACGAGTTACAATGGTCCCGTGGGAGGTGTTGGTGCCACCCATGGGCCGTTCGGGGTTTATTTTGAGTTTTCTCCCTCTTGTGCCATTTTTTAAGGCTAAGTCTGGAAATATAAAAATTACCGTCATATTCTCAAATCGGAAGTCCCGCGGCTGCGGGGCCAGTTCCTACGACTTAAATTGGTCCCGTGGGAGGTGTTGGTGCCACCCACGGGGCCGTTCGGGGGTTGTTTCGAGTTCTCACCCTCTAATGCCATGTATTCAATCCTAGTCTAGAAATATCAAATTTACCATCGTATTCTCAAATCGGGAGTCCCGCGGCTGCGGGAACAGTTCCTACGAGTTACATTGGTCCCGTGGGAGGTGTTGGTCCCACCCACGGGGCCGTTAGAGGGCTATTTTGAGTTTTCACCCTCTAAAGCCATGCTTTTAAGCCTATGTCTATAAATATACAAATTACCATCATATTCTCAAACCGGGAGTCCCGCGACTGCGGGGTTAGTCCCTACGAGTTACATTGGTCCCATGGGAGGTGTTGGTGCCACCCACAGGGCCGTTCGGGGGCTGTTTTGAGTTTTCACCCTCTAACGTCATGTGTTTATGCCTAAGTCTAGAAATATGCAAATTACCGTCGTATTCTCAAACCGGGAGTATCGCGGCTATGGGGTCAGTTCCTACGGGTTACATTGGTCCCGTGGGAGGTGTTGGTGCCACCCACGGGGCCATTCGGGGGTTGTTTCGAGTTTTCACCCTCTAACACCATGTTTTTGTGCTTGAGTTTAGAAATATACAAATTACCGTCGTATTCTCAAGTCGAGAGTCCCTCGGCTGCGGGGTCAGTTCCTACGAGTCACATTGGTCCCGTGGGTGGTGTTGGTGCCACCCACGGGACCGTTCGTGGGTTGTTTCGAGTTTTCACCCTCTAACGCCATGTTTTTAAGAATAAGTCCAGAAGTATTGAAATATGCAAATTATCATCATTTACTCTGACCGGGAGTCTCGCGGCTGCGGGGTCAGTTCCTACGAGTTAAATTGGTCCCGTGGGAGGTGTTGGTGCCACCCACGGGGCCGTTTGGAGGTTGTTTCGAGTTCGGACCTTCTAACGCCAAGTTTTTAAGCCTAAGTCTAGAAATATGAAAATTACCATCGTATTCTCAAACCGAGAGTCCCACGGCTGCGGCGACAGTTCCTACAGGTAACATTGGTCCCGTGGGAGGTGTTGGTCCCATCCACGGTGCCGTTAGAGGGCTGTTTCGAGTTCTCACCCTGTAATGCCATGCTTTTAAGCCCAAGTCTAGAAATATGCAAATTACCATCATATTCTTAAATCAGCAGTCCCGCGGCTGTGGGGTCAGTTCCTACGAGTTACATTGGTTCCGTGGGAGGTGTTGGTGCCACCCACGGGGACGTTCGAGGGCTGTTTCGAGTTTTCACCCTCTAACGCCATGTTTTTAAGCCTAAGTCTAGAAATATGCAAATAACCATCGTATTCTCTAACCGGGAGTCCCGCGGCTATGGGGTCAGTTCCTATAAGTTTCATTGGCCCCGTGGGAGGTGTTGGTGCCGCCCATCGGACCGTTCGGGGGTTGTTTCGAGTTTTCACCCTCTAACGCCATGTTTTTATGCTTGAGTCAAGAAATACACAAATTACCGTCGTATTCTCAAGTCGGGAGTCCCTCGGCTGCGGGGTCAGTTCCTACGAGTCACATTGGTCCCGTGGGTGGTGTTGGTGCCACCCACGGGACCGTTCCGGGGTTGTTTCGAGTTTTCACCCTCTAACGCCATGTTTTTAAGAATAAATCCAGAAATATGCAAATTACCGTCGTTTTCTTAAGTCGAGAGTCCCGCGGCTACGGGGTCTGTTCCTACGATGTATATTGGTCCCGTGGGAGGTGTTGGTGCCACCCATGGGGACGTTCGGGTTCTATTTCAAGTTGTCACCCTCTAACGCCATGTTTTTTAGCCTAAGTCTATAAATATGAAAATTATCATCGTATTCTCAAACCGGGAGTCCCGCAGCTGCGGGGTCAGTTACTATGAGTTACATTGGTCCCGTGGTAGGTGTTGGTGCCACCCACGGGGCCGTTAGATGGATGTTTCGAGTTTTCACCCACGAACGCCATGTTTTTAAGCCTAAGTCTAGAAATATGCAAATTACCATCATATTCTCAGACCGGGAGTCCCGCAGCCGCGGGATCAGTTACTACGAGTTAAATTGATCCCGTGTGAGGTGTTGGTGCCACCTAGGGGGCGTTCGGTGGTTGTTTCGAGTTCTCCCCCTCTAACGCCATGTTTTTAAGCCTAAGTTTACAAATATGAAATTTAGCATCGTATTCTCAAACTAGGAGTTCCGCGGCTGCGTGGACAGTTCCTACGAGTTACACTGGTCCCGTGGGAAGTGTTGGTCCAACCCACGGGGCCGTTAGAGGGCTATATCGAGTTTTCACCCTCTACCGCCATGCTTTTAAGCCTAAGTCTAAAAATATGCAAATTACCATCATATTCTAAAACCGGGAGTCCCGCGACTATGGGTCAGTTCCTACGAGTTACAATGGTCCCGTGGGAGGTGTTGGTGCCACCCATGGGCCGTTCGGGGTTTGTTTTGAGTTTTCTCCCTCTAGTGCCATTTTTTTAGACTAAGTCTAGAAATATAAAAATTACCATCATATTCTCAAACCGGAAGTCCCGCAGCTGCGGGGCCAGTTCCTACGACTTAAATTGGTCCCGTGGGAGGTGTTGGTGCCACCCACGGGGCCGTTCGGGGGTTGTTTCGAGTTCTCACCCTCTAATGCCATGTTTTCAATCCTAGTCTAGAAATATCAAATTTACCATCGTATTCTCAAATCGGGAGTCCCGCGGCTGCGGGAACAGTTCCTACGAGTTACATTGGTCCCGTGGGAGGTGTTGGTCCCACCCACGGGGCCGTTAGAGGGCTATTTTGAGTTTTCACCCTCTAAAGCCATGCTTTTAAGCCTAAGTCTATAAATATACAAATTATCATCATATTCTCAAACCGGGAGTCCCGCGACTGCGGGGTTAGTCCCTACGAGTTACATTGGTCCCATGGGAGGTGTTGGTGCCACCCACAGGGCCGTTCGGGGGCTATTTTGAGTTTTCACCCTCTAACGTCATGTGTTTATGCCTAAGTCTAGAAATATGCAAATTACCATCGTATTCTCAAACCGGGAGTATCGCGGCTACGGGGTCAGTTCCTACGGGTTACATTGGTTCCGTGGGAGATGTTGGTGCCACCCACGGGGCCATTCGGGGGTTGTTTCGAGTTTTCACCCTCTCACACCATGTTTTGTGCTTGAGTTTAGAAATATACAAATTACCGTCGTATTCTCAAGTCGAGAGTCCCTCGGCTGTGGGGTCAGTTCCTACGAGTCACATTGGTCCCGTGGGTGGTGTTGGTGCCACCCACGGGACTGTTCGTGGGTTGTTTCGAGTTTTCACCCTCTAACGCCATGTTTTTAAGAATAAGTCCAGAAGTATTGAAATATGCAAATTATTGTCATTTACTCCGATCGGGAGTCTCGCGGCTGCGGGGTCAGTTCCTACGAGTTAAATTGGTCCCGTGGGAGGTGTTGGTGCCACCCACGGGGCCGTTTGGAGGTTGTTTCGAGTTCTGACCTTCTAACGCCAAGTTTTTAAGCCTAAGTCTAGAAATATGAAAATTACCATCGTATTCTCAAACCGAGAGTCCCACGGCTGCGGCGACAGTTCCTACAGGTAACATTGGTCCCGTGGGAGGTGTTGGTCCCATCCACGGTGCCGTTAGAGGGCTGTTTCGAGTTCTCACCCTGTAATGCCATGCTTTTAAGCCCAAGTCTAGAAATATGCAAATTACCATCATATTCTCAAATCGGCAGTCCCGCGGCTGCGGGGTCAGTTCCTACGAGTTACATTGGTTCCGTGGGAGGTGTTGGTGCCACCCACGGGGACGTTCGAGGGCTGTTTCGAGTTTTCACCCTCTAACGCCATGTTTTTAAGACTAAGTCTAGAAATATGCAAATAACCATCGTATTCTCTAACCGGGAGTCCCGCGGCTACGGGGTCAGTTCCTATGAGTTTCATTGGCCCCGTGGGAGGTGTTGGTGCCTCCCACCGGACCGTTCGGGGGTTGTTTCGAGTTTTCACCCTCTAATGCCATGTTTTTATGCTTGAGTCTAGAAATACACAAATTACCGTCGTATTCTCAAATCGGGAGTCCCTCGGCTGTGGGGTCAGTTCCTACGAGTCACATTGGTCCCGTGGGTGGTGTTGGTGCCACCCACGGGACCGTTCCTGGTTTGTTTCGAGTTTTCACCCTCTGACGCTATGTTTTTAAGAATAAATCCAGAAATATGCAAATTACCGTCATTTTCTTAAATCGAGAGTCCCGCGGCTACGGGGTCTGTTCCTACGATGTATATTGGTCCCGTGGGAGGTGTTGGTGCCACCCATGGGGACGTTCGGGTTCTATTTAGAGTTGTCACCCTCTAACGCCATGTTTTTTAGCCTAAGTCTAGAAATATGAAAATTATCATCGTATTCTCAAACCGGGAGTCCCTCAGCTGCGGGGCCAGTTACTACGAGTTACATTGGTCCCGTGGTAGGTGTTGGTGCCACCCACGGGGCCGTTAGATGGATGTTTCGAGTTTTCACCCATTAACGCCATGTTTTTAAGCCTAAGTCTAGAAATATGCAAATTGCCGTCATATTCTCAGATCGGGAGTCCCGCAGCTGCGGGATCAGTTACTACGAGTTAAATTGATCCCGTGTGCGGTGTTGGTGCCACCTAGGGGGGCGTTCGGGGGTTGTTTCGAGTTCTCCCCCTCTAACGCCATGTTTTTAAGCCTAAGTTTACAAATATGAAATTTAGCGTCGTATTCTCAAACTAGGAGTTCCGCGGCTGCGTGGACAGTTCCTACGAGTTACATTGGTCCCGTGGGAGGTGTTGGTCCAACCCACGGGGCCGTTAGAGGGCTGTATCGAGTTTTCACCCTCTAACGCCATGCTTTTAAGCCTAAGTCTAAAAATATGCAAATTACCATCATATTCTAAAACTGGGAGTCCCGCGACTATGGGGTCAGTTCCTATGAGTTACAATGGTCCCGTGGGAGGTGTTGGTACCACCCACAGGGCCGTCGGGGGCTGTTTCGAGTTTTCACCCTCTAATGCCATATTTTTATGCCTAAGTCTAGAAATATCAAAAAATTACCGTCGTATTCTCAAATCGGGAGTCCCGAGGTTGCGGGGACAGTTGCTACGAGTTACGTTGGTCCCGTGGGAGGTGTTAGTGCCAACCAAGGGGCCGTTAAAGGGTTGTTTCCAGTTTTCACTCTCTAACGCCATGTTTTTAAGCCTAAGTCTAAAAATATGCTAATTACCGTTGTATTCTCAAATCGGGAATCCCGCGACTACGGGGTCAGTTCCTACGAGTTACATTGGTCCCGTGGGAGGTGTTGGTGCCACCCACATGGTCGTTCGGGGACTATTTCGAGTTGTCACCCTCTAACGCCATGTTTTTAAGCCGAAGTCTAGAAATTTGCAAATTCTCATCGTATTCTCAAACCGGGAGTCCCGCAGCTGCGAGGTTAGTTCCTACGAGTTACATTGGTCCCGTGGGAGGTGTTGGTGCCACCCACGGGGCCGTTAGAGGGTTGTTTCGAGTTTTCACCCTCTAACGCCATGTTTTTAAGCCTAAGTCTAAAAAAATGCAAATTATCATCATATTCTCAAACCGGGTGTCCCGCGACTATGGGGTCAATTCCTACGAGTTACAATGGTCCCGTGGGAGGTGTTAGTGCCACCCACGGGCCGTTCGGGGTTTTTTTCGAGTTTTCTCCCTCTAAGGCCATTTTTTAAGACTAAGTCTAGAAATATAAAAATTATCGTCGTATTCTCAAACCGGGAGTCCCGCGGCTGCGGTGCCAGTTCCTACGACTTAAATTGGTCCCGTGGGAGGTGTTGGTGCCACACACGGGGCCGTTCGGGGCTATTTTGAGTTTTCACCCTCTAAAGCCATGCTTTTAAGCCCAAGTCTAGAAATATGCAAATTACCATCATATTCTCAAACCGGAAGTCCCGCAGCTGCAGGGTCAGTTCCTATGAGTTACATCGGTTCCGTGGGAGGTGTTGGTTCCACCCACGGGGACATTCGGGGGCTGTTTCGAGTTTTCACCCTCTAACGCCATGTTTTTAAGCCTAAGTCTATAAATATGCAAATTACCATCGTATTCTCTAACCGGGAGTCCCGCGGCTACGGGGTCAGTTCCTATGAGTTTCACTGGCCCCGTGAGAGGTGTTAGTGCCGCCCACCGGACCGTTCGGGGGTTGTTTCGAGTTTTCACACTCTAACGCCATGTTTTTATGCTTGAGTCTAGAAATATAAAAATTATCGTCGTATTCTCAAGTCGGGAGTCCCTCGGTTGTGCGGTCAGTTCCTACGAGTCACCTTGGTCCCGTGGGTGGTGTTGGTACCACCCACGGGACCGTTCGTGGGTTGTTTCGAGTTTTCACCCCCTAATGCCATGTTTTTAAGAATAAGTCAAGAAATATGCAAATTATCGTCATTTTCTCAAATAGGGAGTCCCGCAGCTACGGGGTCTCTTCCTACGATGTACATTGGTCCCGTGGGAGGTGTTGGTGCCACCCACGGGGACGTTCGGGTTCTATTTCGAGTTGTCACCCTCGAATGCCATGTTTTTAATCCTAAGTCTAGACATATGCAAATTATCACCGTATTCTCAAATCGGGAGTTCTGCAGCTGTGGGGTCAGTTGCTACGAGTTACATTGGTACCGTGGGAGGTGTTGGAGCCACCCACGGGGCAGTTAGAGGGATGTTTTGAGTTTTCACCCTCGAACGTCATGTTTTTATGCCTAAGTCTAGAAATATGCAAATTACCGTTGTATTCTCAAACCGGGAGTATCGCGGCTACGGGGTCAGTTCCTACGAGTTACATTGGTCCCGTGGGAGGTGTTGGTGCCACCCACGGGGCCATTCGGGGGTTGTTTCGAGTTTTCACCCTCTAACACCATGTTTTTAAGACTAAGTATTAAAATATGCAAATTATCATCATTTACTCAGGCCGAGAATCCCGTGGCTGCGGGGGCAGTTCCTACGAGTAAAATTCGTCCCGTGGGAGGTGTTGGTGCCACCCACGGGGCCGTTTGGAGGTTGTTTCGAGTTCTGACCTTCTAACGCCATGTTTTTAAGCCAAAGTCTAGAAATATGAAAATTACCATCGTATTCTCAAACCGAGAGTCCCGCGGCTGCGGGGACAGTTCCTACAGGTAACATTGGTCCCGTGGGAGGTGTTGGTCCCATCCACGGTGCCGTTAGAGGGCTGTTTCGAGTTTTCACCCTCTAATGCCATGCTTTTAAGCCCAAGTCTAGAAATATGCAAATTACCATCATATTCTCAAACCGGAAGTCCCGCAGCTGCGGGGTCAGTTCCTATAGTTACATCGGTTCCGTGGGAGGTGTTGGTGCCATCCACGGGGACATTCGGGGGCTCTTTAGAGTTTTCACCCTCTAACGCCATGTTTTTAAGCCTAAGTATATAAATATGCAAATTACCATCGTATATTCTAACCGGGAGTCCCGCGGCTACGGGGTCAGTTCCTATGAGTTTCATTGGCCCCGTGGGAGGTGTAGGTGCCGCCCACCGAACCGTTCGGGGGTTGTTTCGAGTTTTCACGCTCTAACGCCATGTTTTTATGCTTGAGTCTAGAAATATACAAATTATCGTTGTATTCTCAAGTCGGGAGTCCCTCGGTTGCGCGGTCAGTTCCTACGAGTCACATTGGTCCCGTGTGTGGTGTTGGTGCTACCCACGGGACCGTTCGTGGGTTATTTCAAGTTTTCACCCTCTAACGCCATGTTTTTAAGAATAAGTCCAGAAATATGCAAATTACCGTCATTTTCTCAAATCGGGAGTCCCGCGGCTACGGGGTCTCTTCCTACGATGTACATTGGTCCCGTGGGAGGTGTTGGTGCCACCCACGGGGACGTTCGGGTTCTATTTCGAGTTGTCACCCTCTAACGCCATGTTTTTAATCCTAAGTCTAGAAATATGCAAATTATCGCCGTATTCTCAAACCGGGAGTCCCGCAGCTGCGGGGTCAGTTGCTACGAGTTACATTGGTACCGTGGGAGGTGTTGGTGCCACCCACGGGGCATTTAGAGGGCTATTTTGAGTTTTCACCCTCTAACGCCATGTTTTTATGCCTAAGTCTAGAAATATGAAATTTACCGTCGTATTCTCAAACAAGGAGTTCCGCGGCTGCGGGGACTGTTCCTACGATTTACATTGGTCCCGTGGGAGGTGTTGGTCCAACCCACGGGGCCGTTAGAGGGTTGTATCGAGTTTTCACCCTCTAACGCCATGCTTTTAAGCCTAAGTATAAAAATATGCAAATTACCATCATATTCTAAAACCGGGAGTCCCGCGACTACGGGGTTAGTTCCTACGAGTTACATTATTCCCGTGGGAGGTGTTGGTGCCACCCACAGGTCCGTTCGGGGGCTGTTTCGAGTTTTCACCGTCTAATGCCATGTTTTTATGCCTAAGTCTAGAAATATGAAAATTACCGTCGTATTCTCAAACCGGGAGTCCCAAGGTTATGGGGACAGTTGTTACGAGTTACATTGGTCCCGTGGGAGGAGTTAGTGCCAACCAAGGGGCCGTTAAATGGTTGTTTCGAGTTTTCACTCTCTAACGCCATGTTTTTAAGCCTAAGTCTAAAAATATGCTAATTATCGTTGTATTCTCAAATCGGGAGTCCCGCGACTACGGGGTCAGTTCCTACGATTTACATTGGTCCCGTCAGAGGTGTTGGTGCCACCCACATGGCCGTTCGGGGGTATTTCGAGTTTTCACCCTCTAACGCCATGTTTTTATGCCTAAGTCTAGAAATAGGCAAATTACCGTTGTATTCTCAAATCGGAAGTACCGCGACTGCGGGGTCAGTTCCTTCGAGTTACATTGGTTCCGTGGGAGGTGTTGGTGCCACCTACGGGGCCGTTTCGGGGTTCTTTTGAGTTTTCGCCCTCTAACGCCATGTTTTTAAGCTTAAGTCTAAAAATATGCAAATTACCGTCGTATTATCAATCCGTGTGTCCCGCGGCTGCGGGGTCAGTTCTTACGAGTTACATTAATCCCGTGGGAGGTGTTGGTGCCACCCACGGGGACATTCGGGGGATGTCTCGAGTTTTCACCCTCTAACGCCATGTTTCTAAGCCTAAGTCTAGAAATATGCAAATTATCATCGTACTCTCAAATCGGGAGTCCCGCGGCTGCAGGGTCAGTTCCTACGAGTTACATTGGTCCCGTGGGAGCTGTTGGTGCCACCCATGGGGCCGTTCGGGGGTTGTTTCAATTTTTTACCCTCTAACGCCATGTTTTTAAGCCTAAGTATAGAAGTATTCAAATTACCATCGTATTCTCAAACCGGGAGTCCGACGGCTGCGGGGTCAGTTTCTATGAGTTACATTGGTCCCGTGGGAGGTGTTGGTACCACCCACGGGGATGTTCGGGGGCTGTTTCGAGTTGTCACCCTCTAACGCCAGGTTTTTAAGCATAAGTCTAGAAGTATGCAAATTATTGTTGTATTCTCAAGCCGGGAGTCCTGCGGCTGCGTGGTCAGTTCCTATGAGTTACATTAGCCCAGTGGGAGGTGTTGGTGCCACCCACGGGACCGTTCGGGGGCTGTTTTGAGTTTTCACCCTCAAACGTCATGTTTTTATGCCTAAGTCTAGAAATATGCAAATTACCATCGTATTCTCAAACCGGGAGTACCGCGGCTACGGGGTCAGTTCCTACGAGTTACTTTGGTCCCGTGGGAGGTGTTGGTGCCACCCACGGGGCCATTCGGGGGTTGTTTCGAAGTTTCACCCTCTAACACCATGTTTTCAAGACTAAGTCTAAAAATATGCAAATTATCATCATTTACTCAGACCGGGAGTCCTGCGACTGCGGGGTCAGTTACTACGAGTTAAATTGATCCCGTGGGAGGTGATGGTGCCACCCACAGGGCCGTTTTGAGGTTGTTTCGAGTTCTGACCTTCTAACGCCATATTTTTAAGCCTAAGTCTAGAAATTTGAAAATTACCATCGTATTCTCAAACCGGCAGTCCCGCGGCTGCGGGGTCAGTTCCTACGAGTTACATTGGTTCCGTGGGAGCTGTTGGTGCCACCCACGGGGACGTTCGGGGGCTGTTTCGAGTTTTCACCCTCTAACGCCATGTTTTTAAGCCTAAGTCTAGAAATATGCAAATTACCAACGTATTCTCTAACCGGGAGTCCCACGGGTACGAGGTCAGTTCCTATGAGTTTCATTGGCCCCGTGGGAGGTGTTGGTGCCGCCCACCGGACCGTTCGGGGGTTGTTTCGAGTTTTCACCCTCTAACCCCATGTTTTTATGCTTGAGTCTAGAAATATACAAATTATCGTCGTATTCTCAAGTCGGGAGTCCCTCGGTTGCGGGTCAGTTCCTATGAGTCACATTGGTCCCGTGGGTGGTGTTGGTGCCACCCACGGGACCGTTCGTGGGTTGTTTCGAGTTTTCACCCTCTAACGCCATGTTTTGAAGAATAAGTCCAGAAATATGCAAATTACCGTCGTTTTCTCAGATCGGGAGTACCGCGGCTGCGAGGTCTATTCCTACGATGTACAATGGTCCCGTGGGAGGTGTTGGTGCCACCCACGGGGACGTTCGGGTTCTATTTCGAGTTGTCACCCTCTAACGCCATGTTTTTAAGCCTAAGTCTAGAAATATGCAAATTATCGTCGTATTCTCAAACCGGGAGTCCCGTAGCGGTGGGGTCAGTTGCTACGAGTTACATTAGTCCCGTGGGAGGTGTTGGTGCCACCCACGGGGTCATTAGAGGGATGTTTCGAGTTTTCACCCACTAACGCCATGTTTTTAAGCCTAAGTCTAGAAATATGCAAATTACCATCATATCCTCAGACCGGGAGTCCTGCGGCTGCGGGGTCAGTTCCTACGAGTTAAATTGGTCCCGTAGGAGGTGTTGGTACCACCCAGGGGGCGTTCGCGGGTTGTTTTGAGTTTTCACCGTCTAACGCCATGTTTTTAAGCCTAAGTCCAGAAATATGAAATTTACCGTAGTATTCTCAAACTACGAGTCCCGCGGCTACGGGGACAGTTCCTACGAGTTATATTGGTCCCGTGGGAGGTGTTGGTCCAACCCACGGGGCCGTTAGAGGGCTGTATCGAGTTTTCACCCTCAAACGCCATGCTTTTAAGCCTAAGTCTAAAAATATGTAAATTACCATCATATTCTAAAACCGGGAGTCCAGCGACTACGGGGTCAGTTCCTACGAGTTACATTGGTCCCGTGGGAGGTGTTGGTGCCACCCACAGGGCTGTTCGGGGGCTGTTTCGAGTTTTCACCCTCTAATGCCATGTTTTTATGCCTAAGTCTAGAAATATGAAAATTACCATCGTATTCTCAAACCGGGAGTCCCGAGGTTGCGGGGACAGTTGCTACGAGTTACATTGGTCCGTGGGAGGTGTTAGTGCCAACCAAGGGGCCGTCAAAGGGTTGTTTTGAGTTTTCACTCTCTAACGCCATGTTTTTAAGCCTAAGTCAAAAAATATGCTAATTACCGTTGTATTCTCAAATCGGGCGTCCTGCGACTATGGGGTCAGTTCCTACGAGTTACATTGGTCGCGTGGGAGGTGTTGGTGCCACCCACATGGCCGTTCGGGGGCTATTTCGAGTTTTCACCCTCTAACGCCCTGTTTTTATGCCTAAGTCTAGAAATAGGCAAATTACCGTTGTATTCTCAAATCGGGAGTACCGCGGCTGCGGGGTCAGTTCCTTCAAGTTACATTGGTTCCGTGGGAGGTGTTGGTGCCACCTACGGGGCCGTTTGGGGGTTGTTTTCAGTTTTCACCCTCTAACGCCATGATTTTAAGCCTAAGTCAAGAAATATGCAAATTACCGTCGTATTCTCAATCCGGGTGTCCCGCGGTTGCGGGGTCAGTTCTTACGAGTTACATTAATCCCGTGGGAGGTGTTGGTGCAACCCACGGGGACATTCGGGGGTTGTTTCGAGTTTTCACCCTCTAACGTCATGTTTCTAAGTCTAAGTCTAGAAATATGCAAATTATCATCGTACTCTCAAACTGGGAGTCCCGCAGCTACAGGGTCAGTTCCTACGAGTTACATTGGTCCCGTGGGAGCTGTTGGTGCCACCCATGGGGCCGTTCGGGGGTTGTTTCGAGTTTTTACCCTCTAACGCCATGTTTTTAAGCCTATGTCTAGAAGTATTCAAATTACCATCGTATTCTCAAACCGGGAGTCCGGCGGCTGCGGGGTCAGTTCCTATGAGTTACATTGGCCCCGTGGGAGGTGTTGTTGCCACCCACGGGGATGTTCGGGGACTATTTTGATTTGTCACACTCTAACGCCATGTTTTTATGCCTAAGACTAGAAATATTCAAATTATCATCGTATTCTCTAACCGGGAGTACCGCGGCTGCGGGGTCAGTTCCTACGAGTTAAATTGCTCCCGTGGGAGGTGTTGGTGCCACCCGTGGGACGTTAGAGTGCTGTTTCGAGTTTTCACCCTCTAACGCCATGTTTTCAGGCCTAAGTCTAAAAATATTCAAATTACCATTGTATTCTCAAATCGAGAGTCCCGCGACTCCAGGGTCAGTTCCTACGAGTTACATTGGTCCCTTGGGAGCTGTTGGTGCCACCCACTGGGTCGATCGGGGATTGTTTCGAGTTTTCACCCTCTAACACCATGATTTTAAGACTAAGTCTAGAATTATGCAAATTATCATCATTTACTCAGACCGGGAGTCCCGCGGCTGCGGGGTCAGTTCCTACGAGTTAAATTGGTCCCGTGGGAGGTGTTGGTTCCACCCACGGGATCGTTCGGGGGTTGTTTCGAGTTTTTACCCTCTAACGCCATGTTTTCATGCCTAAGTCTAGAAATATGCAAATTATCATCGTATTCTCAAATCGGGAGTACCACGGCTATGGGGTCAGTTTCTACGAGTTATAATGGTCCCCTCGGAGGTGTTGGTGCCACCCACGGGGCCGTTCGAGGGCCGTTTCGAGTTTTCACCCTGTAACGCCATGTTTTTATTCCTAAGTCTAGATATATGCAAATTATCATCATATTGTAAAACCGGTAGTCCCGCGACTGCGGGGTTAGTTTCTACGAGTTACATTGGTTCCGTGGGAGGTGTTGGTTCCACCCACGGGACCGTTCGGGGGTTGTTTCGACTTTTCACCATCTAACGCCATGTTTTTAAGCCTAAGTCTAGAAATATGAAAATTATCGTCATATTTACAAATCGAGAGTGCCGCGGCTGTGGGGCAGTTCCTATGAGTTACATTGGACACGTGGGGGTTGTTGGTCCCACCCACGGGGCTGTTAGAGGGTTGTTTCGAATTTTCACCCTCTAACTCCATGCTTTTAAGCCTAAGTTTAAAAATATGCAAATTACCTTCATATTCTGAAACCAGGCATCCCGCGACTGTCGGGTCAGTTTCTACGAGTTACATTGGTCCCGTGGGAGGTGTTGGTGCCACCCACGGGACCGTTCGGGGGTTGTTTCGAGTTTTCACCCTCTAACGCCATGTTTTTATGCCTGAGTCTAGAAATATTCAAATTATCGTCGTATTCTCAAATCGGGAGTCCCGCGGTTGCGGGGTTAGTTCCTACGAGTTAAATTGGTCCAGTGGGAGGTGTTGGTGCCACCCACAGGGACGTTCAGGGTGATGCCTCAAGTTTTCACCCTGTAACGCCATGTTTTTAAGCCTATGTCTAAAAATATGTAAATTATCGTCGTATTCTCAAACCTGGAGTACCGCGACTGCGGGGTCAGTTCCTTCGATTTACATTGGTTCTGTGGGAGGTGTTGGTTCAACCCACGGGGCCGTTCGGGGGTTGTTTCGAGTTTTCACCCTCTAACGCCATGTTTTTTTTCCTAAGTCTAGAAATATGCAAATTACCATCTTATTCTAAAATCGACAGTCTCGCGGCTGCGGGGTCAGTTCCTACGAGTCACATTGGTCCCGTGGGAGGTGTAGGTGCCACCCACGGGGACGTTCGGGGGCTGTTTCGAGATTTCACCCCCTAACTCCATGTTTTTAAGCCTAAGTCTAGAATTATACAAATTATCATCGTATTCTCAATCCGGGAGTCCCGCGGCTGCGGGGTCAGTTCCTATGAGTTACATTGGCCCCATGGGAGGTGTTGGTTCCACCCACGGGATCGTTTGGGGTTGTTTCGAGTTTTTACCCTCTAACACCATGTTTTTATGCCTAAGTCTAGAAATATGTAAATTATCATCGTATTCTCAAATCGGGAGTCCCGCGGCTATGGGGTCAGTTTCTACGAGTTATAATGGTCTCCTCGGAGGTGTTGGTGCCACCCTCGGGGCCGTTTCGAGTTTTCACCCTCGAACGCCATGTTTTTATTCCTAAGTCTAGATATATGCAAATTATCATCATATTCTAAAATCGGTAGTCCCGCGACTGCGGGGTCAGTTCCTACGAGTTACATTGGTTCCGTGGGAGGTGTTGGTGCCACCCACGGGACCGTTCGGGGGTTGTTTTGACTTTTCACCATCTAACGCCATGTTTTTAAGCCTAAGTCTAGAAATATGAAAATTATCATCGTATTCTCAAAGCCAGAGTCCCGCGGCTGCGGGGACAGTTCCTACGAGTTACATTGGACACGTGGGGGTTGTTTGTCCCACCCACGGGGCTGTTAGAGGGTTGTTTCGAGTTTTCACCCTCTAACTCCATGCTTTTAAGCCTAAGTTTAAAAATATGCAAATTACCTTCATATTCTCAAACCAGGAATCCCGCGACTATCGGGTCAGTTCCTACGAGTTACATTGGTCCCGTGGGAGGTGTTGGTGCCACCCACGGGACCGTTCGGGGGCTGTTTCGAGTTTTCACCCTCTAACGCCATGTTTTTATGCTTGAGTCTAGAAATATTCAAATTATCGTCGTATTCTCAAATCGGGAGTCCCGCGGTTGCGGGGCCAGTTCCTACGAGTTAAATTGGTCCAGTGGGAGGTGTTGGTGCCACCCACAGGGACGTTCGGGGAATGCCTCAAGTTTTCACCCTGTAACGCCATGTTTTTAAGCCTATGTCTAAAAATATGTAAATTATCGTTGTATTCTCAAGCCCGGAGTCCTGCGGCTGCGAGGTCAATTTCTATGAGTTACTTTTGCCTCGTGGGAGGTGTTGGTGCCACCCACGGGACCGTTCGGTGGTTTATTCGAGTTTTCACCCTCTAACGCCATGTTTTTAAGACTAAGTCTAGCAATATGCAAATTACCGTCGTATTCTCAAGTCGGGAGTCCCTCGGCTGCGGGGTCAGTTCCTAGGATTTACATTGGTCCCCTGGTAGGTGTTGTTGCCACTCACGGGACCGTTCGGTGGTTGTTTCGAGTTTTCACCCTCTAACGCCATGTTTTTGAGACTAAGTCTAGAAATATGTAAATTACCATCATTTTCTAAAATCGGGAGTCCCGCGGCTGCGGGGTCAGTTCCTAAGAGTTATATTGGTCCCGTGCAAGGTGTTGCTGCCACCCATGGGGACGTTCAGGGGCTGCTTCGAGTTGTCACCCTCTAAGCCATGCTTTTAAGCCTAAGTCTCGCAATATGCAAATTATCATCGTATTCTTAAACCGGGAGTCCCACAGCTGCGGGGTCAGTTCCTACGAGTTACATTGGTCCCGTGGGAGGTGTTGGTTCCACCCACGGGGTCGTTAGAGGGATGTTTCGAGTTTTCACCCTCTAACGCCATGTTTTTAAGCCTAAGTCTAAAAATATGCAAATTACCGTCGTATTCTCAAATCAGGAGTCCCACGACTATGGGGTCAGTTCCTACGAGTTACAATGATCCCGTGGGAGGTGTTGGTGCCACCCACGGGGCCGTTCGGGGTTTGTTTCGAGTTCTCACCCTCTAACGCCATGTTTTTAAGCCTAAGTCTAGAAATATGAAATTTACCATCGTATTCTCAAACCGAGAGTCCTGCGGCTGCGGGGACAGTTCCTACGAGTTACATTGGACCCGTGGGAGTTGTTGGTCCCACCCACGGGTCCGTTAGAGGTTTGTTTCGAGTTTTCACCCTCTAACGCCATTCTATTAAGCCTAAGTCTAAAAATATGCAAATTATCATCATATTCTCAAACTGGGGGTCCCACGACTGTCGGGTCAGTTCCTATGAGTTACATTGGTCCCGTGGGATGTGTTGGTGCCACCCACGGGGCCGTTCGGGAGCTGTTTCGAGTTTTCACCCTCTAACGCCATGTTTTTAAGCCTAAGTCTAAAAATATGCAAATTATCATCGTATTCTCAAATCGGGAGTCTCGCGGATGCGGGGTCAGTTTCTACGAGTTACAATGTCCCCGTGGGAGGTGTTGGTGGCACCCACGGGATCGTTTGGGGGTTGTTTCGAGTTTTCACCCTCTAACGCCATGTTTTTAAGACTAAGTCTAGAAATATGCAAATTACCGTGTAAGGACACAAATTTCCAATTGAGTCCATATGTAGTTTTGGCTCAATTCCGGACAAAAACATTTATTCATAGGAATGTATGTAATTGTAATACTCTCAAGCCTACGAAGTGTTTGTTGAAGACGTAGCGGAAAAGAATATAAAGCTTCATCAAATATACCGCTTTTCGTGCCTCGTTTCTACGTCATCAACTAGAGTTCCATGCTCCCAAGGTATGAATGTAATTATATATATATTGGAGCTTGGAACAAACTTTATTGGGTGTTAGGTTTTATAAAAACTGCGTTTTGTTTTAAGAAAGAAATTATATAAAACTTTAAAATAAGTTCATAAAGTTTTCTGGGCCAAAATCGAATTTTACAATCTTTCTGGTCGTTCGTTAGATATGTCGTTCGAACGAGTTTTTTCGTTTGAACCCGATGTCGTTCGAACGAACCTACCAACGAGTTCCCACTGTCGTTAGAAATGTCGTTCGAACAAGATTCTCATTCTAACAAGATTTCCAACGAGCTTCTAACGAGTCCATACTGGAGTGTCGTTAGAAGTCTCGTTCGAACGAGACTTCGTTCGAACGAAATGTCGTTCGAACGAGCTGTCAGGCGGGAACAGTTTTTGGCAGTTTTTCACCCACTTCCCCACTTGGTTTTTAATCAACTTTTTTTGACTTTATTAGGTGCGGGAATGACGTTTTCTAAACTAACATTTCCATAACTTTTCATCCTAGTTTATCTCTTTGAGAGAGTTTGAGAGCAAAAATGGTTTAGGAAAATGTTCATGTTTTGAGTGTTATTTTTCAAAGAGAAAATCCTTCACACTCTAGTTTACACCCAATTGAGTTTATTCCGAGTTCATATATACTTATCAATTGCTTGGAGTTTTGGCACCGGTTTATCTCTACCGAATTCAAGAAGAGAAGTTTTGGTTTGCTTCTACATCCATAAAAGAAGAAGACTTCTTGTTGTGATTCTATTCATTTGGAGAAAGGCTCCATGCTAGGGTGACGGTGACCATATAAAGTCCTATCGGTGGATTCCGAGACCGCGGTGGTGTTCCAAGTTTATCCGCTAGGAAGAGGTGTCTACGAGAAGAAGCGTCGAGGCTTGAGAGGCATCGAGTCAGTCATTGAAAGTCTATCTGTCTTGTACGTATAATTCCGTATCTAGTGGATTTGTGGCTAGGGCCGTCCGAGGTTGTTTCCCGTCTTGGGTTTTTCCTCGTACATCGCGGCGTAGTGTGATATTGTTTATTTTATCTTGCATCATAATTTAAAACTCATGCTTAGGATAATTTCAAGATAAAATTCGGTTTAATTTATCACACTCAATTTAATTTGGACTTTAATTAAATGTTGGGTAATGTTTCTTTAATTCAAGTCATTTGCTGAAATTTGGTTTCGCCTAATTTTCTAATATTGATAAATATGACTTAGGCAAATTCTAGGACTTGGGTTAATTTTGTTTTATTAAACTAAAAAAATTGTTTTGTTTAATGAACCATCAATTACATACGCGTCCACAGCATCTATTGTGTTTTACCTACAAAGCAAATTGCTAGCTCTTACATTCCGTCGTATTCTCAAACCGGGAGTCCCGCGGCTGCGTGGTCAGTTCCTATGAGTTACATTGGTCCTTTGGGAGGTGTTGTTGCCACCCACGGGGACGTTCGGGGGCTGTTTTGAGTTGTTACCCTCTAACGCCATGTTTTTAAGCCAAAGTCTAGAAATATACAAATTATCGTCGTATTCTCAAACCGAAAGTCCCGCGGCTGCGGGGTTAGTTCCTACGAGTTACATTGGACCCGTGGGAGGTGTTGGAGCCACCCATGGGGCCGTTAGAGGGATATTTTGAGTTTTCACCCTCTAACGCCATATTTTTATGCCTAAGTCTAGAAATATGAAAATTACCATCGTATTCTCAGAGCGGGAGTCCCGCGGCTACGGGGTCAGTTCCTATGAGTTAAATTGGTCCCGTGGGAGGTGTTGGTGCCACCCAGGAGGACGTTTGAGGGATGCCTCGAGTTTTCACCCTATAACGCCATGTTTTTTAAGCCTAAGTCTAACAATATGCAAATTATCGTCGTATTCTCAAGCCCGGAGTCTTGCGGCTGCGGGGTCAGTTCATATGGGTTACATTTGCCCCGTGGGAGGTGTTGGTGCCACCCACGGGACAGTTCAGGGGTTGTTTCGAGTTTTCACCCTCTAACGCCATGTTTTTAAGACTAAGTCTAGCAATATGAAAATTACCGTCGTATTCTCAATTCGGGAGTCCCTCGGCTATGGGGTCAGTTCCAACCAGTTACATTGGTCCTGTGGGAGGTGTTGGTGCCACTCACGGGACCGTTCGGGGGTTGTTTCGAGTTTTCACCCGCTGACGCCATGTTTTTAAGACTAATTCTAGAAATATGTAAATTACCGTCATTTTCTAAAACCGGGAGTCCCGCGGCTGCGGGGTCAGTTCCTACGAGTTACATTGGTCCTGTGGGAGGTGTTGGTCCCACCCACGGGGCCGTTAGAGGTCTGTTTCGAGTTTTCACCCTCTAACGCCAAGTTTTTAAGCCTAAGTCTAAAAATATTCAAATTACCATCGTATTCTCAAACCAGGAGTCCCGCGACTATGGGGTCAGTTCCTAGGAGTTACATTGGACCCGTGGGAGGTGTTGGTGCCACCCACGGGGCCGTTCGGGGTTTGTTTCGAGCTCTCACCCTCTAACGCCATGTTTTTAAGCCTAAGTTTAGAAATATGAAATTTACCATCGTATTCTCAAATCGGGAGTCCTGCGGCTGTGGGGACAGTTCCTACGAGTTACATTGGTCCTGTGGGAGGTGTTGGTCCCACCCACGGGGCCGTTAGAGGGCTGTTTCGAGTTTTCACCCTCTAACGACATGTTTTTAAACCTAAGTCTAAAATTATGCAAATTACGGTCATATTCTCATACCGGGAGTCCCGCGACTGCGGGGTCAGTTCCTACGAGTTACATTGGGCCCGTGGGAGGTGTTGGTGCCACCCACAGGGCCATTTGGGGGCTGTTTCGAGTTTTCACCCTCTAACGCCATGTTTTTATGCCTAAGTCTAGAAATATGAAAATTACCGTCATATTCTCAAACCGGGAGTACCGCTGCTGCGGGGTCAGTTCCTTCGAGTCACATTGGTTCCGTGGGAGGTGTTGGTGCATCCTACGGGGTCGTTCGGGGTTTTTTCGAGTTTTCACCCTCTAACGCCATGTTTTTAAGCCAAAGTCTAGAAATATGCAAATTACCTTCGTATTCTCAAACCGGGAGTCCCGCGGCTTCGGGGTCGGTACCCTCGACTTACATTGGCCCCGTGAGAGGTGTTGGTGCCACCCACGGGGACATTCGGGGTTTGTCTTAAGTTTTCACCCTCTAACGCCATGTTTTTAAACCTAAGTCTAGATATATTCAAATTATCATCGTATTCTCAAACCTGGAGTCCCGCGGCTGCGTGATCAGATCCTACGAGATACATTGGTCTCGTGGATGCTGTTGGTTCCACCCATGGGGCCGTTCGGGGGTTGTTTCGAGTTTTTACCCTCTTACGCCATGTTTTTAAGCCTTAGTCTAAAAGTATGCAAATTACCGTCGTATTCTCAAACCGAGAGTCCGGCGGCTGCGGGGTCAGTTCCTACCAGTTACATTGATCCCGTAGGAGGTGTTGCTGCCACCCACGGGGACGTTCGGGGGCTGTTTCGAATTTTCACCCTCTAATGCCATGTTTTTAAGCCTAAGACTTGAAATATGCAAATTACCGTCGTATTCTCAATCCTGGAGACCCACGGCTGCGGGGTTAGTTCCTACGAGTTACATTGGCCCCGTTCGAGGTGTTAGTGCCACCCAAGGGACCGTTCTGGGGTTGTTTTGAGTTTTCACCCTCTAACGCCATGTTTTTAAGCCTAAGTCAAAAAATATGCAAATTACCGTCATATTCTCAAATCGGGAGTCCCGCGACTACGGGGTCAGTTCCTAGGACTTACATTGGACCCGTGGGAGGTGTTAGTGCCATCCACGGGGCCATCCAGGGGTTGTTTCGAGTTTTCAACCTCTAACACCATGTTTTTAAGATTGACTCTAGAAATATGCAAATTATCATCATTTCCAAAGACCGGGAGTCCCGCGGCTACAGGGTCGGTTCCTACGAGTTAAATTGGTCCCATGGGAGGTGTTGGTGCCACCCACGGGGCCGTTTGGGGGTTGCTTCGAGTTATGACCTTCTAACCCCATGTTTTTAAGCCTAAGTCTATAAATATGAAAATTACCGTCGTATTCTCAAACCGAGAGTCCCGTGGGTGCGTGGACAGTTCCTACGAGTTACAATGATCCCGTGGGAGGTGTTGGACCCATCCATGGGGACGTTAGAGGGTTGTTTTGAGTTTTCACCCTCTAACGCCATGCCTTTATGCCTAAGTCTAGAAATATGCAAATTACCGTCATATTCTCAAACCGGCAGTCCCGCGGCCGCGGGGTCAGTTCCTACGAGTTACATTGGTCCCGTGGGAGGTGTTGGTGCCACCCACGGGGACGTTCGGGAGCTGTTTCGAGTTTTCACCCTCTAACGCCATGTTTTTAAGACAAAGTTTAGAAATATGAAAATTACCTTCGTATTATCAAGTCGGGAGTCCCTCGGCTACGGGGTCAGTTCCTACGGGTTACATTGGTCCCTTGGGTGGTGTTGGTGCCACCCACGGGACCGTTCGTGGGTTGTTTCGAGTTTTCACCCTCTAACGCCATTTTTTAAGACTAAGTCTAGAAATATGAAAATTACCGTCGTATTCTCAAACTGAGAGTCCCGCGACTATGGGGGTCAGTTCCTACGCGTTACAATGGTCCCGTGGGAGGTGTTGGTGCCACCCCCGGGTCCGTTCGGGTTTTGTTTCGAGCTCGCACCCTCTAACGCCATGTTTTTAAGACTAAGTCTAGAAATATGAAATTTTCCATCATATTCTCAAACCGGGAGACCCGCGGCTGCGGGGACAGTTCCTACGAGTTACATTGGTCCTCTGGGAGTTGTTGGTCCCACCCACGGGGCCGTTAGAGGGCTGTTTCGAGTATTCACCCTCTAATGACATGTTTTTAAACCTAAGTCTAAAAATATGCAAATTATCATCATTTACTCAGATCGGGAGTCCCGCGGCTCCGGGGTCAGTTCCTACGACTTACATTGGACCCGTAGGAGGTGTTGGTTCCACCCACGGGAACGTTCGGGGGCTGTTTCGAGTTTTCACTCTCTAATGCCATGTTTTTAAGCCTAAGTCTTAAAATATACAAATTATCATCGTATTCTCAATACGGGAGTCCTGCGGCTGCGGGGTCAGTTCCTACGAGTTACATTGGCCCTGTGTGAGGTGTTAGTGCTACCCATGGGACCGTTCGGGGGTTCTTTCGAGTTTTCACCCTCTAACGCCATGTTTTTAAGCCTATGTCTAAAAATATGAAAATTACCATCGTATTCTTAAATCGGGAGTCCCGCGACTACATGGTCAGTTCCTACAAGTTACATTGGACCCGTGGGAGGTGTTAGTGCCACCCACAGGGCCGTTCGGGGGTTGTTTCGAGTATTCACCCTCTAACACCATGTTTTTAAGACCAAGTCTAGAAATATTCAAATTGTCATCGTATTCTCAAGCAGGGTGTCCCGGGGCTACGGGGTCAGATTCTATGAGATACATTGGTCCCGTGGGAGCTGTTGGTGCCACCCACGGGGCTGTTCGGGGGCTGTTTCGAGTTTTTACACTCTAACGCCATGTTTTTAAGACTAAGACTAGAAATATGAAAATTACCGTCGTATTCTCAAACCGAGAGTCCCGCGGCTTCGAGGACAGTTCCTACGAGTTACATTGGTCCCGTGGGAAGTGTTGTCCCATCCACGGGGACGTTAGAGGGCTGTTTCGAGTTTTCACCCTCTAACGCCATGCTTTTAAGACTAAGTCTATAAATATGCAAATTACCGTCATATTCTCAAACCAGTATTCCCTCGGCTGTGGGGCAGTTCCTACGAGTTACAGTGGTGCCGTGGGAGGTGTTGGTGCCACCCACGGGGACGTTCGGGGTCTGTTTCGAGTTTTCACCCTCTAACGCCATGTTTTTAAGCCTAAGTCTAAAAATTTGCAAATTACCGTTGTATTCTCAAACTGGGAGTCCCGCGACTACGGGCTCAGTTCCTACGAGTTACAATGGTCCCGTGGGAGGTGTTTGTGGCACCCACGTTGTCGTTCGGAGGTTGTTTCGAGTTTTCTCCCTCTAACACCATTTTTTAAAACTAAGTCTAGAAATATGCAAATTACCGTCGTATTCTCAAACCGAGAGTCCCGCGACTATGGGGTCAGTTCCTACGAGTTACAATGGTCCCATGGGAGGTGTTGGTGCCACCCACGGGGCCGTTCGGGGTTTGTTTCGAGCTCTCACCCTCTAACGCCATGTTTTTAAGCCTAAGTCTAGAAATATGAAATTTACCATCGTATTCTCAAATCGGGAGTCCCGCGGCTGTGGGGACAATTCCTACGAGTTACATTGGTCCTGTGGGAGTTGTTGGTCCCACCCACGGGGCTGTTAGAGGGCTGTTTCGAGTTTTCACCCTCTAACGACATCTTTTTAAACCTAAGTCTAAAATTATGCAAATTACGGTCATATTCTCATACATGGAGTCCCGCGACTGCGGGGTCAGTTCCTACGAGTTACATTGGTCCGGTGGGAGGTGTTGCTGCCACCCACAGGGCCATTTGGGGGCTGGTTCGAGTTTTCACCCTCTAACACCATGTTTTTATGCCTAAGTCTAGAAATATGAAAATTACCGTCATATTCTCATACCGGGAGTACCGCTGCTGCGGGGTCTGTTCCTTCGAGTCACATTGGTTCCGTGGGAGGTGTTGGTGCATCCTACGGGGTCGTTCGGGGTTGTTTCGAGTTTTCACTCTCTAACGCCATGTTTTTAAGCCAAAGTCTAGAAATATGAAAATTACCATCGTATTCTCAAACCGGGAGTCCCGCGGCTTCGGGGTCAGTACCCTCGACTTACATTGGCCTCGTGAGAGGTGTTGGTGCCACCCACGGGGACATTCGGGGGTTGTCTTATGTTTTCACCCTCTAACGCCATGTTTTTAAGCCTAAGCCTAGATATATTCAAATTATCATCATATTCTCAAACCTGGAGTCCCGCAGCTACGGGATCAGATCCTACGAGATACATTGGTCTCGTGGATGCTGTTGGTTCCAACCATGGGGCCGTTCGGGGTTTTTTTCGAGTTTTTACCCTCTTACGCCATGTTTTTAAGCCTTAGTCTAGAAATATGCAAATTACCATCGTATTCTCAAACCGAGAGTTCGGCGGCTACGGGGTCAGTTCCTACCAGTTACATTGGTCCCGTAGGAGGTGTTGGTGCCACCCACGGGGACGTTCGGGGGCTGTTTCAAATTTTCACCCTCTAATGCCATGTTTTTAAGCCTAAGACTTGAAATATGCAAATTACCATCGTATTCTCAATCCTGGAGACCCGCGGCTGCGGGGTTAGTTCCTACGAGTTTCATTGGCCCCGTGCGAGGTGTTAGTGCCACCCAAGGGACCGTTCTGGGGTTGTTTCGAGTTTTCACCCTCTAACGCAATGTTTTTAAGCCTAAGTCAAAAAATATGCAAATTACCATCGTATTCTCAAATCGGGAGTCCCGCGACTACGGGGTCAGTTCCTAGGACATACATTGGACCCGTGGGAGGTGTTAGTGCCATCCACGGGGCCGTCCGGGGGTTGTTTCGAGTTTTCAACATCTAACACCATGTTTTTAAGATTGACTCTAGAAATATGCAAATTATCATCATTTCCACAGACCGAGAGTCCCGCAGCTGCGGGGTCAGTTCTTACGAGTTAAATTGGTCCCATGGGAGGTGGTGGTGCCACCCACGGGGCCGTTTGGGGGTTGGTTCGAGTTATGACATTCTAACCCCATGTTTTTAAGCCTAAGTCTAGAAATATGAAAATTACCGTCGTATTCTCAAACCGAGAGTCCCGTGGGTGCGGGGACAGTTCCTACGAGTTACAATGGTCCCGTGGGAGGTGTTGGACCCATCCATGGGGACGTTAGAGGGCTGTTTTGAGTTTTCACCCTCTAACGCCATGCCTTTATGGCTAAGTCTAGAAATATGCAAATTACCGTCATATTCTCAAACCGGCAGTCCCGCGGCCGCAGGGTCAGTTCCTACGAGTTACATTGGTCCCGTGGGAGGTGTTGGTGCCACCCACGGGGACGTTCGGGAGCTGTTTCGAGTTTTCACCCTCTAACGCCATGTTTTTAAGACAAAGTTTAGAAATATTAAAATTACCATCGTATTCTCAAGTTGGGAGTCCCTCGGCTACGGGGTCAGTTCCTACGGGTTACATTGGTCCCTTGGGTGGTGTTGGTGCCACCCACGGGACCGTTCGTGGGTTGTTTCGAGTTTTCACCCTCTAACGCCATTTTTTAAGACTAAGTCTAGAAATATGAAAATTACCGTCGTATTCTCAAACCGAGAGTCCCGCGACTATGGGGGTCCGTTCCTACGAGTTACAATGGTCCCGTGGGAGGTGTTGGTGCCACACACGGGTCCGTTCGGGGTTTGTGTCGAGCTCTCACCCTCTAACACCATGTTTTTAAGCCTAAGTCTAGAAATATGAAATTTTCCATCATATTCTCAAACCGGGAGACCCGCGACTGCGGGGACAGTTCCTACGAGTTATATTGGTCCTCTGGGAGTTGTTGGTCCCACCCACGGGGCCGTTAGAGGGCTATTTCGAGTATTCACCCTCTAATGACATGTTTTTAAACCTAAGTCTAAAAATATACAAATTATCATCATTTACTCAGATCGGGAGTCCCGCGGCTGCGGGGTCAGCTCCTACGACTTACATTGGACCCGTAGGAGGTGTTGGTTCCACCCACGGGAACATTCGGGGGCTGTTTTGAGTTCTCACTCTCTAACGCCATGTTTTTAAGCCCAAGTCTTAAAATATACAAATTATCATCGTATTCTCAATACGGCAGTCCTGCGGATGCGGGGTCAGTTCCTAAGATGTTACATTGGCCCTGTGTGAGGTGTTAGTGCCACCCATGGGACCGTTCGGGGGTTCTTTCGAATTTTTACCCTCTAACGCCATGTTTTTAAGCCTAAGTCTAAAAATATGAAAATTACCATCGTATTCTTAAATCGGTAGTCCCGCGACTATGGGGTCAGTTCCTACAAGTTACATTGGACCCGTGGGAGGTGTTAGTGCCACCCACGTGGCCGTTCGGGGGTTGTTTCGAGTATTCACCCTCTAACACCATGTTTTTAAGACCAAGTCTAGAAATATTCAAATTGTCATCGTATTTTCAAGCAGGGTGTTCCGGGGCTGCTGGGTCAGATCCTATGAGATACATTGGTCCCGTGGGAGCTGTTGGTGCCACCCACGGGGCCGTTCGGGGGCTGTTTCGAGTTTTTACCCTCTAACGCCATGTTTTTAAGCCTAAGACTAGAAATATGAAAATTACCATCGTATTCTCAAACCAAGAGTCCCGCGGCTTCGGCGATAGTTCCTACGAGTTACATTGGTCCCGTGGGAAGTGTTGGTCCCATCCACGGGGACGTTAGAGGGTTGTTTCGAGTTTTCACCCTCTAACTCCATGCTTTTAAGCCTAAGTCTATAAATATGCAAATTACCGTTATATTCTCAAACCAGTATTCCCGTGGCTGTGGGGCAGTTCCTACGAGTTACAGTGGTCCCGTGGGAGGTGTTGGTGCCACCCACGGGGACGTTTGGGATCTGTTTCGAGTTTTCACCCTCTAACGCCATGTTTTTAAGACAAAGTTTAGAAATATGCAAATTAACGTCGTATTCTTAAGTCGGGAGTCCCTCGGCTGCGGGGTCAGTTCCTACGGGTTACATTGGTCCCGTGGGAGGTGTTGGTGCCACCCAGGGGGACGTTCGGGAGCTGTTTCGAGTTTTCACCCTCTAACGCCATGTTTTTAAGCCTAAGTCTAGAAATATGCAAATTATCATTGTATTCTCAAGCCGGGAGTCGCGCGGCCACGGGGTCAGTTCCTATGAGTTACATTGGCCCCGTGGCAGGTGTTGGTGCCGCCCACGGGATTGTTCGTGGTTTATTTTGAGTTTTCACCCTCTAACGCCATGTTTTTATGCCTAAGTCTAGAAATATGCAAATTATCATCGTATTCTCATATTGGGAGTCCCGCGGCTGCGGTGTCAGCTCCTCCTAGTTACATTGGTCCCTTAGGAGGTGTTGGTGCCACCCACGGGGACGTTCGGGGGCTGTTTCGAGTTGTCACACTCTAACGCCATGTTTTTAAGACTAAGTCTAGAAATATTCAAATTATCATTGTATTCTCAAACCGGGAGTCCCGCGACTGCGGGGTCAGTTCCTACGAGTTACATTGGTCCCATGGGACGTGTTGCTGCCACCCACAGGGCCGTTAGACGGCTGTTTCGAGTTTTCAACCTCTAACGCCATCTTTTTATGTCTAAGTCTAGAAATATGCAAATTACCATTGTATTCTCAAATCGGCAGTCTCGTGGCTGCGGGGTCAGTTCGTACGAGTTAAATTGGTCCCGTGGAAGGTGTTGGTGCCACCCACGGGGACGTTCGGGGGCTGCCACGAGTTTTCACCCTCTAATGCCATGTTTTTAAAAAGAAGTCTAAAAACATGCAAATTATCACCGTATTCTCAAGTCGGGAGTCCCGCGGCTACGGCGTAAGTTCCTATGAGTTACAATGGCCCCGTGGGAGGTGTTGGTGCCACCCACGGGATCGTTTGGGGGTTGTTTCGAGTTTTCACCCTCTAACGCCATGTTTTTAAGCCTAAGTCTAAAAATATGCAAATTATCATCATTTCCTCAGATCGGGAGTCCCGCGGCTGCGGGGTCAATTTCTACGACTTACATTGGACCCATAGGAGGTGTTGGTTCCACCCACGGGGACGTTCGGGGGCTGTTTCGAATTTTCACCCTCTAACGCCATGTTTTTAAGCCTAAGTCTTGAAATATGCAAATAATCATTGTATTCTCTAACCGGGAGTACCGCGGCTGCAGGGTCAGTTCCTTCGAGTTACCTTGGTTCCGTGGGAGGTGTTGGTGCAACCTACGGGGCCATTAGAGGGATGTTTCGAGTTTTCACCCTCTAACGCCATGTTTTTAAGCCCAAGTCTAAAAATATGCAAATTACCGTCGTATTCTCAAACCGGGAGTCCCGCGACTACGGGGTCAGTTCCTACGAGTTACAATGGTCCCGTGGGAGGTGTTGGTGGCACCCATGGCCCGTTCGGGGGTTTTTTGAGTTTTCACCCTTTAACGCCATTTTTTAAGACTAAGTCTAGAAATATGCAAATTACCGTCGTATTCTCAAACTGGGAGTCCCGCGACTATGGGGTCAGTTCCTACGAGTTACAATGGTCCCGTGGGAGGTGTTGGTGCCACCCACGGGGCCGTTTGGGGTTTCTTTCGATCTCTCAGCCTCTAACGCCTTGTTTTTAAGCCTAAGTCTAGAAATATGAATTTTACCATCTTATTCTCAAACCGAAAGTCCCGCGGCTACGGGAACAGTTCCTACGAGTTACATTGGTACCTTGGGAGTTGTTAGTCCCACCCACGGGGTCGTTAGATGGTTGTTTCGAGTTTTCACCCTCTAATGCCATGTTTTTAAGCCTATGTCTAAAAATATGCAAATTACCGTCGTATTCTCAAACCGAGAGTCCCGCGACTACGGGTTCAGTTCCTACGAGTTATAATGGTCCCGTGGGAGGTGTTGGTGCCACCCACGGGGCCGTTCGGTGTTTGTTTCGAGCTCTCACCCTCTAACGCCATGTTTTTAAGCCTAAGTCTAGAAATATGAAATTTACCATCGTATTCCCAAACTGGGAGTCCCGCGGCTGCAGGTTCAGTTCCTACGAGTTACATAGGTCCCGTGGGAGGTGTTGGCCCCACCCACGGGGCCGTTAGAGAGCCGTTTCGAGTTCTCACCCTCTAACGCCATGCTTTTAAGCCTGAGTCTAAAAATACGCAAATTACCATCATATTCTCATACCGGGAGTCCCGCGATTGCGGGGTCCGTTCCTACGAGTTACATTGGTCCCGTGAGAGGTGTTAGTGCCACCCACAGGGCCGTTCGGGGGCTGTTTCGAGTTTTCACCCTCTAACGCCATGTTTTTATGCCTAAGTATAGAAGTATGAAAATTACCGTCATATTCTCAAACCGGGTGTACCGCGGCTGCGGGGTCATTTCCTTCGAGTTACATTCGTTCCGTGGGAGGTGTTGGTGCAACCTACGGGGTCGTTCGGGGTTGTTTCGAGTTTTCACCCTCTAACGCCATGTTTTTAAGGCAAAGTCTAGAAATACGCAAATTACCATCGTATTCTCAAACCGGGAGTCCCGTGGCTGCGGGGTGACTTGCTACGAGTTACATTGGCCCCGTGAGAGGTGTTGGTGCCATCCATGGGGACATTCGGGGGCTATTTTGAGTTTTCACCCTCTAACGCCATGTTTTTAAGCCTAAGTCTAGAAATATTCAAATTATCATCGTATTCTCAAACCGGGAGTCCCGCGGTTGTGGGGTCAGATCCTACGAGATACATTGGTCCCGTGGGAGCTGTTGGTGCCACCCATAGGTCCGTTCGGGGGTTGTTTCGAGTTTTTAGCCTCTAAAGCCATGTTTTTAAGCCTAAGTCTAGAAGTATGCAAATTACCATCGTATTCTCAATACGGGAGTCCGACGGCTGCGGGGTTAGTTCCTACCGGTTACATTGGTCTCGTAGGAGGTGTTGGTGTCACCCACGGGGACGTTCGGGGGCTGTTTCGAGTTTTCACACTCTAATGCCATGTTTTTAAGCCCAAGTCTTGAAATATGTAAATTATCATCATATTCTCAAGCCGGGAGTCCCGCGGCTTCGGGGTTAGATCCTACGAGTTACATTGGCCCCGTGCGAGGTGTTAGTGCCACCCATTGGACCGTTCAGAGGTTGTTTTGAGTTTTCACCCTCTAACGCCATGTTTTTAAGCCTAAGTCTAAAAATATGCAAATTACAGTCGTATTCTCAAATCGGGAGTCCCGCGACTACATGGTCAGTTCCTACGAGTAACATTGGACCCGTGGGAGGTGTAAGTGCCACCCACGGGGCCGTTCGGGGGTTCTTTCAAGTTTTCACCCTCTAACGCCATGTTTTTAAGCCTAAGTCTAAAAATATGCAAATTACCATCGTATTCTTAAATCCGGAGTCCCGCGACTACGGAGTCAGTTCCTACAAGTTACATTGGACCCATGGGAGGTGTTAGTGCCACCCACGGGGCCGTCCGGGGGTTGTTTCGAGTATTCACCCTCTAACACCATGTTTTTAAGTCTAAGTCTAGAAATATTCAAATTATCATCGTATTATCAAGCAGGGAGTCCCGGGGCTGCAGGGTCAGATCCTATGAGATACATTGGTCCCGTGGGAGCTGTTGGTGCCACCCACGGTGCCGTTCGGGGGCTATTTCGAGTTTTTACCCTCTAACGCCATGTTTTTAAGCCTAAGTCTAGAAATATGAAAATTACCATCGTATTCTCAAACCGAGAGTCCCGCGGCTGCGGGGACAGTTCCTACGAGTTACATTGGTCCCGTGGGAAGTGTTGGTCCCATCCACGGGGACGATAGAGGGCTGTTTCGAGTTTTCACCCTCTAACGCCATGCTTTTAAGCCTAAGTCTATCAATATGCAAATTACCGTCATATTCTCAAACTAGTAGTCCCGCGGCTGCGGAGCAGTTCCTACGAGTTACAGTGGTCCCGTGGGAGGTGTTTGTGCCTCCCACGGGGCCGTTCGGGGGCTGTTTCGAGTGTTCACCCTCTAACGCCATGTTTTTATGCCTAAGTCTAGAAATATAAAAATTACCGTCATATTCTCTAACCGGGCGTACCGCAGCTGCGGGGTCAGTTCCTTCGAGTTACCTTGGTTCCGTGGGAGGTGTTGGTGCAACCTACGGGGCCATTAGAGGGATGTTTCGAGTTTTCACCCTCTAACGCCATGTTTTTAAGCCCAAGTCTAAAAATATGCAAATTACAGTCGTATTCTCAAACCGGGAGTCCCGCGACTACGGGGTCAGTTCCTACGAGTTACAATGGTCCCGTGGGAGGTGTTGGTGGCACCCACGCCCCGTTCGGGGGTTGTTTCGAGTTTTCACCCTCTAACGCCATTTTTTAAGACTAAGTCTAGAAGTATGCAAATTACCGTCGTATTCTCAAACCGGGAGTCCCGCGACTATGGGGTCAGTTCCTACGAGTTAGAATGGTCCCGTGGGAGGTGTTGGTGCCACCCACGGGGCCGTTTGGGGTTTCTTTCGAGCTCTCACCCTCTAATGCCTTGTTTTTAAGCCTAAGTTTAGAAATATGAAATTTACCATCGTATTCTCAAACCGAAAGTCCCGCGGCTGCGGGAACAGTTCCTAAGAGTTACATTGGTCCCTTGGGAGTGGTTAGTCCCACCCACGGGGTCGTTAGAGGGCTGTTTTGAGTTTTCACCCTCTAACGCCATGTTTTTAAGCCTAAGTCAAAAAATATGCAAATTACCATCGTATTCTCAAACCGAGAGTCCCGCGACTATGGGTTCAGTTCCTACGAGTTACAATGGTCCCGTGGGAGGTGTTGGTGCCACCCACGGGGCCGTTCGGTGTTTGTTTCGAGCTCTCACCCTCTTACGCCATATTTTTAAGCCTAAGTCTAGAAATATGAAATTTACCATCGTATTCTCAAATCGGGAGTCCCGCGGCTGCAGTTTCAGTTCCTACGAGTTACATTGGGCCTGTGGGAGGTGTTGGCCCCACCCACGGGGCCGTTAGAAAGCTGTTTCGAGTTCTCACCCTCTAACGCCATGCTTTTAAGCCTAAGTCTAAAAATACGCAAATTACCATCATATTCTCATATTGGGAGTCCCGAGATTGCGGGGTTCGTTCCTACGAGTTACATTGGTCTCGTGGGAGGTGTTAGTGCCACCCACAGGGCCGTTCGGTCGCTGTTTCGAGTTTTCACCCTCTAACGCCATGTTTTTATGCCTAAGTCTAGAAGTATGAAAATTACCCTCATATTCTCAAACCGGGAGTACCGCGGCTGCGGGGTCATTTCCTTCGAGTTACATTGGTTCCGTGGGAGGTGTTGGTGCAACCTACGGGGTCGTTCGGGGTTGTTTCGAGTTTTCACCCTCTAACGCCATGTTTTTAAGCCAAAGTCTAGAAATATGCAAATTACCATCGTATTCTCAAACTGGGAGTCCCGTGGCTGCGGGGTGAGTTCCTACGAGTCACATTGGCCCCGTGAGAGGTGTTGGTGCCACCCACGGGGACATTCGGGGGCTGTTTTGAGTTTTCACCCTTTAACGCCATGTTTTTAAGCCTAAGTCTAGAAATATTCAAATTATTATCGTATTCTCAAACCGGGAGTCCCGCGGTTGTGGGGTCAGATCCTACGAGATACATTGGTCCCGTGGGAGCTGTTGGTGCCACCCATAGGTCCGTTCGGGGGTTGTTTCGAGTTTTTACCCTCTAACGCCATGTTTTTAAGCCTAAGTCTAGAAGTATGCAAACTACCATCGTATTCTCAATACGGGAGTCCGACGGCTGCGGGGTCAGTTCTTACCAGTTACATTGGTCTCGTAGGAGGTGTTGGTGTCACCCACGGGGACGTTCGGGGGCTGTTTCGAGTTTTCACCCTCTAACGCCAGGTTTTTAAGCCCAAGTCTTGAAATATCTAAATTATCGTCATATTCTCAAGCCGGGAGTCCCGCGGATTGGGGGTTAGATCCTACGAGTTACATTGGCCCCGAGCGAGGTGTTAGTGCCACCCATTGGATCATTCAGAGGTTGTTTCGAGTTTTCACCCTCTAACGCCTTGTTTTTAAGCCTAAGTCTAAAAATATGCAAATTACAGTCGTATTCTCAAATCGGGAGTCCCGCGACTACATGGTCAGTTCCTACGAGTTACATTGGACCCGTGGGATTGTTAGTGCCACCCACGGGGCCGTTCGGGGGTTGTTTCGAGTTTTCACCCTCTAACACCATGTTTTTAGGACTAAGTCCAGAAATATGCAAATTATCGTCATTTACTCAGACCGGGAGTCCCGCGGCTGCGGGGTCTGTTCCTACGAGTTAAATTGGTCCCGTGGGAGGTGTTGGTGCCACCCAAAGGGCCGTTTGGGGGTTATTTCGACTTATGACCTTCTAACCCCATGTTTTTAAGCCTAAGTCTAGAAATATGAAAATTACCGTCCTATTCTCAAATCGAGAGTCCCGCGGGTGCGGGGACAGTTCCAACGAGTTACAATGGTCCCGTGGGAGGTGTTGGTCCCATCCACGGGGACGTTAGAGGGTTGTTTCGTGTTTGCACCCTCTAACGCCATGCTTTTATGCCTAAGTCTAGAAATATGAAAATTACCATCATATTCTCAAACCGGCAGTCCCGCGATTGCGGGGTCAGTTCCTACGAGTTACATTGGTTCCGTGGGAGGTGTTGGTGCCACCCACGGGGATGTTCGGGAGCTGTTACGAGTTTTCACCCTCTAACGCCATGTTTTTAAGCCTAAGTCTAGAAATATACAAATTATCGTCATATTCTCAAGCCGGGAGTCCCGCGGCTACGGGGTCAGTTCCTATGAGTTACATTGGCCCTGTGGGAGGTGTTGGTGCCGCCCACGGGACCGTTCGGGGGTTGTTTTGAGTTTTCTCCCTCTAACGCCATGTTTTTATCCCTAAGTCTAGAAATATGCAAATTATCATCGTACTCTCAAATCGGGAGTCCCACGGCAGCGGTGTCAGCTCCTCCGAGTTACATTGGTCCCCTGGGAGGTGTTGGTGCCACCCACGGGGACGTTCGGGGGCTGTTTCGAGTTGTAACACTCTAACGCCATGTTTTTAAGCCTAAGTCTAGAAATATTCAAATTATCCTTGTATTCTCAAACCGGGAGTCCCGCGACTGCGGGGTCAGTTACTACGAGTTACATTGGCCCCGTGGGTGGTGTTGCTGCCACCCACGGGGGCCGTTAGACGGCTATTTCGAGTTTTCACCCTCCAACGCCATATTTTTAAGCCTAAGTCTAGAAATATGCAAATTACCATGGTATTATCAAATCGGGAGTCTCGTGGCTGCAGGGTCAGTTCCTACGAGTTAAATTGGTCCCGTGGGAGGTGTTGGTGCAACCCACGGGGACGTTCGGGGCCTGCCTCGAGTTTTCAACCTCTGACGCCATGTTTTTAAGAATAAGTCTAAAAACATGCAAATTATCACCGCATTCTCAAGTCGGGAGTCCTGCGGCAACGGGGTCAGTTCCTATGAGTTACATTGGCCCCGTGGGAGGTGTTGGTGCCACCCACGGGACTGTTTGGGGGTTGTTTCAAGTTTTCACCCTCTAACGCCATTTTTTTAAGCCTAAGTCTAAAAATATGCAAATTATCATCATTTACTCAGATCGGGAGTCCCGCGGCTACGGGGTCAGTTCCTACGACTTACATTGGACCCGGTAGAGGTGTTGGTACCACCCACGGGGACGTTCGGGGGCTGTTTCGAGTTTTCACCCTCTAACGCCATGTTTTTAAGCCCAAGTCTTGAAATATGAAAATTATCGTCGTATTCTCAATCCGGGAGTCCCGCGGCTGCGGGGCCAGTTCCTACAAGTAACATTGGCCCCGTGCGAGGTGTTAGTGCCACCCATGGGACCGTTCGGGGGTTCTTTCGAGTTTTCACCCTCTAACGCCATGTTTTTAAGCCTAAGTCTAAAAATATGGAAATTACCGTCGTATTGTCAAATCGGGAGTCCCGCGACTACGGGGTCAGTTCCTACAAGTTACATTGGACCCGAGGGAGGTGTTAGTGCCACCCACGGGGCCGTTCGGGGGTTGTTTCGAGTATTCACCCTCTAACACCATGTTTTTTAGACTAAGTCTAGAAATATTCATATTATCATCGTATTCTCAAACCGGGAATCCCAGGGCAGCGGGGTCAGATCCTACGAGATACATTGGTCCCGTGGGAGCTGTTGGTGCCACCCACAGGGCCGTTCGGGGGCTGTTTCGAGTTTTTACCCTCTAACGCCATGTTTTTAAGCCTAACTCTAGAAATATGAAAATTACCGTCGTATTCTCAAACCGAGAGTCCCGCGGCTGCGGGGACAGTTCCTAGGAGTTACATTGGTCCCGTGGGAGGTGTTGGTCCCATCCACGGGGATGTTCGGGAGCTGTTACGAGTTTTCACCCTCTAACGCCATGTTTTTAAGCCCAAGTCTTGAAATATGAAAATTATCGTCGTATTCTCAATCCGGGAGTCCCGCGGCTGCGGGGCCAGTTCCTACAAGTAACATTGGCCCCGTGCGAGGTGTTAGTGCCACCCATGGGACCGTTCGGGGGTTCTTTCGAGTTTTCACCCTCTAACGCCATGTTTTTAAGCCTAAGTCTAAAAATATGGAAATTACCGTCGTATTCTCAAATCGGGAGTTCCGCGACTACGGGGTCAGTTCCTACAAGTTACATTGGACCCGAGGGAGGTGTTAGTGCCACCCACGGGGCCGTTCGGGGGTTGTTTCGAGTATTCACCCTCTAACACCATGTTTTTTAGACTAAGTCTAGAAATATTCATATTATCATCGTATTCTCAAACCGGGAATCCCAGGGCAGCGGGGTCAGATCCTACGAGATACATTGGTCCCGTGGGAGCTGTTGGTGCCACCCACAGGGCCGTTCGGGGGCTGTTTCGAGTTTTTACCCTCTAACGCCATGTTTTTAAGCCTAACTCTAGAAATATGAAAATTACCGTCGTATTCTCAAACCGAGAGTCCCGCGGCTGCGGGGACAGTTCCTAGGAGTTACATTGGTCCCGTGGGAGGTGTTGGTCCCATCCACGGGGATGTTCGGGAGCTGTTACGAGTTTTCACCCTCTAACGCCATGTTTTTAAGCCTAAGTCTAGAAATATGAAAATTATCGTCATATTCTCAAGCCGGGAGTCCCGCGGCTACGGGGTCAGTTCCTATGAGTTACATTGGCCCCGTGGGAGGTGTTGGTGCTGCCCACGGGACCGTTCGGGGGTTGTTTTGAGTTTTCTCCCTCTAATGCCATGTTTTTATCCCTAAGTCTAGAAATATGCAAATTATCATCGTATTCTCAAATCGGGAGTCCCACGGCAGCGGTGTCAGCTCCTCCGAGTTACATTGGTCCCCTGGGAGGTGTTGGTGCCACCCACGGGGACGTTCGGGGGTTGTTTCGAGTTGTAACACTCTAACGCCATGTTTTTAAGCCTAAGTCTAGAAATACTCAAATTATCCTTGTATTCTCAAACCGGGAGTCCCGCGACTGCGGGGTCAGTTACTACGAGTTACATTGGCCCCGTGGGTGGTGTTGCTGCCACCCACGGGGCCGTTAGACGGCTGTTTCGAGTTTTCACCCTCTAACGCCATATTTTTAAGCCTAAGTCTAGAAATATGCAAATTACCATGGTATTCTCAAATCGGGAGTCTCGTGGCTGTGGGGTCAGTTCCTACGAGTTAAATTGGTCCCGTGGGAGGTGTTGGTGCCACCCACGGGGACGTTCGGGGCCTGCCTCGAGTTTTCACCCTCTGACGCCATGTTTTTAAGAATAAGTCTAAAAACATGCAAATTATCACCGCATTCTCAAGTCGGGAGTCCTGCGGCAACGGGGTCAGTTCCTATGAGTTACATTGGCCCCGTGGGAGGTGTTGGTGCCACCCACGGGACTGTTTGGGGGTTGTTTCAAGTTTTCACCCTCTAACGCCATTTTTTTAAGCCTAAGTCTAAAAATATGCAAATTATCCTCATTTACTCAGATCGGGAGTCCCGCGGCTACGGGGTCGGTTCCTACGACTTACATTGGACCCGGTAGAGGTGTTGGTACCACCCACGGGGACGTTCGGGGGCTGTTTCGAGTTTTCACCCTCTAACGCCATGTTTTTAAGCCCAAGTCTTGAAATATGAAAATTATCGTCGTATTCTCAATCCGGGAGTCCCGCGGCTGCGGGGCCAGTTCCTACAAGTAACATTGGCCCCGTGCGAGGTGTTAGTGCCACCCATGGGACCGTTCGGGGGTTCTTTCGAGTTTTCACCCTCTAACGCCATGTTTTTAAGCCTAAGTCTAAAAATATGGAAATTACCGTCGTATTCTCAAATCGGGAGTCCCGCGACTACGGGGTCAGTTCCTACAAGTTACATTGGACCCGAGGGAGGTGTTAGTGCCACCCACGGGGCCGTTCGGGGGTTGTTTCGAGTATTCACCCTCTAACACCATGTTTTTTAGACTAAGTATAGAAATATTCATATTATCATCGTATTCTCAAACCGGGAATCCCAAGGCAGCGGGGTCAGATCCTACGAGATACATTGGTCCCGTGGGAGCTGTTGGTGCCACCCACAGGGCCGTTCGGGGGCTGTTTCGAGTTTTTACCCTCTAACGCCATGTTTTTAAGCCTAACTCTAGAAATATGAAAATTACCGTAGTATTCTCAAACCGAGAGTCCCGCGGCTGCGGGGACAGTTCCTAGGAGTTACATTGGTCCCGTGGGAGGTGTTGGTCCCATCCACGGGCACGTTAGAGGGTTGTTTCGAGTTTTCACCCTCTAACACCATGCTTTTAAGCCTAACTCTATAAATATGCAAATTACCATCATATTATCAAACCCTCAGTCCCGCGGCTGCGGGGTGAGTTCCTACGAGTTACATTGGTCCCGTGGGAGGTGTTGGTGCCACCCACGAGGACGTTCGGGGGCTGTTTCGAGTTTTCCCCCTCTAACGCCATGTTTTTAAGCCTAAGTCCAGAAATATGCAAATTATCGTCGTATTCTCAAGCCAGGACTCCCGCGGCTACAGGGTCAGTTCCCATGAGTTACATTGGCCCCGTGGGAGGTGTTGGTGTCGTCCACGGGACCGTTCGGGGGTTGTTTCGAGTTTTCACTCTCTAACACCATGTTTTTATGCCAAAGTCTAGAGATATGCAAATTATCATCGTATTCTCAAATCGGGAGCCCTGCGGCTGCGGTGTCAGCTCCTCCGAGTTACATTGGTCCCATGGGAGGTGTTGGTGCCACCCATAGGGCCGTTCGGAGGCTGTTTCGAGTTTTCACCCTCTAACGCCATGTTTTTATTCCTAAGTCTAGAAATATGAAAATTACCGTCATATTCTCAAACCGGGAGTATTGCGGTTGCGGGGTAATTTCCTTCGAGTTACATTGGTTCCGTGGGAGGTGTTGGTGCCACCCACGGGGACGTTCGGGGGCTGTTTCGAGTTTTCCCCCTCTAACGCCATTTTTTTAAGGCAAAGTCTAGAAATATGCAAATTACCGTCGTATTCTCAAACCGGGAGTCCCGCGGCTACGGGGTGAGTTCCTACGAGTTACATTGGCCCCGTGAGAGGTGTTGGTTCCACCCACGGGGATGTTCGGGGGCTGTTTCGAGTTTTCACCCTCTAACGCCATGTTTTTAAGCCTAAGTCTTGAAATATGAAAATTATTGTCATATTCTCGAGCTGGGAGTCCCGCGGCTTCGGGGTTAGATCCTACGAGTTACATTGGCCCCGTGCGAGGTGTTAGTTCCACCCATGGGACCGTTCATGGTTTGTTTCGAGTTTCCACCCTCTAACGCCATGTTTTTAAGACTAAGTCTAGAAGTATGCAAATTACCGTCGTATTCTCAAACCGGGAGTCCCGCGACTATGGGGTCAGTTCCTACGAGTTAGAATGGTCCCGTGGGAGGTGTTGGTGCCACCCACGGGGCCGTTTGGGGTTTCTTTCGAGCTCTCACCCTCTAATGCCTTGTTTTTAAGCCTAAGTTTAGAAATATGAAATTTACCATCGTATTCTCAAACCGAAAGTCCCGCGGCTGCGGGAACAGTTCCTAAGAGTTACATTGGTCCCTTGGGAGTGGTTAGTCCCACCCACGGGGTCGTTAGAGGGCTGTTTTGAGTTTTCACCCTCTAACGCCATGTTTTTAAGCCTAAGTCAAAAAATATGCAAATTACCATCGTATTCTCAAACCGAGAGTCCCGCGACTATGGGTTCAGTTCCTACGAGTTACAATGGTCCCGTGGGAGGTGTTGGTGCCACCCACGGGGCCGTTCGGTGTTTGTTTCGAGCTCTCACCCTCTTACGCCATATTTTTAAGCCTAAGTCTAGAAATATGAAATTTACCATCGTATTCTCAAATCGGGAGTCCCGCGGCTGCAGTTTCAGTTCCTACGAGTTACATTGGGCCTGTGGGAGGTGTTGGCCCCACCCACGGGGCCGTTAGAAAGCTGTTTCGAGTTCTCACCCTCTAACGCCATGCTTTTAAGCCTAAGTCTAAAAATACGCAAATTACCATCATATTCTCATATTGGGAGTCCCGAGATTGCGGGGTTCGTTCCTACGAGTTACATTGGTCTCGTGGGAGGTGTTAGTGCCACCCACAGGGCCGTTCGGGCGCTGTTTCGAGTTTTCACCCTCTAACGCCATGTTTTTATGCCTAAGTCTAGAAGTATGAAAATTACCCTCATATTCTCAAACCGGGAGTACCGCGGCTGTGGGGTCATTTCCTTCGAGTTACATTGGTTCCGTGGGAGGTGTTGGTGCAACCTACGGGGTCGTTCGGGGTTGTTTCGAGTTTTCACCCTCTAACGCCATGTTTTTAAGCCAAAGTCTAGAAATATGCAAATTACCATCGTATTCTCAAACTGGGAGTCCCGTGGCTGCGGGGTGAGTTCCTACGAGTCACATTGGCCCCGTGAGAGGTGTTGGTGCCACCCACGGGGACATTCGGGGGCTGTTTTGAGTTTTCACCCTCTAACGCCATGTTTTTAAGCCTAAGTCTAGAAATATTCAAATTATTATCGTATTCTCAAACCGGGAGTCCCGCGGTTGTGGGGTCAGATCCTACGAGATACATTGGTCCCGTGGGAGCTGTTGGTGCCACCCATAGGTCCGTTCGGGGGTTGTTTCGAGTTTTTACCCTCTAACGCCATGTTTTTAAGCCTAAGTCTAGAAGTATGCAAACTACCATCGTATTCTCAATACGGGAGTCCGACGGCTGCGGGGTCAATTCCTACCAGTTACATTGGTCTCGTAGGAGGTGTTGGTGTCACCCACGGGGACGTTCGGGGGCTGTTTCGAGTTTTCACCCTCTAACGCCATGTTTTTAAGCCCAAGTCTTGAAATATCTAAATTATCGTCATATTCTCAAGCCGGGAGTCCCGCGGATTGGGGGTTAGATCCTACGAGTTACATTGGCCCCGTGCGAGGTGTTAGTGCCACCCATTGGATCATTCAGAGGTTGTTTCGAGTTTTCACCCTCTAACGCCTTGTTTTTAAGCCTAAGTCTAAAAATATGCAAATTACAGTCGTATTCTCAAATCGGGAGTCCCGCGACTACATGGTCAGTTCCTACGAGTTACATTGGACCCGTGGGATTGTTAGTGCCACCCACGGGGCCGTTCGGGGGTTGTTTCGAGTTTTCACCCTCTAACACCATGTTTTTAGGACTAAGTCCAGAAATATGCAAATTATCGTCATTTACTCAGACCGGGAGTCCCGCGGCTGCGGGGTCTGTTCCTACGAGTTAAATTGGTCCCGTGGGAGGTGTTGGTGCCACCCAAAGGGCCGTTTGGGGGTTATTTCGACTTATGACCTTCTAACCCCATGTTTTTAAGCCTAAGTCTAGAAATATGAAAATTACCGTCCTATTCTCAAATCGAGAGTCCCGCGGGTGCGGGGACAGTTCCAACGAGTTACAATGGTCCCGTGGGAGGTGTTGGTCCCATCCACGGGGACGTTAGAGGGTTGTTTCGTGTTTGCACCCTCTAACGCCATGCTTTTATGCCTAAGTCTAGAAATATGAAAATTACCATCATATTCTCAAACCGGCAGTCCCGCGATTGCGGGGTCAGTTCCTACGAGTTACATTGGTTCCGTGGGAGGTGTTGGTGCCACCCACGGGGATGTTCGGGAGCTGTTACGAGTTTTCACCCTCTAACGCCATGTTTTTAAGCCTAAGTCTAGAAATATACAAATTATCGTCATATTCTCAAGCCGGGAGTCCCGCGGCTACGGGGTCAGTTCCTATGAGTTACATTGGCCCCGTGGGAGGTGTTGGTGCCGCCCACGGGACCGTTCGGGGGTTGTTTTGAGTTTTCTCCCTCTAACGCCATGTTTTTATCCCTAAGTCTAGAAATATGCAAATTATCATCGTACTCTCAAATCGGGAGTCCCACGGCAGCGGTGTCAGCTCCTCCGAGTTACATTGGTCCCCTGGGAGGTGTTGGTGCCACCCACGGGGACGTTCGGGGGCTGTTTCGAGTTGTAACACTCTAACGCCATGTTTTTAAGCCTAAGTCTAGAAATATTCAAATTATCCTTGTATTCTCAAACCGGGAGTCCCGCGACTGCGGGGTCAGTTACTACGAGTTACATTGGCCCCGTGGGTGGTGTTGCTGCCACCCACGGGGGCCGTTAGACGGCTATTTCGAGTTTTCACCCTCCAACGCCATATTTTTAAGCCTAAGTCTAGAAATATGCAAATTACCATGGTATTATCAAATCGGGAGTCTCGTGGCTGCAGGGTCAGTTCCTACGAGTTAAATTGGTCCCGTGGGAGGTGTTGGTGCAACCCACGGGGACGTTCGGGGCCTGCCTCGAGTTTTCAACCTCTGACGCCATGTTTTTAAGAATAAGTCTAAAAACATGCAAATTATCACCGCATTCTCAAGTCGGGAGTCCTGCGGCAACGGGGTCAGTTCCTATGAGTTACATTGGCCCCGTGGGAGGTGTTGGTGCCACCCACGGGACTGTTTGGGGGTTGTTTCAAGTTTTCACCCTCTAACGCCATTTTTTTAAGCCTAAGTCTAAAAATATGCAAATTATCATCATTTACTCAGATCGGGAGTCCCGCGGCTACGGGGTCAGTTCCTACGACTTACATTGGACCCGGTAGAGGTGTTGGTACCACCCACGGGGACGTTCGGGGGCTGTTTCGAGTTTTCACCCTCTAACGCCATGTTTTTAAGCCCAAGTCTTGAAATATGAAAATTATCGTCGTATTCTCAATCCGGGAGTCCCGCGGCTGCGGGGCCAGTTCCTACAAGTAACATTGGCCCCGTGCGAGGTGTTAGTGCCACCCATGGGACCGTTCGGGGGTTCTTTCGAGTTTTCACCCTCTAACGCCATGTTTTTAAGCCTAAGTCTAAAAATATGGAAATTACCATCGTATTGTCAAATCGGGAGTCCCGCGACTACGGGGTCAGTTCCTACAAGTTACATTGGACCCGAGGGAGGTGTTAGTGCCACCCACGGGGCCGTTCGAGGGTTGTTTCGAGTATTCACCCTCTAACACCATGTTTTTTAGACTAAGTCTAGAAATATTCATATTATCATCGTATTCTCAAACCGGGAATCCCAGGGCAGCGGGGTCAGATCCTACGAGATACATTGGTCCCGTGGGAGCTGTTAGTGCCACCCACAGGGCCGTTCGGGGGCTGTTTCGAGTTTTTACCCTCTAACGCCATGTTTTTAAGCCTAACTCTAGAAATATGAAAATTACCGTCGTATTCTCAAACCGAGAGTCCCGCGGCTGCGGGGACAGTTCTTAGGAGTTACATTGGTCCCGTGGGAGGTGTTGGTCCCATCCACGGGGATGTTCGGGAGCTGTTACGAGTTTTCACCCTCTAACGCCATGTTTTTAAGCCTAAGTCTAGACATATGAAAATTATCGTCATATTCTCAAGCCGGGAGTCCCGCGGCTACGGGGTTAGTTCCTATGAGTTACATTGGCCCCGTGGGAGGTGTTGGTGCTGCCCACGGGACCGTTCAGGGGTTGTTTTGAGTTTTCTCCCTCTAATGCCATGTTTTTATCCCTAAGTCTAGAAATATGCAAATTATCATCGTATTCTCAAATCGGGAGTCCCACGGCAGCGGTGTCAGCTCCTCCGAGTTACATTGGTCCCCTGGGAGGTGTTGGTGCCACCCACGGGGACGTTCGGGGGTTGTTTCGAGTTGTAACACTCTAACGCCATGTTTTTAAGCCTAAGTCTAGAAATACTCAAATTATCCTTGTATTCTCGAACCGGGAGTCCCGCGACTGCGGGGTCAGTTACTACGAGTTACATTGGCCCCGTGGGTGGTGTTGCTGCCACCCACGGGGCCGTTAGACGGCTGTTTCGAGTTTTCACCCTCCAACGCCATATTTTTAAGCCTAAGTCTAGAAATATGCAAATTACCATGGTATTCTCAAATCGGGAGTCTCGTGGCTGTGGGGTCAGTTCCTACGAGTTAAATTGGTCCCGTGGGAGGTGTTGGTGCCACCCACGGGGACGTTCGGGGCCTGCCTCGAGTTTTCACCCTCGGACGCCATGTTTTTAAGAATAAGTCTAAAAGCATGCAAATTATCACAGCATTCTCAAGTCGGGAGTCCTGCGGCAACGGGGTCAGTTCCTATGAGTTACATTGGCCCCGTGGGAGGTGTTGGTGCCACCCACGGGACTGTTTGGGGGTTGTTTCAAGTTTTCACCCTCTAACGCCATTTTTTTAAGCCTAAGTCTAAAAATATGCAAATTATCCTCATTTACTCAGATCGGGAGTCCCGCGGCTACGGGGTCAGTTCCTACGACTTACATTGGACCCGGTAGAGGTGTTGGTACCACCCACGGGGACGTTCGGGGGCTGTTTCGAGTTTTCACCCTCTAACGCCATGTTTTTAAGCCCAAGTCTTGAAATATGAAAATTATCGTCGTATTCTCAATCCGGGAGTCCCGCGGCTGTGGGGCCAGTTCCTACAAGTAACATTGGCCCCGTGCGAGGTGTTAGTGCCACCCATGGGACCGTTCGGGGGTTCTTTCGAGTTTTCACCCTCTAACGCCATGTTTTTAAGCCTAAGTCTAAAAATATGGAAATTACCGTCGTATTCTCAAATCGGGAGTCCCGCGACTACGGGGTCAGTTCCTACAAGTTACATTGGACCCGAGGGAGGTGTTAGTGCCACCCACGGGGCCGTTCGGGTGTTGTTTCGAGTATTCACCCTCTAACACCATGTTTTTTAGACTAAGTATAGAAATATTCATATTATCATCGTATTCTCAAACCGGGAATCCCAGGGCAGCGGGGTCAGATCCTACGAGATACATTGGTCCCGTGGGAGCTGTTGGTGCCACCCACAGGGCCGTTCGGGGGCTGTTTCGAGTTTTTACCCTCTAACGCCATGTTTTTAAGCCTAACTCTAGAAATATGAAAATTACCGTAGTATTCTCAAACCGAGAGTCCCGCGGCTGCGGGGACAGTTCCTAGGAGTTACATTGGTCCCGTGGGAGGTGTTGGTCCCATCCACGGGCACGTTAGAGGGTTGTTTCGAGTTTTCACCCTCTAACACCATGCTTTTAAGCCTAACTCTATAAATATGCAAATTACCATCATATTATCAAACCCTCAGTCCCGCGGCTGCGGGGTGAGTTCCTACGAGTTACATTGGTCCCGTGGGAGGTGTTGGTGCCACCCACGGGGACGTTCGGGGGCTGTTTCGAGTTTTCCCCCTGTAACGCCATGTTTTTAAGCCTAAGTCCAGAAATATGCAAATTATCGTCGTATTCTCAAGCCAGGACTCCCGCGGCTACAGGGTCAGTTCCCATGAGTTACATTGGCCCCGTGGGAGGTGTTGGTGTCGTCCACGGGACCGTTCGGGGGTTGTTTCGAGTTTTCACTCTCTAACACCATGTTTTTATGCCAAAGTCTAGAGATATGCAAATTATCATCGTATTCTCAAATCGGGAGCCCTGCGGCTGCGGTGTCAGCTCCTCCGAGTTACATTGGTCCCATGGGAGGTGTTGGTGCCACCCATAGGGCCGTTCGGAGGCTGTTTCGAGTTTTCACCCTCTAACGCCATGTTTTTATTCCTAAGTCTAGAAATATGAAAATTACCGTCATATTCTCAAACCGGGAGTATGGCGGTTGCGGGGTAATTTCCTTCGAGTTACATTGGTTCCGTGGGAGGTGTTGGTGCCACCCACGGGGACGTTCGGGGGCTGTTTCGAGTTTTCCCCCTCTAACGCCATTTTTTTAAGGCAAAGTCTAGAAATATGCAAATTACCGTCGTATTCTCAAACCGGGAGTCCCGCGGCTACGGGGTGAGTTCCTACGAGTTACATTGGCCCCGTGAGAGGTGTTGGTTCCACCCACGGGGACATTCGGGCGCTATTTTGAGTTTTCACCCTCTAACACCATGTTTTTAAGCCTAAGTCTAGAAATATTCAAATTATCATCGTATTCTCAAACCGAGAGTCCCGCGGCTGTGGGGTCAGATCCTAAGAGATACATTGGTCCCGTGGGAGCTGTTGGTGCCACCCATAGGTCCGTTCGGGGGTTGTTTCGAGTTTTTACCCTCTAACGCCATGTTTTTAAGCCTAAGTCTAGAAGTATGCAAATTACCATCGTATTCTCAATACGGGAGTCCGACGGCTGCGGGGTCAGTTCCTACCAGTTACATTGGTCTCGTAGGAGGTGTTGGTTCCACCCACGGGGACGTTCGGGGGCTGTTTCGAGTTTTCAGCCTCTAACGCCATGTTTTTAAGCCTAAGTCTTGAAATATGAAAATTATTGTCATATTCTCGAGCTGGGAGTCCCGCGGCTTCGGGGTTAGATCCTACGAGTTACATTGGCCCCGTGCGAGGTGTTAGTTCCACCCATGGGACCGTTCATGGTTTGTTTCGAGTTTCCACCCTCTAACGCCATGTTTTTAAGCCTAAGTTTAAAAATATGCAAATTACCGTCGTATTCTCAAATCGGGAGTCCCGCGACTACATGGTCAGTTCCTACGAGTTACATTGGACCCGTGGGAGGTGTTAGTGCCACCCACGGGGCCGTTCGGGGGCTGTTTCGTGTTTTCACCCTCTAACACCATGTTTTTAAGACTAAGTCTAGAAATATGCAAATTATCCTCATTTACTCAGACCGGGAGTCCCGCGGATGCGGGGTCAGTTCTTACGAGTTAAATTGGTCCCGTGGGAGGTGTTGGCGCCACCCACGGGGCCGTTTGGGTGTTGTTTCGAGGTATGACCTTCTAACCCCATGTTTTTAAGCTTAAGTCTAGAAATTTCAAAATAACACCGTATTCTCAAATCGAGAGTCCCGCGGGTGCGGGGACAGTTCCTATGAGTTACAATGGTCCCGTGGGAGGTGTTGGTCCCATCCACGAGGACATTAGAGGGCTGTTTCGAGTTTGCACCCTATAACGCCATGCTTTTATGCCTAAGTCTAGAAATACATAAATTACCGTCATATTCTCAAACCGGCAGTCCCGCGGCTGCGGGGTCAGTTCCTACGAGTTACATTGGTCCCGTGAGAGGTGTTGGTGCCACCCACGGGGTTGTTCGGGAGCTGTTTCGAGTTTTCACCCTCTAACGCCATGTTTTAAAGCCTAAGTCTAGAAATATTCAAATTATCATCGTATTCTCAATCCAGGAGTCCCGCGGCTACGGGGTCAGTTCCTATAAGTTACATTGGCCCCGTGGGAGGTGTTGGTGCCATCCACGGGACCGTTCGGGGGTTGTTTTGAGTTTTCACTCTCTAATGCCATGTTTTTATGCCTAAGTCTAAAAATATGCAAATTATCATCGTATTCTCAAATCGGGAGTCCCACGGCTGCGGCGTCAACTCCTCCGAGTTACATTGGTCCCCTGAGAAGTGTTGGTGCCACCCACTGGGACGTTCGGGGGCTGTTTTGAGTTATCACACTCTAACGCCATGTTTTTAAGCCTAAGTCTAGAAATATTCAAATTATCATTGTATTCTCAAATCGGGAGTCCCGCGACTGCGGGGTCAGTTACTACGAGTCACATTGGTCACGTGGGAGGTGTTTGCTGCCACCCATGGGGCCGTTAGACGGCTGTTTCGAGTTTTCACCCTCTAACACCATGTTTTTAAGACTAAGTCTAGAACTATGCAAATTACCAATGTATTCTCAAATCGGGAGTCTCGCGGCTGCGGGGTCAGTTCCTACGAGTTAAATTGGTCCCGTGGAAGGTGTTGGTGCCACCCACGGGGACGTTCGGGGGCTGCCTCGAGTTTTCACCCTCTAACGCCATGTTTTTAAGAATAAGTCTAAAAACATGCAAATTATCACCGTATTCTCAAGTCGGGAGTCCTGTGGCTACGGGGTCAGTTCCTATGAGTTACATTGGCCCCGTGGGAGGTATTGGTGCCACGCACGGGACCGTTTGGGGGTTGTTTCGAGTTTTCACCCTCTAAGCCATGTTTTAAGCCTAAGTCTAAAAATATGCAAATTATCATCATTTACTCAGATTGGGAGTCCCGCGGCTGCGGGGTTTGTTCCTATGACTTACATTGGACCCGTAGGAGGTGTTGGTACCACCCACGGGGACGTTCGGGGGCTGTTTCGAGTTTTCACCCTCTAACGCCATGTTTTTAAGCCTAAGTCGTGAAATATGAAAATTATCATAGTATTCTCAAGACGGGAGTCCCGCGGTTGCGGGGTCAGTTCCTACAAGTTACATTGGCCCCGTGCGAGGTGTTAGTGCCACCATGGGACCGTTCGGGGGTTCTTTCGAGTTTTCACCCTCTAACGCCATGTTTTTAAGCCTAAGTCTAAAAATATGCAAATTACCATCGTATTCTCAAATCGGGAGTCCCGCGACTACGGGGTCAGTTCCTACAAGTTACATTGGACCCGTGGGAGGTGATAGTGCCACCCACGGGGCCGTTGGGGGGTTATTTTGAGTATTCGACCTCTAACACCATGTTTTTACGACTAAGTCTAGAAATATTCAAATTATCATCGTATTCTCAACCGAGAGTCCCGGGGCTGTGGGGTCAGATCCTACGAGATACATTGGTCCCGTGGGAGATGTTGGTGCCACCCACAGGGCCGTTCGGGGGCTGTTTCGAGTTTTGCCCCTCTAGCGCCATGTTTTTAAGCGTAAGTCTAGAAATATGAAAATTACCGTCTTATTCTCAAATCGAGAGTCCCGCGGCTGCGGGGACAGTTCCTACGAGTTACATTTTTCCCGTGGGAGGTGTTGGTCCCATCCACGGGGACGTTAGAGGGCTGTTTCAAGTTTGCACCCTCTAACGCCATGCTTTTATGCCTAAGTCTAGAAATATGCAAATTACCGTCATATTTTCAAACCGGCAGTCCCGCGGATGTGGGGTCAGTTCCTACGAGTTACATTGGTCCCGTGGGAGGTGTTGGTGCCACCCACGGGGACGTTCGGGGGCTGTTTCGAGTTTTCCCCCTCTAACGCTATGTTTTTAAGCCTAAGTCGAGAAATATGCAAATTATCGTCGTATTCTCAAGCCGGGACTCCTGCGGCTACAGGGTCAGTTCCCATGAGTTACATTGACCCCGTGGGAGGTGTTAGTGTCGTCCACGGGACCGTTCGGGGGTTGTTTCGAGTTTTCACTCTCTAACACCATGTTTTTATGCAAAAGTCTAGAGATATGCAAATTATCATCGTATTCTCAAATCGGGAGCCCCGCGGCTGCGGTGTCAGCTCCTCCGAGTTACATTGGTCCCGTGGGAGGTGTTGGTGCCACCCATAGGGCCGTTTGGGGGCTGTTTCGAGTTTTCACCCTCTAACGCCATGTTTTTATTCGTAAGTCTAGAAATATGAAAATTACTGTCATATTCTCAAACCGGGAGTACCGCGGTTGCGGGGTAATTTCCTTCGAGTAACATTGGTTCCGTGGGAGGTGTTGGTGCCACCCACGGGGACGTTCGGGGGCTGTTTCGAGTTTTCCCCCTCTAACGCCATGTTTTTAAGGCAAAGTCTAGAAATATGCAAATTACCGTCGTATTCTCAAACCGGGATTCCCGCGGCTACGGGGTGAGTTCCTACGAGTTACATTGGCCCCGTGAGAGGTGTTGGTGCCACCCACGGGGACATTCGGGGGCTATTTTGAGTTTTCACCCTCTAACACCATGTTTTTAAGCCTAAGTTTAGAAATATTCAAATTATCATCGTATTCTCAAACCGAGAGTCCCGCGGCAGTGGGGTCAGATCCTACGAGATACATTGGTCCCGTGGGAGCTGTTGGTGCCACCCATGGGGCCGGCCGGGGGCTGTTTCGAGTTTTCACCCTCTAACGCCATGTTTTTAAGCCTAAGTCGTGAAATATGCAAATTATCATAGTATTCTCAAGACGGGAGTCCCGCGGCTGCGGGGTAAGTTTCTACAAGTTACATTAGCCCCGTGCGAGGTGTTAGTGCCACCCATGGGACCGTTCGGGGGTTCTTTCGAGTTTTCACCCTCTGACGCCATGTTTTTAAGCCTAAGTCTAAAAATATGCAAATTACCATCGTATTCTCAAATCGGGAGTCCCGCGACTACGGGGTCAGTTCCTACAAGTTACATTGGACCCGTGGGAGGTGATAGTGCCACCCACGGGGCCGTTCGGGGGTTGTTTTGAGTATTCGCCCTCTAACACCATGTTTTTATGACTAAGTCTAGAAATATTCAAATTATCATCGTATCCTCAAACCGGGAGTCCCGGGGCTGTGGGGTCAGATCCTACGAGATACATTGGTCCCGTGGGAGCTGTTGGTGCCACCCACGGGGCCGTTCGGGGGCTATTTCGAGTTTTTACCCTCTAACGCCATGTTTTTAAGCGTAAGTCTAGAAATATGAAAATTACCGTCTTATTCTCAAATCGAGAGTCCCGCAGCTGCGGGGACAGTTCCTACGAGTTACATTTTTCCCGTGGGAGGTGTTGGTCCCATCCACGGGGACGTTAGAGGGCTGTTTCGAGTTTGCATCCTCTAACCCCATGCTTTTATGCCTAAGTCTAGAAATATGCAAATTACCGTCATATTTTCAAACCGGTAGTCCCGCGGCTGCGGGGTCAGTTCCTACGAGTTACATTGGTCCCGTGAGAGGTGTTGATGCCACCCACGGGGAAGTTCGTGAGCTGTTTCGAGTTTTCACCCTCTAACGCCATGTTTTTAAGCCTAAGTCCAGAAATATGCAAATTATCGTCGTATTCTCAAGACGGGAGTCCCGCGGCTACGGGGTCAGTTCCTATGAGTTACATTGGCCCCGTGGGAGGTGTTGGTTCCACCCACGGGGACATTAGTGTCGTCCACGGGACCGTTCGGGGGTTGTCTCGAGTTTTCACCCTCTAACACCATGTTTTTATTCCTAAGTCTAGAAATATGCAAATTATCATCGTATTCTCAAATCGGGAACCCCGCGGCTGCGGTGTCAGCTCCTCCGAGTTACATTGGTCCCCTGGGAGGTGGTGGTGCCACCCACGGGGACGTTCGGGGGCTGTTTCGAGTTGTCACACTCTAACGCCATGTTTTTAAGCCAAAGTCTAGAAATATTCAAATTATCATTGTATTCTTAAACCGGGAGTCCCGCGACTGTGGGGTCAGTTCCTACGAGTTACATTGGTCCCGTGGGAGGTGTTGCTGCCACCCACGGGGCCGTTAGACGGCTATTTCGAGTTTTCACCCTCTAACGCCATGTTTTTAAGACTAAGTCTAGAAATATAAAAATTAACATTGTATGCTCAAATCGGGAGTCTCTCGGCTGCGAGGTCAGTTCCTACGAGTTAAATTGGTCCCGTGGGAGGTATTGGTGCCACCCACGGGGACGTTCGGGGGCTGCCTCGAGTTTTCACCCTCTAACGCCATGTTTTTAAGAATAAGTCAAAAACATGCAAATTATCAACGTATTCTACAGTCGGGAGTCCCGCGGCTACGGGATCAGTTCCTATGATTTACATTGGCCCCGTGGGAGGTGTTGGTGCCACCCACGGGACCGTTTGGGGTTGTTTCGAGTTTTCACCCTCTAACGCCATGTTTTTAAGCCTAAGTCTAAAAATATGAAAATTATCATCATTTACTCAGATCGAGAGTCTCGCGGCTGCGGGGTCAGTTCCTACGACTTACATTGGACCCGTAGGAGGTGTTGGTGCCACATACGGGGATGTTCGGGGGCTGTTTCGAGTTTTCACCCTCTAACGCCATGTTTTTAAGCCTAAGTCTTAAAATATGCAAATTATCATCGTATTCTCAAGCCGGGAGTCCCGCGGATGCGGGGTCAGTTCCTACGAGTTACATTGGCCCCGTGCGAGGTGTTAGTGCCACCCATGGGACCGTTCGGGGTTCTTTCGAGTTTTCACCCTCTAATGCCATGTTTTTAAGCCTAAGTCTAAAAATATGCAAATTACCGTCATATTCTCAAATCGGGAGTCCCGCGACTACGGGGTCAGTTCCTACAAGTTATTGGACCCGTGGGAGGTGATAGTGCCACCCACGGGGCCGTTCGGGGGTTGTTTTGAGTATTCGCCCTCTAACACCATGTTTTTACGACTAAGTCTATAAATATTCAAATTATCATCGTATCCTCAAACCGGGAGTCCCGGGGCTGTGGGGTCAGATCCTACGAGATACATTGGTCCCGTGGGAGCTGTTGGTGCCACCCACGGGGCCGTTCGGGGGCTGTTTCGAGTTTTTACCCTCTAACGCCATGTTTTTAAGCGTAAGTCTAGAAATATGAAAATTACCGTCTTATTCTCAAATCGAGAGTCCCGCAGCTGCGGGGACAGTTCCTACGAGTTACATTTTTCCCGTGGGAGGTGTTGGTCCCATCCACGGGGACGTTAGAGGGCTGTTTCGAGTTTGCACCCTCTAACCCCATGCTTTTATGCCTAAGTCTAGAAATATGCAAATTACCGTCATATTTTCAAACCGGTAGTCCCGCGGCTGCGGGGTCAGTTCCTACGAGTTACATTGGTCCCGTGAGAGGTGTTGATGCCACCCACGGGGAAGTTCGGGAGCTGTTTCGAGTTTTCACCCTCTAACGCCATGTTTTTAAGCCTAAGTCCAGAAATATGCAAATTATCGTCGTATTCTCAAGACGAGAGTCCCGCGGCTACGGGGTCAGTTCCTATGAGTTACATTGGCCCCGTGGGAGGTTTTGGTGCCGCCCATGGGACCGTTCGGGGGTTGTCTCGAGTTTTCACCCTCTAACACCATGTTTTTATTCCTAAGTCTAGAAATATGCAAATTATCATCGTATTCTCAAATCGGGAACCCCGCGGCTGCGGTGTCAGCTCCTCCGAGTTACATTGGTCCCCTGGGAGGTGGTGGTGCCACCCACGGGGACGTTCGGGGGCTGTTTCGAGTTGTCGCACTCTAACACAATGTTTTTAAGCCAAAGTCTAGAAATATTCAAATTATCATTGTATTCTTAAACCGGGAGTCCCGCGACTGTGGGGTAAGTTCCTACGAGTTACATTGGTCCCGTGGGAGGTGTTGCTGCCACCCACGGGGCCGTTAGACGGCTATTTCGAGTTTTCACCCTCTAACGCCATATTTTTAAGACTAAGTCTAGAAATATAAAAATTACCATTGTATGCTCAAATCGGGAGTCTCTCGGCTGCGGGGTCAGTTCCTACGAGTTAAATTGGTCCCATGGGAGGTATTGGTGCCACCCACGGGGACGTTCGGGGGCTGCCTCGAGTTTTCACCCTCTAACGCCATGTTTTTAAGAATAAGTCAAAAACATGCAAATTATCACCGTATTCTACAGTCGGGAGTCCCGCGGCTACGGGATCAGTTCCTATGAGTTACATTGGCCCCGTGGGAGGTGTTGGTGCCACCCACGGGACCGTTTGGGGTTGTTTCGAGTTTTCACCCTCTAACGCCATGTTTTTAAGCCTAAGTCTAAAAATATGAAAATTATCATCATTTACTCAGATCGAGAGTCTCGCGGCTGCGGGGTCAGTTCCTACGACTTACATTGGACCCGTAGGAGGTGTTGGTGCCACACACGGGGATGTTCGGGGGCTGTTTCGAGTTTTCACCCTCTAACGCCATGTTTTTAAGCCTAAGTCTTAAAATATGCAAATTATCATCGTATTCTCAAGCCGGGAGTCCCGCGGTTGCGGGGTCAGTTCCTACGAGTTACATTGGCCCCGTGCGAGGTGTTAGTGCCACCCATGGGACCGTTCGGGGTTCTTTCGAGTTTTCACCCTCTAATGCCATGTTTTTATGCCTAAGTCTAAAAATATGCAAATTACCGTCATATTCTCAAATCGGGAGTCCCGCGACTACGGGGACAGTTCCTACAAGTTACATTGGACCCGTGGGAGGTGTTAGTGCCACCCACGGGGCCGTTCGGGGGTTGTTTGGAGTATTCACCCTCTAACACCATGTTTTTATGACTAAGTCTAGAAATATTCAAATTATCATCGTATTCTCAAACCGGGAGTCCCGGGGCTGTGGGGTCAGATCCTACGAGATACATTGGTCCCGTGGGAGCTGTTGGTGCCACCCACGGGGCCGTTCGGGGGCTGTTTCGAGTTTTTACCCTCTAACGCCATGTTTTTAAGCGTAAGTCTAGAAATATGAAAATTACCATCTTATTCTCAAACCGAGAGTCCCGCGACTGCGGGGACAGTTCCTACGAGTTACATTGGTCCCGTGGGAGGTGTTGGTCCCATCCACGGGGACGTTAGAGGGCTGTTTCGAGTTTGCACCCTCTAACACCATGATTTTATGCCTAAGTCTAGAAATATGGAAATTACCATCATATTTTCAAACTGGGAGTCCCGAGGCTATAGGCTCAGTTCCTATGAGTTACATTGGCCCCGTGGGAGGTTTTGGTGCCGCCCACGGGACAGTTCGGGTGTTGTCTCGAGTTTTCACCCTCTAACACCATGTTTTTATGCCTAAGTCTAGAAATATGCAAATTATCATCGTATTCACAAATTGGGAGCCCCGCGACTGCGGTGTCAGCTCCTCCGAGTTACATTGGTCCCCTGGGAGGTGGTGGTGCCACCCACGGGGACGTTCGGGGGCTGTTTCGAGTTGTCACACTCTAACGCCATGTTTATAAGCCTAAGTCTAGAAATATTCAAATTATCATCATATTCTTAAACCGGGAGTCCCGCGACTGTGGGGTCAGTTCCTACGAGTTACATTGGTCCCGTGGGAGGTGTTGCTGCCACCCACGGGGCTGTTAGACGGCTATTTCGAGTTTTCACCCTTGAACGCCATGTTTTTAAGACTAAGTCTAGAAATATGAAAATTACCATTGTATTCTCAAATCGGGAGTCTCGCGGCTACGGGGTCAGTTCCTACGAGTTAAATTGATCCCGTGGGAGGTGTTAATGCCACCCACGGGGACGTTCGGGGGCTGCCTCGAGTTTTGACCCTCTAACGCCATGTTTTTAAGAATAAGTCAAAAACGTGCAAATTATCACCGCATTCTACAGTCAGGAGTCCCGCGGCTACGGGATCAGTTCCTATGAGTTACATTGGCCCCGTGGGAGGTGTTAGTGCCACCCACAGGACCGTTTCGGGGTTGTTTCGAGTTTTCACCCTCTAACGCCATGTTTTTAAGACTAAGTCTAAAAATATGAAAATTATCATCATTTACTCAGATCGGGAGTCTTGCGGCTGCGGGGTCAGTACCTACGACTTACATTGGACCCGTAGGAGGTGTTGGTGCCACACACGGGGATGTTCGGGGGCTGTTTCGAGTTTTCACCCTCTAACGCCATCTTTTTAAGCCTAAGTCTTGAAATATGCAAATTATCGTCGTATTCTCAAGCCGGGAGTCCCGCGGCTGCGGGGTCAGTTCCTACGAGTTACATTGGCCCCGTGCGAGGTGTTAGTGCCACCCATGGGACCGTTCGGGGGTTCTTTCGAGTTTTCACCCTCTAACACCATGTTTTTAAGCCTAAGTCTAAAAATATGCAAATTACCATCGTATTCTCAAATCGGGAGTCCCGCGACTACGGCGTCAGTTCCTACAAGTTACATTGGACCCGTGGGAGGTGTTAGTGCCACCCACTGGGCCGTTCGGGGGTTGTTTCGGGTATTCATCCTCTAACACCATGTTTTTAAGACTAAGTCTAGAAATATTCAAATTATCATCGTATTCTAAAACCGGGAGTCCCGGGGCTGTGGGGTCACATCCTACGAGATACATTGGTCCCGTGGGAGCTGTTGGTGCCACCCATGGGGCCGTTCGGGGGCTGTTTCGAGTTTTTACCCTCTAACGCCATGTTTTTAAGCGTAAGTCTAGAGATATGAAAATTACCGTCTTATTCTCAAACCGTGAGTCCCGCGGCTGCGGGGACAGTTCCTACGAGTTACATTGGTCCCGTGGGAGGTGTTGGTCCCATCCACGGGGATGTTAGAGGGCTGTTTCGAGTTTGCACCCTCTAACACCATGCTTTTATGCCTAAGTCTAGAAATATGCAAATTACCGTCATATTTTCAAACTGGCAGTCCCTCCGCTGTGGGGTCAGTTCATACGAGTTACATTGGTCCTTTGAGAGGTCTTGGTGCCTCCCACTCGTACGTTCGGGAGCTGTTTCGAGTTTTCACCCTTTAATGCCATGTTTTTAAGCCTAAGTCCAGAAATATGCAAATTATCATCGTATTCTCAAGCCGGGAGTCCCGCGGCTACGGGGTCAGTCCCTATGAGTTACATTGGCCCCGTGGGAGGTGTTGGTGCCGCCCACGGGACCGTTCGGGGGTTGTTTCGAGTTTTCACTCTCTAACGCCATGTTTTTATGCCTAAGTATAAAAATATGCAAATTATCATCGTATTCTCAAATTGGGAGCCCCGCGGATGCGGGGTCAGCTCCTCCGAATTACATTGGTCCCCTGAGAGGTGTTGGTGCCACCCACGGGGACGTTCGGGGGCTGTTTTGAGTTGTCACACTCTAATGCCATGTTTTTAAGCCTAAGTATAGAAATATTCAAATTATCATTGTATTCTCAAACCGGGAGTCCTGCGACTGCGGGGTCAGTTACTACGAGTCACATTGGTCCCGTGGGAGGTGTTGCTGCCACCCATGGGGCCGATAGACGGCTGTTTCGAGTTTTCACGCTCTAACGCCATGTTTTTAAGCCTAAGTCTAGAAATATGAAAATTACCAATGTATTCTCAAATCGGGAGTCTCGCGGCTGCGGGGTCAGTTCCTACGAGTTAAATTGGTCCCGTGGGAGGTGTTGGTGCCACCCACGGGAACGTTCGGGTGCTGCCTTGAGTTTTCACCCTCTAACGCCGTGTTTTTAAGAATAAGTCTAAAAACATGCAAATTATCACCGTATTCTCAAGTCGGGAGTCATGTGGCTACGGGGTCAGTTCCTATGAGTTACATTGGCCCCGTGGGAGGTGTTGGTGCCACGCACGGGACCGTTTGGGTGTTGTTTCGAGTTTTCACCCTGTAAAGCCATGTTTTTAAGCCTAAGTCTAAAAATATGCAAATTATCATTATTTACTCAGATCGGGAGTCCCGCGGCTACGGGGTCAGTTCCTACGACTTACATTGGACCCGTAGGAGGTGTTGGTACCACCCACGGGGACGTTCGGGGGCTGTTTCGAGTTTTCACCCTCTAACGCCATGTTTTTAAGCCTAGGTCTAAAAATATGCAAATTACCATCGTATTCTCAAATCGGGAGTCCCGCGACTACGGGGACAGTTCCTACAAGTTACATTGGACCCGTGGGAGGTGTTAGTGCCATCCACGGGGCCGTTCGGGGGTTGTTTTGAGTATTCGCCCTCTAACACCATGTTTTTACGACTAAGTCTAGAAATATTCAAATAATCATCGTATTCTTAAACCGGGAGTCCCGGGGCTGTGGGGTCAGATCCTACGAGATACATTGGTCCCGTGGGAGCTGTTGGTGCCACCCACGGGGCCGTTCGGGGGTTGTTTCGAGTTTTTACCCTCTAACGCCATGTTTTTAAGCGTAAGTCTAGAAATATGAAAATTACCATCTTATTCTCAAATCGAGAGCCCCGCGACTGCGGGGACAGTTCCTACGAGTTACATTTTTCCCGTGGGAGGTGTTGGTCCCATCCACGGGGACGTTAGAGGGCTGTTTCAAGTTTGCACCCTCTAACGCCATGCTTTTATGCCAAAGTCTAGAAATATGCAAATTACCGTCATATTTTCAAACCGGCAGTCCCGCGGCTACGGGGTCAGTTCCTATGAGTTACATTGGCCCCGTGGGAGGTTTTGGTGCCGCCCACGAGACCGTTCGGGTGTTGTCTCGAGTTTTCACCCTCTAACACCATGTTTTTATGCCTAAGTCTAGAAATATGCAAATTATCATCGTATTCTCAAATCGGGAGCCCCGCGGCTGCGGTGTCAGCTCCTCCTAGTTACATTGGTCCCCTGGGAGGTGGTGGTGCCACCCACGGGGACGTTCGGGGGCTGTTTCGAGTTGTCACACTCTAACGCCATGTTTTTAAGCTTAAGTCTAGAAATATTCAAATTATCATTGTATTCTTAAACCGGGAGTCCCGCGACTGTGGGGTCAGTTCCTACGAGTTACATTGGTCCCGTGGGAGGTGTTGCTGCCACCCACGGGGCCGTTAGACGGCTATTTCGAGTTTTCACCCTCTAACGCCATGTTTTTAATACTAAGTCTAGAAATATGAAAATTACCATTGTATTCTCAAATCGGGAGTCTCGCGGCTGCGGGGTCAGTTCCTACGAGTTAAATTGGTCCCGTGGGAGATGTTGGTGCCACCCACGGGGACATTCGGGGCCTGCCTCGAGTTTTCACCCTCTAACGCCATGTTTTTAAGAATAAGTCAAAAACATGCAAATTATCACCGTATTCTACAGTCGGGAGTCCCGCGGCTACGGGATCAGTTCCTATGAGTTACATTGGCCCTGTGGGAGGTGTTGGTGCCACCCACGGGACTGTTTGGGGGTTGTTTCGAGTTTTCACCCTCTAACGCCATGTTTTTAAGCCTAAGTCTAAAAATATGAAAATTATCATCATTTACTCAGATCGAGAGTCTCGCGGCTGCGGGGTCAGTTTCTACAACTTACATTGGACCCGTAGGAGGTGTTGGTGCCACACACGGGGATGTTCGGGGGCTGTATCGAGTTTTCACCCTCTAACGCCATCTATTTAAGCCTAAGTCTTAAAATATGCAAATTATCATCGTATTCTCAAGCCGGGTGTACTGCGGCTGCGGGGTCAGTTCCTACGAGTTACATTGGCCCCGTGCGAGGTGTTAGTGCCACCCATGGGACCGTTCAGGGGTTCTTTCGAGTTTTCACCCTCTAACGCCATGTTTTTAAGCCTAAGTCTAAAAATATACAAATTACCGCCGTATTCTCAAATCGGGAGTCCCGCGACTACGACGTCAGTTCCTACAAGTTACATTGGACCCGTGGGAGGTGTTATTGCCACCCACGGGGCCGTTCGGGGGTTGTTTCGAGTATTCACCCTCTAACACCATGTTTTTATGACTAAGTCTAGAAATATTCAAATTATCATCGTACTCTCAAATCGGGAGTCCCGGGGCTGTGGGGTCAGATCCTACGAGATACATTGGTCCCGTGGGAGCTGTTGGTGCCACCCACGGGGCCGTTCGGGGGTGTTTCGAGTTTTTACCCTCTAACGCCATGTTTTTAAGCGTAAGTCTAGAAATATGAAAATTACCGTCTTATTCTCAAATCGAGAGTCCCGCGGCTGCGGGGACAGTTCCTACGAGTTACATTGGTCCTGTGGGAGGTGTTGGTCCCATCCACGGGGACGTTAGAGGGTTGTTTCGAGTTTTCACCCTCTAACACCATGCTTTTATGCCTAAATCTAGAAATATGCAAATTACCGTCATATTTTCAAACCGGCAGTCCCGCCGCTGCGGGGTCAGTTCCTACGAGTTACATTGGTCCCGTGAGAGGTCTTGGTACCACCCACGGGGACGTTCGGGAGTTGTTTCGAATTTTCACCCTCTAACGCCTTGTTTTTAAGCCTAAGTCCAGAAATATGCAAATTATCATCGTATTCTCAAGCCGGGAGCCCCACGGCTACGGGGTCAGTTCCTATGAGTTACATTGGCCCCGTGGGAGGTTTTGGTGCCACCCACGGGACCGTTCAGGGGTTGTCTCGAGTTTTCAACCTCTAACACCATGTTTTTATGCCTAAGTCTAGAAATATGAAAATTATCATCGTATTCTCAAATCGGGAGCCCCGCGGCTGCGGTGTCAACTCCTCCGAGTTACATTGGTCCCCTGGGAGGTGGTGGTGCCACCCACGGGGACGTTCGGGGGCTGTTTCGAGTTGTCACACTCTAACGCCATGTTTTTAAGCCTAAGTCTAGAAATATTCAAATTATCATTGTATTCTTAAACCGGGAGTCCCGCGGTTGTGGGGTCAGTTCCTACGAGTACATTGGTCCCGTGGGAGGTGTTGCTGCCACCCACGGGGTTATTAGACGGTTATTTCGAGTTTTCACCCTTTAACGCCATGTTTTTAAGACTAAGTCTAGAAATATGAAAATTACCATTGTATTCTCAAATCGGGAGTCTCGCGGCTGCGGGGTCAGTTCCTACGAGTTAAATTGGTCCCGTGGGAGGTGTTAATGCCACCCACGGGGACGTTGGGGGGCTGCCTCGAGTTTTCGCCCTCTAACGCCATGTTTTTAAGAATAAGTCAAAAACATGCAAATTATCACCGTATTCTACAGTCGGGAGTCCCGCGGCTACGGGATCAGTTCCTATGAGTTACATTGGCCCCGTGGGAGGTGTTGGTGCCACCCACGGGACCGTTTGGGGGTTGTTTCGAGTTTTCACCCTCTAACATCATGTTTTTAAGCCTAAGTCTAAAAATATGAAAATTATCATCATTTACTCAGATCGGGAGTCTCGCGGCTGCGGGGTTAGTTCCTACGACTTACATTGGACCCGTAGGAGGTGTTGGTGCCACACACGGGGATGTTCGGGGGCTGTTTCGAGTTTTCATCCTCTAACGCCATGTTTTTAAGCCTAAGTCTTAAAATATGCAAATTATCGTCGTATTCTCAAGCTAGGAGTCTCGCGACTGCGGGGTCAGGTCCTACGAGTTACATTGGCCCCGTGCGAGGTGTTAGTGCCACCCATGGGACCGTTCGGGGGTTCTTTCGAGTTTTCACCCTCTAACGCCATGTTTTTAAGCCTAAGTCTAAAAATATGCAAATTACCGTCATATTCTCAAATCGGGAGTCCCGAGACTACGGCGTCAGTTCCTACAAGTTACATTGGACCCGTGGGAGGTGTTAGTGCCACCCACGGGTCCGTTCGGGGGTTGTTTCGATTATTCACAATCTAACACCATGTTTTTAAGACTAAGTCTAAAAATATGAAAATTATTGTCATTTACTCAGACCGGGAGTCCCGCGGCTGCGGGGTCAGTTCCTACGAGTTAAATTGGTCCCGTGGGAGGTGTTGGTGCCACCCATGGGGCCGTTTGGGGGTTGTTTCGAGTTATGACCATCTAACCCCATGTTTTTAAGCCAAAGCCTAGAAATTTGAAAATTACCGTCGTATTCTCAAACCGAGAGTCATGCGGTTGCTGGGACAGTTCCTACAAGTTACATTGGACCCGTGGGAGGTGTTGGTGCCACCCACGAGACCGTTCGAGGGTTGTTTCGAGTTCTGGACTTCTAACGCCATATTTTAACCCTATAACACCATGTTTTAAGCCTAAGTCTAGAAATATGGAAATTACCATCGTATTCTCAAATCGGGAGTCACGCGGATACAAGGTCAGTGCCTATGAGTTACATTGGTCCCGTGGGAGGTGTTGGTGCCACCCACGGGGACGTTCGGGGGCTGTTTCGAGTTGTCACACTCTAACGCCATGTTTTTAAGCCTAAGTATAGAAATATTAAAATTATCGTCGTATTCTCTAACCGGGAGTACCGGGCTGCGGGGTCAGTTCCTTCAAGTTACATTGCTTCCGTGGAAGGTGTTGGTGGCACCTACGGGGTCGTTCAGGGTTGTTTCGAGTTTTCACCCTCTAACGCCATGTTTTTAAGCCTAAGTCTAGAAGTATGCAAATTATCGTCGTATTCTGAAACTGGGAGTCCAGCGGTTGCGGGGTCAGTTCCTACCAGTTACATTGGACCCGTAGGAGGTGTTGGTGCCACCCACGGGGACGTTCGGGGTTCGTTTCGAGTTTTCACCCTCTAATGCCATGTTTTTAAGCCTAAGTCTTGAGATATGAAAATTATCGTCGTATTCTCAAGACGGGAGTCCCACGGCTGCAGGTTCAGTTCCTACGAGTTACATTGGCCCCGTGTGAGGTGTTAGTACCACCCATGGGACCTTTCGGGGGTTCCTTCGAGTTTTCACCCTCTAACGCCATGTTTTTAAGCCTAAGTCTAAAAACATGTAAATTACCGTCGTATTCTCAAATCGGGAGTCCCGCCACTACGAGGTCAGTTCCTACAAGTTACATTAGACCCGTGGGAGGTGCTAGTGCCACCCACGGGTCCGTTCGGGGGTTGTTTCGAGTATTCACCCTCTAACACCATGTTTTTAAGACTAAGTCTAGAAATATGCAAATTATCGTCATTTACTCAGATCGGGAGTCCCGCGGCTACGGGGTCAGTTCCTACAAGTTAAATTGGTCCCGTGGGTGGTGTTGGTGCCACCCATGGGGCCGTTTGGGGGTTGTTTCGAGTTATGACCTTCTAACCCCATGTTTTTAAGCTTAAGTCTAGAAATATGAAAATTATCATCGTATTCTCAAACCGAGAGTCCCGCGGCTGCGGGGACAGTTCCTACGAGTTACATTGGTCCCGTGGGAGGTGTTGGTCCCATCCACGGGGACGTTAGATGGATGTTTCGAGTTTTCAACCTCTAACGCCATGCTTTTAAGCCTAAGTCTAAAAATATGCAAATTATCATCATATTCTCAAATCGGTAGTCCCGCGGCAGCGGGGTCAGTTCCTATGAGTTACATTGTTCCCGTGGGAGGTGTTGGTGCCACCCACGGGGACATTCGGGGGTTGTTTCGAGTTTTCACCCTCTAACGCCATGTTTTTAAGACTAAGTCTAAAAATATGCAAATTATCGTCATTTACTCAGACCGGGAGTCCCGCGGCTGCGGGGTCAGTTCCTACGAGTTAAATTGGTCCCGTGGGAGGTGTTGGTGCAACCCACGGGGCCGTTTGGGCATTTTTTTGAGTTATGATCATCTAACCCCATGTTTTTAAGCCTAAGTCTAGAAATTTGAAAATTACCGTCGTATTCTCAAACCGAGAGTCCCACGGCTGGGGGGACAGTTCCTACAAGTTACATTGGACCCATGGGAGGTGTTGGTGCCACCCACGAGACCGTTCGAGGGATGTTTTGATTTCTGACCTTCTAACGCCATGTTTTTACCCTATAACACCATGTTTTTAAGCCTAAGTCTATAAATATGCAAATTACCATCGTATTCTAAAATCGGGAGTCACGCGGCTATAGGGTCAGTTCCTATGAGTTACATTGGTCCCGTGGGAGGTGTTGGTACCACCCACAGGGCCGTTCGGGGATTGTTTCGTGTTTTCACCCTCTAACAACATGATTTTAAGACTAAGTCTAGAATTATGAAAATTATCATCATTTACTCAGATCGGGAGTCTTGCGGCTACGGGGTCAGTTCCTACGAGTTAAATTGGTCCCGTGGGAGGTGTTGGTGCCACCCACGGGGCCGTTCGGGGGTTGTTTCGAGTTTTCACCCTCTAACGCCGTGTTTTTATTCCTATGTCTAGAAATATGCAAATTACCGTCATATTCTCAAATCGGGAGTCCCGTGATTGCGGGGTCAGTTCCTACGAGTTACATTGGTTCCGTGAGAGGTGTTGGTGCGACCCACGGACCATTCGGGGGTTGCTTCGAGTTTTTACCATCTAACGCCATGTTTTTAAGATTAAGTCTAGAAATATGCAAATTACCATTGTATTCTCAAACCGGGAGTTCTGCGGCTGCGGGGTCAGTTCCTTTAAGTTACATTGGTACCGTGGGAGGTGTTGGTGCCACCTACGGGGTCGATCGGGGTTGTTTCGAGTTTTCACCCTCTAACGACTTATTTTTAAGCCAAAGTCTATAAATAAGCAAATAACCGTCGTATTCTCAAACCAGGAGTGCCGTGGCTACCGGGTCAGTTCCTACGAGTTACATTAGCCCCGTGGGAGGTGTTGGTGCCACCCACGGGGACGTTCGGGGGCTGTTTTGAGTTTTCACCCTCTACCGCCATGTTTTTTACCTAAGTCTAGAAATGTTCAAATTATCATCATATTCTCAAACCGGGAGTCCCGGGGCTGCGGGGTCAGATCCTACGAGATACATTGGTCCCGTGGGAGCTTTTGGTGCCAGCCATGGGGCCGTTCGGGGGTTGTTTCGAGTTTTTACCCTCTAACGCCATGTTTTTAAGCCTAAGTCTAGAAGTATGCAAATTATCGTCATATTCTGAAACTGGGAGTCCAGCGGTTGCGAGGTCAGTTCCAACCAGTTACATTGGACCCGTAGGAGGTGTTGGTGCCACCCACGGGGACGTTCGGGGTTCGTTTAGAGTTTTCACCCTCTAATGCCATGTTTTTAAGCCTAGGTCTTGAGATATGAAAATTATCGTCGTATTCTCAAGCCGGGAGTCCCACGGCTGCAGGTTCAGTTCCTACGAGTTACATTGGCCCCGTGTGAGGTGTTACTACCACCCATGGGACCTTTCGGGGGTTCCTTCGAGTTTTCACCCTCTAACGCCATGTTTTTAAGCCTAAGTCTAAAAATATGTAAATTATCGTCGTATTCTCAAATTGGGAGTCCCGCGACTACGAGGTCAGTTCCTACAAGTTACATTGGACCCTTGGGAGGTGCTAGTGCCACCCACGGGTCCGTTCGGGGGTTGTTTCGAATATTTACCCTCTAACACCATGTTTTTAAGATTAAGTCTAGAAATATGCAAATTATCGTCATTTACTCAGATCGGGAGTCCCGCGGCGGCGGGGTCAGTTCCTACGAGTTAAATTGGTCCCGTGGGAGGTGTTGGTGCCACCCACGGGGCCGTTTGGGTGTTGTTTCGAGTTATGACCTTCTAATCCCATGTTTTTAAGCCTAAGTCTAGATATATGAAAATTACCGTCGTACTCTCAAACCGAGAATCCTGCGGTTGCGGGGACAATTCCTATGAGTTACATTGGTCCCGTGGGAGGTGTTGGTCCCATCCACGAGGACGTTAGATGGATGTTTCGAGTTTTCACCCTCTAACGCCATGATTTTAAGCCTAAGTCAAAAAATATGCAAATTACCATCATATTCTCAAACCGGCAGTCCCGCGGCTGCGGGTTCAGTTCCTATGAGTTACATTGGTCCCGTGGGAGGTGTTGGTGCCACCAACGAGGACGTTCGTGGGATGTTTCGAATTTTCACCCTCTAACGCCATGTTCTTAAGCCTAAGTCTAGAAATATGCAAATTATCATTGTATTCTCATGCCGGGAGTCCCGCGGCTACGGGGTTAGTTGTGGGAGGTGTTGGTGCCACCCACGGGACCGTTCGGGGGTCGTTTCGAGTTTTCACCCTCTAACGCCATGTTTTTATGCCAATGTATAAAAATATGCAAATTATCATTGTATTCTCGAATCGGGAGTCCCGCGGTTGCGGTGTCAGCTCCTCCGAGTTACATTGGTCCCTTGGGAGGTGTTGGTGCCACCCACGGGGACGTTCGAGGGCTGTTTCGAGTTGTCACACTGTAACGCCATGTTTTTTAGCCTAACTCTAGAAATGTACAAATTATCGTCGTATTCTCAAACCGGGAGTCCCGCGACTGCGAGGTCAGTTCTTACGAGTTACATTGGTCCTGTGGGAGGTGTTGCCGGTACCCACGGGCCCATTAGAGGGTTGTTTCAAGTTTTCACCCTCTAACGCCATGTTTTTAAGCCGAAGTCTAGAAATATGCAAATTATCGTTGTATTCTCAAATCCGGAGTCCCGTGGCTGCGGGGTCAGTTCCTACGAGTTACAATGGTCCCGTGGGAGGTGTTTGTGGCACCCACGGGGCCGTTCGGGGGTTGTTTCGAGTTTTCACCCTCTAACGCCATTTTTTAAGCCTAAGTCTAGAAGTATGCAAATTACCGTCGTATTCTCAAACCGGGAGTCCAGCGGCCGCGGGGTCAGTTCCTAGAAGTTACATTGGACCCGTAGGAGGTGTTGGTGCCACCCACGGGGACGTTCGGGGGTTGTTTCTAGTTTTCACCCTCTAACGCCATGTTTTTAAGCCTAAGTCTTGAAGTATGAAAATTATCATCGTATTCTCAATCCGGGAGTCCCACGGCTTCAGGTTCAGTTCCTACGAGTTACATTGGCCCCGTGTGAGGTGTTTGTACCATCCATGGGACCTTTCGGGGGTTCTTTCGAGTTTTCACCCTCTAACGCCATGTTTTTAAGCCTAAGTCTAAAAATATGTAAATTATCGTCGTATTCTCAAATCCGGAGTCCCGCGACTACGGGGTCAGTTCCTACAAGTTACATTGTCCCGTGGGAGGTGCTAGTGACACCCACGGGTCCGTTCGGGGGTTGTTTAGGATATTCACCCTCTAACACCATGTTTTTCCGACTAAGTCTAGAAATATTTAAATTATCGTCATTTACTCAGATCGGGAGTCCCGCGGCTGCGCGATCAGTTCCTACGAGTTAAATTGGTCCCGTGGGTGGTGTTGGTGCCACCCACGGGGCCGTTTGGGGGTTGTTTCGAGTTATGTGCTTCTAACCCCATATTTTTAAGCCTAAGTCTAGAAATATGAAAATTATCGTCGTATTCTGAAACCGAGAATCCTGCGGCTGTGGGGACAGTTCCTACGAGTTACATTGGTCCCGTGCGAGGTGTTTTGGTCCCATCCACGGGGACGTTAGAGTGATGTTTCGAGTTTTCAGCCTCTAACGCCATGCTTTTAAGACTAAGTCTAAAAATATGCAAATTATCGTCATATTCTCAAATCGGCAGTCCGGCGGCTGCGGGGTCAGTTTCTAAGAGTTACATTGGTCCCGTGGGAGGTGTTGGTGCCACCCACGGGGACGTTCGGGGGCTGTTTCGAGTTTTCACCCTCTAACGCCATGTTTTTAAGCCTAAGTCTAGAACTATGCAAATTATCGTTGTATTCTCAAGCCGGGAGTCCCGCGGCTTCGGGGTTAGTTCCTATGAGTTACATTGTCCCCGTGGGAGGTGTTGGTGCCACCCACGGGATCGTTCGGGGGTTGTTTCGAGTTTTCACCCTCTAATGCCATGTTTTTATGCCAATGTCTTGAAATATGCAAATTATCATCGTATTCTCAAATCGGGAGTCCCACGGCTGCGGTGTCAGCTCCTCCGAGTTACATTGGTCCCTTGGGAGGTGTTGGTGCCACCCACGGGGACGTTCGGGGGCTGTTTCGAGTTGTCACACTCTAACGCCATGTTTTTTAGCCTAAGTCTAGAAATATTAAAATTATCGTCGTATTCTCAAACTGGGAGTCCCGCTACTGCGGGGTCAGTTCCTACGAGTTACATTGGTCCAGTGGGAGGTGTTGTCGCCACCCACGGGGCCGTTAGAGGGTTGTATCAAGTTTTCACTCTCTAACACCATGTTTTTAAGCCGAAGTCTAGAAATATGCAAATTACCTTTGTATTCTCAAATCCGGATTCCCGCGGCTGCGGGGTCAGTTCCTATGAGTTACAATGGTCCCGTGGGAGGTGTTTGTGGCACCCATGGGGCCATTCGGGGGTTGTTTCGAGTTTTCACCCTCGAACGCCATTTTTTAAGACTAAGTCTAAAAATATGCAAACTATCGTCGTATTCTCAGACCGGGAGTCCCGCGGCTGCGGGGTTAGTTCCTACGAGTTAAATTGGTCCCGTGGGAGGTGTTGGTGCCACCCACGACGACGTTCGGGGGTTGCCTCGAGTTTTCACCCTCTAACGCCATGTTTTTAAGCCTAAGTTTAAAAACATGCAAATTATCATCGTATTCTCAAGCCGGGAGTCCTGCGGCTACGGGGTCAGTTCCTATGAGTTACATTGGCCCCGTGGGAGGTGTTTGTGGCACCCACGGGGCCGTTCGGGGGTCGTTTCGAGTTTTCACCCTCTAATGCCATATTTTTATGCCAATGTATAAAAATATGCAAATTATCATTGTATTCTCGAATCGGGAGTCCCGCGGTTGCGGTGTCAGCTCCTCCGAGTTACATTGGTCCCTTGGGAGGTGTTGGTGCCACCCACGGGGACGTTCGAGGGCTGTTTCGAGTTGTCACACTGTAACGCCATGTTTTTTAGCCTAACTCTAGAAATGTACAAATTATCGTCGTATTCTCAAATCGGGAGTCCCGCGACTGCGAGGTCAGTTCTTACGAGTTACATTGGTCCTGTGGGAGGTGTTGCCGGTACCCACGGGCCCATTAGAGGGTTGTTTCAAGTTTTCACCCTCTAACGCCATGTTTTTAAGCCGAAGTCTAGAAATATGCAAATTATCATTGTATTCTCAAATCCGGAGTCCCGTGGCTGCGGGGTCAGTTCCTACGAGTTACAATGGTCCCGTGGGAGGTGTTTGTGGCACCCACGGGGCCGTTCGGGGGTTGTCTCGAGTTTTCACCCTCTAACGCCATTTTTTAAGCCTAAGTCTAGAAGTATGCAAATTACCGTCGTATTCTCAAACCGGGAGTCCAGCGGCCGCGGGGTCAGTTCCTAGAAGTTACATTGGACCCGTAGGAGGTGTTGGTGCCACCCACGGGGACGTTCGGAGGTTGTTTCTAGTTTTCACCCTCAAACGCCATGTTTTTATGCCTAAGTCTAGCAATATGCAAATTATCATCGTATTCTCAAATCGGGAGTCCCGCGGCTGCGGTGTCAGCTCCTCCGAGTTACATTGGTCCCGTGGGACGTGTTGGTGCCACCCACGGGGCCGTTAGAGGGCTGCTTCGAGTTTTCACCCTCTAACGCCATGTTTTTAAGCCTAAGTCTAAAAATATACACATTATCATCGTATTCTCAAACCAGGAGTCCCGCGACTACGGGGTCAGTTCCTACGAGTTACAATGGTCCCGTGGGAGGTGTTGGTGCCACCCACGGGGCCGCTCGGGGGTTGTTTCGAGTTCTCACCCTCTAACGCCATGCTTTAAGCCTAAGTCTAAAAATATGCAAATTACCATCATATTCTCAAATCGGGAGTCCCGCGACTGCGGGGTCAGTTTCTACGAATTACATTGGTCCCGTAAGAGGTGTTGGTGCCACCCACATGGCCGTTCGGGGACTGTTTCGAGTTTTCTCCCTCTAACGCCATGTTTTTAACCCTATGTCTAGAATTAGGCAAATTATCGTTGTATTCTCAAAATGAGAGTACCGCGGCTACGGGGTCAATTCCTTCGAGTTACATTGGTTCCAGGAGAGGTGTTGGTGCCACCTACGGGGCCATTCGGGGGTTGTTTCGAGTTCTCTCCCTCTAACGCCATGTTTTTAAGCCTAAGTCTAAAAATATGCAAATTACCGTCGTATTCTCAAACCGAGAGTCCCGCGGCTGCGGGGTCAGTTCTTACGAGTTACATTGGTCCCGTGGGAGGTGTTGGTGCCACCCACGGGGATGTTCGGGGGCTGTTTCGAATTTTCACCCACTAACGCCATGTTTCTAAGCCTAAGACTACAAATATGCAAATTATCGTCGCATTCTCAAACCGGGGGTCCCGCAGCTGCGGGGTCAGTTCCGATGAGTTGCATTGGTCCCGTGGGACGTGTTGGTACAACCCACGGGGCTGTTTTGACTTTTCACCCTCTAACGCCATGTTTTTATGCCTAAGTCTAAAAATATGCAAATTACCGTTGTATTCTCAAACCGGGAGTCCCGCAAATACGGGGTCAGTTCCTACGAGTTACAATGGTCCCGTGGGAGGTGTTTGTGGCACTCACGGGGCCGTTCAGGGGTTGTTTCGAGTTTTCACCCTCTAACGCCATCTTTTAAGACTACGTCTAGAAATATGCAAATTACCGTCGTATTCTCAGACAGGGAGTCCCGCGGCTGCGGGGTCAGTTCCTACGAGTTAAATTGGTCCCGTGGGAGGTGTTGGTGCCACCCACGGGGACGTTCAGGGGTTATTTCTAGTTCTCACCCTCTAACGCCATCTTTTTAAGCCAAAGGTTAGGAATATGAAATTTACCATCGTATTCTCAAACCACGAGTCCCGCGGCTGCGAGGACAGTTCATACAAGTTACATTCGTCCCGTGGGAGGTGTTGGTCCCACCCACGGGGCCGTTAGAGGGCTGTTTCGAGTTTTCACACTCTAACGCCATGCTTTTAAGCCTAAGTCTATAAATATGCAAATTACAATCCTATTCTCAAACCGGGAGTCCCGCGACTACGGGGTCAGTTCCTAAGAATTACATTGGTCCCATGAGAGGTGTTGGTGCCACCCAAAAGGCCGTTCAGGGGTTTTTTCGAGTTTTCTCCCTCTAAAGCCATGTTTTTATGCCTAAGTCTAGAAATAGGCAAATTACCATTGTATTGTCAAACTGAGAGTACCGCGACTGCAGGGTCAGTTCCTTCGAGTTACATTGGTTCCGTGGGAGGTGTTGGTGCCACCTATGGGGCCGTTCGGGGGTTGTTTCGAGTTTTATCCTCTAACGCCATGTTTTTAAGCCTAAGTCTAAAAATATGCAAATTACCGTCGTATTCTCAAACTGAGAGTCCCGCGGCTGCGGGGTCAGTTCCTACGAGTTACATTGGTCCCGTGGGAGGTGTTGGTACCACCCACGGGGATGTTCGGGGGCTGTTTCGAGTTTTCACCCACTAACGCCATGTTTCTAAGCCTAAAACTAGAAATATGCAAATTATCATCGCATTCTCAAACCGGGGGTCCCGCAGCTGCGGGGTCAGTTCCTATGAGTTGCATTGGTCCCGTGGGACGTGTTGGTACCACCCACGGGGCCGTCAGAGGGCTATTTTGACTTTTCACCCTCTAACGCCATGTTTTTATGCCTAAGTCTAAAAATATGCAAATTACCGTTGTATTCTATAACCGGGAGTCCCGCAAATACGGGGTCAGTTCCTACGAGTTACAATGGTCCCATGGGAGGTGTTTGTGGCACTCACGGGGCCGTTCAGGGGTTGTTTCGAGTTTTCACCCTCTAACGCCATCTTTTAAGACTACGTCTAGAAATATGCAAATTACCGATGTATTCTTAGACAGGGAGTCCCGCGGCTGCGGGGTCAGTTCCTACGAGTTAAATTGGTCCCGTGGGAGGTGTTGGTGCCACCCACGGGGACGTTCAGGGGTTATTTCTAGTTCTCAGCCTCTAACGCCATCTTTTTAAGCCAAAGGTTAGGAACATGAAATTTACCATCGTATTCTCAAACCACGAGTCCCGCGGCTGCGAGGACAGTTCCTACAAGTTACATTGGTCCCGTGGGAGGTGCTGGTCCCACCCACGGGGCCGTTAGAGGGCTGTTTCGAGTTTTCACCCTCTAACGCCATGCTTTTAAGCCAATGTCTATAAATATGCAAATTACCATCCTATTCTCAAACCAGGAGTCCCGCGACTGCGGGGTCAGTTCCTAAGAGTTACATTGGTCCCATGAGAGGTGTTGGTGCCACCCAAAAGGCCGTTCAGGGGCTGTTTTGAGTTTTCTCCCTCTAAAGCCATGTTTTTATGCCTAAGTCTAGAAATAGGCAAATTACCGTTGTATTGTCAAACTGAGAGTACCGCGGCAGCGGGGTCAGTTCCTTCGAGTTACATTGGTTCCGTGAGAGGTGTTGGTGCCACCTACGGGGCCATTCAGGGGTTGTTTCGAGTTTTATCCTCTAACGCCATGTTTTTAAGCCTAAGTCTAGAAGTATGCAAATTATCATTGTATTCTCAAACCGGGAGTCCGTGGCTGTGGGGTCAGTTCCTACCAGTTACATTGGTCCCGTGGGAGGTGTTGATGCCACCCAAGGGGATGTTCGGGGGCTGTTTCGAGTTTTCACACTCGAATGCCATGTTTTTAAGCCTAAATCTAGAAATATGCGAATTACCGTCGTATTCTCAAACCGAGAGTACCACGGCTGCGGGATCAGTTCCTGCCAGTTACATTGGTCCCGTGGGAGGTGTTGGTGCCACCCACGGGGACATTTGGAGGCTGTTTCGAGTTTTCACCATCTAACGCCATGTTTTGTTTCCAAGTCTAGACATATGCAAATTAACATCGTATTCTGAAATCGAAAGTCCCGTTGCTGCGCGGTCAGTTCCTACGAGTTACATTAGTCCGTTCGGGGGCTATTTCGAGTTTTCACCCTCTAACGCCATGTTTTTATGCCTAGGTCTAAAAATATGCCAATTATCGTCGTATTCTCAATCTGGGAGTCCCGCGGCTGCGGGGTCAGTTCCTATGAATTACATTGTCCCCGTGGGAGGTGTTAGTGTAACCCACAGGACCGTTCCGTGGTTGTTTCGAGTTTTCACCCTCTAACGCCATGTTTTTAAGACTAAGTCTAGAAATATGCAAATTATAGTCGTATTCTCAAATCGCGACTCCCGCGACTACGGGATCAGTTCCTACGAGTTACATTGGTCACGTGGGAGGTGTTGGTTCCACCCACGGGGACGTTCGGGGGCTGTTTCGAGTTTTCACCCACTAACGCCATGTTTCTAAGCCTAAGACTAGAAATATGCAAATTATCGTCGCATTCTCAAACCGGGGGTCCCGCAGCTGCTGGGTCAGTTCCTATGAGTTGCATTGGTCCCGTGGGAGGTGTTGGTGCCAGCCACGGGGCCGTTAGAGGGATGTTTTGACTTTTCACCCTCTAACGCCATGTTTTTATGCCTAAGTCTAAAAATATGCAAATTACCATCCTATTCTCAAACCGGGAGTCCCGCGACTGCGGGGTCAGCTCCTAAGAGTTACATTAGTCCCGTGAGAGGTGTTGGTGCAACCCAAAAGGCCGTTCAGGGGATGTTTCGAGTTTTCTCCCTCTAAAGCCATGTTTTTATGCCTAAGTCTAGAAATAGGCAAATTACCGTTGTATTCTCAAACCGAGAGTATCGCGGCTGCGGGGTCAGTTCCTACCAGTTACATTGGTCCCGTGGGAGGTGTTGATGCCACCCAAGGGGATGTTCGGGGGCTATTTCGAGTTTTCACACTCGAACGCCATGTTTTTAAGCCTAAGTCTAGAAATATGCGAATTACCGTCGTATTCTCAAACCGAGAGTACCACGGCTGCGGGATCAATTCCTACCAGTTACATTGGTCCCGTGGGAGGTGTTGGTGCCACCCACGGGGACATTCGGGGGCTATTTCGAGTTTTCACCATCTAACGCCATGTTTTGTTCCCAAGTCTAGAAATATGCAAATTGACATCGTATTCTCAAATCGAAAGTCCCGTTGCTGCGCCGTCAGTTCCTACGAGTTACATTAGTCCGTTCGGGGGCTATTTCGAGTTTTCACCCTCTAACGCCATGTTTTTATGCCTAAGTCTAGAAATATGCAAATTATCGTCGTATTCTTAATCTGGGAGTCACGCGGCTGCGGGGTCAATTCCTATGAATTACATTGTCCCCGTGGGCGGTGTTGGTGTAACCCACAGGACCGTTCCGGGGTCGTTTCGAGTTTTCACCCTCTAACGCCATGTTTTTAGGACTAAGTCTAGAAATATGCAAATTACAGTCGTATTCTCAAATCGGGAGTCCCGCGACTACGGGATCAGTTCCTACGAGTTACATTGGTCCCGTGGGAGGTGTTGGTGCCACCCATGGGGCCGTTCGGGGGATGACTCGAGTTTTAACCCTCTAACGCCATGTTTTTAAGACTAAGTCTTCAAATAGGCAAATTACCGTCGTATTCTCCAAACAGGAGTCCCCCGGCTGCGGGGTCACTTCCTACGAATTAGATTGGTCCCGTGGGAGGTGTTGGTGCCACCCACGGGGACGTTCGGGGGCTGTTTTGAGTTTTCGCCCTCTAACACCATGTTTTTAAGACTAAGTCTAGAAATATGAAATTATTGTCATTTACTCATACCGGGAGTCCCGCGGATGCGGGGTCAGTTCCTACGAGTTAAATTGGTCCCGTGGGAGGTGTTGGTGCCACCCAGGGGCCGTTCGGGTTTTGTTTCGAGTTCTGACCTTCTAACACCATGTTTTTAAGCCTAAGTCTAGAAATTTGCAAATTACCATCGTATTCTCAAACCAGGAGTCCAGCGGCTGCGGGGTCAGTTCCTACCAGTTACATTGGTCCCGTGGGAGGTGTTGGTGCCACCTACGGGGCCGTTCGGGGGTTGTTTTAAGTTTTCACCCTCTAACGCCATGTTTTTAAGCCTAAGTCTAGAAATATGATAATTACCATCGTATTCTCAAACCGGGAGCCCCGCGGCTGCGGGGTCAGTTTCCACTAGTTACATTGGTCCCGTGGGAGGTGTTGATCCCACCCACGGGGACGTTCGGGGGCTGTTTCGAGTTTTCACCCTCTAACGCCATGTTTTTAAGCCTAAGTCTAGAAATATGCAAATCATCATCGTATTCTCAAATAAGGAGTCCTGCGGCTGTGGGGTCAGTTCCTACGTGTTACATTGGTCCCGTGGGAGCTGTTAGTGCCACCCAGGGGGTCGTTTGGGGTTTGTTTTGAGTTTTTACCCTCTAACGCGATGTTTTTAAGCCTAAGACTAGAAGTACGCAAATTATCCTTGTATTCTCAAACCGGGAGTCCGGCGGCCGCGGGGTTAGTAGCTACCATTTACATTGGTCCGGTGGGAGGTGTTGGTGCCACCCACGGGGACGTTCGTGGGATGTTTCGAGATTTCACCCTCTAACGCCATGTTTTTAAGCCTAAGTCTTGAAATATGCCAATTATCATCGTATTCTCAAGCCGGGAGTCCCGCGACTGCGGGGTCAGTTCTTACGAGTTACATTGGTTCCGTGGGAGGTGTTGGTGCCACCCACGGGGCCGTTCGGGGGTTGTTTCGAATTTACACCCTCTAACGGCATGTTTTTAAGCCTAAGTCTAGAAATATGCAAATAACCATCGTATTCTCAAACCGGGAGTCTCGCGGCTTACATTGGTCCCGTGGGAATTGTTGTTCCCACCCACGGGGCCGTTAGAGGGTTGTTTCAAGTTTTCACAGTCCAACGCCATGCTTTTAACCCAAAGTCTAAAAATATGCAAATTATCATCGTATTCTCAAACCGGGAGTCCCGCGACTGCGAGGTCAGTTCCTACGAGTTATACTGGTTCCGTGGGAGGTGTTGGTGCCACCCACGGGGCCGCTCGGGGGCTGTTTTGAGTTTTCACCCTCAAACGCCATGTTTTAAGCCTTATTCTAGAAATATGCAAATTATCGTTGTATTCTCAAACCGGGAGTCCCATGGCTGCGGGGTCAGTTCCTACGAGTTACATTGGTCCCATGGGAGGTGTTGGTGCACGGGGCTGTTCGGCATTTTTTTTCAAGTTGTCACCCTCTAACGCTATGTTTTTAAGCCTAAGTCTAGAAATATGCAAATTACCATCGTATTCTCAAACCGGGAGTCCCGCAACTGCTGGGTCAGTTCCTATGAGTTACATTGGTCACGTGGGAGGTGTTGGTGCCACCTACGGGGCCGTTCGGGGGCTGTTTCGAGTTCTCACCCTCTAACGCCATATTTTTATGCCTAAGTATAGAAATATTAAATTACCATCGTATTCTCCAATAGGGAGTCCCGCGGCTGTGGGGTCAGTTCCTACGAGTTACATTGGTCCCGTGGGAGGTGTTGGTGCCACCCACGGGGCCGTTCGGGGGTTGTATCGAGTTTTCACCCTCTAACGCCATGTTTTTAAGACTAGGTCTAGAAATATGCAAATTACCGTGGTATTCTCAAATCGGGAGCCCCGCGGCTATGGGTCAGTTCTTAGGAGTTAAATTGGTCCCGTGGGAGGTGTTGGTGCGACCCACGTGGACGTTCGGGGGTTGTTTCGAGTTTTCACCCTCTAACGCCATGTTTTTATGACTAAGTCTAGAAATATACAAATTACCATCGTATTCTCAAATCGGGAGTCCCGCGGTTGCGGGGTCAGTTCCGACGAGTTACGTTGATCCCGTGGGAGGTGTTGGTGCCACCCACGGGGACGTTCGGGGGTTATTTCGAGTTTTCACGCTCTAACACCATGTTTTTAAGACTAAGTCTAAAAATATACAAATTATCGTCATATCCTCAGAACGGAAGTCACGCGGCTGTGGCGGCTGTTCCTACAAGTTTAAATTGTCCCATGGGAGGTGTTGGTGCCACCCACGGGGACGTTCGGGGACTATTTCGAGTTCTCACCCTCTAACGCCATGTTTTTATGCCTAAGTCAGGAAATATAAAAATTACCATCGTATTCTACAATAGGGAGTCCCGCGGCTGTGGGGTCAGTTCCTACGAGGTACATTGGTCCCGTGAGAGGTGTTGGTGCCACCCACGGGGCCGTTCGGGGGTTGTATCGAGTTTTCACCCTCTAACGCCATGTTTTTAAGACTAGGTCTAGAAATATGCAAATTACCATCGTATTCTCAAATCGGGAGTCCCGCGGCTGCGGGTCAGTTCTTAGGAGTTAAATTGGTCTCGTGGGAGGTGTTGGTGCCACCCATATGGACGTTCGGGGGTTGTTTCGAGTTTTCACCCTCTAACGCCATGTTTTTAAGACTGAGTCTAGAAACATGCAAATTACCATCGTATTCTCAAATCGGGAGTCCCGTGGCTGCGGGGTCAGTTCCTACGAGTTACGTTGATCCCGTGGGAGGTGTCGGTCCCACCCACGGGACCGTTAGAGGGATGGTTCGAGTATTTACCCTCTAACTCCATTATTTTAAGCCTAATTATAAAAATATGAAAATTACCATCATATTCTGAAATCGGGAGTCCCGCGACTGCGGGGTCAGTTCCTACGAGTTACATTAGTCCCATGGGAGGTCTTAGTGCCACCCACGGGGCCGTTCGTGGGCTATTTCGAGTTTTCACCCTCTAGCGCCATGTTTTTATTCCTAAGTATAGAAATATGCAAATTACCATCGTATTCTCAAATCGGGAGTCCCGCGGCTGCGGGGTCAGTTCCTACGAGTTACATTGGTTTCGTGGGAGGTGTTGGTGCCACCCACGGGGCCGTTCGGGGGTTGTTTCCAATTTTCCCCATCTAACGCCATGTTTTTAAGACTAAGTCTAGAAATATGAAAATTACCATCGTATTCTCAAACCGGGAGTTCGGCGGCTGCGGGGTCAGTTCCTACGAGTTACATTGGTCCCGTGGGAGGTGTTGGTGCCACCCACGGGGACGTTCGATGGATGTTCTGAGTTTTCACCCGCTAACGCCATGTTTTTAAGCCTAAGTCAAGAAATATGCAAATTATAATCGTATTTTCAAACCGGGAGTCCCGCGGCTGCGGGGTCAGTTCCTACGAGTTACATTGGTCTCGTAGGAGGTGTTGGTGCCACCCACGGGGACGTTCCGGGGTTGTTTTGATCTTTCGCCTTATAACGCCATGTTTTTAAGAGTAAGTCTATAAATATGCAAATTACCATCGTATTCTTAGACCGGGAGTCCCGCGGCTGCGGGGTCAGTTCCTATGAGTTTAATTGGTCCCGTGGGAGGTGTTGGTGCCACCCACGGGGCCGTTCGGGCTTTGTTTCATGTTATCACCCTGTAACGCCATTTTTTAAGCATAAGTCTAAAAGTATGAAAATTACCATCGTATTCTCAAACCGGGAGTCCCGCGGCTGCGGGGACAGTTCCTACGAGTTACATTGGCCCCGTGGGAGGTGTTGGTCCGACCCACGAGGCCGTTAGAGGGTTGTTTCGAGTTTTCACCCTCTAACACCATGCTTTTAAACCTAAGTTTAAAAATATGCAAATTACCATCATATTCTGAAACCGGGAGTCCCACGACTGCGGGGTGAGTTCCTACGAGTTACATTGGTCCCGTGGGAGGTGTTGGTGCCACCCACGGGTCCGTTCGGGGGCTGTTTCGAGTTTTCACCCTCTAACGCCATGTTTTTATGCCTAAGTCTAGAAATATGCAAATTACCATCGTATTCTCAGACCGGGAGTCCCGTGGCTGCGGGGTTAGTTCCTACGAGTTCAATTGGTCCCGTGGGAGGTGTTGGTGCCACCCACGGGGTCGTTCGGGCGTTGTTTCGTGTTCTCACCCTCTAACGCCATGTTTTTAAGCCTAAACCTAGAAATATGAAAATTACCAGCGTATTCTAAAACCGGGAGTCCCGCGGCTGCGGGGACAGTTCCTACGACTTACATTGGCCCCGTGGGAGGTGTTGGTCCCACCCACGAGGCCGTTAGAGGGCTGTTTCGAGTTTTTACCCTCTAACTCCATGCTTTTAAGCATAAGTTTAAAAATATGCAAATTACCCTCATATTCTGAAACCGGGAGTCCCACGACTGTGGGGTCAGTTCCTACGAGTTACATTGATCCCGTCGGAGGTGTTGGTGCCACCCTCGGGTCCGTTCGGGGGTTGTTTCGAGTTTTCACCCTCTAATGCCATGTTTTTATGCCTTAGTATAGAAATATGCAAATTACGATCGTATTCTCAAACCAGGAGTCCGGCGGCTGTGGGGTCAGTTCCTACTAGTTACATTGGTCCCGTGGGAGGTGTTGGTGCCACCCACGGGGACGTTCGGGGGCTGTTTTGAGTTTTCACCCACTAACGCCATGTTTTTAAGCCTTAGTCGAGAAATAATCAAATTATCATCGTATTCTCAAACCGGGAGTCCCACGGCTGCGGGGTCAGTTCCTACGAGTTACATTGGTCCTGTGGGAGGTGTTGGTGCCACCCACGGGGACGTTCGGGGGTTATTTCGAGTTTTCACCCTCTAACACCATGTTTTTAAGACTTAGTCTAGAAATATGCAAATTATCGTCGTATCCTCAGACCGGAAGTCCCGCGGCTGCGGCGGCTGTTCCTACGAGTTTAAAGTGTGCCATGGGAGGTGTTGGTGCCACCCACGGGGACGTTCGGGGGCTATTTCGAGTTCTCACCCTCTAACGCCATGTTTTTATGCCTAAGTCAGGAAATATAAAAATTACCATCGTATTCTACAATAGGGAGTCCCGCGGCTGTCGGGTTAGTTCCTACGGGGTACATTGGTCCCGTGAGAGGTGTTAGTGCCACCCACGGGGCCGCTCGGGGGTTGTATCGAGTTTTCACCCTCTAGCGCCATGTTTTTCAGACTAAGTCTAGAAATATGCAAATTACCATCGTATTCTCAAATCTGGAGTCCCGCGGCTGTGGGTCAGTTCTTAGGAGTTAAATTGGTCACGTGGGAGGTGTTGGTGCCACCCACATGGACGTTTGGGGGTTGTTTCGAGTTTTCACCTTCTAATGCCATGTTTTTAAGACTAAGTCTTGAAATATGCAAATTACCATCGTATTCTCAAATCGGGAGTCCCGTGGCTGCGGATTCAGTTCCTACGAGTTACGTTGATCCCGTGGGAGGTGTTGGTCCCACCCACGGGACTGTTAGAGGGCTGGTTCGAGTGTTTACCCTCTAACTCCATTCTTTTAAGCCTAAGTCTAAAAATATGAAAATTCCAATCATACTCTGAAATCGGGAGTCCCGCGACTGCGGGGTCAGTTCCTACGAGTTACATTAGTCCCATGGGAGGTCTTAGTGCCACCCACGGGGCCGTTCGTGGGCTGTTTCAAGTTTTCACTCGCTAGCGCCATGTTTTTATTCCTAAGTATAGAAATATGCAAATTACCATCGTATTCTCAAACCGGGAGTCCCGTGGCTGCGGGGTCAGTTCCTACGAGTTACATTGGTTTCGTGGGAGGTGTTGGTGCCACCCACGGGGCCGTTCGGGGGTTGTTTCCAATTTTCACCATCTAGCGCCATGTTTTTAAGACCAAGTCTAGAAATATGCAAATTACCATCGTATTCTCAAACCGGAAGTTCGGCGGCTGCGGGGTCAGTTCCTACGAGTTACATTGGTCCCGTGGGAGGTGTTGGTGCCACCCACGGGGACGTTCGATGGATGTTCTGAGTTTTCACCCGCTAACGCCATCTTTTTAAGCCTAAGTCAAGAAATATGCCAATTATAATCGTATTTTCAAACCGGGAGTCCCGCGGCTGCGGGGTCAGTTCCTACGAGTTACATTGGTCTCGTGGGAGGTGTTGGTGCCACCCACGGGGACGTTCCGGGGTTGTTTTGATCTTTCACCTTATAACGCCATGTTTTTAAGACTAAGTCTATAAATATGCAAATTACCATCGTATTCTCAGACCGGGAGTCCCGTGGCTGCGGGGTCAGTTCCTACGAGTTAAATTGGTCCCGTGGGAGGTGTTGGTGCCACCCACGGGGCCGCTCGGGCTTTGTTTCGTGCTATCACCCTGTAACGCCATTTTTTAAGCATAAGTCTAAAAATATGAAAATTACCATCGTATTCTCAAACCGGGAGTCCCGTGGCTGCGGGGACAATTCCTACGAGTTACATTGGCCCCGTGGGAGGTGTTGGTCCGACCCACGAGGCCGTTAGAGGGCTGTTTCGAGTTTTCACCCTCTAACGCCATTCTTTTAAACCTAAGTTTAAAAATATGCAAATTGCCATCATATTCTGAAACCGGGAGTCCCACGACTGCGGGGTGAGTTCCTACGGGTTACATTGGTCCCGTGGGAGGTGTTGGTGCCACCCGCGGGTCCGTTCGGGGGCTGTTTCGACTTTTCACCCTCGAACGCCATGTTTTTATGCCTAAGTCTAGAAATATGCAAATTACCATCGTATTGTCAGACCGGGAGTCCCGTGGCTGCGGGGTCAGTTCCTACGAGTTCAATTGGTCCCGTGGGAGGTGTTGGTGCCACCCACGGGGCCGTTCGGGGGTTGTTTCGTGTTCTCACCCTCTAACGCCATGTTTTTAAGAATAAGCCTAAAAATATGAAAATTACCAGCGTATTCTGAAACCGGGAGTCCCACGGCTGTGGGGACAGTTCCTACGAGTTACATTGGCCCCGTGGGAGGTGTTGGTCCCACCCACGAGGCCGTTAGAGGGTTGTTTCGAGTTTTTACCCTCTAACTCCATGCTTTTAAGCATAAGTTTAAAAATATGCTAATTACCCTCATATTATGAAACCGTGAGTCCCACGACTGTGGGGTCAGTTCCTACGAGTTACATTGGTCCCGTGGGAGGTGTTGGTGCCACCCACGGGTCCGTTCGGGGGCTGTTTCGAGTTTTCACCCTCTAACGCCATGTTTTTATGCCTTAGTCTAGAAATATGCAAATTATCGTCGTATCCTCAAACCGAGAGTCTCGTGGCTGCAGTGTCCGATCCTACGAGTTACATTGGTTCCGTGGGAGTTGTTGGTGCCACCCACGGGGACATTCGGGGTTTGTTTTGAGTTCTCACCCTCTAATGCCATGTTATTAAGCCTAAGTCTATAAATATGCAAATTACGATCGTATACTCAAACCAGGAGTCCGACGGCTGCGGGGTCAGTTCCTACCAGTTACATTGGTCCCGTGGGAGGTGTTGGTGCCACCCACGGGGACGTTCGGGGGCTGTTTTGAGTTTTTACCCACTAACGCCATGTTTTTAAGCCTTAGTCGAGAAATAATCAAATTATCATCGTATTCTGAAACCGGGAGTCCCACGGCTGCGGGGTCAGTTCCTACGAGTTACATTGGTCCTGTGGGAGGTGTTGGCGCCACCCACGGGGCCGTTCGCGGGTTGTTTCGAGTTTTCACCCTCTAACGCCATATTTTTAAGACTAAGTCTAGAAATATGCAAATTATTATCGTATTATGAAACTGGGAATCCCGCGGCTGTGGGGTCAATTCCTACGAGTTACATTGGTCCCGTGGGATGTGTTGGTGCCACCCACGGGGCCGTTCGGGGGTTGTTTCTAGTTTTCACCCTCTAACGCCATGTTTTTAAGCCTAAGTCTAGAAATATGAAAATTACACTCGTATTCTAAAACCAGGAGTCCGGAGGCTGCGGGGTCAGTTCCTACCAGTTAAAATGGTCCCGTGGGAGGTGTTGGTGCCACCTACGGGGATGTTCGGGGGCTGTCTCGAGTTTTCTCCCTCTAACGCCATGTTTTTAAGCCTTTGTCTAGAAATATGCAAATTATCGTCGTATTCTCAAATCGGGAGTCCCACAACTACGGTGTCAATTCGTAAGAGTTTCATTGGTCCCATGGGAGGTGTTGGTGCACGGGGCCGTTCGAGGGCTGTTTCAAGTTGTCACCCTCTAACGCCATGTTTTTAAGCCTAAGTTTAGAAATATTCAAATTACCATCGTATTCTCAAACCGGGAGTCCCGCGACTGCGGGGTCAGTTCCTATGAGTTACATTGGTCACGTGGGAGGTGTTGGTGCCACCTACAGGGCCGTTCGGGGGTTATTTCAGGTTTTCACCCTCTAACGCCATGTTTTTAAGACTAAGTGTAGAAATATGCAAATTACCATCGTATTCTCAAACCGGGAGTCCGGCGGCTGCGGCGTCTGTTCCTATGAGTTTAATTTATCTCGTGGGAGGTGTTGGTGCCACCTACGGGGCCGTTCGGGGGTTGTTTCGAGTTTTCACCCTCTAACGCCATGTTTTTAAGACTAAGTCTAGAAATATGCAAATTACCATTGTATTCTCAAACCGGGAGTCCCGCGGCTGCGACGTCTGTTCCTACGAGTTTAATTGGTCCCTAGGTAGGTGTTGGTGCCACCCATGGGGATGTTCGGGCGTTGTTTCGTGTTCTCACCCTCTAACGCCATGTTTTTTAGATTAAGTATAGAAATATGAAAATTACCATCGCATTCTCAAACCGGTAGTCCCGCGGCTGTGGGGTCAGTTCCTATGAGTTACATTGGTCCCGTGGGAGGTGTTGGTGCCACCCACGAGGCCGTTAGAGGGTTGTTTCAAGTTTTCACCCTCTAACACCATGCTTTTAAGCCTAAGTTTAAAAATATGCAAATTACTGTCATATTCTCAAACCAGGAGTCCCACGACTGTGGGGTCAGTTCCTACGAGTTACATTGGTCCCGTGGGAGGTGTTGGTGCCACCCACGGGTCCGTTCGGGGGCTGTTTCGAGTTTTCACCCTCTAACGCCATGTTTTTAATCCTAAGTCTAGAAATATGCAAATTACCGTCGTATTCTCAAACCGGGAGTCCCTCGGCTGTGGGGTCAGTTCCTATGAGTTACATTGGTCACATGAGAGGTGTTGGTGTACGGGACCATTCGGGAGTTTTTTCAAGTTGTCACCCTCTAACGCCATGTTTTTAAGCCTAAGTCTAGAAATATGCCAATTACCGTCGTACTCTCAAACCGGGAGTCCCACGGTTGCGGGGTCAGTTCCAATGAGTTACGTTGGTCATGTGGGAGGTATTGGTGACACCTACGGGACCGTTCGGGGGTTGTTTCGAGTTTTCACCCTCTAACGCCATGTTTTTAAGACTAAGTCTAGAAATATGCAAATTACCATCGTATTCTCGAACCGGGAGTCCCGCGGCAGTGGCGTCTGTTCCTACGAGTTTAATTGGTCCCGTGGGAGGTGTTAGTGCCAACCACGGGGACATTCGGGGTCTGTTTCGAGTCTCACCCTCTAACGCCATGTTTTTATGCCTAAGTCTAGAAATATGAAAATTACCATCGTATTCTCCAACAGGGAGTCCCGCGGCATTGGGGTCAGTTCCGACGATTTATATTGGTGCCGTGGGAGGTGTTGGTGCCACACACGGGGCCGTTCGGGGGTTGTTTCGAGTTTTCACCCTCTAACGCCATGTTTTTAAGACTAAGTCTAGAAATATACAAATTACCGTCGTATTCTCAAATCGGGAGTCCCGCGGCTGCAGGTCAGTTTTTAGGAGTTAAATTGGTCCCGTGGGAGGTGTTGGTGCCACCCACGTGGACGTTCGGGGGCTATTCCGAGTTTGCACCTTCTAACGCCATGTTTTTAAGACTAAGTCTAGAAATATGCAAATTACCATCGTATTCTCAAATCGGGAGTCCCGCGGCTGCAGGGTCAGTTCCTACGAATTACGTTGATCCCGTGGGAGGTTTTGGTGCCACCCACGGGGACGTTCGGGGGTTGTTTCGAGTTTTCACCTTCTAACGCCATGTTTTTTAGAATAAGTCCAGAAATATTTAAATTACCATCATATTCTCAGACCGGGAGTCCCGTGGCTGCGGGGTCTGTTCCTACGAGTTAAATTTGTCCCGTGGGAGGTGTTGGTGCCACCCACGGGGCCGTTCGGGCGTTGTTTTGTGTTCTCACCCTCTAACGCCATGTTTTTAAGCCTAAGTTTAGAAATATAAAAATTACCATCGTATTCTCAAACCGGGAGTCCCGCGACTGCGGGGACAGTTCCTACGAGTTACATTGGCCCCGTGGGAGGTGTTGGTCCCACCCACGAGGCCGTTAGTGGGCTGTTTCGAGTTTTCACCCTTTAATGCCATGCTTTTAAGAATATGTTTAAAAATATGCAAATTAACGTCGTATTCTGAAATTGGGAGTCCCACGACTGTGGGGTCAGTTCCTACGAGTTACATTGGTCCCGTGGGAGGTGTTGGTGCCACCCAAGGGGACGTTCGGGGCTTGTTTCGAGTTTTCATCTTCTAACGCCATGGTTTTAAGACTAAGTCTAGAAATATGCAAATTACCATTGTATTCTCAGACCGGGAGTCCCGTGGCTGCGGGGTCAGTTCCTACGAGTTAAATTGGTCCCGTGGGAGGTGTTGGTGCCACCCACGGGGCCGTTTGGGCGTGGTTTCGTGTTCTCACCCTCTAACGCCATGTTTTTAAGCCTAAGTCTAGAAATATGAAAATTACCATCGTATTCTCAAACCGGGAGTCCCGCGGTAGTGGGGACAGTTCCTACGAGTTACATTGGCCCCGTTGGAGGTGTTGGTCCCACCCCCGAGGCCGTTAGAGGGTTGTTTCCAGTGTTCACCCTCTAACGTCACACTTTTAAGCCTAAGTTTAAAAATATGCAAATTACCGTCATATTCTCAAACCGGGAGTCCCGCGACTGCGGGGTCAGTTCCTACGAGTTACATTGGTCCCATGGGAGGTGTTGGTGCACGGGGCCGTTTGGGGGTTGTTTCAAGTTGTCACCCACTAACGCCATGTTTTTAAGCCTAAGACTAGAAATATGAAAATTACCGTCGTATTCTCAAACCGAGAGTCCTGCGGCTGTGGGGTCAGTTCGTACGAGTTAAACTGGTCACGTGGGAGGTGTTGGTGTACGGGGCCGTTCGGGGTTTTTTTCAAGTTGTCACCCTCTAACGCCATTTTTTAAGCCTACGTATAGAAATACCCAAATTACCGTTGTATTCTCAAACTGAGAGTCCCGCGGCTGCGGGGTCAGTTCATATGAGTTACATTGGTCACGTAGGAGGTGTTGGTGCCACCTACGGGACCGTTCGGGGGTTATTTCGAGTTTTCACCCTCTAACGCCATGTTTTTAGCCTAAGTCCAGAAATATGCAAATTACCATTGTATTCTCAAATCGGGAGTCCCACAGATGCGGGGTCAGTTCCAACGAGTTACGTTGATCCCTTGGGAGGGGTTGGTGCCTCCCACGGGGACGTTCGGGGGTTGTTTCGAGTTTTCACCTTCTATCGCCATATTTTTAAGACTAAGTCTAGAAATATGCAAATAACCATCGTATTCTCAGACCGGGAGTCCCGTGGCTGCGGGGTCAGTTCCTACGAGTTAAATTGGTCCCGTGGGAGGTGTTGGTTCCACCCACGGGGCCATTCGGGCGTTGTTTCGTGTTCTCACTCTCTAACGCCATGTTTTTAAGCCTAAGTCTAGAAATATGAAAATTACCATCGTATTCTCAAATCGGGAGTCTCGCGGTTGCGGGGACAGTTCCTACGAGTTACATTGGCCCCGTGGAAGGTGTTGGTCCCACCCACGAGGCCGTTAGAGGGTTGTTTCGAGTTTTCATCCTCTAACGCCATGCTTTTAAGACTAAGTTTAAAAATATGCAAATTACCGTCATATTCTGAAACCGGGAGTCCCACGAATGCGGGGTCAGTTCCTACGAGTCACATTGGTCCCGTGGGAGGTGTTGGTGCCACCCACGGGTCCGTTCGGGGGCTATTTCGAGTTTTCACCCTCTAACGCCATGTTTTTATGCCTAAGTCTATAAATATGCAAAATTATCGTCGTTGTCTCAAACCGAGAGTCCCGCGGCTGTGGGGTCAGTTCCTACGAGTTACATTGGTTCCGTGGGAGGTGTTGGTACCACCCACGGGGACATTCGGGGTCTGTTTCGAGTTCTCACCCTCTAACGCCATGTTTTTAAGCCTAAGTCTAGAATTATACAAATTAACATTGTATTCTCAAACCAGGAGTCCGATGGCTGTGGGGTCAGTTCCTACGAGTTTCATTGGTTCCGTGGGAGGTGTTGGTGCCACCCACGGGGCCGTTCAGGGGCTGTTTCGAATTTTCGCCATCTAACGCCATGTTTTTAAGCCTAAGTCCTGAAATATGAAAATTACCCTCGTATTCTCAAATCGGGAGTCCGGTGGCTGCGGGGTCAGTGCCTACGAGTTACATTGATCCCGTGGGAGGTGTTGGTGCCACTCACGGGGACGTTCGGGGGCTGTTTTGGGTTTTCACCCTCTAACGCGATGTTTTTATGCCTAAGTCAAGAAATATCCAAATTATCATCTTATTATAATTCTGGGAGTCCCGCGGCTGCTGGGTCAGTTCCTACGAGTTACATTGGTTCCGTGCGAGGTGTTGGTGCCACCCACAGGGCTGTTCGGGGGTTGTTTCGAATTTTCACCTTCTAACGCCATGTTTTTAAGCCAAAGTCTAGAAATATGAAAATTACCATTGTATTCTCAAATCAGGAGTCCGGCGGCTGCGAGGTCAGTTCCTACGAGTTACATTGGTCCCGTGGGAGGTGTTGGTGCCACCCACGGGGATGTTCGGGGGCTGTTTCTCATTTTCACCCTCTAACGCCATGTTTTTAAGCCTCAGTCAAGAAATATGCAAATTATCATTATATTCTCATACCGGGAGTCCCGCGGCTGCGGGGTTAGTTCCTAGGAGTTACATTGGTCCCGTGGGAGGTGTTGGTGCCACCCACGGGGCCGTTCGGGGGTTATTTCAAGTTTTCACCCTCTAAAGCCATGTTTTTAAGCCTAAGTCGAGAAATATGCAAATTACCATCGTATTCTCAAACCAGGAGTCCGGCAGCTGCGGGGTCAGTTCCTACTAGTTACATTGGTCCCGTGGGAGGTGTTGGTGCCACCCACGGGGACGTTTGGGGGATGTTTTGAGTTTTCACCCTCTAACGCCATGTTTTTAAGACTTAGTGTAGAAATATGTAAATTATCTCAAACCAGGAGTCCCACGACATCGGGGTCAGTTCCTACGAGTTACATTTGTCCCACGGGAGGTGTTGGTGTACGGGGCCGTTCGGGAGTTTTTTCAAGTTGTCACCCTCTAACGCAATGTTTTTAAGCCTAAGTCTATAAATATGCAAATTACCATTATATTTTCAAACCAGGAGTTCGGCGGCTGCGGGGGCAGTTCCTACGAGTTTCATTCGTTCCGTGGGAGGTGTTGGTGCCACCCACGGGGCCGTTCGGGGGTTGTTTCTAATTTTCACCATCAAACGCCTTGTTTTAAAGCATAAGTCCTGAAATACGCAAATTACCCTCGTATTCTCAAATCGGGAGTCCGGCGGCTGCGGGGTCAGTGCCTACGAGTTACATTGGTCCCGTGGGAGGTGTTGGTGCCACCCACGGGGTCGTTCGGGGGCTGTTTCGAGTTTTCACCCTCTAACGCCATGTTTTTAAGACTAAGTCTAGAAATATGCAAATTACCATCGTATTCTCAAATTGGGAGTCCCGCGGCTGCGGGGTCAGCTCCTACGAGTTACGTTGATCCCGTGGGAGTTGTTGGTGCCACCCACGAGGATGTTCAGGGGTTGTTTCGAGTTTTCACCTTCTAACGCCATGTTTTTAAGACTAAGCCTAGAAATATGCAAATTACCGACGTATTCTCAGATCGGGAGTCCTATGGCTGCGGGATCAGTTCCTACGAGTTTAAATTGGTCCCGTGGGAGGTGTTGGTGCCACCCACGGGGTCGTTCGGGCGTTGTTTCGTGTTCTCACCCTCTAACGCCATGTTTTTAAGACTAAGTCTAGAAATACGAAAATTACCATCGTATTCTCAAACTGGGAGTCCCGCGGCTACGGGGACAGTCCCTACGAGTAACATTGGCCCCGTGGGAGGTGTTGGTCCCACCCACGATGCCGTTAGAGGTCGGTTTCGAGTTCTCTCCCTCTAACGCCATGCTTTTAAGCCTAAGTTTAAAAATATGTGAATTATCATCATATTCTGAAACCGGGAGTCCCGCGACAGTGGGGTCAGTTCCTACGAGTTACATTGGTCCCGTGGGAGGTGTTGGTGCCACCCACGGGTCCGTTCGGGGGCTGTTTCGAGTTTTCACCCTTTAATGCCATGTTTTTATGCCTAAGTCTAGAAATATGCGAATTATTGTTGTATTCTCAAACCGAGAGTCCCGCAGTTGCGGGGTCAGTTCCTACGAGTTACATTGGTTCTGTGGGAGGTGTTGGTGCCACCTACGGGGACAGTCGGGGTCTGTTTCGAGTTCTCACCCTCTAACGCCATGTTTTTAAGCGTAAGTCTAGAAATATACAAATTACCATCATATTCTCAAACCAGGAGCCCGGCGGCTACGGGGTCAGTTCCTTCTAGTTACATTGGTCCCGTGGGAGGTGTTGGTGCCACCCACGGGGACGTTCGGGGGCTATTTCGAGTTTTCACCCTCTAATGCCATGTTTCTAAGCCTCAGTATAGAAATATTCAAATTATCGTCGTATTCTCAAACCGGGAGTCCCACGACTGCGGGGTCAGTTCCTACGAGTTACATTGGTCCCATGGGAGGAGTTAGTGCACTGGGCCGTTCGGGGGTTGTTTCAAGTTGTCACCCTCTAACGCCATGGTTTAAAGCCTATGTCTATAAATATGCTAATTATCATCGAATTCTCAAACCGGGAATCCCGCGGCAAGCGGGGTCCGTTCCTACGAGTTACATTGGTCCCGTGGGAGGTGTTGGTGCCAGCCACAGGGCCGTTCGGGGGTTGTTTCGAGTTTTCACCCTCTAACGCCATATTTTTAAGTCTAAGTCTAGAAATATGCAAATTACCGTCGTATTCTCAAACCAGGAGTTCGGCGGCTGCGGGGTCAGTTCCTACCAGTTACATTGGTCCCGTGGGAGGTGTTGGTGCCACCCACGGGGACGTTTGGGGGCTGTTTGGAGTTTTCTCCCTCTAACGCCACGTTGTTAAGCCTTAGTCTAGAAATATGCAAATTATCATCGTATTCTCAAATCGGGAGTGCCGCGACTGCGGGGTCCGTTCCTACGAGTTACCTTGGTCCCATGAGAGGTGTTGGGGCACGGGGGCGTTCGGGGGTTGTTTCAAGTTGACACCCTCTAACACCATGTTTTTAAGCCTATGTCTAGAAATATGCAAATTACCATCGTATTCTCAAACTGGGAGTCCCACGGCTACGGGGTCAGTTCCTATGAGCTATATTGGTCACGTGGGAGGTGTTGGTGCAACCTACGGGGCCGTTCGGGGGTTGTTTCGAGTTTTCACCCTCTAACGCCATGTTTTTTAGACTAAGTCTAGAAATATGCAAATTAACATCATATTCTCAAACAGGGAGTCCCGCGGCTATGGGGTCAGTTCCTACGAGTTACATTGGTCTCGTGGGAGTTGTTGGTGCCACCCACGGGGCCGTTCGGGGGTTGTTTCGAGTTTTCACCCTCTAACACCATGTTTTTAAGACTAAGTCTAGAAATATACAAATTATCATCGTATTTTCTAATCGGGAGTCCCGCGGCTGCGGGGTCAGTTCCTACGAGTCACATTGGTCCCGTGGGAGGTGTTGGTGCCACCCACGGGTCCGTTCGGGGGATGTTTTGAGTTTTCACCCTCTAACGCCATGTTTTTATGCCTAAGTCTAGAAATATACAAATTATCGTCGTATTCTCAAATCGAGAGTCCCGCTGCTGCGGGGTCAGTTCTTACGAGTTACATTGGTTCCGTGGGAGGTGTTGGTGAAACCCATGGGGGCATTCGGGGTCTGTTTCGAGTTCTCACCATCTAACACCATGTTTTTAAGCCTAAGTCCAGAAATATGCGAATTACCATCGTATTCTCAAACCAGGAGTCCGACGGCTGCGGGGTCAGTTCCTACCAGTTACATTGGTCCCGTGGGAGGTTATGGTGCCACCCACGGGGACGTTCGGGGGCTGCTTCGAGTTTTCACCCTCTAATGCCATGTTTTTAAGCCTTAGTCTTGAAATATGCAAATTATCGTCATATTCTCAAAATGGGAGTCCCACGGCTGCGGGGTCAGTTTCTACGAGTTACGTTGGTCCCACGGGAGGTGTTGGTGCATGGGGACGTTCGGGGGTTGTTTCAAGTTGTCACCCTCTAACGCCATGTGTGTAAGACTAAGTCTAGAAATATGCCAATTACCGTCGTATTCTCAAACAGAGAGTACCACGGCTGCGGGGTCAGTTCCTATGAGTTACATTGGTCACGTGGGAGGTGTTGGTGCCACCTGCGAATCCCTTCAGGGGTTGTTTCGAGTTTTCACCCTCTAACGCCATTTTTTGAAGTCTAAGTCTAGAAATATGCAAATTACCATCGTATTCTCAATCCGGGAGTCCTGCGGCTGCGGCGTCTGTTCCTACGAGTTTAATTGGTCCCGTGAGAGGTGTTGGTGCCACTCTCAGGGATGTTCGGGGGCTGTTTTGAGTTCTTACCCTCTAACGCCATGTTTTTATGCCTAAGTCTAGAAATATGCAAATTATCATCGTATTCTGCAAGAGGGAGTCCCGCGGCTGTGGGGTCAGTTCCTACGAGTTACATTGGTCCCGTGGGAGGTGTTGGTGCCACCCACGGTGCCGTTCGGGGGTTGTTTTGAGTTTTCACCTTCTAACGCCATGTTTTTAAGACTAAGTCTAGAAATATGAAAATTATCATAGTATACTCAAATCGGGAGTCCCGCGACAGCGGGGACAGTTCCTACGAGTTACATTGGTCCCGTGGGAGGTGTTGGTGCCCCCCAAGGGGCCGTTCGGGGGTTGTTTCGAGTTTTCACCCTCTAACGCCATGTTTGTAATCCTAATTCTTGAAATATGCAAATTATCATCATTTACTCAGACCCGGAGTCCCGCGGCTGCGGGGTCAGTTCCTACGAGTTAAATTGGTCCCGTGGGAGGTGTTGGTTCCACCTGCGGGGTCATTCGGGGGTGTATCGAGTTCTGGCCTACTAACGCCATGTTTATAAGCCTTACTCTGGAAATATGCAAATTATCGTCGTATTCTCAAATCGGGAGTCCCGCGACTGCGGGGTTAGTTCCTACGAGTTACATTGATACCATGGGAGGTGTTGGTGCACGGGTCCGTTCGGGGGTTGTTTCAAGTTATCACCCTCTAACGCCATGTTTTTAAGCCTAAGTATAGAAATATGCAAATTACCGTCGTATTCTCAAACAGGGAGTCCCGCGGCTGCGGGGTCAGTTCCTATGAGTTACATTGGTCACGTGGGAGGTGTTGGTGCCACCTACGTGGCCATTCGGGGGTCGTTTCTAGTTTTCACCCTATAACGCCATGTTTTTAAGACTAAGGCTAGAAATATACAAATTACCATCGTAATCTCAAACCGGGAGTCCCGTGGCTGCGGCGTCTGTTCTTATGAGTTTAATTGTTCTCGTGGGAGGTGTTGGTGCCACCCACAGGGACATTCGGGGCTGTTTCGAGTTCTCACCCTCTAACGCCATGTTTTTATTCCTAAGTCTAGAAATATGCAAATTATCATCGTATTTTCAAACCGGGAGTCCCGTGGTTGCGGGGTCAGTTCCTACGAGTTACATTGGTCCCGTGGGAGGTTTTAGTGCCACCCACGGGGCCGTTCGGGGGTTGTTTCGAGTTTTCACCCTCTAACGCCATGTTTTTAAGCCTAAGTCTAGAAATATGCAAATTATCATCGTATTCTCAAACCAGGAGTCCGGCGGCTGCGGGGTCAATTCCTACCAGTTACATTGGTTCCGTGGGAGGTGTTGGTGCCACCCACGGGGGACGTTCGGGGGTTGTTTTGAGTTTTCACCTTCTAACACCATGTTTTTAAGCCTTAGTCTAGAAATATGGAAATTATCGTCGTATTCTAAAACCGGGAGTCTCGCGGCTGCGGGGTCTGTTCCTATGAGTTACATTTGTCCCATGGGAGGTGTTGGTAAACAGGACCGTTCGGGGATTGTTTCGAGTTTTCACCATCTAACGCCATGCTTTTAAGCCTAAGTCTAAAAATATGCAAATGAACGTCATATTCTGAAACCGGGAGCCCCTCGACTGTGGGGTCAGGTCCTACGAGTTACATTGGTCCCGTGGGAGGTGTTAGTGCAACCACGGGTCCGTTCGGGGGTTGTATCGAGTTTTCACCCTCTAACACCATGTTTTTAAGCGTAAGTCTAAATGTATGTAAATTATCGTCATATTCTCAAACTAGGAGTCTGGAGGCAATGGGGTCAGTTCCTACCAGTTACATTGGTCTCGTGGGAGGTGTTGGTGCCACCCACGGGGACGTTCGGGGGCTGTTTCGAGTTCTCACCCTCTAACACCATGCTTTTATTCCTAAGTCTAGAAATATGCAAATTAACATCGTATTCTCAAATAGGGAGTCCCGCGGCTGTGGGTTCAGTTCCTACGAGTTACATTGGTCCCGTGGGAGGTGTTTGTGCCACAAACGAGTCCGTTCGGGGGCTGTTTCGAGTTTTCACCCTCTACCGCCATGTTTTTATGCCTAAGTCTAGAAATATACAAATTATCATCGTATTCCCATACCGAGAGTCCCGCGGCTCCGGGGTCAGTTCTTACGAGTTACATTGGTTCCGTGGGAGGTGTTGGTTCCACCCATGGGGACATTCGGGGTCTATTTCGAGTTCTCACCATCTAACGCCATGTTTTTAAGCCTAAGTCCAGAAATATGCAAATTACCATCATATTCTCAAACCAGGAGTCCGACGGCTGCGGGGTCAGTTCCTACCAGTTACATTGGTCCCGTGGGAGGTGTTGGTGCCACCCACGGGGACGTTCAGGGGCTGCTTCAAGTTTTCACCCCCTAATGCCATGTTTTTAAGCCTTAGTCTAGAAATATGCAAATTATCATCGTATTCTCAAACCAGGAGTCCCACGGTTGCGGGGTCAGTTTCTACGAGTTACATTGGTCCCATGGGAGGTGTTGGTGCATGGGGCCGTTCGGGGGTTGTTTCAAGTTGTCACCCTCTAACGCCATGTGTGTAAGACTAAGTGTAGAAATATGCCAATTACCGTCGTATTCTCAAACTGAGAGTACCACGACTGTGGGTCAGGTCCTACGAGTTACATTGGTCCCGTGGGAGGTCTTGGTGCAACCATGGGTCCGTTCGGGGGTTGTACCGAGTTTTCACCCTCTAACGCCATGTTTTTAAGCGTAAGTCTAAATGTATGTAAATTACCGTCGTATTCTCAAACTAGGAGTCTGGAGGCAGCGGGGTCAGTTCCTACCAGTTACATTGGTCTCGTGGGAGGTGTTGGTTCCACCCACGGGGACGTTCGGGGGCTGTTTCGAGTTCTCACCCTCTAACACCATGTTTTTATGCCTAAGTCTAGAAATATGAAAATTACCATCGTATTCTCCAACAGGGAGTCCCGCGGCTGTGGGGTCAGTTCCTACGAGTTACATTGGTCCCGTGGGAGGTGTTGGTGCCACCCACGGGGCCGTTCGGGGGTTGTTTTGAGTTTTCACCCTCTAACGCCATGTTTTTAATATTAAGTCTAGAAATATGCTAATTATCATATTATACTCAAATCGGGAGTCCCGCGGCTGCGGGGACAGTTCCTACGTGTTACATTGGTCTCGTGGGAGGTGTTGGTGCCACCCACGGGGCCGTTCGGGGGTTGTTTACGAGTTTTCACCCACTAACGCCATATTTTTAAGCCTAAGTCTAGAAATATGCAAATTACCATCGTATTCTCTAACCAGGAGTCCGGTGGCTGCGGGGTCAGCTCCTACCTGTTACATTGGTCCCGTGGGAGGTGTTGGTGCCACCCACGGGGACGTTCAGGGGCTGTTTCGAGTTTTCACCCTCTAACGCTATGTTTTTAAGCCTTAGTCTAGAAATATGCAAATTAACATCGTATTCTCAAATCGGGAGTCCCGTGACTGCGGGGTTAGTTCCTTCGAGTTACATTGGTACCATGGGAGGTGTTGGTGCACGGGGCCGTTCGGGGGTTGTTTCAAGTTATCACCCTCTAACGCCATGTTTTTAAGCCTAAGTCTAGAAATATGCAAATTACCGTCGTATTCTCAAACAGGGAGTCCCGCGGCTGCGGGGTCAGTTCCTTTGAGTTACATTGGTCACGTGGGAGGTGTTGGTGCCACCTACGTGGCCGTCCGGGGGTCGTTTCTAGTTTTCACCCTCTAACGCCATGTTTTTAAGCCTAAGTCTAGAAATATGCAAATTACCATCGTATTCTCCAACAGGGAGTCCCGCGGCTGTGGGGTCAGTTCCTATGAGTTACATTGGTACCGTGGGAGGTGTTGGTGTCACCCACGGGGCCGTTCGGGGGTTGTTTTGAGTTTTCACCCTCTAACGCCATGTTTTTAAGACTAAGTCTAGAAATATGTAAATTATCATAGTATACTCAAACCGGGAGTCCCGCGGCTGCGGGGAGTGTTCCTACGAGTTACATTGGTACCGTGGGAGGTGTTGATGCCACCCACGGGGCCGTTCGGGGGTTGTTTTCGAGTTTTCACCCTCTAACGCCATGTTTTTAAGCCTAAATCTAGAAATATGCAAATTACCGTCGTATTCTCTAACCAGGAGTCCGGTGGCTGCGGGGTCAGCTCCTACCTGTTACATTGGTCCCGTGGTAGGTGTTGGTGCCACCCACGGGGACGTTCAGGGGCTATTTCGAGTTTTCACCCTCTAACGCTATGTTTTTAAGCCTTAGTCTATAAATATGCAAATTATTGTCGTATTCTCAAATCGGGAGTCCCGCGACTGCGGGGTTAGTTCCTACGAGTTACATTGGTACCATGGGAGGTGTTGGTGCACGGGGCCGTTCGGGGGTTGTTTCAAGTTATCACCCTCTAACGCCATGTTTTTAAGCCTAAGTCTAGAAATATGAAAATTACCGTCGTAATCTCAAATCGGGAGACTCGCGGGTGCGGCGTCTGTTCCTATGAGTTTAATTTTTCTCGTGGGAGGTGTTGGTGCCACCCACAGGGACATTCGGGGGCTGTTTCGAGTTCTCACCCTCTAACGCCATGCTTTTATTCCTAAGTCTAGAAATATGCAAATTATCATCGTATTTTCAAACCGGGAGTTCCGTGGCTGCGGGGTCAGTTCCTACGAGTTACATTGGTCCCATGGGAGGTTTTAGTACCACCCACGGGGCCGTTCGGGGGTTGTTTCGAGTTTTCACCCTCTAATGCCATGTTTTTAAGCCTAAGTCTAGAAATATGCAAATGAACGTCATATTCTGAAACCGGGTGCCCCTCGACTGTGGGGTCAGGTCCTACGAGTTACATTGGTCCCGTGGGAGGTGTTGGTGCAACCACGGGTCCGTTCGGGGGTTGTATCGAGTTTTCACCCTCTAACGCCATGTTTTTAAGCGTAAGTCTAAATGTATGTAAATTACCGTCGTATTCTCAAACTAGGAGTCTGGAGGCAACGGGGTCAGTTCCTACCAGTTACATTGGTCTCGTGGGAGGTGTTGGTGCCACCCACGGGGACGTTCGGGGGCTGTTTCGAGTTCTCACCCTCTAACACCATGCTTTTATTCCTAAGTCTAGAAATATGCAAATTAACATCGTATTCTCAAACAGGGAGTCCCGCGGCTGTGGGTTCAGTTCCTACGAGTTACATTGGTCCCGTGGGAGGTGTTGGTGCCACAAACGAGTCCGTTTGGGGGCTGTTTTGAGTTTTCACCCTCTAACGCCATGTTTTTATGCCTAATTCTAGAAATATACAAATTATCATCGTATTCCCATACCGAGAGTCCCGCGGCTGCGGGGTCAGTTCTTACGAGTTACATTGGTTCCGTGGGAGGTGTTGGTGCCACCCATGGTGACATTCGGGGTCTATTTCGAGTTCTCACCATCTAACGCCATGTTTTTAAGCCTAAGTCCAGAAATATGCAAATTACCATCATATTCTCAAACCAGGAGTCCGACGGCTGCGGGGTTAGTTCCTACCAGTTACATTGGTCCCGTGGGAGGTGTTGGTGCCACCCACGGGGACGTTCAGGGGTTGCTTCAAGTTTTCACCCTCTAATGCCATGTTTTTAAGCCTTAGTCTAGAAATATGCGAATTATCATCGTATTCTCAAACCAGGAGTCCCACGGCTGCGGGGTCAGTTTCTACGAGTTACTTTGGTCCAATGGGAGGTGTTGGTGCATGGGGCCGTTCGGGGGTTGTTTCAAGTTGTCACCCTCTAACGCCATGTGTGTAAGACTAAGTGTATAAATATGCCAATTACCGTCGTATTCTCAAACTGAGAGTACCACGACTGTGGGTCAGGTCCTACGAGTTACATTGGTCCCGTGGGAGGTGTTGGTGCAACCACGGGTCCGTTCGGGGGTTGTATCGAGTTTTCACCCTCTAACGCCATGTTTTTAAGCGTAAGTCTAAATGTATGTAAATTACCGTCGTATTCTCAAACTAGGAGTCTGGAGGCAGCGGGGTCAGTTCCTACCAGTTACATTGGTCTCGTGGGAGGTGTTGGTTCCACCCACGGGGACGTTCGGGGGCTGTTTCGAGTTCTCACCCTCTAACACCATGTTTTTATGCCTAAGTCTAGAAATATGCAAATTACCATCGTATTCTCCAACAGGGAGTCCCGCGGCTGTGGGGTCAGTTCCTACGAGTTACATTGGTCCCGTGGGAGGTGTTGGTGCCACCCACGGGGCCGTTCGGGGGTTGTTTTGAGTTTTCACCCTCTAACGCCATGTTTTTAAGGCTAAGTCTAGAAATATGCAAATTACCATCGTATTCTCAAATCGGGTGTCCCGCGGCTGCGGGGTCAGTTCCTACAAGGTACGTTGATCCCGTGGGAGGTGTTGGTGCCACCCACGGGGCCGTTCGGGGGTTGTTTTCGAGTCTTCACCCTCTAACGCCATGTTTTTAAGCCTAAGTCTAGAAATATGCAAATTACCGTCGTATTCTCTAACCAGGAGTCCGGTGGCTGCGGGGTCAGCTCCTGCCAGTTACATTGGTCCCGTGGGAGGTGTTGGTGCCACCCACGGGGACGTTCAGGGGCTGTTTCGAGTTTTCACCCTCTAAAGCTATGTTTTTAAGCCTTAGTCTAGAAATATGCAAATTATCGTCATATTCTCAAATCGGGAGTCCCGCGACTGCGGGGTTAGTTCCTACGAGTTACATTGGTACCATGGGAGGTGTTGGTGCACGGGGCCGTTCGGGGGTTGTTTCAAGTTATCACCCTCTAACACCATGTTTTTAAGCCTAAGTCTAGAAATATGAAAATTACCATCGTATTCTCAAACAGGGAGTCCCGCGGCTGCAGGGTCAGTTCCTATGAGTTACATTGGTCACTTGGGAGGTGTTGGTGCCACCTACGTGGCCGTTCGGAGGTCGTTTCTAGTTTTCACCCTCTAACGCCATGATTTTAAGACAAAGTCTAGAAATATGCAAATTACCATCGTAATATCAAACCGGGAGTCCCGCGGCTGCGGCGTCTGTTCCTATTATTTTAATTGTTCTCGTGGGAGGTGTTAGTGCCACCCACAGTTACGTTCGGGGGCTGTTTTGAGTTCTCACCCTCTAACGCCATGCTTTTATTCATAAGTCTAGAAATATGCAAATTATCATCGTATTTTCAAACCGGGAGTCCCGCGGCTACGGGGTCAGTTCCTACGAGTTACATTGGTCCCGTGGGAGGTGTTAGTGCCACCCAAGGGGCCGTTCGGGGGTTGTTCCGAGTTTTCACCCTCTAACGCCATGTTTTTAAGCCTAAGTCTAGAAATATGCAAATTACCGTCGTATTCTCTAACCAGGAGTCTGGTGGCTGCGGGGTCAGCTCCTACCAGTTACATTGGTCCCGTGGGAGGTGTTGGTGCCACCCACGGGGACGTTCAGGGGCTGTTTCGAGTTTTCACCCTCTAACGCTATGTTTTTAAGCCTTAGTCTAGAAATATGCAAATTATCATCGTATTCTCAAATCGAGAGTCCCGCGACTGCGGGGTTAGTTCCTACGAGTTACATTGGTACCATGGGAGGTGTTGGTGCACGGGGCCGTTCGGGGGTTGTTTCAAGTTATCACCCTCTAACGCCATGTTTTTAAGCCTAAGTCTAGAAATATGCAAATTACCATCGTATTCTCAAACAGGGAGTCCCGCGGCTGCGGGGTCAGTTCCTTTGAGTTACATTGGTCACGTGGGAGGTGTTGGTGCCACCTACGTGGCCGTCCGGGGGTCGTTTCTAGTTTTCACCCTCTAACGCCATGTTTTTAAGCCTAAGTCTAGAAATATGAAAATTACCATCATATTCTCCAACAGGGAGTCCCGCGGCTGTGGGGTCAGTTCCTATGAGTTACATTGGTACCGTGGGAGGTGTTGGTGCCACCCACGGGGCCGTTCGGGGGTCGTTTTGAGTTTTCACCCTCTAACGCCATGTTTTTAAGACTAAGTCTAGAAATATGTAAATTATCATAGTATACTCAAACCGGGAGTCCCGCGGCTGCGGGGACTGTTCCTACGAGTTACATTGGTCCCGTGGGAGGTGTTGGTGCCACCCACGGGGCCGTTCGGGGGTTGTTTTCGAGTTTTCACCCTCTAACGCCATGTTTTTAAGCCTAAGTCTAGAAATATGCAAATTACTGTCGTATTCTCTAACCAGGAGTCCGGTGGCTGCGGGGTCAGCTCCTACCTGTTACATTGGTCCCGTGGGAGGTGTTGGTGCCACCCACGGGGACGTTCAGGGGCTGTTTCGAGTTTTCACCCTCTAACGCTATGTTTTTAAGCCTTAGTCTAGAAATATGCAAATTATCGTCGTATTCTCAAATCGGGAGTCCCGCGACTGCGGGGTTAGTTCCTACGAGTTACATTGGTACCGTGGGAGGTGTTGGTGCACGGGGCCGTTCGGGGGTTGTGTCAAGTTATCACCCTCTAACGCCATGTTTTTAAGCCTAAGTCTAGAAATATGAAAATTACCGTCGTATTCTCAAACAGGGAGTCCCGCGGCTGTGGCGTCTGTTCCTATGAGTTTAATTGTTCTCGTGGGAGGTGTTGGTGCCACCTACGTGGCCGTTCGGGGGTCGTTTCTAGTTTTCACCCTCTAACGCCATGATTTTAAGACAAAGTCTAGAAATATGCAAATTACCATCGTAATCTCAAACCGGGAGTCCCGCGGCTGCGGCGTCTGTTCCTATTATTTTAATTGTTCTCGTGGGAGGTGTTAGTGCCACCCACAGTTACGTTCGGGGGCTGTTTTGAGTTCTCACCCTCTAACGCCATGCTTTTATTCATAAGTCTAGAAATATGCAAATTATCATCGTATTTTCAAACCGGGAGTCCCGCGGCTACGGGGTCAGTTCCTACGAGTTACATTGGTCCCGTGGGAGGTGTTAGTGCCACCCAAGGGGCCGTTCGGGGGTTGTTCCGAGTTTTCACCCTCTAACGCCATGGTTTTAAGCCTAAGTCTAGAAATATGCAAATTACCGTCGTATTCTCTAACCAGGAGTCTGGTGGCTGCGGGGTCAGCTCCTACCAGTTACATTGGTCCCGTGGGAGGTGTTGGTGCCACCCACGGGGACATTCAGGGGCTGTTTCGAGTTTTCACCCTCTAACGCTATGTTTTTAAGCCTTAGTCTAGAAATATGCAAATTATCGTCGTATTCTCAAATCGGGAGTCCCGCGACTGCGGGGTTAGTTCCTACGAGTTACATTGGTACCATGGGAGGTGTTGGTGCACGGGGCCGTTCGGGGGTTGTTTCAAGTTATCACCCTCTAACGCCATGTTTTTAAGCCTAAGTCTAGAAATATGCAAATTACCGTCGTATTCTCAAACAGGGAGTCCCGCGGCTGCGGGGTCAGTTCCTTTGAGTTACATTGGTCACGTGGGAGGTGTTGGTGCCACCTACGTGGCCGTCCGGGGGTCGTTTCTAGTTTTCACCCTCTAACGCCATGTTTTTAAGCCTAAGTCTAGAAATATGCAAATTACCATCATATTCTCCAACAGGGAGTCCCGCGGCTGTGGGGTCAGTTCCTATGAGTTACATTGGTACCGTGGGAGGTGTTGGTGCCACCCACGGGGCCGTTCGGGGGTCGTTTTGAGTTTTCACCCTCTAACGCCATGTTTTTAAGACTAAGTCTAGAAATATGTAAATTATCATAGTATACTCAAACCGGGAGTCCCGCGGATGCGGGGACTGTTCCTACGAGTTACATTGGTCCCGTGGGAGGTGTTGGTGCCACCCACGGGGCCGTTCGCGGGTTGTTTTCGAGTTTTCACCCTCTAACGCCATGTTTTTAAGCCTAAGTCTAGAAATATGCAAATTACTGTCGTATTCTCTAACCAGGAGTCCGGTGGCTGCGGGGTCAGCTCCTACCTGTTACATTGGTCCCGTGGGAGGTGTTGGTGCCACCCACGGGGACGTTCAGGGGCTGTTTCGAGTTTTCACCCTCTAACGCTATGTTTTTAAGCCTTAGTCTAGAAATATGCAAATTATCGTCGTATTCTCAAATTGGGAGTCCCGCGACTGCGGGGTTAGTTCCTACGAGTTACATTGGTACCGTGGGAGGTGTTGGTGCACGGGGCCGTTCGGGGGTTGTGTCAAGTTATCACCCTCTAACGCCATGTTTTTAAGCCTAAGTCTAGAAATATGAAAATTACCGTCGTAATCTCAAATCGGGAGACCCGCGGGTGCGGCGTCTGTTCCTATGAGTTTAATTTTTCTCGTGGGAGGTGTTAGTGCCACCCACAGTTACGTTCGGGGGCTGTTTTGAGTTCTCACCCTCTAACGCCATGCTTTTATTCCTAAGTCTTGAAATATGAAATTATCATCGTATTTTCAAACCGGGAGTCCCGTGGCTGCGGGGTCAGTTCCTACGAGTTACATTGGTCCCGTGGGAGGTGTTAGTGCCACCCACGGGGCCGTTCGGGGGTTGTTTCGAGTTTTCACCCTCTAACGCCATGTTTTTAAGCCTAAGTCTAGAAATATGCAAATTATCATCGTATTCTCAAACCAGGAGTCCGGGGGCTGCGGGGTCAATTCCTACCAGTTACATTGGTCCCGTGGGAGGTGTTGGTGCCACCCACGGGGACGTTCGGGGGCTGTTTTGAGTTTTCATCCTCAAACACCATGTTTTTAAGCCTTAGTCTAGAAATATGCAAATTATCGTCGTATTCTAAAACCTGGAGTCTCGCGGCTGCGGGGTCCGTTCCTACGAGTTACATTTGTCCCATGGGAGGTGTTGGTACACAGGACCGTTCGGGGATTGTTTCGAGTTTTCACCCTCTAACGCCATGCTTTTAAGCCTAAGTCTAAAAATATGAAAATTAACGTCATATTCTGAAACCGGGAGCTTCGCGACAGCGGGGTCAGGTCCTACGAGTTACATTGGTCCCGTAGGAGGTGTTGGTGCAACCACGGGTCCGTTCGGGGGTTGTATCGAGTTTTCACCCTCTAACGCCATGTTTTTAAGCGTAAGTCTAAATGTATGCAAATTATCGTTGTATTCTCAAACTAGGAGTCGGGCGGCAGCGGGGTCAGTTCCTACCAGTTACATTGGTCTTGTGGGAGGTGTTGGTGCCACCCACGGGGACGTTCGGGGGCTGTTTCGAGTTCTCACCCTCTAACACCATGCTTTTATTCCTAAGTCTAGCAATATGCAAATTAACATCGTATTCTCAAACAGGGAGTCCCGCGGCTGTGGGCTCAGTTCCTACGAGTTACATTGGTCCCGTGGGAGGTGTTGGTGCCAACCACGGGTCCGTTCGGGGGCTGTTTCGAGTTTTCACCCTCTAACGCCATGTTTTTATGCCTAAGTCTAGAAATATACAAATTATCATCGTATTCTTAAACCGAGAGTCCCGCGACTGCAGGGTCAGTTCTTACGAGTTACATTGGTTCCGTGGGAGGTGTTGGTGCCACCCATGGGGACATTCAGGATCTGTTTCGAGTTCTCACCATCTAATGCCATGTTTTTAATCCTAAGTCCGAAAATATGCAAATTACCATCGTATTCCAAACGAGGAGTCCGACGGCTGCAAGGTCAGTTCCTACAAGATACATTGGTCCCGTGGGAGGTGTTGGTGCCACCCACGGGGACGTTCGGGGGCTGTTTCAAGTTCTCACCCTCTAACACCATGCTTTTATTCCTAAGTCTAGAAATATGCAAATTAACATCGTATTCTCAAACAGGGAGTCCCGCGGCTGTGGGGTCAGTTCCTACGAGTTACATTGGTCCCGTGGGAGGTGTTGGTGCCACCCACGGGTCCGTTCGGGGGCTGTTTCGAGTTTTCACCCTATAACGCCATGTTTTGATGCCTAAGTCTAGAAATATACAAATTATCATCGTATTCTCAAACCGAGTGTCCAGCGGTTGCGGGGTCAGTTCCTGCAACTTACATTGGTCCCGTGGGAGGTGTTGGTGCCACCCACGGGGACGTTCGGGGGCTGCTTTGAGTTTTCACCCTCTAACGCCATGTTTTTAAGACTTAGTCTAGAAATATGCAAATTATCGTCGTATTCTCAAACCGGGAGTCCCACGGCTGCGGGGTCAGTTCCTACGAGTTACATTGGTCCAATGGGAGGTGTTGGTGCATGGGGCCGTTCGGGGGTTGTTTCAATTTGTCACCCTCTAACGCCATGTTTGTATGCCTAAGTCTAAGAATATGCCAATTACCATCGTATTCTCAAGCTGAGAGTACCACGGCTGCGGGGTCAGTTCTTATGAGTTACACTGGTCACGTGGGAGGTGTTGGTGCCACCAACTGGGCCGTTCAGGGGTTGTTTCGAGTTTTCACCCTCTAACGCCATTTTTTTATGCCTAAGTCTAGAAATATGAAAATTACCGTCGTATTCTCAAACCGGGAGTCCCGCGGCAGCGGCATCTTTTCTTATGAGTTTAATTGGTCCCGTGGGAGGTGTTGGTGCCACCCATAGGGACGTTCCGGGGCTGTTTCGAGTTCTCACCCTCTAACGCCATTCTTTTATTCCTAAGTCTAGAAAAATAAAAATTATCATCGTATTTTCAAACCGGGTGTCCCGCGGCTGCGGGGTCAGTTCCAACGAGTTACATTGGTCCCGTGGGAGGTGTTAGTGCAACCAACGGGGCCGTTCGGGGGTTGTTTCGAGTTTTCACCCTCTAACGCCATGTTTTTAAGCCTAAGTCCAGATATATGCAAATTACCATCGTATTCTCAAACCAGGAGTGCGACGGCTATGGGGTCAGTTCCTACCAGTTACATTGGCCCCGTGGGAGGTGTTGGTGCCACCCACGGGGACGTTCGGGGGCTTCTTCGAGTTTTCACCCTCTAACGCCATGTTTTTAAGCCTTAGTCTAAAAATATGCAAATTACCGTCGTATTCTCAAACAGGGATTCCCACGGCTGCGGGGTCAGTTCCTACGAGTTACATTGGTCACGTGGGAGGTGTTGGTGCCACCTACGGGGCCGTTCGGGGGTTGTTTGGAGTTTTCACCCTCTAACGCCATGTTTTTAAGCCTAAGTCTAGAAATATGCAAATTATCATCGTATTCTCAAACCAGGAGTCCGGCGGCTGCGGGGTCAATTCATACCAGTTACATTGGTCCCGTGGGAGGTGTTGGTGCCACCCACGGGGACGCTCGGGAGCTATTTTGAGTTTTCACCCTCTAACACCATGTTTTTAAGCCTTAGTCTAGAAATATGCAAATTATCGTCGTATTCTAAAACCGGGAGTCCCGCAGCTGCGACGTCTGTTCCTATGAGTTTAATTGTTCTCGTGGGAGGTGTTGGTGCCACCCACAGGGACGTTCGGGGGCTGTTTCAAGTTCTCACCCTCTAATGCCATGCTTTTATTCCTAAGTCTAGAAATATGCAAATTATCATCGTATTTTCAAACCGGGAGTCCCGCGGCTGCGGGGTCAGTTCCTACGAGTTACATTGGTCCCGCGGGAGGTGTTAGTGCCACCCACGGGGCCGTTCGGGGGTTGTTTCGAGTTTTCACCCTCTAACGCCATGTTTTTAAGCCTAAGTCTAGAAATATGCAAATTATCATCGTATTCTCAAACCAGGAGTCCGGCGGCTGCGGGGTCAATTCATACCAGTTACATTGGTCCCGTGGGAGGTGTTGGTGCCACCCACGGGGACGTTCGGGAGCTATTTTGAGTTTTCACCCTCTAACACCATGTTTTTAAGCCTTAGTCTAGAAATATGCAAATTGTCGTCGTATTCTAAAACCGGGAGTCTCGCGGCTGCGGGGTCCGTTCCTACGAGTTACATTTGTCCCATGGGAGGTGTTGGTACACAGGACCGTTCGGGGATTGTTTCGAGTTTTCACCCTCTAACGCCATGCTTTAAAGCCTAAGTCTAAAAATATGCAAATTAACGTCATATTCTGAAACCGAGAGCCCCGCGACTACGGGGTCAGGTCCTACGAGTTACATTGGTCCCGTGGGAGGTGTTGGTGCAACCACGGGTCCGTTCGGGGGTTGTATCGAGTTTTCACCCTCTAACGCCATGTTTTTAAGCGTAAGTCTAAATGTATGAAAATTACTATCGTATTCTCAAACTAGGAGTCTGGCGGCAGCGGGGTCAGTTCCTACCAGTTACATTGGTCTCGTGGGAAGTGTTGGTGCCACCCACGGCGACGTTCGGGGGCTGTTTCGAGTTCTCACCCTCTAACACCATGATTTTATTCCTAAGTCTAGAAATATGCAAATTAACATCGTATTCTCAAACAGGGAGTCCCGCGGTTATGGGGTCAGTTCCTACGAGTTACATTGGTCCCGTGGGAGGTGTTGGTGCCACCCACGGGTCCGTTCTGGGGCTGTTTCGAGTTTTCACACTAAAACGCCATGTTTTTAATCCTAAGTCAAGAAATAAACAAATTATCATCGTATTCTCAAACCAGGAGTCCGACGGCTGCGGGGTCAATTCCTACAAGTTACATTGGTCCCGTGGGAGGTGTTGGTGCCACCCACGGGGACGTTCGGGGGATGTTTCGAGTTCTCACCGTCTAACACCATGCTTTTATTCCTTAGTCTAGAAATATGCAAATTAACATCGTATTCTCAAACAGGGAGTCCCGCGGCTATGGGGTCAGTTCCTACGAGTTACATTGGTCCCGTGGGAGGTGTTGGTGCCACCCACAGGTTCGTTCGGTGGCTGTTTCGAGTTTTCACCCTCTAACGCCATGTTTTTATGCCTAAGTCTAGAAATATACAAATTATCAGCGTATTCTCAAACCGAGAGTCCCGTGGCTGCGGGGTCAATTCCTATAAGTTACATTGGTCCCGTGGGAGGTGTTGGTGCCACCCACGGGGACGTTCGGGGGATGCTTCGAGTTTTCACTCTCTAACGCCATGTTTTTAAGCCTTAATCTAGAAATATGCAAATTATCGTCGTATTCTCAAATCGGGAGTCCCACGGCTGCGGGGTCAGTTCCTACGAGTTACATTGGTCCCATGGGAGGTGTTGGTGCATGGGGCCGTTCGGGGGTTGTTTCAAGTTGTCACCCTCTAACGCCATGTTTGTATGCCTAAGTCTAGAAATATGCTAATTACCGTCGTATTCTCAAACTGAGAGTACCACGGCTGCGGGGTCAGTTCTTATGAGTTACATTGGTCACGTGGGAGGTGTTGGTGCCACCTACGGGGCCGTTCAGGGGTTGTTTCGACTTTTCACCCTCTAACGCCATGTTTTTAAGCCTAAGTCTAGAAATATGAAAATTACCGTCGTATTCTCAAACCAGGAGTCCGGCGGCTGCGGGGTCAATTCCTACCAGTTACATTGGTCCCGTGGAAGGTGTTGGTGCCACCCACTGGGGAGTTCGGGGGAGGTTTCGAGTTTTCACCCTCTAACACCATGTTTTTAAGCCTTAGTCTTAAAATATGCGAATTATCGTCGTATTCTAAAACCGGGAGTCCCGCAGCTGCGGGGTCAGTTCCTACGAGTTACATTGGTCCCGTGGGAGGTGTTGGTGCCACCCACGGGGCCGTTCGGGGGTTGTTTTCGAGTTTTCACCCTCTAACGCCATGTTTTTAAGCCTAAGTCTAGAAATATGGAAATTACTATCGTATTCTCTAACCAGGAGTCCGGTGGCTGCGGGGTCAGCTCCTACCAGTTACATTGTTCCCGTGGGAGGTGTTGGTGCCACCCACGGGGACGTTCGGGCGCTGTTTCGAGTTTTCACCCTCTAAGGCCATGTTTTTAAGCCTAAGTCTAGAAATATGAAAATTACCGTCGTATTTCCAAACCATGAGTCCGACGACTGCGGGGTCAATTCTTACCAGTTACATTGGTCCGTGGAAGGTGTTGGTGCCACCCACGGGGGAGTTCGGGGGCGGTTTCGAGTTTTCACCCTCTAACACCATGTTTTTAAGCCTTAGTCTAGAAATATGCAAATTATCGTCGTATTCTAAAACCGGGAGTCTCGCGGCTGCGGGGTCCGTTCCTACGAGTTACATTTGTCCCATGGGAGGTGTTGGTACACAGGACCGTTCGGGGATTGTTTCGAGTTTTCACCCTCTAACGCCATGCTTTAAAGCCTAAGTCTAAAAATATGCAAATTAACGTCATATTCTGAAACCGGGAGCCCCGCGACTACGGGGTCAGGTCCTACGAGTTACATTGGTCCCGTGGGAGGTGTTGGTGCAACCACGGGTCCGTTCGGGGGTTGTATCGAGTTTTCACCCTCTAAGGCCATGTTTTTAAGCGTAAGTCTAAATGTATGAAAATTACCGTCGTATTCTCAAACTAGGAGTCTGGCGGCAGCGGGGTCAGTTCCTACCAGTTACATTGGTCTCGTGGGAGGTGTTGGTGCCACCCACGGGGACGTTCGTGGGCTGTTTCGAGTTCTCACCCTCTAACACCATACTTTTATTCCTAAGTCTAGAAATATGCAAATTAACATCGTATTCTCAAACAGGGAGTCCCGCGGTTATGGGGTCAGTTCCTACGAGTTACATTGGTCCCGTGGGAGGTGTTGGTGCCACCCACGGGTCCGTTCAGAGGCTGTTTCGAGTTTTCACCCTATAACGCCATGTTTTTATGCCTAAGTCAAGAAATAAACAAATTATCATCGTATTCTCAAACCGAGAGTCCCGCGGCTGCGGGGTCAGTTCTTACGAGTTACATTGGTTCCGTGGGAGGTGTTGGTGCCACCCATGGGGACATTCGGGGTCTGTTTCGAGTTCTCACCATCTAACGCCATGTTTTTAATCCTAAGTCTAGAAATATGCAAATTACCATCGTATTCTCAAACTAGGAGTCCGACGGCTGCGGGGTCAATTCCTACAAGTGACATTGGTCCCGTGGGAGGTGTTGGTGCCACCCACGGGGACGTTCGGGGGATGTTTCGAGTTCTCACCGTCTAACACCATGCTTTTATTCCTTAGTCTAGAAATATACAAATTAACATCGTATTCTCAAACACGGAGTCCCGCGGCTGTGGGGTCAGTTCCTACCAGTTACATTGGTCCCGTGGGAGGTGTTGGTGCCACCCACGGGTCCGTTCGGTGGCTGTTTCGAGTTTTCACCCTCTAACGCCATGTTTTTATGCCTAAGTCTAGAAATATACAAATTATCAGCGTATTCTCAAACCGAGAGTCCCGTGGCTGCGGGGTCAATTCCTATAAGTTACATTGGTCCCGTGGGAGGTGTTGGTGCCACCCACGGGGCCGTTCGGGGGTTGTTTCGAGTTTTCACCCTCTAACGCCATGTTTTTAAGCCTAAGTCTAGAAATATGAAAATTACCATCGTATTCTCTTACCAGGAGTCCGGTGGCTGTGGGGTCAGCTCCTACCAGTTACATTGGTCCCGTGGGAGGTGTTGGTTCCACCCACGGGGATATTCGGGGGCTGTTTTGACTTTTCACCCTCTAACGCCATGTTTTTAAGCCTTAGTCTAGAAATATGCAAATTATCATCGTATTCTCAAATCGAGAGTCCCGCGACTACGGGGTTAGTTCCTACGAGTTACATTGGTACCATGGGAGGTGTTGGTGCACGGGGCCGTTCGGTGGTTGTTTCAAGTTATCACCCTCTAACGCCATATTTTTAAGACTAAGTCTTGAAATATACAAATTACCATTGTATTCTCAAACAAGGAGTCACGCGGCTGCGGGGTCTGTTCCTATGAGTTACATTGGTCACGTGGGAGGTGTTGGTGCCACCTACGGGGCCGTTCGGGGGTCGTTTCAAGTTTTAACCCTCTAACACTATGCTTTTATTCCTAAGTCTAGAAATAAGCAAATTATCATCGTATTTTCAAATCGGGAGTCCCGCGGTTGCGGGGTCAGTTCCTACAAGTTACATTGGTCCCGTGGGAGGTGTTAGTGCCACCCACGGGGCCGTTCGGGGGTTGTTTCAAGTTTTCACCCTCTAATGCCATGTTTTTAAGCCTAAGTCCAGAAATATGCAAATTATCATCGTATTCTCAAACCAGGAGTCCAGCGGCTGTGGGGTCAATTCCTACACGTTACATTGGTCCCGTGGGAGGTGTTGGTGCCACCCACAGGGACATTCGGGGGATGTTTTGAGTTTTCACCCTCTAACACCATGTTTTTAAGCCTTAGTCTAGAAATATGAAAATTATCATCGTATTCTAAAACTGGGAGTCCCGCGGCTGCGTGGTCCGTTCCTACGAGTTACATTGGCCCCATGGGAAGTGTTGGTGCACAGGGCCTTTCGGGGGTTGTTTCGAGTTTTCACCCTCTAACGCCATGCTTTTAAGCCTAAGTCTAAAAATATACAAATTAACGTCATATTCTGAAATTGAGAGTCCCACGACTGCGGGGTCAGTTCCTACGAGTTACATTGGTCCCGTGGGAGGTGTTGGTGCAACCACGTGTCCGTTCGGGGGTTGTTTCGAGTTTTCACCCTCTAACACCATGTTTTTAACCGTAAGTCTAAAAATATGAAAATTATCATCATATTCTCAAACCAAGAGTCTGGCGGCAGCGGGGTCAGTTCCTACCAGTTACATTGGTCTCGTGGGAGGTGTTGGTGCCACCCACGGGGATGTTCGGGGGCTGTTTCGAGTTTTCACCCTCTAACGCCATGTTTTTAAGCCTTAGTCTAGAAATATTCAAATTATCATTGTATTCTCAAACCGAGAGTCCCGCGGCTGCGGGGTCAGTTCCTACGAGTTACATTGGTCCCGTGGGAGGCGTTGGTGCCACACACGGGGCCGTTCGGGGGTTGTTTCAAGTTTTCACCCTCTAACGCCATGTTTTTAAGACTAAGTCTAGAAATATGCAAATTATCATCGTATTCTCAAACCGGGAGTCCCGCGACTGTGGGGTCAGTTCCTACGAGTTGCATTGGTCCCGTGGGAAGTGTTGGTGCCACCCACGGAGCCGTTCGGGGGTTGTTTCGAGTTTTCACCCTCTAACGCCATGTTTTTAAGCCTAAGTCTAGAAATATGAAAATTACCGTCGTATTCTCAAACCAGGAGTCCGGCGGCTGCGGGGTCAATTCCTACCAGTTACATTGGTCCCGTGGAAGGTGTTGGTGCCACCCACTGGGGAGTTCGGGGGAGGTTTCGAGTTTTCACCCTCTAACACCATGTTTTTAAGGCTTAGTCTTAAAATATGCGAATTATCGTCGTATTCTAAAACCGGGAGTCCCGCAGCTGCGGGGTCAGTTCCTACGAGTTACATTGGTCCCGTGGGAGGTGTTGGTGCCACCCACGGGGCCGTTCGGGGGTTATTTTTGAGTTTTCACCCTCTAACGCCATGTTTTTAAGCCTAAGTCTAGAAATATGGAAATTACTATCGTATTCTCTAACCAGGAGTCCGGCGGCTGCGGGGTCAGCTCCTACCAGTTACATTGTTCCCGTGGGAGGTGTTGGTGCCACCCACGGGGACGTTCGGGCGCTGTTTCGAGTTTTCACCCTCTAACGCCATGTTTTTAAGCCTAAGTCTAGAAATATGAAAATTACCGTCGTATTTCCAAACCATGAGTCCGGCGACTGCGGGGTCAATTCTTACCAGTTACATTGGTCCGTGGAAGGTGTTGGTGCCACCCACGGGGGAGTTCGGGGGCGGTTTCGAGTTTTCACCCTCTAACACCATGTTTTTAAGCCTTAGTCCAGAAATATGCAAATTACCATCGTATTCTCAAACCAGGAGTCCGGCGGCTGCGGGGTCAGTTCCTACCAAATACATTGGTCCCGTGGGAGGTGTTGGTTCCACCCACGGGGACGTTCGGGTTTTCGAGTTTTCACCCTCTATCGCCATGTTTTTAAGCCTTAGTCTAGAAATATGCAAATAATCATCGTATTCTCAAACCGGGAGTCCCGCGACTGCGGGGTTAGTTCCTACTAGTTACATTGGTCCCATGGGAGGTGTTGGTGCCACCCACGGGGCCGTTCAGGGGCTGTTTCGAGTTTCCACCCTCTAATGCCATGTTTTTAAGCCTTAGTCTAAAAATATGCAAATTATCGTTGTATTCTCAAACCGGGAGTCCCGCGGCTACGGGGTCAGTTCCTACTAGTTACATTGGTCCGATGGGAGGAGTTGGTGCACGGGGCCGTTCGGGGGTTGTTTCAAGTTTTCACCCTCTAACGCCATGGTTTTAAGCCTAAGTCTAGAAATATGCAAATTACCATCGTATTCTCAAACTGGGAGTCTCGCGGCTGTGAGGTCAGTTCCTATGAGTTACATTCGTCCCGTGTGAGGTGTTGGTGCCACCCACGGGGCCGTTCGGGGGTTGTTTCGAGTTTTCACCCTCTAACGCCATATTTTTAAGCCTAAGTCTAGAAATATAAAAATTACCATCGTATTCTCAAACCAGGAGTCCGGCGGCTGCGAGGACAGTTCCTATGAGTTACTTGGTCCAGTGGGAAGTGTTGGTGCCACCCACGGGGACGTTAGAGGGTTGCTTCGAGATTTCACCCTCTAAACGCCATGCTTTTAAGCCTAAGTCTAAAAATATGCAAATTACCGTCGTATTCTCAAACCGGGAGTACCGCGACTGTGGGGTCAGTTCCTACGAGTTACATTGGTCCCGTGGGAGGTGTTGGTGCCACCCACGGGGACGTTCGGGGGCTGTTTCGAGCTTTCACCCTCTAACGCCATGTTTTTATTCTTAAGTCTAGAAATATGCAAATTATCGTCGTATTCTCAAACCGGAAGTCCCGCAGCTGTGGGGTCAATTCCTACGAGTTACATTGGTCCCGTGGGAGGTGTTGGTGCCACCCACGGAGCCGTTCGGGGGTTATTTTTGAGTTTTCACCCTCTAACGCCATGTTTTTAAGCGTAACTCTAGAAATATGAAAATTACCGATGTATTCTCGAACCAGGAGTCTGGCGGCTGTGGGGTCAGTTCCTATGAGCTACATTGGTCCTGTGGGAGGTGTTGGTGCCACCCACGGGGACGTTCGGGGGCTATTTCGAGTTTTCACCCTCTAACGCCATGTTTTTAAGCCTTAGTCTAGAAATATGCAAATTATCGTCGTATTCTCAAACCGGTAGTCCCACGACTGCGGGGTTAGTTCCTACGAGTTACATTGGTCCCATGGGAGGTGTTTCAAGTTGTCACCTTCACCCTCAAATGCCATGTTTTCAAGCCTAGGTCTAAAAATAGGAAAATTACAGTCGTATTCTCAAATCGGGAGTCCCACAGCTGCGGGGGCAGTTCCTATGAGTTACAATGGTCACGTGGGAGGTGTTGGTACCACCTACGGGGCCGTTCCGGGGTTGTTTCGAGATTTCACCCTCTAACCCCATGTTTTTAAGATTAAGTCTAGAGATATGCAAATTACCATCGTATTCTCAAACCCGAAGTCCCGCGGCTGCGGCGTCGGTTCCTATGAGTTTAATTGGTCCCGTGGGAGGTGTTGGTGCCACCCACGGGGACGTTCGGGGGCTGTTTCGAGTTTTCACCCTATAACGCCATGTTTTTAAGCCTACGTCTAGAAATATGCAAATTTCCGTCGTATTATCAAACTAGGAGTCCGACGGCTGCGGGGTCAGTTCCTACCAGTTACATTGGTCCCGTGGGAGGTGTTGCTGCCACCCACGGGGACGTTCGGGGGCTGTTTAGAGTTTTCACCCTCTAACGCCATGTTTTTAAGCCATAGTCAAGAAATATGCAAATTATCATTATAATCTCAAACCGGGAGTCCCGCGGCTGTGGGGTCAGTTCCTACGAGTTACATTGGTCCCGTGGGAGGTGTTGGTGCCACCCACGGAGCCGTTTCGTGGTTTTTTCAAGTTTTCACCCTCTAACGCCATGTTTTTAAGACTAAGTCTAGAAATATGCAAATTATCATCGTATTCTCAAACCGGCAGTCCCGCGACTGCGGGGTTAGTTCCTACGAGTTACATTGGTCCCATGGGAGGTGTTAGTGCCACTCACAGGGTCGTTTGGGGGTTGTTTCGAGTTTTCACCCTCTAATGCCATGTTTTTAATCCTAAGTCTAGAAATAAGAAAATTACCATCGTATTCTCAAACCAGGAGTCCGGCGGCTGCGGGGTCAGTTCCTACTAATTACATTGGTCCCGTGGGAGGTGTTGGTGCCACCCACGGGGATGTTCGGGAGAAGTTTCGAGTTTTCACCCTCTAACACCATGTTTATGAGCCTTAGTCTAGAAATATTCAAATTATCGTCGTATTCTCAAACAGGGAGTCCCACGGCTGTGGAGTCAGTTCCTACAAGTTACATTGGTCCCATGGGAGGTGTTGGTGCATGGGGTCGTTCGGGGGTTGTTTGAAGTTGTCACCCTCTAACGCCATGTTTTAAGCCTAAGCCTAGAAATATGCCAATTACCATTGTATTCTCAAACCGAGAGTCCCACGGCTGCGGGGTCAGTTCCTATGAGTTACATTGGTCACGTGGGAGGTGTTGGTGCCACCTGCGGGGACGTTCGGTGGTTGTTTCGAGTTTTCACCCTCTAATGCCATTATTTTAAGACTAAGTATAGAAATATGGAAATTACCATTGTATTCTCAAACCGGGAGTCCCGCGGCTGCGGCGGCTATTCCTACGATTTTAATTGGTCCCGTGGGATCTGTTGGTGCCACCCACGGGGACATTCGGGGGCTGTTTTGAGTCCTCAACCTCTAACGCCATATTTTTATGCCTAAGTCTAGAAATATGCAAATTACCATCGTATTCTCCAACAGGGATTGCCGCGGCTGTGGGGTCAGTTCCTACGAGTTACATTGGTCCCGTGGGAGGTGTTGGTGCCACCCACGGGGCCGTTCGGGGGTTGTTTCGAGTTTTCACCCTCTAACGCCATGTTTTTAAGACTAAGTCTCGAAATATGCAAATTATCATTGTATTCTCTAACCCGGAGTCCCGCGGGTGCGGGGTCAGTTCCTACAAGTTACATTGGTCACGTGGGAGGTGTTGGTGCCACCCACGGGGACGTTCGGGGGTTGTTTCGATTTTTCGCCCTCTAACGCCATGTTTTTAAGCCTAAGTCTAGAAATATTCAAATTATCATCATTTACTCAGACCCGGAGTCCCGCGGCTGCGGGGTCAGTTCCTACGAGTTAAATTGGTCCCGTGGGAGGTGTTGGTTCCACCCACGGGGTCGTTCGGGGGTGTTTCGAGTTCTGACCTACTAACGTCATGTTTTTAAGCTTAAGTCTAGAAATATGCAAATTATCATCGTATTCTCAAACCGGCAGTCCCGCGACTGCAGGGTCAGTTCCTACGAGTTACATTGGTCCCATGGGAGGTGTTAGTGCCACCCACAGGGTCGTTTGGGGGTTGTTTCGAGTTTTCACCCTCCAACGCCATGTTTTTAATCCTAAGTCTAAAAATAAGAAAATTACCATCGTATTCTCAAACCAGGAGTCCGGCGGCTGCGGGGTCAGTTCCTGCCAGTTACATTGGTCCCGTGGGAGGTGTTGGTGCCACCCACGAGGATGTTCGGGCGCAGTTTCGAGTTTTCACCCTCTAACACCATGTTTATGAGCCTTAGTCTAGAAATATTCAAATTATTGTCGTATTCTCAAACAGGGAGTCCCACGGCTGTGGAGTCAGTTCCTACAAGTTACATTGGTCCCATGGGAGGTGTTGGTGCGTGGGGCCGTTCGGGGGTTGTTTGAAGTTGTCACCCTCTAACGCCATGTTTTAAGCCTATGTCTAGAAATATGCCAATTACCATTGTATTCTCAAACCGAGAGTCCCAAGGCTGCGGGGTCAGTTCCTATGAGTTACATTGGTCACGTGGGAGGTGTTGGTGCCACTTGCGGGGAGGTTCAGGGGTTGTTTCGAGTTTTCACCCTCTAAAGCAATTTTTTTAAGACTAAGTATAGAAATATGAAAATTACCGTCGTATTCTCAAACCGAGAGTCTCGCGGCTGCGGGGACAGTTCCTACGAGTTACATTGGTCCCGTGGGAGGTGTTGGTCCCCCCCACGAGGCCGTTAGACGGTTGTTTCGAGTTTTCACTCTCTAACGCCCTGCTTTTAATCCTAAGTCTAAAAATATGCAAATTACCATCATATTCTGAAACCGGGAGTTCCGTGACTGCGGGGTCAGTTCCTACGAGTTACATTGGTCCCGTGGGAGGTGTTAGTGCCACCCACGGGGCCGTTCGTGGGCTGTTTCGAGTTTTCACCCTCTAACGCCATTTTTTTATTCCTAAGTCTAGAAATATGCAAATTATCGTCATATTCTCAAACCGGGAGTACCGTGGCTGCGGGGTCAGTTCCAACGAGTTGCATTGGTCCCATGGGAGGTGTTGGTGCACAGGGCCATTCGGGGGTTGTTTCGAGTTTTCACCCACTAACGCCATGCTTTTAAGCCTAACTCTAAAAATATGCAAATTACCGTCATATTCTGAAACCGGGAGTCCCAAGACTGCGGGGTCAGTTACACGAGTTACATTGGTCCCGTGGGAGGTGTTGGTGCCACCCACGGATCCGTTCGGGGGTTGTTTCGAGTTTTCACCCTCTAAAGACAAGTTTTTAAGCGAAAGTTTAGAAATATACAAATTACCGTCGTATTCTCAAACCAGGAGTCTGGCGGCTGCGGGGTCAGTTCCTAACAGTTACATTGGTCCTGTGGGAGGTGTTGGTGCCACCTATGGGGACGTTCGGGGGATGTTTTGATTTTTCACCCTCTAACGCCATGTTTTTAAGCCTTAGTCAGGAAATATGGAAATTATCATCGTATTCTCAAACCGAGAGTCCCGCGGCTGCGGGGCCAGTTCCTACAAGTTACATTAGTCCCATGGGAGGTGTCGGTGCACAGGGCCATTCGGGGGTTGTTTCAAGTTTTCACCCTCTAACGCCATGCTTTTAATCCTAAGTCTGAAAATAAGCAAATTATCGTCATATTCTGAAACCGGGAGTCCTGCGACTACGGGGTCAGTTCCTACGAGTTACATTGGTCCCGTGGGAGGTGTTGGTGCCACCCACGGGTCCATTCGGGGGTTGTTTCGAGTTTTCACCCTCTAACGCCATGTTTTTAAGCGTAAGTCTAGAAATATGGAAATTACCGTCATATTCTCAAACCAGGAGTCTAGCGGCTGTGGGGTCGGTTCCTACCAGTTAAAATGGTCCCGTGGGAGGTGTTGGTACCACCCACGTGGATGTTCGGGGGTTGTTTTGAGGTTTCACCCTCTAACACCATGTTTTTAAGCCATAGTCTAGTAATATATAAATTATCATCGCATTCTCAAACCGGGAGTCCCGCGGCTGCGGGGTCAGTTCCTACGAGTTACATTGGTCCCGTGGGAGGTGTTGGTGCCACCCACGGGGCCGTTCGGTGGTTGTTTTCGAGTTTTCACCCTCTAACTCCATGTTTTTAAGCCTAAGTCTAGAAATATTCAAATTACAATCGTATTCTAAAATCGGGTGTCCCGCGGCTGCGGGGTCAGTTCATACAAGGTACGTTGATCCCGTGGGAGGTGTTGGTGCCACCCACGAGGACGCTCGGGGGTTGTCTCGAGTTTTCACCCTCTAACGCCATGTTTTTACTCCTTAGTCTAGAAATATGCAAATTATGATTGTATTCTCAAATCGGTAGCCCCGCGACTGCGGGGTCAGTTCCTACGAGTTACATTGGTCCCGTGGGAGGTGTCGGTGCCACCCACGGGGCCGTTCGGGGGTTGTTGAGAGTTTTCACCCCCTAACGCCATGTTTTTTATCCTAAGTCTAGAAATATGCAAATTATCATCGTATTCTCAAACCAGGAGTCCGGCGGCTGCGGGGTCACTTCCTACCAGTTACATTGGTCTCTTGGGAGGTGTTGGTGCCCCCCACGAGGACGTTCAGGGGCTGTTTCGAGTTTTCACCCTCTAACGCCATGTTTTTAAGCCTTAGTCTTGAAATATGGAAATTTACGTCGTATTCTCAAACCGGGAGTCCCCCGGCTGCGGGGTCAGTTCCTATGAGTAACATTGTTCCCATGAGAGGTGTTGGTGCACGGGGCCGTTCGGGGGTTGTTTCAAGTTGTCACCCTCTAACGCCATGTTTTTAAGCCTAAGTCTATAAATATGCAAATTACCATCGTATTCTCAAACCGGGTGTCCCGCGGTTGCGGTGTCAGTTCCTATGAGTTACATTGGTCACGTGGGAGGTGTTGGTGCCACCTACGGGGCCGTTCAGGGGTTGTTTCGAGTTTTCACCCTCTAACGCCATGTTTTTAAGACTAAGTCTAGAAATATGAAAATTACCATTGTATTCTGAAACCGGGAGTCCCGCGGCTGCGACGTCTGTTCCTACGAGTTTAATTGGTCCCTAGGTAGGTGTTGGTGCCACCCAGGGGACGTTCGGGGATTGTTTCGAGTTCTCACCCTCTAACGCCATGTTTTTATGCCCAAGTCTAGAAATATGCAAATTACCATCGTATTCTCCAACATGGAGTCTCGCGGCTGTGGGGTCAGTTCCTACCAGTTACATTGGTCCCGTGGGAGGTATTGGTGCCACCCACGGGGCCGTTCGGAGGTTGTTTCGAGTTTTCACCCTCTAACGCCATGTTTTTAAGGCTAAGTCTAGAAATATCCAAATTACCATCATATTCTCAAATCCCGTGTCCCGCGGCTGCGGGGTCAGTTCCTACAAGGTATGTTGATCCCGTGGGAGGTGTTGGTGCCACCCACGTGGACGTTCGGGGGTTGTTTTGAGTTTTTACCTTCTATCGCCATGTCTTTAAGACTAAGTCTAGAAATATGCAAATTACAGTCGTATTCTCATACCAGGAGTCCCGTGGCTGCGTGGTCAGTTCCTATGAGTTAAATTGGTCCGGTGGGAGGTGTTGGTGCCACCCACGGGGCCGTTCGGGCGTTGTTTCGTGTCCTCACCCTCTAACGCCATGTTTTTAAGCCTAAGTCTAGAAATATGAAAATTATCGTGGAATTCTCAAACCAGGAGTCCGGCGGCTGTGGGGTCAGTTCCTACCAGTTACATTGGTCCCGTGGGAGGTGTTGGTGCCACCCACGGGGATGTTCGGGGGCAGTTTCGAGTTTTCACCCTCTAACACCATGTTTATGAGCCTTAGTCTAGAAATATTCAAATTATCGTCGTATTCTCAAACAGGGAGTCCCACGGCTGTGGAGTCAGTTCCTACAAGTTACATTGGTCCCATGGGAGGTGTTGGTGTATGGGGCCGTTCGGGGGTTGTTTCAAGTTGTCACCCTCTAACGCCATGTTTTAAGCCTACGTCTAGAAATATGCCAATTACCATTGTATTCTCAAACCGAGAGTCCCACGGCTGCGGGGTCAGTTCCTTTGAGTTACATTGGTCACGTGGGAGGTGTTGGTGCCACCTGCGGGGACGTTCGGGGGTTGTTTCGAGTTTTCACCCTCTAAAGCCATTTTTTTAAGACTAAGTATAGAAATATGCAAATTACCATTGTATTCTCAAACCGGGAGTCCCGCGGCTGCGGCGACTGTTCCTGCGAGTTTAATTGGTCCCGTGGGATCTGTTGGTGCCACCCACGGGGACATTCGGGGGGCTGTTTTGAGTCCTCAACCTCTAACGCCATATTTTTATGCCTAAGTCTAGAAATATGCAAATTACCATCGTATTCTCCAACAGGGAGTCCCGCGGATGTGGGGTCAGTTCCTACGAGTTACATTGATCCCGTGGGAGGTGTTGGTGCCACCCACGGGGCCGTTCGGGGGTTGTTTCGAGTTTTCACCCTCTAACGCCATGTTTTTAAGACTAAGTATATAAATATGCAAATTATCATTGTATTCTCTAATCGGTAGTCCCGCGGGTGCGGGGTCAGTTCCTACAAGTTACATTGGTCACGTGGGAGGTGTTGGTGCCACCCACGGGGCCGTTCGGGGGTTGTTTCGAGTTTTCACCCTCTAACGCCATGTTTTTAAGCCTAAGTCTAGAAATATTCAAATTATCATCATTTACTCAGATCCGGAGTCCCGCGGCTGCGGGGTCAGTTCCTACGAGTTAAATTGGTCCCGTGGGAGGTGTTGGTTCCACCCACGGGGTCGTTCGGGGGTGTTTCGAGTTTTGACCTACTAACGCCATGTTTTTAAGCGTAAGTCTAGAAATATGAAAATTACCATTGTATTCTAAAACCAAGACTCCGGCGGCTGCGGGGATAGTTCCTATGGGTTACATTGGTCCCGTGGGAGGTGTTGGTCTCACCCACGGGGCCGTTATAGGGTTGTTTCGAGTTTTCACCCTCTAACGCCATGCTTTTAAGCCTAAGTCTAAAAATATGCAAATTACCGTCATATTCTAAAACCGGGAGTCCCATGACTGCAGGGTCAGTTCCTACGAGTTACATTGGTCTCGTGGGAGGTGTTAGTGCCACCCACGGGGCCATTCGTGGGCTGTTTCGAGTTTTCACCCTCTAACGCCATGTTTTTATTCCTAACTCTAGAAATATGCAAATTACCTTCATATTCTCAAACCGGGAGTCCTGCGGCTGCGGGGTCAGTTCCTACGAGTTACATTGGATCCGTGGGAGCTGTTGGTGCCACCCACGGGGCCTTTCGGCTGTTGTTTCGAATTTTCACCATCTAACGCCATGTTTTTAAGCCTAAGTCTAGAAATATGCAAATTACCATCGTATTCTAAAATCGGGAGTCCCGCGGCGGCGGGGCCAGTTCCTACGAGTTACATTGGTCCCGTGGGAGGTGTTGGTGCCCCCCACGGGGACGTTCGGGGGCTGTTTCGAATTTTCACCCTCTAACGCCATGTTTTTAAGCCGAAGTCTAGAAATATGCAAATTATCATCTTATTATCAAACCGGGAGTCCCGTGGCTGTGGGGTCAGTTCCTACGAGTTACATTGGTCCCGTGGGAGGCATTGGTGCCACCAACGGGGACGTTCGGGGGCTGTTTCGAGTTTTCACCCTCTAACGCCTTATTTTTAAGACTAAGTCTAGAAATATGCAAATTACCATCGTATTCTCAAGCCAGGAGTCCGGCGGCTACAGGGTCAGTTCGTACCAATTACATTGGTCCCGGAGGGAGGTGTTGGTGTCACCCACTGGGACGTTCGGGGGATGTTTCGAGTTTTCACCCTCTAACGCCATGTTTTTAATCCTTAGTCTACAAATATGCAAATTATCATCGTATTCTCAAACCGAGAGTCCCGCGGCTACAGCGTCAGTTCCTACGAGTAACATTGGTCCCTTGGGAGGTGTTGGTGCACGGGGCCGTTCGGGGGTTGTTTCGAGTTTTCACCCTCTAACGCCATTTTCTTAAGACTAAGTCTAGAAATATGCAAATTACCATCGTATTCTCAAATCGAGAGTCCCGTGGCTGCGACGTCTGTTCCTACGAGTTTAATTGGTCCCGTGGCAGGTGTTGGTGCCATCCACGGGGACATTCGGGGGCTGTTTTGAGTCCTCAACCTCTAACGCCATATTTTTATGCCTAACTCTAGAAATATGCAAATTACCATCGTATTCTCCAATAAGGAGTCCCGCGGCTGTGGGGTCAGTTCCTACCAGTTACATTGGTCCCGTGGGAGGTATTGGTGCCACCCACGGGGCCGTTCGGGGGTTGTTTCGAGTTTTCACCCTCTAACGCCATATTTTTAAGGCTAAGTCTAGAAATATACAAATTACCATCGTATTCTCAAATCGGGTGTCCCGCGGCTGCGGGGTCAGATCCTACAAGGTACGTTGATCCCGTGGGAGGTGTTGGTGCCACCCACGAGAACGTTCGGGGGTTGTTTTGAGTTTTTACCTTCTATCGTCATGTCTTTAAGACTAAGTCTAGAAATATGCAAATTACCATCGTATTCTCAGACGAGGAGTCCCGTGGCTGCGGTGTCAGTTCCTATGAGTTAAATTGGTCCCGTGGGAGGTGTTGGTGCCACCCACGGGGCCTTTCGGTTGTTGTTTCATATTTTCACCATCTAATGCCATGTTTTTAAGCCTAAGTCTAGAAATATGCAAATTACCATCGTATTCTAAAATCGGGAGTCCCGCGGCGGCGGGGTCAGTTCCTACGAGTTATATTGGTCCCGTGGGAGGTGTTGGTGCCCCCTACGGGGACGTTCGGGGGTTGTTTCGAGTTTTCACCCTCTAACGCAATGTTTTTAAGCCGAAGTCTAGAAATATGCAAATTATCACCATATTCTCAAACCTGGAGTCTCGTGGCTGTGGGGTCAGTTCCTACGAGTTACATTGGTCCCGTGGGAGGCATTGCTGCCACCAACTGGGACGTTCGGGGGCTGTTTCGAGTTTTCACCCTCTAACGCCTTGTTTTTAAGCCTAAGTCTAGAAATATGCAAATTACCGTCGTATTCTCAAACCAGGAGTCCGACGGCTATAGGGTCAGTTCCTACCAATTACATTGGTCCCGGGGGAGGTGTTGGTGTCACCAACTGGGACGTTCGGGGGATGTTTCGAGTTTTCACCCTCTAACGCCATGTTTTTAATCCTTAGTCTAGAAATATGCAAATTATCGTCGTATTCTCAAACCGAGAGTCCGCGGCTACAGCGTCAGTTCCTACGAGTAACATTGGTCCCTTGGGAGGTGTTGGTGCACGGGGCCGTTCGGGGGTTGTTTCGAGTTTTCACCCTTTGACGCCATTTTCTTAAGACTAAGTCTAGAAATATGCAAATTACCATCGTATTCTCAAATCGAGAGTCCCGTGGCTGCGGCGTCTGTTCCTACGAGTTTAATTGGTCCCGTGGGAGGTGTTGGTGCCACCCACGGGGACATTCGGGGGCTGTTTTGAGTCCTCAACCTCTAACGCCATATTTTTATGCCTAAGTCTAGAAATATGCAAATTACCATCGTATTCTCCAACAGGGAGTCCCGCGGCTGTGGGGTCAGTTCCTACCAGTTACATTGGTCCCGTGGGAGGTATTGGTGCCACCTACGGGGCCGTTCGGGGGTTGTTTCGAGTTTTCACCCTCTAACGCCATGTTTTTAAGGCTAAGTCTAGAAATATGCAAATTACAATCGTATTCTCAAATCGGGTGTCCCGCGGCTGCGGGGTCAGTTCATACAAGGTACGTTGATCCCGTGGGAGGTGTTGGTGCCACCCACGAGGACGCTCGGGGGTTGTCTTGAGTTTTTACCTTCTATCTCCATGTCTTTAAGACTAAGTCTAGAAATATGCAAATTACGGTCGTATTCTCAGACCAGGAGTCCCGTAGCTGCGGTGTCAGTTCCTATGAGTTAAATTGGTCCCGTGGGAGGTGTTGGTGCCACCCACGGGGCCGTTCGGGCGTTGTTTCGTGTCCTCACCCTCTAACGCCATGTTTTTAAGCCTATGTCTAGAAATTAGAAAATTATCGTCGAATTCTCAAACCAGGAGTCCGACGGCTGTGGGGTCAGTTCCTACCAATTACATTGGTCCCGTGGGAGGTGTTGCTACCACCCACGGGGATGTTCGGGGGCAGTTTCGAGTTTTCACCCTCTAACACCATGTTTATGAGCCTTAGTCTAGAAATATTCAAATTATCGGCGTATTCTCAAACAGGGAGTCCCACGGCTGTGGAGTCAGTTCCTACAAGTTACATTGGTCCCATGGGAGGTGTTGGTGCACGGGGCCGTTCGGGGGTTGTTTCAAGTTGTCACCCTCTAACGCCATGTTTTAAGCCTAAGTCTAGAAATATGCCAATTACCATTGTATTCTCAAACCGAGAGTCCCACGGCTGCGGGGTCAGTTAGAATGAGTTACATTGGTCACGTGGGAGGTGTTGGTGCCACCTGCGGGGACGTTCGGGGGTTGTTTCGAGTTTTCACCCTCTAAAGACATTTTTTTAAGACTAAGTATAGAAATATGCAAATTACCATCGTATTCTCAAACCAGGAGTCCCGCGGCTGCGGCGGCTGTTCCTATGAGTTTAATTGGTCCCGTGGGAGGTGTTGGTGCCACCCACGGGGACATTCGGGGGCTGTTTTGAGTCCTCAACCTCTAACGCCATATTTTTATGCCTAAGTCTAGAAATATGCAAATTACCATCGTATTCTCCAATAGGGAGTCCCGCGGCTGTGGGGTCAGTTCCTACGAGTTACATTAGTCCCGTGGGAGGTGTTGGTGCCACCCACGGGGCCGTTCGGGGGTTGTTTCGAGTTTTCACCCTGTAACACCATGTTTTTAAGACTAAGTCTAGAAATATGCAAATTATCATCGTATTCTCTAACCGGGAGTCCCGCGGGTGCGGGGTCAGTTCCTACAAGTTACATTGGTCACGTGGGAGGTGTTGGTGCCACCCACAGGGCCGTTCGGGGGTTGTTTCGTGTTTTCACCCTTTAATGCCATGTTTTTAAGCCTAAGTCTAGAAATATGCAAATTATCATCATTTACTCAGACCCAGAGTCCCGTGGCAGGTGGGTCAGTTCTTACGAGTTAAATTGGTCCCGTAGGAGGTGTTGGTTCCACCCACGGGGTCGTTCGGGGGTGTTTCGAGTTCTGACCTACTAACGCCATGTTTTTAAGCGTAAGTCTAGAAATATAAAAATTAGCGTTGTATTCTAAAACCGAGAGTCCGGCGGCTGCGGGGACAGTTCCTATGGGTTTCATTGGTCCCGTGGGAGGTGTTAGTGCCACCCACGGGGCCATTCGTGGGCTGTTTCGAGTTTTCACCCTCTAACGCCATGTTTTTATTCCTAACTCTAGAAATATGCAAATTACCTTCATATTCTGAAACCGGGAGTCCCGCGGCGGCGGGGTCAGTTCCTACGAGTTACATTGGTTCCGTGGGAGCTGTTGGTGCCACCCACGGGGCCTTTCGGGTATTGTTTCGAATTTTCACCATCTAACGCCATGTTTTTAAGCCTAAGTCTAGAAATATGCAAATTACCATCGTATTCTAAAATCGGGAGTCCCGCGGTGGTGGGGTCAGTTTCTACGAGTTACATTGGTCCCGTGGGAGGTGTTGGTGCCCCCCACGGGGACGTTCGGGGCTGTTTCGAGTTTTCACCCTCTAACGCAATGTTTTTAAGCCGAAGTCTAGAAATATGCAAATTATCATCGTATTCTCAAACCGGGAGTCCCGTGGCTGTGGGGTCAATTCCTACGAGTTACATTGGTCCCGTGGGAGGCATTACTACCACCAACGGGGTCGTTCGGGGGTTGTTTCGAGTTTTCACCCTCTAATGCCTTGTTTTTAACCCTAAGTCTAGAAATATGCAAATTACCGTCGTATTCTCAAACCAGGAGTCCGGCGGCTACAGGGTCAGTTCCTACAAATTACATTGGTCCCGGGGGAGGTGTTGGTGTCACCAACTGGGACGTTCGGGGGATGTTTTGAGTTTTCACCCTCTAACGCCATGTTTTTAATCCTTAGTCTAGAAATATGCAAATTATCGTCGTATTCTCAAACCGAGAGTTCCGCGGCTACAGCGTCATTTCCTACGAGTAACATTGGTCCCTTGGGAGGTGTTGGTGCACGGGGCCGTTCGGGGGTTGTTTCGAGTTTTCACCCTCTAATGCCATTTTCTTAAGACTAAGTCTAGAAATATGCAAATTACCATCGTATTCTCAAATCGAGAGTCCCGTGGCTGCGGCGTCTGTTCCTACGAGTTTAATTGGTCCCGTGGGAGGTGTTGGTGCCACCCACGGGGACATTCAGGGGCTGTTTTGAGCCCTCAACCTCTAACGCCATATTTTTATGCCTAATTCTAGAAATATGCAAATATCCATCGTATTCTCCAACAGGGAGTCCCGCGGCAGTGGGGTCAGTTCCTACCAGTTACAATGGTCCCGTGGGAGGTATTGGTGCCACCCACGGGGTTGTTTCGAGTTTTCACCCTCTAACGCCATGTTTTTAAGGCTAAGTCTAGAAATTGCAAATTACCATCGTATTCTCAAATCGGGTGTCGCGCGGCTGCGGGGTCAGTTCCTACAAGGTACGTTGATCCCGTGGGAGGTGTTGGTGCCACCCATGGGGCCGTTCGGGGGTTGTTTCGAGTTTTCACCCTCTAACACCATGTTTTTAAGCCTAAGTCTAGAAATATTCAAATTATCATCATTTACTCAGACCCGGAGTCCCGCGGCTGCGGGGTCAGTTCCTACGAGTTAAATTGGTCCCGTGGGAGGTGTTGGTTCCACCCACGGGGTCGTTCGGGGGTGTTTCGAGTTCTGACCTACTAACACCATGTTTTTAAGCGTAAGTCTAGAAATATGAAAATTACCGTTGTATTCTAAAACCGAGAGTCCGGCGGCTGCGGGGACAGTTCCTATGGGTTACATTGGTCCCGTGGGAGGTGTTGGTCTCACCCACGGGGCCGTTAGAGGGTTGTTTCGAGTTTTCACCCTCTAACGCCATGCTTTTAAGCCTAAGTCTAAAAATATGCAAATTACTGTCATATTCTGAAACTGGGAGTCCCACGACTGCGGGGTCAGTTCCTACGAGTTACATTGGTCTCGTGGGAGGTGTTAGTGCCACCCACGGGGCCATTCGTGGGCTGTTTCGAGTTTTCACCATCTAACGCCATGTTTTTATTCCTAACTCTAGAAATATACAAATTACCTTCATATTCTCAAACCGGGAGTCCCGCGGCGGCGGGGTCAGTTTCTACGAGTTACATTGGTTCCGTGGGAGCTGTTGGTGCCACCCACGGGGCCTTTCGGGTGTTGTTTCGAATTTTCACCATCTAACGCCATGTTTTTAAGCCTAAGTCTAGAAATATGCAAATTACCATCATATTCTAAAATCGGGAGTCCCGCGGCGGCGGGGTCAGTTCCTACGAGTTACATTGGTCCCGTGGGAGGTGTTTGTGCCCCCCACGGGGACGTTCGGGGGCTATTTCGAGTTTTCATCCTCTAACGCAATGTTTTTAAGCCGAAGTCTAGAAATATGCAAATTATCATCGTATTCTCAAACCGGGAGTCCCGTGGCTGTGGGGTCAGTTCCTACGAGTTACATTGGTCCCGTGGGAGGCATTGCTGCCACCAACGGGGACGTTCGGGGGCTGTTTCGAGTTTTCACCCTCTAACGCCTTATTTTTAAGCCTAAGTCTAGAAATATGCAAATTACCGTCGTATTCTCAAACCAGGAGTCCGGCGGCTACAGGGTCAGTTCCTACCAATTACATTGGTCCCGGGGGAGGTGTTGGTGTCACCAATTGGGACGTTCGGGGGATGTTTTGAGTTTTCACCCTCTAACGCCATGTTTTTAATCCTTAGTCTAGAAATATGCAAATTATCATCGTATTCTCAAACCGAGAGTACCGCGGCTACAACGTCAGTTCCTACGAGTAACATTGGTCCCTTGGGACGTGTTGGTGCACGGGGTCGTTCGGGGGTTGTTTCGAGTTTTCACCCTCTAACGTCATTTTCTTAAGACTAAGTCTAGAAATATGCAAATTACCATGGTATTCTCAAATCGTGAGTCCCGTGGCTGCGGCGTCTGTTCCTACGAGTTTAATTGGTCCCGTGGGAGGTGTTGGTGCCACCCACGGGGACATTCGGTGGCTGTTTTGAGTCCTCAACCTCTAACGCCATATTTTTATGGCTAAGCCTAGAAATATACAAATTACCATCGTATTCTCCAACAGGGAGTCCCGCGGCTGTGGGGTCAGTTCCTACCAGTTACATTGGTCCCGTGGGAAGTATTGGTGCCACCCACGGGGCCGTTCGGGGGTTGTTTCGAGTTTTCACCCTCTAACGCCATGTTTTTAAGGCTAAGTCTAGAAATATGCAAATTACCATCGTATTCTCAAATCGGGTGTCCCACGGCTGCGGGGTCAGTTCCTAAAAGGTACGTTGATCCCATGGGAGGTGTTGGTGCCACCCACGAGGACGTTCGGGGGTTGTTTTGAGTTTTTACCTTCTATCGCCAAGTCTTTAAGACTAAGTCTTGAAATATGCAAATTACCGTCGTATTCTCAGACCAGGACTCCCGTGGCTGCGGTGTCAGTTCCTATGAGTTAAATTGGTCCCGTGGCAGGTGTTGGTGCCACCCACGGGGCCGTTCGGGCGTTGGTTCGTGTCCTCACCCTTTAACGCCATGTTTTTAAGCCTATGTCTAGAAGTTAGAAAATTGTAGTCAAATTCTCAAACCAGGAGTCCGGCGGCTGTGGGGTTAGTTCCTACCAATTACATTGGTCCCGTGGGAGTGTTGGTGCCACCCACGGGGATGTTTGGGGGCAGTTTTGAGTTTTCACCCTCTAACACCATGTTTATGAGCCTTAGTCTAGAAATATGCAAATTATCGTCGTATTCTCAAACCGGGAGTCCCACGGCTGTTGAGCCAGTTCCTACTAGTTACATTGGTCCCATGGGAGGTGTTGGTGCACGGTGCCGTTCGGGGGTTGTTTCAAGTTGTCACCCTCTAACGCCATGTTTTAAGCCTAAGTCTAGAAATATGCCAATTACCATCGTATTCTCAAACCGAGAGTCCCACGGCTGCGGGGTCAGTTCCTATGAGTTACATTGGTCACGTGGGAGGTGTTGGTGCCACCTGCGGGGACGTTCGGGGGTTGTTTCGAGTTTTCACCCTCTAAAGCCATTTTTTTAAGACTAAGTATGGAAATATACAAATTACCATCGTATTCTCAAACCGAGAGTCCCGCCGCTGCCGCGGCTGTTCCTACGAGTTTAATTGATCCCGTGGGAGGTGTTGGTGCCACCCACGGGGACATTCGGGGGCTGTTTTGAGTCCTCAACCTCTAACGCCATATTTTTATGCCTAAGTCTACAAATATGCAAATTACCATCGTATTCTCCAACAGGGAGTCCCGCGGATTTGGGGTCAGTTCCTACAAGTTACATTGGTCACCTGGGAGGTGTTGGTGCCACCCACGGGGCCGTTCGGGGGTTATTTCGAGTTTTCACCCACTAACGCCATGTTTTTAAGCCTAAGTCTTGAAATATTCAAATTATCATCATTTAATCAGACCCGGAGTCCCGCGGCTGCGGGGTCGGTTCGTACGAGTTAAATTGGACCCGTGGAAGGTGTTGGTTCCATTCACGAGGTCGTTCGGGGGTGTATCGAGTTCTGACCTACTAACACCATGTTTTTAAGCGTAAGTCTAGAAATATGAAAATTACCATTGTTTTCTAAAACCGAGAGTCCGGCGGCTGCGGGGACAGTTCCTATGGGTTACATTGGTCCCGTGGGAGGTGTTGGTCTCACCCACGGGGCCGTTAGAGGGTTGTTTTGAGTTTTCACCCTCTAACGCCATGCTTTTAAGCCTAAGCCTAAAAAATGCAAATTACCGTCATATTCTGAAACCGGGAGTCCCACGACTGCGGGGTCAGTTCCTCCGAGTTACATTGGTCTCGTGGGAGGTGTTAGTGCCACCCACGGGGCCATTCGTGGGCTGTTTCGAGTTTTCACCCTCTAACGCCATGTTTTTATTCCTAACTCTAGAAATATGCAAATTACCTTCATATTCTAGAACCGGGAGTCCCGCGGCAGCGGGGTCAGTTCCTACGAGTTACATTGGTTCCGTGGGGGTTGTTGGTGCCACCCACGGGGCCTTTCGGGTGTTGTTTCAAATTTTCACCATCTAACGCCATGTTTTTAAGCCTAAGTCTAGAAATATACAAATTACCATCGTATTCTAAAATCGGGAGTCCCGCGGGGGCGGGGTCAGTTCCTACGAGTTACATTGGTCCCGTGGGAGGTGTTGGTGCCACCCACGGGGACGTTCGGGGGCTGTTTCGAGTTTTCACCCTCTAATGCCATGTTTTTAAGCCGAAGTCTAGAAATATGCCAATTACCATCGTATTCTCAAACCGAGAGTCCCACGGCTGGGGAATCAGTTCCTATGAGTTACATTGGTCACGTGGGAGGTGTTGGTGCCACCTGCGGGGACGTTCGGGGGTTGTTTCGAGTTTTCACCCTCTAAAGCCATTTTTTTAAGACTAAGTATGGAAATATACAAATTACCATCGTATTCTCAAACCGAGAGTCCCGCGGCTGCGGCGGCTGTTCCTACGAGTTTAATTGATCCCGTGGGAGGTGTTGGTGCCACCCACGGGGACATTCGGGGGCTGTTTTGAGTCCTCAACCTCTAACGCCATATTTTTATGCCTAAGTCTACAAATATGCAAATTACCATCGTATTCTCCAACAGGGAGTCCCGCGGATTTGGGGTCAGTTCCTAGGAGTTACATTAGTCCCGTGGGAGGTGTTGGTGCCACCCACGGGGCTGTTCGGGGGTTGTTTCGAGTTTTCACCCTCTAACGCCATGTTTTTAAGACTAAGTCTAGAAATATGCAAATTACCATCGTATTCTCTAACCGAGATTCCCGCGGGTGCGGGGTCAGTTCCTACAAGTTACATTGGTCACGTGGGAGGTGTTGGTGCCACCCACGGGGCCGTTCGGGGGTTATTTCGAGTTTTCACCCACTAACGCCATGTTTTTAAGCCTAAGTCTTGAAATATTCAAATTATCATCATTTAATCAGACTCGGAGTCCCGCGGCTGCGGGGTCAGTTCGTACGAGTTAAATTGGACCCGTGGGAGGTGTTGGTTCCACCCACGAGGTCGTTCAGGGGTGTATCGAGTTCTGACCTACTAACACCATGTTTTTAAGCGTAAGTCTAGAAATATGAAAATTACCATTTTTTTCTAAAACCGAGAGTCCGGCGGCTGCGGGGACAGTTCCTATGGGTTACATTGGTCCCGTGGGAGGTGTTGGTCTCACCCACGGGGCCGTTAGAGGGTTGTTTTGAGTTTTCACCCTCTAACGCCATGCTTTTAAGCCTAAGCCTAAAAAATGCAAATTACCGTCATATTCTGAAATCGGGAGTCCCACGACTGCGGGGTCAGTTCCTCCGAGTTACATTGGTCTCGTGGGAGGTGTTAGTGCCACCCACGGGGCCATTCGTGGGCTGTTTCGAGTTTTCACCCTCTAACGCCATGTTTTTATTCCTAACTCTAGAAATATGCAAATTACCTTCATATTCTAGAACCGGGAGTCCCGCGGCAGCGGGGTCAGTTCCTACGAGTTACATTGGTTCCGTGGGGGTTGTTGGTGCCACCCACGGGGCCTTTCGGGTGTTGTTTCAAATTTTCACCATCTAACGCCATGTTTTTAAGCCTAAGTCTAGAAATATACAAATTACCATCGTATTCTAAAATCGGGAGTCCCGCGGGGGCGGGGTCAGTTCCTACGAGTTACATTGGTCCCGTGGGAGGTGTTGGTGCCACCCACGGGGACGTTCGGGGGCTGTTTCGAGTTTTCACCCTCTAATGCCATGTTTTTAAGCCGAAGTCTAGAAATATGCAAATTATCATCGTATTCTCAAACCGAGAGTCCCGCGGCTGTGGGGTCAGTTCCTACGAGTTACATTGGTCCCGTGGGAGGCATAACTGCCACCAACGGGGACGTTCGGGGGCTGTTTCGAGTTTTCACCCTCTAACGCCTTGTTTTTAAGCCTAAGTCTAGAAATATACAAATTACCGTCGTATTCTCAAACCAGGAGTCCGGCGGCTACAGGGTCAGTTCCTACCAATTACATTGGTCCCGGGGGAGGTGTTGGTGTCACCCACTGGGACGTTCAGGGGATGTTTCGTGCTTTCACCCTTTAACGCCATGTTTTTAATCCTTAGTCTAGAAATATGAAAATTATCGTCGTATTCTCAAACTGAGAGTCTGGCGGCTGCAGCGTCAGCTCCTACGAGTAACATTGGTCCCTTGCGAGGTGTTGGTGCACGGGGCCGTTCGGGGGTTGTTTCGAGTTTTCACCCTCTAACGCCATTTTCTTAAGACTAAGTCTAGAAATATGCAAATTACCATCGTATTCTCAAATCGGGAGTCTCGTGGCTGCGGCGTCTGTTCCTACGAGTTTAATTGGTCCCGTGGGAGGTGTTGGTGCCACCCACGGGGACATTCGGGGGTTGTTTTGAGTCCTCAACCTCTAACGCCATATTTTTATGCCTAAGTCTAGAAATATGCAAATTACCATCGTATTCTCCAAGAGGGAGTCCCGCGGCTGTGGGGTCAGTTCCTACCAATTACATTGGTCACGTGGGAGGTATTGGTGCCACCCATGGGCCGTTCGGGGGTTGTTTCGAGTTTTCACCCTCTAATGCCATGTTTTTAAGGCTAAGTCTAGAAATATGCAAATTACCATCGTATTCTCAAATCGGGTGTCCCGCGGCTGCGGCGTTAGTTCCTACAAGGTACGTTGATCCCGTGGGAGGTGTTGGTGCCACCCACGAGGATGTTCGGGGGTTGTTTTGAGTTTTTACCTTCTATCGCCATGTCTTTAAGACTAAGTCAAGAAATATGCAAATTACAGTCGTATTCTCAGACCAGGAGTCCCGTGGCTGCGGTGTCAGTTCCTATGAGTTAAATTGGTCCCGTGGGAGGTGTTGGTGCCATCCACGGGGCCGTTCGGGCTTTGTTTCGTGTCCTCACCCTCTAACGCCATGTTTTTAAGCCTAAGTCTAGAAATATGAAAATTATCGTCGAATTCTCAAACCAGGAGTCCGGCGGCTGTGGGGTTAGTTCCTACATGTTACATTGGTCCCATGGGTGGTGTTGGTGCACGGGGCCGTTCGGTGGTTGTTTCCAGTTGTCACCCTCTAACGCCATGTTTTAAGCCTAAGTCTAGAAATATGCCAATTACCATTGTATTCTCAAACCGAGAGTCCCACAGCTGTGGAGTCAGTTCCTACAAGTTACATTGGTCCCATGGGAGGTGTTGGTGCACGGGGCCGTTCGGGGGTTGTTTCAAGTTGTCACCCTCTAACGCCATGTTTTAAGCCTAAGTCTAGAAATATGCCAATTACCGTCGTATTCTCAAATCGGGAGTCCCGCGGCTGCGGCGGTTGTTCCTACGAGTTTAATTGGTCCCGTGGGAGGTGTTGGTGCCACCCACGGGGACATTCGGGGGCTGTTTTGAGTCCTTAACCTCTAACGCCATATTTTTATTCCTAAGTTTAGAAATGTGCAAATTACCATCGTATTCTCCAACATGGAGTCCCGCGGCTGTGGGGTCAGTTCCTACGAGTTACATTGGTCCCGTGGGAGGTGTTGGTGCCACCCACGGGGCCGTTCGGGGGTTGTTTCGAGTTTTCACCCTCTAACGCCATGTTTTTAATACTAAGTCTAGAAATATGCAAATTATCATCGTATTCTCTAACCGGGAGTCCCGCGGGTGCGGGGTCAGTTCCTACAAGTTACATTGGTCCCGTGGGAGGTGTTGGTGCCACCCAAGGGGCCGTTCGGGAGTTGTTTCGAGTTTTCACCCTCTAACACCATGTTTTTAAGCCTAAGTCTAGAAATATGCAAATTATCATCATTTACTCAAACTCGGAGTCCCGCGGCTACGGGGTCAGTTCCTACGAGTTAAATTGGTCCCGTGGGAGGTGTTGGTTCCACCCACAGGGTCGTTCGGGTGTGTTTCGAGTTCTGACCTACTAACGCCATGTTTTTAAGCGTAAGTCTAGAAATATGAAAATTACCGTTGTATTCTAAAACCGAGAGTCCGGCGGCTGCGGGGACAGTTCCTATGGGTTACATTGGTCCGTTGGGAGGTGTTGGTCTCACCCACGGGGCCGTTAGAGGGTTGTTTCGAGTTTTCACCCTCTAACGCCATGATTTTAAGCCTAAGTCTAAAAATATGAAAATTACCGTCATATTCTGAAACCGGGAGTCCCACGACTGTGGGGTCAGTTCCTACGAGTTACATTGGTCTCGTGGGAGGTGTTAGTGCCACCCACGGGGCCATTCGTGGGTTGTTTAGAGTTTTCATCCTCTAACGCCATGTTTTTAAGCCGAAGTCTAGAAATATGCAAATTATCATCGTATTCTCAAACCGGGAGTCCCGCGACTGTGGGGTCAGTTCCTACGAGTTACATTGGTCCCGTGGGAGGCATTGCTGCCACCAACAGGGACGTTCGGGGGCTGTTTTGAGTTTTCACCCTCTAACGCCTTGTTTTTAAGCCTAAGTCTAGAAATATGCAAATTACCGTCGTATTCTCAAACCAGGAGTCCGGCGGCTACATGGTCAGTTCCTACCAATTACATTGGTCCCGGGGGAGGTGTTGGTGTCACCCACTGGGACGTTCCGGGGATGTTTCGAGTTTTCACCCCCTAACGCCATGTTTTTAATCCTTAGTCTAGAAATATGCAAATTATCATCGTATTCTCAAACCGAGAGTCCCGCGGCTGCAGCGTCAGTTCCTACGAGTAACATTGGTCCCTTGGGAGGTGTTGGTGCACGGGGCCGTTCGGGGGTTGTTTCGAGTTTTCACCCTCTAACGCCATTTTCTTAAGACTAAGTCTAGAAATATGAAAATTACCATCGTATTCTCAAATCGGGAGTCCCGTGGCTGCGGCGTCTGTTCCTACGAGTTTAATTGGTCCCGTGGGAGGTGTTGGTGCCACCCACGGGGACATTCGGGGGCTGTTTCGAGTTTTCACCCTCTAACGCCATGTTTTTATGCCTAAGTCTAGAAATATGCAAATTACCAATGTATTCTCAAACCGGGAGTCGCGCGGCTGTGGCATCTGTTCCTACGAGTTTAATTGGTCCCGTGGGAGGTGTTAGTGCCACCCACGGGGACGTTCGGTGGCGGTTTCGAGTTCTCACCCTCTAACGGCATGTTTTTATGCCTAAGCCTAGAAATATGCAAATTACCATCGTATTCTCCAACAGGGAGTCCCGCGGCTGTGGGGTCAGTTCCTACGAGCTACATTGGTCCTGTGGGAGGTGTTGGTGACACCCACGGGGCCGTTCGGGGGTTGTTTCGAGTTTTCACCCTCTAACGTCATGTTTTTAAGACTAAGTCTAGAAATATGCAAATTACCATCGTATTCTCAAATCGGGAGTCCCGCGGCTGCGGGGTCAGTTCCTACAAGTTACGTTGATCCCGTGGGAGGTGTTGGTGCCACCCACGGGGACGTTTGGGGGTTGTTTCGAGTTTTCACCTTCTAACGCCATGTTTTTCAGACTAAGTCTAGAAATATGCAAATTACTGACATATTCTCAGACGGGGAGTCCCGTGGTTGCGGTGTGAGTTGCTACGAGTTAAATTGGTCCCGTGGGAGGTGTTCGCGCCACCCACGGGGCCTTTCGGGCGTTGTTTTGTGTTCTCACCATCTAACGCCATGTTTTTAAGCCTAAGTCTAGAAATATGAAAATTACCATCATATTCTCAAACCGGGAGTCCAACGGCTACGGGGACAGTTCCTACGAGTAACATTGGTCTCGTGGGAGGTGTTGGTCCCACCCACGAGGCCGTTAGAGGGTTGTTCCAAGTTTTCACCCTTTAACGCCATGCTTTAAGCCTAAGTCTAAAAATATGCAAATTACAGTCATATTCTGAAACCGGCAGTCTCGTCACTGCGGGGTTAGTTCCTATGAGTTACATTGGTCCCGTGGGAGGTGTTGGTGCCACCCACGGGTCCGTTCGGGGGCTATTTCGACTTTTCACCCTCTAACGCCATGTTTTTATGCCTAAGCCTTGAAATATGTAAATTATCGTCGTATTCTCAAATCGAGAGTCCCGCGGCTGCGGGGATAGTTCGTAAGAGTTACATTGGTTCCGTGGGAGGTGTTGGTGCCACCCACGGGGACATTCGGGGTCTGTTTCGAGTTCCCACCCCCTAATGCCATGTTTTTAAGCCTAAGTCTACAAATATGCAAATTATCGTCGTATTCTCAAACCAGGAGTCCGACGACTGCGGGGTCAGTTCCTACCAGTTAAGTTGGTCCCGTGGGAGGATTTGGTGCCACCCACGGGGACGTTCGGGGGCTGTTTCGAGTTTTCACCCTCTAACGCCATGTTTTTAAGCCTTAGTCTAGAAATATACAAATTATCGTTGTATTATCAAACCGTAAGTCCCACGGCTGCGGGGTCAGTTCCTACGAGTTACATTGGTCCCATGGGAGGTGTTGGTGCACGGGGCCGTTCGGGGGTTATTTCAAGTTGTCACCCTCTAACGCCATGTTTTTAAGCCTAAGTCTAGAAATATACAAATTACCATCGTATTCTGAAACGTAGAGTCCCGCGGCTGCGGGGTCAGTTCCTATGAGTTACATTGGTCACGTAGGAGGTGTTGGTGCCACCTGCGGGGCCGTTCAGGGGTTGTTTCGAGTTTTCACCCTCTAACGCCATTTTCTTAAGATTAATTCTAGAAATATGCAAAATTACCATCGTATTCTCAAACCGGGAGTCCTGCGGCTGCGGCGTCTGTTCCTACGAGTTTAATTGGTCCCGTGGGACGGGTTGGTGCCACCCACGGGGACATTCGGGGGTTGTTTCGAGTTTTCACCCTCTAACACCATGTTTTTATGCCTAAGTCTAGAAATATGCAAATTACCATCGTATTCTACAACAGGGAGTCCCGCGGCTGTGGGGTCAGTTCCTACGAGTTACATTGGTCCCATGGGAGGTGTTGGTGCCACCCACGGGGCCATTCGGGGGTTGTTTCTAGTTTTTACCCTCTAACGCCATGTTTTTAAGACTAAGTCTAGAAATATGCAAATTATCATCGTATTCTCAAACCGGGAGTCCCGCGGGTGCGGGGTCAGTTCCTAAGAGTTACATTGGTCCCGTGGGAGGTGTTGGTGCCACCCACGGGGCCGTTCGGAGGTTCTTTCGAGTTTCACCCTCTAACGCCATGTTTTTAAGCCTAAGTCTAGAAATATGCAAATTACAATCGTATTCTCAAACTAGGGGTCCGGCGGCTGCGGGGTCTATTCCTACCAGTTACATTGGTCCCGTGGGAGGTGTTGGTGCCGCCCACGGGGACGTTCGGGGGCTGTTTCGAGTTTTCACCCTCTAACGCCACGTTTTTAAGCCTAAGTCTAGAAATATACAAATAATCGTCGTATTCTCAATCCAGGAGTCCGGCGGCTGCGGGGTTAGTTCCTACCAGTTACATTGGTCTAGTGGGAGGTGTTGGTGCCATCCAAGGGGACGTTCGGGGGCTGTTTCGAGTTCTCAACCTCTAACGCCATGTTTGTATGCCTAAGTCTAAAAATATGCAAATTACCATCGTATTATCCATTAGGGAGTCCCGCGGCTGTGGGGTCAGTCCTACGAGTTACATTGGTCCTGTGGGAGGTGTTGGTGCCACCCACTGGGCCGTTCGGGGGTTGTTTCGAGTTTTCTCCCACTAACGCCATGTTTTTAAGACTAAGTCTAGAAATATGCAAATTACCATCTTATTCTGAAACCGGGAGTCCCGCGGCTGCGGGTTAGTTCTTAGGAGTTAAATTGGTCCCGTGGGAGGTGTTGGTGCCACCCCCGTGGACGTTTGGGGGTTGTTTCGAGTTTTTACCCTCTAACGCCATGTTTTTAAGACTAAGTGTAGAAATATGGAAATTACCATCGTATTCTCAAATCGGAAGTCCCGCGGCTGCGGGGTCAGTTCCTACAAGTTACGTTGATCCCGTGGGAGGTGTTGGTGCCACCCACGGGGACGTTTGGGGGTTGTTTCGAGTTTTCACCTTCTAACGCCATGTTTTTAATATTAAATAAAGAAATATGAAAATTACCATCGTATTCTCAGACCGGTAGTCCCGTGGCTGCGGGGTGAGTTGCTACGAGTTAAATTGGTCCCGTGGGAGGTGTTGGCGCCACCCCAAGGGCCATTCGGGTGTTGTTTTGTGTTCTCACCCTCTAACGCCATGTTTTTAAGCCTAAGTCTAGAAATATGAAAATTACCATCAAATTCTCAAACCGGGAGTCCCGCGGCTGCGGGGACAGTCCCTACGAGTTACATTGGTCTCGTGGAAGGTGTTGGTCCCACCCACGGGTCCGTTCGGGGGCTGTTTCGAGTTTTCACCTTTTAACGCCATGTTTTTATGACTAAGTCTAAAAATATGAAACTTATCATTGAATTCTCAAACCGAGAGTCCCGCGGCTGCGGGGATAGTTCGTACGAGTTACATTGGTTCCGTGGGAGGTGTTGGTGCCACCCACGGGGACATTCGGGGTCCGTTTCGAGTTCTCACCCTCTAACGCCATGTTTTTAAGCCTAAGTCTATAAATATGAAAATTATCGTCGTATTCTCAAACCAGGAGTCCGGCGACTGCGGGGTCAGTTCCTACAGGTTACGTTGGTCCCGTGGGAGGTGTTGGTGCCACCCAAGGGGACATTCGGGGGCTGTTTCGAGTTTTCACCCTGTAATGCCATGTTTTTAAGCCTTAGTCTAGAAATATGTAAATTATCGTCGTATTCTCAAACCGGGTGTCCCGCGGCTGCGGGGTCAGTTCCTACTAGTTACATTGGCCCCATGGGAGGTGTTGGTGCACGGGGCCGTTTGGGGGTTGTTTCAAGTTGTCACCTTCTAACGCCATGGTTTTAAGCCTAAGTCTAGAAATATGCAAATTACCGTCGTATTCTCAAACCGGGAGTCCCGCTGCTGCGGGGTCAGTTCCTATAAGTTACATTGGTCCAATGGGAGGCGTTGGTGCCACCATGGGGACGTTCGGGGGCTGTTTCGAGTTCTCACCCTCTAACGCCATGTTTTTAAGACTAAGTCTAGAAATATGCAAATTACCGTCTTATTCTCTAATTGGGAGTCCCGCGGCTGCGGGTCAGTTCTTAGGAGTTAAATTGATCCCGTGGGAGGTGTTGGTGCTACCCACGTGGACGTTTGGGGGTTGTTTCGATTTTTCACCCTCTAACGCCATGTTTTTAAGACTAAGTCTAGAAATATGCAAATTACCATCGTATTCTCAAATCGGGAGTCCCGCGGCTACGGGGTCAGTTCCTACAGGTTACGTTGATCCCGTGGGAGGTGTTGGTGCCACCCACGGGGATGTTTGGGGGTTGTTTCGAGTTTTCACCTTCTAACGCCATGTTTTTAAGACTAAGTCTAGAAATATGCAAATTACCATCATATTCTCAGACCGAGAGTCCCGTGGCTGCGGGGTGAGTTGCTACGAGTTATATTTGTCCCGTGGGAGGTGTTGGCGCCACCCACAGGGCCATTCGAGCGTTGTTTTGTGTTCTCACCCTCTAACCCATGTTTTTAAGCGTAAGTATAGAAATATGTAAATTACCATCATATTCTCAAACCGGGAGTCCCGGGGCTGTGGGGACAGTTCCAACGAGTTACATTGGTGTCGTGGGAGGTGTTGGTCCCACCCATGAGGCCGTTAGAGGGTTGTTTCAAGTTTTCACCCTCTACCACCATGCTTTTAAGCCTAAGTCTAAAAATATGCAAATTACCGTCATATTCTGAAACCGGGTGTCTCGCGACTGCGGGGTCCGTTCCTACGAGTTACATTGGTCCCGTGGGAGGTGTTGGTGCCACCCACGGGTCCGTTCGGGGGCTGTTTCGAGTTTTCACCTTCTAACGCCATGTTTTTATGCCTAAGTCTAGAAATATGCAACTTATCATTGTATACTCAAACCGAGAGTCCCGCGGCAGCGGGGATAGTTCGTACGAGTTACATTGGTTCCGGGGGAGGTGTTGGTGCCACCCACGGGGACATTCGGGGTCCGTTTCGAGTTCTTACCCTCTAACGCCATGTTTTTAAGCCTAAGTCTAGAAATATGCAAATTATCGTCGTATTCTCAAACCAGGAGTTCGGCGACTGCGGGGTCAAGTCCTACTAGTTACGTTGGTCCCGTGGGAGGTGTTGGTGCCACCCACGGGGCCGTTCGGGGCCTATTTCGAGTTTTCACGCTCTAACGCCATGTTTTTATGCCTAAGTCTAGAAATATGTAAATTACCATCGTATTCTCAAACCAGGAGTCCCGCAGCTACGGGGTCTGTTCCTACGAGTTACATTGGTCCAGTGGGAGGTGTTGGCCTCACCCACGGGGCCGTTCGAGGGCTATTTCGAGTTTTCACCCTCTAACGCCATGTTTTTAAGACTTAGTCTAGAAATATGCAAATTAACGTCGTATTCTCAAACCGGGAGTCCCACGGCTGCGGGGTCAGTTCCTATGAGTTACATTGGTCCCATGGGAGGTGTTGGTGCACGGGGCCGTTCGAGGGTTGTTTCAAGTTGTCACCTTCTAACGCCATGTTTTTAAGCCTAATTAAGTCTTGAAATATGCCAATTACCATCATATTCTCAAATCGAGAGTCCCGCGGCTGCGGGGTCATTTCCTATGAGTTACATTGGTGACGTGGGAGGTGTTGGTGCCACCTACAGGGCCGTTCGGGGGTTGATTCGAGTTTTCACCCTCTAACGCCATTTTTTTAAGATTAAGTCTAGAAATATGCAAATTACCATCGTATTCTCAAACCGGGAGTCCCGCAGCTGCGGCGTCTGTTCCTACGAGTTTAATTGGTCCCGTGGGAGGTGTTGGTGCCACCCACGGGAACATTCGGGGACTGTTTCGAGTTCTCACCCTCTAACGCCATGTTTTTAAGGCTAAGTCTAGAAATATTCAAATTACCATCGTATTCTCAAATCGGGTGTCCCGCGGCTGCGGGGTCAGTTCCTACAAGGTACGTTGATCCCGTGGCAGGTGTTGGTGCCACCCACGAGGACGTTCGGGGGTTGTTTTGAGTTTTTACCTTCTATCGTCATGTCTTTAAGACTAAGTCTAGAAATATGAAAAATTACCATCGTATTCTGAGACCAGGAGTCCCGTGGCTGCGGTGTCAGTTCCTATGAGTTAAATTGGTCCCGTGGGAGGTGTTGGTGCCACCCACGGGGCCGTTCGGGCGTTGTTTCGTGTCCTCACCCTCTAATGCCATGTTTTTAAGCCTATGTCTAGAAATTAGAAAATTATCGTCGAATTCTCAAACCAGAAGTCCGGCGGCTGTGGGGTCAGTTCCTACCAATTACATTGGTCCCATGGGAGGTGTTGGTGCCACCCACGGGGATGTTCGGGGGCAGTTGCGAGTTTTCACCCTCTAACACAATGTTTATGAGCCTTAGTCTAGAAATATGCAAATTATCGTCGTATTCTCAAACCAGGAGTCCCACGGCTGTGGAGTCAGTTCCTACTAGTTACATGGGTCCCATGGGAGGTGTTGGTGCACGGGGCCGTTCGGGGGTTGTTTCAAGTTGTCACCCTCTAACGCCATGTTTTAAGCCTAAGTCTAGAAATATGCCAATTACCATCGTATTCTCAAACCAAGAGTCCCACGGCTACGGGGTCAGTTCCTATGACTTACATTGGTCACGTGGGAGGTGTTGGTGCCACGTGCGGGGACGTTCGGGGGTTATTTCGAGTTTTCGCCCTCTAAAGCCATTTGTTTAAGACTAAGTATAGAAATATGCAAATTACCATCGTATTCTCAAACCGGGAGTCCCGCGGCTGCGGCGGCTGTTCCTACGAGTTTAATTTGTCCCGTGGAATGTGTTGGTGCGACCCACGGGGACATTCGGGGGCTGTTTTGAGTCCTCAACCTCTAACGCCATATTTTTATGGCTAAGTCTAGAAATATGCAAATTACCATCGTATTCTCCAGCAGGGAGTCCCGCGGCTGTGGGGTCAGTTCCTACGAGTTACATTGGTCCCGTGGGAGGTGTTGGTGCCACCCACGGGGCCATTCGGGTGTTGTTTCGATTTTTCACCCTCTAACGCCATGTTTTTAAGACTAAGTCTAGAAATATGCAAATTATCATCGTATTGTCCAACAGGGAGTCCCGCGGGTGCGGGGTCAGTTCCTACAAGTTACATTGGTCACGTGGGAGGTGTTGGTGCCACCCACGGGGCCGTTCGGGGGTTGTTTCGAGTTTTCACCCTCTAACGCCATGTTTTTAAGCCTAAGACTTGAAATATGCAAATTATCATCATTTACTCAGACCCGGAGTCCCGCGGCTGCAGGCTCAGTTCCTACGAGTTAAATTGGTCCCGTGGGAGGTGTTGGTTCCACCCACGGGGTCATTCGGGGGTGTTTCAAGTTCTGACCTACTAATGCCATGTTTTTAAGCGTAAGTATAGAAATATGAAAATTACCGTTGTATTCTAAAGCCGAGAGTCCGGCGGCTGCGGGGACAGTTCCTATGGGTTATATTGGTCCCGTGGGAGGTGTTGGTCTCACCCACGGGGCCGTTAGAGGGTTGTTTCGAGTTTTCACCTTCTAACGCTATGCTTTTAAGCCTAAGTCTAAAAATATACAAATTACCTTCGTATTCTGAAACCGGGAGTCCCACGACTACGGGGTCAGTTCCAACGAGTTACATTAGTCTCGTGGGAGGTGTAAGTGACACCCACGGTGCCATTCGTTGGCTGTTTCGAGTTTTCACCCTCTAACGCCATGTTTTTATTCCTAACTCTAGAAATATGCAAATTACCTTCATATTCTCAAACCGGGAGTCCTGCGGCTGCAGGGTTAGTTCCTACGAGTTACATTGGTTCCCTGGGAGCTGTTGGTGCCACCCACGGGGCCTTTTGGGTGTTGTTTCGAATTTTCACCATCTAACGCCATGTTTTTAAGCCTAAGTCTAGAAATATGCAAATTACCATCGTATACTAAAATCGGGAGTCCCGCGGTGGCGGGGTCAGTTCCTACGAGTTACATTGGTTCCGTGGGAGGTGTTGGTGCCCCCCACGGGGACGTTCGGGGGCTGTTTCGAGTTTTCACCCTCTAACGCAATATTTTTAAGCCGAAGTCTAGAAATATGAAAATTATCATCATATTCTCAAACCGGGAGTCCCGTGGCTGTGTGGTCAGTTCCTACGAGCTACATTGGTCCCATGGGAGGCATTGCTGCCACCAACGGGGACGTTCGGGGGCTGTTTCGAGTTTTCACCCTCTAACGCCTTGTTTTTAAGCCTAAGTCTAGAAATATGCAAATTACCGTCGTATTCTCAAACCAGGAGTCCGGCGGCCACAGGGTCAGTTCCTACCAATTACATTGGTCCCGGGGGAGGTGTTGGTGTCACCCACTGGGACGTTCGAAGGGATGTTTCAAGTTTTCACCCTCTAACACCATGTTTTTAATCCTTAGTCTAGAAATATGCAAATTATCATCGTATTCTCAAACCGGGAGTCCCACGGCTGTGGAGTCAGTTCTTACAAGTTACATTGGTCCCATGGGAGGTGTTGGTGCACGGGGCCGTTCGGGGGTTGTTTCAAGTTGTCACCCTCTAACGCCATGTTTTAAGCCTAAGTCTAGAAATATGCCAATTACCATCGTATTCTCAAACCGAGAGTCCCACGGCTACGGGGTCAGTTCCTATGAGTTACATTGGTCACGTGGGAGGTGTTGGTGCCACCTGCGGGGACGTTCGGGGGTTGTTTCGAGTTTTCACCCTCTAAAGCCATTTTTTAAGACTAAGTATAAAAATATGCAAATTACCATCGTATTCTCAAACCGGGAGTCCCGTGGCTGCGGACGCTGTTCCTACGAGTTTAATTGGTCCCGTGGGAGGTGTTGGTGCCACCCACGGGGACATTCGGGGGCTGTTTTGAGTCCTCAACCTCTAACGCCATATTTTTATGCCTAAGTCTAGAAATATGCAAATTACCATCGTATTCTCCAACAGGGAGTCCCGCGGCTGTGGGGTCAGTTCCTACGAGTTACATTGGTCCCGTGGGACATGTTGGTGCCACCCACGGGGCCGTTCGGGGGTTGTTTCGATTTTTCACCCTCTAACGCCATGTTTTTAAGACGAAGTCTAGAAATATGCAAATTATCATCGTATTCTCTAACCGGGAGTCCCGCGGGTGCGGGGTCAGTTCCTACAAGTTACATTGGTCACGTGGGAGGTGTTGGTGCCACCCACGGGGCCGTTCGGGGGTTGTTTCGAGTTTTCACCCACTAACGCCATGTTTTTAAGCCTAAGTCTAGAAATATGGAAATTATCATCATTTACACAGACCCGGAGTCCCGCGGCTGCAGGGCCAGTTCCTACGAGTTAAATTGGTCCCGTGGGAGGTGTTGGTTCCACCCACGGGGTCGTTCGGGGGTGTTTCGAGTTCTGACCTACTAACACCATGTTTTTAAGCGTAAGTCTAGAAATATGAAAATTACCGTTGTATTCTAAAACCGAGAGTCCGGCGGCTGCGGGGATAGTTCCTATGGGTTACATTGGTCCCGTGGGAGGTGTTGGTCTCACCCACGGGGCCGTTAGAGGGTTGTTTCGAGTTTTCACCCTCGAATGCCATGCTTTTAAGCCTAAGTCTAAAAATATGCAAATTACCTTCGTATTCTGAAACCGGGAGTCCCACGACTACGGGGTCAGTTCCTACGAGGTACATTGGTCTCGTGGGAGGTGTTAGTGCCACCCACGGGGCCATTCGTGGGCTGTTTCGAGTTTTTACCCTCTAACGCCATGTTTTTATTCCTAACTCTAGAAATATGCAAATTACCTTCATATTCCCAAACCGGGAGTCCCGTTGCTGCGGGGTCACTTCTTATGAGTTACATTGGTTCCGTGGGAGCTGTTGGTGCCACCCACGGGGCCTTTCGGGTGTTGTTTCGAATTTTCACCATCTATCGCCATGTTTTTAAGATTAAGTCTAGAAATATGCAAATTACCATCGTATTCTAAAATCGGGAGTCCCGCGGCGGCGGGGTCGGTTCCTACGAGTTACATTGGTTCCGTGGGAGGTGTTGGTGCCCCCCACGGGGACATTCGGGGGCTGTTTCGAGTTTTCACCCTCTAACGCAATGTTTTTAAGCCGAAGTCTAGAAATATGCAAATTATCATCGTATTCTCAAACCGGGAGTCCCGTGGCTGTGTGGTCAGTTCCTACGAGCTACATTGGTCCCGTGGGAGGCATTGTTGCCACCAACGGGGACGTTCGGGGGCTGTTTCGAGTTTTCACCCTCTAACGCCTTGTTTTTAATCCTAAGTCTAGAAATATGCAAATTACCGTCGTATTCTCAAACCAGGAGTCCGGCAGCTACAGGGTCAGTTCCTACCAATTACATTGGTCCCGGGGGAGGTGTTGGTGTCACCAACTAGGACGTTCGGGGGATGTTTCGAGTTTTCACCCTCTAACGCCATATTTTTAATCCTTAGTATATAAATATGCAAATTATCGTCGTATTCTCAAACCGAGAGTCCCGCGACTGCATCGTCAGTTCCTACGAGTAACATTGTTCCCTTGGGAGGTGTTGGTGCACGGGGCCGTTCGGGGGTTGTTTTGAGTTTTCACCCTCTAATGCCATTTTCTTAAGACTGAGTCAAGAAATATGCAAATTACCATCGTATTCTCAAATCAGGAGTCCCGTGGCTGCGGCGTGTGTTCCTACGAGTTTAATTGGTCCCATGGGAGGTGTTGGTGCCACCCACGGGGACATTCGGGGGCTGTTTTGAGTCCTCAACCTTTAACGCGAAGTCTAGAAATATGCAAATTACCATCGTATTCTCCAACTGGGAGTCCCGCAGTTGTGGGGTCAGTTCCTACCAGTTACATTGGTCCCGTGGGAGGTATTGGTGCCACCCACGGGGCCGTTCGGGGGTTGTTTCGAGTTTTCACCCTCTAACGCCATGTTTTTAAGGCTAAGTCTAGAAATATGCAAATTACCATCGTATTCTCAAATCGGGTGTCCCGCGGCTGCTGGGTCAGTTCCTACAAGGTACGTTGATCCCGTGGGAGGTGTTGGTGCCACCCACGAGGACGTTCAGGGGTTGTTTTGAGTTTTTACCTTTTATCGCCATGTCTTTAAGACTAAGTCAAGAAATATGCAAATTACCGTCGTATTCTCAGACCAGGAGTCCCGTAGCTGCGGTGTCAGTTCCTATGAGTTAAATTTGCTCCCGTGGGAGGTGTTGGTGCCACCCACGGGGTCGTTCGGGCGTTGTTTCGTGTCCTCACCCTCTAACGCCATGTTTTTAAGCCTATGTCTCGAAATTAGAAAATTATCGTCAAATTCTCAAACCAGGAGTGCGGCGGCTGTGGGGTCAATTCCTACCAGTTACATTGGTCCCGTGGGACGTGTTGGTGCCACCCACGGGGATGTTCGGGGGCAATTTCGAGTTTTCACCCTCTAACACCATGTTTATGAGCCTTAGTCTAGAAATATGCAAATTATCGTCGTATTCTCAAACCGGGAGTCCCACGGCTGTGGAGTCAGTTCCTACGAGTTTCATTGGTCCCATGGGAGGTGTTGGTGCACGGTGCCGTCCGGGGGTTGTTTCAAGTTGTCACCCTCTAACGCCATGTTTTAAGCCTAAGTCTAGAAATATGCCAATTACCATCGTATTCTCAAACCGAGAGTCCCATGGCTGCGGGGTCAGTTCCTATGAGTTACATTGGTCACATGGGAGGTGTTGGTGCCACTTGCGGGGACGTTCGGGGGTTGTTTCGAGTTTTCACCCTATAAAGCCATTTTTTTAAGACTAAGTATAAAAATATGCAAATTACCATCGTATTCTCAAACCGGGAGTACTGCGGCTGCGGCGGCTGTTCCTACGAGTTTAATTGGTCCCGTGGGAGGTGTTGGTGCCACCCACGGGGACATTCGTGGGATGTTTTGAGTCCTCAACCTCTAACGCCATATTTTTATGCCTAAGTCTAGAAATATGCAAATTACCATCGTATTCTCCAACAGGGAGTCCCGCGGCCGTGGGGTCAGTTCCTACGAGTTACATTGGTCCCGTGGGATGTGTTGGTGCCACCCACGGGGCCGTTCGGGGGTTGTTTCGAGTTTTCACCCTCTAAGGCCATGTTTTTAAGACTAAGCCTAGAAATATGCAAATTATCATCGTATTCTCTAACCGGGAGTCCCACGGGTGCGGGGTCAGTTCCTACAAGTTACATTGGTCACCTGGGAGGTGTTGGTGCCACCCACGGGGCCGTTCGGGGGTTGTTTCGAGTTGTCACCCTCTAACGCCATGTTTTTAAGCCTATGTCTTGAAATATGCAAATTATCATCATTTACTCAGACCCGGAGTCCCGCGGATGCGGGGTCAGTTCCTACGAGTTAAATTGGTCTCGTGGGAGGTGTTGGTTCCACCCACGGGGTCGTTCGGGGGTGTATCGAGTTCTGACCTACTAACGCCATGTTTTTAAGCGTAAGTCTAGAAATATGAAAATTACCGTTGTTTTCTAAAACCGAGAGTCCGGCGGCTGCGGGGACAGTTCCTATGGGTTACATTGGTCCCGTGGGAGGTGTTAGTGCCACCCACGGGGCCGTTCGGGGGTTGTTTCTAGTTTTCACCATCTAACGCCATGTTTTTAAGACTAATTCTAGAAATATGCAAATTATCATCGTATTCTCTAACCGGGAGTCCCGCGGGTGCGGGGTCAGTTCCTACAAGTTACATTGGTCACGTGGGAGGTGTTGGTGCCACCCATGGGGCCGTTCGGGGGTTGTTTCGAGTTTCCACCCTCTAACGCCATGTTTTTAAGCCTAAGTCTTGAAATATGCAAATTATCATCATTTACTCAGACCCGGAGTTCCGCGGTTGCGGGGTCAGTTCCTACGTGTTAAATTGGTCCCGTGGGAGGTGTTGGTTCCACCCACGGGGTCGTTCGGGGGTGTATCGAGTTTTGACCTACTAACGCCATGTTTTTAAGCGTAAGTCCAGAAATATGAAAATTACTGTTGTTTTCTAAAACCGAGAGTCCGACGGTTGCGGGTACAGTTCCTATGGGTTACATTGGTCCCGTGGGAGGTGTTAGTGCCACCCACGAGGCCGTTAGAGGGTTGTTTTGAGTTTTCACCCTCTAACGCCATGCTTTTAAGCCTAAGCCTAAAAATATGCAAATTACCGTCATATTCTGAAACCGGGAGTCCCACGACAGCGGGGTCAGTTCCTACGAGTTACATGGTCTCGTGGGAGGTGTTAGTGCCACCCACGGGGCCATTCGTGGGCTGTTTCGAGTTTTCACCCTCTTACGCAATGTTTTTATTCTTAACTCTAGAAATATGCAAATTACCTTCATATTCTCAAACCGGGAGTCCCGCGACTGCGGGGTCAGTTCCTACGAGTTACATTGGTTCCGTGGGAGCTGCTGGTGCCACCCACGGGGCCTTTCGGGTGTTGTTTCGAATTTTCACCATCTAACGCCATGTTTTTAAGCCTAAGTCTTGAAATATGCAAATTATCATCATTTACTCAGACCCGGAGTCCCGCGGCTGCGGGGTCAGTTCCTACGAGTTAAATTGGTCCCGTGGGAGGTGTTGGTTCCACCCACGGGGTCGTTCGGGGGTGTATCGAGTTCTGACCTACTAACGCCATGTTTTTAAGCGTAAGCCTAGAAATATGAAAATTACCGTTGTTTTCTAAAACCGAGAGTCCGGCAGCTGCGGGGACAGTTCCTATGGGTTACATTGGTCCCATGGGAGGTGTTGGTCTCACCCACGGGGCCGTTAGAGGGTTGTTTTGAGTTTTCACACTCTAACGCCACGATTTTAAGCCTAAGCCTAAAAATATGCAAATTACCGTCATATTCTGAAACCGGGAGTCCCACGACTGCGGGGTCAGTTCCTACGAGTTACATTGGTCTCGTGGGAGGTGTTAGTGCCACCCACGGGGCCATTCGTGGACTGTTTCGAGTTTTCACCCTCTAACGCCATGCTTTTAATCCTAACTCTAGAAATATGCAAATTACCTTCATATTCTCAAACCGGGAGTCCCGCGGCTGCGGGGTCAGTTCCTACGAGTTACATTTGTTCCGTGGGAGCTGTTGGTGCCACCCATGGGGCCTTTCGGGTGTTGTTTCGAATTTTCACCATCTAACGCCATGTTTTTAAGCCTAAGTCTAGTAATATTGGTCACGTATTCTGAAATCGGGTGTCCCGCGGCTGCGGGGTCAGTTCCTACAAGGTACGTTGATCCCGTGGGAGGTGTTGGTGCCACCCACGAGGACGTTCGGGGGTTGTTTTGAGTTTTTACCTTCTATCGCCTTGTCTTTAAGACTAAGTCTAGAAATATGAAAATTACAGTCGTATTCTCAGACCAGGAGTCCCGTGGCTGCGGTGTCAGTTCCTATGAGTTAAATTGGTCCCGTGGGAGGTGTTGGTGCCACCCACGGGGCCGTTCGGGCGTTGTTTCGTGTCCTCACCCTCTAACGCCATGTTTTTAACCCTAAGCCTAGAAATATGAAAATTATCGTCGAATTCTCAAACCAAGAGTCCGGCGGCTGTGGGGTCAGTTCCTACCAGTTACATTGGTCCCGTGGGAGGTGTTGGTGCCACCCACGGGGATGTTCGTGGGCAGTTTCGAGTTTTCACCCTCTAACACCATGTTTATGAGCCTTAGTCTAGAAATATGCAAATTATCGTCGTATTCTCAAACCGGGAGTCCCACGGCTGTGGAGTCAGTTCCTACGAGTTTCATTGGTCCCATGGGAGGTGTTGGTGCACGGTGCCGTCCGGGGGTTGTTTCAAGTTGTCACCCTCTAACGCCATGTTTTAAGCCTAAGTCTAGAAATATGCCAATTACCATCGTATTCTCAAACCGAGAGTCCCATGGTTGCGGGGTCAGTTCCTATGAGTTACATTGGTCACATGGGAGGTGTTGGTGCCACTTGCGGGGACGTTCGGGGGTTGTTTCGAGTTTTCACCCTATAAAGCCATTTTTTTAAGACTAAGTATAAAAATATGCAAATTACCATCGTATTCTCAAACCGGGAGTACTGCGGCTGCGGCGGCTGTTCCTACGAGTTTAATTGGTCCCGTGGGAGGTGTTGGTGCCACCCACGGGGACATTCGTGGGATGTTTTGAGTCCTCAACCTCTAACGCCATATTTTTATGCCTAAGTCTAGAAATATGCAAATTACCATCGTATTCTCCAACAGGGAGTCCCGCGGCCGTGGGGTCAGTTCCTACGAGTTACATTGGTCCCGTGGGATGTGTTGGTGCCACCCACGGGGCCGTTCGGGGGTTGTTTCGAGTTTTCACCCTCTAAGGCCATGTTTTTAAGACTAAGCCTAGAAATATGCAAATTATCATCGTATTCTCTAACCGGGAGTCCCACGGGTGCGGGGTCAGTTCCTACAAGTTACATTGGTCACCTGGGAGGTGTTGGTGCCACCCACGGGGCCGTTCGGGGGTTGTTTCGAGTTGTCACCCTCTAACGCCATGTTTTTAAGCCTATGTCTTGAAATATGCAAATTATCATCATTTACTCAGACCCGGAGTCCCGCGGATGCGGGGTCAGTTCCTACGAGTTAAATTGGTCTCGTGGGAGGTGTTGGTTCCACCCACGGGGTCGTTCGGGGGTGTATCGAGTTCTGACCTACTAACGCCATGTTTTTAAGCGTAAGTCTAGAAATATGAAAATTACCGTTGTTTTCTAAAACCGAGAGTCCGGCGGCTGCGGGGACAGTTCCTATGGGTTACATTGGTCCCGTGGGAGGTGTTAGTGCCACCCACGGGGCCGTTCGGGGGTTGTTTCTAGTTTTCACCATCTAACGCCATGTTTTTAAGACTAATTCTAGAAATATGCAAATTATCATCGTATTCTCTAACCGGGAGTCCCGCGGGTGCGGGGTCAGTTCCTACAAGTTACATTGGTCACGTGGGAGGTGTTGGTGCCACCCATGGGGCCGTTCGGGGGTTGTTTCGAGTTTCCACCCTCTAACGCCATGTTTTTAAGCCTAAGTCTTGAAATATGCAAATTATCATCATTTACTCAGACCCGGAGTTCCGCGGTTGCGGGGTCAGTTCCTACGTGTTAAATTGGTCCTGTGGGAGGTGTTGGTTCCACCCACGGGGTCGTTCGGGGGTGTATCGAGTTTTGACCTACTAACGCCATGTTTTTAAGCGTAAGTCCAGAAATATGAAAATTACTGTTGTTTTCTAAAACCGAGAGTCCGACGGTTGCGGGTACAGTTCCTATGGGTTACATTGGTCCCGTGGGAGGTGTTAGTGCCACCCACGAGGCCGTTAGAGGGTTGTTTTGAGTTTTCACCCTCTAACGCCATGCTTTTAAGCCTAAGCCTAAAAATATGCAAATTACCGTCATATTCTGAAACCGGGAGTCCCACGACAGCGGGGTCAGTTCCTACGAGTTACATGGTCTCGTGGGAGGTGTTAGTGCCACCCACGGGGCCATTCGTGGGCTGTTTCGAGTTTTCACCCTCTTACGCAATGTTTTTATTCTTAACTCTAGAAATATGCAAATTACCTTCATATTCTCAAACCGGGAGTCCCGCGACTGCGGGGTCAGTTCCTACGAGTTACATTGGTTCCGTGGGAGCTGCTGGTGCCACCCACGGGGCCTTTCGGGTGTTGTTTCGAATTTTCACCATCTAACGCCATGTTTTTAAGCCTAAGTCTTGAAATATGCAAATTATCATCATTTACTCAGACCCGGAGTCCCGCGGCTGCGGGGTCAGTTCCTACGAGTTAAATTGGTCCCGTGGGAGGTGTTGGTTCCACCCACGGGGTCGTTCGGGGGTGTATCGAGTTCTGACCTACTAACGCCATGTTTTTAAGCGTAAGCCTAGAAATATGAAAATTACCGTTGTTTTCTAAAACCGAGAGTCCGGCAGCTGCGGGGACAGTTCCTATGGGTTACATTGGTCCCATGGGAGGTGTTGGTCTCACCCACGGGGCCGTTAGAGGGTTGTTTTGAGTTTTCACACTCTAACGCCACGATTTTAAGCCTAAGCCTAAAAATATGCAAATTACCGTCATATTCTGAAACCGGGAGTCCCACGACTGCGGGGTCAGTTCCTACGAGTTACATTGGTCTCGTGGGAGGTGTTAGTGCCACCCACGGGGCCATTCGTGGACTGTTTCGAGTTTTCACCCTCTAACGCCATGCTTTTAATCCTAACTCTAGAAATATGCAAATTACCTTCATATTCTCAAACCGGGAGTCCCGCGGCTGCGGGGTCAGTTCCTACGAGTTACATTTGTTCCGTGGGAGCTGTTGGTGCCACCCATGGGGCCTTTCGGGTGTTGTTTCGAATTTTCACCATCTAACGCCATGTTTTTAAGCCTAAGTCTAGTAATATTGGTCACGTATTCTGAAATCGGGTGTCCCGCGGCTGCGGGGTCAGTTCCTACAAGGTACGTTGATCCCGTGGGAGGTGTTGGTGCCACCCACGAGGACGTTCGGGGGTTGTTTTGAGTTTTTACCTTCTATCGCCTTGTCTTTAAGACTAAGTCTAGAAATATGAAAATTACAGTCGTATTCTCAGACCAGGAGTCCCGTGGCTGCGGTGTCAGTTCCTATGAGTTAAATTGGTCCCGTGGGAGGTGTTGGTGCCACCCACGGGGCCGTTCGGGCGTTGTTTCGTGTCCTCACCCTCTAACGCCATGTTTTTAACCCTAAGCCTAGAAATATGAAAATTATCGTCGAATTCTCAAACCAAGAGTCCGGCGGCTGTGGGGTCAGTTCCTACCAGTTACATTGGTCCCGTGGGAGGTGTTGGTGCCACCCACGGGGATGTTCGTGGGCAGTTTCGAGTTTTCACCCTCTAACACCATGTTTATGAGCCTTAGTCTAGAAATATGCAAATTATCGTCGTATTCTCAAACCGGGAGTCCCACGGCTGGGGAGTCAGTTCCTACAAGTTACATTGGTCCCATGGGAGGTGTTGGTGCACGGGGCCGTTCGGGGGTTGTTTCAAGTTGTCACCCTCTAACGCCATGTTTTAAGCCTAAATCTAGAAATATGCCAATTACCATCGTATTCTCAAACCGAGAGTCCCACGGCTGCGGGGTCAGTTCCTATGAGTTACATTGGTCACGTGGGAGGTGTTGGTACCACCTGCGGGGACGTTCGGGGGTTGTTTCGAGTTTTCACCCTCTAAAGCCATTTTTTTAAGACTAAGTATAGAAATATGAAAATTACCATCGTATTCTCAAACCGGGTGTCCCGCGGCTGCGGCGGCTGTTCCTACAAGTTTAATTGGTCCCGTGGGAGGTGTTGGTGCCACCCACGGGGACATTCGGGGGGTTTTTTGAGTCCTCAACCTCTAACGCCATATTTTTATGCCTAAGTCTAGAAATATGCAAATTACCATCATATTCTCCAACAGGGAGTCCTGCGGCTGTGGGGTCAGTTCCTACGAGTTACGTTGGTCCCGTGGGAGGTGTTGGTGCCACCCACGGGGCCGTTCGGGGGTTGTTTCGAGTTTTCACCCTCTAAGGCCATGTTTTTAAGACTAAGTCTAGAAATATGCAAATTATCATCCTATTCTCTAACCGAGAGTCCCGCGGGTGCGGGGTCAGTTCCTACAAGTTACATTGGTCCCGTGGGAGGTGTTGGTGCCACCCACGGGGCCGTTCGGGGGTTGTTTCGAGTTTTCACCCTCTAACGCCATCTTTTTAAGCCTAAGTCTTGAAATATGCAAATTATCATCATTTACTCAAACCCGGAGTCCCGCGGCTGCGAGGTCAGTTCCTACGAGTTAAATTGGTCCCGTGGGAGGTGTTGGTTCCACCCACGGGGTCGTTCAGGGGTGTTTCGAGCTCTGACCTACTAACGATAAGTTTTTAAGCGTAAGTCTAGAAATATGAAAATTACCGTTGTTTTCTAAAACTGAGAGTCCGGCGGCTGCGGGGATAGTTCCTATGGGTTACATTGGTCCCTTGGGAGGTGTTGGTCTCACCCACGGGGCCATTAGAGGGTTGTTTCGAGTTTTCACCCTCTAACGCCATGCTTTTAAGCCTAAGTCTAAAAATATGCGAATTACCGTCATATTCTGAAACCGGGATTCCCACGACTGCGGGGTCAGTTCCTACGAGTTACATTGGTCTCGTGGGAGTTGTTAGTGCCACCCACGGGGCCATTCGTGGGCTGTTTCAAGTTTTCACCCTCTAACGCCATGTTTTTATTCCTAACTCTGAAAATATGCAAATTACCTTCATATTCTCAAACCGGGAGTCCCGCGGCTGCGGGGTCAGTTCCTACGAGTTACATTGGTTCCGTGGGACCTGTTGGTGCCACCCACGGGGCCTTCGGGTGTTGTTTCGAATTTTCACCATCTAACACCATGTTTTTAAGCGTAAGTCTAGAAATATGCAAATTACCATCGTATTCTAAAATCGGGAGTCCCGCGGCGGCGGGGTCAGTTCCTACGAGTTACATTGGTCCCGTGGGAGGTGTTGGTACCACCCACGGGGACGTTCGGGGGTTGTTTCGAGTTTTCACGCTCTAACGCCATGTTTTTAAGCCGAAGTCTAGAAATATGCAAATTATCATCGTATTCTCAAACCGGGAGTCCCGCGGCTGTGGGGTCAGTTCCTACGAGTTACATCGGTCCCGTGGGAGGCATTGCTGCCACAAACGGGGACGTTCGGGGGCTGTTTCGAGTTTTCACCCTTTAACTCCTTGTTTTTAAGCCTAAGTCGAGAAATATGCAAATTACCGTCGTATTCTCAAACCAGGAGTCCGACGGCTACAGGGTCAGTTCCTACCAATTACATTGGTCCCGGGGGAGGTGTTGGTGTCACCCACTGGGACGTTCGAAGGGATGTTTCGAGTTTTCACCCTCTAACGCCATGTTTTTAATCCTTAGTCTAGAAATATACAAATTATCGTCGTATTCTCAAACCGAGAGTCCCGCGGCTGCAGCGTCAGTTCCTACGAGTAACATTGGTCCCTTGGGAAGTGTTGGTGCATGGGGTCGTTCGGGGGTTGTTTCAAGTTTTCACCCTCTAACGCCATTTTCTTAAGACTAAGTCTAGAAATATGCAAATTACCATCGTATTCTCAAACCGGGAGTCCCGCGGCTGTGGGGTCAGTTCCTACGAGTTACATTGGTCTAGTGGGAGGTGTTGGTGCCACCCACGGGGCCGTTCGAGGGCTGTTTCAATTTTTCACCCTCTAACGCCATGTTTTTATGCCTAAGTCTAGAAATATGCAAATTACCATTGTATTCTCAAACCGGGAGTCCCGCGGCTGTGGCATCTGTTCCTACGAGTTTAATTGGTCCCGTGGGAGGTGTTGGTGCCACCCACGGGGACGTTCGGGGGCTGTTTCGAGTTCTCACCCTCTAACGCCATATTTTTATGCCTAAGTCTAGAAATATGCAAATTACCATAGTATTCTCCAACAGGGAGTCCCGCGGATGTGGGGTCAGTTCCTACGAGCTACATTGGTCCTGTGGGAGGTGTTGGTGCCACCCACGGGGCCGTTCGGGGGTTGTTACGAGTTTTCACCCTCTAACGTCATGTTTTTAAGACTAAGTCTAGAAATATGCAAATTACCATCGTATTCTCAAATCGGGAGTCCTGCGGCTGCGGGGTCAGTTCCTACAAGTTACGTTGATCCCGTGGGAGGTGTTGGTGCCACCCACGGGGACGTTTGGGGGTTTTTCGAGTTTTCACCTTCTAACGCCATGTTTTTCAGACTAAGTCTAGAAATATGCAAATTACTGTCATATTCTCAGACGGGAAGTCCCGTGGTTGCGGTGTGAGTTCCTACGAGTTAAATTGGTCCCGTGGGAGGTGTTCGCGCCACCCACGGGGCCGTTCGGGCGTTATTTTGTGTTCTCACCCTCTAACGCCATGTTTTTAAGCCTAAGTCTAGAAATATGAAAATTACCATCATATTCTCAAACCGGGAGTCCCGCGGCTGCGGGGACAGTTCCTACGAGTTACATTGGTCTCGTGGGAGGTGTTGGTCCCACCCACGAGGCCGTTAGAGGGTTGTTCCGAGTTTTCACCCTTTAACGCCATGCTTTTAAGCCTAAGTCTAAAAATATGCAAATTACCATCATATTCTGAAATCGGGAGTCTCGTGACTGCGGGGTCAGTTCCTACGAGTTACATTGGTCCCGTGGGAGGTGTTGGTGCAACCCACGGGTCCGTTCGGGGGCTATTTCGAGTTTTCACCCTCTAACGCCATGTTTTTATGCCTAAGCCTTGAAATATGCAAATTATCGTCGTATTCTCAAATCGAGAGTCCCGCGGCTGCGGGGATTGTTCGTAAGAGTTACATTGGTTCCGTGGGAGGTGTTGGTGCCACCCACAGGGACATTCGGGGTCTGTTTCGAGTTCCCACCCCCTAATGCCATGTTTTTAAGCCTAAGTCTACAAATATGCAAATTATCGTCGTATTCTCAAACCAGGAGTCCGGCGACTGCGGGGTCAGTTCCTACCAGTTACGTTGTTCCCGTGGGGGGATTTGGTGCCACCCACGGGGACGTTCGGGGGCTATTTCGAGTTTTCACCCTCTAATGCCATGTTTTTAAGCCTTAGTCTAGAAATATGCAAATTATCGTTGTATTCTCAAACCGGAAGTCCCACGGCTGCGGGGTCAGTTCCTACGAGTTACATTGGTCCCATGGGAGGTGTTGGTGCACGGGGCCGTTCGGGGTTATTTCAAGTTGTCACCCTCTAACGCCATGTTTTTAAGCCTAAGTCTAGAAATATGCAAATTACCATCATATTCTGAATCGTAGAGTCCCGCGGCTGCGGGGTGAGTTCCTATGAGTTACATTGGTCACGTAGGAGGTGTTGGTGCCACCCGCGGGGCCGTTCGGGGGTTGTTTAGAGTTTTCACCCTCTAACGCCATTTTCTTAAGACTAAGTCTAGAAATATGCAAATTACCATAGTATTCTCAAACCGAGAGTTCCGCGGCAGCGGCGTCTGTTCCTACGAGTTTAATTGGTCCCGTGGGATGGGTTGGTGCCACCCACGGGGACATTCGGGGTGGTTGTTTTGAGTTTTCACCCTCTAACACCATGTTTTTATGCCTAAGTCTAGAAATATGCAAATTACCATCGTATGCTCCAACAGGGAGTCCCGCGGCTGTGGGGTCAGTTCGTACGAGTTACATTGGTCCCGTGGGAGGTGTTGGTGCCACCCACGGGGCCATTCGGGGGTTGTTTCTAGTTTTCATCCTCCAACGCCATGTTTTTAAGACAGTCTAGGAATAAGCAAATTATCACCGTATTTTCAAACCGGGAGTCCCGCGGGTGCGGGGTCAGTTCCAAAGAGTTACATTGGTCCCGTGGGAGGTGTTGGTGCCACCCACGGGGCCGTTCGGAGGTTGTTTCATGTTTCACCCTCTAACGCCATGTTCTTAAGCCTAAGTCTAGAAATATGCAAATTACAGTCGTATTCTCAAACTAGGGGTCCGGCGGCTGCGGGGTTTGTTCCTACCAGTTACATTGGTCCCGTGGGAGGTGTTGGTGCCACCTACGGGGACGTTCAGGGGCTGTTTCGAGTTTTCATCCTCTAACGCCACGTTTTTAAGCCTAAGTCTAGAAATATACAAATAATCGTCGTATTCTCAATCCAGGAGTCCGGCGGCTGCGGGGTCAGTTCCTAACAGTTACATTGGTCTAGTGGGAGGTGTTGGTGCCACCCACGGGGACGTTCAGGGGCTGTTTCGAGTTCTCACCCTCTAACGCCATGTTTGTATGCCTAACTCTAGAAATATGCAAATTACCATCGTATTATCCAATAAGGAGACCCGCGGCTGGGGGGTCAGTTCCTACGAGCTACATTGGTCCTGTGGGAGGTGTTGGTGCCGCCCACGGGGCCGTTCGGGGGTTGTTTCGAGTTTTCACCTTCTAACGCCATGTTTTTAAGACTAAGTCTAGAAATATGCAAATTACCATCTTATTCTCAAATTGGGAGTCCCGCGACTGCGGGTCAGTTCTTAGGAGTTAAATTGGTCCCGTGGGAGGTGTTGGTGCCACCCCCGTGGACGTTTGGGGGTTGTTTCGAGTTTTGACCCTCTAACGCCATGTTTTTAAGACTAAGTCTAGAAATATGCAAATTACCATCGTATTCTCAAATCGAAAGTCCCGCGGCTGCGGGGTCAGTTCCTACAAGTTACGTTGATCCCGTGGGAAGTGTTGGTGCCACCCACGGGGACGTTTGGGGGTTGTTTCGAGTTTTCACCTTCTAACGCCATGTTTTTAATACTAAATCTAGAAATATGAAAATTACCATCGTATTCTCAGACCGGGAGTCCCGTGGCTGTGGGGTGAGTTGCTACGAGTTAAATTGGTCCCGTGGGAGGTGTTGGCGCCACCCAAAGGGCCATTCGGGCGTTGTTTTGTGTTCTCACCCTCTAAAGCCATGTTTTTAAGCCTAAGTCTAGAAATATGAAAATTACCATCAAATTCTCAAACCGGGAGTCCCGCGGCTGCGGGGACAGTCCCTACGAGTTACATTGGTCTCGTGGGAGGTGTTGGTCCCACCCACGGGTCCGTTCGGGGGCTGTTTCGAGTTTTCACCTTTTAACGCCATGTTTTTATGCCTAAGTCTAGAAATATGAAACTTATCATTGAATTCTCAAACCGACAGTCCCACGGCTGCGGGGATAGTTCGTACGAGTTACATTGGTTCCGTGGGAGGTGTTGGTGCCACCCACGGGGACATTCGGGGTCCGTTTCGAGTTCTCACCCTCTAACGCCATGTTTTTAAGCCTAAGTCTAGAAATATAAAAATTATCGTCGTATTCTCAAACCAGGAGTCCGGCAACTCGGGGTCAGTTCCTACCAGTTACGTTGGTCCCGTGGGAGGTGTTGGTGCCACCCAAGGGGACGTTCGGGGGCAGTTTCGAGTTTTCACCCTCAAATGCCATGTTTTTAAGCCTTTGTCTAGAAATATTAAAATTATCGTCGTATTCTCAAACCGGGAGTCCCGCGGCTGCAGGGTCAGTGCCTACTAGTTACATTGGTCCCATGGGAGGTGTTGGTGCACGGGGCCGTTTGGGGGTTGTTTCAAGTTGTCACCCTCTAACGCCATGGTTTTAAGCCTAAGTCTAGAAATATCCAAATTACCATCGTATTCTCAAACCGGGAGTCCCGCGACTGCGGGGTCCGTTCCTACCAGTTACATTGGTCCACTGGGAGGTGTTGGTGCCACCCACGGGGACGTTCGGGGGCTGTTTCGAGTTCTCACCCTCTAACGCCATGTTTTTATGCCTAAGTCTAGAAATATGCAAATTACCATCGTATTATCCAACAGGGAGTCCCGCGGCTGTGGGGTCAGTTCCTACGAGCTACATTGGTCCTGTGGGAGGTGTTGGTGCCACCCACGGGGCCGTTCGGGGGTTGTTTCGAGTTTTCACCCTCTAACGCCATGTTTTTAAGACTAAGTCTTGAAATATGCAAATTACCGTCTTATTCTCTAATTGGGAGTCCCGCGGCTGCGGGTCAGTTCTTAGGAGTTAAATTGTTCCCGTGGGAGGTGTTGGTGCCACCCACGTGGACGTTTGGGGGCTGTTTCGATTTTTCACCCTCTAACGCCATGTTTTTAAGACTAAGTCTAGAAATATGCAAATTACCGTCGTATTCTCAAACCAGGAATCCGACGGCTACAGGGTTAGTTCCTACCAATTACATTGGTCCCGGGGGAGGTGTTGGTGTCACCCACTGGGACGTTCGAAGGGATGTTTCGAGTTTTCACCCTCTAACGCCATGTTTTTAATCCTTAGTCTAGAAATATGCAAATTATCGTCGTATTCTCAAACCGAGAGTCCCGCGGCTGCAGCGTCAGTTCCTACGAGTAACATTGGTCCCTTGGGAAGTGTTGGTGCATGGGGTCGTTCGGGGGTTGTTTCAAGTTTTCACCCTCTAACGCCATTTTCTTAAGACTAAGTCTAGAAATATGCAAATTACCATCGTATTCTCAAACCGGGAGTCCCGCGGCTGTGGGGTCAGTTCCTACGAGTTACATTGGTCTAGTGGGAGGTGTTGGTGCCACCCACGGGGCCGTTCGAGGGCTGTTTCGATTTTTCACCCTCTAACGCCATGTTTTTATGCCTAAGTCTAGAAATATGCAAATTACCATTGTATTCTCAAACCGGGAGTCCCACGGCTGTGGCATCTGTTCCTACGAGTTTAATTGGTCCCGTGGGAGGTGTTGGTGCCACCCACGGGGACGTTCGGGGGCTGTTTCGAGTTCTCACCCTCTAACGCCATATTTTTATGCCTAAGTCTAGAAATATGCAAATTACCATCGTATTCTCCAACAGGGAGTCCCGCGGATGTGGGGTCAGTTCCTACGAGCTACATTGGTCCTGTGGGAGGTGTTGGTGCCACCCACGGGGCCGTTCGGGGGTTGTTACGAGTTTTCACCCTCTAACGTCATGTTTTTAAGACTAAGTCTAGAAATATGCAAATTACCATCGTATTCTCAAATCGGGAGTCCTGCGGCTGCGGGGTCAGTTCCTACAAGTTACGTTGAACCCGTGGGAGGTGTTGGTGCCACCCACGGGGACGTTTGGGGGTTGTTTCGAGTTTTCACCTTCTAACGCCATGTTTTTCAGACTAAGTCTAGAAATATGCAAATTACTGTCATATTCTCAGACGGGGAGTCCCGTGGGAGGTGTTCGCGCCACCCACGGGGCCGTTCGGGCGTTATTTTGTATTCTCACCCTCTAACGCCATGTTTTTAAGCCTAATTCTAGAAATATGAAAATTACCATCATATTCTCAAACCGGGAGTCCCGCGGCTGCGGGGACAGTTCCTACGAGTTACATTGGTCTCGTGGGAGGTGTTGGTCCCACCCACGAGGCCGTTAGAGGGTTGTTCCGAGTTTTCACCCTTTAACGCCATGCTTTTAAGCCTAAGTCTAAAAATATGCAAATTACCATCATATTCTGAAACCGGGAGTCTCGTGACTGCGGGGTCAGTTCCTACGAGTTACATTGGTCCCGTGGGAGGTGTTGGTGCCACCCACGGGTCCGTTCGGGGGCTATTTCGAGTTTTCACCCTCTAACGCCATGTTTTTATGCCTAAGCCTTGAAATATGTAAATTATCGTCGTATTCTCAAATCGAGAGTCCCGCGGCTGCGGGGATTGTTCGTAAGAGTTACATTGGTTCCGTGGGAGGTGTTGGTGCCACCCACAGGGACATTCGGGGTCTGTTTGGAGTTCCCACCCCCTAATGCCATGGTTTTAAGCCTAAGTCTACAAATATGCAAATTATCGTCGTATTCTCAAACCAGGAGTCCGGCGACTGCGGGGTCAGTTCCTACCAGTTACGTTGTTCCCGTGGGAGGATTTGGTGCCACCCACGGGGACGTTCGGGGGCTATTTTGAGTTTTCACCCTCTAACGCCATGTTTTTAAGCCTTAGTCTAGAAATATGCAAATTATCGTTGTATTCTCAAACCGGAAGTCCCACGGCTGCGGGGTCAGATCCTACGAGTTACATTGGTCCCATGGGAGGTGTTGGTGCACGGGGCCGTTCGGGGGTTATTTCAAGTTGTCACCCTCTAACGCCATGTTTTTAAGCCTAAGTCTAGAAATATGCAAATTACCATCATATTCTGAATCGTAGAGTCCCGCGGCTGCGGGGTCAGTTCCTATGAGTTACATTGGTCACGTAGGAGGTGTTGGTGCCACCCGCGGGGCCGTTCGGGGGTTGTTTAGAGTTTTCACCCTCTAACACCATTTTCTTAAGACAAAGTCTAGAAATATGCACATTACCATAGTATTCTCAAACCGAGAGTTCCGCGGCAGCGGCGTCTGTTCCTACGAGTTTAATTGGTCCCGTGGGACGGGTTGGTGCCACCCACGGGGACATTCGGGGTGGTTGTTTTGAGTTTTCACCCTCTAACACCATGTTTTTATGCCTAAGTCTAGAAATATGCAAATTACCATCGTATGCTCCAACAGGGAGTCCCGCGGCTGTGGGGTCAGTTCCTACGAGTTACATTGGTCCCGTGGGAGGTGTTGGTGCCACCCACGGGGCCATTCGGGGGTTGTTTCTAGTTTTCATCCTCCAACACCATGTTTTTAAGACAGTCTAGAAATATGCAAATTATCATCGTATTTTCAAACCGGGAGTCCCGCGGGTGCGGGGTCAGTTCCAAAGAGTTACATTGGTCCCGTGGGAGGTGTTGGTGCCACCCACGGGGCCGTTCGGAGGTTGTTTCGAGTTTCACCCTCTAACGCCATGTTCTTAAGCCTAAGTCTAGAAATATGCAAATTACAGTCGTATTCTCAAACTAGGGGTCCGGCGGCTGCGGGGTCTGTTCCTACCAGTTACATTGGTCCCGTGGGAGGTGTTGGTGCCACCTACGGGGTAGTTCAGGGGCTGTTTCGAGTTTTCACCCTCTAACGCCACATTTTTAAGCCTAAGTCTAGAAATATACAAATGATCGTCGTATTCTCAATCCAGGAGTCCGGCGGCTGCGGGGTCAGTTCCTAACAGTTACATTGGTCTAGTGGGAGGTGTTGGTGCCACCCACGGGGACGTTCGGGGGCTGTTTCGAGTTCTCACCCTCTAACGCCATGTTTGTATGCCTAAGTCTAGAAATATGCAAATTACCATCGTATTATCCAATAAGGAGTCCCGCGGCTGTGGGGTCAGTTCCTACGAGCTACATTGGTCCTGTGGGAGGTGTTGGTGCCGCCCACGGGGCCGTTCGGGGGTTGATTAGAGTTTTCACCTTCTAACGCCATGTTTTTAAGACTAAGTCTAGAAATATTCAAATTACCATCTTATTCTCAAATTGGGAGTCCCGCGACTGCGGGTCAGTTCTTAGGAGTTAAATTGGTTTCGTGGGAGGTGTTGGTGCCACCCCCGTGGACGTTTGGGGGTTGTTTCGAGTTTTTACCCTCTAACGCCATGTTTTTAAGACTAAGTCTAGAAATATGCAAATTACCATCGTATTCTCAAATCGAAAGTCCCGCGGCTGCGGGGTCAGTTCCTACAAGTTACGTTGATCCCGTGGGAAGTGTTGGTGCCACCCACGGGGACGTTTGGGGGTTGTTTCGAGTTTTCACCTTCTAACGCCATGTTTTTAATACTAAATCTAGAAATATGCAAATTACCATCGTATTCTCAGACCGGGAGTCCCGTGGCTGCGGGGTGAGTTGCTACGAGTTAAATTGGTCCCGTGGGAGGTGTTGGCGCCACCCAAAGGGCCATTCGGGCGTTGTTTTGTGTTCTCACCCTCTAACGCCATGTTTTTAAGCCTAAGTCTAGAAATATGAAAATTACCATCAAATTCTCAAACCGGGAGTCCTGCGGCTGCGGGGATAGTCCCTACGAGTTACATTGGTCTCGTGGGAGGTGTTGGTCCCACCCACGGGTCCGTTCGGGGGCTGTTTCAAGTTTTCACCTTTTAACGCCATGTTTTTATGCCTATGTCTAGAAATATGAAACTTATCATTGAATTCTCAAACCGAGAGTCCCACGGCTGCGGGGATAGTTTGTACGAGTTACATTGGTTCCGTGGGTGGTGTTGGTGCCACCCACGGGGACATTCGGGGTACGTTTCGAGTTCTCACCCTCTAACGCCATGTTTTTAAGCCTAAGTCTAGAAATATGAAAATTATCGTCGTATTCTCAAACCAGGAGTCCGGCGACTGCGGGGTCAGTTCCTACTAGTTACGTTGGTCCCGTGGGAGGTGTTGGTGCCACCCAAGGGGACGTTCGGGGGCAGTTTCGAGTTTTCACCCTCTAATGCCATGTTTTTAAGGCTTAGTCTAGAAATATTAAAATTATCGTCGTATTCTCAAACCGGGAGTCCCGCGGCTGCAGGGTCAGTTCCTACTAGTTTCATTGGTCCCATGGGAGGTGTTGGTGCACGGGGCCGTTTGGGGGTTGTTTCAAGTTGTCACCCTCTAACGCCATGGTTTTAAGCCTAAGTCTAGAAATATCCAAATTACCATCGTATTCTCAAACCGGGAGTCCCGCGACTGCGGGGTCCGTTCCTACCAGTTACATTGGTCCAGTGGGAGGTGTTGGTGCCACCCACGGGGACGTTCGGGGGCTGTTTCGAGTTCTCACCCTCTAACGCCATGTTTTTATGCCTAAGTCTAGAAATATGCAAATTACCATCGTATTATCCAACAGGGAGTCCCGCGGCTGTGGGGTCAGTTCCTACGAGCTACATTGGTCCTGTGGGAGGTGTTGGTGCCACCCACGGGGCCGTTCGGGGGTTGTTTCGAGTTTTCACCCTCTAACGCCATGTTTTTAAGACTAAGTCTAGAAATATGCAAATTACCGTCTTATTCTCTAATTGGGAGTCCCGCGGCTGCGGGTCAGTTCTTAGGAGTTAAATTGTTCCCGTGGGAGGTGTTGGTGCCACCCACGTGGACGTTTGGGGGCTGTTTCGATTTTTCACCCTCTAACGCCATGTTTTTAAGACTAAGTCTAGAAATATGCAAATTACCGTCGTATTCTCAAACCAGGAATCCGACGGCTACAGGGTTAGTTCCTACCAATTACATTGATCCCGTGGGAGGTGTTGGTGCCACCCACGGGGACGTTTGGGGGTTGTTTCGAGTTTTCACCTTCTAATGCCTTGTTTTTAAGACTAAGTCTAGAAATATGCAAATTACTGTCATATTCTCAGACCGGGAGTCCCGTGGCTGTGGGGTGAGTTGCTACGAGTTAAATTGGTCCCGTGGGAGGCGTTGGCTCCACCCACAGGGCCATTCGAGCGTTGTTTTGTGTTCTCACCCTCTAACGCCATGTTTTTAAGCGTAAGTATAGAATTATGTAAATTACCATCATATTATCAAACCGGGAGTCCCGGGGCTGTGGGGACAGTTCCTACGAGTTACATTGGTCTCGTGGGAGGTGTTGGTCCCACCCACGAGGCCGTTAGATGGTTGTTTCAAGTTTTCACCCTCTACCGCCATGCTTTTAAGCCTAAGTTTAAAAATATGCAAATTACCATCATATTCTGAAACCGGGAGTCTCGCGACTGCGGGGTCAGTTCCTACGAGTTACATTGGTTCCGTGGGAGGTGTTGGTGCCACCCACGGGGACATTCGGGGTCCGTTTCGAGTTCTCACCCTCTAACGCCATGTTTTTAAGCCTAAGTCTAGAAATATGCAAATTATCGCCGTATTCTCAAACCAGGAGTTCGGGGACTGCGGGGTCAGTTCCTACCAGTTACGATGGTCCCGTGGGAGGTGTTGGTGCCACCCACGGGGACATTCGGGGCCTATTTCGAGTTTTCACCCTCTAACGCCATGTTTTTATGCCTAAGTCTAGAAATATGTAAATTACCATCGTATTCTCAAACCGGGAGTCCCGCGGATGTGGGGTCAGTTCCTACGAGTTACATTGGTCCAGTGGAAGGTGTTGGTGCCACCCTCGGGGCCGTTCAAGGGCTATTTCGAGTTTTCACCCTCTAACGCCATGTTTTTAAGCCTTAGTCTAGAAATATGCAAATTATCGTCGTATTCTCAAACCGGGAGTCCCACGGCTGCGGGGTCAGTTCCTACGAGTTACATTGGTCCCATGGGAGGTGTTGGTGCACGGGGCCGTTCGGGGGTTGGTTCAAGTTGTCACCTTCTATAGCCATGTTTTTAAGCCTAATTAAGTCTAGAAATATGCCAATTACCATCGTATTCTCAAATCGAGAGTCCCGCGGATGCGGGGTCAGTTCCTATGAGTTACATTGGTCACGTGAGAGGTGTTGGTGCCACCTATGGGGTCGTTCGGGGGTTGATTCGAGTTTTCACCCTCTAACGCCATTTTTTTAACATTAAGTCTAGAAATATGCAAATTACCATCGTATTCTTAAACCAGGAGTCCCGCGGCTGCGGCGTCTGTTCCTACGAGTTTAATTGGTCCCGTGGGAGGTGTTGGTGCCACCCACGGGAACATTCGGGGGCTGTTTCGAGTTCTCACCCTCTAACGCCATGTTTTTATGCCTAAGTCTAGAAATATGCAAATTACCATCGTGTTTTCCAACAGGGAGTCCCGCGGCTGTGGGGTCAGTTCCTACGAGTTATATTGGTCCCGTGGGAGGTGTTGGTGCCACCCACGGGGCCGTTCGGGGGTTGTTTCTGGTTTTCACCCTCTAACGCCATGTTTTTAAGACTAAGTCTAGAAATATGCAAATTATCATCGTATTATCAAACCGGGAGTCCCGCGAGTGCGGGGTCAGTTCCTACGAGTTACATTGATCCCGTGGGAGGTGTTGGTGCCACCCCCGGGGCCGTTCGGGAGTTATTTCGAGTTTTCACCCTCTAACGCCATGTTTTTAAGCCTAAGTCTAGAAATACGAAAATTACCGTCGTATTCTCAAACTAGGAGTCCGGCGGCTGCGGGTTCAGTTCCTACTAGTTACATTGGTCCTGTGGGAGGTGTTGGTGCCACCCACGGGGACGTTCGGGGTCTGTTTCGAGTTTTCACCCTCTAATGCCATGTTTTTAAGCCTTAGTCTAAAAATATGGAAATTATCGTCGTATTCTCAAACCGGGAGTACCGTGGCTGCGGGGTGAGTTCCTACTAGTTACATTGGTCCCATGGGAGGTGTTGGTGCACGGGGCCGTTTGGGGATTGTTTCAAGTTGTCACCCTCTAACGCCATGGTTTTAAGCCTAAGTCTAGAAATATGCAAATTATCGTCGTATTCTCAAACCGGGATTCCCGCAACTGTGGGGTCAGTTCCTACAAGTTACATTGGTCCCGTGGGAGGTGTTGGTGCCACCCACGGGGCCATTCGGGGGTTGTTTGGAGTTTTCACCCTCTAATGCCATATTTTTAAGCCTAAGTCTAGAAATATGCAAATTACCGTCGTATTCTCAAACCAGGAGTCCGGCGGCTGCGGGGACAGTTCCTACGAGTTACATTGGTCCCGTGGGAGGTATTGGTGCCACCCATGGGGATGTTAGAGGGCTGTTTCGAGTTTTCACCCTTTAACGCCATGCTTTTAAGCCTAAGTCTAAAAATATGAAAATTATCGTCATATTCTGAAACCAGGAGTCCCGCGACTACGGGGTCAGTTCATACGAGTTACATTGGTCCCGTGGGAGGTGTTGGTGCCACCCACGGGTCCGTTCGGGGGCTGTTTCGAGTTTTCATCCCCTAACGCCATGTTTTTATGCTTAAGTCTAGAAATATGCAAATTATCGTTGTATTCAAACCGAGAGTCCCGCGGCGGCGGGGTCAGTTCCTACGAGTTACATTGGTTCCGTGGGAGGTGTTGGTACCACCCACGGGAACATTCGGGGTCTGTTTCGAGTTATCACCTTCTAACGCCATGTTTTTAAGCCTAAGTCTAGAAATAGAAAAATTATCATCGTATTCTCAAGCCGGGAGACCCACGGCTGCGGGGTCAGTTCTTACGAGTTACATTAGTCCCATGGGAGGTGTTGGTGCCACCCACGGGACCATTCGGAAGCTGTTTCGATTTTTCACCCTCTAACTCCATGTTTTTAAACCTAAGTCCAGAAATATGCAATTTACCGTCGTATTCTCAAACTGGGAGTCGAACGGCTGCAGGGTCCGTTCCTACGAGTTACATTTGTCCTGTGGGAGGTGTTGGTGCCACCCACGGGGCCGTTAGAGGGCTATTTGGAGTTTTCACCATCCAACGCCATGTTTTTAAGCCTAAGTCTAGAAATACGCAAATTACCCCCATATTCTCCAACCGGGAGTCCCACGGCCACAGGGTTAAATCCTACAAGGTACATTTGTCTTATGGGAGGTGTTGGTGCCACCCACGGGGACGTTCAGGGGTTGTTTCGAGTTCTCACCCTCTAACGCCATGTTTTTAATCCTATGTCTAGAAATATACAAATTACCGTCGTATTCTCAAATCGGGAGTCTTGAAGCTGCGGTGTCAGTTCTTACGAGCCACATTGGTCCCTTGGGAGGTGTTGGTGCCACCCACGGGGCCGTTCGAGGGCTGTTTCGAGTTCTCACCCTCTAACGCCATGTTTTTATGCCTAAGTCTTGAAATATGCAAATTACAATCGTATTCTCAAACCGGGAGTCCCACGGCTGTGGGGTCAGTTCCTAGGAGTTACATTGGTCCAGTGGGAGGTGTTGGTGCCATCCAGGGGTCCGTTCGGGGGCTGTTTCGAGTTTTCACCCTCTAACGCCATGTTTTTATGCCTAAGTCTAGAAATATGCGAATTACCATCGTATTCTCAAACCGGGGGGTCCCGCGGCTGCGGGTCAGTTCCTACGAGTTACATTGGTTCCGTGGGAGGTGTTGGTGCCACCCACGGGGACATTCGGGGTATGTTTCGAGTTCTCACCCTCTAACGCCATGTTTTTAAGCCTAAGTCAGGAAATATGCAAACTATCATCGTATTCTTAAGCCGGGAGACCCGTGGCTGCAGGGTCAGTTCATACGAGTTAAATTGGTCCCGTGGGAGGTGTTGGTGCCACCCACGGGGCCGTTCGGGAGTTATTTCGTGTGCTCACCCTCTAACGCCATGTTTTTAAGGCTAATCTAGAAATATGAAAATTTCCATCGTATTCTCAAACAGGGAGTCCCGTGGCTGCGGGGACAGTTCCTACGAGTTACATTGGTCCCGTGGGAGGTGTTGGTCCCACCCACGAGACCGTTAGAGGCCTGTTTCGAGTTTTCACCCTCTACCGCCATGGTTTTGAGCCTAAGTCTAAAAATATCCAAATTACCATCATATTCTCAAAATTGGAGTCCCGCAACTGCGGGGTCAGTTCCTACGAGTTACATTGGTCCCGTGGGAGGTGTTGGTGCCACCCACGGGTCCATTCGGGGGCTGTTTCGAGTTTTCACCTTCTAACGCCATGTTTTTATGGCTAAGTCTAGAAATATGCAAATTACTGTCATATTCTCAGACGGGGAGTCCCGTGGTTGCGGTGTGAGTTGCTACGAGTTAAATTGGTCCCGTGGGAGGTGTTCGTGCCACCCCACGGGGCCGTTCGGGCGTTATTTTGTGTTCTCACCCTCTAACGCCATGTTTTTAAGCCTAAGTCTAAAAATATGAAAATTACCATCATATTCTCAAACCGGGAGTCCCGCGGCTGCGGGGATAGTTCCTACGAGTTACATTGGTCTCGTGGGAGGTGTTGGTCCCACCCACGAGGCCGTTAGAGGGTTGTTCCGAGTTTTCACCCTTTAACGCCATGCTTTTAAGCCTAAGTCTAAAAATATGCAAATTACCATCATATTCTGAAACCGGGAGTCTCGTGACTGCTGGGTCAGTTCCTACGAGTTACATTGGTCCCGTGGGAGGTGTTGGTGCCACCCACGGGTCCGTTCGGGGGCTATTTCGAGTTTTCACCCTCTAACGCCATGTTTTTATGCCTAAGCCTTGAAATATGCAAATTATCGTCGTATTCTGAAATCGAGAGTCCCGCGGCTGCGGGGATAGTTCGTAAGAGTTACATTGGTTCCGTGGGAGGTGTTGGTGCCACCCACAGGGACATTCGGGGTCTGTTTCGAGGTCCCACCCCCTAATGCCATGTTTTTAAGCCTAAGTCTACAAATATGCAAATTATCGTCGTATTCTCAAACCAGGAGTCCGGCGACTGCGGGGTCAGTTCCTACCAGTTACGTTGTTCCCGTGGGAGGATTTGGTGCCACCCACGGGGACGTTCGGGGGCTATTTCGAGTTTTCACCCTCTAAAGCCATGTTTTTAAGCCTTAGTCTAGAAATATGCAAATTATCGTTGTATTCTCAAACCGGAAGTCCCACGGCTGCGGGGTCAGTTCCTACGAGTTACATTGGTCCCATGGGAGGTGTTGGTGCACGGGGCCGTTCGGGGGTTATTTCAAGTTGTCACCCTCTAACGCCATGTTTTTAAGCCTAAGTCTAGAAATATGCAAATTACCATCGTATTCTGAATCGTAGAGTCCCGCGGCTGCGGGGTCAGTTCCTATGAGTTACATTGGTCACGTAGGAGGTGTTGGTGCCACCTGCGGGGCCGTTCGGGGGTTGTTTAGAGTTTTCACCCTCTAACGCCATTTTCTTAAGACTAAGTCTAGAAATATGCAAATTACCATCGTATTATCAAACCGAGAGTTCCGCGGCAGCGGCGTCTGTTCCTACGAGTTTAATTGGTCCCGTGGGACGGGTTGGTGCCACCCACGGGGACATTCGGGGTGGTTGTTTTGAGTTTTCACCCTCTAACACCATATTTTTATGCCTAAGTCTAGAAATATGCAAATTACCATCGTATTCTCCAACAGGGAGTCCCGCGGCTGTGGGGTCAGTTCCTACGAGTTACATTGGTCCCGTGGGATGTGTTGGTGCCACCCACAGGGCCATTCGGGGGTTGTTTCTAGTTTTCATCCTCCAACGCCACGTTTTTAAGACAGTCTAGAAATATGCAAATTATCATCGTATTCTCAAACCGGGAGTCCCGCGGGTGCGGGGTCAGTTCCTAAGAGTTACATTGGTCCCGTGGGAGGTGTTGGTGCCACCCACGGGGCCGTTTGGAGGTTCTTTCGAGTTTCACCCTCTAACGCCATGTTCTTAAGCCTAAGTCAAGAAATATGTAAATTACAGTCGTATTCTCAAACTAGGGGTCCGGCGGCTGCGGGGTCTGTTCCTACCAGTTACATTGGTCCCGTGGGAGGTGTTGGTGCCACCTACGGGGACGTTCGGGGGCTGTTTCGAGTTTTCACCCTCTAACGCCACGTTTTTAAGCCTAAGTCTAGAAATATACAAATGATCGTCGTATCCTCAATCCAGGAGTCCGGCGGCTGCGGGGTCAGTTCCTAACAGTTACATTGGTCTAGTGGGAGGTGTTGGTGCCACCCACGGGGATGTTCGGGGGCTGTTTCGAGTTATCACCCTCTAACGCCATGTTTGTATGCCTAAGTCTAGAAATATGCAAATTACCATCGTATTATCCAATAAGGAGTCCCGCGGCTGTGGGGTCAGTTCCTACGAGCTACATTGGTCCTGTGGGAGGTGTTGGTGCCGCCCACGGGGCCGTTCGGGGGTTGTTTCGAGTTTTCACCTTCTAACGCCATGTTTTTAAAACTAAGTCTAGAAATATGCAAATTACCATCTTATTCTCAAATTGGGAGTCCCGCGGCTGCGGGTCAGTTCTTAGGAGTTAAATTGGTCCCGTGGGAGGTGTTGGTGCCACCCCCGTGGACGTTTGGGGGTTGTTTCGAGTTTTTACCCTCTAACGCCATGTTTTTAAGACTAAGTCTAGAAATATGCAAATTACCATCGTATTCTCAAATCGAAAGTCCCGCGGCTGCGGGGTCAGTTCCTACTAGTTACGTTGATCCCGTGGGAAGTGTTGGTCCCACCCACGGGGACGTTTGGGGGTTGTTTCGAGTTTTCACCTTCTAACGCCATGTTTTTAATACTAAATCTAGAAATATGCAAATTACCATCGTATTCTCAGACCGGGAGTCCCGTGGCTGCGGGGTGAGTTGCTACGAGTTAAATTGGTCCCGTGGGAGGTGTTGGCGCCACCCAAAGGGCCATTCGGGCGTTGTTTTGTGTTCTCACCCTCTAACGCCATGTTTTTAAGCCTAAGTCTAGAAATATGAAAATTACCATCAAATTCTCAAACCGGGAGTCCCGCGGTTGCGGGGACAGTCCCTACGAGTTACATTGGTCTCGTGGGAGGTGTTGGTCCCACCCACGGGTCCGTTCGGGGGCTGTTTCGAGTTTTCACCTTTTAACGCCATGTTTTTATGCCTAAGTCTAGAAATATGAAACTTATCATTGAATTCTCAAACCGAGAGTCCCACGGCTGCGGGGATAGTTTGTACGAGTTACATTGGTTCCGTGGGAGGTGTTGGCGCCACCCACGGGGACATTCGGGGTCCGTTTCGAGTTCTCACCCTCTAACGCCATGTTTTTAAGCCTAAGTCTAGAAATATGAAAATTATCATCGTATTCTCAAACCAGGCGTCCGGCGACTGCGGGGTCAGTTCCTACCAGTTACGTTGGTCCCGTGGGAGGTGTTGGTGCCTCCCAAGGGGACGTTCGGGGGCTGTTTCGAGTTTTCACCCTCTAATGCCATGTTTTTAAGCCTTAGTCTAGAAATATGTAAATTATCGTCGTATTCTCAAACCGGGATTCCCGCGGCTGCGGGGTCAGTTCCTACTAGTTACATTGGTCCCATGGGAGGTGTTGGTGCACGGGGCCGTTTGGGGGTTGTTTCAAGTTGTCACCCTCTAACGCCATGGTTTTAAACCTAAGTCTAGAAATATGCAAATTACCATCGTATTCTCAAACCGGGAGTCCCGCGACTGCGGGGTCCGTTCCTATAAGTTACATTGGTCCAATGGGAGGTGTTGGTGCCACCCACGGGGACGTTCGGGGGCTGTTTCGAGTTCTCACCCTCTAACGCCATGTTTTTATGCCTAAGTCTAGAAATATGCAAATTACCATCGTATTATCCAACAGGGAGTCCCGCGGCGGTGGGGTCAGTTCCTACGAGCTACATTGGTCCTGTGGGAGGTGTTGGTGCCACCCACGGGGCCGTTCGGGGGTTGTTTCGAGTTTTCACCCTCTAACGCCATGTTTTTAAGACTAAGTCTAGAAATATGCAAATTACCATCGTATTCTCAAATCGGGAGTCCCGCGGCTGCGGGGTCAGTTCCTACAAGTTACGTTGATCCCGTGGGAGGTGTTGGTGCCACCCACGGGGACGTTTGGGGGTTGTTTCGAGTTTTCACCTTCTAATGCCATGTTTTTAAGACTAAGTCTAGAAATATGCGAATTACCGTCATATTCTCAGACCGGGAGTCCCGTGGCTGTGGGGTGAGTTGCTACGAGTTAAATTGGACCCGTGGGAGGTGTTGGCGCCACCCACAGGGCCATTCGAGCGTTGTTTTGTGTTCTCACCCTCTAACGCCATGTTTTTACGCGTACGTATAGAAATATGTAAATTACCATCATATTATCAAACCGGGGATCCCGGGGCTATGGGGACAGTTCCTACGAGTTACATTGGTCTCGTGGGAGGTGTTGGTCCCACCCACGAGGCCGTTAGAGGGTTGTTTCAAGTTTTCACCCTCTACCGCCATGCTTTTAAGCCTAAGTCTAAAAATATGCAAATTACCGTCATATTCTGAAACCGGGAGTCTCGCGACTGCGGGGTCAGTTCCTACGAGTTACATTGGTCCCGTGGGAGGTGTTGGTGCCACCCACGGGTCCGTTCGGGGGCTGTTTCGAGTTTTCACCTTCTAATGCCATGTTTTTATGCCTAAGTCTAGAAATATGCAACTTATCGTTGTATTCTCAAACCGTGAGTCCCGCGGCTCCGGGGATAGTTCGTACGAGTTACATTGGTTCCGTGGGAGGTGTTGGTGCCACCCACGGGGACATTCGGGGTCCGTTTCGAGTTCTCACCCTCTAACGCCATGTTTTTAAGCATAAGTCTAGAAATATGCAAATTATCGTCGTATTCTCAAACCAGGAGTTCGGCGACTGCGGGGTCAGTTCCTACCAGTTACGTTGGTCCCGTGGGAGGTGTTAGTGCCACCCACGGGGACGTTCGGGGCCTATTTCGAGTTTTCACCCTCTAAGGCCATGTTTTTATGCCTAAGTCTAGAAATATGTAAATTACCATCGTATTCTCAAACCGGGAGTCCCGCGGCTGTGGGGTCAGTTCCTACGAGTTACATTGGTCCAGTGGGAGGTGTTGGTGCCACCCACGGGGCCGTTCGAGGGCTATTTCGAGTTTTCACCCTCTAACGCCATGTTTTTAAGCCTTAGTCTAGAAATATACAAATTATCATCGTATTCTCAAACCGGGAGTCCCACGGCTGCGGGGTTAGTTCCTACGAGTTACATTGGTCCCATGGGAGGTGTTGGTGCACGGGGCCGTTCGGGGGTTGTTTCAAGTTGTCACCTTCTAATGCCATGTTTTAAGCCTAATTAAGTCTAGAAATATGCCAATTACCATCGTATTCTCAAATCGAGAGTCCCGCGACTGCGGGGTCCGTTCCTATGAGTTACATTGGTCACGTGGGAGGTGTTGGTGCCACCTATGGGGTCGTTCGGGGGTTGATTCGAGTTTTCACCCTATAACGCCATTTTTTTAACATTAAGTTTAGAAATATGCAAATTACCATCATATTCTCAAACCGAGAGTCCCGCGGCTGCGGCGTCTGTTCCTACGAGTTTAATTGGTCTCGTGGGAGGTGTTGGTTCCACCCACGAGGACATTCGGGGACTGTTTCGAGTTCTCACCCTCTAACTCCATGTTTTTATGCCTAATTCTAGAAATATGCAAATTACCATCGTGTTCTCGAACAGGGAGTCCCACGGCTGTGGGGTCAGTTCCTACGAGTTATATTGGTCCCGTGGGAGGTGTTTGTGCCACCCACGGGGCTGTTCGGGGGTTGTTTCTAGTTTTCACCCTCTAACGCCATGTTTTTAAGACTAAGTCTAGAAATATGCAAATTATCATCGTATTCTCAAACCGGGAGTCCCGCGAGTGCGGGGTCAGTTCCTACGAGTTACATTGATCCCGTGGGAGGTGTTGGTGCCACCCCCGGGGCCGTTCGGGAGTTATTTCGAGTTTTCACCCTCTAACGCCATGTTTTTAAGCCTTAGTCTAAAAATATGGAAATTATCGTCGTATTCTCAAATCGGGAGTACCGTGGCTGCGGGGTGAGTTCCTACTAGTTACATTGGTCCCATGGGAGGTGTTGGTGCACGGGGCCGTTTGGGGGTTGTTTCAAGTCGTCACCCTCTAACGCCATTGTTTTAAGCCTAAGTCTAGAAATATGCAAATTATCGTCGTATTCTCAAACCGGGATTCCCGCGGCTGCGGGGTCAGTTCCTACAAGTTACATTGGTCCCGTGGGAGGTGTTGGTGCCACCCACGGGGCCATTCGGGGGTTGTTTGGAGTTTTCGCCCTCTAATGCCATATTTTTAAGCCTAAGTCTACAAATATGCAAATTATCGTCGTATTCTCAAACCAGGAGTCCGGCGGCTGTGGGGACAGTTAATACGAGTTACATTGGTCCCGTGGGAGGTATTGGTGCCACCCATGGGGATGTTAGAGGGCTATTTCGAGTTTTCACCCTTTAACGCCATGCTTTTAAGCCTAAGTCTAAAAATATGAAAATTATCGTCATATTCTGAAACCAGGAGTCCCGCGACTACGGGGTCAGTTCCTACGAGTTACATTGGTCCCGTGGGAGGTGTTGGTGCCACCCAGGGTCCGTTCGGGGGCTGTTTCGAATTTTCACCCCCTAACGCCATGTTTTTATGCTTAAGTCTAGAAATATGCAAATTATCGTTGTATTCAAACCGAGAGTCCCGCGGCGGCGGGGTCCGTTCCTACGAGTTACATTGGTTCCGTGGGAGGTGTTGGTACCACCCACGGGGACATTCGGGGTCTGTTTCGAGTTATCACCTTCTAACGCCATGTTTTTAAGCCTAAGTCTAGAAATAGAAAAATTATCATCGTATTCTCAAGCCGGGAGACCCACGGCTGCGGGGTCAGTTCCTACGAGTTACATTAGTCCCATGGGAGGTGTTGGTGCCACCCACGGGACCATTCGGAAGCTGTTTCGAGTTTTCACCCTCTAACGCCATGTTTTTAAAACTAAGTCTAGAAATATGCAATTTTCCGTCGTATTCTCAAACTGGGAGTCGAATGGCTGCAGGGTCCGTTCCTACGAGTTACATTTGTCCTGTGGAAGGTGTTTGTGCCACCCACGGGGCCGTTAGAGGGCTATTTCGAGTTTTCACCCTCCAACGCCATGTTTTTAAGCCTAAGTCTAGAAATACGCAAATTACCACCATATTCTCCAACCGGGAGTCCCACGGCTACATGGTTAAATCCTACAAGGTACATTTGTCTTGTGGGAGGTGTTGGTGCCACCCACGGGGACGTTCAGGGGCTGTTTCGAGTTCTCACCCTCTAACGCCATTTTTTAAGCCAATGTCTAGAAATATACAAATTACTGTCGTATTCTCAAATCGGGAGTCTCGAAGCTGCGGTGTCAGTTCTTACGAGCCACATTGGTCCCTTGGGAGGTGTTGGTGCCACCCACGGGGCCGTTCGGGGGCTGTTTCGAGTTCTCACCCTCTAACGCTATGTTTTTAAGCCGAAGTCTAGAAATATGAAAATTACCATCGTATTCTAAAACCGGGAGTCCCACGGCTGCGGGGACAGTTCCTAAGAGTTACATTGGTCCCGTGGCAGGTGTTGGTGCCACCCACGGAGACGTTCGGGGGCTGTTTCGAGTTCTCACCCTCTAAAGCCATGTTTTTATGCCTAAGTCTAGAAATATGCAAATTACCATCGTATTCTCCAACATGGAGTCCCGCGGTTGTGGGGTCAGTTCCTAGGAGTTACATTGGTCCCGTGGGAGGTGTTGGTGCCACCCAGGGGTCCGTTCGGGGGCTGTTTCGAGTTTTCACCCTCTAACGCCATGTTTTTATGCCTAGGTCTAGAAATATGCGAATTACCATCGTATTCTCAAACCGGGAGTCCCGCAGATGCGGGGTCAGTTCCTACGAGTTACATTGGTTCCGTGGGAGGTGTTGGTGCCACCCACGGGGACATTCGGGGTATGTTTCGAGTTCTCACCCTCTAACGCCATGTTTTTAAGCCTAAGTCAGGAAATATGCAAACTATCATTGTATTCTTAAGCCGGGAGACCCGTGGCTGCGGGGTCGGTTCATACGAGTTAAATTGGTCCCGTGGGAGGTGTTGGTGCCACCCACGGGGCCGTTCGGGGGTTGTTTCGTGTTCTCACCCTCTAACGCCATGTTTTTAAGCCTAATCTAGAAATATGAAAATTTCCATCGTATTCTCAAACAGGGAGTCCCGTGGCTGCGGGGACAGTTCCTACGAGTTACATTGGTCCCATGGGAGGTGTTGGTCCCACCCACGAGATCGTTAGAGGCCTGTTTTGAGTTTTCACCCTCTACCGCCATGGTTTTGAGCCTAAGTCTAAAAATATCCAAATTACCATCATATTCTCAAAATGGGAGTCCCGTAACTGCGGGGTCAGTTCCTACGAGTTACATTGGTCCCGTGGGAGGTGTTGGTGCCACCCACGGGTCCATTCGGGGGCTGTTTCGAGTTTTCACCTTCTAACGCCATGTTTTTATGGCTAAGTCTAGAAATATGCAAATTACTGTCATATTCTCAGACGGGGAGTCCCGTGGTTGCGGTGTGAGTTGCTACGAGTTAAATTGGTCCCGTGGGAGGTGTTCGCGCCACCCACGGGGCCGTTCGGGCGTTATTTTGTGTTCTCACCCTCTAACGCCATGGTTTTAAGCCTAAGTCTAGAAATATGCAAATTATCATCGTATTCTCAAATCAGGAGTCCCGCGACTGTGGGGTCCGTTCCTACGAGTTACATTGGTCCAGTGGGAGGTGTTGGTGCCACCCACGGGGACGTTCGGGGGCTGTTTCGAGTTCTCACCCTCTAACGCCATGTTTTTATGCCTAAGTCTAGAAATATGCAAATTACCATCGTATTATCCAACAGGGAGTCCCGCGGCTGTGGGGTCAGTTCCTACGAGCTACATTGGTCCTGTGGGAGGTGTTGGTGCCACCCACGGGGCCGTTCGGGGGTTGTTTCGAGTTTTCACCCTCTAACGCCATGTTTTTAAGACTAAGTCTAGAAATATGCAAATTACCGTCTTATTCTCTAATTGGGAGTCCCGCGGCTGCGGGTCAGTTCTTAGGAGTTAAATTGTTCCCGTGGGAGGTGTTGGTGCCACCCACATGGACGTTTGGGGGCTGTTTCGATTTTTCACCCTCTAACGCCATGTTTTTAAGACTAAGTCTAGAAATATGAAAATTACCATCGTATTCTCAAATTGGGAGTCCCGCGGCTGCGGGGTCAGTTCCTACAAGTTACGTTGATCCCGTGGGAGGTGTTGGTGCCACCCACGGGGACGTTTGGGGGTTATTTCGAGTTTTCACCTTCTAATGCCATGTTTTTAAGACTAAGTCTAGAAATATGCAAATTACCGTCATATTCTCAGACCGGGAGTCCCGTGGCTATGGGGTGAGTTGCTACGAGTTAAATTGGTCCCGTGGGAGGTGTTGGCGCCACCCACAGGGCCATTCGAGCGTTGTTTTGTGTTCTCACCCTCTAACGCCATGTTTTTAAGCGTAAGTATAGAAATAAGTAAATTACCATCATATTATCAAACCGGGAGTCCCGGGGCTGTGGGGACAGTTCCTACGAGTTACATTGGTCTCGTGGGAGGTGTTGGTCCCACCCACGAGGCCGTTAGAGGGTTGTTTCAAGTTTTCACCCTCTACCGCCATGATTTTAAGCCTAAGTCTAAAAATATGAAAATTACCGTCATATTCTGAAACCGGGAGTCTCGCGACTGCGGGGTCAGTTCCTACGAGTTACATTGGTCCCGTGGGAGGTGTTGGTGCCACCCACGGGTCCGTTCGGGGGCTGTTTCGAGTTTTCACCTTCTAATGCCATGTTTTTATGCCTAAGTCTAGAAATATACAACTTATCGTTGTATTCTCAAACCAAGAGTCCCGCGGCTGCGGGGATAGTTCGTACGAGTTACATTGGTTCCGTGGGAGGTGTTGGTGCCACCCACGGGGACATTCGGGGTCCGTTTCGAGTTCTCACCCTCTAATGCCATGTTTTTAAGCCTAAGTCTAGAAATATGCAAATTATCGTCGTATTCTCAAACCAGGATTTCGGCGACTGCGGGGTCAGTTCCTACCTGTTACGTTGGTCCCGTGGGAGGTGTTGGTGCCACCCACGGGGACGTTCGGTGCCTATTTCGAGTTTTCACCCTCTAACGCCATGTTTTTATGCCTAAGTCTAGAAATATGTAAATTACCATCGTATTCTCAAACCGGGAGTCCCGCGGCTGTGGGGTCAGTTCCTACGAGTTACATTGGTCCAGTGGGAGGTGTTGGTGCCACCCACGGGGCCGTTCGAGGGCTATTTCGAGTTTTCACCCTCTAACGCCATGTTTTTAAGCCTTAGTCTAGAAATATGCAAATTATCGTCGTATTCTCAAACCGGGAGTCCCACGGCTGCGGGGTAAGTTCCTACGAGTTACATTGGTCCCATGGGAGGTGTTGGTGCACGAGGCCGTTCGGGGGTTGTTTCAAGTTGTCACCTTCTAACGCCATGTTTTTAAGCCTAATTAAGTCTAGAAATATGCCAATTACCATCGTATTCTCAAATCGAGAGTCCCGCGGCTGCGGGGGTCAGTTCCTATGAGTTACATTGGTCACGTGGGAGGTGTTGGTGCCACCTATGGGGTCGTTCGGGGGTTGATTCGAGTTTTCACCCTCTAACGCCATTTTTTTAACATTAAGTCTAGAAATATGCAAATTACCATCGTATTCTCAAACCGGGAGTCCCGCGGCTGCGGCGTCTGTTCCTACTAGTTTAATTGGTCCCGTGGGAGGTGTTGGTGCCACCCACGGGGACATTAGGGGGCTGTTTCGAGTTCTCACCCTCTAACGCCATGTTTTTATGCCTAAGTCTAAAAATATGCTAATTACCATCGTGTTCTCCAACAGGGAGTCCCGCGGCTGTGGGGTCAGTTCCTACGAGTTATATTGGTCCCGTGGGAGGTGTTGGTGCGACCCACGGGGCCGTTCGGGGGTTGTTTCTAGTTTTCACCCTCTAACGCCATGTTTTTAAGACTAACTCTAGAAATATGCAAATTATCATCATATTCTCAAACCGGGAGTCCCGCGAGTGCGGGGTCAGTTCCTATGAGTTAGATTGATACCGTGGGAGGTGTTGGTGCCACCCCCGGGGCCGTTCGGGAGTTATTTTGAATTTTCACCCTCTAACGCCATGTTTTTAAGCCTAAGTCTAGAAATATGCAAATTACCGTCGTATTCTCAAACTAGGAGTCCGGCGGCTGCGGGTTCAGTTCCTACTAGTTACATTGGTCCTGTGGGAGGTGTTGGTGCCACCCACGAGGACGTTCGGGGGCTGTTTCGAGTTTTCACCCTCTAATGCCATGTTTTTAAGCCTTAGTCTAAAAATATGGAAATTATCGTCGTATTCTCAAACCGGGAGTACCGTGGCTGCGGGGTGAGTTCCTACTAGTTACATTGGTCCCATGGGAGGTGTTGGTGCACGGGGCCGTTTGGGAGTTGTTTCAAGTTGTCACCCTCTAACGCCATGGTTTTAAGCCTAAGTCTAGAAATATGCAAATTATCGTCGTATTTTCAAACCGGGATTCCCGCGGCTGCGGGGTCAGTTCCTACAAGTTACATTGGTCCCCTGGGAGATATTGGTGCCACCCACGGGGCCATTCGGGGGTTGTTTGGAGTTTTCACCCTCTAATGCCATATTTTTAAGCCTAAGTCTAGAAATATGCAAATTACCGTCGTATTCTCAAACCAGGAGTCCGGCGGCTGCGGGGACAGTTCCTACGAGTGACATTGGTCCCGTGGGAGGTATTGGTGCCACCCATGGGGATGTTAGAGGGTTGTTTCGAGTTTTCACCCTTTAACGCCATGCTTTTAAGCCTAAGTCTAAAAATATGAAAATTATCGTCATATTCTAAAACCAGCAGTCCCGCGACTACGGGGTCAGTTCCTACGAGTTACATTGGTCCCGTGGGAGGTGTTAGTGCCACCCACGGGTCCGTTCGGGGGCTGTTTCGAGTTTTCACCCCCTAACGCCATGTTTTTATGCTTAAGTCTAGAAATTTGCAAATTATGGTTGTATTCAAACCGAGAGTCCCGCGGCGGCGGGGTCAGTTCCTACGAGTTACATTGGTTCCGTGGGAGGTGTTGGTACCACCCACGGGGACATTCGGGGTCTGTTTCGAGTTATCACCTTCTAACGCCCTGTTTTTAAGCCTAAATCTAGAAATAGAAAAATTATCATCGTATTCTCAAGCCGGGAGACCCACGGCTGCGGGGTCAGTTCCTACGAGTTACATTAGTCCCATGGGAGGTGTTGGTGCCACCCACGGGACCATTCGGAAGCTGTTTCGAGTTTTCACCCTCTAACGCCATGTTTTTAAACCTAAGTCTAGAAATATGCAATTTACCATCGTATTCTCAAACTGGGAGTCGAACGGCTGCAGGGTCCGTTCCTACGAGTTACATTTGTCCTATGGGAGGTGTTTGTGCCACCCACGGGGCCGTTAGAGGGATATTTCGAGTTTTCCCCCTCCAACGCCATGTTTTTAAGCCTAACTCTAGAAATACGCAAATTACCACCATATTCTCCAACCGGGAGTCCCACGGCTACAGGGTTAAATCCTACAAGGTACATTTGTCTTGTGGGAGGTGTTGGTCCCACCCACGGGGACGTTCAGGGGCTGTTTCGATTTCTCACCCTCTAACGCCATGTTTTTAAGCCTATGTCTAGAAATATACAAATTACCGTCGTATTCTCAAATCGGGAGTCTCGAAGCTGCGGTGTCAGTCCTTACGAGCCGCATTGGTCCCTTGGGAGGTGTTGGTGCACCCACGGGGCCGTTCGGGGGTTGTTTCGAGTTCTCACCCTCTAACGCTATGTTTTTAAGCCGAAATCTAGAAATATGAAAATTACCATCGTATTCTCAAACCGGGAGTCCCACGGCTGCGGGGACAGTTCCTAAGAGTTACATTGGTCCCGTGGCAGGTGTTGGTGCCACCCACGGAGACGTTTGGGGGCTGTTTCGAGTTCTCACCCTCTAAGGCCATGTTTTTATGCCTAAGTCAAGAAATATGCGAATTACCATCGTATTCTCAAACCGGGAGTCCCGCGGCTGCGGAGTCAGTTCCTACGAGTTACATTGGTTCCATGGGAGGTGTTGGTGCCACCCACGGGGACATTCGGGGTATGTTTCGAGTTCTCACCCTCTAACGCCATGTTTTTAAGCCTAAGTCATGAAATATGCAAACTATCATCGTATTCTTAAGCCGGGAGACCCGTGGCTGCGGGGTCAGTTCATACGAGTTAAATTGGTCCCGTGGGAGGTGTTGGTGCCACCCACGGGGCCGTTCGGGGGTTGTTTCGTGTTCTCACCCTCTAACGCCATGTTTTTAAGCCTAATCTAGATATATGAAAATTTCCATCGTATTCTCAAACAGGGAGTCCCGTGGCTGCGGGGACAGTTCCTACGAGCTACATTGGTCCCGTGGGAGGTGTTGGTCCGACCCACGAGACCGTTAGAGGCCTGTTTCGAGTTTTCACCCTCTACCGCCATGGTTTTGAGCCTAAGTCTAAAAATATCCAAATTACCATCATATTCTCAAAATGGGAGTCCCGCAACTGCGGGGTCAGTTCCTACGAGTTACATTGGTCCCGTGGGAGGTGTTGGTGCCACCCATGGGTCCATTCGGGGGCTGTTTCGAGTTTTCACCTTCTAACGCCATGTTTTTATGGCTAAGTCTAGAAATATGCAACTTATCGTTGTATTCTCAAACTGAGAGTCCCGCGGATGCGGGGATAGTTCGTACGAGTTACATTGGTTCCGTGGGAGGTGTTGGTTCCAACCACGGGGACATTCGGGGTCCGTTTCGAGTTCTCACCCTCTAACGCCATGTTTTTAAGCCTAAGTCTAGAAATATGCAAATTATCGTCGTATTCTCAAACCAGGAGTTCGGCGACTGCGGGGTCAGTTCCTACCAGTTACGTTGGTCCCGTGGGAGGTGTTGGTGCCACCCACGGGGACATTCGGGGGCTATTTCGAGTTTTCACCCTCTAACGCCATGTTTTTATGCCTAAGTCTAGAAATATGTAAATTACCATCGTATTCTCAAACCGGGAGTCCCGCGGCTGCTGGGTCTAGTTCCTACGAGTTACATTGGTCCAGTGGGAGGTGTTGGTGCCACCCACGGGGCCGTTCGAGGGCTATTTCGAGTTTTCACCCTCTAACGCCATGTTTTTAAGCCTTAGTCTAGAAATATGCAAATTATCGTCGTATTCTCAAACCGGGAGTCCCACAGCTGCGGGGTAAGTTCCTACGAGTTACATTGGTCCCATGGGAGGTGTTGGTGCATGAGGCCGTTCGGGGGTTGTTTCAAGTTGTCACCTTCTAACACTATGTTTTTAATCCTAATTAAGTCTAGAAATATGCCAATTACCATCATATTCTCAAATCGAGAGTCCCGCGGATGCGGGGTCAGTTCCTACGAGTTACATTGGTCACGTGGGAGGTGTTAGTGCCACCCACGGGGCCGTTAGAGGGCTATTTCGAGTTTTCACCATCTAAAGCCATGTTTTTAAGCCTAAGTCTAAAAATATGTAAATTACCCTCTTATTCTCAAAACGGGAGTCCCGCGAATGCGGGGTCTGTTCCTACGAGTTACATTGTTCCAGTGGGAGGTGTTGGTGCCACCCACGGGGACGTTCAGGGGCTGTTTCGAGTTCTCACCCTCTAACGCCATGTTTTTAAGCCTATGTATAGAAATATACAAATTACCGTCGTATTCTCAAATCGGGAGTCCCGAAGCTGCGGTGTCAGTTCTTACGAGCCACATTGGTCCCTTGGGAGGTGTTGGTGCCACCCACGGGGCCGTTCGGGGGCTGTTCGAGATATCACCCTCTAACGCCATGTTTTTAAGCCGAAGTCTAGAAATATGAAAATTACCATCGTATTCTCAAACCGGGAGTCCCACGGCTGCGGGGACAGTTCCTAAGAGTTACATTGGTCCCGTGGCAGGTGTTGGTGCCAACCACGGAGACGTTCGGGGGCTGTTTCGAGTTCTCACCCTCTAAGGCCATGTTTTTATGCCTAAGTCTAGAAATATGCAAATTACCATCGTATTCTCCAACATGGAGTCCCGCAGTTGTGGGGTCAGTTCCTACGAGTTACATTGGTCCCGTGGGAGGTGTTGGTGCCACCCAGGGGTCCGTTCGGGGGCTGTTTCGAGTTCTCACCCTCTAACGCCATGTTTTTATGCCTAAGTCTAGAAATATGCAAATTACCATCGTATTCTCCAACATGGAGTCCCGCGGTTGTGGGGTCAGTTCCTACGAGTTACATTGGTCCCGTGGTTGGTGTTGGTGCCACCCAGGGGTCCGTTCGGGGGCTGTTTCGAGTTTTCACCCTCTAACGCCATGTCTTTATGCCTAAGTCTAGAAATATGCGAATTACCATCGTATTCTCAAACCGGGAGACCCGTGGCTGCGGGGTCAGTTCATACGAGTTAAATTGGTCCCGTGGGAGGTGTTGGTGCAACCCACGGGGCCGTTCGGGGGTTGTTTCGACTTCTCACCCTCTAACGCCATGTTTTTAAGCCTAACTCAAGAAATATGCAAACTATCATCGTATTCTTAAGCCGGGAGTCCCGTGGCTGCGGGGACAGTTCATACGAGTTAAATTGGTCCCGTGGGAGGTGTTGGTGCCACCCACGGGGCCGTTCGGGGTTTGTTTCGTGTTCTCACCCTCTAACGCCATGTTTTTAAGCCTAAGTCTATAAATATGAAAATTTCCATCGTATTCTCAAACAGGGAGTCCCGTGGTTGCGGGGACAGTTCCTACGAGTTAAATTGGTCCCGTGGGAGGTGTTGGTCCCACCCATGAGACCGTTAGAGGCCTGTTTCGAGTTTTCATCCTCTAACGCCATGCTTTTGAGCCTAAGTCTAAAAATATCCAAATTACCATCATATTCTCAAAATGGGAGTCCCGCAACTGCGGAGTCAGTTCCTATGAGTTACATTGGTCCCGTGGGAGGTGTTGGTGCCACCCACGGGTCCGTTCGGGGGCTGTTTCGAGTTTTCACCCTCTAACGCCATGTTTTTATTCCTAAGTCTAGAAATATGCTAATTACTATCGTATTCTCAAACCGGGAGTCCCACGGCTGCAGGGTCAGTTCCTACGAGTTACATTTCACCCGTGGGAGGTGTTGGTGCCATGAACGGTGCCGTTAGAGGGCTATTTCGAGTTTTCACCCTCCAACGCCATGTTTTTAAGCCTAAGTCTAGAAATATGCAAATTACCATCTAATTCTCAAACCGGGAGTCCCGCGGCTGCGGGGTCAAATCCTCCGAGGTATATTGGTCCGGTGGGACGTGTTAGTGCCACCCACGGGGACGTTCAGGGGTTGTTTGGAGTTCTCACCCTCTAACGCCATGTTTTTAAGCCTAAGCCTAGAAATATGCAAATTATCGTCGTATTCTCAAACCGGAAGTTCCGCGGCTGCGGGGTCAGTTCCTACGAGTTACATTGGTCCCGTGGGAGGTGTTGGTACCACCCACGGGGCCGTTAGAGGGCTGTTTCGAGTATTCACCCTTTAACGCCATGCTTTTAAGCCTAAGTCTAAAAATATGCAAATTACCGTTCGGAAGCGGGGAGTCCCGCGGCTGTGGGGACCGTTTGGAAGTTGTTTCGAGTTTTCACCCTCTAATGCCATGTTTTTAAACTTAAGTCTAGAAATATGCAATTTACCATCGTATTCTCAAACTGGGAGTCCCGCGACAGCGGGGTCACTTCCTACGAGTTACATTGGTCCCGTGGGAGGTGTTGGTGCCACCCACGGAGCCGTTCGGGGGTTGTTTTGAGTTTTCACCCTCTAGCGCCATGTTTTTTAGCCTAAGTCTAGATATATGCAAATTACCATCGTATTCTCAAACCGGGAGTCCCACGGCTGCGGGGTCAATTCTGACGAGTTACATTGTTCCCGTGGGAGGTGTTGGTGCCACCCACGGGGCCGTTAGAGGGTTGTTTCGAGTTTTCACCATCTAACGCCATGTTTTTAAGCCTAAGTCTAAAAATATGCAAATTACCATCGTATTAATCAAACAGGAAGTCCCACGACTACGGGGTCAGTTCCTACGAGTTATATTGGTCCCGTGGGAGGTGTTGGTGCCACCCACGGGGCCGTTCGAAGGTTGTTTCGACTTTTCACCCTCTAACGCCATGTTTTTAAGCCTATGTCTAGAAATATGCAAATTATCAATATAATCTCAAGCCGGGGGTCCCGCAGCAGCGGGGTCAATTCCTATGAGTTACATTGGTCCCAGGGAGGTGTTGGTGCCACCCACGGGACCGTTCGGGGGTTGTTTTGAGTTTTCACCCTCTAACGCCATGTTTTAAACCTAAGTCGATTAATATGCAAATTATCATCATATTCTCTAGACGGGAGTCCCGCGGCAGCGGGGTCAGTTCCTATAAGTTACATTGGTCCCGTGGGCGGTGTTGGTGCCACCCTCGGAGCCGTTAGAGTGCTATTTCAAGTTTTCACCCTTTAACGCCATGTTTTTAAGCCTAAGTCTAAAAATATGCAAATTACCATCATATTCTCAAACCGGGAGTCCCGCGACTATGGGGTCAGTTCCCACGAGTTACATTGGTCCCGTGGGAGGTGTTGGTGCCACCCACGGGGACATTCGGGGGCTGTTTTATGTTTTCACCCGCTAACGCCATGTTTTTAAACCTAAGTCTAGAAATATGAATTTTACCTTCGTATTCTCAAGCTGAGAGTCCCACGGCTGCAGGGTCAAGTCCTACGAGTTACATTGGTCCCGTGGGAGGCGTTGGTGCCACCCACGGGGCCGTTAGAGGGTTCTTTCAAGTTTTCACCCTTTAACCCCATGTTTTTAAACCTAAGTCCAACAATATGCAAATTACCTTCGTATTAATCAAACAAGGAGTCCCGCGACTACGGGGTCAGTTCCTACGAGTTACATTGGTCCCGTGGGAGGTGTTGGTGCCACCCACGGGGCCGTTCGGAGGATGTTTCGAGTTTTCACCCTCTAACGCCATGTTTTTAAGACTAAGTCTAGAAATATACAAATTATCATCGTATTCTCAGACTGGGAGTCCCGTGGCTGCGGGGTCAGTTCCTACGAGTTAATTTGGTCCCGTGGGAGGTGTTGGTGCCACCCACGGGCCCGTTCGAGGGCTATTTCGAGTTTTCACCCTCTAACGCCATGTTTTTATGCCTTAGTCTAGAAATATGCAAATTATCGTCTTATTCTCAAACCGGGTGTCCCACAGCTGCGGGGTCAGTTCCTACGAGTTACATTGGTCCCATGGGAGGTGTTGGTGCACGGGGCCGTTCGGGGGTTGTTTCAAGTTGTCACCTTCTAACACTATGTTTTTAAGCCTAATTAAGTCTAGAAATATGCCAATTACCATCATATTCTCAAATCGAGAGTCCCGCGGCTGCGGGGTCTGTTCCTATGAGTTACATTGGTCACGTGGGAGGTGTTGGTGCCACCTACGGGGCCGTTCGGGGGTTGATTCGAGTTTTCACCAACTAACGCCATTTTTTTAAGATTAAGTCTAGAAATATGCAAATTACCATCGTATTCTCAAACCGGGAGTCCCGCGGCTGCGGCGTCTGTTCCTACGTGTTTAATTGGTCCCGTGGGAGGTGTTGGTGCCACCCACGGGGACATTCGGGGGTTGTTTCGAGTTCTCACCCTCTAACGCCTATTTTTTATGCCTAAGTCTAGAAATATGCAAATTACCATCGTATTCTCCAACAGAGAGTCCCGCGGCTGTGGGGTCAGTTCCTACGAGTTATATTGGTCCCATGGGAGGTGTTGGTGCCACCCACGGGGCCGTTCGGGGGTTGTTTCTAGTTTTCACCCTCTAACGCCATGTTTTTAAGACTTAGTATAGAAATATGCAAATTATCATCGTATTCTCAAACCGGGAATCCCACGGGTGTGGGGTCAGTTCCTACGAGTTACATTGATCCCGTGGGAGGTGTTGGTGCCACCGCCGTGGCCGTTCGGGAGTTATTTCGAGTTTTCACCCTATAACGCCATGTTTTTAAGCCTAAGTCTAGAAATATGAAAATTACCATCGTATTATCAAACTAGGAGTCCGGCGGCTGCGGGTTCAGTTCCTACTAGTTACATTGGTCCCGTGGGAGGTGTTGGTGCCACCCACGGGGACGTTCGGGGGCTGTTTCGAGTTTTCACCCTCTAATGCCATGTTTTTAAGCCTTAGTCTAAAAATATGGAAATTATCGTCGTATTCTCAAACCGGGAGTACCGCGGCTGCGGGGTGAGTTCCTACTAGTTACATTGGTCCCATGGGAGGTGTTGGTGCCACCCACGGGGCCGTTTGGGGGTTGTTTCAAGTTGTCACCCTCTAACGCCATGGTTTTAAGCCTAAGTCTAGAAATATGGAAATTACCGTTGTATTCTCAAACCAGGAGTCCGGCGGCTGCGGGGACAGTTCCTACGAGTTACATTGGTCCCGTGGGAGGTGTTGGTGCCACCCACGGGGATGTTAGAGGGGTGTTTCGAGTTTTCACCCTTTAACGCCATGCTTTTAAGCCTAAGTCTAAAAATATGAAAATTATCGTCATATTCTGAAACCCGAAATCCCGCGACTGCGGGGTCAGTTCCTTCGAGTTACATTGGTCCCGTGGGAGGTGTTGGTGCCACCCACGGGTCCGTTCGGGGGCTGTCTCGAGTTTTCACCCCCTAACGCCCTGTTTTTATGCTTAAGTCTAGAAATATGCAAATTATCGTCGTATTCAAACCGAGAGTCCCGCGGCTGCGGGGTCAGTTCCTACGAGTTACATTGGTTCCGTGGGAGGTGTTGGTGCCACCCACGGGGACATTCGGGGTCTGTTTCGAGTTATCACCCTCTAACGGCATGTTTTTAAGCCTAAGTCTAGAAATAGACAAATTATCATCGTATTCTCAAGCTGGGAGACCCACGGTTGCGGGGTCAGTTCCTACGAGTTACATTAGTCCCATGGGAGGTGTTGGTGCAACCCACGGGACCATTCGGAAGCTGTTTCGATTTTTCACCCTCTAACTCCATGTTTTTAAACCTAAGTCCAGAAATATGCAATTTACCGTCGTATTCTCAAACTGGGAGTCGAACGGCTGCAGGGTCAGTTCCTACGAGTTACATTTGTCCTGTGGGAGGTGTTGGTGCCACCCACGGGGCCGTTAGAGGGCTATTTAGAGTTTTCACCCTCCAACGCCATGTTTTTAAGCCTAAGTCTAAAAATATGTAAATTACCATCTTATTCTCAAACCGGGAGTCCCGCGAATGCGGGGTCTGTTCCTACGAGTTACATTGTTCCAGTGGGAGGTGTTGGTGCCACCCACGGGGACGTTCAGGGGCTGTTTCGAGTTCTCCCCCTCTAACGCCATGTTTTTAAGCCTATGTGTAGAAATATACAAATTACCGTCGTATTCTCAAATTGGGAGTCCCGAAGCTGTGGTGTCAGTTCTTATGAGCCACATTGGTCCCTTGGGAGGTGTTGGTGCCACCCACGGGGCCGTTCGGGGGCTATTCGAGATCTCACCCTCTAACGCCATGTTTTTAAGCTGAAGTCTAGAAATATGAAAATTACCATCGTATTCTCAAACCGGGAGTCCCACGGCTGCGGGGACAGTTCCTAAGAGTTACATTGGTCCCGTGGCAGGTGTTGGTGCCAACCACGGAGACGTTCGGGGGCTGTTTCGAGTTCTCACCCTCTAAGGCCATGTTTTTATGCCTAAGTCTAGAAATATGCAAATTACCATCGTATTCTCCAACATGGAGTCCCGCGGTTGTGGGGTCAGTTCCTACGAGTTACATTGGTCCCGTGGGAGGTGTTGGTGCCACCCAGGGGTCCGTTCGGGGGCTGTTTCGAGTTCTCACCCTCTAACGCCATGTTTTTATGCCTAAGTCTAGAAATATGCAAATTACCATCGTATTCTCCAACATGGAGTCCCACGGTTGTGGGGTCAGTTCCTACGAGTTACATTGGTCCCGTGGTTGGTGTTGGTGCCACCCAGGGGTCTGTTCGGGGGCTGTTTCGAGTTTTCACCCTCTAACGCCATGTTTTTATGCCTAAGTCTAGAAATATGCGAATTACCATCGTATTCTCAAACCGGGAGACCCGTGGCTGCGGGGTCAGTTCATACGAGTTAAATTGGTCCCGTGGGAGGTGTTGGTGCCACCCACGGGGCCGTTCGGGGGTTGTTTCGACTTCTCACCCTCTAACGCCATGTTTTTAAGCCTAACTCAAGAAATATGCAAACTATCATCGTATTCTTAAACCGGGAGTCCCGTGGCTGCGGGGACAGTTCATACGAGTTAAATTGGTCCCGTGGGAGGTGTTGGTGCCACCCACGGGGCCGTTCGGGATTTGTTTCGTGTTCTCTCCCTCTAACGCCATGTTTTTAAGCCTAAGTCTAGAAATATGAAAATTTCCATCGTATTCTCAAACAGGGAGTCCCGTGGCTGCGGGGACAGTTCCAACGAGTTAAATTGGTCCCGTGGGAGGTGTTGGTCCCACCCACGAGACCGTTAGAGGCCTATTTTGAGTTTTCACCCTCTAATGCCATGCTTTTGAGCCTAAGTCTAAAAATATCCAAATTACCATCATATTCTCAAAATTGGAGTCCCGCAACTGCGGAGTCAGTTCCTATGAGTTACATTGGTCCCGTGGGAGGTGTTGGTGCCACCCACGGGTCCGTTCGGGGGCTGTTTCGAGTTTTCACCCTCTAACGCCATGTTTTTATTCCTAAGTCTAGAAATATGCTAATTACTATCGTATTCTCAAACCGGGAGTCCCACGGCTGCAGGGTCAGTTCCTACGAGTTACATTTCACCCGTGGGAGGTGTTGGTGCCATGCACGGTGCCGTTAGAGGGCTATTTCGAGTTTTCACCCTCCAACGCCATGTTTTTAAGCCTAAGTCTAGAAATATGCAAATTACCGTCTAATTCTCAAACCGGGAGTCCCGTGGCTGCGGGGTCAAATCCTTCGAGGTATATTGGTCCGGTGCGACGTGTTAGTGCCCCCCGCGGGGACGTTCAGGGGTTGTTTGGAGTTCTCACCCTCTAACGCCATGTTTTTAAGCCTAAGCCTAGAAATATGCAAATTATTGTCGTATTCTCAAACCGGAAGTTCCGTGGCTGCGGGGTCAGTTCCTACGAGTTACATTGGTCCCGTGGGAGGTGTTAGTCCCACCCACGAGGCCGTTAGAGGGATGTTTTGAGTTTTCACCCTCTAACGCCATGCTTTTAAGCCTAAGTCTAAAAATATGCAAATTACGATCATATTCTCAAACCGGGAGTCCCGCGACTGCTGGGTCAGTCCCTACGAGTTACATTGGTCCCGTGGGAGGTGTTGGTGCCACCTACGGGGACGTTCGGGGGTTGTTTCGAGTTTTCACCCTCTAACGCCATGTTTTTATGCCTAAGTCTAGAAATATGAAAATTACTGTCGTATTCTCAAACCGGGAGTCCTGCAGCTGCGAGGTCTGTTCCTACGAGTTACATTGGTTCTGTGGGAGGTGTTGGTGCCACCCACGGGGCCGTTCGTGGGTTGTTTCGAGTTTTCACCCTCTAACGCCATGTTTTTAAGCCTAAGTCTAGAAATATGCAAATTACAGTCATATTCTCAAACCGGGAGTCCGGCGGCTGCGGAGTCAGTTTCTGCTAGTTACTTTGGTCCCGTGCGAGGTGTTGGTGCCACCCACGGGGACATTCGGGGGCTGTTTCGAGTTTTCACCCTCTAACGCCATGTTTTTAAGCCTAAGTATATAAATATGCAAATTATCGTCGTATTCTCAAACTGGGAGTCCCGCGGCTGCGGGGTCAGTTCCTACGAGTTACATTGCTCCCGTGGGAGGTGTTGGTGCCCATGGGGCCGTTCGGGGATTGTTTCGAGTTGTCACCCTCTAACGCCATATTTTTAAGCCTAAGTATAGAAATATGCAAATTACCGTCGGATTCTGAAACCGGGAGTCCCGCGACTGCGAGGTCAGTTCTTACGAGTTAGATTGGTCCCGTGGGAGGTGTTGGTGCCACCTACGGGGCCGTTCGGGGGTTGTTTCGAGTTTTCAGCCTCTAACGCCATGTTCTTAAGACTAAGTCTATAAATATACTAATTACCATCGTATTCTAAAACCGGGAGTCCTGCGGCTGTGGGGTCTGTTCCTATGAGTTTAATTGGTCCCGTGGGAGGTGTTGGTGCCACCCACGGGGCCGTTCAGGGGCTGTTTCGAATTTTCACCCTCTAACGCCATGTTTTTAAGCCTAAGTCTTGAAATATGAAAATTACCATCGTATTCTCAAATCAGGAGTCCCGTGGCTACGGGGTCAGTTCCTAGGCGTTAAATTGGTCCCGTGGGAGGTGTTGGTGCCACCCACGTGGGCGTTCGTGGGCTGTTTCGAGTTTTCACCCTCTAACGGCTTGTTTTAAAGCTTAAGTTAAGTTTATGCAAATTATTGTCGTATTCTCAAACCGGGAGTCCCGCGGCTGCGGGGTCAGTTCCTACGAGTTACATTGCTCCCGTGGGAGGTGTTGGTATCCACGGGGCCGTTGGGGGGTTGTTTCGAGTTGTCACCCTCTAACGGCATATTTTTAAGCCTAAGTATAGAAATATGCAAATTATCATCGTATTCTCAAACCGGGAGTCCCGCGGCTGCGGGGTCTGTTCCTATGAGTTTAATTGGTGCCGTGGGAGGTGTTGGTGCCACCCACGGGGAAGTTCGGGGGTTGTTTCGAGTTTTCACCCTCTAACGCCATGTTTTTAAGCCTAAGTCTAGAAATATGAAAATTACCGTCATATTCTCAAATCGGGAGTCCCACGGCTGCTGGGACAGTTCCTACGAGTTACATTGGTCCCGTGGGAGGCTTTGGTGCCAACGGGGCCATTCGGGGTTGTTTCGAGTTGTCACCCTCTAACGCCATATTTTTAAGCCTAAGTATAAAAATATGCAAATTATCGTCGTATTCTCAAACCGGGAGTTCCGCGGCTGCGGGGTCTGTTCCTATGAGTTTAATTGGTCCCGTGGGAGGTGTTGGTGCCACCCACGGGGTCGTTCGGGGGTTGTTTCGAGTTCTCACCCTCTAACGCCATGTTTTTAAACCTTAGTCTGTAAATATGCAAATTACCATCGTATTCTCAAAATAGGGAGCCCCCGCGACTGCCGGGTCAGTTCCTACGAGTTACATTAGTCCCGTGGGAGGTTTTGATGCCACCCACGGGGCCGCTCGGGGGTTGTTTCGAACTTTCACCCTCTAACACTATGTTTATAATACTAAGTCTAGAAATAAAAAAATTACCGTCGTATTTACAAATCGGGAGTCCCGCGGCTGCGGGGTCAGTTCCTTCGAGTTACATTGGTTCCGTGGGAGGGGTTGATGCCACCTACGGGGCCGTTCGGGAGTTGTTTCGAGTTTTCACCCTCTAATGCCATGTTTTTAAGCCTAAGTCTAGAAATTTGCAAATTACCGTCATATTCTCAAACCGGGAGTCCCGCGGCTGCGGGGTCTGTTCCTACGAGTTTAATTGGTCCCGTGGGAGGTGTTGGTGCCACCCACGGGGCCGTTTGAGAGCTGTTTTGAGTTTTCAACCTATAACGCCATGTTTTAAGCCTAAGTCTAGAAATATGAAATTAACTGTCGTATTCTCAAACCATGAGTCTCGCGACTGCGGGGTCAGTTCCTACGAGTTACATTAGTCCCGTGGAAGGTGTTGGTGCCACCCACGGGGCCATTTGGGGGCTGTTTCGAGCTTTCACCCTCTAAAACTATCTTTTTAAGCCTAAGTCTAGAAATATGAAAATTTCCGTCATATTCTCAAATCGGGAGTCCCGTTGTTGCGGGGACAGTTCCTACATGTTACATTGGTCCCGTGCGAGGTGTTGGTGCCACCCAAGGGGACGTTAAGGGGCTGTTTCGAGTTTTCACCCTCTAACGCCATTTTTTTAAGCCTAAGTCTAAACATATGCAAATTACCATCGTATTCTCAAACCGGGAGTCCCACGGTTATAGGGTCAGTTCCTACGAGTTACATTGGTCCCGTGGGAGGTGTTGGTGCCCCCCACGGGGCCGTTAGAGGGCTGTTTCGAGTTTTCACCATCTAACGCATTGTTTTTAAGCCTAAGTCTAAAAATATGCAAATTACCTTCGTATTAATCAAACAGGGAGTCCCGCGACTACGGGGTCAGTTCCTACGAGTTACATTTGTCCCATGGCAGGTGTTAGTGCCACCCACGGGGCCGTTCGGAGGTTGTTTCGAGTTTTCACCCTCTAGCGCCATGTTTTTAAGACTAAGTCTAGAAAAATGCAAATTACCGTCATATTCTCGGACCGAGAGTCCCGTGGCTGCCGGGTCAGTTTCTACGAGTTAAATTGGTCCCGTGGGAGGGATTGGTTCCACCCACGAGGCCGTTCGGGAATTGTTTCGAGTTCTGAACGTCTAACACCATGTTTTTAAGCCTAAGTATAGAAATATGAAAATTACCGTCGTATTCTCAAACCGGGAGTCCTGCGACTGCGGGGACAGTTCCTATGCGTTACATTGGTCCCGTGGGAGGTGTTAGTCCCACCCACGGGGCCGTTAGATGGATGTTTTGAGTTTTCACCCTCTAACGCCATGCTTTTAAGCCTAAGCTAAAAAGTATGCAAATTATGGTTATATTCTCAAACATGGAGTCCTGCGACTGCGGGGTCAGCCCCTACGAGTTACATTGGTCCCGTGGGAGGTGTTGGTGCCACCCACGGGGGCGTTCGGGGGCTGTTTCGAGTTTTCACCCTCTAACGCCAAGTTTTTATGCCTAAGTCTAGAAATTTGAAAATTACTATCGTATTCTCAAAACGGGAGTCCTGCCGCTGTGAGGCATGTTCCTACGAGTTACATTGGTTCCGTGGGAGGTGTTGGTGCCACCCACGGGGCCGTTCGGGGGTTGTTTTGAGTTTTCACCCTCTAACGCCATGTTTTTAAGCCTAAGTCTCGAAATATGCAAATTATCGTCGTATTATCAAACCGGGAGTCCCGCGGCTACGGGGTCAGTTCCTACGAGTTAGATTGGTCCCGTTGGAGGTGTTGGTGCCACCTACGGGGCCATTCGGGGGCTGTTTCGTGTTTTCACTCTTATGCCATGTTCTTAAGACTAAGTCTAGAAATATGAAAATTACCATCGTATTCTAAAACCGGGAGTCCTGCAGCTGCGAGGTCTGTTCCTATGAGTTTAATTGGTCCCGTGGGTGGTGTTGGTGCCACCCACGGGGCCGTTCGGGGGCTGTTTCGAGTTTTCACCCTCTAACTCCATGTTTTTAAGACTAAGTCTAGAAATATGAAAATTACCGTCGTATTCTCAAATCGAAAGCCCCGCGGCTGCGGGGACAGTTCCTACGAGTTACATTAGTCCCGTCAGAGGTGTTGGTGCCACCCACGGGGCCGTTAGAGGGCTATTTCGAGTTTTCACCCTCTAACGCCATGTTTTTAAGCCTAAGTCTAGAAATATGCAAATTACCATCGTATTCGCAAATAGGGAGTCCCGCGGCTGCGGGGTCAGTTCCTAGGAGTTAAATTTGTCCCGGGGGAGGTGTTGGTTCCCCCCACGTGGACGTTCGTGGGCTGTTTCGAGTTTTCACCCTCTAACGCCATGTTTTTAAGCCTAAGTCTAAAAATATGCAAATTACCTTCGTATTAATCAAACATGGAGTCCCGCGACTACGGGGTCTGTGCCTACGAGTTACAATGGTCCCGTTGGAGGTGTTGGTGCCACCCACGAGGCTGTTCGGAGGTTGTTTCGAATTTTCACCCTCTAACGCCATGTTTTTAAGACTAAGTCAAGAAAAATGCAAATTACCATCGTATTCTCAGATTGGGAGTCCCGTGGCTGCGGGGTCAGTTTCTACCAGTTACATTGGTCCCGTAGGAGGTGTTAGTGCCACCCACGGGGACATTCGGGGGCTGTTTCGAGTTTTCACCTTCTAACGCCATGTTTTTAAGCCTAAGTCTAGAATTATGCAAATTATCGTCGTATTCTCAAACCGGGAGTCCCGCGGCTGCGGGGTCAGTTCCTATGAGTTACATTGCTCTCGTGGGAGGTGTTGGTGCCCACGGGGCCGTTCGGGGGTTGTTTCGAGTTGTCACCCTCTAACGCCATATTTTTAAGCCTTTGTATAGAAATATGCGAATTACCGTCATTTTCTCAAACCGGGAGTCCCACAGCTGCGGGGTTAGTTCCTACGAGTTAGATTGGTCCCGTGGGAGGTGTTGGTGCCACCTTCGGGGCCGTTCGGGGGATGTTTATAGTTTTCACCCTCTAAAGCCATGTTCTTAAGACTAAGTCTAGAAATATGAAAATTACCATCGTATTCTAAAATCGGGAGTCCTACGGCTGCGAGGTCTGTTCCTATGAGTTTAATTGGTCCCGTGGGAGGTGTTGGTGCCACCCACGGGGCCGTTCGGGCGCTATTTCGAGTTTTCACCCTCTAATGCCATGTTTTTAAGCCTAATTCTAGAAATATGAAAATTACCGTCGTATTCTCAAATCGGGAGCCCTGCGGCTGCGGGGAGAGTTCCTACGAGATACATTGGTCCCGTGGGAGGTGTTGGTGCCACCCACGGGGCCGTTAGAGGGCTATTTCGAGTTTTCACCGTCTAACGCCATGTTTTTAGGCCTAAGTCTAAAAATATGTAAATTATCGTCTTATTCTAAAACCGGGAGTCCCGCGAATGCGGGGTCAGTTTCTACGAGTTACATTGGTCCCGTGGGAGGTGTTGGTACCTCCCACGGGGTCGTTCGGTGGCTGTTTCGAGTTCTCACCCTCTAACGCCATGTTTTTAGGCCTGAGTCTAGAAATATGCAAATTACCATCGTATTCTCAAAACAAGGAGTCCGGCGGCTGCGGGGTCAGTTCCTACGAGTTACATTGGTCCCGTGGGAGGCTTTGGTGCCAACGGGGCCGTTCGGGGTTATTTCGAGTTGTCACCCTCTAACGCCATATTTTAAGCCTAAGTATAGAAATATGCAAATTATCGTCGTATTCTCAAACCGTGAGTCCCGCGGCTGCGGGGTCTGTTCCTATGAGTTTAATTGGTCCCGTGGGAGGTGTTGGTGCCACCCACGGGGCCGTTCGGGGGTTGTTTCAAGTTTTCACCCTCTATTACCATGTTTTTAAGCCTAAGTCTAAAAATATGAAAATTACCGTCGTATTCTAAAATCGGGAGTCCCGCGGATGCGGGGTCAGTTCCTAGGAGTTAAATTGGTCCCGTGGGAGGTGTTGGTGCCACCCACGTGGACGTTAGTGGGCTGTTTCAATTTTTCACCCTCTAACGCCATGTTTTTAAGCCTAAGTTTAGAAATATGCAAATGATCATCGTATTCTAAATCCGGGAGTCCCGCGGCAGCGGGGTCAGTTCCTACGAGTTGCATTGGTCCCGTGGGAGTTGTTAGACCCACCCACGGGGCCGTTAGAGGGCTGTTTCGAGTTTTCACCCTCTAACGCCATGTTTTTAAGCCTAAGTCTAGAAATATGCAAATTATCATCGTAATATCAAGCCGGGAGTCCCGTGGCAGAGGGGTCTGTTCCTATAAGTTACATTGGTCCCGTGGGAGGTGTTGGTGCCACCTACGGGGCCGTTCGGGAGTTGTTTCGAGTTTTCACCCTCTAACGCCATGTTTTTAAGCCTAAGTCTGGAAATATGCAAATTACCGTCATATTCTCAAACCGGGTGTCCCGCGGGTGTGGGGTCTGTTCCTACGAGTTTAATTGGTCCCCTGGGAGGTGTTGGTGCCATCCACGGGGCCGTTCGAGGGCTATTTTGAGTTTTCAACCTGTAACGCCATGTTTTAAGCCTAAGTCTAGAAATATGAAATTAACTGTCGTATTCTCAAACCGAGAGTCCCGCGGCTGCGGGGATAGTTCGTATGAGTTACATTGGTCCCGTGGGAGGTGTTGGTTCCACCCACGGGGCCATTCGGTGGTTGTTTGGAATTTTCACCCTCTAATGCCATATTTTTAAGCCTAAGTCTAGAAATATGCAAATTACCGTCGTATTCTCAAACCAGGAGTCCGACGGCTGCGGGGACAGTTCCTACGAGTTACATTGGTCCCGTGGGAGGTGTTGGTTCCACCCACGGGGATGTTAGAGGGATGTTTCGAGTTTTTACCCTTTAACGCCATGCTTTTAAGCCTAAGTCTAAAAATATGAAAATTATCGTCATATTCTGAAACTAGGAGTCCCGCAACTGCGGGGTCAGTTCCTACGAGTTACATTGGTCCCGTGGGAGGTGTTGGTGCCACCCACGGGTCCGTTCGGGGGTTGTTTCGAGTTTTCACCCCCCAACGCCATGTTTTTATGCTTAAGTCTAGAAATATGCAAATTATGGTCGTATTCAAACCGGGAGTCCCGCGGTGGCGGGATCAGTTCCTACGAGTTACATTGGTTCCGTGGGAGGTGTTGGTGCCACCCACGGGGACATTCGGGGTCTGTTTCGAGTTATCACCCTCTAACGCCATGTTTTTAAGCCTAAGTCTAGAAATAGACAAATTATCATCGTATTATCAAGCCGGGAGACCCACGGCTACGGGGTCAGTTCCTACGAGTTACATTAGTCCCATGGGAGGTGTTGGTGCCACCCACGAGACCATTCGGAAGCTGTTTCGAGTTTTCACCCTCTAACGCCATGTTTTTAAACCTTAGTCTAGAAATATGCAATTTACCGTCGTATTCTCAAACTGGGAGTCAAACGGCTGCAGGGTCAGTTCCTACGATTTACATTTGTCCTGTGGGAGGTGTTGGTGCCACCCACGGGGCCGTTAGAGGGCTATTTCGAGTTTTCACCCTCCAACGCCATGTTTTTAAGCCTAAGTCTAGAAATATGCAAATTACCGTCATATTCTCAAACCGGGTGTCCCGCGGCTGTGGGGTCTGTTCCTGCGAGTTTAATTGGTCCCGTGGGAGGTGTTGGTGCCATCCACGGGGCCGTTCGAGGGCTGTTTTGAGTTTTCAACCTGTAACGCCATGTTTTAAGCCTAAGTCTAGAAATATGAAATTAACTGTCGTATTCTCAAACTGAGAGTCCCGCGGCTGCGGGGATAGTTCGTACGAGTTACATTGGTCCCGTGGGAGGTGTTGGTGCCACCCACGGGGCCATTCAGTGGTAGTTTGGAATTTTCACCCTCTAATGCCATATTTTTAAGCCTAAGTCTAGAAATATGCAAATTACCGTCGTATTCTCAAACTAGGAGTCCGGCGGCTGCGGGGACAGTTCCTACGAGTTACATTGGTCCCGTGGGAGGTGTTGGTTCCACCCACGGGGATGTTAGAGGGATGTTTCGAGTTTTTACCCTTTAACGCCATGCTTTTAAGCCTAAGTCTAAAAATATGAAAATTATCGTCATATTCTGAAACCAGGAGTCCCACAACTGCGGGGTCAGTTCCTACGAGTTACATTGGTCCCGTGGAGGTGTTGGTGCCACCCACGGGTCCGTTCGGGGGTTGTTTCGAGTTTTCACCCCCCAACGCCATATTTTTATGCTTAAGTCTAGAAATATGCAAATTATTGTGGTATTCAAACCGGGAGTGCCGCGGCTGCGGGATCAGTTCCTACGAGTTACATTGGTTCCGTGGGAGGTGTTGGTGCCACCCACGGGGACATTCGGGGTCTGTTTCGAGTTATCACCCTCTAACGCCATGTTTTTAAGCCTAAGTCTAGAAATAGACAAATTATCATCGTATTATCAAGTCGGGAGACCCACGGCTACGGGGTCAGTTCCTACGAGTTACATTAGTCCCATGGGAGGTGTTGGTGCCACCCACGGGACCATTCAGAAGTTGTTTCGAGTTTTCACCCTCTAACGCCATGTTTTTAAACCTAAGTCTAGAAATATGCAATTTACCGTCGTATTCTCAAACTGGGAGTCAAACGGCTGCAGGGTCAGTTCCTACGAGTTACATTTGTTCTGTGGGAGGTGTTGGTGCCACCCACGGGGCCGTTAGAGGGCTATTTCGAGTTTTCACCCTCCAACGCCATGTTTTTAAGCCTAAGTCTAGAAATACACAAATTACCACCATATTCTCCAACCGGGAGTCCCACGGCTACGGGGTTAAATCCTACAAGGTACATTTGTCCTGTGGGAGATGTTGGTGCCACCCACGGGGACGTTCAGGGGCTGTTTCGAGTTCTCACCATCTAACGCCATGTTTTTAAGCCTATGTCTAGAAATATACAAATTAATGTTGTATTCTCAAATCGGGAGTCCCGCAGCTGCGGTGTCAGTTCTTACGAGCCACATTGGTCCCTTGGGAGGTGTTGGTGCCACCCACGGGGCCGTTCGGGGGCTGTTTCGAGTTCTCACCCTCTAACGCAATGTTTTTAAGCCGAAGTCTAGAAATATGAAAATTAACATCGTATTCTCAAATCGGGAGTCCCACGGCTGCGGGGACAGTTCCTAAGAGTTACATTGGTCCCGTGGCAGGTGTTGGTGCCACCCACGGAGACGTTCGGGGGCTGTTTCGAGTTCTCACCCTCTGAGGCCATGTTTTTATGCCTAAGTCTAGAAATATGAAAATTACCATCGTATTCTCCAATATGGAGTCCCGCGGTTGTGGGGTCAGTTCCTACGAGTTACATTGGTCCCGTGGGAGGTGTTGGTGCCACCCAGGGGTCCGTTCGGGGGCTGTTTCGAGTTTTCACCCTCTAACGCCATGTTTTTATGCCTAAGTCTAGAAATATGCGAATTACCATCATATTCTCAAACCGGGAGTCCCGCGGCTGCGGGGTCAGTTCCTACGAGTTACATTGGTCCCGTGGGAAGTGTTGGTGCCACCCACGGGTCCGTTCGGGGCTGTTTCGAGTTTTCACCCTCTAACGCCATGTTTTTATTCCTAAGTCTAGAAATATGCAAATTATCATCGTATTCTCAAACCGGGAGTCCCGCGGGTGCGGGGTCAGTTCATACGAGTTACATTGATCCCGTGGGAGGTGTTGGTGCCACCCCCGGGGCCGTTCGGGGGTTGTTTCTAATTTTCCCTCTCTGACACCATGTTTTTAAGACTATGTCTAGAAATATGCAAATTATCATCGTATTCTCAAACCGGGAGTCCCGCGGGTGCGGAGTCAGTTCATACGAGTTACATTGATCCCGTGGGAGGTGTTGGTGCCACCCTCCGTGCTGTTCGGGAGTTATTTCGAGTTTTCACCCTCTAACGCCATGTTTTTAAGCCTAAGTCTAGAAATATGCAAATTACCATCGTATTCACAAACCGGAACTTTCGCAGCTGCGGGTTCAGTTCCTACGAGTTACATTGGTCCCGTGGGAGGTGTTGGTACCACCCACGGGGCCGTTAGAGGGCTGTTTCGAGTATTCACCCTTTAACGCCATGCTTTTAAGCCTAAGTCTAAAAATATGCAAATTACCGTTCGGAAGCGGGGAGTCCCGCGGCTGTGGGGACCGTTCGGAAGCTGTTTCAAGTTTTCACCCTCTAATGCCATGTTTTTAAATGTAAGTCTAGAAATATGCAATTTACCATCGTATTCTCAAACTGGGAGTCCCGCGACAGCGGGGTCACTTCCTACGAGTTACATTGGTCCCGTGGGAGATGTTGGTGCCACCCACGGAGCCGTTCGGGGGTTGTTTTGAGTTTTCACCCTCTAACCCAATGTTTTTTAGCCTAAGTCTAGATATATGCAAATTACCATCGTATTCTCAAACCGGGAGTCCCACGGCTGCAGGGTCAATTCTGGCGAGTTACATTGGTCCCGTGGGAGGTGTTGGTGCCACCCACGGGGCCGTTAGAGGGCTGTTTCGAGTTTTCACCATCTAACGCCATGTTTTTAAGCCTAAGTCTAAAAATATGCAAATTACCATCGTATTAATCAAATAGGAAGTTCCATGACTACGGGGTCAGTTCCTACGAGTTATATTGGTCCCGTGGGAGGTGTTGGTGCCACCCACGGGGCCGTTCGAAGGTTGTTTCGAATTTTCACCCTCTAACGCCATGTTTTTAAGCCTATGTCTAGAAATATGCAAATTATCATTATAATCTCAAGCCGGGGGTCCCGCGGCAGCGGGGTCAGTTCCTATGAGTTACCTTGGTCCCGGGGAGGTGTTGGTGCCACCCACGGGACCGTTCGGGGGTTGTTTTGAGTTTTCACCCTCTAACGCCATGTTTTAAACCTAAGTCTATTAATATGCAAATTATCATCGTATTCTCTAGCCAGGAGTCCCGCGGCAGCGGGGTCAGTTCCTATAAGTTACATTGGTCCCGTGGGCGGTGTTGGTGCCACCCTCGGAGCCGTTAGAGGGCTGTTTCAAGCTTTCACCCTTTAACGCCATGTTTTTAAGCCTAAGTCTAAAAATATGCAAATTACCATCATATTCTCAAACCGGGAGTCCCGCGACTATGGGGTCAGTTCCTACGAGTTACATTGGTCCCTTTAGAGGTGTTGCTGCCACCCACGGGGACATTCGGGGGCTGTTTTAGGTTTTCACCCGCTAACGCCATGTTTTTAAACCTAAGTCTAGAAATATGAAATTTAACTTCGTATTCTCAAGCTGAGAGTCCCATGGCTGCAGGCTCAAGTCCTACGAGTTACATTGGTCCCGTGGGAGGTGTTGGTGCCACCCACGGGGCCGTTAGAGGGTTCTTTCAAGTTTTCACCTTTTAACGCCATGTTTTTAAGCCTAAGTCCAACAATATGCAAATTACCTACGTATTAATCAAACAAGGAGTCCCGCGACTACGGGGTCAGTTCCTACGAGTTACATTGGTCCCGTGGGAGGTGTTGGTGCCACTAACGGGGCCTTTCGGGGGTTGTTTCGAGTTCTGAACCTCTAACACCATGTTTTTAAGCCTAAGTATAAAATTATGAAAATTACCGTCGTATTCTCAAACCGGGAGTCTTGCGGCTGCGGGGACTGTTCCTACGAGTTACATTGGTCCCGTGGGAGGTGTTAGTCCCACCCACGAGGCCGTTAGAGGGCTGTTTTGAGTTTTCACCCTCTAACGCCATGCTTTTAAGCCAAAGTCTAAAAATATGCAAATTACGATCATATTCTCAAATCGGGAGTCCCGCGACTGCTGGGTCAGTCCCTACGAGTTACATTGGTCCCGTGGGAAGTGTTGGTGCCGCCTACGGGGACGTTCGGGGGTTGTTTCGAGTTTTCACCCTCTAACGCCATGTTTTTATGCCTAAGTCTAGAAATATGAAAATTACTATCGTATTCTCAAACCAGGAGTCCTGCAACTGCGAGGTCTGTTCCTACGAGTTACATTGGTTCTGTGGGAGGTGTTGGTGCCACCCATGGGGCCGTTCGGGGGTTGTTTCGAGTTTTCACCCTCTAACGCCATGTTTTTAAGCCTAAGTCTACAAATATGCAAATTACAGTCGTATTCTCAAACCGGGAGTCCGGCGGCTGCGGAGTCAGTTTCTACTAGTTACTTTGGTCCCGAGCGAGGTGTTGGTGCCACCCACAGGGACATTCGGGGGCTGTTTCGAGTTTTCACCCTCTAATCCCATGTTTTTAAGCCTAAGTCTATAAATATGCAAATTATCGTCGTATTCTCAAACTGGGAGTCCCGCGGCTGCGGGGTCAGTTCCTACGAGTTACATTGCTCCCGTGGGAGGTGTTGGTGCCCATGGGGCCCTTCGGGGGTTGTTTCGAGTTGTCACCCTCTAACGCCATATTTTTAAGCTTAAGTATAGAAATATGCAAATTACTGTCGTATTCTGAAACCGAGAGTCCCGCGGCTGCGAGGTCAGTTCTTACGAGTTAGATTGGTCCCGTGGGAGGTGTTAGTGCCACCTACGGGGCCGTTCGGGGGTTGTTTCGAGTTTTCTCCCTCTAACGCCATGTTCTTAAGACTAAGTCTAGAAATATGAAAATTACCATCGTATTCTAAAATCGGGAGTCCTGCGGCTGCGAGGTCTGTTCCTATGAGTTTAATTGGTCCCGTGGGCGGTGTTGGTGGCTCCCACGGGGCCATTCGGGGGATGTTTAGAGTTTTCACCCTCTAACGCCATGTTTTTTATCCTAAGTCTAGAAATATGAAAATTACCATCGTATTATCAAATCGGGAGCCCAGCGGTTGCGGGGACAGTTCCTACGAGTTACATTGGTCCGATGGGACGTGTTGGTGCCACCCACGGGGCCGGTAGAGAGCTATTTCGAGTTTTCACCCTCTAACGCCATGTTTTTAAGCCTAAGTCTAGAAATATGTAAATTATCGTCTTAATCTCAAATAGGGAGTCCCGCGGCTATGGGGTCAGTTCCTACGAGTTACATGGGTCCCGTGGGAGGTTTTAGTGCCACCCACGGGGCCGCTCGAGAGTTGTTTTTGAGTTTTCACCCTCTAACGCTATGTTTTTAAGACTAAGTCTAGAACTATGCAAATTATCATCGTATTCTCAAACTGGGAGTCCCGCGGCTATGGGGTCAGTTCTTACAAGTTACATTGGTCCCGTGGGAGATGTTGGTACCCCCGGGGCTGTTCGGGGGTTGTTTCGAGTTGTCACCCTCTAACGCCATATTTTAAGCCTAAGTATAGAAATATGAAAATTACCGTCATATTCTGAAACTGGGAGTCCCGCGGCTGCGGGGTCAGTTCTTACGAGTTAGATTGGTCCCGTGGGAGGTGTTGGTGCCACCTACGGGGCCGTTCGGGGGTTGTTTCGAGTTTTCCGCCTCTAACGCCATGTTCTTAAGACTATGTCAAGAAATATGCTAATTACCATCGTATTCTAAAACCGGGAGTCCCGCGGCTTTGGGGTCTGCTCCTATGAGTTTAATTGGTCCCGTGGGAGGTGTTGGTGCCACCCACGGGGCCGTTCAGGGGCTGTTTCGAGTTTTCACCCTCTAACGCCATGTTTTTAAGCCTAAGTCTAGAAATATGAAAATTACCATCGTATTCTCAAATCAGGAGTCCCGCGGCTGCGGGGTCAGTTCCTAGGAGTTAAATTTGTCTCGTGGGAGGTGTTGGTGCCACCCACGTGGGCGTTCGTGGGCTGTTTCAAGTTTTCACCCTCTAACGCCATGTTTTTAAGCCTAAGTTTAGAAATATGCAAATTATTATCGTATTCTCAAACCGGGAGTCCCGCGGCTGCGGGGCCAGTTCCTACGAGTTACATTGCTCCCGTGGGAAGTGTTGGTACCCACGGGGCCGTTCGGGGGTTGTTTCGAGTTGTCACCCTCTAACGCCATATTTTTAAGCCTAAGTATAGAAATATGCAAATTATCGTCTTATTCTCAAATCGGGAGTCCCGCTGCTGCGGGGTCTGTTCCTATGAGTTTAATTGGTCCCGTGGGAGGTGTTGGTGCCACCCATGGGGCCGTTCGGGGGTTGTTTCGAGTTTTCACCCTCTAACGCCATGTTTTTAAGCCTAAGTCTAGAAATATGAAAATTACCGTCATATTCTCAAATCGGGAGTCCCACGGCTGCGGGGACAGTTCCTACGAGTTACATTGGTCCCGTGGGAGGTGTTGGTGCCACCCACGGGGCCGTTAGAGGGCTATTTCGAGTTTTCACCCTCTAACGCATGTTTTTAAGCCTAAGTCTAAAAATATGTAAATTACCGTCTTATTCTCAAAACGGGAGTCCCGCGAATGCGGGGTCTGTTCCTACGAGTTACATTGTTCCAGTGGGAGGTGTTGGTGCCACCCACGGGGTCGTTCGGGTGCTGTTTCGAGTTCTCACCCTCTAACGCCATATTTTTAAACCCTAGTCTAGAAATATGCAAATTACCATCGTATTCTCAAAATAGGGAGCCCCCGCGGCTGCGGGGTCAGTTCCTACGAGTTACATTAGTCCCGTGGGAGGTTTTGATGCCACCCACGGGGCCGCTCGGGGGTTGTTTCGAACGTTCACCCTCTAACACTATGTTTATAATACTAAGTCTAGAAATATAAAAATTACTGTCGTATTCTCAAATCGGGATTCCCGCGGCTGCGGGGTCAGTTCCTTCGAGTTACATTGGTTCCGTGGGAGTTGTTGATGCCACCTACGGGGCCGTTCAGGAGTTGTTTCGAGTTTTCACCCTCTAACACCATGTTTTTAAGCCTAAGTCTAGAAATTTGCAAATAACTGTCATATTCTCAAATCGGGAGTCCCGCGGCTGCGGGGTCTATTCCTACGAGTTTAATTGGTCCCGTGGGAGGTGTTGGTGCGACCCACGGGGCCGTTCGAGGGCTGTTTTGAGTTTTCAACCTGTAACGCCATGTTTTAAGACTAAGTCTAGAAATATGAAATTAACTGTCGTATTCTCAAACCGGGAGTCTCGCGACCGTGGGGTCAGTTCCTACGAGTTACATTGGTCCCGTAGGAGGTGTTGGTGCCACCCACGGGGCCATTTGGGGGCTGTTTCGAGTTTTCACCCTCTAAAACCATCTTTTTAAGCCTAAGTCTAGAAATATAAAAATTTCCATCATATTCTCAAATTGGGAGACCCACGGCTGCAGGGTCAGATCCTACGAGTTACATTGGTCCCGTGGGAGGTGTTGGTGCCACCCACGGGGCCGTTAGAGGGCTGTTTCGAGTTTTCACCATCTAACGTATTGTTTTTAAGCCTAAGTCTAAAAATATGCAAATTACCTTCGTATTAATCAAACAGGGAGTCCCGCGACTACGGGGTCAGTTCCTACGAGTTACATTTGTCCCGTGGCAGGTGTTAGTGCCACCCACGGGTCCGTTCGGAGGTTGTTTCGAGTTTTCACCCTCTAGCGCCATTTTTTTAAGACTAAATCTAGAAATATGCAAATTACCGTCATATTCTCGGACCGGGAGTCCCGTGGCTGCCGGGTCAGTTACTACGAGTTAAATTGGTCCCGTGGGAGGGATTGGTTCCACCCACGAGGCCGTTCGGGGGTTGTTTCGAGTTCTGAACCTCTAACACCATGTTTTTAAGCCTAAGTATAGAAATATGAAAATTACCGTTGTATTCTCAAACCGGGAGTCCTGCGACTATGGGGACAGTTCCTATGTGTTACATTGGTCCCGTGGGAGGTGTTAGTCTCACCCACGGGGCCGTTAGAGGGATGTTTTGAGTTTTCACCCTCTAACGCCATGCTTTTAAGCCTAAGCCAAAAAATATGCAAATTACGATTATATTCTCAAAAATGGAGTCCTGCGACTACGGGGTCAGTCCCTACGAGTTACATTGGTCCCGTGGGAGGTGTTGGTGCCACCCACGGGGACGTTCGGGGGCTGTTTCGAGTTTTCACCCTCTAACGCCATGTTTTTATGCCTAAGTCTAGAAATTTGAAAATTACTATCGTATTCTCAAACCGGGAGTCCTGCGGCTGTGAGGTCTGTTTCTACGAGTTACATTGGTTCTGTGGGAGGTGTTGGTGCCACCCACGGGGCCGTTCAGGGGTTGTTTCGAGTTTTCACCCTCTAACGCAATATTTTTAAGCCTAAGTCTAAAAATGTGCAAATTACCGTCGTATTCGCGAATCGGAAGTCCGACGGCTGCGGGGTCAGTTCCTAGCAGTTACATTGGTCCCTTGGGAGGTGTTGGTGCCACCCACGGGGCCGTTCGGAGGTTGTTTCAAGTTTTCACCCTCTAACGCCATGTTTTTAAGCCTAAGTCTAGAAATATGCAAATTACCGTCGTATTATCAAACCCGGAGTCCCGCGGCTGCGAGGTCAGTTCCTACGAGTTAGATTGGTCCCTTTGGAGGTGTTGGTGCCACCTACGGGGCCATTCGGGGGCTGTTTCGTTTTTTCACTCTTATGCCATGTTCTTAAGACTAAGTCTAGAAATATGAAAATTACCATCGTATTCTAAAACCGGGAGTCCTGCGGCTGCGAGGTCTGTTCCTATTAGTTTAATTGGTCCCGTGGGTGGTGTTGGTGCCACCCACAGGGCCATTCAGGGGCTGTTTCGAGTTTTCACCCTCTAACGCTATGTTTTTAAGCCTAAGTATAGAAATATGAAAATTACCGTCATATTCTCAAATCGGAAGCCCCGCGGCTGCGGGGACAGTTCCTACGAGTTACATTAGTTCCGTCAGAGGTGTGGGTGCCACCCACGTGGCCGTTAGAGGGCTATTTCGAGTTTTCACCCTCTAACGCCGTGTTTTTAAGTCTAAGTCTAGAAATATGCAAATTACCTTCGTATTCTCAAATAGGGAGTCCCGCGGCTGCGGGGTCAGTTCCTAGGAAATAAATTTGTCCCGTGGGAGGTGTTGGTGCCACCCACGTGGACGTTCGTGGGCTGTTTCGAGTTTTCACCCTCTAACGCCATGTTTTTAAGCCTAAGTCTAAAAATATGCAAATTACCTTCGTATTAATCAAACAGGGAGTCCCGCGACTACGGGGTCTGTGCCTACGAGTTACATTGGTCCTGTTGGAGGTGTTTGTACCACCCACGGGGCCGTTCGGAGGTTGTTTCGAATTTTCACCCTCTAACGCCATGTTTTAAAGACTAAGTCAAGAAAAATGCAAATTACCGTCATATTCTCAGACCGGGAGTTCCGTGGCTGCGGGGTCAGTTTCTACCAGTAACATTAGTCCCGTAGGAGGTGTTAGTGCCATCCACGGGGACATTCGGGGGATGTTTTGAGTTTTCACCTTCTAACGCCATGTTTTTAAGCCTAAGTCTAGAAATATGCAAATTATCGTCGTATTCTCAAATCGGGAGTCCTGCGGCTGCGGGGTCAGTTCCAACGAGTTACATTGCTCTCGTGGGAGGTGATGGTGCCCACAGGGCCGTTCGGCGGTTGTTTCGAGTTTTCACCTTCTAACGCCATGTTTTTAAGCCTAATTAAGTCTAGAAATATGCAAGTTACCGTCGTATTCTCAAACCGGGAGTCCCACGGCTGCGGGGTCAGTTCCTACGAGTTAGATTGGTCCCGTGGGAGGTGTTAGTACAACCTACGGGGCCGTTCGGGGGATGTTTTGAGTTTTCAACCTCTAAAGCCATGTTCTTAAGACTAAGTCTAGAAATATGAAAATTACCATCATATTCTAAAACCGGGAGTCCTACGGCTGCGAGGTCTGTTCCTATGAGTTTAATTGGTCCCGTGGGAGGTGTTGGTGCCACCCACGGGGCCGTTCGGGGACTATTTCGAGTTTTCACCTTGTAATGCCATGTTTTTAAGCCTAAGTCTAGAAATATGAAAATTACCGTCGTATTCTCAAATCGGGAGCCTCGCGGCTGCGGGGAGAGTTCCTACGAGATACATTGGTCCCGTGGGAGGTGTTGGTGCCACCCACGGGGCCGTTAGAGAGCTATTTTGAGTTTTCACCATCTAACGCCATGTTTTTAGGCCTAAGTATAAAAATATGTAAATTATCGTCTTATTCTAAAATCGGGAGTCCCGCGAATGAGGGGTCAGTTTCTACGAGTTACATTGGTCCCGTGGGAGGTGTGGGTACCTCCCACGGGGGTGTTCAGTGTCTGTTTCGAGTTCTCACCCTCTAACGCCATGTTTTTAGGCCTGAGTCTAGAAATATGCAAATTACCATCGTATTCTCAAAACAAGGAGTCCCGCGGCTGCGGGGTCAGTTCCTACGAGTTACATTGGTCCCGTGGGATGCTTTGGTGCCAACGGGGCCGTTCGGGGGTTGTTTCGAGTTGTCACCCTCTAATGCCATATTTTTAAGCCTAAGTATAGAAATATGCAAATTATCGTCGTATTCTCAAACCGGGAGTCCCGCGGCTGTGGGGTCTGTTCCTATGAGTTTAATTGGTCCCGTGGGATGTGTTGGTGCCACCCACGGGGCCGTTCGGGTGCTGTTTCCAGTTTTCACCCTCTAACGCCATGTTTTTAAGCCTAAGTCTAGAAATATGAAAATTACCGTCGTATTCTAAAATCGGGAGTCCCGTGGATGCGAGGTCAGTTCGTAGGAGTTAAATTGGTCCCGTGGGAGGTGTTGGTGCCACCCACGTGGACGTTAGTGGGCTGTTTCAATTTTTCAACCTCTAACGCCATGTTTTTAAGCCTAAGTTTAGAAATATGCAAATGATCATCGTATTCTCAAGCCGGGAGTCCCGCGGCAGCGGGGTCAGTTCCTACGAGTTACATTGGTCCCGTGGGAGGTGTTAGACCCACCCACGGGGCCGTTACAGGGCTGTTTCGAGTTTTCACCCTCTAACGCCATGTTTTTAAGCCTAAGTCTAGAAATATGCATATTCTCATCGTAATCTCAAGCCGGGAGTCCCGCGGCAGCGGGGTCAATTCCTATAAGTTACGTTGGTCCCGTGGGAGGTGTTGGTGCCACCTACGGGGCCGTTCGATAGTTGTTTCGAGTTTTCACCCTCTAACGCCATGTTTTTAAGCCTAAGTCTAGAAATATGCAAATTACCGTCATATTCTCAAATCGGGTGTCCCGCGACTGCGGGGTCTGTTCCTACGAGTTTAATTGGTCCCGTGGGAGGTGTTGGTGCCACCCACGGGGCCGTTCGAGGGCTGTTTTGAGTTTTCAACCTGTAACACCATGTTTTAAGCCTAAATCTAGAAATATTAAATTAACTGTCGTATTCTCAAACCGGGAGTCTCGCGGCTGTGGGGACAGTTCCTCCGAGTTACATTGGTCTCGTGGGAGGTGTGGTGCCACGCACGGGGCCGTTAGAGGGCTGTTTCGATTTTTCACTCTCTAACGCCATGTTTTTAAGCCTAAGTCAAAAAATATACAAATTACCGTCGTATTCTAAAACCGAGACTCTCGGGACCGCGAGGTCAGTTCCTACGATTTACATTGGTCCCGTGGGAGGTGTTGGTGCCACCCACGGGGCCATTTAGGTGCTATTTCGAGTTTTCACCCTCTAAAGCCATCTTTTTAAGCCTAAGTCTAGAAATATGAAAATTTCCATCGTATTCTCAAATCGGGAGTCCCGCTGTTGGGGTGACAGTTCCTACATGTTACATTCGTCCCGTGCGAGGTGTTGGTGCCACCCAAGGGGACGTTAAGGGGCTGTTTTGAGTTTTCACCCTCTAACGTCTTATTTTTAAGCCTAAGTCTAAAAATATGCAAATTACAGTCGTATTCTCAAACCTGGAGTCCCACGGCTGCAGGGTCAGTTCTTACGAGTTACATTGGTCCCGTTGGATGTGTTGGTGCCACCCACGGGGCCGTTTGAGGGCTGTTTCGAGTTTTCACCATCTAACGCAATGTTTTTAAGCCTAAGTCTAAAAATATGCAAATTACCTTCGTATTAATAAAACAGGGAGTCCCGCGACTACGGGGTCAGTTCCTACGAGTTACATTTGTCCCGTGGGAGGTCTTAGTGCCACCCACGGGGCCATTCGTAGGTTTTTTCGAGTTTTCACCCTCTAATGCCATGTTTTTAAGACTAAGTCTAGAAATATGCAAATTACCGTTATATTCTCAAACCGGGAGTCCCATGGCTGCGGGGTCAGTTCCTACGAGTTTAATTGGTCCCGTGGGAGGTGTTGGTTCCACCCACGAGGCCGTTCGGGGGTTGTTTCGAGTTCTGAACCTCTAACACCATGTTTTTAAGCCTAAGTATAGAAATATGAAAATTACCATCGTATTCTCAAACCGGGAGTCTTGCGACTGCGGGGACAGTTCCTATGCGTTACATTGGTCCCGTGGGAGGTGTTAGTCCCACCCACGGGGCCGTTAGAGGGTTGTTTTGAGTTTTCACCCTCTAACGCCATGCTTTTAAGCCTAAGATAAAAAATATGCATATTACGGTTATATTCTCAAACATGGAGTCCTGCGACTGCGGGGTCAGTCCCTACGAGTTACATTGGTTATGTGGGAGGTGTTGGTGCCACCCACGGGGCCGTTCGGTGGTTGTTTCGAGTTTTCACCCTCTAACGCCATATTTTTAAGCCTAAGTCTAGAAATATGCAAATTACCATCGTATTCTCAAATCGGGAGTCCCGTCGCTGCGGGGTCAATTCCTACGAGTTAGATTGGTCCCGTTGGAGGTGTTGGTGCCACCTACGGGGCCATTCGGGGGCTGTTTTGTGTTTTCACTCTAATGCCATGTTCTTAAGACTAAGTCTAGAAATATGAAAATTACCATAGTATTCTAAAACTGGGAGTCCTGCGACTGCGAGGTCTGTTCCTATGAGTTTAATTGGTTTCGTGGGAGGTGTTGGTGTCACCCACGGGGCCGTTTGGGGGCTATTTCGAGTTTTCACCCTCTAACACCATGTTCATAAGCCTAAGTTTAGAAATATGAAAATTACCATCGTATTCTCAAATCGGGAGCCCCGCGGCTGCGGGGACAGTTCCTACGGGTTACATTGGTCCTGTCGGAGGTGTTGGTTCCACCCACGGGGCCGTTAGAGGGCTATTTCGAGTTTTCACCCTCTAACGCCATGTTTTTAAGCCTAAGTCTAGAAATATGCAAATTACCGTCGTATTCTCAAATAGGGAGTCCCGCGACTGCGGGGTCAGTTCCTAGGAGTTAAATTTTTCCCGTGGGAGGTGTTGGTGCCACTCACGTGGACGTTCGTGGGCTGTTTCGAGTTTTCACCCTCTAACGCCATGTTTTTAAGCCTAAGTCTAAAAATATGCAAATTACCTTCGTATTAATTAAGCAGGGAGTCACGCGATTACGGGGTCTGTTCCTACGAGTTACATTGGTCCCGTGGGAGGTATGGGTGCCACCCACGGGGCCGTTCGGAGGTTGTTTCGAATTTTCACCCTCTAACGCCATATTTTTAAGACTAAATCAAGAAATATGCAAATTACCGTCGTATTCTCAGACCGGGAGTCCCGTGGCTGCGGGGTCAGTTTCTACCAGTTACATTGGTCTCGTAGGAGGTGTTGGTGCCACCCACGGGGACATTCGGGGGATGTTTTTATTTTTCACACTCTAACGTTATGTTTTTAAGCCTAAGTCTAGAAATATGCAAATTATCCTCGTATTCTCAAACCGGGAGTCCCGCGGCTGTGGGGTCAGTTCCTACGAGTTACATTGCTCTCGGGGAGGTGTTGGTGCCCACGAGGCCGTTTGGGGGTTGTTTCGAGCTGTCACCCTCTAACGCCATATTTTTAAGCCTAAGTATAGAAACATGTAAATTACCGTCGTATTCTCAAACCGGGAGTCCCACGGCTGCGGGGTCAGTTCCTACGAGTTAGATTGGTCCCGTGGGAGGTGTTGGTGCCACTTACGGGGCCGTTCGGGGGCTGTTTCGAGTTTTCACCCTCTAAAGCCATGTTCTTAAGACTAAGTCTAGAAATATGGAAATTACCATCGTATTCTAAAACCGAGGAGTCCCGCGGCTGCGGGGTCAGCTCGTACGAGTTACATTGGTCCCGTGGGAGGTTTTCGTGCCAACGGGGCCGTTCGGGGCTTGTTTCGAGTTGTCACCCTCTGATGCCAAATTTTTAAGCCTAAGTATAGAAATATGAAAATTACCGTCGTATTCTAAAACCGGGAGTCCCGCGGCTGCGGGGTTTGTTCCTATGAGTTAAATTACTCCCGTGGGAAGTGTTGGTGCCACCCACGGGGCCGTTCGGGGGCTGCTTCAAGTTTTCACCCTCTAACGCCATGTTTTTAAGCCTAAGTCTAGAAATATGAAAATTACCGTCATATTCTGAAATCGGGAGTCCCACGGATGCGGGGTCAGTTCCTAGGAGTTAAATTGGTCCCGTGGGAGGTGTTGGTGCCACCCACGTGGACGTTCGTGGGCTGTTTTAATTTTTCACCCTCTAACGCCATGTTTTTAAGCCTAAGTCTAGAAATATGCAAATGATCATCGTATTCTCAAGCGGGGAGTCCCGCGGCAGCGAGGTCAGTTCCTACGAGTTACATTGGTCCCGTTGGAGGTGTTAGACCCACCCACGGGGCCGTTAGAGGGATGTTTCGAGTTTTCACCCTCTAACGCCATGTTTTTAAGCCTAAGTCTAGAAATATGCAAATTATCATCGTAATCTCAAGACGGGAGTCCCGCGGAAACGGGGTCAGTTCCTATGAGTTACATTGGTCCCGTGGGAGGTGTTGGTGCCACCTACGAGGCCGTTCGGGAGTTGTTTCAAGTTTTCACCCTCTAACGCCATGTTTTTAAGCCTAAGTCTAGAAATATGCAAATTACCGTCATATTCTCAAACCGGGAGTCCCGCGGCTGCGGGGTCTGTTCCTACGAGTTTAATTGGTCCCGTGGGAGGTGTTGGTGCCACCCACGGGGCCGTTCGAGGGTTGTTTTGAGTTTTCAACCTGTAACGCCATGTTTTAAGCCTAAGTCTAGAAATATGAAATTAACTGTCGTATTCTCAAACTGGGAGTCCCGCGGCTGTGGGGACAGTTCCTACGAGTTACATTGGTCTCGTGGGAGGTGTTGGTGCCACGTACGGGGCCGTTAGAGGGCTGTTTCGAGTTTTCACCCTCTAACGCCATGTTTTTAAGCCTAAGTCTAGAAATATGCAAATTACCGTCGTATTCTAAAACCGAGAGTCTCGCGATCGCGGGGTCAGTTCCTACGAGTTACATTGGTCCCGTGGGAGGTGTTGGTGCCACCCACGGGGCCATTTGGGGGCTGTTTCAAGTTTTCACCCTCTAAAGCCATCTTTTTAAGCCTAAGTCTAGATATATGAAAATTTCCATCGTATTCTCAAATCGGGAGTCCCGCTGTTGCGGGGACAGTTCCTACATGTTACATTGGTCCCGTGCGAGGTGTTGGTGCCACCCAAGGGGTCGTTAAGGGGCTGTTTCGAGTTTTCACCCTCAAACGCCATGTTTTTAAGCCTAAGTCTAAAAATATGCAAATTACCGTCGTATTCTCAACCTGGGAGTCCCATGGCTACAGGGTCAGTTCCTACGAGTTACATTGGTCCCGTGGGAGGTGTTGGTGCAACCCACGGGGCCGTTAGAGGGCTATTTCGAGTTTTCACCATCTCACGCAATGTTTTTAAGCCTAAGTCTAAAAATATGCAAATTACCTTCGTATTAATCAAACAGGGAGTCCCGCGACTACGGGGTCAGTTCCTACGAGTTACATTTGTCCCGTGGGAGGTGTTAGTGCCACCCACGGGTCCATTTGGAGGTTTTTTCGAGTTTTCACCCTCTAACGCCATGTTTTTAAGACTAAGTCTAGAAATATGCAAATTACCGTCATATTCTCGGACCGGGAGTCCCGTGGCTGCGGGGTCAGTTCCTACGAGTTAAATTTGTCCCGTGGGAGGTGTTGGTTCCACCCACGAGGCCGTTCGAGGGCTGTTTCGAGTTCTGAACCTCTAACACCTTGTTTTTAAGCCTAAGTATAGAAATATGAAAATTACCGTCGTATTCTCAAACCGGGAGTCCTGCGACTGCGGGGACAGTTACTATGCGTTACATTGGTCCCGCGGGAGGTGTTAGTCCCACCCACGGGGCCGTTAGAAGGCTGTTTTGAGTTTTCATCCTCTAACGCCATGCCTTTAAGCCTAAGCTAAAAAATATGCATATTACGGTTATATTCTCAAACATGGAGTCCTGCGACTGCGGGGTCAGTCCCTACGAGTTACATTGGTCCCGTGGGAGGTGTTGGTGCCGCCCACGGGGACGTTCGGGGGCTGTTTCGATTTTTCACCCTCTAACGCCATGTTTTTATGCCTAAGTCTAGAAATTTGAAAAATACTGTCGTACTCTCAAACCGGGAGTCCTGCGGCTGTGAGGTCTGTTCCTACGAGTTACATTTGTTCTGTGGGAGGTGTTGGTACCACCCACGGGGCCGTTCGGGGGTTGTTTCGAGTTTTCACCCTCTAACGCCATGTTTTTAAGCCTAAGTCTAGAAAAATGCAAATTACCGTCGTATTCTCAAATCGGGAGTCCCGCCACTGCAGGGTCAATTCCTACGAGTTAGATTGGTCCCGTTGGAGGTGTTGGTGCCACCTACGGGGCCTTTCGGGGGCTGTTTCGTGTTTTCACTCTAATGCCATGTTCTTAAGACTAAGTCTAGTAATATGAAAATTACCATCGTATTCTAAAACCGGGAGTCCTGCGGCAGCGAGGTCTGTTCCTATGAGTTTAATTGGTCCCGTGGGAGGTGTTGGTGCCACCCACGGGGCCATTCGGGGGCTGTTTCGAGTTTTCACCCTCTAACGCCATGTTTTTAAGCCTAAGTCTAGAAATATGAAAATTACCGTCATATTCTGAAATCGGGAGTCCCACGGATGCGGGGTCAGTTCCTAGGAGTTAAATTGGTCCCGTGGGAGGTGTTGGTGCCACCCACGTGGACGTTCGTGGGCTGTTTTAATTTTTCACCCTCTAACGCCATGTTTTTAAGCCTAAGTCTAGAAATATGCAAATGATCATCGTATTCTCAAGCGGGGAGTCCCGCGGCAGCGAGGTCAGTTCCTACGAGTTACATTGGTCCCGTTGGAGGTGTTAGACCCACCCACGGGGCCGTTAGAGGGATGTTTGAAGTTTTCACTCTCTAACGCCATGTTTTTAAGCCTAAGTCTAGAAATATGCAAATTATCATCGTAATCTCAAGACGGGAGTCCCGCGGAAACGGGGTCAGTTCCTATGAGTTACATTGGTCCCGTGGGAGGTGTTGGTGCCACCTACGAGGCCGTTCGGGAGTTGTTTCAAGTTTTCACCCTCTAACGCCATGTTTTTAAGCCTAAGTCTAGAAATATGCAAATTACCGTCATATTCTCAAACCGGGAGTCCCGCGGCTGCGGGGTCTGTTCCTACGAGTTTAATTGGTCCCGTGGGAGGTGTTGGTGCCACCCACGGGGCCGTTCGAGGGTTGTTTTGAGTTTTCAACCTGTAACGCCATGTTTTAAGCCTAAGTCTAGAAATATGAAATTAACTGTCGTATTCTCAAACTGGGAGTCCCGCGGCTGTGGGGACAGTTCCTACGAGTTACATTGGTCTCGTGGGAGGTGTTGGTGCCACGTACGGGGCCGTTAGAGGGCTGTTTCGAGTTTTCACCCTCTAACGCCATGTTTTTAAGCCTAAGTCTAGAAATATGCAAATTACCGTCGTATTCTAAAACCGAGAGTCTCGCGATCGCGGGGTCAGTTCCTACGAGTTACATTGGTCCCGTGGGAGGTGTTGGTGCCACCCACGGGGCCATTTGGGGGCTGTTTCAAGTTTTCACCCTCTAAAGCCATCTTTTTAAGCCTAAGTCTAGATATATGAAAATTTCCATCGTATTCTCAAATCGGGAGTCCCGCTGTTGCGGGGACAGTTCCTACATGTTACATTGGTCCCGTGCGAGGTGTTGGTGCCACCCAAGGGGTCGTTAAGGGGCTGTTTCGAGTTTTCACCCTCAAACGCCATGTTTTTAAGCCTAAGTCTAAAAATATGCAAATTACCGTCGTATTCTCAACCTGGGAGTCCCATGGCTACAGGGTCAGTTCCTACGAGTTACATTGGTCCCGTGGGAGGTGTTGGTGCAACCCACGGGGCCGTTAGAGGGCTATTTCGAGTTTTCACCATCTCACGCAATGTTTTTAAGCCTAAGTCTAAAAATATGCAAATTACCTTCGTATTAATCAAACAGGGAGTCCCGCGACTACGGGGTCAGTTCCTACGAGTTACATTTGTCCCGTGGGAGGTGTTAGTGCCACCCACGGGTCCATTTGGAGGTTTTTTCGAGTTTTCACCCTCTAACGCCATGTTTTTAAGACTAAGTCTAGAAATATGCAAATTACCGTCATATTCTCAGACCGGGAGTCCCGTGGCTGCGGGGTCAGTTCCTACGAGTTAAATTTGTCCCGTGGGAGGTGTTGGTTCCACCCACGAGGCCGTTCGAGGGTTGTTTCGAGTTCTGAACCTCTAACGCCATGTTTTTAAGCCTAAGTCTAGAAAAATGCAAATTACCGTCGTATTCTCAAATCGGGAGTCCCGCCACTGCAGGGTCAATTCCTACGAGTTAGATTGGTCCCGTTGGAGGTGTTGGTGCCACCTACGGGGCCTTTCGGGGGCTGTTTCGTGTTTTCACTCTAATGCCATGTTCTTAAGACTAAGTCTAGTAATATGAAAATTACCATCGTATTCTAAAACCGGGAGTCCTGCGGCAGCGAGGTCTGTTCCTATGAGTTTAATTGGTCCCGTGGGAGGTGTTGGTGCCACCCACGGGGCCATTCGGGGGCTGTTTCGAGTTTTCACCCTCTAACGCCATGTTTTTAAGCCTAAGTCTAGAAATATGAAAATTACCGTCATATTCTGAAATCGGGAGTCCCACGGATGCGGGGTCAGTTCCTAGGAGTTAAATTGGTCCCGTGGGAGGTGTTGGTGCCACCCACGTGGACGTTCGTGGGCTGTTTTAATTTTTCACCCTCTAACGCCATGTTTTTAAGCCTAAGTCTAGAAATATGCAAATGATCATCGTATTCTCAAGCGGGGAGTCCCGCGGCAGCGAGGTCAGTTCCTACGAGTTACATTGGTCCCGTTGGAGGTGTTAGACCCACCCACGGGGCCGTTAGAGGGATGTTTCAAGTTTTCACTCTCTAACGCCATGTTTTTAAGCCTAAGTCTAGAAATATGCAAATTATCATCGTAATCTCAAGACGGGAGTCCCGCGGAAACGGGGTCAGTTCCTATGAGTTACATTGGTCCCGTGGGAGGTGTTGGTGCCACCTACGAGGCCGTTCGGGAGTTGTTTCAAGTTTTCACCCTCTAACGCCATGTTTTTAAGCCTAAGTCTAGAAATATGCAAATTACCGTCATATTCTCAAACCGGGAGTCCCGCGGCTGCGGGGTCTGTTCCTACGAGTTTAATTGGTCCCGTGGGAGGTGTTGGTGCCACCCACGGGGCCGTTCGAGGGTTGTTTTGAGTTTTCAACCTGTAACGCCATGTTTTAAGCCTAAGTCTAGAAATATGAAATTAACTGTCGTATTCTCAAACTGGGAGTCCCGCGGCTGTGGGGACAGTTCCTACGAGTTACATTGGTCTCGTGGGAGGTGTTGGTGCCACGTACGGGGCCGTTAGAGGGCTGTTTCGAGTTTTCACCCTCTAACGCCATGTTTTTAAGCCTAAGTCTAGAAATATGCAAATTACCGTCGTATTCTAAAACCGAGAGTCTCGCGATCGCGGGGTCAGTTCCTACGAGTTACATTGGTCCCGTGGGAGGTGTTGGTGCCACCCACGGGGCCATTTGGGGGCTGTTTCAAGTTTTCACCCTCTAAAGCCATCTTTTTAAGCCTAAGTCTTGATATATGAAGATTTCCATCGTATTCTCAAATCGGGAGTCCCGCTGTTGCGGGGACAGTTCCTACATGTTACATTGGTCCCGTGCGAGGTGTTGGTGCCACCCAAGGGGTCGTTAAGGGGCTGTTTCGAGTTTTCACCCTCAAACGCCATGTTTTTAAGCCTAAGTCTAAAAATATGCAAATTACCGTCGTATTCTCAACCTGGGAGTCCCATGGCTACAGGGTCAGTTCCTACGAGTTACATTGGTCCCGTGGGAGGTGTTGGTGCAACCCACGGGGCCGTTAGAGGGCTATTTCGAGTTTTCACCATCTCACGCAATGTTTTTAAGCCTAAGTCTAAAAATATGCAAATTACCTTCGTATTAATCAAACAGGGAGTCCCGCGACTACGGGGTCAGTTCCTACGAGTTACATTTGTCCCGTGGGAGGTGTTAGTGCCACCCACGGGTCCATTTGGAGGTTTTTTCGAGTTTTCACCCTCTAACGCCATGTTTTTAAGACTAAGTCTAGAAATATGCAAATTACCGTCATATTCTCAGACCGGGAGTCCCGTGGCTGCGGGGTCAGTTCCTACGAGTTAAATTTGTCCCGTGGGAGGTGTTGGTTCCACCCACGAGGCCGTTCGAGGGTTGTTTCGAGTTCTGAACCTCTAACGCCATGTTTTTAAGCCTAAGTCTAGAAAAATGCAAATTACCGTCGTATTCTCAAATCGGGAGTCCCGCCACTGCAGGGTCAATTCCTACGAGTTAGATTGGTCCCGTTGGAGGTGTTGGTGCCACCTACGGGGCCTTTCGGGGGCTGTTTCGTGTTTTCACTCTAATGCCATGTTCTTAAGACTAAGTCTAGTAATATGAAAATTACCATCGTATTCTAAAACCGGGAGTCCTGCGGCAGCGAGGTCTGTTCCTATGAGTTTAATTGGTCCCGTGGGAGGTGTTGGTGCCACCCACGGGGCCATTCGGGGGCTGTTTCGAGTTTTCACCCTCTAACGCCATGTTTTTAAGCCTAAGTCTAGAAATATGAAAATTACCGTCATATTCTGAAATCGGGAGTCCCACGGATGCGGGGTCAGTTCCTAGGAGTTAAATTGGTCCCGTGGGAGGTGTTGGTGCCACCCACGTGGACGTTCGTGGGCTGTTTTAATTTTTCACCCTCTAACGCCATGTTTTTAAGCCTAAGTCTAGAAATATGCAAATGATCATCGTATTCTCGAGCGGGGAGTCCCGCGGCACCGAGGTCAGTTCCTAGGAGTTAAATTTGTCCCGTGGAAGGTGTTGGTGCCACCCACGTGGACGTTCATGGGCAGTTTCGAGTTTTCACCCTCTAACGCCATGTTTTTAAGCCTAAGTCTAAAAATATGCAAATTACCTTCGTATTAATCAAATAGGGAGTCCCGCGACTACATGGTCTGCTGCTACGAGTTACATTGGTCCCGTGGGAGGTGTTGGTGCCACCCACGAGGCCGTTCGGAGGTTGTTTCGAATTTTCACCCTCTAACGCCATGTTTTTAAGACTAAGTCAAGAAAAATGCAAATTATCGTCGTATTCTCAGACCGGGAGTCCCGTGGCTGCGGGGTCAGTTTCTACCAATTACATTGGTCCCGTAGGAGGTGTTAGTGCCACCCACGGGGACATTCGGGGGATGTTTCGAGTTTTCACCTTCTAACGCCATGTTTTTAAGACTAAGTCTAGAGATATGAAAATTATCATCGTATTCTCAAACCGGGAGTCCCTCGGCTGCGGGGTCAGTTCCTACGAGTTACATTGCTCTCGTGGGAGGTGTTGGTGCCCACGAGGCCGTTCGGTGTTTGTTTCGAGTTGTCACCCTCTAACGCCATATTTTTAAGCCTAAGTATAGAAATATGCAAATTAACGTCGTATTCTCAAACCGGGAGTCCCACGGCCGCGGGGTCAGTTCCTACGAGTTAGATTGGTCCCGTGGGAGGTGTTGGTGCCACCTAGGGGGCCGTTCGGGGGATGTTTCAAGTTTTCACCCTCTAAAGCCATGTTCTTAAGACTAAGTCTAGAAATATGAAAATTACCATCGTATTCTAAAATCGATAGTCCTACGGCTGCGAGGTCTGTTCCTCTGAGTTTTATTGGTCCCGTGGGAGGTGTTGGTGCCACCCACGGGGCCGTTCGGGGGTTGTTTCGAGTTTTCACCCTCTAACGCCATGTTTTTAAGCCTAAGTCTAGAAATATGCAAATTACCGTCGTATTCTCAAATCGGGAGTCCCGCCGCTACGGGGTCAATTCCTACAAAATAGATTGGTCACGTTGGAGGTGTTGGTGCCACCTACGGGGCCTTTCGGGGGTTGTTTCGTGTTTTCACTCTAATGCCATGTTCTTAAGACTAAGGATAGAAATATGAAAATTACCATCGTATTCTAAAACCGGGAGTCCTGCAGCTGCGAGGTCTGTTCCTATGAGTTTAATTGATCCCGTGGGAGGTGTTGGTGCCACCCACGGGGCCGTTCGGGGGCTGTTTCGAGTTTTCACCCTCTAACGCCATGTTTTTAAGCCTAAGTCTAGAAATATGAAAATTACCGTCGTATTCTCAAATCGGGAGCCCCGAGGCTGCGGGGACAGTTCCTACGAGTTACATTGGTCCTGTCGGAGGTGTTGGTGCCACCCACGGGGCCGTTAGAGGGCTATTTCGAGTTTTCACCCTCTAACACCATGTTTTTAAGCCTAAGTCTAGAAATATGCAAATTACCGTCGTATTCTCAAATAGGGAGTCCCGCGGCTGCGGGGTCAGCTCCTAGGAGTTAAATTTGTCCCGTGGTAGGTATTGGTGCCACTCACGTGGACGTTCATGGGTTGTTTCGAGTTTCACCCTCGAACGCCATGTTTTTAAGCCTAAGTCTAAAAATATGCAAATTACCTTCGTATTAATCAAACAGGGAGTCCCACGACTACGTGGTCTATTCCTACGAGTTACATTGGTCCCGTGGGAGGTGTTGGTGCCACCCACGGGGCCGTTGGGAGGTTGTTTCGAATTTTCACCCTCTAACGCCATATTTTTAAGACTAAGTCAAGAAATATGCAAATTACCATCGTATTCTCTGACCGGGAGTCCCGTGGCTGCGGGGCCAGTTTCTACCAGTTACATTAGTCCCGTAGGAGGTGTTGGTGCCACCCACGGGGACATTCGGGGGATGTTTCGAGTTTTCACCCTCTAACGCCATTATTTTAAGCCTATGTCCAGAAATATGCAAATTAACATCGTATTCTCAAACCGGGAGTACCGCGGCTGCGGGGTCAGTTCCTACGAGTTACATTGCTCTCATGGTAGGTGTTGGTGCCCACGGGGCCGTTCGGGGGTTGTTTCGAGTTGTCACCCTCTAACGCCATATTTTAAGCCTAAGTATAGAAATATGCAAATTAACGTCGTATTCTCAAACCGGGAGTCCCACGGTCGCGGGGTCAGTTCCTACAACTTAGATTGGTCCCGTGGGAGGTGTTGGTGCCACCTACGGGGCCGTTCGGGGGATGTTTCAAGTTTTCACCCTCTAAAGCCTTGTTCTTAAGACTAAGTGTAGAAATATGAAAATTATCATCGTATTCTAAAACCGGGAGTCCTACGGCTGCGAGGTCTGTTCCTATGAGTTTAATTGGTCCCGTGGGAGGTGTTGGTGCCACCCACGGGGCCGTTCGGGAGCTATTTCGAGTTTTCATCCGCTAATGCCATGTTTTTAAGCCTAAGTCTAGAAATATGAAAATTACCGTCTTATTCTAAAACTGAGAGTCCCGCGAATGCGGGGTCAGTTTCTACGTGTTACATTGGTCCCGTGGGAGGTGTTGGTGCCAGCCACGGGGTCGTTCGGTGGCTATTTCGAGTTCTCACCCTCTAACACCATGTTTTTACGCCTGAGTTTAGAAATATGAAAATTATCGTCGTATTCTCAAACCGGGAGTCCCACGGCTGCGGGGTCTGTTCCTATGAGTTTAATTGGTCCCGTGGGAGGTGTTGGTGCCACCCACGGGGCCGTTCGGGGGCTGTTTCAAGTTTTCACCCTCTAACGGCATGTTTTTAAACCTAAGTCTAGAAATATGAAAATTATCGTCGTATTCTAAAATCGGGAGTCCCGCGGATGCGGGGTCAGTTCCTAGGAGTTAAATTGGTCCCGTGGGAGGTGTTGGTGCCACCCACGTGGACGTTCGTGGGCTATTTCAATTTTTCACCCTCTAACGCCATGTTTTTAAGCCTAAGTTTAGAAATACGCAAATGATCATCGTATTCTCAAGCCAAGAGTCTCGCGGCAGCGGGGTCAGTTCCTACGAGTTACATTGGTCCCGTGGGAGGTGTTAGACCCACCCACGGGGTCGTTAGAGGGCTGTTTCGAGTTTTCACCCTCTAAAACCATGTTTTGAAGGGTGAAAACTAGAAATATGCAAATTATCATCGTAATCTCAAGCCGGGAGTCCCGCGGCAGCGGGGTCAGTTCTTATGAGATACATTGGTCCCGTGGGAGGTGTTGGTGCCACCCACGGGACCGTTCGGGGGTTGTTTCGAGTTTTCACCCTCTAACACCATGTTTTTAAGCCTAAGTCTATTAATATGCAAATTATCGTCGTATTCTCTAGCCAGGAGTCCCGCAGAAGTGGGGTCAGTTCCTATGAGTTACATTGGTCCGGTGGGAGGTGTTGGTGCCACCCACGGGGCTGTTAGAGGGCTGTTTCAAGTTTTCAACCTTTAACGCCATGTTTTTAAGCCTAAGTTTAAAATTAAGCAAATTACCATCGTATTCTCAAACTAGGAGTCCCGCGACTACGGGGTCAGTTCCTACGAGTTACATTGGTCCCGTGGGAGGTGTTGGTGCCACCCACGGGGACATTCTGGGGCAGTTTCAAGTTTTCACCCTCTAACGCCATGTTTTTAAGCCTAAGTCTAGAAATTTGCAAATTATCATCGTATTCTCAAACCGGGAGTCTCGCGGCTGCGGGGTCAGTTCCTACGAGTTACATTGCTCCCGTGGGAGGTGTTGGTGCCCACGGGGACATTCGGGGGTTTTTTCGAGTTGTCACCCACTAATGCCATATTTTTAAGCCTAAGTATATAAATATGCAAATTACCATCGTATTCTCAAACCGGGAGTCCCGCGGCTGCGGGGTCAGTTCCTACGAGTTACATTGGTCCTGTGGGAGGTGTTGGTGCCACCCACGGGGCTATTCGGAGGTTGTTTCGAGTTTTCACCCTCTAACGCCATGTTTTTAAGACTAAGTCTAGAAATATGCAAATTATCAGCGTATTCTCAGACCGGGAGTCCTGCGGCTACGGGGTCAGTTCCTACGAGTTAAATTGGTCCCGTGTTAGGTGTTGGTGCCACCCACGGGGCCGTTCGGGGGTTGTTTCGAGTTTTGAACCTCTAACGCCATGTTTTTTAGACTAAGTCTAGAAATATGCAAATTACCGTCGTATTCTCAGACCGGGAGTCCCGCGGCTGCGGGGTTAGTTCCTGGGAGTTAAATTGATCCCGTGGGAGGTGTTGGTGCCACCCACGAAGCCGTTCGGCGGTTGTTTCGTGTTCTCACCCTCTAAGGTCATGTTTTTAAGACTAAGTCTAGAAATATGAAAATTATCGTTGTATTCTCAAACCGTTAGACCCGCGGCTGCGGGGACAGTTCCTATGAGTTACATTGGTCTCGTGGGAGGTGTTGGTCCCACCCACGAGGCCGTTAGAGGGTTGTTTCGAGTTTTCACCCTCTAACACTATGTTTTTAAGCCTAAGTCTAGAAATATGCAAATTACCGTCGTATTCTCAAATCGGGAGTCCGACAGTTGCGGGGTCAGTTTATACCAGTTACATTGGTCCCGTGGGAGGTGTTGGTGCCACCCACGGGGACATTCGAGGGTTGTTTCGAGTTTTCACCCTCTAACACCATATTTTTAAGCCTAAGTATAGAAATATGCAAATTACCGTCGTATTCTCAAACCGGGAATCTCGTCGCTGCGGGGTCAGTTCCTACGAGTTACATTGGTCCCGTGGGAGGTGTTAGTGCCACCTACGGTGCCGTTCGGGGGTTATTTCGAGTTTTCACCCTCTAACGCCATGTTTTTAAGACTAAGTCTAAAAATATACAAATTACCATCGTATTCTAAAACCGGAAGTCCCGCAGCTGCGGGGTCTGTTCCTATGAGTTTAAATTGTCCCGTGGGAGGTGTTGGTGCCACCCATGGGGCCGTTCGGGGGCTGTTTCGAGTTTTCACCCTCTAACGACATGTATTTAAGTCTAAGTCTAGAAATATGAAAATGACCATCGTATTCTCAAATCAGCAGTCCCGCGACTCCGGGGACAGTTCCTACGAGTTACATTGGTCCCGTGGGAGGTGTTGGTGCCACCCACGGGGTCGTTAGAGGGCTATTTCGTGTTTTCACCCTCTAACGCCATGTTTTTAAGCCTAAGTCAAAAAAATGTAAATTACCGTCTCATTCTCAAACCGGGAGTCCCGCGAATGTGGGGTCAGTTCCTACGAGTTACATTGGTCCCATGGGAGGTGTTGGTGCCACCAAACGGAGTCGTTCGGGGGCTGTTTCGAGTTCTCACCCTCTAACGCCATGTTTTTAAGTCTAAGTCTAGAAATATGAAAATTATCGTCGTATTCTCAAACCGGGAGTCCCGCGGCTGCGGGGTCAGTTCCTACTAGTTTAATTGGTCCCGTGGGAGGTGTTAGTCCCACCCACGGGGCCGTTAGAGGGATGTTTTGAGTTTTCACCCTCTAACGCCATGCTTTTAAGCCTAAGCTAAAAAATCTGCATATTACGGTTATATTCTCAAACATGGAGTCCTGCGACTGCGGGGTCAGTCCCTACGAGTTACATTGGTCCCGTGGGAGGTGTTGGTGCCACCCACGGGGATGTTCGGGGGCTGTTTCGAGTTTTCCCCTTCTAACGCCATGTTTTTATGCCTAAGTCTAGAAATTTGAAAATTACTGTCGTATTCTCAAACCGGGAGTCCTGCGGCTGTGAGGTCTGTTCCTATGAGTTACATTGGTTCTGTGGGAGGTGTTGGTGCCACCCACGGGGCCGTTTGGGGGCTGTTTCTAGTTTTCACCCTCTAACACCATGTTTATAAGCCTAAGTCTAGAAATATGAAAATTACCGTCGTATTCTCAAATCGGGAGCCCCGCGGCTGCGGGGACAGTTCCTACGAGTTAGATTGGTCCTGTCGGAGGTGTTGGTGCCACCCACGGGGCCGTTAGAGGGCTATTTCGAGTTTTCACCCTCTAACGCCATGTTTTTAAGCCTAAGTCTAGAAATATGCAAATTACCGTCGCATTCTCAAATAGGGAGTCCCGCGACTGCGGGGTCAGTTCCTAGGAGTTAAATTTTTCCCGTGGGAGGTGTTGGTGCCACCCACGTGGACGTTCGTGGGCTGTTTCGAGTTTTCACCCTCTAATGCCATGTTTTTAAGCCTAAGTCTAAAAATATGCAAATTACCTTCGTATTAATTAAGCAGGGAGTCCCGCGACTACGGGGTCTGTTCCTACGAGTTACATTGGTCCCGTGGGAGGTGTTGGTGCCACTCACGGGGCCGTTCGGAGGTTGTTTAGGTTTTTCACCCTCTAACGCCATGTTTTTAAGACTAAATCAAGAAATATGCAAATTACCATCGTATTCTCAGACCGGGAGTCCCGTGGCTGCGGGGTCAGTTTCTACCAGTTACATTGGTTCCGTAGGAGGTGTTGGTTCCACCCACGGGGACATTCGGGGGATGTTTCGATTTTTCACCCTCTAACGCTATGTTTTTAAGCCTAAGTCTAGAAATATGCAAATTATCCTCGTATTCTCAAACCGGGAGTCCCGCGGCTGTGGGGTCAGTTCCTACGAGTTACATTGCTCTCGTGGGAGGTGTTGGTGCCCACGAGGCCGTTTGGGGGTTGTTTCGAGCTGTCACCCTCTAACGCCATATTTTTAAGCCTAAGTATAGAAATATGCAAATTACCATCGTATTCTCAAACCGGGAGTCCCACGGCTGCGGGGTCAGTTCCTACGAGTTAGAATGGTCCCGTGGGAGGTGTTGGTGCCACTTACGGGGCCGTTCGGGGGCTGTTTCGAGTTTTCACCCTCTAAAGCCATGTTCTTAAGACTAAGTCTAGAAATATGAAAATTACCATCGTATTCTAAAACCGGGAGTCCTACGGCTGCGAGGTTTGTTCCTATGAGATTAATTGGTCCCGTGGAAGGTGTTGGTGCCACCCACGGGGCCGTTCAGGCGCTATTTTGAGTTTTCACCATCTAATGCCATGTTTTTAAACCTAAGTCTAGAAATATGAAAATTACCGTCGTATTCTCAAATTGGGAGCCCCGCGGATGCGGGGACAGTTCCTACGAGTTACATTGGTCCCGTGGGAGGTGTTGGTGCCACCCACGGGGACGTTAGAGGGCTATTTCGAGTTTTCATCGTCTAACGCCATGTTTTTTGCCCTATGTCTAAAAATATGTAAATTATCGTCTTATTCTAAAACCGGGAGTCCCGCGAATGCGGGGTCAGTTTCTACGAGTTACATTGGTCCCGTGGGAGGTGTTGGTGGCACCCACGGGGTCGTTCGGTGGCTGTTTCGAGTTCTCACCCTCTAACGCCATGTTTTTAGGCCTGAGTCTAGAAATGTGCAAATTACCATCGTATTCTCAAAACAAGGAGTCCCGCGGCTGCGGGGTCAGTTCCTATGAGTTACATTGGTCCCGTGGGAGGTTTTCGTGCCAATGGGGCCGTTCGGGGCTTGTTTCGAGTTGTCACCCTCTAATGCCATATTTTTAAGCCTAAGTATAGAAATATGCAAATTATCTTCGTATTCTCAAACCGGGAGTCCCGCGGCTGCGAGGTCTGTTCCTATGAGTTTAATTGCTCCCGTGGGAAGTGTTGGTGCCACCCACGGGGCCGTTCGGGGGCTGTTTCAAGTTTTCACCCTCTAATGCCATGTTTTAAACCTAAGTCTAGAAATATGAAAATTACCGTCTTATTCTGAAATCAGGAGTCCCGCGGATACGGGGTCAGTTCCTAGGAGTTAAATTGGTTCCGTGGGAGGTGTTGGTGCCACCCACGTAAACGTTCGTGGGCTGTTTCAATTTTTCACCCTCTAACGCCATGTTTTTAAGCCTAAGTTTAGAAATATGCAAATGATCATCGTATTCTCAAGCGGGGAGTCCCGCGGCAGCGAGGTCAGTTCCTACGAGTTACATTGGTCCCGTGGGAGGTGTTAGACCCACCCACGGGGCCGTTAGAGGGTTGTTTCGAGTTTTCACCCTCTAACGCCATGTTTTAAGACTAAGTCTAGAAATATGAAATTAACTGTCGTATTCTCAAACCGGGAGTCCCGCGGCTGTGGGGACAGTTCCTACGAGTTACATTGGTCTTGTGGGAGGTGTTGGTGCCACGTACGGGGCCGTTAGAGGGCTGTTTCGAGTTTTCACCCTCTAACGCCATGTTTTTAAGCCTAAGTCTAGAAATATGCAAATTACTGTCGTATTCTAAAACCGAGAGTCTCGCGACCGCGGGGTCAGTTCCTACGAGTTACATTGGTCCCGTGGGAGGTGTTGGTGCCACCCACGGGGCCATTTGGGGGCTGTTTCAAGTTTTCACCCTCTAAAGCCATCTTTTTAAGCCTAAGTGTAAAAATATGAAAATTTCCATCGTATTCTCAAATCGGGAGTCCCGCTGTTGCGGGGACAGTTCCTACATGTTACATTGGTCCCGTGCGAGGTGCTGGTGCCACCCAAGGGGACGTTAAGGGGCAGTTTCGAGTTTTCACCCTCAAACGCCATGTTTTTCAGCCTAAGTCTAAAAATATGCAAATTACCGTCGTATTCTCAAACTGGGAGTCCCACGGCTACAGGGTCAGTTCCTACGAGTTACATTGGTCCCGTGGGAGGTGTTGGTGCCACCCACGGGGCCGTTAGAGGGCTGTTTCGAGTTTTCACCATCTGACGCAATGTTTTTAAGCCTAAGTCTAAAAATATGCAAATTACCTTCGTATTAATCAAACAGGGAGTCCCGCGACTACGGGGTCAGTTCCTACGAGTTACATTTGTCCCGTGGGAGGTGTTAGTGCCACCCACAGGTCCATTTGGAGGTTTTTTCGAGTTTTCACCCTCTAACGCCATGTTTTTAAGACTAAGTCTAGAAATATGCAAATTACCGTCATATTCTCGGACTGGGAGTCCCGTGGCTGCGGGGTCAGTTCCTACGAGTAAAATTGGTCCCGTGGGAGGTGTTGGTTCCACCCACGAGGCCGTTCGGGGGTTGTTTCGAGTTCTGAACCTCTAACACCATGTTTTTAAGCCTAAGTATAGAAATATGAAAATTACCGTCGTATTCTCAAACCGGGAGTCCTGCGACTGCGGGGACAGTTCCTATGTGTTACATTGGTCCCGTGGGAGGTGTTAGTCCCACCCACGGGGCCGTTAGAGGGCTGTTTTTAGTTTTCACCCTCTAACGCCATGCTTTTAAGCCTAAGCTAAAAAATATGCATATTACTGTTATATTCTCAAACATGGAGTCCTGCGACTGCGGGGTCAGTCCCTACGAGTTACATTGGTCCCGTGGGAGGTGTTGGTGCCACCCACGGGGACGTTCGGGGGCTGTTTCGATTTTTCACCCTCTAACGCCATGTTTTTAGGCCTAAGTCTAAAAATTTGAAAAATACTTTTGTATTCTCAAACCGGGAGTCCTGCGGCTGTGAGGTCTGTTCCTACGAGTTACATTAGTTCTGTGGGAGGTGTTGGTACCACCCACGGGGCCGTTCGGGGGTTGTTTCGAGTTTTCACCCTCTAACGCCATGTTTTTAAGCCTAAGTCTAGAAATATACAAATTACCGTCGTATTCTCAAATCGGGAGTCCCGCCACTGCGGGCTCAATTCCTACTAGTTAGATTGGTCCCGTTGGAGGTGTTGGTGCCACCTACGGGGCCTTTTGTGGGCTGTTTCGTGTTTTCACTCTAATGCCATGTTCTTAAGACTAAGTCTAGTAATATGAAAATTACCATCGTATTCTAAAATCGGGAGTCCTGCGGCTCCGAGGTCTGTTCCTACGAGTTTAATTGGTCCCGTGGGAGGTGTTGGTGCCACCCACGCGGCCGTTCGGGGGCTGTTTCGAGTTTTCACCCTCTAACGCCATGTTTTTAAGCCTAAGTCTAGAAATATGAAAATTACCGTCTTATTCTCAAATCAGGAGCCCCGCGGCTGTGGGGACAGTTCCTACGAGTTACATTGGTCCTGTCAGAGGTGTTGGTGCCACCCACGGGGCCGTTAGAGGGCTATTTCGAGTTTTCACCCCTAACGCCATGTTTTTAAGCCTAAGTCTAGAAATATGCAAATTACCGTCGTATTCTCAAATAGGGAGTCCCGCGGCTGCGGGGTCAGCTCCTAGGAGTTAAATTTGTCCCGTGGGAGGTGTTGGTGCCACCCACATGGACGTTCATGGGCTGTTTCGAGTTTCACCCTCGAACGCCATGTTTTTAAGCCTAAGTCTAAAAATATGCAAATTACCTTCGTATTAATCAAACAGGGAGTCCCGCGACTACGTGGTCTGTTCCTACGAGTTACATTGGTCCCGTGGGAGGTGTTGGTGCCACCCACGGGGCCGTTCGGAGGTTGTTTCGAATTTTCACCCTCTAACGCAATATTTTTAAGACTAAGTCAAGAAATATGCAAATTACCATCGTATTCTCAGACCGGGAGTCCCGTGGCTGCGGGGCCAGTTTCTACCAGTTACATTGGTCCCGTAGGAGGTGTTGGTGCCACCCACGGGGACATTCGGGGGATGTTTCGAGTTTTCACCCTCTAACGCCATGTTTTTAAGCCTATGTCCAGAAATATGCAAATTATCGTCGTATTCTCAAACCGGGAGTACCGCGGCTGCGGGGTCAGTTCCTACGAGTTACATTGCTCTCGTGGGAGGTGTTGGTGCCCACGGGGCCGTTCGGGGGTTGTTTCGAGTTGTCACCCTCTAACGCCATATTTTTAATCCTAAGTATAGAAATATGCAAATTAACGTCGTATTCTCAAACCGGGAGTCCCACGGCCGCGGGGTCAGTTCGTACGAGTTAGATTAGTCCCGTGGGAGGTGTTGGTGCCACCTACGGGGCCGTTCGGGGGATGTTTCAAGTTTTCACCCTCTAAAGCCATGTTCTTAAGACTAAGTCTAGAAATATGAAAATTACCATCGTATTCTAAAACCGGGAGTCCTACGGCTGCGAGGTCTGTTCCTATGAGTTTAATTGGTCCCGTGGGAGGTGTTGGTGCCACCCACGGGGCCGTTCGGGAGCTATTTCGTGTTTTCATCCGCTAATGCCATGTTTTTAAGCCTAAGTCTAGAAATATGAAAATTACCATCTTATTCTAAAACCGAGAGTCCCGCGAATGCGGGGTCAGTTTCTACGTGTTACATTGGTCCCGTGGGAGGTGTTGGTGCCACCCACGGGGTCGTTCGGTGGCTGTTTCGAGTTCTCACCCTCTAACACCATGTTTTTAGGCCTGAGTTTAGAAATATGAAAATTATCGTCGTATTCTCAAACCGGGAGTCCCGCGGCTGCGGGGTCTGTTCCTATGAGTTTAATTGGTCCCGTGGGAGGTGTTGGTGCCACCCACGGGGCCGTTCGGGGGCTGTTTCAAGTTTTCACCCTCTAACGGCATGTTTTTAAACCTAAGTCTAGAAATATGAAAATTATAGTCGTATTCTAAAATCGGGAGTCCTGCGGATGCGGGGTCAGTTCCTAGGAGTTAAATTGGTCCCGTGGGAGGTGTTGGTGCCACCCACGTGGACGTTCGTGGGCTATTTCAATTTTTCACCCTCTAACGCCATGTTTTTAAGCCTAAGTTTAGAAATACGCAAATGATCATCGTATTCTCAATCCAAGAGTCTCGCGGCAGCGGGGTCAGTTCCTACGAGTTACATTGGTCCCGTGGGATGTGTTAGACCCACCCACGGGGTCGTTAGAGGGTTGTTTCGAGTTTTCACTCTCTAAAGCCATGTTTTTAAGCCTAAGTCTAGAAATATGCAAATTATCATCGTAATCTCAAGCCGGGAGTCCCGCGGCAGTGGGGTCAGTTCCTATGAGTTACATTGGTCCCGTGGGAGGTGTTGGTGCCACCCACGGGACCGTTCGGGGGTTGTTTCGAGTTTTCACCCTCTAACACCATGTTTTTATGCCTAAGTCTATTAATATGCAAATTATCCTCGTATTCTCTAGCCAGGAGTCCCGCAGAAGTGGGGTCAGTTCCTATGAGTTACATTGGTCCGGTGGGAGGTGTTGGTGCCACCCACGGGGCTGTTAGAGGGTTGTTACAAGTTTTCACCCTTTAACGCCATGTTTTTAAGCCTAAGTTTAAAAATAAGCAAATTACCATCGTATTCTCAAACCAGGAGTCCCGCGACTACGGGGTCAGTTCCTACGAGTTACATTGGTCCCGTGGGAGGTGTTGGTGCCACCCACGGGGACATTCAGGAGTAGTTTCAAGTTTTCACCCTCTAACGCCATGTTTTTAAGCCTAAGTCTAGAAATTTGCAAATTATCATCGCATTCTCAAACCGGGAGTCTCGCGGCTGCGGGGTCAGTTCCTACGAGTTACATTGCTCCCGTGGGAGGTGTTGGTGCCCACGGGGACATTCGGGGGTTTTTTCGAGTTGTCACCCACTAATGCCATATTTTTAAGCCTAAGTATATAAATATGCAAATTACCATCGTATTCTCAAACCGGGAGTCCCGCGGCTGCGGGGTCAGTTCCTACGAGTTACATTGGTCCTGTGGGAGGTGTTGGTGCCACCCACGGGGCTATTCGGAGGTTGTTTCGAGTTTTCGCCCTCTAACGCCATGTTTTTAAGACTAAGTCTAGAAATATGCAAATTATCATCGTATTCTCAGACCGGGAGTCCTGCGGCTGCGGGGTCAGTTCCTACGAGTTAAATTGGTCCCGTGTTAGGTGTTGGTGCCACCCACGGGGCCGTTCGGGGGTTGTCTCGAGTTTTGAACCTCTAACGCCATGTTTTTTAGACTAAGTCTAGAAATATGTAAATTACCGTCGTATTCTCAGACCGGGAGTCCTGCGGCTGCGGGGTTAGTTCCTAGGAGTTAAATTGATCCCGTGGGAGGTGTTGGTGACACCCACGAAGCCGTTCGGCAGTTGTTTCGTGTTCTCACCCTCTAACGTCATGTTTTTAAGACTAAGTCTAGAAATATGAAAATTATCGTTGTATTCTCAAACCGGGAGTCCCGCGGCTGCGCGGACAGTTCCTACGAGTTACATTGGTCTCGTGGGAGGTGTTGGTCCCACCCACGAGGCCGTTAGAGGGTTTTTTCGAGTTTTCACCCTCTAACACTATGTTTTTAAGCCTAAGTCTAGAAATATGCAAATTACCGTCGTATTCTCAAATCGGGAGTCCGGCGGTTGCGGGGTCAGTTTCTACCAGTTACATTGGTCCCGTGGGAGGTGTTGGTGCCACCCACGGGGACATTCGAGGGTTGTTTCGAGTTTTCACCCTCTAACACCATATTTTTAAGCCTAAGTATAGAAATATGCAAATTACCGTCGTATTCTCAAACCGGGAGTCTCATCGCTGTGGGGTCAGTTCCTACGAGTTACATTGGTCCCGTGGGAGGTGTTAGTGCCACCTACGGTGCCGTTCGGGGGTTATTTCGAGTTTTCACCCTCTAAAGCAATGTTTTTAAGAATAAGTCTAAAAATATACAAATTGCCATCGTATTCTAAAACCGGGAGTCCCGCAGCTGCGGGGTCTGTTCCTATGAGTTTAATTGGTCCCGTGGGAGGTGTTGGTGCCACCCATGGGGCCGTTCGGGGGCTGTTTCGAGTTTTCACCCTCTAACGACATGTTTTTAAGCCTAAGTCTAGAAATATGAAAATGACTATCGTATTCTGAAATCAGGAGTCCCGCGACTGCGGGGACAGTTCCTACGAGTTACATTGGTCCCGTGGGAGGTGTTGGTGTCACCCACGGGGTCGTTAGAGGGCTATTTCATGTTTTTACCCTCTAACGCCATGTTTTTAAGCCTAAGTCAAAAAAATGTAAATTACCGTCTCATTCTCAAACCGGGAGTCCCGCGAATGCGGGGTCAGTTCCTACGAGATACATTGGTCCCATGGGAGGTGTTGGTGCCACCAAACGGGGTCGTTCGGGGGCTGTTTCGAGTTCTCACCCTCTAACGCCATGTTTTTAAGTCTAAGTCTAGAAATATGAAAATTATAGTCGTATTCTCAAACCGGGAGTCCCGCGGCTGCGGGGACAGTTCCTACGAGTTACATTGGTCCCGTGGGAGGTGTTGGTCCCACCCACGAGGCTGTTATAGGGCTGTTTCGAGTTTTGACCCTCTAACGCCATGCTTTTAAACCTAAGTCTAAAAATATGAAAATTACCATCATATTCTCAAACCGGGAGTCCCGCGACTGCGGGGTCAGTTCCTAGGAGTTACATTGGTCCCATGGGAGGTGTTGGTGCCGCCCACGGGGACGTTCGGTGGCTATTTCGAGTCCTCACCCTCTAACGCCATGTTCTTAAGCCTAAGTCTAGAAATATGCAAATTAGCATAGTATTCTCAATCCGGGAGTCCCATAGCTGTGGGGTCAGTTCCTACGAGCTACATTGGTCCTGTGGGAGGTTTTGGTGCCACCCACGAGGCCGTTCGGGGGCTGTTTCGAGTTCTCAACCTCTAACACCATATTTTTAAGCCTTAGTCTAGAAATATGCAAATTATCGTCGTATTCCCAAATCGAGAGTCATGCGGTTGCGGGATCAGTTCCTAGGTGTTAAATTGGTCCCGTGGGAGGTGTTGGTGCCACCCACGGGACCGTTCGGGGGTTGTTTCAAGTTTTCACCCTCTAAAGCCATGTTTTTAAGCCTAAGTCGATTAATATGAAAATTATCATCATATTCTCGAGCCGGGAGTCCCGCGGCAACGGTGTCAGTTCCTATGAGTTATATTGGTCTCATGGGAGGTGTTGGTGCCACCCACGGGGCCGTTCGGGAGTTGTTTTGAGTTTTCACGCCCTAACGCCATGTTTTTAAGACTAAGTCTAGAAATATGCAAATTACCATCATTTTCTCAGACCGGGAGTCCCGCGGCTGTGGGGTCAGTTCCAATGAGTTAAATTGGTCCCGTGGGAGGTGTTAGTGCCACCCATAGGGTCGTTCGGGGGTTGTTTCGAGTTCTGACCCTCTAACGCCATGTTTTTAAGCCTAAGTCTAGAAATATGAAAATTACCGTCGTATTCTCAAACCGAGAGTCCTGCGGCGGTGGGGACAATTCCTACGAGTTACATTGGTCTCGTGGGAGGTGTTAGTCCCACCCACGGGCCGTTAGAGAGATGTTTCGATTTTTGACCCTCTAACGTCATGCTTTTAAACCTAACTCTAAGAATATGCAAATTATGGTCATATTCTCAAACCGGGATTCTCGCGACTGCGGGGTCTGTTCCTACGAGTTACATTGGTCCCGTGGGAGGTGTTGGTGCCACCCACGCGGCCGTTCGGGGGTTGTTTCGAGTTTTCACCCTCTAACGCCATTTTTTAAGACTAAGTCTAGAAATATGCAAATTACCGTCGTATTCTCAGACTGGGAGTCCCGCGGCTGCGGGGTCAGTTCCTACGAGTTAAATTGGTCCCGTGGGAGGTGTTCGTGCCACCCACGCGGCCGTTCGACGGTTGATTCGTTTTCTCACCCTCTAACGTCATGTTTTTAAGCCTAAGTCTAGAAATATGAAAATTTTCGTCGTATTCTCAAATCGGGAGTCCCGCGGCTGCGGGGACAGTTCCTACGAGTTACATTGGTCCCGTGGGAGGTGTTGGTCCCACCCACGAGCCCGTTAGAGGGTTATTTCGGGTTTTGACCCTCTAACGCCATGCTTTTAAGCCTAAGTTTAAAAATATGCAAATTACCGTCATATTCTCAAACCGGCAGTCCCGCGACTGCGGGGTCAGTTCCTACGAGTTACATTGGTCCCGTGGGAGGTGTTGGTGCCACCCACGGGGCCGTTCGGGGGCTGTTTTGAGTTTTCACCCTCTAACACTATGTTTTTATGCTTAAGTCTAGAAATATTCCAATTACCGTCGTATTCTCAAACCGGGATCATGCGGCAGCGGGGTCAGTTGCTACGAGTTACATTGGTTCCGTGGGAGGTGTTGGTGCCACCCACGGGGCCTTTAGAGGGTTGTTTTGAGTTTTCACCCTCTAACGCCAAGTTTTTAATCCTAAGTCTAGAAATATGCAAATTATCGTCGTATTCTCAAATCGGGAGTCCCGCGGCTACGGGGTAAAATCATACGAGTTACATTGGTCCCATGGGAGGTGTTGGTGCCACCCACGGGGACGTTCGGGGACTGTTTCGAGTTCTCACCCTCTAACGCCATGTTCTTAAGACTAAGTCTAGAAATATGGGAATTACCGTCGTATTCTCAATACGGGAGTCCCACGGCTGCGGGGTCAATTCTTACGAGCTACATTGGTCCTGTGGGAGGTTTTGGTGCCACCCACGAGGCCGTTCGGGGGCTGTTTCGAGTTCTCAACCTCTAACACCATGTTTTTAAGCCTAAGTCTAGAAATCTGCAAATTATCGTCGTATTCTCAAATCGAGAGTCCTGCGGCTGCGAGATCAGTTCCTAGGAGTTAAATTGGTCCCGTGGGAGGTGTTGGTGCCACCCACGTGGACGTTCGTGGGCTGTTTCGCGTTTTCACCCTCTAATGCCATGTTTTTAAGCCTAAGTCTAGAAATATGCAAATTATCATTGTATTCTCAAGTCGGGAGTCCCGCGGCACCGGGGTCTGTTCCTATGAGTTACATTGGTCGCGTGGGAGGTGGAAGTGCCACCCACGGGACCGTCCGGGGGTTATTTCAAATTTTTGCCCTCTAACGCCATGTTTTTAAGCCTAAGTCTATTAATATGCAAATTATCATCGTATTCTCAACCCGGGAGTCCCACGACAGCGGTGTCAGTTCTTATGAGTTATATTGGTCCCGTGGGAGGTGTTGGTCCCACCCACGGGGCCGTTCGGGGGTTGTTTTGAGTTTTCACCCTCTAACTCCATGTGTTTAAGACTAAGTCTAGAAATATGCAAATTACAATCATATTCTCAAACCGGCAGTCCCGCGACTGCGGGGTCAGTTCCTACGAGTTACATTGGTCCCGTGGGAGGTGTTGGTGCCACCCACGGGGCCGTTCGGGGGCTGTTTTGAGTTTTCACCCTCTAACACTATGTTTTTATGCTTAAGTATAGAAATATTCCAATTACCGTCGTATTCTCAAACTGGGATCATGCGGCAGCAGGGTCAGTTCCTACGAATTACATTGGTTCCGTGGGAGGTGTTGGTGCCACCCACGGGGCCTTTAGAGGGTTGTTTTGAGTTTTCACCCTCTAACGCATAGTTTTTAATCCTAAGTCATGAAATATGCAAATTATCGTCGTATTCTCAAATCGGGAGTCCCGCGACTACGGGGTAAAATCATACGAGTTACATTGGTCCCATGGGAGGTGTTGGTGCCACCCACGGGGACGTTCGGGGACAGTTTCGAGTTCTCACCCTCTAACGCCATGTTCATAAGACTAAGTCTAGAAATAAGCGAATTACCGTGGTATTCTCAATCCGGGAGTCCCACGGCTGCGGGGTCAATTCTTACGAGCTACATTGGTCGTGTGGGAGGTTTTGGTGCCACCCACGAGGCCGTTCGGGGGTTGTTTCGAGTTCTCAACCTCTAACACCATGTTATTAAGCCTAAGTCTAGAAATATGCAAATTATCATCGTATTCTCAAATCGAGAGTCCTGCGGCTACGAGATCAGTTCCTAGGAGTTAAATTGGTCCCATGGGAGGTGTTGGTGCCACCCACGTGGACGTTCGTGGGCTGTTTCGCGTTTTCACCCTCTAATGCCATGTTTTTAAGCCTAAGTCTAGAAATATGCAAATTATCATTGTATTCTCAAGCCGGGAGTCCCGCGGCACCGGGGTCTGTTCCTATGAGTTACATTGGTCCCGTGGGAGGTGGATGTGCCACCCACGGGACCGTCCGGGGGTTGTTTCAAATTTTTTCCCTCTAACGCCATGTTTTTAAGCCTAAGTCTATTAATATTCAAATTATCATCGTATTCTCAACCCGAGAGTCCCACGACAGCGGTGTCAGTTCTTATGAGTTATATTGGTCTTGTGGGAGGTGTTGGTACCACCCACGGGGCCGTTCGGGGGTTGTTTTGAGTTTTCACCCTCTAACGTCTTGTTTTTAAGACTAAGTCTAGAAATTTGCAAATTACCATCATTTTCTCAGACCGGGAGTCCCGCGGCTGCGTGGTCAGTTCCTACGAGTTAAATTGGTCCCGTGGGAGGTGTTAGTGCTACCCAGAGGGCCGTTCGAGGGTTGTTTCGAGTTCTGACCCTCTAACGCCATGTTTTTAAGCCTAAGTCTAGAATTATGAAAATTATCGTCGTATTCTCAAACCAAGAGTCCTGCGGATGTGGGGACAATTCCTACGAGTTACATTGGTCCCGTGGGAGGTGTTGGTGCCACCCACGGGGCCGTTCGGGGGATGTTTCGAGTTTCCACCCTCTAACACTATGTTTTTATGCTTAAGTCTAGAAATATTCCAATTACCGTCGTATTCTCAAACCGTGATCATGCGGCAGCGGGGTCAGTTCCTACGAGTTACATTGGTTCCGTGGGAGGTGTTGGTGCCACCCACGGGGCCTTTAGAGGGTTGTTTTGAGTTTTCACCCTCTAACGCCAAGATTTTAATCCTAAGTCTAGAAATATGCAAATTATCGTCGTATTCTCAAATAGGGAGTCCCGCGGCTACGGGGTCAAATCATACGAGTTACATTGGTCCCATGGGAGGTGTTGGTGGCACCCACGGGGACGTTCGGGGACTGTTTCGAGTTCTCACCCTCTAACGCCATGTTCTTAAGACTAAGTCTAGAAATATGGGAATTACGTCGTATTCTCAATCCGGGAGTCCCACGGCTGCGGGGTCAGTTCTTACGAGCTACATTGGTCCTGTGGGAGGTTTTGGTGCCACCCACGAGGCCGTTCGGGGGCTATTTCGAGTTCTCAGCCTCTAACACCATGTTTTTAAGCCTAAGTCTAGAAATATGCAAATTATCGTCGTATTCTCAAATCGAGAGTCCTGCGGCTGCGAGATCAGTTCCTAGGAGTTAAATTGGTCCCGTGGGAGGTGTTGGTGCCACCCACGTGGACGTTCGTGGGCTGTTTCGCGTTTTCACCCTCTAATGCCATGTTTTTAAGCCTAAGTCTAGAAATATGCAAATTATCATTATATTCTCAAGTCGGGAGTCCCGCGGCACCGGGGTCTGTTCCTATGAGTTACATTGGTCGCGTGGGAGGTGGATGTGCCACCCACGGGACCGTCCGGGGGTTGTTTCAAATTTTTGCCCTCTAACGCCATGTTTTTAAGCCTAAGTCTATTAATATGCAAATTATCATCGTATTCTCAACCCGGGAGTCCCACGACAGCGGTGTCAGTTCTTATGAGTTATATTGGTCCCGTGGGAGGTGTTGGTCCCACCCACGGGGCCGTTCGGGGGTTGTTTCGAGTTTTCACCCTCTAACTCCATGTGTTTAAGACTAAGTCTAGAAATATTCAAATTACCATCATATTCTCAAACCGGCAGTCCCGCGACTGCGGGGTCAGTTCCTACGAGTTACATTGGTCCCGTGGGAGGTGTTGGTGCCACCCACGGGGCCGTTCGGGGGCTGTTTTGAGTTTTCACCCTCTAACACTATGTTTTTATGCTTAAGTCTAGAAATATTCCAATTACCGTCGTATTCTCAAACCGGGATCATGCGGCAGCAGGGTCAGTTCCAACGAATTACATTGGTTCCGTGGGAGGTGTTGGTGCCACCCACGGGGCCTTTAGAGGGTTGTTTTGAGTTTTCACCCTCTAACGCATAGTTTTTAATCCTAAGTCATGAAATATGCAAATTATCGTCGTATTCTCAAATCGGGAGTCCCGCGACTATGGGGTAAAATCATACGAGTTACATTGGTCCCATGGGAGGTGTTGGTGCCACCCACGGGGACGTTCGGGGACAGTTTCGAGTTCTCACCCTCTAACGCCATGTTCATAAGACTAAGTCTAGAAATAAGCGAATTACCGTCGTATTCTCAATCCGGGAGTCCCACGGCTGCGGGGTCAATTCTTACGAGCTACATTGGTCGTGTGGGAGGTTTTGGTGCCACCCACGAGGCCGTTCGGGGGTTGTTTCGAGTTCTCAACCTCTAACACCATGTTATTAAGCCTAAGTCTATAAATATTCAAATTATCGTCGTATTCTCAAATCGAGAGTCCTGCGGCTGCGAGATCAGTTCCTAGGAGTTAAATTGGTCCCATGGGAGGTGTTGGTGCCACCCACGTGGACGTTCGTGGGCTGTTTCGCGTTTTCACCCTCTAATGCCATGTTTTTAAGCCTAAGTCTAGAAATATGGAAATTATCATTGTATTCTCAAGCCGGGAGTCCCGCGGCACCGGGGTCTGTTCCTATGAGTTACATTGGTCTCGTGGGAGGTGGATGTGCCACCCACGGGACCGTCCGGGGGTTGTTTCAAATTTTTGCCCTCTAACGCCATGTTTTTAAGCCTAAGTCTATTAATATGCAAATTATCATCGTATTCTCAACCCGGGAGTCCCACGACAGCGGTGTCAGTTCTTATGAGTTATATTGGTCTCATGGGAGGTGTTGGTACCACCCACGGGGCCGTTCGGTGGTTGTTTCGAGTTTTCACTCTCTAACGCCATGTGTTTAAGACTAAGTCTAGAAATATGCAAATTACCACCATTTTCTCAGACCGGGAGTCCCGCGGCTGCGGGGTCAGTTCCTACGAGTTAAATTGGTCCCGTGGGAGGTGTTAGTGCCACCCAGAGGGCCGTTCGGGGGTTGTTTCGAGTTCTGACCCTCTAACGCCATGTTTTTAAGCCTAAGTCTAGAAATATGAAAATTGCCGTCGTATTCTCAAACCAAGAGTCCTGCGGATGTGGGGACAATTCCTACGAGTTACATTGGTCCCGTGGGAGGTGTTGGTGCCACCCAAGGGGCCGTTCGGGGGATGTTTCGAGTTTTCACCCTCTAACACTATGTTTTTATGCTTAAGCCTAGAAATATTCCAATTACCGTCGTATTCTCAAACCGGGATCATGCGGTAGCGGGGTCAGTTCCTACCAGTTATATTGGTTCCGTGGGAGGTGTTGGTGCCACCCACGGGGCCTTTAGAGGGTTGTTTTGAGTTTTCACCCTCTAACGCCAAGATTTTAATCCTAAGTCTAGAAATATGCAAATTATCGTCGTATTCTCAAATAGGGAGTCCCGCGGCTACGGGGTCAAATGATACGAGTTACATTGGTCCCATGGGAGGTGTTGGTGGCACCCACGGGGACGTTCGGGGACTGTTTCGAGTTCTCACCCTCTAACGCCATGTTCTTAAGACTAAGTCTAGAAATATGGGAATTACGTCGTATTCTCAATCCGGGAGTCCCACGGCTGCGGGGTCAGTTCTTACGAGCTACATTGGTCCTGTGGGAGGTTTTGGTGCCACCCACGAGGCCGTTCGGGGGCTATTTCGAGTTCTCAGCCTCTAACACCATGTTTTTAAGCCTAAGTCTAGAAATATGCAAATTATCGTCGTATTCTCAAATCGAGAGTCCTGCGGCTGCGAGATCAGTTCCTAGGAGTTAAATTGGTCCCGTGGGAGGTGTTGGTGCCACCCACGTGGACGTTCGTGGGCTGTTTCGCGTTTTCACCCTCTAATGCCATGTTTTTAAGCCTAAGTCTAGAAATATGCAAATTATCATTATATTCTCAAGTCGGGAGTCCCGCGGCACCGGGGTCTGTTCCTATGAGTTACATTGGTCTTGTGGGAGGTGGATGTGCCACCCACGGGACCGTTCGGGGGTTGTTTCGAGTTTTCATCCTCTAATGCCATGTGTTTAAGACTAAGTCTAGAAATATGCAAATTACCATCATTTTCTCAGACCGGGAGTCCCGCGGCTGCGGGGTCAGTTCCTACGAGTTAAATTGGTCCCGTGGGAGGTGTTAGTGCCACCCAGAGGGCCGTTCGGAGGTTGTTTCGAGTTCTGACCCTCTAACGCCATGTTTTTCAGCCTAAGTCTGTAAATATGAAAATTACCGTCGTATTCTCAAACCGAGAGTCCTGCGGCTGTGGGGACAATTCCTACGAGTTACATTTGTCCCGTGGGAGGTGTTAGTCCCACCCACGGGGCCGTTAGAGAGATGTTTCGAGTTTTGACCCTCTAACGTCATGCTTTTAAACCTAAGTCTAAAAATATGAAAATTTTGGTCATATTATTAAACTGGGATTCTCGCGACTGCGGGGTCAGTTCCTACGAGTTACATTGGTCCCGTGGGAGGTGTTGGTGCCACCCACGCGGCCGTTCGGGGGTTGTTTCGAGTTTTGACCCTCTAACGCCATGTTTTCAAGACTAAGTCTAGAAATATGGATATTATCGTTGTTTTCTCATACCGAGAGTCCCGCGGCTGCGGGTTCAGTTCCTACGAGTTAAATTGGTCCCGTTGGTGGTGTTGGTGCCACCCAAGGGGCCGTTCGGGGTTTTTTTTCGAGTTCTGACCCTCTAAAGCCATGTTTTTAAGCCTAAGTCTAGAAATATGAAATTTACTGTCGTATTCTCAAACCGGGAGTCCTGCGGCTACGGGGGCAGTTCCGACGAGATACATTGGTCCCATGGGATGTGTTAGTCCCACCCACAGTCCCGTTAGACGGCTGTTTCCTCTAACGTCATGCTTTTAAGCCTACGTCTAAAAATATGGAAATTACGATCATATTCGCAAACCGGGAGTCCCGCGACTGCGGGGTCAGTTCCTAGGAGTTACATTGGTCCCGTGGGAGGTGTTGGGGCCACCCACGGGGCCGTTCGGGGGTTGTTTCGAGTTCTGACCCTCTAAAGCCATGTTTTTAAGCCTAAGTCTAGAAATATGAAATTTACTGTCGCATTCTCAAACTGGGAGTCCTGCGGCTGCGGGGGCAGTTTCGACGAGATACATTGGTCCCATGGGATGTGTTAGTCCCACCCAAAGGCCCGTTCGACGGCTATTTTGAGTTTTCACCCTCTAACATCATGCTTTTAAGACTACGTCTAAAAATATGGAAATTACGATTATATTCACAAACCGGGAGTCCCACGACTGCGGGGTCAGTTCCTAGGAGTTACATTGGTCCCGTGGGAGGTGTTGGTGCCACCCACGGGGCCGTTCGGCGGTTGTTTCTTGTTCTCACCCTCTAACGTCATGTTTTTAAGCCTAAGTCTAGAAATATGAAAATTATCGTCGTATTCTCAAACCGAGAGTCCCGCGGCTGCGGGGACAGTTCCTACGAGTTACATTGGTCCCGTGGGAGGTGTTGGTCCCACCCACGAGGCTGTTATAGGGCTGTTTCGAGTTTTGACCCTCTAACGCCATGCTTTTAAGCCTAAGTCTAAAAATATGAAAATTACCATCATATTCTCAAACCGGGAGTCCCGCGACTGCGGGGTCAGTTCCTAGGAGTTACATTGGTCCCGTGGGAGGTGTTGCTGCCACCCACGGGGCCGTTCGGGGGCTCTTTCATGTTTTCACCCTCTAACGCTATGTTTTTATGCTTAAGTCTAGAAATATGCAAATTACCGTCGTATTCTCAAACCGGGATCATGCGGTTGCGGGGTCAGTTCCTACGAGTTACATTGGTTCCGTGGGAGGTGTTGGTGGCACCCACGGGGCCGTTAGAGGGTTCCTTTGAGTTTTCACCCTCTAACGCCATGTTTTTAAGCCTAAGTCTAGAAATATGCAAATTACCGTCGTATTCTCAAATCGGGAGTCCCCCGGCTACGGGGTCATATCATACGAGTTATATTGGTCCCAAGGGAGGTGTTGGTGCCACCCACGGGGACGTTCGGGGGCTGTTTCGAGTTCTCACCCTCTAACGCCATGTTCTTAAGCTTAAGTCTAGAAATATACTAATTACCGTCGTATTCTCAATCTGGGAGTTCCACGGCTGCGGGGTCAGTTCTTACGAGCTACATTGGTCCTGTGGGAGGTTTTGGTGCCACCCACGAGGCCGTTCGAGGGCAGTTTCGAGTTCTCAACCTCTAACGCCATGTTTAGAAGCATAAGTCTAGAAATATGTAAATTATCGTCGTATTCCCAAATCGAGAGTCCTCTGGCTGCGGGGTCAGTTCCTAGGAGTTAAATTGGTCCCGTGGGAGGTGTTTGTGCCACCCACGTGGACGTTCGTGGGCTGTTTCAAGTTTTCACCCTCTAACGCCATGTTTTTAAGCCTAAGTCTATAAATATGCAAATTATCGTCGTAATCTCAAGCCGAGAGTCCCGCGGCAGCGGGGTCAGTTCCTATAAGTTACATTGGTCCCGTGGGAGGTGTTGGGGCCACCCACGGGACCGTTCGGGGGTTGTTTCGAGTTTTCTCCCTCTAACGCCATGTTTCTAAGCCTAAGTCTGTTAATATGCTAATTATCATCATATTCTCTAGCCGAGAGTCCTGCAACAGCGGGGTTAGTTCCTATGAGTTACATTGGTCCCGTGGGAGGTGTTGGTACCACCCACGGGGCCGTTAGAGGAATGTTTCATGTTTTCACCCTTTAACGCCATGTTTTTAAGCCTAAGTCTAAAAATATGCAAATTACCGTCGTATTCTCAAACTGGGAGTCCCGCGACTATGGGGTCACTTCCTACGAGTTACATTGGTCCCGTGGGAGGTGTTGGTTCCACCCACGGGGTCGTTTAGGGGTTGTTTCGAGTTTTCACCCTCTAACGCCAGGTTTTTTAGACTAAGTCTAGAAATATGCAAATTACCGTCATATTCTCAGACCGGGAGTCCCGCGGCTGAGGGGTCAATTCCTACGAGTTAAATTGGTCCCGTGGGAGGTGTTGGTGACACCCACGGAGACGTTTGGGGGTTGTTAAGTGTTCTCACCCTCTAACGTCATATTTTTAAGCCTAAGTCTAGAAATATGACAATTATCATCATATTCTCAAACCAGGAGTCCCGCGGCTGCGAGGACAATTCCTACGAGTTACATTGGTCCCGTGGGAGGTGTTGGTCCCACCCATGAGGCCGTTAGGGGGCTGTTTCGAGTTTTGACCCTCTAACTCCATGCTTTTAAGCCTATGTATAATAATACGGAAATTACCGTCATATTCTCAAACCGATAGTCCCGCAACTGCGGGGTCAATTCCTACGAGTTAGATTGGTCCTGAGGGAGGTGTTGGTGCCACCCACGGGGCCGTTCGGGGGCTGTCTCAAGTTTTCACCCTCTAATGCTATGTTTTTATGCTTAAGTCTAGAAATATGCAAATTACCATCGTATTCTCAAATCGGGATCATGCGGCTGTGGGGTCAGTTCCAACGAGTTACATTTGTTCCGTGGGAGGTGTTGGTGCCACCCACAGGGCCGTTAGAGGGTTGTTTTGAGTTTTCACCCTCTAACGCCATGTTTTTAAGCCTAAGTCTAGAAATATGCAAATTACCATCGTATTCTCAAATCGGGAGTCCCGCGGCTACGGGGTCAAATCATACGAGTTACATTGGTCCCATGGGAGGTGTTGGTGCCACCCACGGGGACGTTCGGTGGCTATTTCGAGTCCTCACCCTCTAACGCCATGTTCTTAAGCCTAAGTCTAGAAATATGCAAATTACCATCGTATTATCAATCCGGGAGTCCCACGGCTGTGGGGTCAGTTCCTACGAGCTACATTGGTCCTGTGGGAGGTTTTGGTGCCACCCACGAGGCCGTTCGGGGGCTGTTTTGAGTTCTCGACCTCTAACACCATGTTTTTAAGCCTAGGTCTAGAAATATGCAAATTATCGTTGTATTCCCAAATCGAGAGTCCTGCGGCTGCGGGATCAGTTCCTAGGAGTTAAATTTGTCACGTGGGACGTTATGGTGCCACCCACGTGGACGTTCGTGGCCTGTTTCGAGTTTTCACCCTCTAACGACATGTTTTTAAGCCCAAGTCTAGAAATATGCAAATTATCATTGTATTCTCAAGTCGGGTGTCCCGCGGCACCGGGGTCTGTTCCTATAAGTTACATTGGTCCCGTGGGAGGTGGATGCGCCACCCACGGGACCGTTCGGGGGTTGTTTCGAGTTTTCACCCTCTAAAGCCATGTTTTTAAGCCTAAGTCTATTAATATGAAAATTATCATCATATTCTCAGGTTGGGAGTCCTGCGGCAGCGGTGTCAGTTCCTATGAGTTATATTGGTCTCGTGGGGGGTGTTGGTGCCACCCACGGGGCCGTTCGGAGGTTTTTTTGAGTTTCCACCCCCTAACGCCATGTTTTTAAGCCTAAGTCAAAAAATTTGTAAATTACCGTCGTATTCTCAAACTGGGAGTCCCGCGACTACGGGGTCACTTCCTACGAGTTACATTGGTCCCGTGGGAGGTGTTGGTGCCACCCACGCGGCCGTTCGGGGGTTGTTTCGAGTTTTCACCCTCTAACGCCATGTTTTTAAGACCCACGAGGTGTTGGTCCCACCCACGAGGCCGTTAGAAGGTTGTTTTGGGTTTTGACCATCTAACACCATGGTTTTAAGCCTAAGTCTAAAAATATGCAAATTACCATCATATTCTCAAACCGGGAGTCCCGCGACTGCGGGGTCAGTTCCTACGAGTTACATTGGTCCCGTGGGAGGTGTTGGTGCCACCCACGGGGCCGTTCGGGGGCTGTTTCGAGTTTTCACCCTCTAACGCTATGTTTTTATGCTTAAGTCTAGAAATATGCAAATTACCGTCGTATTCTCAAACCGGGATCATGCGGCAGTGGGGTCAGTTCCTACGAGTTACATTGGTTCCCTGGGAGGTGTTGGTGCCAACCACGGGGCCGTTAGAGGGTTATTTTAAGTTTTCACCCTCTAACGGGAGTCCCGCGGCTACGGGGTCAAATCATACGAGTTACATTGGTCCCATGGGAGGTGTTGGTGCCACCCACGGGGACGTTCGGGGGCTGTTTCGAGTTCTCACCTTCTAACGCCATGTTCTTAAGCCTAAGTCTAGAAATATGTGAATTACCGTCGTATTCTCAATCCGGGAGTCCCACGGTTGCGGGGTCAGTTCTTACGAGCTACATTGGTCCTATGGGTGGTTTTGGTGCCACCCATGAGGCCGTTCGGGGGTTGTTTCGAGTTCTCAACCTCTAACACCATGTTTTTAAGCCTAAGTCTAGAAATATGCAAATTATCATCGTATTCTCAAATCGAGAGTCCTGCGGCTGCGGGATCAGTTCCTAGGAGTTAAATTGGTCCCGTGGGAGGTGTTGGTGCCACCCACGTGGACGTTCGTGGGCTGTTTCGAGTTTTCACCCTCTAATACCATGTTTTTAAGCCTAAGTCTAGAAATATGCAAATTATCATTGTATTCTCAAACCGGGAGTCCCGCGGCACAGGGGTCTGTTCCTATGAGTTACATTGGTCCCGTGGGAGGTGAATGTGCCACGCACGAGACCGTTCGGAGGTTATTTCGAATTTTCGCCCTCTAACGCCATGTTTTTAAGCCTAAGTCTATTAATATGCAAATTATCATCGTATTCTCAACCCGGGAGTCCCACGACAGCGGTGTCAGTTCCTATGAGTTTTATTGGTCTCGTGGGAGGTGTTGGTACCACCCACGGGGCCGTTCGGGGGTTGTTTCGAGTTTTCACCCTCTAACATCTTATTTTTAAGACTAAGTCTAGAAATTTGCAAATTACCATCATTTTCTCAGACCGGGAGTCTCGCGGCTGCGGGGTCAGTTCCTACGAGTTAAATTGGTCCCGTGGGAGGTGTTAGTGCCACCCAGAGGGCCGTTCAGGGGTTGTTTCGAGTTCTGACCCTCTAACGCCATGTTTTTAAGCCTAAGTCTAGAAATATGAAAATTACCGCCGTATTCTCAAACCGAGAGTCCCGTGGCTGTGGGGACAATTCCTACGAGTTACATTGGTCCCGTGGGAGGTGTTAGTCCCACCCACGGGGCCGTTAGAGAGACGTTTCGAGTTTTGACCCTCTAACGTCATGCTTTTAAACCTAAGTCTAAAAATATACAAATTACGGTCATATTCTTAAACCCAGATTCTCGCGACTGCGGGGTCAGTTCCTACGAGTTACATTGGTCCCGTGGGAGGTGTTGGTGCCACCCACGGGGCCGTTCGGGGGTTGTTTCGAGTTTTCACCCTCTAACGCCATGTTTTCAAGACTAAGTCTAGAAATATGGATATTACAGTCGTTTTCTCATATCGAGAGTCCCGCGGCTGCGGGTTCAGGTCCTACGAGTTAAATTGGTCCCGTGGGTGGTGTTGGTGCCACCCAAGGGGCCGTTCGGGGGTTGTTTCGAGTTCTGACCCTCTAAAACCATGTTTTTAAGCCTAAGTCTAGAAATATGAAATTTACTGTCGTATTCTCAAATCGGGAATCCTGCGTATGCGGGGGCAGTTCCGACGAGATACATTGGTCCCATGGGATGTGTTAGTCCCACCCACAGGCCCGTTAGACGGCTATTTTGAGTTTTCACCCTCTAACGTCATGCTTTTAAGCCTACGTCTAAAAATATGGAAATTACGATCATAAGCACAAACCGGGAGTCCCGCGACTGCGGGGTCAGTTCCTAGGAGTTACATTGGTCCCGTGGGAGGTGTTGGGGCCACCCACGGGGCCGTTCGGGGGTTGTTTCGATTTCTGACCCTCTAACGCCATGTTTTTAAGCCTAAGTCTAGAAATATGGACATTACCATCGTATTCTCAAACTGGGAGTTCTGCGGCTGCGGGGATAGTTCCTACGTGTTACATTGGTCCCGTGGGAGGTGTTAGTCCCACCCACGGGGCCGTCAGAGGGCTGTTTTGAGTTTTCACCCTCTAACGCCATGCTTGTAAGCCTAAGTCTTAAAATATGCAAATTACGGTCATATTCTCGAACCGGGAGTCCCGCGACGGTGGGGTCAGTTCTTACGAGTTACATTGCTCCCGTGGGAGGTGTTGGTGCCACCCACGGGGCCGTTCGGGGGTTGTTTTGAGTTTTCACCCTCTAACGCCATGTTTCTATGACTAAGTCTAGAAATATGCAAATTACCGTCGTATTCTAATATCGGGAGTCCCGCGGCTGCGGGGTCAGTTCCTACGAGTTACATTGGTTTCATGGGAGGTGTTGGTGCCACCCACAGGGACGTCCAGGGGTTGTTTCGAGTTTTCACCCTCTTACGCCATGTTTTTAAGCCTAAGTCTAGAAATAAGAAAATTACCGTCGTATTCTCAAATCAGGAGTCCCGCGGCTACAGGGTCATTTCCTACGAGTTACATTGGTCCCGTGGGAGGTGTTGGTACCACCCACGGGGCCGTTCGGGGGTTGTTTTGAGTTTTCACCCTCTAACGCGATGCTTTTAAGACTAAGTCTAGAAATATGCAAATTACCATCGTATTCTCAAATCGGGAGTCCCGCGGCAGTGGGGTCAGTTCCTAGGAGTTAAATTGGTCCCGTGGGAGGTGTTGGTGCCACCCATGTGGACGTTCGGGGGCTGTTTCAAATTTTGACCTTCTAATGCCATGTTTTAAAGCCTAAGTCATATGCAAATTATCATCGTATTCTCAAGCCGGGAATCCCGCGGTAGCGAGGTCAGTTCCTATGAGTTACATTGGTCCCGTGGGAGGTGTTGGGGCCACCCACGGGGCTGTTAGAGGGCTGTTTTGAATTTTTACCCTCTAACGCCTTATTTATAATCCTAAGTCTAAAAATATGCAAATTACCATCGTATTATCAAATCGGGAGTCCCGCGACTACGGGTTCAGTTCCTACTAGTTGCGTTGATCCCGTGGGAGGTGTTGGTGCCACACACGGGGCCGTTCAGGGGTTGTTTCGAGTTTTCACCCTCTAACGCCATGTTTTTAAGACTTAATCTAAAAATATGCAAATTACCATCATATTCTCAAACCGTGAGTCCCGCGACTACGGGGTCAGTTCCTACGAGTTACATTGGTCCCGTGGGAGGTATTGTTCCCACCCACGGGGCCATTCGGGGGTTATCTTGAGTTTTCACCCTCTAACGCCATGTTTTTTAGACTCAGTGTAGAAATAGGCAAATTACCGTCGTTTTCTCAAACGGGGAGTCCCGCGACTGCGGGGTCAGTTCCTACGAGTTAAATTGGTCCCGTGGGAGGTGTTGGTGCCACCCACGGGGCCGTCGCGGGTTGTTTCGAGTTTGGACCCTCTAAGGCCATGATTTTAAGCCTAAGTCTAGCAATATGAAAATTACCATCGTATTCTCAAGCCGAGAGTCCCGCGGCTGCGGGGACAGTTCCTACGAGTTACATTGGTCCCATGGGAGGTGTCAGTCCCACCCACGGGGCCGTTAGTAGGCTGTTTCGAGTTTTCACCCTCCAACGCCATGCTTTTAAGCCTAAGTCTAAAAATATCCAAATTACGGTCATATTCTCAAACCGGGAGTCCCACGACTATGGGGTTAGTTCCTACGAGTTAAATTGGTCCCGTGGGAGGTGTTGGTGCCACCCACGGGACCGTTTGGGGATTGTTTCGAGTTTTCACCCTTTAACGCCATGTTTTTAAGCCTAAGTCTATAAATATTCAAATTATCATCGTATTCTCAAGCCGGGAGTCCCGCGGCAGCAGGGTCGGTTCCTATAAGTTATATTGGTCCCGTGGGAGGTGTTGGTGTTACCCACGGGTCCGTTAGAGGGCTGTTTTGAGTTTTCACCCATTAACGCCATGTTTTTAAGCTAAAGTCTAAAAATATGCAAATTACCATCATATTCTGAAATCGGGAGTCTCGTGACTGCGGGGTCAGTTCCTACGAGTTACATTGGTCCCGTGGGAGGTGTTGGTGCCACCCACGGGGCCGTTCAGGGGTTGTTTCGAGTTTTCACCCTCTAACGCCATGTTTTTACGCCTAAGTCTAGAAATATGCAAATTACCATCATATTCTCAGACCTGGAGTCCCGCGGCTGTGAGGTCAGTTCCTACGAGTTAAATTTGTCCCGTGGGAGGTGTTGTTGCCACCTACGGGGCTGTTCGGGGGTTGTTTCGTGTTCTCACCCTCTAACATCATGTTTTTAAGCCTAAGTCTAGAAATATGGAAATTATCATCGTATTCTCATACCGGGAGTCCCGCGGTTGCGGGGCACTTCCTACGAGATTCATTGGTCCCGTGGTAGGTCTTGATCCCACCCACGAGGCCGTTAGAGGGTTGTTTCGATTTTTCACCCTCTAAGGCCATGATTTAAAGCCTAAGTCTAAAAATATGCAAATTACTATCATATTCTCAAACCTGGAGTCCCGCGACTGCGGGGTCAGTTCCTACGAGTTACATTGGTCCCGTGGGAGGTGTTGGTGCCACCCACTGGGCCGTTCGGGGGTTGTTTCAAGTTTTCACCCTCTAACGCCATGTTTTTATGCTTAAGTCTAGAAATATGAAAATTACCGTCGTATTCTCAAACCGGGAGTCCCGCGGCTGCGGGGTCAGTTTCTACGAGTTACATTGGTTCCGTGGGAAGTGTTGCTGCCACCCACGGGGACGTTAGAGAGTTGTTTTGTGTTTTCACCCTCTAACGCCATATTTTTAAGACTAAGTCTAGAAATATACAAATTACCATCGTATTCTCCAATCGGGAGTCTCGCGGCTACGGGGTCAAATCCTACGAGTTACATTGGTCCCATGGGAGGTGTTGGTGCCACCCACGGGGACGTTCGGGGGCTATTTTGAGTTCTCATCCTCTAACGGCATGTTCTTAAGACTAATCCTAAAATATGTAAATTACCGTCGTATTCTCAAACCAGGAGTCCCACGGCTGCGGGGTCAGTTTCCTACGAGCTACATTGGTCCCGTGGGAGGTTTTAGTGCCACCCACGAGGCCGTTCGGGGGCTGTTTCGAGTTCTCACCCTCTAACGCCATGTTTTTAAGCCTAGAAATATGAAAATTATCATCGTATTCTCAAACCGGGAGTCCCGCGGCTGCGGGGTCAGTTCCTACGAGTTACATTGGTCCCGTGGGAGGTCTTAGTGCCACCCACGGGACCGTTCGGAAGCTGTTTTGAGTTATCACCCTCTAACGCCATGTTTTTAAGCCTAAGTCTAGAAATATGTAAATTACCGTCGTATTCTCAAATCGGGAGTCCCACGGCTGCAGGGTCAGTTCCTACGAGTTACATTTGTCCCATGGGAGGTGTTGGTACCACCCACATCGCCGTTAGAGGGTTGTTTCGAGTCTTCACTCTCTAATGCCATGATTTTAAGCCTGTGCCTAAAAATACACAAATTACAGTCGGATTCTCAAATCAGGAGTCCCGTGGCTGTGGGGTCAAATCCTACGTGTTACATTGGTCCCGTGGGAGTTGTTGGTGCCACCCATGAGGACATTCGGGGGCTGTTTTGAGTTCTCATCCCCTAACGCATTGTTTTTAAGCCTAAGTCTAGAAATATGCAAATTACCGTCGTATTCTCAAACCGGGAGTCCCGCGACTGCGGGGTCAGTTCCTACAAGCTACGTTGGTCTCGTGGGAGGTCTTGGTGCCACCCACGGGGCCATTCGGGGGCTGTTTCGAGTTCTCGCCCTCTAACGCCATGTTTTTAAGACTAAGTCTAGAGATATGAAAACTACCATCGTATTCTCAAACCGAGTGTCCCGCAGATGCGGGGACAGTTCCTACCAGTTATATTGGTCCCGTGGGAGTTGTTGGTGCCAACCACGGGGCCATTAGAGGGCTGTTTTGAGTTTTCACCCTCTAACGCCATGTTTTTTAGTCTAAGTCTAAAAATATGCAAATTACCGTCGTATTCTCAAATCGGCGATCCTACGAGTTCGGGGTCAGTTCCTGCGAGTTACATTTGTCTTGAGGGAGGTGTTGGTACCAACCACGGGGACGTTCGGGGTCTGTTTTTGAGTTTTCACCCTCTAGCGCCATGTTTTTAAGGTTTAGTCTAGAAATATACAAATTACCATTGTATTCTCAAACCGGGTGTCCCACGACAGCAAGGCCAGTTCCTACGAGTTACATTTGTCCCGTGGGACGTGTTGGTGCCACCCACGAGGCCATTAGAGGGCTATTTTGAGTTTTCACGCTCTAACAGCATGTTTTTAAGCCTAAGTCTAGAAATATGCAAATTACGATCGTATTCTCAAACCGGGAGTCCCGCGTCGTCGGGGTCAAATCCTACGAGTTACATTGGTCCCGTGGGAGGTGTTATTGCCACCCACGGGGACGTTCTGGGGCTGTTTCGAGTTATCACCCTCTAATGCCATATTTTTAAGTCTAAGTATAGAAATATGCAAATTACCATCATATTCTCAAACTGGGAGTCCCGCGGCTGCGGGGACAGTCGTTACGAGTTATATTGGTCCCATGGGAGGTGTTGGTGCCGCCCACGGGGCCGTTAGAGGGCTGTTTCTAGTTTTCACCCTCTAACGCCAAGTTTTTAAGCCTAAGTCTAGAAATATGTAAATTACCATCGTATTCTCAAATCATGAGTCCCGCGACTACGGGGTCAAATCCTACGAGTTTCATTGGTCCCGTGGGAGGTGTTGGTTCCACCCACCGGGGCTATTTCGAGTTCTCACCCTCTAACGCCATGTTTTTAAGCCTAAATCTATAAATATGTAAATTACCATCGTATTGTCAAACCGGGAGTCCCGCGGCTGCGGGGTCAGTTCCTACGAGCTACATTGGTCCCGTGGGAGGTGTAGGTGCCACCCACGGGGCCGTTCGGGGGCAATTTCGAGTTCTCACCCTCTAACGCCATGTTTTTAAGCCTAAGTATATAAATATGCAAATTAACATTGTATTCTCAAACCGAGAGTCCTGCGGCTGCGGGGTCAAATCCTATGAGTTACATTGGTCCCGTGGGAGGTGTTGGTACCACCCACGGGACCGTTCTGGGGCTGTTTCTAGTTTTCACCCACTAACGCCATGTTTTTTAGCCAAAGTCTAGAAATATGCAAATTAAAGTCGTATTCTAAAATTGGGAGTCCTGTGGCTACGCGGTCAGTTCCTACGAGTTACATTGGTCCCGTGGGAGGTGTTGGTGACTCTCACGGGGCGTTCGGTAGCTGTTTCGGATTTTCACCCTCTAACGCCTTGTTTTTAAACTTAAGTCCTTATATTTTAAAATTATCATCGTATTCTCAAATTGGGAGTCATGTGATCACGCAGTCTATTCCTACATGTTACATTGGTCCCGTGAGAGGTGTTGGTGCCTCTCACGGGTCCGTACGAGGGTTGTTTTGTGTTTTTGCAATCTAACGCCTTGTTTTTAAGCTTAAGTCCTAATATTTTTTAATTATCGTCGTTTTCTCAAACCGGGGGTCCTGTGATCTCGCGGTCAGTTCGTATGAGTTTCATTGGTCCCGTGTGAGGTGTTGGTGCCATGTTTTAAGTTTAAGTCTCGACATTAGCAAGTTATCCTCTCATCGTATTCTGAAATCGGGAGTTTAAAATATTTTCAACATATTATCCAACATTGAAACCAATAATTATCCCGTACTCCTTCTAATTATCCCATACTCCTTCTAAAATACTATCCAACAACATTCCAACAACCAATAATTATCCAACAGCCAAACCAAACAAAACCAATAAATATCCCGTACTCGTTCTATCATCTAAAAGATTTAATAGATAATGCATATCCATTATATAACTACTTTAGTTAATGTACAGAGTACGTGGTGTGTAATGAAGAACTGGTATGTAATGAAGAATTGGTATCCAATTGGTTAGATCTGCAATACGTGAACAATATGTTATGATGAACGGGTACGTAAAATTAAATAAAGTACCTCACAAAACCACTGATTTTTTTTAAATTAAAGAAAGTACGGTACCGTACGGGGACTGCTACAAAAAAATATAGGGGATGCTACAAAACTTCCTTCAAACAAAATAGGGGTTGGGGTTGGGGTTGGGGTTGGTTTTTGCGTAGGTAGAGGAATGTTTGAGTTGGATTCTTTGGTTTTATTGGGTTGGGGTTTTAAGATGCAATAATCATACATATGACCTTTGTCCATATACTAAGAGAAGAGAGATGCAATATTTTTACGTGAAATCTGCAATTCATCCTCAACACTTGTCCACTAATGCCATTGATCCTCACGACCACGACTTTGCTGTGCTAACCTCCAATGTACCTACAACTCTCATGTTTATGAGTGGATGGACTATAAACTTGCTCTATCATCTTGACTACTACAATCAACTATGTAAAGAATTGCAAATACAATAAACGCATAACAAAACTATTAATAAATAATCAAAACTTTACCTCGATGAATGTAGTGGTTCAATTAAATCCAACATCATAGTACTGAAATTTGGAAACCCTACATTTAAATTAGTCAAAAGGTTAATAAACACAAATAATGATAAAAATTTATACTCAACTTCTTAATAGAGAAAATAATCAAAACCTCAAACGCAATAATTGTCCACGTTTGAAACGCTCTCTCTTTTATTCTTCGGTTTCTGAATGGCATCTCAATTTGTTAAAAAATGAGGAGTGTACAATTTAATTTGTATGTTTAGCATTAGTCTTCCAAAAGTGTGATGAAAAGATTAAAACTCTTATCAATGTAATATATGAAAGGAAAAACAGTAAGATAAAAGATAGTATAATTACATCACAGTGGCCTTGAATGAGTGAGTGTCTGTCAAGAATAGAGAAAAGTGATGCAACTGCTGTTGAGCCCTTGGCAAGATCGGAAGTCACGCTCTAAGCATCAGTTATGACTTTCCCATTACTAACCAGTATGAAAAAAGTCTTAAAAACATCACCTGTTGTATGCATATATGCCCAAATCATTAATTTCAACACATGAACACATTATGACTATTTAGAAATCCATTTTATTATGCCCATGTGAGAATCGTAGAGTTGCCCGTGTCTAAGAAATTTTGTGAGCATTTTCAAATACATAAGAGAGAAAAAAACGCACGGGTATGATCATTTAACACCCAAACAACAACTAACTCAAACTATTCTAAAAAAACGATTGAAAAAAAAAAGACTTACTTTGATTTACAAAAAGAAATATTACTACAATTACCTCGACAGATTGCTGTGTGTTGGCCCAAAAGTGTCCAAACTAAAGGTCTCCATAACGTTATTATTAATTTTATCACTACCTATGGGACAAACAGACAACCATGTAATGTATGATGTTAGTATAAAATTCTAAGATATAACACCCCAAATGTTTGATCCTACAGTACAAACAACAAATATAGCCAAGCAATGTATGATGTTAGTTTAAAATTTCAAAATATAGCACACCAAATATTTGATGAAGTGATAAACAAAATTATAGCACACCAAATTTTTTTTCGATGATATGAAAATGAAAAGAAAATTACTAATTAAAATCTTCCTAAGAAAAAAGAAGATACAAATTATGAAAACAAAATTTTAAAATTGACAATACCTGTACCCACTGTGTTATAGCTCCATCACCCAAACCCGGTTTGGTCCAACCAAAATCAACCCACCGAACTTAAACCGGGCAGAATTCTGACAGCAATCCAGTTGAAAATTGAGACCCAAACCCAACAACCCTCACCGAACCCAGTTGAAAATCCCCCCAGTTGAAAATCGTAACTAGCACTGGCAATGGTGCGGGTTTACGAAGAAAACTCTCACAAAGATGTGGACCCTCTTCTCATTCTCTCTCTCTCTCTTCTCTACTAGTTGTCTCATCTCTCTCTCTCTCAAGCCGCACCCCAATCGCTGCTCCCTTATTTCAAGAATCAATCAAGACCGATGAAACCCAAGATTTTTCACTGAGTTGGTCCGGGCCGCCCGCTTGTCAACCCAAAACCAGCCTGCCCATTTTTTACCCGAACCCAAATTCGACCCACCCATTTTCACCCATACGCGCCCAAATTCCAACGCTAATCGCAAACCCGTTGAAAATTTCCCCTTCCTCAATAACCCTCATCGTTGCCCTCCTAAAAACCCTCCATACCTGCTACCAGCGTTTGGGGAAGAAATGCCATACCTGCTACCAGCGTTTGGGGAAGAAATAAACAAGATGAGCGGGGAAATGAAAATTTTGAGGCGCTTTGTTTTCTTTTAGGATTAACAGTGGTCATGGCCTAGAGCCGTGACCCACACACCGCGACCCATTAATGAAGCTAAGTGGGATGTATACGGCCTATTGGTCACGGCCATACCAAGAAATGGTCACGGTCCATAGCCGTGACCCTCAATCTGTGATGCGGGACCCTTTTTATCAACACTAATGCTTGAATGAGGGATGATCACGGTCGATAGCCATGACCCACACCCAAAAATGGTCATGGCCCAAAGCCGTGACCCTCAATGTGTGTACTTTCTTCTTTGTCATGCCATGGGTCACGGACTTGGGCCGTGACCCATCCGCGACCAATCTTGGAGGGAATTTTGGTGCGAGTTTGGCGCCAAGATGGTCACGACCTGGTCACGACCCAAGTCCGCGACCACTATGGTCGCGGACTTGGGCCGTGACCACTTCCAGAACATAGATAATTTAATGTGATAATAAATATGGTCACGCCAAATATTGAGTGGGTCACGGCCCAAGTCTGCGACCAACTGGTCGCGGACTTGGGCCGTGACCCACTGGGTGTGACCATTCGCAGGATTTGGTGTAGTGGTCAATTACCTTAAACATAGAAGATCTTTTTTAATAGTTCCTATAGCTGACAGTCTTTAAAAACATTATCAAATTTGTTAATCTTCGTATTAATTACCTTAAAAAACACTTTAGATTTTTTTAAAAAAAGTTGACAAAGTCTTCTTTGTTTATTAATGAAAGATAACATGTTTAAACATAAAAAGTAACTCAAAAGAAGCCATAGCAATACCCACAACACTGTAACAAGTAACTTGAAAAGGGAGAATTTCCCCCCCTAAAAATGTTAAAATATATACAATATATCCTAAGGGAAGAAAATATTGATACATGTATCCTACATAGTCCTCCCTCACAACACTGTATCTAGTGAAGAATGAGTTACTTGACAGTGGGTGTAGGCCAATTGGCTGAACCTCTTATATATGTGTTAAACTGATTTTTTTTATCTCTTTTACTAAACTTTAATTGTTTATAATCATACCCAATTATTCTTCATGTTCATATCTTACCTGAGCTCATCTTATTGACTGGATGTTACATTTAGTTTGACATATGTAAGCTATCACATAGAATTATGAAATTTCATCATAAAGGAATTTATATCCATAGACTAAGAGTATAATCTAGTATAATCCCCATTTGTATCACCCAAATAGTAAGATATACGTGATATCATAATAAACATATAACGTGACATAATATCCTCATATAATATGTCCATTATTGGACTAAATAAAACTACATAATTCTCATAAATCACACGAAAAGTTCAACCTTTAGGGAAATTCTCGTGCCTTTATCGGTAAATCAGTAGGGGCCTCACACTTAACGGATATAGAACATGCACAAATAAAAGAATGGGGGGATTGAAATGTAGTCACACCGTCGTATCCCTTTCGTACCAAACAACCCGATGGATCAAGTCGTCCACGTATCCCCGTCATGTGATCACGATAAAATAAATGCACGATCAAAATATCGACCTCCACACCACATGTTACATCATCCATGGGTGCAGTACCCAGTCCAACAATCCATTTAAATCAACAACCTCAGTCGATAGAATCTCCATGAGCCAAATACGTACAAATGGTATGTTTTCATCCAACACACATGTATACAAGACAATATATAACCAAACAAAAGTCCCACAAACACCAATCCAAAATTCTAACTCATACCCAATAAAAATGTTAACCCCAAAACCTTTCTAAACTACCACCTAAACAAACCCCCACAAGCGCGACCTACATAGGTGCATTCGCGGCCCAAGGTGGCGTGTCTCCATATTTGGAACTTTGGTTAAATGATAGAATGATCATATTTGACCATGAAATTTTTCGTATTAATTTTTTTATTATAATTTTTCTTTTTGTCTTTGGATAATATTATTTACCACTATTTTCCAAAGTATGTTTGAACTTATGTGTGAATTATTTTCCCCAAACATGTCCTTGTAGATACATGAGTACATTTCTTTGCATGTTATAACTCTTAGAATTTTATCAATTATTATACAAAAAATAAATATAAAATATTAACCAATGTATTAACATCAACAAATTTTTACTTGTTATTGGTATTCTATTACCTATTGAACCCACCCCTCATTGTGTGGGTCTAATTACTAGCAAGTTGTGTGATAAACCTCATTTTACTTTGTCAAAATAAAATATTAGGACGAATCTAACCCATACACGAGATTATGAATGAATTCATTAAAAAGATTTCAGTCTCTGTCCCTCTAAAAAATAAAATCAAAATCAAAATCTAATTCATGAAGTGATCAAGCTACTCTTTTTCCTCAAACCAAGGAAACAAATATTTCCTAATACAAATTAACATACCCCAAACCAAAACACCACGTTGTGACAACAATCCTAGTTATAATCACATATTCCTCATACTCAACAACTCATTATAAACATGTTTGAAGTTTTTTCGGCAAGTGGTGGCAACGTCTTAAAAACATTGTTTCACAGAAGAAAAACCCCAAATTGTGCTCCTCTATAGCTAAAAAATACACCTCCATTAAAAGACACTACAACCAACATAAGCATGTAAGACAGACCCATTCGAACAACGTGCATAAGCGTCTGTAGCACACTCGAAGTCACTCAATTCAAACCATAATTCATCATTTTACAACGAGAAAGCCCTTCAATGTAATCCCAAAGACAAAAACAATTGACACCACATACATGGAAGAATTAGCCCCTGACCAACCCGAAAAATGAATCTATGTTTTTGTGCCCCAAAAGAAAGTCTTGGGCATCATTATCATCATCTTGTGGTGGTGGTTCATGCTCATCATACATGTGTTATTCATTGGTGGTGGCGCTGCATCCCCTATCCCATGCATGTGACCGTCCATGTCCATCAGGGCTGACGATATAGTTTTCGTGCTTTAGGCAAAAAATCAAACCTTTTAATAAAAAAAAATCAAATAAAAAATGTATCCCTGCATTTTTTGATGCAAAATCAATTTGAATATATCAAACCAATTCTAGTAGATTAAAACCGTAATTACCATTTGTACTGCTCGGTACAACCTAATGTAAACCAATACCGAACCATTCAATTTGTGATAAAATAATTTTTTTGGTAAATTTTGAAATAATTTTTTTTAAAAATAAAATTCATCAAGTAGAAAACCAAACCATGACCAAAATAATTGAATGCCAAATTTTGAAAATGAATTTTATGCCTGCCCATTATAGCTTGTCCAACTACTGTTTGAATGTAGTAGAAAAAAAATAATTTAAAAAAATATATCAAACTATATCATTTTTTATTTAGTAATTTTTTTTACCAAAATAACGATGTTTCCCAAATGACAGAAATAACTTAATTTTCTAAAAAAATGAATAACAAAATAGGATTAACATTATTTTATCAGACAATTTATTTTACTAAAATAACAGTACACACAAAACTTTAAACTCAAAGTCTACCAACTATTTAAATCTTAGACAGCGTAGGTTTAAAGAGGACAAGAAAGGTTATTTAAAAGAAGGGGTTGGAAGGAGATTCTTACGTCCGACCAATGTGGGACTTCACCAAAGCACCGGAAGATCATTTTTTTTATCATTTTGTCTTGGACTAAAACCAATTGACGAACATTTTTGTTTAAAATAGTAAGAAAATAATTTGAGTTGATTTTTTTATGGGTTCTTAATAATTTTGGGTACCCCTAAAAAACATTCATCTTAAAATAAATTGTTTTGCTATTTAAAAAAAATGGATAAAAAACTGTCAATTTATAACCCCTAATTAACTCACAATTTTTTTATCTAATTCAACCTAACCATCATTTTCAAGATTTTTTTTACCCAATTAATATAAATCTAAAAATTTTGTGAGTGGGTGTGTTAAAAGTGGGTGGGTGAGTATGTTAAAAGTGGGTTCAGTTTTATGAGTTTTATATTATAGTGGGTTGAATTTTTTGGGGGCCCTTTTTATGTAGTAAAAATTTTAGTGTTAGAGTGAATTTATTTTTGGGGGGCCTTTTTAAGTGATAAACTCTAATTTTTCTTCATAACTACATATTTTTAACCAAATTTCTTTTATACCTAATTTTTTTATACTAATTTGTGCTTAAAGTTTTGGGGCCCGATTAATCGAGGGTCCTAAGAGACCTATGCCTAGAGCCAACCCAGATGTCCATAGATGAATAAAATGTTTATCTTTTAGTAGGTGTTACGTTTGGATATTAAATGGAAGAGAAAATGGACACCTTAATACATTTGTGAATTATTGCATTAAAAGAGGGATAGAGTCGGTAGTTACCAATTATCTTGGGTCGTACAATGTAGTAGCTTTTGTCTAGTACAATTTTGTAAAACCATTACACTTGTGTTATCTTTAGTTCTTTTCCTTTTCTTCATCGTCATCAAATTGGTTCGTTCCTGGACATGCTCCATCTCTTTAGTAGTTGTCGGATGGTTTAGACCAGTGTTCCTTTTGCTGGGTTGCTCTTCAGATTTATTATGAATTTCTGACTCCTCGGCCCCAGTTTCATTGGATATCTTAGACGCAAAAGATAGATCGGGATACCGCTCACCCATTTGAAGTCGCGGGGATGTGGTTCTCATTCGTATATTATTTTGGTATTTTTATGGTCGATGGTTTATTCTTACAAATCTTTTGGTCTTGTGTGGTGTGTGTATTTTTCTAGATTTGATGATGTATTTTTTTCTTCTTAGTTTGTTGTTAATCTTCTTCTTTGTAGAATATCTTATGTGTTTGTCACTTTTGTACTGCCCTTGTGGCATGACTTTAATGATATGATGAATTTTTTCAATTAAAAAAAGAATATGTTGCAAGAAGAAACTTAATTTGGGTTAAAAGAGCCATGAATCACAATATTAACCATCTTTTATTTTTAAAAAATGATTTTTCATCTAAGTTTACCATTAAGGTGGGTATTCCTACTTTGACTCAAAATGCAATAAATTAAGGTGCATTGGTCACACTGTGTTGTTCATAGATCGAACGAAGAAAATGACTAAAATGTTGTTTGTTTTTACCTCTTAACTTTGAATATGAAAAATTCAGAATTGAGAGGTACCAATTTTTTTTTGTTTCTTTAAATGATTAAGACGTTAACGACTATTTTCTGTTATGAATGATTAAGAGGTAAAATTACCTCTGACGTATGAATCGGTCTAAATATATTTATTCAAAGGTCCATTTAGACATAAAAATAAACATATTTTTTTAGATTCAGACTTCAAATTTATGATTCAAACTTTATATTCAGATGAAAAAACCAATGCAACATATGCAAAGGTTCATAATACAATCCTCTTTTCTCAAAAGGGTAATGTCCCATCCCACCTTTTAGCTATCAATGTCAAGTATGTTGATGGCTATGGAGTGTGGATTGAGGAACCACCAAACTTCATTGTTTCTGATGCACGTACCAACAGTTATATAGCTTTTGAATGGATCGAAGTTTTAAAACAAACAAAAACAATAAAGTAGTTTCCTTATAATTGTTATTTCTGGAAATTGGTACGAGGTTTATCTTGCTAAATACATTAATTACTAGCAGATAAATCAGATAAAAGGTAGAATTATTGAGATACTAACACAAAATAAATATTAAGAGTAAAGAGAAAGAGAGGGGAAAAACTAATTTTATGTTGTTCGTCCCAAATTGGTGCTTACGTTCACAGGTAATATTCTAATAATTAATCAGTGGGTAAACACCATGGATGAATACAGTTTACAAGCTCTTGAGTTCTTTCTATATTTTGGCAGCATAACAGTAAGGAAAAGACCTTTACCTCACATGAAGTTGGTGTGTGCTATATATAGGTTGTTAAGATAGAGAGACAAGTTATGGACACATGTCTCACCTTTCTAGGTGAGGTGAGAGAACATTTAAGAAGTTTAGTGAGTAAAAAATCACAAGTTATATATTGTCACATGGGGGAGAATATTTTCATACGTCCTCTAAGTGCACGTGTATCAAGTTACCGATGTCGTCTAATCATGAGATGTATACTTACTTTAACAGTGTCAACTAACGGAGTCAAGTTGGTTTCGTTTGATGGGGCAGCACTAACTATGAAATCATCAAACTATAGTGCTCTCCTCGGCTCCTTTAGTATGATTAGGTCTTTGGATAGCTTATTAATTAAGCCATGTGTCATCTTTTAGTGGGTCCACGGATCACCCCATATTTATGGGACACCAATATCCCCCAATACTTTTCTCACGATCGTAGATAGTTAACAGATTCCCTAAAGAGTAATTCCTTCCGGGTAGGTGCTCAACAACTTGAGTGACTGAAGTTTTCTTCTATGTAATGTTGTCGGCTCAAAAATTTCTATGGAGGTTTGGAATGACACATTTTAGTCATCAGTTGGGGAGGTGAGTAACCATCACTGCGGGTCCGCATTGGGAAGCACGTCAAAGTACTTAAGTCTTACTTTTTACAAGAAGGGTAATCATTACCATCAGTTAGGTGTAAAACTAGTATCTATCATTCTAAACCTTTTAAAACCCATGATTTCAAACGTACACTAAAGAAAAAAAAAACTTCTTCGCCGCCCTTAAGCTTCCTCAAGTTTTGGCCAATCCCTCGCCTATTTGCACCATTTCGATAAGCATCTCCCTTTTCGAAGTCACTCATTGTCCTCTTTCGCATATTTTCACTCACTTTTGATTCTCTGGGACTTCAGGTACCCCTTGTCTATTCTATTCTAGTTTTTTTTAATCTAAATTCTATTATTTCCTTTTATTCAATTTTGTAAGTATTTATGTTTATTGCTATTCGTGTTGTTGAGCATTTTTGCTATTGAATTTTGACTCATAGATAACCATTGAGTTGGTTGGCTCTAGATTATTTGATTTTAGGGTTTTTTGTATTTTTTTTCCTAATTTTTCATTCACTATTATAGGATTCCCTAGAATCTTCATTTTCTCTATTTTCAGCCATTTATGAGTGATTATGAGTGGGCTGAAAGGGTATTGGGGAAGATCCAAAATTATAATAACAAACTCCTCTCAACCCCTTGGACCTGTTCATTTAGAGGCCATTCCTCCACCTTAGAGGACTTATGACAACCCTATTATTGTTTCCCCTATTTTTATTTCCCCGGACCCTTCTTATTCTCTTTGTTGTCTCCTCAACTCCTTGATATTTAGTACAACACGTCGGAGTTTATGGCCTCTTTAAGTCACAATGAGGGTGGAAAGAGTGATGATGGTAGGAGGAATTATGCTAACCAAACTTCCGAGGAGTTTGTATATGTGATCGAATCTTTGACAAAGGAGGTCTCATAGTATAAGCCTCCCTCCAATCCCCCTAGTTCACTTGTGGTTGTGCCTTTAGAAATATCTGTATCGTCAGAGGAGGATAAGGATAAGGACGAGGATAAGGGTGAGGATGAGGATGAGGATGAGGATGAGGACAAGGACGAGGACAAAGCCACTCTTCTTGGGTCTAATCGTAACTCCTATAATCCTTCTACAACTGACTCTAAGAATTATTCTTGTGACGTTACTGAGTTCGAGATGGTAGCATTCATAGATCTCTATAACATCCCAATTAATACTTTTTATCGACATCCTAATAGGGACTAGAGGGATTATAATCAGACATACGTTGGCGATATCCGCTTTCCATTATCTGACCTAGATGTAGGACTTTGTCTCCCATTACACCCTATTATTAGGGGTATATTGAAGGGTTATGGGATAACTTTGACCTAACTCCCTCTGAATGCATTAGAGAGAATTGGCTCTAACATTAACGACTAGATTTTATGTATATACACAAAATAAAGGATAACGCCAAAGCACATAGTATTATTATTATTATTATTATTATTATTATTATTATTATTATTATTATTATTATTATTATTATTATTATTATTATTATTATTATTATTAATTTCTTTTTTATGAATAATGCACTCCATAAATTATGACTTCAAAGGTCCTCGCAATAGAATCAAATCTTCAAGGAAATTCAACAAACGATTAATCCTCAACAAAATTCTAGGCAACTAACTTGCACCTGAAAATTAGTACTTAACAGGAGAAAGAATGTCTAGTTGGGAACCAAGTTTTTCCTCCGCAACCTTCTCAGCCTTGGTCCTCAATTTGGTCAGCTGCTTCTTCCTCTCATATGCCACCTGAGCCCTCTCTTTCCTCTTAGCCTCCAGCACCTTGATTGTATCATAGTGGTTCCATCCAACTTCAGATGAAAGTCGGCCCAACAAATAGTACTTGTGTCCAGCCTGAAGCCTCAAAACCTTGAGAGCATCAGGGATAACCATCCTCTTGATTTTACCATAGGGAGGAGGAACACCCTCGTACACCTTCAACCTGGCGAGAGCAGCGGCTCCACGCTTAGTCTTGTGTGGAATCATCCCAAGGATGGTGCACCAGAGGATCTTAGCTGGGGCACGAAAGTGTATGGGACCGTGAGATGGTTTCGTGTTCATGCGCTTGCGGAGGAAATGAAGATACTTCATTTTCTGGCGAACGAGGCCACCAGAGAGACAGATCTCTTCGCAATGAACGACGACAACTTTCTGGCCGTTGAGAAGCTCTTTTGCTAAGATGGATGCTAGTCGTCCCAGCATGTGGTGGGGGGCGTCTACCACCACCCGTCGACCGCAGATTCCTGATCCCGACACCATTTTCACTCTCTCTCTCTCTCTCTCTCTCTCTCTCCAGACAGGAGTATTATTATTATTATTATTATTATTATTATTATCTCTCTCCTTGGAAACCCAATAAAAAGTTGGTGAGGGTGGCCTAAACCAGCAACCACTTTTGGAAGCATAAGTTCATCTACTTGAAGGGAAATTGGGAGTTCAACCCAAAGGAAAGTAGAAAAATTAGTAGTGTTCCTTGGGACTATAGTGGGCCAAACATAATTGGTACTTTTCTCTTGTACTCATTCCACTTATCCTTCATAATTAACTTGTATTTTAACCTACATTGGTATTTCTGTAATGAATGATTCTCCTATGATTTTGACTATAGAGAGGAGAACAATGGATAAATATATCTGATATGACCCACTTGTGTTTGGAGATTTCTTCTCGTTTTGAAAGCTCATCGAGTTGGACTATTATGAGACCGAAGCTCTAAAAGAAGCCAATGCAAAGCCAAATTTGAGAGAGAAGTTGAAGAACGTATCCAGAATTTTCACAAGTGTGTGCTTGTCTTCCTTTAAGTTCGTATTTTTACTAACTCTTGTGTTTTTTTTTGTACAGCCTCTACCCCCTTCCACTTGGGGAATGAAACCTAAGGCATTCGATCGTGAGTCATTTTTCCAACTCCGTAATAAATAGACAGAGGCTGGAAAAAATAAGACTATAGAGGTTCCTACCGTGACTAAGAAGAGGTGAGCCGATCCCTCAACTTCTCTGCCAGACCCCAAGAGAGTTAAAGAGGCTAAACATAAGGAGGTTCGAACTGAGGCTACATTTTAGTTCCCTAAGGTGACCTCTTACCTAAATGACCCCAATGCTCCAATCACTTATGAGGCATTGAAGAAGGGCGTTAAGTCCATCATGTTCCATATTGAAAACTTACTGGACTCACTCGGCCACCATGGGCATAGCTTTGATTTGAGTACTTGAGGACGATGAACACTGATTCCTGTGGTGCTATGCATATCACAAGTCCATTGTGGTAACTTTTTAACACTTTCATTTTATTTTATAATGTTTCCAACCATTGGTCGATATCCAACTTCTTTATTTTTTACAGCAGGATGTGGCTTCAGAAATCCTATGAGAGCGTGCTTCTGTGGATAAGGGGCACATCTCGACTTTTGAACAAAAGAAGATGAACGAGGAGCTCGAAACTCAGGTCAGAAGTCTGGGTCAGTGCCTTACTACTTCACAGGCTGAGGCTACTTAGACTAATGATGATTTGAAGCTAAAGACTGATGAGCTCGCTACGGTTGAGGAGAACCTCAAGAAGTCTAAGAATAAAATGTGATTGGATGCGAGCATTATTCAGAGTCAGAAGGATGGTGTAGTCGATTTTTGTGCATCTATTATAGTGAAGTGAGAGGATTCTCAAGTCTTTACTTTTGAGAAGATATCATACTTTACAGAGGGGTATGATGAACTTAAGAAAGGGAAGAACTATCCAGATATATCAAGGATTGTCTTTACTTAGGAAGGTGATGATAATGAACCAATGGCCTTAGCTAATGTAGATAACATGTAAGTGGACTTGATAGCCTAAGAGACCAATGATACTACTCCAGCTGATCTGGCGTTGAGCGATCTGACCACTACTGTTGCTGATGCTTCATCCTCCCTTCCTGCAACTTGATCTTTTATGAATCTTTTGTTATTTTGTTTTTTCTTTTTTATTTTTATTTTTTGATCATTATCGACCATATATTACTGAATCTGGATGTAACTATAACTCTCTTTTTGATGGATGAATAAATGTTGATCTCATCTTTCTTTCTTGTTATCTGGATATATGTCCTCTTTTTTTTCTTTTTGACACTTTACTTGACTTAGTGTTCAGTCTTCCTATGTAATGTACATTTTTTAGGATTTATTTAATTCACAAGTGATTTTAAAATAATTTACCCGAAACCTATTTCAAGAACAATGATTTTAGCTATCTATCTTAGGCCTGCTAGTATTTAAATCAATTCTTGTTCTTGTGAATGACTCTTGGCCTACTTGATATGTTTACTAGCTACTGATAGATGAACAAGTGTCCATGGCCTACTATGTATGGACCATGGTGGTCATGAAATGTTATCTATATAATATTTTTCAAAGTATAAAGCTTGCCATTTTTGTTAGTGTGTAGTCTTGGGTCTGAAGCCCTTATACTTTTGACTCATTTGAGTCTAGACTGTATAAGAGCTCATCTAGTTTGGAAATTGTGACAAAATAGTATCTATCCTAGAAACCAAAGAGCTTCAGAGATTGGGTTGCTTCTTCTTCTATCCCTCTTGTGATGATCCTGAGACTATAGCCATCACTCACACACTTAGAATTTCATTCTTGCATTTCATATTGCACCACTATGAGTATTAATGTTGTGAGTGTGTTTAAATCCCTCAATTTGATTTTTAATAATTTTTTGGGAATTTAAAACATATTTTAAACAAGGTTTTATTTAATTAAAACTTGATTTAAAAGGTCTTGGGGTTAATGTATAAATATGGATTGTTGTGTTTATTGGCCTAAAGTTACTCTGGGTAGAAACCGAAAGCGCTAGAGACTCTAGGGTTGGCTTTGTAATTATTTTGGAACGCGCGATTACATTCAACCTCAGGCCTACACCTGGTGTCCTCTGATTGGCCTGGACTGTGTTTCTTTACTGAGACAAACCATCGCGTGCTTTCAGCCCTTAGATCAATCCTTATCGATGGCCTGCATGTCTTTTGAGTGAATCCCAGTGTAAACCCTTAAGCCAATCACAGCCTGTTTAATCCACCGCCTGCTGTGAACCCTTAGATTGTAGTCAAAGGAGCTTGACTCAATCACAGCCCTTGATTTTGAACGATGCTCTGGAATCTTCCTCTCTTCCTATTTAAAGGCCTCTCATCTCAGCCTTCGAAAGCTTTTGCCATTTTGAAAAGTCTCAGAGAATAGAGAGAGAAGAGAGAAGAGAGAAGTTAGAGAGAGAAACCAAACCCTAGTTAGAAACCCTAACTTCGTCCAAATACCTCTAAACCTAAACCACTTACCTCTTCATAAACGGCTTTGGCAACGCTATTTCAATTGGTATCAGAGCGGGTCGCTCCGAATAAGATTTAACCGTCTGGAGTGTTGATCCTTATTTCTTGATCATATGATTTCATGTTACAAATCTGATTACTTTCTATATCCATATTTGATGATGTTTTTTTATATGTATGAACTCATGATAGACATCATGTTATTTCCATCCACTCTAATTGTTCTCATTCTATTTCTTGAATTTCAAGAACCCCTATTATGATTTGTATGCTTAGCATAATATTTTTTTTGTAACCATAGTATTGGTTGTGGGGGAGAGACCTTATTTGTTGATTACTCTAGAATATGCTGAATATGTTTAAATTATGTCTAATATGTCATTTACCCTTCATTTTATTTGAGAAGTCCCTGAAGACTATATGAATGTGATTTATTCATTTTTCTACCATATTTACATACTTTCCTGTCATAATCATGGTAATTATATGTCCTCTGAGATTTTAGGGTATGGATGTTTGTCAATGCAAAAAACACTTCTTAAAATCATGATAATGTAGGAGTGGCACTTGATTAGAACCGTTAATATGTTTATTGTGATAGTTATATTTTTTATCTTCCTCATGTTATAATTGTTTTTATCCTTTGTCTATTTGAGACAAAATGGGGGAGAAGAGTACATCATTTTATTAGTCTTGATTCTTGAATTATATTTATGATATCTTATTTTTAAAATGATTTATCAATTTCTATGATATCTTACACTTGTTCTTGTGAGTTTGGTTTTATTGTTTTAATGCAGGAAATCACAAGAAGGTGTTAGGGTAAATTGATGTATAGTTGAGTATTGTAATTTTTACTTTCTAGGATTTTTTGTGGATTGGGTAGAATAGTAATTGTTGTATAGGACTTAGGTGATTTATTTTTTCCTAAGAGTATCATAATGTACTCGAAGGGTTTTGTCACAAATATCCAAAGGGGGAGATTGAAACACCCTAAATATTTGACTTACTTGAGTCTACATTATTTAGGCGTTTCAACTAATTTGGATATTGTGTCAAAACATATTTTTAGTGCGAGCCTTATCCTTGGTACACCTTACGACGTTACTCGACGACTAAACATGCCTAGACTCTATTCAACGACATATCCGAGTAAAGGTATTCACGTGTATTGCACATTTGCACTTGACACATTAGGCACACATGCATATTTCTTGATCTATGATTTTTAATTGTGTGACTAATTTATTCTGAGCCTAAACATTTTTTTTTTAAAATGGAATTATATTATTCTGAAAATATTGTTCTAGTAAAATTGGTGCAACTTTGTTTAAAATGAATTTCTTATTTTAAAATAATTTTCGGAATTACTTTACAAAATTAAAATGAAATTTTCTTAAACATTTTTTTATGTTTATTAAATAATCATTTTCGTCCATACCTGTTAGTATATTCATAGTCTTCCTAGTGAATTAGTACACTGTTTCGTCCTATTATACCATGTAGCTTTATATTTGCTACTGAATCATTTTGCTCTTTAATAGCTTTAGTACTAGTAGATGTCTTTGTTGGTTTCGTCTTTTAGTGAGATTTGATTTGACCAACCATATCTAGCTTTAGATATTGAATTCTCCTAAACCTGCTTTGTCCGATGTGAACTATTAGGAAGCTATAGTTTTAGGTTTTTTTTTTTTTTTTAAACCTCTTTTAGTTTCGTCCTATACCTGCTTGTATCCTACTTGTCTAGAACTCTGTTTCGTCAGCATCTAGTCTATATAGTTTTAGGTTTATCTTTTTAAACCTTAGGTATCTTAGACTGTTTCGGCGAGACCTGTTTGGATCTTGTTTTGAGCGAGTTTTTTTTTAGTACTTAGCTTTTAGTTGTTTTAAGTCCTTGACTTAGACCTGCTAGTGTACTGCATTAGGCCTCAACCGATTTGACCCCTCTTACCTACTCTATCCTTTAGGTTTGTACGCATTGGCATCATAGGCAGCCTTAGGTGTTCGGCCATACTTTTTTATAGATTTTTATGACTGGTTAGACTAGTTGTTATATTGTAACTGAGAGATTAAAATAGTGACCTGTTAGGATTGACTTGATCTGACCGAATAGGACCTTGACAGGTCAGTACCCACTTTGACCGTTGGATTTTAGTGACAGTTGTATCCATTTCAGTTACATCCTTTTAACCGTCAGTTACCCATTAGATCTCATTGGTCTATTTGGAGATCTTGCCACCTGTCTCTATTATATCCGTTGGTGAAGTTTGTTACAACTAAACCTTATACCAGCCTGGATTTCATCTGTAGTGGTTTTAGGTTTTCAAGAGAATGGTTTTAAGATTCTTGAGTTGTTTTTATAACAGACTTAACTTGTTAAGACTGAATTTGATAAAATCTGTTAATTAGTTTTAACTCGATTTAATCTCGACCTTTGATTAATAATTTTTAATCTGAACCCTTGATTTTAAAAGTTTCTAGAATATTGTTTTCTCACCTATATAAACTTCATTTGGGAGTTTAATTAATTAAATATTCAGATTATATTTTCTAGAGTGAGAAACACAAGAGGGTTTAATATTTTTAGAAAGAAAAATATAGAGAATTAGAGAGAATATCTAAGAGAGAGATTGAATGTTATTTAACACACATTGTGTTCATTCTACTTCATCTTTATTCTATTTTTGTTTTAAATTCTCAATGATCTTGCACATCATCTCATAAACTTTAGAGATTGATATATTGTGTTATTGTAGAGAGAATTTATATGCTTTCATGCTGAAATATTTTTTTACAAAAACTAGAATTCCTTAGATTTTTAGATCCGAATTTTATTGAATATTTTTATGATCTAAATATGCTGATTTTGTGATTAGATGCTATATGATGTTTAAATCAGAATTTCTCCGGATCTTGCATGTTTATTGAAAATCTTTTTAAAGAACTGTTTTCTCATATTTGTGAAATAATTTGAAAAACACTTTCTTCATAAAATTGAATGTTATATTTTTTAGAGATTGAGAACACATCTTAATTGATTGAATAAATCTTGTTGTGTGTTCATGATAAGTGTTGTATATATTTCTTATAAATAATGTTTATAAGATTTCTGATTGAAAATTTATTTTGTATGTTTTTGTAGAAAACTTAATTGGTCTTAATTGAAAATGATTTTTTCTTAAAGTTTTTATAGAAAACTTATTTGCTTGATTATAAATATATTTTTGTTAAGTTTTTGAAGAAAACTTATATGCTTGTGTTAAGAAGTAAGTTCTTGCATGGTTTGCATTTAGAACATATTCACTTACACGTTTTGCACAACTAGTATGATGTTGAGAGATCAGTTTTGACTGAGTTGGAATTTGCTAAACAAGAATGACGGAGTTACGAAGTTGAGAGAACAACTACAACAATCAGAACTGCAGAGAAGTTATAAGGATACGAGACCAAGAGGGTACATTCCTAAACTTGTATAGGTCTGTTTGTGTGTTTAGTTTGTTATATAGCTTGTAACCGATAATTCTTTTTAGTGAAATTTTGTTTTACTCCGTAGAGGGAGTCGTGGATGTTTTCCCGAGTTTGGGTTTTTACCACGTTAAAAAAATCATATTTGTTATCTTCTTATCCTCATCTTATTCTTTGTATGATTTAGAATTAAAATTGTTGCATGATTTGAATTGGAATAATTCTTCATATTAGATATATTGGATTGTAACGTAAAAACTTGCATGAAATCAGAGTATGTTTATGTGTGCGTATGGAGATTATTTCATGGGCGCATCTCAAGAAATGTTTCCCTCATTCTCGGGTGGAGGGGACAAGTCTAATGCTCGCAAATTTTATCAAATAAGAGCAAACAAGCGCAAACTAAAAACCAGGGCAATTTGGATTAGAAAAGATGATCTAGCACCCCAGATGAAGTGTAACATTGTTGTTTCTGCTCTAAAAGCTGAACTTACATCTTCTGGTTGGTACTTGGATTCTGGATGTTCCAAGCATATGACAGGTGATGATACAAAACTTTTAAATAAAACCCAATTTGATGGTGGAAAAGTTGTTTTCGGTGATGGTATATCATCCCAGATCATAGGCAAAGGAACCCTTAAAGAAAAAGGCCTTCCTCTTCTTGAAAATGTTCTCTTAGTTAAAGGTCTTAAGGCTAATTTACTTAGCATTTCGCAATTCTGTGACTCAAACTACACTGTTACCTTTTCAAAGAACAATTGCAAGATTTTAAATGAAAAGGGAGAATGCTTAATTACAGGATTCAGGACCCCTGACAATTGTTATGCTGTCATGTCTAGTTCTGAAATCTGTAATGTTGCCAGAATGGATGACAACGAGATATGGCATAACAGAATGGGTCACATTAATTACGAAAATTTGAGTAAATTGTCTTCTCAACAGATAGTTAGAGGAATACCAAAAATTAAACCTATTCATAACATTGTCTGTGGTCCCTGTCAAGAAGGAAAAATTGTTAAAGCACCTCATAAAAGGGTTAAAGATATCCTTACATCTAATCCCTTAGAACTCATCCATATGGACCTAATGGGTCCTTCTCAAACTGTTAGCCTTTGTGGACACAGTTATATTCTAGTTATGGTTGATGACTTCACCAGATTCACTTGGGTAGCTTTCTTAAAACAAAAATCCGATACTTTTCAAACTTTTTTAAAGATTCTCTTACGGATTGAGAATGAAAAAGACACTCAAGTGAATAGAATCAGAAGTGATAGAGGTGGTGAATTCAAAGACACTGGTATTGTAGAATATTGTGACTATAATGGTTACAAACATGAGTTCAGTGCTCCTAAGACCCCTCAACAAAATGGAATAGCTGAGAGAAAGAATCGAACTCTTCAAGAGATGGCACGTGTCATGCTCCATGCTAAGAACTTACCTAAGTATTTTTGGGTAGAATCTATTCGTACAGCTTGCCATCTTATTAATAGGGTCTATCTTAGAAAGAATTCGAAACAAACCTCTTATGAACTTTGGTACAATAAAAAGCCTAATCTTAAGTACCTTCGAACCTTTGGTAGTACCTGCTATGTTTGCAAAGATAGGGAACACTTATCTAAATTTGAGAGTAGGGGAGATAAAGCCATATTCTTAGGTTATTCACCTAACAGTAGAGCTTATCGAGTGTATAATCTTCGCACTAAGACCTTAATGGAATCCATCAATGTAATTGTTAGTGACACTACTGTGGAAAGCAAGACTAGTGAATTAACTATAGAAGAAGAATCGCCAAATATTTTAGAAAATGACTCTTCTGAAATAGATAATTCATTACCTATTGAGTCACCTGAAGTACCTAACTGGGTTTCTAAAGATCATCCCATAAACAACATAGTTGGTAACCCTAGTGAACCAGTACGTACAAGATCCCAACTTAGAAATTATGCTCTCTATGCTTGCTTTGTTTCTCTCTTGGAACCAAAGAATGTAAATGAGGCATTGAATGACTCTCAATGGATTTCTGCTATGCAGGATGAACTTTTACAATTTGTCATTCATGATGTTTGGTTTCTTGTTCCACGTCCTGATCACAAAAAGGTTATTGGTACTCGTTGGATTTTCAAAAATAAAACTGATGAAAATGGGATGATAATTAGAAATAAAGCTAGACTAGTTGCTCAAGGTTACTCCCAAATAGAAGGACTTGATTTTAATGAGACGTTTGCTCCTGTTACTCGTTTAGAATCAGTTCGTCTGCTTCTTGCTATAGCTTGTCACATGCATTTTACATTATATCAAATGGATGTTAAATCTGCGTTCCTTAATGGAATACTTGCCGAGGAAACCTATGTAGAACAACCTAAAGGGTTCATTGACCCTAATTATCCTAATCATGTATTTCGGTTGAAAAAGGCTTTATATGGTCTTAAGCAAGCTCCTAGAGCTTGGTATGAGCGGCTGTCCAGTTTTCTGCTGGACAAAGGTTTCAAAAGAGGTGGAAATGACCAAACCTTATTTGTCAAACATTTTGGCAAACACATTACTATCGCTCAAGTCTATGTAGACGATATCATATTTGGATCCACTTCTACCTCAGAAGTAAAATCTTTTGCTGAAATTATGAGTAAGGAATTTCAGATGTCCCTTATGGGGGAGTTACAGTTCTTCCTAGGTCTCCAAGTCAAACAACAACCAGATGGCTTGTTTCTTTCGCAGACTAAGTACGCATTAGAGATAGTTAAAAAATTTGGCCTCGAGAGTGCTAAAAGTGCTAAAACGCCTATAAGTACTACAGAAAAATTATCTACAGATGAAAATGGAAAATCTGTAGACTCTACCTTATATCGTTGTATGATTGGCACATTACTCTATCTGACTGCCTCGCGTCCTGATATCATGTATGCTGTTTGTGTTTGTGCGCGTTATCAAAACAACCCCAAGGAGAGCCATTTAAACGCTGTTAAACGCATAATTAAATATGTTAAAGGCACTCTAAATTTAGGAATTTGGTACACGAATGACACACCTAGCACTATTATTGGGTACACTGATGCTGATTGGGCTGGGTGTACTGATGATAGTAAAAGCACTTCAGGCGCATGTTGTTATATTGGTAATAACTTGGTAGGATGGAGTAGTAAAAAACAGAACTGCACATCTCTCTCGACTGCTGAATCTGAATACATAGCCGCCGGTAGCTGTTGTGCCCAATTGTTATGGCTTAAACAAATGCTAAGTGATTATGGTATTCTAGAACCCACACTTCATCTCTATTGTGATAATCAAAGTGCGATTAATATTTCTAAGAACCCAGTTCAACACTCGCGAACTAAGCACATTAAAATAAGACATCATTTTATTCGTGAATTAGTTGAAACCAAGGAATTAGAAATCAATTATCTTTCTACTGATCTACAACTTGCAGATTTATTTACCAAACCTCTTGATTATAATAGATTCATTTCTTTACGTAAATCTATTGGTATGATTTGTGTTGAGTAAATACCTGTCATATTTGCCAAGTTCTTTCCCTTTGTCCATTTGAGACAAAATGGGGGAGAAATTTGAGTCTACTGCATATACTAAAAAGCTTGATCTTAGTAATTTTTTGCAGGTATTCTTCTTGTACAGTCATTCTTCATTGTAATAATAGGATGTTAAACTGTATATAGTTGAGTTATGTAATTTTTGCTTTCTAGGATTTGGGTAGATATAACCTTTATAGGAATAAGTTTTTCTTATTTGTTGTCGCCCTACGAGTTGAGATGACTCAAAGGAGATTTTGTCTCATATTTCCAAAGGGGGAGATTGAAGCCCTTATACTTTTGACTCATTTGTGAATGACTCTTGGCCTACTTGATATGTTTACTAGCTACTGATAGATGAACAAGTGTCCATGGCCTACTATGTATGGACCATGGTGGTCATGAAATGTTATCTATATAATATTTTTCAAAGTATAAAGCTTGCCATTTTTGTTAGTGTGTAGTCTTGGGTCTGAAGCCCTTATACTTTTGACTCATTTGAGTCTAGACTGTATAAGAGCTCATCTAGTTTGGAAATTGTGACAAAATAGTATCTATCCTAGAAACCAAAGAGCTTCAGAGATTGGGTTGCTTCTTCTTCTATCCCTCTTGTGATGATCCTGAGACTATAGTCATCACTCACACACTTAGAATTTCATTCTTGCATTTCATATTGCACCACTATGAGTATTAATGTTGTGAGTGTGTTTAAATCCCTCAATTTGATTTTTAATAATTTTTTGGGAATTTAAAACATATTTTAAACAAGGTTTTATTTAATTAAAACTTGATTTAAAAGGTCTTGGGGTTAATGTATATATATGGATTGTTGTGTTTATTGGCCTAAAGTTACTCTGGGTAGAAACCGAAAGCGCTAGAGACTCTAGGGTTGGCTTTGTAATTATTTTGGAACGCGCGATTACATTCAACCTCAGGCCTACACCTGGTGTCCTCTGATTGGCCTGAACTGTGTTTCTTTACTGAGACAAACCATCGCGTGCTTTCAGTCCTTAGATCAATCCTTATCGATGGCCTACATGTCTTTTGAGTGAATCCCAGTGTAAACCCTTAAGCCAATCATAGCCTGTTTAATCCACCGCCTGCTGTGAACCCTTAGATTGTAGTCAAAGGAGCTTGACTCAATCACAGCCCTTGATTTTGAACGATGCTCTGGAATCTTCCTCTCTTCCTATTTAAAGGCCTCTCATCTCAGCCTTCGAAAGCTTTTGCCATTTTGAAAAGTCTCAGAGAATAGAGAGAGAAGAGAGAAGAGAGAAGAGAGAAGAGAGAAGTTAGAGAGAGAAACCAAACCCTAGTTAGAAACCCTAACTTCGTCCAAATACCTCTAAACCTAAACCACTTACCTCTTCATAAACGGCTTTGGCAACGCTATTTCAGGGTCATGGCCAATGACATGGTTCTTTATTATGGGGTTAGTTAATGCATTCTCAAACTTACTAGTCTACTAGTTTGGCTTGCTGCCAATCCTGACTTGCTAATAACATTGGTTATTCCTGGTACACCAATTTTTAGTCTATGACATGTCCAAAGGTTTAGCTCCCTCATGAAATATGGTCAGATCATAGTTAGTTAATTCTTCTCGATTTCCTTGAGATGACTTCAATTGAGGCTTCTCGCCCATATCTTGGGATCGAAGGTCTTTGTAGTTTATAATAAAGTACATAGCAAATTAATAGTAATGAGTTATAGATAAAGACTGGATTTTTCATTATTGACAACGTATTTTTTACATAGTGTATTATCATTACATTCTTATTTATTTTTCCTACTTCCTGACTTTGCTCGGCTCAATGGTAATACTTCCTAAGGTGTTCGACGTTCTAGGGGTTCTTGAAGGGTTACCCTTCCAACATCTCGATTGTATATGTTCTAGTTCGTACCACTGAACTGACCTGTATGTCCATGTTAATTTGCTTCCAGTTTGTTGCCCTTTTAGATCACTTTTTTCAACACAAGGTTACCCTCCTTCAAAGTGATCAACTTGAATCTCTTGTTGAAGAATATGTCCATCTTTTGCTAATATGCAACTACCCTTATCGTAACCTGATCTCTCACCAGATCTAAGTCGAGTTGACGCATACATTTTTTCCTTAGTGAATTTAAATTTAGGAATCTTTAGCTCGACAGGACGATCTTAGTTGGCATCACTTCTTCGGGACTAAAAACTTACATGAATGGAGCTTCTTCAGTGGCAATCCTGTTAGTCACCATGTAGGCTCACAAGAAACTATGTAGCTCGGGCATTCATTTTTCCATTTGAGTCTTTTAAAAGCTTTTTTATTATCGCTATTAGGATTTTATTAGTGATTTCTGTCTATCCAATGGTTTGTGGATGGCCTGGTGCGAAATGTAATTTTTTAATCTTAGGAGAAATGCAATATGCTCTAAACTAGTTGTTATCAAACTAGGTGACATGATCTGTTATGAAAGCAAAAGTTATCCCACATCGACAAATTATATTCTTCCACACAAAGTGGATGACCTTTGGTTGGGTCATTTCTCTCAGCGGCTCGACTTTCACCCACTTATTGAAATAGTTAAATGCCACAACCAGATATTTGAATCTCGCTTCATCTTAATCAAAGGCCCTACTAGTTCTATCCTCCATATAACGAAGGGTTATGGAGAAGAGATATGCGTGAGAGCTTCCACGAGTCTTAAATGGATCATAAAAAATTATTGGCACCTATCATAGCTTTTGGTATAGGCTGTGTAATCCTCCTTCATGGTCAACCAATTGTAGCCTTGTGTTACCACCATCTTAACCAGTGACCTTTCAATCGCATGTTCACTAAAAGACCCTTTGTGCACCTCCATGATAAAGTCTTGTACTTATTTTGGGTTGGGGAATATAAGGAATGGTAATACAAATCCTCTCTTAAACATAATTGCACATATATCTACATGTCTCATTACGCAGCCTCCGTGCCTCTTTGGGGGCAATCGAAACTTCACCGAAGTTCAAATATAAACTAATCATATCCACCAATGATGGTCCTAAATCTAGTTCTATAACCATCATCTTTTCTTCATTAGTACTTCGATGCAACAAGATTTCTAATGGAATTGTCCTTCGTAATTCACCTCTAGTTGTCAAAGCTAGACGATTCAGAGCATCGACTAGTGAATAGTTTATTCTCGGTATCCTCATAATTATTTTTCACGACGAACTTTGTTAGTATCATATATACCTTAGCAAAGTAATGTGAGATGTTTCTTCTTCGGCTTCATATACTCCTAGCACGTGGTTGATAATCAACTGAGAGTCACTATGCACTAATAGTTATTGAACGCCCAAAGATGAAGCTAACCCAAGACCTTTCACCAAGGTTTTGTAATCAACCTTGTTATTGGAAGCCTAAAAGTTTAATCTCAATATATATTCCATATTGGCCCTAGCTAGCGTAGTGAATTTTAGACCCGTGCCACCACCATTTGTACACGAAGAGCCATCCACAAAAAGTTTCCAAATAGGTATCGCTTCATCAAAGCTTCCTTCAACTAGTGAACCATTTTTTAATTCCTTTTTTATTTTCTTTAAGTCGTGGATTCTCTCTATTAACCTCGTGGAGGACTCTACTTAACGAATGACTCGTGCAGGTGTAACCTCGACTTTGGCTGGCTTTTCCATTGCATTTCTTTGTAAGTGAACTCTAAGATAAAGTCCACTATGACCTATCCTCGACTCGTATATGATATTGTACTTTCTTAATTCCACAGCTTGGGACATTAACCTGCCAAAATTTTCTTTTATGGATGATCTGTCTGAGGGTTTGGTCAGTATACACAATAATTGTGTGATCCTCGAAGTAAGGTTTCATTTTTCTTGAGGCTTTAATTAATTCTAATGCGAGTTTCTCTAATCTCAAGCACCAGATTTTCGTGCACCTCTATGCCTTTATCATATAATAAACAGGTTTTTATATCCCATCTTCTCATCTCATGAGGTTTGGCATCATAGTAAACCTAGACACGTCTAGGTGTAGGTATAACTTCTCTCTTAGGATCAGCCTGGACAGAAAATGATAAGATCACAAGTGTCTCTTCAACTCTTGGACTGCCTTCTCACACTCCTTGCTTCATTCAAAGGGGTTTCTAAGAACCTTGAAGAATATAAGGCATTGTTCTATAGCTCGTTATAAAATATATTCCAATCTACAACGTGCCATGCCAGTTTATTAATATCCTTCTTATTGCTCGATGCTTGCATGTTAATAAATGGCTTATATCTTTTAGGAGTTAGCCTCAATACCCCTTTAATTAATGATGAACCCGAAAATATTAGAGCTCGAACACTAAAAGAACATTTAGTAGGGTTCAACTTCATTTTAAAATTTACTGTAACATCAAACATTTAGCCGAGGTCGCGGATGTGGTCGTCAACCTTCTTACTCTTAGTTCGCATATCATTGGAACACACGAATTTTTGTTGAATTAATAAAGTCGTGTTATATCTTTGGACTCGCGTGATTCAAAAAATATATGGATGAGGATTTTTGATACTTTAATGGGATTAATTTAAATAGTTTATTTTTAATTAAAGCTAAGGTTAATGAGAAAAAAATAAATAATGTCGCGTACCGTGTTAAGCATGTTAAATTAAGTATGCATTTTAAGTGAAATTTAATGTAATTATAGGGAACGAATTATATAATTACACTTATATTTATGTATTACAATATCATAAGGATAAAAGAAATAAATTCAAAGAAAAAAATATAATAATAAAAATATAATAATGGGTTCTTGTAAAAATAAAATAAAAGTGCTTAAAACATAATTAAAAAAACTCCACGAGATGTAGAAAGAAATTCTGGACAATTTTCCCTTCTTCGACGATGTAAAAAAACACGTTTAGACTCATTTGAGGTTATTTTCTATCCAAAATTTAAGTGAAAAAAATTTAGGCCAAGGAATTCTCACTTGTTTCGTAAGAATCGATTCTCACTCGGATATAATCAATTCTCAACCATTAGATCCTTATCCCCCTTTCTTATCAACTTTGTACTTTATTTTTGGACAGCTATCTTTAGTCGCTAACCACATTCTAGCTATCTTTTGACCCTTTAGGCAGTAGGGTAACAACCCCTCAGGGGTAAGGGTCGTGTGAGATGGGTAAAAGGCATGTAGGGAGGCATGTGGGGGGATACCTACCCCAATTCCTCCCTTATATGTTGTGTGAAAATCTGCATTTATTCCAATTTGAAAATACTCATTCTCTCTACCATTTTAACTTCACAAAAGCTTTCTTAGTCTCGCTATACTACAGCCTTATTATCCCACATAATTATCCTTCCATTATCAATAGTTTCCAAGTGTTATAGAGGTGTTATTTTGGGCGTAGAAGATGATTGCTATGAGAACTTAATTTCAAAATATTAGGAGTTTATTGGGTTTTCTTTTTTACCACTTCCTCAGAGTTATTATCTTCAAGAGGTGAGGATTCTGCACTATTTTCAGGTTTGAAATTAAAGCATGCTAGATATATGTATATATGTATGACTACTTATGCTTATTATCACTACATACGAATATATGTTGAAGAATATATGATAAAAATGGACAAAAATTAAAGGTTGAAAGAAGGAAAATTTAAGAATGTTTAAGCTAATTATTTCTTAAATAAATCATTTTAACTTGTTGATTTCATGATAAAAAGTTGTATTGAACTTATGAAGAAATAATAGGATGCATTTCTTGGGTTTTATTAGAATAAAACCTTACTTTCATTAACATAAACTCATGTAGTTGGGATAAATGGATTAAGTATGTTAAAAGTATATTAAAATGATCTTTTGAAAATAAAATGATAAACTTGAAAATTTTAGAATACTAGTCACGTAAATGATACAATTTATCTCAAGAAAGTTTATGAAACTTGAAGAAAACAAAGAAAATGGGTGCTAAGTGTAAAAGTAGTTAACATTTGGGATTTCAAATTTATAATATTGAAAAATTAAGGCCCAAGGTGAAACAAGGAATAAGGGTGAAAATGAAAAGTTATCATTTTAAAAGACAAGTCTTGAAATGTCATAAGTATGATTTTGGGGCCAAAAGTATGATTTTATGAAAAGTTTGGATTAAATAGTAACATTTGCAAAAATGGGTATTATTTTTGAAAGTTGACTTTAAAGGAAGAAAATGACAAGGTAAAATGATGATAAACAAGGTATAAAATGCAAACTAAATGTTTTGAAAGGTTAAAGTCTTGAAATAACAAAGGAAATGCTCACAAAAGTGTCATTTTATGTGAAATATGGACTTAAGAATGATTTACCAAACCAACAAGACTATAGTTAAAAAGTTTAATTTTACGTGTTAAAAGCTCATGTTTTATAAAGTAGAGATGAAAACAAACATTTTTGGCAAAAACGTATAAAATGCAAGTGTTACAAATGTGCATGAATAGTGAAAAGCACATTAAGTTGTATAAATGGGTATTTGAATGCAAATGTCTAATTAAAGTTGTTTTCAAAGGATGAAATACTCAGTCCAAGGTAAAATGAAAATACACATTTTATAAAGTGTGAAACATGGAAATAAAGTTTGTTGGGACTTGTCTCATCCCGAGTATTTGGCCTTGTCGGCCGGTAAAGCAAAAATAAAGGAAAAATGCTCAACAATGAATAAGATAGAAAAAAAGAAAGGAAAAATGGTACAAAGATGTAACAAGTAAAAGGCAGTCAGAGATAACTGTGAAATTTAAGAAGGTTCTGGAGCCCTAGGATGAGGCTTAATGGTTAGACCCTAAATAACTAATCTGTAGCATATTCCAGCATGGTGGGAGTCGATGAAATGTTGTATAACACTCATGGATTGGTACCCCTAATAATCAAGTGAAAAGATAATTTTAAGCACGCCGCTCATTAATTTAAAGGAAAGTTTATGAAACAACTTGAAAGGTATAAATTTACGTTAATGGTTCAATTAATGGGATATGGGTAGTATATAAGAAAGATTGAGTTTGATTGGGATCATCGCCCGGGTTGCATAGTCAAACATCAATTCCATGCTTACAATACAAAACTTGCATGAGAACACTTAAGAAAGTGAAGGATGACTTCTTAATTGCTAAAATACACTTTATACATATAGATATTCATTTGTACGTATTACACTACTAGTGTTTATTCTACGGGGCACACGCTTATATTCCACTTTTTGCCAAAACCCCTATGTACTTCAGGAAAAGATAAAGGCAAGGAAACCGTGAGAGCCAAGGAAGAATTTACACGCCGGTAGAGCTCTATTTACTATTTAATTTAACTGGGATATTTAAATGAAACTTTAATTATGTTATTCGGAACTGTTTTGAATCATTTTAAATTTGGTTTGTAATAAGACAGGATGATGTGGACTTTTTTAAATTATTACTTATTCTATGAAGTTGTCAAAACTCTTTTATTCTCAGTGTTCTTATAAATTTGATTAACTGTAAATCATTTCATTAATTAAATAAAAGGGATCTTACAACACAAACATGCAAAAGAAATATTTTACTTTAAAAGAGGAATTTTTCAAATGAAATCGAAGTATGAAAGGTTTTCCTCATTGACCCTCAAAAATTGGGTCTTCACAGCTTGGTATCAGAGCATAGGTTATATGTGCATCGAAGAGTATGATTACATGTCATTTTTATCTTCAGAATAGTTATCAACATTCTATCAAGGTATTAGTTCATTTTGGTCATGCGGAGGCTAAGTGTGATTTTGGTTATTAGAACAAGATTTAACCATTTGAGTTTTAGGTTTTAGTTTTAAAGATAATCATTAAAATGACTTTAGGATTTCACAAATGTTTATGTACACGAGTAAGTCCCAAGTGTTGGGTCAATGTACACGTAAGTAAGTATGGCCTTGGGTATCGATTCAACCCTGTATAGACTTTGAGATAGGTTAGGTTGATTAATATAATGATTGATGATAGTAGAGATGTATGGAAAAAAACATATTATGGTGATTTTTAATTTTATTGATTTACCAAAGCGTAAAGGTTGGTTTGTGCAATCTTGGCATATATCCCTAACAAAGGAACAATGATAATAACCTTATGTAAATAGTAACCTAAATAATTTAACTGTATCTAATGGTTATCAATGGACAAGTGTTAGTGGTGTCCTAGGATAATGACTGTAATTTGAAGTATGAACTCTTGGGATTAGGTATTTAAGACATAAAATACTCATGGGAGCTAGTGGAAAATTGTTAATGTTCATTTGTTTCGTAGAATACCTTCTTCATTTAAGATAAACGAGTGAGTATAACCTCTAAGGAGGTAAGCCACATAAAGATTTACAATAACAACCCCCTTCTTCTTAAAGCACGTCATGCCACTATTCGACTTAGGATGATGGTCTAGGTAAAGGATCTCGATCCGATTGGGAAAATATCTCGATCAAATTTAAGGTATTTCAATATCGAAATTATGTAACAATATGTGTTCGTGGTCCCGTAGTGGATTGAGACAAGATACATAGTCTTCATGTCACATGTTTAAATAATACATAGGATTGTGTTGCGATTGTAAACAACTATTACTATTTTATTGACTATAGTAGTAAAGACAATGCTATTCTAGTGTAAAATACAAAATGGTTCGTGAATAGCTATAAATTAAAGTCTTCTTGATAGTCCAAGGTGATGAGTTATAGAAATAATAAAAGGCTTAAAGTACATAAGGGATAGAAAATTTCCATTACATGTGATTTATTGGTTTGCTTGAGTTAAATAGTCTGCGACGTTTGGCTTGGTAGAACTATCCTTAGTTGATCCTGGTGTCTAAAGTGTTTGAATAATGATGAATTAGTATTCGCACTAAATTTTATGTTGTCGTCTTAGTGGGGAAAATGAATGATCATGATTTATATAATGGGATCTATAGTGACCATGCAGGTTCATATTTTTAGTTTAGAAGGAAATTAATAGCCCTTGATGATTAATTGATTTGATGATACGAGAAGTTTTCATGGATGCTATCGGTGAGTAGTAATTACATAGTTGTATGCCATCTTGATGTAAGCAATTATTTGCCTATGTTTAAATTTGTGGAAAGTTGAGGACATAGTAGATTTAATCATGTAACACTTTAGTGATAAGATCCTATCGAGGGCCTATGAGATTTATCGGTGTAAAAAGTGTTAAAGTAAAGGGATGTTGAGAAATTGGAAACAACTGGAATATTGTGGGTCAATGAGTAGATTTATGATTCCTAATGGGAAATTAAAAAGGTCTTGTTTGGTAGTGATACAAAATATGATAAACTTTGAACCAAGAAAGTATCTTATGGTAATATGGATAAATTGCATTTCTGGGCATATGACTGACAAGGGTTGCCATCATGACCTGAAAGGACAAGCATTATGGCAGATAGGAGTTCACAAAAATACTTATGAAGTAACCATTTGATTATAAAAAAAAGTTCCATGTTTTTGAGGAACTAGATGTATAGTTGTACATAAGACGAACCGCATGGATGCTTAAATTTTGGTGATATAAATTAAATTGGATAACTAATCGTCAAAAAATGCCTAATGAGATTTAAAGAAGCAAACGAGGATTCCGATAATTGTGTGCTCACTAAAGTCAAGTATGGACCTGAGATCGATAGTTTGGCAAGAATGAAAAACCTAAAGTTTAAAGGGCATTGTTTACAAAACGAGAAGTTACGAATTATAAAGGAATTCATGGAACTCAGTTTGTGATTTGAAATCTTCCTTAATTGATAAAGTGACATATCGTTCACTTTCGCATATAATGTAAATCGATTATAAGGTAAAAGGTTAATCAAGAGTCAAGTTCATAAAGGGAACCGATGGGTTTTAAAATTGATAGAGGTTATTTGAATAGACTGTTGAGACTAAGCAAAGTTTCATAAACTATCAAACGTATTAAACAGTATATGTCAAGGATAACATGTAAATGAAGTTCGAGGAATTAAAGGTAAAGTACGAATAGTCATTTGATCTATGATCTTAAGTATGAATTACAAAGTGAGATGATGAAGACAAAATCTTCTTGTGTAATGTTTTGGTTTAGGGGACGAAAATTCCTGAGGCAGGAAAGTTGTAATGCCCGAATTTTGGTTGAATTAATAAAATCGCATTTTATCTTCGGAATTACATGATTCGCAAATTTTATAGACTTGGATTTATGATAATTTAATGGAATTAATTTAAATAGGTTATTTTTAATTGAAATTAAGGTTAATGAGGAGATTTTAAAAATGTCGCATACCACATTACACATGTTAAATTAAGTTATGTGTTTTAAATGGAATTAAAGGAATTATATAGAATGATATATATAATTACCCTGATATATATATGTATTATAATATCATAAGGGTAAAAGAAATAAATTCAAAGAAAAAATAATAATAATAATAATAATGGTGAATGCGGAAAATTCCTAGCTAAAAGCTCTTACCAATTTGAGAATGCCCTTTTGTGTTTGCTTTAGGTAAAGACAGCCTTCTTCCAAATTTCTCAATTTTATTATGCCCCAAATATGAGAACCAATTTATTTAAATCAATTTTATCTTCATAACCCTATTCGTGCATCTAAGTGATTCAAAGCATTAAGTAAATGAGGCATGCAGGGAAAAAACACAATTTCAAGAAAAACCCTTTCGGGTAAAAACCTTCATTTAACTATTAATGTAAATCGCAACTTACAAATTACATAGAGAAATTTGCAATGAATTTCCCATAGAAAATCCACATAGACCACAACCTAAAACCAACAAAGGTTCCCTCGAGAACCTCAAGAATCACAGCTCGTCTTTCAATTGTGAATGCCCTCGAGTATTCCTAATGACCTCAATCGTCAGCAAATAGCTTCCGCAAGAACTATCAATCCAACAGTAGAGATCTCCTCTCTATGAGAGAAACTTTGGCAAGAAGTGTATGGGTTCCAAAACGATTCACCAAAGTATATGGGATTATTTTATGAATAAAAAATATAGTTTGGTGCCCTAAAAGTGAAGCCTTAAATTCTGTAGATTTGTAGTTTTTGTTTGGCAAAAGTCTTAATTCAAATGTCTTCCAAAACATGTATTTATAGCGAAACAAAACTCTTGAGGCGTTGGAAGTTATACGAACGACATTGACCTGTCATTTGGACGACATTAAAAAGGAACTGTTAAAATGTACAACTATATGGGGTCATTTGATGCAACAAACGAATGACCTTTCTCACGACCTATCGAACGACATGAGATTTCGTTAGAAGGTGTCATTTGAACAACATGGAATTGTCATTTGAATGACATAAGCGAAAAATTATCATTTATAAAGTTCGCCTACAAGTCTTCCAAAAATTATTTTCACATAGAAAAATGCCTAATTTTTATAAAAAAATAGTTTTGAAAAATATCCGAATACAATTGTAAAACGTTTTCGAAACATAAATACAATCCTTACCAAAATCAGTCTTGTGGATGCCTGTTGTTGAAGATACATGATATCTGGATCCATTTTCTTGAACAAATTATCGTGAACTTCCTTCGACGGTTGTAACGGTATATGACATACATAATGTAAACTACGGATGATGGAAAATCCGTCCTTACAATAATAATAAATATAATAATGGGTTTTCGTCAAAAAAATAAAAGTTACAAAAAAAAAATTACAAAAATTTCATAAGATTTAGAATGGAATTCTGGATAACTTTCCCTTCTTTGGCAACATCAAAACAATCATTTAGACCCATTTAAGCGTATTTTCTATTCAAAATTTAAGTAAAAAAATTTAGGCCAAACAATTCTCACTAGTCAAGAGATAATCGATTCTCACTTGGACAGAATCGATTCTTAACCATCAGATCATTCTCCATTTTCATGTTAACTTTGTGGGTTCTTTTTTAACTAATCCCTTTATTTATTGACCACTTTCTAACTATCTTTGGATCCTTTAGGCAGTAGGGTATCAACCCTAAGGAGTAGGGGTCATGTGAGATGGGTAGGAGGCATTTAGGGTTGCTTGTGGGGGGCTACCTACCCCAACTCCTCCCTTATATGCTGAGTGAAAATATGCATTTAGTTTAATCAAAAAATACTCATTCTCTCCACCATTTTAACTCAGCAAAAGCTTACTTATTCTCTCTATACTACAACCTTACTATCCAACATAATTATCCTTCCATTATCAAGAGTTTTCAAGTGTTATATAGGTGTTATTTTGGTTGTGAAAGAGGATTGATATAAGAACTTAATTTCAGAGTTTTAGGAGTTTAATAGGTTTTCTTTTCTACCTCTTCTTCAAAGTTATTATTTTCAAGATGTAGGGGTTCTACACTATTTTTAAGTTTGAAATCAAAGCATGATAGATATATGTAAATATGTATGACTACTTATGATTATTATGACTATATATGCGTCAAACGACCACGTACTGTTTTCTATTTTTAAAGGTCGTTGCTTAGGTTGTTAGTAACGACATCTAATGTCGTTTGCATGACTTCTAACGACATGTGTCGCCTTAAGATTTTTGTTCAGCTATAAATACCTATTTTAAAGACCTTTTCATTAAGACTTTTGATACACGAAAATTACTTTTTGGCAAACCTTAAGTCTTCACCTTTTAAGGTTAAAAACCTAGTTTTTTATTCACCAAAACATCCCAATCCTTTTGCGATTCATTTATGGAACCCAAAATACTTTTGTTGAAGTTTATCTTTGTGGAGTGACATCTCTACTGCTTGATTGGTAGTTGTTGTGGGAGTTGCTTGTTGACGACTGCAGTCATTGAGGATACTCGAGGGTGTTCCTTACTGAAGCAAGAGTTGCAGTTCTGGTGGGTTCTTGAGGGAGTTCATTTCTGATTTTAGTCTGTGGTCTGTATGGATTTTCTGCAAAAAATTCATTGCACATTTATCTATGTAATTGTAAGTTGCGATTTGCATTATATAGTGAAATAAAGGTTTTTACCTGAAAGGTTTTTTTTCCTAAAATTATGCTTTTTCCTACATGCTTTATTTACTTAATATTGTGAATCCCTTAGATACATGTTCTAGGGTTTAAGAAGATAAAATTGGTTTAAAAAAATTGGTTCACATATTTGGTGCATAATAAATTTTAGAAATTTGGAAAAAGATTATCTTTACCTAAAGTACACACAAAAGAGCTTCAAGCGCATTCTAAATTTGGTATCATAGAAGGTTGCACTAAATTATTGTGTTAGTGATATCGTGTCTTTAGGTATGCCTTTCGGAGGGTTTGATGATTTTAAAACACATTTGTCTCACGGGTCTTATTCGAAAACACGTTTGAAGTCTACACTTAATACCTTGGTTAAAAAGGTTGACTCTGAGATGTTTTTGCTGTGAGGGGCTCGGCCATAGGATAGATGAATGTCCTATTAATCTAAGGAAGGATGTTAATGAATCGATAAAACATGTTTCTACCCTTAGTGATAGTGACCCTCAAGAATTTTTGTATGCCAGTAAGCAAGGCCTTACCAATGTTGTGGATAATCATGTGAGTGATGATGACAAATATTCTCACGAAGATAATTATGTGCATGATTCTTCCGTAACCCACATGTAGTGAAGCCCAATAAAGTGAGGGTGATGTGAGTGAGGCTGAGAGTGAGGATAAGTGAGATTTGAAAGATGCCTTCAATGAATTATATGAAGAAATTTTGAAGGTAAATAAGGTAAACTTGAAGTTAGAAGCCAAGTTGCAAGAACATTCCACATAAAATAATAATGATGGTTTGATTAAGGATCTTAGGTAACGCGAGAAGACTCTTCGAAAGAAGTTAGAATATATCGAGGGAGAGAGAAATAGTCTTAGAGGTTTAATAGAGGCTCTGAAAAAGGAGATTTTAGAGTTCGAGGAGTCTAGGCGTTTTCTTGAGTCGAGGATAGGTGAACTCGAGGAGAGATTGAGAGATTTGATTAAGGTAAAGTTTGATTTAGAGTCTAGGTAAAAAAAGGTAGAGACGATGTTAGGCACCATCCAAATCAAGGATGATAGGTGTGGTACTGGCTTCAATGATCATGTTACACCCATTCCCAAAGCCAAAATCATACTTTTGAGAGAACCACCTAGGAACATTAGGCGAGAGCCACCTAGGAAGATGATGAGAGAGCCACCAAGGAACTTTAGGTGAGAGCCACCTAGGAAGGATAAGAGAGGACCACCTTTAGGTAACATTCACTGCCATATCTATGGCACACATTATTGTGGTAGGCAAGGTCATCTTAGGCATTTTTGTTACAAACTTCAAAATGCTCCTAGGAAGTTTAATAATAGAGTCACTTCGATTCCCAAAACCCCAATGTGTCATTACACATCTTTTTTGGTTAGGAAATCGAATTTATAGGCTTTTGGACTTTTACTTCCTGACTCTCGATTGATTGCACATGATTCTTCTCATGGTAGATCTTTCGATTGATCTTGTTAGATGTTTTTCATACGCTAGTCTTTCCTTTATGATATATATCTTACTAGTGTTATGACCTGTGTACTTATTATATTATATTTTTTACTTTTATTGAGTCATACTAAAGAAAAAACAAAAAGATTTACGGTTATATATATTTTTTTTTTGAAAAATACAAAAAGATTTTGTTTTTGAAAAATATTTTGAAAAATTCTAAAAGATTTTCAATTCTCTGTGTATTTTAGTTTTACCCATTTAGTATGACATATTGGGGTGTTGGAATCATATTCACTATCCAATTTCCATGTGGCTAGGACATTTTGTTATGACTTTAGATGCTTAGATTTTTCTTAACCATGTTTATATAGTTTTTTTTACATTGATTTGCTTTATGAATTTGACTTTGATTATGCCACCGCGTACACATATACAAGCATATTGGATTTTGACTTCATGATGTATATTTGAGCTTGGCGAGATGTTCTCCTATCAATTTTGAAAGAGTTGGCGCTTGCGTTCAATTAAGATCAAATTATATTTAAAACACCTTTCAACCCAAACAAACCCTAAACATGCAACTAGGTGTGAATGAAACAATATGAAATCATGCACGAGTTATTCAAACACACATAATTGAGGAAAAATCCCCCACATGGGCAAAACCATTTATTTTCACTATAATTTGTAAGAAAACGGTTTACAATCGGATTACAATGAAAATACAAGTTGACTAAGAGTTACCCTCAGGTATCGGATTCTGTAGTCGCGGATGGAATTATTCCTTTCCAGTAGGGCTGCAATGAAGAGGAAGAAGCGGTCCACTTCACAAGGGTTGAACAACAGAAATGGTGTTCTTGGGTTACCAAACTTGATTCACATAGATATGGAAAATGTGTGAATCTAAAAACCTAGAATCATAGAACTCAATAGGTGAAGACTTTAGGGTTGATATGCTCTGAAAAACGTGGGAAAGTCTTATAAAAACCAACTACTGATCGTGGTTTAAATAAGGAGTCAAAACCCTAAAAAAATTTCTACATGATCTGGCAGAGTTTATCCAGGGCGGATCGGTCCGGGCCTCAGGCGGATCGGTCCGATGGCGGATCGGTTATTTTAATTTGAAGCCGATTCGGTTTGCAATCGGTTCGGTGCTCTCTGGACTCATTTTGCAAGGCGGTCCGATCCAGTCCTGGGCGGATCGGTCCGTAGTCGGATCGGTTCTTTTTATTTTGGGGCGGACCGGTCCGGCTGACTGTTTCCAGATTCCTTCTTCTTTTGATCTTCGAATTTTGGATTTCGTTGATGACGATGTGATCTTTTCAACCATCAATCTTGTAACAGCGTATGACATAACATATACATAAAGATGGACAAATTGTCCTTACAAATTTTTTCATCTACATGTTTATTTGACTATGGGATTTTTGTGCATGTATGAATCGTTGCCCATGAGGATTTTGTTTAGTGTTGAAAAAATGATGAGTGTAGACTGAAAAGGACTACGAGTGAATAATAATCACGTCGCGAGAGCCACTGTTTGAAAAGATCCCGAGAAAAAATTATGGCAATAAAAATAATAATACGCCAAGAAGGGGCCAATTAGTTTAGTTTGATATGTTCATTCAAAAGAAAAGAAAAGAAAAGATTTATTTTGAGGTGGTTTGGATGGAAATATCAACGGGTTTGCATAATGACAATGTATCCTAGTTATGCTTATTATTATGACGCTATTGATTTGTAGAATCATTAATATTCTAGGATTGTGTGCATTGTTCATGGTTTGTTCATTAAGTTCACATTTATTTGTCAATTGAGGCTAAATCTCAGTTTGATAAAATTTTGCAATCAATTAGAACTTCTTGAACAAATTTGAGTGTTTGGGTTATACCTTTTTTGTTTCTAGTTCAAACCCATTCATTCCATTCCACACATTTGGACACATCGATACTATGCTAGTGTGTATCGCTTATGTTTTGTGTCGCATTTTGTGGTCATTTATACCTATATATATGTGCCAGATTTTCTTTGATATATTTTGCATATATTATATATGGTATCGCAAGGTGTATTTATGAATTTGTTTTTAAGAAAAATTGAAAAATTAAAAAATAGTTTGTAGATGCTCTTGAGTATATCCTTGCATGAGCGTAATTGATATATATTTGCTATGCTTCTCGTGACACTCCACATTTATTTGGTTTATTCTTTTCCTTGTCTATTTCGAACAAATAAAAAAGGGGAGAATGAATTATGAATTATGGGTCAGATTTGATTTATTTGATTTGATGTTAATGTCATTTCAAAATCGATAAGGCATGAAGGTATTTGTTTTTTCTATTTTGTGTAGGACTTTAATGATCGTTTGGAAAGCACACAAAAAGAAGAACAAGGAAATCAAAGAGATTTGAAGATTTCAAAGTTAAAGATTTTTAGAAGAATTTGATTGTCTTACATTTACAGTATCTTTTTGGCTTTTGGGTCGCATGGGAGGGTATTAGATATGTATAGGATTCTTGTTTTGATAATTCATATGGTTTTTCTTTTGTATTGGCATAGACATAGGGGGATATTTGTAAGGACATAATTTCCATTGTCCGCAGTTTGCAAGGAGTATGTCGTATACCACTACAACCGTCGAAGAAGTTCAAGTTCATAATGTGATACCCCACCTAATAAAATACCAGGTGATTAGTCATATATCAAACTAAACATGAATCTCAAATGGTTTCACTCTCAGCATCACTGTCGAAAATAATTTAATTACTAATAACCTATTAGGCCTGGCTTCAAATTTTAAACTTTCTAATCCTTTTAACTTTACTGCACAAGAGAATCCAACCATACAAATATATAAACAACTGAAATAAATAAATGATAACCGAATACTCTCGGTAAAGCCTTTATCCAACCGTATCGAAACAGGTGTGAAATAAAATGCCGCAAATAAAATAAAAGGCAACATTTGGGAAATATGCCCAAGTATTAAAATAGTACCTCCTATCTAGATCACGAGGAGAGAAGCGTCTAAATAATTTCCTACAAACATCCACAGCTACGGCAGCAACGTCTGACTCGAAAGAATAGTCATCCAGACTTCTCTGTGTCTGGACACCTAAAAGAATAACAAGGAGAAGAAAAATAAATATAGATACGGGTTAGAGCCCGGGTTTTTGAAAAAAATATTTTGGCAAGTGCTTAACCTACTTTAATATTTTAAAATATGATACTCCCCATATTTAAACTGCTGCCGCACTCACATGAGATACCCCTCACCTCTCATCTAACAGTGCAAACATAACACATGTATTTTAAGACACCCTAGTTAGCTACCTAGCCTAACTAGAACCTCGCAAAACTCCCAAGTCACCATACTCTAACACGTACCCCACGTAATATAAAATATTCTAACCTATCCCCTGAGCTTATACATTATAATCTCTGACTTATAATTATCCTTACATTATGAATATCTTTCACTAGTTATTACACTATTCCCATTTTAGTGTTATCATCTCGTATATAATATTCTCATCTTTATATACGTATATGACATATCTTACTATGGATTTTATACTCCTGGGTGATCCAGAATTTATTTCACATTCCATCCTTTTATTTTGTCCTTATATATATATATATATATATATATATATATATATATATATATATATATATATATATATATATATATATATATATATTTATTCACATCTCATATATATACAATATACTATACACATCAAGTATATTCATACTTATATATCACACACTATATAAGTATAATAACCATTCCTCGGAGCTATAACTCAATGGATGCAGTATCTCAATGCTATCATCTTCTAGGGAATTACTCACATACCATCCTGGGTTACCAGCGATCGAACTCTCTCACCGACTTGGTAAAAACCAAATCACGACGTATGGAAAATGGTCATAGTTCCTCACCGGAAATGAGAACGAAACATACCCACCATGTCTCACCCCTGATAAAAAATCAGACAATATAAAAATGCATGCTATGACCTGGGGACTATACGCTCCCTTCTCCTTAAGCCAGGGCCTCACCCACATCGCGCAACTTCTCATGATAGCACTAGAGGGGTATGCTTCACATAAATATATTAATCACACACGTATATATTTAGAATCATATCATATATATATACTATCTGTATACCCATATATATATATATCAACTCCGGCTATCGTGCCTATCTCCCTTGGCATTAGCCTAAAATTCAGAATTTACCAATTTGTATATATAAAATCATAAGTATACACAAAACTTATTTTTAATCCCATAAGTATTCTCACACTTATGATATAATATCACCTTTATTTCTTCCGAAGATTAGTTTTTCGCGTCTAGCTAGTATTCTTAAATCATTATATTCACACTATAGGATTTACTAATATATATTCGGCATATATATATTCTACCCATATATAATAAACATATATATTCCACAAACATAAATATATATATGTATGGACCTGCCGAATAATTCCTCGAATGTCATTCATCCCAAACATTCCTAAAATTTATACCCCGAATTTCATTCCCATAAATCCCAAGGGTCACACATAACTCATTTCATCATCTAGAGGTCCTCGCCCTCTATATTGGATCCCTTACCATTCATCTCCAAAAGTAATTCTTCTCCAATCCATTTTAGTCCAAGAAAATCTTCCAAAATTTTCTATTATAATCGAACCAAACCCATAGTCCAAAAACAAACCGATCCGGTTCCAAACAAACGAACCGAACCGATAACACCCAAAATGAATCGGTTTGGTTCCAAAGAAATAAAAAGAATCGAACTTCATTGGGATCGGTTCTATGTGAACAGTTTTGTTCTCTACGAGTTCATCTTCTTCTACACCTCCGAAAATCACTCCAACACTAATCCAACCCAATGTTTATGAATTCTAACATCACCCAACATCCATATAAACATCTACAAACTTAGATATGCTCAATACACCAATTAATTAATGAGATTCATCAACTTTCTCAAGAATTTAAACCCTAATTCCATTAAACCCACCATTTTTCATTTCTTCCAATTTCTTACCAAAAAAATTACACCATTTACATGGATTCAAGCTCAGATTTCATATGGAGTAATTAACACATCAATTTATATGAAATCCTTTCCAAAAACCCCATTTTTGTGCAAGAATCCCAAACCCAAAATCTTAGAGTTTTCACACCAATTATAATATGGATTATAAACACACTAAAATAATTAAAGCAAGTTAAACACTTTATAGGTTGGATAAATCTAACGACCTCGTGCCAGAATCCATCGGAGCTTGACCGAAAATCTCTTCTTTCTCACTTTTCTTCCTTCCTTTCTCTTCTTCTTTTTTTTTCTTTCTCTCTTTCGCTCGTGCCCTTATATGAGAAAAATAAGGTTTATCCCTTATTAAACCCAAAATTGACTCGTATACATAAATGCGAGTCTTTACTAGTCCAAAAAGTCCTTGGAACCCAAACACTATCCCCTGGTACTCTATTCTGACTATCTCTGCCCTTCCGAGACCAATCGTACGCTCGAAATCTCCATCCGAGTCACTTATAAAAATTCACGTCTTAAACCCAACAACTCTCCACACTTGTTTTCTGAATAAAATAACATCACCTGTCGCTTTTGTTCACCTGCGACATGAAATATAATAGTCCATCTCATTTACTTTAAATTCTGAAAATATTAAATTACCCCCACTCATGTAATTTAATTATTCATAAAAGTTTGAGGTATTACATACTCCCCCCCTTACATGGGAATTTCTTCCTCGAAATTCGAATAAGACCGGTACTAAGACTTAGGATCTTCAACAACACCACATCCTCTAGTACCCAAAATTAATCTCAAAGTGACATAAGAGTACTCCACTATATGCCCACTAGTGGTACCCACTTATCAAAAGGCTACTCACGATAGTCCCAGCTTACAACAAGCTTGCCCCAGAATTTTACATAGATATTTTCCACCAGTCTTAAGCTCTTACCTCAATGATAGCACATCACACATTGTTCTCTACCAACGACATCCGAATAAGACGAGCCCATACATTATTGGCTCTATCACATAAAATTGGAAGTCTGCACATCACTAAGTGAAAGCTTCCCATATCCATTTTAAAAAAATATCCTATCCCGAGAGAAACCATAAGAACATCTGACCCCTCCTGTCATTCCTTCAAATCTCGATTCATGGCGACGTAACTCTTACGACACTCAAAAGTCAACCTAAAGCACTTTGTGGTCAATGCCCCTCTCAATAACGAACTCTAAATCGCGTCCGGTCCAAAAATCTATTTATTCACTTACCTCTAAACAACCAAAGGGAGAATGACTAGAATTTTCCACACAAAACCTTAATAGTCACCTTGTCCACATTAAACAGGTACGAGTGATTACCCACAACTTTACCAATTGGTAATTTCTCCTCCCAATTACCGTCCCATACTTTACTTCAATTACAAGTTAGGTCAGTTGCGCAAGTAGATGGACCGCAGTGACTCCAAAATAGCATTCATACCACTTTACTAGTCGTCAACCATCTCTCGTATACTCATCGGGCCATAGGTGACACAACTTGCCCCCAAAAAAAACATTTCTCCACTGCTTCTTGAAAATCTCTATCGGAGGTGGGGTTCAAGGATCTCATCTTGATTTAAAACAATATTGGGTAGCACCTTGCGCCGGTGCAATCCATCTTTACCAACTTGTCTGCTCATTCCATCACTCGAATCGTCGGTTTGAAATAAAAAAATTCGGTTGATCATCTCGAACCACTTATTTTCATCTGTAAATGGCGCACCCGAAGACAATATCACTATGTCTCACGTAACACCAATTTGCACTTATAATTTCTCACATTATGTGGTACTTCATACTCCCCTTCTTCCTCTGGGGTATACCAAAGTCTCGGCCCTTACACTTTTTGCCACATGCACACTTTTAGTCCCTTTTTCCTTATCGACATCAAAATTCTATTTAACCGCAATCTATAGCAATTGGACATACCTCTCCTCAAGAGATATCCTTTTAAATGGCCTCCTACAACCTTTTAACCCATCTCGGGTGTGATACTCTCATTGCACACATATACTTGGATTATCGCCCTTCTCACACGACGTTCAATCCATCATGCCATTCTAGATTGTTTATACTTCCCCCATGCATATATTTCGCACATTTATTTCCTACATCTACCTATCTCAAACGATTCAATTCAGCTAACCAGGCTGCCTATACACCCTATAATCGGTGCATATCTGCACAACATGGAAAAGTTATACACTTTCCTCAAAGATGGCCTCGCATCCTCGACGTGGCTATAACACATGGGTATTCTCAATCACCCCATAAATCAAAAGTTTATTTATCCTTAACATCGTTCCACCCTTCAACTCATGGGGAGAAGAAATATTTTTTAGTGCTCTCTCACGGCACTATCGGCTCTACTAGCTTTACACTATATAACAGCACTCAAATCAGAGTGTTTTCTCTACACTTTCATTAATAAACGTTCAAATCCGATGCCCTAGCATCCATCAAAGTCTCTCTATTCACGACATTTACCAATATTCATGCATATTTCATCACGCAACAACATTTAAACAAGGAACTTTCCCCAATACTCTATCACTTAGTATTGGAGGTAATTAAATTCCATAAACCTCAAACACATAACCATGACTCTCCATATATTGTCCCAAGAAGTATAATATAAATCTCAACTCCCACATCTCTAAAGGAGTGATATAAAAATTGTGCTCTCCCTATCAACAAGTTCTAAGCGCTAAACATAATAATGAGTTCAGTCTCTCCGCTCGACAATAAATCCAATATACCTCAAATAACATCAATAAGGTCCCTACACACCGAGATCAAATATTTAGAGATAATAATACTCTCAAAAGTTCCATCATCATATAATATACATGCGAGCTCGGCCCTATTTAAGGTGAGACATCGCCAAAACAATCCAGCCTCCCCTGGAACAACAAATATGATATCCTTGCAATATCAGCCCACTATCGTTCTGACCAGTCTATACTCAGGATAATATCATACTTGTATAACACATCATTAAAAAAAGTAATTCCAGTAAAACATATACCACTGACTACACCCGCTCCCCCTTGTGAATGGAATAAAAAATAACCTCGCTACACAACGGAAGATATATAAACATAATAATGTCGTCTTACACACGAATCTAGTGTTAATCAAGATACCGTGACTCGCCCGTGTCACACAAGGCATACCTCATTCACCCGAGGATAAAACTCATATTTTGACCTTGCCAATCACCCTCGCTTCTCCGATGGTTCCCGAACATGACACGCTTGTCCAAACTGAACCAAAAACTATCTTAATTATAGCCCCAGCTAGGCACCATACTCTTTTCCTTTTACTCGCTTTGGGAAAAATCAATGCATGCGGTCCTACTCTCCACATAAAAATATCTCTTCATGTAATCCACTTATCTTCGATTATACTGACCATATTAGGATTGTCCTTTTCTCAGACCTTGATGGGTCTCCCCCTACTGTGTTTCACTAACACCATTACCTCTACTCTTACCCCTTGTCTAAATCCTTCAACGTTTTAAGATCCCTTCACGTTGAAGTTTTACTATATTCATTGTCAAAACACGACATAGTCTCGATCTTCTTCAACCTTCCAAGCATAATTTCCCTTAAGTGCTGGTAAATCCTCTCGTGAGTCCATTACCCACTTAGGAATTCTCTTTTCCATCGTACCTACCTCATTCGGTACAAAATTCGCTAGACAAACTTACTCTTCTGCATAAATGGGCCTCTTCCTGACTTTCTTATGATAAGTTCAGAACCACATTCACATCTATTTCTGTACAATAGATGAAGAAACTTTCAGTCAAACCATACCTAAGATCCTTCCATTGGCTACTAACACAATCTCCACAAGTATCAAAATTCCAATGAGTGGTTTACTTCAAAGACTCCTCCGACTCTCTCCCATTTTAACCACACTGGATGAGGCTAGTTTAGCACCACTTTCTCCTATAACGGTAATTGAAATTATATATCACACCCAAGTAGTCCTTACAGCCCCAACTTCTCGAGCAAAAATAGGGGTGACCTCGACTATGGTCATCATCCCCAAAATATTCTACAACTCTAATTGAGCCCCGCCTCCTGCTGCCTTCCCAATAACCCTCAATGGTTGTCCTTCACGTATCGGCCTACGAAACACCTGAACGCATATAAGATTCACTAAAATTACACGTTATAGCAGGAGAACAAAATCTGACCATAGGAATCAACATTCCTAAGTATAAGGATCTATATCAAATAGAAAGCAACACTGGGAATGTAGCAGACCTGCACAGATTCCTAAGGATACTAGAACCTGATGCTCTAATACCACCTGTGACACCCAGCCTAATAAAATACTGGGTGATCAGTCTTATATCAAATTAAATAGGAATCTCAAATGGTTTCATTCTTAGCATCACTGTTGAAAACTATTTAATTACTAATAACCTATTAGGACCGGCATCAAATTTTAAACTTTCTCATCTTTTTAACTTAACCACAGAAGAGAATCCAACCATACAAAGATATAAACAACTGGAATAAATAAATTATAACCTAATAATCTCGGTAAAGCATTTATACAACCATATCGAAATAGGGGCGGATAAAATATCGCAAATAAAATAAAAGACAACAGTTAGGCAATATTCCCGAATATTAAAACGGTACCTCCTATCTAGATTATGAGGAGAGAAGCGTCTAAACAATTTCCTTCCAACATCCACAGCTACGACAACAATGTTTGACTCGAAATAATATTCATCCAGGCGTCCCTGTGTCTGGACACCTAAAAGTATAACAAGAAGAGGAAAAATAAAAACAGATACGGGTCAGAGCCCGATTTTTTGAAAAAATTATTTAGCAAGTGTTTAACCTAATTTAATATTTTAAAATATGATGCTCTCCATATTAAAACTGTGTCGTACTCACATGAGATACCCCTCACCTCTCATCTAACAGTGCACACCTAACGCATGTATTTTAAGACATCCTAGTTATCTACCCAGCCTAACTAGCTTCCCGTAAAACTCCGAAGTCACCATACACTAACACGTACCTCACGTAATATAAAATATCCTAAGCTATCGCCCGAACTTATACATTATAATTTCTCACATTCAATTTATCCTTACATTATGAATTAATTTCACTAGTTATTACACTATTCCCTTTTTAGAGTTATCATCTCGTATATAATCTTCTCATCTTTATATACATAGATCGCATATCTTGCTCCGAATTTTATATTCCCGGGTGATCCAGAATTTATCTCACATTCCATCCTTTCATTTTTTCCTTATATATATATACTAGTATATGCCCGTGCCTGAAGGCACACCGAAAATTTTCCAAAATACGCAATCGCAAAACGGTAAAAAACTTCGAAGTCGGTAATCACAAAACAGCAAAAAAAATTCAAAGCAATTGCAGAATGGCGAAAATTCCGTTTCCCGACTAAACATAGTGCAATGTAAAATATTAAATGTGTAAACAATTTGAGTTAATTTTTCACAACCCAAATCTGAAAACAATTTAGAAAATTTGGGCAAAATTTTCTTTATTTATAAGATTATCCACCTTGTTAAGAAATAAAAATAATCCACAATAAAGATAATAATAGTCCATCTTAGACCTCGCATAAACATTATAGACATATTTGATACAATATTTAAACATCGCACCAACAAAATCAACCATTCATGAAATATACAATATTAATCAACCCAATTCACGTTGTACCTCAAATAAATAAAATATCAATTTAAAAAAAATGGACATAATCTCATATATTTATTGGACTATCCACCCTGTTTAAGGGACAACAAAACTTGAAACAATATTCAAAGAGACCAAAAATAATTCACAAAAATAATAGTTCAAAGGATGAACTCAATAAAATGCTTGTTGAAAATGGCCTTGCTGAAAATGGGGTTATAAGTTATGGGCCCAAGTCCAAGGAAAATCCAAGCACTGAAGGCATGACGACAATTTTTCAAAATATCAATCGTGATCAAATCATAAAATTTTTGTATTACAATATCAATCGTGGTCAATTTTGCTGATGGCACAACAAATACTTTCAAAGTATTGAATTGACTAAATTATTTTATAAAATAGTTAATATTATAATAATAATAATAATAATAATAATAATAATAATAATAATAATAATAATAATTAAAATGTACGCAATTTTAGAAATTTGGGGCAAAAGTTCATTTGTTTATAGGACTATTCACTTATTTTAAGGACCACAAAATTACCCAAAAACACTACAAAAAGTCCAACCGGAACATAATATAAACATAATCGTAGATTAAACATATTTTTCACATCATATAAACAAATCACTATAAGTCGAAAACATATCCCTATAAGTAGAAAACACATCATGTATTTGGGGGTAAAACATTCACCTAATAAATTGCAACATTTTTCATCATTCTCATACTTCTTGAGCGTAAGGATAACGTGTGATTCTACATGACACAACATCTAGAGCTCGGTCATATGAATAAGAAGCCCACACCATGCTTGTAGACGCTATGCGTGGCACGCGGACTGTTATGTTTGGTCGGTTTCCTCATGCCTTGTGCTGAAAAATACCAAAAATCATCAAATTACCACATATGAATCTAAAAATAAATTATCCTAATATTTAGAACATCTACAAATATATTTATGTAACTTCATATATATGAAATCATAATAAATATCCCAAGCTCCCAATTTGTGGAGATATTTGATTCTCAATAGGTCTAAGCTCCCAAAATTTCCAGAATAACCACATATTCAGTTCAAATACCAAGACAGGACAATAATCTTACAGCTATAGATATTTGAATTCTCAATTGGTCAATTTGTCAGACATCAAGTTTGCCAATGGCCTGTTGACTCATACACCCGCACATGTGCCTTATTTTTTCGAATCATCGCAACTCAACCATGCACCCCGTCGCACCCGTGCTTCATAGAAAAATTGATAGGTTTGAGTTTGTATATATTTACAAATAATTGAACTCATTCGAAAACAAATACATGAAATTGCACGCAAATCATATAATTATACCAACAAATAAAAATTAAATCAGAGCCTAAGAAAATTTGTATAGAAATAAAAATCATGAAACCGTAAGTTTGGTGGACAATAAAACTAAACCAATTCATGGGATGAATGCAACCATTAAGTCCTCATAGGATGAACTCACAACCAATTGAGATGCCAACTATTTTAAAGTACCTCATAGGACGAACACATCCAACCTTGATTATGTTCTTCCTTTTACAAAGGCTGGTTAAAGCCAAAAAAAAAGTTCGTCTTATTAGGTTCCTTAATAACTTAGCATCCGCAAGTTATGAACCACTACTTTTTATAACAATAAGAAAAGAAATAACAGGATAAATATGTTGGGAAAGGGCTTCAAACAATATTCTCTTAGGCAAGTGGTTGTCATATGTAGCTGTCTTTTTTTCCCGTTCAATCATAGTTATACTGTTATTAACCATTCCTCAAAATCCAGTATTAGAAGTTAATTTGTGTACCCCTACTATCATTCACATAAATATTCTCATGTGCCGAAACATATCCCACCAGCTTAGCATTCTTCAAAAGATGACGATTTCTAAGATTATTATTAAAATCAAGAATAATGAGCTTTGTACCTGACTGACTAATTAACTACCATACACATTTGTTATTTGCTAATTAAAAATGATTGAAACGGCCTCAACGATGTACACAGAGAAGAATATGGGAAATTATCCGTACATACCTTTCCTACAGTTGTTAATGTAGTCCTTAGATAGGATCGATATTGTTCTGACTGATTAATGCAGTCGTTCTGACCGAGTCTGTACTGTTATGATCTTATCGAACCCCATAAAGATGGAGATGTGTCACCTATAAATACATTCAAGTTTTTATTAGTTCTCTATATTTTCTCCAATACGAAGTACAAAGAGAAGGTTGAACTAAAAAATAAGCTAAAAGGAGATATGGAGATAAATTGATTTTGAAACAGTTTAAAATAAAAAATACACAAAAAAATATTAACATTTAATACAAAGCCAATTACCATTTTTCCTTTTTCCAGTTTGAAGGGGACTACAATTTTGATAGGACATCAAAATTCTTCAAGGCCAATTACCGTTCCATCCCTTAAATCCTGCTGCCACATACGAATCTGCTTGAAAATAAAGAAAGGGAAAAAATTCTTAATCAGATTATAGTCTAATATCTAATGTAATATTGAAATAAAGAAAGGGGTAAGTTCTAAAAAACAGCAGGAAAAAACAAAAAAAATATCGATCTTCATACCTGAGTAGCTTCAACGGAGGTAAGCTGCTCGCGGGCGGATGACTGGATATCATGACAGCTGCTGCTGTTGGGCGAACGATGGCATGATAGCAGAACAGCTGCTGCTACTAGACGGACAACTGCTACTACACCTTACGGCTGGATAACAGGACCCAATCTAGTCATGATAAAACTATCGATCTTCATACATTGTAATGATACACAAACGCACACACAACAGTTACATGTATCACAATGAGTAGCACCACTATACAATCTAACTTTTACCATTATTAGAATCAAGAAATAACCAATAATAGCACTGTAATTGACATAACAGTGATCAACATTTGAATTTAAAGAAATAAATTGAGTCAATTGAAAATGCCTAGTATGGGCCACTAATAACTAATTAGTATTTTTCAGTATCAAATATGCATACCTTAATTAAGGGGCTATCACTATGAACCTTAAAATCTGAAAAAATGGAATACTAAAATAAATAAGCCACCATAAATTAAGGGGATATCAGATATGTATACTCATGAATCAGTTTGAATAATGCGACAACTTGTATCCTCATGAATCAGTTTGTATAATCCTAGCGTACCCTTGACTTGTCCCACCCAATGTATGCCAGAGTATGCAATTCTCATAATGTTTGGAAAAGAAAACCCAAAAATAGGGTTAAAGAGGTTAATGAGTTTAATGAAATTCCCCGAAGACGTAGTTCAGAATCCGCTCAACAGTTAGTAATCAATATAGGGGAGACTCCAATCATTTATTACAAATATAACACTAATGAAATTGAGAGGTATGAGCAGGTCTGCGGGGGATGATTTGGATCAAGTAGAGGCAGACATAATATCATTGGGAAACATCACTTTCCAAAACCATTGGGAAACATCCAAACCCAAACCCAAGCCCCATTCAAAATATAGAGTTTCAAATCATCACAGCCTCAAAATGATGAAAAGAAATTTCTTAATAGGGAACATTACACACAATACATAATCACATAATAAATATTCAGATTTATATGATTATATAGACCAAGTGACTAAATGAAACTGTCAATTCATTTAACTGTTTACTAAACATGAAAAAATACAATATAAATAACATGTGCAATAACATAATGTATCATACATTTCTAGCCTTGAAATTGAACACAAATACAATATAAATAAGTAAATTAATAAATAATAAAATGAAAAAAAATAATGAAATATAACTCGAAACAAAAAAAATAAAAAGAGACGTACATTTCTAGCCTTGATATTGAACTTGTATCATTTTACTCATAGAGTCGAGAACAACCTCAGAGTCGAGATGTACTATTCTCGCCGATGGCTCGTGACCCTGTGAGGCTTCATGCCGCAGGTCCGGGGTCCTCCTCTGGATGTTATTTTCCCCTTGGGGTACTGGTCCCTTACTGAGACCCATCGCTGCCCCTGAGCCCACCGCTGACTCCAGGGAGGAGTCCTTGTGGGCAAGGGTGAAGCTGTGTGTGGGGAGGGATACTATCATACACCTACTTAACTTTAGGTATGGTAGGTCAACTATCATCATCATGCCCAACACTTCTAAGAAAATGTGATGCATATCTAACAAAAAATGTAGCACTTACTTCTAAGAAAAATGTGATGTGTACCTAACATCTAAAGACTGCAATGGCAATCAGTACCATCTTTAACAGAAATAAAGTTGGGTACACCTGCAAATAACATTCCAAAAAAACCCAATATTAAGATTCAAATTAGCATACACATTGAAGAACAAATGTCTGATCAACTATAAATTGAAGAACACACATTTAGCATTTTCCTATAACAGATAAAAAAAATGGCAAGGAAAACACTGGAAGACACGTATCGTTACAGAGATGTGTAAAGTGTCCCAAGTACTTGTAAGTAGCTCAACAACCTGATTTTACATATTTTGAACAAAAAGATAACAAAAATAGGTCATCTACATGAGGGAATGAAATCATAAATCTAACAGGGTTGTAAGAACATACCATTGATATCAATGTGTTCAAGGTCTTTGCAACCATTTTCCAACCAAATTTCGTGTTCAATTCAGGCAAAATACAACATGAATCTGCTCAACACCATGGAAATACCTAGACTTCTTTCTTTCTATGATCAGTACAAACGGAGTGTGAAAATAGAGTATGATTCTCCTGTGTAATAATTGAACTTCATCCAAAAAAGTTATTGGTTCACCAACCAAAGAAGAGATGACTCTATTCATTTTTATTTTCTAAAACCGAAAACAAATACCTCTGAGAGACAGAATCTCCAAGCATTCGTTCTTTCTCTCCTCCCCTCAACCATACATCATTTTTTCCTTTTTTTTTATTCTGGACATTTTTGTTAGGCATTTAACTCCATCTTAGGTGTTGAGTAGTGTCCTTACCCTTAATACCTAATAAATAGTTATGTAAGTAGTAATTGACCTAGTCCTGACCCTTAATACCCTTAATACCTAAAGCTTTAACAATGGCAGTAAGCAGTAACTTGACCTAGTCTCTCACCAAGCCTTTGCCTTTTTCAGTGACTAAGTTGAAGCGTTCAATGGTTCTTCGACCTACCACCTTTCTTTTTTGAGGGCATACTTTTAGCTATCGTCCCGGACGAACTCAAAAAGGTATTGTCTCACCTGAAAAAAGATAGTCCAAACATCAATAAAACCAACAGTGTCGATCTACAGTTAAGAAGGTTTAGCTCGAGATGCTTAGCAATGTACTCATCTGTAGCCATGGTTCTCATCTTCTTCCTCTGCTCATGTACATCTTTAATTTCTTTTTCTAATCATTTAGGCTCCGTCATTGTTCAACCATGTTAATTGTATTCAACCTCTCTTCCTTTGCCTTCAAATTTAGCAAACAAAATGAAGCACTGGCAACATCAAGTCCTGCATATACACAGAGTTGTACTCTTGAAGACATTTGTTGTAGTATAAAAGTGGTGATTTAACCTTTGGTACACGGATAATGATGGAACATGCAAAATTGGGTAATAAGTATATGGAAATTTTTGAAAACATCGACAAAAGCATGGAACATGTGAATTAGCTTTAATCGATCTTGTATACATAATCACTCCATGTCCCTGAAATAAAAAAAACATGTACAATAAATTAGCCGACGTAAACATGACTTGTTTGCACATGTGGGAAAGGGGACATTTTGACTTTCAAACCATGCGGGTTGGAAAAGACCAATTTAATATCCAAATTTGCAAAATGGCATTAGACTAACACACATTACGCACTTTGACCCTCTCTCCCAATCCACGACCGCCCACATTACACACATTGAGGCCCCAGCTTAGTGATCAGTCATCTGCACAAAGAGGAACATAAATTAATCCAAAATAAATCAACTACAAAAGTAAATTTTAGTACAACCAATAATATAAAATAAACAACGGGCAATCATTAATATCCTGACCCAAGAGATGTTATTAGCTTTCCTACGTAACAAAACACCACTTCATAATCATATACAGTACAAAATACTTCCAAACAGTATTGTTGAATCTATTGCAAAGAAAAACTAACTATATAAATTAATTAAGCACACAAACAAAACAAATTCATATCAACTTGTTCAAAATGAAATGAAAATATTATGATGTGTAAAATGAGCGAATGTACCTTAAGATGCACATTATAGGTCAGCATCAGCTAATGACAAATTTAGAATGACAATAAAACACAATATGGATCCAACTTACATTTTTCTATTCTTTCCACAATATTCTCAAAAACCAACAAATACATAAAAATTCAAAAGACTAAAAGCCTATTTGTAAATCAAATGTAAATTCATATATGTTGAATAAATGAAACACCAATGTTGTGCAAAATCCCAAAACAATACCAAATAAAACCACAAACGTGAAACCTCGTAGCTAAAATAAAAGGAAACCTCAACTTTGAACAATATTTGGACATACATAATACTATTGATGTTCTTATCAAGAAAACATACAAATAATACATCCATATGAAGAATAAACACACCAATAGGGTCTGAAACATGAGGGGCAGAGTATACCTGAGATGTGTTTAACACCAAATTGAAGATAAACAAAATTAGCACCTAGAAAGCCAAAACAAATACACAAATAAGCCTTATAAGTGGGGTTTTGTAAAAACAACACAAATTTTGAATATAAAAAAACCTAAATACTTAAGCATGATAACAAATGCACAAACAAAACCTATAAAAAAAACACAAATCCATAAAAGATGAAAACAAATTAGAAGAAAAAAGAGTACCTGCAAAACAAATCATAAAAATACAAATTAGATATCTCAAACAAACCTAAAAACAAATTAAAAACTTGAGATGGAATTAAAAAAATACATAAAACTTGAGATGGTATATCAAAAACACACAAAACATGGAATCTCTTTATGTGTATGTAAAGAGAGAAGGAATGCCTCAGTTAAACTTTTAATCCTCTTCACCTGTCATCAAATGTGCAAACCCTAGATATAAATGCTTCTAACAACTCGAACGAAACTCTAAAATCGAAATAAAAAAGTGAGTAATGTTAACCTAAAATCAGATATGTCAAAATCTTCAAATCCTAAAAACAAAAATAAATGTATTAACAACTTTTAGAAATCTAAAGATTTCGATGAGAGAGAAAAGGTCGGATGTTTTAGATGGAGAGAGAACCTGGTGTGGTGAGAGTGAGAGATAGGAACTTTGTGCTTGTGTGAACCGTGCTTGTGTTGGTGTGTCGTGTGTGGTGGACCTAAAATTATGTATTTTACCATTTCATCCCTTCTTTTGAATTTTTAGTAAGAGGGGGAGAGGAAATGAAGTGATAAAAAAGAGGGGGAAACCAAATAATAAAAGGATAAAAGAGGAAAAAATGAATCTTTAATCACAATCCTTCATTTGTGAGTGATGTGGAAAATTGTAGACCCTTAGATTATTTAGATAAGATGAGATAAGATAACACTATTCATAACACACTTCTCTCATATATATATATATATATATATATATATATATATATATATATATATATATATATATATATATATATATATATATATATTCACATCTCATATATATACAATATACTATACACATCAAGCATATTCATACTTATATATCACAGACTATATAAATATAATAACCATACTTCAGAGCTATAACTCAATGGCTGTAGTCTCTCAATGCTATCATCTTCCAGGGAATTACTCACATACCATCCTGGGCTACCAGCGATTTGACTCTCACATCGACTTGGTAAAGACCAAATCACAACGTATGGGAAGCGGTCATAGTTCCTCACCGAAAATGAGAACGAAACATACCCACCATGTCTCACCCCCGATAAAAAAGCACACAATATAAAAATGGACGCTATGACCTGGGGACTGTACACTCCCTGCTCCTCAAGCCAGGGCCTTACCCACATCGTGCAACTTTCCATGATAGCACTAGAGGGGTATGCTTCACATAAATATATCAATCACACACATATATCTTTATAATCATATCATATATATACTATCTCTATACCCGTATATATATATATATATATATATATATATATATATATATATATATATATCACATCAAATCCGGCTATCAAGCCTATCTCCCGTGGCATTTGCCTAAAATACCGAATATACGAATTTGTATAAAATCATAAGTATACACACAACTTATTTTTAATCCCATTATGATAGAATATCACCTTTATTTCTTCCGAATATTAGTTTTTCACATCTATCTAGTATTCTTAAATCGTCCTATATGCACCTTAGGATTTACTCATATATATTCGGCATATATATATATATATATATATATATATATATAATCAGTATATATCTTCTACACTCATAATATATATGTACATACCCGTCGAATAATTTCTCGAATGTTGTTCATCCCAAACATTACTAAAATTTATACCCCAGATTTCATTCCCACAAATCCCAAGGGTCACACATCACTCATTTCATCATCTAGAGGTCCTCGCTCTCTATATTGGATTCCCTACCATTCATCTCCAAAAGGAATTCTTCCCCTATGTTTTTTAGTCCAAGAAAATCGTCCAAATATTTCTGTTATAACCGAACTGAACCCATATGTAATACCCCGTAATTTTATTGATTTTTATTTAAGGGATTTATTAAATTAAATGAGAATTTATTGGGAATTAATTTGGATATAAATACTAGCGAGATGCGAGTTGGTAATTGATTATGATGTTAAAATTAAAAAATTTCATGAGTATTGGAAATATTAAAATTCTCGCGAAACCGAAATACGGCAATTGGGAAATTTAGTTGGGACGCGCGTGTCAGTCGTGTCAGGAATGTAATTATTTGAATAGAAAAGTGAATTATATTTTTATTAACCAAATGGTCATTTTGAGTGCGCCAACGTGTTCTAAAGGATCGAAATAGTCAGAAAACACTACCCGGGGGTTTAGTTTGGGCCCCAGGGCATTTTGGTAATTTTAAAAATATGGGAATTAAAACCCATGAATTTTAGGAGTTAATTTTATATTATTTAGGAACCCACTAAGTCCATTATCAGCATTTGGTAAGTTAGAGGGCTACGGGAGTTATAGGGGGAGTTTGAAGAGGTTCCAAAAGAAACCTCCTTCCACCATCACCATCTTTGGGAGAATTCTGTAGAGAAAAGGGGAGCGATCAACCTTCAACCTTCAACATCAATTAAGAACATATAAGGCAAGTGGTTTAATTACATAATTTCAAGCGATTGTTTCTTCCATGCTTAGAATTGAAGATATGTCTTATATTGAAAGTTTGATGAAAACCAATGAAATTTAAGGTTGAATTCATAATCTCACATAAGGATTTCATGTAGAATGTAATTGGATGAATTTCACATACGAAATATATCTTTTGATGATGTAAAAACGGATTTTTAAGGAGAAAATTGTAGACATTAAATTCTGGGTTCATGTTTATAGGGTTTAGGACAAGGTTTGGGAATTTTGATGATTACATGCTAATTTAGGAAGCATAAACCTCAATATATATGTTGAAGAGTGACCTAGAAGGACTTAGAATAGTTTAATAACATTAACACTTAATTGGGATGATCTTAGTATGGATTTAGAGAAGAGAAATTTCGAGAAAAACGAATTTGGGGAAATTCTGGGCGTAGTTTTCCATCTCGTTAGAAGACCTGGCCAGGTCATTCGAACGACCTCGTTCGAATGAACTTCTAACAAGATGACAGTATCCCTTCTAACGAGTTGGTAGTTCGTTCAAAGCCTTTCATTAGAAACGAACTCGTTCGAACGACCTCGTTCGAACGAGACTTCTAACGAGTTGACAGAATGGCCTTTTTGGCCTGATTTTATTTCGAATATCCCGAAGACTTATTTAAATGGAATTATAACCTTCCTTTATTGACTAGTGGCTACATTTGGGAGATTGGGACACGTTGAGGAGTAAAATTTATAATCTTATAGAAAATCGGATGACCTTTATGGTTTAGGAAACGAGTACCAAATTACGACGTGAGATGAGTTGATAACTTTAATGCATATAAATCGGGGACTTGTAAATATATAACGCTAAATGATGGTATAAGGATGAGAAGTATACCTCTATTAATATTATGAGATATTTAAGGAGTGTGAATTCTTAGTATATGTGGTTATTTGTGTACAACATACCTACCATACTTGTTCTCATGGGAGGTCGACGTTCGATCAGGGCCATTTAATCTTTGTGTACCCACGGGGGGATTCAGATTGGTAGTTCGAGGACATAGGTCAGAGAAGGACTTATTGAGAAGTTAATAAGTCTGTTGATCATGGGAGCGTAGGTATGTGCGTGACCCATGTGATGTGAACTATGTTCGCCTCCATTATTTGTGATTGTTATTATTTGAGAACGATTCCTAAGAGATTCGGAATGAGTAGTCCTTATGTACGTGATGTATCGGGAATTGGATAACAGAGTATGTGTGCACCGCAGCTTAGCCTCGGGGTGCTAATATTGCATATTTATGATGAGAATAATATACAGTTAATTAAAATACAATGTCATGTATCAAATGCGAATGTAAATAATAACAACGTTTTTATAAAGATAAAAGTGGAAAGTCTCTACTAAGTTGTATTACTCAAATGGAAAATCGAGAATAAATGTAAAGCTGTCTGTTTCAATGAAGATGTCGGAATTAAAGTGTGAATCGTATGGTAATGTTAAGTACTATGATTGGACTAGTTAGATATGGGAATAACTAGAATTGGGTACGGGTACATTAGGAGTGCACAAATAGTCGAGGGGTGAGTATTTCATGTGAGCGCACGTCCTAACATGTATTTTGCATTCATTATTTTATTGTCATTAAAACACTTACTATATTTCAAATTATTTTTCACTATCGGGCTCTATCCCGTTTGCTTCCAAATATATTTTGTAAAAATCTTTTAGGTGCCCAGCCACAAGGACATCAAGGATATGAGTTTCATTCAGGTGACGTATTGTAGCTGCCGTGGAAGCTACAGAACCTTGACAGTAGACGCCTCCACTTTCGGTCCTGACTCTATATATCCAGATCTTCTCATCTGTTGGGCATGTCGCCCTATTTCCTTTTAGAGACACTTTATTTATTCAGTTATTTCAGAATTTGGGTTGTAATTAATTTGTGATGTAGACTTAGTATTTGTTTATTTCAGTATTCGGATTATTGTGAGGAATATTGCTCCAGACTCATTACTATTTTATGGTTATTCCAGTCATTATGTTGTGGTGGTTATGTTAGCATTTCATAATTTAATTATTGCATGTTAATCGGATTTAATTAAAATTGATAACTCACTTTTTAAATATTAGGTGGCTAGTAATTGTTAAAACGTTTTTCGAGAGTGATGCTATGAACTGAGCCAACTTGGCATTTTATATTAATTTAATAAAGGAGTAGCTACCCGGTATTTAATTAGTCGGGGTGTCACAGGTGGTATCACAGCATCAGGTTCTAGTGTCCTTAGGATTTGTACGGCTTATTATGTTTCCGCTGAGCTTCCTTTGATGTAGAGCCCTATATTTTAGGACTATTGTATTCTTTTATATATGTTCCATTCTTAAGCTATTTTGAGATAATAACTTCGAACTTATAAGACTTTACTCTCATTTCATATGCCTCCACGACATGCACAGCGAGTTCCTAGAGATGCACATCCCGAGCCACAGCCTCCACCAGTTCAGGGCACCATGAATGCCGCCGATGTTGCAGCTATTGTAGCCCAAGTGGTAAATGCTGCCCTAGGTGTTATACAGCAGACACAACCCCAGGCACCGGTAGTCGTGCCAGTTTAGGCTCATGCATTCTCGTCTGCTTGGGAACGCGTTCGTGATGCTTTTCCGAAAGCACACCCTCCAAAGTTTGTAGGTAGCTCCGATGTTATCGTGTCCAGTCTATGGAGGAAGAACATTCAGAGGCACTTAAGGATGTACGAGTGCACAGATGTTCAGAAGCAGATACTGGCTACTTTTAAGCTAGTAGGATCAGCGCTGCAGTGGTGGGAGTCTATTACCACCGCGGAGGAGAGGGACGCCCTTTCTATTCGGGAGTTCTGGGTGCAGCTCGACCGCAAATATTTTCCATCAGCTGTTAACACTGAGATGAGGAGGAAACTGATGAACCTCAAGAAGGAGGGAAAGATCGTAGCTGAGTATGAGGCTGAGTTCACCAATCTCTTGAACATAGTTCCGGATGAAATTCCAATCGAGGAGAAGAAAATTCAGAAGTTCACGGATGGATTGACTTGGAGGATCCGTCAGCACTTGTTAGGGAATCTCTCATTCGCTACTTATTCTGATGTGGTTAATGCTGCACTACTTCACTACTAGGATCATCGTTTCCACATGTTTGAGAGCAAGAGATCAGGAGAGTCCAGCCATCAGGGCTGGATCGAGGGAAATGGTGCCAGTGGGGCAGAATCTGCTCAGGGACAGCACAGGCAGGGTGATCAGGGTTCCCAACAGGGGGATCATAAGAGATTCAGATCTGGGGATTTCAGAAGTGGACAGGGAGGTTTCAGACATGGCCATCAGGGTCAGAACGGCCATCAGGGCCAGAATGTTCAGCAGCAGCAGTTTCAGCAGGGCCATCATGGTCAGAGTAGGAATGGTAACGGCCAGCAGGGCCGTGGGCAGCAGGGACTGCGAGGGGGAAACATCCCGGGGAAGTGCTTCGTGTGTGGCAAGATTGGACACAAATGCCAAGATTGTCCTGATAGGGGAAGGGCCCCGCAGCAGCAGCAGTCGGGTGCTCAGCATGAGCCACAGAGGCCTATGTTTCCCGCCACCCTCCCAGCACCACCACAGATGGCAGCATTACCACCCATTCCAGCAGGGACAACTTCAATATGGGAGAGTGTATCAGCTCCAGCATGCCACAGTCCCACAGGATCCACCTGCTATTGAGGGTATGTTCTCTATTTAGGGGACTTTGGAGCGTATTTTAATTGATACGGGGGCCACACATTGCTTCATTGCCACGAGATTTGCACGCACTATTGGGTTGTTAGACACCGCAGAGAGCACAGTTACTTGTGTAGATTCACCGTTGAGTAGGGGTTCCGTGATTTCACTTATTTGTAGAGTTGTGGGTATAGAGATTGGGAGATTTACTTTACCTGCTGATATGTTAGTATTAGATATAATCGAGTATGATGTGACTGTTGGTATGGATTGGCTAGTTGTGTACCGAGCCATGATTGATTATTTTAGTAGGAGTATCATTTTTGCCATTCCCGGGCAAGAGATGTTTTTAGTGGCGATGCCTCGCCCTGAGGGAGGATCGTCCACTCATTTGTACTATATAGAGGAGGAGACCTCTAAGGAAGTGGTGATACCACTCGATTCGATTCCAGTCATGAGGGAGTTCGCTGACGTATTTCAGGATATACCTGGATTACCGCCTAGTAGAGAGATAGATTTTATTATTGATTTGACGTCGGGTACACGACCCATTGCCCGCACACCGTACCGTATGGCTCCAGTGGAGATGAGAGAGCTAAGGGATCAGATAGAGCAATTGTTGGGTCAGGGGTTTATCCGGAGGAGTACTTTGCCATGGGGTGCCCCTGTGTTGTTAGTAAAGAAGAGGGATGGATCGTTGAGGTTGTGTGTAGATTATCGGGAATTAAATAAGGTCACGATACGGAATAAGTATTCGCTGCCCCGAATCGATGACTTATTTGACCAGTTGAGAGGAGCCTGCTTCTTCTTAAAAATTAATTTATGATCGGGATACCATTAGTTGTGTATCAGGGAACAGGACATCTCGAAGACTGCTTTCTTGACGCAATATGGTTCCTATGAATTTCGGGTTATGCCTTTTGGCTTGACCAACGCTCCAGCCGTGTTTATGGACTTAATGAATAGGGTGTTCAGAGAGTTCCTAGACCAGTTCGTTATTTTCTTTATTGATGACATTCTGGTTTACTCCCAGACAGAAGAGGAGCACGCCGAGCTTTTGAGATAGGTTTTGCAGATGCTACGTCAAAACGAGCTTTATGCAAAGTATGAGAAGTGTGGGTTTTGGCTGAAGGAGGTTCAGTTTTTGGGGCATATCATTTCAGACCGGGGGATATCTGTTGATTCGGGGAAGGTATCCACGGTGAAGGATCGGGCACAGCCCACGACACCGACTGAGATCCATAGTTTCTTGGGCCTAGCAGGATACTACAGGAGGTTTATTCGAGGTTTATCAAAGATAGCGGGTCCTTTGACACATCTGACTCGTAAAGGTGTGCCATTCATCTGGAGTGATGCCTGTCAGTTGGCATTCGATGAGTTGAAGGACAAGTTGACCTCATCACCTGTGTTAGCATTGCCCAGACTGGGAGTTGAGTATTTAGTTTACAACGATGTGTCCTTACAAGGACGGAGAGGTGTGCTGCAATAGGAGAGTCAGGTCATAGATTATGCTTCCCGTAAACTTATCCCTCATGAGAAGAATTACCCCACCCACGACTTGGAGTTAGTGGCAGTCGTATTCGCTCTTCGGATTTGGATACACTATCTCCTGGGGGAGAAATTTCGGTTGTTCACGGAACACAAGTCTTTACAATACCTCTTCACGCAGAAGGAACTGGATATGTGTCAACGACGGTTGCTTGAGTTTGTGAAGGATTATCAGTTTGATATCCAATATCACCCGGGGAAGGCTAACGTGGTAGAAGACGCGTTGAACCGTAGGCCAGTGGATGAGGTGGCCGAGGTGTGGAAAGTCAAGTGGAAGGAGTTGGGGCACTAGGAAGCAGTGGCCCGATCATTCATGTCTGTGATGACTGTTACACCTCAGATTGTTATGAGAGTGATAAAGGCCCAAGCAAATGACTCGTTTTGTCAGGAGCAGCTAGTTCGATTACTAGCAGAGGGAGCCGAGTCCTATACCGTTAGTTCAGATGGGGGATTATGATTCAATGGGAGACTAGTTGTTCTGGAAGGGGAAGACTTGTGACACGAGGTTATGGCAGATTCGCACAGCTCACGGTTCGCGGTACACCTTGGTGGGGATAAGATGTACCAAGACATGAGACGCCAGTATTGGTGGAGCGGGATGAAGAAAGATATCGCCGTGTTTATTTCTAAATGTGCCACTTGTCAGCTAGTAAAGGTGGATCATCAGAAATCGGCAGGACTTCTACAGCCATTAGAGGTCCCGATGTGGATATGGGAGAGCATATCCATGGACTTTATCACGGGGTTACCTACGTCACAGAGGGGTCACGATTCCATATGGGTAATTGTGGATAGGTTGACCAAGGTTGCTCATTTTCTACCCGTGAGGACAGATTACACTACGGGACATTATGCCTAGATTTTCATTGCGATAATAGTGAGACTTCACGGTGTGCCTCTAAATATTGTGTCTGACTGAGACAAGATATTTGTTTCACAATTTTGGGAGAGTTTCCAGGAGGCCATGGGAACGGAGTTGCGGTTGAGTACGGCATATCACCCGCAGACTGATGGACAAACCGAGCAGACAAATCAGATGTTGGAGGACATGATGCGTATGTGCATCCTAGACTTTGGAGGTGGATGGGAACAGTACCTTCCACTGGTGGAGTTTGCTTATAATAACTCCTACCAGTTCACCATTGGCATGGCTCCATTTGAAGCGTTGTATGGTAGACCTTGCCGTTCCCCAACATGTTGGTTAGAGGTGGGGGATAACAAACTCCTTGGTCCGGAAGTGATTCAGGACACTTCGACAAGAATAGAGATGATACGGAGTTGCATTTGGGTAGCTCAGGACCGGTAGAAGAGCTATGCTGATGCAAAAAGATTCTTCAAAGAATTCAAGGTGGGAGACCAGGTGTTACTCAGAGTATCTCCTATGAGGGGGATAATGCGTTTTGGGAAGAAGGGGAAACTGGAACCAAGGTATGTGGGGCCATTTCCTATCATCGAGCATGTTAGGCCAGTTGCGTATAGTCTGGGGCTACCGGAGCACTTGCATAGGATTCATGATGTGTTCCATATTTCCTCACTAAGGAAGTATCTTAGGGACGATTTGGCCCATACTGACATTGCTTTGGAGGATATCGATCTCCAACCTGATAGTTCCTACGAAGAGGGGCCGATTGCTATTTTGGACCGAAGCGAGCGGAAACTGAGGTCGAAGATAGTACCGTTAGTACGTGTGCAGTGGCGGCACCATAATGTCGAGGAGTCCACATGGGAGCACGAAGATGAAATGTGAGAGTGACATCCGGAGTTATTTTTACCAGGTACTCTTTAGTTCCGAATTTCAGGACAGAATTCTGTTATTAGGGGGGAAGTATGTAATACCCCATAATTTTATTGATTTTTATTTAAGGGATTTATTAAATTAAATGAGAATTTATTGGGAATTAATCAGGATAAAAATACTAGTAAGATGTGAGTTGGTATTTGATCATGATGTTAAAATTAAAAATTTCATGAGTATTGGAAATATTAAAATTATCGCGAAATCGAAATATGGCAATTGGGAAATTTAGTTGGAACGCGTGTGTCAGTCGCGTCAGGAATGTAATTATTTGAATTGAAAAGTGAATTATATTTTTATTAACCGAATGTTCATTTTGAGTGCGCCAACGTTTCCGGAAGGGTCGAAATAGTCAAAAAACACTACCGGGGGTTTAGTTTGGGTCCCGGGGTATTTTTAGGCCATACCGGCAACCCAAAAGGGTATTTTGGTAATTTTAAAAATATGGGAATTAAAACCCACGAATTTTAGGAGTTAATTTTATATTATTTATGAGCCCACTAAGTTTATTATCAACATTTGGTAAGTTAGAGGGTTGCGGGAGTTATAGGGGAAGTTTGAAGAGGTTCCAAAAGAAACCTCCTACCACCATCACCATCTTTGGGAGAATTCTGTAGAGAAAAGGGGAGAGATCAACCTTCAACATCAATTCAGAACATCTAAGGCAAGTGGTTTAATTACAAAATTTCAAGAAAATGTTTCTTCCATGCTTAGAATTGAAGATATGTCTTATACTGAAAGTTTAATGAAAACCCATGAAATTGAAGGTAGAATTCATAATATCACATAGGGATTGGATGTAGAATGTTATTGAATGAATTTCACATACGAAATATATCTTTTGATGATGTAAAAATAGACTTTTAAGGAGCAAATTGTAGACATTAAATTCTGGGTTCATGTTTATAGGATTTGGGACAAGTTTTGGGAATTTTGATGATTACATGTTAATTTAGGAAGCATAAACCTCAATATATATGTTGAAGAGTGACCTAGAAGGACTTAGAATAGTTTAATAACGTTAACACTTAATTGGTATGATCTTAGTAGGGATTTAGAGAACAGAAATTTGGAGAAAAATGAATTGGGGGAAGTTCTGGGCGCAATCTGCCATCTCGTTAGAAGACCTGCCCAGGTCGTTCGAACGACCTCGTTCGAACGAACTTCTAATGAGATGACAGTATCCCTTCTAACGTGTTGGTAGTTCGTACGAAGACTTTCGTTCGAACGAACTCGTTCAAACGACCTCGTTGGAACGAGACTTCTAACGAGTTGACAGAATGGCCTTTTTGGTCTGATTTTATTTCGAATATCCCGTATATTTATTTAAATGGAATTATAATTGGGACACGTTGAGGAGTAAAATTTAGAATCTTGTAGAAAACTGGATGACCTTTATGGTTTAGGAAATGAGTACCAAATTACGACGTGAGATGAGTTGATAACTTTAATGCATATAAATCGGGGACTTATAAATATATAACGCTAAATGATGGTAGAAGGACGAGAAGTATACCTCTATTAATATTATGAGATATTTAAGAAGTGTGAATGCTTAGTATATGTGGTTATTTGTGTACAACATACCTACCATACTTGCTATCATGGGAGGTCGACGTTCGATCAGGGCCATCTAATCTTTGTGTACCTATGGGGGGATTTAGATTGGTACCTCGAGGACATAGGTCAGAGAAGGACATATTGAGAAGTTAATAAGTTTGTTGATCATGGGAGCATAGGTATGTGCGTGACCCATGTGATGTGAACTATGTTTGCCTCCATTGTTTGTGATTGTTATTATTTGAGAACGATTCCTGAGAGATTCGAAATGCGTAGTCCTTATGTACGTGATGTACCGGGATTGGATAGCAGAGTATGTGTGCACCGCAGCTTAGCCTCGGGGTGCTAATATTGCATATTTATGATGAGAATAATATACGGTTAATTGAAATGCAATGTCATGTATCAAATGAAAATATAAATAATAGCAACGTTTTTATAAGGATAAAAGTGGAAATGCTCTTGTAAGTTGTACTACTCAAATGGAAAACTGAGAATAAATGTAAAGCTGTCTGTTACAATGAAGATGTCGGAATTAAAGTGTGAATCGTATGGTAATGTTTGGTATTATGATTGGACCAGTTAGATATGGGAATAACTATAATTGAGTATGGGTACGTTAGGAGTGAACAAATAGTCAAGAGGTGAGTATTTCATGTGAGCGCACGTCCTAACATGTATTTTGCATTCATTGTTTTATTGTCATTAAAACACTTGCTATATTTTAAATTATTTTTCACTATCGGGCTCTAACCCATTTGCTTCCAAATATATTTTTGTAAAAACCTTTTAGGTGCCCAGCCATAAGGACATCAAGTATAGGAGTTTCATTCAGGTGACGTACTGTAGCTGCCGTGAAAGCTACAAAACCTTGAAAGTAGACGTCTCCACTTTCGGTCCTGACTCTATATATCCAGATCTTCTCATCTTTTGGGCATGTCGCCCTATTTCATTTTAGAGACACTTTATTTATTCAGTTATTTCAGAATTTGGGTTGTAATTAATTTATGATGTAGGCTTAGTATTTGTTTATTTCAATATTCGGATTATTGTGAGGAGTATTCCTCCAGACTCATTACTATTTTATGGTTATTCTAGTCATTATGTTGTGGTGGTTATGTTAGCATTTCATAATTTAATTACTGCATGTTAATCGGATTTAATTAAAATTGATAACTCACTTTTTAAATATTAGGTGGCTAGTAATTGTTAAAACATTTTTCGACAGTGATGCTATGAACTGAGCCAACTTGGCATTTTGTATTAATTTAATAAAGGAGTAGCTACCCGGTATTTAATTAGTCGGGATGTCACACCATAGTCAAAAAATGAACCGATTCGATTTTAAGCAAACGAATTGAACCGATTTCATATGGAGTAATTAACACATCAATTTATATGTGTATTAAAATGAGCTTTTGAAATAAAATGATAAACTTGAAAATTTCAAAATACTAGTCACATAAAATGATGCAATTTATGTGAACAAAGTTTCTAAAACTTATAGAAAACAAAGTAAATGGGTGACAAGTGTAAAAGTATAAAGTTTTGGTGTTCAAATGTGTAATATTGAAAACTTAAGGTCTAAAGTGAGCTAAAGGACAAGCTAACAATGAAAAGTTATCAATTTGTAAGATGAGTCCTGAAATTTCAAAAGTATAGCTTTGGGGCCAAAATTATGATTTAATGAAAAGTTTGGATTAAGTTATAACATTTGTACAAATGGGTATTTTTATGAAAAGTTGATTTTAAAGGAAGAAAATGACAAGGTAAAATGATGAGAAACAAGATAGAAAATAAAAACTAAATTTTTTGAAAGGTAAAAGTCGTGAAATGACAAAAGAAATATTTATGACAAAAGTGTCATTCTATGTCAAATATGGAATCAAGAATTATTTACCAAACCAAGTGGACTGGAGCTAAAGAGTTGGATTTTACGTGGAAAATGCTATTTGTTATAAAGTAAAGATGAAAAGAAGCATTTTTGACAAAATGTAAAAGTGCAAGTTTTATATGTGTGCACGAATAGTAAAAAGCGCATTACGTTGTATACAAGGATATTTGAACCCAAAGGTCAAGTTTCATAAGAAATGGTAATTAATTTTGTCAAAAGATGAAATATCGAGTCTAAGGTAAAATGAAAATGGACTTTTTATAAAGTGTGAAACTTGAAAGTAAAGTGGGTTGTGACTTGTCTCGTCCTTGGTACTTGGCCTCATTGGCCAATAAAAATAAAATAAAGGAAAATGATCAAAGGTGAATAAGAAAGAAAGGAAAGAATAATGGTTACAAAGTGACACGACTTAAAAAGTGTATCTAGTGCGTTATTATAACAACTGAAGTTCAAGACGGTCACTCAAGTATAAATCTGGTAAAACCGGATGCCGAACTCAGGGAAAAGGACGAATGCTCATGACGACAAATAGGAGGATCGGTAAACCCTATTGATGACCCAGAAAAAAGAAGAAAAAGATTATAAAGTGTGACTTTAACCTATCAACTAAAGAAATTTAAATTAAATCACTAAATAACTTCTTACCCAAGAAGAACTAAATTAAACTTTAAATCTATGGGAGAAAATAGAGTCACGATACAATCCCCCGAACCGTCGGTAATTACATAGAACATAAAAGCTTCAAAAATTTAATTCTCCATTCCAAGAGACATCAAATACTCTCTAAACATTTCACATATGAGGATTTTACTCCGCACAATATAAAATCAAAAATTGTATTTGAGGAGAATGAGAAATTATCAAGACGCTAGTTTAACCCTTAACACTCCGATTACCTAGGGCAAACGGAATTAAAAGACCTACAACCTTTATCTTGATAAAGTTCAAACCTTTGAATGAAGGATTACTTTTTATTCACTTTTAAATCCATGGGTTACCTACGTTGGGTTCATGTACCCCAACCCTTTAGAAATCTAGGCTAGAATGGTGTAACTATAACTAAACATGATAACTACCTTGCATGAAATCATTATTCCATGAAAAGTGTAATCAAATAGGTAAAATAAGGATTTTTTTTAAGAAATAATGAATCATAAGATGAAAAGATGAGAGAAATTGAAAGCAATAGTAAAACTATAATTGGAATGATAAAAAAACCTTGAATTCAATGAACAATTATGGAGGAATAACAATTATGGAAGAAGATTGATCCTAGGGTTCAGGCCTTCAAAAAACTCTCAAAACTATTAAAATACTAACTCTCTAATTTTTGGTGTTATAATAGAATATATAGCTCACATTTTATTAAGTGTTTGCACCTTGCACAACTCTATTTTTAAGAGATAAAATTTGGATAATTGTCACGCCGAACCGATACAGTTTTCTATTCTTTATTTGGCGAGTCGGTTCCCTGATTCTAGTAAGTAGGACTGATTTTGAGGCTTGTCTATCGGTTTGGGTTGGTGTTGGAAGTTTACCGAACCGGTTCCCTTATTTCTCCATCGGTTTGGTTCGGTGACTTTTTATTTTTCCATCTTGATTTCTTCTCAACTTTGAAGCTTCATAACTTTTCACCCAGAACTCGGACTTGGACGTTGTATCTTCCTACGCGCTTGCGGACTCAAGGTCTTTTACTTATCTTGAGGGTCCGCATCCAAATTCTTGGTGTAAGATAACTCTTTTTCCCCTGACTTTTCTTCTTTTCTTTCTTTCTTGATTTTGAGTTTTCTCTTTTCTTCACTTGCGTAAAGTACCTGTAAAATGTAGGAGAAATACACGAAACTCGATGTACTAGGTACAAGATGTCAGTGGAAAGAATATGAGACAAATCAACTCAATTTACATCGCATGAGGTGATAAAATACTCTAGATAAAGGGGATAAATATTAAGAATATATGCCTAATCAAACCAAACTAACTTAGAACTTGATCGCCCCAAGCAAGGTAAAAGAATCAAAGCAAGGTCCAAAACACTTAACAAACATTTTATTGGGATATAATACCTTTTTCACGAGTAAGCGATTCCATTTAGAGTATGCAAAAAGCCATTAAACCCCGAGGTTATCCTAGTAGGACGAGTGGTGTCTCGTGAGGGTTTGTAGTGAATAAACCAAAAAAAAATCATTTTTCACATGACTCGAGAAAAAGATTAAAATACTTCAAAACTATACAATTTAAACTCCTCAAAAATAGTCATCATAAATTCATATTCAATAGTCTCAATTTGTAGTGTGTGTGTGTGTGCGGAGCCAAAAATTAAACTACTAACTTCCACCGATTGATCATTACGTTACTTTTTGAAAATTCGTTTTGAATCAATTCTCATGGATGCTCTGACAAACAAATCACTGGAATTGTGGCTATTTTCTCTCGGTATGCGTGATTTATAAGAGTAATATAAAGCAACCAAAATTCATCCACACAATTACAAACATGGAATTTTTAAGGTGAAAAGATCTCTTCATTGGAATACGGTCATTGGAAAATGGGAAACATTGCCTTTTATTCACACCAATTAATCTCTCTTATTATCTTTTCGTGTCTTAAGCTCTCCACGCGATAATTAATTTCGTTATTTGGACTCGGTTAGGTATTTTTAGATTCATAAGGTGTAATGGGTAATATGGGAATGGTCGGATATTTTGGAGTTGGAAAATTTCCTTATGATGTCCTTTGCACTTTTTCGGGCATTTGCTCTTTTTATTTCCCTTTTTTCATGTTTTTCTAATTATTTTCCTATTTTTTTCACTTTTTTTCCTTACTATTTTTGTTGAGAAATTTTCTTTTTCTTGCCCCTTTTTACTTCACCATTGGACATAATAGATGAATTTTTCAATTTTCATAACTCCAGGCTAAATGGACTTTTCAGATTATCAAACAAAATTGGAAATTTTACTCTGCACAAAATGGGTTTGCAAAAAGGTATAAAAAAAATTTCATGACTTTTTTTTGTTAATATTTTTGGGTAACAAATGATTGCCTAACTTCATTGTATGAATTACTAATTATTTTACCATACGCGTCTCGAGAATATATTTAGTTTAGAGATATCTTTAGTGCGTTTTCAAGCGAATATTTCACTCGTTTCCCATAACCGATCAAAACAAAGGAATAGAGATCCTCAATGACTTATTAAAATGCTGAAAAGAGCGTTGAGTTAAGCATTAAATAATATTGATTTAAAAACTCGCAAAAATGGTAGGATCGAAATTTCAACGGGTTGATTAATCTCCACACTTATTCGTAAAGTCGTTAATTTTCGCTCAATTTCTATCGTTGGTCAATTTCGGCTTTGTGAATTTGATTTTTTATAATTTGAGACTTTAAAGAAAATTTTAGTGACATCTATGAAAAATTTAAATTCCAATTTTTATTTATTTTGAAGAAAAATATTTTTGACTTTTTCGAATTTTTTTTTTAATTTTCTATTTTTTGGGTGGGATTTTAAAATTTTGGGAAGTTTTTATAAGAGGCACTTGTAACCCTCCCTCACTTAGACTTTTACATTGTCCTCAATCAAAATGACTAAAATCCAAACAAAAGGAGGGTGCATAAAAATGAACAAAGGCTAAAATGCAAAGTTTATTGTATAAAAAAATTAAATACAAGCCAAAGAAAGATTACATAGTCCCTTGTTAACAAGATATTCCATAAAGCACCAAAATAATAAAGAACTACATAGGAAATGGAAAAGGAACCAATACACAAAGCAAGGCCTACTGTGGGGGTGGGTGAGATGGGCCTGGCGCGCTAGGATCATAGAGGTTGTAAAAATATGTCGGAAGGGAGACGTCCGACCCTATATGGAAATGATACATTTCAGCTTGGAACCAAATTATCATCCTAGTATCGCCCTCATAATTGCGCTCAAAATTAGTAAAACGGGTTTCCAAAGAGTCAAGGCATTAGGAAATCACGATTGTATTGAAGTGAGCTTCATCAAATTCCCCCTTGGGCTCATAATCCACATCTTCCCCTTCCACATCGTATTCCTCATCCTCCTCCATATTGACTTCTTCATCCTCCGGAGGGGCATTTAGAACCTCCTTTTGTCTCTCTCACCTTATCCTGGATTCTTTCCCAATGGTTTTGGCATGCGGGGAGGCACTCAGGGAGCTACAATGCCGGCGTCTCAAAGAATAGAAGTGTTGAGACGGGGATATGGGAGGGAAGCCTTTCCCTTGCGATCCATGGCAGTGAAAAGAATGTTGGCGTAAAATATGCGGACAAGGTAGAAAGTGGTGCCCGGATTGAGGATGCGGAACATAAGGTTGGCTTGGCGAGGGCGCATCGCCGAGTCATTAGAACTTTGTAGGATATTTCCACAAATAATGTGGAAGGCGATGTGGGACCTTTCGTTGAGATTCCCCACGGGAAATGTTTCTTGATCCCATGAATTACTGGGGTAATGCGATTGATGCATGCGCTTTTGGAGACCGGCACGACATTGGTGGGGTAATCGTACTTGTTGGGGCTAGGAACGCCCATAGCTTACAACTTTTGGACTATGATTTCAAGTGATAAAGGAATTGTAGTCTCATTAACATACACCTCGACCTCAAAGTCTCCCGTGATGACTAAAGTGTCGTAAAAAGCGCTCACCTCATCCTCCTAAGCTACAGGATGTGGCTCCACGAAGAAACGGCACCACCCCCTCGAGCGAAAAAGATTTATGACCGATTGAGGGAGTTTGACCCACTTGACTTGTTGCTCAATATGCATGGAGAGGACTGCGGTGAAGAAAGATTCACACCATATGCGCTCTTGGTAAGAGTGGAACTCACTGTTTCCATTTGGAAGGATTTTGGTGGATTCATATTTGATGGGGCGCGCTCTATTGTCCATGGGAGAGGGATTGGAATTTCTAGGAAGATATTATGAGATTGGAATAAGAGAGTGTGGAGGTGTGAAGTTGAGTGTGGGGAGTTAAGATGTATTTATAGGTGAGATATGGTGGAGGAGGGAGAATTTGGAGGGAAATGGAATGAAAGGAAGGGGGGAATGAATAATGGAGGGAAAAGTGGGTGGGGAATGGAGGGAAATCAAAATTGGGGGAAGAATGTCGAGGGAAAAAAATTAGAAGGAAAAGGGGGATGAACCAATGGAAGATGAAGATATCTGAAGATAGAAGAATTGGTCCGGGGTGAACTGGTTCGCCCCCTTTTTATTTTAATCGATTGCTACAGTGAACCGGTTCAGTCCCTTAATGAAGAAAAGGGATAATCGGTCTGGTATACTATAAAGCCCTCCTATTTTTTTTCCTAAAAGAACTAAGTGCGGACTTCTTTTAAACTCGATTTTTCAGATAATTACCTAAATGTTCCCACGCATAACTTTCTTCTGAAATTTGGGACGACTCCCCTCAAAATTCTCTACACTCTCTCATGTTGTTCCTTAGTGTTCATCGCTTTACGAGCTTGCCTACTAAAGATCTCAAATGATCCCAACCTACTCACTAACTATTGTACACAAGACTCACCCCATACGCGTTGGGGGTACGAAGACCTCTCATATCACTCTCAATTAACCTTGTAAAGGGGTTCGACAACCACATTGTGTTGCCTTCTTCCACACACGCCTCTAAATATGGCTTAAGGCATTGTCCATTAACTTTGAATGCATCCCCTCCTTTCTGATCTTCTAACTCAATGGCTCCACGAGGGAATATTTATCTCACAACGAATGGGCCAGTCCACCGCGAACATAATTTATCGGGAAACAAATGTAAATGAGAGTTGTAGAGAAGCACTCTTTTACCCGAATGAAACTCCTTGCATCGGATAATTATGTCGTGTGCGAGTTTCATCCTTTCTTTGGATATTTTTTCATTCCCATACGCATAATTGCAGATCTCTTCCAACTCATTTAATTGAAGCTTGTGTGCTTCAACGACTTTGTCCAAATTATAGTTCAACCTCTTAATAGCCCAATATGCTTTGTGCTCGAGCTCCAATGGGAGATGTAAAGGCTTTCCATACACAAAGAGAAATGGCGACATCCCGAGGGGGTTCTTATATGTTGTTCTATAAGCCCACAGCGCATCGTTCAATCTGAGGGACCAATCTTTTCGGTTAGGATCGATGGTATTTTCTAGAATGTTCTTGATTTTGCGATTTTCTAGCTCGTCTTGCCCACTCGTTTGGGGGTGATAAGTTTTCCCAACCTTGTGAATGACTCCATACTTTCTCATAAGATTCCCAAAAGACCGATGTATAAATGCCTGTCGTTATACTAATAATTGCCTTCGGAGCTTTGAAGTGATAAAGTATGTGTTCTTGAAAGAACTTAATCACAACCTTATCACCATTAGTATTGGTAGCTATGGCATCTACCCATTTTGACACTTAGTCTACGCGACAAGAATGTATAAGAAACTAAAAGAGGGAGGAAAAGGACCTATGAAGTCAATACCCAAACAATCAAATATCTCAATGACGTGATGGCTCCCATCCTTTGACATGTCTCGTCAGGTGATGGCTCCCATCCTTTGACATCTATCGCATGATTTTCAATACACATTAACATCCCGAAAAATTATGGTCCAGTGGAGACCACTTTGAAGAATCATAGTGTTTGTCTTATTTAACGAGAAATGGACTCCACATGCTTCCGTATGACAAAAATGGATGACATTATGTGTCTCGTCATACGGTACACATCGTCGGATGATTTGGCCTGCACAATATTTGAAAAGAAATGGATCATCGTAGAAAAACATGCATGACCAAGTGACACGACTAAGAATTTGTCTCAAAAGTGCGTTTTCTCTAGGCTCAAGTGCAAGCCTGTCGCGTTAGTAATAATTCGATAAATCGGGATCGTATCCACAGGGACCAATAATCGGTATTTGTATAGGAGAAGTTATTAAATCTTGCAATGATTCCTCAAAAGAATAAGAAAAGATGATTAATGATTGGGAAATTTCTAGTGAAATAAAAAATGTTTCCAAAAAAAATAAACTAAAATTTGTGAAGAAATTAGATTGACAAATGAGAGAAAATAGGGTAGGGTACAATCCCTCAAACCTTAACAAATTACCGTGTAGAATACTAGAATTAAAAATTAAAATTCTTGACTAAATCCAGCCTTTATAAATCCTAAGTATTACATATATGAAGGATCTAGCCCTCATCATATGAAATCAAAGGTAAATATAAAGTGGTGAATGAATAATTACACTTGCAAAGCGTTCTTAAACATCTCAAGTACCTAGGGAAAGAGAGATTAAAAGATTGACTATATGTGTGTAATTTTCATACACGATTTGGTCAGAATTTAATTTACCCTCTATTTTCTAGTCATGTAATTTGCTTCGGAGTGAGTTCATGTACCCCAGCCCTTAAGAATTTAGATAGACATGATTTGATTAAAGAACAACTTCATACACAAAATTATAGGTCTAACAACTATTGAAAATAATTTGCAAAGCAATTGAAATTTGACTAACATAAATACCAACTAAGAGAAAGAAATTGTTATACTTGATTTCAGCAACAGGAAAAGACTTGAATCCAGAAATTGTAATCACTCTTACAAACTAGGGTTTATGAAAACTCCTATGAAAATTTCCTACTTCTGAATTTCTTTCTCTAAAATTGACCTAGAATCCTCTCTAGAAAAAAAACCTCCTTAGAATGAGGTAGGGCATGGGCTTTTATAGCTCCAAGTACTACAAATTTGACAGCCAGGGATGCTTGTGGCACAACATTTTACCATCTACGCACATCAAAATCTTCACAATAAATGCTAGGATTTCGCATGATCGGACCGGTCCGAATAGCCCTCGGATCGGTCCGTCTTTCAGCAACCGGATCGATTCTTTTTTTATTCTACCGGATCGGTCTGGTATCCACCGGATCGATTCTGTTGTCATCGGTTCGGCATCCATCCGGGGTCTACTAGACTTGGATCATTTCAGATCGGTCCGGTTTCCAGCGGATCGGTTCGATTTTCCTCCTTGTTGACTTTTCTCTATCCTCTTTGACTGGCCATAAATTTTGATCTCGAGCTCCGATTTGAGTGTCGTTTCTTCCGATGCTCTTGTGAAATCAAGCACTTCAACTTCCCTTTAGATGTCGAATTCGAATTCTGGATAGAAATTTACACTTTTGCCCTTTGACTTTTCTTCCTTTCATCATTTCCTTTCTTCCGGTTTCTTTCTCTCTTTTCTTGCACTAAATTCCTATAAAATCCATCAGAAATACACGAAATTCGGAAAAATAGTTAGAAACAATCAATGGCAATGATATGGAATAAAAATGATTCAATTACTTTGTTCGAGATATCAAAATCACTAATTTAAGGGGCTAAATTCCGAAGAATTTATGCTTGGTCAAATCCCCCTAACTTAGAACTTTTCACGTCCCGGGCAATGTAAAAGAAATTAGTTTAATGCTCCATTCTTGAAAATTCTTTTATTGGGATAGAATACCTTTTTCGTGGGCAAGCGATTGCATTTAGCGTATGCAACAAGCCTTTGAACCCCTAGGTTACCCTAGTAGGACGAGTTTTGTCTCGTGAGAGTTTGTAGTAAATATACCCACAAAATTCTTTATTGACTCAAATAAATATCAAAATATTTAAAAATTGTACAATTTAAATTTTTCGAAAAATAATCACCATAAATTCATATTCAAATGTCTCAAACCGTAGTGTGTGTGTGTGTGCAAAGCCAAAAATTCAACCTCAAATTTCCACCGATTGAGCATTACGTTACTTTCCGAAAATTCGTTTTAATTCCAATTCTTACGGATGCACTCACAAACGAATCACTCAGATTGTGGCTATTTTCTCTCGGTATGCAAGATATAAAGAGTAAATATAATGGACACAAATTCATGCATACATAATTGAAAAGAAGATAATATATGGTGAAAAGATCTCATCATTGGAGTACAGTTATTAAGAAATGGGAACATCACCTCTAATTCACGCCATTTAATCTCTCATATTATCTTTTCATGTTTTAACTCTCCACGCGGTAATCAATTTCGCCATTCGGACTCAGTTAGGATTTTTCGGGTTAAAAAGTGTAAAGGGTAAAAATGGGAATGGATGGGTTGTTCGGAATTGAAAGTGTCCTTATGACGTCCATTTGTGCTTTTTCGGGCATTTGTTCATTTTTCTCTTTTCATTTTTCAATTTTCATTTTTTTTCTTTTCTTTTTCTTTTCTTTTTCTTTTCTTGAGCATATCTATTTTTTTCTTCTTTCCCCTTTTTATAGCACAATTTGGACATTATTTGATGAATTTTCTATTTTCACAATTTTGGGCTATTTGGGTTTTTCGGGTTATCAAACGAAAGGACAATATTTTATTAGGCTCAAAGTGGGTTGCAAAGGGATAATTTTGTTTTTCACCACTTTTTATGGCTAATATTTTTGGGTAACAAACGAGGGCCTAATTCATTGTTCGAATTGCTAATCACATTACCATATGCATCTCGAGATTAATTAAGTTTAGAGATATATTTAGCACGAATTTCGAGACAACATTTCACACATTTCCCATAACCGATCAAAACAAAGTATTGAGATCATCAATGACTTATTAAAACACTGAAAAGAACTTTGAGTTAATCATAAACTCGGATTGATTTAAAAACTCATAAAAAATTCAAAGGCTCGAAATCTCACCGGGTTTAATCAATCTCCACACTTATTCGTTAAGTCGTCAATTTTCTTTCAATTTCCATCTTCGGTCAATTTTGGCTTAGTGCAATTGATTGTTAACAATTTGAGACTTTAAATAGAATAAAGGTGATATTTTTGAAAATTTTAAATTCCAATTTTTATTTATTTTGAAGAATTTTTCTTTTTTTTTATATGCGAAGTTTTATGAATACGCACTTGTCATCCCCCCTAACTTAGTGATTTGCATTGTCCGCAATCAAATGGAGAGATAAAGAAGACAAAATTATGAGTGTGATAAATAAAACAAGCAATGATCATATTAAAACTGTAGAATACAACACACTGTGTAATCAAGACACCACAAACATAAAGGGGTAGCGGGGCATCCTAAGGGGCGGGTGGGGGACGGGAAGGACCTGGAGCAGCAGGATCATAAGGATTGTAATAGTAAGGAGGAAGAGGGTCCTCGGGACCCAACTGAAGATGGTACAAGTCCTCCTGTATACGCAAGACTAAACTCATGTCCCTCTCATAGGACGTCACGAACCCGTCGAAATGCGTTTCAAGAGAAAGGACGCGCTCAGTCAATCATGTACCAACCGGAACATAATCCGGATCAACTATTTCATCATATTCTTCCTCCTCTCCTTCTTCCATCTCAACATCCTCATCAGCAACGTTCTCTTCCTCATCGATCTCCTCATCACTCAAATTATTGCCGCGCCTTGCACGGATTAGCTGTATTTGTCGTTCACTTTGAGTGCGGGATTCTTGCCCTAATGGCTTGGGCAAGTTGATAAGGTCTTGTGGCGCTTCAATACCGACATCCTTATGCAAGGATGTAATGAGATGACCATAAGGAAGAGGGGCGCGACCCTTTTTATCGTAGGCCACAAAGAGAATATCAGAGTAAAATGTGCGGGCCAAATTAATATCTATTGCATGGTCAAACAAATGATACATCATTGTTGCTTGACGCGGGCGCATTGCTGAATAATTGGAGGTTTACAAAATATTGGCACAAACAATGTGAAAAGTGAACCGTGCCTTGTCGGATAGCCAACCAACAGGAAAGGTTTCATTAGTCCAAACCGCGCCGGGCTCGATTCTTGAGATGCAAATTGCTTTGGACAGAACAGGGTCCGGACTGGGATAAGCAAATTCATCGGGAGTAACCACACCGTAAGACTCGAGTTTCTGTGCCAGAATTTCAAGGGAGAACGGTATTGGTGTGGAATCCATAAAGCTTGTGATTCGAATTCAGCGGTACGGACTAGCGAATCGTAAAATTGGCGCACTTCATTTTCCCAAACTGCCTCATATGGTTCATTGAAAAATCTGCACCAGCCTCTTGTCATGAACATGGCGGTGACAGAATTAGGCAGTTGATCCCAAAGGATTTGACGTTCAATGTGGATTTTGCAGGTGGGACTGAAAAACCATCGGCACCAATTTGCTTCACGGCGAGAACGGTAGTCTCCATTGCCGTCGGGCAAGACTTCAATGCAGGTATATTTCTGGGGAGCAGCCATGGGTATGGAAGGAGTAGACAGAAACTGAGAGAGAAGAGAGGATATGGAGGTGTGAAGGAAAATGGGGTGGGGGATGGATGTATTTATAGGATGGAGAATGAAATAGGAGGGAATGGATGGGGGGAAATAGGGGTGACGAATTTTGGGGGGAAAGGAAGGGATTGGGGGGATGAATTTGGTTTGGATTGAATAGGTGTGAACCTCGGGAAGGACCATTCTGCAGATCACCGGACCGATCGGGTTATAATACCGAACCTATTCGACTTAATCGAATCGGTTCTTTTAATTCAGGACCGGACCGGTCCGGTCTACTGAATCTCAGAAATTTCTTTTCTCTATTGTTCTCACTGTTAATGCTCCTTTTCTCCATTCCAATGCTTCCTTTATAATTTCTCTCACTTCAAAATTTTTGCAATGCTCATCAAAACCTTAACGCCTCTAAAATCATTGAATTCCCTACCCCGGACTAACACATACTTACGACTCCTAACTCCTAAGACTCTTATTTACAACAATCACCCCATACATGTCGGGGGTGCGATGACCTAACCTCTCTTTTTCAGTCAATCCCCATAAATGGGGTCTGACAGCCAGATTGTGTCGGCTTCCTTGACTATTTCTTCCACATACGGCTTGATACGATGCCCGTTGACCTTAAATGTGTTTCCCCATTTTTCATCTTTGAGTTCAACAGCTCCATGGGGAAATACCTCTTTTACAATGAATGGACCCGACCATCTTGACCGCAATTTTTTGGGAAACAAGTGCAACCTCGAGTTGTAGAGAAGGACTTTTTGTCCCGAATGAAACTCTTTCCTATGAATGATTTTGTCATGAGCTCATTTCATTCAATCTTTGGATATTTTAGCACTTTCATACGCATCATTGCGTATTTCTTCCAACTCATTCAACTGAAGTTTACATGTTTCACCGCTTTATCCATATTGAAGTTCACCCTTTTGATAGCCCAATACGCTTTGTGTTCAATCTCTACCGGAAGATGACAAGGCTTTCCATACACAAATCGAAATGGGGAAATCCCAAGGGGATTCTTATATGCAGTTCTATATGCCCAGAGCGCATCATTCAATCTGAGAGACCAGTCTTTCCTATTAGGTTCGACTGTCTTTTCCAAGATATTTTTGATTTCCCGATTGGCGAGCTCGGCTTGGCCATTCGATTAAGGGTGATAAGTTGTTCCAACTTTATGGACAACTCCATACTTTCTCATGAGCTTCTCCATAGGCCTATTGCAAAAATGGGTACCATTATCACTAATTATGGCCTTAGGCATTCCAACACGAGAAAGTATATTTTCTTGAATGAATTTTATCATCACTTTATTATCATTCGTCCTTGTAGCTATGGCCTCTACCCATTTTGAGATGTAGTCTACAGCGACGAGGATGTATAGAAAACCAAAAGAAGGTGGAAAAGGACCCATGAAGTCAATACCCCAACAATCAAACAACTCCAAGATTAGAATTGGGGTTAATGGCATCATGTCACGGCGAGTAATAGCTCCCATTCTTTGGCATCTATCGCATGATTTACAAAAAGTATTCACTTCCCGGAAGATTGTGGGCCAGTAGAGTCCGCTTTGAAGGATTTTCGCAACAGTTTTATTTTTGGAAAAATGACCTCCACATGCTTTCGTATGACATAATCGAACTACCCCTTGGATTTCTTCATCAGGTACACATCTCCGGATGATTTGATCAGCACAATACTTAAACAAATATGGATCATCATAAAAGAACATGTGTGACCGTGTAATGAACTTCCTTCTCTCTTCCGAAGTCCAATTAGAGGGAACAACTCCAGTGACAATGTAATTGACTATATCCGCAAACCAGGGGAGAGAAGAAGTAGCAAATAGATTTTCATCCGGAAAATACTCGTCTATGGGAATGGGATTAATAGGTACGTCGGACGATAGGCGTGACAAATGGTCAGCCACGATGTTCTCTACTCCTTTCTTGTCTTGAATCGAGAGATTAAACTCTTGTAAGAGAAGGATCCACCTAACTAGACGGGGTTTGGCATCTTTCTTACTCAAGATATATTTGAGGTCCGAGTGATCAGCGAAACAAATGATGGGCGACCCAACAATGTAAGAGCGGAATTTATCTAGAGCAAAAACGACTGCTAGTAACTCTTTCTCTGTAGTAGAGTAATTAAGCTGAGGGCCAGATAATGTTCTGCTAGCATAGTAAATAACATGAGCTTTGTTGTCCTTTCTTTGTCCAAGAACGACCCCAATCGCATAATCACTTGCATCACACATAAGCTCAAAGGAGAGTGACCAGTCAGGAGCTTGCATTATAGGAGCGGAGATTAGCATGCTTTTAAGTTTATCAAAAGCTTCTTGACATGATTTATTCCACTCAAATGGAGTGTCCTTCATGAGAAGATTACTCAAAGGTCTAGCAATGGCGCTAAAGTCTTTGATAAATCTTCTATAAAATCCAGCATGGCCTAGAAAGGACCTCACATCTTTAAGTGATTTTAGCGGGGGTAACTCAGCTATTACTTCAATTTTTGCTCGATCAACTTCAATCCCCCTAGATGAGATTATGTGGCCTAAAACTACGCCCTCGGTAACCATAAAATGGAATTTTTCCCAATTGAGGACTAAGTCTTTTTCCACACACCGGAATAGAACTTTTTCAAGATTAGCCAAACATTGGTCGAAAGATGGACCGAAAACGCTGAAATGGTCCATGAACACCTCAAGACCTTTTTCAATCATATCGTTAAAGAGACTTAGCATGAACCTTTGAAAAGTTGTTGGTGCATTACATAACCCAAATGGCATACGTTTATAGGCAAACGTACCAAACGGACATGTAAAAGTCGTCTTTTATTGATCAAGTACATCCACTTCAATCTGATTATATCCAGAATACCCATCTAGGAAACAGTAGTAAGGATGGCCCGCCACTCGTTCAATCACTTGATCGATGAACGGTAAGGGAAAATGGTATTTTCTAGTTCCGGCATTGAGCTTTCGGTAGTCAATGTATACACGCCACCCGATGGTGGTGTGTTGAGGTATTAGTTCTCCCTTGGCATTTTCAACCACGGTCATGCCCAATTTTTTTGGAACGACCTAAATTGGGCTCACCCATTTACTATCAGAAATAGGATAGATAATCCCAGCATCTAGCAATTTGATAATTTCCACTCTTACAACATCTTTCATGGTTGGGTTTAATCGCCTTTGCATCTCACGCGAGGGCTTCACCTCTTCCTCAAGATGGATTTTATGGGTACAAATCAATGGACTTATACCTTTCAAATCTGCTATAGTCCAACCAAAAGCATTCTTATGCTTTAGTAACACATCCAACAACATACCCTCTTGCTCTTTTTCTAAATTGGAAGAAACAACAACAGGAAATGTATCATTATCTCCCAGAAAAGCATATTTGACATGCGAGGGTAGTTTTTTCAACTCAAGACTAGGAAATCTATTTTCAGAGGGAATCATGGTTGTCTCCCTCGGAGGTAATTCTTCAAACCTATAAATCCAGTCAACATCTCTTAAACTCTCAAAACTCACATCTTCTTGTAACCAAGTTTCCAACTCTTCCACCTCACGCTCAAACGCAGTATGACGACTCTTTTTCTCCCCATTTTGCACTAAACACACCTCTAATGCATCTCCTCCTATGATTTTTTCGATGTGTTCATCCACCACTTCTTCAATAAGATCAACCTCAAGAATTTCATCCTCATCACCCATTTGGTTAGTGACATTGAAAATATTGGTCTCCAGAGTCATGTTTCCAAAAGTGAGTTGCATTTGGCCATTCCGTGTATTGATCAAAGCATTAGCAGTAGCTAAAAATGGATGGCCTAATATTATTGTAACATGATTTCTCGCATGGGGAGTAGGCTCAGTGTCCCAAATGACAAAATCAACAGGGAAGTAGAATGTGTCCACTTGCACTATCACATCCTCTACAACCCCACGAGGCACTTTCAGTGTTCGATCAGCTAACTGTAGAGTGATTCGGGTAGGTTTTAAATCACCTAAATCAAGGTGCTTATAGATGGAGTATGGAAGGATGTTCACACTCGCACCTAAGTCAAGCAATGCTTTTTCCACTCTTTTTTCTCCTATGACACACGAAATTGTGGGTGCAACAGGATCCTCGAATTTTGGTGGTAAATCATTGAGAAGGACCGAGCTCACATTCTGTGCCAAGAAAACATTATTCTTTACCTTGAGCCGTCGTTTGATAGTCAAAAGATCTTTGATGACCTTAGCATATGCTGGAATTTGTTGAATAGCATCAAGGAATGGCAAGTTCAATTTTACTTGCTTCAAAACATCCAACACTTCTGTACGCGACGCCCCTTTTTTGGGTGGAGCTAAGCGTTGAGGAAATGGAGCAGCAGTTGGTGGTTTAACTTAAATTTCAGATTCAACTCCCTCATCCATGTCTTCCGTATCCAATGGAATCTCAGAAGACTCAGAAATTTTAGATTCCTTGGGAATTTCAGGTTCAACTCCCTCATCTTTATCCTTTGGAAGTTTTGGTGCTAGATCAATTACGCGGCCACTACGAAGAGTAGTAACAGCTTGACATTGTTCTAGCAAATCCGATGATGTGGAGCTGACCATGGGTTGTCCTTGAAGAGGAGGTCTTTGGCCTTGGGCTGGGAATTTACCCTTCTCCTGAGTATTCACTGCAGATTGCAACCTAGAGATTCTAGTATGAATTTCAGTGAACATTCGATCATATTTAGCATTGCTCTCTTTTTGAGATTGGATTAATTGATTCAGGTTATCTTCAAGAGATCGCCTAGGTGGAGTGACATACGGACCACGAGGTGGTACCTACATAGGAGGATGCATCTGAGGAGCCACTTGCTGAAATTGAGGAGGTGGTGGTAGAGTCATATGTGGGTTAGGAGCCATCCCCCCTTGGGGTTGTCCATAATTGAACCCGGGATTATTCCTCCATGATTGATTATATGCATTCCCTTGCTGTACATTATAATTTCCACGAAACCTCCCTATTGCCTCAACTTGTTCACTATACATTGCCTTGTATGCAGGGATGGTAGGACATCCTTTGGTAGAATGACCTGCAGCACAAATGGCACACACTTTCTCCTTCCCGGCTTGCACGGGTCCAGTTATTTCTCTTAATCGCACTTCAAACATGTCTCTGAAATTCTTTTCCAATTGGTCAAACTTTCTATCCAACAAAGTGTCCTTGTCCAAGTGATAGATACCGGACGCAGCAGGCACATTGGACACTTGTCGATTTCTATTTTGACTATTGGGATCAGAAATATCCCATGCTTGGGTAGTCTCTGCTACATATTTCAGATGAGCCTTAGCATCGCTCGAGTCTAACTCCCAAAAAGGTCTTTCGCACATGATTTGAACAAGTTGTTTAGATGCTAAAAGTAAGGCCTTGATGGAAAAATTAAATCAAATGATGTTTTTCAAAGCCATGATGTGGGCACGCATTAACTAACTCCTGAAATCTCTCCCAACACTTATTGAAGGCCTCATTTTCATTTTGCCGAAAAGATTGTATTTGGGTTTTAACAGAATTAGTTTGTGTTGGGGAAAATTTTTGGAGAGAAACTTAGTTTGCATATTTTAATACGTAGGATGTAAGAGATATAATGCTACGTATGAGAATTATCTTAGGGTAGTGTGATTACCTTAGTATATTATGGGTAGATGATAACGCCTATTTAATTGATTGATGATTTATGTGTCTGACATACCTAGCTTACTTGCTATCGATGTGAAGGTTTGCACGTGAGGGCAGTCATATCCTGATGAATCCATGGAATTTTTGATATGTCGCTCGAGAACATAGGTCTATGAAAGACTTATCGGGGAGTTGGTAAGTTCGCTGACTGTGGGAACGTAGGTATGTGCATGACCCATGGATACGAGGACTATGTTCGCCTCCAATATTTGTGTTGTTGTTTGGGGATCGAGAAATCCTTACGTAACCTTTAGTCCCCTATTCAGCGACCAGTGATATTGGGACGTGATAGCAGAGTAATGCATGCACCGCATGCATTACTCGGGATGTCGTATTATATATGTATATATATAATGGATTTAATGTATGTATAATGGTTGGATCAACTTATTGTGTGATAATTGTAAATGAACGTGAATAGAGAAAAGGAATTGAAATAAGTTAATGAATATTTATTGAAGAGCTTAATTTATATTAATGAGAAACGATTCTTGTTAATGGGAAACGTATAAGAAGGATTATATTACGTATGGTATGGGACATACGGGGTTATGATATGGGATGGAATTGTATTATGGAAATTTGTGAAGAGGAACCATTAACTATGAGGTTAATAGGAAACGTTAAGTGTGCACTCTAGATGAGAGGTGAGAATAGCAAGTGAGAGTTGGATACTAACATGTGCATAATAAATTCTTTATTGCACTTGTTAAGTACTTGATGTTTTCAAAATCATTTTCACATCGGGCTCTGACCCGTTTCCTTGCATATTTTCTTTTCTATTATACCTTCTATATCAGGTGTCCAGCAACAGGGACGCCAACCTTAGCGGATTATGACGAGCTATGGAGTTTTCCTTAGATGCCTATCTTCATCTGATTCACATTATTCTTTTAGTTAGGGCATGTCACCCAAAGGAATTCAATTATCTCTTTTCTATCGGGGTCAAATACTCTGGTATTCGTGTCATTTTAATACATTTACTATTATTGGGATTACTGTATTGGATAATTATTTGGGAATGTTTATTCTAATGGCATTTAAATTCTTTTGTGTTATCTGTTCAGTTATTAGTGTTGTAGAATAATATGTGTAGTGTTATTCTTAAACTAAAAATGGTTTTTGTTGAAATTAAAAATTGGAAAGTTTTTAACACCAGCTTAATTGGGTATTGGGTGATTTGTAAATGTTTTCGACAATGATGCTAAGAATGAGCCAACTATATATTCTATTTTAATTTGGTATGGGACTGTCCACCCGGTATTTGATTAGGCGGGGTGTTATAGGAACCTTTACACTAACCTACCAATTTCATTAACCTCATATAGGTGTCTACCCTAGGACATTCATACCTAGTTTACCGATTCCAACGCAAAGCTCTATCGAAATTTTAGGTCGACTTACCACCCATATTATTATGCTATGTCGCCTGTTTTTAAAATAGGACCCTATCCGTGAGTCTAGAAACAAGTCCAACCATATCTTGCATCTTATACCCTATCTTTTCCCCAAAATCGAGTCCTGACCGAAATTTTTCTTACATCCTAGGAAAAATATAATATAAGCGAAACCTAATAATAATAACCTTTATGAGGATTTTCCTTTTATCCTTTTTAAAAAAACAAACCAAAAATATTTTCCCACTTTTCAAAAAGAAAAACATAAATACCAAAAATATTCCTTTTCCCCTCAAAATAAACCCCAAAGCCATTTTCCTCTTAGGTGTGATCGTGTACCCCAATTTATGGCCTGGTTCCCTATTGGCTCTGGTCTTTCGTCAAATAACCCCGAAGCTTCGGTGCTTCCTCCACTACCTCTACAGAGTTTTAGTTATTCCTCCTAATATTATTCATGGAGAACATTGACTAGGCTACGAACGCCCAACCAAATTCGTTGACCGTCCTTGTCCAGCTCAGTAAACTTTAGGCAGAAGTCCAGGAAATGCAATGAGACCGGGTTAAGAATCCCAAGGCTCCCGATATCAAAATATTTTTCCCCATGCCATCGGTCCACGTGCTCCTAAACTAGTATGAGTTCCAAAAGAGTATTAGCATTCCCCGCGTGCCTCACCTACAAATGGGTCACCACCATCTTAGCTACCGATACCAAATATTACCCAACTAGGGGCTAATCTACCAGTGCCAGTTGATCACAAGGAAAAGAACTGAACAAGGTCAAATAAGAACTTAGATTTTTGTCTAAAAGGTTTGATAAGGGTAGGATATCAGGGAACTACATGGACTACATCAACATGTTTTCATATCCCAAGACCCGATTACCGCAGAAATTCAAAATACCGAACATTGAGAAGTTCAGAGGTAGCGGTCCTCCTATTGTGCACGTACACAATTATCATCGCGCTATGTCTCTCCTTGGGTTAGTCAAAGGAGTAAACGGACCAAATGTCCCAACAAACCCTTAAGTAAGGTACCCTCGGGTGGTTCTTATCTTTCAAAGAGTTTGGAATCCCCAACTGGGAAGATATAGCCAGAGAGTTCGTAACACAATATAAGTATAATGAAGAGTTAAAAGTCACTCGTCAGGACTTAGAACTACTTAAACAGAATCCATGGGATTTAGTCAGTGGCTTCATCGAATGGTGGAGAGAGAGAGAGAGAGAGACCATGACAAACAGACCATTAGAGGAAGAATATGTGAGCATAGTGAATAAGAACTTCTTACCATATATCCTATATTTAATGGGAGGTCATTACTACCCTCACAAACCCTTCAGGAGGATGGGGTAAAAACTAAAGAAGGGGTTGCAAGTCATAAATAAGAATCTGAATCGAAAAAGGATGATTGGGTAGTTCGCACCGTAAAAGTATGATAAATCGATCAGCACCTCAGTCTTTAGCATCAACAATATATTCCAACCTTCCACTTCTTGGACACCCTAAAGGTCATCCTTACCCTGTCAAAAAGGACTATACTGAACTTCATGCTCCTCTACTAAAAGTGTATCAATAATTTCTTGACCAAAAACTTATTAAACCTTTGGAACCCTAACTGTGGCCAAATATTCTTCCCAGAAACTTCAAATATGACGCCATTTATGATTTCCACCAAATTATTTGGCATACCACTAATCAATACTTCCATCACAAGAATGTTATCTAAAGTCTCATAGACAGGGGGATCTTTACCCCACCAACGAATCCTAAGCCAATACCACTCAAAATCCTATTTTCGCACACAGAACTAGAGTGAATGCCATCCTTTTGAATGGAGATCCAAAATTTGACCCCTCAACCAGAATCGAGCCCATTGAAACACAAAATTTAACTACCATCTCACCTAAACACCTCAAAATATATCATTCCATTATCCTACATCAGGCAAACCCTACCGATTAAGCTCCATCACTCCTTAGAAAAGCATGTATTATTGTTTGTACCTGTTCAGATGAGGAGGCATGAAAATGCCTGCAGTTCTAGATTAGCTTCAAAAGTTCGGACATAAATTATCCTCAGAGATGATCATCAACTATGAAAATATCAACGACCTTTTTATGATGAATAGAAAGTGGGCCTGTCAATCCGACAAATGGGTTATACTCATAAAATAATTTAGCCTAGACGACATTGTGTAGGTAATATAAGATATTCTCCTTCAGAAGCGAGAAATATGCACTATCTACGAGTTGCTCACGATTCTAAAAATCCAAGGGGGCCTGGTACCTTCATTCCATCACTTACCCACTGAATGGGAAGATCTGTATGATGAAGTCATAGAGGTTGTTAAGTGTATCAATTTTTCATGGAAAAATGATATTGTTGCCACTAGATGGGGGGGGGGGGATGATTTTGATTGTTCAGATGATGAATCAAAATATTAGGAAATAAACTCAGTCGCATTTTTGTGTGGGTTTATTTCCTTCTAAGGGTCAATAAGGTATCCGTAGCAACCGAAGTAGATAAAGATATAGGGTCCTTATTCTTTGTTTCATTTGTTAACCATATGACCCGTTCCGAGTGACATTACAAAGATCTAATCCCTCTGGCAATCAAAATTGATAAGAGGAAAGGATTCCCCGAGGAGCTCCTAATGTCAGAGATGATAGTTGAAAAAGTAGGGTCCTTGACCATCTTAAAAAGACTCAAGATAGAATTACCCTATGGGTCCTCCTTATGTCTTCCTAGTTACACATAAATGCCTTGATAAATCTCCTTTTGTGACCCACGATTCCTTCCACTCGTCCTCCTAAAGAAGTAATGCATATGATTGGATCCCTTATTACTATCAGACTCCTCTCCTTATTTAAAGAGGAAATTCCAAATATCAGTCTTAATCACAATTAAACCCTTAACATCTCCATTAAAGTCCTGGGGAAGACGGCTCCATTAGCACTACAATGTCTGCTACTGTGTGTGATTATGACAATACTCATCAAGAAGTCATGGGTTCCATAAAACTTACGCTAGGACCTGACCTTATTTGCCCTCAAATCGAATTCCAAGTCATCAACATAGACACTTACTTCAGTCTTCTCCTTCACTAACCATGGATCCATGGTATATAGGGCTATCTTCTTCTCTCCACTAGAAATTTAAATTCTTTGCCAATGGTCATGTCATCATAATTCTCGAGATGGATACAATTCAGATGGTATCAACACCAGTAATAGGAGATTAAACATGTAGCCAATGATATATTTCTCTTTGGTTTCAAGATTGACCCACTCCCTGTCCTATCTGGGGATAATTTCAAAGACCGAGTGTGTTTAGAGTAAATCCTTCATGGTAATGTGAGTGTAATTTTGATGTTAAAAAACATACACTTTATTTTCGGAATGGGGTTGGATCAATGATAGTAGGGAATTCTCAAGCCAATAGTCTTGAAGGAAGTCTTTCCCCCATGAAGCCTGGGCTATCAACACTCATTGACTGAACTCAAGGCACTACACTAGCCATATCAGAAGATAATATTAGAAAATAAGAAAATAATCTCAAGAGACTCCCTAAATGGAGGTTTATCAAGGAAAGTGAGGATTTACCCTTTTGCAGATTCCCCGAACTATGGTATGTCACCATAAAGAAAAATATAAAATCAAGGTTAGAGATATTCATTGAAGATGAAGTCTCTTGGGATGAAGGGTAAAAGTATAAGGTATAGCCTCTAATAGATAGAGCCATGGAAAGAACAAAAAATGCCAGTGACAGTGATACTGATGAATACTTTTACATGCGTACACTCGGGCTAGATCTTTGCATTGTCCACCTAAAAGTTGAATTGTTAGATCCATCCAAGAAGATCATTGTAACTGATGCATCTATCCTCAATTACCGTTCTTGTCCAGCTTGTGCTATTCCAACAGAACCCCATTGTTTATACTCTCCAAGAAATACCTGAGTCTACTATGTTTTCTCCTATTTTTGATATATTTGTGATAGAGTCCTCCTTTGATGAGGTCATCACTACTGTATTTCATGAAAACATTTTCAATGAAATATATGATGATTTTGAGTAAAAAAATCTATTCCCTCCTCTCTTCTCAGAACTGTAGGTCCAGATCCTCTCTCAAGAATCACCCCTTTAAAAAAAAGAATCTTGCAATTTTCAAACCCCACAGAGGTACGTAGGCATCCCATAAGACACATATGGGTGCAGTCCTTTCTCCCTCACCAAATTCTTTTATTTTCTTCCTCCGAGAACGATGGTCTCCTTTCTTTTTTAAAAACAAATATGGGGTACATTTATTACATGAGATATCAGTAACGGGAATGATAAAGAGCCCACTCCCTTACAAGCCTCACAAAAACATCAAAACCCAAAAAATTTACATCATTACAAGCTTCACAAAGATCGAAACATATCAAAACTTAAGCCACCTTTTCACAAACATCTCAACACTTATATAACCCTCTCACAAGATTCACATTACCACACACCCTTCTTATACCCAATCCTTGCCTTCAGCTACTAGACATACCCGCTTTATCATCGTTGCATGCCCCCGAAGGGTCCTAAGAATACCACTTTAAGTTATGACTCTGAATTTTCTCTGTGTGGATTTATACCTTAATCAGCTTGGAATAGACCATAACACCTTCATACAAAGTGTCGAACATCATAAGAAAACTCTGTCCGGTCTCTTCAGAAAAAAGCTTCGTAACTACTTGTTTCCACAACGATTTCAGATAATCCCGATATACGAACCCAACCTCCCAAATAGATTGAGATGGAGACGAGTAGATGGTTAGCGTTAGTGCTCTAAAGGCCCAAATCATTCTCAAAGACTCGGGTAGGTCCTCCACGGTAAATATGTTGGTTATACGACGAGGAACAATTTTCTTCCATCTTACTTGGCGCAAAAGACGCCATTAAAGATAGAAAGAGGTCTGACAAAGGCCCACTAACTGCACATACTGGTAATCACCCAACTGTAAGACAGGATACAGATTGACCCACCATGGTACGGACCAATGAAGACTCCTGGCCCCATGCTTTAAAAGCTTATTCACCTTGTTTTCTACCATCAGGCCAAAGCTAAAGAAAAACCAAGAGATGAAATTTGTCACACCCCAAACCCAATATCCATACTAATCATTCATTATTAGAATAATTAAATCATAATCTTGAGCCCATTGGAAATATAATTCATCTATCCATATTTTACTGCATAATGTGCATAATCAACATAATATTATTCTTGTGCCATAACGAAATCAACATCATAGTCATAATTAGAGATTATACAATACTACGATTAACTATGATAAACTCAATCCATACTAAATCAATATATACAATGTATGAGTATATCAAAATCTTCAGTGTGACAACGATAAAATCTCCATACTTAAACCCCAGCTCTTCTAACGGTGCAACTCTCAAGTTACCGGTCATATATTATCGTAGCTGGCAGCGTACAAACCTGAAATTTGTTAAAATATAAACTATAAGCATTAAGCTTAGTGAGGTACTCCTTCCCTGCAATAGAATAACAATTCTATATCGAATATGTGAATATAAAATCTGAAAAATCCTGCCCATTGGCAATAACAAATCCTGGAACATAAGTTCCAAATAATTCTGCCCATTGGCAATAACAAATCCTGGAACATAAGTTCCAACAAATCATTGGATCTTTGTCCAATTCCAATCCTGGATCATAAGACCCAACCAATCCTGGATATTTTGATATCCAAACAAATCCTGAATACCGAAGTATTCAAACAAATCCGCTCTTAGAGCTATATTCATATTTATATATGAAACAAATCATAAGTACACTCACCTTGACAGTTTAACTGGCTTTTCCCTTGCCTTTATCCGGTACTTGTTCAATCAGCTCTTCTTCCCTTCCTATCATTCTCACAATATTAGTATCATCATAAGAATATTAATAGTCCAAAGAATAACTTCAATCATAACTCAATTCATAAGCATCATATTATTCAATTCAAATCATTCATTAAAATGAAGTCCCATCTAGACTCAGGTTCTGATATCTAACATATTCAAATTACAGCCCAAACCCTTTTTAATTATTCTTGGTAATCCAATCCTTATTATATCATGTTTCCAAAACAAAAGACGGCCCATCATTCCGAGTTTCCTAGAGCAAAATAAGCCTATTTCTTCACTAAATAGCAAATCTGCCCTATAGGCTCTTTTATCGTTCATTCAACTTCCAGGAATTTTCATGATTTTTCTACATCATAAATTTCTATGATATTTCACCCAACATCAGTAAACACATTTAAAAATATAAGATTAAAGTTTCATAATTTTTAAGGTTCGTTTGCTATGTCAAGCAAAACACCGAACACATGGCGGGCATATTTTCACCCTTAGGGCAGATTTCTTACCCGAACTTCAAACCCTCACCAAGGACTCATTTGTTGGTATTTTCACATGATTTTCGGATATGTCATACATATATGAGTCCATGTTAATATCCAATTGGAATCAATCGATTCCAGTAACTATACAAAAATATATGGAAGTTTGAATAAACAAAGTTTCTAAACAAAGCAATCTTAGGGTTTTGTACATTCAACTTAACTTAAACTTGCATATATCCATACATATGCACCCAAACATGAAAGTTCAATAAAAATCAAGGATTTATATCATATAAATCGTAAATGAAAGAAAAAATAGCAAGATTCATGGTTGGAATTACCTTAGGGGCTTTTTCGTAATTTCCTATGAATTTTCTTCAATTTTCTCCTCACTTTTTCTTCCTAACTTCCAACTTCTCTTTCCTTAGGCTTAAAATCTCTCATGGCTGCATTTTGGCTGAATAAAGAGGTAATTCTAAGGGTTTGAGGTCGGCCAAAGCCACCACCCTTCCCAACCAATGAGAATAAAACATTTTTTGCCATATTAAGACAAAATACTACTTAACGGATGGACTACTTTGCCCTTGTTTCGTAATTTTGGTATAACTTCTCACTCGAACCTCCGTTTCATTCACCGTTTGTTGTGTTACAACCATAACTCACTTGTATACAATTATGTAGTTTTCACCTCAAGTCAATTGTTATGTCATAAAGGTCAAAACTAGCCTTAAACATGGACATTCCTATCGAAACCTTCAAATTTTGTATTTGTAACTAATTCGACATTTCATGCTTTTTGGAGGTAGGATTAGACTAAACATAATAAATTAACATCACATATATTAATAACACACTAATAATATCACACAAGCTAGGCATGATTTACGTATAATTAATCATAATTATATTCGGGTTGTCACAATTCTCCCCCTGTTAGGAAATTTCGTCCTCGAAATTGACATACCTTGGTTGTCCGAATCAAACAAATAGGGATAACGCATTTTCATGCTATCCTCACTCTCCCATGTAGCTTCTTCCATGGAATGCCTTCTCCACACAACTTTCACAAGTGGGATCACCTTTGATCTTAATATTTGTTCTTTCCTATCAACGATAGCAAGCGGTTCTTCCACGTAGCTCAAATCTTCCTTCAACTCAATAGGTTGTTCCACCAATACATGTGAAGGGTCTGCTACATACTTTCTCAACATAGAAACATGGAAAACATCATGTAACCGAGATAATTCTGGTGGTAACGCTAACTTGTAGGCAACCATCCCGACTTTCTCAAGGATTTCATAAGGTCCAATGTAGCGTGGACTTAATTTCCCTTTCTTTCCAAACCTCATAACTCCTTTCCATGGAGATATCCGAAGAAACACATAATCCCCTTTCTGGAATTCCAAATCTTTTCGTCGTTTATCCGCATAACTTTTCTGTCTGCTTTGAGCTATTCTCATTCTATCTTGAATAATCTTCACTTTTTCAGTGGTGACTTCAATTAATTCTGGACCCTCTATCTTCCTTTCACCAACTTCACCCCAACATATCGGTGTACGACATCGTCTACCATATAAGGCTTCATATGGAGCCATACCAATAGTAGACTGAAAACTATTGTTATATGCAAATTCTATCAAAGGCAAATATTCATCCCAATTACCTTTGAAATCAAGCACACAAGCTCTAAGCATATCTTCCAAAATCTGTATTGTCCTTTCAGACTGCCCATCTGTCTGGGGTGAAAATCCGTACTAAACTTCAAGTTAGTACCCATAGCATACTGCAAGCTATCCCAAAATCTGGATGTAAAAGTAGGGTCCCTATCTGAAACAATAGATACCGGTGCTCCATGCAATCGAATAATTTCATTAACATACAATCTAGCATACCTATCAACTGTATACGTAGTCTTGACTGCTAGAAAGTGAGCGGACTTTGTCAATCTATCCACCACTACCCAAATCGAATCTGACCCCTTCTGAGATCGAGGAAGCCCAACCACAAAATCCATCGTTACATGATCCCATTTCCATTCCGGTATCGGCAATGGCTGAAGCAGGCCAGTAGGTTTCTGATGCTCCACTTTCACTTGCTGACATATAAGGCACCTCGCAACAAAATCAGCTATTTCCTTCTTCATATTATTCCACCAATAATGCTCCTTTAAATCCCTATACATTTTAGTGCTACCAGGATGCATAGTATAAATGGAATTATGAGCCTCATCTAAAATTTCCTCTTTCAATCCACACACATTAGGCACACACAACCGATGCTTATACAATAAAGTGCCATCATTCACAATACAAAAATCTTCAGACTTACCATCTCGGAGATCTTGTCGTTTCTTCTCAAGGAAAGGATCTTGACTTTGCAAATCATGAATACGGGTAGCTAACAAAGGCCTCACGCTTACATGAGCAAAGAATCTGTCCCCATCTGCTAGCTGCAATTCCACTCCCATCAATCTCAACTCCATAATATGAGCAACTCTAGCACATCGAATACACGATAACCTGCCTGAAGCCTTTCTACTCAAAGCGTCTGCAACTACATTTGCCTTTCCTGGGTGGTAGTGAATTGTACAATCATAATCTTTAATTAACTCCATCCACCGCCTCTGCCTCAAATTCAACTCCTTCTGAGTAAACAAATACTTAAGGCTTTGATGGTCAGTAAAAATTTCACATACCTCACCATATAGATAATGACGCCATAATTTCAAAGCAAATACAATAGCAGCAAGTTCCAAATCATGTGTAGGATAATTACGTTCATGTGTACGCAACTGCCTAGAAGCATAGGCAATAACTTTACCATGCTGCATAAAAACACAACCCAACCCCTGATGTGAAGCATCGGTATAAACAACAAAACCATCTCCACCATGCGGAATAGTAAGAACAGGTGCAGTTACCAACCTCTTTTTCAATTCATCAAAACTATTTTCGCAATCAGAATTCCATTCAAACTTAACATCTTTCCGAGTCAGTTTAGTCATTGGTAAGGCAATCGAAGAAAATCCCTTAATAAACCTTCTATAATACCCAGCTAAACCCAGAAAACTCCTCACCTCAGTCACATTATCGGGTCTCTCCCATTTCACAATAGCCTCTACCTTTTTAGGATCAACACATATACCATCTCCAGAAATAACATGGCCTAAAAATGCAACTTGTGATAGCCAAAATTCACACTTGCTAAACTTGGCATACAACTTCTTATCTTTCAACAGATTCAAAATAGTTGTGAGATGTTTTTCATGTTCAACCATATCATGGGAATAAATCAGAATATCATCAATAAAAACTATCACAAATGAATCAACAAAAGGATGCAGTACCCGGTTCATAAGATCCATAAATACAGCTGGAGCATTAGTCACCCCAAAAGGCATCACAAGAAATTCAAAAATGACCATACCGAGTACGGAAAGCGGTTTTAGAAATATCACTTTCCTTCACCCTCACCTGATGATAACCCGATCGCAAGTCTATCTTTGAAAACACTTTAGCACCCTGCAACTGATCAAACAAATCATCTATACGAGGTAAAGGATACTTGTTCTTAATTGTAGCTTTATTCAGTTGCCTATAATCAATACACAAACGCATGGTACCATCTTTCTTTTTCACAAATAAAACTGGCGCACCCCATGGAGATACGCTAGGTTGTATGAACCCCCTATCAAGTAAATCTTGCAATTGAATCTTGAGTTCTTTCAACTCAGCAGGTGCCATTCTATACGGTGTCATAGAAATAAGGGTTGTCCCTGGTGCTAATTCAATACTAAATTCAACTTCTCTTTCTGGAGGTAACCCTGGCAACTCACTAGGAAACACTTCAGGAAAATCCCGTACAATAGGAACATCGACTAATTGTAAAGCCCCCTTCCTAGTGTCAAGAACATATGCAATAAAACCCTCACAACCCTTACTCAATAATTTCCTCGTCTGAATAGCAGAAATGATGCAACTGGGAACAATTTTCCTTTCCCCCACAAATTTAAATTCAGGCTCACCAGGCATATTAAAAACAACTTCCTTACGGAAACAATCCATGGATGCATGATATTTGGATAGCCAATCCATTCCCAGAATTATATCAAAATCAGAAATATCCAATGGAAGTAGATCTATAACTGTATCTCTAGACCCCACAGTCAAAACACAATCATGAAAAACATATTCAGTTACAACCATATCCCCCATAGGCATATAAATACCCAACCCCACATCTAAACGAGCACACGGTATATTCAAGTATATGGCAAAAGCATAGGACACAAAAGAATGTGTGGAACCAGGATCAACCAAAACATAAGCACTTCTATCACTAACAGAAAGTGTACCTGTCACCACATCTGGCGTAATCTGAGCTTCTTTCATCGTAAAGACTCGTCCACCTGGCCTGGAACCACTAGCTTGTCCTCTACCCACACTCTTCACTGTACTGCCTGGAGATAACATTCTGCTTGCTACTTCACTATGTGCTGCTGGAGTCTGTGCCAATTGCGGACAATTCTTCTTAATATGCCCCACTTGATGACAATGGTAGCATTCCAATCCCTTAAGCTTAGGACACTCAGATTTATAATGTCCTTCCTCTTTACAAAAGAAACATGTAACACCTCCTATTGGGGCCTCACCTCTCCCTGACTTTCTGGCTGAACCAAAAGATCCTCCACCCCTGGTATCTCTACCAAACCTCCCCTGACCTCTACCACTATCTCCACCACCTCTCTGAAATTTATGAGGTTCCACCTTAACACTTCCACTCTCACCTCCCCTATACTGAGATGCGTCGAATCTACTTTTCTTAAAACTCTCTCTGCTCGCCACCCCTTGGTTCATTTGCCTTTCTGCTATCATGGCTTTGTTTACCAGAGAAGCATAATCTTCTAACTCATAAGTGGCTACTCTATTTTGAATAGGCAAAATCAGTCCATCTTGAAACTTACTACATTTATCTTCTTCCTCCTGCACATACTTAGTAACAATCTAGACAAAGCAGTAAATTTAGCATCATACTCCCTCACAGACATGTTCCCTTGGGTCAAATTTATAAACTCCCTCAGCTTCTCCCTCCTATAGACCTTAGGGAAATACTTAACATACAAAGCTTTAATAAATTCAGCCCAAGTAATAACATCAGTACCTTCCATCCTGGGCACCAAATGGTTGCTGGCTTCCCACCAATATTTCGCCTCTCCTTTGAGCTTAAACACAGCTAGATTCACTTTCTGGTTATCTGGAACCTTCATAACTGCAAAGATAGTTTCTAGATCCCTGACCCACATCTCAGCTTCCGTAGGTTCAACTGACCCTGAATATTCTGGAGGATTCAACTTCAAAAACTTCTCATGCATGGAATCTTTCATTTCCTTCCTTGCCTCTTTCTCAATCCTGGCCACAGTCTTGGATTCTAGATATCTAGCCTGTTGTTCTGCCATTTGCGCCATATTTCTTTCTTGTTGCTCTGCCATCCTCATCATTACCTGCGCCATTATTTGCATCTCTGTAGGCTGCTCTTGCTCTCTAGCCCTTCCAGCAACACTTTGCTCCACTTCAGTATTCTCTGTACGAGAAGCGACTCCCTCTTCTCTAGGTTGTCCATTCCCAGGTTCCATCTGGAATTATCTGTAATACAATAAAATTCTAACAACCAATATAAACAGTTTACAGTACTAAACTATTTGTTAGTATATAAACAATTCAATAATATCAAATCAATCAATAACTGCCATCTAATCGTCACACACGTCCAGAATTAATAACCTAGACGCTCTGATACCACTAATTGTCACACCCCAAACCCAATATCCATACTAATCATTCATTATTAGAATAATTAAATCATAATCTTGAGCCCATTGGAAATATAATTCATCTATCCATATTTTACTGCATAATGTGCATAATCAACATAATATTATTCTTGTGCCATAACGAAATCAACATCATAGTCATAATTAGAGATTATACAATACTACGATTAACTATGATAAACTCAATCCATACTAAATCAATATATACAATGTATGAGTATATCAAAATCTTCAGTGTGACAACGATAAAATCTCCATACTTAAACCCCAGCTCTTCTAACGGTGCAACTCTCAAGTTACCGGTCATATATTATCGTAGCTGGCAGCGTACAAACCTGAAATTTGTTAAAATATAAACTATAAGCATTAAGCTTAGTGAGGTACTCCTTCCCTGCAATAGAATAACAATTCTATATCGAATATGTGAATATAAAATCTGAAAAATCCTGCCCATTGGCAATAACAAATCCTGGAACATAAGTTCCAAATAATTCTGCCCATTGGCAATAACAAATCCTGGAACATAAGTTCCAACAAATCATTGGATCTTTGTCCAATTCCAATCCTGGATCATAAGACCCAACCAATCCTGGATATTTTGATATCCAAACAAATCCTGAATACCGAAGTATTCAAACAAATCCGCTCTTAGAGCTATATTCATATTTATATATGAAACAAATCATAAGTACACTCACCTTGACAGTTTAACTGGCTTTTCCCTTGCCTTTATCCGGTACTTGTTCAATCAGCTCTTCTTCCCTTCCTATCATTCTCACAATATTAGTATCATCATAAGAATATTAATAGTCCAAAGAATAACTTCAATCATAACTCAATTCATAAGCATCATATTATTCAATTCAAATCATTCATTAAAATGAAGTCCCATCTAGACTCAGGTTCTGATATCTAACATATTCAAATTACAGCCCAAACCCTTTTTAATTATTCTTGGTAATCCAATCCTTATTATATCATGTTTCCAAAACAAAAGACGGCCCATCATTCCGAGTTTCCTAGAGCAAAATAAGCCTATTTCTTCACTAAATAGCAAATCTGCCCTATAGGCTCTTTTATCGTTCATTCAACTTCCAGGAATTTTCATGATTTTTCTACATCATAAATTTCTATGATATTTCACCCAACATCAGTAAACACATTTAAAAATATAAGATTAAAGTTTCATAATTTTTAAGGTTCGTTTGCTATGTCAAGCAAAACACCGAACACATGGCGGGCATATTTTCACCCTTAGGGCAGATTTCTTACCCGAACTTCAAACCCTCACCAAGGACTCATTTGTTGGTATTTTCACATGATTTTCGGATATGTCATACATATATGAGTCCATGTTAATATCCAATTGGAATAAATCGATTCCAGTAACTATACAAAAATATATGGAAGTTTGAATAAACAAAGTTTCTAAACAAAGCAATCTTAGGGTTTTGTACATTCAACTTAACTTAAACTTGCATATATCCATACATATGCACCCAAACATGAAAGTTCAATAAAAATCAAGGATTTATATCATATAAATCATAAATGAAAGAAAAAATAGCAAGATTCATGGTTGGAATTACCTTAGGGGCTTTTTCGTAATTTCCTATGAATTTTCTTCAATTTTCTCCTCACTTTTTCTTCCTAACTTCCAACTTCTCTTTCCTTAGGCTTAAAATCTCTCATGGCTGCATTTTGGCTGAATAAAGAGGTAATTCTAAGGGTTTGAGGTCGGCCAAAGCCACCACCCTTCCCAACCAATGAGAATAAAACATTTGTTGCCATATTAAGACAAAATACTACTTAACGGATGGACTACTTTGCCCTTGTTTCGTAATTTTGGTATAACTTCTCACTCGAACCTCCGTTTCATTCACCGTTTGTTGTGTTACAACCATAACTCACTTGTATACAATTATGTAGTTTTCACCTCAAGTCAATTGTTATGTCATAAAGGTCAAAACTAGCCTTAAACATGGACATTCCTATCGAAACCTTCAAATTTTGTATTTGTAACTAATTCGACATTTCATGCTTTTTGGAGGTAGGATTAGACTAAACATAATAAATTAACATCACATATATTAATAACACACTAATAATATCACACAAGCTAGGCATGATTTACGTATAATTAATCATAATTATATTCGGGTTGTCACAAAATTAGTTCACCTAGTTCTCTACAAGTATATTCACCTAGTTCTCCACTGTTCGACAGAGGGTACTCAGGAGGAGTCGCCTGGTGCAGGCTCTCAGACAACCACATGAACATCATAATAAGGATCCCCTCAAGAATGTTGTAACACCCCGCCCGCCCGGGGAGAGCGAATGGCGCGCTACTCATTAATAAAGTAAATTCAAATCCACAATTCACAATATAACAAGGTATAGAGCATCTAAAAATCCCACAATACAATAATAAGAATCCACTAATCTTAAATCTCTTCAAATTAAATACAACCAATAATCTCTCGAAATAAAATAACTATCTATCTCGAAATAAAATGCTCTATACAACAAAAATAAATACAATCTTCTCAAGTATGTATTCTCCAATAATCTTCCCAAAATAATCCACGCTAAATAAACAATCTCAATAGCGCCCCAAGATCTGCGCTAACCTTCCACTAAAAGAAAATATGGGAAAGTACACAATACGAAAGGAAAGATGCTCAATAATTATTAGCGGTGAATAAAACGTCACAATACGAATGCGAATATTCAAATCAAAAGAGAATCACATAAGCAATTATATCACTATAATTTCTCAACAACACATTAACCGGGTCACCAAGCCTCACGAATGTACCGCGCCTATGCATTTTTAGCATATCCGGAAAAAGGAATATTGGAAGGTGCCCAACCTCCGTGCCATATAAAATCTTCATGTCAACATGCTCAACACCAAAATAATACCACATGAATCATAAATTAAATTCCAATAATAATTTCAAGAATTCTAATGAATTTATCAATTCAAATATGAGTTCAAATAAATATGAAACCAACGGAATGACACTCGCGAGATTACGGAGAATATTGTATAAAACCCCATACCTCAAACCACGATGAGAAATCAACAATAAATCTTCCCAGAAATACAGAAATTGCCAACAAAAATCAGTCCTCAAACATCCACAAAAACTCCTCCAAGATCATCCTCAAAACAGCCCCCAAGAACACCACAAAAACCTGAGGTTGAATCCATAAATCAAAGGGCTTGTTTGTGTATAAAAGAGAGGAATTAAAAATATGGTTGCTGCCAAAAAGTTGTACAAAAAAGGGTCACCCATGACCTTATTTTATAAGGCAAAAACCCAAGAGTTGTACACAAATCAAACTCTAAAAATACTTGTTGTTCACGTTTTTTGGGGTGATCGATCGATCGACCCCCAGGCATCGATCGATCGATCGTGCCTAAAATCTTGCAGTTCGCCCTAAAAAATTTATAAGGGACAAAAATTGTAAAATCAATATAAAATCTGTTTTAACTCTGATTTCGAAACCATTTGAAATTTCCGCCTTTAAAAATAATAACCAACAAGTTTAAGCAATAAAAATAATTTTATCTCAAAATTTATTTTTCCTCTTTATTTTGAAAATATCCCAAAAATTACGCGGGTTGTTACACTTCCCCACTAACAATGGAATTTCGCCCTCGAAATTTACCGAATACCTAACTCTCAAAAATCAAGCCAACAATCTCCAAAAATAATCTTGTCTCCAAAAATAAATTCCTCACATCTAATCTATATGCCTAACTAGAAACGATTATCTGTAATAATCTATCTCCAAAAATACAAGCCACAAAAACGCAAAAGATCTAAAACCCAAGACCCGAGGGTGGTCGTATACCTAAGCTCTGATACCATTCTGTAACACCCCGCCCGCCCGGGGAGAGCGAACGGCGCTCTACTCATTAATAAAGTAAATTCAAATCCACAATTCACAATATAACAAGGTATAGAGCATCTAAAAATCCCACAATACAATAATAAGAATCCACTAATCTTAAATCTCTTCAAATTAAATACAACCAATAATCTCTCGAAATAAAATAACTATCTATCTCGAAATAAAATGCTCTATACAACAAAAATAAATACAATCTTCTCAAATATGGATTCTCCAATAATCTTCCCAAAATAATCCACGCTAAATAAACAATCTCAATAGCGCCCCAAGATCTGCGCTAACCTTCCACTAAAAGAAAATATGGGAAAGTACACAATACGACAGGAAAGATGCTCAATAATTATTAGCGGTGAATAAAACGTCACAATACGAATACGAATATTCAAATCAAAAGAGAATCACATAAGCAATTATATCACTATAATTTCTCAACAACACATTAATCGGGTCACCAAGCCTCACGAATGTATCGCGCCTATGCATTTTTAGCATATCCAAAAAAAGAAATATTGATGGGTGACCAACCTCAGTGCCATATAAAAATCTTCATGACAACATGCTCAACACTAAAATAGTACCACATGAATCATAAATTAGATTCCAACAATAATTTTCAGAATTCCAATGAATTTATCAATTCAAATATGAGTTCAAATAAACATGAAACCAACGGAATGACACTTGCGAGATTACGGAGTATATTGTGTAAAACCCCATACCTCAAACCACGATGAGAAACACCCCATAAATTTTCCCAGGAACGCAGAAATCGCCAACAAAAATCAGTCCTTAAACATCCACAAAAACTCCTCCAAGATCATCCTCAAAACATCCCCCAAGAACACGACAAAAACCTAAGGTTGAATGCATAAATCAAAGGGCTTGTTTGTGTATAAAAGAGAGGAATTAAAAATATGTTTGATGCCAAAAAGTTGTACCAAAAAGGGTCACCCATGACCTTATTTTATAAGGCAAAAACCCAAGAGTTGTAAACAAATCAAACACTAAAAATACTTATTGTTCACGTTTTCTGGGGTGATCGATCGATCGTGCCTAAAATCTGGCAGTTCGCCCTAAAAATTTTATAAGGGACAAAAATTGTAAAATCAATATAAAATCCGTTTTAACTCCGATTTCAAAACCGTTTGAAATTCTTTCCTTTAAAAATAATAACCAACAACTTTGAGCAATAAAAATAATTTTATCTCAAAATTTATTTTTCCTCTTTATTTTGAAAATACCCCAAAAATTACGCGGGTTGTTACAAAATTATCCCGACCCTCCTTCCAAGTGTCCAGTACATTAAGAGTCTCCACCAGTATTGTAACAACTGGACTATGGTGGTAAGATATTATAACCCTATTGTGGCTACCTGAGGGTCAGCCGTCATGTTTCCTGTCACCAATAAAATCCTAACAGTCAATACTAGGACTACGACACTAGCAAAGGCATTATCAATGAAATTTTTCTGACACACAGAGTTCAGTATCACCAGGAGGATGATACTTTCTTCGTACACCAACAGTCGAGCATATGAGGGAGAGGCATGGAGTAACCCGACTTATGATACCTGAGGAGAATGACATAAATCCGACATAGCTGCCACTACATTAGGGTTGACACCCATCATCACAGAGAACTCTTTATAAGTGGGGTACACTTCATCCATATAGAATCCAAAGACATGCTCTTCAGGATAACCAAATTCCACCGCCACTTCTAGAAGATTCCAATCTATAGAGTGGTTATGCCACAAGGAGATATGGCACAAGATGAAAGGTTCGTAATTAATGTTGTAGAGGCACATGGACTCTAAGCCTTGGAGATAAGCTGAGAATGTTTTAGACATTCAAAGATCCATTTCAAAAGAAAAGGAAAGATCGCAAAATAAAGAATTTTGAAATGTGGTGATGAAACCCCCTATCAAAATCCCCTTTTATACCCACATGCAATCATAAAAGATAAGCAACCCGAGCTACTACACGACCCTCTGATACTAAGTACTCGTAAGTACAGAGGAAGTGCAATTAAAGCTAAAGAAGTGATTTTGACCTAACCCTTATGCTGATAGGCAGACCAATGGGTATGCCAATCGGCACCAGCTATTTTTGTAAATTCTTTAGTTTCTTCTTTTGTATATAAAATTTCCATAATAAAACTTTTATCTCTAAAAAATCAACCTATTGTTAAAATGCCCTCTTCGAGTTTTTTTTTTCTATTTGATCTATTTTATTATATCTTATCTTTGCAATAAATGACACCATGGTAGAAAATTAAAGTACACACAGATTAAACCACTAAATCAAGATAATCAAATAAAAAGATGCATTTTATATATACTTGAAAAAAATGATTACATTGTGTCTTCAGGTACAGAATAGAAGAAAAAGAAAAAGATAGAAAACATCGGGACGAAACCCTAACCCTCCAAAAACTCAATAAAACGTCCACATAAGGTGCCTCCATGAACACGCTTACCCCGACAACGTGCGATAGACCTCCCACTCCTAGAACCGGAGCTCTCCTCAGATGTATCTGGTGGTAACATGCAGGAATTGACCAACTTTTTCACATAATCGGACACTAATGCCATCCAGTCCCGAATGTCCCACAACCAGGTCATCGATATGCGAATATTCCGCAAAAGAATCAAATGACCAAAGTCAAGAGAATCAGTAGTGATAAGGAGAAAGTCAAAAAATAGTAATATGAAAAGAATAAGAGAAAACATACATATCTTTGGAGAGCCTCCTCAGGAAGACCCGCGAAGCCATGTATCTCCGCATGAAGGCAATGAGGCATTGACACCACCCCCTACTGTGCACTCGAATATGATAAGAACGGGTGGAAATATTGTTGAAAGGAATCTCCTCTGCTTCCATTGTCATACTTCTCCCCCTGTGCTATAAGCTCACGCCGTCGGTAGGCTGGTACCCCTTCCAGATCTCGCTATAGGTGGAGATATATTCTCCATGTCATGGATACACGATGACATCAACCAGCTAGTTGCGAAATCTAGGTAGTCATAGCCTACCATCATGTCAGTATAGTGCGTATAAGGCTCACTTTCAATCACCGCCACCCTTGCTTCGTCAGACATATCCTTCACCCGTCTCATATATTCAGGGGGAATTGATGGTGGGACCTCCACCTCACCATCCATCACCTTCCTCACAACTCTCTCTCACATGTACCAAATACACTCGAACTCATGCGCTAATATCCTCCTCATCTGGGCATACATGCTCGTGATCCCCACAACCCTCGAAGATAAATGCTAGGGGGTAGAAATTAACCTATCTCCCTACTAAGAGTTAGTAATCTACCAAGTGCAGAACAAAGTGATGAAATTACAAAAAGAATGAAGAAGAATCCTAACCTGATTGTCAGGGCATTCAGTGTCGCTTGCACGTCTTTCAAATATAAGTACTGGTTTGATCGCCTGTTCGACTTCCTCCCATAAAAATACTTTCAAAATTTGCACACATAAAATTCCTTTCCAAAAACATTGAAACCCTACGATTGAGATTTGTAAATATCTTCCTTTAGATCCCCATGAAAAAAAACCATTTTGCTATCGAGTTGTTCAAGATCTAAGTAAAATCCTGCACCATACCCAATAACACTTAAATGGAAGTGTGTTTCACCACCCCAGAGAACACTTCATTGTAATCAAAACCTTCCCTTTGTGAAAAGCCTTTGGCTACCAATCTTGCCTTATACCGAAAATCGGAACCTGGAGCCTTATCTTTTTTAGCATGCACCCACTTGCACCGAATAGACTTTTTACCTTTAGGAAACTTCACAAACTCCCAACTCTGGTTCTTGTGAAGATAATCAATATCCTCACAAATGGAAATCTTTCACTCAATAAGTATCACTCAGCACTTCACAATACGTAGACGGCTCATCATCATAAGCTAATAATGAATATACAATCATGTCATCATCGAAGCTATATATCCGCGTGGGCTTTAAAACCTTAGGTTATTTTTCGTTAACCAAAGATGGTTATTCTTCTCGTTGTTGAATGGGTCCATCCTCCCAAACCTCCTCTTCATCACTTGAAGAGTCAATTGGAGTAGTCACCTCCATTTGCATCCTTTCACTCATATTCTCCATCAGAGAGTCATATGTCTCTACCTTTGGCACCCCATGGGCATAAGCACATTGACATAGGCACCCCATGGACATAGGCACATTGACATAGGCACCCCATGGACATAGGCACATTGCCAAACCACGTATATCTTGTGTTATGTATTATGTGATTTTGTAACACCCCGCCCGTCCGGGGAGAGCGAACGGAGCGCTAATGCGATAAAATAAATTCAAATCCACAAGTGACAAGGTATAGAGCATCTAAGTCCCACAATACAATAATAGGAATCCACTAATCTCAATCTCTTCAATTACAACAAGTCTCTCGGATAAAAAATTACAACTATCTAACTCGAATAAAAAATACAAATCTCCAAAGCTCTATACATCAAAATAATACAAATTTTTCCCAAACAATCCTCGTTAAAATCAATCTCCATAGTACCCCAAAATCCGCGCTAACCTGCCACTAAAAGAAAATATGGGGAAGTACACAATACGACAGGAAAGATGCTCAACAAATATACGTTAGCGATGAATAAAACGTAACAACACGAGTACGAATATTCAAATCAAAATGCAAATCTCAATAGCATTTCATCATTATAATTTCTCAACAACACTTTAATCGGGTCATCAGGCCTCACCACATCTGTATATTCTTTATCAAGCCATAGCCCGGGAAACAGGAATTTTGGTGGGTGCCCAACGTCCGTGCCATATTAAAATCTCATGACAACGTGCTCAATTACAACATGAATAATTCCATATGAATCAAAATAATTCCAACAATTATTTTTCCAGATTTCCAAGAATTTATCAATTCAAATATGAGTTCAATTAAACAAGAATTCAAAGAGAATGACACTCGCGAGATTTAAGTAGCATATTGTGTAAAACCCCATACCTTAAACCGTGATGAGAAACCAATAATCACATCCTCAAGATCAACCCAAAAGATCTACAAAATCTCCTCCAAAAACCTCCAACAAAATAGCCCCAAGAACACCTCTAATCTAAGGTTGAAACTCACAAATCTCAAGGGTCAATGTGTATATAAAAAGAAGAGGAATATAAAATATATTTTCTGCCAAAATTTGTGCCAAAGTAGGTTAAAAAGGTTGCCCACGACTTCCTTTTATAATGCAAAGAAATGAAGAGTTGGAATCCAAAAGACTCTTTTAAATAAGGTAAATAAATGAAGAGTTGGAAGTTAAAACAACTCCAAGAGTTAAAAACATTTTAAAATCATTTTAAAATCCGTTTTAACTCTGTTTTTCGAAACCGTTTGAAATTCTCGCCTTTAAAAATAATATTCAACATATTTGAGCAATAAAAATAATTTTATTAAAAACTTTATTTTCCTCCATTTTCCAAAAATTAATTAAAATAGCACAAAAATTACGCGGGTTGTTACAGATTTTCCTTTACTTATCGATATATTTTTCTTGGTATCAATCTCAGTTGGATTTTACCACCTTCGTTAAACAAATTAACAATGCATATGTCATTATTTGTCTCTATGTTGACAATATGTTAAATATAGGAACTAATGTTGACCTAATAAATACTACCAATAAAATTTTGGCATGAAAGACCTTCGAAAGACAAATGTCATCTTGGGAATAAAGATCATTTGAACTCGAAATGGTTTGATCTTATTACAATACTATTACATTAAAAATATGTTCAATAGGTTTCATAAAGATAAAGGTGCAGTTGCTAGAACACCTTTTCGAATAGAGCATCACTTGAAAAAGAATAACGGGAATGTAGATTATTAACTAGAATACTTTCAGATCATTGGGTGTCTAATTTACTTTATGAATTGTACAAGACCCGATATTTATTATGCCCTAAGAAAACTGACTTGATACACGTGTAACCTACGGACTCAACATTAGGAAACATTAGTAAGGGTTCTAAAGTACTTAAGGTACACTATGAACTATGGTGTGCACTACATAAGATGCCCTACGGTAGTTGAAGGGTATACTCTTGCAAATTAGATATCAGACTCGAAGGAGTCAAAATTAATAAGTGGATATATATTCACCTTGGGAGGTGGAGTTGTATCTTAGAAATCCTCAAAATAGACTTGTATTGCTCGATTAATGATGAAGTCTGAATATATTTCTTTAGATAAAGAAGGAGAAAAAGTTGAATGGCTTCGACATTTTTTGAAGGATATTCCTTTTAGGCCAAGGCATGCGCTCCCCATAGCTACACATTGCGATAATCAAGTGACAATATCAAGGGCACAAAATTTTATATATAAAGGTAAGTCTAGACACAATCTTTAATACCTAATACCATTAGACAATTGCTCTCTAATTGAATCATTTACATTGACTTTGTGCAGTCAAATAATAACTTAGCACATCCGTTTAAAAAACCTTTACTAAGAGATCCAGTTTATTCAACATCGAGGGCAATGGGCTTAAAAGCCTATAATAAAGAGTTGCCATAATGGCAACCCAACCTAGTTTAATGGAGATCACAAGATATAGGTTCAATGAGACAATAAGGTTGTGGATGACTCTTTAGTTGGACTTTGGAAATTATATCCCCTACCCATTCCTATGTTGCAAGAAGTGCTGCCTATTATAAGATAGGTTCAACAGTGCTTTTAATGATACATATACCTTGTTAAATAAGTGGGGTATTGAAGGGTACTCTTAATGGGGAATCCCCTACGTGAGTGTGAAATGGGTCGCTTCTATGAGAATCTCAAAGACTTGATTCTCTAAAGCACTCTCGAGACATGGAAAAGTTTAGGGCCAAAATGAACACAACCGTGAGAACCGACACTGTGCAGAAATGATATTTATGAGATTTACTATCTTGGTTTATATAAACACGTGTCAGTTCAGGACGTCATGTTCACTTCTTACCTAGTAAATCCGATAGACTCTCACTATAGAAGGTTCAAAGTCGCAAGCTACTACTCCCGATGTGTTGGATTTCTAATTGAACTCTCTTTGGGGTATACATGTGTTTTTTGGACTTTGTTTGCCTACGTAATTCGTGTGGGGGATATTTGGAAAATAATGGGTATGTGGAAACCACACACCTTTTGATGCGAGCCTACATACCATCATGTTTCTCTCCGTAAGGAGATTAACATGGTATATTCACATGTTCGATATTCTTAAGAGGTAAATGAGAAATTGACCTCAAAGTACCCAACTTGAAGTGGGAAAACTGGTGTTTAGTTGGTTAAAGTGGGATAGTACCATGTAGAAAAATTAGAAGAAAAGTGAGTGGTACATTTGCTAATGTTTTAGGCTTAAGACATGAATGCCCTTGGGTATTCCAACCATTTGAAGGAGAGAAGCATGTTGTGTTTTGGCTCGAAAGCCGCACAGGCACGCCGACCCGCCCGTGGCCGAGTCTGTGATCCGTGCATCGTGAGCTTGGGCCTTGTCCTTTATTTTTTGGGCAATATTTAATTTAATTTTCTTCTAAATTTATTCTATTACATTGGGCATTTCTGAAATTGATTTCAGAATTGATTGGGCCTTTATTTTTTCAAACAATTAAGCTTGTTTAACTCGAGCCGTCAACGGAATTTTTAGATGATTATTTTTTAATTGTCTTGGTAGTTATTTATGTCCGAAATTAACCTATTTAATAGCTTGGTCTCCTCAGTTTTTGGTTTGGATTATTGTGGTAATTGACTTAAGGACATTGTCCAACAATAGGCTCGATCAAAATCTGCATTTGTATGGTGTTGCTCCAACTTGTAGGTTTGTATCATTCTCTATTAGTAATATAATTGTTGATAATAAAATTATTGTTTTAATTTTCCATTAATTTACCCCTTAAATAAATAATTTTGTCATTAAATTTATTCGCACAAACCAAGATAATATCATAGCTCCAACTTGAATGTGTGACCACAATGGAACAAAAAGTGAGATACCTTGTCCACCGAGACCCAAGAGATGAATCCACCACAAAAGAGCAAACAACGCTTTTTCTTGCACCACATGCTTACCACTTGACATCAAATGCATATATACCAGACAGTAGTGATAAAAAAGACTCACTTGCACACCCCGTGGGCACTTTATCTAATTAACTCAGACACTGAACAGAAAAAATGGAAACCATTTCCATTACTAACACAATGATGAGAGATAGAGGGTAAGCAATTAGGATCGTGTAGAAATGATGGAGTGGTTCTAGTCCCGTTTCCATTACAAGGACACATAAGTCCGATGCTTGATCTAGGCAATGTCCTTCAATCCAAGGGCTTTTCCATTACAATAGCGCACACCATTTTCAACGCTCCTACTCACCCTATCCACACTGATTTCAACTTCTTACCCATCTCAGACAACCTATCGAATCCTACTACCTCCCCTGGTAATCTTATAGGTCTTGTAGAGGCTATAAATGCTAACTGTAAAGCACCGTTCAGTAAATCATTGGCTCAAATGATGGAAAACCGTGAACCACACGATAGAATTGTATGCATTATCTATGATACGCTCATGCACTTTGCGGAAGCTGGGGCTACTGAAATGAATCTTCCAACCATCATTTTTCGCACTGCTGGCGCTTCTGCTTTGCTAGCATTCGATTCCATTCCTCGGCTAAGAGCAGAAGGCTACATTCCTTCGCAAGGTATATGGCAACCATTATATACTAAAGAGATGCCTGTAAATTATTTTAGGAAATAAAAATTAGAGATATATACCAAAAAAAATATGTCTCAGTTCCAATATTTTTACTGGATTAGACAAAAACAAGCGTAAATTAAAGTTACAAACTTTTCAATGCTAAGACAAATTGGAAAAGAGAAAGCCACTAAACATCGCTTTTTGTGAAGAGAGATTTAAGCTTTAGCCATATCTAACTAAGCTGTTGAGACTCATAGGCCCAATTGATTTGCCATATTGTCATCAACTAAATCATTTAGCTAGGCTCCGATGTGAATTTATAACTCAAAAGACTTTAGTTTTAGTCCGACTGTCCATCCCTTTACGGGTCTTGAGTCCACTACTTGGCACAATCAGGCCAAAGCTACGCTGCCATCTGGTAACGGTCACAGATGAGCCACTGATTCTTGTGTTATTGTTAGGAGTTTAGGACCCAAAGACCCACCTAGCCACCAATTTGTATCCAAACTAATCACCGAGTCAGGTTGTTAAAATTAATGCATAGCTGTTATACGTAGTTGTTGTACCTACTTTTATAGGGCAATTAATGTGCCTATTGTAGGGATAATTAATGTGCCTTTAATGTGTGCCTAAGTGATCCTAAAGTCTAGTTGTTGTACCTACTTTGTAGGACAATTAATGTATCTAGTTAGTAGAAAAATCTGAGCACATAAATGTATCCCATCACCCATATTTTAAGAAGTACTCTGCTGAATAAAAACAACACTTCTCTCTCTAAGAACAAGTTTGTCTTCTTCAACTTATCTCCTGTTTTTTCTTCACTTCTTCTAATACAACCATATAGTTCTCATTTAAACTCCAACAAAGTGGTATCAGAACTCTGTTCAGATCAAGAGCTAGGTGTGTTTTCTTTGCTGGCCGGAAAACAAATTTGACTAAAAGTGACAGAAAATTTATGGCAAGTTCTAGCAACCAAATGGGTACCCAACAACCCTTCATTCCAATTTTTGATGGAGAGAACTATGATTTCTGGTCTGTGAAAATGAAAACCATTTTTCTTTCATTTGATTTATGGGAGTATATTGAAGATGGGTTTGATGAACCGAAGGATATCACAGCTTTGCCGGAGGCTCAAAAGCAAAAGTTGAAGGAGCACAAGAAGAAAGATGCAAAAGCTCTAAGCGTAATCCAACAGGGGTTAGTTGAAGCAATATTTCCAAGAATCATCAATGCAAACAAAGCAAAGGAGGCTTTGGATATTTTACAAAAAGAATTCAGAGGTACTTTGAAGGTAAGGGCTTTTAAAATTCAGTCCTTAAAAAGAGATTTTGAGAATATGAAGATGAAGGATGTGGAAATATTGAAAGATTATTTTTCTAGATTAATGGAGATTATGAATAAAATGAAAACATATGGAGAACAACTTTCTGATCAAAGGATTGTTGAAAAGATTTTAATTAGTTTGCCAGAAAAATATGACCCCATTGTTGCCATTGTTGAAGAAACTAAAGAAATAGCCTCTTTGAGTGTTGAAGAATTGATGGGTTCCATTAAAACATATGAGCAAAGGTTGAGTAGACACTCTGAAAAATCTGTTGAGAGTGCCTTTCAATTTAAGCTCAATGTTGGGGCCAAATCATATTTTGATCTACCCAAAGGTGAATCTTCAAGAGGTGGAAGACATGGAAGACGAAGAGGAAGAAACACTCGAGGAAGAGGTGGAAATAATTTTTAAAAAAAGAGAAAGTAATGAAAGTTTTAATCAACAAAGGTGTAGTATTTACAAGAGAAGTAGCCATATTGATAAATATTGTGGTTCCAGGGAAAGCCTATGTCACAATTGTAAGAAATTTGGGCATATTCAAAAAGATTGTCGGCTCAAGAACAACCAACAAGCTAACTTCACCGAAGAACAAAAATGTGAGGGGAATATGTTTTTTGCTTGTCAAAGTGCATCGGAGCAAATAAATTATTTGTGGTTTCTTGATAGTGGGTGTAGTAATCACATGACCGGAGATCAAAATATTTTTACCTCTATGGATACATCTTCTAATTCCCAAGTGAGGATGGGTAATGGTGCATTAATCCAAACAAAGGGAAAGGGTACTATAGCCATTGAGACAAAGGAAGGAACAAAGTATATCCGAGATGTGTTACTAGTTCCAGATTTAGAGAAGAATTTATTGAGTGTTGGGAAACTTGCGGAACATGGGTATACTATTATCTTTGAAGAAGACTCGTGCAAAAAATTTGACGAAGGGGGGAGAAGTCAAGTTGTTGCAAAAATCAAGATGGAAAAGAATAGAAGTTTTCCTCTCACTTTTCGATACTCAAAGAATGTGGCCTTAAAGATGAATGTGGTTAATGACCTAGGGCTATAGCATAGAAGATATGGGCACTTGAATTTTTAAAGCAAGAAGAATTTGAATCAAAAGAGCATGGTTTACGGGCTGCCTAGCATCTAAGAAGTAAATGGAGTTTGTGAAGGATGCGCTCTTGGAAAGCACCACCGCGAGCCTTTTCCAAAGGAGAAAGCATGGAGAGGTAAAGCACCATTGGAGCTTGTTCATACCGATGTGTGTGGACCAATGAAGAACACTTCTCATACCTGTAACAAATACTTCATTACCTTTATTGATGATTTTACAAGAATGACTTGGGTGTATTTTATGCGGCAAAAATCAGATGTTTATGCCATTTTTAGAAAATTTCACAAACTAGTTGAAAAACAATGTGGTCACTACTTGAAAATTTTGAGAACTGATAGAGGTGGAGAATAAAACTCTAAGGAGCTTGATAAATTTTGTGAAGATATTGAAATAGAAAGACAACTAACAGTTGGGTATACTCCACAACAAAATGGAGTGAAGGAAAGGAAGAATAGAACCATTGAGGAAATGGAAAAATCCATGTTACATGAGAAAGGGCCGCCATATACTTTTTGGGTCGAAGTGGTGCATATGGTGGTTTATTTGATGAATAGATGTCCTACAAAGGACGTAGAAAACCAAACTCCATTTAAGGCATGTAGTGAAAGAAAACCATCTGTGAACCACTTGAGGGTGTTTGGTTGTATTTACTTTGCTCATGTCCCTAAAGAAGTGAGACACAAGCTTGATGAAAGTAGTGAAAAATGCATCTTTGTGGGGTATAGCTCAAAATCAAAGGGCTATAGACTCTTTAGCTTGAAGAGGAACAAAGTGATTATTTGTAGAGATGTGATTTTTGATGAGAAAGCTTTTTGGGATTGGAAATAAAAAAAATCTCAAAATCAAGTTATCACCCTTAATGAAGAATCACAAAGTATTGAAGACGATGAAGAGGAAGATGTAGAAGCTCCACAAATGTCTCCAAATGCAGGTCCAAATGCAAGTCCAAAATAATCCTCAAGTTCTCCATCAAGCTCAAACTCCTCATCTCCAAGCTCAACTCCAAGAAGAATGAGAAGTCTAAATGATGTGTATGATAGTTGTAATTTTTGTGTAGCTGAACCGGAGACCTTTGAAGATGCTAAAAATGAAGAAGTGTGGCAGCTTGCAATGGAAGAAGAAATTCAGGTTATTGATAAGAACAAGACTTGGGAATTGGTGAAGAGGCCTAAAAATAAAGAGGTCATTAGTGTGAAGTGGATTTACAAAAGTAAGGTTAATCCGGATGGCTCAATCCAAAAGAACAAAGCAAGACTTGTAGCAAAGGGGTATTCTCAATAACCCGGAATTGATTTTCAAGAGACATTTGCACCCGTGGAAAGGCTTGACACAATTAGAGAACTTGTTGTCATGGCCACTAAAAAAGGTTGGGTTTTGTATCAACTTGATGAAAAATCTACATTCTTGAATGGTGTATTGAATGAAGTGGTGTACGTTGACCAACCTCAAGGATTCGTGATGAAAGGTGAGGAAGAGAAGGTATACAAGCTGAAAAAGGCCTTGTATGGCTTGGAGCAAGCTCCCCGAGCATGGTATAATGAGATTGATGCATACTTCAATGAAAGAGGCTTTCAAAGAAGTAAAATCGAGCCAACCTTGTACATCAAAAGATGCGGGGCAACAGGTATTCTTATTGTCTCTCTTTATGTTGATGACTTGATTTTTTACCGGTAGTGATGCAAAAATGGTTGAAGATTTCAAAAGTGACATGATGAAAAAATATGAAATGAGTGATTTGGGTCTTCTAAATTACTTCTTGGGCATTGAAATTTATCAGCAAGAAGATGGTATTTTTATTTGCCAAAAGAAGTATGCTAAAACCCTTCTTGAAAAATTCAAAATGATGAATTGCAAATCGGTGGCTACACCTTTGGTGGTGAATGAAAAATTATTGAAAGAAGATGGAGGTAAAGAGGTTGATGCATCAATTTATAGAAGTTTGGTTGGAAGTTTATTGTACTTGACTGCTACGAGGACGAATAACATGTATGCTACTAGTTTATTATCTCGGTGCATGGACAACCTGAGTCAAACTCATTTTGGGGCTGCAAAAAGGGTGTTGAGGTACATCAAAGGAACTTCTGATTTTGGCATCATGTATAAGAAGAGTATTGAGATAATGTTACTTAGGTTTTGTGATAGTGATTGGGCTAGTTCTATTGATGACATGAGAAGTACTTCCGGGTATGTATTTTTTGGCTCCGGAGCAGTTTCATGGGCATCAAAAAAGCAAAAAACGGTAGCGCAATCATCCGCCTATGACGAATATGTGTCGGCATCATTGGAAACTTCACAAGCGTTGTGGCTAAGAAGAATTTTAAAGGATTTTGGTGAAAAGGAAGGAGATGCTACTCCAATACTTTGTGATAACCAATCCGCGATTGCCATGACAAAGAATCCCGTCTACCATAGTCACACTAAGCACATTGCAATCAAGAAATCATTTCATTAGAGAGGTCGTGGAGGATGAAGAGATTCAACTTAAATATATCAAGACCGAAGAGCAAGTTACGGATATCTTCACCAAAGCTCTACCCAAGGAAAAATTTCACTTTCTTAGAGAAATGATGTCCGTTCAACAAATTCATTAAGGGGGAGTGTTAAAATTAATGCATAGCTGTTGTACCTACTTTTGCAGGGCAATTAATGTGACTGCTGTAAGGATAATTAATGTGCCTTTAATGTGTTCCTAAGTGGTCCTAAAGTCTAGTTGTTGTACCTACTTTGTAGGGAAATTAATGTGTCTAGTTAGTAGAAAAATCTGAGCACATAAATGTATACCATCACCCATGTTTTAAGAAGTACTCTGCTGAATAAAAACAACACTTCTCTCTCTAAGAACAAGTTTGTCTTCTCCAACTTATCTCCTGTTTTTTCTTCACTTCTTCACTTCTTCTAATACAACCATATAGTTCTCATTTAAACTCCAAGAAGGCTTGGGTGTGAGGTTCTAACATAAAACATCGGTGTTAGAGGGACCATCTAAGATAAGTGAATGTAGTATATTAGACCCTATACCTTTCCATATGTGAGATAATTGTGTGATATATATGGAAATCTAACATAAATAAAACCACTCACTCTTATAATTATTATTTCGAATAATCGGATGACAAAAATGTTGAGATACTCGGTGCAAATATTTTAAGTCAAACATCATAAACCATAAAATTCACATCTTGCTGTCATGGTACTATTGTGCTAGTTTGTGTACCTTTCGTTAGTAGTCAATTATTTTTGTTACATTTCTTTAGTAGTCATTACTTGTGATATCATTCATATAAATCAAGAATAATTTTAAGCAGACGTGATTTGTTTACACAATTTGATTAAATGTGAAATGTGCCATTTATAACAAAGTTCATATCATGTTGACCCTTTAAGGAGGGTCTTGGTGATATTAGAACATTAAAGTCATCAATGCACATTTAATTTGAGTCTCACAATTTTAATGTTCTAATTAATAAATTGAGAATATCACTATGACTTTTGTAAACTTCAACAAATTTTAACTTATCAGTGTATCAATTTATTGTGTCAAAAAACTGTGTATGTTGATTGCTTTTAAATCAATCACCATTTTTTATTTAGGGAGGGGCTATCCATTGAGTAGCTTCCATTAAATACAAGATGAAAGAGACGAATAAAAAGCTTATTATGAATGCAACTATGTACTCTTGTCCTTTAATGAGGGATCTTATTGATCAACAGGCTTCATAGGTAATCCCACGATATGGTCCTCAATGACTCACCTGTCAAGCCCTACGGCCATGAATTAATAAATTAGGGGTCAAAACTTTCAAAGTTCATGATTTTGACTTCAAATATTTATTGTGTCAAAAATATTATTTTATGACATTTTTCATGAGGACTGTCTGCACTTTGTGAGTACTTATGACATTTAAGAGTCAAAGGGAAACAATTGATTCGTGGCGTAATATGCATTATGCATAGACTCTAATTTATAGATAAAAAAGGCCAAAGTGGGCATTCCCACTTCCAAACATGCAGAAAAGATGGTACATAAAAAAACAAACTACTCTACCACTATCCCACAAAATACAAACTTTATACAATCATAACAAAGAAGACTGATTTTGCATCACTCCTCCTTGATGCAAAGCTCGAAAGCAACAGAGAAAGAACTGAATTTAACAACCTTCGGATAACAAAGAGATTTAGTAAATTCATCATCAACTTGATCAGCAGTAGGACAATACTTCATTACATTGCGCCTTCCATAATAACATCTTGAATATAATGATGACGGATCTCGATGTGCTTTATTTGTCCATGTAAAATTGGGATCTTTGTCATTGAAAGTGTTGCTTGTAGTCGCAGTACATTTTTGTAACTTCTTTTTGGACTTGTTACATTCTAGTGCTCTTCTTGTCCTCTATAGAACCTTCCCAATTATTGTTAGTGAAACCAAGTAATTTAGATTTGGGAGTATGTTTATACCAAATCTCGTAGTTGCTTATTGCTCGGATGTAATGAATAATCCTATTTGCTGCTCCAAGATGATGCATAAAAGGATTATGCCTAAATCCTAAAACTAAACTGATGGGGAATAAAATATCCGACCGGGGCTGAGTTAAATATAGCAATCCACCAACTAGGCCGCTAAAAAAATTCTCATCAGCCCTTGCAATACCATCATTCATAGACAACTTTTCGCTTGTATTCATGGGAGTAGAACATGTCTTACAATTCAGTATATTATACTTTTTATGCAAGTCGAGAGCATATTTCTCTTGAGAAATAAATATAGCATCACTGATTTGCTGAACTTGAAGACCAAGAAAGTAATATGGTAAACTCAAATTAGATATTTCAAACTCACGTATCATATTTTCCTTGAATTCCCTTACGAGAATGCTTGAAGATCCCGTGTACATAATGTAATCCAAATAAACACATACAATGAGAATATCATTAGTGACTTTCAAATTCGCATATAATGTGGGTTAGCCCTCACTTCGATGAAACTTATTCTGACAAAGATATGAATCGAGTTTTCAATACCACGCTCTCATGACTTTCTCTAGTCCATATAGGGCCTTCTTTAATTTGTATACCTTATCCTATTTGCATTCTAGGATAAAACCATGTGGTTGATTAACATAGACATCTTCTTACAAATAACCATTAAGGAAAGAAGATTTAACATTAAACTGAAATACATTCCATTTCTTCATTTCAGTTACTAAAGACAAAATACTTCTTATACTTTCAGATCTAGCATTTGGAGAGAACATTTCAGAAAAGTCTGTACACGGCTTTTGTACATACCCCTTGGCAACGAGTGTTTCCTTGAATTTTTTCAAGGTTCCATTTGCGTTGTACTTCACTCTATAAACCCATTTCACACTAATTGCATCCTTCTTCAATGGAAGCATATTAACTCCCAATTATTATTTCTTTCAATCCCATCTATTTCTTTTTACATACAATTCTCCCATTCTAATTTACTATGTGCCTCCTCGTAGCTTGAAGATTCTGAAAACATAAAAGTGAAAGTGCATGATTCATAAAGTTCTTTTAAAGAACGATTACTTACGTGGAGATATATTGCTATTTATAGTAGGTCCAAAGCTACTACTACTCGCACTACATAAATCATTTGGAGAGGGCCTCCTAAAAGGGCTTGATGAAGGAGAAGTTTAAGCTGTCATAATTGTCTCATTAGACTGCATAGGCTCGATTTCATCTTCCATAAATAGCACAGACTGATTTTTCTCTCTTTTCCAAACCCAAAACTACTTTCATCAAATATAACATCTCAACAAATTATTAACTTCTTGTTTTTCGGATTATAAAACTTGACACCCTTGCTTTCATCATTATACCCAACAAATATATAGTTTTCACTATCTTTATCTAACTTTGAGCGGGCGTTACAATCAATTAATGAATAAGTAATACTACTATAAACTTTTAAGTGACTTACATGAGGTTTTCATTTCCACCAAGCTTGGTATGGAGTCATATTGCGAATGTCTTTTGTTGGGGATATATTTAAAAGAATTACTGAGCTACCCCCTCTGCCTATAATTCACTTGGAAGTCATTTATCACTTAATATGCTTCTGTCCATTTTAACTATTGTCCAATTCTTCCTTTCGACAGTGCCATTATGTTCAGGAGTTCTCCTTACAGTCAGCTGCTAACGAATACGATTTTTCTTGCAAAATGAACCAAATTCATGAGATAATAATTCTCCCCCTCTATCGGTTCGAAGAGTTTTAATAGCTTTGCCACTTTATTTTTTTACAAAAGCTTTAAACTATTGAAATTAGGCAAATTTCTCTGATTTGTATGAAAGAAAATAGACACAACTCATGCGAGTATAATCATTAGTAAGTTAAAAAAATAACTACTCATATTTAAGGATAAAGTGTTCGTCGAACCCCATAAATTTGCATGCACAAGTTCTAATAGTACCTTATCTCCCCAAGCCTTTTCAATTGGAAATAGGAAACGATGTTGCTTCCCGTATATTAAACCTTCACAAATATCATCAATACAAATAATATATGAAAAACCAAACATTGTCCTCTTCTGACTTAATAATTTAAGCCCATTGAAATGCAAGTGACCATATCTTAAATTCCAAAGCTTCTAACTGCCATTAACACTAGCAACTAATGCATAATCATCAAGACATGAAAAATCAATAGGAAACATTTTGTTTATAATCATGCAAATTTTAACCGATGGCATTTCATCATTTTTCTTTATCTCAAAATATCATCGTGAAAGGAATCTAACTATCCTCTTTGCACTAATTGACCAATGCTTATAAAGTTATAAGTTTAACCAGGTGTGTAATAGACATCATTAATCAATATTTCAATACATGATTTAGTCCCCACAAAAATGGTTCATTTTCCTTCAATTTTCACTTGCTTACCATCACCAAGCCAAACTTGCAATTTTATGAATTCATCAATGTTATGGTAGAAACTTATTTCACTTGTCATATGATTACTACATCCACTATCTAGAAATCATATTTTATTCTTAGTTTCTTTGGGGTGAAAATAAGTAAGAAACAAGTTACCTTCTTCCTATTTTGCTTTACTAAAGTTGGTTCGTTTCTTATCCTATTCCTAACAATGTGCCTCAGTGTGCCCATAATAGCACTGTTTGCCTTTACAATTTTATTTCCCTCTATCACAATTATGTCCATGAGCTCTATCGCCATTTTTATTTCCATGTTTGCCTCTCTCACTATTTGATGGTTTATACTAAATCTTCCTCGTCATCTTCCATGACCACAATAGCCACCTCTACCACGGCCTCGACCTGCATAAGACACACCTCTACCTTTTTTTCTTTTGTTAGAAATCTCCAATTTTGACTGAAATGCTTGCTCAATATTATTCTCCAACGACTTGTTCATCCTTCCTTCATGAGCTATAAGAGAACCCTTAAGTTCATTGAGGGAGAAAATAGTTAAGTCTTTAGAATCAGTTATGGTAACAATAATATCAAATTTAGGAGGGATAAATAGGGTGAGGGGGGCTCTTTGGAGGATATTTTCCCGGGGATGTTTCGGATTAGGGGAGACATAGAGGGATCAGTTGAGGTACATAGGCGGAGGGTTGGGGATAGGGCGGTGTGGGATCCAAAGTTTAGGAGGGGTATTCGGGATTGGGAGGTGGAGGAGGTGGAGGAGTTCTTTGAGTGGCTGCATTTGGCCCATGTTCCGTCCTTTGGGGAAGATGGGTTGAGGTGGACGAGTTCTCAGGATGGTTTTTTTTCTGTTAAGAAATATTATCTTATGTTGAGGGGTCGTGGGGGTACTTCTTTCCCTTGGAAGTCCATTTGGAAGAGTCATGCGCCTTCGAGGGTTTGTTTCTTTGTGTGGACCGCTACGAGACAGGCTATTTTGACTATTGAAGGGCTTTAGAAGAGAGGGAGGAGGTTGGCCAGCAGGTGTTGGTTTTGTAAGAAGGACGAGGAGACGTCTAATCATCTTCTTATCCACTGTCAGGTGACTATGGGACTTCGGGATTTGTTCTTCATGCTTTGCCGGATTCATTGGGTGATGCCTCTTTCGGTGTGCGACGTGATGGCGGCTTGGAGGAGCCCTAGGGGTTGGACAGGCCCCCGGGTGATTTGGATGATGGTCCCACATTGTATTTTCTGGACCGTCTAGTAGGAGAGGAATAGGAGATACTTCGAGAGGGTCGACCTTGATCCCTCTCGAATTCGGTACAACTTTTCGAGTCTTCTTCTTACTTGGTATAGGAAAAGGCATGACTCGTCGATAGCTCGTTTTCTGAAGTTTTTGGAGGAGTTTTAGGTGCTTGATTTGTTTGTTCTGGGTTCCGGCCCTTTGTCTTTTATTTTTATACTTCCTGTATACGGGTTTTCGCCCCCTTAGGCGGGTTTGTTTTATGGTATCATTTACGTATCAAAAAAAATTTAGGAGGAAGACTCCTCAAAACTTTTTTCACAATTTTTTTATCAGTAACTTTTTTCCAAAAGATTTTAACTAGTTTATAATTACCAAAACTCTTGTGAAAAAATCATGTACAAATTCATTACCTTTCATAACAAGAGTCTCAAATTCTCTCTGAAACTTTTGAAGTTTCACCGTGGTTACCTTATTTTCCTTAAGAAACTTCTTCATCAAAATACTCCATGCTTTCCTTGATTCCGTCGCACCAGCAATTCAAGGAAAATTGAATATATTACAACTTGCTGCAAAACGAGTAGAGTCTTCCCATTTTTCAAACAAAGCTGCTTCACATCTAGTGAGTCATCTACATAACCATTCTCAACTAATTCCCACAAATCATGTGAGATAAAGAAAGTTTTCATTTTGATACTCCAAAATTCAATATTTTCTCTAGAAAAAATTGGCACTAATGATTGTAAGAGGCTTAGAGAATTCATATCATTTGACATGATGAATTACCCAAAACAAAGAACACAAATATTGCCTCTACAAAGATTTTTAAGTACAACAAACAATCTCAAACATACAGCTATACGCCCCCCAAAAAAGAACCTTCTCCGATACCACAATGTTGAAAATACACAATATTTAGAGAACTAGGATATAGAGAAGTCTGTTTTGGAATATGCAGCAGCTATACTAATAAAGACAAACCAACTACAAAGGAAAATAATCATTTTGTGGTACAATACTGACTATGCCTAGACTCTAACTTATAGATAAAGAAGACCAAAGTAGGCATCCCAATTCCAAACATACAGAAAACATAGTACATAAAAATAGAAACTACCCTACCATTATCCCACAAAAGCAAAAGCTTTATTTGCACAATTATAACAAAGCAGACTAATTTTGCATCACTCACTTTCGTCAGTATAAAACTCAAACGTCCCAAAATTTAACAACAATGTTCTCCATCTAACCTTCTTAGGTACATCTAACATTCTTACAAGCGGAGAGAGAATTGCTTTAAGTTTTGGTTGATATTATATTACTCCAAGGACCTATTGTTGTAGTGATATACATAACATAAACCATTTCCATTACCAAAAGAAAAATGAGAAAGATAGAGAGAAATAACCAGTTAGGAACTCACAGTAATGGTGGAGTGGTTCTAGTTCCATGTCCATTACAAGGGCACATAAATCCAATGGTTGAGCTGGGAACCATCCTTCATTCTGAGGGGTTCTCCATTACAATCGCTCACACCATTTTCAACGCTCCTAATCCTTCTAATCTAACCACCTTTATTTCTTCTTCCTACCCATGTACGACAAGCTTTCTGATGCCGATACCTCCATTCTCATTCACTCCAACTGTGACGCAACATTCAGAATCTCATTGGCTCACGTGATAGAAGGATGAGAGCTGGAAAATAAGATTGTATGCATCATCTATGATACGCTCATGCAAGTTGTGCAATCTGTAGTTACTCGAATGAAGCTTCCAAGCATCATTTTCTGTACTGTGGGTGCCTCTGTTGTGTTAGCGTACGATACCATTCCTCAATTACAATCATAAGGCAACATTTCGTTACAAGGTATATGGCAACCAATTATTCTAAGCGACGTATTTTTAAGTAAATGAAAAAGGAACGAGTACTAAAAATATAATGATAGGGTTGATTGGCATGGAATTTTGTTCGAGGGAAAATAATTATTTTAGTTCATTTTTTACTTATGTAGGGCTTGATTTTAAATTCATTTTCTAAAAACAATGGTTATAAATGTGAAAAATGTTTCATAGTTTTATCATTTTCCAAGGAAAGCATTTCTTGTCCAAATCCCAAAGAATTAATTTCCACAAAAAACTCCAAAAGTATAACCATATCACAGCTATTGTTTTCCACTCTTTTTCACTTCTTGCGAAAATGAACTAATTTTTAGTTATTTTTTAATTTTTTTTATCAAACACACCCTAAGAGTTAAAACACATGGTAGATTGTTGGGGGGGGGGGGGGGGGGGGGGAGGGGGAGGGGAGCTTTGGATTATTTAAATTTTGCAAGAAAACTCATGACTATTTTTAGCATAACACCCCTTGAAAGTAATCATTTTGTAGACAGACAAAAACCCTCAAGTACTCACTCTCCGTCTCTGAAACAAATACATAGTTTGGAAGAAGGGGGTGGGGGATTTATATTGAGTTATTTGTATAAACATAAGATGTTCAACTTTTCCTTTTTCTTTTAGCTCTTTTCGGTGGCAAATTGTTAATTTTCAAAAATATGATAATAAGATTCAAATTTAATCAACCCATAAGATAGTTGATCTTAAATTCATCCAAAATTTGTAAATTCATTTACCCTAAAAAGATTCAATAAACATTTATTTTTATTATGAAATATTTTAGTGTTTGTATTACTCTACTCACTTTCACTATCTTATGATTGAACTTATTAGTTATACAATGACATTAGCATGTGAAATAGTGCCATTAAATAGATGCGTGAAATTGGCTTAAGCAAAAGAACTATACTTTTTTTCCTTGAAGATAAATTATTATAATTTTTTAGTGTAAACTTACTAATTTCAAATAATTAATATTTCATAATAGAAAGTCAAAGTTTACTAAAATTATATAGGTAAACCAAGAAATTCATTTATTATTTAATAATGGTAAACTAGTCAGGTAATAAAAATGAGGGTGGATAAACTTAGTCAACTATCCTCATTTTCAAGGTGGATGAACTTAATATCAACCATCTTTATACCCACTTTGAAGAGTAGTCAATTTTAAAAGTGCGTATTGTTCTCTTAGCGGTTTGAGATTTTTAAAATATTGTAGATTAATATTTTTTGGTAATATTAAAATGCACTGGCTAAATTATGCATCGCACGCCATCATATTCTACCAAACTAATTGCAATTCACCAATTAATTTATTGTGGTATGAGTTTCTTATTTTCTAAAGTGGTGGCTTGGTGCGTAATTAACATTGATTTATTTTTCGTGAAAATTATTTGTTTTAGTTCATTTCAAATATATTCTAAAAGATAATATCTTCAAATGAAAAGTGCTCAAAGATCTTATTTTTCACGGGAATCTTTTCTCACCAATCCACAGAAAATTGATTTTAGTGAAAAACTTCTAGTAAGCCCAACAAATCTTATATTTTTCCATTCATTTTTCAACTTTTCAGAAAAATGAACTAATTTTCAAATACTTTACTATTTTGTATTCATACACAGCCTAAGATACTTTTCGTTACTTTTATTATCTTGAGAAGAACTGAGAGTTATAAGAGGTGTTTATGTTAGTATTCAAGTGTTGATACCAAACTTCATGTGTGGGTGAATAGTTTTCAAACTACATCACACTCACATTTACACTCTCTCAAAGACAAGAATTAATAAATAGAACATGTATTTTTAGAAAGATGATGTTAACTATGGCAGCCCCATATCACTGCTTCCGAGCTGGAGATACCAGCTTAAGGCTGACCAAGGAGTCTATTGGCGGTGCTTATCAGTTTAGGCTATGTTCCAGTAGCAAGACGGGTGTCAAGGAGTTGGTGTTGGTCAAGGGGGAGGTGTTGTGGCTGAGCTCCTGCCTTTGGAAGGCATCCAAGTATACCGGTAATTTTTTTCAGATGAGGCAATATGTGGGCCGAAAGATCATGGCCTTCTCTTCTTGGAAAGGAAATGTAGGTTATTTCAACATTGTCATCAGGAAGATCGATTCGAGGATTCAAGTTCAGATACCGGAATGCTTCCCGGGGAGAGGGTGGACGACAGCGTGTCATATATTCAGGAGGATGGAACCTGTTGTGGATTGTAAGAAGCTGTGTAAGGAGGTAAAGATTCAAGGAAAGGTGGTAGATGGAAGATCCTATCTGCAGGCTGCCTCGGTGGAGCCATGGCCGTTTGCGCCTATAAAAATCTCATCTAACACCAAGCTAGAGACGGACCTGTCAGTTGTAGCTGAATCGTGTAGTTCAAGAATTAAAGTTTTTCAAAAAGCTTTGATTGGGCGGTTTGGAAGTCCTCAGAGCTCTCCACCGGAGAAGGACAAGGTCTTGAGATGGGTAGAGACTCGATGGAAACCGGTGGGAGGTATTCAAGTGAGATGTCTCAATTCTTCATTATTTCTCTTTATGTTTGCTTCTGTAGAAGAAGGTGATAGAATTCTGGGAGGTAACGGATGGATGTTTGAGGGAGAACCAGTTTGTTTACAAAGGTGGCATCTGTTAGCTGGTTTCTCGCCTGTCCCATGCGACTTGGGCCACCGGTGGATCCGTGTGATGGGTCTCCCCCTCCACCTTTGGGGGGAAGAAGTTTTTAGAGCCATTGGTGAGAAGTATGGAGGTTTCATCAAAGTAGAGCATGCAACGTTGACTGGAGAAGAAACACAGTGGGCGAGAGTTCTAGTGAGTGAAAGTATTGATATTCCGTCAAAAATCAAGATAGGCGTAGGGGGATGGGTATTTGTTTTGTCTGTATGTGAGGAAATTCAGGAGTGTTATTTTGGTAAAGAAGTTTCTCGTAGTAATGGAGGGTGCAAGTTTGTTGCAAGTCACAGTAAGCCACAAGTTTTGAAGGGACAACAACCATCGTCCTCCATTAGTGGGTATGAGGTGAACAGTTTGGAGGTTAGTGACGGGAAGGGGCTGTGTGTAGGGGAGGTTAGAGAGGAGCGGCTGGTGGAGGACACTGGACTGCCGCGAAGTCCGGTGAAGCTAGTGGGTAGGTCGGCAGCGGGTGACGGCGGCTGCAGTTGTGTGATGGAAGGTAAGGCAGTGGTCAGAGGTGAGGGGATTGAGGTAGCTAAGGGTGCGGATACTCGATGTCTGAGTTTGGAGGTTGGTGACATTGGACAAAGTGTTGTCCCTATCACGTCAAAAAAAGGTCACATCCAGATTTTAAGGAAGCAGGATAAGGTGCATGGCTTACAAAGGTCAGAAGAAGAGGACACCACAATTAAAGCTACGAATGATAAAGTAATTTTGAGCAGGAATAGAGGGTCTGTCAGTGCAGAATTTTCTGCAGATACAAGGGGTAACCAAATGGGTATTGGCGTCGTACCTTGTAGCCCGCTGGCTGCAGAATTAAATGAGACAGATTTGACAAAGGTTACTCTAGTACAAGGGTTTGAGGATAATCGGCTTCAGATTGGGTCTGTTCGGGAGGGGGTTAAATTGATGAGGGGTAAGAACTTGAGTGGGGACAGTTGCAGTAAGTTTAACATTGACGAAGCGTGTGAGGGACTTGCGGAAAAAGGGGCTGTTACACTTGACTTAAACTTTGAGGGGTTTAAGGAAAAGGAGGCTCTAGTCCGTATGGATCCGGTGCCGTCAAAAACAATTTTGAATAGGAAAAAAATTTGTATGTTGGAAATGCCATGTTAGGACTTAAAAATATCAAGGCTCTCAGGAGCTCGGGGAAAAATAATAAAAAAGTATTGGTTTTGAGGAAGGAAGGTGGCAATAAAAAATTACCCAAGTCGGTTCAAAAAGGGGAGGAACAAACTAATAAAGGTGTGGTAGCAGGACCTTTCAAAAGTAACAAGGTGGCTGTGATGGCTAGTGAAATTACTTCCTCGTCTGGTAAACGGAGCGGGGTATTGCAAGTTAATCAGTCTCCGGTTAAAGAGGGAGTTAGGGGGGTGGTTCGAGTATTGAGGATTTGAATAATTCTCATCTGTGGGTGGACATAGTGATCCCGGAGCAAGAGGGAGATGATAGGGGAAGTGAGCAAGAAGTATGGGACGAGGATCCGGAGGGATGGAAAGAAGACATGTTGAAAGCTATTAGCAAAGACTCGGGGGTCGCGTTTGAGGGCTTTGAGGTGGAAGCATGGGCTTTGTTCGAGAGAATTGAGAGGGGGAGTGGGGATGGGGAGAGGGAGAAAGTTAACGAGGTGGATTTAGTTTAAAGTATTAGTACAATGAAGCTTCGCATTATTACGTGGAATGTTAGGGGGATGAACGACAGAGACAAAAGAGGGGTGATTGGGGGGGCCATTGCCAGGTGGAGGCCCGACATTTTATGTCTATAGGAGACTAAGATGTGCCATATGGATGCTAGTTGTATCAGTTCCATCTGGGGCGGGAGGGGGGTTAAATGGGTGAGCTTAGATGCTGAAGGTGTTTCGAGAGGGGTGTTGATTTTGTGGAATTCAGAAGTGGTAGACCTGATTGAGACAATGAACGGTGGATGGACCCTTTCTTGCCTTTTTAAAAATTTTGAGGACGGTTTTATTTGGAGCTTCTCGGGTATTTATGGTCCAGTGGAGGATGCTAGTAGATGGGAATTGTGGAAAGAATTGGCAGGGGTTAGTAGGGTATGGGATGCGCCCGTTTGTATGGGTGGGGATTTCAATGTGGTGAGGTTCTCAGGGGAGAAAAGTAGTGGAGGAAGAATCCACAGGTATATGCGTGACTTTTCAGATTTTATTGATGACTTGGAGTTGATGGATCTTCCGTTGGTGGGCGGGCTTTTTACTTGGTCTAGCTTCTGGGATAGGCCTTCAATGTCTCGTCTGGACCGCTTCCTAGTATCCAAGGAGTGGGAGGAGCACTTTCCTGGGGTGGTGCAGACGTGATTGCCTAGGGTGACCTCGGATCATTGTCCTATCTTATTAGAGTGTGGGGGACGGAGGGAGGGTAGTTCGCCGTTTCGATTTGAGAATATGTGGCTTAAGGAGACCGATTTAGTGGATAGAGTAGGAGTATGGTGGTCTAGTTATGTGGTGGAGGGGAATGCTAGCTTTAGATTGGCTTCTAAATTGGGCTTTCTTAAGGAAGATTTGAAAAGGTGGAATAAAGAGGTGTTTGGGAACATCCGTCTGGGTACTACTAGTTTATTGGAGGAGGTTAGGAGGCTTGATGAGATAGATGGGAGATTGGGTCTCTCGGAGGAGGAAAAGAGAGTTAGGGAGAGGAAAAAAGGGGAGATCGGGAAGAGGCTCATTCAGGAAGAAATTTGTTGGAGGCAAAAATCTAAAGCTTTGTGGTTGAAAGAAGGAGATTTAAACAACAAGTTCTTCAATAAGATGGCCAGTTCTAATAGGCGAGGTAATCATATTCGGAACATCAAAGTGGGGGGGGGGGGGGGGTGTTTGAAGAGGATAGAGAGGTAAGGGGGGCCATCTCTCAGTTTTTTGAGGGGTTGTTCAAGGAAGAGCAGGGGTGGCGGCCCTCTCTGGATGGGGCAGAGTTTGCGAGTATTTCCTCTTCCGAGGAGAATGAGTTAGAGGGTCTTTTCACCGAAGAGGAGGTGGGGAGGGTTCTGAACTCGATGAGTGGGGACAAGGCGCCTGGCCCCGACGGTTTCTCGATGGCGTTTTTTCAGCATTGTTGGAACGTGGTCAAGGGGGAGGTGATGGATTTTTTCCATGAATTCCACGACAGGGGTTACTTTGTGCCGAGGTTGAATGCGACATTTATCACCTTGATCTCCAAAAAGGGGGGGTCAATTGACATCAGGGATTTCAGGCCAATCAGCTTGATTGGTAGCATCTACAAGCTTCTTGCTAAGGTATTGTCAGTTAGGCTGAGAAAAGTTATTGATCCTCTTATTTCTGAGTCTCAAAACGCGTTTGTGGGAGGCAGACAGATTCTTGATGCTGTTTTGGTAGCTAATGAGTGCGTGGAATCCAGATTTAGAAGTGGACATCCGGGCTTAGCTTTTAAGCTTGACATCGAAAAGGCGTATGATCACGTCAATTGGGATTTTCTTATGTATTTGTTAAGGAGGATGGGGTTCGGTGAGCGGTGATGTCGGTGGATCGAGAGATGTGTGAAGACGGCCAGATTCTCCGTTCTGATTAATGGGGTTCCTGAGGGTTTCTTTCCAAGCTCTCGTAGACTTCGTCAGGGAGACCCGTTGTCCCCCTTCCTTTTCATTTTGATCATGGAGGCGTTTAGTCGGATGATGGGAAAGGTGGCCCATGCCGGGTGGATCAGGGGGTTCTCTGTTGGGGCTCCGGGGCCTAATCAGGTGTCTGTCTCTCATCTGTTATTTGCGGATGATGCGATTGTTTTCTGTGATGCTGATCAAAGGCAAGTGTGTGCGCTGAAGATGCTCCTTATTTGTTTTGAGGCAGTTTCTGGTTTGAGGATAAATGCGGGAAAGAGCGAGGTCATCCAAATAGGGGGAGAGGTAATGGTGGAAGACTTCGGTGGCATCATGGGGTGTGGAATTGGGTATCTCCCTTGTACTTATCTTGGACTTCCTCTTGGAGCTAAGTACAAGTCTAAATCTATCTGGGACCCGGTGTTGGAGAGAATGCGTAGAAAATTGGCAGGTTGGAAGAATGGATTCTTGTCGAAAGGGGTAAGACTCACGTTGATTAAGAGTTCGTTGTCCTGCTTGCCTACTTATTATATGTCCATTTTGCATATTCCCGTGGCTGTTCGTCTAAACATGGAGAAACTAATGCGTAATTTTATGTGGAGAGGCACGGAGGATAGCTTTAAGCATAGTCTGGTTAAGTGGGAGGAGGTATGCAAGCCGATTAACGAAGGGGGGCGGGTGTGAGAAACTTGGTTTACTTTAATAAAGCTTTGTTGGGGAAGTGGCTGTGGAGATTTCCTCGGGAGGATCATAGGTTGTGGAGAAGAGTTGTTAATGCTAGAGGGGGTGGCACTCGTTTTGGGTGGGGGTCGGTGGTGGCGACTTTTCCTCATGGAACGGGTTTATGGAAACATATAGCGAAGGAGTGGAGGTCTTTTTTCAGTCATATCGAGTTTTCTCTAGGGAGAGGCGACAGGATCAGATTCTGGAAGGACAAGTGGGGTGTCCAGGGGTCCCTTCAGGAGCTCTTCCCTGGGATGTTTAACCTGGGAGAAAATCAAGATGGTTTGGTAGCGGAGCACATATCGTTTAGCGGGGAGGGAGTGATGTGGAACCCTCAGTTCAGAAGAAGATTTTGGGACTGGGAGCTGCAGGAGGCGGATTTATTCCTTCAGTGGTTGGGATCGGCCCCTCGCCCGACGGTTTCGGAGGATTCCCTTAAATGGAAGGGGGGTGTGACTGGGGTGTTCTCGGTCAAAGGGTACTATGAGATTCTGAGCGGTAGAGGGAATCCTAGATATCTCTTCCCATGGAAGAGTATTTGGAAGGTGAAAGCGCCTCAGAAGGTCAGGTTCTTTGTGTGGACTGCGGCTAGGCAGGCTATCTTGACCCTTGAAGGCCTTAAAAAGAGAAGATACCGTCTCACGAGTCGTTATTGGTTATGCAAGGAGGAGGAGGAAAAGACCAATCACCTTCTTCTTCATTGTGAGGTGACGAGAGGTTTGTGGGATTTATTTTTTGCCATGTCTTGTACCACTTGGGTTATGCCAGGGACTGTTAGGGCTCTCCTTGAGGGGTGGAGACCGCCGTGGGGTTGGTCGGGGGATAGGAGTGTGTGGCGTATTGTTCCACATTGCATATTCTGGACGATTTGGAAGGAGCGAAATGCGAGATGCTTTGACGGTATTGAGATGGCTCCCTCGAGGATTCGTTATATTTTTTTGAGCACTCTTATTAGTTGGAGTAAGGAGAGATTTGTCGTTTCGACTCAGGAGATTCTTGAGTTCGTGGAAGGGTTTCACTCTGTGGAGTAAGTTGGCTTTACATGAGGGATTCTTTTTGATATCTATCCTTTGTTCTTGTTAATTTTGTTTTTTTTGTATACTTCCTGTATACGGGTTCGCTCCCTTAGCGTTGGTTTAGTTATATATCATTTACTTATCAAAAAAGAAAGAGGATGTTTTTCTTCTCTTGTTATTGCTTATTTCAAACAATATACTTACAACTCTATTTATAGAGTTTACATATACAGTCACACATTAAGTCGAACAACAAAGATCACATATTTGATCAAGGAAACATTAACCTAATCAACTAGAGAAAGCAATGGAGGAGGTGAATTAATACCTAAACTACTTAAAGAAAGAAATCTTAAAAATCATGGAAATTATCTTTATGACTTATCAGTTCACATAGTGCTTATGTAGTGCATAATAAGATTTACTACTTATCGTAGTGCAAGATGCACTTGATTTGTATTTATTCCAAGAGTTTAGTAATAAGCTATGCAATATAAGAGTTCCTGTTTTGCACGAGCTTCAAATGATTAATTCTTCTACTTTCTTCAATTACTGCAATTTATTTTTCATACTATTTATGATTTTTCCTCGCACTTCTTTTGTTCTGACTAAAATTGTACATGACATTGAAATATCTTATGCTGTCTCAGACAAATATTAGGTCATGGCCTGTGTAATTCTTTTTTAAAAAAAGAAGAAAAGATCGGTAGTTTTTTTTTGGAATTCAAAAGCAAGACTTAATTTAACCCTTAATGCTAAACTGTTTTTCAATACTGATGCTCTATAGTTGGCTTAATGTTCACCCTTTTCCTCTTAAACAAGGGACCATGATGCATTCTGAGATTGATGATGTACTTAATTTCATTTTCATCTGTTACACAATTGGATGCATTCTGAGATTGATGATTTACTTAATTTCATTTTCATCTGTTACACAGTTACAGTTACATAATTATTAATACACAAATAACCAATCTATACTACAGATTCTATGTTGCAGAACCTAGTCCCCGGGCTTCATCCACTCAGGTTCAAGGACCTATCCCTTTCCAATTTTGGAAACTTAGAAGATGTAATACAAATGATTGTTACCGCAAGAAACACCAGATCTTCTTCAGCCATTATTTGGAACACCATTGACCACCTGGAAAACTCATCACTCTCACAACTCCAGCAATATTACCAACTTCCATTCTTCCCAATAGGCCCCTTGCACAAAATGGCTCCACCCTCATCCACTAGCTTATTACAAGAGGATACCAGCTGCCTTACCTGGCTCGACAAACAAGCTCCAGGCTCCGTTATTTACGTGAGCTTGGGGAGCTTAGCAACCATTGACGAGAAAGAGTTGTCCGAGACAGCTTGGGGACTAGCCCACAGTAACCAACCATTCTTGTGGGTGGTTCGACCTGGATCGGTTCATGGCTCGAAATGGGTCGAGCATTTGCCGCAAGGTTATAAAGAAAAAATTGGAGAAAGAGGTCACATAGTGAAATGGGCACCCCAAAAAGATGTGTTGGCACATAGGGCAGTGGGAGGATTCTGGAGCCATTGTGGTTGGAACTCAACGTTAGAAAGTATTAGCGAGGGGGTTCCAATAATATGCATGCCTAGTTTTGCGGACCAAAAGGTGAATGCAAGGTACCTGAGTCAAGTGTGGAGGGTGGGGCTACATTTGGATCATGAGTTGGAGAGGGGAGAGATTGAGAGAGCTATAAGACGACTTATGGTGGATAAAGAAGGTGAGGAAATGAGGCAGCGAGCAATTGATATGAAGGAAAAGGTCGAGATCTGTCTTAGTAAAGATGGTTCTTCATACAATTCCCTGAATGAGTTGATCGATTTCATTTTGTCATTCCGACTCCCAAAATGAAGGACCACATTCTTTGTATCCCAACTAGAAAGATTATGTGCGTGCATGTGATACCTCATCAATCATATAATTTATTTAGTCAATCTAATCTATATAATCTCTTACTACTATAAAATGCAAAATAAGACATTAAAACTCCTCTCCAACTAGTCTATCCACATAAACAAAACATTTAAGAGTCTCAAATCTAATACTATCCACGTGTGTCTCTCTCTCCTTCACAACATTAATACACCCATTCTTTCATGTATATTCACGCACCATCTACTATCTACTATCCTCTCTATTTCTTTTGCCCAACTTTCTCTCTCTTATTAAAGAGATACATCAGACCCCATATCTTCATCTTAGTCGATTCATTTCTCCATCCATTATATTTCATGCCTTTTTATTTTCCATGTATCTTATAAATTGGATTTCGGGGAAAACGAATCACATCCCAACCTCAATATCCTTTTTCTTTTTTGCCTTTTACATTTCCCATCCCATCGCCTCTCCAAGCACCCTTCAACCCCCTCACCATCTACACATGCACCCTTCATCTTGCTATCCATCACAGATGCATTGCATACGGTGGTCTCCGCTTAAAAATAACAATAAGGAGTCATGCTCGATAAAATGTCAAATGATTTTGATAGCCAAAGCAGGGGGTTTAAACTCAAGCAACGACAACTGAAAGCAAGGTTTGGGTTATTGGGCATCTCTTTCTCTCTCTTTCGAAGATGGATGAATATCTATATGTATGTATCCGTTTTTATATATGGATTGACTAATCTCATTCTTTGTCTGGATTGAATTTTTAAGTTTCAGTTTAAATCTCATTCTTTGTATATATGTGTTGAATTTTTTTTCTTCTGATTATTTGCTTCAAGGTATGTCTAATTTTTTTTTTCTGATTATTTGTTCGGCCTTGGTTTGGTGATGTCGGCAGCCACTCAATCTTGTTGATTGATTTGGGTTATGATAAATCGAAGTAGCAAATGGGTACCCGCCTCCAGAAATAAATATTTGAAGCTGAAACATTTTACATTTAATTTACAGCATATAATTTTCCTCAAAGGAATAAAGGGCAAGTCCTTAAACAATTCCCACAAGAAAAAAAGTATAAATCGTTTTGTTCTTCTGATCAAAGAAACCCAGATCACAAAGAAGTAAATTTGTGAAGCTTCTTTTTCACTTTATTGTGAATAACCTCTTTTTATGTCTTTTGTTTCCTTTTGCGATGGTAAAGTCTGCTAAAGATATACTATATGCCTTTAAGACAACTTTTGATCCAGGGTTTTCCTATATGTTTTTTTTGTGGTGTATGGTGGTTATTTAGGACTCGGAATAGTTGGGTGAAGACAAGATGTTAATGGATTTGTGAGTTGACTTTTGTCTGCAAAATATGGCTTTTGCTATAGTTTAATAGTTTTATATGTTTAATGTCCCATTTGTGGTGGAAGTAATAACAATAAAAGGTTATTACAAAAAAATTCTTTTGGTAAATAAACTATATATTTAAATGTTTGATTTATGCCTTTTTTCATTATTGTTTAATAATTTTTACATATATTTACAAAGATGATTTTCACTTGAATGTGGGATGTGATTTGAATAGTATTTTATCAAGTATGACATGCTATCTGAATTGTGTATGAGAGATGATTGTAGGACCCATTTTCACGATATTTTAAACTTTGTTCTACATTAGAATCATAATGATGTCTTAGACTATCAAATTTAAAATGGAAGTAAAAATTAGTGTGTACATGTTTCTGTGTACCAGGTCATTAAAACTTGTTTATAGTCATGTTTCGTTTGTTATTATTTTGTAACATAATATTATTGTTTGAATTTAAAAAAAAAAAGAATCTACCCAAATTACTGCAAACACCCTCATTTATGAGAGAGGATGAAATATTTCAAAAGGTGAAAATTGGACATCAGAACAATATGTGAAGTTGGGAAACTCTGTCTTCCCTCACAGACGGTCAACATTTTGAGCCTACATGTTATGCAAATCTTGGGTTTTAAGTTCTTAAATTTGGATATTGGTCATGTGGCTATGGGGTTAATATTTGAATGAGGTTCCAAAAGGTATTATTTCGTGGTTATTGTTTCTTTATTTTGTGTTATGGTTATTTTTATTTAAGAAAATGTTCCAATGCTCTATTTGTAGTGTATGATAGGTTTGTATTTCTTAAATAAATTCATTTTAGTTTTTCTAATATTTTCTTTATTGTGATGTCAGGTACATAAAAATTGGATCCTCCTTCATCCTAAGCTTTTCTAAAGAGCCACCACAAATAGGAGGGAGAGTAACAAAGATTTTGCGGGTTAATATCGCGGAGGTTGATTGAATCGCAAGTTTTTCGATTGTTAACATTGAGTAAGGAAGTTTAAAACTTACCCACTTGGTGTTCCATGCGAGATCTTAGATAAATTATAAGATTCCTTTTGGTCGAGCTTGCATCTTGAACAGACATGGTGTAGATATGTTTTATCTAATAATACAACCGTAGAAAATAGGCTTAAGTTGGAATTTCATAAAATTTTAAACCTTTTAATTTTTAACTCGACAAAATTTGTCTTTCATAGTTGGTTTTTAATGATTTCCGTTTTCATTCATGTTCATGACTTCGCTTCATTGTATTTTTAAACACTGTAATATATATTTAGATTTCATATATGTGGTTTCTCAATGTGTATTTTTCATTACTCAATAAACCATAATAGCAATTTTTAATTTGGCATGCCACGAACACAGTTACAATAGATTAAATAAATAACATTATTCTTCAGTAATAAATATTTGCACAACAATAAAAATGATATTAAGACATCACCTGAGTTTATTCATGGCAAGAAATTGATTTGTACAAGTATGTTAGCTTATGTATTTACACAATTATATATATATATATATACACACACACACACACACACACACACACACACACACACACACATATATATATATTTAAAAGAGTTAATATCTAAAACTATATATAAAAAATGTTATTACTCATCCGAACCCGCCCAATCTTATGTATATATATAGTGGGAGAGGCCAATACGTTATTTGTAATGGTAGAGGTTACTGAGCAAAAATACTCTAAATTTTTAATCTATTTCATAATTTCATTTATCAATTCTTGGTATTGGCAATGGAAATGTTTATTTTGAATTTGCTAAAGTATGTCTCGCACATCGCGCGAGTTTCCAACTAGTCTATATAATAATTGTAGACCCAAATCGTGTGAGGGTGACATATGTGGCATTAATAAATGTTAGCTATTATAACTTACACTTAACCTTATATCTAGGGGTGTGCACGAACCCGAATAGACCGAATGTACCAAAAAAATCGAACCGAACCGAACATACTTTTGCGGGTTTTTTTAATTCGGTTTTAATTCGGTCCAAAAATATACAGGATCGCATAATTCGGGTCGGTCTCGGTCCTGAATTATAAAAAACGATTTTGGACCGGACCGGACCGCTTATATATATATATTTTAACTTCCCTCACACACGCACGCAGCACTTGACACACCCACACACACTGGCTTTCAATTCAACTAAGACTCACTACACACGCACGCAGCTAACCACCTAACATAAAACATACATACTTCTCTCTCTCTCTCTCTCTCTCTCTCTCTCTCTCTCTAATATCTATCTAATAGAGGAAACCCTAACCCCTAAGCCGGTGGCAAACCCTCATCCCCTTACTGCCGCTCGCTTCCCTCTCTCCTCCTACGCAGTGGTCGTACGCCTTCTACGACGTAAGCAGTGGCCGGCGGCAAACCCCCATCCCCTTACTGCCGCTCGCTTCCCTCTCTCCTCCTACGCAGTGGTCGGACGCCTCCTACGAAGTAAGCAGTGGCCGGCGGCAAAACCCCGTTCGCTCGCATTACAGGTGCAAAATAACTCTATGTTTGAATCTTTATATTTCTCCTTACATTTCCAGAGACAAAAACAAAAAATGGGTGCAAAAAAAATCACAGAAAATGCAATAATCCCTAAATCACAGAAAATGCAATAATCAAAATACAATAATTCCTTATTATTTTTATTTAATATTCATTATAGAGTTTTGATTTGTGATGATTTGTGTGATTTTCTTGTACAATTTTGATTATAGACTTTTGATTTGGATGCTTTGGATGTTTGGATGATTTGGAGACTTTTGATTTGAGTGTTGTTTTTTATTGGTATGGACCGAATAGGACCGAGACCGAACACGGACCGTTTGAAAATCGACTAGGATCGAGACCGATAATTTCGGTCCGGTCTCGATCCGTAAGTTTTTAGGACCGATTAATGCGGTCCGGTCCCAAAAATACCCCAAAACCGGACCGTGAACACCCCTACTTATATCCCTTCATTATTAATTGTCCTCCGTTTCACAAACAAAAAAACCACCGGACTTCTTCAATTCCTTTCCCAAGAAAAAAAAATGAAACCCAACACTGAGGTCTCTTATCCGTTTCAGTTCATTGAATGCCCAACACTTACGTAGATTTTCTCTCTTCCCACAATACATACACGTAACCAAGAATTCACTACACACCGCCTTTATAATTTCACCTCTCACTAATAATACATGTTTCCCTTTTTCTCTCTTCACATTCCCATCTGTTCATTCTCCAATCTTTATTTCTTCTTCTTCTCCTTCCTGCTAAATTTTCAGAAACGAAAACGTTCTCTCAGTCATAACCTTTTTAAGCTCCATCGCGAGCCACCCACACGACCTCAATTAACCCTTGATGAACTCCATCGCAAATAGAATACTCAATATCAAATCTTCAATGAAAATTGGCAGCACCACCATAAAATGTCAGATGTGAGTTTTCGATATATCCTTCTTAATTCACTTTCCTCTATAATATATTATTACTTATTTTCACTATAAATAACTTTTTGGGCTCTATGTCTTATGTGCGTTTTCAGTACTTTTGGTATACATGGGTTTTCATTACAATTAATTCTTTTATATGCTACCATTATTTAGCACTTTTGTAAGGGATTTTAAATCAATAGGGTATCGTTGCTAATTATTATAAAATCATTTAATTTATGGCTCAAAATATGAACAATATCATATCTAGGTACTGTTGTGTTCTTAAAGAAACCTATATCTATTATTTCTCCGTAGATTTACACATCAGCTTTTGGTTGTCTCATAAGGTGCATATCAGCTGTTTGAGAAAATGCCATATAAGGAAATAACACTAACTTTGTTAGATGGATTATTTTATGTTTTTTATACCCAAAACAATTTTAGGTGAGGTTAAATATTAATTATCAATTTCCCACTGTATACCCAAAACAACAGAGGATGAACAACTGAGTTAAATTTCGATGGAACCAAAGAAAACTTATAACATCCCTAAAAGAATTTATTGTAAAACAATTATAATGTAATTTTCACTTTTTATCTATTTTTAGTAGCTTTATTTAGTTCTCATTTTAGTTTCCTTCTTTTTACAATATCCAAGAGCCATTCTGCTTGGATTGATATTTAGGTATCCAAAAATATTATATTAACTTTAACCAATTTGTATATGTTGGTATCCAAATATTTTGTTAGTTATTAATGTATTTCCCCAAATTATAACCCTAACTTGGATGCTCTTTTTAGTAATGAAATATTGTGATTCGTTTTGCTTTATTTTATTGCTATTAATGTTTATTTATTATGATTTATTTGTTTTTAGGTATTTGCAATTTATGGTCGAGGATTTCGACATTCGACATTTTTTCTTTGATGATATTGAGGTATTTGTAATATGTTTATCTCTTTTAGTGGATTGTAGCTATTATTTTTTATGGATTTGCAATATATTTATCTTTTTTTAGTAATGAGTTGTTATTGAATAATTGTTTGCATTTTTTTTCGTTTGTAATTTGAAATTTTTACTTTGATTATAAAGTAATGTTAACCCACGAAACTAAATGGTTGGGTTTTAATGAATTGAGTTTGACTTTTGGTCACGCATCGCGTGGCCTTCATGCTAGTATTATAATTTAGAAATGGTGTCTCCTAATATAATTCTACCAAGTGGATGCATTTTGTGACTGCATTTACTTCGGTTCCCACATTTCCCATCTCTTCATCTTCTCATTATATTCATTTCACCTATCTCCCTCTTCCAATTTTTGGTTTTCCACCTTCTTCTCCATTTATATCTCTTCCTCTTCGGTCCATCTATCTTCCGTGTTAAGTTTGTGCTTTTTTTTAATGTTTTCTGCATGCAAGGTATGAATTTGTGCAATGTATCACCACGGCAACAACATATGTTCTAAACTATGAATTTTATTTTGAGATATAGGTTTATGGAAAATTCTCAAAATAGTTATACCCAAATCTAATACTTCTCTCTCTTCTCCTCGAAATGTCTATTTTTAACTCACTGCATTATGGCATCTTTGTATTCTTCTTTCTGTCATAAAAATATCATTTAATTCCAATGGCACGATTAGCATTTCTCACCCCCCCTCGAGTTTTTTTTTTGAAAAGATTTTCTCTTTCTTATCAATCAAATGAAGGGTTCTCTTTCTCTCTCTTGTCCATTCATATCTCTCCTGGAACCATTTTCACTTCCCTATTTACCATTCCTCTCTCATGCTGTCTTAATATAAAAAAATGTAGAATCCTTTTCAATTGGGTATTTTTTTTGTTTAGAATTTTATTGGGTCTTTTTTTTCCTTATAAATTTTGATATTTGATTTACAGGAATAACTTATTGTTGAATTGAACAATATAATCAACCTTCAATTCCGGTATGAGACGTATGTTATTATATTTTTCTCCTTTATATTGTACATGTTCAAAAGTTGTTGCTTGCTTATACAATTTGAATGTTGAAGAAAAATTACGATTAAATCAGTTATTCAAATTAGAAGTTTTTAAATGATCTCTAGAACCGTAGAAAATATGCATAAATTTCATGTTATAATTGTTGTTGTTTTTTAATCTACCCCCAGTAACATGTTAATAATTATGATTTTTTTTAATTTATAGTTAAAACTATTTTTCTTATGAGTACTTACATATTTTACAAATAGCATTCTACCCAGATAAGTTTCTCACCATATAAAATACCACTATGAGTTTCTTCTACGTACTCAGTGTTGGATAATATGAATGCAAATATAGAAATGGAACTCTTTATATATCACAGTAATGTCAACTTCAATACAACAATGTAACTTCTGCATATAATAGAAAACTTCAAGGCGTGATGTCACTTTCCTAAATAGAGTATTTGCCCCACACGAACAACTTCGGTATACAAACGGGAATCAGCAAATCCGTACTCAAGATACAATGAAGCAATTGCACTGTCTGCAAATTTTATGTTTGAAGACAGTCCTTAGATGCAGCAGCGAAGAACAGTCAATCAAGTTCTTATTCTGTTTCTGTGCACAAATCAGAATAAGAGAATTTATATCTCCTGAAAATTGTAAGAGAGTAATAGCAGGGTTTGAAAATCTGAAACTGGGTTTTTTGTTATTATCCAATTTCGTTTTAGGCAGCATTTACTTATAGATAATGAAAGGCTTTGTCTTCAAGAGTCATGACTGTTGGATTAACAGTCTTAATCAATTTTGAAATGGTATGACTGTTAATTACCAACAGTCTTAAGTCATTTCCGAACAGGTAAAATAATACCGAATCGGTTTTTCGCTGGTCAACCAAAAAGTGACCGTGCCTGAGCTACCGCGATCCGACCCGGACGAATCCCGGGAACCCACTACCACTGCAGACACGCAGTGTGCGAAGTGCAAAGTGCGCCACTAGCGCCTCTACAGCCCACTGCCCCGCACCCGCACGCTCCCGCGTGCGCGCGCTTGTGCGTGTGCGTACGGTGCTTCGCACCGTATTGAGGTCTTTTGAATAGCCTCTTAAATGCTAGATGAATTAACTCTTCATCTTCCATTTGTACTTATTAAGTTCACAAATTCTTAATATTTTTCCAATGTGGGACTCAAAGGTTGCCCACTCCTTTTACAGCTTAGTGGTGACACTTAGCTTTGTACATTTTTCAATGTGGGACACTATCCCCTTTTATATTTGGGTTACCTTCCCACCTCTTCCTCACACTTTCAATGTGGGACAAGCTCTTTAAGATTTTACACCCAAAAAGTCTTACTCACTTATTTTAAAAATCACCAACATTCCTCCACCATTTTCAAAATAAGTTTGTAAATCTTTGATTGTCTGTAAGACTGTGTATAAGCATTGGTGTCTCACGACTTGAACCAATACCCTGTGAAGGTTCTTCAAGGTTAGCCATGAAATTATAGTAGACTTGTCTTTGAACTATCAATCTATATTGATTAGCCGGATTTGTCTTCACACACAAATCTTTTAGTCACTGATTATCCATATAAGCCGACACATGTATTAGGCCTTGTGTCTGTACCTTGATTTCATCAGTGCTTTAGAGTCAAGCCTAGTTCTCATAGGAAGTGGCACCAGTTCCACACTTATATAGGTAGATTATCATAGGTGTCCATGTAACTTGAAACACCATAAATCTATTAAGGTTAAACTCATCCTCTTTCATTATTCATTACATGTTCTAAGCACTAATCCTTGGGATGTTAAATTTTATAGTGCTTACAATCACGTCGTATGATGTACTTTAATCATTGAACTTGAGACTTGAATATATCAAGTTTCAAGTTGAGTTTCCATCAAGGGTGATTATTATTAATGGGCTTTAGTCCCATCCCTATTGATGTCTTAGATACCAGTCCTCTTGCAAGACCTTTTGTAAAAGGATCAGCTAAATTTTGACTCGATTTTACATAATCCACTGTGATTACACTATCTGTAATCATTTGTCTGACATAACTATATCTCAGGCCAATATGTCTAGATTTTCCATTATACACTTTACTATAAGCTGTGGAAAGAGTAGACTCACTATCACAATGTATAGATATTGGAGGCATTGGTTTTGGCCAAACTGGAATTTCAATTAATAAATTCCTTAACCATTGTGCCTCTTTACTAGTTGCAGCTAATGCTACAAACTCAGCTGCCATAGTAGAGTCAGCTATACACGTTTGTTTCTTTGATCCCCAAGAAACAGCTCCTCCACCAAGAGTGAAAATCCATCCACTGGTTGAGGAATGATCCTCCCGCTCAGTTATCCAACTGGCATCAGAAAATCCTTCTAATACTGAAGGATATACACTATAGTATATACCATAGTCCATAGTTCCTTTCAAATATTTTAATATTCTATTGACAGCATGCTAATGCAATAAACTTGGATTACTAGTATATCTACTTAATTTACCAACAGCATAAGAAATATTAGGTCGAGTACATGTCATGGCATACATTAAACTACCAATTACTCGTGCGTATTCCAATTGTGAAATAGCTCTACCATTATTAGGGATCATCTTTAGCTGTGGTTCAAAAGGTGTACTAACAGGTCTGCAATCAAACTGATTAAATTTCTTTAAAATTTTCTCAACATAATGAGATTGAGTGATAATTATATTTTTATCTTTCCTTATTATTCTCATTCCTAATATGACATCAGCTACACCCATATCTTTCATATCAAATTTATAAGACAGAAAATTCTTTGTATTATTAATGCTTTCTAAATCAGTACCAAGAATTAGCATGTCATCTACACATAAACAAATGATCACACCTTTACCATTAGAAAATTTACTATAAACACACTTATCAGATTCATGAATTTTAAAACCATAAGAAATAATGACTTTATCAAATTTTTCATGCCATTGTTTAGGTGCTTTGTTTTAGGCCATATAAGGACTTAATAAGTTTACATACTTTATTTTCTTGTCCAGGCATAACAAACCCTTCAGGTTGTTCCATGTAAATTTATTCTTCTTAGTCACCATTTAAAAAGGCAGTTTTCACATCCATTTGATGAATCTCAAAATTATATATAGATGCTAATGCAATTAAAATTCTAATAGTGGAGGTTCTAGCAACAGGTGCATAGGTATCAAAATAATCAATTCCTTCTTTTTGCGTAAAACCTTTAGCAACCAATCTAACCTTGAATTTATCAATTGTTCCATCTATTTTCATTTTCTTTTTAAAAATCCATCTACACTTAATGGGTTTAGACCCTGGAGGTAAGTCTGCTAACTTCCAAGTTTTATTTCCCAAAATTGAATCCATTTCATCATTTATAGCTTCTTTCCAAAATGCTGAATCTACAGACTTAATTGCCTCACTATAAGTTTATGGGTTTGTTTCAACGCTAAGAGTCAAAGCATATTGATTACAAGATGTGTCTCTAGTCCCTTCAACAAGATAGACTACAAAGTCGGGACCAAAGCTTTTTTCTTTCCTAGGTCTTTTACTTTTTCTAATCTCTTCTTGTTCTACTAGTGGAGTTTCAGGTAACTGTGAAGGAGTGCTTACTTTTTTTTCATTATTAATTCTAGGAATAGAAGAAAACCTTTGTTCATAAAAAATTGCATCTCTCGATTCAATTATTGTATTTACCTCAACAGAATCATTAGGTTCACTAACCAAAAATCTATAAGCTTTACTATATTGTGCATAACCTATGAAAATACACTCAACACCTTTGCTTCCTAATTTCTTTCTCTTAGTTTCAGGTAGTCTTACAATAGCTCTACAACCCTAAACTTTAAGATAACCTAAATTAGGTTTTCTATTCTTCCAAAATTCGTAAGGAGTTTTCTTATTATCTTTAATAGGTATCCTATTCAGAATATGACATGCAGTTAAAAGTGCTTCTCCCTAAAACCCTTTACTTAAACCAGAATAAGAAAGCATAGCGTTAACCATTTCAGTAAGTGTTCTATTTTTTCTTTCTGCTACTCTATTTTGTTGTCGTGTATAAGGTGCAGTAACTTCATGTATAATTCCCATATCTTCACAAAATTGAGGAAAGTGATATTCACCACCTCGATCAGATCTAAGATATTTTATTTTAGAATCACATTGATTTTCAACTTCATTTTTATATGTCTTAAATCTATTAAGCACATCATCCTTAGAGTTTAAAAGATATACGTAACAATATTTTAAAAAGTCGTCAATAAATGTAGCAAAATATTTACTACCACCTCTGGTAGGTGTTCCATGCAAATCACAAACATCACTATGTACTAATTGTAACAAAGATGTAGTTTTTTCTATTTTTGGAAAAGGCAATCTTGTTATTCTTGTTTGCATGCATATTTTACACTTTTCTTTCATATCATTCTCATATTTAGGAATTAAATTTAAATTAACCATGAAATGCATTTTCTTTGTATTAACATGTCCTAAACGACTATGCCATAATGAAAGACAATCAACGGTATAAGCAGAAGAATCTTTTTCATTGATATTGAGCTTAAACATGCCCTTATACAAATATCCTTTTCCTGCAAAGGTACCATTCTTAGTCAGAATAAATTTGTCTGACTCAAATACAAGCTTAAAGCCAAATTTGTTAAGAAGACTTCCAGAAACTAAATTTTTCCTAACATCAGAAACATGAAAAACATTGGTGAGGCTAAGGATTTTTCCAGAAGTGAATTCGAGATCCACTGTCCCTTTTCCTTTAACCGCAGCAATAGATGAATTTCCCATATAGATAACATCTCCTTCCACTGTTTCATAGGCACCAGAATCAACCCACCAAGAGTTGTCTTCTCCCAGCATATTAGCCTCGGATATCATAGCAACAAATTTTTGCTTTGTGTCTAATGTCCCTCCTTTTTCCTTTAGTTTCTTGAACTCACGACAATCCTTCTTGAAGTGACCTGGTTTGTTGCAATGAAAACAATTTTCTTTCTTCTTTTTGTTTTCTTTAGAATTATTTAAAAAATTCTTCCGCTTGTTATTTTTTCCATGATTGCCATATTTTTCTCCTTTCCTTCCTCCACCACATGGACCTTAGAAACAGAATTTTCTTGTTCCTCTTTACCATCTAGAATTCGAGACTCTTGTTCAATTCTTAAATGAGTCTCTAATTCTTCAAGTGAAAGATCTTCCTTTTTGTGTTTGAGTTCTTTCTTATAATCTTTCCAAGAAGGAGGAAGTTTTTCAATTATGGCAGCAACAATTACATTATCATCCATATTTAATTTTTTTCAGTTTGCAATGATTTATGATGCGTTGGATGTCATGAAATTGTTCTAGCACAGGCCTATTATCATGCATCTTAACGCTTAAAAACTGACTGATAAGGAACTTCTTACTTGTAGCGTCTTCCGTAAGATATTTGGTCACCAATGTTTTCCATAAAGTTTTTGCAGTCCCAACATTTTGGTACAAGTCGAACAAATTGTCAGCAAGTGCATTGAGAATGTGACCACATCACAAGTAATCATCGGTCTCCCATTTTGTGCATTGCCTAGTTTGTTCCACGGTTTCATCTTCATCTTCATTTGGTTCGGTTGTGACAAGACATATACAATCTTCAATGTTGTTAGAAGAAAACGAACCTTTTTCTGCCAACGCAGAAAATTACCACCATCAAAACGGTCCAATTTGACAAAGCCTTCTGTTATTTTTCGAAGTGATTTGGAAGAGTCGACCATTTTTGAAATTACTGTACTTAGATTGTTGGATAATATGAATGCAAATACATAAATAGAACTCTTTATATATCACAGTAATGTCAACTTCAATACAACAATGTAACTTCTGAATATAATAGAAAACTTCAAGGCGTGATGTCACTTTCCTAAATACAGTATTTGCCCCACACGAACAACTTCGGTATACAAACGGGAATCAGAAAATCCGTACTCAAGATACAATGAAGCAATTGCACTGTCTGCAAATTATATGTTTGAAGACAGCCCTTAGATGCAGTAGCGAAGAACAGTCAATCAAGTTCTTATTCTATTTCTGTGCACAAATCAGAATAAGAGAATTTGTATCTCCTGAAAATTGTAAGAGAGTAATAGCAGGGTTGGGAAATCTGAAACTGGGTTTTTTGTTATTATCCAATTTCGTTTTAGGCAGCCTTTATTTATAGATAATGAAAGGCTTTGTCTTCAAGAGTCATGACTGTTGGATTAACAATCTTAATCAATTCCGAAATGGTATGACTGTTAATTACCAACAGTCTTCAGTCATTTCCGAACAGGTATAATAATACCGAATCGGTTTTTCACGGGTCAACCAAAAAGTGACTGCGCCCGAGCTATCGCGATTCGATCCGGACGAATCTCGGCAACCCGCTACCACTGCGGGCACGTGAAGTGCGAAGTGCGCCACTAGCGCCTCTATAGCCCACTGCCCTGCACCCGCATGCGCGCGCGCACGTGTGCGTGTGCGTACGGTGCTTCACACCGTATTGAGGTCTCTTGAATAGCCTCTTAAATGCTAGATGAATTAACTCTTCATCTTCCATTTGTACTTATTAAGTGCACAAATTCTTAATATTTTTCAATGTGGGACTCAAAGGTTGCCCACTCCTTTTATAGCTTAGTGGTGACACTTAGCTTTGTACATTTTCCAATGTGGGACACTATCCCCTTTTATATTTGGGTTAGCCTCCCACATTTTCCTCACACTTCTAATGTGGGACAAGCTCTTTAAGCTTTTACACCCAAAAAGTCTTACTCACTTATTTTAAAAATCACCAACACTCAGTATGTTCAGTTATAGAAACACTTAGTTGTTATTTTTATTGAGCTGATAATTATATATTTTAGATTAGATAGTGTATATATTTAGAACTCAGTCATAATTTATAGTGTGATTTTTAGCAAATGACTTATAATTCATTTTTCTCAATTAAAAATGAAACGATAATATATATTCTCTGAAACCAGCTCACCCTAGTAGCCTAGCCAAATCTATTGTGTCTTGAACCCAGGAGATTTTTTTATATCCTTTCCAGCAAAATCATTTTGCGCTGACTTAAATACATATCTATGGTGACCCTTTTTTACCATTGGGGTTAAAAATGGTTGTTGAATATTTGTATTTTATTTAGCTAATTTACAATGGCAGATACTTTAGATAACATCGTAAGTTTTTTGAAGTAGTTCATAATTAATATTTTTTGAAGTTGTTCATAGTTTATATTTTTACCAATCTCCATCGCATTTTATGCATATATTACAAATTTTAAAAGTGCCTACGTAATCGGTAAATGTTACCCATATGTAGTCGGGTTAGAGTCCCAAATCAAGTGCCGAAGTCTTCGACTTGGAGGATTTTGATTGGTTTCAGTTAAGCATCAATATTCATCATATTCTCAAATATGAACATGTTTTTACTCATTTGGAATTGACCTTCTTTTATTCATGTGTAAAAAAAAATTATTTGGGATGTATAAGTGATGTGTTATGATACAAATATGTTGAATCCTCTTTTAGTTCAGTGGGTCAAAAGGTGCTACAGCAGGACAACTCATTGCATTTTCATCTTATTTTAACCTTAGAGATGTTACTTCATTATTGGGTGTGAGTTCCGCTTGCTTCTTTGGTAAATATGATTCATGAAGATTTTCTAGGGATGTATGTGTGTATGATCGCCTTTTGTCATTTCTTTTGTAAAAAAATAATTAAGACTAAAAAATAATAGAACTAAATACTAACACAATCCCATATTAAAAAATGGTGAAGAAGACCACCAATTTATATAATCATTATATGATAACATAATAAAATGTTAGCATATTACCTAAGGTCGAAACAAACACTATATTTTTTGTAAAACAAATGTAATGGAGAGCTATGTGTGTTGGGCGGAACTAGGGATTTTGGGGGTGATATTGGTCACAAAGATGATGCAATAAAGTATATATTTAATAATTTTAAAATAAGATTACAAATCTCCCGCGCATTGCGCGGGGTTAAAAACTAGTATATCTTAAAATGAAAGGCCACATTTTACGTTATAGGTATGTAATAAATTCAAAGGATGGGATCTAACTTGTTAACGTTTACTCATCCATATGTGATATGTATTTATATCACTCTACTCCATTCATCTTGAGCCAAGAGTCATTAACTTCTTTTGGTTTAACTCAAATACTTCACTCTTCTTTTTTAAACGTGCCAACCAAATTAAATTTTACGATAGTGAACAAACGTTGATTTTGACCATAAATTGAGTGTATCATTATTTATACAAAACATGAGGACTTTAAATATGGGATGAAAAGAGTAAGTAGTACCATATGAGTTGGTATAAACATTAAAAGTGATTAAGTTAAATCAAAAGCATTCACAAATTGTTATAATGCCTAAGTTTCAATTTATTTATGAGATATGTAATATACACTTATTTATGTAAGCACATTAAATAGTTCAAGTAATATAGTTATATCATTATTTTGTCAGTCCATCACATTATAAACATATCCAATTCTACAATAATTGAGAGTTTGAACTCATGTAAGTAAGCTAAAATTTACTCACTAGATTTCTTGAGGAGGATGAATCGATCAGTCAATCAGGTGATGACATGTGTCCAAAAAAACTTGCTAACAACCGACTAATTTTCAATGAACTAGATGAGGAAGGCCGACCTTAACCATATCAAGTCAAATCAAATTTTCACAAAAGATTAAGGACCTAGATAATTGAGTAAAGGTCACGTCACGAGTAGTGGTAAGCATTATTGCAATCGGATTAAAACAAATAGGGGAAAACTTATGCCAATAAACTCATGGAAATAAGGAATTTCTTGTAGATATTAATGAACCCCCATATATGAGGAGGACATTTGTCAAACTTAATTTTAACCCATGGATTGGATATAATCTAACAATTCAATCACTCAAATCCAATTTTGAAGAAAACATATCCCCCTCTTTCCCCATAGATGTAAGCACTACCGAACTTATTGTACAGCGTACATCTGATGCCTTTTTATATTTTCTTTGTGTGCATCAATGGTTAATATGATCTAAGTTTATTATTAAAGGTTAATCCCCTATACCATTAGGCGGTGTTTATAGAATTATCATATATCTCACTACTTGATAGAGTGTTATTCCCATAATCATAAATGAACATACTTTTGTTAACCATTGGGAAATGTGTTATGTAGATGATTAGATCTTAAATATGCATCGAGAGGTATGTTGAATACCCTGTAAAACCATTCTAACCTCTTACAGATGCTCTTTTGAAACAGTGATCCAACCATCGTGGGAGCGATGACCATCACAAATGTCATTGTCGCCACACTCATAGTGAGGAGCCTAATTGATTAACATGTATAAGAAGGGGCAATAGGAACTTAAATGAGATATTTATAAATACATCAATGATATTAATTGACTAAAAAAATGGTTGGATGATAAGAGCGAAGGATGTGGATCCATCACTAAGGGATCAACTCGAACCACGGGATAGAGAATTATTCTTGTAGGATAATCAAAACTCCTAGTGAAGATTAAATTTATTGATCTTGGAGAATCCTGGAAGATCACAATGATTTCCATAATGAAAAGGGTGCATCACGCAACACAACAATCTACCACAATAAATATTGGTTGGCTACCAAATCAACCATGGAATCAATTTGTTACGCATAGCCTTGTTGTATCGCTTTAGTAGCCAACCATATGGGTATACGTTCCCATAGGATTCTTCATTATGTCCCACAAGATCATCCCCAAAGGAAGATAGTGACCCAAACAATAAGGATTTTAGATCCCTTTAAGAAAGGAAGTAGGGGAAACTATTTGAGAATAAGGTGTGTAACCCAAAAAACCTTATAAGTCACTCTATCAGTGTAGGGTTGGATTCCCTTGTCATTTAACTGATAAGGAAACAACCAAAGAATTTTTTTTATCCTAAAGGTGATCATATATGATGTGAAACGAAACTCGACCCATCACATTCAACACAATCAATAGTCCCTGGTTTTATGAAAACTAATACTGCACTTATGTGTAGGTTTTTTTTATTAACTCTGGGAGAGATCCCCCTAAAGTGGTTTGAGAAGATAACTCCTAGGTCGATTGTAACCTTTACTAAATCGTCCAATCAGTCCATTACCAGATCCATCAATAAAATTAAGGTTGTGAAGGATGTCGATTCACTAATATCCTCTACTTAAGCAAGGAGAAGCCCCTTAGAAATATACTTAGTGTTACTGGGAAACCTAAATTGAGATTAATAGTTATCATAAGCATTTGGTTGTCAAGTCCTTCAAATCCAGCCTCGCCTTGAGAGATGGTCTTTATTAGTCCCTTAATAAGAAGGCAAAAATTATTATTGATAATTTAATTTCATTGAAAAGTTTTTCAAACCCCCAATGACTATAAAAAAAATAAGCGATCAACACATTAAAAAAGAATTCAATTCACCAATTTATAAAATTGACCAATGGAAGACTTATAGTGGGATATAAATACAACTTTTAAGGAACCAATTTAGCAAATTATACCAAATTCAAAGATAAATAATTGTTGAAATTGCCTCTTAACATGGGGGAGACCGATATCGAAGTGACAAAAAAGATGAGATACATTTACCATAAAGCCCAAGGCCATACGGTTGAGGTTTTACAATTGTTGAAGCATAACTTGGGAAACCTTGTTAAGGCCAGGGACCTTAGAGACTTCATCTATTTGAATAAGACGTGAAAAAAGGGTTGAGAAAACACACATCGTTTTAAAGATAATGACATCCTCCAATATGTATGGTGATCCTAATCCATGGATTTACCTCCCCATCCAAAAATAAGATCGTCGCCAATGTTTAGGAGGCATTTTAAGTGGAAGTTTCCACATATCTCCTCCATATAAGGGATCTTATTTGTATTTGATGGTTGTTCGGGACACGAGCGAGTGTTGGTAGCATCATGAAAATGCGCACCAAGGGTTAATGTTAATGAATTTCAAGTATTGTTGAATAAATATTGAAACAGTTAGGTACCTAGTGTGAAAGGTGCTCGTTGCCTAAGGGAAGTCTTGAATCCTAGTATAGCATTCTTGCATCACGTTAAATGTTAGAAAGGATTCCGTCTATTGGTGCAATACATGTCGAGTGATTGGAGTCAAGAAGATATAGAGTAGGTAAGCCCTAAGCGGGTTCTCTCGTACAACATTTGCATGAAGTAGGGTTCGGTCTCAAAGGAAGAATTTCGGTATCGTTCTTTTCATTTTTCTAAAATTTCATAAGTGAGTGCATTGTCATTGGAAGGAGAAGTATATTAAGTCAAGCCTCATATAAGCATTGAGGTTCCTCATATAGTAGGGGTCGTAGAATTTGAGAAAGTGTCTTAGTCATATTTGATGATTTTTCCTGGTTTTTATTTGATGTCGAATTATGCCACCGCCAAAGACCACTTCGTTATTCTATTTGAAAGATTTGCCTTCTTGATAACTTCCTTCAAAGTATAATTAATGGGGAAAACTATTATGCGGGCATTAAATTAGTGTCGTACCTTTCTTACGGATGTCACTAGTTCTAGGATTATCTTCTCAATAGGTATGACCATTTCAGCATGGGTTCATCCCGAAAGAATGTGAAAATCAGTCTCAAGGAGGAAAATAATTTCTCCACCATCCGCACGACGTTTGTGGTCTGCTAAGTACGTAAAAATGGTCATCGTCAAAAGTTTAGAGATTGGAGTTTCTGGCTTATTTTACTCATAACATGAAAAAGATGTAACTACCCCCAAAAATACGGCATAAAAGACTACTGAAGCATATAAAACAAAATAGATCACGAGTTCAGGGACTAGGTTATGGAATAAGAAGGTGTTAAGAACCTATTCCTCCCTTCGATCTCTCATGGTCTATAAAAATATTCTATTTCTTCGAAAATGTGTAGTTCATGTGTATAATTGTGTAGGCTAAAAATGTGTATATTTGTGAGGAGGGAAATCGTCATGTCCGCATCATAAAGAAGACAGGAACGAGTCATTCAGAGAAGTAAAATTAAAAGAAAAAGAAAAACACAAGTGATGTGTCGGATCATAATTAACTATGAAAGAGTGAATATGCGGATCTAATGCGACTACTAAAATAGTGAATGAAATTAGTGAAAATGGTTATACTATGAGCGATGCACTAGATCGTGACTCACTATGGATAAGTGAGTACAGAAATCAACGGGACTGCTAAAGGGGCAAATAAATAGATAAAAATAGACAATAATAGATAGAATATGAGCGATGCACTAAATCATGACTCACTATAAAGGAGTGAGTAGGCTGTCAACCGAACCGCTAAACAGTAAAAATAGATGAGGAAATATAATTGTTAAATACTAGTAAAAATAAAATGAGAATAATTAAGGAAGGAAAATGAGGGGAAATAGGACTCAAATCCCAAGGTAAACCCAGGATGCGTACGTTGCTAAAACTGGAATCGAGGTCTACATTGTTCGAAAAGAGGATAAAGGTGGGGTCTAACCCACTGAAAATATAAAAAAGTGGAGAAAAGCTCTAATTTGGAGTTTATGAGTTAAATCCCCCTTTGTTTTTTTAGTTTATGAAAATAGGCGCGTGAGAGTATATAAATAATAAAAAGGTGACTAGTGGTCAACAACAATAATTAGTTAAGAAATATGCTAAAAGTAATAAGATATCGGAAATAACAGTAACTAAAACGGTTGAACGAATATAATTTAGACCTTCTAAATAACTTGAATTTTAATTTCTTGGAGACTTGTAGGCTGATTTTAATTGGTGGTGTAGTGGTGGTAAAAGGTGAGGTAAGGGTGAGGTAAGGGAACGCACAAATATTATTTTGAAAGTGATGTAATGAAAGGCTGGCACGTTAATTTCGAGGAAAAAGGTCTAAAATAATGAGGTCATGGTTTCCTTAAATAGGAAACCCTAAAAGGTAAAAAAGAACAGATTTCCCCTGAGGGGGTGCCGATTGGCATGGACCTTGTCCTGCTTATTGATAGGCTTACCAAATTTGGTGGCCAAATATAGTATTCCCTACATGCAGGAAGGGGGAGGGGTGCTTATAGGTGGGCTAAACGTGAGTTTTTTTCAAAAATGGCCATCAAATATGAATCTTAAGTACGATTCACGCACGATATGGAACGTTGAAAAGTATATTTATATCCATATAAAAGTGTGATGAGATACTCTCGGGTCTAAAAGTTGATCTAAGTCAAACGGAGCTCAAGGAGGCTCCGATTAGGATTTTTAGGTAAAAAGGCTACTAAATGTGAATCTTAAGATCGATTAGCGCACGGTATGGACCTTTGGAAATGGGTGGCTGAGAGCCCTATGAAAATGCATTAAGATAATCTCGAATCCAAGAGGTGACCAAAGTTAAATGGAGCTCGGGAGCATCTAGTGACCTTCGATTAGGGTTTTTGGGTAAAAAGGCTATTAAATAGGAATCGTAAGTTCGATTCTTACATGATATAGACTGTTGCAACTGGGTATTCAAATACATATGAAAGTATTTTGAGGTACTCTTAGGTTCAAGAGTTGACCAAAGTCAAATAGACCTCGGGGAGCATTCGGTGCCCTCCAATTAGGGTTTAAAGGAGGACTAAGGGTTTGAGATTTGAAGGGAATTTTTCGATACCCTATGGAGGTGTTTGGGGGTATTAGAATGGGGTGTGTACAGAGCCCCTCGATAGAAGAGATTAAGAAAAGAAAAGGCCGTTGAAAGATAGACATCCTATTGGAAGTTTATGAATGTTGAGTTTATGTGCATCAAAACTTTAGTGGGGATAAAGGTCTAACTCTAAGGACCTCGGGAATGTAAATAACTAATTCAGGGGGTCGTGGCCTAATCCTGAGGGCTAAATGCTGAGGACCTGAAGAGTGTATGCGATCAATTCTAGGGTCGTGGCCTAATTATGAGGGTTTAGGTCAATTATAAGGAAATAGTGTATGCAACTGATTTAAAGGATTGTGGCCAAATTTTGAGGGTGCATGTCAATTCTCAGGACTTAAGAGAGTATGCGACTGATTCAAAGGATTTTGAACTAATTCTGAGGGTCTAGATCAATTTTAAGGACCTAGAAAGTGTATGCGACCGATTCAGATGATCACGACATAAGTATGAGAGCTCAGAACAATTTTAAGGACCTAAAAAGTGTATGCGATCGATTAAGAGGATCACTAATTAATTCGGAGGGCCTAGTTCAATTTTGAGGACCTAAAGAGTGCATGCAATCGATTCAAAAGATAGCAACCTAATTAGGGGTCTAGGTCAATTTTGAACTCCTAAATAGTGCATGCGACCGACTCAAAGGATCACGGACTAATTTTGAGGACCTAGGTCAATTCTGATGACTTAAAGAGTGTATGCGATCAATTCAAAGGATGTGGTCTAATTCTAATGGCTTGGGTAAATTTTTAGGAACTAAAGAGTATATGTGACCGAATCAAGGGTCACATCCTAAGTTTGAGGGCCTAGGTCAATTTTAAGGGCCTAAAGAGTGTATACGATTGATTTAGAGGAGCATGGTCTATTTAAAAGCATTTACGTCAATTATGAGGACCTAAAGAGTGTACGCAAATGATTCATAGGATCGCGACCTATTCTAAGGGCCTATGTCAATTCTGACGACCTAGAGAGTGTATGCGATCGATTCAGAGGATCGTGACCTACTTCTGAGGTCCTAGATAAGTTATGAGGACCTACAGAGTGCATGCAACTGGTTCAGGGGATCGCGACCTAATTATGAGGATCTAGGTTAATTGTGAGGACCTAAAGAGTGCATACAATCGATTTAGAGGAATGCGATCTAATTATGAGGATTAGGTCAATTATGAGGATTTAATTAGTGTATGCAACCGATTCAGAGGATTATGACCTAATTCTTAGGACTTATGTCAATTCTGAGGACTTAAAGAATGTATGCAATGATTCAGGTGATTGCAGCCTAATTATAAGGGTCTAAGTAAATTTTAAGGACCTAAGGAGTGAGGAATAGTTTTGGAAAGTATACGTGGTAATATGAGATTTTTTAGAAAAGTTTCAAATTTTTTTGAGAGTTTTTGCAAAGTTTTTTTTATTCTTGAATGCTTGTATATTTTTTTTATTTCGGAGGATTATTATTTAAAAGGTGCGTAATTTTGATAATATTTGGATTCTTTTTGTGATTTTGGAATTTTCTAAATTTTTAGGATTTATTAGAATTGTTGTCGATTTTTTAGGTGCATGTGGAAATCTTGAAATTGGATGATTTTTTTTAATCTTTTGAAAATTTGTTTGGAATGTTTTGGAGTTTTTGTAACCAAATTTAATAGGGGTGCCAATAGGCACTAGCTAAATAGTTCCAATTGCGAGTGCATGGAAAATCAATGGGTATTGAGGCTTCCTGATGGTCAGTGATACCCAGGGGGTGCCAATGGTATACCTAGTTGTGGTCGACGGCATTCCCCTTAGACTCTCATAAAAAGTTGGCTAAGGGCAGCCTCATTCTCACGTCTCAAGAGAAAAAATATTCGTCAACATTAGACATTGTTAATTGGGCCAACATCGAGTGGGGCTGGGATGCGGTAATGTCGTCTTTCGTAAATGATGTGTATCGCCATGTCAATTCTATAGAAGATGGGAGGATTTTATAGTGGAAGCCTGAGCTCTACCCTTCTGACGGGCTAAAGCCCCCAAGGGTTATGTGAGTATTATTTATTTATTTTTTTGTTTAGATTTGACATTGATCATTTTTTGTTAATTCTTCTGCTGGTAATTTATGTTATTGATTCGAATTTTGTAGAAAGGCATTATCTCATCGAGTGTTATCTCTCGTGGCACTACTAGGGTGAAGGCGGTATAGGAAAAGCTTCCCGTGTAGGTGAAATTGATGATGGGCATTATCGAGTTTGGCTTCTTGGTGAGGTCTTTAGATGATACCTCATGGTCGACTGCGGTTTTTTGCGCCCTAGGCGAGCGGTGGTGGGACACCACCCACACATTCCATTTTGGTGTGGGTGAGAAAAAGGTCACTCCAATTAGTGTGCACCAGATTATGGGGTTAGAATATGTGGGAGAGTAGATAGTGGGTAACCAGTATCTCAACCTGACCGAGGTTACAATTCGAGAAGCACTGGGTCCCATTAGATGAGTGTGTTCTAGAGAGTCGGTGAAGATGTCTTTGCTGATGGACATCTTGATAGAGAGGTAGGTTTGAATTATGGATGGATAGTAGATACGGTAGGCAACTCAAATGTTTATTTTTCTCTTATTGGAGGGCTTCTTAGTGACGAAGAGTGGGGATGACGTTTACTTGTGGTTCCTTTTGTATTTTTGATTCATCTCTGAGGTCAACAAATATGACTGGGGAGCCTCATGTTAGCTTCTCCTTATGTTTCTCTTGATTTCTTGGAGTCGACAGTCGACTTTCACAAGAGCCACGTATTTTCTTAAGGTAACTTTATTGTTATGCCTTCTTATTATCGTAAGAGCAAGATTTTATAATTGCTCAAAGCATTGGAAATTTTGGTATCTTGATGTATCCTATTACATATCTGAGTTTTAAACCGAACAATGCATCCACATTACCTTCGTGATCATTCGAAGATATACTTGAAATTTTTTGAAAAACATTAAAAATAGTTGTTTGATAGGGGGAGAACACATTATGCCTTTTCGATTATAATTTCATGTTCAATATCGATTATCTTTGTGATGATATCCATGATTCTTCATGTGATGCTTATTATTCATGTTTAGATTCCACTCCTTTGTCTACTATGGACAAAAAGGGGGAGAACAAATTGAGGGGAAGTTTTATGTTTATTTAAAAACCACTCGTACGCATCTCAGTATTTCTTTATTTCATGTGTGTAGTTGTCTTTCGCTTTGATGATGATTTCATGGACAACATAAGATGAAGAAAAAGTTATACGAATGGTTTCTCCAGGGGTCCGAGGGAAATAACTCTCCCGAGGTGGATCCCTCCTTCAATCCCCTTTTTTGTCATTCGTGCGGGATTGTATCCTTTATCGAGGCGTTCGACTGCCCTTGATGTGGGGTGATATGTAGAGATAGAGTCGCCAACCTATTTTGCATAACAAAGGAAAAAGAAATGTTTCCACCTCGAGAAAAAGACATCAAGGACAATACCGATGCTTGTGAAACTAAGTAGTTCAATGGTTCGTGGACTAAGTAATGGAATGGTAAGGTGTTAGGCACCCATCTCCCCCTTTCGATCTCTCATGGACATGTGTTAATCTTCTCATATAAAACTCTGTGATGTGTGTGATTATGTGCATAATATAAATAGAATCGCTCGACTCACATCATGAATAAAGGAAGTATGAGGTCATTCATAGGAGTGTTACAAAAATAAATATATAATGTAAGTGTTTGTCAATCACAAGTCATTATGGAGGAACGATTGTGTATATCGGACAAGACATAAGAAAGCAAGTATATAAAATATATATTAAGAATATGTGATAAGAATAAAGTAACAAATGTATGTGGGAGAAATCGTGTCTAGGGATTTACCCAATACGCCAACATAGCCCGGGGGAATCAAACTCCACGCATATAGAAAATAATACAAGGTGGGTTATAACCCATAAATCCCATCGGGGACTTTATTAAATGGTTGTGTGTAGAAAAAGGTGTTTTAGTGTGAGAAAATGTGATGAGAAATCCTCCTTTGCAATTTACAAGTGAACCCTCTTTTTCTTATTTTTGGATTTTTTCTATGAAAATAAAGTATATGTGAATATTAATAATAAAAAGTTTGAAGTTAATATATGTGATGTAATGAAGTAACGTGCTATGTGAAAATGAAGTAACTAATGGAAAAATAAGATAATTTAAAGGCAAAGGATAAGAATTAGACATCTTTGTGAAAACTTGAAGTAGATATTGATTGTAGATGCGCAAATATCAAGATGAAGTGATCTTGGTTTGAGAATGTGGGTGGGAATTTTATCAAATGAGTATGAAAGGATGGAAATGTGGGAAATGGGATTTTAAGTAAAGAACAACTCTGAAAAAAACTGAATTCTCTCTGAATTATTAAGAGGGATGTCTATGGGCTCTGAGGTGTGTCTCTCAAGTGAGGTCATGGCCTCTACTTATAGGGACAAGGGGGATGATGATTGGAATGGTCCTAGATATACCTAACGGCATAGAAACCAAGACTCATATCCAATAGGCAGGATCCTGTCTGAGGCAGATTTTTTGAAAAAATGCCCCTAAAACGCAAATCATAAGTGAGAATCATGCACAAGGAAGACTGTTGCAAAGGTTATTCAGACCCCTTTGAGAATACATTAATCCACTCTTAGTTTTTATAGCTGACAAATATGAAATGGGCCCGAAAGCGCCCGTTGGTGACTGAATATGAATTTTTTAGAGGAAAATGAATCGTTCAACCTAATCATATGGTCGATTAGTGCACAGGACGGACCGTTGGAAAGGGTATTCAGTGACCTTCAAGACTTCATTCAGCTTCATTCCGTTTAGAGAGTTAACCATGGTCAAACGGGGTTCAGAAGTGTCTGGTGACCCTTTCAGAGTAAAATGGATCTTTCATCCGTACCGTAAGACTGTTTCGTGCGCAGGGTAGATAGTTGGAAAGGGTATTCCTAGACCTTCAAATATCCATTAAGTTTCATCCGAGCTAAAGAGTTTACAAGAGTCAAATAGAGCACGGGAGGACCCAGTGGCCTCCAGATCAATTTTTTGGATAAAATGGATCGTTCATTCGAATCGTAAGGCCAATTTATGCACAGGGTGGACCGTTAGAAAGGGAATTTAGAGTCCTTTTAATATTCATTGAGCTTACATATATGCTAGGAAGTTGACCAGAGTCAAATGGGACCCGAGAGTGCCTAGTGGCCTCCAAAATAGTTTTTGATAGTAAAACGGATCGTTCGTCCGAATCGTAAGGTTGATTCATGCACAGGGAGGAAATTAGAAAGGGAATTCATAGTACTTTTAAGATTAATTTATCTCTTTCTTATATGAGAAAGCTAACTAAAGTCAAACGCGGCTCAAGAGCTCCCGGTGGCCTCTAAATCGCTACCTGGGGTATGACCTTGGGTTTAAGATGAATAAGTGAGTGCTAGGGACCTAAGGAGGTGCTTAGGGGGTCCTAGGATGGGGTGTCTACAGTGAGCCCCTTGATGGATGAGCTTAATATAAGTGAAGGTCGTTGAATCATAGACACCACATCGACGTTGGGAAAGAGGATTTTAATTCAATTATATGGACCTAGAGGGTGGGATCGATCGATTTGGAGGTCGAGGTCTGTTTTGAGGTTCTAAGGGGATAATGATGACCGGTTCAGTGGGTCGAGGTCAGTTTTAAGGACCTAAGGGGATGAAAATAATCGATTCAGTAGGTCAAGATCAATTCTGAGGATCTAAAATGACAAAGACGATCGATTCAGCGAGTCGAGGTTAATTATGAGTACCTAAGGAGACAAAGATGACCAATTCAGCGGGTCGAGGTCGCTTATAAAGATCTAAATAGACGAATATGGTCGATTTAGCGAGTCGAGAATGTGTTACGATTGGTTTTAAGGGTCTAGGGGAACAATTTAGTAGCCTGAGGTCGATTATGGGGACCTAAGGATACGAGAATAACTGATTCAGTGGGTCAAGCTTAACTTTCAAGTTCTGCTGGTAATGACCGATTCAGTGGGTTAAGGTCGATTATGGGGACCTAAGGAGACGAGGATGACCAATTTAGTGGTTTAAGATTAACTTCCAAATTGTGCTGGGGATGACCAATTCAGCAAGTCAAGGTCGATCTTGAGGACCTTGAGTTGTGACAACCAATTTTGATGGTCGAGGTCATTTATGAAGACCTTAAGTTGTGATGACCAATTTTAAAGGCCGAGGTCATTTATGAGGACCTTGAGTTGTAGCGATAAATTATGAGGGACGGGGTAAAGTTTAATGACCTAAAGTTGTTGTGACTAATTCTGAGGGCCGGGGTTAATTCTTTGGACCTAAAGTTGTGACGATCGATTCTACGGGCCAAGGAAAATTCTGAGGACGTTGATTTGTGATGACCAATTCCAAGGGCCGAGGTTAATTTTGAAGCGATTAAGTTGTAGCGACCAATTTGGAGGGTCAAGGTCAATTTTGAGGACCTAAAGTTATAGTGACTAATTCTTAGGGTCGAGATTCGTTCTGAAAACCTTAAGTTGTAATTACCAATTCTGAAGGTCGAGGTTAATTCTGAGGACCTTAAGTTGTAGTGACCACTTTTGAGGGCCGAGGTCAATTATGTGGTTCTTAAGTTATGATGAACAATTTTGAGGGTCGAGGACAACTCTGAAGACCTTAAATTCTGATGATCGATTCTAAGGGTCGAGGTTAATTCCGAGGAGATTGAGTTATAACGACCAATTTTGAGGGTCGAGGTCAATTCTGAGGACCTTAAGTTTTAATGACCACTTTTAAGGCTGAGGTCAATATTGAGGACCTTAAGTTGTAACACAGGGAATTACTATTCTGGGGAATTTTAAATTATCATGGAGGTGCAGATGCATCTATGGTTCTATTGGAGGTTGTGTTGTTTTAAGACTCTACTAGGGAAGGTCTTATATGTGAGACGCTGTCTGGTGATTGTGTTATTTTGAGACTCCACTGGGGGATGTTTAGGATTGGGGATTTTAGTAGACTTGGATGTGGGCGAATCGTTGGTTCTACTTGTGGAATATATTGAGGATACATGTATAAGATTAATCATGTTGGGGATTATGATGGGGATAAGAGCGTAAGATTGATCCGATTGGGGATTGTGAGAGTTTATAAGAGAATTAGTGCTCCAAAAATAATCTTCTTAAGGAAATGAGGTTCCATGTTTTTTTGAGATTTTTTTGAATTTTCTGAGCAATTTTTGGATTTTTTTGGATTTTTTGGCATTTTTTGAATGAAACTTGGAAGGGGTACTGATAGGAAATCCTGGGAGGGTTCCAATCGGTAAGATCACGAACTCTCGGGCTTCCTTGCGAAGGAAAAAAGGCGGCTACCGATCGATATGGTCTGGGGCTTCAGTACTTTACTTCTGGGTGGAATGTTGAATCTTTATTGGGGATGTAGGTGACCTTCTACCTTTGGAGTCTTCCTTCGGGTCTCGTAAGGGACATAGTCATACAGGTGTAGATAAGGAGGTTGTTGGCGCATGAGGTGATGTTTGGGTTTACGGGGCTTACGGATGAGGTTACATCCCTTCACGGTTCTTTCCTTTTGAGATTTTCTTACAGATCTGCCATAGACTGGGGGAACTTGGAATTGACCGTGTTGTATGCTTGATGTAATGGATTTGCACATGAAATGAGAGACTCAAGAAGGAAAAAGATATGCATTTTCTATTTGATTATTTTAATTAAGTGTCTTAATCTACATACACTTTAATTTGCTGCTAAGATATTTTTTTGAGAAAAAGTAGGAAAATTGCATTTTTTTAGAATTTTGAGCAGAGAAAAGCCTTGGAGGCTTGGTTGCTAAGAGAGTTTCCCTTTAAAGGGGCTTTTTTTGAGAAAAAAAGTGTTTTGGGAAATTTTTGGATAGAGTAAGGCCTTGGAGCCTTGGTTGGTATATGGATGTAAAGTGGAGCTAATCGCCTTTGTTAAGTTGTGTTGATTCTGGTGTGTCGGAGAGACTATAATGGTGATGGCTTTGTTGGAGTTATTAACTTGAATTTTTTAGCGGCAGTGGCACAATTCTAATACCCTGAGAACCATGTCTTCCAATTTGGACTGGATGAGGTCTGTCCCTCGTATGAGGAGTTCTCGACCATGTTGGGGGTTAGCCCTAGTGTGGCGGCGACCATTGTTTGATTTTTTCTGTTCTCCCTCGGTACTCCTGTCAAAGTTGCTTCACATTTCTCCCTCAGCAACTTGATCGTTGTTCACCAAAGATTTTATTTCTCTTCAAGAGGTTATCTATTCAGTGCACTTGGGGGGTTTTGAGGATGTTGTCTTTGTCGGAGCTGTCACCTTAAGCCTTACTACGAGGCTATTGTTGGTGATGGGGGGCTTGATAACGAATCCCAAGGTAGTTGCACTAACAACTTATATGTCTTACCGCCATAATCCTGCGACAGTAATGTTGACTGAGACCCTGAATAGTCTAGATGCTGGGAAGGAGGGTCATTTCGACAATCTAAGGGGGAGCCCAGTAATGCTGTTTATGTAGCTTGCCGAGAGGTTTCGTCTGGCGACCCCTCCTGAGTATCCCTTGGCGGTTGCGCCCAATTTCTTAGTCCGACCTTTCATCAGCTTTGGCCCATCTGTAGAGAGTTGGGTTAACTGGTTTTAAGAGCATGGAGCCCGGTGTCTTCGTTGATCAGTGCTATGGTGGGGAAACTTAGTGCATGTCTTGCAGCTTGGAGAGTATCGGTATGTGAGATTGGTGGGATATCAATACACTTCCTTCTATTTCCCTTGGCTTCTTCAGTGCCAAGTCGGGTGGGAATAAATTGTGCACCCTCGCATAACAAACTTCTTTCCGGTGGAGGATTTGACTGAATCATTGAGGATGATATTGGGATATTTGTGGCAGTGTTGTTGGCCATTTGCCCATACATCATAGTTTGTGGGAGGGGTCTAGCATGTGTCTAGGGACTACTTGAAATGGTTATGGAAGCGGGTATGTAACATCCCATATTTTTAATGATTTTTATACTGGGATTAATTAAATTAAAAATGGGAAATCAATCCAGGTTACAATAAATATTAATTACAGAGACAAGGGTTAATATTTATTTATATTGAAAACTACCTAGTGAATGGGTAATAAATTAATAAGAATGTATTATGATTTTTGTGAGTGAGAAATATGGAAACTACGGTAATTTAGTCAGGTTGCGCGTGTTAGTCGTGTTGGGACTTAAAATTATGAGCTAAAATATAATTTAGTTATGCATCACCCAAATAGTCATTTCGAGTGCTTCAATGTGTTCGAAAGGGTCTAAATAATCAGAAAAATGTACTCAAGGGTTTAAATTGGGTCCCGCGGCATTTTTAGGCCAAATCGGCACCCTCAAGGGATATTTTTGTCTTTTGGATTTGGGGGGAAAAGAGACTTACGAAAATTAGAGGTTTCTATCATCATTTACATGAGGGAGTTATGGTAGAGGTTACAAAGAATACACAAAGGCCATTAGAGGAGGAAGAGAGAGAGTTTCAAGGCTATCCCACACCATTCTTGCACTACCACCACAACTTTTGTGTAGATCGGGAGGAGAGGAAAGCAATCCCATCACCATTATGCAGAAATTTAAACATATTAATTGAGGAAAGTATTTATCTTATGAATTTTGAGCACATATACCATCCATGTTAGTGTAGGTTGATTAATCTCATGAATATGTGAATGTTGGTGCTAATTAGGAAGATTTGACTCATGTTCTTAGGTAGGAATCATGGTAGGTTTAATCCGTTTATGCACGTAGAACGAATTTGACGAATTAATGATATTAACATATGAAGAAATTTGGGTTCTTGTTGGTGTTCTTGAATAATAATGTTAATCTAGGTTTTTTGGGATTTAATGTGGAATAAATCCGATTTAAAGGTGTTCCTTGATGATTTAATGATTCTAATATGTTAGAAATCATTTATATATGTTAGTATAATGTATGGTACACTTGGTTGGGAGTTTGGGACTACATCATGAAGCTTTGGACTGTTAAAAATGGTGGAACCCGTAACAGTTAGAAGAAGAAGATGATACCTATCACAGCAAATCGATTCGGCTCCTTGGCCGAACCGATTTGGAAGGGTGAATCGATTCGGACCAAGGCCGAATCGATTCGAATCCTCTGATTTTGATAATTTTTCCTAATTTAGCCTTGAACTTGAAATCGATGAACGAGAGGGCTTTTGGGATACCTTTAAAACATTGTGAGAGCCATTTTGGGTTACTGGTAGGCTAATGATAGGATTGGTAGTTAGTCATAAGTGGAATGAATTAAGGCTAAGGTTAATTGATGCGATTTGTAATGTAATGTATTCGGGAAAATGAAAATGAGTCACGATGAAGGTGAGTGAACCTATATCTTAGACCAGTAGGGTATGGGTAAATTACCTATTGAAATACTTTAAAGAATAATTGACACACTTCGAGCAGTGGGGGATACTCGGGAATATATGGCGAGAAGTATAATAGAAGTTTAACAATACATAGAATATTTTAGAGTTATATATACTACGTACGGGATATATATATATATATATATATATATATATATATATATATATATATATATATATATATATATATATATATATATAGAGAGAGAGAGAGAGAGAGAGAGAGAGGTAGGTAGTGTGAATACCTATTGTGTGAATTATTACGTGTGAATATACCTAGGATACTTGCTATCACAGGTCGTTCCACGTCGTGGACTATCTTATCCTGATGAGCCCATTGGGGGGATTCTGACTTGTACCTCAGAACACAGAACTTAGTGATTGAGCAGTACTTGTGTGAATGAGAGGGTGATCGGTCATTTGGGTGCGTTAGGTGTGTTCGTAGCCCAAAGGTTTAGAAGTGTGTTCACTTCCAAATTGTATGAATTGTGAATGTATGGTTTGAGAGTGATTCTGAAGCCAATATCCTTTAATTAGTATGTGATGTACCAGGATTTGATAGCAGAGTATGATCGCATCGCAGGTCTCCACCTAGGGATGTCATATTCATATATATTACAAGTTTGGTGTTTATTTATATATATATATATATATATATATATATATATATATATATATATATATATATATATATATGTGTGTGTGTGTGTGTGTGTGTGTGTGTGTGTGTGTGTGTGTGTGTGTGTGTGTGTATACGTGCGATTTATCATACTACGTGCGTACTAGTAGATAAGATGGATAGTGATATCTAAATTAATCTGAGTATGTGGGAACTTAACAATTAATTAGTAACTCCTAATAAATAAACGGACTTGGAAATTTAGTAACGTATTGTATGGGCAATACAGGTGGGCACGATAAATTATTAGACGAGATGAGACTTAATTAAGACTAGTTAGGTAGGGTAGCATAACTAGGTTGGTTTAGAAGTATACGTTAGTAAAGGTCCCTATATAGAGAACTCCTAGGGTTTGGTTTTTGTGCTATAACTATATAGACCTTCAACTAGTTGGACTTTAATTTTGACAAGATTTTTCATGTAATTGTGTCATGTCTAGTTATGTATGCCAAAGCCTCTGCTCGATCGACTGCACATCTCAAAAATTCATAATTCGACTCATTTATCATTTGAATAAAAGGTTGTATCTCACACCCTATATCTAAGGCTCACAGGTTTTAACTATCTCACATAGGATGGCGCTACACCACATAGGATACTGCATCTCATTATGTGTTGATTTTATTCAAAATGAATTTTTATGATAGTTTAAAATTTAATTTGAAATTTATGTGAATAAAAATGATTTTTTATACTTTATTAAAATTATTTGAATTTCATTAATGTTATTAAATATTCCTTTTGAAAATAATTTTTAGAATTAATTTTGAAGCTTAAATATTTTTTTTATTAACTCGTGTGAATGGATATATGTTTGAATGTATACTATTTTATATATGTGAATGTCTTATGTGCGTGTATAGCTAGTATTTATTGTTTAATACATATTCCCTACTTTACATGTTCATTTGTATAATGTCAATGATATATGTCTCATTGTATCCTAAGGTAATAGTGTTCTTAGCTGGCCGTTTTATGTCATTAGGTCTAGCCTTAGCAATTGTCATAACGGTTGGCATTTTTTTAGGACATGGCTTCGATTAGACCCCTAGAAAATCTTGTCCCTTATAAAAGATTTGTTTACCATATGCTTGTTCTAGAAATGTGGCTAGTTATCTAAATTTAGTTTCCCTAGGCATACCTTGGCTTGCGTGTTTTCAGTGGTCATATCTTTCTTCTACGATTACTGTTATCAAATCAAGTTGGTTCTATGTATTCAAAACGGTAACTTTGATTTGTTTTAATCATCTTCTGAATTGGTGACAATTGTTCTCTATTCTTGCTAAAATGACTTTGTTTTTCAAAACAGTAGGTCACATTGTGTTCATTAGGGGTGTTCGCGGTCCCGTCCGGTCCGATCCGGTTTTGAGGTATTTTTGGGACCGGACCGCATTAATCGGTCCTAAAAAATTACGGACCGAAATTATCTGTCTCGGTCCTATTCGGTTTTCAAACGGTCCGTGTTGGGTCTCGGTCCTATTCGATCCATACCAATAAAAAACAACACATTTTTTATTATTAAAAACAACACTTAATTTTTTTGTAAAACTACATTTTTTATTAAAAAACAACACATGTAAAACTGCATTAAAAACAGCATATGGTTTTTTTTATTAAAAACTGCATTAAAACAGCTATTTTATTTGTAAAAAACAACTATTTTTCTTTTAAAAAAAACAGCACTTTTCTTTTAAAAAACAACACTATTTTAAAAAAAATAGCACACTATTTTAAAAAAACAGCACATTATTTTTTAAAAATAGCACTATTTAAAACAGCACACTATTGTTATATCCACGAAAAATAACAAACAACTAATACCCACATACAAAAATATGTCCACCACATAATTAATACAACCCATAACAAAGTATCATGTTTAACTAAAGTATTACAAATTCAAAACAATTTTTCAAACATCCAACGCATCCATGCCGCCACGCCACGCATTAAACTTCTCCACTTGTCGTTCCCAACAACTCTACAAATTATTAAAAACAAGTTTATCAATAATAGAATTTAAACAATCAAATAAGATGGAATATCACAAAATAACAAATTGTTACCCGAATCAAGTTTCTCTATTTGTTGAATGTCATCCAACGAATCTCGAATATTTATTGTCTTTGTTGAGGAGCGTAGCCAATTGTGACCACAAATAAGTGCTTCCACCGTATTTGTTGATAATGAGCTACGAAAAGGGTCAAGAATACGACCTCCCGTGCTAAATGAGGATTCGGAAGCTACGGTAGACACGGGAATAGCTAATATATCACGAGCAATAAGAGAGAGGATTGGATATCTATTTTGATTATTTTTTCACCAACCAAGAATATCAAAATCTATACTATCCATCTCACATGTTTCCAACAAATATTTTTCAACTTCCGACTAAGCACCAAAGTTATCTTCCACTTCCAAATGTTTTTTTATATTGAGATAACAAAAATGCACGCCCATCCATATCATCATCATCATTAAGCACGACAAAAGTTGGTGTTGGAGTTATATTGCTCGAATTTGTACTAGAAGAACTATTTCCATGGTACCAATCAAAAAGTTGAACTAAAGTCTCTCTTACCTTCCTAGTCAATTCTATTGCCAAAACAAACCCATGCAACTCTCCAAAAAAGTATTCAACATACTTCAACTTATATCTAGGATCAAGAACCACCGCAACAAACAAGAGAAAGTTTATTTTTTCGACATTCCAATATATGTCAAATTTTAATTGCATGCTCGCCGCCATAGTAGACAAAAAATAATCTCCATTATTTCTCAAAGATATCAACTTGCTTTGAATCATTATAAGCTCCTGGAAAAAGGCATTTGAGGTGACATATAAAGTTCCGGAAAATTTCAAAGTTGCATGATAAAATATTGAAAGAAATTTCACAAAACTTCTCACCTTATCCCAATCCTCACTATTTGGCGAACCCAATTTTCGTGCCCCCACCCCTCTCCCTCTAATATCATCATCATTTTCATCTTCCTCACCAATATATTTTTTGTATTGTTCGTCATCCTCATCCATTCTCTCAAAGACTTTCTCAAATTTTAAAGCGGACTCCAACATCATGTAAGTCGAGTTCCATCTAGTTGGTACATCTAGGCATAATAAACTTTTTTATTCTATTTTTACCTTTTCAACATATTTTTTGGAATTATCCAATCTAGATGGAGAAGACTTAACATATTTCACGACCCTCCTCACCTTCGCAATTGACTCATCAAATTCCCTCAAACCATCACCTACAATTAGATTTAAGATATGTGCACAACACCTCATATGCAAATGCTCATGCTCTAATACGGTGCCTTTGTAATTTTTTGTTTTTCTTTTTAAATGATGAATCGTACCGTTATTAGAGCTAGCATTATCAACCGTGATTGTGAAAATACCTTCAATTCCCCAATTAATTAAACAATCCTCAATAACCATCCCAAGTTCCTCACCCTTGTGACTTTTAACTTGACAAAAGTTAAGTATTTTTTTGTGAAGCTTCCAATCCTTGTCAATAAACTGAGCCGTAAGACACATATAATTTATTTTTTGAATCGATGTTCAGGTATCGGTTGTAAGACAAACCCTTTGCCCTTTCAATCCAACTTTTAACTCTTTTTTCAATTTTTTATAAAGATTGATGCAATCCCGCGCAATCGTGGTACGACTCGGTATAATTAACCTCGGTTGCGCGAGTGCCATGAATATCTACCAGATCCTCTACAATTTTATCCTCGATAGGTATTCAGGCATCATTTATTTAATCTGGAAATCTACTTTTCACCTTGATAATCTTGCCTCGACATTCTCAACAAACTTAAATGGAAGCTCATCAATCATCAACATTTCCGCAAGTCCTTGCCTACAAGCTTCGGCATTAAACGACATGGGTAAAAGATTTAAACTTGGACCATTTCCCCCATCATCTTTCTTTGGAATAAAAGATAGTTTTTGTTGTCCATTGCTATTGTCATCTAAAACATCCAAACACGCTTTTCGATACGCTTGACATGAGGGAGTATGGCTTAATAAATTTTAAGTCCCATTTTTCCTAGCATGACAAGCATACGTGATAGCACAATAGTTACATGATGCCCTAGGATTTTTTTTATCATTCTTCTTAGTAAAATGATCCCATACCGTAGAGCCATTTTTTCTCTTTTTCTGTGGTGACGTATCAAGGTCAATTGGTCCATGTACGACAGTATTGACGGACTTTGGATCATCAACCTACAATCAAAAAATATATGTGAGATCGAAAACGAATAAAAAATAATAATATAATTAAAAAAAGGTATCTCCCTAAAAAAAATATCTCCCTAAAAAGATACCATACCTGGGATTTTGAGGGTGGTTCCGCCATAAAAAAATATATGTGAGATCGAAATTCAACCTACAATCAAAACAAACAAATAATTACTACTTAAGCAAATAATTTAGTGACGAAAAATGTAGTTAAAGTCTAATTAAGTGATTAAGTTGTATTAAAGTCAAATTGCAAATTAGTAATGTATTAAAGGGGAAAGAGTATATCAATCAAAAACTTGTTAGATTCAAATTGCAAATTAGCAAATAATTTAGACAACATGGTTAGATTCAAAATTTAATTTATATTTTAAGGGGGCAGAGTATATCAATCAAAAACTTGTAAGCATTTTTTAACTCTCACTAAGCACATACATTACACCAAGAATATATAAAGTGAAACACAATAACAAACTGGAAAAAAAAATTTGTATGATTATTGTCATTGTCAAAACAAGGAAATGAATTCTTTATGAAAAGAAGTAAATGGATTCTTTATATATTGATTCAACATGTACTGCTCATAATTTATAAAGTGAAACACAATAACAAACTGGAAAAAAATGGGCGTTTTCACAAATGATGAACATAGACATCAATATATAAAAGCACAGGTCAACACAGTTACACAATAGCTTTGGTTGACACCAAATCACACACAAGTACCTGTATAGAAGGTTCTTCACAAATGAAGACTTTGGGGATTATAATCCATTTACTTCTTCTTATAAAAGTTAGATCTAGAAAAACAAGTGAATACCAGATGGGCGATGCGCGGTGGCGCCGGTGGCTGGCTGCGGTGAGTGATGGTCGAATGGTTGGGCAGCGGACTAGTCGATGGCCGATGGTCGATGCGCTGGCTGATGGCTGGTGTATGTAGAGAGAATGGGAAGGGCTGCTGCTGTGATGTGTAGAGAGAGAGAGAAGAAATGTCTGGGGGGGAAATTGTGTAGAGAGAGAGATAGAAGAAATATGTGTGTGTAGAGAGAGAAGAAATGGGTGGCCGGCTGCTGTGATAGTTGTAAGGTTAGGTTGTAAGTTGTAACTTGTGTCTTGTGTCCGTGCATGTGGGTTGGGGTGAAAATGTGTGGGGGGGTGGGGGGGGGGGGGGAAATTGGGGTAGATATATATATATGTATAAAAAATATATATATGTTATAAAAAATGTGGTCCGTTCCGGTCCAAAACCGTTTTTTAATAGCCAAAACCGAGACCGAACCGAATAATACGGTTCTACATATTTTAAGACCGAATTAAACTCGAATTTAAAAAAACCCATAAAAGTAGGTTCGGTTCAGTCCGATTTTTTCGGTCCAATCGGGTTCGTACACACCCCTAGTGTTCATAGTTGTTTACAGTTGGCTTTCCACATGTCAATCTTTTAGGATGTTGGTTTGTATTATTTTCTTAACCACATGATCATATTTAATCTACGGTTATGTGTGCGTTCTTCACAATCTGTGTGACTCTTATTTACACTAATCACAACAACCCTTGAGAACTCTATAAATACAAGACGTTGGGTTCCTTATTTTATTAAGCTGAGAAAATAAAAATTGCACCTAAACTCTGCCTATTTTTAGGGAGACAGAGAGAGAGAGAGAGTAAATAAAATAGATTACACATTTTGTTATCTTCAAAGATTTGATTTCCTTTCATAAATCATATTCACAAATGAAGAATAGACTACTCTCGAACTATTTCTCACTTACATTTTTCATGGGTAAAAATCTTTCGTAAGTGACTCCTCTCATCTTTGTCTATTTTCTTTAAATCTGACTTTAGGTATATTTTGGTATGTAAAATTTGGATAATACTTGTAGTTAATATCTAATGAAAAACTCATTGTTTTTTTGTGTATTTTTCAGATATGTTTATGTAGTCCAATTTGAACATTTTTCACACACGACAATTGTTGAGTATTCTGAGTTTATATTTTAAAACGTTTTGTTTTAGAACTACAAACAAAATAAGGTTATTTTTTATCTCATTCATATTTGATTAATCTTTAGACAGTTAAACCTAAAATATTGAGGACCTACTCATATAAAACTAAGATCAAGAACTTGGACTGCAGAAATTCCGGACATATTTGGACAAGTTTGTAAATAACTTGTTGAAACGAATTTAAATATGGTATTATATTAAATCTGGTTTATTATAAACTTGTCTTTAAAATAGTTTGTTGATATTTGACTTTGTACTTGTATTGTATATATATTTTAAGTCATATATTGTTTTTGTGTTTATTGTTAAAAGTGTATATGATTACTTGATCTTAAGTGACTTTTCAGGATTTATGATACATCATTTGCATATCACTTATAGATCACGCACATTGTACACCACTATTAACATAGACACTGATTATTGTCTATATATCAAGATCAATTTTGATTGTTCTAATTTTTTAAAAGAAAGTTTGTTGAAAGTTGTGTTTAATCAAGATAAATTGATTTAAACAGAAGGATAAAATATCAGAGTTGCGACTGATAATTAGGATATCAGAATTGTTGCATAATCATTCGGGTTGTAACATTAACGGTGAGTGTGTCATATAGAACAAGACACATCACAAGAGCACTACACTATTACAAGTCGTTATTAGAATCAATAGTCATTGAGCCAACCTGATCTGAGGAAGCTAGAAGGAAGGCTGAGACATGAAGAAGGCAAAGTGGACAAGAGCTACAAAGTGAGGGTAATTACGGAAGATAAACCAAAGCAAAGAGAGGCTTAGTCGAGATAGGTAATAACTTGTTATGATTTATCCTGCTTTGAATCTTGTTGCATGTTTGTGAATCGTTCCTTATTGATTTTGTTTTAGTGAATTTGGTAGACTAGATGACCATAGAGGGTTAATTGTTTTTTCTGGGAAAGGGTTTTTGCGATGTAAAATAAACACTGTGTGCTTTAATTTCTGTATTAATCATCTAACTTGAAAAAGTAGGGTTAATGTCTAAAACCACGCCTAAATAAACTGAAGTAATTATTATCTGTTTAATAACCTAGATTAATTAAAGATAATAATTAGGACTTTTAATAACTTGCCAAACTTAAATCAGTTTGTAAATCGTTATCAAATTAAGTAAAGTTTAAATTGGTTCCCCCTTGATTATCTATAAAACTCGTACGTAATTTGGGTTTATTCAGCACTAGTTTACTTCCACATATTAGTCTATTGCGCTATAGTCGCCCGTTCAGTTTGGTGTGCACAATAGTTGAGAGGTGAGGATCTCAAGTGAGAGCACATGAAGTTAATATGTATATAATATCTGCTTTTTTTGCATTTAATATACTTGCTAATATTTGCAAACTGTTTTACTTGGGCTCTGACCTGTTTCAAATATAGTTTTGTTAAAACCCTGTTTAGTGCCTAGCCATGGGGACATCAGGCTTAAGAGTTCCTTCATATTTGACATGCTGCAGCTGCTGTGGACATTGCAGGACCTTGATAGTAGATGCCTCCACATTATCAGTTCCTTCCTATTATTCAGTTTTATCAGTCGGGCAGGTCGCCCATCACTAGCTAGTGATTATTTCAGAGACATTGTACGTTTATTTATTTCCAGTTTTGGATTTGGGATTTATATTATGGATGATTGTATTTGGATTTCAGTTTGGAGTATTTTATTCATCTTGTGGTTTTATCATTATTACTATGTTTACTAGAATGTTGATTGTGATTTATTATTTTAATATATTGTCTACTAATAAAAATATTAAAATTTTGACACTGGGCCATTAGGGTATTAGTAAAATAATTTTGTTTTTGACAGTGATGTTAAGAATGAAACCATTAATGACTCCTATTTAATTTAATAATGGATTGATCACCCAGAATTAGAATAGGCGGGGTGTCATAGGGTAGTGGAGAAAATCATGGAAGAAGAGACCGATCAAAGGTGGTTCATAACCGTTCAAAGGTGGCTCATTGCCTTCGACACCATCGAAGACGGTGTTGTGGTTTTCTCCAGGATTGTCATGGTATACTGCTCCATGGAGCGCGTGTAGAATGTCAACCAGGAGTGGAAAACTTAATAACATTCAAGGGATGGTAACAATAATGAATCGGGGCCATCTGACAATTGAAGGAAACGTTTTTTGAAGTTATGGGTGATTTTTGTGAAGCTATAGTAATTGGGTGTTTTGTGTTTTGGGTTTTTTAGGAATAATTTTTATTATAACTTAGTTAGGTTTTGGTCTGTTTAGTAATTGTTTCGTCAGTGGAAATTGGAGGTTGGTTTAACTCCCTTCGTTGATACTTCATGTAATAGTATTGCATTCCTTATTTGAAGTAAAAATTAATTTTGATCATATTTTGTTGTGCCACTTGATGACTTTTTCATTTGAATAATCTATACCAATCGCTAAGTCATACATAATCCTTTTTCTCATATAAATGATAAAATGGATCGCCGTCCTCGAAGATTAGAAAATAATAGCATTTTGTGAAAAAGAAGGGGATCGTACCCATGTATAGTGTATAGGTTGCCAATGTACCTCTGGGGTTTTAAAAAATTTCATGAGTTTCATTGTGAAAAGAAAAGGTTTTTAAAAGGATCGGGTCACACATAGTTCTGGGTAGGGGGAATGAAGGAATTTTTTTAGAATAAAAGGGGGATGAGACAAGCTGAGATTTTGGACTGAAGGTAAAATTTCTTGAGACGATTGAGGTTGATTGGATGCGCTATCTCTTCTTCATCAAGGTCTGTGAGCATAGCGGCGCCTATTGAGAGAATATTCTTCACGATGCAAGGGTCGCTCCAATTCAGTTTGAATTTCTATCTGGGGTCCCAGATGACTTCTATGATCTCTTTGACTGCAATGCCTCCTTCACAAACACCAGGTCCTTGATTTTCTTATCGAATGATCACACTATCCGACGATGGTATCCCTATATATGGTACAGTTCCTTCAGTCTCTTTTTTTCAAAGAGTGAGAATTCATTAAAGCGGCTCTGATGCCATTCTTCTTCGTCAACTTTACTTTTGAGTAGGACATGAAGGGAATGTATTTTCATCTCAATGTGTAAGACTGCTTTCATGTCGTACACTGGAGAACAAGGAGCAGCCCAAGTACGTGTTCTTATTGAAGTGCAGTAGCCCTAGAGGGCGTAAGGGATCTGGTTGGACAAATATCTACAACTCTCAGTTATCTTGTTGATTATGGTTTTGATGTTTGTATTAGCATCTTCGACAACACCATTGTCTTGGGGTCGTTTGGGACAAAATTTATGACTCTGAATCCCATACTCTTCGACTAATTCTGTGATCTTAGCTTAGAAATGGATCCCATTATTTGATACTAACTCGTGGGTAATTCTGTATCAGCAAATGATGTTCTTTCTAATAAACTTATCCACTTTATTGGCATTCATCACCGTGTATGAATCGACTTCAACCCATTTAGTGAAGTAATCAATAGGGACTAGGATGAAATCGTGCCCATTTGAATCTTTGGGAGTCACTTTCCATTTGATGTCAATGCCCCAAGTGGATAAAGTCCATGGAGAGGTCATGTTGTATTGTTCTGGGGGGGGGGGGGGGGCAAGTGTTGGAGAGTTACAAACTATTGGCATTTGAGGCATCTTCGATCGTATAGGTCGTGAACCATGGTGGTCTAATAGTAACGTTATTGAATGATCTTTTCGATAAGCATGTGATCGTTCATGTGGGGCCTGTATTCCCCACTATAGATCTTCTGTATCATTTCTTTAATATCATCCCCTGCATTGTAGTGCAAATGGGTTCCATCGAAGTTTCTTTTGAACAACGTTTTGTCGCAGATTATGTACTGGGCGACCAGTTTTCGAAGGGTCGCACTGTCTTTCTTATTTGCATCTTGGGGATACCTACCATGTTTGAGGAGGAGACAAATGTCATAGTACCATAACCAATCCATATCAAAATCTTTCTCGGGAACGAGTTCAATGTGGTATAAGTGGGTAGGCTTAGCTTATTTCTAAACTAGGAAAGGGGCCATTGTTATTCGTTCAGGCATGTCGACCATAGAGGCCGAGGTAGCAAGGTCATTAGCTATGTTGTTCTTTAAACGAGGAAAATAGTTGAAGGTGATATCTTCAAACTGGGAGGCAGTTATTCTAGGTGGTCATGAAAGGGTAGTAGCTTCTCATCTTTGACTTTTCATTTCCAAAGAATTTGATCGACGATAAAAGTAGAGTCTCGAAAGACGTCTAGGTGTTGGATTCCTTTCTTAAGGGTGATCTTAAGGCCTATGGATCATGCTTCATACTCAGTCATGTTGTTGGTGCAAGGGAAGTTTAGTTTTATGGCAATGGGCATATGAGAGTCATCAAGGGCGATTAGTAGTATTCCAATGTCGTATCCCTTCTTGTTGCAGCTTCGTTAAAGAACATTTTCCACCTATGGTCCTCTTGAGAGGTGCAGAGAATATTTTTGTTTGAGAATTTAGAGACCCAAACATCGGCTTCTTCCATGGGGTAATCAACGAGGTAATCAGAGATGTCTCTCCCTTTCATAGATTTATGCGTAATTTACATAATATTGAACTCGACTATCAAAATCAACCAACCAAACATTCAGTTGGACATAGTGGGATTCTCTAGAAAGTATCTGATGAGATTAATGCAGGATACTAATCTGATAGGGATGGCAAGTATGTAGTACTGTAACTTCTGCATGACCCAAACCAGTACGACACATACTTTTTCCAAAGCAGTGTAATTGACTTTGTACCGGTCCAATTTTTGACTGGAGTAATAAATGTATCTTTTCTTACGATATTCTTTAATGTATTGGGGTAGCCCCTTCTAAATTATATATAACGGTCAAGTACAGGAAGGGAGGGAGTCTTGGCTGTAGAGGCATAAGAATCGGAGGTTGAGTAAGGTATCACTTGATTTGATCAAAGGCTTCCTGACAGGCATCATTCCAGACTTTGGTTGAATCTTTTCGAAGAAGTTTGAAAATGGGTTCACAGATAAAAGTCAATTGGCTGATGAACCGACTGATGTGTTATAATTAACTCAGGAATCCTCTAACTTCCTTATCTGTCCATGGTGGTGGCATCTCAAGTATGCCTTTCATTTTGGTAGGGTCTTCTTCGATTCCCTTTTCACTGACCATGAATCCCAAGAGTTTTCCGTTCATGACGTCAAAAACAAATTTTTATGGATTTAACCGCATCTGGTATTGTCGTAGTTTCTCAAAAAACTTTCTAAGGTCAGGAATATGACCCTCCCGAGTCTTAGACTTGATGATCATGTAATTTACATAGAATTTGACCTCTTTATGAATAAGATCGTGAAACATGGTTTTGGCAGCCCGTTGGAATTTAGCACTGGCATTCTTGAGTCTGAATGGCATGACAGTATAACAGAAGGTTCCCCATAGGATGATGAAGGAAATGTTCTCCTGATGGTTAAGGTGCATCCTGATCCGGTTGGATCCAGAAAATCCATTGACAAATGACTTGAGGGATTGACTAGATGTTTTATTCACGATCATATCAATTTTGGGCAACGAGCAATCATTTTTTGGGGATGCTTTATTCAAATCCTTATAATCAATGCACATGCGGACTTTCCCTCCTGACTTCAGCACGTGGATGATATTGGTGAGCCACGTTGGATATTAGACTATGTAAATGAAATCTACATTCAATTGCTTTACCATTTACTCTTTGACTTTAAGCGACCATTTTGTGTGGAGCTTCCTTAGCTTCTGTTTGACTGTCTTTCATTCTGGGAATGTTGTAATCTTGTGCTGAGTTATTTCTAGGTCAATGTAAGACATGTCATCATAGGACCATTCGAAGACGTCCATGAATTCTTTCAGTATTTCTTCTAATTGCACACTCTCATGATCATTAAGGGTGGACCCTATCCTATTCTCATGCTGATGGCTACTAGAACTGAGATTAAAAATAATAATCTCATTTTCATTCATTTGAACATGGTTATGTTGTTTGTTATTATACTTATTAAGATCACTTAAGAATTATTCATTTACAAAATCATCATCATCAAGAATTTGATTATAATTAATAAAATTAATGTAAGGCACAACAAGATACTCAAATCTTTATTTATTTCATTTTTGGGAAAACCAGCACTAAGAACCTCGACAAAAGAGGTCTCAGTTACTGATAGTGCTAAATATGGTACCACCAAGTAACTGTGTAAGAGTTCTACTAGAAGAACCTCAAGTGTGCAACATTCGTGAAATCACAACAATATAAATGAAGCATGAGGTGAGGCCATGAGGAGAAAGACAGTAATATAAATGGTTCAGCCTATTTAGGCCTACTCCACTGTGCAGTTGAGTGTATGTTTACCATCAAACTAGGCTCTAATGGCCTTAGATTACAATGCACTCAACTTTCTCTCTCTACTACAATTTCAACAAGTTTTATCTAGGGTTTAGAATAATGGATCAGTCCCAACGTAGAAGGAAACAAGTATATATAGTGAAAGGGTGGTATAGTGTGCACCCAATACATGCACCAGGCATGTGTAGTTTTCATTAACTAATGAGTAATAGCCACATGTCACTTATGCAAGTATATCATGTTGAAAAACTATTCTTCCCACATGCACGTGTGATACGGTTGTAACTGCCAGTCCACGTGGGATGATGGTACTAGAGATAGGCCTATCAATGGATCGAATTTTATCCGAATTCGAATCTAATCCATTTAAGAGGATATGGATCATGCCTAAAATCCAATAACTCGATTATCCGATAACCCAATTAACCGTTTATTAAATGGAGCGGATTTGGATTCATATACTCTGATCCGTTAATAATCCGATCCAATTAATATATATATATATATATATATATATATATATATATAATATTTTTAATTTATATGTATGGTATATAATAATATTTTAAATATATAGTATAATAGTTATAATATTCTCAAATATTTGCAAAATAAATTTATGCTACTAACTTTTATCTTAAAGTGAGCTTAAGCCTTTTATCTTAAACTCCCACATTGGAAGGAGGACTACCCACTTTTCCTGCTAACTTTCTATATAAGGAGGACTACCCACTTTTGATTTGTTAGTCTAACTTTAAAACAAAGTTCACGACAAAGTTAATATTGTATTTGAATAGTAAATGTTTATTATTTTTTCGTGGACCCAGAATTTGGGACCCATCAGTATTATTTTTTAATGAAAATTATTACCAAAATGAATAAAAAATAAAACTAATCGGATAAGATAAATGAATTTTAAATAAATCGGATTCGGAACCCTAACAGATAATTCGTAGGATAATCGGATCGGATCCGAATCCATTTAACTTAAGTGGATATGGATTTGGATTTATCTGATCTGATTCGAATCCGATCCATTTACTGGTCTAGTTGGAGATTTTCTTTGGGCGTGGTAGAGAGGTTATCCATAAGGGTCTCGGCTCGACCGAGTAGGATACCTACGGGGTCCTATTCAAGCATAGTCTAAATAGTATGGTATCGGCTTAGTAAACATCAGGTCGAGATGTGGTCTTGATTGTCTGGTGTACCAAATGAGACGTTAAGAAGGAGGTCCTGACTATAGAAGGTCTCGACCTCAAATAATGGATGAATCTGAGACAAATGGGTGTGGACTCCCTATAGTAAGCTTTCTTTGCTAGGTCAGCTGGGCCGAATATGAGTTGGGACCTGACAAGACTATATTTGGGCATATCAATTACCCTTTATCCCTTAGTCTCCAATATTAGGAGGAGGTCGAGGGGTAAGAGTGTCAAAAGATGAGAAGTTTGATGAGATGCTCTGACTGATGGTTAAGCAATACTTGTATCTGAGTTTATAATGGTCATTGAAGTGACACATGGCAGTTCATTGGTGGCTTGCAGGTTTGATTGGACACCTATCATAGTTTGCATTGGGTAGCATTAGATCCAATCCTAAATGATGACTGGAGTGCATAGGGTTTAGCACCCAATTCATGACCCTCTTTGGGAAGCGTGCACAGTTATTCCTTAGTTTAAAAACCAATATTTTTTCCACTTTCTCTTTCCTTCTTGCAAACTAGTTCCTGCCTAAGACTTTCACAGCAAACCGCCATTGACGTTTCTTGTTCTTCTCTCGATTCTCATTATTCGGTCATTTTCCTAAGCTACTTCTCCTTCCAAGAGATTTCTCTCTCGTGTGTCACTCTTCTCTACCAAGTTCCTTTTATTTCAGTTTGTATTAGCATGGTTTAGTTGAGTTTTGATTTTCCAGCAACTGGTCTATTTTTTGGTGAGTTTGTTTGGCGGCGTTTGGGGTAAGCCCTTTATGTTTTGAAGATTTTTTAGGCATTAAGTGGTGTTCCTTGCCTAGGGTTAGGTGTTTTAGGTCCTCAATCTCTCAGTTTTGGATTTCGGTGATTCTCTGTATATCTTCTCTGACGGAGTTCTCAATATTTTCCTTTCTTATTCTTATATTGTTCTTGCGACTATACTTTGAAAAAAAAAGAACTTCCCCTTTTTGATAGTGTGGTCAACTTGGTCAATCTAAACATTTGTTTGAATGTCAAGGCCCTTATATAAATTAGTCGAGGAATTCCCAATACTTAGGGAGAGGTGTTTTAGGGAGATACAACAGAACGAGGTCGAGGATGCCACCAAACGTAAAGCCGAGGCCTTTACTCTTCGTCCAATCTACCATGTTCCTTTAATTGTCGCACGCCCTCCTGTTTTAGAAATTAGTGACTCCATCTTTGAGTCATTTGCTTCTGCAGACAGTCATCCTTCTGTCTCCCATACCACCGAGAGTGTAGTGATAATACGCAAATATTGCGTATTTAATCCTCTGAATGGACGCATTTTAGCCCCCTCGAGTATCTTATTCCCTATATTTATGCTCGTTAACTAGACAACCTTGGATTTCTACGTTAACATGTTTTACAGGGGTTAAGTGAGTTTTTATAGGTATTTGGATGCTAAGTGTGAAGTGCGGACGCATTCTTCTCGATTTCTATATGTGATCGTACGTTCAAGGGCATTTTAGTTAATTCACATTTTGGGCACCTGGCCCATCATCTTCATGGAAGTTGTATTCCTCCTCGCAAGCTTCGAGTGGCCATGAACGGTGCGCAATTCCGATTCAGAACGAAGAAGTTACGGCGATTTTAGCGGACGGGAAATGCAAACAAGCCAAAACAGCATGCAGGAGGGTCATACCTGCTTGATCGATCGATCGACCAAAGGGGTCGATTGATCGATCATTCTTATTTTGCTAAATCGTGGGAGACAGTGCGTTGGATTTCTGAGCATCGATCGATCGAGCCCAGGGGACCGATCGATCGATCTCCTGTTTTCTGCTGATATTTTGGGCTTTTCTTTTCTTTTTCCTTTTCTTTTCTAATTTTATTCCTTTTACTATATGAAGGAATTTTGATGTAAAAACAGATATAATTCGTTTATATTATATTTTAGAGAGCTTTAGCTTAGGGTTTGAGGGTTTTGAAGAGTTCTTCTTTGATTCTTCTTGGTTTGACACCCAATTGGGTTGTAAGTTGCATTATTCATCATCCTCTCCATTTAATATAGTTGTATTTCATTAATTATTTCTTTTTAGTGTAATTTACAAGCTTTGTTAATTAGATTCACATGCTTTGTTTACTTGCTTTCTAGTGTAGGTTTATCGCGTTTATTTACCGCATTTTTACTATGCTTTCTAGCTAATTTAAATTAGGTTGTGTTTGAATTGAACTCACTCGGGTTAACGCGTTATTTTTTATTGGTGATAGTGTTTACGGGTCTATTTTGGGTGCGTTGTCCTAGTTATTTCTCCTAGGATACTTGACGGGGCATATCATGTATGTCCCATGCTTACGACCTTTCATGCGTAATTTTGGGGGTATTTTTTGACGCCAAAATCTTATTCGGCTTTTATGCGAATTTAGGGGCGTGACAAGCCTTGATTCAATTAACGGTCGAAACGAGACGCATTCGTAATAACTCGTCGACCCATGTATCCATTTTATACAAATTAACTCGAGTTAGGAATATTCGACGCAACCTATAATTTTACTCGCTTTGTTAGTCTAGTTTCAATACACTTGCCTAGATTAATCATTTTCCTTTTATGCATATTTTCCTTTTAGTTGTAATTTATCTTTTACACTTTTATTTCTGGAATATTAAATCATATAAATTCTAGCAACTCATCCCAGTGGATCTTTCGATACTCGACTTACCGTTATGCTTGCCTCGCAAGTGTAGTCGTAATTTAGGTTTGTTTGTATTATCTCGGTGAAACGAAAACAACGACCGTGCCCTTACACGAGCATGCATTTCACGCGCGTAGTCAAAATAACTCCGTTATCGGGGACTAGTTTGTTTTAAACTTTATTTGATTTAGTATTTCGTAATATTTTCTTTTTATTTGTATTATTTGCTAACCTTTTTGCAGGACTTCCACATTTGAGCACTTAGAAACGCTCGAATTTCTCGCGCGCACCTACTTTGTGGAATTCTCCACTTGAGCCATTTTTGGGGTAAGCATGTCTTATCCCAATTCTTTCGGTAATCATTGTTATAATTCTCAAAATGCTCGCAATCCTATGACTTTCTGTGAATACTTAGAATCCCAAAGAATTTCAAATTCAAATATGACTTTGGGCGAGTTTAACGAAAGTCAAAACATGGGTTATTGGAATTTTGATGATGATGACAATGATTTTGGGCCTTTACCTCCTTATAATAGGAATTTTGAAACGAATTCGAATAGTTTTCAAAATTCCTATAATAATGAGTTTTCGTTTAAGTCCGATGATAATTTTCAAAGTTCCCATTTTCATGCATTCGCACCTCGACCTATGACATTCGGTGAGGGTTTGCGTATGTATGAGAATGAGAAAATTGAAAATTATTATCGGGAAAATCGTTTGTGGGAACATGAGTTGGATTTATTATTTGAGTCTGACGATAATTTTTCTTTCTAGACTTTTGAAGTCGAAGAATGTTTTGAACCAAATGAGGTACTTGTGCCTACTTTGGAACAAACCATTCTAGACTTTGCCCATTGCATAATAGATATTGAAAGTGATGATAAAAATAACGTAATATCTATTTGCAATGAAATGATATCTTCTTTGGCCCCCAAAGAAGAACATTTCATTGAAAATGATATTATTTCATTCGAAACTCAATCTTCATGCGATGATGATTCATCTCATGAGTTTGAATTTCTTTCATCCCCATTTTCATTCTCTATTATCACACCGTCACAAGTACCCGATGATTAGATTTCAAACTTTAATGTCTTAAACCTTTTCGCGGATGAGGAGTAATTGCTCGAGTCCCCTTCCATGATCGCATTTTTGCCTTTGTGTGCGCCACCTCCCATTCCAATTTCAAAATCCTTAGGAGGATATTCGGCTTTTCTCGGTCCCTATATGTTTTTGTCACCAGTTCAATCCAAACCCCCCATCGTCCCTTCAAAAAATTTAATTGGCGATGGTTCCTTTCTTCCGCCTCACACATGCCTTCCTTTGTTAAAACGGAATTCATATTTTTTGGAAAGCATGCTTGTATGTGAGGGTACACTAGTTATCCTCCAAAGTCAAATCATTTTTACAGTGGACCCTCATCTATTTAGACTTCTAGTGTATAGTTAGTGTGAAGCCTAAATAGTAGGTTGTATATAGTTAGGTTTTTATTCTTTCTTTTTATTTTTTCTTTCCTTTTTAATTTACTCTAATGTAATTAGTTAACTTTTTGTTATTTGTTTTTTCTATGCTCGGTACTAACTTGTTTTGTAGATTCTTTGGACTTGTTCTTATGGGGATCGCTCCAATTTTGGGTAATATCGCTTTTTTCCTTCTTTAACTTAGTTCTTAATTCACATTGAGGACAATGTCAGGTTTTAAGTTAGGGGGTGTGGGATATTCTATCCATTTTTTATTTAGTCCATGTTTTTACTCACATGTTAGTTACTTAGTATGCTTTTCTTAGAAAAATTGAAAATTTCAAAAAGATTTTCTTTCTTTTTTCACCTTTTTTGGGCACTTTGCCCTTGTTTCCGATGATAAATTTCAATAATTGGCCGATCCAATAGACAACCCAATGATGCATGTTCTCGATTTTAGAAGTTATTAGACTTTAGTCTACATTATTGATATTATGAATAACTTCATGAATTAAACTTTAATCCCATGAGCGCATACACTTTTATTGCTTTATTGATTTGGTTTAAGATTTTTAAAACTCGTTAATCTTTTGTTTCATTGTATATACTTACATCGAGTAAGCTTTGTACCTTTCGTCGTTTGTGAGTGTATACACTATTCTTTTCTCATTGAAAACGTCTAATTCGTTGGTAATCTCACTATTATTTCATTTGATCGTTCATTAATTGAGTTCATACTTGAAATGTGTTACTTGAGCATGATTTTAATATATTGTTTTGACTCGAGAATTGCATAAACTTTGTAAAATGACCATAGGCATTCTTTGTTATATCACCCATATTGACCTTGACCTCACCCTTATATGTTTACCCTCGTTAGCCCCTTTGAGCCTAAATATAGCCTTTCGTTTCATAACCCGAAATCCCATAACCAACTCCGCATTGGAGTTTTAGCCCATATATACACTTTCCATACCTTTGTTTGGATTGTTTCTTGGGATTGAATGTTGTGGCTGTGTGTTGGTTGCAATTTAGGCATATGAGAGTGTGAAAAGTAAAGAAAAAGAGAAGTCAAAAAGATATGAAAAAGAGAAGTCAAAAATCTAAAGAAAACAAAAGAAAGAGAAAGTTGTAAATGTTGTGTATATAGTTCAATAAGTTTTCATTACTCTCCCCGATGATATATCTAATGCTCGTTTTGGAACTTGTTTTCCAATTTTGCTATTGCTCGCATTTTCCCATTATCCCGAGTTTTCATTCCGAACACTTTGAATCCATTCATACATATCCTTCATTTCGTACCCTAGCCTAGCCTACATTACAACCCTAGTAAAGTCCTATGTGATCTTTAGTAGATGTAATTTAAAAGTTGATATAGTTTTGATAATCTGTGAAAATGAATTTCGCCTCTTTTAATGTGCGGTATCTTTCATTAAGATTACAATTTTTCAGCTTATATATATCGTTCTTCATTTGTGACGTGTGTGCGGCCTAGTTTCCATTTACATTTACTCTTTATGCCCGCATGTTCCGTGTGTTACCTCCCTGTTTCAAGTGGATTCGCGCTATGAGTGTAATGCCCATGAGGATTGAACGCATTCTTTGATATTTAGTATCCGATTTATTTAAGTTTTTTCCAAATCACACTTTGCATGTGCTCTCTCCCCCTCCCACATTTTAAGGTTTCAATTCTATGAGGTGCATTCTATAATGTTAATGATTTCAGACTTTTGTTTAAATTCATTCAATGTGCTAATAATGCGTATGAAATCTTGTTCGCCATTTTTGGGCTTGTCGCATGTTGGGTTGGGCATATTTTGACGAAACTATGTGATGTTTGTCGATTTTATCCCTGAAAACCCTCACGAGATGACACTCATCCACTAGGGTAACCTAGGGTTTTAAGGGCTTATTGCATACGCTAAATGCAATCGAATATCCCGCAAAATTGGCCTTATGTTTTTATACCATACTTTTGTACTTATCCTGCTTTTGGTTTGCTTGTAGTTCTTGTTGCATCCTATTTCATTTCTTGGTACTAGCAATGTCTAAGTTAGGGTGTGATAATACGCAAATATTACGTATTTCATCCTCCGAACGGATGCATTTTAGCCCCCTCGGGTATCTTATTCCCTATATTTATGCACATTAATCAGACAACCTCATATTTCTACATTAACATATTTTGCAGGGGTAAATTGAGTTTTTATAGGTATTTGGATTCTAAGTGTGAAGTTCAGACGCATTCTGCTCGATTTCCGTACGCGATTGCATGTTCAAGGGAATTTTAGTCAATTCACATTTTGGGCACCTGACCCATTATCTTCACGGAAGTTGTAGCCCTCCTCGCAAACTTCCCGTGTCCGTGAACGGTGCGCGATTTCGATTCAGAACGAAGAAGTTACAGCGATTTTAGCGAACGGGAAATGCAAACAAGCCAAAACAGCATGCAGGAGGCTCATACCTGCTTGATCGATCGATCGACCAAAGGGGTCGATCGATCGATCCCCTATTTTTTGCTGATATTTTGGGCTTTCTTTTCTTTTTTCTTTTCTTTTCTAATTTTATTCCTTTTACTATGTAAAGGAATTTGGATGTAAAAAGAGATACAATTCATATATATTAGATTTTAGAGAGCTTTAGCTTAGGGTTTGAGGGTTTTGAAGAGTTTTTCTTTGATTCTTCTTGGTTTGACACCCAATTGGGTTGTAAGTTGCACTATTCATCATCCTCTCCATTTAATATAGTTGTATTTCATTAATTCTTGCTTTCTAGTGTAATTTACAAGCTTTGTTAATTAGATTCAAATGCTTTGTTTACTTGCTTTCTAGTGAAGGTTTATCGCGTTTTTATCATGCCTTCTAGCTAATTTAAATTAGGTTGTGTTTGAATTGAACTCACTCGGGTTAACGCGTTGCTTTGCTTTGGTAATAATGTTTACGAGTCTATTTCAGGTGCGTTGTCCTAGTTATTACACCTAGGAGATTTTACGGGGCATATCATGTATGTCCCGTGCTTACGACCTTTCATGCGTAATTTCTGGGGTATTTGTTGACGCCAAAATCTTATTAGGCTTTCATGCAGAATTAGGGGCGTGACAACCCTTGATTCAATTAACTGTCGAAACGAGATGCATTCGTAATAACTCGTCGATCCATGTATCCATTTTATACCAATTAACTCGGATGAGGGATATTCGATGCAACCTATAGTTTTACTCGCTTTGTTAGTGTTGTTTCAATACACTTGCCTAGATTAATCATTTCCCTTTTATTCATATTTTCCTTTTAGTTGTAATTTATCTTTTACACTTTTATTTCTGGAATATTAAATCATATAAACTCTAGCAACTCGTCCTAGTGGATCTTTCGATACCCGACTTACCATTGTGCTTGCCTCGCAAGTGTAATCGTAATTTAGGTTTGTTTGTATTATCACGGTGAAACAAAAACAACGACCGTGCCCTTACAGGAGCACGCATTTCACGCGCGTTGTCATGTATATTCATACGAACTGGCAATGAGGCTCCCTTATGATGGATCTGAAGAAGTTGTAGATTATTCTAGAGCCACGTCCTCCAATCAAGCTGAGTCTTTTAATCAGTCAGGCTCCTATATACAGATCATCTCGGATCCAAACGAGCCAAGGGTAGATGTTGCATTTCCTCCCCCACCTATGATAATCCGTAATTTTCTATTCCAAGTCATCCATTTACTCGAATTGTTCCAAATAATGTTCCGGCCACAAACCAAGACGACGATGATAATGCGTTAGAGGGTACACTTGACACCTCTTATGCTGAGTCTTATGTCCTCACAATCACTGAAGAAGATCTTATGATCTGGATACATCTCTATGGTATATGAACCGTTGTCTTCTGAGGGCGAGAGAGCATTCCATGGTCGAGAGGGAGAGATCTGCATCTATGAACAGATGTTTAAGGTTAGTTTTATACTACCTGTGCATCCAACTGTACGAGCCCTTCTAGCAAGCTTAGGTCTCGGCCCTGCTCAGTTTTCACCCAATGCATGGAGGATTAATCTGGATTTTGTTTCTCTCTAAAAGTTATTTCATCATAAAGAACTTCCAGTTAACGTCTTCAGGGGATGTTATATAGTCTCATCCCCAAAAACTTATCTTGGATATTATCATCTTGTAGACAGGAAACCCACAAAGAAAGTTCTACTCATGACTCAGACTTCTAACCATAACTGGAAGCCTCACTACTTTTTTATATGTGGGGTTTGGGAGTTCGGCCCTGATGTTTCCCGTAGTGCCTCTGAGCCTAGAGTTCCCTAGAGATGGGAAAAGTCCCCTATGTTAGACAAATTATATCCGGGCTTAAGCATTGATTCCACTAACGACATGGAGAAAGTAAGGAAACTGCGCAAGGAGAGGGGCCTTATAAAATTTGAGCAATTAATGACTGCCTACTTCTTAGGGCAGATAGGTTTGGGGGTTGACCCCCTAACTGAACTATGTATGTATTTTTCTTAACAACTATTGTGTCGTCTTTAATTTGACTTCATTATTGACCTTGTTTATAAATTGCAGACCAACCTCCCAATAAATTAGAGGTTGTGTGGAGAATGGCAGCTTTAAGTCTTTTAAATTTTATGAAGCAAGTGGGGAAGAACTCTTCACCCCATCCTCAGACCCAGAAGTCCATGGTTGGTAATCCCATCCACGTCAAGGCGGGTAAACAGAGAAAAATCATCTCTGAGGATTTTCATGCCTGTAAGGACACAAATTTCCAATTGAGTCCATATATAGTTTTGGCTCAATTCCGGACAAAAACATTTATTCATAGGATTGTATTTATTGTAATATTCTCAAGCCTATGAAGTGTATGTTGAAGACGTAGCGGCAAAGAATTTAAAGCTTCATCAAAATGCTAGTTTGCGTGCCTCGTTTCTACGTCATCAACTAAGGTTCCTTGCTCCCAAGGTATGAATGTAATTATATTTATATAGGAGCTTGGAACAAAGTTTATTGGGTGTTAGGTGTAATAAAAACTGCATTTATTTTCAGAAAGAATCTATTAAGAACTTTAAAATAAGTATATAAAAGTTTCGGGGCCAAAATCGAATTTTTCAATCTTTCTGGTTGTTCGTTAGAAATGTCGTTCGAACGAGTTTTTTCGTTCGAACCAGATTTCGTTCAAACGAGTTTTTTCGTTCGAACCAGATTTCGTTCGAACGAGTTTTGTTGTTCAAACCTGTTTCGTTCGAACGAGTTTTGTCGTTCGAACCAGGTTCGTTCGAACGAGTTTTGCCAACGACCCTAACTGGTCAGTCGTTCGATATGTCGTTCAAACGAATGTTCGTTCTAACGAGGTATCTAACGAACTTCTAACGAGCCCAGGCTGGTCACTCGTTAGAAGTCTCGTTCGAACGAGATTCCAGCGGGAACAGTTATTTGGCAGTTTTTTGCAGTTTTTCCCCACTTCTCCACCTGGTTTTCAACCAACTTTTTTCATACATTATTATGTGCGGGAAACACATTTTCCAAGACAACTTTTCCAACATTTGTTTATCTCCAAAAGAGAGTTTGAGAGCAAAATTAGTTTAGGAAAATGTTCAAGTTTTGAGTGTTAATTTTTAATGAAAAATTCATACACACTTTAGTTCACACACATTGTTGTTTATTCCAAGTTCTATATATACATATCTTTACTTGGAGTTTTTGGCACCGGTTTTCTCTACCGAATTCAAGAGACTTTTCGGGTTTGCTTCTACACCCCATCACAAAGAAGACTTTCGTTGAGATTCTACCCACACGGAGAAAGGCTCCATGCTTGGGTGACGGTGACCATATAAAGTCCCATCGGTGTATTCCGAGACCACGGTGGAGCTCCGTTGGTTATCCGCTAATTGGAGGTTGATACAAGAAGGAGCATCACGGCTTGAGAGGGTTCGAGTTTAGGAAGTAAGTCTTTTGTCTTGTATTTTGTAATACCGTTTTTAGTGGATTTGAGGCTAGGGTCATCCCGAGGTTTTTTCCCGTTAGTGGGTTTTTCCTCGTACATCGCGGTGTAGTGTGACATTGTTTATTTTTATCTTGCACATAATTTAGAATGCATGCTTTAGGATAATTTCAAGATAAAATTTGGTTTAATTATCACACTCATTTAATTTGGGGCTTAATTAAATATTGGGTAAATTTGGTTTATTCAAGTCATTTGCTATATTGGTTTCGCCTAACTTTGGATAATTGTTAATCATGACTTAGGCAAATTCTAGGACTTGAATTATGTTTTAATTAGTTTTTTGAGAAACTAAAACTCGTTGTTTTATTTGACAGTTAAAACCATCTCAACGCTTCCGCATTTATTTAAAAGGAAATTATATTTTAATTTGTGATTATTTAAAATCCGGGGATTATCACCTTTCAAATTGGTATCAGAGCCAAAAATGATAATTTATTTCGTTAAGATCCTTTAATTTTTGGCTAAAATGGATTTTTCCCCATTTTCAAAATTTCCTATTTTCGATGGTTCAAACTACGCGTATTGGAAAGCGCGAATGAGATCGGTACTAAAATCTATCGACGAAAGAGTTTGGATGTCTGTTGTTACCGGATATTCCCCACCAACTTACTTAGTTGAAAATGAACGTGCTTTAAAACCCGCCGATAGATGGACTGAAAATGAGTTTAAACTTGCTAACTTTAATTCCCGAGGTTTAAATGCCTTGTTTAGTGCTGTCGCACCGGTTGAATTCCGACGTATTATGACGTGTGAAACCGCTAAAGAAGCTTGGGACATTTTACAATTAACTCATGAAGGAACTAGTGTCGTTAAAGCTTCTAAACTCCAAAACCTCACCACTCAATTTGAAACTATCAAAATGGATGAAAAAGAAACTTTTGATAAATTTTATGCTAGACTTTCGGATATTGTTAATTCATCCTTTAACTTGGGAGAGAAAATACCTGACGACCGTGTAGTAAAGAAAATTTTAAGGTCCCTACCCGATAGATTTATTCCAAAGGTGACCATTTTAAATTCTTTACCCACTCTAGCCTCTACGAAATTAGAAGAGCTTGTAGGTGATTTACAAACCTATGAACTGGATATGTTTCCCTCTAAAACTGAAAAGAAAGTTGAAAAGGGTGTTGCTTTAAAAGCCCGAAAAGAGGTCAAACAAGTAGTAGAGAGCGATAGTGATAGTGACTCGGAAGACATGGCTTTGTTTGCTCGTAAATTTAGAAAATTTCTTAAATTTAACAAAGATAAAGTTAAAAATGATTTTAAGAAATTTGATACTTCTAAACATGATAAAAGCGAGAAGATTTCTAAAGCCGAGAAAATCCCTAAACCTAGTAATGAACATTTAGATAGGGACGAGTCTAATAAGTGTTTTGGTTGTGAAGGTTATGGCCATAGGGATTATGAGTGCCCCACTAAACTAAGGAAAGATGGTAAGCGACCTATTTCATATAATGCAACCCTTAGTGATAGTGATAAGGAAGAAAAGCCCGATTCCCCCACTAAGAAAAATTTTGTGGCTTTTATGGCTAGTCATGTGAGTGATAATGAGAACTCATCGATTGATGAAACGATAGCACATGCCACTTCCAAGGTCATTGTTCATGATTCCCTTGTTTTTAATGATAGTGAGAGTGGAGAAGAGAGTGAAAATGAAGAAGAGGTTGATGTGAGTGAACTTCAAAATGCTTTTCATGAATTATATAAAGAATCTATTAATTTGAAAAGGACTAATTTGAAGTTAGAAGCTTGTTTAAGAAAGAGTGTCAAGGTCGTTGATGATAGTGCCTTAATAGAAGACCTTAGGACACATGTGAGGACTCTTCAAGAGAAGCTTGATTATGTAGAAGGCGAAAGAGATAGCCTTAGGGGTTTAATGAAATCCTTGAAAAAGGAGCTTCTTGCTTTTGAAGAGCGAAATGTTTTACTAGAATCTAACATTGTTGAATTGGAAAATAAATTAAAAGATTCTAGTATTGTCAAATTTGATTTGGAGTGTCGTTCGGAAAAACTAGATAAAATGTTAGGAACGGTCCAAATTAAAAATGACACTTGTGGTTTAGGCTTCAATCCTTGTACTGAATTTACTCATAATGCCCAAACCAATGTTTTAGGAGAATCAACTAGGAATACCTTTAAAGATCACTCCTTAAGTAAATCTTTTCGACATGTTCTCACTTGTACACATTGTGGTCGACAAGGTCATCTTAGGAAATTTTGTTTAGATCTTAAACGAATTCCTAGAAAACCCCATAGTAAAGTAACCACGGTAGTTAACGTTCCTACACCCCAAGATAGTCATTCCTCATTAATTTGGGTTAGGAAATCCGACTTGGTTGCCTTACAAAATAGGGTTGTTGATTCTCATTTACTTTCACATCCTTCCTCCCTTGCTAAATCTAATGGATGAATGTGTTAGTGTTTGCATACTTTAGCTTTTGTACTTCATGCCATATTCATATGCTAAATGTATGCTTGTTTAGTCATTTTCTAGTCATTGCCTTATTTCATATCACATGCTAGAAATTATGACTTGTTTATCTTTTTGTATTATTCTTTGTGTTTGATTTGACTGCATAATATAAAAAGATTTTTGTTTATCATTTGTGTTTTATTTATTTCATTTAAGCTTAATGAAAAATACAAATGATTTTTGTTTGTCCTTTTGAGTAAATATTTATTTTTGATTAAAAATGTTAAAAACTCAAAAAGATTTTGTTTTGTGTGTATTTTTGTTTGACACACTTTATGTGGCATATATTTGTGTTTGAATCCTATCGTTTACGCTTCCATGTGGCTAGAACTTTTGGTTTAGATTTTCAATCCTTAAAATGTTCTTTACCATGTTTTATATGGAGTAGTTGGATTTTGTATTGTTTAAATGAATTCTATTTCTATATGCCTCTATTCACACATGCACGAGCTCTTTTGAAATCTTAATGTCACATGTTATATTTGAGCTTTTTGAGGTGTTCTCCATCAATCTAGTCATCTACATATCTATGACCTAGGAGGACTAGTGCATGTCAAAATTCGTTGCATGTGAGATTTGTGTGAAAAATGAAAACATGATAAATTAATATATGCACGGCGAAGGGCTCCGAAAGGATGAATTAAATCCTTTGCGATAGTAAGCCACCATTGATTGGATCTAAAAGAAATACGTGATCCAAAGGCCTAAAAACAGAATATTTGGCATTAAACAGAAAGCAATTGCCAAGGCCTATGTTTGTATGATATATTCATTCAAAAATAAAAGAATATATATGCTCATTGGGGGAGAATTGGATGGTATATCAACGGTTTGCACAATGTCCGTTTATCCTAGTTGTCTTTAATGTCATGACTCTATTTGGTTTGTAGAATCATCATCATGCTAGGCTTGTATGCATTGTGTATGTTTGTTCATTGAGTTCAATCTTTATATTGTCACATGAGGTTATATTTGAATGTGATAAAGTTTGCAATCAAATGAGAACTCCGTGAACGTTTCTTAAGTGTTTGGGTCTAAATTTAATTGTTGCTAGTTCACACCCCTACACTTCCGTTTCCATATGACACATTTTGGCCATACGAGTGTGCAAACTTATTGTACTTTGTGTCATGTGTGTGTTTATATCTATCTATATATGCACGTACTTATTGGTATATTTATAGTATATATATATGATATTTGTTTGTCTTTGCCTTTTATTTAAGCTGTCATGTCTTTTATTTAAGCTTCCACATGTTGTTTATTAGTTCTTTATCCTTTGCCTATTCCCGAACAAAAAGGGGGAGAATGATGATAGGGGGAGAAATGGTATCTAATCCTATTCTTATCGTATCTTCGTTTGGGGGAGATTTATCTTAGGGGGAGACGTCTTTCTAAGTAGGTCATGTGTTTAAAGGGAGAATTAATTTAGGGGGAGTAATTAATTAATTGCATTTAATATTTTGATATTCCCTATGCATTTGATGAGTTTGCATAAGTGTGCAGGAATTATTCTAAAGCGGCATCTTTCTATGGCAAAGCGTTTGATCCTTGGTTGAGTCAAGATTGGGCGGGTTATGTTTTGAGTCTAGTTGAGCTTGACGGCCCTTTAGGATTTTTGTTTGGTTTTTGTCCCGGAATAGCCAAAGGGGGAGATTTGTAAGGACACAAATTTCCAATTGAGTCCATATATAGTTTTGGCTCAATTCCGGACAAAAACATTTATTCATAGGATTGTATTTATTGTAATATTCTCAAGCCTATGAAGTGTATGTTGAAGACGTAGCGGCAAAGAATTTAAAGCTTCATCAAAATGCCGGTTTGCGTGCCTCGTTTCTACGTCATCAACTAAGGTTCCTTGCTCCCAAGGTATGAATGTAATTATATTTATATAGGAGCTTGGAACAAAGTTTATTGGGTGTTAGGTGTAATAAAAACTGCATTTTATTTTCAGAAAGAATCTATTAAGAACTTTAAAATAAGTATATAAAAGTTTCTGGGGGCCAAAATCGAATTTTTCAATCTTTCTGGTCGTTCATTAGAAATGTCGTTCGAACGAGTTTTTTCGTTCGAACCAGATTTCGTTCGAATGAGTTTTTTCGTTCGAACCTGTTTCATTCGAACGAGTTGTCGTTCGAACCAGGTTCGTTCGAACGAGTTTTGCCAACGACCCTAACTAGTCAGTCGTTCGATATGTCGTTCGATATGTCGTTCGAACGAATGTTCGTTCTAACGAGGTATCTAACGAACTTCTAACGAGCCCAGGCTGGTCACTCGTTAGAAGTCTCGTTCGAACGAGAATCACGTTCGTTCGAACGAGATTCCAGCGGGAACAGTTATTTGGCAGTTTTTTGCAGTTTTTCCCCACTTCTCCACTTGGTTTTCAACCAACTTTTTTCATACATTATTATGTGCGGGAAACACATTTTCCAAGACAACTTTTCCAACATTTGTTTATCTCCAAAAGAGAGTTTGAGAGCAAAATTAGTTTAGGAAAATGTTCAAGTTTTGAGTGTTAATTTTTAATGAAAAATTCATACACACTTTAGTTTACACCCATTGTTGTTTATTCCAAGTTCTATATATACATATCTTTACTTGGAGTTTTTGGCACCGGTTTTCTCTACCGAATTCAAGAGACGTTTCGGGTTTGCTTCTACACCCCATCACAAAGAAGACTTTCGTTGAGATTCTACCCACACGGAGAAAGGCTCCATGCTTGGGTGACGGTGACCATATAAAGTCCCATCGGTGTATTCCGAGACCACGGTGGAGCTCCGTTGGTTATCCGCTAATTGGAGGTTGATACAAGAAGGAGCATCACGGCTTGAGAGGGTTCGAGTTTAGGAAGTAAGTCTTTTGTCTGGTATTTTGTAATACCGTTTTTAGTGGATTTGAGGCTAGGGCCGTCCCGAGGTTTTTTCCCGTTAGTGGGTTTTTCCTGGTACATCGCGGTGTAGTGTGACATTGTTTATTTTTATCTTGCACATAATTTAGAACGTATACTTTAGGATAATTTCAAGATAAATTTTGGTTTAATTATCACACTCATTTAATTTGGGGCTTAATTAAATATTAGGTAAATTTGGTTTATTCAAGTCATTTGCTATATTGGTTTCGCCTAACTTTGGATAATTGTTAATCATGACTTAGGCAAATTCTAGGACTTGAATTATGTTTTAATTAGTTTTTTGAGAAACTAAAACTCGTTATTTTATTTGAAAGTTAAAACCATCTCAACGCTTCCGCATTTATTTAAAAGGAAATTATATTTTAATTTGTGATTATTTAAAATCCGGGGATTATCACCTTTTAATGCCATCCAGCAATAACAACAAAAGAAGCGCAAAGAAGCCTCGTCCAAGATGAAGCCGGCACATGCCATACCAATCTCATCTGAAGATGCCCTTGCGTCTCGACTGGAGAATCTTAAGATAATCCATGATACCCTAATGGGGAATAGAAAGAAAGATTTTGATGCTCTTTCTTTTATAACTCCCGAGTCAGACATTCATTTTTTAGAATCTATGAAAGTCTCCCTTTTGAACGAATTGTGCTTTCACAAAGTCATTCAGGTGAACTCTTGTGCCTTAATTTATCCTTCCATTTTAATCTGTAGTTACGTATCGTACTGATGTTTAGTCCTTTATGCAGAGTGATATATGTCTACAAAATATCCACCATTGGGTTGAGGAAAATTTTCTTGAGATTCGACAACTCACTCGACCATCAGAAATTAGGAGAGTCTGAAGAAAAGGATCTCAGAGTTGTAAATTGGGTACAAGATTAAGATTGATAATCTAAAGAACCAACACAAAGGTGTTACTGGAAAGTTAAACTCTGACCGTGATGAAGAAATTAAGGCCTTAAACGAGAAGCATACAAATGAGGTTAATGAAAAGTTAAGATTGACATTGATAAGGCTCTCGATGAGGCTCAGAAGAAAGTTGTGGAAACTTTCAACTCTTCAGAAGAGTTTTTGGGATACAATATGCAATATTTGGAGAGAGGAGCTAGAATGGCTTGTCGCTGGATGACCCTAAAGTTCCCAGATATCTCCCACCTAGCGCAACAACTTGAGGACTTCAGCTTTTCTGACCCCCTGACTATGATCTCTCTAGGCCAAATTGAGGGATTGGCCTAACCTAACTCGCTAGTATATACTACCAACGATGAAGGCAACAACGATCCTAGGGATGATGAAGTCGAGATAACCCAAGTCCAGGATGAAGACAATGTCGTAGTTGAGAAAGACGATGCTGCTAAAAGGTCGAATTAAGTGGAGGCCAGGGATAACTAAGCATATTGAATCCTTCTTCTCCATCAGGGCGGTCGCATGTGGCTTGATACCCTTTATCTGATGTAACACTTGAACAATTTTGATTTTTGGTTTTTTGGATTCTGATTATTTAATGTTATGTATGTAACCTCATTAAACACCTTTTTATTGGAAGAATTTGGTTAAATATCTTAATGACAAATGCTTGTATTGTTTATTTATGTCATCTTCTCTTGCTATGTCATGTTTTCTTGTCTTTAATTTGTGTTATTTGTATTTTAAACAAAAGATAATGATGTTTAACAAGTAACCATAATGAAATGGTTTTTAATCTAAAATCACCAAGTTAATAATATCCTTATCAAATCTCCTCTCATCCTTGGACGAGATGAGTATACCTAAGTAAATGATTTTTGAAATTTGAATCCACCAAATTATGGTGTTTGATTATAAGTCCCCTCTCGCCATTTTGAGAATGTATGGACGAGTGACATCTTGTCCTACGCTGTCGTCTATGTTGAGACAGTTTTTCACTAAATTAATGATGTTGAGGCAAACCATACCCAAATGATTTTTGAATTTTAATTCACCAAATTATGGTGTTTAATCATAAGTCCCCTCTCGTCATTTTGAGAGTGTATAGATGAGTGACATCTCGTCCTACACTATTGTCTCGACCGAGAGAGTTTATCACCAAATTAGTGATGTTGAGGCAAACCATACTTACATGCTTTTTGAATTTGAATTCACCAAATTAGGTATTTATCACGAAGTCCCCTCTCATCATTTTGAGAGTGTATGGATGACTGACGTCTCGGCCTACACTGTCGTCTCGGCTGAGAGAGTTTTTACCATCAAAGATGATATCATCACGTCGTTCCCCTCTCCGAGTGTTTCTAAAGAGTACTTGGATGAGGTTAGCCTCATCCGGGCTGTCATGTCATCGAGAGTGAATTAATGCCACTTCACCACAAAGTTATGTTCTATAGCTTAAACATAATAAGAATATGAGAGAACATTTTCAATTTTTCATTCATTACTCTTTTCAATACACATCTTCTATAATAATACAATGATAAAAGGAATCTTTTACACTTTCCTAGTGAAAATATTTCTTTAGATGATCAATATTTCAAGGGTTGGAAAGAGGCTCTCCCTCTAAATTCTCGAGCTGAGATGTGCCAGGAACTACTTCTTCTGTAACCCTGTAGGGGCCATGCCAGTTAGCATGAAGTTTATTTTGGATTTTTCCAAGATTTATTCAAAACTAAGTCTTCATTGGCTAATTACCTAGCCTTCACCCTTTTATTGTAGAATATGTAAGTTCTCTGCTGATAGGCGGCCTGCCTGAACTCTACGTCCTCTTTCCTTTCTTCAATAAAGTCCCGATCCAACCTCTACTCTCCAGCGTTTGCTTTTGGGCTGTATGTTTGAACTCTGTGGCTTGGTATGCCAATTTTGGTAGGGATTATTTCCTTTGAGCCGTAAGCAAGCATAAAAGAGGTCTCTCCCGTTGGAGTTCTTTCGATCATCCTATAGGCCCACAGGATAGCATGCACTTCTTCAGTCCAAAGACCCTTGGCCTCTTTTAATTTTTACTAAAGCATTGATTTTGGGGGGTTAGCCTCTATCCTCCGTTGATTGATAATAAAACCTAAAAACTTATTAACTTCAATGCCGAAGACACACTTTTCAAGATTAAGCTCCATCCTATATTGGTCCATGGTATTGAAAGTACGTTCGATGTAGGCCTTGAGGCTCTTGGTGAGCATGTCATTAATGTATACCTCCATGGTCTCACCTATTTGATCCTCGAATATTTTGTTTATTGGCCTCTGTTATGTATCCCCGGCATTATTGAGGTCGAAGGGAATTACCTTATAGCAGTATGTACCTTTGTCCTTGATAAACGAGGTCTTTTCGGCATCGACTGGGTCCATAAATGTATGATTGTAGCCTGAGTAGGCTTCCATAAAACTCATTAGTTCATTCCCACCTGTGACGTCAACCATTTGATCTATTCTTGGCATGGGAAAGCTATCTTTCAGGCATGCCTTATTCATATATGTGAAGTCAACACACAATCTCCATATGTCATTGGGCTTAGGCACAATGAAAACATTTGCTAACCATTTTGGGTAGATAACCTCTATGATGAAGTCAACTTTCTCTAACTTCATCACCTCATCTCTTATCACTACATATTTCTCCCTGGAGTACATCATCCACCTCTTCCTGATTTAGCTTCCTCGTCTACGTTCAGTTTGTTACAGGGGACATCTGGATCGATTCCCAGCGTATCTTCATGACTCCAAGCAAAAATGATTCACCTCATCCTCAAGAGCTTAATAAACTCTTCTTTGATCTCACTCTTTGGGGTTTTACCAAGTGGGCGGTCTTTTTTGAATTGTCCTCATTATGGATGATGGATTCTACCTCCACGGCAGCTTCTCCCTTTTCAGCCCCGTCTATATTGTAATTAGTATTGGCCCTCTTATGTGCCTCTCTCCTCTTCAACCGAATTGAATTAGAATTCTCGTTACTTAATATGGTCACCTTGAACTTCCCCTACTCTATAAGGAGTCAGAAATTTTATCATTTGGTGAACGATTAAGGGTATGGACACAAGCTCTTTAAGGGATACTCGTCCCATAATTATGTTATATGATGAATAAACGTTCTCGTCCATCACGAAGAAATTAATCTTCTTTCTGAGACATCTTGGACAAGTCTCCCCTATGCAGACATCCATCTCATAAATCCCCAGAGGATGTACTTTCTCTTTATTAAAGCCAATTAGGGGTTGATGATATGGGACAAGCCTTTTCTTGCTTAATCCCAGAATATTACATAGGCCGAACATCCACCGTCAACCAGTATCCTAGGGACCTCATATGTATGTACTCTCGTAGTGATTACCAACTAGTCATTATGTGGGGCTAAAATCCCCTTGAAGTACAACCGCGAGAAACCGACAACTAAAGTGTTCATGTCAACCTTCTTCCTCTTACTCGGCTTCGAATCAATAGTGCCCGAGTTCACTGCCTCTGGCTTGGAAAGATCTTTGGCTTCTATAATATGGGCTTTACGATCGGGTATCTCTTTACCACCACCAGCCAAATCGCTAGATACCATTTTCACACCGTGATAAATATAATGCAATCGACCCTTGAGATTAGTTTTCTTTGGTGGGAGGTCAACCTCCTCATCATCGTCCGATGCATCGTCATCCTTATTCACTTGATTGCCAGGTTTACACCCGTTGTCCCTTCTCTTTTGGGTGTTGTATCACCCACCCCTCTTATCCACGTACTTTTTAAGTTTCCCTTTCTTAATCATCTTTTCTAATTTCATCTTTCAGTGCGAAGCATTTGTCAGTGATATGGCCATGATCTTGGTGGAATTCACACCATTTACCTTTATCCCTCTTGTGAGGAGAGGATTTGAGCTTCTCTGGCCATCTCAATGACCTATCATTCTTGATCTCATTCAAGATCATTTTTGGGGTGGCAGCCAATGGGGTATAGTCAGCAAACTTGTCATTCGCCGAACTCTTCTTGTCTCCTTTGCCTTTGAATTTTTGGGACATTCTCCCACTATCTACCTTTTCATCTTCACTTTTGGGCACCATGGCCTCCTCAGCGTTCATGACTCTCCCGGACGTAGGCAGGAGAGTTAGGAGGGTTCTCGGCCAGCTTCCACAAAAGCTTTCCTTTCTGTAATCCTCCCATCAGAGAAGTCATTGAAATAGTCTCATCATAGTCTTCCACCTCCAGTTTCTCTTTGTTAAAGAGGGCAATGTAGTCCCACAGAGATTCGTTCTTCCCTTGCTTTATGTATAGTAAGTGGGTGGTTTTCTTTCTCGGGTGAACCCTAAAAAAATTATGAATGAACCTTTCTTTTAGTTGCTTGAAGTTCTCAATTAAGTTTCTTGGGAGGGAGGTATACCAGACGTGCACTGCTCCAGTGATGGTGCTGGAGAAAGCCCTGAACCCCATCTCATCTGAAACTGAAAATATGTTTGTAGCTGACTGATACATCTCAACATGGTGGATTGGATTGGTGCTCACATCATACTCTGTTGCCACCCCTTGCGGTTTAAACTTAATCGGGGTAGGGTAACTCACAATTCTATAAACAAATGGCAACCCTTCCATATAACACCTCTATAGAGGGTCTCGACTCTTCACTAAATCTCCAATCTTATCCTCTAGTCTATGAATAGAGTTATTCCATAGCTTTTCAACAGCAGCAACTATGGCATTATTTCCCTCGGCCAGAGAAACATTTTTATCGGCCCCTTCCCTCTCGACCTGATTCTAGACGGGTTCTCGGTGAGCTATTCTTTGATGGATATTGACTTCAAGTTTCTCCTCGTCTTGGCCATGGGAGGATCTTCTATGCGCACACCCTCCATTTCTCCTGGATCCCGCCCTACTGTGAGACATGGGCAGTCATTCTCTGAGGTCATCGATGGGTCCGATTCTGTCAAAAGCGGAACCCCTGTTGAGCCTATCAAATGTTGAAGGACGATACTTCCCTTCTTAGCTCGACCGTACAGTATTTCCCCTAATATCTTTAATTGGGTACACAGCATCTCTCAAAATTTTGTATGGTTCCTAGCACTATGCATCATCGTCATACTCATTGTCCTCATGATTAGCTTATCTATAGGGTCAGCAACGTCTCTCTGCCTCTGTTGAGGCTACGCATCCTTCTATGGGGTCGTGGGTGGTCCCCCTATTGCCTGGTGTACGCCCTCCCTGGCGAGTGAAGTTATCATCTACGCCGTCGCGCCAGTGGGCCTGGTCAAGATGTTCTAGCTGAAGGTAGCCAGTTGCTCTTGCATATTAATTTGAATGGTTGCTAATAAGCGCAGCACTGCTACAATGTTCGCCATCTCTGATTATGGCGGTGCTTAATGGGAACTAGGGCCACCACCTGGTGGAAGATCTGATGACATGAAATCTGGTGAACGGAAAGAACAAAAGGTGTACTTGAAGAGTTGAATGAGTTGTAAGAAAGCTTGAACTTAACCCAGAGATCTTTCAATGGTGGATCAAACCCAACCAAGTGTGGGGATGGACCACCACTAGAGAATTGGGTGAAGAGTAATCTACAAATGAAAGGAAGGAGATGATGATCGCTCTTCCCACAGACGATGCCAAAATAATGGTGCCAAATATGGTACCACCAAGTAACTATGTAAGAGATCAACCAGAAGAAACTCAAGTGTGCAATAATAGTGAAATAATAATAATATAAATGAAACAGGAGGTGAGGCAACGAGGAGAAAGAAAGTAATATTAGAGGCTCGGCCTATTTAGGCCTACTCCACTATGCAAGTGAGTGTTTGTTTACTATTAAACTGGGCTCTAATGGCCTTATATTATCATGCACTCAACTTTCTCTCTAACTACAATTTCAACAGAGTTTAGGTAGGATTTGGAATTATGGATCCTTCTCAAGGTAGAAGGAAGCAAACATATATAGTGCTAGGGTGGTATAGTGTGCACCCCATGCATGATCCAAGCATGTGTAGTTTGCATTAACCAATGAGTAATATCCACCTGTCACTTATGCAAGTAGATCATGATGATAAAAAATTCATCCCACGTACACGTGTGATATGGTTGTAACTACCTATCCACATGGGATAATGGTGATGAACCTTTTCCTTGCACGTGGTTGAGAGTCTGTCCAGAAGGAGGATATCCACAGGGTCCTATTCAAACATAGTTCGGAGAGTGCGATCTCGACTTAGTAGACATAAAGCTGAGATGTGGTCTCAACTATTTGGTGTACCAGACAAGACGTTAAGAAGGAGGTACTGACTATAGAAGACATTGTCCTCAAATAATGGATGAAGCTGAGGAAGATGGGTGTGGAATCTCTATGGTAATCTTACTTTTATAGGTCAGTTGAGGCGAATATGAGTTGGGCCCAGACGAGACTACACTTAGGCATATCAATTGTATTGATATCACAAAAAGAAATAATAATATCAAGTGGAGAGATTAAGATAGGGTAAGAAACCGATTCAGGTTGAATCTGATCAAGTGGGACACGCAATATATTCTAATTAGGGAGAGGCATGTCAGTAGCTCTTACCTGAGTAGATGGGTCTGAAGGTACGTCATCTAAGCGAATCATGAAGAGACTCGGCCCTGGTGTCTGTAAGTTAAACGAGTCTTTAGAATCACTTTCCTTAGAATCTTCAGCAACTATCGTGGTTTTCTTAGTGAGAGGTTGAAATTTATGTTGGCAGTGTGCGACCCAAGAGTTTCTATCTTGAAAGAAGATTTCCAACCCCTTTTTCATCTTCTTTTTTATATGCTCATACCATTGTTTACAGAAGCCACAAAAGGGGAAGTCTTCACTCTCCTTGACAAACCTTCCATTTAGATAGTCTCTTGATATAGTCCTTTCTTCTTCTAAGTTTTTTTTCGTTCGTGGTTGCTGGAGTGCTTTGAGTTATTTTGGTGAGGGATGGTAACTTAGGCCACATGGAGGAAAGGCTTACTTTAGGACTATGGGATCAATGATCCCTTGTTAGCATTGCCCTAACCCAGTTCTGAGCATAAAGTGCATGTTCTTGAACATCTAAATCACATTGAAGTTTCCATTCGAGTTGTGTTCTGGACAGACTTAGTCTTTGAAATTTCCTCATGCTAGAAGGGGAAGTGGATTGAATCTAAAGCTAGAGAGGATCATATCATGCGTTCCCATGCTAAATCTCTAATACTGGATTGCTAGTGCTGGCAATGTCTGAACTGTCCTCTTTTCCCAAGATGATGATAACCTGTCCTTTGGCAAAGAATTTAAGTTTTTAATGAAGAGAAGAAGATGCCCCTCAGAAACTATGGAGCCATGGATGGCCAAGGAGAAGGTTAAAATATGAAAGTATGCCAATGACTTATAACTCGATGATAGGATTGATAGGGATAGACCCTACTGTGAGTTTTATGGATCCCAATACCTCTAGGCGGGTATTGTCGTAAGCACGCATGACAACGAAAGTGGTAGTGAGATCACGTACTTTCAATCCCAAGCAATTGAAGGTTCTGACACAAAAAACATTAAGGCCAGATCCATTATCAACAAGTGAGAGTAGGATTGTCTTTCCTAATACTTCAAAGGATATGTTGAGGGCATAATTATTATTAGGGCTGATCTTCAGTTTTTACTTTGGAAAAGGATAGGAGTCTGGAAGAGGTCAAAGATCCAACTACGTTTACAGCTTCTTCGAGAGTGGTGAAAGGAGGGTTGTAGGTCCGGTGATGATTTTTATCATAGAATTTTGGTGTAGCTGGGAGGACATAAAAATCCCCCATATGGTGATATTAGCTTGGGTTTTCTTGAGTTGGTCAAGGACTTTACTCTCTTCAATGGTCATTTTTTGCATGGAAAGTTCTTTAGCAACTCCCTTTCCCTTATTTGTCTCAGTCACATGAAGAATCGGATCTTTGTAGTGTTTCCTTGGTCTGATTATGTGATTTACTAAGGCATGGAAGAATAAAAACCCCATGTTTTCATCTACCTATGGCTGAATGGCCATCTTATTGATTACCCCAATAGATCTTCGAATGATATCATTCCATACAGACTGGTTACTAGACTGGTTTCCTCCCGACCAGGTTTGTCAGTTGAACTGTTAAAGTCATACACCCATCCAATGGTGACCGTGTCCTCCTTCTAAGAGAAATCAATACATTTAATGAGATCGATAGCTTTATCGTACAAATATTCCCACTCAGTGGGGAGGTGCAGGAGTGAAGGGACCAACCATCCCTGAAGCATCAAAGCGGTGAGTAGCTTATTAATGCTATAAATTTCACATGTCTATCGAACTGCATCAGCCATTAACTATACCACATTGTCTAGACTGACTTCTTCAATAGGTACTGTCCATTTCGATAGACATGTGAAATTTGGGATAATCAACAATCATCTTGACGAATAATTTTAGCCTAAATTCCAAGAGTTGGTTAAGCATAGTTGGTAACTCCATATCCTTCCCTTTAGATAGGGTACGAACGTCAATGCAGGGCATTATAAGGAGTGACAAAGCTTGATCGGTGAAGTAGGTAAGCTGTAGGAGAAAATCGGGGCAAATCTTGAGTGTCTTGGGTGAGATTATTGGTATAATAGGTGCTTTGTTGGGCAAAAACTGAGCAGATGGATCAAATTTTGAGTCATTCTCTAGAAAAATGGAATTTTTATGGGTTGAGAGTGGTTTATGAGTTGTATTGGGTTTCGGATTGGCTAGTGGGGCGATGATATCCCGCTCAATTAAACATTGGATCATATTCCAAAGGTAGAAACATTGGTCGATAGTTTGGCCAGCATACTGGTGGAAATCATAATGGGCATTAGCTTTGAAGTTTTTAGGGAGTGAATTTGGTAGTGGTTGAGGGTCCAAGGGTTTGATGAGGTTTTGGCTCAACAGGGCCTAGTAGACTTTAGACAGAGGAGCATAGATCTCAGTGTACTCTTTCTTGGTTGGGTTAACGAGATTTTTCAAAACACAAGAGGTAGTAAGTTGGGAAATGTTGTTGATGGTTGAGATTGTAGCACTGGCGGGCTTTTCATGCTTCTACAGAGTGAAATATCCGATCACTTTCTTTGGCTCAGATTTGAATTTGGTAATGCCTTCTGCAATTTCTACACCAGCCTCTCGAAGGGCTCGAAAGTGTGGTTAGTACTGTCCTCACATGAATGCTCGGATATAGGGCAAGAAGTTCTTCAAGGTATTGACTTTTTCCTCCTCAGAGAGTCTATTGGTTATGGTAGCATCTTCCTTTCTCCACCTTCCTATAAAGATACTATCTGTTTCCATAGGGTTATTCTTAAAAAGATCTAGATCTCGGCACATAATTTCTATCTCCTCATTGTACTTGTATTGAGACATGAATTCCCAGGCGACATCCTCCCAACTACGGATTCTGGATTCTTTAAGGGACAAAAACCAACGGAGGGAGCTCTTTTTGAAGGTATGCTGGAACATCTAGGACCTTATCTCTTCATAGGAACCCAAGGAGGGCCATGGCTCGATGATAGCTTCGAAGGTGAAAAATTGGGGGTCTGCTTCCCCCAAACTTCTCAATGTATGGCATATTGAACTTCTCTAGTAGTCTGTCCATGGGATAAGGAGACATATGGGTATAGTCCAAGTAGTTACCAAATATTTTAACTTGTTAAAACTTCTTCGATATAATCTTAAGGTATTCCTTGAACTTGTTCAATTCCTCCTCCTTAGGATTCGTGGGTACTGGCAGGTTAGCCCCTGGGTACTGGTAGATTAGCCCTTGGTAGGCAAGGTTTAAAATAGAGAATTGAGCTGGTGATGGCCAAATGGTAGGTGGGCATGCAGAGCATGATAATTCTCTTTTGGGACCCAAATAGGCTCGGGAGGGGGGGACCTATGGCATGAGGAAAGATAACCTCTAGTTCTTCGAGAATCTAAGCCCAATGATGCTGCATCTCATGGTCATAGGTTTGAAATTTTTCAATCTTAGAACTGATCTAGGATGAGATGTGTAGACACCCCATTTTAGTACCCCCTACACTCTCCTTAGGTCCCTATCACCTCCTTTCATCGCTACAAACCTAAGTCATACCTCGGGTACTGACCTAGAGGCCATTGGGAACACCCGGGCTCCATTTCACAAAAAGTAAAACTCTTCATCTCGATGGAGACTGAATGAATCTTTAAAGGGCATTGAAACCCCTTTCCAATGGTCCATCCCGTGCGCGATTCTAACTTATAGTATGGACGAACGATCCATTTTACTTAAAAAGGTCACTGAATGCTCCCATGCTCCGTTTGACCAAAGTCAACTATTCAGCTCGATTGATACTGAATGAATATTCAAAGTGAACAGAAATCCCTTTCCAATAGTCCGCCCCGTGCGCGATTCATACTTACGGTACGGACGAATGATCCATTTTACTTCGAAAGATCACCGAATGCTTCCAGGCCCCGGTTGACAAAAATTAACTCTCCAAACTGATTCAAGCTCTTTGGAATGTCAAAGTACATATACTAACCTTTCTAACAGTCCGCCCCGTGCATGATTCTGACCTACCATACGGATGAACGATTCATTTGCGTCCGATAATTCCCCATCCAGAGGATCGACGAACATTTTCGAGCCACATTTGACCCAAAGTCAACTCTCGGACTCGGGAGTAGCCCAAATAATTTCGAAGTTCTCTAAAGGACCTTTCAAACGGTTCACCCCGTACGTGATTCGGATCATTGGTTTGCGTTCTATGACCGATTTTTTGAAGGAACGTGAAAAAGACTGCCAAATGACAGGTTCCAAACCATGCCTATCGGCAGTGTGCCTAAACAAACCTGTCGATTGGCAGGACCAGGGCTATGCCTAATGTCAATGCCCTAGGCCTATAAAAAGGAGGGCCTGACCTCATTGCAATAGGGACAAGACCTAAAACCCATCACTCTCAGCGAACTCAGAAAACCTCTCTCGAAGTCAGCGTGATTTCCACATCCAAATCATTTTTCAACCTTCACTTTTCATCATCCTTTTCATCAAACTTGGTTAATTAACCACCCTTCATCATCACCCATGTACAAGGTCTACTCTCCAACATCCAAGATCAAGCTCAAGATCTCCAAGAAGGCCCAACTTTTTCAACTCTCTCGTTAAATTCTCCTAAATTCGCATTAATTTGTTTTATTACTTAGCACTTTTATTCTTTCATCTCACATATTCTAATATACTTTTTTTTATCTAGTATTATTGCACATATCTTATTTTCGTATAAATAAAACCCAAAAATTAAGAAAAAGAGGGTTTCTCATAAATTCCAAACAGGAATTCTCACACTTTTCTCACAACTAAAACACTTTTTTACACACACACACACACACACACACACACACATATATAAGACAAGTCCCCGGTTGGATTTATGTGATAAATCCCACCCCTCATTTTTCATATGAACTACGTGGACTTTGATGCCTCTATAGGCTACATAGGCATCTCGGGGTAAAATCCGAGACTCGATTCCTATTCCTACTTTTTTTCTATTTTTTCGATATTCTTTAAACTTAACTCTCTTAGACTCTCTCTATATATATTTGTTCTTGATGGCGTATTATTTTGTATGTGTTATCGTTCCATTATAACGATGAACGCAAGGATAATCGCATAAATCCTACTTTCTAAAATTATTTTTTAGGAACATTCCTATGGATGACTCACTTTATCTCTTCCATGATACAAGCCGATGATTCCTATCTCCACTATATATACACATGCACACATATCATGGGAAAATAAAGGAAAATAACAATAACCCATGAGAGACCGTAAGGGCGGAATGGTTGCCTAACACCTTCCCATTTCGTAACTTAGCCTTCGGAACCTTTTCGAATCATTTTTGTTTCGTACGTATCAATATGTCTTTGGATGTTTCCTTTGGGGACGGCTCCTTTTTCTTTTGTCCGTTTTGAGTAAAATAGACCGGCGACTCCATCTCTCTACATTTTTCACCTCATCATCGATGTCGGCCGAAGCGCTCCCGAGTGGGATGCGCGGGACCAAGATCCTCTCGACGTTGAAGACACCCCTCTTCTTCGTCCTTCCCTCCGCGAGGATCGGGGATGGACACATTGGAGACTCTACTGGGGATTCTTTCATTTTGAGGGCTAGACTCTATTTACATGGTTGTTAGATTTGCTTATATTTTCCCCTATTTTTCGTGTCCCCTTTACTGGTCATGTGTACCTCATGCTTATGCTTCTATTCACACACTTGTAGAAGATTCTCCATGTACACTTCACACCACGTGCACCTAGGATCACATATGTCCACATGTTGCATGCATCACCCATCCATACTTGGTATACGATTGGTACTTATACTTAGATCCCTATTGGGCATGATCAAGAAAGATACTCTCATCATAAGATACTAATAAGAGAATCATGCATGGTTCACACGACATCACCAAAGAGCATTGTGATTGACCGAATTTTGTCTGATAACTTGAGGGTCACTTCGTGATGGGCGCTAGTCCGACAGGGCGCAGTTAGCCTAAGCGATATGACTCTCACCTTCCATTGGCCAAGTACCTTCGACGTATATCGAACGATTCACCCGCATCATACCGCTTGACCGAAGTCAATACGGGAGGTATATCTCAGGGAACTCGTTCACGTACGCCGAGTATATCGAATTCGCTCTCACACGTACCTTTCCTAAGAGGTATATAGTGAGGCAATTCACGTACACTCAGGTATATCAAATGTCTTGTCCACACGTACCAATTGCCCTCAAAATCAAGACATATATCGTGGAAGCCATGCCAAAGGGGGGACCCTTTTTTGATTCACCCAAACCAATTGCATACCCGCATATAGGTCTCAAGCCTAGGACACACATAATTGCCGATTTTGACCCGAAACTCTACCGAAATTCCAGGTCGGCATGCCGACCAAATTTTCGCCCATTTTTAAAACGGGGCCCTGCCCGTGAGCCTAGTTACAAGTCCAGCCACAGCTTTGCATATGTTACAAACCCAACTTTTCTAGGCTCGGGACCCGTCCGGCATTTCATTTTGCATTTAGGAGAATTTAATACAAGTGAGAATATAATAATAATAATAATAATAATAATAATAATAATAATAATAATAATAATAATAATAATAATAATAATAATAATAATAATAATAATAATAATAATAATAATAATAATAATAATAATAATAATCATGCTGAGACCCGTCTCCTAAAAATATGTATCCCTTCTTTATCAAAAATCCAAAAATATTTCTCCTTTCTTTATCAAAAATCCAAAAACATTTCTCCCTTCTTAATCAAAAATCCAAAAATATTTCTCCTTTATTTATCAAAAATCCAAAATTATTTCTCCTTTCTTTATCAAAAATCCAAAAATATTTTGTCTTTCAATCTTAAAAAGAAAAAATGTCAAAAATATTTTCATCATTTTTTGTCAAAAATAAATCCCATTTTACGCATTCTCTGGTCGATCTCACGCCCTTGGCATGGCTCCTTATTGGCTTCGATCTTCAGTCAAATCATCCTGGCGTTCCGTCCGTTCACCTGCTACTTCTTTCGAGTCCAGTATCCATCCACTTTCCATGGAGAACACATATCAAGTACTAGTTGTGCAGCCAGATCTGATGGCAGTCTTAGCTCAGATCGTGTCCAAGATTGACAACTTTCAGACCGAGGTCTGAGAGATGCAACGAAATCATATTCTTGTTACTCAAGAGCCCAATGCCCTATTCCCTCATGCTATGGGTCCTCCCGAGCCTATTTGGGTTCCCAAAGAGTATCAGCACGCTCCACATTCCCCTCCTACTAATGGGCCGCTTCCTGCCCAGCTTCCTATGCCAAACCTTGCCCAGCCTGGGGCTAACTTGCCTATGATCATTGATCCAAAAGAGGAAGAGTTGAAAAAGGTCAAAGAAGATCTCAAGATGCTAACTAAGAAATTCAACTGAGTCAAAATCTTTGGGAATTATATGGACTACACCCACATGTCTCCTTATCCTAAGGAGAGGTTACCGGAGAAGTTCTAGATGCCAAATATCGAGAAATTCGTAGGAAGTGGACCCCCGATTATTCATCTTTGCAGTTATCACCGTTCTATGACTCTCCTAGGGGCTTATGAAGAAGTAATGGCCTAATTATTTTAGGAAACTTTGAAGGATATCGCCCTCCGATGGTTTTTGTCTCTCAAGGAGTCGAGAATCCGTAGCTGGGAGGATGTAGCCCGAGAATTCATGTCGCAGTACAAATATAACGAAGAGATTGAGGTCATCCGCCGTGATTTAGAGATGCTCAAACAAAACTCTGGGGAATCAGTCAGTAACTTCATAGCCGATGGAGGGAAAAAGCAACCACCATGACCAATCGACCATCCGAGGAACAACAAGCCAGCATAGTGAAGAAGAACTTCTTACCCCATGTTTGAGAAACAATGGGAGGACAATACTATCCTCACTTTCGAGCTCTCAGAGAGGCAGGAGTATAAATCGATGAAGGTCTTGCTAAAATAGAGGTTAAACCAAAGAAAGTGTTCAGACAGTTCACTCCCAGAAAATATGACAAACCTTCCAGTGCGGCAGTCTCAACCATCAACAACATCTCTCAACCAACCACTTTATGGGCACCAAAAAGCCACCCTATCCCAGTTCGAAAGGAATACAACGAGCTCCATTCTGCCCTATCGAAAGTTTATCAAGCCCTGTTAAGCCGAAACCTTATCAAACCCTTGGACCCCCGTCCATTGCCAAATCCACTTCCAAGAAACTTCAAGGCAGATGCCCATTGCGCCTTTAACCAAACTGCTAGCCATACCACTGACCAATGCTTTCACCTCTGAAACATAATCCAAGGTCTAATTGACCGGGGTACCATCTCCCCACCAGCCAATCGAAAGCCAAACACTACTCACAACCCACTCCCAAATCATACCAATGTTATCTTCCTAGAAATGAGCCCGGAGTTTGATCCCTCAGCTCAAATCACACCCATACACTCTCCTAAACCTCTCCAAACTTAACCATATTTCCTCCTACACCCTGTTAGCCTCACTGATCAGGCACTATCACTCCTTACAAGAGCATGAATCATTGTCCGTACCCGTTCCGAAAATGGTAGTATGGAATTATCAGAAGTGTTAAACCAACTCTTAGAGTTCGAGCTAAAATTGCCCTCGTACATGATCATTTCTTGCCAAAGGTTTAGCACGCTGTTCTTGGAAGCACAAAAATGGGCCCGAGAGTCAGACGATTGGGTGGTACCAACTGATGAAGTCAGCCTTGATGATGTTATCCAGATTATGGCAGAATCATTCGGGCAAACAAAAGATATTCGCAGTATGACCGAATTACTTGATACTCTGAAGCTACAAGGATGCCTGGTCCCTTCATCCTTACTTATCCCCACAGAATGGGAAGATCTGTATAAAAAATCCATTGAAGTTGTGGAATGCATTGACTTTACATGGAAAGATGGAATTGTTACCACCGAAAGGGGGGAAGAATTCGAAGATTAAAATAAAGTGAAAGATTCAAAGAAAACTGGCCCGGTAGCCGACATGTGTGGGATGATATCATTTAAGGATCTCCTCGGAGAAATAAAGAAGATGGCAGAACAACCCGAGATTGATGAAAAAATAGGGTTCATGTTCTTCTCTTCTTCAGTAAATCACATGACCAGATCAGGGAGGCATTACCAGATCCTAAGCTCACTATCAGCCAATGACAAAGGGAAGGACGTTGAAAACTTTTCTATGACAGAAATGACCCTTGAGGAATGCAAGATCCTCAATCAACTGAAGAAAACTCAAGATAACATCACTCTATGGGGTCTTTTCATGTCTTCCCAGCTGCATAGAAATGCTTTGATCAAATTTCTCACTCGACCCACAGTTCCTCCTTCTACCATACCTGAAAAAGCGGTAAATTTAGTCAAATACTTGACCTCTACCCTAATTCTATCCTTTTCCAAAGAAAAAATCCCCCGAATTGGACCAAGCCACAATCATGCACTCAACATCTCCATCGAAGTTATGGGGAATATCGTATCACTCTCTCTTGTCAATAATGGATCCGCCTTGAATGTCTTCTCATTAAGAACCTTAAAATGAATAGGACTAAAGGAAAGTGACCTCTCTCCAACCTCCGCTTTTGTACATGCCTATGATAATACTCGTCGAGAAGTAATGGGAATCATAAAACTTGTAATAGGGGTTGGCCCTATAAACCCTATCGTTGAATTCCAAGTTATTGGCATCCCAACTTATTTCAACCTGTTGCTCGGACGACCTTGGATCCACAGTATCAAACGTGTGTCTTCCTCACTCCATCAGAAATTGAAATTATTTGTCGACGGATGAGTCATCACCATTTTGGGCGATAACGATAATGTCAAAGGTGCAAGAACTAGCAGTCCAATCCTTGAGATACAGCATGGGACTGATATGATCCTATCAGGATTCCGAGTTAAACCACTTCTAATCCAGGATGGGGATGATTTCAATGAAAGGGTTTGTCCAAAATACGACCCTCATGGAAACGTCAATGTGATTCAGATGTTCAGAAACATGCACTTCATGCCCGGACTAGGGCTAAGGCAAAGACAGTAAGGGATACTTGAGCCCACTATGCTGAAAAAGGCTTTCCCATCTTGTGGTTTGGGGTATCAACCATCAGAACAAGCACTCAGAACGATCTGACAGTATCGACCAAAGATAAGACTATACTACATCCAGACTATCCCAGGTGACTCATTGAATGGACGATTCATCAAAGACGGAAAATACTTCCCCTTTTGTGGCTTTACGGGACCCTGGTATGACCATACAGATAAGATGAAGCCTGGAATGGAGATCTTCTTCCAGGATAGCTACCTATGGGCCGAAAGTTCCCAACACCATTTACAATCGCTCATAAAAAATACCGAAGATTCTGAGGGAAGTGACTCCGAAGATTCCTTCAACTTACAGACACTGGGGCTAACACTCTGCATGGTTCATTCAATCACTACATCACTGGATCCATACCACCTGATTAAAGCTGCTGATACTCCCATCCTCAACTGGCATGCTGTACCAGTTCTAACTGTTGAAATCCCACATAACCCCAATATTTACCCTATTTATTCCTCTATTGTCTATCCTTGCTCAAATGTAATCAAGACCTCCTTTAATGAGGTTCTCAATGTTTTTTTCCTATCAATGAAATAAATGAAGATTTTGAGTATCTTGTTGTGCCTTACATTAACTGTTTGGATTCCAATCAAACTTTTGATGATGATGATTTTACAAATGAAAAATTCTTAACTGATCTAAATAAGGATAATAACAAACAGCATAACTGCGTTCAAGTTAATGAAGAAGAGACTGTTATAGTTAACCTCGACTCTAGTATCCAACTATGCGAGATTAGGATAGAAGCTACCCTCGACGAGTATAAGAGCGCACAACTCGAAGAATTACTAAAGGAATTCGTGGATGTCTTCGTGTGGTCCCATGACGATATGCCCGTCATTGATCCTGAAATAGCTCAACATGAGATCCCCATTCTTTTAGATTACAAGACGATTAAACAAATGGTCGCTCAAAGTCAAAGAAGAGGTAGTCAAACAGTTAAACGTGGGATTCATTCGCGTGATCAAATATCCCGTATGGCTAGCTAATATAGTGTATGTACCGAAATCGGGAGGGAAAGTTCGAATGTGTGTATACTATCGGGACTTAAACAAAGACTCTCCGAAGGATGATTACCCGTTACCCAATATCGACATTATCGTGGACAACATAGCCAGTCATGCTCTTAAGTTATTCGTCGACGGGTTTATCGAATACAACCAAATCAAAATGCACCCGGATCACCAAGAAAAAACCGCGTTCATCACCCCATGGGGAACCTTTTGCTACACTGTTATGCCATTTGGTCTCAACAATTGTAAGGAAATATTTCTCATGTTCGTTCTCTTACATTTGTATATGTCGTACGCCGTTACATTTGGTACGTCTCTATACGATCTCACACGACGGCCTCAATCTGAATTTTGGGAATCAAGCATTCATTAACTCCATAATGTGTCTATCATCTACCTCAACAACTTCACGTTCAATGATTTTAGGGACTATATGCTAGTGGTACGCAAGAGAAGTCAAAACAGTGAAATAAGGCATGATACAGAAGTTAAATGGCAATTTGGTAATTTTACAGCCACCGTCCGGAGAATCGGTCAACTGGAAAGTTTAAGAACTTACTGCAACAAAGATACTGGAAGAAATGGCACCTCAATCCGAGCTACGGTGATCAAATTATGGCCCGTTGAAAATGGAGATAAATCCAAGAAAAAACCTTGGAATTTTGCTAAATATTTAAAGCCCCTTAACCAGCGATTTTTCACGAACCGAGGGCCGAATCGGTTCGAGGTACCTGATGCTGGATAGAGTTTCAGATTTTAAAAACTCTTTTTGGTTTGCCTATAAAAGCCATCTTCGGGGGAGTTATTTTGCAAGACTTTTAAAGACGAATTTAAGAGTCTTAATTACTCAAGTCTTCACCTTTTTTAGTCCCAAGACTCATATTTTGATTCACACAACTTTCCCAAAGCTTTGTGAATCAGTTTGCAACCCAAGAACACAACCTTGTGTTTGTTCATACTCTTGTGGAGAAGGCCGTCCTTTCTTCTTCATTGTTGTCCTCCTGGAAAGGGAAAGTTCCAATCGTCGACTACAGAACCGACACTTGCGGGTATTTCTGTGTCACTGTATTTTTATCGTAATTTGTGTAACCATTCCTTACAATATTATAGTAAAAATAAAAGGTTTTGCCCCTTTGGGGGATTTTTCGTCATTTGTGTGTGTTTGCTTGTTCTTGCTTGATTTTATCATCATCAATCACACCTAGATGCATGTGTAGGACTTAATTGATAAAAATTGAATTTAATTAAATAATATCTCTATTTGAACGCACGCGCACTCTTCTTAAGAATGTTGGGGCTACCTACCATAGGTTTTCCATAACCATCCTGCACGATTTGATTCACAAAGAAGTCGAGGTCTATGTGGATGATATGATTATCAAATCCAAAACTAGAGAAGGTCATGTTCCCTCTCTCCGAAAGTTCTTAAAACGATTACGACGATATCAGATGAGACTCAATCCACAAAAATGTATCTCCGGCATTACAAAGGGATAACTCTTGGGATTCATGGTCAGTGAGAAAGGGATAGAAGTAGATCTTGCCAAACTAAAAGCTATACTTGAGATGCCACCTCCACGAATGGAGAAAGAAATTTGTGGTTTCCTTGGGAAATTATAATACATCAGTCTGTTCATCAGCCAGCTAACCTCCATCTGCGAACCTATCCTCAAACTCCTTCGAAAAGATTCAACCAAGATTTGGAATGAGTCCTGCCAAGAAGCTTTTGACCGAATCCCACCACCGCCTAGTCTCCCCTTGCTTTTATACCTAACCATAACCGACACTGCAGCTGGGGCTTTGCTAGCCCAATACCTTGAAGATTCCCGTAAAGAAAGAGTCATCTATTACTCCATTCGGAAATTGGTCGGATACAAAGTCAACTACACTACTTTGGAAAAGGCATGTGTCGCACTTATTTGGGTCACCCCAAAATTACGACACTACATGATCTCCTTACCCATTAAACTGGTATCCCGAATGGAACCCATCAAGTACATGCTTGAGAAACCCGCCTTATCTATCCGAATGGCCCGGTGGTTAATGATCCTAGCTGAGTTTTATATCGTGTACTTCACACAAAAAGCCATGAAAGGAAGAGCCGTCTATGACTACCTTGCTGACTACCCCACAGAAGAAGCTGATGACTGGATCTCTAAATTCCTAGATGAAAACATCCTCTACACCACTCAAGACGGTCTCTGATGGCAAATGTTCTTTGGCGGCGCGGCCAATAAAAAGGGATATGGCAATGGTATACTTCTGATCACCCAGATGACTCCCACACTCCCATCGCCATCAAATTAGATTTTCCCTGAACCAACAACATGACTGAATACGAGGCGTGTACAGTAGGCCTCAAAGTTGCTCTTAAGAAAGGTATTCAATGCCTAAATGTCTACGGGGATTCTGCCCTCATCATTGGTCAAGAGCTCAGAAAATGGAAAGTCAAGGATGAGAAAATCCAACCCTTTCATGCCCACTTAGAAGAACTAGCCTCTCAATTCCAAGACATCACCTTCAATTACCTACCTCGAGCAAAGAATAACCTAGCCGATGCCCTTGATACCCTAGCCTCCATGGTTGACATGCTCGAAGGAATAATAATGGCCCCTTCATAGTTCAAAGGTAAGACAAACTAACCCATTGCTACCACATTGAGCTCATCACCAAATAAGATCACAGGCTAGCCAATTGCTGGTATTATGATATCTAACACCTCCTCAAGCATGGTAGGTATCCCAAGGGTTCCAACAAGAAAGACTGGACAACCCTCTAAAGACTAGCCGCCCAGTACATCATCTATCACAAAGCACTGTTTAAAAGGAACTTCGATGGAACTCATCTACACTTCATCACAGGGGCTGACATTGAAGAGGTAATGCAGAAAATCCATAGTGGGGAATGTGGGCCCCACATGAACGGTCACATAATTGCCAAGAAGATCATCTGACAAGGCTACTACTAGACCACCATAATCCAGGATTACACCTCCTATGTCTGGAGATGCCTCGAATCCCAACAGTTTTCCAACCTTCAACACCTTCCTCTATATGAATTGTACAACATGACTTCTCCCTGTCCATTCTCCACCTGGGGCATCGACATTATAGGGAAAGTTACACCCAAGGCTTCCAACGGGCATGATTTCATTCTAGTTGCCATTGATTACTTCACCAAATGGGTCGAAGCTGAATCATACGCAGTTTTGAACGCCAAGAAAGTGGCCAAATTAATTAAGAAAAACATCATCTACCGATGTGGGGTCCCGCACGAGCTAGTGTCAGATAACGGGTTGCATTTTAAGGCAGAAGTCACAAAAGTGGTCAATGAGTATGGGATCCAGAGACACAAATACTCTCCCTACCGACCTCAAACCAATGGTGAAGTTGAGGCCGCCAATAAAAACCTCAAAGACGTCAACAGTAAGATGACCAAAAGCAATTGAGATTAGGCTGACCGAATCCCATACGCCCTCTGGGGCTACCGAACCTCTACTGGGGCTACCCCTTACTCTCTAGTCTACGATATGGAAGCAGTCCTACCCACCCGTGGAGCTAGAAATCCCTCCCCTTCGTGTCATGCTCGACATCCAAGTTCGCGAAGAAGACTAGTACCAAAATCGTCTTGACGAGTTGACCCTCCTATATGAAAAGATATTAAAAGCTCTATATCACATAAAAGGGTACCATCGTCGTATAGCACGATAATTGAACAAGAAAATCAAAGACCGCGGTGTCCGAGAAGGGGATTTAGCCCTCAAAGAAATAGTAGAGCCCATCTGGGACCCCAGAGGGAAATTCAAGCCCAATTGGAGAGGCCCATACATTATCAAGAAGATCTTGTCCGGTGATGCTGCCATGCTCACCGACCTAGATGGAGAAGAGATGGATCGTCCAGTCAATCTGGACCGTCTCAAGAAATTTTACCCCTAGTCTGAAATATTGGCGCACTATGACTCTTCTCATCTCCTTTCAATTATAAAAATTAAAAATTAAAAAAAATCTTCATTTCCCTCTACCCAGAACTACGTGGGTCTGATCCTCTGCAAGACCCATTTTCAAAAAAATTAAAAAAAAATTCAAAAACCCCAAGAGGTACGTAGGAAGCTCATATATCTTACATGAGCACGACCCTTTCTTCTTCACAAAAAACTATTATTTTCTTATCTCCGAGAACGGAAATTCGTTCTAACATATACTTGAACAAAAGGATTATGCATGCCTTAGCGATTGGTATAGATAATTTAAAAATACAAAATTCATCAAAAGGCATAGTTGGATGATCAAAAACTTACTTATTTCACTAATAAGAAATTACAGTGCAATTACGTAAGAAAAGGAACATATAACTCCCTTCCCTCTACCTCCCTAAAAAGCCAAATAAAATTCCCAAATTTATTCCCCATTACAAAACAAACTCTCCAAGTCTCCTACCCACAACTACCAGAGGAACCCTCTCCGTCATCATCATTTACATCCTGGGATCCCCAAGATTCCCCTTCCTGAATGGAGTGTCGCAGATGCTCCATGGACCGATAAGCTCGAACCAGCCCCAAAAAAACTACCACACCTCCCTCCATGGTATCAGATAAAATAAGCCACCTTTGTCTAGTCTCCACTTCCAATATCTTGCTAAATACTCTTCCCAACAACCATTCATATAATCCCCAAGGATGTGCCAAACTCTCCCAATAAACTAAAAGGGACGGGAGGACAGACGTCGACTCTCCCACAAAGAGCCAAGCCGCATGCGCAAACGCTCTGTCAGATCTTCTACTGGAAAAAAGTCTAGTGTTCGAGGTGGAACGACTTGCTCCTAGCCAAATTGGCGCAGAAGACGCCAAGGGAAATAGAAAGAGGTCTGTTTGAAACAAATCAGCCAAACATACAAGTATTCTCCCAGTTCCAGAATAGGCAGCAATTATCCCCATCAAGGCACTGACCAGTACAAATTTAAAGCCCCATGCTCCACAAACCAATTCTCCCAGCTCTCGATATCCAGACCAACACTGATGAAATGGCGCAAAAAGAAGTTGGGTACAACCTACAAAGGATATTCTGGAGGAGTCACTAGGAAGAATCTTTCGGACAACCACATGAATAGCATCACAGGGATACCCCTTAGAAAGTCAGAACGACCTTCTCGCCAAGCATCCAGACCATTCAGAGTCTCCGCTAGTATCACTGCCGCAGGATTGCGATGGTAGGACATCCATGAAGTAATAGCTACAAGTTGTGGGTCCACCAGCAGCTCCCCGATCACCAGCAGTAATTTTGAAACCAAACCCAGAACGACGGCTCCGGCATATCCAATATCACTAACCTCCTGAAAATGCACAGACCGCAACATTGTCGGAAGAGAGATCATTCCTCCAGTAACCAAGGATCTAACCGTCGAGGGAGAGACACGAAGAAGTCCAGCCAATAACTCCCAGGGAGATTGGGAAAAATAAGGCATAACAACCGCCACAATAGGATTTACTCCCAACATGGCAGAAAATTCCTCATAAGTCGGACAAACTTCTTCCAAGCCAAAGCAGAATACATGGTCTTCGGGGTACCAAAATTGTACCACCGCCATCATCATGTTCCATTCTATGGGCCGATTACGCCATTAAGAGACTCGACGCATGTTGAAAACATCGTAGTTGATGTTATAGGAGCACATCACCTCCAAAGTCTCAAGTTAGTTGGCAAACTCAACACTACCAGGGAGAGCCATCTCACAGAATAATAAAGTTAGTATGTGAAGGTGTGATGAAAACACTCCACCTTTACCCCTCTTTTATACTTTAAAACCCTCACAAAAGACATAATCCCTTTAGAAATCGGAGGAAATCCTACCCCACAAGGTACCAAAGGCTGAAGAGGGTACCAATCAAAGCTTTGATTGATTAGACTGGGGTGACCTGCCGATAGGCAGGACAAGGTACTTGTCGATCGGCAACCTCCTGTTTTTAGAAACTTCCTTTTTCCTCTTTCGTCAAATTCAGAAAACTCAATAAAAATAAATTGATATTCTCAACAGAATTTCAAAAATCCCATTTCCATCTTTATATAATTTCTCATTTTAAATAAAACTTTCCTTCAAAATCCCAAAAATATTTCTTTTTAAGGTCTCAGTAGCAAAGTAAAAAGCACATATGCATGCATTCATTCATTCATCATTAACAGAAGATAATCAAAAAACTTCATTGCATTGCATAGATATTTCTCTGCGTTACATCAATCTTGCAGGAAATAAAGAAAAGCAGAAAAACAACGGGACTCATCCCGAACCCACATTCTTTATCTCTATCACTTACCATTCCCCTTCTCCCTCTTAAGAGCTTCCACCCCTGCGACGCGCTCTATTTCCCCTACGGCGAGATGATGCACCACCGTTACCCGAACCAGACTCCTCCCCGGATGAGGCAAACGAAACCAAGCAAGAAGGAATAGGGATCGCGTCCTAAATATGGGAAGTTCTCAAAGATATCCAGTCCCTGATGTCCCTCAACCAAGTGGTGGATACTCGAACTTGCTGCAAGAAAACGAAAAATCAGTATCAAGCAGAAAAGATCAAAAGAAACCAAAAAAGAAGGAAAATAGAATAAGAGAAAGATATACTAAAGGACAAAGAACCTCCTCTGTCAAGCTCAGCTCCTCCGGGTCCATCGCATGAGGACGATGCAACATAGGCACCATTCCTCCATCATCCCTCCGGATGTTGTATGAAGGGGTATGCAACCTCATAAAGGGGACCTCCGAAGTCTTCACCGCCATAGATGTCGACAGACCACCACCGCTGTGGGAGGACCCCACTGGCCGACTGGAACCCGCAAGAGGGAAGGGCAGTGCATCATATATGTTGGGTGCTATCATCTACCTCGTCACAAAGTCCATATAATCATATGGAACGGCTGTATCAGTGTACAACAGATATTACTCGACAATCATCGCCGCGATCCTCACATCCTCTGGCAGCATCCGCTCCCGCCTCATAGACATAGGGGTCCTCACAGGTGGCACCACCATCTCCTCCTCAACAATTTGTCGGACCACCCTCTCCCCGAGATACCAAGAGTGTCCAAACTCATGTGCCAGCAAATGCCTCATCTGCGTATTCACTCCAGTCAACCCCGTGTCATGAACGGTCATCCCCCAAGGGTAAAAAGTCACTTGAAAATTCCCCAATAAAATATAAGGAAATATGGAATCAGAGCACACACAGGTCTTAGATTGAAGAAGGAAGAAGTCTTACCTTATCACTGGTCAGGCCATTCAAGACTTGACGCAGGGCCTCCAGATAAAGAGACTTCCTTGACTGCCGATTGGCCTTCCGCCACCCATACAACTGGCAAAAGTCCCCAATGATCTCGTCCTTCAAAGCGATCAGCCGAGTGTTACACCCAATCACCTCATAGAACCACGTATGCCAAAGATAAAAATCCACAATCAAAAAGAGACGCATAAGCAAAATGCGAATGCATGAAAGGAAAATGCGCAAATTAAAGAATACCTCAAGAAAATACATGGCTCCAGTAAAAGACTGCGGGCAGCACCGGCTGAATGCATCCAGGGAAAAATAAAGGGTCGCCAAAGTCAGGCTCCCCCAATCATAGAGAGGGATGTTCTAAAACATTCTCATGTATGGTAAGAACCATAAGTGGACATGTCACTGTGGACACCCGATTCTGTTACACCCTAACTCTCCTTAGGTCCCTAGTACCTCCCCTCATCACTACAAACCTAGGTCATGTCCCGAGTACTGACCTAGCAGCCATCGGGAACTCCCCGGGTCAGTTTGACCCAAAAGTCAAACTCTTCGTTTCGACCGAGACTCAATGCATCTTTGAACGACACCGAATACCCTTTCCAATGGTCCGCCCCGTGCGCAATTCTGACCTACCATGAGGACGAACGATTCGTTTACATCCGAAACCTGACCTAGAGGCCACCGGGCGCTCTCGGTCTCTGTTTGACCTAAGTCAAATCTTCATCTCAACCGAGGATGAATGAATATTCGAATGGGACTGAATCCCCTTTCCAACAGTCCGTCCCGTGTGCAATTCCGACTTTCCATGCGGACAAACGATCCGTTTGACTTCGAGAGATCACTGAATGCTTCTCGGGCCCAGTTGACCAAAGTCAACTATCCAAACCGGGTCAAACTCTTTGGAATGTCGAAGTACATCTCCTCACCTTTCCAACGGTCTGCCTCGTGCGCGATTCGGACTTACCATGCGGATGAACGATCTGTTTGCGTCCGAATGATTCCCCGTCCAATCGATCGACAAACTCTTTCGAGACATATTTGACCCAAATTCAACTCCCGAACCCGAGAGTGGTCCAAAGGACTTTAGAAGGTCTCTAAATTACCTTTCCAATGGTATGCCTCGTGCGCGATTATAACCAATGGTTTGCCCTCGGCGGCCGATTTTCCGAAAAATCCTAAAGCACATTGCCAATTGGCAGGTTCCAGACCCTGACTATCGACACCTTCCGATAGGTAGTGGCATGACAATGTCGATCGATAGTCACCTGGGGATATAAAAGGAGGTCTTCACCTTATTTGCAAGGAGAGCCCAAATCTGATAAAAATCTCTCTGAACGAATCCCAGAAACCTCTCTCGAAGGCAGCGTGATTTCAACTTCCAAATCTCTTTTTTACTTCCACTTTTCATCATCCTTTTCATCAAACTTGGTGAATTATCCACTCTCGATCATCATCCATGCGCAAGGGCTACTCTCCAACATTCAAGATCAAGCTCAAGATCTTCAAGAAGGTCCAACTTTCTCAAACTCTCTCTTAAATTCCCAATAACTTGTTTTCTTACTTAAGAGCTTTTATTACCTCATTTCCCACATCCTAATATACTTGTTATTTGGTATTATTTCACATCTCTTATTTTCATATAAATAAAAAACCCAAAAAATAAGAAAAAGAGGGTTTGCTCATAAATTCCAAGTACGGATTCTCACACTTTTTCCACACTTTTCTCACAACTAAAACACTTTTTCTACACACACACTCACACTCACAAATAAGAGATCCCCATTTGGATTTATGGGATAAACCCCAGCCCTAGTTTTGTATGCGAACTACGTGGACTTTGATGCCTTTATAGGCTACGTAGGCATCTCAGGGTAAAACCCGAGATTCAAAACCTTTTTCCCACTTTTTCACTTATTTTCTATTTTCTCTAAATCCAATTTCTTTATAATCTATATACTTGTTCTTAGAGACATATTACTCCATATGTGTTATCGTTCCATTATAACGATCAACGTAGGGGTAATCGCGTAAATCTTATTTTGTAATATTATTCTTATATCTTCCTACGGATGACTCTCTTTATCTCTTCCATGATACAAGTCGAAGATTCCTATCTCCATTTTATATATACACATGCACACATATCACGGGGGGAAATATAAAGGAAAATAGCAAATATCCATGAGAGATCGAAAGGGAGGAATGGGTGCCTAACTCCTTCCCATTTCATAACTAAGCCTCCGAACCCTTCTCGAATCATTTGGTTTCGCATGCACCAGTATGTCTTTGGATGCAATCCTTTGGGGCGGCTTCCCCTTTTTCTTTTGTCTGTTTTGAGTAAAATAGACTGGCGACTCTGAATCTCTCTACATTTTTACGTCACGTCTCAAACCACGCCGACCGAAGCGCTCTCCCGAGAGGGATGCGGGGGACCCAAAGGATCCTTTTCCTCCGCGGAGGGAATCGGGGATTGCCACAATGGCGACTTCGCTGGGGATATTCATTTGTTTTGGGGCTTGACTCTATTTGCATGGATACAATATTTGCTTATGTTTCCCCTCATATTCGCATGTTCCCCTTTTCTACGTGTATCCCATGCTTATGCTTATATTCACACACTTGTAGAAATTTCTCCATGTACACTTCACACCACGTGCACCTAGGATCACATATATCCCCATGTTTCACGCATCGCCCATCCATACTTGGTGTACCTTTTGGGGTAATTGTACTTTTCTCCCAGTTTGGCATAATTAAGAAAGGCATTCTCATCATAAGATACTAATAGGAGAATCATGCACGATTCACACAACGTCACCAAAGAGCATTGATATTGACCGAATTTTACCTAGTAACTGGAGGGTCACTTCGTGATGGGCGCTGGTCCGATAGGTCGCAGTTAGCCTAAGCGATATGACTCTCACCTTCCATTGGCCAAGTACCTTCGACGTATATCGAATGATTCTCCCGCATCATACCGCTTGACCGAAGTCATGATGGGAGGTATATCGCAGGGAATTTGTTCACGTACGCCGAGTATATCGAATTCGCTCTCACACGTACCGTCCCCACGAGGTATATGGTGAGGCAATTCATGTGCACTCAGGTATATCAAATGTCTTGTCCACACGTACCTATTGCCCACAAGAGTAAGACATATATCGTCGAATTCACGCCAAAGGGGGGAACCCATGCCGATTCACCCAACCAACTGTATACCCGCCTATTGGTGTCAAACCTAGGACACGCACTTTAGATTGTCAGTTTCAACCCGAAACTCTGCCGAAATTTTGGGTCAATCTTTTGCCCAACTTTTGTGCATTTTTAAAACGGGACTCTATCCGTGAGCCTGGTTACAAGTCCAGCCGTAGCTTTGCATATATTGAAAACCCCACTTTTCCAGGCTCGGGTCCCATCCAGAATTTCATTTAGGAGAATTAAATACAAGTGAGAACATCATAATAATAATAATAATAATCATGTTGAGTCCCGTATCCAAAAATATTTCTCCTTTCTTTATTAAAAATCCAAAAACATTTCTCCCTTCTTTATCAAAAATCCAAAAATAGTTCTCCCTTTTTCTCAAAAATAAATCTCATCCTACACCTTCTCAGGTCGATCGCTAGCCCTTGGCCTGGCTCCCTACTGGTTTCGGTCTTCAGTCAAATCACCCCGGAGTTACAACCGTTCCTCTACTACTTCTTTCGAATCCAAAATCCATCCATTTACTGTGGAGAATACAGATTAAGTACTAGTCATGCAGCCGGATCTGACGATAGTCCTAGCTCAGATCGTGTCCAAGATTGACAACCTCCAAACCGAGGTCCGAGAGATGCAACGAAACCAGGTTCCTATTCCTCAAGAGCCTGAGGCCCTGTTCCCTCGTGCTATGTCTCCACCAGAGCCTATCTGGGTTTTGAAAGAATATCAGCATGCTCCACGTGCCCCTCCTGCCAATGGGCCACCGCCTGCCCAGCTTCAAATGCCAAACATTGACCAGCCTATGGCTAACCTGCCTGTGGTCGCTGATCCAAAGGAGGAGGAGTTGAACAAAGTCAAAGAGGATCTCAAGATGCTCACCAAGAAGTTTGACCAAGTCAGGATCTCTGGGAATTACAGGGACTACACCCACATGTCTCCTTATCCTAAAGCGAGGTTACTCGAGAAGTTCAAGATGCCAAATATCGAGAAGTTCGGAGGGAGTGGACCCCCAATTGTTCATCTTCACAGTTATCATCGTTCCATAACTCTACTTAGGGTTTTTGAGGAGGTGATGGCCCAATTGTTTCAGTAAACTTTGAAGGATAGTGGCCGCGGATGGTTTTTATCTCTTGAGGAATCCAGAATTCGTAGTTGGGAGGATGTAGCCCGAGAATTCATGTCGCAGTACAAATACAACGAAGATCTTGAGGTCACCCATCATGATTTAGAGCTGCTCAAACAGAATCCTGGAGAATCAGTTAGTAACTTCATAACTCGGTGAAGGGAGAAAGCAACTACCATAACCAATCGGACGTTCGAGGAAGATCAGGTAAACATAGTGAAGAAGAACTTCTTACCCCATTTCCAAGCGACAATGGGAGGACAATACTGTCCCCACTTCCGAGTACTCAGAGAGGCTGGAATGGAAATCGAGGAAAGCCTTGTTAAAACAGAGGTTGAGCCGAAGAAGGTGTCCGGACAGTTCACCCCTAGAAAGTATGACAAGTCTTCCAGTGCTACAGTCTTAACCATCAACAACATCTCTCAACCAACCACATCATGGGCACCAGAAAGTCGCCCTACCCCATCCGAAGGGAATACACTGAGCTCCATGCTGCCCTCTCCAAAGTTTACCAAGCCCTGTTAAGTCGAAACCTTATCAAACCCTTGGATCCACGTCCATTGCCAAATCCACTCCGAAGAAATTTTAAGACTGATGCTCATTGCGCTTTTCACCAAACTGCCGGCCATACCACCGACCAATGCTTTCACCTTCGGAACATAATCCAAGATCTCATTGATCGGGGTACCATCGCCCCACCAACCAATCGTAAGCCAAACACTACTCACAATCCACTCCCAAATCACACCAATGCCATCTTCTTAGAAAATAACTCGAATTTCGATCCCTCAACTCGAATCACACCTATATACTCTCCTAAACCTCTTTAAATTTGCCCATATTTCCTCCTACACCCTACTAGCCTCGCTAATCAGGCACTGTCACTCCTTACCAGAGCATGCATCCCTGTCCGTACCCGTTCTGAAAATGGAGGTATGGAATTTTCAGAGGTGTTAAACCAACTCCTAGAGTTCGGGCTAAAATTGCCCTCACAGATGGTTATCGATTGCCAAAAATTCAGTACACTATTCTTGAAACCACATAAGTGGGCACGAGATTCAGACAAGTGGGTGGTACCAACCAACGAAGTCAACTTAGATGATGTTGTCCAGATTATGGCAGAATTATCCAGGCAAACCAATAGAATTTGCAGTATCAGCGGGTTACTTGACACTTTGAAGCTACAAGGGCGCTTGGTCCCTTCAATCACACATATCCCCACAGAATGGTAAAACCTGTACAAAGAAGCCGTTGAAGTTGTGGAATGCATCGACTTTACAGGGAAAGACATAATTGTTACCACCGGATGGGGGGGAGAATTCAAAGATTCGAGTGAAGAATAAGCTTCAGGAAGAACTGGCTCAATAGCCGACATATGTGGGATGATCACATTTAAAGAACTCCTCGGAGAAATAAATAGGGTGGCAGAACAACCTGAGGTTGACGAGGAAATGGGATTCATGTTCTTCCTTTCTTCAGTAAATCACATGACCAGATCAGGGAGACATTACCAAGTTCCAAGCTCGCTACCTGCAAATGACAGGGGGAAGGGCATTGAAAACCTTCCTATGCCAGAGATGACCATCGAGGAAAGCAAGATCCTCGATCAACTGAATAAAACTCAAGCTAACATCAATCTATGGGGGCTTTTCATGTCTTCCCAGCTGCACAGAAATTCTTTAATGAAGTTACTCACTGGACCCATAGTTCCTCCATCTACCACACCAAAAGAAGCGGTAAATCTGGTCGGATCCCTAATATCTACCTAAATGCTATCATTTTGTGAAGAAGAAATCCCTAGAATTGGGCCGAATCACAATCATGCACTCAACATCTCCATCGAAGTTATGGGGAAAGCCGTGCCACTCTCCCTTATCGATAACGGATGTGCCTTGAATGTCTACCCTCTGAGAACCTTCAAGTGCTTAGGCCTAAAAGAAAGTGACCTCGCTCCAACCTCTGCCACTGTGCGTGCCTACGATAATACCCGTCGTGAGGTGATGGGGTCCATAAAACTTGCAATAGGGGTTGGCCCTATAAACCTTGTCGTCAAACTCTAAGTCATCGACATCCCAGCTTGTTTCAACCTGTTGTTTCGACCCCCCTGGCTCCACAACATCAAGGGTGTGTCTTCCTCGCTCCATCAAAAATTGAAGTTCTTCGCCGACGGGCGAGTCATCAACATTTTGGGCGACAACGGAAATGTCGAGGGTGCAAGCACCAGCAGTCCAATTCTTGAGATACAGTACGGGTCAAATGATATGCTCTTATCAGGATTCCGCATTGAGCCACTCCTACTCCCGGCAGGGGACGGTTTCAAAGAAAGGGTTTGTCCAGAATATGACCCTCATAGCAATGTTAATGTGATTAAGATGTTCAGAAACATGCACTCCATGCCCGGACTGGGCTAGGGCAAAGGCAGCAAGGGATACTTGAGCCCATCGAACTAAAGAAAGCTTTCCCTCCTTGCGGCTTAGGGTATCAACCATTAGAAGGAGAGCTTAGAATGATCCGCCAGTCTCGACCAAAGAGAAGATTATACTGCATCCGAAATATCTCAGGAGACGCCTTAAATGGACGATTCATCAAAAAAGGCGAGGACTTCCCCTTTTGCGGTTTTCCAGAACCATGGTATGACCACACAGACAAGAAGATGAGGCCTGGAATGGAGATCTTTTTCTAAGATAGCTACCCATGGGCCGAAAGTTCTCCGCACCGCGTGCAACCACTCATCGAAGATACCAAAGAGACTGAGGAAAGTGATTTCGAAGATTCCTTCAACTTGCAGATACTGAGGCTGGCACTCTACATGATTCATTCAGGCACTACATCAATGGACCCATCCCGTCTGATTAAAGCTGCTGATACACCTCTCCTCAACTAGCATGTTGCGCCAGTTCTACCTCTTGAAATCTCCCCTAACCCCAATGTTTACCCTATTTCTTCTTCTGTTGTCTATCCTTGATCAAATGTAATCGAGACTTCTTTTGATGAGGTTCTCAATGGTTTTTTTCCTATCAATGAAATAAATGAAGATTTTGAGTATCTTGTTGTGCCTTACATTAACTACTTGAATTCTAATCAAACTTTTTATGATGATGATTTTGCAAATGAACAGTTCTTAATTGATCTAAATAAGGTTAATAATAAACAACATATCCGTGTTCAAGTTAATGAAGAAGAGACTGTTGTTATTAATCTCGATTCTAGTAGCCAACTGCGCGAGATTACGATAGGGGCCACCCTTGACGAGCATAAGCGCGCACAACTCGAAGAATTTCTGAAGGAATTCGTGGATGTCTTCGTATGGTCCTATGATGATATGCCCTGCATTGATCCTGAAATAGCTCAGCACGAGATCCCCACTCTCCCAGATTACAAGCCAGTTAAACAAAAATTGAGAAAACTCTGCACCGAATGGTAGCTCAAGGTCAAAGAAGAGGTGGTCAAACAGTTAAACATGGGCTTCATTCGGGTGATCGAATATCCCACATGGCTAGCCAACATAGTACCTGTACCGAAATTAGGAGGGAAGGTCCGAATGTGTGTGGACTACCGAGATTTAAACAAAGCTTCTCCAAAGGATGATTATCCACTACCCAATATCGACATGATCGTGGACAACACAGCCAATCATGATCTCAAGTCATTCGTCGAAGGGTTTTTTGGATACAACCAGATCAAGATGCACCCCGACCACCAAGAAAAAACCGCATTCATCACCCCATAGGGAACCTTTTATTACACTGTTATGCGATTCGGTCTCAAGAATTCTGGGACTACCTACCAAAGGGCTGCCACAACCATCCTACACGATCTGATTCACAACGAGGTCGAGTTTTATGTGGATGATATGATTATCAAGTCCAAAACTAGAGAAGGTCATGTTCTCGCTCTCCGGAAGTTCTTCGAACGACTGCGACAGTATCAGATGAGACTTAATCCACAAAAGTGTATCTTCAGCATTACAAAGGGAAAACTCTTAGGATTCATGGTCAGCGAAAAGGGGATAGAAGTAGATCCTGCAAAGTTGAAGGCCATACTTGAGATGCCACCGCTACGAACAGAGAAAGAAGTCTGAGGTTCTCCTGGGAAATTACAGTATATCAGTCGGTTCATCAGCCAGCTAACCTCCATCTGCGAACCAATCTTCAAGCTCCTCCAAAAGGATTCAACCAAAGTTTGGAATGAGGCCTGCCAAGAAGCTTTTGACCGAAACAAACAATATCTGACTCAACCTCCAGTTCTCATGCCACCACAGTCTGGTCTCACTCTGCTCATATACCTAACCATAACCGACACTGCAGCTGAGGTTTTGCTAGCCCAATATCTTGAAGACTCCCGCAAAGAAAGAGACATGTATTACACCGATCGCAAATTGGCCGGGTACGAGGTCAACTACACTGCCTTAGAAAAAGCATGTGTCGCCCTTGTCTGGGTCACCCAAAAGTTACGACGCTACATGCTCGCCTTCCCCATCAAACTTGTATCCCGAATGGACCCCATCAAATACCTTCTTGAGAAACCCGCCTTATCCAGTCGAATGGCCCGATGGTTGATGCTCCTAACTGAGTTCGACATCGCGTACGTCACACAAAAAGCCATAAATGGAAGATACATCTCTGAATACCTCGTCGATTACCCCATAGACTAAGCAGATGTCAGAATCTTCGAATTGCCAGATGAAAATATCCTCTGCACCACTCAAGACCACCTTCGATGGAAAATGTTCTTTGATGGAACTGCCAACAAAAAGGGATATGGCATTGGGATACTTATGATCGCCTCAGATGACTCCCACACTCCCATCACCATTAAATTGGATTTCCCTTGCACCAACAACATGACGGAATACAAGGCATGCACAGTGGGCCTCAAAGTCTCTCTCAAGAAAGGTATTCAATACCTTGATGTCTACGGGGATTCTTCCCTCATCATCGGTCAAGTGATCAGAAAGTGGAAAGTCAAGGATGAAAAGCTCCAACCCTTTCATGCCCAATTAGAAGAGTTAGCCTCCCGATTCTGAGATATCACCTTCCATTACCTACACCGAGCAACGAATAAGCTAGCCGATGCTCTCGCTACCTTGGCCTCCATGGTCGACATACCTATGGGAACAACAATGACCCCCTTCCTAGTTCAAAAACAAGACAAACCGACCCATTGCTACCATATTGAGCTTTTCTCCACCGAAGATCCCGAACTAGCCGATTGGTGGTACTATGATATCTGGTGCCTCCTCAAACATGGTAGGTATCCCGAGAGTTCCAACAAGAAAGATCGAACAACCCTTCGAAGACTGGCTGCCCAGTACATCATTTATCGTAAGTCCCTACTCAAGAGGAACTTTGATGGAACTCATCTACACTGCATCGCAGGGGGTGAGATTGAGAAAATAATGCAGAAAGTCCACGGCAGGGAATGCGGACCCCACATGGATGGTCATATGCTTGCTAAGAAGATCATATGATAGGGCTACTACTGGACCACCATGATCCAGGATTGCACCGCCTATGTCCGAGGTCCCTCAAATGCCAACAATTCTCCAATCTTCAACACTTGCCTCTGCGAGAATTATATCACATGACCTCTCCCTGGCCATTCTCCACCTGGGGTATCGACATCATAGGGAAGGTTACACCAAAGGCTTCAAACAGACATGAGTTCATCCTGGTTTCCATCGATTACTTCACCAAATGGGTCGAAGCTGAATCATATGCAGTATTGAATGCCAAGAAAGTGGCCAAATTCCTCAAGAAAATATGTCGATATGGGGTCCCGCTCGATCTGGTATCAGATAATGGGTTGCACTTCGAAGCAAAAGTCACAGAAGTAGTCAAGGAGTAAGGGATTTAGAGACACAAATCTTCTCCTTAGCGACCTCAGACCAATGGTGCAGTTGAAGCTGCTAACAAGAACCTCAAAGCCATCATCAGCAAGATGACCGAACGTTATAGGGATTGGGCCGATTGGATCCCGTACGCCCTCTAGGGCTATCGAACCTCAATTCGAACCTCTAATGGGGCTACCCCTTACTCCATGGTCTACGACATGGAAGCAGTCCTACCTATGGAGCTAGAAATACCCTCGCTACGCATCATGCTCGAAAGCAAGGTTAGTGAAGAAGACTAGTGCCAAAGCCGTCTTGATGAGCTAGCCCTCATAGCTGAAAGAAGATTAAAAGCACTGTACCACATAAAGGGGTACAATCGTCGAATAGTGCGATCATTCAATAAGAGAGTCAAGGACCGCGGTGTCCGGGAGGGGGATTTAGCCCTCAAGGAGATAATAGAACCCATCTGGGACCCTAGAGGGAAATTCAAGCCCAATTGGAGCGGCCCCTACATTATGAAGAAAATCTTATCCGAAGGTGCCGCCATGCTCACTGACCTAGATGAGGAAGATATGGCTCGTCCGGTCAACCTGGACCGACTCAAGAAATTCTACCCCTAAGTTCGAAATCTTGGCGCGCTACGACTCTTCTCATCCCCCTTCTATTCAAAAAAAAAAAAACTCTTCATTTCCCTCTACCCAGAACTACGTGGGCCTGATCCTCTACAAAAACTATTTTAAAAACATTTTCAAAAAACCCCAGAGGTACGTAGGCAGCTCATGCACCTCACATGAGTGCGGCCCTTTCTTTTTCACAACATACTATTCTTTTCTTACCTCCGAAAACAGCAGTTCATTTTAAAAATACTTGAACAAAAGGATTATGTATGCCTTAGCGATCAGTATAGAAATTCACAATACAAAACTCATCTAGAGGCACAGCTGGATGATCAGAAACCTGTTTATTTCATTAATAAGAAAATTCAGCACAGATTACATAAGAAAAAAGAACAGATAACTCCCTTCCTCATTACCATTAAAGCCAAATAAAATCCCCACATCTGTTACACAAAATAAACTCCCCAGGAGTCCTACCCACACCCACCAGAGGAGCCTGCATCCTCATCATCTGCATTCAGAGGTCTCCAAGTTTCCCCTGCTTGAATAGAGTGATGTAAACACTCCATGGATCGATGAGCCTTAACCATCTTTGAAAAGACCACAACACCCCCTTCCATGGTGTTAGATAAAACAAACCATCTTTGTCCAGTCTCTACTACCAACATCTTGCTGACTACTTTCCTCCACAACCACTTCATATAATCTTTGGAGACATGCCAAACCTCCCCGACAGACTGAGAGGTACGGGTCGATGGATGCCAATTTCCCACAGAGATCCAAGCAACAGATGCAAGCGCTCAGTCAAATCTTCTACCGGAAAGAAATTTAAGGTCCGAGGGGGCACGACCTGCGCCCAGCCAAATTAGCGCAAAAGCCGCTAAGGGAAATAAAAAGAGGTCTGTCTAAAACCAACCAGCCGCACATATGAATACTCTCCTAACTCCAAAACTTGCTGCAACTGTCCCCACCAAGGCACTGACCAATACAGCCCACGAGCCCCATACTCCACAAGCCAATTATCCCAGTTCTCAACATACAGGCCAACGCTGATGAAATGGTGTGAAAAGAAGTTGGGTACAGCCGACAAGGGATACTCTGGAGGAGTTTCCAAGCAGAATCTTTCAGACAACCACATGAAGAGCATCACAGGGATACCCCTCAAAAAGTCAGAACGACCTTCACTCCAGGCATCTAGGCAATTAAGGGTCTCCGCCAGTATCACCACCGCGGGATTGCGACGATATGACATCCATAACGTAATAGCTGCAAGTTACGGGTCCACCAGCAGTTTCCCAGTCACCAGCAATAATTTTGAAACCAAGCCCAGGACAACGGCTCCAGCATAGCCAGTATCACCTACTTCCCGCAAATGCACGGACTATAGCACTGCCGGGAGGGAGATCATTCCTCCAGCAACCAATGATCTAGCCGCCGAAGGCGAAATACAAAGAAGCCCATCCAACAAATCCTTGGGAGAACGGGAAAATTAGGACAAAGCCGCAGCAACACTGGAATTTACACCCAGTATGGCAGAAAATTCCTCGTAGGTAGGACAAACTTCTTCCAACCCAAAGCGGAATACATGGTCTTAGGGGTACCAGAATTGTACTGCAGCCGTCAGCACGTTCCACTCAAAAGGCCGATTGCGCCACAGGGAGACTCGACGCATGTTGAAAGCATCATAGTCGACATTATAAGAGCACATTGCTTCCAAGGCTTCGAGGTAGTTGGCAAACTCGGTGCTACCAGGGAGAGCCATCTTACAAAGCTAAAAATAGTGGGCAAGTGGGTAAGAATGCAAAGGTGTGATGAAAACACTCCACCCTTACCCATTTTTATACTTGAAAACCCTCACAAGGGACATAATCCCTGCAAAAATCGGAGGGAATCCTACCCCACAAGGTACCAAAGGCTGAAGAGGGTACCAATCAAAGCTTTCAATTGATGGGACTGAACTGAATTGCCGATAGTCAGGTCAAGGTGCTTGCCGATCGGTAACCCCCCATTTTTGGAAATTTCCTTTTTTCCTCTTTTGACAAATCAGAAAACTCAATAAAAATAAATTAATATTCTCAACAGAATTTCAAGAATCCCCTTTTCTCCTTATATTTTCTCCTTTTAATTAAAAAAACTTTCCTTCAAAAAAAAAATTCCAAAAATATTCCTTTTTACGGTCTCAGCAGAAAAGTAAAATGCACGTGTGCATTCATTCATCATTAATAAGAGATAATAAAAAATTCCATCGCGTTGTATATATTTGTGTTCTGTGTTACATCAATTTATCAGGAAATAAAAAGAAAAAGCAAAAAAGCAATGGGACTCAGCCCGAACCCACATCCTCTCTCTCTATCTCTCTCTCACTCACTAAGAGCTTCCACCCTGCGACGTGCTCTCTTCCCCTTACGGTGAGATGACGCACCACCACTACCCGAGCCAGCGTCCTCTCCAGACGAGGCAGACGACACCAAGAAAGAAGGAACATGAACCGCATCCCAACATATGGGCAGTCACCGAAGATATCCAGTCTCTGATGTCCCTAAGCCAAGTGGTCGACACCCGGACTTGATATAAGAAAAGTTGAAATCAGTATCAAAGCAAGGATGACCAAAGCAGAAAAGAAAGAGAGAAAGGAACAAAAAGGTATACCGCAGGTCGAAGGACCTCCTCTGTCAAACCCAACTCCTCCGGATCCATCGCATGGGGATGGTGCAACATAGGCACCATTCCTCCATCAACTCGCCGGATGTAGTACGAAGCGGTATGTAACCGCACAAAAGGGACCTCCGAGGTTGTCTCCGCCACAGATGCCGACAGACCAGCACCGCTGTGGGAAGATCCCACCGCCCAACTCGAACCCGCGGGAAGGAAGCGCAACGCATCATATATGCTGGGCGTCATCAACCAGCTCGTCACGAAGTCCATATAGTTAGACGGTGCAGCCATATCGGTGTATAGCAGGTAGGACTCGCCAATCATCGTTGCGATCCTCTCATCCTCTGGCAGTTGTCGCTCCCGCCTCATAGACGTAGGAGGCTGCGCGGGTGGCACCACCACCTCCTCCTCAGATATCTGACGAATCACCCTCTCCCCAAGGTACCAGGAATGGCCGAACTCATACTCCAGCAAGCACCTCATCCGCACATTCACCCCGGTCTCCCCCGCATCCTGAATGGCTGTCCTCCAGGGATAAAAGGTCACCTGAAAATCTCCAAGAAAGCATAAATCAATACAAGATCAGAAGGTGCAAAAATCAAGACTAAAATGGAAAGAGTCTTACCCAACCACTGGTCAGGTCATTCAAATCCTAACACACCGCCTCCATAGAGAGAGATCCCTTCGACTACCGATTGGCCTTACGCCATCGATACAATCGGCAGAAGTCCCCAACGGTGTCATCCTTCAGAGCGGTCAGTGGGGTGTTGCACCCAATCACCTCATAGAACCACGTCTGAATTCGCAAAAAAAAAGAGACGCATAAGGAAAATGCGAATGCATGAAAGGAAAATGAGAATGGATGAAAAGAAAATGCGCAAATTAAAGAATACCTCAAGAAGGTACGTGGCCCCAGTAAAGGTCTGCCGGCAGCACCAGCTGAATGCATCCAAAGAAGAGTAAAGGGTCACCCAGGTCAGACTCCCCCAATCATAGAATGGGATGTTCGAAAACATCCTCAAGTATGGAAGAAATCACAAATGGACGATGTCGTCGCTCGATGCCACTATGAAACCTCCCAACACCAGTAAAATAAATAATCGGGTCATCTGCCTCACTTGCATCCCGTCCTCCACATCAATCACCCTGCTCAGCAGAACGTCCTTCAGCATGGACATCCGAATAGAATCTCCAAAAATAATCCTCCTCACATCACCAAGTGTTGCATGCACTGCCTCCGATCTCACCCGTAAAGAGCGATCCACCTATATCTAATCTCCATCACAATCCAGCCCCAGCAGCTGCTGCACGTCTATGGGAGTCACAGTAATCTCCCCGAAGCCGAAATGAAAGGTGTGGGTAGTGTCCCACCACCTCTCTCCCAAAGCGCACAAGACCGTTGTCGAACGAGGCGTCTCATCCAGCGCAGATGCCAACCTCCCAAAACCCGCTGATGAGACCACCCAGCGCACAACAGGTGGGAGATGCTCCCAGACATCCTTGATCCCCGTTGTCCCACGGGCACGCATGTTCTTCAAAGAAATATCAGACTGGCAAAAAGAAAAGTCTCATCAAAAGTCAAGAAAGAAAAATCACCAAAAGAGAAAAATGCCAAAGGTCAGGTTACTTACATAACCGCCGGGAATAACTCTCGAAGAGCGATGACGCGATGGCTCCCGCAGCAAGGTCCGCTCATCCACAATAGGCTCAAACGCATCAAAGGAGTTCTCATTCCCCAAAGCAAGGGGCACTTTGTCCCTCCAATCCACATTCGCCCAATCATCAACGGTCAACCACTTCCGGTGGACTGCAGTGCTCACAAAGGTGGCCATTTCTTGAAGATCGAAACGTTAGAATGATTTGTAGAAGAATCGCAGAGAGAGAGAAAGCAAAAGAAGCTGTGAAAAAATGAAAGGATTCTCCCCCTTTTCATAGGATGCCAAGCACCATGCCGATCGGAACCTCCCCAGATCATACCGATCAACACTGACTCCTCACCTTCCCGAGGTAGCCCAAAAGTCCGTGCCACTGCCGAATGGCACCCCTCATACCATGCCGACTGGCACCCCCCTTAAATTTCATACAGAAAATACCAGAAATCCCTGAAAAATCCTCAGAAAATCCTAAAATCCCAGGATGGATTTTGAACATTTTCACCAGAAAATTTCGCTTTCCCTTGAGCACCCCTCTTCCCCAACGGAATCCTTAAAACCCAAGTGAAACTCCTCCCGTCAAAACTCTGAATCACCTGATCACTTCCCCAGTGGAATTCTTTTACAGCACCGAAATAGGTTTTTCCCCCCCTACGAGGCCTCCTAAAATCTTCCCCACTATCGGCTCCCCAGCTCACATCAAAATCACAAAGCTCTTTCTCCAGCAGAATCGAATTATAATCTTTATCTACTCTTGGGTCAGAATTGGCCTCGGTCTTGGATCGTCACCTGAGTTAGGTCAGAATTGACCTCGGTCCTCGATCGTCACCACTCTTGGGTTAGAATTGGCCCCGGTCTTGGATCCTCACCTAAGTTAGGTCAGAATTGACCTCGGTCCTCGGTCGTCACCACTTTTGGGTTAGAATTGTCCCCGGTCTTGGATTGTCACCTGACTTAGGTCAGAATTGACCTCGGTCCTTGGTCGTCACCACTCTTGGGTCAGAATTGGCCCCGGTCTTAGATCGTCACCTGAGTTAGGTCAGAATTGACATCAGTCCTCGGTCGTCACCACTTTTGGGTCAGAATTGGCCCTGGTCTTAGATCGTCACCTGAGTTAGGTCAGAATTGACCTCGGTCCTCGGTCGTCACCACTCTTGGGTCAGAATTGGCCTCGATCTTGGATCGTCACCTGAGTTAGGTCAAAATTGACCTCGGTCCTCGGTCGTCACCACTTTTGGGTCAGAATTGGCCCCGGTCTTGGATCGTCACCTGAGTTAGGTCAGAATTGACCTCGATCCTCGGTCGTCACCACTCTTGGGTCAAAATTGGCCCCGGTCTTGGATCGTCACCTGAGTTAGGTAAAAATTGACCTCGATCCTCGGTCGTCACCACTCTTGGGTCTGAATTGGCCCCGGTCTTAGATCGTCACCTGAGTTAGGTCAGAATTGACCTTGGTCCTTGCTCGTCACCACTCTTGGGTTAGAATTGGCCCCGATCTTGGATCGTCACCTAAGTTTGGTCTGAATTAACCTCGGTCCTCGGTCGTCACCACTCTTGGGTCAGAATTGACCCCGGTCTTGGATCGTCACCTGAGTTAGGTCAGAATTGACCTCGATCCTCGGTCGTCACCACTCTTGGGTCAGAATTGGCCCCGGTCTTAGATCATCACCTGAGTTAGGTCAGAATTGACCTCGATTATCACCACTCTTGGGTCAGAATTGGTCCCGATCTTGGATCGTCACCTGAGTTAGGTCAGAATTAACCTCGATCCTCGGTCGTCACCACTCTTGGGTTAGAATTGGCCCCGGTCTTAGATCATCACCTGAGTTAGGTCAAAATTGACCTCGGTCCTCGGTCGTTACCACTCTTGGGTCAGAATTAACCCCAATCCTCGGGCGTCACCACTCTTTAGGTCAGAATTGACCTCAGTTATCAAAACCTTCTAAGCCCGCAGATTCGGCTTTGATCTGCAGAATTAATCATCCCCAACACACTCCTTAGGTCCTTAGAATAGGCCTCGAGCCTCTGAATCGGTCATACTCCCTCAAAATCATCATGTGGTGTCTATTTGACGGTCATCATTTGTTCCAAACTCACCCATTGAGCGGCTCTATAGACACCTCATTTTGTTACCCCCTAACTCTCCTTAGGTCCCTAGTCCCTCCCGTCATCACTACAAACCTAGGTCATGTCCCGAGTACTAACCTAGAAGCCATCGGGAACTCCCCAGCTCAGTTTGACCCAAAAGTCAAACTCTTCGTCTCTATCGAGACTCAATGAATCTTTGAAGGTCACTGAATACCCTTTCCAATGGTCTGCCCCGTGCTCGATTCTGACTTACTATGCAGACGAACGATCCGTTTGCATCCGAAATCTGACCTAGAGGCCACCGGGCGCTCCCGAGCTCTATTTGACCAAAGTCAACTCTTCAGCTCAACAGAGGTTGAATGAATCTTCGAAGGGCACTAAATCCCCTTTCCAACGATCCATCCCGTGCGCAATTCTGACATTCCATTCGGACGAACGATCCGTTTGACTCCGAGACGTCACCTAATGCTTCTTGGGCCCAGTTGACCAAAGTCAACTATCCAAACTGGGTCAAAATCTTTGAAATGTCTAAGTACATCTCCTAACCTTTCCAGCAGTCCGCCCCATGCGCGATTCAGACTTACCATGCGGACGAACGATCCGATTGCGTCCGAACGATTCCCCATCCAATGGACTGACAAACGCTTCCGAGCCATATTTGACCCAAAGTAAACTCCCGAACCCGGGAGTGGTCCAAAGGACTTTCGAAGGTCTCTGAATTATCTTTCCAATGGTATGCCGTGTACGCAATTCTGACCAACGGTTTGCCCTCGGCGGCCGACTTTCCGAAATATCCTGAAGCGCACTGCCAATTGGAAGGTTCCAGACCCTGCCTATCGGCACCTGCTGATAGGTAGTGGCATGACAATGCTGATCGGCAATCACCTGGGGATATAAAAGGAGGTCTTCACCTCATTCGCAAGGAGAGCACAGATCTAATAAAAATCTCTCTGAACGAATCCCAGAAACCTCTCTCGAAGGCAGCGTGATTTCAACTTCCAAATCTCTTTTTTACTTCCACTTTTCATCATCCTTTTCATCAAACTTGGTGAATTATCCACACTCCATCATCATCCAAGCGCAAGGTCTGCTCTCCAACATTCAAGATCAAGCTCAAGATCTTCAAGAAGGTCCAACTTTCTCAAACTCTCTCTTAAATTCCCAATAACTTGTTTTCTTACTTAAGAGCTTTTATTACCTCATTTCCCACATCCTAATATACTTTTTATTTAGTATTATTGCACATATCTTATTTTCATATAAATAAAAAAACCCAAAAAACAAGAAAAAGAGGGTTTGCTCATAAATTTCAAGTAGGAATTCTCACACTTTTTCCACACTTTTCTCACAACTAACACACTTTTTCTGCACACACACACACTCACAAATAAGAGATCCCCATTTGGATTTATGGGATAAACCCCACCCCTGGTTTTGTATGCGAACTACGTGGACTTTGATGCCTTTATAGGCTACATAGGCGTCTCGGGGTAAAACCCGAGATTCGAGTCCTTTTTCCCACTTTTTCTCTTATTTTCTATTTTCTATAAATCCAATTTCTTTATAATCTATATACTTGTTATTAGTGACGTATTACTCCATATGCGTTATCGTTCCATTATAACGATCAAGGTAGGGGAAATCGCGTAAATCTTATTTTGTAATATTATTCTTATATCTTCCTACGGATGACTCGCTTTATCTCTTCTATGATACAAGTCAAGGATTCCTACCTCCATTATATATATATACATGCACACATATCACGGGGGGAAATATAAAGGAAAATAGCAAATATCCATGAGAGACCGAAAGGGCGGAATGGGTGCCTAACACCTTCCCATTTCGTAACTAAGCCTCCGAACCCTTCTCGAATCATTTGGTTTCGCACGCACCAGTATGTCTTTGGATGCCATCCTTCGGGGTGGCTTCCCCTTTTTCTTTTATCTGTTTTGAGTAAAATAGACTGGCGACTCTGAATCTCTCTACATTTTTACGTCACATCTCAAACGACGTCGGCCGAAGCTCTATCCCGAGAGGGACGCGCGAGACCCGAGGGATCATTTTCCTCCACGGTGGGGATCGGGGATGGCCACAGTCACCGCTTGACGCCATTATAAATCCCCCCAGAACCAGCAAGATAAACAACCGGGCCATCTTCCTCACCCGAAGCCCGTCCTCCACATCAATCACCCTACCCATCAAAACATCCCTCATCAGGGACAGCCGGATAGAATCCCCAAATACTATCCTCCCCACATCACCAAGAGTCGCCCGCACCACCTCCGTCCTCAGCTGCAAAGAGCGATCCACCTCTATCTGCTCTCCATCACAATCTAGCCCCAGCTGTTACTGCACATCTATGGGAATCACAGTCATCTCCCCAAAACCAAAATGAAAGGTGTGGGTAATATCCCACCACCTCTCCCCCAGAGCGCATAAAACCATCTTCGAACGAGGCGTCTCATCCATCACAGACGCCAACCTTCCAAAGCCTTCTGATGATACTACCCATCGCACCACAGGTGGAAAGTGATCCCAGACATCCTTAAGCCCCGTCATCCCGCGGGCACACATAGTCGACAAAGAAACATCAAACTGTCAAAAGAAAAACCTTGTCAGAATCCAAGAAGAAAAAAGAAAAATACCAAAAGTCATTTTACTTATATAATCGCCAGGGTTCACCACCCTCGAAGAGCGATGATGCGACGGCTCCCGCAGCAAAGTTCGTTCATCCGTAACCGGCTTGAGTGTGTCAAAACAGCTCTCACTCCCCAAAGCAAGAGGCGCCCTAGCCCTCCACTCCATGTTCGCCCAGTCGTTAACAGCCAACCACTCCCTGTGTACTAGAGTGCTCACAAAAGCGACAATTGTTTAGAGATCGGAATGCTAGAACGATTCACAGAAGAAAATTGCAGAAAGAGAGAAGGCAAGAAGCTGTGAAAAATGAGGGGAACCCGCCCTTTTTATAGGATGCCAATGGTCATGCCGATTGGCACTGACCCCAAACCTACCAATCGGCACTGCCATTTTACCTTCTCGAGGCAGTCCAAAAGTCCATGCCACTGCCGAATGGCACCCTCTACACCATGCCGACCGGCACCCCCCTTAAATTTTCGTACAGAAACTCCCAAAAAATACCAAAAACCCCTGAAAATCCTCAGAAAATTCCTAAAAATCCCAGGGGGGATTTAGAACATTTTCACCAACAAAATTTCACACTCCCTCAAGTGAAACCCCAATTTCCCCACCAAAACTCTCAAAAACTGAGTGAATCTCCTCATGACAACATCCCCTGAGGACCTCTAAAGTATCCCAAATTCCCCAAAGGTCTCAAATTTCCCTGAATAATATGTCCAAACCCTGGACCACCTAATCACTTCTCCAGTGGAATTTATAGCATCAGAATGGCTATTACCCCACAAAATCTCCAAAAGATACGAGGATTTCCCCAGCAACCAGCTCCCCAGATCAAATCAAAATCATGAGGTAATTTCCCCAGTAGAGTTCCCCGAGAACATCTCAATTTAAGCCCTCGAAATTGGCTTCGACTCGCATAATTGGTCATCTTAACTTAAGCCCTCAGAATTGGCTTTGACCCGCATAATTGGTCATCTCAACTTAATCCCTCGGAATTGGCTTCGACCCGCAAAATTGTTCATCTCAATTTAAGCCCTCGGAATTGGCTTCGACCCACAGAATTGGTCATCTCAATTTAAGCCCTAATAATTGGCTTCGACCAGCAAAATTGGTGATTTTAACTTAAGCCCTCGGAATTGGCTTCGACCCACAGAATTGATCATCCCAACTTAAGCCCTCAGAATTGTCTTCGACCCACAGAATTGGTCATCTCAATTTAAGCCCTCAGAATTGGCTTTGACCCGCATAATCGGTCATCCCAACTTAATCCCTCAAAATTGTCTTCGACCCCCATAATTGGTCATCTCAATTTAAGCCCTCAGAATTGGCTTCGACCCACAGAATCGGTCACCCTCATCTTCAATCCCTCAAAATCAGCCTCAACCCTCTGAATCGGTCATCCTCATCCTTAGGTCCTCACAATCGGCCTCGACCCTCTGGTCATCCTCTTTCAAAGGCATTATGCGATGTTTGTTCGACGGCTACCATTTGTTCTAAACTCACCCATCGAGGGGCTCTATAGACACCCCATTCTAGTACCCTCTAAACTCTCCTTAGGTTCCTAGAACCTCTCTTCATCGCTACAAACCTAAGTCATACCCCGAGTACTGACATAGAGGCCATTCGGCACTCCCGGACTCCATTTGACCAAAAGTCAAACTCTTCAGCTCGATCGAGACTGAATTAATCTTCAAAGGGCACTGAAACTCCTTTCTAACGGTCCATCCCGTGCACGATTCTGACTTACGGTACGAACGAACGATCCGTTTTACTCTGAAAGGTCACCGGATGTTCCCAGGTTCCGTTTGACCAAATACAACTCTTTATCTCTACCGATATTGAATGAATCTTCTAAGGGCATTGAAACCCCTTTCCAACTGTCCGCCTCGTTCACGATTCTGACTTACGGTACGAACGAACGATCCGTTTTACTCTGAAAGGTCACCAAATGCTTCTAGGCCCCGGTTGACTAATGTCAACTCCCCAAACTGAATCAATTCCTTTGGAATGTCAAATTAAATCTCCTAACCTTTCCAACGATCCACCCCGTGCGCGATTTTGACCTACCATACGGACAAACGATCCGTTTGCGTCCGATAATTCCTTGTCCAAAGGACCAACGAACACTTCCGAGCCACATTTGACCCAAAGTCAACTCCCGGACCCGGGAGAAGTCCCAAATACTTTTTAAGGTCTCTGAAGTACCTTTCCAATGGTTTACCCTGTGCATGATTCAGATAAACAGTTTGTGCTCTACGACCGATTTTTCGAAGGAACCTGAAAAAGGCTGCTAAATTGCAGGTTCCAAACCCTCCCTATCGATAGTGTGCCTAAACACACCTGACAATTGGCAAGACTAGGGCTATGTCGATCGAAAATCCCCTGGTCTTATAAAAAGGAGGTACTGATCTCATTACAAGAAGGACAAGATCTTAAACCCATCACTCTCAACGAGCTCAGAAAATCTCTCTCGAAGTCAGCATGATTTCCACATCCAAATCCTTTTCCAACCTTCACTTTTCATCAACTTTTTCATCAAACTTGGTGAATTAACCACCCTTCATCATCACCCAAGTGCAAGGTCTCCTCTCCAACATCCAAGATCAATCTCAAGATCTCCAAGAAGGTCCAACTTTTTCAACTGTCTCTTTAAATTCTCCTAAATTCGCATTAATTTGTTTTATTACTTAGCACTTTTATTCTCCCATCTCACATATCCGCATATACTTTTTTTATCTATTATTATTTCACATCTCTTATTTTTATATAAATAAAACCAAAAAGAAAAAGAAAAAGAGGGTTTGCTCATAAATTCCAAATGAGAATTCTCACACTTTTCTCACAACTAAAACACTTTTTCACACACACACACATATAATAGAAGTTTCCTATGGGATTTATGGGATAAATCCCACCCCTCATTATGCATACGAACTACGTGGACTTTGATGCCTCTATAGGCTACATAGGCTTCTCGGGGTAAAACCCGAGACTCGAGTCTTATTCCTACTTTTTTTCTATTTTTTCTATATTCTTTAAACTTAACTCTCTTAGACTCTCTCTATATATATTTTTTCTTGATGGCATATTATTCCGTATGTGTTATCATTACATTATAATGATCAACGCAAGGATAATCGCATAAATCCTATTTTCTAATATTATTGTTTAGGAACATTCCTATGGATGACTCGCTTTATCTCTTCCATGATACAAGTCGATGATTCCTATCTCCACTATATATACACAGGCACACATATCACCGGGAGATAAAGGAAAATAGCAATAACCCTTTAGAGGCCGTAAGGGCGGAATGGGTGCCTAACACCTTCCCATTTCATAACTTAGCCTCAGGACCCTTTTCGAATCATTTTGGTTTCGTATGTATCTGTATGTCTTTAGATGTTATCTTTTGGGACGGCTCCTTTTTCTTTTGTCTGTTTTGAGTAAAATAGACTGGCGAATCCATCTCTCTACAGTTTTCACATCATTACCGATGCCGGCCGAAGCACTCCGAAGAGGGATGTGTGGGACCAAGATCCTCTCTATATTAAAGACACCCCTCTTCTTCGTCCCTCCCATCGCGAGGATCGAGGATGCCCACAAGATGGTCATCCGATCGGGTTATACATTCAGTTCTTGATAGGTGTTCTCCATAAAGAGCTCGTGAAGGTAAATCCCAAACTCGAATGAGGTAGCAGAAGAACCGACGGAGTTTTAGGGTGGTTTGGCGGAAGACCAAAGACAATAGGGAGCCAGGCCAAAATTAGGTATGCGATCTGCTGGAGAGGGAACATGGTTCGAATTTATTTTTAAAGAAGGAGGGAGAAGATTTTTGATATTTTAGAAGAAGGAGAAAAATGTTTTTGGTGTTTTCGAAAAAAGGTGGGAAAAAGGAGAGGAATCTCAACATGATTATTATTAACGTTATTATTAGGTTATCTATTGTATTAGGTTTGCTTACGTGAAGAAAAAATGCTAGAAAAAATACGAGCTTGAGAAAATAGGGTTGAAAATATGTAAAACATGGTTGGACTTGTTTTCAAGCTCACGGACGGGGTCCTGTTTTGAGAAAAGATGAAATAGTGCAAAATTTTGGGCGGTATGTAGCCCCGAAATTTTAATAGAGTTTTGCATGGTAACCAACAAACTAAATATGAGTGTCCTAGATATGACACCTATATGAGGTTTATGCAATTGTTCGTCTAGTGGAAGGGTTACCCCTTTTGGCATGATTTCCACAATATACCTCTTGCCTATAAGGGCAATCATTCATCGGTACGTGTGGACAATCCATTTGATATACCTGAGAGTACGTGAATTGCCTCACTATATACCTCGTGGGGATTGTACGTGTGAGATTGAATTCGATATATTCAATGTACTTAAATAAGTTCCCTATCATATTCCTCCCATCCTGAGTTCGGTCAAGTGGTACGATGCGGGTTAAACCGTTCGGTATATGTCGAAGGTTCGAAGCCAATGGAAGGTAAGAGTCATATCACTTAGACTAACTGCGACCCGCATTACCAACTCCAATAAAAAAGTGACCACATAATACGGGACAAAATTTTGTTCAATATAGCCATGCTTTTGGTGATATAGTGTGCAAAAATTCATAAGTCGTTAATAACATATTATGGATAGAGAGTATTTTTTATTATTTTTCATTGGCATGATGAGTAAAGGTAATACTACATTAATGAGGGAGCACAAGTATTATGAAAAATAAATTTAGCATGAAGACTATACTATGCATAGATACATGTGAGTGAGTAGGTGACATGGGAATATATACAAGTGATTGTGTGTGGTAGTGAGCCTATATATGGATCAACTACAAGTGACATGTGATATCTGTAAGTGAGTGTATATAAAAGTGTGGGAAGTGTGGTTGTGTGCTAGTGAATCCCAAGAATGGATATTATAAGTGGTGTGTGAAGCATAAAGTGAAGAAAAGTGTAAGTGTATGAAGTGTACGTAGAGAGTACATACAAGTGTGTGAAGTGTATAAGTGAGTGAAAAGTGATATATACATATAAAAAGGTAAATATAGGAGAAAATGGAACATACAGGTATGTGCATATGCACACACGCAAAAAAGAATAACACCCATGCAAAAACAGAGTTTAGTCCTCTTAAAATGTTGTCCCCAATGGATTCACCGTTGTGGTTATACCGAGGGTTTCTCTGGGGGGATCCAAGGGAAATTAATCTCTCTAGGTGGATTCCTCCCTCCTTCCCCTTTTTTTGGCGTGCGTGTGGCATTTCATCCTTTATTAGGGCGCTTGACTGTTGTCGATGTGGGGTGATATTTTAAATTTTTTAGCCTATTTTCCACATAACAGGCAAAAGAAATATTTCTGCCTCGAGAGAATTACATCAATGAAAATACTAATGCTTGCAAAACCAAGTAGTTAAAGGGTCCGGAGACTAAGTTACGGAATGGAAAAGTGTTAGGCACCCATCCTTCCCTTTCGGTCTCTCATGGGCATGTGTTAATATTCTCCTATAAAACTCCATAATATGTGTGCTTCTGTGTATAATACAAATGGAGGATGGAATCTCTCGACTCGCTTTAGGAATAAAGGAGGAGTGAGGTCATCCTTAGGAGTGTTCCCTAAATAAAAAATGTAATGTAAGTTGTAGGAGGGTAGTATGACTGGGGTATGGTAAAATTCTGAAACGGGTGAGGCGTGACCCACTCCAATGGACCCTGCCTTCAAGGTTTTCAGGTGTTTCAAGAACAACTCTTGGTAAATCCTTCTCCTTTTGGTAAAAATGGAATCAAAGCAAGAATCCCACTGTAAGAAGATGAATCTCATAACAATAATAGTAAGTTTTCTTAATAGAATCTCTTGAGAATAATGGTTTTCAATATGGGAATGAAGGAACAACACTCAGCACTTAGAGAGAGAGAGAGAGAGAGAGCATGGAGAGAATACTAGGTGGTCTGGTGTGATTTTGATAGAGTAATGCTATGACTTTAGTTTTTTATTATGTCTTGACCTTGTCCAGGGGTCCTATCTATAATTGGGCACTAGGACTGAGTTGGCACTTTTGGGGGCCAAAACTGAGGGGGTAGGTAAGGGACAAGGCCTATAATGTACCGTTTATCTCTATCTGTGTGAAACCGTCTGTCCCTTCTGACAGGTGACACCTGGTGCAAACCAAAGTCAAAAAGAAAATATGCTTACGGTGAATGACAAAATATATGATTTGGTTAATATCATTTAAAACAGTAACTTGTTGTACAAACTTTATAAACTTGAGAGGGGTTTGAAGGAGCACCTCCTCTAAAATCTTTGTAAACTTGAGAGGGGCCTCAAGGACCCCCTTTACGTAAAATCATTTTATAAATTGTTCATTTCCTTCATGAAACCTCTTGGTTGCTTACTTCAGTTATGACTGGGTGTGACTGTGCAAGGACAAGGTGACCCCCTCGGGTCTTTCTACTAGTATTCTCTCAATCTTGAAGTGCTAAGTGGTTGATCTTACTCAACAAACCTTCTTTCTCAGCCACCAACCCACAACTCCCAAGAGATTGCAACTTACCTTTTTGAGCCCTGCTTTCTCAACTAGGTTACCTCTACAAAGAAAGTAAAATATCAGTATTTTAATATATTTCTGAGTAACAAGTCTTGGGGAGGAGGTCACTCTAGGTGGACCTCCTCGCCCACTAGTTCTTTTAAGTAAGTCATTTAGGAGTATAGGGATCATTGTAGGTAAGCATCTTCACCCTTTTTCTATTTATGTGATGTGTCAACTGGGGCAAGGGGGCTGCTCGCAATGAGTCCCCTTGCCTTGGCCTTTTTCCTGTGGCTTGAGTGTAGGATAAGGAGCTTCTCACCATGGTCCTCATCGCCTTCAATCATTTCTTCTGTGTTCTAAGATTTGAGGATGAGGGACTCTTCGTGGTAGGTCTCCTCATCCAATTGTCTTTTCTGTGATCTATTATCTTTTGGGGACGAGGAGCTCCTCATGGTGGGCCTCCTTATTCTATGCTCAGTTTTATGTCTCTAAAGATTTGGGGACAAGAAGCTCCTTATGGTGGGACTCCTCACCCTATCTTTATTCTTGTGATTCTCAAGCTTTAGGGGACGAGGATATCCTTGTGGTGGGCCTCCTTGCCCTATCTTCAATTCTGTGATTCTCAAGCTTTGGGACGAGGAGCTCCTTGTAGTGGGCCGCCTCTCCCTTTCTTCATTTCTATGATTATCAAGCTTTGGGGACCAGGGGATCCTTATGGTAGGACTCCTCATCCAAACTTTCTTTCTATGATCTTTGGGCTTTTAGGGAGAAGGGGCTCCTCATGGTGGGACTCCTCGTCCAAATTAAGTTTTCTTTGGTCTTTGACTAGGGTTCTCTTAAAATGGGTTGCTTGCGATGAGCCTCCCTCACCATATGGATCATCTTGCTTCTTTATTTAGGTAAATGAGTGAGAACCCCTCTACATAAGTCCCCATGTACAAAAATCTATGTGTTGGGTATACCAAAGGTTTTGTACGCAATGATTCACTATTTCTTGGCATACGAACAGTCTAACTTAATCTCATGATGATATTATTGGATTAATTAGGCCTGTTATGTCAGCCCACAATGAGGGTCTCGAGATGACATGTGTTGAATAGAGAACTAACATCCCGTCATTTAGGAAATAACTTTCCTCCCTTTTGACGGGCAGGAGCGTGCGGCCTAAAAGGGGTATAAAAGCTCTTTTTAAACTTCTCTTTCTTTTCACCTTAACATTTGTTCTCTGACTAGCTTTTCTTTTAGAGAGAGAGAAATAAAGTTAAAACCCCAATTATCAACTCTAAAAGCCGTATCTTCTTTCTCAATTTTTCAAACAAATGGCCTATTATTCTTCCCTGAATCCTATTTCTACTGTCACCGCCACCACTAACGAGGTGCTAGTAGGGATGGTACCCATTTTTGTCACTATTTCAACTATTGTAGCCACCAGAGCCATGAATATCTCTTTTGTCGTCCTGGAACCCACCACCTCTATGTGAGGTGGGGTGCCTGTTGACCTTCTCGCGAGCAGGGGTTCCTCATCTACTGCCTATTCCAAGTCACAAAGGGAATATCTAGCTACTCGCGTGAAAAGATATTTTGGCCTCTATCGCTTAACACCTACTTTAGCGAGGAGGACACATTCATGACATCTCTCATAAATTTCGAGTAGGAGTTTGTGTCTAAGATAAATGAGCAACCCCACGGAGGTCTAGGTTATCCTTTTGATCTTCCTATTGTGTTTCCTGATTCAATTCTTAGGATATGAGTGGACAAGGGTCGTTTTCCCCATTCTAACATAGAGTTCAAATCTTATGGGGGCGCCATAGAGGAATGGGGCCTTTGGGTAGATCTTATCTTATCCACTCCCTCATACAAGTATGTCATCAAGGGGCTAGGTCTTCTGACCACCATTAGTAGCCTCAAGTCATGTTCTCTTGCCAAACAATCTCCTACATTTACTTTGTTAGCTTCTCGTTGGAGTAGAGATTCACACAGTTTTGTTACTAGTTGGGGTGAATTTACTATTACTTTGGAAGATGTCTGGGAGTTGCTCGCCCTTCCTTATTTGGGAGACCATATACTCACTGATGGATTCAAGGATGAGACTAAGGAAAACACGATGGGAGAGCTACACTCAGCTTTGGGTGAGTGCTCAAAATATGTTGCTATCAATCAAACTCGGGACACCAAGAATTCCTTCACCAAGTGGCAAAGGTATTGGTTCAAGGATTTTGAGAAGATGCCCAAGGGTGAGAGATCGAGGCCTGAAAGTTAACTCCCCATCACACTTGACAACATTCTTTGTTACCTTTCTCGGTAAGTCTTACTTCCAGGGATGACAGATGATTATCCTTGCGAACTTCTCTTCAAGATGGATGTGAGACTTACTCAATGGAAGGCAGTCCCCCTGGCTGCTCTAACACTGGGATCATTGTACACTTCTCTAGAAAGAACTCATGTAGATGCTGAGTGCTCATGTGGGCATCATGATGCCACTAATTTTAGCAACACTTTCATTCTCATGTCCTTTTATTTGAGAGATTTCCTAACTTTTCCCCAGAGGTCAGGGCTTATCATAACAAGGATGTTTGTGCTGCGAGGTGGCACAAAAAGACTCCTAAGGGAGGTTATTTGATAGATAATGTTGATGAGTTCTCCTTCATGCCTTACTGTAAGATGGTTGATGGTATTTTTACTTAGATCTCTTTCTCTTCTTCTTGGGTCACCTTCTATTAACCTGTTGATGCTGAGTCTATTTCCATTTGCCCTCACATCTCTATAGTTTTCATGCTTCTACCCCGCACTTTTCCTTCATTGACTGACCTGGGCCAAGATGTAGAGTTTTATCATTCTAAGAGGGTGAGGAAGCAGTTTGGATATGATCAGTGGGTTCACACTTCTACTTATCCTTCGAGAACCTCCCCCTCCGAGCTATACCTTAAGGCCTTTTCCAATTTTACATTTAAGGGGGTGGTTCATAGAATTATCCATCTAGGAGTTCTATTTGTGCCTTCTTGATACTACTTGCCTTCCCTCACTCGTTCATGGTGTACTCTCCGACAGAGGCAGGTCCTCCTTATTCACAACTGCATGAAAGATGTCCCCTGTGAGGCTATTTCTATAAAGATTCCCAACAATGACAAGTACCTAGGCAAAAGAACCCAAAATTCATTGTGGTATCGAAGCACTATCTCAAAGACCCCTCTCGATTAGGTCACCCGAATCTTTTTGAGCCCTTGCTCGATGAGACTATTTACTCTAAGCAACCTGAGACCTAACCTTCCAAGCCTAAGTCAAAAGGAAAGGCAAGATCCCCTGCTGCATCTAAGAGGAAACATCCTAACATGGATATTTCTAACTTTCTACCAGTTACTACTGCTCCACCTGCCACATATGTTACTACTGTTGTTACCCCTGCTTCCCCACTCCCCCCCCCCCCCCCTCGCTAGTAAGGACTAAGGCGAGCAGGAAGAAGAAGAGAACTAGTGTTGAAGTTACTGCTCCTTCTTTTGCACCAGGCCAAGGGTCTGACACTGATGACCTTACCAGACTGTAGGAGAGTAGTGCTATAAAGCCCTAGGATTATCTGATGCGGATCCTGTTGTTACCTTCATCCCCATTGGTGAAGGTACTATGCCTTACTCCTTTTTACTTAGTGAAACTGACTTTCTCGGGGTTTCACTTAATGGTTCCCATTCTTTATCATTTGAAAATGAACTAGTTGATTATAGAAGCACTCTCCCCTATGATTATAACGATTCTTCTTCAAATGAGATAAGTGTCCCTAATCCTTACGATGATCAAAACCCTGATACTTCTTCTTTGTTACTAGTTTCTGGAGAGTCTTCCAATGAGGGTATCATGATAGATTCCCCATCCGCCTGCAGCCCCAATATTAGACATCTACCGTATGGACAGACTGTCTGCTCAACCGTTGTAATTCTTTTCTCTTAATTTTTGTCTTGAATCATTCATTATTTACTTAAACTTGTAAGGTTCATATTCAAACTGTCTTTCCCTTTGTGGACACTTGCAGGGAGCTTCCGTTACAGTGAGTGATCCTTCGCCTCCTCTCCCAGCCCGAAGGAATTTTCCTAGGGCTTGGAATTCCATGTTGGTCTCCTCTTTGGGTCTATCTAGAGAGGTTTGTTGCCTCCTCTTTATTTTAATGTTATTCTCCTTTTATGCTTTTCTTTGTTGACATGATTTTTTCCCTTACTTTTCTTTTCTAGCTGTCTTTTATGTTCCCGATGATCGCGAGGACTTCTTCTGTGTCATCCTCTTCTGTCCAGGTAATCATTAGATCTTCTGAATCTTTTTGCTTTGACGTGTCATATTTTTTAAGCATATATTTTAAAGTCTTTCCCTTTTGTATACATAGGTGACTGCTTCTCTTAGCCACACTTCCTTACTTCCTACCTCCTCTGTGACGGGTGGTTCTTCAGTCGGTCCGTCTGAGGTATTTTGAGTTTGTCACCTTTATTATCTTTCTATATTCAATTCTATTTTCTATTAATAATTGTATTGTATTTGTCTTTCTTCATTGCAGGGATTATCCTCCAGTGGCCCTTCTTCTAGTGGGGAGATAACACATCTCATTGGAGGCACAACCCCAGGTCTATTACCTTCGGGAAGAATTCCCATCTCTCGAGTCTTCATGCCCATAGACAATAGGCCCCACATCTAGCTTATACCTTCTCGATCGATTTTCACAATTTCTTTTAGTGAGCTTGTTACACGGGCTAGCTCAACCACTCAGGTACTTCTTACTCCTATTAGGCTCAGCTTCTTTATTTAATCAAGTTTGGTTCTTTGAAAAATATGTAATGATCAGGCCACTACTTCTAGTGCGACCACTCTGCCAGACATCTTTCGTCCCTCTTTCTTATAAGGAATTTAAGTACACTTGTTTTGAATCTTTTGTTTCTTTACTCATTTTTTCTTTATCGTTAGAATTTTATTTTCATACCCTATTTCTATATGTTTACATTTCATCTAGCCAGTGTCACTTCTCCATAATCTGCTTCTTCATTTACTCCTCTAACAGCTCCTACGGCTAGTGAGGGAGCTCCGGCTGTTATTATCTATGTTGGAGGTATTGTCATAGAACCTCTCCATGTAGTTACTCTAACCTTACTCTATACTTTTTCTACATATTTTTCTTTGTTACTATGAACAACTTGTCATCATTCATATTCTTCTTCTACACGCAGGTCGGTGCTAGTGAGGCCTCCTCATCTGTGGCGCCTATAATGAGGGCCATAGAGACAACTCCTAAGGCACTACCCGTGGGTTTTCCTCAACTTCTATAGGAGAGCATGGCTTAGCATCAGTAGGAACAACTTCAATGGTACGTTAGTCTTTGAACACCTACTTTCTATATTTGTTGTATATCTAAAAATGTTGGAGTTTCTTCTAAAATGTTTATAACTATCGTCCCTTTATCCGCGCGACCTATATTTGAGCTCTCAAATCAGCACTGCGCCACTTTCTGTGTCTAAGGAAGGCTTTGGCTAGCGTCCTGGAGGAGAATACCCTAATATGTATGATACTATGTATACTTTTGTCTCATTAACTCACGTTATCTGTGCAAGCATCTATTGACACCATCTTACTTTGTTATCTTGCAGGTCAGTGATGTTCTTATTCATGCTATTGTAGGGTCTCTTTCCAGGGTCTCAGATGAGAGCTCTAGGGTAAGTACTTGGTCTACTTAGACAATTTGAACCTGCATTTTCAATGCAAGTGCTTGCTAACACTAGCCTATTTTTGTTTTTTTAGGTTAGTGTTAGAGTTGTTCATATGACTGTGAAACATCCAGCGGAAGTTGCTACGAGAGAGGTATTATGCTATTATACCATACTCTCTTTTATATTTCCACTTTCTTCCTACTTTTAACTATGCAGGCAAGATCACCCTCACTCCCCTGTTTTCCTGTTTTCAGGTTAGCGAGGTGGCCATCCCTAGTTCTACGGGACATACAAAGAGTGTTGTACTGCACTCCTTAGGTATTAAACTGTCATACCTAGTTAATTTCTATTTGTTAAAGTTAGTATTTTTTTTTCTTCTTTTCTTAACAAGAGAAATGTTAACTCCTGTCTATTTTCTATTAGGCTAGTGTTCAGGGCGTCATGGTGCCTCCTCGATTTGGTGGAAGCATACTACCCCTCTAGGCTAAGAGGTGAGACTTTCATAATATTTGTTTCAATTTGATAATGGGTACTATACAAATTGCTCCTTCCCTTCTTGATGACTTATCTCTTTTTGTTTGTCCAAGTGCAGGATCCAATCAATGAGACTAGTGAGGCTGAGCAGAGCTCTGAGGCTACCAATGATGTCGGTTCTGGTGAGGACTCGTCTCTTCCTCCTTCGAATATTGAGTCTCAGAGTACAAGCTATGATGATATTGAGGTGGTGGCTCTAGGAGCTTTTATGAGCGCATTGTGGCGCTCAGAGCTGCCCTTGAGGTTCTGCACGCATGAGAGGGGGATATTGGAGATGCTCCTAGAGCACCATCCTGAGAGCTTTATGTCTCAGAGTGCCTTGAATATTGACAGTCTCACAGTCTTCAACTTGTAGGCCCTGACCAGCTATCTCCACGACTTCTTATCTACTTCCCGTAAGCTTTGAATATAATTTATGAACATAAGTAAATAAAAGTGGCAATTTTTCTTAAAATTCTTTCCCTTGGTCTGCAGGTTCCTTGTTCCAAACTAGTTTCTTAGGAACCTCTTTTCTATGAAAACAAATTAGAGCGAGAGGGTATATACCCCCTTCTCCATAATCCCTGTGAATTGGCCAAAGTTAAATTTTTCAGGAACAGAGGTTAAAACTTGTTCTCCAAGCCATAAATCTTGTTGTGAGATGAGCAAATAAAAAAGAGAAAAAACAAGTTTCTTTTTTCATTTTATTATTAGGAGGGTAACCTCATCCTGGTATGGTGATGAAATAAAATTTATCTGTAGAGACTTTGCTCAATATACTTATCCTTTGGGATATATGTACCCCAAAGTGTGATGAGGAAAGTTTCTTTTATCATGGGCTCTCTTCTAGCCTAGTAAAGAGTGGTTCTAAATTATTCTAGTGCATCTTCCTCGTACAGAAAGTAAGTAAGCAAAATAAAAAAAAAATCATTCATATAGTGAGCAAAAAGTGTTGCTATTCATTTCTTTTAATATTGTGTATTGTTTACAAGATGGTTTTGCTCCATCATTTTTACAAAAAATAACTTTTCTGGTATTAGAGAAAGCTTCTCAAATTCTTTTACAGAAACAAATTTTAACAAAAACTAGGTAAAGTACCTCTTCAGCCACTTGCAATTGATGGATTGGAGGTGGTCACTCTTCGGCTCTGAGATCTGGTAGTACCCTGACTTGCCTACACCTCGCACCACAAAGGGGACTTCCAAATTGGATTTGAACTTTGACACTGACATGCATCAAAGGTGATGAGTGGATGCACGGAGGAACAAATCCCCCACCTAGAACTCTCTGTGATTTACTAGGTTTTTGTAGGCTCTGGACAACTGTTGGGTGTAGACTTTACAGTTCTCTTTTTCTTATCTCTATGTTCGTCCAGTGCCTACAACTACACATGTCATGGATCCCGGATGAGTTCGTTGATTAGAACAACCCTAGTTGATGGAATCGCTAATTCCATCGGTAGGATAGCTTCGACCCCATACACAAGTGAGAATGTAGTGAAATAGGTTGGCTTTGTTTTTGAAGTGCAGTAAGACCACACTACTATAGGTAACTTATCATCCCATGCCCCGGACATATCTTCCAGCAATTTCTTCAAGATATTGATCTAGGTTTTATTGGTGGCCTTTTCATGACCATTTCCTTTAGGATAGGAGATGGTCGAGTTGTTGTGCACAATATTATATTAATCCATGAGAAGATCCACCTCCTTGCATATGAATTGTTTCCCATTATAAATTGGGTTACCACTTGGGCAGTCACTCTTCTTAGAGGAATGGCCTCTGTCCATTTGGTAGACAATTCTGTAGCCACAATAATAAAATCTTTTATCCAACCAAGTCAAATGACCATGTATGGAAGGGGTAGGGAGCTGCTAGGCTTTGTAAGATGATTGAAGGGGCATAAAACATGTTGCCATAAACTTGATAGGCTATGGATTTCTTCACATAACCGATGGAGTCAACCTTCATAGTTGACTCGTAGTACCCCAGCATCATCAGTTGATCGTAAAATTTGGCACCTCCCACGTGAGAGGGCTCATGATCTTAATTCAACACTATCCTCGTATCCTCTTTGTCTATACATTTCATCGCATTCTTATTGTATCCTTTCCTCTAGAACTCTCCTTCTACCAAGTAAAAATGAGCTACTCTCTTTCGGAGATAAATTTCGTCTACTATCTCCATTGGCAACTCGCTACCTTTCAGATAGGCTATGTATGGTTGCCTACAATCTTCAAAGGCCTCCACAAAATTAGCTTTTGTTATCTAGTCAAAATGGGTTTGGCACTTTAAACAGTCTTTACGATCATGGTGGGCCAATAATAGACACCCCGCTGCAATCGACGATAAAGAGGGATATCGATATCCCCATAATTCTTTTCATACATCTCCTTTAACCTATCTGTAGCTTCTTTTTCTCCAGCACACCTTCCTAAGAACGCTCTAGGGATCTTGAAGTAAAGTGTTCCCTACATCAGGTGGTAGTTAGCCAATTTTAACATCTTCATTATTCCTTATCTTGTTTCCAGCTACTTCACAACCAGGTACCTCTAATATTCTAGCTCATCTCTTAAAAATAAGGACTTCACTATGGTAGACATTGTTCTCTGTCGTACTATGATTGTTGCTTCTAGATCATCCTTGTCTAATTTTTGGGCTATTGTAGCTATCGCATCGGATGCCTATTCATTTTCCATGCATGTCTCTCAACGGTTACTTCCAGGAACTGCCCCCATCAACTTCTGTATGATGGATCTGTAGGGGTCCAAGTCAGCCTATTTGAGGGAGAACTCCCCATTAACCTGTTTCACCACCAGGTTAGAGTCTCCTCATATGAACAATACTTTCATGCCTCTTCGGAGCGCTTCCAATATTCCCAAAATGAGAGCCTCGTACTCAGCTTCATTGTTTGAGCATTTGAAGTCTAGCTTGAAGGATAGGGTGATCTTTTCTCCTTAATATTTGAAAGTATAATGACCGCACCTCCTGTTCCTTGAGCAATAAATCCATCAATCTCCATCTCCCACTTCTCCATCTCTTCTACCATGCATGCTTGGAACTTTTTCCCCGATAACTCTTCACTGGGAGTCTAAAAATTACCACCTGGGAAGTGGTCCAAGAGATTAGCTATCGCTTGACTTTTAATGGCTTTAAGTACTATGCACTTCAGATCATACTCCAAAAAAATTAAGAACCATCTTGCTACTCATCCTACTAGGATCGTCCGTTCTAGGAGGTATTTGTTAGGGTCACACTTAGTGACTATATGGACTGTGAATGCTAGCACGTACTGTCTTAAATTTTGAGCCACTAATACTAAGGCGAGGCAGTGTCTCTCCACATTAGTATATCTTGATTATGTTCCTAAAATTATCCTTGACAAGCAATACACTGGTTTCTCTACTCCTTCCTTCTCTTGAGACAAAAGTACTCCTATAGCCCTTTCTGTTGAAGTGAGGTAAAGCAGTAGTGGTGCCCCAGCCTCCAACGGGATCATGGTGGATGGGGAGGCTAAAATTTCTTTAATATTCTCAAAGGCTTTCTTATGTTCCTCCCCCAGGTCCACTTGGATTTTTCTTTCAGTAGGGGTGTAATGGGTGGGTCATCTCCACCAGTGCATGTATGAAACTTCTTAGGTAGGATGCCTTTCCTAAGAAGCTCTTGAGCTGCCTCTGACTCTTTGGAGGTGGAATCATCGGGATGGACTTCTTCTTTTCTGTATCAACCTACACCCCCTTCCTATTCACAATAAACCCCAAAAACTTCCCCATTATGACCCCGAAGGCACACTCTGAGCGGTTCATTTGCATCTTATACCTACGGCATCTCTCAAACACTCTCTAGAGTGTAGATGCTTGCTTTCTATTTTGGATTTCACCACCAGATTATCCACATAGAATTATAGTATATCATGTAACAAATCATGGAATATTTCCATTATTGTCCGTTGATAGGTGGCCCCGACGTTCTTCAATTCAAATGGCATGACTAAATAATGATAGTTTCCTAATGGCATGTGGAAGGCAGTTTTCGCTGCGTTCATCGGGTCAATCTTAATCTGATTATAGCCGACGTACCTATCCATAAAATTATACATTTCATGGCCTGCGGTAGCATCAGCCAAACTATCTATACTGAGGAGGAGAAACTCATCATTGGGATATGCGCGATTTAAGTCACGAAAGTCCACACAAATTCGTATTTGACTCTTATCCTCCTTCACCACAAATACAATGCTGGAGAGCCACACAGGATGCTGGATCAGTTTGATGAACCCCGTCGCCAATATTTTCTTTACTTCGAATTTTATCTTTAGTTCGAGGTCAACTTTGTACATACGGGTTGCTTACCTGACAATGAAGAACATTGGGAAGAACATTTAATTTGTGGGAGCTCACTTCTAGATCTATCCCTAGCATCTCAGTGTATTTTTAAGAAAATACATTAGTGAACTCTTTGAGCGGGTTAAAGATCTCTCCCTTCTGCTTTGGGTTCAGACTCTTGGAAATTAGAATGGGTCTAATTTCACCCCCTTTTACTCCCAGGTTGATTTCTTCTAGCTCTTGCAGGTGCTCCTTGGGTCCATCTTGCATGAACTCTAGAGCCTTTTTGGTTCTTCAATATGTTTAGGGATGTGGGACTCATCCACCATAAAGCACTCTGGTGTCGGGTCGGTGCTCTCATCCTAAAATGTCATCCATGCAGACCGTTATAAACACTATATGACTTTCTCATCAGATAGGACCACCTTCTTGCAAGGTCGAGGAGGTTTTCCTACCTCCTCTACTTTCCTCTTGCCTTTTTCTATGCGGGGGATCACCCTTTCCTCCAAACGATCGTGGAAAAACTTCTTTGGCTGGGCACCTCCTCCAACCATTTTCCTTTCCTCTAACTTTCTTGAAGAACTCTTCCTTTCTTCATCCAACTCTGTGTAAAATGTCGCATCTACCAGGTGGGCCTCCTCAATAGAAAATGGCTTCTTTATTTCTTTAATTATGATAAATATTCCTTGAATGTTGGATTTTGTACATTGGTGGTATGTGGAGGGTACTATGCCTTGGGTATGCATCCACACCCTTTAGATGAGCAACCGGTAGCTGGTGTTGGCATTGATGATGTGGAACTTTATGTGGGAAGTAAAATTCCCCAACTTAATACCCATGTTCACATATCTTAGGGACTACATACCGGCGCCTGCCGAATCCCCTTTCCATACAATGTATTGATTGACATAATATTTATAGATGCCCCTCTATCCGTTAACACCTTGGGGGATAAGATTTTATTGATCATAGTTGTCACGTAAAGTGGGTAGTCATGGAAGTAGGGCACCTGTCCGTCTACCTCAGAGAAGACCACTTCAGAAGTATATCTTTTGATCAACCTTCCAATTGGTCCCTTCTAATTTAGTGAGGGGTCTCCACGTTGCTGCACTATTTCCAAAACCTTCCTTGTTATGACTACTCTGGTGTCATACTTTACTCATATCCGATTAAAGAACCACTTAAACTTAGGACTCCTCGAAATAGCTTCACATTCGGAGTCTAAGTCCACTTCATATGTTTGGGCATTACAGACATACTCCTCCTCAGATGTCCCTCCTTCATCTAGAGTAAGGATGACATGAACTTTGCCTTTTAAGAGGTTCACTTGCTCAACCTCCTCACCTCAAACCTCTTTTTGGTCAAGAGTGAAGAACCACTACTTGCGCCTCCTCTCCTGCTCAGTTCTCTGTTCACTATTCAGTGCTTGCCCTTCAAGTTCCTCCCATATTTTCTCGCTTCCTTCCCATTATATCAGATCTCAAATTGGTTCTTTATCATATGATACTACCATATTGGTAGTGCCAAAGTGATATGCTGGGAGTGGATTCTCGTCAACATCTACCGGACGTATTTATAACATATCATTGGCCACCTTATCACCAATGATCCTCCTTAGGTAGTAGAAGTCCTTGGTGGAGTGTGTCACCCTATTATATAACTCACAATACTTAGGATTAGCTTTGTCAGAGGCTGTTGGGATTTCCCCGTTTAAATGAGTGGGACATACTACCCGCTCTCTTACCAATGTACGATAACAGCCCATTTCTTCCGCTACGCTGCAAGGTAGCGGTGGTGGGGCATCCTCTCTAAACTTCTCTTATTACCTGGCCTGTTATTTTTAGATCTAGGGCTAACCTTCTTACCCTTTGAACCTGCATCCACATAATTGACTGCTTGCCTCTTTGAGACTTGAAATCTTACAGAAGTTAGTGGCACTTGTGTCCTCCAACTAGAGGACCTAGGCTTGAATATCATGGCTATATTACAAGAAGCCCTGGTAAACTCTCTAAAAGTTCCATCTCTTGTCTCATTGACCAAATGGAGTTTGTATTCATCCAAGAATCCTCAACACATATTTTTAGCATCTTTACCTTTGTTACATCCTCATGGACATCTTGTTCCTTCTCGTAAAAACACTTGATATATTGTATTAACTCCTCACCAGGATTTTGCACCTCCCGTGCCAGATGCCTCAACGAGAACTCATCCTCCACTATAAAGAACTTTTAGAGGAACTTCCTGTGCATTTCTTCCCACGTGGGGATGATGTTGGGTGCCAAGTGGGATTACCACATGTAGGCCTTCCCTATAAGGGTCTTAGAGAACTCCCTCAATCTCAGATTTTTGTCATCCCCATGCACTCCTAGGTCTCACCATTGTAAAGGGACTAATAGCCAACTTAGACCAAGTGGATGTTCAGCAGTTCCCCAGAGGATAGAACACCCATGTGGATGTCGTTGAAGCTCTAGGCTCAGTAATAGACTCTGACTTGAGAAGAATAAACCAAATAGATTTCCTCACACAACCCAGCATTAATCAGAATACTGAGCCGCTGAATTCGATAAGGTTCTCCACATTGAAAAGGGTCCGAGCTGGATGGACCCCATCGTAGATTGCATACTAAGTGATATACTATTAAGTGACAAGAGGTCAGCTCATCAGATAAGAGTCAAAGTTTCTTGCTTTCACTTATCTCCTGATGGGAAGTTGTATAAGATATCCTTCACCGGACCCTACCTCCAGTGCATTCATCGACAAGACGTCGAGAAATTTTTGTATGAACTTTATGAGGGAATTTATGGAAGTTATGCAAGAGTAAGGTCGCTAGCCTTTCGAGCAATGAAGTAAGGGTATTGGTAGACATACGTGCAGAAGGACATTGGAGTCTACATTCGGCAGTGCGAGAAATGCCAAAACACTTACCCATGGTCCACGAGCTCGCTAGCGACCTAAAGTCACTAACCATACCTTGGCCCTTCACCCAGTGGTGTTCAAACATCGTAGGTCCTATACCTATTATGGCAAGCAACTGAAAGTATCTGTTGGTTGCCATAGATTACTTCACTAAGTGGATAGAGGCAGAACCACTGGCTAACATCAGGGACGCATATATGATGAGGTTTATATGGAGAAACATCATTACCCACTTTGGCATACAAAGAGCGATCATTATTGATAATCGGACCGACTTCGATAGTGGCCTCTTCCAAATCTTTTGAAAAGATCATGGAATCAGGTAATATTTCAGCTTGTAGCATATCCCCAGAGCAATGGTCCAGATGAAGCTTCTAACAAGATAGTGATCGATGGACTAAAGAAACGACTGGAACTATCCAAAGGAGCTTGGGTGAACAAATTGCCCCACATCCTCTGGGCCTATCGCACCACCCCAAGGCGTGCAATTGGGGAAACACCCTTTGCACTCACATATAGAATAAAAGCAGTTATTCCGCTAGAAGTTGGTTTCCCTACCATGAGATCTACGTTGGTCGACCAAGTCCACAATGATGAAGAATTGATCACTGAACTTGACTTAGCTGATGAACGGTGAGAATTGGTTCTAGTTAAACTGGAATCCTACCAGCAACAAGTATCCAAGAAGTACAAACAAAAAGTCAACCCAAGGAAATTTCATGTTTGGGACTATGTCCTAAGGAAAGTCCTTGGCAGTGCTGTGAAACCATCAGATGGAAAGCTGGGACCGAACTGGGAAGGACCATTCAAGGTGGTAAGGGACGACCTGTAAGGAGCCTATCACTTGGAAATTCCAGAGGGCAAGGAGATACCAAGAGCTTGGAATGTGTCTAACCTGAAGAAATTCTACTTCTAGATTTGTCTATCTATGCACCATTAGTTTAGGAAAATTTTCATTTACAAAATAATGTTGCTCTCTATTCCTGACTTTGATCAGTAAAGCTCGATTGACCTTGGCATTTTATATGTTTTTTCAAATATATTTTATTATATGCACCATTTCCAAGTTACAGGCTTCACTCTTATAACATGTATGATAAATATCATCGATTACAATAAGTTGGTTAACTTGCTCCAGTCAAAAAATCTCTTGAGCTAGCCTCTTGTGATTGGACCACAGTGGTTGGGTTTATACCAGCTCAACTTCCCCAAAGCATAGTTAGTCGGGTTAACATATAATAACCCTCCACAGGCCTTTGTTTATAATACAATTAACCTCCTAGGTTGCTCCGGTATCAAATAAAGACCTACAGGGGATCCTTAGGCAGCACAGCCAACCCAGGTTGGTCGCCAATATAGTTTGGCTCTAAAATCTTGCTCAGGGGAATTGCCCATTAATCAACTGTATCCTCGCCATCACCCTACTTAAGCCTAAGGCAACGTGACGACATGACCTAAAAGGTAAAGTGAGGCAGAATGGTATGGCTAAAGCATAATGTGCTGGGAAAATACTCATTTGAAAATAAACTTTAAGTCGCATTTAGTCGGCCAAGAAGCCCAAGATAAATAGAGGTTACTAATAAATCAGAAAACAGATAACATATTTCTAGTCGGCCTTAACCCAAAATATAAATATTTTATTACTAAAGGTTACTTAGTTATATGCGCAACAGTGATAAAATAAATCAAATCCTAAGGAGGTCCAGGTCACTGAGTAAGGTAGTTAGCTACTTGCTCTCTTCGACCATTATCAGGATGGGGGGAAAATCCTCCTCAACATCCTCCAAGCTTGGCTCTAGCAGCTGCCTTGGAATAGCATCTATTAGGATCCAGCGGTCATCCCTTCTAAATGGATTTGGTTCTAAGGACGAGGGAGTGATCTCAATCTTATACCAGATGGAGGAATTCTTAGGCACCATTAAATCCCTTAGGTCACTTAGCTACCCTCTAATGAAGGTCAGCTCCTCAACCTCCTTTAGCTTTGTTGGAGAGCCTGTCCATCCTTGGTTGTATCCATATGCCCACACCTATTATGGACATTTTTTGAACAGGTGCCTCAGTATGGTGGCGTCTCTCTGAAGCCCAGTAGCTATCATATACGCTCGATAAACATCTCTTTTCAGCTTGAAAATCTCCCTTTAGGAACCACCATCATCAGTTATAGCTTGTCGCCTGGATGACAACGAAGAACCTTGTATAACTACAGGAGTAATTCTCGGTGCATTGTCATTGAGGCGTGCTACTCCCATCCTTAAAGCATCTTTCTCCTGTTGTAGCACCTCCCCAACTTGGTTAATTTTAAACGCATCCAAGAGCTTTGCCTTCAAATCATTCACCTCTTCTTAAACAGAGGCACCAATCTCTTCCATATCTGCAAATCAATCCTTAAGCTTGGCATCCAGTTTGGACTGATCTTTGTCGTCCTTATTCCTTTCCCTATGAGATTTGTAGATTTTTACAAAAGCTCGGCAAACTTGGTCTCTCATATTAGAACCAAAAATTTGACCTAGGTGAGAGGTAGCATTGATATAATCATCAAGATTAACAAACTACAAAGCATAAGAGCACATAGAATACATATATCAACAAATTCCAGAAAAAGAACTTATTCATTCCATTAAAATTGGCATTGTCCAGGTATAGGTAAATTGAGTTGAAGGAAAAAGGGGCAAAAATACAAAAGGATCCCTAAGAGCCTAGTTGGTGACATCGACCTGCTCAGAAATAGTTGGCTCATTACCCTTATCAATAAAAGCATCGTCTGTCTCAGCACTAACCACACCTCCCTCGATCAGGGCAAGGTTTATTCCCTAGTCACCAACAAGAGCAGCAGGAACATCAGCACATCAGAATCCTCACCAGTCTAAGCAACTGGGACATCATATTCAATAATGGGCTTGGGCCCAGGATCATGCTCGTCGAATAGAGGAGAATCAGTAGCAACTCCAATATCAACTAAGACTTTATCCCAACCTTTCTTAAAGTTTGCTCGACTGATGTAGTCAATCTACTTTTTGGCATCTTCATAGGCTGCCTCCAGCCCTCATTATAGTCACTCTCTCTAACGGTGGCCACCTATGCCTCTAGGCTCTTCACTTTATCAGCGATCCCTTTATTTTTATCCCTGACAGCTAGTTTGCTCACCACTACCATCTCGTAGGCTTCATGGAGTTCCTTCAGCTCCTTAGCCGCCCCATCCCTCTCCTTGGTAAAAGAAGCCTCAGCCTCTGTGAGAGATTTCTCGGAGGACTTTTGGGCCTCCTGAGAAGTCTTTAAGCTCCCTTCGAGCTTAGCATTCCTCCTCGCCAGCTTATCTCGACTGCGACAAAAGATGATGTAGTCAAATAAAAACTGCAGGAAGAAATATTTGTGAGTTAAAGAGTATGAAGAAATTACAAGAGAAGAGAAAAAGAGGAAATGGCCTTACTAAAGCAAGCCCCTAATCTGCCTTCAGGGCTAACTGGCCTGGTCCCATATTTGAAGATCGTTCATGGTTCGACGATAGCACTGCTCTCTCGAGCATCATGGGAGAAAGCTGAGGGGCTAGAGCCATAGAGGCCCCCTCAGCTGGGACAGCCATAAGCATAAGAGAGGCATGTGTTTTTTTCATCCTCTCTTCTCCTCTCCTTTTCTCCTCCTCTTTCTTCCTATTCTCCTCTTCTCTCTTCCTCTCTTCTTCTTTATTTCTCTCTCTCTTTCTTCTCTTCTTCTTTCCTCTTCCTCTCCAGCTCTTTCTCATGAGCCTTAGTCTGGGAACCACTAGAATTATCCCCAGACCTTGGTTTCTAGATCTTCATCCTATTGGAAAATAGGACATCATCATTATCATCATCATCATGGGTCAGCTTCTTTCTTCTAGGGGATCCATATCTTCCTCGCTAGAACTCTCCGATCTGAAACCTCCTGAATTAGAACCCTCCTCATTGGCTTCTCTCCACCAGCCTCTTCCTCGATGGATCCCTCGTCACTGGATCCTGCCTCATCAATACTACATCTCATCTAGATCGATGGGTTCGAGAGCACCTTCTTCCTCTTTTTCTTCCTCTGGGATATCAAGATGAGTATTAGAGTTAACTGGAAGGGTGATGAAGCTGGTGATAGTGTTCTTGTATTCCAACAAGAAGGAAGGCGACCTGGGATATTCACCTTGTACAATAGAGTCCCTTATCTCCCAGGCCTTGGTTAACTCCAGATCTCATGGAGAGCGGGCTCTTGATTCTTGGACTTCGCTAAAAAAGAAAAGAAAATATTAGAGTAAGAACACATTATAACAACAATAAAAAAGCATCAAGATTGAACAACAACCTATGAATTCATCCCCATACATAGGGATTCGAAGTCCTCTGTACCTTCCTCCCCCTACCTGGGGAGGGAATTGCCAATTACTAGCAATAAATCCCTCAAACTAGTAATCCTTATGGGAATCAGGTAGGTTCACTACCAATACCCTGTCTGGACTCCTCACTTTCAAATAAAAAAAGGCCAGCACTCATGCGAGATAAGGTATAGCAAATGTAAATTTCAACCAAACCTAAATTAGTGCCATAGAGTTGGTTTATTCAATGGATGTCATTTACAATTTTCCAAACGTTTGGAGAACAGTGGGTTGGAACTATATCGAAATACTGAAAAAGTGCAAGAATAGACGATTCGGGGGAAATGTTAAACCCCCTTGAGACAATAGACGAATATAAATATAGTGGCCATCCTCGATGTCATGGACATTATAAGACATAAGGGCACACTCAATATCCACCCAATCGAGGATATTATAACATTTCCTAAATTCTACCAGAGATTTGTTGTCTATCCTAGCCATGAACAAACCCTAACTACAGTACAAAGGAAAGAAATGCAGAAAGAGAAAAGGATTGAGGACTTACGAAGCAGAGATCAAGCTTGAGACGATGAGAAACCACATGTAAATGATGACAAGAAGAAGGAAATAGCATTTAAATGACAAAGAGCAAGCTTGAAATCAAGAGAAAACTTGAGATCAAAAGAAGTTTTGAACGTGAGAGAAAGCAGGAAGTTGAAGTGACGAAGTGAATCATCCAAAACCTTGGTTTAAACCCATCAATGATAGTGCATAATAGTCGAATAATATATGCCGCCTAAATCCACTAAAAAATGGTGATTTGTGCCCCTATCAATTCTAAAAATAATAAGAATGCTATCGGAGGAAAAACGAAATGTTATTTAAAATTTGTGAGCCCAAATTGTTGCCCCAAAAGTTTTAGGGGCAATTGTGGGTACCCCTTTTGTCGACCAAGACCATGAAAGTAGTCAGCGAAGCCCAAATGAATAATAAAATGCACCCTGCCCAACTTATGTGTTCTGAATGACAGTTACGATAGAAGGGTATAACCGAGTCCATCCACAAAAAATCTCGGATGAAATATATAAGGGATACTGGTTGGTTAACAACACTCTCTCTCTCTTAGCTGAGTATATATTGTACCCCTAGACCGGGGCATATGAAAAACATTCTCGAGAGTTACTTAATACAATAGTAGACTTCTCCGTGGATGTAGGCAATTTTTCGAACCACATATATTCTTGCATTGTGTTATTGTGATTGTGATTATTATTGTTCTTATTATCTTGCTAATTTTTTCCTTCATTAATTGTTTGTGTTGAGAGTTTTGTCACCACAAGTACATAAGTTTCCTTTGTATCTTTCAAATTATTCTACAAACACTACACCAAAAACAACAATATGACATGGTTTAAATTGTGCCAGATCAAATATGGCATGGTAGTTTTGAACTATGCCAGAATCAGGTGTTCCAAAATAGCCATTTTTTCTGGCATGGTTTAAAAGTGTGCCACATCTAGCCAAACATGAACACTTCTGTCACACTTTTAAAACGTGTCAGAATTTGATATTTTTAGCACATTTTTGGTACAGTTTTGAACTGTGCCAAACTTTTGAATCAAAGAAAAAAATAATTATAAATAATATTACCCAAAAATCAGCAACATTTCCACTATTTTTCGTACCTATTTTACCAAGACAAAAATTCAATAATAATACAAAGTCCACAGGGCAAGAAAAGTATAACAATACAAACAGTGTGCAATAACATATATTCACATCCAGATAATAATCCTAATAAAAATTAATGGCTCAAATTCCATTAATAGAAAATTCATCTTAATACATATGAATTTCATCTCAATGCATGATGCAATTTGGCAAATCTATATTAAATATATATCAAATACAGCAAGCATGTTCAAATACATCAATTAAATGGTCGTTGATAAGGCATGCGATTTTCATGAAGTGTATGACGGTGGTGCCCACAAGGCTTTCGATTTACAAATTCCCATAGATATTTGTCAGATGATTCAAATTTCACATGAAATTAAATAATGGCGAAGATCATCATGAATGCAACCTAGTTGGAATCTCTACTACAAAACTCCAGAAATATAGATAATATTACTCAAATTTTATTGAATGAAATGTTATACATGATGATCCAAAAAGTTTTAGATGAGCATGAGAAGGAATTACTTGTCAAATATACACATTCTACTAGGTATTTCTGTACATTAAAAATGCATTCCATGACACCATCTGCGACAACATTGTTAGTGCCTAACTGGTCACTCAATGCTGCAAGCATAGTTGTTGCAATGACCAAAAGAGAATATATCACATTGAACTTCAATGAACCTTTCTTTTCTGGTTCTTTCTATTACCATATAGAAATAAATTCATTAAATTGTTTTTGTATATAGTGACACCTTTCATCCCTGATGAAAAAACTTTATTAATCGATGTGCAGACAACTGTATTAGGTATCCCTTCCCCCCAACGTTGCTTATCTAGTGGTAGCCTACCCCAAATTTACACTCTGAACATTACCAAAGAAAACTTCTTGTACAAGTGAGGGATTAACATTGTCCCTTTTAAGAGAACCTAAAAATTGATATTAAAGTGTAGTTTAAAACATAAAGAACACATAAATTATGAAGCAACAGAGGTCATCATTCAAACGTAAAATGAAAAGGTTTCTAACTTACTATCAATTGCTACAGATCCGAGTTTGGTGGCTAACAATGATGAAAGGTGACAAAGAAAGGCACCCATTGCCATACGTGTAACACCAACACCATAAAAGGCCATATTAACAGTGTTCTTCATCCACTTCTCTCCTCTATTAAGTAAATCTTGATTTTCCTCGGTGAATAGCATTTGAGGCGTTCTACCTTCTGAGTCTCTCATATCTTTATAGAGTGGTTGCACAATCTTCACCACTTCCTATAATATTAGAATAAAATAACATTAGACAGTAATATAACAAAATTTGCCTTTTAATGTAGAATAGTTCGCCTAATACACAAGTTCTTTATTTACCTTTGAGATTTCTTCTAGAATTTTTAATGTAAACAATCTGGATACGAGTAAAGGAGGACAGCGATAAAATCAACAATCCCAAACTCGATAGCAGTAAATAAGAAATTAATAAGTAAAGAAGAACATACCCATCCTATATGCGCTAATTATTCCAGAAGACTAGATAACAATTGTTCTTGCCTTATGAAAATGAACAACAAATCCTTCTATCAAGCCTTCGACAAGGATATCTTCAACTCGGCATATCTAAACAACCAACTAATACTCAATAAAAATGAAATATACACATATCCACTTTTCAGCATATAGTATATACTAAAACCACCTGATGAGTGAAGGACAATGAAGAGTTCACATTACAATCTTCAGGTGGATGAAGAAGTACCAATTGGATATTCTCTATAACATTTCTCTAGAGAGAAATGCATCTAACACCCTATCTTCCCTTTCAGATGCCAATCTAAAATTTTAACACTGTGTTGTAACGTTTTTGTATATAATATATTATGTACACTGCATATACTTTCATGAATAATTCTACACGGACTCATAATTTTGAATCACCAACATCAGCATAGTGGTTTGTGTAAGGGGTTCATCAAAACATAAAGCAAAGCACTGGTTAATGTATTTATTTTCATTTTGGAATTGAAATATGAACTCAAATTTCAAGAAGAAATAGTTATTATTACTCGTTGTACAATATCACCGCCATTACCACCGTGCATGGGTGACCAAATAAAATGTCGATCGTTTTTTCATATTAAAATTGAAACATATGTATCATGCTCAAATAATTTCCTATGTGCACATGAATTTTCTTTGTGAGAGTAAAAATGCCATCATCCCATTATTTCCCACCAGAATTACCCCAAGACCCTGCTTCCCTAGGCACAACTACCTCCATCACATTCCTCGCTTGAAATTAATACAAAAGATAAATACATCAGGACAGATAGAAACGAAAACAAATCTTAGTAACTTAATGAGTACTGACCTCTTGAACACCAAATTGTTCATTACATGGCCTTGAAGAAACACATATTGAGCAAATTGGTTTTGCGTAAATGCCAATATGGTTAATAGTACAACTTACACCCCATAGAACCCAACAATAACCCCATCTTGCATATGTAGATAAAAGGAATGCCCAATTATGAAAGTTATGATAGTCTAAGATCCTTCCATTTTTTTTTTAGTCTCAAAATTTATGGTTTACATATAATTCTAAAATACTCACTAACATAATTAAAGGAAAAAAAAGCTATAAACCAAAGCAAATACATTACCTATATGATAGGAATGAAGAGCAAAGAAATTCGAATCTGAACTTGTATTACTTAACAACTTATGGGTAATCAAATTTTGTAATTATTCTATTTACTCAATTTCCATACATGATCCTTCTCCCAAGTTAGGTTATTTCTTTCCAACTAAATTTAATTAGTAATAGTCCGCAGTACCATATCTAATCCTGTCAACATAAATACTTGGAGGAGCCACTAATAATTCCTCCCTCAATTCTGCCCAAATTTTGTTTCTTTTCTATACATGTCCTAGGAAGAAAACATTGGTAGACTATGTAGAAATTTTAAAATAGCAAAATTATTGATCTCTCAACAACTGCATTAAGTCAAAACTTGATTATATCATCCCAGATAGAAAAATAAGACAACTTCATTATACCATCATTTTGAACTCTTTACGACACGTAAACAACTTCAAATTCTGCCTCTTTATAGCTCAGGGTACAACATACATTCATCCCCCAACATGACCCAACACAAGAGAACCGAATCTTGATTAAAATTAATATTGATTTGGGAGATAACATAAGAGGAGTTTAATACTTACCTAGGCTACAGAGAGATTCAAAACTTGTGGTCCTCGGGTGAGAGAGAGATAATCTAAAACAACCCTAGAGGAACAATCCCAACCAGGATACTGTATAGGTCTTGTAAATCTGAACTGGGTTAATCCCCATGTTCGTCCGACCATACCTCCGAACCTTTACTATGTTTCATATACGAATTTCAGTATACCAATACACAAGATAGAAACCAAAACACACATAAACATTATAGGTTGTAATTCGATCCAATGGGTTGTATTTTGACCTAACTCGACACGACGCGGCTAGATTTTAGGTAACACGAACACGTCCCAACATGAAGTCGTGTTTTTTTTCCAAAAAGAACACGACCCATTTATACAATGACCCAACATGACTAACACGATATAAAAATCATGTCAATTAGGCATGATTGACACAGTACGATATGACCCATCTCAACCAATATTTTGACTCATTTGGCCCGATTAACACAATCAATACAATTATAAATCAAATGACATCCCATAATTACAAATTACGAAAATTGTGATAAAAGATGTCAATGAATATAACTGATGCTACTAATTCACCAACTGCCAAAAAACTTTCCACCGCTTAGAAAATATTGGATTTTTTTAAAACAGATGCAATAATATATAACCTGGGACTGACCAAGGAATTTATTCTTCATTTTTCTTACACTTTTCTTGAGGCGGCAAACAATATCTAAATATTTTTGGGGGAAGGTTTAACATAATATTACCTTTGATTCTCAAATAAAAAAGGGAAGTTATTAATTTATTTATTGATCAAAAATAGAGGATATTGTAGCATTAATTCCAAGAAAACTTGAATCTTCAGTTCCATGAGGGTAGGGCAAGAAATGTAGTAAATATAGATAACACCAATATATATACATTTATATACATGTGAACTTTAAAGTAGGGGCCAGAAATCAAGCCACCTGGCTAGCCACAAGGAGAAAAAAGTTAAAGAACGAAACAATGCCCGAAAATGGTTCAAGTTCTTACCATTACAGACTAATGATAATGGAAATACTAATCACTGTCATAATGGAATAGAGAGTTCTTACTGGTGTGAAGGCAAGGCTTCGATGATAGGGAAGGCTACTGAATGGCTTGAGCGGCGTCAGAGTGTGGGGAATGGTAGGATTTTCTTTCTTTCAAATAGAAAGAGGGGAATAGAAGAATGAGTGGGAGGTCTCAAAAGTGAATAAGTGTAATTTTTTTAGAGCATTTTATATTTTAGTAATTGTACTCAATTTTGGCACACTTAAAACAATGTCAAATTTTGGCATTGTTTTAAAGTGTGCCAGATTGTCATTAAATAGTGTAAAAATTTGGCACAGTTTTAAATTGTGCCAATTTTTTAATATCAAAGTGTGCCAAATTGTTGTTTTTAGTGTAGTGAAATGCTTAATTTTTTTAATTCATAGTAATGTCTGGGGACCTTTTCAGTCTGAATCTATTACAAAATTATATGTTATCTTTATTGATGATTATAGTAGATTCACTTAGATATATATTATTAAATACAAAAGTGAAGTATTCTCTAAGTTTATTGACTTCAAGTCAAATGCTAAATCAATTTTCTGCGTCATTAAAAATATTAAGAACTGATGGTGGTTGAGAATTCAATAGTAATCAATTTGAATAATTTCTCAAAACTCATGGGATCATTCACCAACTATATTGACCACACATACCTTCTCAAAATGGAGTTACAAAGAGGGAGCATAGGCATATAGTGGAAACATAGCACAATCAATGTTGATCTTTTTACTATTGAACCAAATTCAGTCAAAGATGCACTCAAGTTTTCACACTGGCTTCAAGTTATACGTGGAGAATATACAACACTTAAACGGTAGAAAACATGAACTATTATTACTCTTCCTCCTAACAACCACTTTATATGCCGCAGATGGATTTTTAAAATCAAAAGGAACTCAGATGGAACTATAAGAAAGTATAAGGCTGAAGTAGTAGCCAAAGGTTATCTTCAAGAAGGGATTGATTTTCTTGTGAATTTTAGTCGAGTGGACAAACAACCATTTATCATAATTATTTGAGCATAGCCTTGCATTATAACTAGTGTATTAAATAGCTGGATATGTTTAATGCCTTTCTTCATGGCAAAAAATAAGAAGACGTATATGTAGCTCAACCTCCAGTCTTTATTGATTCCTATAAACCTCATTATGTCTGCAAGATTCATAAATCTCTCTATGGTTTAAAATAATCTCCAAGATCTTTTACTCCAAATTTTCCTCTTATCTTCTCTCAATAGGTTTCAAGACTAGTCATGGTAATAATTCTCTTTTTTGTTTAGAAAACTACCACCGCAATCATTATTCTACTAGTATATGTTGATGATATTCTCTTAACTGGGAATGATCCAACTTATATCAATTCCATCATATCTCATATCCATATATATTTTTCCATGAAAGGACTTAGTAATGTTTCCTATTTTTTGGGTATTTTAGTGGCTCCTACTTATCATGGTTTATTTCTATCTCAGCAACATTATGCTCTAGAGGTTCTTGATAGATCAGGCATGACCAACTGCAAATCTTCCTCTTTCCAATTAAACCTCTCTCTATTTAACTATCCCTTCCCTTTTCTCAACCTTATCTCTACATAAGTATTGTTGGACCACTTCAATATCTTACCATCACTAAACTTTCTCTAGCTTTTTTAGTTAACAAAGCCTGATAACGCATGCAAGAACCCACTATTTCTAATTCCTATAATCTCAAAAGAATACTAAAATATTTATTTCGCTCTCACTCATGGACTCAAGTTCACTCTAAGTGCCTTCGATATCACTACTTATTCGGACTCAAACTGGGCTCGAGATGCCTTGGATAGAAGATCCACCACTAGTTACTATGTGTTTCTTAGTTCTAATCTTATTTCTTAGTCTTCTAAAAAGAAATCTGTTATTGTTAGGTCATCAACTGAGGTTGAATATAGATCCATTGATCATGTCATAATTGGTCTCCCTTAGCTTTAAATTTTTCTTCATGATTTGTATATCTCCCTTCATTTTTCTCCTACTCTATGGTATGACAATAGCTCAGCTATTTCACTTTCTTGTAATCCTGTCTTTTATGCTCGGAATAAGCACGTTGAAGTTGACTATCACTTTGTTAGGGAACAAGTTATTATGAAATATGTTATTATTCGTCATGTCTCCATAAATGACCAGCTTGTCGACATCTTCACAAAACCTTCCTATTCTACTCGCATTCAATTTTTAATATCCAAGCTTATGGTGACCTACTCCCCCATTATCTTGCAGGGTCTGATAAAGATATATAATAATATGGTAAGGATTAGCAGTCATTAGTTTGTTAAAAACAGGTAGCATCCAGTTAGTTAGATTAGTTAGTTAAAGTTAGTTAGAAACTATTCTTATTATAAATTATACACGTGTCTATATATAGATAGAGAAAAGATGATGAGTTATTTGTAATATAAATATATGTTGCGATGTACTGTGGAGATTCAAGAAATGAGAATTATAAGTTTCTTCTCCTAAATTTCCTCAAAAAGTTCAAATCTGGTTAATTGATAATTATTGTTCACATTTGTATTATTGAAAACGGATTCTTTAATTGATAAATTATGTCGCATATAGTTGTATGATTTTACAAAAGGAAAATTCATGCCAGATAAGTGTATAATTATTGCACAAGTATTAGTTCTAAAGTCCTATGAGTTTTGTATATAATTATGTGATGTACTTGTTTGACTATTCAACGCACTTTAGTGCATGAAACAATTTTGTTTGCTTTGGAATGATATTTCCTTAATTAGTTATTTTAATTAATTCGTGTGATTGGGAAACTTAATTCATTATAATGGTATATCATTTTCATGTGGCATCACCATATTATGTTGATTTTATGATAACACAAAGAAGGTATCATTTGATAAGTCAAGAAATCTTTCTTCATTCCGTTTTATTTTAGAACATAGGCCTTAAATATATAAAATCAATTAGTTGAACAAGTGGACTCCAAATGATGTATCCATGTTCGAAATGTTTAAAAATTCCATTAATAATTTTTCTTTATCAAATTAAAATAATTTATATATTTTGAGTAAATTTATAAGCTTAGATTGCTTCGAATTTATTTTTTGAACAAAAAAAGGATGGTTTAAATTTACGTGGAAGGATCAAGATCATAAAAAAATGATAAGTGACTTATCTAATATTGAACATGTTATTATACTAACAATTAAGGGTGATATTTATGATTTTGCTTATAACTGTACATACTTATTTTCTTATCGAGTATATTAATTTAAAATAACATATATTAAAATTTTCATTCAATGCATCTTGAAAAGTGATCGGAACTTCCTCCTAAACATTTTACCGTTGTTTGTATGCAATTTTTAATGGAATTTTAGTTGTCATTATATAACTAAAATTTGTTTGTTTATTCCTAGGGTGGTAAGTTATTTGGTAACCCTTATTTATAAAAATAATAAATTATTAAATTAATTTATTTTGAAGTCTGATATACTAAGAAGAGTAATGTGAGAATTATAATGAGTTAAAGTTATGAAAAAGATATATATAAAATTCTTCTATTTATATAATATACTAAAATATTTGTATACTTTATTCTATTGTAAATACAATAATAATGCCACTATTGTGACACCCCGTATATTTTTAAGGTTGATTAAATCTATTTATTAAAATTATACAGGTCATTTGAACAATTAATTACCATCTTTAGCATCTAATAAGAACTAAAGAACAATGGTAAATCAAACCAAATATCGACATGAGAAATCTGCAAATACTGATATACAATGGCTAAGAGTTAATTACATCATCAGATACAACATACACAGTGTGAAAAATAACTAATACAACAAATCTTTCTTAAATCCATTCTATCTCTACAACCGAGTACAAATACTAGGAAGACATCGCATCTATGAATATAAATAAAGTACATTTAAAAGTAGGTGCAACCCCTACATCTTCAAATCTCGGTGGTGACTAGAGAGGAAGATAATGTACTTGAGTAAGAAAACTAAATCGGATACTCTAGAACACCTGCAACAACGCGATGAATCAGGACCACCGCAACAAGATAATAGATGCACACTCATATAGTAAAACTATTGATCATGAATATAAATAACAAACTCTACAATTATTAAAGTTATAGCTACGGCATACTCATAACAGAGTCAAATCGTATCTATTACATTATATAGTATAAATAATTGTACATTAGATTATTACATCATTCTTCATATTAGAAGAGTTAAATAAATATCAAATGTAGAATTTATTTTCAAGTAATAATGTATAATGGCTATTGGGCAGGCCCTTAAGATAGATTTTCAAGTTTAATGTATCTGTTCGAATGGCACGAATAATAAGTCATGCGCACGGGCACTTAACGCAGTCGTGCGCACGAAAGACAGAGATAATTTTCACCAGTTAGTTTCTACTCCATCCTAGAACTCAAAACATCCCAATTCTTCACTCAAATACAATCCCCAATCTTACAAATCCCTAATTCTGGCCTATGATCATTCTAGGGGTTCATTCTTTTTAAACTTATCATTTCCTCACAATCAAATCAGGAATTTTGTAACATATAACAACATTTTCAATTTCCACATAAGAATATAGAGGAACATATTCAAGAACACTCATAAGAGTAAATTAATATGTGGATTCATATAGATAAGCAATTCTAACAAGGAAACTAGAGTCCTCTTAACATAAATCATTTAATCTAAGTTAATTACAATGGAGGCAGCCAATTCAACTAATTCTCATATAACCTAAAATTCTTCACTTCATCTCAATTAAACTAGTAAAAACTAATACAATATTTGTAAGAATTGGATAGGTTCATTTCTTTACCAAATCCCTATTTTCAAATACTTGTGCCAAAATCCTAATTAGCTCAACATAATTTTAATAGTTCATAAAAGACAATATTTAGGTAGAAAATATTATTTACAATCATGATAGGAGAGAGTAGAATTATCTGGCCCGGTACAAAGAATTCAAATTGAAGAGAAATCCTCAAAGGTGTAGAAAAATCCTCAAATTGAATGCTTTACCAAAATCAACTTTAGGATTGCCGAGGGTTTGGATTACGACAATTTGTAAAGTAAAAGTATGAAATTTGGTGAAGTTTAGTGTAGGTTGTAGTTTGGTGGTGGTTTATTATAAGCTTAAAATGAAATTAGGGTTTCTTCTAGGATTATATACTAACTCCTCCTAAAACAGTCTTCCCTCTTTTGAACCTAACCCTAGCTTTCCCCCCAAGTATGTTCCATTTACCAATATACCCATGCTCTTAAGTGAAAATTTCCACTTTTGCTTAATTATAATTTTAATATAATTCTAAATTACAATTAAACCCCATATAATTGTTCCAACTTCAAATTTTATTCTAAAACTTTATTTCTTACTCAAATAATTATAAAATTCGATTTTTCACTTAAAATAATTATTTCAAATTCACCAATTTTCAAAATTTATTTATTATTTAATTAATTAAAAATCCTTTAAAATAATAGGAAAATCCTTTAAAATTACGGGGCATTACAATTTTCCCCCTAACAAAAAGGATTTCATTCTTAGAATTCATAATAAATTCTTTAATTAATTGAGTCAAAATTTATATTGCCCCAAAATTTATGTTATCTAATGTAGAGTGATCTGAAACTATCTCCTCATATAGATATCTCCTCATATAAAATGTGTCAAACTATCTCCTCGTATGAAATGTGACAAATTATGTCCTCCTATAAATTGTGTCATAAACTATCTCCTCATATAAATTGAGTCAAAACTATCTCCTCGTATAAAATGAGTCAAACTATCTCCTCATATAAAATGAGTCAAAACTATCTCTTCATATAAAATGAGTCAAACTATCTTCTCATATGCGTATGAGTAAAAATCATCTCCTCATACAAGAATGAGTCAAAATCATCTCCTTATATGCAAGTGAGTCAAAATCATCTCCTCATATAATAATGAGTCAAAATCATCTCCTCACATGCGTGTGAGTCAAAATCATCTCTTCATGTAAGAAGGAGTCAAAATAAACTCCTCACATGCGTGTGAGTTAAATTAATATCCTCACACATGGATGAGTTAAAATAATCTCTTTAGACACAGATGAGTCAAAAATAATCTCCTCATATGCGGATGAGTCAAAATAATCCTCTCATATAGGAATGAGTCAAAATCATATACTCCTATTAGTATTGAGTCAAAATAATCCTCTCATTATGAATGAGTTAGAATCACAAACTCAGATATGGATGAGTCAATATAATATACTAAATAGATGGGGCTACAGTTGCCTCATCAAATCCTCGCACTTTTAAATAAATTCCTCCTCGTTGTGGAGTCCCACTGCACATGTCATGCCCGTGCCAAATATTTTATTATTTTTTCCATATAAATCGTAATAATGTAAAATTCTTGGGATTTGGATCATTAGTACGGACTTCTATTGTTATATTTAATTAATTCTGGACCTTAGTAATTGTTTGAAGATTGTGGGTAAAAATTGGAGATTTAAGAACATTTGGCAAGATCAAATGACTTGGCGGTAGTTCAAACGAGAATCAAGTCATTCGAACGAGAACGAAGGTCATTCAAAGTTGGGTTCCAACGAGGGTCTAACGAGGTGCATTGTATTGAATTCATTAGAAGGTCACTCCATGGTCGTTCGAACAAGGCCCCTTTCCCATTCGAACGAGTTTGTCCAAAAATTTTAAACTTGTGTACCCTTGTGTGATATTACATTTTGGGCCATTGGATCGATGACATGTCGAGTTCTGGTGAATCCAGATTGGAAAAAATCGAGATTTTGAGGTTTGGGGTGTTTTATAATGGTTTATTGAGTTATTTATGGGTTTCATCTTGGGTTGGAAGAGGAGAGAAGAGGATGAGTCTTCTCCCTCACAATTTCATACTTCTTCTCACTCTTTCTCTCATTCCTTAGGTATTTCATCTTCCCCAACCCCCTCCCACCATTGCTACACCATGCAACCACCACCCATCGACCTTGTACCGCCATATTTCATAAGTATTCCATCGTATTTAAACCCAATACACCTATTTCCACCATTGTTGGGCAAAGCCATGAATTTTGGAGGTGTTGTTGGAGGGGTTTTGGAGAAGAAGAAGAGTAGAGCTTTGTGGAGCTTGAAGGGTTTTTTTTAGAGGTTTCATGGAGACAAGCTTTATAGAGCTAGGCAACCTCCATAAGGCCGCCTTAGGAGGTGGGAGGTTGCTATCATCTTCTTCCTCATCCATCATTTTAGGAGCTACATTTGAGTTGGGAAAACTCCACTCTTTAGTATAAAAACTCTATTTCCCCATAGTGTTAGTGATGTGGTTAGAGTTTATAAGAGTAGGATGCATTCATGAGCTAAGAATGAATTTCTCATTATTTGTAAAAATGGATATACAAAGGATTTCAATGGTTTTGAGAAAAATGGTATATTTCAAGAAAACTTGGTGTTTAAACATTTTTATGAAATAAAAATGTTGGGAATGTTATAAAATATTTTCAAATTTTCTTATAGATATTGGAATTTTTGTATAAATAGATATTTACTCAAATTTTGGAGGAATAAAAATATCTGTAGCTTGAAAAACATGTTTGTGCCAATATTGTGAAATTTCTAGAATAAATGATATGTTAGACCCATTTAATAGGATTTGGACTTGAAATCCATATTTGCATGAATATGTATTTTGATGTTGAACATATAAACAAGTTTAATGAGGGTTCTAATGGGTTTAAACATGAGATAAATAAAAATGGAAATCTTAGACTTTAAGGTGTAATAAGGGGTGAAAATGTTGTAAATGTGTGGTTTTAAGACTACGTATACTAATAAAGAAATGGTATTTTCTTATAAAATAGTGTGGAATTGTAAATTATTTCTTGGGAAGGAAAGTAATGAAATAAAGATGTTTCCAAATTGAGAAGAATGTTAATTCAAAATGTTTAGAAAGTGTTAATGCGTTAAAAGCACTTAAGAAGCCAGTGTGGATAACTTAATGGTGTTTAGGAAATAAAACTTATGAAAATGTAGGAAAAGACAAGTTTAGAAACAAATGGGTAAAATGATAAATTTACGTAAAGTGGAACATTTTTATGAAATAAAAATGTTGGAAAGGGTGTTACACACAATGGTCCTAAATGAACTTGATTTTGGAATAAAAATCAATGTAAGTGTATAAAGGACATGAAATGATGATTGTAAAGTGTAAGACTAGATGGGGTGAAATTTTGGATTTTGACTTTAGTAGGAAAAAGGAAAAGTGGAATAATGTGGACATTTGTAAAATATGAAAACACATTAATCAGGACTCAGATGACAGTGGGATTATTAAGGAGGAACCAGCCTGGAGCTCGGGGTGAAAGACCCAAAATCACTAGCTAGAGCATATGGTAGCATAGTCGGCGGTGTAGAACCCGTTAAAGTATGCGGATATTGGAATATTTCGAAAAAAGATAATGAAAATGAAACATGTCAAGAAATGGGATGTGTAGTGAATATGTGAAAACACAACCTAACTTGAATGAATTGATAAATATGTTGATAACTGATAAAGTGGACAAGAAATGTGAAAATTAATTAATGCCCATAAGGTAAAGGGTGTAACACCCCGTATTTTTAATGACTTTTAAAATGGGATTAATTACAATTAATTATGAGATAATTGAAAATTAATTCGGATTTAAATATTACTCGTGAATAAAGTAATATTTGATTTATATTGAATATTACTTGGTGATTAAAAGTAATATATATGATTATGACTTTACATATGATTATAATTTTATGAAATTGTCGCGAGTGATGAATACGATAATTTATGGAAATTAAGTCAGGACGCGCATGTCAGTCGTGTCGGGACTAATTTAGTGGAATAAAAAGTAAATTAATTTTAGATCACTCGTATGGTCATTTAGAGTGAGACAATGTGGCTGTAAGGTTCGAGATAGTCAGAAAAGTGTACTCGGGGGTTTAGTTTGGGTCGCGGGACTATTTTTGGCATAACCGGCATCCCGGAAGGGCATTTTAGTAATTTCTATTTTAGGGACTTAATTAATTACGAAATTATTAAGGCTATATCAGATGGTGTGTCGAGCGAATTAGGGTTATCATAATCAAAAGTGAGGGAGGCTATAGGAAGAAGAAGGAGAGAGCTTTCCAAGGTGTTCAAGGCCAAGAACCACCCATTTTGCACCTCCACCACTACCAAATCATAGATCGGAAGAAGAGGATCGTTCTCATACCACTTAAATTCATCAGATCATACCTTCAACTTTAAGGAAAATATCTATCTTTCTATTCTCGGGTGGATAATGCATCCATGTTAGAGTAGGAAGAATAATCGCATGTTTTTATGAAGATTTTTATGTTTTGGAAGAATAAATTCGCATGTTTAAGGAGAATCTATGTAGACTGAATTCCTTGTTAGGTGTAGAGTATAAAACACGAATTTGTAATGATATTAGAGGAAGAAATCTGGAAAAATATTGAAGTTCTTGAAAAATCATGTAGAATTAGGGTTCGAGCTAAAAATATTGAATTGCCCCATTGAATGATGATTCCTTAAGGATTTATTGTAGTTTTTATGTTAGAAATAGTTCATGCCTATTACTATAATGTGTATGATATTTGATTGGGAGATTGGGTTGATTTAATATAGGTTTTGAGGATAAATTTGATTGAAACCCGTAGGCTTAAATCTGCAGAATCTGGGCAATACCTGATCGATCGATCGACCCTTCCCTTCGATCAATCGACCCCTCCTGGAATTTGAAACTTGTTCCCTTTTTAATGATTAACCCAACGCCGTTTTGTGGGAAACCTTATACATAATTTTTTTACCATAATGGGACTTGGGAAGGACCAGTAGGGTTATGGTTAGGGTACGGGTAATGCGACTTTATGTGAGAATTAACGGTAGGGTCACGAGGGTATAAAATGAGTTATGATCGTGTGTGTGTGATAAATTGGGCATTGTGCAAGTTAATGATGACTTAGGACAGTGGGATATATAGAGTACATCTACTGTTATTATACATATCAAAATGATACACTTCAAGGGTCAAGAAGTACTTGGGAACTTGCGATAAATGAGAAAAAGGATGAACTAATTATACATAGGATTCGGGTGTTACATGCCATGTATTGTTAGATTATGTTATGGGTCATGGGTGTACCTATCTGAATAATATAAATATATATATATATATATATATATATATATATATATATATATATATATATATATATATATATATATATATATATATATGTGTGTGTGTGTGTGTGTGTGTGTGTGTGTGAGAGTGTATGTATATTTATTATATGAATATTTGTGTTAAATCATACCCGCGCTACTTGCTATCACGGAGGTTTTTGCGTCGGGACAGCCTTATTTTGTGTGCTTATTGGGGGAATATTGGCTTTTATCCTAGAACATAGAATCCTTGGTACAGGCTATCTGAGAATGATAATTTAGACGGTCCCAAGAGACGTGAGGGTATGTGATGACCTTTTAGTGACTTAGAACTATGCTTCGCCTCCAATATGTGTATTTTGTGTTAGTACAGTTCGACAGTGGATCCGAACTAGTATTTCCCTTATTTTTATGAGAGGTACAGGGACTTGATAGCAGAGTATGCCTACACCATAATTTAGTTTGGGGTGCCTTATTAGTATATAGATCCTTAGTGATAAATATATATACCCGGGGTTCATCTACTGTGTTTGTAAGAAGAAAGATATTGAATAATGATATTTAATGACTTAAGTGTTTGAGAACTTAAGGTCGTGTATATATATATACCTGGCTTGTTAAATTCATAAATTTGATCATGTATAAATTATAATTATGCGAAAACATGAATAAGGGTTGATGAGAGGAGAGTGGGTGTAGAATAGTTAACTAGGTTAACATTAACTAGAATAGTTAGTAGTGCGTTAGGCGTGCACACTAGTTGAGAGGTGAGAATTCCCAAGTGAGGGTAATGCCACTAACATGTATGGAGTATATTCTAGTAAGGATTTGAATACTTGCTAAACTACTTTTAAAATTATAACTATCGAGCTCTGACCCGTTTATTGTCATCTCTTCTCTCCCTCTTGTATACATATATTATATCAGGTGTCCAGCCACAGGGACGCCAAGCTTAGACCGTTGAAATTATTGACATGCTGCACCTAGTGTGGGAGTTGTAGGTCCCCGCATTTAGATATAGGGCACATGTTTCACATTTCCATCTTTTATTTTATTCAAAGAGATATTGTACTCTTTTGGTTTCAACATTTAGTTTGAATTGGGTTTTTTATTATTATTTATTCTTGGTGTGAGATATTTTCACTGGAATGTTTACTCCAGTTTATTTAATTCAGTTTGATGGTTAGCACCTATTACTATTGTATTCTTTAGAATGGTGAATGTTCTATCTAGTATGATCGTTGGAATTTAATTACTAAAATTAAATATTTTGACACTTAGTCTAATTATTTATTAGGTGATATATAAAGAAATTATTTTTCGACAATGATGCTAAGAATGAACTAGCCGGATATTTTGCTTTAATTTAATAAAGGACTGATCATCCGATTTTTAATTAGGCAGAGTGTCACAAAGGGATAATAAAGTGAATGGATTAAATGGGTAGTTAAGCAACCTAAAGAGGTTTAGCGCATAATTAACACAAAGGTGTGTTTATGAAATATTTTCAAAGAAAAAATAAGTATTTTCTAACACGGTGTTTGCGTATGTTAAAATGATGATTTTAAAAGAAAATACTAATGTGAATTGGTATAAATAAAGGGGTAATTTCGGGAAAAGAAATGAGTTTTCTTAAACAAAGTGTATTCGTTTTAGGTATTTAACAGGGTGTGTTAAATATGGAAATAAAGGTCAAGTCGGGTAAAAGGGATTTCATTTATAAGACTAAGGTAAATTAATTAGGATAAATGACATTTTTGGAATATAAACGGTTTCATGCATATAAGAGTGTGTGTGTGTGTGTGTGTGTGTGTGTGTGTGTGTGTGTGTGCGTGTGTGTGTGTGTGTATGTGTGTGTATTGTATTTGCATGTGCACTTATATATAACATGTTAGAGTCTTCTTTTTGTCGTTCGATTCTATATTGCATTGTTGAAATTTTCCACTGAGCATTCGGCTCATTCCCTCATCTTTGTTACGGCAGGTTGGGTGCAATCTCGTATTTTGAGAGCATTGCACAGGTAAATATTCTTTTATTTTACGTTAGCAGCTCTGTATGCTTGGATTTCGGGGTAGCATCCCACGGGTCCCTCATATAGCTTGATTTAAATGGAAATCACATTCTCAAAAAGTTAAATGTTAATTAAATAAACATGACTAGCAACATTATGTAGGTTGTTTCATTGCACTTCACACCTAACAATCGGGTCGGACCAGGTTGACCAAGGGTAACCCATGAATCTAGGCTGAGGCGTTACAAATGGTATTAGAGCTTCAGGTTTAAGGTTCCTTTCGAGAGTGACGTGGCGAGGCTGGTATTGGATCTTTTGGCATCGGTGTTGGTTTTGGGTCGGTCACGCTAGATTGATACTTTTTCAGTTCATATTCTCGATGGTAATATCATGGAGATGTGCACGATGGGTATTCATTGCCAAGTTCCATGCAACCAATTTAATTATCGTTAATCACTTATGCGATTATGATTAGAAATCTTGGTAAGTTACAAGCTAATAGTGGTGACACCGCGGTTTTTGGTGTGAGGTGCGTGTGTGTCAAACCTTGATAATATGAGAAATCGATTAGAATGTTGATAGAGCTTAATGGCATCTATTGAATTAGATAGGTCAATTGTGTAAACTAAATGTGGAAGTTATGTGACTAGTGAGTCATGCTTAAGAAGTATTGGTTGTGATAGGAATCTATTGAGTTTCGAGGTGTGATATTGTAGGATAGATAGTGATCATCATGTAATTAAGTGAATTCAACACTTGGGGTATTATCATGTTGTAAGATAGTTGATGATTTGGTGGACATAAGGGACCGTATTGGTCAACACTCGTGGATGTTTACTCGATTAGAGTCGTTAAGATACTATTGTTGCTAGTAAGTGACTTGGTAGTTGTTGATTGAAAGTTGTACCTTGCGAGGTATGATGTGAGTTGCGAGCAAATTGCGATAAGTATGTTACGTGTGTAACAATGACGGTTAAGGAGACTTTGGAGTGAAATCTAAATAGTCTTCCATGTCAGAGTTTTAGGAGTTACGATGCAATTTTGAGGAATAGGATCCCTAGTGATGTCGGTAGTGTCGACCTAGAGGTTATAGGTTATATATTACGCCATGTATCCTGCCAGAATCCTTAGTAACGTTAGTTTGTGATTTGGTACAGGGTTTATAGTCATAGACATATGGAAGAGGGATAAGATTATTATCTAACTGTCATAACCCATTTTAGTTGCTTAAGTAATGGCTAGATGTGAGGCAATCCAGTGCGAATGTGGTTTAAAGGCGTCTTGGAGTGTCCGTAGGACTAATTGTGTGTGGGTCATTAGGAATGGAAATTGACTTTTTGTGACGTCTAAAGGTGTTCAATGGTTACGGTGCGCTATATATAGAGGCTCGTAGACTAATGTCTTTACGAGCACCTAGTAATCATTGTGTTGGTACTGAGAAGTTTTTAAAGTGTACCTATTAATAACTTGGTTTTTGTGTGTGATTTGTCATTGTAAACTAAGCCAAGCTAATCAAAATCCCTTGAATTACCTACAAAAATCGTTAAACAACTTATATTGTGGTAAGTATAGGTATCACTCCAACTTTCAAGAGTGACACATGCTAAAATGAGAAGATAAATGCAATTCACTTTTAATTATTTTTATTTCTATTTTTTTAAATTCTTTTAAAACAATTTTGAAGGGTGAATGAAACTAAGTAACTAAGTGACTAAAAATCAAAAGAAATATAAATAGTGCGATGATGAGAAATGACACAAGTGATGCAATTAATATGAGAAGGAAACACGGAATGAAATCCATCTCCACTTCACACAATTAAATCTAATTTGCACTATTTTAATTTGGTTTGATTTCCAAAATATTCATTTAATTCAAAAGTTAATTCTCACTATACTAATGAATTAATTAAATATTCTTTTAGAAAAATAATTCTAATTCCTACAATACTACTCAAAATGAATTAAAATTAATCAAATGAATCACCCACTAGAGAAAATTCACCCAACTAATTTTAATTACACAAAATAAAACAACAGTAGAAGAAAACTATATTATAATTTTAATCAATTAAGTAAGCATATCTCTAGTTTGAATAAAATGATAAAATTATGACACAATTTTCAATCATTTCTCAATGATGATTTTCCATTTCTCAATGTAAAATAAGAGAAGAAATTAAAGTTACTAATCAAAGGAAATCAAACGAAATTAAAATTAGCAAACTAAATCAATTGGATTCATGGGGGCTTCAATTCATCCCTTGAATAGGAGATTAGCCCTCCATAATCATCATCCAAGAATAAACGTAAATAATTAAAAGCATGAAATGAGTAATTAGAGAATAATTTCCCTTGCATAGAAATGAACTCCTTCAATTACGTCAACCCTCCTCTCAAATTAATTACAATTCACTCACTTGTTTTCTAAATAAAAACTAAAAATAATAACCATCTCTATCTATTAATTTTATTATAGAACTAAACTAAAACTAACTCTCTCTCTCTCTCTCTCTCCCTCTCTCAGGTCTTGTCTACATATTGTAGTAGCTCTTAGTTCATATTTTATACATAGCGAACATGGATCTAGGGGCAATTTGAATATTTTTAATTGTGCATGTGGGAAGTGGGGTGTGAGAGGGGTATTTTAGGGATAAAGTGGCATTTAACATATGGGGGTTAATGATAATAGTTTGGGAAAAGGGGGTAAAAGAACATTTTAAACATGTGGGTTCTCATTTGTTTTATTTAGGTGTTGGAAGAATGGGATATGGGTCATGGTTTGTTGGGTTTGGCAGGGGATTCGGGTAAAAGGATGGATCGACTAGGTATAAGGGTTGGCTCCGGGTTTACAGTTTGGGATCCATGGCAGCAGGCTAAGGGGGTCGAATTAAAGGTCAGATCCGGTCGGGTGATAGGGTATATGGTCGGAGATTTGGAGGTCGCTCCGGATTAAATCATATCTAGGTTTTGCTGGAGCTAGGACGGAAATTGGTATAACCGAAGGTATGGTTCACGATTCCGAAATGGTAGAAATAGGCTTAGCCGAAGAGTTATGGCTTATAGCAACTGAGTAAAATGGTCCAATGATGGCTGAAATGGGCTAGAGTTTAGTGGGTTTAATGGAGATTGTGGGTTATGGTTGAAAATGGGTTAAGGTTTATTGGGTTATGGAGTTAGGAGAGAGAGTGAGGTGGAAGGAAGATGGTGAGGGGTGTTTCGGTGTGTGATGTAGGTGTATGATATGGAAGTGTGTGTTTCATTCTATGCACCTAGTTAAAAATAAAACTTTCTAAGACTAAAATTAATAAAATTAAAACTAAATAAATAAATTCTGCTAAAATACTAATGAAAAACTAAAATTTAAAATCCCAATTTAATAAAATAAAACTAAAGAAAATATAAAATCTTAGAAAATTAAATTCCTAATCTAAAGACTAAAATAAAATAATACTAACAAACCTAACCTAACAAAAAATAAAATATTAATAAAATTAAACTAATAATAAAAATTAATAATTAAATATAAAATAAAATAAAATGCACACCTATTACATCTACAAATACGGACTTACTACTATATAAAATGACACACAAACTCGCACGCACTATTATATTTACGTAAAATGGTAAAACACGAAATAAAATAAATGAAATAAAATAAAATAATAAAAATGACTCAAAAAATACATAAAATAAAAATAAAACAACACACACACACACATACATACGGGATTTGGGATGGTCTGGATTGGTTTGGGATTAAGTTCGGGTTTGGGTAATACGATTTAGGGACAGGCTTGAGCTCTTTTAACGTGCATTTGCCTTGAATTGAAGCGTTTGAAACTGCTGAAGAAGGGTAGGCCCCCGATTTTAATTTACTCAATTAAAATATTATTTCCTTTTATATATTTATCAAGATGCGGAAGCGTAAGATGGTTCACACAACAAGCAAACACCAAATTTTAATTTCAATTTCAAATTAAACTCAAGTGAAAATAAATTAAACACGCAAATATTAAAATTCACTAAAACCAATTAATTCAAGTCGTAGAATTTGCCTAAGTCATAATTATCAATATTCCAAAGTTAGGCCAAACTAATTTTAGCAAATGACTTGAATTAAATAAACAATTATCCAAATTTAATTAGCACCCAATTAAATTAAGTGTGACACTTAAAACCATTTTTATCTTGAATTACCCTAAGCACGAGTTCTAATTCATTATGCAAGATAAAAATAAATCAATCACACTACGCCGAGATGTACGAGGAAAAACCCACAACGGGAAATAACCTCGGACGGCCCTAGCCACAAATCCACTAAGTACGGAATTTACAAATACAAGACAGAAAGGCTTACAACACACGACTCGATCCCTCTCAAGCCCCGACGCTTCTTCTTGTAGATACCTCTTCCTAGCGGATAACCTTGGAGCTCCACTGCGGTCTCATAATCCACCGATCGGACTTTATATGGTCACCTTCACCCGAGTAACGAGCCTTTCTCCAAGTGGGTAATGCCGCAATAAAACTCTTCTTCTTTCTTTATGGGATGTAGAAGAAAACCCGAAACTTCTCTTTGAACGGAAGAGATGAACCCGGTGCCAAACTCCAAGAAAGATATATGAATATGGGAACTTGGAAGAAATTAATTTGGGTGTAAACTAGAGTGGTGTATATTTTTCTCTTTGATAAAAACATACTCAAAACATGATCTTTTTCTCTCTTTGATTTTATTCTCAAAACACTCTCTCGGAGTTAGTAGGATATGAAAAAGATTAATTAGAAAATGTTATTCCCGCACATAATAAAGTCTGAGAAAAGTTGGTTAAGAAACAAGTGGGGAAGTAGGAGAAAAACTACTTAAAACTGCCAAAAACTGTTCCCGCCTGGCATCTCGTTCGAACGACATTTCGTTCGAACGAACTCTCGTTTGAACGAGTTTTCTAACGAAGTTCTAGTATGAACTCGTTAGAAGCTCGTTAGAAGCTCGTTAGAAATCTCGTTAGAACGATAATCTCATTTGAACGACATTTCGAACGAAGTTCCAGTATGCCATAATGGGAAGTCGTCGGCAATCTCGTTCGAACGACATCTGGTTCGAACGACAATATCGTTCGAACGACATATTGAACGAACTTTCAGAAAGTTTGGAAAATTTGATTTTAGCCCAGAAAATTTTATAAACTTATTTTAAAGTTTTAATTAATTCTTTTTGAAAATAAAACACAGTTTTAATTAAACCTAACACCCAATAAACAAGCTCCAAGCTCCTATATATACATGATTGCATTCATACCTTGGGAGCATGGAACTATGGTTGATGATGTATAAATGAGACACGAAACCAGCATGATTATGAAGCTTTATACTCTTTGCCGCTACGTCTTCAACAAATTTTTCATAAGCTTGAGAATATTACATTTAAATACAATCCTACGTATAAATATTTTTGTCCGGAATTGAGCCAAAACTATATATGGACTCAGTTGGAAATTTGTTTCCTTACAAATCTCCCCCTTTGGCTATTCCGGGATAAAAACCAAACAAAAATCCTAAAGGGTCGTCAAGCTCTACTAGAATCAAAAGATAACCCACCCAAACTTGACTCAACCCAAGGATCAAACGCTTTGCCATTGAAAGATGCCGCTTTAGAAGAATTCCTACACACTTAAGCAAACTCATCAAATGCATAGGGAATATCAAAGTTTTTAAAGCAATTAAAATAAATACTCCCCCAAAATTAATTCTCCCCTTTATCAAAATGATCAACCCAAGAAGTTAGCTACTCACCCTAAGTTAAATCTCCTAAACTTAGATAAGATTATAATAGGATAAGATACCATTTCTCCCCCTATCATCATTCTCCCCCTTTTTGTTCAGGAATAGGCAAAGGATAAAGAACAAATATAAAAGCATGTTGAAGCTTAAAGTGATAAGACATGAAAGCATATGGGCAACAAAAGCATAACTAATCCAAGATAGATACCAAAACGAAAGTATATGCATAGAAAGACTAGACAACAAGGCAAAGGCAAAACAAAATACCATATATATATGTACTAGAAATATATCAATAATGCACACGCACATATATATATAGATATAAACACACACATGACACAAAATACAATAAGTTTGCACACTCGTATGGCAAAAATGTGTCATATGGAAACGAAAGTGTTGGGGTGTGAACGAGTAACAATTAAATTTAGACCCAATCACTTAAAACATGTTCACGGAGTTCTCATTTGATTGCAAACTTCATCACATTTAAATATAACCTCATGTGACAATATAGATTGAACTCAATGAACAACATACACAATGCATACAAGCCTAGCATATTGATGATTCTACAAACCAATAGAGTCATGACATGAAATACGCAACTAGGATAAACGGACATTGTGCAAACCGTTGATATACCATCCAATCTCCCTCAATAAGCATATATTAATTTTGAATGAATATATCAATCAAACATAGGCCTTGGCAAATTATTTCTCTATATAATGCCATATTTTCTGTTTTTAGGCCTTTGGACCACGTATTTCTTTTAGGTCCATTCAAAAATGGTGGCTTACAATCGCAAAGGATCACTTAGTCCTTTCGGAGCGCTTCCCCGTGCACATTTATATTTATCATGTTTTCATTTTTCACACAAATCTCACGTGCAACGGATTTTGACATGCACTAGTCCGCCTAAGTCACAAATATGTAGATGATAAGATTGGAAGGAGAACACCTCACATAGCTCAAATATACATTTGAAGTTAAAATTTCAAAAGAGCGCGTGCATGTGTGAATAGAGGCATATAAAAATAGAATCCATTTAACCAACACAAAATCCAATTACTCCATAAAAATATGGTAAAGAACATTTTAAGGATTGACAATCTAAACCAAAAGTTCTAGCCACATGGGAGTGTTAAAGGAGGGATTCAAACACAAGTATATGCCACTTAAAGTGTGTCAAACAAAAATTACACACAAAATAAAATCTTTTTGAGTTTTTGACATTTGTAACCAAAAATAAAAATATATACTCAAAAGACAAACAAAAATCATTTTAATTTTTTATTAAGCTTAAATTCCAATAGATAAAAACCCTAATGATAAAAAAAGATCTTTTTGTAATTTTCATTTAATGCAAACAAAATGAAGAAATAAAATACAAAAGATAAACAGATATCATTATTCTAGCATGTGATTAAGCATGGGGCATAAACTAAAAAATGATTAAACAAGCATACATTTAGCATGTGAATATAGCATGAAGTACAAAAGCTAAAGTATGCAAGCACTAACACATTCATCCTTTAGATTTAGCAAGGGAGGAATCATGTGAAAGTAAATGAGAATCAAAAAACCCTATTTTGCAAGGCAACCAAGTCAGATTTCCTAACCCGAATTAATGAAGAATGACTATCTTGGGGTGTAGGAATTTTAAATACATTGGTTGCTTTACGTTGGGATTTTCTAGGAATTCGTTTAAGATCAAAACAAAATTTCTTAAGATGACCTTTTCGACCACAATGAGTACAAGTAAAAACATGTCGAAAAGATTTACCTAAGGAGTGATCTCTAAATGCTTTCCTAGTAAATTCTCCTAAAACATTGGTTTTGGCATTATGAGTAAATTCATTACAAGTATTGAAGCCTAATCCACAAGTGTCATTTTTAATTTGGACCGTTCCTAATATTTTATCTAATTTTTCCGAACGACACTCCAAATCAAATTTGACATTACTAGAGTCTTTTAATTTATTTTGCAATTCTAAAATGTTAGATTCTAATAAAACATTTCGCTCTTCAAAAGAAAGAAGCTCCTTTTTCAAGGATTCCATTAAACCCCTAAGGCTATCTCTCTCGCCTTCTATATATTCGAGCTTCTCTAGAAGAGCTTTCTCTCGTGTCCTAAGGTCTTCAACCAACCTACTATTATCAACGACCTTGACACGTTCTTTCAAACTAGCTTCTAACTTCAAATTAGCTCTTTTCAATTTAATAGATTCTTTATATAATTCTTGAAAAGCATTTTGAAGTTCACTCACATTAACCTCTTCTTCATTTTCACTCTCTCTTTCTTATCCACTCTCACTATCATAAAAAATAAGAGAATCATAAACTATGACTTTGGAAGTGTCATGTGTTAACGTTTCATCAATCAATGAGTTCTCACTATCACTCACATGACTAGCCATAAAAGCCACAAAATTAGGCTTAGTGGGGGAATCGGGTCCCTCTTCCTTATAACTATCACTAAGGGTTGCATTATATGCAATGAGTCATTTACCCTCTTTTCTTAGTTTAGTGGGGCATTCAGAAGCCCTATGGCCATAACCCTCACAACCAAAACACCTATGGGTTTAGGGATCTTCTCGACTTTGTCATGCTTAGAGGTTTCAAATTTCTTAAAATCATTATTAAATTTATCTTTGTTAAATTTAAGAAATTTTCTAAATTTTCGAGCAAACAAAGCCATGTCTTCCGAGTCACTATCACTCTCGCTCTCTACTACTTGTTTGACTTCTTTTCGGGATTTTAAAGCAATGCCCTTTTCTATTTTCTTTTCAGTTTTAGAGGGAAACATGTCTAGTTCATAGGTTTGTAAATCACCTACAAGCTCTTCTAATTTTGTAGAGGCTAAAGTTGGTAAAGAATTTAAAACGGTCACTTTTGGAATAAATCTATCGGGTAGGGACCTTAAAATTTTCTTTACAACTCGGTTGTCGGGAATTTTCTCTCCCAAATTAAAAGAAGAATTGACAATATCGGGGAGTCTAGCATAAAATTCATCAAAAGTTTCATTATCGTTCATTTTGATAGTTTCAAATTGGGTGGTGAGGTTTTGGAGTTTCGAAGCTTTAACGACACTAGTTCCTTCATGAGTTAGTTGTAAAATATCTCAATCTTCTTTAGCGGTTTCACACGTCATAATACGTCGGAATTCATCCGGTGTGACAGAGCTAAACAAGGCATTCAAACCACGGGAATTAAAATTAGAAAGTTTAAACTCATTTTCAGTCCATCTATCGGTCGGTTTGGGAACACGTTCATTTTCAACTAAGTGAGTTGGTGGGGACCACCCGTTAACTACAGACATCCAAACTCTCTCGTAGATAGATTTTAGTGCCGATTCCATTCGCGCTTTCCAATACGCATAGTTAGAACCATCGAAAATAGGAACTTTAGAAAATGGGGAAAATTCCATTTTAGCTAAAAATATTTAAAGGATCTTAATGAAATAATTTATCGCTTTGGCTCTGATACCAATTTGAAGAAGGGTAGGCCCCTGATTTTAATTTTTTCAATTAAAATATTATTTCCTTTTATATATATATCAAGATGCGGAAGCGTAAGATGGTTCACACAACAAGCAAACACCAAATTTTAATTTCAATTTCAAATTAAACCCAAGTGAGAATTAATAAAACACGCAAATATTAAAATTCACTTAAACCAATTAATTCAAGTCCTAGAATTTGCCTAAGTCATAATTATCAATATTTCAAAGTTAGGCCAAACTAATTTTAGCAAATGACTTGAATTAAATGAACAATTATTCAAATTTAATTAGCACCCAATTAAATTAAGTGTGACACTTAAAACCATTTTTATCTTGAATTACCCTAAGCATGAGTTCTAATTCATTATGCAAGATAAAAATAAATCAATCACACTACGCCGAGATGTATGAGGAAAAACCCACAACGGAAAACAACCTCGGACGGCCCTAGCCACAAATCCACTAAGTACGGAATTTACCAATACAAGACAGAAAGGCTTACAACACACGACTCGATCCCTCACAAGCCCTGACGCTTCTTCTTGTAGATACCTCTTCCTAGAGGATAACCTTGGAGCTCCACCGCGGTCTCATAATCCACCAATCGGACTTTATATGGTCACCGTCACCCGAGTGACGAGCCTTTCTCCAAGTGGGTAATGCCGCAACAAAACTCTTCTTCTTTCTTTATGGGATGTAGAAGAAAACCCGAAACTTCTCTTTGAACGGAAGAGATGAACCCGGTGCCAAACTCCAAGAAAGATATATGAATATGGGAACTTGAAAGAAACTAATTTGGGGTCTAAACTAGAGTGCTGTATATTTTTCTCTTTGATAAAAACACACTCAAAACATGATCTTTTTCCCTCTTTGATTTTATTCTCAAAACACTCTCTAGGAGTTAGTAGGATATGAAAAAGATTAATTAGAAAATGTTATTCCCGCACATAATAAAGTCTGAGAAAAGTTGGTTAAGAAACAAGTGGGGAAGTGGGAGAAAAACTGCTTAAAACTGCCAAAAACTGTTCCCGCCTGGCATCTCGTTCGAATGACATTTCGTTCGAACGAACTCTCGTTCGAACGAGTTTTCTAACGAAGTTCCAGTATGAACTCGTTAGAAGCTCGTTAGAAATCTCGTTAAAATGACAATCTCGTTCGAACGACATTTCGAACGAAGTTCCAGTATGCCATAATGGGAAGTTGTTGGCAATCTCGTTTGAACGACATCTGGTTCGAACGACAATCTCATTTGAACGACATATCGAACGAACTTCCAGAAAGTTTGGAAAATTCAATTTTAGCCCAGAAAACTTTATAAACTTATTTTAAAGTTTTAATTAATTCTTTCTGAAAATAAAACAATGTTTTAATTAAACCTAACACCCAATAAACAAGCTTCAAGCTCCTATATATATATGATTGCATTCATACCTTAGGAGCATGGAACTATGGTTGATGACGTATAAACGAGGCACCAAACCAGCATGATTATGAAGCATTATACTCTTTTGCTGCTACGTCTTCAACAAACTTTTCATAGGCTTGAGAATATTACAATTAAATACAATCCTACGTATAAATGTTTTTGTCTGGAATTGAGCCAAAACTATATATGGACTCAATTGGACATTTGTGTCCTTACAACTGCAAATGACATTTGACCTACAAGATAAACATATACGCGCCTAAGACCAATATTATCGAGAATTAACAATTAAAAACCGTCTATTTGGGGTTTTATTTAAACACTTTGGGGTACTTATCACCTACGATGGGAAATTCATGGATGATAAGATCTTGTAGGGTTTGAAGACTTTTACGTGGAGCATTTTGGTGTCTTTAGGAAACTAGTTAAGTCTGGTATAAAGAAGTGCTAGTTTCCTCGTGATGATCATGATGAAGGTCAGGTAATGACCTCAGGTTGTTTGTCAAGGTCTAATGGAGTAGAATAGTGTACGTATCAGGTGTTGTCATTGGAATTGGCATAGATGGGTCATGTAGCCTTCTAAGATAAATTGGAAGCTCATGTCGTGAGTGGGCGTGATGCTCGGGTGTCATGGAATGACTAGTGTAGGAAGTGTAACACTTAATTTTGAGGAGTACTATAAATTGTATTCAGGACTTAGATTGAAGATGTCATATTAGAGACTTGAAAACGGCACCAAAGGGGGAAATAACGAAGCATGATTAGAACATTGGCATGTGTCGATAGTATAAGTTAGTATAACTCTAGCAAGGTAGGGACTAATTCTTGGCACGTCTTGCCAAATAGGTACGAATTAGAAGATGTAGCCATGTGTGGTACTTACTACCCTTATAATGCTAATGACGATCGGTGTGACCGTCGCGTAAATTAAGTTTGGGAAGAACTTTGAGATAAGCTCAGTGGCAACAATGTGTGGTTGACGGTTATTTATAAGGTGAATGTTTCGCTTGACGGGGTTCTTTCTAAGGAGACATTGGGATGCGATCATGGTATGAAAATGACCTAGGTGTGTCAGGTTGATCACAACGAGACTAAAGATGTGGACAGGGTCATCTTGACAAAGGCATTGGTCATTCGCCAGCCGGAGTGGTTCGTGTGTGTGTCAAAAATGTAAAGGGGATAGCCTTACTCCTAAGGATGGAAGTCTGGCATTTGACTTTCCAGAGAACAATAGTTTCATATATTGATTTTGTCTGATAAGGATGAATGGTTGTGATTCGATTTGTCACAGTAGGTGACTTGAGCTAGGGTGTGTGGCTAGGTTGGTACAAGTGATAATGTTTGGGAGGAGTTATAAACTTAAAAACAGGCAGCATAGGTTCGCTTTTTGTAAACTATAGTCTGACGCGTACGGATGGAATTTTCTCAAAATGGTTATTTGTTTATTTGATTCTCATGTGTGTCCCTTTCAATTCTGATAATCGAGGATTGGGATTTCCATGATGGTGATAGCGCGGATTTGTACCATGTTATGGTATGGCATGGTTTAGCCCAGTAGAGTAAGGTTAGACCTGGCATAGTCAATGAAGCTCGGTAATCAGGTGCACCCTTATTTGAGGTGTCCATACTATTGCACAAAGTTCAATGTATGGGTGGTTGAGCTTTCGGTCGCACAATTTGCTCATAGTAATTTCTTTCCTTAGGATTATCAACCTTATGATTTGTCGACATAGCAATCAGTGGATCTGGATATAAAGAGTTAGATGATGACTTGAGGACATTGTGTAGTGTTAGAACTCAAGAAAACTTAGCACACGGGGTTACATTACCACTGTGAGTGGATTGGTGCGATACTCAAGTGAGTGCTCCAAAGTTAGATGCCTAAAGTAATACTAGGGTCATTAGAGTGACGCAAAAAAAGGTGTCAGCTAAGTGCGCGATGATGATTTGGTCAGTGTATCACTCCTGGGAGTGAGTAATTAGCAATGTAAGATTAATATCAAGCTCGGGAGAAATTGTGTAGTCAAGATGACCCGAGAATTAATAGGGGCGTAAGATATGCAGTCCTAAGATTTGAAATGGTTCTTGGTAATGAATCTAATTATTGGTTGTATAAAAGTTAATACTTAGGTGAGTGTTAATCACTAGAGAGCTTTACCTAATAGAAACGCTGGTATGCTTAGGGTATTAGTAAGGCAGTCTTAGGACATGATTGAATGTGATCGTCAAGTGAGTGGAGACTCGGGGATAGTTATGCGACATTGATGGTTAGCGTGATGATGAGCAATATTAGAGTGTGTCGCATATTAGGCCTTTGGTGATAGCCCTTGTGTAAGAGCATGCGATGTGATCTTAGTTATTGAGGATTTCGACAATTTTGTCTTGAAGGATTTTTATGACATAGAATGAGAGTTGGTAAATCCCATAAATTTGAGGAATTGGCAGATCGATAATTTCGAGGATGAAATTTTCTAAGGAGGGGAGAATGTAATACTCGTGCCCAATATTTTATTTTTTTCTGTATAAATCATAATAATGTAAAACCATTGGGGTTTGGATCATTAGTATGGACTTCTATTGATATTTTTTATTGTTTGTGGGCCTTGATGGTAATTTTGGGAGATTGTGCGTAGAAATTGGAGATTTAAGGAAATCTGACAAGATCAAATGACTTGGAGATAGTTCGAACGAGAATTAGGTCGTTTGAATGAGAACGAAGGTCGTTCAAATATGGATTCCAATGAGGTTCGAACGAGGTGCCATTGAATTGAATTCATTCGATGGTCGTTCAAATGAGGCCCATTTCTCATTCAAAAGAGGTTACCTAAAAAATTTAAAATCGGGTGCCCTTGTGTGCTGTCACTTTTTGGGTCATTAGACCGATAACGTGTCGAGTTCTGGTGAACCCAGATTGGACAAAATGGGGATTTTAAGGTTTGGGGGTATTTTATAATGGTTATTTAGGTTATTTGTGGGTTTTATTTTGGGTTGGAATATGAGAAGAGGATGAGTCTTCTCCCTCACAATTTCAGACTTCCTCTCTCTCTCTCTCTCTCTCATTCCTTAGGTGCTTCCATCTACCCCAACCCCTTTCCACCACTGCTAAACCATGCTACCACCAAACCTCAACCTTGTACCACCATATTTCATAAGTACTCCACCCATATTTAAACCTAATACACCCATTATCACCATTGTTGGGCAAAGCCACAAATTTTGGAGTTGTTATTGGGGGGTTTTGGAGAAGAAGAATAGTAGAGCTTTGTGGAGTTTGAAGAGGGTTTATTACAGCATTCATGGAAACTAGATTTATGGAGCTAGGCAACCTCTTTGAGGCGGCCTTAGGAGGTCGGGGGTTTTCATCATCTTCTTCCTCATCCACCATTTTTGGAGCTACATTTGAGGTGGAAAACTCTATTCTTTAATATAAAAACTCTATTTTTCCATAGTGTTAGTCATGTGGTTAGAGTTTATAAGAGTAGGATGCTTTTATGAGTTAAGAATGATATTTATTATGATTTGTAAAAATAGATTTACAAAGGATTTCAATGATTTTAAGAAAAATAGTATATTTCAAGAAAATTTGGTGTTTAAACATTTTTATGAAATAAAAATATTGGGAATATTTTATGAGAAAATATTTTCAAGTTTTCTTATAGAAATTGGGATTTTTGTATAAATAGACATTTACTCAAATTTTGGAGGAATAAAAATGTCTTTAGCTTAAAAAGTATTTTTATGCCAATATTGTGAAGTTTCTAGAATAAATGATATGTGAGACCAATTTAATAGGATTTTGGACTTGAAATTCATATTCTCGTGAATATAAACTTGTAGTATTTTAAGGTTGAGCATATAAATAAGTTTAATGAGGGTTCTAATGGGTTTAAACATGAGGCAAATGAAAATAGAAATATTAGTCTTTAAGGGGTAATAGGGGATGAAAAATGTGGTAAGTGTGTGGTTTTAAGACTACGTGTACTAATAAAGAAATTATATTTTCTCATAAAGTAGTGTTGGATTGTCAATGATTTCTTGGGAAGGAAAGCAATGCAATAAAGATGTTTCCAACTTAAAAATAATGTTACTCCAAAATGTTTAGAAAGTGTTAGTGTGTTAAAAACACTGTAGAAGTTAATGTGAACAACTTAATGGTGTTTGGGAAATAACACTTGTGAAAATAGAGAAAAAGACAAGTTTTAAATTTAAGGGTAAAATGATAATTTTATGTAAAGTAGAATATTTTAATGAAATAAAATTATTGAAAAGGGTGTTACACATAATGGACCTAAATGAACTTGATTTTGGAATAAAAATCAATGTAAGGGTGTAAAGGACATGAAATAAATATTTTGAAGTATGACACAAGTTGGGGTGAAAATTTGAGCTTTGGCTTTGGACAAAAAAAGGAAAAGTGAAATAATGTGAACATTTGTAAAATGTTAAAACACATTAATAAGGAATCGGATGACACCAGAATAACTAAGGAGGGTCCGGAGTCCTGGGTGAAAGATCCAAAATCACAGGACAGAGCATATGGTAGCATAGCCGACAGTATGGAGCCTAATAAAATATGTGCATGTTAGAAGATTTCGAGAAAAACATAATGAAAATGGAACATGTCAAGAAATTGGATGTATGATGATTATGTGAAAAGGCAACCTAACTTGAATGAATTAATAAGTGTTCCGGTAATGGATAAAGTGGACAAGAAATGTGAAAATTGATTAATGCCTATAAGGTAAAGGATGGTAAAGTGAAGGGATTAAATGGGTAGTTAATCAACCTAAAGGGGTTTAACCCATAATTAATACAATAATGTATTTGTGAAAGGTTTTCAAAAGAAAAATAAGTATTTTCTAACATGGTATTTGCGTGTGTTAAAATGGTGATTTTCAAAGAAAATATTGATGTAAATTGGTAAAATAAAGGGATAATTTCGAGAAACTAAATGAGTCATTAAACAAAGTGTATTTGTCTTAGGTATTTAACCGAGTGTGTTAAATCGGGAAATAAAGGTCAAGTCAGGTAAATTGGATTTCATTTACAAGATTAAGGTAAATTAATCGGGATAAACAACATTTTTGGAATACAAACGGTTTCATGCATATATATATATATATATATATATATGGTAGCTGCATGTGCACTTAGATATAACGTGTTAGAGTCTTCTTTCTGCCATTTTTTTCTGTATTGCATTGTTGTAATTTTCTACTGGGCATTTGGCTTATTCCCTCATCTTTATTATGGCAGGATGGGTGCGGTCCCGTATTTTGAAGGCGTTGCAGATGTAAGTATTCTTTTATTTTATGCCAGTATCTCTGTATGCTTGGATTCTGGAGACGCTTCCCACGGGTCCCTCGTGTAACTTGAATTAAATGGAAATCTTATGCTAAACATGTGAAATGTTAATTAAATAAAACTGTACTACCAACATTATGTAGGTTATTTCATTACACTTCACACTTGATGCTCAGGTTGGACCGAGTTGACCACAAGTAACCCATGAATCCAGACTGGGGTGTTACAACACATGTACCATAAATATTTCTTTAGAATGCCACTTTTCGATTCGCATATCCACAAGACTCATTGGCTGCTCACTGTCTGATGCCTACGAGTCTACCTCATTTTCCTCCAAATCACCATGATGATATGCAATCGTAGGTTGTAAAAACGGATGGAGTACGGAAATATGAAACATATTATGCACCTGATTAAGGTGGCCAAGAAGTTCTATTTGATATGCAACCTTCCCTACTTTTCTCGATAATCATGGAAAATCCAATATAATGAGGGGCTAACTTCCATCTCTTTCTAAACCTCATCACCCTTTTATAGGGTAAATACTTAGTATACTTACTCTTCTACCTCAAAATTCTTCTAGCTTTCGTCGGTGTAGCTCTTCTGTCTATCTTGAGTGATTTTGAGCTTGATCTTCTTAGTTATATATTGGACAAAATTTGGTCCCAATTGTCTACCCTCGCATGGGTCTAACCATCATACCGGTGATTGACACGATTTCCTATAAGTGCCTCATAAAGGGCCATAGAAATGGACTCCTAGTAACTATTGTTATATGCCATCTCAACCCATGGTATATAGTTGAGGATTCATAATAATATTGTATCAACTTTATACTACCTAAGAAAAATTTCTTAACTTATACCTCATAAATTCCCAACTCTTACCCTTTATAGACTCCATGTGTTGGACGTCTTGTAAATGAAATCCAAATAAGCCCCCCCCCCCCAAAAAAAACAAAAAAAAAAAAACTTAGATTAGGTAGTTGATGGGATAAAAACTATAATAATCCTTATATACATCCTTTATTTTAGGACTACTTATATCGCCACACTTCAATCTCATGGAGTTTATAGCTTTATCACATATCATACTATAACCTTTCATAACTATTTTGTTATTTTTCCCAAGTATTCTCATTCCCTTCTGAAATTCTCATTTACTACAACCTTACTTTTCCTTCAACATCTATTGTTTCAACAACCTAACTAGATAGAGATTACTTAATAAAAATCCCAGATCTACTCTTTATGTTAATAAAATTATTCTCAGTGCACTATTTCTTTCGTTCCAACCTTACAGGTACATATCCTATCATTCTGGACTCCAAAGGCACCATTATAAAATCTCAATTATAGTCATTTCCAAGGGTAAATACTATAAGTCAACATCTTTCACTAATTTGTTTCAACAACATAATAACCTATGCCTACACTCATTATTATCTAGTGAAAGAAATCATAATTTATCCAATAAACCCAACCACCATTATCAAATCCCAGCATTATCATTCCACCAATTTAGTCCCATTGATTCCACACACTAAAGAAAATTCATTTAATCAAATGCTTAATTATTCATCCGGTCATAATGTACACGCTTATCCCAATAAATCTATGCCTTTATATGAGAGGATTTGACTATTGTACGTAATTACGTAAAAAAAAGAGTTCGACGAAAGAAGCACATTTTCGGCATCATACACAGCTCGTTCCTGGCCAAAACTATCGCCGGCAGTCATTACAAGCTCTTAACTTTATAAAACAAATTCAGATTTGAAATGGGTTTCCTCAAATACTATAAAAAAAATGATGAAAAATGAACCATGACGCGATATGGCAACAAACCTTGTTGAAAATAGAGGTTGAAATTAAAATCGTGTTTTGGGGTTCCAAGTTCTAACATTGGAACTGTTTTCTTTTCTTAAGATTTTTTATACGTGACAAATTAATATACCACCTGCCGTGTCACATTTAAGTCATTATGATATTTGATTTTCATGTTTTATTTACACCCCGTGAAAATACTCTTCAAGGTTTAAAAAAATATTTGTACTCTCGCACGGATTTAAGTTGCTCGAGCAGAAAAATATTTATTTTTGAGAAAAGTTATATACCCCATGAAATTGGGAATATTTTTATATTATCCCATGAGGGATCATTTAAAGACTTAGTATGAACATGTACTCGAGTAATATTGTCAAAATAGGATTTTTGAGCAATCGTGTCAAAAATGACATCCTTCGAACAACCATATCAAAATGATATTTTTTAGACATGACCTTGGAAAATAATATTTTTGTTGAAAAATTAGCATTTTGCTCAAGTCATGGTGCCTCGATCAGCCTTGTCCTAGTGACTCGAGCTTGTCTCGTCATAGTGACTCGAGCAGCCTCATCCTAATGACTCGAGCAACTTATCACAAATTAAAATATTTTTTGAAACTTAGCAATTTTCTCAAGTCATGGTACCTCGAGTAGGTACCTCGAGTAGCCTCATTCGTGGTACCTCGAGCAGGTGCCTCGAGCGGCCACATCCGTGGAACCTCGAACAGATGTCTCGAGCAGCTTCGCCCTAAACGCTTGAGAAATCTTTTCCTAGTGCCTCAATCCGCCTCATCTTAGTGGCTCGAGCAGCCTCGTCCTAGTGACTCGAGCTGCCTCGTCCTAGTAACTCGAGCTACCTAATTCACGGTTGCTCGGAGCAACCTCCTGCGCAATCGCATCCATGGTTGCCCAAAATAACTTTTTACGCTACCTTGTATTCGATTTATGTTAAACTATGATTTATTCACATGGTGATGTTAGTTACATGAAAATTCAAGACTGATAATTATTATTCACCTCGAAGTGACACAACATGCTTACTGACTGAATTATTCTGCATATGACCTAAATAGATCCCAAAACTTCTGAGTTTTCTTAGCTTTGATAAAATAGTGGGAGTATGAGATAAATAGCTCACTGCATGATATATCCACACTCTATCAACTGCATATTGTAGCATATCAAATTCGCATCATGAAGTTGCACAGAATAATATGTCTATGACTCCTAGAAGCATGTTTCTGAGTTTATTTTATTCTATTGACATAAAATAAAATAAAAGGGGAAGATATACCCCTCATGATTATATATGGCATTTTAATATGCCTTATGAGTTACTAGTGATTTTTGTACCAGAATTCGATTCGATTTCTTATCCTTACAGATTTGGATGCACATGATCAAATCGAACTCGAGCAATCAGATCCTACAGATGTCAAAGCCAAACGCTAAAGAGATTTTTTTTTTTAATTGAGGTAAAATACCCCATGGAATGTATTTAAATGATTTCAACTCTTAAATGCTTTTGTAACTGTATTTTTTCTTTACTTTACTTTATCTTGAGATAAAAAAAAAAGTAAAGAGGGAGAAAAGTACTGTATGATGTACCGCTTGTAGTTAGACATAAACACAGGTGACAAGCATGCTGGGATTCAATCCCAGAATGACGATAATTGATTAAATATCCCCAAAAGAAACATCATAGTTGTTCAGCATAGCCATCGGATGACTCATAAATAGCACTGGCTACATTACATTATTTTCAGCAAAGCGACAGGGGAAAAACAAAATTGCTCGCAAAACCTGGAGCATAGATATAAAGTTTGCATACAAACCTTACCAGTTCGGAGGTAAGTCGCCCATAGAGGTACATTATAATTTTCAAAAACCTTACGAGTTCCAAGGTAAGTCGCCCATAGAGGTGCATTATAGTTTTCACAAATCTTACCACTTTCGAGGTAAGTCTCCCACAGTGGTGCATTATAGTTTTCACAAACCTTACTAGTTTCAAGGTAAGTCGCCCACAGAAGTGCATTATAGTCCTCACAAACATTACCAGAATTGTGGTAAGTCGCCCACAGAGGTGCATTATATCTCTCACAAACCTTATCAGTTTCGAGGTAAGTCACCCACGGAGGTGCATTATATTTCTCACAAACCTTATCAGTATTGTGGTAAGTCGCCCACAGAGGTTCACTATAGTCTTCACAAACCTTGACAGTATTGTGGTGAGTCGCCCAAAGCAGTGCATTACAGTTCTCATACAGTCCTACATTACTAGGCCCGCCTGACCCTCAGATATGGAATATTTAAGTCATACATTACCAAGCCCGCCTGACTCTCAGTTATGTGAGATTTTAAGACAAATATGACTTGGCCTGACTGACCCTCGGATATGGGAGATTTAAGACCAATATGACTTGGCTCGCCTGACCCTCGGTTATGGGAGATTTAAAGTCCAAAATAAGTTGGCGCACTTGACCCTCGCTCATGGGATATTTCTAGTCATATATTACTTGGCACGCATGACCCTCTTAAGGGAGATTCAAAAGCCCTACATTACTAGGCATAAGCCTGATTTACGGGAGACTAAAGTCCTATATTACTAGGCACACTTGAAGACCCTGATTTTTGGGCATGCTTAAAGTCCTAAAAGGACCTTTATAGTTGCTCGACTAATTAAAGTTGGGCACACGTACAAAATATGTTGGTTTAAAGACCCCAGTTCACTCGAGGCACTAATGGTTGCTTGACCGAGTACTCTCGATAGGTTTTGATTTTATGATTGCAAAAGATGCACTATACTTATATAAACACCAATTGGTTGCTTACGCCAGTACATCTAGCAAGTTTGTTGTTGAAAATATTTAAAACCATAATAAAATTGTGGATACATGCTCATTAGAGAGGAATGGGGGCAACCCCCAAAATACTCCTCCAAAATAAAAGGCAGAGGCAGCAAAAATAGCCCTCAAAACTACTAACGGATGATATTTTGTGATGATTTTTCTAGTCAAAAGAGGCTAAATGATTTATTTTGTACACGTAGTTGATATGTCTCAGCCAAAGCATCAATACACCAACTATGTCTATAAGGGGGAAAATGTAGAGTGGGGTTAAATAAATTAACCACCAACACTCTAATGAATTAACCCCACAGATTTGATCAAATATTGATCTATGATTTATTGAGTTTTACTACAATCCAGACCCTACACGGGTTCGGATATTATTATACGTGATTTAATATATTGCGTATACTCCGCGATTGATAAATTACACTAGACAATACTTTAGTAATGATTCAATTTATTCATTTAATATAACACCACATATATTGTGACAAGTGGCACTATAAATATTGAACACTTGGTTCAATAGAGAACATGACATGTGTCAAGCCCACTTAAGGCTCTTTTGCTATAAAAATAGGGTTCCTCTCTCATTTGATGGATGATGGTCTTGGGGGCAAAGTAAGGAGAGGAAATCTAACTTTCCTATCCCATGCACCCTCTTGAGCTCCGTCACGGGTTTAATAGTGACGAGCGGATGATTTGGCACCCCTTCAGGCACCAAAACTACCAAATATGGGCGTTTGAGAGGCGGTTCACCGGATTTGGCACCCCCTATGCACCAAAACCACCAAAAACTGAGCTCTCTTCAACGCATCGTACGGACCCACGAACTACACAGACTTTGATTCCGCAAAGACGGATACGTAGGTGCAACCACGTCGCTCAAGTCTAAAATACTCTCAATGCGGTGCCTCCTCAAATCTGCACTCACGTCTGGCGACTCTGCTGATGAGGTATTTGTGATATCGATCGCATAACGTCTCGTGTGCACACGCGAAGAACTCAGCAAGAGTGGAGAAAACACCTCATTTCAGATAAGTATTCTGATATATTTCATTATTTAGTTTTTTGTTATTACGTGAGATGGCATGATGCATATTATTAATTGTAAATACAATAGATTGTGTCAGTTCTAATTGTTGCCGTATTGATTTGAAAAAATCTTAGAAGATATGCCTTGATACATACTCATAATAAATAAATATATTTTATACACTTTTGACAAACAAAAGTCTAAGTCTCAACTTTCAAGGACTATTTTTAAAATTTAAGTCCCATAATACTATGTACTTTATTTTTTGAGACACACAAAAAATCATATGGCACGAAGCTCAAATCTTATATTAAACCATTGTAAACTGGCTGATGGGACAACACATTTATGTTAGTGCATGTCTGGTAAAAAAATAAAAATAAAAAAGCTACACGTCACCTCCTACAAGCCTACTTCTTCATTATATGAGAGGATTTGACTGTTTTACGAAATTACATAAAAAAAGAGTCCGACAAAAGAAGCACATTTTCGACATCATACACCTCCCGTTCCCGGCCAAAACTGTCGCCAGCGGTCATTACAAGCTCTGAGATTTATAAAAACAAATTTAGATTTGAAATTGGTTTCCTAAAAGGGTCAATTATTAAATAGTCCCTACTATAAATATATATTTTTTAAAAAGGGCACATATTTTTAGTTTAACCCATTTAGTCCCTCAAGCACTCAATATCCTCTTATTTTTAGAGGTCCGCGCCAGCGGCACTCCCTCTCCAAAATATGTGGCAAAGGACTTTTTGAGGCAAAATAAAAAAGTTTGGATTAAATGGGTATTAAAAAATGTCCGAGGGACTATTTGGTATATGTCCCTTCCTAAAATACAATAAAAAAAATGATGAAAAATGAACCATGACGCGATATGGCAATAGACCTTATTGAAAATTCAACCCAACTCATAATCGAACTCCGGCTATAACCATATTTTTCGGCCAAATGAAACCTCTTCGAAATAAAATGGGTTCATATTTTTCTTTTTACACAAACAAAACCCATCTCCGAGGTTTTAAACTAAATGGGAAATCCATCCTATTTTGTTTAGGAATGTTCTGCAAACCAGCCATGAAAACCAAATGACCCACCTTGATGAAAAATCAACCTCCATTTCTTCTAAATACCTCATGACGATTGGAGCTCCTCTGAACAACATCTGACCTCCGAACCACTTGGTCGTCAAACAGGTGCATGCGAACAGCCATAACCCGACGAACCGCCAACCCGAACAATCTGGCATCCGAGACACTTTAGCCTCCGAGCTACTTTTCGGCGAAATCAAAACAACAACCTCTGAACCGGTATCACCAGAACATCTTTGACCTCCGAACAAACACCTCTGAACCTACTCGAGTGGTCTTGATCTCGAAATATTCTTGACCTTCGATCCATCTGACCACCGATCTTCGGAATAGCTACCTCCGAGGAGGCTTGACCACCGACCTCCGACCAGTTGGTCTCCGTACGACTTGGACCTCCGACCCACCGTGGAGTTTTGTTAGAGCAACCCTTACGGGTACCTCAAATTTAGACATCACTGGTCTAAATTTGCAGTACAAAAAAGAAGAAAATTGCTACGCCGCGCATAGTTAAAAAGGGTAAAAATACAAAAAATCAACAGAAATAAGTCAAAACGACGCCGGATTAAGCCAAAACGACGTCGTTTTGGCTGAGGAAAACAAAAACCTTGCGCGGAACATCATGTTCCGCCTAAGGTTATACGAAATTCGATTTTCCCCCCAAATCTCTTAAGCCTTTTATCTTCGTCCCCCGAATTAATTACCTCAACTCCCACCTACATTTCAACTACTAAAATTAAATCCAACGGGTCTATTTAAATCAACCCACCGTAAATAATTTTTATCACTTCAAAAAAAAAACAGCAACTAATCCGGCCTATACAAGGTAAATCCTCTGTAAATTATTTAGTTGTAAATTATTTTTTTGTAAATTATTTATAAAGAATATCAGTAATTATTTTGCTTAAATAATATCTTATTACAATTAGTAAATATGAAATTATTTGTTATGTATTTGTCTGCTATATTTGTTATTTAAGTGAATTGTTGATGTAAAAAACTAGATCGCTCTAATTATTCAATCACAGATAAATAAATAAGACAAATATTTTTAAAGTGGTTCGGCTATGAATAAACCCTACGTCCACTGTTATGTTATTGCTGAGTGTTTGTGGAATTCTTGATTACAAGTTCTCTCAAGAAAGTCCGGTCCCCTTGAATGAGGATGATACATGGTATTTATGTTGATGTAAAAAACTAGATCGCTCTAATTATTCAATCACAGATAAATAAATAAGACAAATATTTTTAAAGTGGTTCGGCTAGGAATAAAGCCTACGTCCACTGTTATGTTATTGCTGAGTGTTTGTGGAATTCTTGATTACAAGTTCTCTCAAGAAAGTCCGGTCCCCTTGAATGAGGATGATACATGGTATTTATAGCCTTGAGGCTGTACATGAAAGGTTCGATACATTAAATGACATACATATGAAAGGGTAATACATTTAATGCAGAGTGCGTGCCAAGAATATAAGCATTCAATGAATATCTGAGATGTTGATTATCTGGCAATTAATGATACGATCGAGATGCAGCTCGGACCGCCATAGCTGTTCGATGATCAGGAGTTCCTCGGAACATTAGAGTACCTCGGTGCATTGGAGTTCCTCGGTGTGATAGAGTTCCTCGGTGTGATAGAGTTCCTCGGTGTATTCTCGTTGCTCGGAAAGAAACATGGTTGGTCGGGAAATGATCTTCCTCGATGCTATTGTGCCACGTAGATTGACACGTGTCTTCATCTTATTCGTCCACATCAGCATATTAATTTTGGTATCAACAGAAGCCCCCAATGTTTCATATTTCGAACTTTGAGGAGTATGGAACATTCTTTCTCGGTATATGGCAATATTAAATGTCCTTCCTGGGTTTCAGGAACATTGTATTCAAATTTCCTTCTTATTTCGCAGTTTCCGCCTTTTTTTTTATAAACGCTTCGATCTTCGTGCAATTTTTGTCTTTTTAGCCGCCGGAAGTTCAGTAGTTTCTTTTTGGTAATCATTTCTTTCGCTGTTTTCCAATGCAAAGTATTTAAACTTCTTTGGTAACTATACTGTCGTCTACGCTTTCCATTTTCTGCATTCAAGCTTTCTATTCTCTTCTTCTCTCTTGTGCGTTCATCCTTGTTTCCGTTCGTTGCAAACATACCTCCTTTCTTTCTGTAAGATATTCTTCCTTTTTTCTGTATCTCTTTTATTCAATATGGTTTATGTTGTGGAGTCTGTTAAGAAATTCCGTTCTGATTTTTCCATTCCTTCGTGGGTAACTCTAGAGGTTCTTTCTGAGCCTTTAGATTACTTTCGATTGGCTGAGGGACATTGGTTCCCCAGTCTTTTTGTTGCTGAATGCGGTTTTTCCTTTCCACCAAACCCATTATGTCTTGAGTTTTGTAAATATTTTGATCTTGTTCCTGCAAAAATAGCCCCCAATTCATGGAGAATAATTAACGGGGTGCACAAATTAAATCTAACTCATGGGACTCGTATTGGGATCCCTGAAATTATGTTTTGTTATAAATGGGCTATTCTAGATAATATTTATTATTTAAAAACTAGGTATTTGAATAGGGCTCGTGTAGTTAATCTCCCTGACTCAAATAGGGATTATTTTGAGCATGGGTTGGTCATAAAAAATTGGCAACATGCCCCTTTATCTGGGAATGAAGTATACAACGGTCCCAGATGCCCCCCATACGGCAATGGGATAGGTTTATTTTTCATTTTATTTTACTTATGAAATTATGCTTTCATCATGTTTGATAAAATGTATGACCGATATTTCATTATGTATCTATTTGCAGTTGATAGCAAAAGAAAAACTCCAAAGGAATCAGAAGTGAATATTAAACATCTGAAACTTATCTGGGGTTTGCATAAGACGATTGCTGACGAACACATCAGATCTGCTTCATATTTACTACAGTATAAGAGTTACACAACCTCTTATACTGCTCGCCCTGTTGAACCGGCTTCAACACCAGAAAGTTCGTCTTCAGATTCGCATATTCCCTTATCTCAGAGAATGGGCAAGAAGAGAGCTCCTCCTGCTCTATTTGGTGAAATTTCTTCTGCTGTTGGAGCCCAGAAAGGCAAAATTGATGTCTCAGAGGGGACTAAAAAGGTAGATGCTGGTTCCTCCAGAGTTGCCGAGAAGCCCCCAGTGGCCCCGAGCAAGAAAAATGCTCCTGCTGATGTAATTGCCATCTCTCCGACCAAGACTTCTTCCTTGGTTGATGCTGCTGACCGTCCTTTGAAGAGATTGAGGAAATCATCCTCAGTTAATCTTGCTGGAACTGCATCTTCTCTACCCGCTGGTGGTAGTAGTGTTTCAAACATCCTTCTTCCGAGTTCTTCAATGAACTCAGTTATACCCGAGGTTCTCGGGGTTGATGAAAAAATTCCTAGGGATACACTGACATCCCTAGCTGCTCGTCATCTTTCTTCAGTAAATTTCTCATACCTTTGGTCTTTCTTTCTTTTCTTTTTTTTTTTTTTTTTTTTATTCTTGTATTTGTGTTGACTTTATTGTTTTTCTTATCTTTCAGCTGGTGAACTGCTTCAATACCATCGTGAAGAAAGATCAAGTTATTAAAGCTTCCAGTTCCTCGTCCGATGTTGACGATGCTTTGTTGGGTTTAGCCCAATCTGTGAAGGAATCTCGCCAACAGTACATCGAGGAGAAAACTGTTTGGGAGAAAAAATTGGCTGTGGCTGAGGCTGATAAGATGAGGATGGCTGAAACCTCCAAGAATTTGGAGGAGAAAGTTAAAGTTTTGGAGGTTAAACATCAGGATTCTGATGATAAGTTGAAAAAGGCAGAAGAAGAATTATCTACTCTGCGAGATATCAAGGTTAAGAAAGAGGAATTGGAGGTGAAGCTCTCCTCGGAGAAGTAGAGGAGAAAAGTTGCAATCAAGAAACATTTCAGTGTTGGTTGGGAGAAAGGATGGGAGAGAGGGATAGCTGCAATGACATCCCAAGTCCAATATGGGGAGTTGAAATACTTCCATGATGGCTGGGTGGCTGCTCTGCAAGAGCTAAAGGTCCAAAACGATTCTGAACTATTCCAACGGCATCTCCCTGGTCCTCCTCCACCAATTGTGGAAGAAGAAGAAGATGAGCCTGCCTCAGATGAGTCTTCTATGGCTATGGGCGATCAAGTTTCTGCCTCTCAACCCTCTGCCACCGAGGACGTTTCTTCCATGCTTCCTCCTCCCGAGAAGATTCCTACCGATCAAGCTGTTGTTACCTCCGAGCAACCGAGCTCCTCGTCCCAGCCTCCCGAGAAAGTCTTGGGAGACAAGGAAAAGGTGTGAAGTTGTTCGGTAGCATTTATGTATTTCCTTGTAATCGAACAATGTAACTTTTTGATGATCTAATAAAACATATCTTTGCTCATCTCTGTTGTTGATAACTTGTTTTTGTTGATTGTTGTCTTTTTCTTGTCATTAGTTTGTTGCTAGAATGGAATTGATCTCTTCACATGATACCGAGCTGATGCAGCAATGTCATCAATACTATAAGGCTGGTCATACAGACCTTAGTACATCGGAAATTGCTGATATCCTTGGTCATGGTGCTTCAGAGCAGGCTATTGAGGCTTATCGGTACTTGAAAAATTTACTTGACCGAGCTGTGGCCAACAATGTCGCTTATTATGACCTGATTGAAGAGCTGCATTGTTCCTTAGAGGATCTCCAAGGTCAGCACAATGAATCAATGGCTTTGTTACACAAAGATTATGAAAATAGATACCAACAACTTTCTTCTGAAACAGGCCATAAGAAGATCATTGCTGCATATGATATTAGGGAAAGGACCCTAAAAGGTGAAGTTGAAGCCTGCAGACAAATTGCCGAGATCCTGGAACAAGAAAATAATAATTTGCAGAAAAAATTGGCTCAATATGAATCTGCTGCTTCATCTTCTACTGCATTAATACCAGTTACTGATGAAGGCTTCTCGTTCTTAGAGGTCGAAAATGCCAAACTAAGGCAAGAGCTGGAGGACTTAAGAAGATCTGCCATTTCTGGAACTGCTCGGGGACGAGGAAGAGGTTCTCGGGGGTGAGGAAGAGTCCTCAGCCAAAATGTTGAAGAGGCTCGCTCTCAGTCTACTCTGGAAACTCAAGCATTCCAGTTGAAAGTAAAAGACCGTGCTCTGACTGAAATGTCCAATAAAAATCTGTCTCTCGAAGATCAACTGGCATCGACGAAATCTGCCTTTCATAACAAGGATCTCTTTGCCAAAAGCCTTCATGAACAATTGGATAGATTAACCTTCCAATTCCATAAACAGCCAAGGGAATTCTGGATGGCAGGATACAATGAAGCTCTCGTTCATCTGGATGCTCGCATTGAACATGCTAACAATGAAGGTTACAAGCAAGGATGGTTAAATGCATTGGGTGTGTTAAAGTTGGAGCAAGGGCAATTTTTATGGGACTATCATGCTCCATCATTATTAGACTTGCCTGTACCACCTTTCAAATTGGATATGGCATGGATCCCAGCTCGTTCCATTCCTCGCAGTCTAATTTCAAAATATCTTGGTGATTATAGCCTTCACTCCCAAGTTGAATTATCTCGTCCTGAGCATCTTTTGGATACACCTTCTGTTATGAACGTCAGAATGCTCAGAGATGTTAATTTCATCAATTCTCCCCTTTGCCTAGAAGACCCTCCTGCCGGCGAGGAACCTGTTTCTAAAGCACAGGGCAAAAAACCAATAGAATAGTAATATCCATGTAACAATTTAGTACCTTCTTGTAACTTGTAATTTATTCTAGATTAATGAAAAGATTTTCATTTTCTGTTTGCCAATTTTGTTAGTCTTGTGTTTATCAAACACCTTTATATTTGTACATATGTATCTATGTATCTGTTAAAAAGATAACAATAATATTGTTCATTAAGCAACTTAATAAAAAGTTACAAGTATTAGTAATGTTTCTCGATCACTTAATAATAAAGTAATGAGTAAAAATTTTCAAACTGTTTCCAACCAACCAAGGTGGGTGAATAATGTTTGTCGATCAATTACAGCTGATGGGTTTTTTATCCCCGACCAGCTATACTTGGTTTATTTATAAAATTGCGTCCGACCAACTAAGATCAATAATTTGTCCTCGCCGACCAACTACAGTTATTGGGTTTTTATCCCCGACCAACTATACTTGGTGTATTTTTTGAACATTTTGTTCTTCAAAGAACTCATTGTAATAATATTACCTCCCGACCAACATAAGTTGTAATATGAGAGTATATTTTTATCTTACCAACCGTAGTTGATCATGCTGGTGTACACTTTCTGGCTCCTTAAAGCTTTTGGCTCCTTAGAGCATTTTTTGGCTCCTTAGAGCATGTCCTCCTAACCAAAGGAGGTTGGCTACTTATAGCACTTTTGCTCCGTAGAGCTGTCCTCCTAACCAAAGGAGGTTGGCTACTTATAGCACTTTTGCTCCGTAGAGCTGTCCTCCTAACCAAAGGAGGTTGGCTACTTATAGCACTTTTGCTCCGTAGAGCTGTCCTCCTAACCAAAGGAGGTTGGCTCCTTAGAGCACTTTTGTTGTGTAGTGTATTACACTAGTATTCCCTGAAAAATTTTCAACCAGAAATAACATGGCGAAACATCCTCGTTTTATTCATAATGAAAGAAATGCTTTACATTTGACATCACTGATAATACTTGCGCAGGTGTTCAGCATTCCATGCGTTCTTAAATTCCTCTCCTTCTAGAGTTGCTATTCTGTAAGTTCCTGGTCGAACAACCTCTGTAACTCGGTAAGGTCCATGCCAGTTTGCTTCCAGTTTATTCTGCTTCTGAATGACCTTCTTTAGCACATAATCCCCCTCTTTTAAATCACATTTCTTTACCCTTTTGTTGTAAAACAGAGCTGTTCGTTGTTGATAAGCAGCATTCCTAATGGCTGCCTCTTCTCTGACCTCCTCGAGCATATCCAAATCCATCCTTCTCATCAGATCACTGATCGGAGAATTGAAATTTAACACCCTGTGTGTTGGTAGGCCCAACTCGGCAGGTATCACAGCCTCACTTCCGAATGCTAGCATATATGGTGATTCTCCTGTTGCTGCTCGGGGAGTTGTTCGGTAAGCCCACAAAACTGACTGTAGCTCATTAATCCAATTTGCTTTAGCCTCACTTAACCTCTTCTTCAACCCATTTAGTAATGTTCTGTTCGTCACTTCAGTCTGTCCATTGCTTTGGGGATGGCCTGGTGCTGAATGAAACTTCAAGACGTTTGACTGATGACAATAGGCAGCAAATTCTTCATTATCAAATTGCGTTCCATGGTCTGTGATGAAAGCGTGGGGGAGACCATACCGACAAATGATATTCTTCCATATGAACTGATACACCTTCTCGTACGTCATATCAATTAGTGGTTCAGCTTCCACCCACTTAGTAAAATAGTCTACTGCCACGACGAGATACTTGAACCTTCCTCGGGTCGTCGGCAGTGGTCCAACCAGATCAATCCCCCACATGGCAAATGGCCAAGGTGATGTTATGGGTGTCAACAATGCCTGTGGAGTTCTTCGGATGGAGGAAAAACGTTGGCACTTGTCACACTTCTTAGCATAGTCTATACAATCAGCTCTCATCGTCGGCCAGTAGTATCCCTGTGTCATCACCCTTTGCAGAAGAGTCCGACCTGCTACATGAGCTCCACAAGATCCTTCATGGATTTCTTCAATCAATTCTTTGACTTCTGATGGATGCACACATCTCTGCAAACCTGCCATAATTCCTCGTCTATACAAAACACCATTAGTTAACACATACCGAGCAACTTTATACTTCAATTTCTTGGCAGCTAGTTTGTCCTCCGGTAGCACTCCTTCTTCAATGTATGCTCTGATAGGATCCATCCAAGATGGTCCTAAATCAAGGGTAATAATCTTCACCGCCAGATCTTCTTCTATGCTCCGACTTTCTAGTACTTCAATTGGTATTGTTCTTCGCAGCTCGGTGCGCGTAGCTGACGCTAGTCGGGCCAATGCGTCTGCTCTAGCATTCTTCATTCTCGGTATCCTCACCAATTGAATAGCATCAAATTCTTTCAATAACTCCATCACTTTTGCATGGTACTTCACCATTAACTCTCCCTTCACTGCATATATTCCCATCATTTGATTCACAATTAATTGAGAATCACTGAAAACAATTACTTGGCGTGCCTCCATAACTTTCGCCAAATGAAAACCTGCTATCATAGCCTCATATTCAGCCTCATTATTGGAAGCTTTGAATTGGAATCTCAAGGCATACTCCATGTCAATATCATCTGGAGAGTTTAAAACAATCCCTGCTCCACAACCTGCCGTGCAAGATGATCCATCTACATATAATCTCCATGTATGTAACTCGTCTTCAAATTTCTTATCTGTTAGAGTTCCTCGGTGAAATATCATCTGTTTTCTTTCATCATCCCCGGGTATCCTTCGTTCCTCGTCGGTCATTTGTTCGCGCCCTTCTACCAACCGGAGTTGGTCGGGGTTTGAATATGATGATTTTTCTACATCCACAAGTCCTTTTACCAACCTTGGTTGGTTTGGATCTGTGTCTGTTGATCCTGTATCGTCCACAGGTAGGTCAGCAAGCACCTTTTGCTCCTCGGGGGTATCAGGGTATGTGAACTCTGCTATAAAATCTGCCACGGCTTGCCCTTTCAACGATGATCTGGGTTCATACACAATATCATATTCACCGAGCTCTATTGCCCAGTACATCAATCTTCCTGATTTTTCTGGCTTGTGAAGGGCTTGTCTTAACGGCATGTCGGTATACACAATGACGGTATGGGCCTAGAAGTATGGCCTCATTCTTCTACTTGCTTCAATTAATGCCAGTGCCAATTTTTCCAGCTTTGGGTATCCGATTTCCGCACCTCGGAAGGCCTTGCTTGTGTAATAAATTGGCTTCTGGACTCCATTCTCCAATCTGATCAACGCCGAGCTAACTGCATTTTCTGATACTGCCAAATACAAGTACAGCTTCTCTCCAGTTATTGGCCTAGACAACAATGGTGGGGCTCCCAAATACTTCTTCAAATCTTGAAAGGCTTTCTCACATTCATCAGTCCACTCAAAACTTTTTCGTAGTGTTTTGAAGAATGGGAGGCATTTATCAGTTGCTCGGGATACAAATCTGTTGAGTGCTGCAACTCGTCCGGTAAGACTCTGCACTTCTTTCTTCGTCGTCGGGGATCGCAGCCCTAAAAGAGCCTTGATCTTTTCTGGATTTGCCTCAATACCTCGTTGGTTGACGATGTATCCGAGGAACATTCCTTCTCGTACTCCAAAGGTACATTTCGTCGGGTTAAGCTTCATCTGGTATTTATCCAGTTGATCAAAAGTTTGACTCAAGTCAACCAAATGATCTGCAGCTCTCTTGCTTTTGGTGAGCATGTCGTCGACATAGACCTCCAAATTGCGGCTGATTTGTTCGGTGAAAACCTTGTTCATCAACCGCTGATATGTTGCACCTGCATTTTTTAAACCAAAAGACATAACATTATAACAATAAGTTCCCCTTGGGGTAATAAAAGAAGTACTTTCCCTGTCTTCAGGTTTCATTTTGATTTGGTTGTAGCCAGAATAAGCATCCATGAAGCTGAGTAGCTCGTGTCCCGAGGTAGCATCCACTAGTTGATCAATTATGGGCAATGGAAAATGATCTTTTGGACATGCCTTGTTGAGATCAGTAAAATCAACACACATTCTCCATTTGTTGTTCTTCTTCTTTACCATCACCACGTTTGCCAACCAATCTGGATATTTCACATCTTCAATAAATTGGGCTTTCTGGAGTTTCTCGACCTCCTCTTGTATGGCCTGGTTCTTCTCGGGACTAAACACTCTTCTTCTTTGCTTCACAGGCTTGATCTCCTTATTCACATTGAGTTCATGACACAAGAAGTTTGGATCTATTCCTGGCATGTCTTCATGACTCCAAGCAAAAGTATTCTTCCTGTTTCTCAAGAAAGTTATCAACTCCTGTTTTATTGAAACATCCAACGACGATCCTATCTGAGTTATTCGTTCAGGATGCTCGTCGTCCAGGATAACAATTTCTGTAGATTCCACAACCTGCCCTTTTACGAGTTGAGATTCATCCCTAGGGTCAAGAGTTTCAATTTCTGTGCCTTCCTCCACTTGGTAAGTAGTAGTCTTTTTCTTTGATTCTTCAAGTTCCTCTTGCTCGGCAGACGAATAATAGCATTCCCGAGCTACTTTTTGATCACCTTTCATAATTCCTACTCCAAAATTCGTTGGGAATTTCAAACATTGATGTACTGTAGATGGAACTGCTTCGAACTTCTTCAATCCAACTCTTCCCATGATGATGTTGTAGGTGGACTGCACATTCTTATCCATTACAAAAAAGTGTATTCTTTCTGTTCGACAAGCAGGCCAAGTTCCAATGAGTATATCCAACTTGATCGTCCCAAGTGGAAAAACTTTCTCGCCAGCAAAACCCAGAAGGGGTCTGTGATAAGGTTCTAATTGAGATAATTTTAAATTCAAGCTATCAAAGCATGAATAGTACATGATGTCTGCCGAACTACCATTGTCTACTAACACCCTTGAAATGACCACATCCTTCATCCTCATTTTGATCACCAGAGGATCATCATGAGGGTAAAGAACACCTGCCAGGTCGTTTTTTGAAAAACCAATCACTAGCTTCTCTTTGTTTACCTTCCTCGGACGATCATCCTCGGCCAGGTTTATTCGCTGAATGTATGAACAAGCTTGAGCCTCTCCGAGGTAAGCTTTTCTTTCTGCAGTAAGGTCTCCTCCTCCTGCATCTCCTCCTGTAATAACATTACAATCAAATGACCCAAAACGTATGGAAAATACCTCTCGTTCAGGTTTCCTTGGCTTCTTGGGAAGATCGGGGTCATCATCTGGATCCTCTTCATGGTCCCTCCTCTTTTTCTCCTCTGCACGACGAGGAGATCTATATCTCTCTCTAATTCTATCATCATTCTTCCTCCCACTCCTGCGATCTACATACTTTGATAATTTTCCTCTTCGGATGAGTGTTTCAATCTCGTTCTGAAGGGCTATACAATTTTTGGTCATATGGCCATGATCTTTGTGAAACTCGTAATATTTGGCCTTATTCCTCAGGTCGGGATCTGTCTTCAGTTTCTCTGGCCACTTGATTTCCTCGTTATTCCTGATTTCTTCCAAAACATGATTAATACCCACTTTCAATGGAGTATAATTATCATACTTCTTTAGGGCTTCCAACTTCATCCTGTTATTCTTGGAATGTTTGTCACCACCATTACCTTTCTGATCTTTCTTCTTAGAATTGTCGACCTCCACTTTAACTTCTTTATCCATATTCTTCTTCGCAGCCATAGCCTCCTCGGCATTCATGATTTTGGCCGCCTTTGCCATCAACTCCGACATATTTTTAGGTGGATCTTTGGCCAAAGTGTAGTACAGCTTGTTAGGCAGCAAACCACTCATCAGAGCAGTGATTGATGTCTTTTCTTCATAATCTATGACTTCCAACTTTTCGTTATTGAAACGAGTTATGTAATCTCTAGTACTTTCACCTGATTTTTGTCTAACACTTAGCAAGTGTGCTACTCGCTTTACCGGCTTTGCTCCAAAACAAAAATTGCCAATAAACAGCTCGGCTAACTGAACAAAAGTTGAAATCTTACCCCGAGGAAGATTATTGTACCATATCTGTGCAGATCCGGTAAGAGTTCCCGAGAATGCTCTACACCTCATCTCGTCGGGGACAGCGTAGATATATGCAGCAGCTTGGTATTGTTCTATATGAAGTACGGGATCTGTCTTTCCATCGTACTTGGGAGTCACTACGGGTGCTTTGAATTTCGACGGTGTAGGGAAATCCACAATGGCTTGCACAAAAGGTGTTCTTTGAACAAAAGTTCTCTGTAAGGGGTTCCTCGCCTTAGCCATTTCTCCCAGTCTATCCTCCAACCGTTCAATGGAACCTTTTCATGCTTCATTCCCTTCCTCGGGCCGCTTAGTCCGAGCAACTGATTGCTCTGACGTAGCTTCCTGAGATTTATCTCGACGAGTAGTTGGTCGTGATTGCGCAGATCCTTCTCTCAAACCTGGTGGTGGTCGAAAACTTCTTGATGGAGCCCTAGGTGGACTCATGTTCCTCCTTGGTCCTAACCGACTGAAAGGAGACACTCTGCTTAACCTTTCCAAAGCGCTAGTTCTCTCCGGAGAGAGAGTGATACGTTGATCTGTATCCGTAGCCCGTATCGATGAAGTTCGCCCAGGTTGATAAGAAGAATCATTAGACTCCTCATTGCGATATGACCCAGTACGCCTAGATTGCGATTGCCTATGATCATTCCTTTGCCCTGAATAGGTAGGTGAACCGCCCTGAAGGGTTTGAATGAGTTGCCTCATAGATTCTTGCATGGCGGTTTGTCCTTGAGCCAGATTCGTCATAATTCCAGCCAGATCTGGGGATGCAGATGGATTTGGAAGATTTCCAGTATTTCCAACATTTCGATTACTAGATTCTGGATTATCTGCCATTGGTGATAAATGATTTTTATGAAAAACGATAATAACAGTCGTTTCCCACAGACGGCGCCAATCTGTTGATGTAAAAAACTAGATCGCTCTAATTATTCAATCACAGATAAATAAATAAGACAAATATTTTTAAAGTGGTTCGGCTAGGAATAAAGCCTACGTCCACTGTTATGTTATTGCTGAGTGTTTGTGGAATTCTTGATTACAAGTTCTCTCAAGAAAGTCCGGTCCCCTTGAATGAGGATGATACATGGTATTTATGTTGATGTAAAAAACTAGATCGCTCTAATTATTCAATCACAGATAAATAAATAAGACAAATATTTTTAAAGTGGTTCGGCTAGGAATAAAGCCTACGTCCACTGTTATGTTATTGCTGAGTGTTTGTGGAATTCTTGATTACAAGTTCTCTCAAGAAAGTCCGGTCCCCTTGAATGAGGATGATACATGGTATTTATAGCCTTGAGGCTGTACATGAAAGGTTCGATACATTAAATGACATACATATGAAAGGGTAATACATTTAATGCAGAGTGCGTGCCAAGAATATAAGCATTCAATGAATATCTGAGCTGTTGATTATCTGGCAATTAATGATACGATCGAGATGCAGCTCGGACCGCCATAGCTGTTCGATGATCAGGAGTTCCTCGGAACATTAGAGTACCTCGGTGCGTTGGAGTTCCTCGGTGTGATAGAGTTCCTCGGTGTGATAGAGTTCCTCGGTGTATTCTCGTTGCTCGGAAAGAAACATGGTTGGTCGGGAAATGATCTTCCTCGATGCTATTGTGCCACGTAGATTGACACGTGTCTTCATCTTATTCGTCCACATCAGCATATTAATTTTGGTATCAACATGAATGTTTATAATAAATTAATTAGTAAATGTTTAATTATTTGTTAGGTTTTTGTACGGTCCTTTATTTAACAAATTATTTAAGTGAATGTTTATAATAAAATATTTAGTCAATGTTTAATTAACAGTTATGTTTTTTCGATTCTGTTTATAAGAAATTATTGAAGTGAATGTTTATAATAAATTAGTGAATGTTTCTACAAAATTATTTAAGAAATTATCTCTTCCTTTTATGTTTTTTAAATAATATCTAGTTGTGTATTTGTAACTATCGTATTTATTACGTATTTAGTAATTATCATGTAAATTTAGTAATTAGCTGATGTGCTAATGTTCTCATGTAAATTTATTAATTATCATGTAAATTTAGTAATGTAAAGTTATCATGTAAATTATCATGTAAAGTAATAGGTAATTATCATGTAAAGTTATCTACTTGTTATGTTTAATTTTTGTTGTGTCAACAACCCTATTTAAATGAATGTTTTTGTTCGGTTCGGTTATGTTTATTTTATGTTTATGTTTTTAAGAAACTATTTAAGTGGATGTTTATAAAAAAAATAGTGAATGTGTATAAAAAATTGAATAAAGAAATTATCTATTCGTTATGTTTTTTAATAAATTATCTGTGTTGTTATTTTTTTTAAATAATAATATGTTCTATTTTTGTAAAGATTTCTTAAATTGTAGTGTTGATAATGGAACAAATTGGAAAGAAATTTAGACGGGCTGTTGGGGCTAGAAAGTCTCGAAAAATGGGAGAAGGTAGTCGACAGGCCGAAACTACTACTGCCGAGCGACCTATAGTTTTTGAGAACTATAGGCGTATAGTGGACGACGGAGATCACATTAAACCTTCTCTGGACACGGCCACAAACGGCAACTCAATAAAGATGCGTGGCAATTGGCATAGTCTTAGAGCCACATACAAATATTTAAAAACATATCCTGAGGTTATACACTTTATACACCGTAGCGGTTGGGGAGATTTGTTGGATGCTCAAATTCCCAAGACAAGTTGGGGATTGGTACAAGCGCTCGGTAAGCGTTGGTGGGACATAACCAACACGTTCCAACTACCAACCGGGGAGCTCACCATTACTCCTTATGATTTTACGATTTTGACTGGTTAGTTTCTGCATATAAAAAATAAATTCAATATTAACATTGATTAGTACATTAATTTAAATTTACAACTGATTGTTATCCTTCCCATCTTCCAGGTATTCCTATCGGAAGCGGTCCTATGGTACCGATGAGTGACAGAAAATACTTGATTGTAATTGACGAAAAAACTCAAATACGGGCTGACATTATACATAGATACTTTCCCGGCATCGAACCAAATTGCAGTGATTCATGTGGGGTGAAAGTGTCGAGCTTAAATAAGTGGTTCGAGGCCATAAAGTTAAATACTGTGATTGTTGGGCCTGAAGACATTGCTAGGGTTTTTTATTTTTTTGTGTGGGACATATTTTTTTCCCGACCGCAAGAGACAGCGTTCCTATTGGTTGGTTGGCTGCTTTGGAGGATTTGGAGATTGTGGGATCATACGATTGGGGTTCGGCAATTCTAGCTCGCATATACTAGTCTCTCCATCTCTTGTCAAGATGTCGCGTAGACTCTATGAATTGTTTTTGGCAACTCATATTGGTAAGTGTAAAAAAGTGATATTATATGTTTTAAATCATAAAATTTATGTTTTAATAATAATCATTTTTGTATTGCAGTTTTTTGGGTTCGAATATATACAGCGGGCGTGTCCCTTATTGAGGGAAGATACAGGTGACTGCTGGCCTAGGATTAATCGATGGAAGAAAGAAAATCGGTTAAATCGTAAGGAGACAAAGGGGTCAATCCAATATAATTTTCCCACAGCCCAGAGTCAGATTGAAATGCGATCGCCAGGTTCAATCAATTGGCTACCTTACTCGGGGTCTACTGTGGAGATGCATGCCTACGTTCAACATGCGAAGTACATATCGCTGAAACAATGCGTTCTTATGGATCCTTAATATGGTGGGGTATATTACTTGGGTGATCGATGCCGGCGACAGATCACCGGTGAAATTTGCATACCAAATGACCCTCCGTCGCAAATGATGAGGATATCCTTTCACCATGATAGGCATGGAATTATTATTGACGAGATGGACCCCAGCGTATCTGTTGTTTCCCAACCCATGTATGACCGTTACTGGAAGCAAGTGTCCCTAGGCCTTGTAATGCCACCCCTATATCGAGCAGTCAACACGGATGTCAAATAACAAATTAGGAAAGGGCTTCCGTGGAACATGATGTTTCGCTTTACCTTTTTTTTTATTTTATTTCTTGCGCGGAACATGATGTTCCGTTTAGGCAGTGGGTCCCACAAAAAACCAACTAGTGCAATTCTAAATTTGTTATTTTTTAGCTTAGTAGAGTGTATATATGACCTTTTACACTGCGCGTAGCATACCTAAAAACCGTAAATATACTCGTTTGCATTACCCATAAGGGTTGCTCTTAGCAGGTTGAAATTGAAACCGTGTTCTAGGGTTCCAATTCCAACATTGGAACTGTTTCTTTTCTTAAGATTTTTTATGCATGGTAAATTAATATACCACCTGCCTCGTCACTTTTAAGGCATAATGATATTTGACTTTGCATGTTTTATTTACACCCGGTGAAAGTACTCTTCAAGATTTGAAAAAAAAAATATAGCCTTGCACGGATTTAAGTTGCTCAATATTTATATCCTTACCTCAATAAAACGTTTCATGGGAATTTGCTTCTCCAACATTTTCTTGCTCAATTTAAAAAAATTCTTACCAGACAACAACTCTTAGAATCTTTTATATACTCAAAAGTTTACGGTTTCACCCCTATTCCTCCTGTAGTTTACTATTTTCCTTCCAACTCCCATCGTAAACTCTCTAATATCTGAGCCACCACACTCATAGTGATTATATCCAGACTAACGCATAAAACACCTCAAAAGTCTTTCACATTCACCAATAATAATAGGCCACAATACACTCATAATAGAATATAGCAGTTACCCTATGTGTAATCATAAGTAATAATACAACCTAATAATATATAATAATAACCTCACGAGTGTCCTACACAAATCTATATTTAGACTCTAAGAGAAAAGGTCCATTCTCAATCTAGAAGTGGTAAAACATCCTTCAGTATCTCCTCAACTATAAATGTCTACTCATAATGAGCCTGATTTCTATGACATATCATAACCCTATGTCTTTTCTCTCCACATGTATAACAATAACTTTTGAAATGGCCTCATCGCCTTAACTGAGACTCGATCTCCCCATTGAGATCCTTGACCTCAAACTTAGGTAAATTATGGGTCTCTGTTACCCTGCCTCTGATAATACTCTACCTGGGTACTTTTGACCCCATGTTTCTCATGAGGATTCTTATAATCCTCGAATTTAATCCTTGTATTACTTGTCCACATCTTTGTCATATCTATACCATTCATTTCTCTCCTTTTGGATAATATCTTATGGGAATTTTCCCAGTCGTGCCAAAGCATCGAAGTGTTATTTACTTTTTGAGTATAAGTGGTGAAAGTTAGGTTTCCTAATATAAACATCTTAATAAACCAATTCAAACCTTTAATGACATAATCAACCTTATTTTTCTCAGTGTCCACCTCTTCTGGGACAAGTTTAGCTAAATTTATGAATTATTGTTCATATTCGGTCACATTATATAAACCTTTCTATAGTGTGAGAAACTCACTTTACTGAAATCCAGTAGCACTCAAAATATTTTTCATCAAATCTCGACATAAATTCTCCATATGTCAATCGGTTCTTCTCCTAAGGTGTGGTAATACCCTCCCAACATTGCAAAACATTATCGATTAGCTTAAAGGTAGCCGACCTTTATTACCGCACCTTCGTGCATTGCATTATCATAAATTGTCTCTCCAAGTCTTATCTCTGTTGATGAACCACCATTGGGTCAAATCCTCTTGAGAACATGGGCGGATTACCTTTGTGAAAACTTGACCTCATTTTTTTCTCGAGATGATACGGGAATTTCTTCTTGTTGCACTAGCTGAGTTCTAGCTCTCTAGATTCTTATCTCAACTCCGACCGATGTGGCCAAATGAATGACTATTGCCAATGTTGATACCAAAATTAATATGCTGATGTGGACGAATAAGACGAAGACACGTGTCAATCTACGTGGCACAATAGCATCGAGGAAGATCATTTCCCAACCAACCATGCTTCTTTCCGAGCAACGAGAATACGCCGAGGAACTCTATCACACCGAGGAACTCTAACACACCGAGGAACTCTATAGCACCGAGGTACTCTAATGTTCCAAGGAACTCCTGATCAGCGAACAGCTATGGCGGTCCGAGCTGCATCTCGGTCGTATCATTAATTGCAAGATAATCAACAGTTCAGATATTCATTGAATGCTTATATTCTTGGCACGCATTCTGCATTAAATGTATTACCCTTTCATATGTATGTCATTTAATGTATCGAACCTTTCATGTACAGCCTCAAGGCTATAAATACCTTGTATCATCCTCATTCAAGAGGACCGGAATTTCTTGAGAGAATTTGTAATCAAGAATTCCACAAACACTCAGCAATAACATAACAGTGGACGTAGGCTTTATTCCTAGCCGAACCACTTTAAAAATCTCTTTCTTATTTATTTATCTGTGATTGAATAATTAGAGCGATCTAGTTTTTTACATCAACAGATTGGCGCCGTCTGTGGGAAGCGACTGTTATTATCGTTTTTCATAAAAATCATTTATCACCAATGGCAGATAATCCAGAATCCAGTAATCGAAATGTTGGAAATACTGGAAATCTTCCAAATCCATCTGCATCCCCAGATCTGGCTGGAATTATGACGAATCTGGCTCAAGGACAAACCGCCATGCAAGAATCTATGAGGCAACTCATTCAAACTCTTCAGGGCGGTGCATTTACCTATTCAGGGCAAAGGAGTGATCATAGGCAATCGTAATCTAGACGTACCGGGTCATATCGCAATGAGGAGTCTAATGATTCTTCTTATCAACCTGGGCGAACTTCATCGATACGCGCTACGGATACAGATCAACGTATCACTCTTTCTCCAGAGAGAACTAGCGCTTTGGAAAGATTAAGCAGGGTGTCTCCTTTCAGTCGGTTAGGACCAAGGAGGAACATGAGTCCACCTAGGGCTCCATCAAGAAGTTTTCGACCACCACCAGGTTTGAGAGAAGGATCTGCACAATCGCGACCAACTACTCGTCGAGATAAATCTCAGGAAGCTACGTCAGAGCAATCAGTTGCTCGGACTAAGCGGCCCGAGGAAGGGAATGAAGCATGGAAAGGTTCCATTCAACGGTTGGAAGATAGATTGGGAGAAATGGCTAAGGCAAGGAACCCCTTACAGAGAACTTTTGTTCAAGGAACACCTTTTGTGCAAGCCATTGTGGATTTCCCTACACCGTCAAAATTCAAAGCACCCGTAGTGACCCTCAAGTACGATGGAAAGACAGATCCCGTACTTCATATAGAACAATACCAAGCTGCTACAGATATCTACGCTGTCCCTGACGAGATGAGGTGTAGAGCATTCTCAGGAACTCTTACCGGATCTGCACAGATATGGTACAATAATCTTCCTCGGGGTAAGATTTTAACCTTTGTTCAGTTAGCCGAATTGTTTATTGGCAATTTTTGTTTTGGAGCAAAGCCGGTAAAGCGAGTAGCACACTTGCTAAGTGTTAGACAAAAATCAGGTGAAAGTACTAGAGATTACATAACTCGTTTCAATAACGAGAAGTTGGAAGTCATAGATTATGAAGAAAAGACAGCAATCACTGCTCTGATGAGTGGTTTGCTGCCTAACAAGCTGTACTACACTTTGGCCAAAGATCCACCTAAAAATATGTCGGAGTTGATGGCAAAGGCGGCCAAAATCATGAATGTCGAGGAGGCTATGGCTGCGAAGAAGAATATGGACAAAGAAGTTAAAGTTGAGGTCGACAATTCTAAGAAGAAAGATCAGAAAGGTAATGGTGGTGATAAACATTCCAGGAATAACAGGATGAAGTTGGAAGTCCTAAAGAAGTATGATAATTATACTCCATTGAAAATGGGTATTAATCATGTTTTGGAAGAAATCAGGAATAATGAGGAAATCAAGTGGCCAGAGAAACTGAAGACAAATCCCGACCTGAGGAATAAAGACAAATATTGCGAGTTTCACAAAGATCATGGCCATATGACCAAAAATTGTATAGCCCTTCAGAACGAGATTGAAACACTCATCCGAAGAGGAAAATTATCAAAGTATGTAGATCGCAGAGGTGAAAGGAAGAATGATGATAGAACTAGAGAGAGATCTAGATCTCCTCGTCGTGCAGAGGATAAAAAGAAGAGGGACCATGAAGAGGATCCAGATGATGACCCCGATCTTCCCAAGAAGCCAAGGAAACCTGAACGAGAGGTATTTTCCATATGTTTTGGGTCATTTGATTGTAATGTTATTACAGGAGGAGATGCAGGAGGAGGAGACCTTACTGCAGAAAGAAAAGCTTACCTCGGAGAGGCTCAAGCTTGTTCATACATTCAGCGAATAAACCTGGCCGAGGATGATCGTCCGAGGAAGGTAAACAAAGAGAAGCTAGTGATTGGTTTTTCAAAAAACGACCTGGCAGGTGTTCTTTACCCTCATGATGATCCTTTGGTGATCAAAATGAGGATAAAGGATGTGGTCATTTCAAGGGTGTTAGTAGACAATGGTAGTTCGGCAGACATCATGTACTATTCATGCTTTGATAGCTTGAATTTAAAATTATCTCAATTGGAACCTTATCACAGACCCCTTCTGGGTTTTGCTGGCGAGAAAGTTTTTCCACTTGGGACGATCAAGTTGGATATACTCATTGGAACTTGGCCTGCTTGTCGAACAGAAAGAATACGCTTCTTTGTGATGGATAAGAATGTGCAGTCCGCCTACAACATCATCATGGGAAGTGTTGGATTGAAGAAGTTCGAAGCAGTTCCATCTACAGTACATCAATGTTTGAAATTCCCAACGAATTTTGGAGTAGGAATTATGAAAGGTGATCAAAAAGTAGCTCGGGAATGCTATTATTCGTCTGCCGAGCAAGACGAACTTGAAGAATCAAGGAAAAAGACTACTACTTATCAAGTGGAGGAGAGCACAGAAATTGAAACTCTTGACCCTAGGGATGAATCTCAACTCGTAAAAGGGCAGGTTGTGGAATCTACAGAAATTGTTATCCTGGACGACGAGCATCCTGAACGAGTAACTCAGATAGGATCGTCGTTGGATGTTTCAATAAAACAAGATTTGATAACTTTCTTGAGAAATAGGAAGAATACTTTTGCTTGGAGTCATGAAGACATGCCAGGTATAGATCCAAACTTTTTATGTCATGAGCTCAACGTGAATAAGGAGATCAAGCCTGTGAAGCAAAGAAGAAGAGTGTTTAGTCCCGAGAAGAACCAGGCCATACAAGAGGAGGTCGAGAAACTCCAGAAAGCCCAATTCATTGAAGATGTGAAATATCCAGATTGGTTGGCAAATGTGGTGATGGTAAAGAAGAAGAACAACAAATGGAGAATGTGTGTTGATTTTACCGATCTCAACAAGGCATGTCCAAAAGATCATTTTCCATTGCCCAGAATTGATCAACTAGTGGATGCTACCTCGGGACACGAGCTACTCAGCTTCATGGATGCTTATTCTGGCTACAACCAGATCAAAATGAAACCTGAAGACAGGGAAAGTACTTCTTTTATTACCCCAAGGGGAACTTATTGTTATAATGTTATGCCTTTTGGTTTAAAAAATGCAGGTGCAACATATCAGCGGTTGATGAACAAGGTTTTTACCGAACAAATCAGCCGCAATATGGAGGTCTATGTCGACGATATGCTCACCAAAAGCAAGAGAGCTGCAGATCATTTGGTTGACTTGAGTCAAACTTTTGATCAACTGGATAAATACCAGATGAAGCTCAACCCGACGAAGTGTACCTTTGGAGTACGAGAAAGAATGTTCCTCGGATACATCGTCAACCAGCGAGGTATTGAAGCAAATCCAGAAAAGATCAAGGCTCTTTTAGGGCTGCGATCTCCGACGACGAAGAAAGAAGTGCAGAGTCTTACCGGACGGGTTGCAGCACTCAACAGATTTGTATCCCAAGCAACTGATAAATGTCTCCCATTCTTCAAAACACTGCGAAAAAGTTTTGAGTGGACTGATGAATGTGAGAAAGCCTTTCAAGATTTGAAGAAGTATTTGGGAGCCCCACCATTGTTGTCTAGGCCAATAACTGGAGAGACGCTGTACTTGTATTTGGCAGTATCAGAAAATGCAGTTAGCTCGGCATTGATCAGATTGGAGAATGGAGTCCAGAAGCCAATTTATTACACAAGCAAGGCCTTCCGAGGTGCGGAAATCAGATACCCAAAGCTGGAAAAATTGGCACTGGCATTAATTGAAGCAAGTAGAAGAATGAGGCCATACTTCCAGGCCCATACCATCATTGTGTATACCGACATGCCGTTAAGACAAGCCCTTCACAAGCCAGAAAAATCAGGAAGATTGATGTACTGGGCAATAGAGCTCGGTGAATATGATATTGTGTATGAACCCAGATCATCGTTGAAGGGGCAAGCCGTGGCAGATTTTATAGCAGAGTTCACATACCCTGATGCCCCCGAGGAGCAAAAGGTGCTTGCTGACCTACCTGTGGACGATACAGGATCAACAGACACAGATCCAGACCAACCAAGGTTGGTAAAAGGACTTGTGGATGTAGAAAAATCATCATATTCAAACCCCGACCAACTCCGGTTGGAAGAAGGGCGCGAACAAATGACCAACGAGGAACGAAGGATACCCGGGGATGATGAAAGAAAACAGATGATATTTCACCGAGGAACTCTAACAGATAAGAAATTTGAAGACAAGTTACATACATGGAGATTATATGTAGATGGATCATCTTGCACGGCTGGTTGTGCAGCAGGGATTGTTTTAAACTCTCCAGACGATATTGACATGGAGTATGCCTTGAGATTCCAATTCAAAGCTTCCAATAATGAGGCTGAATATGAGGCTATGATAGCAGGTTTTCATTTGGCGAAAGTTATGGAGGCACGACAAGTAATTGTTTTTAGTGATTCTCAATTAATTGTGAATCAAATGATGGGAATATATGCAGTGAAGGGAGAGTTAATGGTAAAGTACCATGCAAAAGTGATGGAGTTATTAACAGAATTTGATGCTATTCAATTGGTAAGGATACCGAGAATGGAGAATGCTAGAGCAGACGCATTGGCCCGACTAGCGTCAGCTACGCGCACCGAGCTGCGAAGAACAATACCAATTGAAGTATTAGAAAGTCGGAGCATAGAAGAAGATCTGACGGTGAAGATTATTACCTTTGATTTATGACCATCTTGGATGGATCCTATCAGAGCATACATTGAAGAAGGAGAATTGCCGGAGGACAAACTAGCTGCCAAGAAATTGAAGTATAAAGTTGCTCGGTATGTATTAACTAATGGTGTTTTGTACAGACGAGGAATTATGGCAGGTTTGCAGAGATGTGTGCATCCATCAGAAGTCAAAGAATTGATTGAAGAAATTCATGAAGGATCTTGTGGAGCTCATGTAGCAGGTCGGACACTTTTGCAAAGGGTAATGACACAGGGATACAATTGGCCGACGATGAGGGCTGATTGTATAGCCTATGCTAAGAAGTGTGACAAATGCCAACATTTTTCCTCCATCCGAAGAACTCCACAGGCATTGTTGACACCCATAACATCACCTTGGCCATTTTCCATGTGGGGAATTGATCTGGTTGGACCACTGCCGACGACCCGAGGAAGGTTCAAGTATCTCGTCGTGGCAGTAGACTATTTTACTAAGTGGGTGGAAGCTGAACCACTAATTGATATGACGTACGAGAAGGTGTATCAGTTCATATGGAAGAGTATCATTTGTCGATATGGTCTCCCCCACGCTTTCATAACAGACCATGGAACGTAATTTGATAATGACGAATTTGCTGCCTATTGTCATCAGTCGAACGTCTTGAAGTTTCATTCAGCACCAGGCCATCCCCAAAGCAATGGACAGACTGAGGTGACGAACAGAACATTACTAAATGGGTTGAAGAAGAGGTTAAGTGAGGCTAAAGCAAATTGGATTAATGAGCTACATTCAGTTTTGTGGGCTTACCGAACAACTCCCCGAGCAGCAACAGGAGAATCACCATATATGCTAGCATTTGGAAGTGAGGCTGTGATACCTGCCGAGTTGGGCCTACCAACACACAGGGTGTTAAATTTAAATTCTCCGATCAATGATTTGATGAGAAGGCTGGATTTGGATATGCTCGAGGAAGTCAGAGAAGAGGCAGCCATTAGGAATGCTGCTTATCAACAACGAACAGCTCTGTTTTACAACAAAAGGGTAAAGAAATGTGATCTAAAAGAGGGGGATTATGTGCTAAAGAAGGTCATTCAGAAGCAGAATAAGCTGGAAGCAAACTGGCATGGACCTTACCGAGTTACAGAGGTTGTTCGACCAGGAACTTACAGAATAGCAACTCTAGAAGGAGAGGAATTTAAGAACGCATGGAATGCTGAACACCTGCGCAAGTATTATCAATGATGTCAAATGTAAAGCATTTCTTTCATTATGAATAAAACGAGGATGTTTCGCCATTTTCTTTCTGGTTGAAAGTTTTTCGGGGAATACTAGTGTAATACACTACACAACAAAAGTGCTATAAGTAGCCAACCTCAGCTCTACGGAGCAAAAGTGCTATACGTAGCCAACCTCAGCTCTACGGAGCAAAAGTGCTATAAGTAGCCAACCTCAGCTCTATGGAGCAAAAGTGCTATAAGTAGCCAACCTCCTTTGGTTAGGAGGACAGCTCTACGGAGCAAAAGTGCTATAAGTAGCCAACCTCCTTTGGTTAGGAGGACATGTTCTAAGGAGCCAAAAAATGCTCTAAGGAGCCAAAAGCTTTAAGGAGCCAAAAAGTGTACACCAGCATGATCAACTACGGTTGGTAAGATAAAAATATATTCTCATATTACAACTTATGTTGGTCGGGAGGCAATATTATTACAATGAGTTCTTTGAAGAACAAAATGTTCAAAAAATACACCAAGTATAGTTAGTCGGGGATAAAAACCCAATAACTGTAGTTGGTCGGCGAGGATAAATTATCGATCTTAGTTGGTCGGACGCATTTTTATAATTGAACCAAGTATAGCTGGTCGGGGATAAAAACCCATCAACTGTAATTGGTCGACAAACATTATTCACCCACCTTGGTTGGTTGGAAACAATTTGAACATTTTTACTCATTACTTTATTAAGTGATCGAGAAACATTACTAATACTTGTAACTTTTTATTAAGTTGCTTATTGAACAATAATATTGTTATCTTTTTAACAGATACATAGATACATATGTACAAATATAAAGGTGTTTGATAAACACAAGACTAACAAAATTGGCAAACAGAAAATGAAAATCTTTTCATTAATCTAGAATAAATTACAAGTTACAAGAATGTACTAAATTGTTACATGGATATTACTATTCTATTGGTTTTTTGCCCTGTGCTTTAGAAACAGGTTCCTCGCCGGCAGGAGGGTCTTCTAGGCAAAGGGGAGAATTGATGAAATTAACATCTCTGAGCATTCTGACGTTCATAACAGAAGGTGTATCCAAAAGATGCTCAGGACGAGACAATTCAACTTGGGAGTGAAGGCTATAATCACCAAGATATTTTGAAATTAGACTGCGAGGAATGGAACGAGCTGGGATCCATGCCATATCCAATTTGAAAGGTGGTACAGGCAAGTCTAATAATGATGGAGCATGATAGTCCCATAAAAAATGCCCTTGCTCCAACTTTAACACACCCAATGCATTTAACCATCCTTGCTTGTAACCTTCATTGTTAGCATGTTCAATGCGAGCATCCAGATGAACGAGAGCTTCATTATATCCTGCCATCCAGAATTCCCTTGGCTGTTTATGGAATTGGAAGGTTAATCTATCCAATTGTTCATGAAGGCTTTTGGCAAAGAGATCCTTGTTATGCAAGGCAGATTTCGTCGATGCCAGCTGATCTTCCAGAGACAGATTTTTATTGGACATTTCAGTCAGAGCACGGTCTTTTACTTTCAACTGGAATGCTTGAGTTTCCAGAGTAGACTTAGTGCGAGCCTCTTCAACATTTTGGCTGAGGACTCTTCCTCGCCCCCGAGAACCTCTTCCTCGTCCCCGAGCAGTTCCAGAAATGGCAGATCTTCTTAAGTCCTCCAGCTCTTGCCTTAGTTTGGCATTTTCGACCTCTAAGAACGAGAAGCCTTCATCAGTAACTGGTATTAATGCAGTAGAAGATGAAGCAGCAGATTCATATTGAGCCAATTTTTTCTGCAAATTATTATTTTCTTGTTCCAGGATCTCGGCAATTTGTCTGCAGGCTTCAACTTCACCTTTTAGGGTCCTTTCCCTAATATCATATGCAGCGATGATCTTCTTATGGCCTGTTTCAGAAGAAAGTTGTTGGTATCTATTTTCATAATCTTTGTGTAACAAAACCATTGATTCATTGTGCTGACCTTGGAGATCCTCTAAGGAACAATGCAGTTCTTCAATCAGGTCATAATAAGCGACATTGTTGGCCACAGCTCGGTCGAGTAAATCTTTCAAGTACCGATAAGCCTCAATAGCCTGCTCTGAAGCACCATGACCAAGGATATCAGCAATTTCTGATGTACTAAGGTCTGTATGACCAGCCTTATAGTATTGATGACATTGCTGCATCAGCTCGGTATCATGTGAAGAGATCAATTCCATTCTAGCAACAAACTAAGGACGAGAAAAAGACAACAATCAACAAAAACAAGTTATCAATAACAGAGATGAGCAAAGATATGTTTTATTAGATCATCAAAAAGTTACATTGTTCGATTGCAAGGAAATACAGAAATGCTACCGAACAACTTCACACCTTTTCCTTGTCTCCCAAGACTTTCTCGGGAGGCTGGGACGAGGAGCTCGATTTCTCGGTGGTAACAACAGCTTGATCGGTAGGAATCTTCTCGGGAGGAGGAGACATGGAAGAAACATCCTCGGTGGCAGAGGGTTGAGAGGCAGAAACTTGATCGCCCATAGCCATAGAAGACTCATCTGAGGCAGGTTCATCTTCTTCTTCTTCCACAATTGGTGGAGGAGGACCAGGGAGATGCTGTTGGAATAGCTCAGAATCATCTTGGACCTTTAGCTCTTGCAGAGCAGCTACCCAGCCATCATGGAAGTATTTCAACTCCCCATATTGAACTTGGGATGTCATTGCAGCTATCCCTCTCTCCCATCCTTTCTCCCAACCAACACTGAAATGTTTCTTGATTACAACTTTTCTCCTCGACTTCTCCGAGGAGAGCTTCACCTCCAATTCCTCTTTCTTAACCTTGATATCTCGCAGAGTAGATAATTCTTCCTCTGCCTTTTTCAACTTATCATCAGAATCCTGATGTTTAACCTCCAAAACTTTAACTTTCTCCTCCAAGTTCTTGAAGGTTTCGGCCATTTTCGCCTTCTCAGCCTCAGCCACAGCCAGCTTTTTCTCCCAAACAGTTTTCTCCTCGATGTACTGTTGGCGAGATTCCTTCACAGATTGGGCTAAACCCAACAAAGCATCGTCAACATCGGACGAGGAACTGGAAGCTTTAATAACTTGATCTTTCTTCACGATGGTATTGAAGCAGTTCACCAGCTGAAAGATAGGAAAAACAATAAAGTCAACACAAATACAAGAATTCAAGAAAAAGAAAGAAAGACCAAAGGTATGAGAAATTTACTGAAGAAAGATGACGAGCAGCTAGGGATGTCAGTGTATCCCTAGGAATTTTTTCATCAACCCCGAGAACCTCGGGTATAACGGAACTCATTGAAGAACTCGGAAGAATGATGTTTGAAACACTACTACCACCAGCGGGTAGAGAAAACGCAGTTCCAGCAAGATTAACTGAGGATGATTTCCTCAATCTCTTCAAAGGACGGTCGGCAGCATCAACCAAGGAAGAAGTCTTGGTCGTAGAGATTGTAATTACATCGGTAGGAGCATTTTTCTTGCTCGGGGCCACTGGGGGCTTCTCGGCAACTTTGGAGGAACCAGCATCTACTTTTTTAGTCCCCTCTGGGACATCAATTTTGCCTTTCTGGGCTCCAACAGCAGAAGAAATTTCACCAAATAGAGCAGGAGGAGCTCTTTTCTTGCCCATTCTCTGAGATAGGGGGATATGAGAATCTGAAGATGAACTTTCTGGTGTTGAAGCTGGTTCAACAGGGCGAGCAGTATAAGAGGTTGTGTAACTCTTATACTGTAGTAAATATGAAGCAGATCTAATATGCTCGTCAGCAATGGTCTTATGCAAATTCCAGATAAGTTTCAAATGCTTGATATTCACTTCTGACTCTTTTGGAGTTTTTCTTTTGCTATCAACTGCAAATAAATACATAATGGAATATCAGTCACACATTTTGTCAAACATGATGAAAGCATAATTTCATAAGTAAAATAAAATGAAAAATAAACCTATCCCATTGCCGTATGGGGGGCATCTGGGACCGTTGTATACTTCATTCCCAGATAAAGGCGTATGTTGACAATTTTTTATGACCAACCCATGCTCAAAATAATCCCTATTTGAGTCAGGGAGATTAACTACAAGAGCCCTATTCAAATACCTAGTTTTTAAATAATAAATATTATCTAGAACAGCCCATTTATAACAAAACATAATTTCAGGGATCCCAATACGAGTCCCATGAGTTAGATTTAATTTGTGCACCCCGTTAATTATTCTCCATGAATTGGGGGCTATTTTTGCAGGAACAAGATCAAAATATTGACAAAACTCAAGACATAATGGTTTTGGTGGAAAGGAAAAACCGCATTCAGCAACAAAAAGACTGGGGAACCAATGTCCCTCAGCCAATCGAAAGTAATCTAAAGTCTCAGAAAGAACCTCTAGAGTTACCCACGAAGGAATGGAAAAATCAGAACGGAATTTCTCAATAGACTCCACAATATAAACCATATTGAATAAAAGAGATACAGAAGAAAGAAAGAAGATCTTACAGAAAGAAAGGAGATGTGTTGACAACGAACGGAAACAAGGATGAACGCACAAGAGAAGAAGAGAATAGAAAGCTTGAATGCAGAGAATGAAAAACGTAGACGACGGTATGGTTACCAAAGAAGTTTAAATACTTTGCATTGGGAAGCGGCGAAAGAAATGATTACCAAAAAGAAACTACTAAACTTCCGGCGGCTAAGAGGACAAAATTTGCACGAATATCAAAGCGCTTATAAAAAAGGCGGAAACTGCGAAATAAGAAGGAAATTTGAATACAATGTTCCTGAAACCCGGGAAGGACATTTAATATTGCCATATACCGAGAAAGAATGTTCCATACTCTTCAAAGTTCAAAATATGAAACATTGGGGGCTTCTGTTGATACCAAAATTAATATGCTGATGTGGACGAATAAGACGAAGACACGTGTCAATCTACGTGGCACAATAGCATCGAGGAAGATCATTTCCCGACCAACCATGCTTCTTTCCGAGCAACGAGAATACGCCGAGGAACTCTATCACACCGAGGAACTCTAACACACCGAGGAACTCTATAGCACCGAGGTACTCTAATGTTCCAAGGAACTCCTGATCAGCGAACAGCTATGGCGGTCCGAGCTGCATCTCGGTCGTATCATTAATTGCCAGATAATCAACAGTTCAGATATTCATTGAATGCTTATATTCTTGGCACGCATTCTGCATTAAATGTATTACCCTTTCATATGTATGTCATTTAATGTATCGAACCTTTCATGTACAACCTCAAGGCTATAAATTCCTTGTATCATCCTCATTCAAGAGGACCGGAATTTCTTGAGAGAATTTGTAATCAAGAATTCCACAAACACTCAGCAATAACATAACAGTGGACGTAGGCTTTATTCCTAGCCGAACCACTTTAAAAATCTCTTTCTTATTTATTTATCTGTGATTGAATAATTAGAGCGATCTAGTTTTTTACATCAACAGCCAATATCCATCTCTCACAATAAACTGACCTTATCTGCTCAATTATACTAAACCTCCCGTTGCATTAGCCATCTGAGATGTCTAAGATTTTCTCATCCTAGTGTTCACCATCTAGATACATAGGAATAAAATGTGTATTAGACACAAAGTCCAAAGAGAGTATAAATCCATAGAATAGATCAAATAATGGTACAGGAAAAATTAGCATATACCTATAACCCTCGAGACCTAGGATTGTGCTCTGATACCAACTTTTACACCCTATATTTTTAATAATTAGATTGATCTTTATTAAAATTATATAGGTCATCTAAACAATTAATTTCCATCCTTATCATGCAACAACAACTAAAGAACAATGGTAAATCAATTTAAATAATGACATGACAAATCCTCAAATCCTGATATATTATAATTACTTCACCAAATACAACATATACAGTTTAAAAAATAACTGATACAAAAACTCTCTCTTAAATACATATTATCTTTACAACCGCGTGCAAATACCAGGAAGACCTCCCATCTCTCAACATAAATAAAGTATATCTAAAAGTAGGTGCAACCCCTTCATCTTTAAATCTCAGTAGTGAATGGAGAGGAAGACAATGTACTTGAGTAAGAAAATTAAATTGGGTACTCTGGAACACCTGTAACAACGCTATGGGTCAGGCCCACCGCAACAAGATAATAGCTATGCACTCAAGTTGTACAACTATCAATCATGAATATAAATAATAAAATCTATAGTTATTGCAGTTATAGCTATGTCCTACTCATAACAGAGTCAAAGCGTATCTAATATGTTATATATTATCAATAACCGTACATTAGTGTCTTGCACCACTCCTCATATTAGAAAAGTTAAATAAATATCAAATGCATAATTTATATTCAAGTAACAACATATAATGGCTGTTTTGAACTACCTTAGGATAAATTCTCAAGTATATTGTATTTGTGCAAACGACACCAATAATAAGTCGTGAGCACAGACTCGTGCAAATGGCCGCTCAATACAGTCGTGCGGACGAAAGACGAAGATAATTTTCCCCAACTCATTTCTGCTACAAATTAGAACTTAAATCATCCCAATTCTCCACCGAAATACAGTCTCCAACCTTACTAATCCTAAATTATGGCCTATTATCATTCTAAGGGTTCATTCCTTGTTAAAATTATCATTTTCTCACAATCATTTAGGAAAATTTACAATATATAACATCATTTTCAATTTCAACATAAGAATATATAGGGATATATTTAAGAACATTCGTAAGATTAAACTAATATATGGATTCCTATATAGGTTATTCTAATAAGGAAACTAGAGTCTTCTTAACATAAATCAACTAATATAAGTTAATTTCAATGGGGGCATCCAATTCAACCTTATAATCTAATCCAATTCAACCATTTTGAGATAATTCTAATATAACCTAAAATTATTCGATTCATCTCAATAAACTAGTAGAGACTAATACAATCTTTGTAAGAATTAGAATCATTTATTTCTTTACCAAAAATGCTAATTTTTTAATACTTTTGCCAAAAGCCTAATAATCTCTACCTAATTTTATAATTCATAAAAGATAATATTTAGGTAGAAAATATTGTTTACAATCATGAGAGGAGAGAGTAGAATTATCTTACCTGGTACAAAGAATCCAAAACTCAATTTGTTGTAGAGAAATCCCCAAAGAAGTAGAGAATGACTTTTCAAGCCAAAAGTACAATTATTCTTCAAAATCCCCACGAATTCCGTGTTTATTCTTCAACTTTGTGGAATGTTTTTCCAAAATCAACTTTAGGATTGAGAATGTTTGGACGAAGATAGTTTGTAAAGTAAAAGTGTGAAATTTGGTAAAGTTTGGTGTGGGTTATATTTTGTTGAAGGTTTATTGTAATCTTAGAATAAAATTAAGCTTGCTTCTAGGTTTATACATTAAATCCTCCTAAAAGTATCTTCCCTCTTTTGCCCCTAATCTTAACTTGCTCCCGAATTAAGTTCCATTCACCCCCTTAAGTGAAAATTTCCACTCTTGCTTAATTGTTATTTTAATATAATTCTAAATTATAATTTACTCTAAAAATAAATTCAAATTACAATTAAACCCCATATATCTGTTCCTACTTCAAAGTTTATTATAAAACTTTATTTCTTACCCAAATAATTATAAAATTTTAGTTTTCACTTAAAATAATTATTTCAAATTCACTGATTTCCAAAATTTATTTATTATTTTATTAATTAAAAATCCTTTAAAATTGTAGGGTATTACAACTATCATATATCGTATAATGTTTTATTGTATAGGTTGGATATTAAATACTTTAATGTTTTACTGTGTCAATTTTATTATTGAAAAAAAATAAAATCTCAAAAGTTCAAAACCCTTTTCTAAATGTTCAGGGAGTAAAGGTGGTATCTTCTGAACACATTGTCAATTTTGAAAGTTTTTCATCTTTATGCATCTCTTTTAATTTTATTATTTAGCTCGCCTACCACATAAACAAAGATTATATAGCTTTTATTTTAAAGTTCTTTTGTATATTCGTAATAATTTATTTTAATTTAGTTTCACTTCACATTTGGGTATATATTGATCCATTTGTCATTTTCAAAACCATTTTTTAAAAGTATTTTGAACTTGACAGTTTCACGAGATAAATAAAATTTTAACTAGTTGACATCATAATATTATTTATATTTAAAGAATATAGTACATTGTGATATAAAATTATTGTTTCTACTAAATTTATTTTTTCTAGACTTTTTAATCATTGATTGTAATAAAAAAAAATCATTTAACTGTATTCATTCTCTTATTTCGATTTTGAGAAAGCATGGGCTCATATGGAATATTCGTATCTTAAGCCAAACACACAAATTCACTTTTTTTACTAGACTTTATATTTATTTAATTTAGTGAACATGCAAGATTAATTATGAAGCCAAATTCCAAACCAAATAGCAAGAAGAAGAATTTAAGGGAAAAATACCTTTCCGGCAAAATGTATATTTCAGCATTGTAAAGAGTTTGACAGACTCTAGGACTTACAGACTACTTAGAGCTCCACTAATATAATGTGCGGGTCTTTAAATTTCCAACAAATATAGAACAGTTCAGCCCCGTCCACAGCAAGCAGCTCTTGCCTCGTTATCCAACGATCATCCTCAAGAATCTTTAATTCCTTTCTTTTTCAGTAGTAGATCCTCAACTCCACAATTTAGCCCTAGAGAAAATCTCTAAAAGTATTTTTATTTTTTAGCACGGAATATGTTCTTCTTGATTTGAAAAAATGATCCATAAAGATCCAAGGGGTTTCGACGAAAAAATAGTAGAGTTTCACAAAAAGAACTCTAAAAAGGCTTTGAGAAAAGTATAATCTTGTATCTCTATTTATAGGGATTTTTTTTGCAAAGAGATATGTATTAGAGATTTAGAAAAGATTTGTTTAAAAAAAACTAACGCACTCATTCGAACGGCCTGGTACCTCTTTCTAACGTGGTACCTCATCTTGTTCGACTGCGTTCCAATGAAACTTCGAATGACATTCCAGAGCGTATCCAAAAGGCGACGTTTCAGATGTCATTAAAACATGGGAACTCGTTCTAATGACATGCCTAATCTCGTTTAAACGTCACATCTATATTGTTCTAACGAGTTAGCGAAATATCAAAAATTCTTTTCAAAATATTTTGAAATTTTTTAATGCACACTCTTTTGAAAATAACCCCTGGATAATTAAAGTCTCTACCAAACTACCTCTTAACTCTTCTAAATGATGTTGAGATGAACGATCTTCAATCTTCCAAAATGTCATCAACTTTTCCTCTTTGAATATGTGGAAGTAGTTATGAAGGTCCAATATGATGTAACGGGATAAGCCAAGATAAAAATAAAATTAGCAAATATAAAACTTGCTCTTACAAATCTCTCTTTTTGGCTATTTCGGTATAAACACAAACTGAAGTCAAATTGACCCTTAAGACTAATACAAATAATTCCATCCCAAATCAAGAATCGTAAATGTATAAATGTATAAGTCTTCAACTAAAAAGTCTTCATCTTGTGTGATCCATGAAATCATCATCAAAGAGGAATAACCTGCACATATGGACAAAAGAAATATCGTGACGCGTACGAGTTTAAAAAAATAAATAAACTCCCCCTCAATTTTCTTTCCCCTTTTTTGTTCATAATAGATAAATGATTAGAAACTAAACATGAAAGCGTTAGCATCACCCGAAGAAGTAAAGATAGCATAATAAATATAATCAATAAAGAATGTGCAATTAAATTCCAAAATCCATAACAAATATTTTTGATAATTTTCAAGTATAAAAATATGGTATAACAAGTACATATAGGTACAAAATACATCGCATAATGGAATAACACTAAAACATCCTAATCATAAAAGTGGAATGTAATTTTGTGAACATTTTCCATAGGTAAATCAACATGAGCATTCATAACATAGGTGCATGAAGTCATGAGATACTTCTAAAGAAATAATTCAATTTCAACCTTAGGTGTAAAAATATTAAACTTAAATGAAATTGACTCGACTTATGAAATATGCTATGAATTTAATGCTTCTCAAATAAATAATGTCAAACTATTTAATACTTTTCAAGAGACTCCATTGTGCAAATCCATTGATCTTTTATTTTATAATACACTCAAAATTTCACATACATAAGAATTTATTCTCAAATATTTTTTAAGATATCATAATGCTCATATATAGCGAAGCATCAATGTATATAAAATAAATAGCCTTCGCATTTTTATTTTTGTGTATAGTTAATATTTTAGGCTTTTTTAAAATGGCGGCTTTTAATGAAAAGAGAATTTTGCTCTTGCGTAGCCCATTTCCATTTCTTAAAGTATAACAATTTTTTAGGAAAATAAATCCACACAATGGTTCTTACAAGCATAACTTATACCTAGTACATTTAGTTTGTTATTAAGCACAATTGAGATGAGAAATGTCGTATACGGCATATGATAAGTAAGCATAATGTTCAAAAAGTTTGTTCATATGTGTAATAAAGGTGATAAATAACCATCAATGATAAACGAAATGCTATCCACACATTATTAAGCACAATAACGAAACGAAGCCATGTCACAAAACACAACGAAAAATTCACATGAATGAATGGAATGTAGGAGTGATATGAATATCTTAAATGCACATCCATATATGGTGAAAAACGAAAATACAAAAATCTTTTTATCTTTTTTTCAAAAATTTAATCAAAATAAATCTTTTTGTAATTTTTCAAACTTTTTCTTAAAAAAGCGAATATCATTTTGGATTTTGTAAAATATTTCAAAAATAAAGCATATAAATACATAGATAATAATTTATCAATAGGGATATAAGATATGAACATGATAATAACACTCTACTAAATAAAGTACCTGAACTCAATCAACGGAGCAAATACCAAAATATTTTCTAACATTCTCAAATCTAAGTGCATCTAAAGGTTTCATGAAAATATCGGCTAATTGATGTTCAGTGCTCATAAAGCTCAAGGCCATGACCTTCTCCTCAAATAGATCATGAATCTAGTGCTCACGTATCCTAACATGCTTTGTTCAAGAATGTTGGACAGGATTACGGGATATATGAATTGCACTCGTATTATCACATGAAATAGTCATTGTGCTTTAGGAAATCCCATAGTCTTCCAACATTTCCTTCATCCATAAGAGTTGCATACAACAAATCACGGAGGAAATATACTCAGCCTCCACTATGAGTAAATATATGGAGTTATGCTTCTTGATCCACTAAGAGACAAGAGAACTCCCAAAGTAAAAACACCCACCCGATGTGCTCCTACAACCATCAACATCCCTGACCCAATCGACATCCAAATAGGTAGATAAACGGTCATTGGTATCAAAGAAAATATCAAATACTGTAGGTGAGAATGCCACTCACGTATTTGATAATATGATTAAGTGCGAATAAGTTTGACTCTTTCGAGGACGCTTGGTATCGTGCACAAATTCCAACGCTAAAGGAAATATGGAGATGACTACCGGTCAATTAAAGTAAACTACCTATCATGCTCGTATAAAGGGGTTGCTCTATGTTCTTGCCTAAAGTATTTTTTCTAAGCTTAGTCGATATACTCATAGGGATGCATTAGTGCTTAGCAGAGTCTAAATCAAACTTCTTCACTAGATCGATAAGATATTCGGATTGAGATATGAATATCCCATCCTCAAGCTAATGCACCTGGAGACCTAAGAAGAATGTAAGCTCACCAACCATGCTGATCTAAAACTTCATCTTAATCTCCTCAAAAGTATGAGCATGTTGGGAACACGTGGACCCAAAGACTATGCCGTCTACATACATTTGGACAACCAAGATAGCACCACCCTCTTTCCTCACAAATAAACTCCCCCTCTATTGAATCCACGAGTTAAGATATATGAAGTGAGCCTCTCGTACCAAGCATGGGGTGCTTACTTCAAACCATACTTGGCCTTCTTAAGATAATATATGTGTCTCGGGTGTTTTGGTCTTCGAACCCCCATGCTTGTTCCACGTACACTTCCTCTTGTAGAATTATATTAAGGAAGGCACTCTTGACATTCATTTGATGTAACTTGAAGAGTAGATAACATGCTATGGCGAGTAGTAAGCGGATGGGCTTAAGCTTAGCAACAGAAGTGAATATCTCATCAAATTCTACACCCTCAATTTGTGTGTACCCTTGAGCGACCAACCTAGCCTTAATGGGAACTATGGTACCATTATCATCCATATTATTCTTATAAATCCACATGGTACCTATTACATTAGTCTCTATAGGTTGAGGGACTAACTCCCAAACATCGTTCTTGCGAAACTGAAGCAACTCTTCTTACATAAAGAATATCTAATGCTCGACCTTGAGTGCTTCTTTCACATTCTTGGGCTCGACTAAGGAGGTGTAGAAAAAGTAACTAACCATATTCTTAAGTTGAGCGAGAGTCTTGATACCTAGTGTCGGATCACCAGTTATAGCAAAAGGTTTATGAATCTTTCGAACCCCAGAGGGTGGATCCTCTAAATCAAGAGTGGGTTTCACCGGGGTAGTATGAGGAATGATAGGATCGTCACTAGGGATGCATCATCCTCACACAGGGGTATAGGGTCAATAGACGTCGGTTGTTCATCGTCTCTAATCGTGACATTTATCGACTTCGTAAGCTTAGAGGTTGCAAGGTTAAACACCCTATAATCCCTAATTAATGATGAATAACCTAAAAATATCCCCTCATCGCTCTGGGATTCAAACTTTCCTAAGTTCTCTCTATCTCTCAAAATGTAGCAGGGCTCCCAAATACAGGATATATAATAGGTTAGGTTTTTTCCCTATCCATAACTTATATGGTGTGTGTAACGTGTGTGGATGAAGATATAGCCTATTCACCATATGGCATGCGGTATTAATCGTCTCGAGCCAAAAATATCTAGGCACGTTTCTCTCAAAAAGCATGGATCTAGACATCTCTTATATTATCAGGTTCTTCCTTTCCACTCTCCCATTTTGTTAAGGAGTACGAACGGTCAAAATTAATGTTTTATGCCCACTCCATCACAATAGCTATCCACTTTGAATTCATTAAATTTAGTGTCGTTGTCACTACACATCCGAATAAGAGTGACACCTTATTGGTTTTATAAGACACGACACTTGGTTATTAGGAACTCAACCGCATCAAACCTTTTTCTAAGAAACCCCACAATAGGGTATCTCAAAAAATCATCGACCATCATAAGAATGTATCTATTACTTCGTATAAGTAGTACCCATAATATCTATATGTATCAACTCCAACACCCGAGAAGTGGTAATGGCATTCAACTTTTGATGGGGACATCAAATTTGATTTCCTTATTAGCCCAGACCACAAATTGAGGAAGTTAGTTTCCCAAGCGATGGTAAGCCACAAACTAGGTCTTTCTTCATTAATATCTCAAGATATATAAAGTTCACATGACTAGTAGTTGATTCCAAAGGTCTATAGAGGATACCATGGCATTATTGCACACAAAGGAGGACATGGGAATGATCCCATAGAAATTATCATTGGTCCTCACTCCTTAAAGTAATAGTTCACCATATTGATAATATACGTTACACTTGGACCGATCGAACTTTAATGTAACATTTGTGTCGCGAAGTTATCTTATGTTAATCAAGTTTGCTTTTAACCCTTCGACATACAACACATTTCCTAGTTTAGGAAATGTGGGTATCTCAACACAACCTCGTCCTAAAATACTAAACCTACTCCCATATCTAAAGATGACTTTTCCTTCCTTTCGATCAATAAGGCTGATAAAATATGACTTGTCACCAATCATGTGCCCAGAGCACCAACTATCAAAATATCATTGGGAAGTATTTTGAACCTTAAGAGCAACGTGAACAATAAGAACTTTGTCATCTTATATAGGTACCCGAGTTGAGGTAACCTTTTATTTTCCCTTATCATTTTTAGCTCTAGTCATAGCGTTGTAAGCATTCTCAAGAGGCATATACATCCTTTGAAATTATTCCATTAAGCTTTGAGAAGTTGTGACTAGGAACTCAACTTTCTTTCTAAGACTAGCAAAGTCGTTATAGCGGTGTGTGGGAGTATGTGTAAATTTAGTTCTCCCTAACTTGTTAAAAAATTCCCTAAGGTAACCTCACCTTTTATAATAGGTGCAAACATAGACTTGTTTGGGTATACCTTAGTTCGCTCGTTTAGGTTTAACTTTCTTCAGTGGTTTAGGTCTAGGCCCATAAGGATCTACCACAAATTTTAGGAACCGTTTTTGGTGCGGCATGGGAAGTGGATGGACCTTCGTAACATATTCCTTGCCTCTCCCAAAAGCCTAAAACGGGACAAATAAACATCTTTCCATCCTTCTTCAAAGTATCCTCTATAGTTATCTTTACCTCCTAAGAACGTTTGAGATCTTTATCGAGTTGGGACATAAGGGCTTCGATTTTCTCACGAGTTTCCAATAAAGCTTGAAGATCTCTCATAAGACTAGCCACTTTGGTGGTCAAGTCACCACTTTCCCTTTCCACTAAAACAACTCTCTCTCCCAAATAAATTCTCACCGAGGAATCTCTCCCGATCAACTCTCTTAACTCGTTATCTAAACCTAAAACCCTAAGTGCTAAACTTTTATTTTACTTTCTTATTTTAATTGACACAGCATAAAGGTCTTCTTAAGCGTATTGAAGGTCACTATTTCCCTCACTCAAAATTTCATCTCCATCACTCTTTCTAGACTAACTAGACTCACTATCAAGGTCATTATGTTTGGACACGTCCTCATCGGGTCAAACGTACTCAAAGTACCAACATGAATAGACTTAAACGTGATGAAGTGACCACTACACCAAAATGGTCAAATTGACACCCTTTAAGCACTTAGCCTTGTCACGGTCATTGACCGTGACAAAAAAACTTGTCCCAATCATTAACCGTGACAAGCCTATAAAGTTATCACGGTCAATGACCGTGACATGTCCGTGACAATTCTGTTAGTAAAAAACCCTCCCTTTTCTTTTTTTTTTCCACCGATTTTGTTCCCTCTATTTATCTCTCTCTTTCTAGCGACTGCTCTCTCTCTCTCTCTCTACAACTTTGGTATGTTTTCTCTCTCAATTTCTCCTCCATTTATGTATATGTGTATGTATATGTGCGTGTGTGTATATAGGTGTGTGTAAATGTGCGTGTGTGTGTATGGGGGGGAGACAGCAGGGTTGGGGGGAGGGGAGGGGGTGTATGTGCGTGTGTGTGTGTGTGTGTGTGTGTTTATATGCGTGTGTGTATATGTGCATGTGACTATATGTGTGTGTGTGTGTGCGCGTGTGCTGGGCAGGGGCAGCGGAGGGGGGGGGGGGAGGGGGCAGGGGGTGTATATGTGCGTGTGTGTTTTTTTAATTAAATTTTTATTGGTTTATTAGTTATTGCCCCTCATATTGTAGTGCCCCTTGTAAAAGAATTGATTGATTGGTTGTTTATTTTTTTTTTAAAATTAATAATTGGTGCCCCTTTCATATGCAAGTAGGATTGCCCCTCATTGTAAATTAGTAAATTAATAATTGTATACTTTAATTGTTAGTTTAATTGATGAAAATAATTAATTGAGTAGATGAATTAGAAGGAGTACGGGATACACATTTGTTGTTGCCATTGCGGTTGGATTAGAAGGCGAGGATGTTGATGCTGATTATGATGATGTCGTATGGGTTTGGTGGTAGCGGAGGCGAGGAGGGATCCTCGGCTCCTAGGTGTATACACCTCATTCTGTTACCCCCTAACTCTCCTTAGGTCCCTAGTACCTCCACTCATCACTGTAAACCCTGGTCACGTCCCGAGTACTGACCTAAAAGCCATCGGGCACTCCCGCGCTCAGTTTAACCCAAAAGTCAAACTCTTCATCTTGACCGAGGCTCAATGAATATTTGAAGGGCACTGAAAATCCTTTCCAATGGTCCACCCCGTGCGCGATTCTGACTTACCATGCGGACGAACGATCCATTTGCGTTCGAAACCCGACCTAAAGGCCACCGGGCACTCCCGGGCTCTGTTTGACCTAATTCAACTCTTCAGCTCAACCGAGGCTGAATGAATCTTTGAAGGTCCCTAAATACCCTTTCCAACGGTCCATCCCGTGCGCGATTCTGACTTACCATGCGGACGAACGATTCGTTTGACTCTGAGAGGTCATCGAAGGCTTATCGGGCCCGGTTGACCAAAGTCAACTCCTTGAACCGGGTCAAACCCTTTGGAATGTCGAAGCACATCTCCTAACCTTTCTAACGGTCTGACTCGTGCTCGATTCGTACTTACCATGCGGACGAACGATCCATTTGCGTCCGAACGATTCCCCGTCCAGCGGACCGACAAACGTTTCCGAGCCACATTTGATCCAAAGTCAACTCCTGAACTCGGGAGCGGTCCAAAGTACTTTCGAAAGTATCTGAAATACCTTTCCAACGGTATTCCCCATGCGCGATTCTGACCAACGGTTTGCCCTCGGCGGCCAATTTTCTGAAAAATCCTAAAGCGCACTGCCAAATGGCAGGTCCCAGACCTTGCCTATCGGCACCTGCCGATAGGTAGTGCCATGGCAATGCCGATCGGTAGAACCCTAGACCTATAAAAGGAGGTCTTGGCCTCATTTGTAAGGGGATCTCAGATCAGAAGCAAATCACTCTCAGAAAACCCCCAGAAACCTCTCTCGAAGGCAGCGTGATTTCAACTTCCAAATCCCTTTTTCACTTCCACTTTTCATCATCCCTTTCATCAAACTTGATGAATTAACCACTCTCCATCATCATCCAAGTGTAAGGGCTTCTTTTCAACATTCAAGATCAAGCTCAAAGTCTCCAAGAAGGTCCATCTTTCTCACCTTTCTCTTCAAATCTCCTTAAAGTTATAATAACTTATTTTATTACTTAAAGCACTTTTATTATCTTATTTCACATATCCTAAAATAATTTTTTATCTAGTATTATTGCACATCTCATATTTTCATATTAATAAAACCCAAAAAATAAGAAAAAGAGGGTTTGTTCATAAATTCCAAGTAGGGATTCTCACACTTTTTCCACACTCTTCTCACAACTAAAATACTTTTTTACACACACACACACTCACATTCACAAATAAGATATTTCTCCATTTGGATTTATGGGTTAAACCCCACCCCTCATTTTACATGCGAACTACGTGGACTTTGATGCCTTTATAGGCTACGTAGGCGTCTCGGGTTAAAACCCGAGACTCGAGTCCTTTTCCCACTTTTTCTCTTATTTTCTATCTTCTCTTTATCTCATTTTCTATTATATTCTATATATTTATTCTTAGTGGCATATTATTCCACATGCGTTATCGTTCTTTTATAGTGATCAACGTCAGGTAATCGCGCAAATCCTATTTTCTACACTAATCTCACATTCCTACGGATGACTCACTTTATCTTTTCCATAATACAAGTCAAGGATTCCTACCTCTATTCTATATATACACATGCACACATATCACGGGGGGGAAATATAAAGGAAAATAGCAAATATCCCTGAGAGACCGAAAGGGCGAAATGGGTGCCTAACACCTTCCAATTTCGTAACTAAGCCTCCAAACCCTTCTCGAATCATTTCGGTTTTGCACGCACCAGTATGCCTTTGGATGCCATCCTTCGGGGTGGCTTCCCCTTTTTCTTGTCTGTTTTGAGTAAAATAGACTGGCGACTCTAAATCTCTCTACATTTTCACACCTCACAAAATCGACGCCGGCCGAAGTGCTCTCTCTAGAGGGGACGCGCGGGACCCGAAGGATCCCTTCCTCCCTCTGCGGCAGGGATCGTGGATGGCCACAGTGGAGACTCTGCTGGGGATACTTTTTATTATATTTTGAGGGCTTGACTCTATTTACATGGATGCTATATTTGTTTATGTCCCCCCCCCCCCCATATCTGCATGTTCCCTTTTCTCACATGTGTATCCCATGCTTATGCTTATATTCACACACTTGTAGAAAATTATCCATGTACACTTCACACCACGTGAACCTAGGATCACATGTATATCCCCATGTTTCACGTATCACCCATCCATACTTGGTGTACCTTTTGGGTACTTGTACTTGGCTCCCTGTTTTGGCATAATAAAGAAATGCATTCTCATCATAAGATACTAATAAGAGAATCATGCATGATTCACACGATATCACCAAAGAGCATTGCTATTTACCAAATTTTACCCAGTAACTTGAGGGGCACTTCGTGATGGGCGTTGGTCCGGCAGGTCGCAGTTAGCCTAAGAGATATGACTCTCACCTTCCATTGGCCAAGTACCTTCGACGTATATCGAAGGGTTCCCCCGCATCGTATCGCTTGACCGAAGTCATGACGAGAGGTATATCGCAGGGAATTCGTTCACGTACGCCGAGTATATCGAATTCTCTCTCACACGTACCGTCCCCACGAGGTATATGGTGAGGCAATTCACGTACACTCAGGTATATCAAATGGCTTGTCCACACGTACCGATTGCCCGCAAGAGCAAGACGTATATCGTGGAAGTCACGCCAAAGGGGGGAATCCATGTCGATTCACCCAACCACCTGCATACCCGCATATAGGTGTCAAACCTAGGGCACGCACTTTAGATTGCCAGTTTCAACTCGAAACTCTGCCGAAATTCCGGGTCGGCCTGCCGCCCAATTTTCGTGCATTTTTTTAAAACGGAACCTTATCCGCGAGCCTGGTTACAAGTCCAAACGTAGCTTTGCATATATTAAGACACCCACTTTTCCAGGCTCGGGTCCCGTCCGGCATTGCATTTAGGAGAATTAAATACAAGTGAGAACATAATAATCATAATAATCATGCTGAGTTCCGTCTCCAAAAAAATCCAAAAACATTTCTCCCTTCTTTATAAAAAATCCAAAAACATTTCTTCTTTCTTTATCAAAATTCCAAAAACATTTCTCCATTTTTATCAAAAATCAAAAAATAGTTTCTCCCCTTTTTTCTCAAAAATAAATCTCATCCTACGCCTTCTCAGGTCGATCGCATGCCCTTGGCCTGGCTCCCTATTGGCTTCGGTCTTCAGTCAAATCACCTTGGAGTTTCATCCGCTCCTCTACTACTTCTTCTGAATTCGGAATCCATCCATCTTCCATGGAGAATGCAGATCAACCACCAGTCATACAACTGGATCTGCCGACAGTCCTAGCACAGCTCGTGGCCAAGATTGACAACCTTCAGGCTGAGGTTCGAGAGATGCAACGAAATTAGGTTCCTATTCCTCAAGACCCCGAGGCCCTATTCCCTCGTGTTATGGGTCCACCCGATCCTATTTTAATGCCTGAAGAATATCAGCATGCTCCACGTGCCCCTCTGGCTAATGGGCCGCCGCCTGCCCAGCTTCCGATGCCAAACATTGCCCAGCCTGTGGCTAACCTGCCTATGGTCATTGATCCAAAATAGGAGGAGTTGAACAAAGTCAAAGAAGATCTTAAGATGCTCACTAAGAAGTTCGACGAAGTCCGAATCTCTAGGAATTACATGGACTACACCCATATGTCTCCTTATCCTAAAGCAAGGTTACCCGAGAAGTTCAAGATGCCAAATATCGAGAAATTCGGAGGGAGTGGCCCCCCAATTGTTCATCTTCGCAGTTATCATCATTCCATGACTCTACTAGGGGCTTCTGAAGAGGTGATGTCCCAATTATTTCAGCAAACTTTGAAGGACAGTGCTCCGATGGTTTTTATCTCTTGAGGAATCCAGAATCCGTAGCTGGGAGGATGTTGCCCGAGAATTCATATCGCAGTACAAATACAACAAAGAGCTCGAGGTCACCCGCCGTGATTTAGAGTTGCTCAAGCAAAACTCTGGAGAATCAGTCAGTAACTTTATAGCCCGATGGAGGGAAAAAGCAGCTACCATGACCAATCGGCCATATGAGGAAGAACAAGTCAACATAGTGAAGAAGAATTTCTTACCCCATATCCGAGCAACCATGGGAGGACAGTACTACCCCCACTTTAGAGATCTCAGAGAAGCAGGAGTAGAAATCGAGGAAGGTCTTCCCAAAACAGAAGTTGAACCGAAGAAGGTGTCCGGACAGTTCACCCATAGAAAGTATGACAAGTCTTCCAATGCTGCAATCTCAACCATCAACAACATATCTCCACCAACCACATCATGGGCACCAGAAAGTCACCCTCCCCCCATCCGAAGGGAATACACTGAGCTTCATGCTCTCCTCTCCAAAGTTTACCAAGCCTTGTTAAGACGAAACCTTATCAAACCCTTGGATCCACGTCCATTGCCAAATCCACTCCCAAGAAATTTCAAGACCGATGCTCATTGCGCCTTTCACTAAACAGATGGTCATACCACCGACCAATGCTTCCACCTTCAAAACATAATCCAAGATCTCATTGACTGGGGTACCATCGCCCCACCAGCCAATCCTAAGCCAAACACTACTCACAATCCACTCCCAAATCACACCAATGCCATCTTCTTGGAAGAAAACTCGAATTTCGATCCTCAACCCAAATCACACCCCTATACCCTCCTAAACATCTTCAACTTTGCCCATATTTCCTCCTACGCCCTACCAACCCCGCTGATCAGGCACTATCACTCCTTACCAGAGCATGCATCACTGTCCATACCCGTTCTGAAAGTGGAAGTATGGAATTGTCAGAGGTATTAAATTAACTCCTAGAGTTCAGGCTGAAATTTCCCTCACAGATGATTATCGATTGCCAAAGGTTCAGTGCGCTATTTTTGGAAGCGCGAAAATGGGCCCGAGAATCAAATAGTTGGGTAGTACCAACTGATGAAGTCATCTTAGAGGATGTTGTCCAGATCATGGCGGAAGCATTTAGGCAAACCAATAACATTTGCAGTATCACCGGGTTACTTGACACTTTGAAGCTACAAGGGCACTTGGTCCCTTCAATCACACATATCCCCACAGAATGGGAAGGCCTATACGAGGAAGCATATGAAGTTGTGGAATGCATGGATTTTACGAAAGAAAATAGAATTATTGCCATCGGATAGGGGGAAGAATTCGAAGATTCAAATGAAGAACAGGCTTCGGGAAGAACTGGCCCAGTAGCCGACATATGTGGGATGATATCATTTGAAGAACTCCCCAGAGAAATAGACAGGGCGGCAGAACAACCTGAGATTGACGAGGAAACTGGATTTAAGTTTTTCCCTTCTTCAATAAATCACATGACCAGATCTTGGAGACATTACCAAGTTCCAAGCTCGCTACCATCAAATGACAAGGGGAAGGGCGTTGAAAACCTTCCTATGCCAGAAATGACCATCGAGGAGAGCAATATCCTCGATTAACTGAAGAAAACTCAAGCTAACATCACTCTATTGGGGGCTTTTCATGTCTTCCCAGCTGCACAGAATTGCTTTAATCAAGTTTTTCACAGGACCCATAGTTCCTCCTTCTACCACACCAGAAGAAGCGGTAAATTTGGTCGGGTCCTTGACCTCCACCCGAATGCTATCATTTTTTGAAGAGGAAATCCCCAAAATTGGGTCGGATCACAATCATGCACTCAACATCTCCATCGAAGTTATGGGGAAGGTTATGCCGCTTTCGCTCGTTGATAACGGATCCGCTTTGAATGTCTGCCCACTGAGAACCTTCAAATGTTTAGGCCTAAAAGAAAGCGACCTCGCTCCAACCTCCGCTACCATGCGTGCCTACGAATACCCATCGGGAGGTGATGGGATCCATAAAACTTACAATAGGGGTTGGACCTATAAACCCTGTCATCGAGTTCCAAGTCATTGATATCCCGGCCTATTTCAACCTGTTGCTCGGTCGACCCTAGCGCCACAGTATAAAGGGTATCTCTTCCTCATTCCATCAGAAATTGAAGTTCTTCGCCGATGGGTGAGTCATCACCATCTTGGGTGACGATGATAATGCCGAGGGTGCAAGCACCAGCAGTCCAATCCTCAAGATACAACATGGGTCAAATGATATGCTCCTATCAAGATTTCGAGTTGAGCCACCTCTACTCCCGGCAGGGGACGGTTTCAAAGAAAGGGTTTGTCCAGAATACGACCCTCATGGAAATGTCAATGTGATTCAGATGTTCAGAAACATGCACTTCATTCCCGAACTGGGACTAGGGCAAAGGCAGCAGGTGATACGCGAGCCCATTGAACTGAAAAAAGCTTTCCCTCCTTGAGGCTTGGGATATCAACCATCAGAACAAGAGCTCAGAATGATACGCCAGTATCGATCAAAGAAAGGATTAGACTGCGTTCGAACTATCTCGGGAGATTCTTTAAATGGATGATTCATTAAAGAGGGTGAAGACTTCCCCTTTTGCGGCTTTCCAGAACCGTGGTATGACCATACAGATAAGAAAATGAAGCCTGGAATGGTGATCTTTTTCCAAGATAGCTACCCATGGGCCGAAAGTTTCCCACACCGCGTACAACCACTCATCAAAAATATCGAAGAGACTGAGGAAAGTGATTTTAAAGATTCCTTCCACTTGCAGACACTGGGGCTGGCACTCTGCATGGTTCACTCAGGCACTACATCACTGGACCCCTCTCATCTGATCAAAGCTGCTGATACACCTATCCTCAACTGGCATGCTGCGCCAGTTCTACCTCTTGAAATCTCCCCTAACCCCAATGTTTACCCTATTTATTCTTCTATTGTCTATCCTGTCTCAAATGTAATCGAGACCTCTTTTGATGAGGTTCTCAATGCGGTTTTTCCTATCAATGAAATAAACAAAGATTTTGAGTATCTTGTTGTGCCTTACATTAATTGTTTAGAATCTAATCAAACCTTTGATGATGATGAGTTTGCAAATGAACAATTCTTAACTGATTTAGATAAGGTTAATAACAAACAACATAACCGCGTTCAAGTTAATGAAGAAGAGACTGTTGTTATCAATCTCGGTTCTATTAGCCAACTGCGCGAGATTAGGATAGGGGCCACCCTTGACGAGCATGAGCGCGCATAACTTGAAGAATTGCTAAAGGAGTTCGTGGATGTCTTCACATGGTCCTACGACGATATGCCCGGTATTAATCCTGAAACAGCTCAGCATGATATCCCCACTCTCCCAGATTTCAAGCCGGTTAAATAAAAATTGAGAAAGCTCTGCCCCGAATGGTCACTCAAGGTCAAAGAAGAGGTGGTCAAACAGTTAAACATGGGTTTCATTCGAGTAATCAAATATCCCACGTGGCTAGCCAACATTGTACCTGTGCCAAAATCAGGAGGAAAAGTTAGAATGTGTGTGGATTACCGATATTTAAACAAAGCTTCTCCGAAGGATGATTATCCGCTACCCAATATCGACATGATCATGGACAACACAGCCAGTCCTACTTTCAACTCATTCGTCGATGGATTTACCGGATACAACCAAATCAAGATGCACCCCGACCACTAAGAGAAAACTGCATTCATCACCCCATGGGGGACCTTTTGCTACACCGTTATGCCATTCGGCCTCAAGAATGCTGGGGCTACCTACCAGAGGGCCGCTACAACTATCCTGCACGACCTGATTCACAAAGAGGTCGAGGTTTACGTGGATGATATGATCATCAAGTCCAAAACTAGAGAAGGTCATACTCCTGCTCTCCGAAGGTTCTTTGAATGACTGCGGCAGTATCAGATGCGACTCAATCCACAGAAATGCATCTTCAGCATTACAAAGGGAAAACTCTTAGGATTTATGGTCAGTGAGAAGAGGATGGATGCAGATCCCGCCAAGCTGAAAGCCATACTTTAGATGCCACCTCCCCGAACAGAGAAAGAAGTTCGAAGTTTCCTTGGGAAATTACAATATATCAGTCGATTCATCAGCCAGTTAACCTCCATCTATGAACCAATCTTCAATCTCCTCCGAAAGGACTCAACCAAGGTTTGGAACGAGGCCTGCCAAGAAGCCTTTGACCGAATCAAGCAATATCTGACCCAACCTCTAGTTCTCATGCCACCACAGCCAGGTCTCCCTTTGCTCCTATGCCTAACCATAACCGACACTGCAGTTGGGGTTTTGCTAGCCCAATACCTTGAGGACTCCCGCAAAGAAAGAGCCATCTATTATGCCAGTCACAAATTGGCTGGGTACGAGGTCAACTACACTGCTTTAGAAAAAGCGTGTGTCACGCTCGTCCGGGTTACCCAAAAGTTGCGACACTACATGCTCACCTTCCCCATTAATCTTGTATCTCGAATGGATCCCATTAAATACCTACTCGAGAAACTCGCCTTATCCAGTCGAATGGCCCGATGGTTGATGCTCCTAACCGAGTTCGATATCGTGTACGTTACACAGAAAGCCATTAAAGGAAGAGTCATCTCTGACTACCTCGCTGAATACCCTGTAGAAGAAACAGATGTCTGGATCTCCGAATTCCCAGATGAAAATGTCCTCTGCACCACTCAAGACTGCCTTCGATGGAAAATGTTCTTCGACGGCGCTGCCAACAAAAAGGGATATGGCATTGGGATGCTCCTGGTTGCCCCAGATGATTCTCATTCTCCCATCGCCGTCAAATTGAATTTCCCCTGCACCAATAACATGACGGAATACGAGGCATGCACAGTGGGCCTCAAGGTCGCTCTCAAGAAAGGTATTCAATACCTTGATGTCTACGGGGATGCTTCCCTCATCATCGGTCAAGTGATCAGAAAGTGGAAAGTTAAGGACGAAAAGCTCTAACCCTTTCATGCCCAATTAGAAGAGTTAGCTTCCCGATTTCGAGATATCAACTTCCATTACCTGCCCCGAGCAAAGAATAACCTAGCCGATGCTCTCGCTACCTTGGCCTCCATGGTCGACATGCCCGAGGGAATAACAATGACCCCCTTCCTAGTTCAGAAGCAGGACAAACCGACCCATTGCTACCATATTGAGCTTGTCTCCACAGAAGACCCCGAACTAGTCGATTGCTGGTACAATTATATATGGTGCCTCCTCAAACATGGTAGGTATCCCGATGATTCCAAAAAGAACGACCGAGCTAGGATTCAGAGACATAAATCTTCTCCCTACCGACCTCAAACTAATGGTGCAGTTGAAGCCGCCAACAAAAACCTCAAAGCCATCATCAGCAAGATGATCGAAAGTTGTAGGGATTGGACCAACCGGATCCCGTACGCCCTCTGGGGCTATCGAACCTCAATCCGAACCTCTACTGGGGCTAACCCTTACTCCCTGGTCTACAGCATGGAAGCAGTCCAACATGTGGAGCTGGAAATACCCTCGCTATGCGTCATGCTCGAAAGCAAGGTTAGTGAAGAAGACTGGTGTCAAAGCCGTCTTGATGAGCTAGCCTTCCTAGATAAAAGAAGATTAAAAGCTCTTTATCACATACAGGGATACCATCGCTGAATTGCGCGATCATTCAATAAGGGAGTCAAGGACCGCGATGTCCTAGAGGGGGATTTAGCCCTCAAGGAGATGATAGAACCCATCTGGGACCCCAGAGGAAAATTCAAGCCCAATTGGAGTGGCCCTTACATTGTGAAGAAGATCTTGTCTGGCAGTGCCGCCATGCTCACTGACCTGGATGGGGAAGAGATGGCTCGTCCAGTCAATCTGGACCGTCTCAAGAAATTCTACCCCTAGTCCGAAATCTCGACGCGCTACGACTCTTCTCATCCCCTTTCTATTCTATAAAAAAAAAAAAAAACTCTTCATTTCCCCCTACCCAGAACTACGTGGGCCTGATCCTCTACAAAAAACTATTTTAAAACTTTTCAAAAAAAAAAAAAACAGAGGTACATAGGAAGCTCATACATCTCACATGAGCACGACCCTTTTCTTTTTCACAAAATACTATTCTTTTCTTATCTCCGAGAACGACAGTTCATTCTAAACATCTACTTGAACAAAAGGATTATGTATGCCTTAGCGATCGGTATAGATAATTCAAAATGCAAAATTCATCGAAAGGCACAGCTGGATGATCAGATACTTGTTTATTTCATTAATAAGAAACTACAGTACAGATTACATAAGAAAAAGGAACGGATAACTCCCTTCCCCCTACTACCATAAAAACTAGATAAAATCCCATATATATCACATAAATAAACTCCCCAGGGATCCTACCCACAGCTACCCGAAGAGCCCGCACCCTCATCATCTACATCCTGAGGACCCCAAGTTTCCACCGCCTGAATGGAGTGTCGCAAACATTCCATGGATTGATGAGCCTTTACCATCTTCGAAAAGACCACAACACCCCCTTTCATGGAGTCAGATAAAATAAACCACCTTTGACCAGTCTCCACTGCTAACATCTTGCTGACTACTTTCCTCCACGACCACCTCATATAATTTTTGGGGACATGCCAAACCTTACAGACAAACTGAGAGGGACGGATCAACGGACGCCGATTTTCCCACAGAGATCCAAGCAACAGACGCAAGCGCTCTGAGGGGGCACGACCTGCGCCCAGCCAAATTGGTGCAAAAGCTGCCAAGGGAAATAAAAAGAGCTATGTCTGAAACCAACCGCACATATGAATACTCCTAGCTCCAAAACAGGCTGCAACTGTCCCCACCAAGGCACTGACTAGTATAGCTCACGAGCCCCATACTCCAATAACTAATTCTCCCAGTTCTCAACATACAGACCAATGCGGATGAAGTAGCGTGAGAAGAAGTTGGGTAAAGCCGACAAAGAATATTCTGGAGGAGTCGACAAGCGAAATCTTTCAGATAACCACATTAACAACATCACGGGGCTACCCCTCAAAAAGTCAGAATGACCTTCTCGCCAGGCATCCAGGCCATTCAGAGTCTCCGCCAATATCACCGCCGCAGGATTGTGATGGTATGACATCCATGAAGTAATGGCTGCTAGTTGTGGGTCCACTCGCACCTCCCCAGTCACCAACAATAATTTTGAAACCAGGCCCAGAACAACAGCTCCAGCATAATCAGCATCACCTACTTCCCGCAAATGCACAGATTGCAACACCGCCGGGAGGGAGATCATTCCTCCAGAAACTAACGGTCTAGCTACCGAAGGCGAGATATGAAGAAGCCCGACTAACTAATCCCTAGGAAAGCGGGAAAATTCGGGTAAAGCCGCAGCAACACTAGGATTCACACCTAGTATGGCGGAAAATTCCTCGTAGGTAGGGCAAACTTCTTCCAACCCAAAGCGAAATACATGGTCTTCGGGGTACCAAAATGGTACCGCTGTTGTCAGCATATTCCACTCAAAAGGCCGATTGCGCAACAAGGAAACTCAGTGCATGTTAAAAGCATCATAGTCGACATTATAAGAGCACATAGCTTCCAAGGCTTAGAGGTAGTTGACAAACTCGGTGCTACCAGGGAGAGCCATCTTGTAGGGAAAAGAAATAGTGGGCAAGTGGATAAGGATGCAAAGGTGTGATGAAAATACTCCACCCTCACCCCCTTTTATACTTGAGAACTCTCACAAAAGACATAATCCATGTAGAAATCGGAAGGAATCCTACCCCGCAAGATACTAAAAGCTGAAGAGGGTACCAATCAAAGCTTTCAATTGATAGGATTGGACTGAACTGCCGATAGGCAGGCCAGGGTGCTTGCCGATCGGCAACCCCCTACTTTTGGAAATTTTCCTTTTTTCCTCTTTTATCAAAATCAGGAAACTCAATAAAAATAAATTGATATTCTCAAAAGAATTTCAAGAATCGTGTTTTCTCTTTGTAGGATTTCCCTTTTCAATTAAAACTTTCCTTCGAAAAATTCCAAAAAATATTCGTTTTTTTATGGTCTCAGCAACAAAGTCAAAAAGCACATGTGCATGCATTCATATATCATTGAAATAAAAGATAGTAAAAAAACTTCATTGCATTACATATATCTGTTTTCTGTGTTACATCATTTTGCAGGAAATAAAGAAAAAGCCAAAAACAACGGGACTCAGCCCGAACCAACACTCTCTCTCTCTCTCTCAAGAGCTTCCACCCCTGCGACGCGCTCTCTTTCCCCTACGGCGAGACGATGCGCCACCACTACCTGAGCCCGAGTCTTCCCCGGACGAGGCTGACGGTACCAAGCAAGAAGGAACAGGGACAGCATCCCAAATGTGGGCGGTCACCGATGATATCCAGTCTCTGATGTCCCTAAGCCAAGTGATCGACACCCGGATTTGCTGCAAGGAAAAGGAAGAATCAGTATCAAGTAAAAGAAATCAAAAAAGAGGAAAAGGACCGAAAGGTTTACCGCAGGATGAAGGACCTCTTATTTCAAACCCAGCTCCTCCGGATCCATCGTAAGAGGACGATGCAGCATCGGCACTATCCCTCCATCAGCCCGCTGGATGTTGTACAAAGGAGTGTGCAGCCGAACAAAAGGGACCTCCGAGGTCGCCGCCACCGCAGGTGCCAACGGACCACCACCACTGTGGGAAGACCCCACCGCCCGACTCGAAACAGCAGGAGGGAAGGGCAAGGCATCATGTATGCTGGGCGCCATCAACCAGCTCGTCACAAAGTCCATATAGTCATACGGCGCGGCCGTATCAGTGTACAAAGCATAGGACTTGCCGATCATCGTCGCGATCCTTTCATCCTCCAACAGCTATCGCTCCCGCCTCATAGACATGGGAGGCTGCGCGGGAGACACCACCACCTCCTCCTCAGCAATCTGACGAATCACCCTCTCCCCGAGATACCAGGAATGGCCAAACTCATGTGCCAACAAATGCCTCATCTGCGCATTCACCCCAGTCATCCCCGTATCCTGAATGGCTATCCCCCAGGGATAAAAGGTCACCTGAAAGTCCCCAAGAAGGCACGAGTCAGTACAAGATCAGAAGGTGCAAAAACCAAAAACAAAAAGGAAAGGACCTTACCCGACCACTGGTCAGGTCATTCAAGACCTGACGCACCACCTCCAGAGAGAGAGATCCCTTTGACTGCCGGTTGGCCTTATGCCATCGATACAGTCGGCAGAAGTCCCCAACGGTGTCGTCATTCAGAGCAATCAGCGAGGTGTTACACCCAATCACCTCATAGAACCACGTCTGAATTCACAAGAAAAAAGAGACGCATAAGGAAAATGTGAATGCATGAAAGGAAAATGCGAATGCATGAAATGAAAATGCGCAAAGTAAAGAATATCTCAAGGAGATACGTGGCTCCAGTAAAAGTCTGCCTATAGCACCGGCTGAATGCATCCAGAGAAGAGTAAAGGGTCACCAAGGTCAGACTGCCCCAATCATAGAAAGGGATGTTCGAAAACATCCTCAAGTATGGCAGAAAACACAAATGGACGACGTCGCCGCTCGACGCCACCATGAAACCTCCCAACACCAACAAGATGAATAATCGGGCCATCTGCCTCACTTGCAGCCCATCCTCCACATCAACTACCTTACTCAGCAAAACATCCTTCAGCAAGGACAACCGGATAGAATCCCCAGAGACTATCCTCCTCACATCACCAAGTGCCACATGAACCGCCTCAGGCCTCACCCGCAAGGAGCGATCCACCTCTATCTGCTCCCCGTCACAATCCAGTCCCAGCAGTTGCTGCACATCTATGGGAGTCACCGTCATCTCCCTGAAGCCAAAATGAAAAGTGTGGGTAGTGTCCCACCACCTCTCCCCTAGAGCACACAAGACTACTGTCGAACGAGGCATCTCATCTAGCGCAGCCGCCAACCTCCCAAAACCCGCTGATGATACCATCCAGCACACCACGGGTGGAAGATGCTCCCAAATATCCTTAAGCCCCGTCGTCCCGCGGGCACGCATGTTCTTCAAAGAAATATCCGACTGGCAAAAGGAAAAATTCAGTCAAAGGTCAAGAAAAAGGAAAAATCACCCGAAAAGAAAGGAATGCTAAAGGTCAAGTTACTTACATAACCGCCGGGAATCACTCTCGAAGAGCGATGACGCGACGGCTCTCGCAGCAAGGTCCACTCATCCGCAACTGGCTCGAAAGCATCGAAGGCATTCTGATTCCCCAAAGCAAGGGGCACCTTGTCCCTCCAATCCACATTCACCCAGTCATCAACGGTCAACCACTCCCGATGGACAGTGGTGCTCATAAGCGACCATTTCTTGAAAATTGAAACGTTAGAAAAATTCGCAGAAAGAGAGAAGCTGTGAAAAATGAAGAGGATTCGCCCCTTTATATAGGAGGCCAAACGCCATGTCGATCGGCATCTCCCCCTACTATACTGATATGCACTGACTCCTCACCTTCCCGAGGCAGCCCAAAAGTCCGTGCCACTGTCGAATGGCACCCCTCAGTCTATGCCGGCCGACACCCCCCTTAAAATTTCGTACAGAAATTCCTGGAAAATGACAGAAAGGCTCGAAAAATCCCCAGAAAATTCCTAAAAATCCCAGGATGAATTTTGAACATTTTCATCAAGAAAATTCCGTACTCCTTCAAGAGAAACCTCTTTTTCCCTAGCGGAACCCTCAAAATCCAAGCGAATGACCTCTCGAGCATTGCGCTTGAACCACCTAATCACCTCCTCAGCAGAGTTTACAACCTCAAACCGGTTATTTCCCCAATAATCAGCTCCTCCGCTCAAATCAAGGACACAAAACCTCCCCAGCCATCGGCTACCTGGTGGGAAACAATATCTCATGGTATTTTCCCCAGCGGAATTCAAAAGAATCACTCGCCCTAGGCGATCTCTCCCAAAGGACGATCCAAATCTTCTCCAACTCATTCATCGTTCCCCCAGCGGAACCTCAAATCCAATTCTTATCCCCAGTGGAACCTCAAATCCAATTCTTATCCCCAGCGGAACCCCAAATCCAATCCTTACCCCCAGTGGAACTCTTTTCTCTCCCAAAGGAAATACAATCACTCTTTGGGTCAGAATTGTCCCCGGTCTTGGATCGTCACCTAAGTTAGGTTAGAATTGACCTCGGTCCTCGGTCGTCAGCACTCTTGGGTCAAAATTGGCCCCGGTCTTGGATCGTCACCTGAGTTAGGTCAGAATTGACCTCTATCCTTAGTCATCACCACTCTTGGGTCAGAATTGACCCCGATCTTGGATCGTCACCTGAGTTAGGTCAGAATTGACCTCGATCCTCGATCATCACCACTATTTGGGTCAGAATTGGCCCCAGTCTTTGATCGTCACCTGAGTTAGGTCAGAATTGACCTCGGTCCTCGGCCGTCACCACTCTTTGGGTCAGAATTAGCCCCGGTCTTGGATTGTCACCTGAATTAGGTCAGAATTGACCTCGGTCATCACCACTCTTGGGTCAGAATTGGCCCCGATCTTGGATCGTCACCTGAGTTAGGTCTATATTGACCTCGGTCCTCGATCGTCACCACTCTTGGGTCAGAATTGGCCCTGGTCTTAGATCGTCACCTGAGTTAGGTCAGAATTGACCTCGGCCCTCGATCGTCGCCACTCTTGGGTCAGAATTGGCCCCGATCTTGGATCGTCACCTGAGTTAGGTCAGAATTGACCTCGGTCCTCGGTCCTCGGTCATCACCACTCTTGGGTCAGAATTGGCCCCGATCTTGGATCGCCACCTGAGTTAGGTCAGAATTGACCTCGGTCCTCGGTCGTCACCACTCTTGGGTCAGAATTGGCCCCGGTCTTAGATCGTCACCTGAGTTAGGTTAAAATTGACCTCGGCCCTCGGTCGTCACCACTCTTGGGTCAGAATTGGCCTCGGTCTTGGATCGTCACCTAAGTTAGGTCAAAATTGACCTCGGTCCTCGGTCGTCACCACTCTTGGGTCAGAATTAGCCCCGATCTTGGATTGTCACCTGAGTTAGGTCAGAATTGACCTCGGTCCTCGGTCATCACCACTCTTGGGTCATAATTGGCCCCAATCTTGGATCGTCACCTGAATTAAGTCAGAATTGACCTCGGTCCTCGGTCGTCACCACTCTTTGGGTTAGAATTGGCCCCGGTCTTGGATCATCACCTGAGTTAGGTAAGAATTGGCCTCGGTCCTCGGTCGTCACCACTCTTGGGTCAGTATTGGCCCCGGTCTTGGATCGTCACCTGAATTAGATCAGAATTGACCTCGGTCCTCGGCCGTCACCACTCTTTGGATCAGAATTGGCCTCGGTCTTGGATTGTCACCTGAATTAGGTCAGAATTGACCTCGGTTCTCGGTCGTCACCACTCTTGGGTCAGAATTGGCCCCGGTCTTGGATCGTCACCTGAGTTAGGTCAGAATTGACCTCGGTCCTCGATCGTCACCACTCTTGGGTCAGAATTGACCCCGGTCTTGGATCGTCACCTGAGTTAGGTCAGAATTGACCTCGATCCTCGATCATCACCACTATTTGGGTCAGAATTGGCCCCAGTCTTTGATCGTCACCTGAGTTAGGTCAGAATTGACCTCGGTCCTCGGCCGTCACCACTCTTTGGGTCAGAATTAGCCCCGGTCTTAGATCGTCACCTGAGTTAGGTCAGAATTGACCTTGGCCCTCGATCGTCGCCACTCTTGGGTCAGAATTGGCCCCGATCTTGGATCGTCACCTGAGTTAGGTCAGAATTGACCTCGGTCCTCGGTCCTCGGTCATCACCACTCTTGGGTCAGAATTGGCCCCGATCTTGGATCGCCACCTGAGTTAGGTCAGAATTGACCTCGGTCCTCGGTCGTCACCACTCTTGGGTCAGAATTGGCCCCGGTCTTAGATCGTCACCTGAGTTAGGTTAAAATTGACCTCGGCCCTCGGTCGTCACCACTCTTGGGTCAGAATTGGCCTCGGTCTTGGATCGTCACCTAAGTTAGGTCAAAATTGACCTCGGTCCTCGGTCGTCACCACTCTTGGGTCAGAATTAGCCCCGATCTTGGATTGTCACCTGAGTTAGGTCAGAATTGACCTCGGTCCTCGGTCATCACCACTCTTGGGTCATAATTGGCCCCAATCTTGGATCGTCACCTGAATTAAGTCAGAATTGACCTCGGTCCTCGGTCGTCACCACTCTTTGGGTTAGAATTGGCCCCGGTCTTGGATCATCACCTGAGTTAGGTAAGAATTGGCCTCGGTCCTCGGTCGTCACCACTCTTGGGTCAGTATTGGCCCCGGTCTTGGATCGTCACCTGAATTAGATCAGAATTGACCTCGGTCCTCGGCCGTCACCACTCTTTGGATCAGAATTGGCCTCGGTCTTGGATTGTCACCTGAATTAGGTCAGAATTGACCTCGGTTCTCGATCGTCACCACTCTTGGGTCAGAATTGGCCCCGGTCTTGGATCGTCACCTGAGTTAGGTCAGAATTGACCTCGGTCCTCGATCGTCACCACTCTTGGGTCAGAATTGACCCCGGTCTTGGATCGTCACCTGAGTTTGGTCAGAATTGACCTCGATCCTCCATCATCACCACTCTTAGGTCCTCAAAATTGACCTCGACCCTCTGAATTGGTCATCCTCGCTTTCTTAGGTCCTCAGAATCGGCCTCGACCCTCTGAATTGGTCATCCTCGCTTTCTTAGGTCCTCTGAATCGACCTCGACCCTCTGAATCGGTCATCCTCGCTTCCTTAGGTCCTCAGAATCGACCTCGATCCTCTAAATTGGTCACACTCTCTCAGAAGCATCATGCGGTGTTTAATCGACGGCTATCATTTGTTCCAAACTCACCCATCGAGGGGCTCTGTAGACACCTCATTCTGTTACCCCCTAACTCTCCTTAGGTCCCTAGTACCTCCACTCATCACTGTAAACCTTGGTCACGTCCCAAGTACTGACCTGAAAGCCATCGAGCACTCCTAGGCTCAGTTTGACCCAAAAGTCAAACTCTTCATCTTGATTGAGACTCAATGAATCTTCGAAGGGCACTAAAAACCCTTTCCAATGGTCCACCCCGTGCGCAATTCCGACTTACCATGCGGACGAACGATTCATTTGCGTCCAAAACTCGACCTAGAGGCCACCGGCTGCTCTCGAGATCTGTTTGACCTAAGTCAACTCTTTAGCTCGACCGAGGCTGAATGAATCTTTGAAGGTCCCTCAATACCCTTTCCAACGGTCCATCCCATGCGCGATTCCGACTTTCCATGCGGACGAACGATCCATTAGACTCCGAGAGGTCACCGAAGGCTTCTCGAACACGGTTTACAAAAGTTAACTCCCCAAACTGGGTCAAACTCTTTGGAATGTCGAAGTACATCTCCTAAAATTTCTAACGGTCCATCCCGTGCGCGATTTGGACTTATCATGCGGACGAACGATCCATTTGCGTCCGAACGATTCCCCGTCCAACGGACCGACAAATGCTTCCGAGCCCCATTTGACCCAAAGTCAACTCCCAAACTCGGGAAAGGTCCAAATGACTTTCGAAGGTATCTGAAATACCTTTCCAATGGTATGCCCCATGCGCAATTCTGACCAACGGTTTGCCCTCGGCGGCCAATTTTCCAAAAAAGCCTAAAGCACACTGCCAAATGGCAGGTCCCAGACCCTGCCTATCGGCACCTGCCGATAGGTACTTCCATGGCAATGCCGATCGGTAGACCCCTGGGCCTATAAAAGGAGGCCTTGGCCTCATTTGCAAGGGGATCTCAGATCAGAAGCAAATCACTCTCAGAAAACCCCCAGAAACCTCTCTCGAAGGCAGCGTGATTTCAACTTCCAAATCCCTTTTTCACTTCCACTTTTCATCATCCCTTTCATCAAACTTGATGAATTAACCACTCTCCATCATCAACCAAGTGCAAGGGCTGCTTTTCAACATTCAAGATCAAGCTCAAAGTCTCCAAGAAGATCCATCTTTCTCACCTTTCTCTTCAAATCTCCTTAAAGTTATAATAACTTGTTTTATTACTTAAAGCACTTTTATTATCTTATTTCACATATCCTAAAATAATTTTTTATCTAGTATTATTTCACATCTCCTATTTTCATATAAATAAAACCCAAAAAACAAGAAAAAGAGGGTTTGTTCATAAATTCCAAGTAGGGATTCTCACACTTTTTCCACGCTCTTCTCACAACTAAAACACTTTTTTACACACACACACACACACACATTCACAAATAAGATATTTCTCTATTTGGATTTATGGGTTAAACCCCACCCCTCATTTTACATGCGAACTACGTGGACTTTGATGCCTTTATAGGCTACGTAGGCGTCTCGGGGTAAAACCCGAGACTCGAGTCCATTTCCCACTTTTTATCTTATTTTCTATCTTCTCTTTATCTCATTTTCTATTATATTCTATATATTTATTCTTATTGGCATATTATTCCACATGCGTTATCGTTCCCTTATAGCGATCAACGTAGGGGTAATCGCGCAAATCCTATTTTCTACACTAATCTCACATTCCTACGGATGACTCTCTTTATCTTTTCCATGATACAAGTCGAGGATTCCTACCTCTATTCTATATATACACATGCACACATATCACGGGGGGAAATATAGAGGAAAATAGCAAATATCCATGAGAGACCGAAAGGGCGGAATGGGAGCCTAATACCTTCCCATTTCGTAACTAAGCCTCCAAACCCTTCTCGGATCATTTTGGTTTCGTACACACCAGTATGTCTTTGGATGCCATCCTTCGGGGTGGCTTCCCCTTTTTTTTTGTCTATTTTGAGTAAAATAGACTGGCGACTCTAAATCTCTCTACATTTTCACACCTCACAAAATCGACGCCGGCCGAAGCACTCTCCCGAGAGGGGACGCGCGGGACCCGAAGGATCCCTTCCTCCCTCCGCGGTGGGGATCGGGGATGGCCACACTAGGCTCCCAAAATATGGAAAATTGGGGATGGCCATCGAGAACAAGACGGGGCTATTAGCGAGATCGCTCGAGCTGGTAAAGACGATCATAGGCCCGGGGTACACTAGTTCGAGGGAGGTGCCAAATGAGCTCAAGTTAGCTATTTGGCTGGCACTACAGGTAATGAATTTAGATTTAGATTTATATGAATATTTTAATTTCGATTTCATTTTATATTTATATTTATTCGCAGCTAACATTGTATTTGTTGGACAAGAACAATTCAGCCTAGATCCAAAGCTACGCGATTTCGTCTTGGAGCAGTTGAGGGAGAAACACAAGACGTGGAAGAAAAATATGTGGACCTGGTACTTTGGGAAGATCCAAGAGTCCGTTATCCGAATGCATGAATCCGTCCCGCCAAAGGAGCAGATCTCATTGGCACAATGGCAAAAGTTTATTGACAATGAGATCAGGGAGCGACAATTGGCATCTCGCCGATCGGGGAGGGAAAATCGGGCAAAAAAGACGGACGTGCACTATTCCGGCCAGACGTCTTACGTAGAGGTGGAGAATAGGATGATGGTAAGATTTAATTTTTCTATAACTACAAAAATATATTTTTCTGCATTATTTTACTTTACGGGGCCGATACTAATTTTACTTTATTTTATTTCAGGGGACAGGGAATGGCCCTGGGGGTAGGACACATAGGCTTGATACTTATGTGGCTATTCACACAAAGAAAGGGAAGGATAAGGAGGTGTCCCCGAGCGTCGCAACCACAATTGTAAGTAATCCGACGGTTTACTTTTTATTAATTATGTTATAATTTTTTTATTTACTTATTTTACTAATCATGTTATAATTTCAGGCAAATCTTAAGGAAGTGCATGAGTTGCAGTATGATGCAGACAAGGCATCTTTTTCCACAGACGCACTCAGCCAAGTGCTTGGCGCTGATCGCAAGGGGAGGACAAGGGGGGTGAGCTCGCGGGTGGCCAAATCTAGGATCATCAAATTGGAGACGAGCGACACCGGGTTAGCTCGAACGGTGGATTCACATGACGCGAAGTTGTCCCGTTTGGAGGTGACGGTCCAAGATATATTCTCATTCATGAAGCGTTCGTTGGGCCAAAACCGTAAGGGGAAAGGGAAGGAGAAGGTGGTAGAGGAGGAGGAGGTACAGGAGGATGAGGTGCAGGATGACGAGGATGTGGACATCGCTGCTTCATCGCCGACACGTGTGGACTTTGATGATCTACTCCCCTATTTGGCTCCCTTCAACCGACCGAAGTCGACACTTGGTTGGCCGAGTGTGTTTTTACTGTACATATTTGATGGCCAGCGGATAGGACGGGGGTTGAGGGACCTGAATACCGTCCAGGGTATGCCAGTTTATGGACATTTGCTTCAAGACATCGAGTCCAAGGTGCTCGTCACTCATGTGATACCCGGAAAGGAGAACTCCCCCTTAGGGTTGCGCGAACAATAAGGCACGATGTATATTGCTGGGTGTGTCAATTCGTATATTGTGTGGCCTACTCACCTCCTCATAGCTAACCTTACCCTAGACATGTAGTGACATTATTTGAATTGAATTGTTTTAAGTTATTACATTTGAATTATATTTGGATTATATCATGATGCATATTGTTTTGAATGTATATTTGCATTATCTCTATTTTATTTGGATATATGATGTTTGAACAGGTACGACGTTGCTATAACAGTTACAAATATACTGTTGGGCAGTGGGAGGGGCCATACTGCCCAGCAGATTTTTTTTCAATTCTATCCAGAATTATCACGGTCAATGACCGTGACAATTTTTTATTAAATGTCATGAGTTTGTCACGGTCCTTAATCGTGACAAAACTTGTCAAGGTCAAGGACCGTGACAAGTCTAATGAACTTATCACAGTCATTGACCATGATAAGTCCGTGACAACAAAAGTTGTCACCCCAGAATTGTCATGGTTATTGACCTTGACAAGTCCAACTTTTCAAGTTCAATAACCGTGACAATTTGGCAGATTTGGCGTAGTGGACGTCCATACGATGATTCGTTCCCAGAATCCACCGACTCGACATCACTAGAACAAAATGTGGCATTGAAGCTAGCTTAGCCTTTGCCTTGTCTCTTTAACCTCGTAGCACACTCGTGAGCTCTATGACCCTTACCATCGTACTCATAACATCTCTCCTCATCCTTTTAGGCTACTCTCCTCTCGCTTTTTTAAAAAATTTCTTACCCTATTTATAATTTTTATCTTTCTCAAATTTTTGTTTTCTTTCTTTTTTAGCTTAAGAAATATTTTGATTTTTTTGCAAAAAGGGCAAGATCATCTAAGTCATAATTATACTGGGAGTCAGTAAAAACCTCCTCTTTCTTTTTAAATTGAACTTTTAAAACAATTCCCTTTTCCTTAAGTTTAATAGTTTTGGGAAACATATCGATTTCATAAGTTTGAAGGTCTCCTACGAGTTCTTCAAACCTAAGCGTATCTAAAATTCCGAACGAGTTAAGAATAGTGACCTTAGGAATAAATTGGAATGGAAGGGATCTTAGGAATTCTCTCACCCAAATTAAAACTAAAGTTAACTATATCACATAATCATGCATAAAATTCATCTAATGACTCAGACTCTAGCATGGTAATGCTCTTAAATTGTGTGGTGATATTCTATAGCTTAGAATCTTTCACAGTGTTAATACCCTCATAAGTTAGCTTGAGGGTATTCCATGATTCCTTAAACATGGTGCACGTCATGATGTGGCGGAACTCCTCAGGGTGACGGCTCCAGAAATGGCACTTAAACCGCATGAGTTAAAATTACTCCATTTTAGTTCATCCTCTATCCAAGTGGTGGTGGGTTTAGGACTTATGACATCGTCATTAGTCACAGTGGGTGGTGTCCACACTTATTCACAAATAAGACATACATGCTCGTTAATCGCTTTCAAAGTCGACCTCATTCGAGCTTTTCAATAGGCATAATTAGATCCATAAAAAATAGGTATCCTATTATAAACATTATCTAAAAAACACGGATTTAAAGATCACACAACAAAATAGTGTAATCCGCTCTGATATCAATTTAAGAAAGCAGGGACTTATATGAAATATTCGTATCTTAGACCAAACACACAAATTCACTTTTTTTACCAGATTTATCTTGATTTAATTTAGTGAACATGTAAAATTACTTATGAAGCCAAATTCCAAACCAAATAGCAAGAAAAGGAATTTAAGGGAAAAATCTCTTATGGGCAAAACCTATATTTCAGCACTATAAAAAGTTTGGCAGACTCTACGACTTACAGACTACATAGAGCTCTACTAAGTACAACGCGCGGGTCTTCAAATCTCCAATAGACACGAAACAGTCCATTATCGTTATAGTAAGCATCTCTTACCTCGGTATCCACCGATTAATCTCAGAAATCTTTAATTCCCTTCTTCTTCTTCAGTAGTACAACCTCAATTCCACAATTCGGCAGTAGAGAAAATCTTTACAAGGGTTTTTGAACTTAGAATTTGTTCTTGATTTGAAAAAGTGATCCTTAAAGATCCAAAGGGTTTGGATAAAAAAAAAGAGTAGAGTTTGATCGCAAAAAGAATTTTAAAAAAGCTCGGAGAAAAGTCTAATCCCGTATCTCTATTTATAAGGAAAATTCTTGCAAAGAGATATGTATTAGAGATTGAGATAAGATTTATTTGAAAAATAAAAACTTACGCACTCGTTTGAACGACCTCCTATCTCGTTCGAACATGGTATCTCATTTCGTTCGATTGCATTCCAATGAAACTTCGAACGACATTCTAGAGCGTACCCAAAAGGCAATATTCTAGATCTCGTTTGAATGTGGGAACTCATTTTAACAACATGACTAATCTCGTTCGAATGATATAAGTAACAACCTCCATTTTCTCATGTAAAGGCTGGCCAGGCACGATACGCCGACGATGGGGTTTATCCACAATTTATACCATTCTCAGCACTATGAAATAGAAATAGCCTTTGCTATTTAACAACATTCACAATAAATAAAAATATTTGAACCAAAACTGAATTAATACATAAATGCAAAACTTATTCACCATATAACGTCTATAACTAAATGAAGAAGTACAACCTATACAAGAATCAATGGAATAAAATATGCTATATCCAAAGAAACCTTAAGTCTGGTCCATAATCATTCCTTCCATCCCTTATGAGAAAATCATGGGGAAAATATTTATAATTTTGGGTCAGAGCCCTAGAGTTTTAAGGATTCTTCACTAATAATTATGCAAAATGTAACTAACTCATAGTTCACGTCTCTCCATCGAAGCTCGCATATATCGAGTATCTTACCTCTCATCTAGAAGCAATTCTACTCGCATCCTCAAATAAATATCAATTATGAATTCCAATGTTTAAATTTAACATGTAATAATTAATCTATCTAGCCATACATCAACTAAAAGTGGGTGTTACATCAAACACTACAGTCCCCGGATTAACTTCATATTCTTGACCACTAAGTTTTGTATAGTTTCAGTGTATATTTTTATGTCAAATAATGTTCCCTAACTTTAGTCTATCTCGTCAGACTATATAACTTTTAATTCGCTCCAATTACCGTCTACACCATTTAGACTATATGTTTTATTCTCTTTAATTATCGTCTACATCCTTAAACTGTCCATTTATTATTCCCATTAATAATTTTCTACTGCATTGGACCATTAGAACTTATTTTCATCACTAATTATTCATGTCACTATGATAATCCAACTTTATTATCATTAAGCATTGTCTATGTCCATAAACTATGAGAACACATTATTATACCAGGCACATCACAATGTATATATAAATAATCACATATGTCTTCATATACATATGTACAACACACATGAAGACATCTATCTTTGGCGTCCTATTCGTGCTCTATCAGTAGTACTCAGAGGAGTCCCTCATTCTAAAGTGGGTAACAACAAAACACAAGCAAGTGGGGTGATATTTACGTAGTACACCAGTTCACGGCTCATAATCAGCGGTAACAAAGGATCCCAGCATCAACACCTACCTCTCATAAGTGGCGCTGCTAGGTAGTACCTATAATATGACCTAACACAATGCTTAGCCTACCTGTGTCGACATATGGTTTGGTCCCGAACGCGCGTGCAACCCCAATCAAAAGGACGTTCCACGAACCCAAGTATGTCCACATAAAATACTATAATACATATTATTATCCAATATATAGAAGAGGTTACTCTATAACTACTTTTACACAAGGATTCGTATAAATATAGCCTTCTTGGCTTAACCATAACGTTTTCGTAAGTTTTTACATAACCCATTATTAAGTCGTCATCCTACGACTATTTTCCAATTAAACATTAAGTCCCATATCTTGCCTCCTAGACTTAATAATCACATTTTTTCATCATTTATATCTCCATACATACTTAGGTATAATTATCCCAAACTAACCTTCCTAAAACTATTATAGGTATAGTTATTCCCAAACTACCCGTACCAACACGATTATAGGTATAGTTATTCCCAACTACCCTTACCAATACTATTAATGATTTTAACACATTGCCTTCTTGGCTTAGACTAAATCCTTCTAGATTATTGATAATTATTCGCTTCTTGTTACTTTTTCGATAAGGTTTATATGTACATATATAAGGAACCCACTAATATGAATAAGTAGTTTCACCCTAACTACTATCATAACTGATACTAACCATTTAAACTTAGTCCACTAGGCTTAGGGTGAATTTCTACTTGGTATCTTCATACGGTAATAATTCGAGGGAGTTAACCATTAGTTAAATTCTCAAGCATTCTCTATAAGTATTTCTTTTATCCAAACTTACCTTGAATTAATCACAGTAGCGTCATTCGTATCTTTTAGGGTCTTATCATCTATGGGCCCCTACTAAAATTTCTCAATCATCTAAGCACATCCCTGCCTTTTAATATATTTATTAGGTATAACGTTATTCAAAAGTCCCACGTAAATCATCTTGTTTATATAGGTAACTTGTACTTTAAGTTATCGTCATATCATGAACCTATATCGATTTAACTACATATATAACTTCATAAAACTATCATTAATAACTTGGAATAAGTCGCTATCCCTCACTTGGACAAAAATGGTCTCGCACACCCTTTGGTAGAAAAATCATAATTAATTAAAAAAAAATCAGAAATATACGCGGTCGGCGCCCACGCGATTCTAACGAAAAATCTACAAGAAAGTGCATAAAATTGATTCGGTAAGGAGGCCAAATCGATTTGGTTTTCCCAATAAGGCGAGAACAAGTTTCTTCCAAGACAAAATTTTTCCAACAAAATTAATATGTGTCTCCAATCTTCAAAAGGTGTCAAAAACTTAATATATAGGATGGATATGATCTTCAAAACAACATGGATTCATTCTAAACATGATTCGACATCTAACTCTTTTTTAAACCAACATTAAATATTCAAGAATTCTCAAAAATTTCTAAGCATGCAAATTCCAAAGTTTCATCTTAAATCTCAACAATTCCTTTCTTCCAGAATATGATATCAATCTTACAAAATGATTTATCGAATCAAATGTATAGATTACATAACATCAATTCATATCTAACATGGGATTTATGGATCTACATATGGATCGTCTAATTTTTATCAATTCTTGCACAATATAAAGAACCTTTAGATATGCAACCCTAGATCATGATTCAAATCCTATTATACATGGATTGAACATTAATACAAGAAAGAACATTTTGAATAAGAATGGCAAGAGAATCCTTGCCTGAAAGGGGTGGAGAAACTCTATTTTCGTCCTCCTAAGGCGGTGCTTCCTCCTTTTCTTAGGTGGGTGTGCTTAGGGTTCTTGGATATAACTCCCAAGGAGTGGGTTAACTCTAAATAAATATTATTAGTCTTCAAATCCCGAGTTGGGCCTTAGGCTACATCTTTGGACCCCCAAACGAGCCAAAATGTATTATTTACTTAGCCCGATAACTACCCAACTCATATATATATATATACCAGGCCATTCTTAAGGGTCTAAAATACCCTAACGAGCCCATAATGCCTTCCAAAGTGTGTCCCAAATATTTTTATCCAAAATATATTTTAATGGCGACGTGGCACATATAATTCTTCTTGTTTAAAAATAAAAATCCAACTTAGATCTATTCAAACTATTAAAGTCCAACTCTAAATTTATAAATAATAACGAGTCAAATTACTCATAACCTTCATTAATTTATTCCACTAAATGAAATTAATTTCCACTAAGTTTTATTTTATTCCAAAAACTTTACGGGGTATTACAACATATCCATCTCGATCTAACGATTTAGCAAAATTTCAAAATTTTCTTTTAAAAATATTTTGAATTTTTTTAATGCAAATTCTTTTTAAAATAGCCCCTTGGATAATTATAGTCTTTGCCAAACCATCTCTTAACTCTTAGAAATGATGTTGAGACGAAGGATCTTCAATCTTCCAAAATGTCATTAACTTCTTCTCTTTCAATACGTGGAAATAGTCATGAAGGTACGGTGGCGTGTAACGGAATAAGCCAAAATAAAAATAAAATGAACAATTATAAAACTTGCTCTTACATATTTAATGAGCGCAAAAAATATATTTACAGTATCAAGTTAATATTCTGTACATGATCATTTAAGTGTTTTGTTAACATAGTTTTATGTTTTAATAGAGTTTATATAAATGCATAATATTTTAATTTATTTTTAGACTTACCTAGAAGAGAAAGGAGAATACTCACATTTTAAATTTTATTTTAAAGCAATGTTTTAAATGGATATATGCTTTTTTAATTGTATTTCATTGTGTAAGATTGCAAACCCGTGGTAAGTGGTCACCAGGGTCAGTGCCGAGATTGATAAAAATTGATAAGGTACCGTGCAAAAATTGTAAAATAGTCCCTATAGTTTGTATTATTATAAAAAATTTGGCCCTAAACATATAGGTTAAAATAAATAAACTAATTGGGCCCTGTGGATCCCCCTTAGCACGTGCTCAAGACCGTCCCTGGTGGTCACCTCTATAATTTTATCGCACAACTTGTAGTTTTCTTGAAATTTATGACACGTAAATGTTTAGTAATTGAACCGTCGATTGTAAACAAGTTTATATTTATGTTCAATCGATTATAGTTTGGTCGATGCTATTTACTTATATATTTTTCCATAAGTGAATAATGTATGGTTTGATAAGTGCATAAAATTATTGTTTAGATTTTGCAAATTAAACAGGAAATATTTACAATGAAAATTTATAAACGTTGCAGGCAATTTTGTATAGATTAATTACATCTTATGATAAAGAATGTAGGATTTTTTTTTTTTTAGAGATAAGTTCATAATTATTCTGTTTTGAAATTGGTAGGTTTTACTGAATAACTTTGAGTTTGGCACCTGTTTCGTTACACCTAACGGGTGTGGATGACTTGTTAAATAAAAATAATTAAAAAAATCCATAAAACAGAAAAAGAAGAAATATTGAAAAGAAAACAAAATTTAGATCGTCTTTTCAACTCCAACCCCCCAAAATAAATCCACCAGCGACCCCAAACCAGCGGTGGCCACCCCCGTATCTGCTCGGTTTTAGGAGGCTGCAGGTGGTGACGGGTTGATAATTTTGACTGGTTAAGTGTGTGTGAGAGAGATCTGTGGAGAAAGTGGTCGCAGGTGTGGGGTTGGGAAGTTTCTGCTGGAGGTAGGTTGGCCCTTTTAGGGGGTGAGCAGATGTTGCGGTAGCGGGGTGCCAGAGGTTGGGGTGATAGTATATCAACCCCACAGAAGTGGGTGAGGTGAGGGGACATCAATGTGAGGAGGGGACACTGATGGTGGTGGGTGCTGGAGGTTGGGGTGTTGGTGGGGAGTTCTCCATGTTGGAGTGGGGTTTATTGAAGAAGAAGATGCATTTTTTATTCTTTTTTTCGTTTACTTTTTATTTCTCTAATTTCTTTTTGAATTTTTTTATGGGTTACAATTAAGTGTGAGAGTAACATATAAAGTACCAAATTCAAAGTCAATTAAAATAAGTACTAAACTCAAAACATGGTAATTATGGATGTATTAAAGTTTAAAAAACCCAAGCATGTATGGTGTCATCTAATACTGGTAAAATGTGGTCCAAATAATAAAATAATTCATATTAGATCAGTCATTTAAATATGGGGTTCATATTTGAAAGCTATGAGTTAAAAATGGGATCCATATTTAAAAGCTATGATTCAAATATGAGGCTCATATTTGGAAGCTAGGAATCAATTATGGAGCCTAATTTTAAAAGATACGAATCAAATATAATACTCATTTTTAAAAGTTGTGAGTAAAATATGAGTTGTTTTTACATATACCTCGAATTGTAATACTTACTTTAGTAGAAAAATAACGGGTTCGTCCAACCCATATTTGGTCCGCCCATATTTGCCCAACCCATATTTAACCCAATCCAAATTTGGTCCAACCCACATTTAGCGCAACCCATATTTGGCCCCCCCAAATTAAGCCCAACCCGTAATTTTGCCAGTGCTTATCTAAAAAAAAATTAGTTAAATTTAAATATACAATATTCTATAGTTTCGTTTCTAATCACACTTAATTAATCTTATAAATAGTTAGATATCTTATAATGTGGGGGAAAAACTCAAGTGTGGGGGTGACTTTTCAAGAAAGAAAATATTAAACTCTAGGAGTTGTAATAATCTTTGAGATGTTTACATTTTGAAACAAACATTAATGAGATTCGGATTACATTTAAAACTATTATGATTTCTTTTCTTCTAGATTTAAGTTGAGGCGTTGTTTGTGCATTTGAATTTATTTAATTAGTGTATATTAAATATGTAAAGAAAATGGTTTGTGAATGTTGGGATATAATTTATTTTAGAGAATAATACATTAAAAGTTGAAGGAATAACTATTTAATCTCTTTTATTATATACATATTTTATTATATACATATTTAAGTTGTGGGGGTTAATCTTTTTTATTATATACATATTTTGGAATTGCATATCTTCTTATGATGTAAAAGTAAAACAAATAGAATACACATGATATCGTATATATTTTATAGTGACATGTTATTGTTGAAATTAAATTCTACTTGGAGTTATGGTATTATCTTTATAAGTATTTACGTTGTGACAATTTATATACGTAAGAAGCTTATTTAACCTTCTTGTGCCAAAACTATTAACCATTTTATGAGCAATGAATTCTATTGAGTTTTACATTAAATAATTAAGGAGCTTATTAAATCAATTTAAGATATTTGATTTCAATGAGAGGTCCATAGTACTAACATCATTGGCCCGACCACAGTACCACATGACATCGAGCTACCTTTGACCCCATTGGCACATCTAGGTGTATACAAGACCTTAATGTTGCCCCCGAACCAGGACATTCCACCTCTTTCTTGGTGTTTGCCTTTATTCAGACTATCTAGCTATAATATTATTGTACCTATGCAAAAAATCTCTTACCTAGGTTATTCCCAATGATGCTCGGTATTCAAACTTCGAGTTGATATTGATTACAAGTGAATGTGTTGGGCTTTGTCCCTAGAAGAGTCTTTGTCTAGCAATATACAATACCACTACGTTATGACTGAGGCTCTCAGAAAGATTGCAAATATTATCCAAATACGAGGAATACCAAAATTCCACAAATTGCATTATATATCTAGGATTCAACACTATTGCAACAACTAAAATTGGATTAAGAGAGTCAAAGTTGCAATATTTATCAAATTTTGCATCCACGTTTTTTGCCATTTCACGAAAGAAAGGATCCCTACTTACTAATTGCTCCAAAAGAAGATCTTTAACTTGTGTTAATTCATCAAAATATGTGTTGGAAGTGACATATTTAGACCCAAAACACGCTTCGTGAGTTCGTAGAATTCTTCTAAAAAAGTGTGCAAAGCTTTCAATTTCTTCCAATCATTTTCATCCAATATACCTACACCCTTCACATTACACTCAATTTTATAATTTGGATCTTGCTCCTCAAGCCTCTCAAATGCTCTCTCAAAATCCAATCCCACATTTATCACTAGGTAAGTTGAATTCCACCTAGTTTTGACATCTAGACATAAAACCCTCTTACTAGTTAACACTTCATCTGAAGCACATTTTTTAAATGCTTGCGTGCGTGAGGAACCACTCCTAATATACTTAACACTTCTACGAAGGCGCTTAATAGTTGTTTTCACCTCTTCAACACCATCCCTAACAACTAAGTTGATTATGTGTGCAAAGCATCTTACATGAAAGATTTCACCTCCCAAAAAAAAACCATTTATTTTTTATAATCTTCTTTTCAAATTCGCAACACGTGTATCATTATTCTTAGCATTGTCAAGAGTTATTGTCAAAACTTTCTCTAGACCCCACTCTATTAAACAACTCTCCACGGCTTTAGCAATGGCTTCTCCCTTGTGAGTATGTGGAAGTACTTTAAAATTAATTATTTTCTTGTGAAGTTTCCAATCGGTATCCACAAAGTGAGCAATTAAGACTATATAACCAAGATTTTGAATTGATGTCCACATATCAGTTGTGATGCATATCCGTGTAGACGTAGCCTTAAAAAATTCCCTTAGCTTTTGTTTTTCTTCAAAAAACATTAGCAAACAATCTTTTGTTATTGTAGTTCTACAAACAATGTGAAACTTTAGTTGTAAATCTTCACAAAACCACGTAAAACCTTCCTTCTCGACATGACTAAAAGGGAGTTCACAAAGAAAGATCATTCTTGTTAAAGATTTACGACATTTTTCTTGGTCAAATTTCCGAGGAGTGAGTTAACCTTTTCCAAAAGAAATAATAGTTTGCCCGGTATCTTCTTTACCCCTAGGAAACTCCTTACATTTTTTAATGTGGTTCCACAACTTGTTTGTTCCACCCGAAGAAGGTGCATTAATAGTACAATGACAAAAGACACAATCAGCTTTACCAAAATATTTTTCGGTTCCTTGTACAAGTTGTTTGGTGAAGTAATTCCATACCTCTGAAATTCCATGATTTCCCGAAAGACCGGATTTGGCACCAGTCTTTGACTTTTTTTTACTATTTTCCGTAGTAGGGGTGCTACTGACTGCCGTGGAACTCTCCTCCATAATTGACATATATCTGAAGTAATACCACACCAAATAACAAACAGAGGCAACATATTAGAAATTAACACACATATATTTATACATATTTATGCAGAGGGTGTATTCAGAAACATATATAATTCAAATCAGAGGGTTTTTATATACAGAGCGTGTGTCATATAGTGTGTGTCAAAAAATGAGGGGTTTTTATATAGTTTCCTTAGGGTTTTTATATACAAATGGTTTTTATGTACAAAGGGTGTGTCAAAAAAATCATATCTACAAGCGCATATAAATTAAAAAAAAAATCAGGGGGCGAGTGAGTGACATGAGATGAGTGTAAAAAATGGAGTAAAAAATCTAGTGAGCTATTTATTAAATCAGATATTTTCAGAGGTAAATAAAAAAAATGCATTTGTCATGTACAATAGCTTCAATGAACAACGTTTAGTCAATTCTCCTTCATAAATTGACATACAGTGACGAGTGAGTGACCTGAGATGAGATGAGTGACCTGAGATGCTAGCGATGGCTGGGTGATGGCGCCTGAGATGCAAGTGATGGTTGTAATGAGGCCTGAGGTGCTGCCAGGTACGAGATAAGGTGTTGTGAGGTGTGAGAGATGAGGCCGGGCCGCCGGGGATTGCTTGGAGTGAGGTCGGGGATCACTTGGATTAGAGAGAGATGAGAGTTTAGGTTTTTTGAAAGAGGGAGAGAGAGAAAAGAGAGGGGCGACGGCTGAATTGTTTCTTTAGGTTTAGGAGTGTTGTGTTGTGTCTGTTAATGTGTAGAATATATATGGTAAAGATTGAGGGTTTAAATTGTTTTAAATGAAGGGTTGAGATTATACTACTAATAAATATTTTTTTAATGTTAAAATGTTAGTATAAATAATAATTAAAAAATTATTATAATAAATATTAATATTGTGATTTCGGAATATATTTTGGATAATTCGGATCGGCATGTTATCGGAATTTTCGAATCGAAAATTTGGAAATTCGAAAAATTAAATCTGGTTTCCAATTCCATTCCAATTTATTTCGAAAAATTCGAAAATTGAAAAATTCTTATATCAAAAATTTTAAAATGATGCCAAAATCGGAAAATTACGGATCGGAAATCGAAAAAATCGGAAGTTCGAAAATAATTAACACCCCTAACTAAGAGGGATTCTATACGAGCACTTGTGGCCGAAAAAAATATGCTTAGTCATGAACAAGCCGACAAGATTGAATGCATACGTGGTTTGTTAAACCATTCCGCACACTTCGAGGCGGGAACAAGCTCCACTACCAAACCTTATGAAGTTCCTATACAAGTGAACATCTCAACATCAATCTTTCCTGATGTCATGTTTGGGCCTAGCGACTACCACTATTCTTTTGCCCAACTAACAATTAACACATCGTAGGAAAATACCGCACTAATGCAAACCTGTGATCATTGTTTAGATTTTAATTTTTTCGATAATTGAACCTTCGGAGGTGGGGGATTTAGATTAAAGGACTATCTTTCTATAATGGATTTATACTTATTATAATGGTATCATGTTCTTGTGTACTAACATATTAATGATAATTAATATGTTATTATGTGATACTATTTTCCATTGTTAATAAATGCATTATGCCAATGATGATATTTTTCCTAAGAAGTGTTGTCCTAAAATGTCTTACCCTAGATGTGGCGTCTAACACTTGTCGTCCCAGATGTGTCATCGTAATTGTTGCATCTAAGTTGTGTTATCTAGTTACATTTTTACCATAAATAGGAACTATTTAAATGCTAGTTAAACACACAACTTCATTAATCTTAAATATTGATAACATAAAGAAAATTAAAGAAATAAAATGCCGATATAGATAGATAGATAGAAGAAGAAGAAGAAGAAGAAGAAGAAGAAGAAGAAGAAGAAGAAGGTTATGGCTTATCAGTTCAGTCATCTGATTTATACAATTTTTTTTAGAAACATCGTGCCTGATTCAGAGAAGGACAAAACAGGGATGATGGTATGCCAAAATAGTTAGGTTAGGCACATAAGGGTAATGATGTAACACCCCATATTTTAGAGGATATATAAATTAATTAAATTAGTGAGTTGGATTTATTTAATTTGGAGAAATTCATTTAATTTGGTGGTTTAAATTTAATTTATTTAAATTGGAGAAATTATTGAATTTGGAGATTTAGAATTTATTATTTAAATTTGGGGATTTAGAAATTCAAATTAATTCGGGTTATTGAAAATTTTCACATGTGTCGCATTTTGAGGTTGAAATTGGAAAATTTTATAAAGTATCTCGGATGACAATTCTGAGTGCACGGTTGAGTCTGGAAGGGTCAAGATAGTCGAAAAAGAGTACCCGGGGGTAGTAAATGGGTCTCGGGGCATTTTTAGACATGACCGAGCCCATACGGGGGCATTTAAGTCATTTTTAATTGGCCAATGGGCTTAATTACGGGATTGAGGAATTTTAACCTAGGTTTAAGTGTGTTGGGCAGCCATGAGTCATTCCAAAACACAAAGGGTTGAGAGAGGAGAGAAAGGAGAAAGAAGAAGAAGGAAAGAATGATGGCAAAAGCAATCCGGGCAAGAATTTCGACATGGGATCGTCGGATTTAATCCCCCAAGGCAAGTGTTTTCTTGCTTTAATTTGAGTTTTAGTTAATGATGTAAATAGTTGTAATTATGTCAATTAATTCTGAAAATTTGGAAGTAGGAATTTGAATTGAAATTTGTGGGTTTATGGTGAAGAAGATGAAGAATAACCATTGATAGGGGATTTTTAACTTTGTGAGAAATTGGGTTAATAGTGAAATTATAACTTAATTTCAGAAGTGAACAACATGATTAGATCTTGGTTTTTGAATCTCCATTAGTGGTATTGTTGGAAGAAATTGTTAATGATGAAGTTTGGGTGGATTTAGGATGAATCTTGGGAGGTTTTCGGGTTAAAAGATCTGGGTATAATCGAAGGTTTTGGAGCTTTAATGGCGATTCTGTCCGCAATGCCCTGTAGAAAATCGCGTTTTCTACATTTTGTTGTCTCACGAGCTTCCTCCAAAACTTCTCCAAAATGCCTCAAAACATCAATTTATTAATCTGGGCAGAATGTGGGAAAACTTTTTAAGAAAGGTTTTTTTTTTAAATCTTCTTTGAGGTGAATCTTTATAATGCCCTAACTTTTGGCATACGGACTCGGATTAGTGTGCCGTTCACGGCCACACATAGATAGCGAAGAGTATTACGCTGTCCTGGAAATGTTTTTAATTAGACACAAAAATTGAAAGGTCTAAAATACCCTTGAAGACGGAACGAGTTATTTGATTTTTAGCACAACTTTAAATGAGCATAACTTTGTCATACGAATTCGGATTTACGTGCCGTTTGTGGCCACGCATAGAAAATGGAGAGTAGTACGCAGTACTAGGAATTTCATTACTGAGGCATATATTGTGAAATGTCTAAAATACCCTTGGAGTTTTAATTAGTGATGAAACTTTCCCAAATTGAAACTAAAAATTGTTGGGAACTTTGTGAGACTAATATGAACTTAATCAAGTATATATGAGGTGAGATATATAATTATATAAATTATATTAAATAGTGGGATGTAGTTATTTTGGTATTGGATCGTATTTAATACGAGCGAACTAGTAATAATTGGAATATATGTATATATATATGAATGTGTGAATTATATATATAAATATGGGAATACATAACCCAATAAAAAAATGATAATAGGTTACGGGAATACCTAAAACAATGATAGGTTGTGTGAATACGTAAAACAATGAAAGGTTGTGTGAATACCTAATATTTTAATAGGGTGCGTGAATACATATTTGATTGTTTTATTATGTGTATGACATACCTAGCTGCTTGCTATCGCGGGGGGTTGTGTAGAGACGGTCTTATCCTGAGTGACCTTCGGGGGGATATTTGACTTGTATCTCAGAACATAGGACTGTGAAAGACTTATTTGTGAGTTGATAAGTCCGCTGACTATGGGAGCGTAGGTATGTGCGTGACCCATAGATATGTGAACTATGTTCGCCGCCAATATGTGTGATTTGTTTATATGGTTCGTGAGACATTTCCGAACCGATAGTCCTTGTTTGAGTACGAGACGTACCGGGACATGATAGCAGAGTATGCAATGCACTATAGGTGTATCCTTAGGGTGCTGTGTTAGTATATATATATAATGGTGGTGGATATATATGTATACTTGTGATATAATTACAATGTGATAATTGTAGGCTATTAAGATTATGTTAATACATATATATAATAGTGAGGGATATATATGTATGCTTATGGTATATCTACAATGAGATAATTACAGACTATTAAGATAGTGAAATCTTATATAAACGTAAATAGTAAATACTCGACTTTAGTGTGATAACACTTATTTAAAAATGATAATTGTTGAGATCAAATATGATATACTACTACGAGGGGTAACTAGAAGGATAAGCCTTTTTCCTAGTTAGAAGTGTGTCAGATGGCTAGGCGGAATAAATGAATGCGATAGGTGTGCACTATAGAAGAGATGTGAGATTGTCCTCAAGAGAGTGGGACCGTAAAAGCAATTATGAACATTATATACTACGCATTTCATTTATTGCAATAAAATGCTTGCTAAACATTTTTATAAATCGGGTTCTGACCCATTTCTTGTACTTCTTCTCTCTTGTCTATGTATATGTATATTAATAGGTGTCCAGCCACAGGGATGCCATAGTTGACTTATCTATTTCAGGGTTACGCAGCTGCAACATTGTGGATGGTTGCAGAATTTGATTTAGACGTATCATTTCTTTATTCCTAGAGTAGGATTCTTATCTCAGTTGTAGATTCATTCAGGTCATGTTTTCCCTTTTTACTTTTAGACTCGGTATTTGGTTTATGTATTCATTTATTGAATTATTATCATTGGGATTTTGAGCTCATTGTTTATTCGGCATGTCATTTAGTCATTTAGTACTGTTTTAGACTCATGGTTTGGATGTATGGTTTATTTGTTATTCATCATGCTTATTTAATCGTTTAATAAAAAGATAAAATTTGACATCAGTCTTTTTGAATACTAGGTGGTTAGTAAAGTTTTAAAAAGTTTTCGACAGTGATGCTAAGAATGAACCCCTGAGATTCCTGTTTTAAATTTGATATAGGACTGATCACCCGGTATTTATTTGGGCGGGGTGTCACCGGTGGTATCAGAGCATTAGGTTCTAGTGTCCTTAGGATCTGTATGGCTTTTCACGTTTCAGTTTAGCGTTCTTTGATGTAGAGCCTTATGATAGGATTGTCAAATTCATCTACGTATGTGATTTCGTTCTCCTGCTATCAAGTATAGTTGATGTGATTTATGTACGAGTTCGGTTAGGTTTGGAACACCGAACATTATAGGACAATCAACGGGGACCGTTATAAGGAATGCAGGAGGAGGCGTCAGAAGCAATAGAGTAATCTGAAAATAGTAATGGCGATAGAAGCCACCACAATTGTTGTTTAGAAAAGTGATGATAGGAAAATCTCGGGGACAGTAGTTTCCCGTAGCACAATCAAGGATGACAATGGTGAAAATCTTACACTCACCCAGCGTAGTCGGCAATGGGTGAGGAAAGTCGAAAGGACTCTTTCGAGGAGCCATCCATAAGAATCCAGAAAAAGAGGAAGTGTGATAAACCAATGGAAGGAGAAATCCAACGGCAACTATGTAGGGTAGAGTACAACGATACTCAGTAGTAAATTTTGGACAATAAAATTTTAAGCTCATAGGAGCAACGTAAAGTGACAAGAGCCAGTCACTATATATAAGAAGAATATGGGATTAAATGAAAATTTTGAGTACAATTTAATCGTTAGATTTTCGATCTGTTGTTCGGACTGGGGTGCGAATGAAGTTTCAAAACTTATCACAAGTGAGAAAGATAGAAACTGATCGCGAGAGAGAAGTTAACTTGGTTAGTGAACTTCGTACCCGAAGAAGGGGATACGAAGTATATGAAGGGTACATAAGTTATTAATGGGCTCATGAGTTGAATACAAAAGCGTGAGTGTAAAATCCGAATAAGATGACTAGTGTGGACATCATCAAGGTTGTGCGTTACAAGTTATATCAACGCTTCCATGGGAAGTGAACCTTGAGAATTGGAAATTGAGTTGAAAAGAAAGACTAAATTTAACGGTGTTAGTGAAGCACCACATGAGGGTATACCCAGTAGGGACACAGTTAAATGTTTCTATTAAATTGAATTTTTACCAAGTAATAGTGGATTCAGTCAGGGCTAATGAGGACAACAACAAGTCCAAGAGGGCCAGCGAAGCCAAATGGACAACGGGGGTAGCAATCGGGGACCCGATGATCAGGCAAGGAAGATAACATGGAGAGGTGTCCTATGTGTAAAGAGTAAGAACACTTATGTATACTGTGTTTATCGCCAATCGGGGATAGAAATGGGATGCCCAGTAGGGGCAACAGTTATAAGAAATTTTGGTTCGGTTAGGACGAGGGCGTTATGTCCCAGAACCATTTGAACCGCCACTCAAGGTGATTGAGATATGTTCTGTGTGACAGTAGTTTGTTAATACTAAATTCACATGTGAAACGGGTTTAGTAGAGATGCCGTGAATATTAAAATAGTGTACATATCTTTGTCGTCGCGTAACAGGGCTCTCGTTAGTTCCATATGTAGGGGAGCAGGTGAGGACACTAGGAGGGTGTCGTATATTATGTGATAGATTTTTTTCTCCTTTTGAGGGATATGAAAGGGAGCATATTTTTATCTTGCGTAGTGACTGTATACCGAGGATTGGAGCAATAGTAGACTGTATGGGACGTCTATGGTGCTCGCTGTGCTAGGGTAAGACATTCTACTTCATGAATCATCACCCGAAAGAGGGTCGAGTCAATATATATATATTGTATTATACCATAGACTTCGACGAGTATAGTTGTCTCGTTATGTTTAAATCCTAGTGAGTGGGGACTTTTACCGGTGTAATTCAAGGTATATCAGGCAACCGTTGAGCTTAAAGATTTAGATCATTATTGTTTACGTGCTGAGAATTAAGTGATAGCTAGAACACCGTATTGTGTGATGCCTTGAGAGACGTGGGCATAGGCAAATTAAATAATGTGACGAGAGACAGGATTCGTGATATCTAAGTTATGTGCTTTGGACCTACGAATTTTGTTGAAAATGTTAGAGAATAGTACATTGAGAAATTTCTTTGAACTTAGTTGCAGGATGTTACATATAGGGACCTTAATTTATGTCTGCGGTGACGAGACGTAGTTGGATGCTAATGCATCGGTTTTAAAATTTTAGTTACTGAACGTGTAGGGAAAACACCTTAAGTTGAGAGCTATTAAAAATATAGGGCCACTGGATGAATATATATATTATAGTGTGCATATACATGTATATATTTGATACTGTGTTTCATAATAGACATATAAGAATATGTTGGCTTTGTTATATGTAATCCCGATGAGTAGGGACATTTACTGATGTGATTCAGGGTATACTAACTTATTATTGAGCGGAGAGATATAGCTCGTGATTTATTCGCGCTAAGAAATTGGTGATAGTAAAAGAACGGTATTATATATTGTCTTGTGTAACATGGGAGTGAACGAATATACTTTTATGTTAAGAGACGGGGATTTGGGGGGTATGTGCTATGGACTCAGGGCCTAACGGATCTCAACGACCAACAATGTTAGGTAGTAGTGTATCGGGAGGGTTCCTTGTTTGGATTTCGCTTTACGAGACATCCCACACATGAAACTTAGCACAACGTTGGAAGTGGGGAGTTGTTTGGCCATAGGATATAGGTTTGGTACCGTGGTTATTATACATATATAGTTATAACTATGAGTTGATAATTATACTACGACTTAAGGCCGATAGAGTCGTATAGTGTTGATGTGAGAAAACTTTGTGGAACACTTTCACCACGAGTAGATCGGTGGGATAACCTAAATGATAATTAAGTTGCAATTGGTAGGGTAGTTTAGTATAACCTCACCATATAATCAGCTCAAATATGAAAAGCTTAATTATAGCAAGTTTATTACGTTAAGTTGAATTAGGCAGTTATGTGCAGCATATAGGGTGTATGGGCACCCTAGATAGTTAAATTTTTATATATTATCTGCGATCGATAGATGTAGAAATACATGTGCTAAAAGAGTAAACGAATAAGGGAGTTATCGCAGGGGGATGTTGGAGTATTCCCCAGTAAAGGAAGTATTATAGCCGTTAGTGGTTAGGCTCATAGTAGTGTCAGAAGTTGGAAGCTTCAAAGTGTTGTGTAGGCACCAATGTGAGATGATACATTATATGATGGAACATTTTAATATAAGATGACTAAAGCAAATTGGCCACAGGATCGAACGGTAGTGTAGGGACCGTTGGACTAAAGGGTAGCGCTAGGAGAAGTGTAATGAGAACATCATAACGATTTAGATTATGTGCGAAAGGATGAGGATGAAGGTGTACGAGATTATATCTGAAGCTTTGAGTACTAGTATTATCCGAATTTCGAGGACAAAATTCCATTATAAGGGGAGAAGTATGTAACACCCCATATTTTAGAGGATATATAAATTAATTAAATTAGTGAGTTGGATTTATTTAATTTGGAGAAATTCATTTAATTTGGTGATTTAAATTTAATTTATTTAAATTGGAGAAATTATTGAATTTGGAGATTTAGAATTTATTATTTAAATTTGGGGATTTAGAAATTCAAATTAATTCGGGTTATTGAAAATTTTCACATGTGTCGCATTTTGAGGTTGAAATTGGAAAATTTTATAAAGTATCTCGGATGACAATTCTGAGTGCACGGTTGAGTCCGGAAGGGTCAAGATAGTCGAAAAAGAGTACCCGGGGGTAGTAAATGGGTCTCGGGGCATTTTTAGAAATGACCGAGCCCATACGGGGGCATTTAAGTCATTTTTAATTGGCCAATAGGCTTAATTACGGGATTGAGGAATTTTAACCTAGGTTTAAGTGTGTTGGGCAGCCATGAGTCATTCCAAAACACAAAGGGTTGAGAGAGGAGAGAAAGGAGAAAGAAGAAGAAGGAAAGAATGATGACAAGAGCAATCCGGGCAAGAATTTCGACATGGGATCGTCGGATTTAATCCCCCAAGGCAAGTGTTTTCTTGCTTTAATTTGAGTTGTAGTTAATGATGTAAATAGTTGTAATTATGTCAATTAATTCTGGAAATTTGGAAGTAGGAATTTGAATTGAAATTTGTGGGTTTATGGTGAAGAAGATGAAGAATAACCATTGATAGGGGATTTTTAACTTTCTGAGAAATTGGGTTAATAGTGAAATTATAACTTAATTTCAGAAGTGAACAACATGATTAGATTTTGGTTTTTGAATCTCCATTAGTGGTATTGTTGGAAGAAATTGTTAATGATGAAGTTTGGGTGGATTTAGGATGAATCTTGGGAAGTTTTGGGGTTAAAAGATCTGGGTATATTCGAAGGTTTTGGAGCTTTAATGGCGATTCTGTCCGCGCTGCCTTGTAGAAAATCGTGTTTTCTACATTTTGTTGTCTCACGCGCTTCCTCCAAAACTGCTCCAAAATGCCTCAAAACATCAATTTATTAATCTGGGCAGAATGTGGGAAAACTTTTTAAGAAAGGTTTTTTTTTTTTAAATCTTCTTTGAGGTGAATCTTTATAATGCCCTAACTTTTGGCATACGGACTCGGATTAGTGTGCCGTTCACGGCCACACATAGATAGCGAAGAGTATTACGCTGTCCTGGGAATGTTTTTAATTAGACACAAAAATTGAAAGGTCTAAAATACCCTTGAAGACGGAACGAGTTATTTGATTTTTAGCACAACTTTAAATGAGCATAGCTTTGTCATACGAATTCGTATTTACGTGCCGTTTGTGGCCACGCATAGAAAATGAAGAGTAGTACGCAGTACTAGGAATTTCATTACTGAGGCATATATTGTGAAATGTCTAAAATACCCTTGGAGTTTTAATTAGTGATGAAACTTTCCCGAATTGAAACTAAAAATTGTTGGGAACTTTGTGAGACTAATATGAACTTAATCAAGTATATATGAGGTGAGATATATAATTATATAAATTATATTAAATAGTGGGATGTAGTTATTTTGGTATTGGATCGTATTTAATACGAGCGAACTAGTAATAATTGGAATATATGTATATATATATGAATGTGTGAATTCTATATATAAATATGGGAATACATAACCCAATAAAAAAATGATAATAGGTTACGGGAATACCTAAAACAATGATAGGTTGTGTGAATACGTAAAACAATGAAAGGTTGTGTGAATACCTAATATTTTAATAGGGTGCGTGAATACATATTTGATTGTTTTATTATGTGTATGACATACCTAGCTGCTTGCTATCGCGGGGGGTTGTGTAGAGACGGTCTTATCCTGAGTGACCTTCGGGGGGATATTTGACTTATATCTCAGAACATAGGACTGTGAAAGACTTATTTGTGAGTTGATAAGTCAGCTGACCATGGGAGCGTAGGTATGTGTGTGACCCATAGGTATGTGAACTATGTTCGCTGCCAATATGTGTGATTTGTTTATATGGTTCGTGGGACATTTCCGAACCGATAGTCCTTGTTTGAGTACGAGACGTACCGGGACATGATAGCAGAGTATGCAATGTACTATAGATGTATCCTTAGGGTGCTGTGTTAGTATATATATATAATGGTGGTGGATATATATGTATACTTGTGATATAATTACAATGTGATAATTGTAGGCTATTAAGATTGTGTTAATACATATATATAATAGTGAGGGATATATATGTATGCTTATGGTATATCTACAATGAGATAATTACAGACTATTAAGATAGTGAAATCTTATATAAACGTAAATAGTAAATACTTGACTTTAGTGTGATAACACTTATTTAAAAATGATAATTGTTGAGATCAAATATGATATACTACTACGAGGGGTAACTAGAAGGATAAGCCTTTTTCCTAGTTAGAAGTGTGTCAGATGGCTAGGCGGAATAAATGAAAGCGATAGGTGTGCACTACAGAAGAGATGTGATATTGTCCTCAAAAGAGTGGGACCGTAAAAGCAATTATGAACATTATATACTACGCATTTCATTTATTGCAATAAAATGCTTGCTAAACATTTTTATAAATCGGGTTCTGACCCGTTTCTTGTACTTCTTCTCTCTTGTCTATGTATATGTATATTAATAGGTGTCCAGCCACAGGGATGCCATAGTTGACTTATCTATTTCAGGGTTACGCAGCTGCAACATTGTGGATGGTTGCAGGATTTGATTTAGACGTATCATTTCTTTATTCCTAGAGTAGGATTCTTATCTCAGTTGTAGATTCATTCAGGTCATGTTTCCCCTTTTTACTTTTAGACTCGGTATTTGGTTTATGTATTCATTTATTGAATTATTATTATTGGGATTTTGAGCTCATTGTTTATTCGGCATGTCATTTAGTTATTTAGTACTGTTTTAGAGTCATGGTTTGGATGTATGGTTTATTTGTTATTCATCATGCTTATTTAATTGTTTAATAAAAAGATAAAATTTGACATCAGTCTTTTTGAATACTAGGTGGTTAGTAAAGTTTTAAAAAGTTTTCGACAGTGATGCTAAGAATGAACCCCTGAGATTCCTGTTTTAAATTTGATATAGGACTGATCACCCGGTATTTATTTGGGCGGGGTGTCACAAATGAATGATTATTTTGGTGAGTCACCTTTATATGGTCCATATTATTTTTGTCAATGTTTTAGAATGCACCAGAATTATACAATCGGATGCATGAAGGTTTCACATGTTATGATGATTACTTCGTACAACAATTAGATGCGTGTAGTATATTGTGTTACTTCATATTAAAAGATAGTTTTAATGATGTGTAACTTGGCATATGGATCCGCTGCTAAAATTCATAGTGAATACCTTTGTATTGTCGAGTCCAAAACTTAACGAGATCTTGATGGTTTGTCCCTGCTGTTGTTGCAGTTTTTAGCCCTAAGTACACCAGAAAACCAACTCCTTTAGATCGCCACCACATCTCTGAAGAAAATGTTAGACGTATATTTTTAGAAATGCTTGGAAACATTGATTGTATGCACTGAGAGTAGAAGAATTATCCAAAGCATGGACAATATACCAAGTATAAGCACAAAGAAAATATGATCGTATAATATTTGGATTTAGATATCGTTCTTCAGAATGCTAAGTAGTTATAATTATATAAGTCTATTAAACAAGGCTAACATTTGTTACTATATTCGACAAGGTAAAACATCACCCGTCCAATTTAAAATTAATAACAACGTTTACAATGTTGGGTACTTTTTAGTCGACAAGATTTATCTCACATATGCAATGCTTGTGCAAACATTTTAGAGTCCCATAAACAAGAGTGATAAGTTATTTGCATAGAGGCAGGAAGGTGAGAGGAAGGATGTGAATGGGAATTTGGTGTTTTGTAATCGAGGTTTACCCGTTTTGCACACTTATACGACTTTCGAGCAAATACAAGCTAGTAATTATCATGTAGTGATGTATTATACTACACTACGTCAAATACCTAAAATGTTCACAGTTTTGGGCCATGACCAAGATACCAGGTCACGGTTCCGGTAGTGATAAAATTAAGGGTGACCCTTTTGGTGGTCACGGCCCAAGAACGTATCCCCAAGACATTATCAGGGTCATTTTCGTAAACCTAATACTAAGGTCTTAGTCACGGTTAAGAGCTATGACTAGAGGTCATGGGGAGTCACTGTTAATAATCATGATCCAAACCATGATTGTATTTTCTTAGTCACAGTCCAGAACCATGACCACCTACCATAATAACCTACTGTGAACTTTGGTTAGTCATGGTCATAAATCGTGACTCCCTATCATGCCCACAGGTTTAGTGGTCATGGTTCCTGATTGTGACCACCTTTTAATCCATTAAATTGTTGTCTTGGACATAGTCACAGTTTTGGACGATGACCAATATTGAATTTATATAAAAAATAATAATTTTAATTTGTTTGCTTCCAAAAAAATCATGTACATGTTTTCAAACCTGTGTACAATTTCATTATAGAAATAACTTACACGTCAATTAAAAAGAAATAATACAAAAATATTAAGTTATCTAATTAATTGCATTAATCCAACACAAATAGACCGTGACTTGCTAATGGTTTAGGTTACCTATAGTCGGGGTCATAGACAAGGTCAAGGTTTGGAGGTCATAGTCACAGATTCGAACCGTGACCATCCTACCGTGACTATTTCTAATTTTTGGTCTAGTGCAACATAACATGATTATGGAAGATGAAGGGTGTGACTACGACTGGTGTATGGAGTACTACAATGTACCGGATGAAATTGAAATGTCTCACAACTCTATAAATGACCATTATGTAATCGAGGAGAGGACAATGCATGCGCATGATAAATGCAACCACTTGAAGTTGTATGCTAATTTAGTGGAACACGTGTGGGAAAATTTCTCTAACTTTGAATCTTGATTGACCAAATGTCTCTTTAGTAAATTATAAATATAATAAATTTTAGTGTTCACACTCCCATTTCTTTTATTATAAATACTTCATGATTTGACATTTCGTAGTATTAATTTAAATAATACTACAATAAAAAATTACTCACCCTTATATGGTAACCCAATAAAAAATTTCCACAGTTACCACCTTTTAAATTATAAGATAAATACTTAAAAATTGGAGTAACTCCTCGAGGAATAACTCAAGTTTTTATAAGACCTTGCCTTATTTAAAATATTTTTAATAAGAAAATCACGAAACTCCTTCTGGGCGGGAGACATGTTTGCTGTGTCCGTGTTCATGCTCATTTGGCCATGCATGAGTTCATCTCGGACATCTTCCTCAAACTATGATGCTTGTGCACCTTTTTAAATTTCTAATTCCTCAGACTTCATATATAACCCCCTAATAAACCCCTTCTAGTATTATATATCTAACTCTCGGTCGGCTTCACATGAATTAATGTAAAGGTAATTGGATATTTTACATTTTCATTATTTTAGTATTTAAATGAACGTTATAAGCATTTGATTTTCCCTTGCTGCACACCTTCATTTCTTTCCTCCCAAGAGGTCTCATATAAGGTTCTTCTATGTCTATCCGTGGATCACCTGACATATTTTCTAGTGTAGTTTCTGCACCAGACATAGATTATGCCAGAAATTGGAGTATTAAAATGAAAATACGGATTGTCGACAACAGGTTGACTCAATTGAAATTTATGGAGAGATTTCAAAATCTAATAACATGAGTAAATGATAAATGTCGTGTCATTATTCCCTTTCTAATATATATCATGTTCCGATTGGACCTACATCATTAAATGATCATGAGAATGTTGTGATATCGATTATCAATTCAATTCACAAATTTCCAAACTTTAAACTTATTTAACTAGATGTCAATCTTTGATCCAAATTAATTAAACCCTAAAACATGCATCTATGTGAATAATTTAATCATGCAATAACAAACAATCATAAATTGCTGGACACACTAATTTCAAGAAAAATTCCCCGAAAGTGTAAAATCTTTATTTCTATAAATGTTTGCAAATCGCAATGTACAATACACTTACAGAAATCTATAATGAATTTACCGAAGTAAACTCACACAGGCCGCAACCTCGAAACCAACAATTAACTCCAACAAGAATCCACAAGAATCCCAGCTCTGTCTCCAGCAAAGAACACTCTCGATTCTTTCCAAGTGATCGCAATCATCAGCAAGCAGATCCCTCAAGAGCTATCAATCCAGTAGTAGAGATGGCATTCCACAAGAATAAACTTCAATGAGAATTGATTTCGGTTCCACAAAAAATTCACAAAATAATTGGGATGATTTGTTGAATCAAAACTAGGTTTTTCACCTAAAAATTCAGGAATTAAAGCTCTGTCAAAAAGCAATTTTCGTGTATCAAAAGTCGTAATGAAAAAGGTCTTCAAAACATGTATTTATAGTTAAATAAAATTCTTAAGGAGACGCATGTCGTTAAAATTTGTTCAAACGACATGTCTATGTCGTTTAAAGGACATCTCATGTCGTTGCAAACGACCTGTAAAAACACAAAATAATATGGGTTCTTTTTTAACAAATAAGAAATGCCCCTTAGAAACGACCCTTCAAATGACATTGCATGTCGTTAGACGTTGTCGTTTGAACGACATGTCAATGTCATTTGAACCACTCTTCACGTCTCCTTTCTAGCTCAGTTCTCTACTTGATGCTTAATGATAGCTTTTCCAACCCTTCACATATTTCTTCACCATTTCCCACTCCATCAACTCTTGAGCTGCTTCTTCATCATACGCCGCTACCATATTGGCAGAACCAAAGTGATGTGTTGGAAGTGGATTTTCGTTGACATCCACAGGAGGTACCTGTAAAGTACCATTAGCCACCTGCTTTCCAATGATACTCTTCAAGTAGTAACAGTCCTTGGTGGAGTGTTTCACCCATTAGTGTAACTCATAATATTTTGGGTTTGCTTTGTCAGTTGTTGTTGGGTATTCCCCATTCAAGTTAAGAGGACCTACTACCCCTTCCCGTACCATTGTGCGATAACAATCCATAGTTTATTCTATGCTGTAAGGTAGCGACGGTGGGTCATCTTCCCCAAACTTCCTCTTGTTGCCTGGGTTGTTGTTCTTGGACCCGGAGCCTCCCTTATTTCCTTTGGGATTTCCATCCACATAGTTGACTACTTATCTCCTAAAGATTTGAAATCTTGAAGAAGTCAATGGCACTTACGTCCTCCAACTCGAGGTCCTTGTCTTGATTATCATAGCTATATTTTTGGAAGCCTTGGTGAACTCTCTAAAAGTTCCATCTCTAGTTTCATTGATCAAATGTAACTTGTATTCCTCTAAGAGTCCCTCAACACATATTTGCAGTAACCATGCCTCTGTTACATCCTCATGGACATCTAGTGCCCTCTCACAAAAATGTTTGATATACTACATTAACTCCTCACCAGCCTTTTGAACCTCTTGCGCTAGGTGTTTCAGTGTGAATTCATCCTCAGCTATAAATAACTTTTGGAGGAACTGTCGGTGCATCTCTTCCCATCCCAGTGATACTGTTAGTTGGAAAAATGGGAGTACCAAGTATGTCCTTTGCCTTTTAGGGTCTTGGAGGACTCCCTCGACTTTAGATTTTTATCATTAACATGCACTCCCAAGTAGTCAACGAACCTTTTCACGTTCTCTCTTGGATTCTCCCCTTTGCCGCTGAACTTGATAAATTTTGGTGGAATATACCTCTCCGGGTATGGCTTCTCGTTCACCTCTTGTGGGTAGGGGTCCTGCAACTCCTCATAGTGATGAGGACCCTCCTTTTGATAAGAGGAGAGAAATTTCCTCACCTCCTCTATAGTAACAGCTTTGGAGGGTGATTCCTTCAAACTCATTCCCTTAGCTTCTGGTGAACCTGGTGCCACAACCTTCTCTGGCACAACCTTTCGTGGCGGAATCATTTCAGCTGGAATTGTTACAGGGGAGACTTCCCCTCTAGAAGGGGCGACTGCTGGTGTTACACAGCCTTGACCCAAACTTGATAGGTCTTTATTATTTTACTTCAAAAAGTCAAAATACATGCTCATAAGACTCATACCTGCCATCAGAGCTATTGTCGGTGAGCTGGTCTTCCCTCCCTGAGGAGCAGGTGTCTTTGCTCCGATCATTACCACATCGTCCTGAGTAGTTTGATCACTTTGAGTTCCATTTTCAAGTGGAAAGTCATAAAAAATATTATTGCTTAGAAATGTTAAAACCTGTAAGGACATATTTTATAAGTCCTGTTTACATTAGAGTATGTCGTATACCGCTACAATCATCGAAGAATTATTCAAGATCTTTTGTGACACCCTGCCTAATAAAATACCGGGCGATCACTCCTATATCAAATTAAAATAGGAGTCTCATATGGATCATTCTTAGCATCACTGTCGAAAATCCATTTAATTACTAATAACCTATTAGGCCGGTGTCAAAATTTTACTAAACTACTCTTTTTAAACAACTACTAAATTGAAACATCCACACAGTATGCGTAAATGAAACTGAAATAAAATAAAATAAATGAACTCTCGGTCAAAATATACAACCATAACGAATGCTGCTACTTAAAGAATAAGTAAATGCAATTGGGCCATTGGCTCGAATGTTTATAAAGTACCTCCTATCTAGATTTCAAAGATGTAAGCGTCTACCGAGAATCCTGCACGCATCCACAGCTGCTGCAGCAGACGTCTGACTCGAAGGAAGTGCCATCCAGGCGTCCCTATGTATGGACACCTATATATATATATATATATATATATAGCAAGAGAGGAAAGTAGATAAACGGGTTAGAGCCCGAGTTTGAAAATATTTAGCAAGAGAATAAATGCTTTATTTTAAAAATATATTTTATCTCATATTTAAATTGGTATCGCACTCCCATGAGATACCCCTCACCTCTCTTCTAATAGTGCACACCTAACGCACTTAACTTTCTAGCTAAGCTACCCTGCCTAACTAATCTAATTCACCCACCTATTAGAAACCTCTACAACCCGAGCACTTGGGGCTAAACTTCTATCCATTCTCAACACTGCGCTAAGTTCAAACGTGGGGTGTCTCGCGAAGAGAAATCCAAACAAGGAACCCCCCTCGATACACTACTACTTGGCAGGGTTAATGGTAAAGATCCATTAGGCCCGTAGCACAAAACTAAAGTATAGATACATACTTATATATTAACATCCATAACATATTCATTTTTATATACATCCTACAATATACATCCGAATAATATCTCCCAGACTGAGGTTTACCAATTCAATTTCATCTTTATAATACACATCCGGATCCATCTCTCGGACTGAGGATTCATATACAAGGTATTTATCAATACTTTTCATCTTTATCTCAAAACTTTCCATTTCCTTTCTTATATCCAGGAAATGTATGTAAAAGCCAATTTTATTATCATAAAATGCTTTTCCGTTTCATATGATCCTATTTCCCTTTTTCCATCCAGGAAATGCAATTGAAGCCAAATCATTTATCCCATTTCCCTTCTTCCATCCAAGAAATGTAATTAAAGCCAATTTATTATCATAAATTTCTTTAATACCAATAATGTTCCACATTATTGAAAGTAGTTATATATCATATCATATAACGCGTTCTAAGACAGCCCATCCGAGTTTTCCCACTGTGCGTGTCCCTAAATGGCTATAATCTTCCAGGGCCTATCATCAAGACAACCTGGGATCCTACAACGCAAGACGTCGGGAAGTGGCCATATGCTTACGGGATAGTCATGACCACACCCAGAATTACCTAACCAGCGCAGAAACATACAATAATCGCTCATATGGCCTAGGACTATATCCACCCTGCATTCATTAGCCAGGGGCTTCACCATACGCATGCAACTTCCCTTATGAGAGCTATTTAGAGAGTTGTGTATCCATATTTTATTATTCATGAAAATCATTTCCTTTTTCCATTTTGAAAACATTCACATTTTATTTTCAAAATCATTTATTCTCAAAACATATAAATTACCTTGTTCTCATGCACAAGGAATAATGCTGTATAATACACATTTGTATCATATTTCATATATACTTTAATCACATAGTATATATATACCATATATTCCTCCTCGAATATATATATATATGGCCATAATTGCCAATCTCATCTAGCGATGACCAATAACCCCAAAGATTCTCTCAAAGAATCATAATCATGCATTCATATACCCATGATACTACACCCAAAGTATTTCCTTACTTTGATAATCCATACATACCTTATTCCCATATAAGGATATATTGGATATCTCCAATTATACTAATTCACTCTAGGTGAATATATATATATATATATATATATATATATATATATTCCCAATTACTCAAGTCCTTTAGGACATAACCCTCTATAATACTCTAATTTAGAAGGCCCCTAGGCTTTAAACTCAAAGAGGTGAAGGAATAACAATCTCCAAAATCCTGGGCTGAAAACAGGGTACCGATCGACCGTCCATGGACCCCCGGTCGACCGCGATTTGCGGATAAGCCTAAGAAACCAACTAGTAAGCCCTTTTTTCCTTGACGCGGTCGACCGACCATAATGGCGCGGTCGACTGGTCACACCAGATTCCCAAAACTAAATTCCTCAAATCCTCCATCCAACAACCCAAATTCATTATCGGGGTTTCTAAACTATACCAAAAATCATCCCAAACATCTACCAATTAATTCCAGCCTTTATTTTTCCATTTTCCGATTTGATTTCCGAGTTGATGATTTCAACCCCGGAACTGCCATCTTATAAAAATCATATCAAATCGTAAAAAAATAAAACAAATACGCGGTCGGTGCCCACGCGACTGTATCGAAAAGATCTACAACTTTCGTATTTTGGCCGATAGCTAAATCAATTCTCTTCTTGACCGAAATACCCCACAAGCTACGGGTTTACTATTCATCATCTTCCCCAAAATCCCAAACTCCATTTTCTCCATTTTTGTTGTTTCTAACCTCATCCAACAACTCAATAAACATCTAATCTATATTTTACAACTAACAAATCAATTAATTTGGGGTATTAACCCATTTCCTTAGATTCAAACCCTAAAACCATAAAAACCTAGTTTTAGTATTTCTCCCATTTCAATTCAATTTTATACTCCATTAACATGGTTTTAATACTAGAAATCATTAAGAGTTTACATTACATCAATATGTAAACTCAAATCTAAGTTTTTCCAATTTTATTTTAGGGTTCTACCAACTATGATATGAAATAAATGCATAATTGAAATAAAGCAAGTAAACACTTGCCTCGTGGATTAATCCGACGATCTCGAGTCGAATCCCGCGGAAGTTGGCCGGAATATCCCATTTTTTCCTCTTTTCTCTCCTCTCTCTCTTCTCTCTCTTTTTTTTCTTTTCTTTCTCTTTTCTCCCTCTCTCCCTCCTTTTATAAGGAGAAAAGGGTTTATACCCCTTAAAACCAAAAACGACTCGTCTACTCAATTACGAACCCTTTTTAACTCTAAAATTCCCCGAAACTCAATTTCGACAATCAGACACTCTTTTTCGATTATCTCGGACATTTTGAGACTCACGGCGCAGTCGAAATATCCATCCGAGGTACTTGACCACAAATCACTATTTTAACCCAAAATAAATAAATGTGGTATTCCTATTAAAATATTATCTTCAATCGCTTTACCCGGCAACAACATATTATTAAAAATACTCCAATTCATTTACTTAATACCAAAAGTAAATATACCATCCATTGAAAATCATTTATTCCTCGAAAATCCCAAAAATCACTATTTCGAGAAATTCTCCAAAATTCCAATTTATATTCAATTATGGAATTTAATTGTCTACAAAAAGACGGGTTGTTACATACTCCCCCCCTTACAATGGAATTTTGTCCTCGAAATTTGGATACAACCTACATATCCAAACTAGGATCACAAATCACACTACGTCTTAGTACCCCGAAGATCTAAAGGTGCTAACACGATAGTCCCTTACCATATACTCCAAAGTACTAGCTTCACTATAAGATCATCTAAATTCTACCTACGAACACACAACATCCACGCGTTACTCCGATAGCTTCTCTTATTGCCAATAAGAGAAGTGAGTCTATAACTACCGCTTTACATCTTGTAAAGCTTCAACTTTATATACTACTCCCCTTCTATTTTAGGCGGTATATAAACCTCACTTACTAATGTGCCCATACACCTTTCTAACCTATGCACATCTGCACATCCATTGTAAACGTCCTACATGTATCACTCTCCTTAAATAAGGGCCTCCTTTCCTCGGTGTAATACTCACACATGGGTCCTCCCAACCCGCGAAATTCAATTCTCCTAACCTCACCAACTCTACTAAACTTACATCCTAATAATACTACAATCTATGAGTTAACCTACCTACACGAAACGGATATAATTCTAAGTATATCCCTAGTGCCCAAGGCCTTTCTCAACTCCCGACATTTGCTCGGTTTCATGCGTGGGACGTCTCGCGAAGAGAAATCCAGACAAGAAATCCTCCCGTTACACTACTCCCTCGCGTTGTCAATCATCGAGATATAGCGACCTAAGGCACACCAGTGGGACATCCTAAATCCTACCTTGCTAACCTAAGAACGCATTTCTACTATTATATCCTTCCGCCCATACGAAAGGAAATCTAACTAATCGAAGTGTCTACTCTCTGTAAAAGCACTACATACATCATACCCAAAACATATTTCCTCAAAGTTTACCTTTTCATTAAGGCCTGGATATAATCCTCAAATCAATTTCTCTAAGTCCTACTCTATCCACCCACTTGTGGCAAGAGGATAACTTTACTGCTTTTTCATAGCACAATATTTCCATAAACATACCATCATCACATGGCTCATAGTCTATAGTGTTTCATTCACACTATACGACTTATCAACAAAACCCACATCCTTGCATCCTATAACATCTCTCCACTCCCGAAGCCGTTAAGGTTCATGCGTGGAGCGTCTCGCAAAGCAAAATCCAAACAAGGAACCCCTCCACACACTACCACTTAACTTCGTCGGTCATGGAGGTCCGTTATTTCAAACATGCAACCGGGATAACCCTATCTCCTATTCCAACAAAAAGGGGGTCTGAACTCCTATCTCTAACTAAGAGTCACACCACCCAGCGCTCGCACTAAATTGTTTTTTAAGTCCTTGCGCAATCAATAATGAGCTTAATCTTACAGCTCAACAATAATCCCGCGGCCTTAAATCATATCGATAAGGTCGCCATATACACAAATCACGATAATGAAACCTTTGCTCATTGAAATTCCATCTATGCACATACTAAAGGCGAACTCAACCTGTATCCAGGTGAGATATCACAACAACAACCCGTTCCACCCTGGAACTGCAGACACGATAGTCTTACCATCATTAGCCTGCTATCGCTCTGAATATACCACAACATATTATACTCACCATAATATTACCATACTCGTATAAACATATAAAATGAGTATCACAAGCCATATATATATGTATTTAAAATATCATCACCCGCCTTTATAGTGAATGAAGGAAAATAAAACTCCGCTATCACGAAAAACACATAGATTTACATTATATAATGTTATCGAGACTGCCACAAAACTCAAATTACACACACGAGTCTAGAGCTAACGAACACCGCGACTTTATCTAGACACACCAATTACACCTCTTCCTTCTGAGGTGAAACTCATAACGATAACTTGGCCCTGCTCTTTACAATCATTTCACTAGTACTTTTAACTGCTTCGTTAAAAGGAAACTCCATTACAAGCTTCAACCTTATTTCAATAAATTCCCCGGGTGGATGTCCACCAATGGGGTCCTCACACATACACATTCTCCATATCACTCTTTATCCACTGCCGGCCTCTGACCGATCCTTATGTGAATAATCCAAAATAACATTCTTCTCATTCCAACCGAATCATGGGGACTCACGATTAAAACTATCCGTAAGATCCCTTTCGAACCCTTAACTTCAATAAGAAGTTCAACTTTAGTACCACTCTCTACTACAGCGGTATTGCGGTACTCATAACTACCATTCTTTAGTAGTCGTCACCAAAATCCTTAGCAATTTCCACAAGGAAAATGACTTCTACTACTGTCCCAATCTCCAGGTTCAACTAAGCCCCACCTCCTGCCGCCTTCCTCGATCAGCACACGAATCTCGAACGAGTACGCAAAAGATTTACTATAATCCTATGTCATAGCAGGAGAACGAAACCTCACAAGAGAAATCAACAATCTTAATCCTGAGTCTATATATCAAATCGAGAGCAACAGTGAAAGCGTAGTACGTCCGCACAGATTCCTAAGGACACTAGAACCTGATGCTCTGATACCATCTGTGACACACCGCCTAATAAAATACCGGGCGATCACTCCTATATCAAATTAAAATAGGAGTCTCATATGGATCATTCTTAGCATCACTGTCGAAAATCCATTTAATTACTAATAACCTATTAGGCCGGTGTCAAAATTTTACTTAACTACTCTTTTTAAACAACTACTAAATTGAAACATCCACACAGTATGCGTAAATGAAACTATAATTAAATAAAATAACCGAACTCTCGGTCAAAATATACAACCGTAATGAATGTTTCTACTGGAATAAGTAAATGCAATTGGGCCATTGGCCCAAATGTTTATACAGTACCTCTTATCTAGATTTCAAAGATGGAAGCGTCTATCGAGAATCCTGCACGCATCCACAACTGCAGCAGCAGACGTCTGACTCGAAGGAAGTGCCATCTAGGCGTCCCTGTGTCTGGACACCTATATATATATATATATAAATAGCAAGAGAGGAAAGTAGATAAACGGGTCAAAGCCTGAGTTTGAAAATATTTAGCAAGTGCATAAATGCTTTATTTTAAAAAATATGTTTTAACTCATATTTAAATTGGTATCGCACTCCTATGAGATACCCCTCACCTCTCTTCTAATAGTGCACACCTAACGCACTTAACTTTCTAGCTAAGCTACCCTGCCTAACTAATCTAATTCACCCACCTATTAGAAACCTCTACAACCCGAGCACTAGGGGATAAACTTCTCTCCATTCTCAACACGACGCTAAGTTCGTGCGTGGGGTGTCTCGCGAAGCGAAATCCAAACAAGGAACCCCCCCGATATACTACTACTTGGCAGGATTAATGGTAGAGATCCATTAGGCCCGTAGCACAAAACTAAAGTATAGATACATACTTATATATTAACATCCATAACATATTCATTTTTATATACATCTTACAATATACATTCGAATAATATCTCCCGGACTGAGGTTTACCAATTCAATTTCGTCTCTATAATACACATCCGGATCTATCTCTCGGACTAAGGATTCATATACAAAGTATTTATCAATACTTTTCATTTTTATCTCAAAACTTTCCATTTCCTTTCTTATATCCAGGAAATATATTTAAAAGCCAATTTTATTATCAAAAAAATGCTTTACCGTTTCATATGCTCCCATTTCCTTTCTTCCATCCAGGAAATGCAATTGAAGCCAAATCATTTATCCCATTTCCCTTCTTCCATCCAGGAAATGTAATTAAAGCTAATTTATTATCATAAATTTCTTTAATAGCAATAATCTCCCACATTATTGAAAATAGTTATATATCATATCATATAACGCGTTCTAAGACCGCCCGTCCGGGTTTCCTCACTGTGCGCGCCCCTAAATGGCTATCATCTTCCAAGGCATATCATCAAGACAGCTTGGGATCCTACAACGCAAGACGTCAGGAAGCGGCCATATGCCTGCGGGATAGTCATGACCACACCCAGAATCACCTAACCAGCGCAGAAACATACAATAATCGCTCATATGGCCTAGGACTATATCCACCCTGCATTCATTAGCCAGGGGCTTCACCATACGCACGCAAATTACCTTATGATAGCGTTTAGAGAGGTGTGTATCCATATTTTATTATTCATGAAAATCATTTCCTTTTTCCATTTTGAAAAGATTCACATTTTATTTTCAAAATCATTTATTCTCAAAACATATAAATTACCTTGTTCTCATGCACAAGGAATAATACTGTATAATACACATTTGTATCATATTTCATATATACTTTAATCATATAGTATATATATATATATACCGTATATTCCTCCTCGAATATATATATATATATATATATATATATATATATAGCCATAATTGCCAATCTCATCTAGCGATGACCAATAACACAAAGAATCATAATCATGCATTCATATACACATGATACTACACCCAAAGTATTTCCTTACTTTGATAATTCATACATACCTTATTCCCATATAAGGATCTATTACATATCTCCAATTATACTAATTCACTCTAAGTGAATATATATATATATATATATATATTCCCAATTTCTCAAGTCCTTTAGGACATAACCCTCTATAATACTCTAATTTAGAAGGCCCCTAGACTTTAAACTCAAAGAGGAGAAGGAATAACAATTTCCAAAATCTTGGGCTGAAAACAGGGTACCGGTCGACTGGCCATGGACCCCCGGTCGACCGCGGTTTGCGGATAAGCCTAAGAAACCAACCAGTAAGCCATTTTTCCTTGACGTGGTCGACCGACCATAGGGGCGGGGTCGACCGGTCACACCAGATCCCCAAAACTAAATTCCTCAAATCCTCCATCCAACAACCCAAATTCATTATCGGGGTTTCTAAACTATACCAAAAATCATCCCAAACATCTACACAATTAATTCTAGCCTTTATTTTTCCATTTTTCGATTTGATTTCCGAGTTGATGATTTCAATCCCGGAACTGCCATCTTATAAAAATTATATCAAATCGCAAAAAAATACGCGATCGGTGCCCACACGACCGTATCGAAAATATCTACAACTTTCATGTTTTGGCCGATAGCTAAATCAATTCTCTTCTTGGCCTAAATTACCCCACAAGCTACGGGTTTACTATTCATTAGCTTCCCCAAAATCCCAAACTCCATTTTTCTCCATTTTTGTTGTTTCTAACCTTATCCAACAACTCAACAAACATCTAATCTATGTTTTACAACTAACACATCAATTAATTTGGGGTATTAACCCATTTCCTTAGATTCAAACCCTAAAACCATAAAAACCTAGTTTTGGTATTTCTCCCATTTCAATTCAATTTTATACTCCATTAACATGGTTTTAATACTAGAAATCATTAAGAGTTTACATTACATCAATATGTAAACTCATATATAAGTTTTCCCAATTTTATTTTAGGGTTCTACCAACTATGATATGAAATAAAGGCATAATTGAAATAAAGCAAGTAAACACTTGCCTCGTGGATATAATCCGACGATCCCGAGTCAAATCCCGCGGAGGTTGGCCGGAATCTCCCCTTTTTTCCTATTTTATCTCCTCCTTTCTCTCTTCTCTCTCTTTTCTTTCTCTTTTCTCCCTCTCTCCCTCCTTTTATAAAGAGAAAATGGTTTATACCCCTTAAAACCCAAAAACGACTCGTTTACTCAATTACGAGCCCTTTTTAACTCCAAAATTCCCCGAAACTCAATTTTGACAATCGGACACTCTTTTCCGACTATATCGGACATTTCGAGACTCACGGCGCAGTCAAAATTTCCATTCGAGGTACTTGATCGCAAATCACTATTTCAACCCAAAATAAATAAATGCGGTATTCCCATTAAAATATTATCTTCTGTCGCTTTATCCGGCAGCGACATATTATTAAAAATACTCCAATTCATTTACTTAATACCAAAAGTAAATATACCATCCATCGGAAATCATCTATTCCTCGAAAATCCCAAAAATCACTATTTCGAGAAATTCTCCAAAATTCCAATTTATACTCAATTATGAAATTTAATTGTCTCCAAAAGGACGGGTTGTTACATCTTTCAAGCATCAAGACGGATTGGAATATAAAATTTCTTCATCAAAGAAGTCTCCGTGAGATTAATTTTGGTAAGGGTGTGTTTAAATATCGTAGCATTTCACTTAGGTTATTGGGATATTTTTCACAAAGTATTCTCTAAGTGTTGGAGCGGAGTTTTTAATGTTTTTCGTCAAAAATATAATTTTTGAAGTTTTTGAGGCAGTGCATTTATCGATAAAAAGAAAAATATTTTATTTTATTATCGTTCAAACGACAGGCTATGTCGTTCAAACGACATGGCTTGTCACGCGAAGTATCAAATGACCTTGGATCTCATTCGAAGGACATCCAATCTCGTTTGAACGAGCCGCTGCCTTAAGTCTTTTATAAATAGGACTCTCCAACTCCATTTTTCATAAGAAGACCTTTGTAAAAACTGTCTTCGCTTTTCTGCAAACAATAATACGAATTTGTCTTCTCACTTTAGAAGTTTTAATCCTTTGTTTTTACAATTCACAAAATATCCCAATCCTTTAGTGAATTGTTTTGGAACCCAAAATACGATCTTACTGATATTGCTCTTGTAGAGAGGATAAATCTACATCATATGATTGCGTGTCATTAAGGATCTTTCTACATGAAGAATCTTTGTTGATTTGGACTGAGGTTCATAGGGAGTGCTGTGGTATTCCTGGGCTGAAGTTAGGACTGTGGTTCTTATGGATTACTATGCATAATTCATTGCTGATGACACCGACAATTGCCTACAGGTATTCGTGTGTCACCTTCTTTGTCCATAAAAGTGAGGTTACCTCCCCAGGGGAGTTGTCAAATGTAGGAGGGTAGTGTGACTGGGGTCTGGTAAAATACTGAATCAGGTGAGGCGTGACCCACTTCAATGAACTCTGCCTTCAAGGTTCTCAAGAACATCTGGAGCAGCTTCTGAAAAAACCTTCTCCTTTTGGTAAAAATGGAACTCAATCTAGAACTCACTCCCTGCAAGAAAATGAACTTCCACAACAATAATGGTAACTTTTCTCAAGAGAAACTTTTGAGAATGATGGTTGCCAATGAGGAGTGAAAGAACAAGGCACTTAACACTAGTTAGAGACAAGGGAGAGAATACTAGGAGGTTCTGGTGTGATTTTGACCGAGTAACAGTGTAACTTGAATTATAATATATTATTTGATCTTGCCCAGGGGTCTTATTTATACTTGGGCATTAGGTCTGGGTTGACACTTTGGGGCCCCAAAATTGAGAGGGTTGGTGAGGGACAAGGTCTGAAATATACTATTTGTCCCTACCTGTGTACAACCGCTTGTCCCTTCTAACAAGTGCCACCTGGTGCAAACCAAAGTTAAAAAGCAAATATGTCTGCGCTTGAAGACAAGATATATAATTTGGTAAATATCTTTTAAAACGGTAACTTGTGATACAAACTCTGTAAACCTGAGAGGGGAGGCCTCAAGGACCACCTCCTCTAAAATTATTTATGTTGAGTTGGGGGGGGGGGGGGGGGGGGGGGGGCTTGAGGACCCCCTTCTCTAAAATCGTTTTTATAACAAAAATTCATTTCTGGTGAGAAACCTCTTAGTTTCTCATTTTAGCTATGACTGAGTGTGCTATGTAAGGACTTGAGTGACTCCTAGTGTCTTTCTACTGGTGTTATCCCAATCCTAAAGTGCTAAGTGGTTGAGCTTTCTCAACAAACCTTGTTCCTCAGCCACCAAGACAAAACTACCAAGAGATCCTAATTGTCTTACTTGAGCCTTGCCTGCTCAACTAGGCTACTTGTACAAGAAATTAAGTGCCAGTACTTTTGTTTTTATAGAATGACTTTTCATGATGAGGGGTTGCTCATGGTGGCCATTCCCTCATCCTGGCCTATTTTCTGGAAGTTGAGGGGGAGGACCTTGAGGGTTCCTCACCTAAGATTTTTTGGAAGTTGGGGGGAGAACCTTGAGGATTCCTCACCCAAGATTTTTAGAAAGCTGATGTAATACCCCGTACTTTTAAAGGTATTTAAATTACACTGTGGACGTGATTTTGTAATTTGAGGAATTTCTATGAATAATAATTTTGGAATTTTTTAGTGAAATTAAATAAATTTAATATTATAAAGTTAATAGTAAATATTAGTTTTCAAGTGTCGGATTAATATTTACATGGATTATATTTCTCTTGCGAGACTAAGTATATGAGTGGATTATATTTATTACATGTCGCAGTTAGGTAAAGCGACAAAGGGGAAATATTTTAATTGGAAAACACGTGTATTGAACGTGTTGGGTTTAATTAGTGAATTTTAGTTAAGTAACTTGGATGGATATTTCAACTGCACCATTGGGTTCGGAATGGCCGAGATAGTCAAAATAGAGTATCCGGGGATAGTGTTTAGGTTTCGGGGATTTTTGGACTAGTAGAGACTCGTAAATGAGTACACGAGTCATTTAACAATTGGGTATATACCCAATTTCGGGTTTAATAAGTGGCAGACTTCTTTTATTTCCCAAAATCTGCCCTAAGAGAGAGAGAGAATAGAGAAGTAAGATAATAATAATAATAATAATAATAATAATAATAATAATAATAATAATAATAATAATAATAATAATAATAATAATAATAATAATAAGAAGAAGAAGAAGAAGAAGAAGAAGAAGAAGAAGAAGAAGGAGAAGAAGAAGAAGAAGGAAGAAGAAGAAGAAGAAGAAGAAGAAGAAGAAGAGAAAAAGGAAGAAAAGGAATTCCGAGCAAACTTCGCGGGATTCGACTTGGGGTCATCGAATTTAATTCACGAGGCAAGTGTTTAACTTGCTTTATGATTTAGTGTGTTTATTTCTCATATTATAGTTGGTGTAAAACTATAAAGATTTTTGGGTTGAAATTTGCATAAATCAAACGGGTTTTTGGAAGATTAAACGGATAAAACTTGATTTATACCCAATTTGAGAAACTTAAGAATTAATTGAAATTAATGGTTGGTTATGGGTTCTAGGATTATTAAAACCCTTTTTATGTGTGTATTTATGGTTGTTTGAGATTGGATGATGATGAGAGAGAAGATAAAAAGCTTAGACGTGCTTTAATGGAGGTTTGTATTTTTGGAGAAGACTGTGAATAGTGACCAGCGTCACTTACAGACTGTTTTGGCTAGGAAGAGGACCGATTTGGCTCTTGGTCAAAACATAAAAGTTATAGATATTTTTTGCTACGGTCGCGTGGGTGCTGACCGCGTATTTTTTTGATTTTTTTCGAATAGTTATGATTTTTCTAGGAAAGCAGTTCCAAGGTTGATCATTAGCTTGGAAATCAAACTGGAAATTGAAAAAAAAAATAAAGGCTAGAATTGTTTGGAGATAAATATTTGGGGTTCCTAAAAAAATAGTGTGGGGACTTCTAAATAATATTTTTTTAGTTAGGCGTGTACCGTGGGTTAGTTGAAAGTAAAATCCAAGGTTTACCCAAATAGGGGTGTTCGTGAGGAATGATACTTAAAGAGGTATTTAGGTGGGAAATTTCATATAAGTAATTGTGTGCGTAGAAAAGGTATTTATATACCAACTTTGGTTAAGTAAAATCTTACGAGGTGACTAGGATGAAATTTAGGATACGTAATACATAGAATTGAGCAATTATCCTATACGTCTATGGAAGACGATTATTATAGGTGATGAGATACCTACTAAATAAAGATAAGTAGTGCATATGCTATTAAATTATTACGAGTTGGTATATTCAGAATTTTATATGCAAATCCTTATGAAGAGATTTAGGTGTGATTTGAATATTAAATAAGAGAGTACGTATTGGAGTAATATTATAAGTGTGGGACTGCTTATATTATTACGAATGGAAATATTCGAGGCTATTGGCTATCTCTATAAGAGTTTGGAAACTATAGCCATAGTATATTGAGAAGAGATATATATTATATACACGATGTCGTTAAAGTATATATAATATGAAACGAATAAATATATCAGTGTTGTTGGTATTATCATCGTGCAGTGAGAAAAGCTAAGAAATAATATATTAAGGATTGATTAAAAATCGATAAATGCGTAGGATATTCGAGACATAAAAATATTACGTATGGAATTTGTTATATGGGTTATGTGTATGCCCTGATGTTATTATATACATGGGTTAAATAATTACCTATGGAAAATTATGTATAGGTGAGACAAATACCTATCATTATAATATGGTTGTGTAAATACCTTACTGATGTTATATCTATATAGGTGGAATGTGTACCTATATTATTGTTTATTATATGTATGACATACCTACCATACTTGATATCACGGGAGGATGGCTTTAGAAAGAGGACAATATTATCTTGTGTTGCCTTCGGGGGGATTTAGATTGGGTACCTCAAGAACATAGGACTGTGAAGGGCTTATTTGTGAGTCGATAAGTCTGCTGACTATAGGAGCGTAGGTATGTGCATGACCCATGGATATGTGAACTATGTTTGCCTCCAATATGTGTGATTTATATTGATATGGTTCCTGAGTGATTCGAAACACATGATCCTTGTGTACGTGATGTACTGAGATTTGATAGCAGAGTATGTGTGCACCGCAGCTTAGCCCCGGGGTGCTTTATATGTATTTATGTATTAAGAATAGCATATATGTATACTTGAGATGTTCCACCGTTGCTTAGTAGATAAAAATGACTAAGCCACCTATATTATAGCTCGGTGGATTGATTAATATACTTGTGATGTATAGTATACTTTTTTATATATGAGATGAGATGTCATATAAAGTAACCTAGTACAAAAGGGAAAAGAATGAATAAAGTGATATTCTCCTTCCGGTAAATTTATATCCGGATGTTTATGAATTATGAATCGTAGGTTCTAATGAGAACTATATATATATATATATATATATATATATATATATATATAGTATAAGATGTTGTATGTACTGAGGGCCTAATAGATCCCGACGATCAACATTGTCATGAAGTAGTGTATCGCGGGGGTTCCTTGTTTGGATTTCACTTCGCGAGACACCCCACGCACGAACATAACGTAATGTTTGGAATGGGGAGAAGTTTAGTCCTTCGTACTCAGATTAATAAGGATTATTAGCAGATAATAAATACATTTGTTAGGCTGGGTAGCTTAACTACGTTGTTTAAAAGATATGCGATAGTTGTGCACTATTAGAAAATGGGTGAGGTGTATCTCATGAGAGTGCGATACCAGTTTAAATATGAGAAATATCATATCTTAAAAATATGGATTTTATGCACTTGCTAAAATGTTTTCAAAACTCGGGCTCTGACCCGTTTCTCTATTTTTTCCTCTCTTGCTATATCTATATATATAGGTGTCCAGACACATGAATGCTTGGATGATGATTCCTTCGAGTCAGATGTTTGTTGCAGCAGCTGTGGATGCAGACAGGTTTATTGTAGACACTTATATCATTTGAGATCTAGATAGGAGGTATTGTATACATATTCAGGCTGATGGCCCAACTGTACTCATCTATTCTCTTACCGCCTTTTTGTGCGGAATTCGTTTTGGTTGTATTATTTTCTACCGAGTGTTCGATTACTTCATTTTATTTTAGTTATTGCATACAATTGTTGTAATTATTTTATTTGAATGGTTTGGTTAAAAAAGATTATTTAATTTAAAATTTGACGTCAGCCTAATAGGATATTAGTAATTAAATTGGTTTTCGACATTGATGATAAGAATTAACCATATGAGACTCCTGTTTTAATTTGATATAGGAGTGATCGCCCGGTATTTTATTAGGCGGCTTGTCACAGGTGGTATCAGAGCATCAGGTTCTAGTGTCCTTTAGGAATCTATACGTACGTACTACGCTTTCAGCGTTGCTTTTGATTTGACATAGAGCCTTATGATTAGGATTATTGATATGCTCTTATGAGATTTTGTTCTCCTGCCATTATTTAAAATTATCGTAAATCTTTTGCGCGCTCGTTCGGGATTTGTATGCTGATCGACGAAGGGCAACCATAGAAGGCCATTGTGAGGGCAGGAGGAGGCGGGACGTAGTTAAAGCTATAAGTTGATATTGAAAATAAGGACCGCGGTAAAGGTCACTTTCCTTGTGACGTGGTCATGAATTACTGCAATGACAACTAAAGTGTACTAGTTATAATTATCAAGTACTGCTATAGTAGAGAATGGTGCTAAACTCGAATTAACTAGTGAGATTTAATTAGGAAAAATCTTAAGAGGTCTTTGATGAGGAACGCACATTGAAGTTGAGCTAGGCGAAAGTAGTGTAGTTTCATCCAAAGGAAGTAGAAGGCTCATAAGCTCTTGCTTAGCATTAGGTGTGGAAATACCCATATGTGAAAATTGGAGGAATTTGTTTTCACTCGTGAGAGCAATGTTGAAATGGTGGGGACGATAGTCACCATACTTGGGGCAGCACCATACTTGGGGGAGCATGATGTATTGCTCATAAATTAATCTTACAGATGGATTTTTCCTTAATAAGAATGTGAAATTTAGTGAATTAGATGTTAATCATGAAATAAAAATTGAGTTTTTATAGATGAAAAATTTTGGGTTTATGTTAATATAACTCATGGGAAAATTTAGGGATTTGCTGGATTTTCTTGAAGAATTGGAAGGATTTAATCCCTAAACTATGCTAAGAAGTGTTCTAGGGTGACTATGAATAGTTTGGAAACCTAGTACTTGGGTTGGAATGAGTTTGGGTTGAATTTGAAGAGGATAATTTTTTTTTTGGAAAAATGAACCTTGAAGATGAAGTGTGCAACTGCAGAATTTTTGTTAGAAGTCCAGCCCAGGTCGTTTGAACGACATCGTTCGAACGAGACTTCTAATGAGGTTCCAGTGGCACTTCTAACGAGTTGGTAGTTCGTTCGAACGACACTCGTTCGAACGAGATTCCCTAGGTCTTCTAATGAGATTCCAGAATGACTCTTGAGGCCCGATTTTTTTATTTTGAACTTCTCGTAGGCTTATTTAAATGTGTAGTCTGCCATAAATTAAACTTGTGAGAATTGGTGATTTTAAGGATTCTTATAAGAAAAAGGACCCTTGGAAAAATGAACCTTGAAGATGAAGTGTGCAACTGCAAAATTTTTGTTAGAAGTCCAGCCCAGGTCGTTTGAACGACATCGTTCGAACGATACATCTAATGAGGTTCCAGTGGCACTTCTAACGAGTTGGTAATTCGTTCGAACGACACTCGTTTGAATGAGATTCCCTGGGTCTTCTAACGAGATTCCAGAATGACTCTTAAGGCCCAATTTTTTTGTTTTGAACTTCTCGTAGGCTTATTTAAATGTCTAGTCTGCCATAAATTAAACTTGTGAGAATTGGTGATTTTAAGGATCCTTATAAGAAAAAGGACCCTTGGGACTCGAATAAGAATCTCGGATATAAGTGGGATGCAAACTAGTTGTAATAAGTTTAATATTTATTTATACTATTGGGAATTAAATCGAATTTTATATTCGGGAAATACGGGCTAGTGTTTTGAGAGATATACGCAGGATTAGCCGGATTATATATATATATATATATATATATATATATATATATATATATATATATATATATATATATATATATATATATATATATATATATATATATATATATATACGGACATATTGAGACATATATATGTGATATGTTAATAAATATATTTGTGTGATTGGTATACTTATATGATTTGGTTTTTACCGAGTCGGTGTGATGGTCCGACCACTGGTACCTAGGATGATGTGTAATTAATTCCCTGGAAGATGGTAGCATTGAGAGACTGAATCCATTTAGTTATAGCTCTGAGGGATAATTATTATACTTAAATAGTGTATGATATATAAGTATAGATATACTTGATGTGTATAGTATATTGTATATATATTTATATGAGATGTGAAATATATATATACGGACATAATAAAGAATGGAATGCGAGATAAATTCTAGATGAGCTCGCCTTTAGTATATGGTTAGGTGGAACTTCGATATGTAGATGTTTCCTTGCCATAATTTTTGGTGCATGAGGACCTTATCGGTATAATTTAAAGTATGCACCATTTAATGTTGAGTTGTGGGATTTAGCTCATTCTTAGTAGCTTTAAGGACTTAGAGTTAATGCAACAGATATTATAAAATGCAAGGATTTTGGTTTTGAAGATAAGTCACCTAGTGTAGAGAAAACACTATAGAGTGAGAGCCATTTGGTGACAGTATAATTATATAGAGATATATGTGCCATGGAGAAGCACCGAAATTTATTCTCTCACTGCAAGTATGTGGGTGAGGTAAGATAAAGGAAATTGATTGGAGACTTATAGATAGACTTTGAATAGAAGGAAAATTAAGAGGAAATAAGTTTTGGGTATGACGTTCGTAACACTTTTGCAGAGAGTAGGCACCCTGATTAGTTGGACATTCCATTTGGTCAAGATGGATGAATATAGTGGTAGAAGTACATTAGTAGGTTAACTAGGTAGGATTTAGAACGTCCCGTTGGTGTCCCTTAGATCGTTATATCTCGATGACCGACAAAGAGAGGGAGTAGTGTATCGAAAAGGTTCCTTGTTTTGATTTCGCTTTGCGAGACGTCCCACGCACGAAACTGAGCAAATGTCGGAAGTTGAGAGAGGTCTTGGGCACTAGGGATATAATTAGAATAGTACTCATATTATGTTTATTAGAAACACCTTGATCTTAGGACTACCACGAAGTAAGGGAAATAAGACTATCGACACTGATATAAGAAGACTATTGTGAGTTAATCACAAGAAGATCGATGGGATAGTCTTGAGAATGATCGAATTTCCAGGTTCCGGGAGAATTAAATTTTGAAATTATTCAGGTTAAGGGTACCCAGGTGTTAGTACCAGGCCGAAGAAATGAGGCCCATTATTTAGAAAGAGTGTTATGTATAGATGTTTATAATAGTTGTGCAGATAGGCACAAGTTAAAAGGTGTATGGGAATCTTGATAAGTTAATTTTATATACCGACCGAAATAGAAGGGACGTAGTATATAAAGTTAGAGATTATGCTGCAGGGAAGTTATAAATGAATTTTAAATAGATTGGATGGAACGTCATAGGTAGTACGCAATTATTCAATTATATTTGTGTAATATGAGTTGGCACAATTAGGATAAGTGAAAAGACTGACGGGAATAATCGAACGCTAATGTAGTTTCCTTTTTTGAGGGAAATTAGATGTCCTAATGTAAATGAGTGAATACTTGGAATAACGGGTCTCCGATGGGACCAATAAGTTCGGGCAACGGCTATAGGCTTGTTTTCTTTATATGCACTTAAAGAAGCACTAGGTGCAATATGATGTTAGAGTCAACCTTAGGACCGAGGTAGCGTTGTAACATATAGAGATTTAGTTAAGCTTGTGATTAGGATAGTGCGTTACAACATACGCGTTAAGATAGCTGGACTATGGTAAGAGACCATTGTATTAGGCTATATCTAAATTTGGTTTAGCTAGGACATAGTGTATATAGCGATCCTAGAGTAGTGGTGTAGGCTATACCTAAATTTCGAGGACGAAATTCTGTTGTAAGGGGGGGAGTATGTAATACTCCGTACTTTTAAAGGTATTTAAATTACACTGTGAACGTGATTTGGTAATTTGAGGAATTTTTATTAATAGTAATTTTGAAATTTATTAGTGAAATTAGATAAATTTAATATTATAAAGTGAATAATAAATATTAGTTTTCAAGTGTCGGATTAATATTTACATGGATTATATTTCTCTTATGAGACTAAGTATATGAGTGGATTATTTTTATTATATATCGCAGTTGGGTAAAGCGACAAAGGGAAATATTTTAATTGAAAAACACGTGTATTGAACGTGTTGGGTTCAATTAGTGAATTTTAGTTAAGTAAATCGGATGAAGATTTCGACTACACCATTGGGTTCGAAATGGCCGAGATAGTCAAAATAGAGTATCCGGGGGTAGTGCTTAGGTTTCGGGGATTTTTGGACTAGTAGGGACTCTTAAATGAGTACACGAGTCATTTTACAATTGGGTATATACCCAATTTCGGGTTTAATAAGTGGCAGCCCTCTTTTATTTCCCAAAATCTGCCCTAAGAGAGAGAGAGAGAGAGAATAGAGAAGGAAGAGAAGAAGAAGAAGAAGAAGAAGAAGAAGAAGAAGAAGAAGAAGAAGAAGAAGAAGAAGAGAAGAGAAGAGAAGAAGGAAGAAAAGGAATTCTTGGCAAACTTCGCGGGATTCTGCTAGGGGTCGTCGAATTTAATCCATGAGGAAAGTTTTTAACTTTCTTTATGATTTAGTGTATTTATTTCTCATATTATAGTTGGTGTAAAACTATAAAGATTTTTGGGTTGAAATTTGCGTAAATCAAATGGGTTTTTGGAAGATTAAACGGATGAAACTCGGTTTATACCCAATTTGAGAAACTTAAGAATTAATTGAAGTTAATGGTTGGTTATGGGTTCTAGGATGATTAGAACCCTTTTTATGTGTGTATTTATGGTTGTTTGAGGTTGGATGATGATGAGAGAGAAGATAAAAAGCTTGGAGGTGCTTTAATGGAGGTTTGCATTTTTGGAGAAGAAGGTGAATAGTGACCAGCATCACTTACAGACTGTTTTGGCTAGGAAGAGGACCGATTTGGCTCTTGGTCAAAACATAAAAGTTATAGATCTTTTTTGATACGGTCGCGTTGGTGATGACAGCATATTTTTTTGATTTTTTTTCGAATTGTTATGATTTTTCTAAGAAAGCAGTTCCGCGGTTGATCATTAACTCGGAAATCAAATCGAAAATTGAAAAAAAAAAATAAAGGCTAGCATTGTTTGGAGATAAATATTTGGGGTTCCTAAAAAAATAGTGTGGGGACTTCTAAATAATTTTGTTTTAGTTAGGTGTGTACCTTGGGTTAGTTGAAAGTAAAATCCAAGGTTTACCCAAATAGGGGTGTGTAACACCCCGTAATTTTGAGGATTTAAAATTTAATTATTTTTGGGAGTTATAAAAATATTTAAATTGGAGAAACTTAAATTCATGAGTTGGAAAACTTAATTGAGTGAGCCGAATTAATTATAATTGGCGATTTTAAGTTTAATGGTTCAAAATCTAGTGTGTCACATTTTGAGGTCAAGATTTGGAAATGTCAGAAAGTATTTCGAATGGAAATTCCAAGTGTGTGGTTGCGTCCGGATGGGTTGAGATAGTCAGAAAAGAGTACCCGGGGGTAGCAATTGGGTCTCGAGGTATTTTTGGGCATAGCCGGGCCCACACGGGGTGAGTTGGGCCACTTTAATTATGCTCATTAGGTGAAAACGGGATTTAGAGTTTTAACCTAAGTGAGGGATTAGAAAATCAGCAGCCATCACAAATCTAAGCCTAGGGTTTGAGAGGGAAATTGGGGGAAAGCTTAGCAAAAGCCAATTTGAGGATTTTGGAGCCAAATTAAGGGACTACAACAACGGATCAGACCCTACGAACAATTTCAGGCTAGTGTTTAACTGTAGTGATTTCTAAATTATGATAATCAATTCATATTATAGTGATGTGTATATGAAAATTCATTTTGGGTGTGTAACCAAGATTAACATTGGGTTTTTATGAATTTAGAGTAATGGGCATATTTAATTATTCGATGGATGCTAAGTTATGATTTGAATCTGTTAAGATTAAATTGTAGAGTGGATTGCAATATGTATAGCGATTACATGGACTGAAAATGGTAGGGTCGGATTTGGTAGGACAGACCCGGATGGAAAATCCAAATCGGATAAACCTAGGGTTTGGTATAAATTTATTGATGGATTAAGGTCTTTAGGGTGTTTAGAACCTTTTCTGGTGAGGAGGATATGTTGGTTGTGAAATGGGTAAGGGTTTGGGAGAAACCAAAATCTTAAGGGTTCGTTAATGGCTTAAACAGCAAGCTGGGGAAGACGATCACCTGCTCGATCGATCAATCGACCCAGGGGGATCGATCGATCGACGGTCCCAGGAATTTGACAGTTCGGCCAGGTTGTTTATAATGGGGGTTTTATTTAAGTTTTAATTCCCTTAATTTTATTTGGTGAGAAATTTATATGGGACACATATTTCCTTAACAATTATAGGGTGATATAATTGGGTTTAGGAGGGTGTGAACGGTATGTCATGAGATGAGTGAATTTGGAGAAATAATTCAATTATTGATATTGGGCCGAGGAATGATATTCGGGTATTGTAGTTGGGTGACACTACATTATTAAAGGAATTTAGGTGAAATATTTAATTATGGACCAAGTGGGTGAGTCCGGGTGTGCTAACAATTATAGGTAAAAATAATTGAGGAAATTATGGAAATAAATGTGTGACACATTGTGGGTGAAAATGTGAGAATGAAATTATGAGATGTAGAATGGACCGAGTGAGCGAGTCCGGGGATATTGGTTAAGTGGCATCAAAGTAGTAAATTAATTATTGGGAGAAAGTAATTAATTTGGAGTTGGATCATTGACTCGAAAAATATTAAGGTATGGGCCAAGTGAGCGAGTCCGAGGATAATGGTTGGGTGACACCAAGTTATTAAATTAATAAGATTGATAATTAATTTAATTAAAGTCGGATTGTAGACTCAGGTAGGATTAAATTAATAAGTGTGATAATTAATTTAATTAGAGTCGGATTGTAGACTCGGGTAGGATTAAATTAATAAATGTGATAATTAATTTAATTTGAGTCAGATTGTAGACTCGGGGAGGATTAAATTAATAAATGTGATAATTAATTTAATTAGAGTCAGATTGTAGACTCGGGGAGGTATTAAATTAATAAGTGTGTTAATTAATTTAATTAGAGTCGGATAGTAGACTCAGGGAGGTATTTAATTAATCGGTGTGTTAATTAATTTAATTAGAGTCGGACGATAGACTCGGGGAGGTATTAAATTAATATGTGTGTTAGTTAATTTAATTAGAGTCAGGTGATAGACTTGGGGAGGTATTAAATTTATACGTGTGTTAGTTAATTTAATTAGAGTCGGGTGATAGACTCGGGAAGGTATTAAATTAATAAGTGTGTTAATTAATTTAATTAGAGTCGGACCATAGACTCGGGAAAAGTATTTTATAAATTGAGGTGTGAATTAAATATATTAGAGTCGGACCATAGACTCGGGAAGATGATAAATTATTAAGTGAGAAAATTAACTACGTTGAGTCAGGCCACAGACTCAAGAAACTACAGGCAGTGTACGGGATTTTTAGTACACGGTAAAGCTGGAGTTTATAATATATATATATATATATATATATATATATATATATATATATACGGTGTAGTGATAGTATATATATATAAGTGTATATATTGTGTGTGATATTAAATTACAGGCAGTGTACGGGATTTTGAGTACATGGTAAATCCGGGATTTATATTATATATATATACGGTGTAGTGATAGTATATATATACGTGTATATATTGTGTGTGATATTAAATATCAGCGATTGGATATTTATTCAATTTATATACTCTAATGCTATCAAGTGAGGTTGCGCGATGTGGGTGAATCCCCTAGCTTGAGGAGTAGGGCGAGTATATCCCCAGGTCATAGCGTCCGGTATATATGGGTGAGGGATTTATCTCACTTTCAGGGAAGGAATATGACCGCCTCCACTACGTTTATATTTTGGGCCAAGTTGGTGAGCGATTACAACTTGGGAAAACTAGGTTTCGTGAGCACACCTAGTGAGAGAGCATTTTAGAGGGAATCATCCGGTGAGGGTATACTCGAAGGGCTGGATATATGTATGTTATATGTGTGGATGTTGTAGTAAAGGTACGTATATAATGGTAGTAAATATTATATACGGGTAATGTGTGATGTATTTACTTTATATAACTTGTGACACGGTTATATGATACTATTTAAGAGGAATTAATTAAGTTAATTGTGAGATAACTTATAATTCAAGAATCATTATACTCGGGTTAGAGTAGCATGGCAAGGGAAGGTTATACCAGGACTAGTTGGACGGGATAGTACAACTAGGTAGGGTTAAGATAACCGGTAGGTGTGCACTATAGTGGAGGGGTGAGAATGTCCACAAGGGAGTGTGACACTAACTTAAATATGAAGCGCATTCATGCATTTTAAATTACTGCAGTTAATTCACTTGCTAAATATTTTCAAAATGTTTTGGGTTCTAACCCTTGCTATAAAACTATTTTCAAAACCTTTTAGGTGTCCATCCACAGGGACGCCAGGATTGATATTCTATTCCAGGAACACGGAGTTGCGGCATATGTGGATGCTAGCAGGAGTTTGGATTAGACGCATCATTCATTCATTCCTAGAGTAGGAATCTTGTATCAGTTTCAGTTTTATTTAGGGCATGTCGTCCAGACTTTCAGTTCAGGTTTCAGACTTATTTTATTCCGGTATTGCATATTTGTATTGGATTATTTCTTTAATGGTCGGTGTTTTATTCGGCAAGTTGGGTAATTAATGATACAGTTTATTTTCATTCAGTTGTGTGAATGGTTTATATTTAATTCCGCATGTATTGTTTTGTTAATCAAAAAGTTAAAATTGGCACCAACTTTTGGAATACTAGGTGGTTAGTAAGTTTTAAAAAGTTTTCGACAGTAATGCTAAGGATGATCCAACTGGTATTCCTATTTTAATTTGGTATAGGACAGATCACCCGGTATTTTATTAGGCGGGGTGTCACAGGGTGTTCGTGAGGAATGATACATAAAGAGGTATTTAGGTGGGCAATTTCATATAAGTAATTGTGCGCGTAGAAAAGGTATTTATATACCGACTTTGGTTAAGTAAAATCCTATGAGGTGACTAGGATGAAATTTAGGATACGTAATACAGATAATTGAGCAATTATCCTATACGTCTATGGAAGACGATTATTATAGGTGATGAGATACCTACTAAATAAAGATAAGTAGTGCGTATGTTATTAAATTATTACGAGTTGGTATATTCAGAATTTTATATGCAAATCCTTATGAAGAGATTTAGGTGTGATTTGAATATTAAATAAGAGAGTACGTATTGGAGTAATATTGTAAGTGTGGGACTGCTTATATTATTACGAATGGAAATATTCGAGGCTATTGGCTATCTCTATAAGAGTTTGGAAACTATAGCCATAGTATATTGAGAAGAGATATATATTATATACACGATGTCGTTAAAGTATATATAATATGAGACGAATAAATATATCAGTGTTGTTGGTATTATCATCGTGCAGTGAGAAAAGCTAAGAAATAATATATTAAGGATTGATTAAAAATCGATAAATGCGTAGGATATTCGAGACATAAAAATATTACGTATGGAATTTGTTATATGGGTTATGCGTATGCCCTGATGTTATTATATACATGGGTTAAATAATTACCTATGGAAAATTATGTATATGTGAGACAAATACCTATCGTTATAATATGGTTGTGTAAATACCTTACTGATGTTATATCCATATAGGTGGAATGTGTAACTATATTATTGTTTATTATATGTATGACATACCTACCATACTTGATATCACGGGAGGATGGCTTTAGAAAGAGGACAATATTATCTTGTGTTGCCTTTGGGGGGATTTAGATTGGGTACCTCAAGAACATAGGACTGTGAAGGGCTTATTGTGAGTCGATAAGTCTGCTGACTATGGGAGCGTAGGTATGTGCATGACCCATGGATATGTGAACTATGTTCGCCTCCAATATGTGTGATTTATATTGATACGGTTCCTGAGTGATTCGAAACACACGATCCTTGTGTACGTGATGTATTGAGATTTGATAGCAGAGTATGTGTGCACCGCAGCTTAGCCTCGGGGTGCTTTATATGTATATATGTATTGAGAATAGCATATATGTATACTTGAGATGTTCCACCGTTGCTTAGTAGATAAAAATGACTAAGCCACATATATTATAGCTCGGTGGATTGATTAATATACTTGTGATGTATAGTATACTTTTTTATATATGAGATGAGATGTCATATAAAGTAACCTTGTACAAAAGGGAAAAGAATGAATAAAGTGATATACTCCTTCCGGTAAATTTATATCCGGATGTTTATGAATTATGAATCGTAGGTCCTAATGAGAACTATATATATATATATAGTATAAGATGTTGTATGTACTGAGGGCCTAATGGATCCCGACGATCAACATTGTCATGTAGTAGTGTATCGCGGGGGTTCCTTGTTTGGATTTCGCTTCGCGAGACACCCCACGCACGAACGTAACATAATGTTGGGAATGGGGAGAAGTTTAGTCCTTCGTACTCACATTAATAAGGATTATTAGAAGATAATAAATATATTTGTTAAGCAGGGTAGCTTGACTAGGTTGTTTAAAAGATATGCGATAGTTGTGCACTATTAGAAGAGGGGTGAGGTGTATATCATGAGAGTGCGATACCACTTTAAATATGAGAAATATCATATCTTAAAAATATGGATTTTTTGCACTTGCTAAAATATTTTCAGAACTCAGCCTCTGACCCGTTTCTCTATTTTTCCCTCTCTTGTTATATCTATCTATATATATATATATATATATATATAGGTGTCCAGACACAGACACGCCTGGATGATGATTCCTACGAGTCAGACGTTTGCAGCAGCAGCTGTGGATGCAGGCAGGTTTATTGTAGATGCTTCTATCATTTGAAATCTAGATAGGAGGTGTTGTAGACATATTCAGGCTAATGCCCCAACTGTACTCATCTATTCTCTTACCGTATTTTTGTACGGCATTCGATTTGGTTGTATTATTTTGTAGCGAGTGTTCGGTTACTTCATTTAATTTCAGTTATTGCATACAAATGTTGTAATTGTTTTATTTGAATGGTTTGGTTAAAAAGATTATTTAATTTAAAATTTGACGTCAGCCTAATAGGATATTAGTAATTAAATTGGTTTTCGACAGTGATGCTAAGAATGAACCATATGAGACTCATGTTTTAATTTGATATAAGAGTGATCGCTTGGTATATTATTAGGCGGGTTGTCATAGCTGAGGGGGAGGGACTTGAGGATCCCTCACGCTAAGATTTTCTGGAAGTTGAGGGGAGGGCCTTAAGGGTCCCTCGCTCCAAGATTTTATGGAATCCCAAGATTTTATGGAAGGTGAGGGAGAGGGACTTGAGGGTCCATCACCCCATGATTTTATGAAGGATGAGGGGGAGGTTCTTGAGGATCCCTCTCCCAAAATGATGGAGGTTGAGGGGGGAGGTCCATAAGGGTCCCTCGCCCCAAAAGTTTCTAGAAGCTAGGGGGGGGTCTTGAGGGTCCCTCCCCCCAAAATTTTCTGTAAGCTGGAGGGAGGGCCTTGAGGGTTCTTCGCCCCAACATTTTCTGGAAGCTGAGGGGGGAGGGCCTTCTGGGTCCCTCGCCCCAAAATATAGTTTGCAGGCTTAAAACACCCTTATACATTAGGCCCTCGTGTAAAGTCTTTTGTGTTGGGGAGACCAAAAAATTTTGTACTCCATAAATTCAATTTTCAATTTTTTTAGGGACCCTAGGGTTCCTCATCATTATCCCTAGGGTCATTAAATGCACTTCCCTTTTATTCTAGTTTTTGGGGTCTCAAGAAGCCACGTGTCAACGTGGGAACTATCATCTCATCATTTGGGAAACAAAAAATCTGGTAACCTTTAGGTATTCCTACACGTCTTCCCATTTTCATATAAATGTTAAATTTTTGAATAAAAGCTCTTACTTTTACCATATTCTCAAAACATTCGCAAAGGATTTAGTTTTTTAGTGAGGGAGAAAAAAAACCTCCATATTTTTCTTTCGATATTGTTCTCAGAACATCACCAATGGAATCAACCTTGCCAAATGTTTCTTTTGATATCGCTACTATTGTTATTCCCATGGTAATAGGCTATTTACCCATCTACATTTCTATATCTATGGTGGTGGCCACTGGCACCACCACCATAACCACCGCCAATGGCGAATTTGTCACCCTAATCCATTTCGATTCTATTTTAGTGGATAACGCCACCATGAGTCATCAGTTGCAACCATAGGTTTACTCCTCTAAAGGGATAGTTTTTGAATCTGGTGTGGCGAGGATGTCTGTTGACGATGGGTTGAATTTTGGGGCAAGGACCTATGTGGGTCCCTCCCACTACTTGTAATAGAGGCGGGTTACTGGCTCAGAGGTCCCTCATTTGGAATTGAACTTATTGGGGGTCCCTCGCGACCACATGTTGTTAGAGAGGGTTCCTTATTTGGAATTGTATACAGTGAGGTTCCTCACGATCACAGGGTTTTAACGAGGGTTCCTCATTTGGAATTAAATGCAGTGGAGGTTCCTCGCGACTACAGAGTATTAACGAGGGTTCCTCGTTATTGGGTTCCTCACTTTCCCTTGAGTTCAGTGGGGGTTCCTCACAACCACAGGTATTGATGAGGGTTCCTTATCTAGAGCTCGTGCCCCTGAGGGTTCCTCGCAAGATCTGTTTAGAATGGGAGGTTACTCATCAGCCAAAAATTTTGCCAATGTTGGGGGCTCCTCGCAACCACGCGGTATTGACGAGGGTTCCTCGTGCTTGGGTTCCTCGTACAGAGTTCATGCCCTTGAGGGTTCCTCGCAAGAGTTGTTTAGAATGGGAGGTTCCCCATCAGCCATAACTTCTGCCAAATTTGGTGGTTCCTCGAAACCATCAGACAATATTGACTAGGGTTCCTCGCGCTTGGGTTCCTCGTCTAGAGTTCATACCCCTGAGGGTTCTCACAAGAGATATTTAGAATGGGAGGTTCCTCGTTAGCCATAACTTCTGCCAATGTTGGGGGTTCCTCGTTTGGAGCTTCCATATCAGTGGGCTCCTCGCTTGAGCCAGTAGCTATTGGTAGTTACTCAACCACTTCATCGTCTTCTCAAGCTTGGGAAGACTATATGCGCACTCGTTAGGGAAGGGACTTTGGCCTCTATCGACGTGCACCCTTATTTAGGCCAAGTGATAATTTCATGGCTTTTCTTACTCAATTTGAGGAGAATTTTATTGCCAATGTTATCGAGTGACCCCATGTGGGGTTAGGTGAGTCTATTGATTCTCATATTATTCTTCCCGACTCTATTCTCAGAGTTAGAACTGATCGCGGTGACTTCCCTTATTCCACTATTAAAATTAAAGCTGAGGGGCGCGGGCTGCATGGGTTGACTATATTCTGGTTGTTCCTTCTTATAAAGCTATCCTTAAGGGACTTGGCCTCCTTACTGCAGTTGATAGTTTGAGGTCTTTCACTATGGACAAACATAACGCTACCCTCAAGATTTTATTGTCTCGATGGAGTATGGAATATCACACCTTTGTGATTGGATGGGGAGATTTTATCATTACTATAGAGGACATCTGCGAGTTGTATGCCCTGCCTTTCTTCGGGGAACATGTTTTTATTGATGGCTATGAGGATCCCTTTGAGTAGGAGATAGTGGAATAGTTGCATGCAGTACTCACCGAGTGTTCAAAATATGTGGCCATAAATGTAACTGGTCTTACCAAACACTCTTTCACCAAATGGCAGAGGTACAGGTTTAAATATTTTGAGCAACCTCCAAAAGGGGAGACTTCTAATAGAGCTCTTAGAAGTCAGGATGGACCTAAGCTTCACTCCTCTTCACACTTGGATGCTTTCCTGATTACTTTTCTAAGTCTATTCTTATTCCCAGGTAAACCCGAAGACTCTCTTCATGAGCTTATTTTTAAGTTAGCGGTGAGATTATCGTGAGGGAGGTCAGTACCCCTATCTACTTTACCTCTTGGTCCTCTTTATTCCTGGTGAAATCGTGCCCATATGAATGTTGAGAGATCTTATGACCGTTGTGATGCCGCTAATTTTGTTAATTTTATTCTCCTGATGGCTTTCTTATTTTAGCATTTTCCTCATTTTTGGTCCCGAAGCACAAGCTTGCCATAATAATGCTGCTCGTCTTCTGAGGTGGCATAAAAAGGCCCCCAAGAAGACCTTGGGGCCTCTGATTGATGATATGAAGGAATTTTATTTTCATCCTTACAACAAATGCCTCGATGCATTTTTAACTGACCTTATTTCCCAAGTGACGGTGGTACTTTTTATTGCCCTTTTGATGTTGACTCTGTTTCTTCTTGCCCATATATCAATGTGGTGGTGATGCTATTACCAGGCCTCCTCCCTTTCTTGACAGAATTAGGTCAAGGTGTTAAATTCTACCACTTAGAGAGAGTGAGAAAATAGTTCACACCCCTTCTTACCCTTCATGAAGCGACCCTTCAGAGTTATACTTGGAGGCATATAGAAACTTTACCTTTTAAGGAATGCTTCATAGGGTGCACCACTTGGGGGACTGTACATGCCTCCCCATGATTACCTGCCTTCATTCACTCCTTCTTAGTTCTTGATTTGGCAGCGATAGGTTCTCCTTATTCAGAACTGTGTGGCCGGGCCTCCCCATGAGACCACTCCCACTAAATACGTCAAAGCCCAATTCTTAATCAAACAGATCCAGAAATAATTTTGGCATCTTAGCACTACACCTATGACACCTTTCGAGCAGACTAATCCTATCCTAGTGAAGCCGCTCCTCGATGAGTCTACCCGGTTGTAGCAAACTGAGGTGCCTTTCGTCAATTCTAAAAGCCAACCCAAAGGTAAAGGAAAAGCAAATGCTACTGCGGTGAGTAAGAGAAAGAACCCAAACACGAACATGTCTAACTACATTGTTGTTACTACTGCTGCTCCCTCTCGCCCCCTTCTCAAGTGAGGACCAGAGCTACTAAGAGGAAGAAGGGGTTGATATTAATGCTTCTCCTTCCACATTGGACTAGGGTAAGATACCAATGATCTTAGAGTGGTGGAGACCTATAGGACTGTCAGGGAGAGAGATTATGAGGCTATGGGTGTATCTTCTCACGAGATATTAGTCACATCTATTCCAGTTACAGAAGGTACTACACCCAAATCTTCTTTATTTAGTGAAACTGTCTCTTTTGTAGTTTCACATGCTGATTCCCTCTCCACGTCATTGGAAGAGGAACTAGTTGACTATGGAAGCACACCTTTTTACGATGATCATAGTTCTTCTTCGAATGATGTGGATGGATCAGATTTTCACGGTGAAAGCACTACTGACACTTATGATTTGTTATCAATTTTGAGGGAGTTTTCCAGTGATGATGAGACACCATATTATCCTTTGGGGGTTAGCTATGCTACCAGACCCCTTCTATATAGTCAGACTGTACGTCCTGCTACTATAAGTCTTTCTTTACTTGGGAATTTTATGTAAATGATTTTCTTCTCTTTCCGTTATTGACTTGTTTACTGATTCTCTTGTTGTAATGTTTTCACAGGGTGCTTCCATTGGGACGATCTTCCCTTCACCTCCTCTACTTCCTCGTGCTCCTTTCCAGCGAGAGAGGAAATTTATACTCATTTCTTCCAGAGGTCTTTATACAGAGGTTTATTACTCCCTTCGAGGGCCTTTAAAAATCTGATAGTCATGATTTACACATTTCTTACTAAATGTTAAATATGGCTATTTCCTTGTAGCTTTCATCTGTGCACCCTACTAGCACTAGGGTCCCTTCTGTGACCTCACATTCTACTCAAGTTTTTCTCTGACTTTCTTTATATGGCCTATCTTATCGTTTTTTAATCTCTTTTCCTTTTTGTTCTCTATCTGTTTGTAATGACAAAGTATTGTACCCTCTAGCCCTGCCACTTCATCTCCTCTTACTTTAGTAGTAGGCACTACTATAGCTGAGCCCCTGGTTACCTCATTTTTAGAGGTCCTCTTGTTCCTCTTTTTTTATTACTATATTTTTTGTGCTTATATCTTTTGTCACTTTTCATTCCCCAGGAACCTGTATCTCTTGGACTTTATTTTGTAGGAAGGGCTCATCCCTTTTCTTGAAACTACAGTTTCGAGGTTATCCCCTTAGGGAGGATCTCTGTCCCCCGGGTCCACATATCTATGGATGGTAGGACTTTGATCCAACCTATCCCTCATAGGCCAGTATTTACTGTGGCCTCAACTACTGAGCCTATATCACAGGCTTCTTCTTTCGTTCAGGTACCGATAGATTCTTATCCCATAATTATAATAATAACATTTACTAATGTCTTTATGATGAGCAGGTCATCAACACAGCCCCTGCTACGCCGGTGGTCGTCTTTCGCTCTTCCCCTTAGGCGGGGCCCAATATTCTATCACCCTCTTTCCTATTATTTCTATGGCTAGCCTGCACTGATAAACCCATTTCTTTTTTCCCTTCAGTTTTCCTATGATGCTACTTCATCAGTGGCTCTTTCTACTATTCTTCCAACAAACCCTGTTGCAGATGAGTCACCTTGCCTTATTGCCTTCAATGAGAGTCCTGTCATAGTGCCTCTCCTGGTAACTATTTTTGTCACAGGTCTTTGGGTTTTTTTATATGCTTATTTTGATGAGGTAAGTGGCTTGCTAACTCTTGCCTCTTTCTCTTCATTTACAGGCTATCTTTGTGGAAACTTCTTTACCGAACACACTTGCGACAAGTATTACCGAGGCATCCCCTTCAGAAGCACTTTATGCTCCCCCTCAACTGTTGCAGAAGGAACTGCTTAGGTATCGCATATCTCTTGTATGAGAGTAGTCATTTTTGTACCACTTTTTTATCTAGTATAACCCTTTTCTCAAATTTTGTCACCAGGATAACATAAAAGAGGTTCCTTCGTCCGCAGAACCTGTTATTAGTTCTGCCCCCATTACTGCGAGGCTCTTAGCTAGCACTTCAGATGAAGCTATCCAAGTAAATACTTGGTTTACCTGTACCTTTTTTTATTAGTGTGTGTGTGTGTGTGTGTGTGTATATATATATATATATATATATATATATATATATATATATATATATATATATATATATATATATATATATATATATTTTATAAAAAAAATATACTTATACTATGCAAATGTTTGCTAACACTTACTTGTTTCTTTGTTCTCGGGTTAGTGCTGCGATCGTTCCAGTGACTACGGAACGCATTTGGAGGATAGATGCGGGAGAGGTATTACACTTACCTGTTTCTCTGTTCTCGGGTTAGTGCTGCGATCGTTCCAGTGACTGCAGAACGCATTTGGGGGATAGATGCGGGAGAGGTATTAAAATGTCATACCTTTCCTTATTTTCCATTTCTGATTTTTTTTTCTTCTTGCTTTTACTGTGCAAGTATGCTTACCTCTGCCCTTATTTTATTATTTCTAGGCTAGTGAGGCAGCTGCTTCGATAACTTTGGAGCGCGTCGGAGAGATGGATGTGAGGGAGGTATTATACTGGCATACTTTCTCTCTTTTTCTGTTTCTCCTTTTTCTTCTTGCTTATACTGTGCAAGTGCTCTCACCTTCACCCTTGCTTCATTGTTTCCAGGTGAGTGAGGCGGCTGCTCCGGTAACTGTGGAGCATGTTGGAGAAGTGACCGTGAGAGAGGTATTATACTGGCATACATCATCTCCTTTTCCATTTCTCCTTTTTCTTCTTCCTTATACTGTGATAGTGTTCTCACCTTCACCCTTGTTTCATTATTTCTAAGTGAGTGAGGCAGTTGCTCTGAAAACTATGGAGCATGTTGGAGAGATATCTATGAAAGAGGTATTACACTGACATACCTTCTATTTTTTCCATTTTACTTGGTATTCTTGCTTTTATTGTGCAAGTACTCTCACCTTCACCCTTGTTTCGTTGCTTCCAGGTTAGTGAGGCTACTGCTCTGGTAACTATAGAGCAGACAGAGAGTGCTGCTTTGAGCACTCCTTAGGTATTTGACTATCATACCCAAGTTACTACAACCCATTACTAACTTATGAGTCGTATTGATATTTCTCATGCTTAGCCTAGCATCCCCCATTCGGTTGACTTCCTTCAGACTGGTGGCAGCATACTCACCCCCCTTGAGTTTTGAGGTAAGCTCTCTACCATAGCCTTTTTCAGAGTCTGGATACAGTTGTCATTATCTTCCTTCTCTTTTGACTCATCATGAACACTTGTTTTCAGGATCTTATTGGTGGGACCATCGAGGTAGCTGACGAGGGGGATCAAAGTTCTGAGGACACTCCTACAGCTAGTGATGCTGATTCTTATGGGGAGTCTTCTTTCATCCCCTCTGAGATAGAGTCGTACCATTTCGACGGTGACACTGCTATAGAGGCTCTCGCAGCCTTTATGAGTAGACTGTGATGTGAGGAGCGACCATGATGCTTTAGGACACATGAGTGCCAGATCTTAGATTTGATTTCGGAGCACCATCTTGAGACATTCACATCTCAGAGCGTACTTCATATTGATATCCTCACGGTATTCAACCTGAAGGCTCTTGCTAGCCATGTTCATGACTTCTTAGCAACTTCTCCTGCCAAGCTGACTAGCGCCTCCACTTTGCTGTTCTTAGATGCTCTTTGTAACTTGCAGCAGTTCTATTATTTTCAACTAGATTGGATTGATGCTGGAGCTCATCATTTTCTGAGCATTCCTTTTCAGAAGATTGTGAGGTTTCACATATCTAGACAGGCTACGGTGGATTAGTGACAGGCTAAGGCCATGAGGATCCGAGGCTATATTGCATCACTTTAGTTTTGGATTGCATCACTTTAGTTCTGACTTGACACACTTAAGTCTGGTGACTAGGAGGACGAGGTAAAGTTGGCTAGGATGGAGGAGGAGTTCGTGCAAGAGGCTGGTCCATCATATGTTGGCGCCCGATCTGGCGATGACTTATTTTTTGTTATTTCTAGTGGATAGGCTAGTTCTTGCCTTGTACTATATTGCTTTTCATATGTACAGAACTGTTCATTTATAAATGAGAAAATGTTGTTTTGTTTCTCTTGCACTTTTCTTTTCCTTTGCCTCCGTCTATACTTTTGGCATCTATTTACTAAGATCCGCTCTAATTTTCTGTGAGTATTTGGTCAATTTAGGCTGCCCTATATACCGCGGGGTACTTGCATTAATCCGAGCAAGTTATATACATATACACATTGTTCTTTTAGGCACAACCCCCTATGACTATGGGGTGTTTGCATGTTATTTGGGTAAGTTGTTGTTTTGGAGCTGCCCCCCTCTCTCTGTGGGGGTTCTCCTACACATTATAATTTGCGTTTATAAGGAATAGCTTGGAGGGGGGGGGGGGGGGGGGGGTTACCCCACCTCCTTCCTTTAGGTTCTATTTCAAAATAATGTTTTCAAATAGAAGAAGTGAATGATAACTGATTTTTTTTAATTAACTAGCCCTTAGTTTATGGGGTCCTTGCTCTACATTCTCCTTAAGAGATTTCATGATCTCAAAATATTAGAGAGGGGGGATTTGACCCCCTTCTCCACATTTCTATTGATCTGGTCAAGTAAAGCATTTCTTTGAGAACAGAGGTTAAAACATGTTCTCTAGGCTAAATTTTTTATTATTATTACATAGAGGATGTCCTCTTACTGGTCAGGTGACAAAAAATAAAAACTGTCTGTTTTTTCTGGAAGAACTTTGTTCAATACACTTTCTCTTAGGATGGACTTACCCCCAAGTGTAATGAGCAAATCTCCTACTTTTTTTTATGCACCCTCTTCTAGCCTAGTAGAGAGCATTTTTGAAAAAAAAATATTCAATTAGGTCTACCATAGAGTAGGTCAGTAATCAAAATAATCATCAGCAATGATCAAAAGCGTTGTTGTTCATTCCTTTACTATTGTGTACTGTTTATAAGATAGTATTGCTCTATCATTTTTTTTCATAAAAAAAAGAACTTTTTTGGTATGAGATCAAACCGCTCAGATTCTATTACATAAATGAAATTTTAACAAAACTAGGCATAGTACCTCTTTAGCCACTTGGAGTTGATGGATTGGAGGCAGGCGCTCTCCGGCTCTAAAATTTGGCAGTATCCTAACTTCCTTACGCCTCTCACCACAAAAGTGCCTTCCCAGTTGGGTTTGAACTTTGATGCTTACATGCTAGGAAGGTGACGAGTAGATGCTCGGAGGACCAAGTATCCCACTTGAAACTCTCTGGGATTGACTAAGTTTTCATAAGCTCTCGACAGTTGCTGGTTGTAAACTTTAAAGTTCTCCCTTGCCTTATCTCTGTGTTCATCCAATGCCTCTAGTTGTACATGATGTGGGTTAGGGATGAGTCCATTTCTTAGAGCAACCTTCGCTGAGGGTACTGCCAGTTCCACTGGTAGGACAACTTCAATCCTATACACAAGTGACAAGGGAGTAAACCTGATTGGCTTTCTCTTTAAAGTGCGGTAGGCCCATAACACCATGGGTAGCTTCTCATACCATTCCCTTGGCATATCTTCCAACATCTTCTTCAAGATATTGATCAAGGTTTTGTTGGTGGACTCTTCCTAGACATTTCCTTTTGGATAGTAGATGGTTGAGCTGTTATGCATAATTTTATACTTGTCACTGAGAATTGCCATCTCCTTACATACGAATTATTTCCCTTTGTCTATTAGGATCACCTTGGATATACCAAACCTGCATATGATATATTCTTTGATAAACTGGGTTACTACTTGGGCAATCACCATACTTAGAGGAATGTCCTCTACCCACTTGGTATACAATTATGTAGCTACAATGATGAAAGCTTTACCATAAGAGATTGGGTTGATCTTTCCTACTAGATCAAATGCCCATGTGTGGAAGGGGTCAGCTGCTGGGCTTTGTAAGCTGACAGAAGGGGCACGCACCATATTTCCATGTACTTGGTAAGCTCTTCACTTCTTCACATAACCAATGGAATCAACCTCCATGGTTGGCCAATAATACCCCAGCGTCATTAGCTGATTATATAGCTTAGCACCTCCCACGTGGGAGGGCTCACGAGCATCCTTAAACACTCTCTTTGTGTCTTCCTTAGCTATGCACTTTATTGTCTACTCATTATAACCGTTCCTGTAAAGCTCTCCTTCCACCAAGTAGAAACGGGCTACCCTCTTTCAGAGATAAATTTCACCCGCTCTCTCCGTGGGCAACTCACCGTCTTTCAGATACGCCATATACGGTTGCCTCAAATCTTCAAAGGCTTCCACAAAATTATCTTCTGGTGGCAGGCCGAAATTATTTTGGCACTGATGAGCTAATAGTATCCCCCCACTACAACCGGTGGTAAAGTGGGATATCAGTATCCTCATAATGCTTTACATGCATCTTTCTAAGAACCCTCCAGGGCTCTTAAAGTATAGTGTTCCCCGCAGAAAGTGGTAGTTAGCCAACTCTAACATCTTCATTGTCCCCTCTCTGGTCTCTATATGCTTCACAACTAGGTGCCTTCAATCTTCGGTCTCATTGCTTGGGAACAAAGACTTTAGTGTGGTAGGCACTAATCTCCGCCGCACTATGATCGTTGGTTCTATCTCGTCCATGTCTAACTTATGTGCTATCGTAGCTAGTGCGTCGGGGTGCCTATTTATTGTTCTTGCATGTCTCTCAATAGTTCCCTCCAAGAATTATCCCAGTAACCTTTAGATGATGTATCTATAGGGTGAAAAGTTAGCATGCTTGAGAGAGAACTCCCCACTAACTTATTTTACCACTAGGTTAGAGTCCCTCCATATGCACAATACTCTAACGCCCCTCCGAAGTCCTTCCAACATACCCAAAATGAGAGCTTTATACTCAGCTTCATTGTTTGAGTATTTGAAGTCTAACTTGAATATAGGGTGATCTTCTCTTTTCTGTTCGAGAGTATGATGCCCGCACCTCCTGTGCCTTAGGCGTTAGAGCCATCGAACTCCATTGCCCACTTTTCCATTTCTTCCACCATGGATGCTTGGAAATTCTCCCCATGTAACTCTTCACTGGGGGGCTCAAAGTTTTCACTTGGAAAATGGGTCAACAGATCTACCACTTCTTGACTTTTGATGGCTTTGGGCACTATGCATTTTAAATCATATTATGATAATATCAAAAACCATCTCGCTGCTCATCTTACAAGTATTGTTCGCATTAGGAGGTACTTGATAGGGTCAAACTTAGTGACTATATGAACTATAAATGCTAGCAGATAATGTCTCAACTTTTATGTCACAAAAACCAAGGCTAGGTAATGAATCTCCACGTTAGTGTGTCTAGATTATGTTCCTGAGATTACTCTCGACAAGTTGTACACTGGCTTTTCTACTCCTTTTTTCTCTTGGGCCAAAAGTGACCCTATGGAACTTTCTTGTTGAGGTGAGGTAGAGCAGCAGCGGTGCTCCAGCCTCAGGTGGGATCTTCGTTAATGGAAAGGCTAAGATTTCTTTAATCTTCTCAAATGCTTTCTTCTGCTCCTCCGCTAGGGCCACTTGGCTTTTTCCTTCAGCAGGGGTGTAAATGGATGAGTCACCTCTCTAGTACAAATATAAACCTTCTCAGGTAGGATACCTTTACCAAGAAGCTCTTGAGCTTTCTTTGACTCTTCGTGTGTGGAATAATCATTATGGCTATCATCTTTTCTGCGTCTACTTGCACCCCCTGCCTATTCACAATAAAACTCAGAAACCTTCTCGCGGTGACCTCGAACGCATACTTCGAGGGGTTCATTCGCATCTTGTTCATGCGGCACCTCTCGAACACCCTTCGGAGGTCTTATATGTGCTTTCTTTCTTCTTTGGATTTCACCACTAGATCATACACATAAAATTCTAGTTATCATGAAATAGAGCATGAAAAATTGCCATCATGGTCCTTTAGTGTGTTGCTCTGGCATTCTTCGATCCGAATGGCATGAATGTGTAGTGGAAGTTCCATAATGGTGTGCAGAAGGCAGTCTTTTTTACGTTCATCGGATCCATTTTAATCTGGTTATAGCCAACGTACCCATTCATAAAACTGTACATCTTATGTCCTGCGATAGCGTCGACTAAGCTGCCTATGCTTGGAAGAGGAAACTCACCCATGGGACATGCTTGATTCAAATCGTGAAAATCCACACAAATTTAAATTTAGCTCTTGTCTTTCTTTTCCACCGGTACTATGCTGGAGAGCTACACAGGGTGCTGAATAGGCTTGATGAACCCTGCTTGCAATAACTTCTCTACTTCTGCTTTTATCTTCAGTTTGAGGTAAGCCTTGTACGTGCGTGTTTCTTATCTAACTGGAAAAGCATTAGGAAGAACATTCAATCTGTGAGAGCTCACCTCTGGATCTATTCCTGGCATCTCCGTGTATTTACAAGTAAACACATCAGTGAACTCTTTGAGTATACCAATGAGCTCTTCCTTCTGTTTTGGGTCCAAACTCTTGGAGATTAGAATGGGTCTACCTTTACCCTCTTCTACTCCTATGTTGATCTCCTCCAACTCTTATAGTTGCTCTCCAGGTCCATCCTGCATGCATTCTGGAGCTTCCTCTGGTTCCTCAACATGCTCAATGATATGGGATTCATCAATAATTAAACATTATGGTGTCAGGTCGGTTCTCTCATCGTAGAACATCCCCCGTGCAGACCGTTATAAATGGTAAATAACTTTCCCATTGGCCATGACCACTTTTTTACAAGTTGGAGGAGGTTTGACCACCCTATCCACCTTACTCTTGACTTTTGATATGTGAGGGATCACCCTTCCTTCCAAGCGATCATGGACAGATTTCTTTGGCTGGGCACTTCCTCCAACCACTGCTTCTCTTCTAAATTTCTTGCGAAATTCTTTCTTTCCTCGTCCAGTTCCGTATAGAATGTTGTGTCCACCAGATGGGCCTCCTTAATGGAAAAATGTTTTGTGTTGCTTTGATGATAATATTTGTTCCTTGAATATTATCCTTTGCACACTAATGGTAGGTGGAGGTTACTATGCCATGGGTGTGCATCCATACCCTCCCAATGAGTAACTGGTAGCTGGTATTAACATTAATGACATGGAACTTGATGTGGGAAGTGAAATTCCCCAACTTGATTCCCACGTCCATATATCCAAGAGATTTCATTTTGGCACTATCAAATCATGAAATCACTAATGGTACTGGCACTATCTTCTCTTGGTTAATTCTCGCCTCATACAATGTACTGATTGGCATAATGTTAATATATTCCCCTCCATCCATTAATGCTTTGGGGAATGAGACTCCATTGATTATAGCTATAACATACAACGGGCGGTTATGAAAGTAAGGCACCTGCCTGTCTTCTACGAAAAATACCACTTCAAAAGTATACCTCTTGATCAACCTCCCAATTTTTCCCTACTAATTTAGTGAGGGGTCTCTGCGTTGCCGCACAGCTTTTAAGACCTTCCACATGATGACTATTTTGATGTCATATTTCACCCCTATCTGGTCGAAGAACCATTTGAACTTAGGACTCCTCGCTATAACTTCACATTCGGAGTCTAAGTCCACTTAATACTTTTGGGCATTACAAATATATTCTACTTCGGATGTCCCCCCATCCAGATCTAGGATGACATCCACTACGCCTTTTGGGGAGTTCACTTGTGCGGCCTCCCCACCCCAACCTCTTCTTGATCAGGAGTGAAAAACCACTCTTCACATCTCCTTTCTAGATCAGTTCTTTGCTTGTTGCTCAATGATAGCTTTTCCAACCTTTCATATATTTCTTTTCCATTTTCCCAATCCATCAACTCTTGAGCTGCTTTTTCATCATACATTGCTACCATGTTGGCAGAGCCAAAGTGATGTGGTGGAAGTGGATTTTCAATGACATCCACAAATGGTATCTTCAAAGTAACCTGCTTTCTAATGATCCTTCTCAAGAGTAACAGTCCTTGGTGGAGTGTTGCACCCGCTAGTATAGCTCGCAATATTTTGGGTTGGCTTTATAAGCTGCTATTAGTGTTTTCCCATACAAGTTAGGAGGACCTACTACCCCTTCTCGTACCAAGGTGCGATAACAATTCATAGCTTTCGCTATGCTACAAGGTAGAAATAGTGGGATATCTTCCCCAAACTTTCTCTTGTTGCCTGGGTTGTTGTTCTTGGATCCGAAGCCTCCCTTCTTTCCTTTGGGATTTCCATCCACATAACTGACTGCTTATCTCCTAAGGACTTGAAATCTTCCTGAAGTCAGTGACACTTATGTCCTGCAACTCGAGGTCCTTGGCTTGATTATCATAGCTATATTTCTAGCATCCTCGTGAACTCTCTAAAAGTTCCATCTCTAGTTTAATTGATCAAATGAAACTTGTATTCTTCCAAGAGTCCCTCGATACATATTTGTATCAACCTCGCCTCTGCTACAGCCTTATGTACATCCAGTGTCCTCTCACAAAAATGTTTGATATATTGCATTTACTCCTCACCCGGATTCTGAACCTCTTACGCTAAGTGTCTCAGTGTGAATTCATCCTCCGCTACAAAGAACTTTTGGAGGAACTTTCGGTGCATCTCTTCCTATTTATGGATACTTTTGGGTGCCAAATGGGAGTACCATATATAGGCCTTCCTTGTGAGGGTCTTGGAGAACTCTCTAAAACACATATTTTTGTCATTGGCATGCACTTCCAGGTAATCAACGAACCTTTTCACGCGATCTCTTGGATTCTCCCCTTTGCCACTGAACTTGATAAATTTTGGTGAAATATACCCCTCCGGGTATGGCTTCTCGTTCACCTCTTGTGGGTAGGGGTCCTACAACTCCTCATATAGATGAGGGCCCTCCCTTTGAGAAGAGAGGAGAAACTTTCTGACCTCCTCTATAGTAACATCTTTGGAGGGTGATTCCTCCAAACTCATGCCCTTAGCTGCTGGTGAACTTGATGGTGCCACAACCTGCTCTGGCACCACTTTTCACGGGGGAATCATTTCTGCCGGAATCGCTACTGGGGTGGTTTCCCCTCAAAAGGGGCATCTACTGGTGTTACACAACCTTGACCCAAACTTGATAGGTCTATATTGTTTTGCTTCAAGAAGTAAAAAAAATGCTCATAAGACTCATACCTGTTATTGAAACTGCTGCCGGTGAGCTGGTCTGCCTTTCCTAAGGAGCAAGTATCTTTGCTCCGATCACTACCGCATCGTCCTGAGTGGTCTGGTCACTTTGAGTTCCCTTCTCAGGTCGAATGTTATAAAAAACTAGATGCTTAGAAATGTTGAAACCTTCTTTGTCCATGAAAGTGAATATACCTCCCCAGCGGAGTCGCCAAATATAAGAGGGTAGTGTGATTGGGGTCTGGTAAAATGATGAATTGGGTGAGGTGTGATTCACTTCAATGAACTCTACCTTCAGGGTTCTCAAGAACTTCTGGAGCAGCTTCTGATAAAACCTTATCCTTTTGGTAAAAATGAAACTCAAGCTGATAATAATGGTAACTTTTCTCAAGAGAAACTCTTGAGAATGATGGCTGTCAGTGAGGAGTTAAAGAACAAAGCACTAGAGAGAAAGCAGGGAGAGAATACTAGGAGGTTCTGGTGTGATTTTGATAGAGTAATAGTGTAACTTGAGTTATGATATATTATTTGACCTTGCCCAGGGGTCCTATTTATACATGGGCATGAGGGATGGGTTGACACTTTTGGGTGCTAAAATTGAGAGGGTTGGTGAGGGACAAGGTATGAAATGTACCATTTGTCCCTACCTATGTGCATCCACTTGTCCCCTCTGACAGGTGTCACTTGGTGCAAACCAAAGTTAAAAACCAAATATGTTTGCGCTTGAAAACAAAATATATGATTTGGTAAATATCTTTTAAAGCGGTAACTTGTGGTACAAACTTTGTAAACTTGAGAGTAGAGGCCTCAAGGACCATCTCCTCTAAAATTATTTTTGTTGAGAGGGGGGAGGGGGGGTCTTGAGGACCCCATTCTCTAAAATATTTTTTATGACAAAAATTCATTTCTGGTGAGCAACCTCTTGGTTTCTAATTTCAGTTATGACTGAGTGTGTTGTGTAAGGACTTGAGTGACTCCTATGGTCTTTATACTAGTATTATCTCAATCCTAAAGTGCTAAGTGGTTGAGCTTGTTCAATAAACCTTGTTCCTCAGCCGCCAAGCCAAAACTCTCAAGAGATCCCAACTGGCCTACTTGAGCCATGCCTGCTCAACTAGGTTACTTGTACAAGAAAGCAAGTGTTAGTACTTTTGTTTTAAAATAATGACTTTTCATGATGAGGGGTTTCTCATGGTAGCCACCCTCTCATCTTGTCCTGTTTTCTTGAAGTTGAGGGGCCCAAGATTTTCTAGAAGATAGGGGGAAGACTTTGAGGGTTCCCCGCCCAAGATTTTCTGGAAGTTGAGGGGGCGGGCTTTAAGGGTCCCTTACCCAAAGATTTTTTGGAAGTTGAAGGAGGGCTTTGAGGGTCTCTCACCCCACGATTTTCTGGAAGGTGAGGAGGAGGGCCTTGAGGGTCCCTCGCCCCAAAATATGGTTGGCAGGTGTTGATACCAAATTTAGTCTGCTGATGTGAACCAATCACTTGAAGACATGTGGCGGCCTACATGTCAAATACAAATACTTTAGACGAGCAACTCAAGCATACCGAGCAGCTACGCATTAAATGCGCATTATTATCGTACAGATGTATATGTATACTTGATAACAACGCATTATCCTTTCTTATGTACAGCCTCAAGGCTGTAAATACATTGTAACTCCCTCATAAGAGGGGGACTTGGGGTCTCTGATAAACTTGTTATCGAGACTCCCAATAAACAGTCAACAATACAAGAACAGTGGACGTAGGCCATTCTCATAAGGCTGAACCACTTTAAAAATCTTTTGTCTTATTAATTTATTTATCTGTGATTGATTAATTAGAAATAATCTAGTTTTTTACATCAACAGATTGGCGCCGTCTGTGGGTATTGACTGTACTTAGCGTTTTTCACCAAAACAATTCATCATCTATGAGTGATAATCCGAAATCTAGCAATGGAAACACCGGGAACCCTCCAAACCCTTCTACTCCCCCAAATATTCAAGATCTGGCTGGCATAATGGCTATCCCAAGGGCAAACAACCATGCAGGAAACTATGCGTCAACTTATACAAACTGTTCAAAGTGGAGTGTCGGCCCAATCAGGACAACAAAGTGTTCAGAGAAATACCCATTTGCCTTCTTCAAGAACTAGACGAATGATATTACCGGAGGTCTCTCAATTTAGACGTACTGACTCATATCGTACTGAAAGATCTAGTGACCCTTCATATCAACCAGGCCGGACTTTATCAGTACGAGCTACTGATTCCCACCGAAATATAACTCTCACCCCAGAAAGGACTAGTGCTATAGAAAGGTTGAGTAGAGTATCTCCTTTTGATCGATTGGTCCCTAGGAGGAATAGGAGTCCCCCTAGGATTGCATCGAGGAACTCTTAACGACCGTCCGACCTAAGGGAAGGCTCTGCCCAGTCACGACCACCAGCCCGTATTGAAAGATCACAAGAGGAAAATTCAATGCGATCAGTTGCTCAGACGAATAGGACCGAGGTAGGAAATGATGCATGAAAAGGATCTATTCAAAGGTTGGAGGACAGATTAGGGGAAATGGCTAAGGCTAAGAATCCTCTACAAAGAACTTTTGTCCAAGGAACACCATTCGTACTGGCAATTGTGGATTTTCCCACACCATCAAAATTCAAAGCTCTTATGGTGACGCTTAAATACGATGGAAAAACTGACCTTGTCCTTCATATAGAGTAATACCAAGCTGCTGTTGACATCTATGCAGTTCCAGATGAGATGAGATGTAGGGCATTTTCAAGTACTCTCACCGGGTCAGCCCAGATATGGTACAACAACCTTCCTCGCGGGAAGATTGTAACTATCCTTCAACTGGTAGAGTTGTTCATAGGGAATTTCTATTTTGGAGCGAAACCAGTCAAACGAGTAGCACACTTGTTGAGTGTTAGACAAAAACCAGGTGAAAGCACCAGAGACTATATTACTCGTTTCAATAACGAGAAACTTGAAGTAATTGATTAAGAGGAGAAAACAGTAATTACTACTCTGATGAGTGGACTGTTGCCAGATAAGTTATACTACACTTTGGCTAAAGATCCGCCTAGGACCATAGCAAAATTGATGGCAAAAGAAGCCAAAATCATGAACGCCGAAGAAGCCATGGCTGCGAAGAAGAATGAAGACACTAAATAGATCAAGGTTGAAGATGGTAAAATCGAAAAAAAGGATCAGAAGAATAATGGTGGCAACAGGTAGTCAAAAGGAAAGCAAGCACTGGAGCAGATGAAGAAATTTAGAAATTATATTCCTTTGAAGGTAGATATAAATCACATTCTGGAGGAGATCAAGTACAGCGAGGAGCTAGCCTGGCCAGGGAAAATGAAAGCAGATCCTGAGAGAAGGGACAAGTCCAAATATTGCAAATTCCACAAAGACCATGGTCATACGACCAAACATTGCATAGCTCTTTAGAATGAAATTGAAGCACTCATCAGGTGAGGAAAATTGACTACGTATGTTGATCGCCAAAATGGTGGAAAAACCAGCGACCAAGGAAGGCAAATATCTAAGTCTCCTCATCGAGCAAAAGAATACAAAAAGAGGGACCACAAAGATGATCCAGAAGATAACCCCGATCTCCCCAAAAGACGAAGACAGCCAGAGCGTGAGGTATTTTCAATCCATTTTGGGTCATTTGAATGTAATGTTATTACAGGTGGAGATACAGGAGGTGGATATCTTACTACGGAGAGGAAAGCTTACCTCAATGAGGCTCAAGCTTGCTCGTACATACAGCAAATAAATTTGGCTGAAGATGATCGCCCGAGGAAGGTGAATAAGGATAAACTGGTCATTGGTTTCTCCAAGAATGACCTGACAGGTGTACTATATCCTCATGATGACCCATTGTTAATCAAGATGAGAATGAAGGAGGTGATGATTTCACGAGTAGTAGTGGATAATGGCAGCTCGGCAGATATCATGTTCTACCCATGTTTTGACAGTTTGGATCTGAAGTTAGCCCAGTTGGAGCCCTATCATAGGCCCCTCCTTAGTTTTATTGGCGAAAAGGTTTTTCCAATTGGGCCGATCAAGTTAGATATGATTATTGGTACTTGGCCTGCTTGTCGAATAGAAAGGGTACGCTTCTTCATAATGGATAAAAATATCCAATCAGCTTACAATATCATCATGGGAAGGGTAGGTCTGAAGAAGTTCGAAGAAGTACCATCTACTGTATATCAATGTTTAAAATTCCCAACAAATTTTGGAGTGGGAGTTGTGAAAGGAGACTAGAAAGTAGCTCGGGAATACTACTATTCATCTACCGAACAGGAGGAACGAGAAGAATCCAGGAAGAAGACTACTACATACCAAGTGGATGAAATAGAAGATGTAGAGATTGAAACACTAGACCCTAGAGACGAGTCTCAGCTCGTGAAGGGCCAGGTCCATGGAAGCTACCGAAAGTATCATTCTGGACGACGAGCACCCAGAACGAACAACCCAAATTGGTGTGTCATTGGATGTATTAATAAACAAGAACTTATAGCATTTCTAAGACGTAGAAAATAAACTTTCGTATAGAGTCACGAAGATATGCCACGGATAGACCCAAGTTTCTTGTGCCACGAGCTCAACGTGAACAAGGAGGTCAAGCCGATAAATCAGCGAAGGAGGGTATTCAGCCCTGAAAAGAACTAAGCTATACAGGAGGAAGTGGAGAAACTGCAAAAAGCCTTCTTTATTGAGGATGTCAAATATCCTAATTGGCTAGAAAATGTGGTGATGGTAAAGAAGAAAAATAACAAGTGGAGGATGTGTGTAGACTTCACTGATCTTAATAAGGCATGCCCAAAGGATCATTTTCCTTTGACCCGAATAGATCAACCGGTGGATGCTACCTCGGGACACGAATTGTTGAGTTTCATGGATGCTTATTCTGGTTACAACCAGATTAAAATGAAGCCAGAGGACGGGAGAGTACCTCTTTTATCACCCCAAGGGGAACTTATTGCTATAATATTATGCCTTTCGGACTTAAAAATGCAGGTGCAACATATCAGCGACTGATGAACAAGGTGTTTACAAAGAAAATCAGCCATAACATGGAGGTTTACGTTGAAGATATGCTGACGAAGAGAAAGAAAGCTGTTGATCATCTAGTTGAGTTAGGTCAGACCTTTGATCAACTAGCGAAATATCAAATGAAGTTAAATCCCACCAAGTGCATATTAGGAGTGCGAGAAGGCATGTTTCTCGGATATATTATTTACCAGCGAGGTATTGAGGCGAACCCCGAGAAGATCAAGGACCTACTGGAACTGTGATCTCCAACTACGAAGAAAGAAGTGCAAAGTCTCACAGGGTGAGTTGCATCACTCAATAGATTTGTGTCACGAGCAACAGACATATGTCTCCCATTCTTCAAAACACTCCGAAAAACTTTTGAGTGGAATGATGAATGAGAGGAGGCTTTTCAAGAATTGAAGAAGTATTTGGGGACACCTCTATTTTTATCTAGACCAGTGATGGGTGAAAGATTATACTTGTATCTGGAAGTTTCAGAGAATGCAGTTAGCTCGGCGTTAATAAGAGTGGAGGATGAAGTACAAAAACCAGTCTATTATACTAGCAAAGCATTCCGAGGAGCAGAAATTAGATATTCGAGGTTGGAGAAGTTGGCACTAGCGTTGATCGAAGCAAGCAGAAGGATGAGGCCATACTTCCAAGCTCATACTATAGTTGTGTATACTGATATGACATTAAGGCAAGCTGTGCATAAACCATAGAAATCAGGAAGATTGATGTACTGGGCAGTAGAACTTGGTGAATATGATATAGTTTATGAGCCTTGATCATCGCTCAAGGGATAGGCAGTAGCTGATTTTATTACGGAGTTTACTCATTCTGATACCCCGAAAGAACAGGAGTTTATTACAGACCAACCTGTGGATATTATGGGATCATCAAATTCAACTCCCGACCAACTTCCAGCCATGGAAGATCAAGAGAAGACAATCAACGAGCAGCGAGAAGTGCCGGAGGAAGACAAAAGGAAACATCAAATATTCCACCGAGGAACTCTGTCTGATCAAGAGTTTGACAATGAGATACATGTATGAAATTTGTATGTAGATGGCTCTTCGTGCACTACAGGCAGTGGAGCAGGAATTATTTTAAACAGTCCGGATGAGATTGATGTGGAGTATGCTCTGCGCATCCAATTTAAGGCTTCTAATAATGAGGCCAAATATGAAGCAATGATTGTGGGTCTAAGTCTGGCCAAAACCATGAAGGCAGAGCAGGTCGTTATATTCAGTGATTCCTAGTTAATCGTGAATCGAATTCTGGGGGTGTATGGAGTAAAAGGAGAATTAATAATCAAGTATCATGCGAAAGCAATGGAGGTAGTATCGAGTTTTACTGCTGTTTAGTTGATCAGAATATCGAGATTAGAGAATGCAAGAGCAGATGCCCTAGCTCGGCTAGCATCAACCACACGTACCGAGCTACGAAGAATAATCCCAATAGAAATCCTGGTTAGTCGAACCATAGATGAAGACTTGACGATGAACTTCATTGCCCTTGACTTGGGACCATCTTGGATGGACCCCATCAGGGCCTATATTGAAGATGGGGATTTGTCAACTGATAAACTCGCAGCCAAGAAATTGAAGTTTAAAGCTGCTCGTTATGTATTGACCAGTGGCATTTTGTATAGAAAATGAGTTATCACAGGACTACAATGATGTGTCCATCCCTCTGAAGTGAAAGACTTGATCGAAGAGGTTCATGAAGGGTCTTGTGGAGCCCATATAGCAGGTCGGACGCTTTTGCAAATAATAACAACACAGGGGTATTACTGGCCAACGATGAGAGCTGATTGCTTAGCTTATGCTAAGAAGTGCGATAAATGCCAAGGCTTCTCTTTCATCCGTAGAACTCTCCAAGCATTGCTAACACCCATAACATCCCCTTATCCATTCGTCATGTGGGGGATAGACTTGGTCGGGCCACTTCCAATGACCAAAGGAAGATTCAAATACCTCGTGGTGGCTGTAGATTATTTTACTAAATGGGTGGAAGATGAGATTCTTATTGATATGACATATGACAAGGTCTATCAGTTTATTTGGAAGAATATTATTTGCAGATATGGTCTTCCCCATACATTCATCACTGACCATGGAACCCAGTTTGACAATGAGGAATTCGCTGCATATTGTCATCAATCTAATGTATTAAAAATCCATTCTACACCAGGTCATCCCCAGAGCAACGGGCAAACTGAGGTGACGAACAGAACGCTACTGAATGGTTTGAAAAAATGACTAGATGATGCAAAGGGAAATTGGATTAATGAGCTACACTCTGTGTTGTGGGCTTATTGCACCACACCACGAACAACAATGGGAAAGTCTCCATACATGCTGGCATTTGGGAGTGAGGCTGTCATACCTGCTGAATTAGGTCTACCCATGCATAGGGTGCTTAATTTCAATTCTCCTGTCAGTGACTTGATGAGAAGATTAGACCTGGATATGCTCGAAGAAGTTAGGGAAGAAGTAGCAATCAGAAATGCAGCATATCAACAACGAACAACTTTGTTCTACAACAAAAGAGTGAAGAAGTGTGATTTGAAGGAAGGGGACTATGTGCTAAAGAAAGTGATCCAAAAGCATAACAAACTGGACGCCAACTGGCATGGACCCTATAGAGTAACAAAAGTTGTTCGTCCAGGGACATACATGATTGAAACTTTGGAAGGAGAAGAATTCAAGAATGCATGGAATGCAGAGCATCTGCACAAGTATCATCAGTAGTTAAAATTCCTATGTAACATAGTTCTTTCAAAATGAATAAAGTGATGTTCACCCCCATTTCCTTTTTGTTAAAGTTTTTTCGGAATATTAGTGCTACACACTACACAAACCCAAATTCAGAGCAACACACCACCAACTTCGGTTGGTCGCGAACTTATTACCACCAACTTCGGTTGGTCGGGAACTCATTACCACCAACTCCGATTGGTCAAAAACTCATTACCACCAACTCTGATTGGTCGGTAACTCAATACCACCAACTCCAGTTGGTCGAAAAATCAATTACCACCAACTCCGGTTGGTCGGGAACTCATTACCACCAACTCCGGTTGGTTGGTAACTCAATACCACCAACTCTGGTTGGTCGACAAATAAATTACCACCAACTCTGGTTGGTCGGGAACTCATTACCACCAACTTCGGTTGGTTGGTACCAAACTAGGCAAGTAGTTGGACAACCTCCCGAGGCATCCACTGTCTAGGCAACAAGGTAATCCATACTAGATTACTACAACTAAGCAGGAAAATGGAATGAAAATCATTCCATTGCTTAGGCCCAAAGAGTGACAAGTCACTATAATCAATCAACAAATGGAATAAGTGTAGTATATATATATATATATACCAACCAATAAACAAGGACATTCTACAAATTATTTTGAAGAAAATGAAATGGGAAAATACAAACTTTTTCTTCATTAAAGCAAAGCAGATTATATAAGATATGAAATCTAATTCATTACATCAAATATCCTATTCTATTGGTTTCTTCCCCTCTGCTTTTGAAAAAGGTTTTACCCCGGCTGGAGGATCATCTAATGCATAAGGCGAATTTATAAAGTTTACATCTCGCAGCATTCTAACATTCATTACGGATGGCCGATCAAGCAAGTGCTCTGGGCGAGATATCACTACACCAAAATGGGAGATTTTTGAGTGTTGTTAGCAGTCACAAATGAACTTTATAACTGCTATTTACCGTCATAATTTAGGGGGTGACAAAAGAAAAATCGTAACTCCTAACAGCAGTCACAAATTTTTATAACCCCTATGGAGTTATGACTGGTGACACCAATTTGTAACTGCTGTCAGCAGTTACGAATATAATATTTGTAACTGCTGTCGACAGTTACACATATTGAATTTATGACTGCTAACAGCAGTCATAAATATTATATTTGTAACTGCTAATAGCGATTACAAAATTAGCAGTAGTGACAAATTTGTGACTGCTAATAGCAGTTATAAATGTTGAATTTGTTAAATGTGTCACTCCTTAGAGCAGCTACAAATATCTTTATATTTTTTAAAAAATAGTAGAATAAAAAAAGTGAACTAAAATAGAGGAGTAGATGAAATTCCATGAACATGTAACAAATCTAAAAAAACTTAATGCCAGCATTATACAAGTCTTAAAAAATTGACAAATTTCATTTATATTTGAAACATTTAGAATATCTTGTACATACAAAACTTGTTTAAACTTAATTTAACATCAAATAAACCCATTCCGGGCGCCAAATACAAAATGAACATTGAATAAAAAATAAACTAAAAAATGGAAGTGTTGGGAGCCACAACTGCATCCTTATCAATCGTAGGAGCTTTGTCAAAAAAGTTCATGAACGTCCAGTGATTAATATATGCCTGCAGAAAAAACAGAGATTGAATAGTAAATTTATAGAATAAACTTACTCAACCAAACATTTCCAAGCCTAAAATAACATGAAGTTGCATATTGTTACCAAAAATTAAAAGAGGCATACTTGTAGAGTTCTCCTTAGCACAGAGTCATGTATACTAAATCAACTTTATTTTGATTATGTTCGTGTAGATTTGAGTTTAAACTATGTACGTTTAATCTAATAACTTATAAATTCAATTAATAAAGAGAAACTATAACCTCTATGAACACAATACAACACTATATCATTGAAATTGCATAAAGGAAACAGCGGATGCTCCATTTCAGTGTAGAAACCAATCGACATACTGTGTTATCTATATATCAATTGATTGGGAGGATCGGGTTCATATCACTATTGTGTGCTTATAATTATTCAATTAAACGAATCAGAATTTTTGCAGACAAAGTGGTTTGGAACTGTGATGTTGAAGTGTTGTCTAGAGCCGAAGGAAAATAACTCTGGATAAAACACAAATTAATATTCCCATGTCTTTATGCAACCTACATATTAACCAAAATTAACATCATACAAGTTTATTACATCCCTTAAAATCTTTTTTCAGATTCAATAGATTCCAAAAATACATATTATCAGAAATAGGGGTTGTAAAAACACAGTAATTAGCAAGAAACGTTAAGGATTACAATTCAGAATAAATAAAGAATGACCTCAGTGGACTTACTCGGATTTTAAATCACAATAGCAGCACCAAAAGTTGACCTTGAAGTTGTGCTTATGATTTGATTTCACTACGGCCAAAAATTTAAACAAAATGAAAATTAGTTGTGATTCAATATTGATATACAATTCATATACATTTTGAATTTGGAAAGTAACAACTCGAGGAAAAAAATTATGCAGAATACCATTATGTTAAATTATGAAGAATACATCTGAGTAATATTATGCAGAATACCAAGCAAGTAAATCTTGGAATCTTGAGGTTTAGGAAATTTCGATATAGAAGGAAATGTGTTTAAGATGATAAGATACATCACAAACTCAAATATCAATGCAGAATTTTGATATTGGAGGAGAGCGTGAACGAATATTAGAACCAATTGTTCGTGCTTTTAGCATCCTAAAAAATGTGCTGCCAAGGTGAACATCAAGTATGGCCTTAATCCATCCATCGGGAAAGCAATGATGCAAGTTGCTCAAGAAGTGGCTGAAGGAAAATTAAATGATCATTTTCCACTGGTCGTATGGCAGACTAGAAGCGGCACCCAAAGTAACATGAATGCCAATGAGGTTATTTGCAAATCGAGCAGTTGAAATTCTTGGCAATAAGAGAGGTGAAAAATGAGTGTTTGCGCCAACACGTTTTCTAAGGAATGCATTATGCACAAATTTAAACATTCATTGAATCCAACAATTCATACAATCATTCAATAAATAAAGAAAAAACTAACTTCATTATTTAACTAAATTCATTACTTCAGTCTTAAACGAGTCCATTTTAATCTATCTTATCAAAAGTACAACAAAATCAAACTATATAAAAACAAAAGAAACAAGTGTTCATGTTTGTGTGTGTTCTCATATGTTAAGTGTGAGTGTATGTGTGTCAAATAAATATAAACAAAACCTAAATATCCAAAAATAACAAAAAACAAGTGATTAATTTCATACCTGACATCATTCACAATCGTGTTGATATAAATAAAGGCTTGTGGTAAGGTCCTTCCTTGATGGTATGGTAAACAGGCATAGGAAGTTTAACTTTCTGAGTATACGCTGGCAATAGATTCTTAAAAACATAACAATTTGACACACCTTCCATATATGACACGAATATGAGAACATGAATAAGTATATAAGTATTTCCACGTTTGAAAGTGTAAAAAGCATGGTGCCTCTCTCTCTCTCTCTCTCTCTCTCTCTCTCTCTATATATATATATATATATATATATATATTTGGTGTGGTGGCGGTGGGGAATTTCAGGAGCTCGTCTTGGCTCCCTCGAACCTCATCACGTAAATGAATCTGTTTAAGAACCATATAATGACTCAAACATACTACAGTCTCTTTAGGCCTTTAGATGCCCTAAAACTCTAGATTGTTATTCCAACATTAGATGGGATAACCTCTCTGAATAATTTAGGCAAGTGATGTTAATCTAGGCTGATAATTATGAGAAGGGACTCACCAACTGATGATACGTGAGAGCATAAAACATTTCAAGATAGTAGCGAATCTCAAGGCGATCAAGTTTGGACTCGTACTTTAAAAATCCATAAACCCCAACTAGTGTCAATAACCTCTATGAATAACTTTTCCATGTGTATCTACAAATTCGAAGCAAAGAAACAATATTGTATCATATTATCCAGTGCGACCGAACCAAACATTCTTAATGAGGGAAACGCGAATAGGATAGCATAAACAAGGAATATTTGTGGTGTGTCATAATAAACTTATAATATGTGGAAATATAAGGCTTTGTTCGAACTTTTCATCACAAAAATTCTAAAACAACAATGTTTTAGGTGATACGGTCAGTATTCTGAAACTGGGTGCAATACAGGGAACATTGCTGATGGAGTTTGGGATCTATCCAGTCAGTATTCATACAAGAAACCATGTAAGGAACAACTAAATTTTGTTTCTTTAATGACAAGTTGAATAATGTCAATCAAACACCAAACTTGCAAACGGGAAAAAGTATCCATGCTATGACCACTAGTTTATCGAGGTTTAAGAGAAATTAGAGCTTGAAATCTTATGTTTGACCATTTATTTATGTTTACTTTAGTTTATAAGTCAAAGAAGAAAAAGTGATATGAAAGTCAAGATCAACAAATATACTGAATAAACGTTTCGTATAAGATAATGATAATAGATGACAGTTGTTACCACTGAGCATCATGTTTCTCCAGGTGTCTTTATTTCACAGATAAATTTACTAACATGCCATATCGATCTCCCTAAGTACAAACAACCAATAATAACTTTAGTGTACATGATTAATGCAAAGAGCCTGACTACATTGGTTACCTCGCGAAATACAACTGGTACAAGCAGTGAACAAGAGCAAAACAGAGCTGAATGCTAGAACACAGTAGCGCATCGCACTCGTTCCCTTAACAAGCACCAAAGCGACCCATGTTCCAATTAACACCAAAATTTCCAACAAAATTTCCAAATCAATGAAGATTCATAAGGTCAAAAAAGGCCACTGAGCAAATACTAAAAACTAATTTATCTTGAGAATTTTTGGATATCTCCATATGATGAACTTATAAAGTGCAAGTACTAAAAACTGAATTATCGAAGAGATTTTTTTGGTTAAAACCTAGTCTAACGTGGACAATAACCAACCTTAATATTGGTGAACTAGTAGTTTTTTTTGGTTTTGGTCCTGTTCAGCTAGACCAGAGTTGCCTGGACTCCACATTTGTGTAAAGAAACAGATTGAAAAGTCAGCTGTTTAAACTAATGGTGCATGAGGACACATTTCCATTTAGTTTAGGATGGTATTCATTTCTTTGGATTTATTTGTATCATATGATGAATATGGTGGTGCCGTATAGTGGTTTTGAGACATTCATGGTTATGACATGTCACTCAATCTGTACATGTTAGCTATTGACATAGGCCACAACAAAATATACAAGGATAGGTGCAACTTAGAAGATCAATTCATCATCAATTGGTTCAACCTAAAAGGACACAGACAAGTACTGATATATAAATGTGTATAGTCTAAACCTCCAATAGGGTCATTAAAAATCAACATTGATGGTACTTCAAAAGGCATCCCTGGGCCTAGTGGTATAGGAGGAGTAAGTCGAGATGATAGGGGCTATTTCATTACTGGATTTTGTTTGGCTTTGGGAAACAAATCTTCTCCTTTTGCTGAAGCTAAGGCACTAGAGGAGTGTCTTAAAATTTTCTCTCAACTAAATTTTGAGTTGTCATTATATTCTTTATTAAGGATTCACTTGGCACTTCCTTAGAAAAAATGTGCAAGATTGTTCCAGGTGGCTGTCTAGTATTCTTTCCTAGCTATAAACTGATGGAGAAACTATCCAGTCATTGGCGTGAGATAGGTCAATGGTCTCGACTAAATACGCAAAAATCCCTTTTTATTGAGCCAAGAGGAGGAAACCAGGATGATTTTAATAATGTTTTGAAGGGCTACTATAATACAATTCATCAAGGCAGAAAACTCGTGACTGGAAGAAAGAGAAGGGGTAAAAAGTTGGGTCTTACTAACCGCAATGCAATTGAGTGCACAAAAATTACTAAGGAATGAACTGATTTTCTTGTTGTCTGTCGAGGAAAGGTTTTCGAAGGAATTGACTTCTCTGATGATAATGCTCATGTGGTTATAGTTGTTGGGATTCCCTTTCCAAACATAAATGACATTTAAGTTTCACTAAAAAAGAAATATAATGACATATAAATCATCCAAAACCCTGCTTGGTGGGAGCGAGTGGTATTGTCAACAAGCCTTTTGAGCTCTTAATCAAGCTGCAGGGCGTTGTATATGACATAGGTTTGATTATGGTGCCATCATTTTAATAGATGAGTGCTTCGGTGAAAAAAAGGAATACAAAGTACATCTCAAAGTGGTTATAAAAATCAGTTAGACAGTATAACAACTTTGACAAGTCACTAGAGGACTTAAAATCCTTTTTCAGCGACGTCGAGGAGCGTGTTGGCAAGACTATTAATGTTTTACAAAAAATAGACAATGATGTTGAAGACGTTGGTGCTCCTGATCTTTGCAAAGGGGTTACAGGAAAGAAGAAAATATAGAGGTTCATCATTATTTAACCATTCACAAGCACCATAATTTGACCCTCTTGATTCCCAAACCCCAGGCCATGTTAGTCTCGTGGTGAGCTCTGTGAGAAATACAGATCAAACTCAAGGAGCTGAATGTGGTTTTGAAACTAAACGTTCTCAAAATACATTCCATGTCTTGGATTCCTCAATATTTCACAATGGAGAGTTGTGATACATCACACATGTCTTCTGGTCATATTAAGGACAAAAAGCTATGGATTTTTTTGTTTACACTACAGAAATCCGTTGGGTCTTCTCGAGAATGATTTATACATTACTTGCTTGATAACTTCATCGTCGAAAATTCACTTGACATTTCTTTGGAAAGAGCTGAAGCCTCAAGATGTAGATACATCTAGTTTACTAGTTTTGGTATCGGACAAAACATTGATTGATCTGCGACTTGATAACAAAACATTTACAAGTGGAAAAGGAGTTTGGTGCGAAGAAGATGGGTGTGTATTCAATTCAATTTTCTGACCCTACTATCGTGATCCCAAATATTGTCTTGGCTTATAAGTCATGGCAACTAATTCATCAAATGTCCAGTTAATGTACAAGATAATGTTTTATTTAGATTGGTTGGAAATTAAGAATTTCGAAGCGTCAAAGGATAAGGAATTATCACTGACTATTAGCTCAAGCATTAGTAAAAGTATAATTCTGGATCCGATTGGGAAATTCTCATACTCACCACAGCTACAGGACGTAGGAGGTTGGAGGACGACGAGATCAAATATACGACTGCCAAATAGGGGCTTGTCTTCTATCGCAGAGCATTGATGCAGATCCTAATACAATCCGCGAGAAGATACAAATGACCATCTTGATCAGGAAATCTGTTTCAATTGTTCTTCTCTTTAGTAGAATTCCTCCCAATTGATTGGTGAGTCTCAGTTGGGAAAGGGCAGGGCGCCCGTGTCATCCCTAAAGACACATAAGCCATCGAACTAACATAGTCCGGTGATCCACCTCAGTGCAAATGAAAGGTTGTGCTCGCTTGCTTGGATGAGAATTAGATGATGAATAAACCATTGCTTTCTTGGTCAACCTGTACGGTACTAGCATGTCAACGGTTCACTTGGGATTGATCAAAATAGGCCAAAAGAGTTCAAATTTGAAGGGCTCCCTATCTTTAATCGGTATGCATCCATTGTAAATTTCTATATCATCAGTTGGGATCTGCTTCTCATTTCTTCCAAGATAACGTGGGCATAAATTTGCGCAAAATAAGACTTTCAGGAGTTATTTTGGGGTCTGAAGTGAAGAGTGATATTTTTTCACTATCACGTGCAGAAGCCTTATTCTTGAAACTTAAACCCCAAATAAATCCACCCGATGATGAAGTTCCATTCATGACATAGGGAGAGTGGAGTAAACCCTTCCCACTAAGCCTTATTCTTGATTATGCGTGCCTCTTTACGAGACACTTCATTGTTGTTTTTGCTTTTCATCCCCAATGTCCAATTTTAACCCCAAAACGAACGTCTACTAGTCAATTTCGATAATCGGGAGTCTGATTAGGACACTCACACTTCCTGTAAGTTACTTTTGTACCTCTTAGGGTGTTTGTTGGTCTGTTTAGGCCATTTGATTATTATTTTCAGTTTTCACCCCTAAATCCCATTTTAACCCCAAAGCGAATGCTTACTAGTCAATTTTAAAAACTAGGAGCCCGATGAGACACACCACTTCTTACAAGTTACTTTGTAATGCTTAGGGTGTATGTACCTCTATTCGGGCCACACGATTGTTTTTTTGAGTTTTCCCAACCCGAGTTCCATTTTTAATCCTAAAACAAATGTCAAATAGCCAATTTCAGAAAATCGGGAGTTCGATGACTGTCACTTTTCTTATATTACTTTTGTATTAAATAGTAAACTCACACAAACAAGTGGAGACAAACAATAATTCTAGATTGAATGGCATGAACTACTTGCAAAGGACATAAATTAATTAACAGAAACAAACATATCAATAATTCTAACTAAAATTCACACAAACAAGTACTTAAATATTTTCATAAATTAATTTTAAAACTATATTACAACAACCAATTGACAATCCGGGTTTTCAATTGGCTCACCCTCAACCTCCTATCACCACTACAAACCAATCGAGTACAAAGACTAATGATATTAATCAATGACCTAGAATTAAAATTACCTTTATCTTGAATGTCCGAGACTAGATTAACTCAGTCGATCAGATCATTTAATTTGTCTTCCTGCCAAAAAACACAAATAAATAATGACAATATAAAGAGAATAAGGGAATTTCCAAACACCAGTTGAAATAAACTTATAATTTCAAACATAAGTCTTCACTCCACAACATGCCAAATCCTCAACAAAAAATTATATACAATCTTATTTTCCATCCAAGAATAATATTTTTAGAATGAAATAGTTCCCTTCTACATTTGAAACAAGAAACGGAGTCAAGAAACAATGTCGTATTAGACACAACACACACACACACACACACACACACATTTAAATAATTTAGAGTAGCAGTCCTACGTTTCTTGTATGGCATGCTTCGAGTTAATAGATCCGTGTCCCAAAAACATGCCAACATTGTACTGTAAGAGTTTGAATGACTACTCATATCCACGCATTAGGATAAATTTCAATTCCTTTACTTATCTCTCTCACCACACTCACCAAATTCTACTTCTACAAGAACTATAAATGTTAATCACTTCACTATCAAGTATCAACTGATAAGTAAATTGAGTAAAATTTTGGATTTACTTTGGAGCTGAAACAGTTATCACAAACATTAATCAAGTAGCCACTGGTTGAAAACCCTAACCCAATTTGTACAACTTATAACATTAAAGTAAATGAAAAAAAAAACAGTTTAAAAACTCAAACATTACATATAACAAGTTCTACTAAAGTAAAGTTACAACTAGGGTTTCTTTAGTCCAATGAAAAGTTTAGAATAACAAATAATATTATTTTAGGCTTGGATCTCTTTGTGTTACTCTCTTTACCAAGATTGCTTAATTTAATCGTTATTGTAATTCCTAAACCAGCTTGTAAGATGTATATATCATAAAACAAATCAGAGATTAAGAGTATGCATTTCATCAAGAAAAATAACAAATATATAGATAAATTTGTAAATAAACTAACTTATAAAGAAATTTGTAACAAATATGTAAATAAAAATTATGTGTCTGTAATTTAAACAAATTATGCATCCGAAAAGAATTAGAATTTCGTTATAAACAAAATCCTTTATTAGAGAGAGGAAGCTTAAAAGAAATTCACATAATCACATTTCATAAAAAAAATGTTAATGTTATCCAATCCTTTAAAAATTAAAATCGCATTTCATACAACATGTTTATGTTTATGTTTACAGTGAAAAGAGATAGAGGAAGATTTAAAAAAAATTGTTTACAGTGAAGTTTGCAGTAACTTTACAATTGTTTATCGAGAGAGTTTAACCTAGGAGTGAGAAGAGGGATCGAGGATGGAGAGGGATATTGAAGAGGGATGGAGGCGGGAGATCGAAGAGCACATAGGAGAGAGAAGGGGGAAATTAAACCATTGCCAAAATTTTGGTGACCGCTAATAGCGGTCACAAATTATCTCTTGCACCAAAATTTGTGATCGCTACGAGTAGTGATAAATTTGTGGCCGCTCATAACGGTCAGAAATTAAGTCTTAAGGCAAAATTTGTGACGGTTATGAGCACTCATAAATTTGTGACCGCTAATAGCGGTCACAAATCTAAAATTTGTGACTGCTTATAGCAGTTACAATTTTGTGACTGCTCATAGTAGTAATAACTTAACTCTAGTGATAAATTTGTAACTCCTTGTGGCAGTTATAAATTTGTGACTCCTTACAGCAGTCACAAATTAATTATATGGTAAGATTTATGACTGTCATTAACAGTGACAAACCAATTGACTCAATTCTTTTATGACCCAAATATTTTATGACCCCTAATAGCAGTTACAAATAATGTTGTGACTTCTAATGACAGTGATAAAGTTTTTCACCCCCATTAGCAGTTACAAGAAGGCAGTCACAAAATTAATATTTTGGTGTAGTGTATCTCAAAGTTGGCATGAAGACTGTAATCACCGAGATACTTGGAAATTAGGCATCAAGGAATTGCATGAGAAGGAATCCAACTAATATCAAGCTTAAAAGGAGGCACGGGAAAATCGAGCACTCCAGGCTCATAATAATCCCATAAGTAGTGTCCCTGCTCCAATTTTAGCACACACATAGCGTTCAACCATCTCTGCTTGTGTCTCTCATTATTCGACTGTTGTATCCTAGCATCAAGATGGTATAGAGATTCATTATACCCGGCCATCCAAAATTCTCTAGGTTGTTTGTAAAACTGATAAGTTAACCTCTTCAGTTTCTCGTGGATCTTCTTCACAAGAATTTATTTACTTTCGAGAGAAGAACTCTGGGTGGAGAGTTGGTTGGTGAAATTCAGAATCTTTTTAGACATTTCTGCCAAGGCTTGGTTCTTCGCCATCAACTGAACGACTTGATTATCTAAAGAAGACTGAGTTCTTGCTTCTTCAATGGTGACCCGACCAGCCCTTGCTCGTCCACGAGAAGATCTTGCTCTACCACGAGTAGATGTGGAGGGTCTAGCTCATTTCAAAGTTTCTAACTCATCTCGTAAGTTAGCATTTTCTATCTCCAAGAAGGAAAAATATTCATCATTAATGGGGACCGATACTCCCAAGGAAGAGGCTGCAGATTTGAGTTATTTTATTTCCTCCTGCAAAGCAATGTTCTCCTATTCCAACAGCTTGGCGATGTGTCTATGCTCTTCAATTTAAAGCTTTAATACACTTTCTTTCTTCTCATGAGCAGAAATATACTTGTCATACCCCTTGTCCGCACTCAATTGTTGATATTTTTTCTTGTAAACTTGATGTAAAAGTACAGTGGATTCTTTATATTTCTGTTGGAGTTCCTCGATTGTTCCTTGAAGATCTTCAATCATTTCATAATACGCCACATTATTGGCAACATCACGATTGAGCAGGCACTTCAAGTACTGATAAGCATTAATGGCTCGCTCATAAGCATTTGAACCAAGGATATCAATGATTTGAGCTTCAATAAAATTAGCATGACCAACTTTGAAATAGTCATTACATTTCTTTATCAACTCTGAATCATGAGCTGATAAAAGTTCTATCCTGGCCACAAACTAGCAAAGACAAAATGAAACACAAAATCAACAAGGGTGCGAACAGAACAAGTAAGAGAGAAATTTAAGACGAACAACTGAAGTTCAAATTTTATTCATCATGATAAGGGAAAATAAAGTTCAAGGTTACATCCACAAAAATAACAAAACAAAAGACCCGAACAACTTTACACATTCTCCTTGTTTCCTACAACTTCTTCAGATGGTTTGGATGATGGGGTTGGTTACTCGGAGGGAAATGGCAGTTGCTCGACAGATGTGCTGGCTGGTTGGAGTTACTTTGAGGGTTGGGCAACAATAAAAATAGGGACCTGCTCTCCTGTCATCAAGGAAGATTCATCTGAAGCTGCTTCATCTTCTTATTCTTCTTCTTCTTCTCCAGGAGATGGAGGAGGGCCATGAGTATGCTGCTGGAACAACTCAGAATTCTCAGCAACTTTCAACTCCTTCAAGGCTGCTACCCATCCATCCCTAAAATATTTGACACCGACGTACTCCATTTGAGAAGACATAATAGCCACGCCCTTGTTCCACCCTTTGCCCCAGCCAACACTGAATGATTTTTTAACTGCAGCTTTCCTTTTTTCCTTCTCCGAGGAAGTTCTTTCCCTAAGGAGATCTTCGGTAGACTTCAACTTTTCTTCCACCTCTACCTTGTGTCGCTCAACATTTTGAAGTTTAGCAATATTTTCCTCAGCAGATTTGAGCTTGACTTCAAGCTCACTGTTATGTCGTTCGACCTCCTTTAATTTCTTCTCCAGCTCTTTGGAGGCAGTCACAGCTTGATCTCGATTTGCTTCAACAGACTTAAATTTCTTCTCCCAAGTAAATTTGTCTTCCTCGTACTTCTGACGAGATTCCTTCAAAGACTGGGTTAGTCCAGCAAAAGCTTTTTCTACTCCACCCGAGGAGCTTGAAGCCCTGATAGCTTCATCCTTCTTCAAAATGCTGTTGAAACACGTCACAAGGTAAAAAAAGAAAGAACTTTAAGTCAATACATGAACATAGTATTAAAAAATAAAGGGGTCAAGCTAAAGATACTTAGTGAAGTAATGTGTTGAGCAACCAGTGTAGTAAGTTTCTCGCGAGAAAAGGTGTCTTCAACACCTTGGAATTCTGGAACAGTCCAGGATCTTACCAAGCTCACAGTAGAGTTCGGAGCAATAAGAGCTGGAACACTACCTTCAACAGTTTAAGGTTGAGAGATAGGTTCAGCAGGTCTCTCAGAAGAACTTCTTTTTAATCTCCTCATAGGAGCAGGAGCATTTTCAATTAAAGATATTATCTCTATTGGGGAGACGACAACAATCTTACTCGGAGGCACAGGGGGCTTCGCGTCAGCTTCCTTGGCAGCAGTGGGATGGGGTATATCTATAGTCTTTGTCCCTTCTTCTGGGACATCTTGTTTACTTTTCTTTACCTCCACAGTGGCAGAGGCAGACTTGTCAAAAAAAGCAGGAGCTCTTCTCTTCTTCATCAGATCAGTGATGGGAATGCTTAAGTCAGAAGAAGCACCTTCCACACTCGTTTTAGAGGTTGGTACTTGGTCAAGATCAACCACCATGGGACGAGGACAAGCAATAAAAGACAAAGTGTAGCTTCTGTATTGCAGCAAATAAGAAGCAGATCTAACGTGCTCCTTAGCAACAGATTAATGCAAGCCCCAGATAAGTTTTAAATGCTTTATATTAACCTCGATTTCTTTTGGAGGTTTCCTTTTACTGTCAACTGTAACAAATAAAATCAAATATCAGTGATGCATTTTATCACATACAAAGAAAACAAGATTTCAAAAATAAAAACAACTTATCCCATTGCCATAAAGTGGACACTTGGGACCTTGGTATACATCATCTCCATTTAATGGAGTGTGTTGCCAATTTTCATCACAACCCCATGATCAAAATAATCCCTATTGGCATCGGGAAGATTGACAACTAACGCTCTATTCAAAAACCTATTTTTTAAATAGAAAGTACTATCAATGGTAACCCATCTATAGCAATACATAATCTCTGGAATCCCTAAACAAGTTCCATAAAGTTGATTCAACCTATGTACGCCATTAACTATCCTCCATGTATTTGGAGCTACTCTTGCAGGTACAATATCGAAATATTGGCAAAACTCCAAACACAGGGGATTTGGCGGGAAAGAAAAGCCACATTCGGCTACAAAAAGACTTGGGAACCAATGTCCCTTAGCCAAAGAAAAATAATCAGACGGACCAAAAATTTCTTCCAAGATAACCCACGAAGGGATTGAAAACTCAGACCAAAATTTGTCTAACGATTCAAAAAGATAAACCATGGTGAATAAAGAAAATAAAGAAGAAAGAAGAAAATCTACAGAGGAAATAGAGATCAGTTGTCAATGAACGATGGAAAGAAAGAAGGCACAAGATAGAGAGACGATGAAGAGTTCAGAGATACAGATTTGAAAAGTGAAAAACGATAGGATTTCTGTCACACTTAAATACTTTACCCTGGGAATAGAGAAAAACAATGATTACAAGGAAAGACGTTTGCGTTTCCGGTGGCTAAAAGAAAAAAAGGGCACAAATATCGAAGTGATCGTGAAAATTCAAAATATTTATGAAGTATGATATTATGCGCTCAAAAAGGAATTATAAAATTTTCCTAAAATCCATGAAGATCCGTAATTCAAGAAATTTTCAAGCAAAATGTTCCATACTCTCCTTCAACCTCAACTGTGAAACATTGGGGGCTTCAGTTGATACCAAATTTAGTCTGCTGACGTGAACCAATCACTTAAAAACACGTGGTGGCCTACATGTCAAATACAAATACTTTAGACGAGCAACTCAAGCATACCGAGCAACTCAGGCGCCCCGAGCAACTTAAGCGTACCGAGTAACTCAGTCAATCCGAGCTACTTAGCGTGCAGAGCATCAGAATGAAAAGACAGCTACGCATTAAATGCGCATTATTATCGTACAGATGTATATGTCTACTGGATAAAAACGCATTATCCTTTCATATGTACAGCCTCAAGGCTATAAATACATTGTAACTCCCTCATAAGAGGGGGACTTGGGGTCTCTGGATAAACTTGTTATCGAGACTCCCAATAAACAGTCAGCAATACAATAACAGTGAACGTAGGCCATTCTCATAAGGCTGAACCACTTTAAAAATCTTTTGACTTATTAATTTATTTATCTGTGATTGATTAATTAGAGATAATCTAGTTTTTTACATCAACAGCGGGCTTGAAACACCCTTCTACAATGTTGTTTGAACGACGTCTCATATCGTTACTAATGACCTTACAAACGACCTGTAAAAACACAAAATAGTACGGGTTCGTTAAAGTAAACAAGAAACGAACCTTCAAATAACATTGCATGTCGTTAGAAGTTATCGTTTGAACGACATGTCAACGTCATTTGAACGACATTGCCTCGTCGTTTGAACGACATGAGCGAGAAAGTATTATTTTTAAAATGCTCGCTTACAGGACTTGAAAAATTATTTTGACTTAGAAAAATACCTCATTTTCTTTAAAAATAGTTTCGAAAAGTATCTTAATACTAAAGTAAATCAATTATGAAACTTAAACACATTATATATGAAATTGTACCTCATGTCGTGTAAATGTTGAAGATCCTTGAAATTCGGATTTGTCTTCATGCATATATGAACTTAAGCTTCCCTCGATGGTTGTAGCGGTATACGACATATTCTATGTAAACAACAGATAATGGAAATTATGTCCTTACAGATCAACCAATTATAATATGAGAAATATTAAGTCATAAAAAAACTTTAAAGCATTAATTATAAATACTCACCCAGTCAGTTTTAACATTACCACTTGCCCCAACAAAATACAATCACCTATATAAATTTGGAAACGAACACCATAACCTTTTTTTTTGTATATTAATAAACCGATTTTGAAGGCTTAAACATGTACTAACTTAAGTGATACAAGGAGTTGCATTGAATTCTTCGACAATAAACTCCCAAAAAGTCGTGGCTTAATGATTTGTTCCATCACTATATGTATGGTTCACATATACAATGCACAAGGTGTAATCCTCGAGTTATGACACATTTGCTCCATGCCCCATTTTGTATAGTTTGGGTTTAAAGAAAAGAAAACTATATTTGGGATCTGAAGTATTTACTCTCATTTTATAAGATTCATTTGTAGCCGCTCCCATATATTTATTTTTTTAGTTGTTAGTCATATTGTAACCACTATAAGACACGTGTCATTCTTTGCGAAAATTCAAAGTGACGGTTACAGAGTGATCACGGGCGACTTGGAATGGTTACAAGACTTACTACAATTTTTAAAAGCACATCATAGGAGATGAGACTAACAAATCTTAGAAGATGAGACTAAAACAAAAAAAACTATATTTAAAATGAAGGCAAGAAAAAGTATTAAATGAATGTAGGAAGAAATTTCAAATGAAGGCGGAAATAAATTTCCAAGAATAGAGTTTGGTCGGGAGGATTTCGTGTTAAGTTTTTTATAATATAAAGGAAGGAATGAAGAGTATTCATGGGTTTATCAGAAATTTTTAAAAGATCCACATTTTTTCGTTTTTCAACCGCAACACCTCGTTGCATTTCAGTTAGGTGGGTTATACCATTTTTCTTTACTTTAATGAAAATTTAACATACCCGTTACATGCAAAATTATGTCAAATTTGAAAACCTAACCTACCTCTTAGGGTTGCTTTTAGTAGGTTATGGGCTATTTTAAAATCTTATAGGTAATAACCAAGCCTCTTGGCCTGCCACTGATATACTGTTTGGGGGTGGATTGAATTTGGTCCCCAGTTCGATCTCTGGCAGTGTCAAAATAATGTTTGGCTAGCGAAAACCACGAATCGCGAGCGGGGATTAGTCGAGGTGCGCGTAAGCTGGCCCGGACACCTCGTGGTATGAAAAATACCTTACCAAAAAAAAAAAAAATCTTATAGGTAATTCATATACTATGATTATAATTTGAATACAAATTTCTTAATCATATCCAAACGAGGGTTGACCCTCCAATATAATTGGGTGGAATATAAATGTTTCAATAATAAATCTTTAAATTTTATTGAGTTATTATATTTAGCTATTTACATTAGAAATTATATGAACTCTCAAATATAGAGGCTAAACAAATTTGAATACAATTTACAAGAGAAAAACAAAGTGCCCTAAAATATTCACAATTCATACTTGCCTAATTTAAGTTTTGTAAATTTTTGGATAGGGTAGGAGTGGAAGCCGTACGGGTTTTTACCGTACCGTACCGTTTTGGTCCGAAAAAAAAATGGTTTTGATTTCATATATTAAAATACCAGAAACCAGTCTTACCGAAACCGAAATTATCGCAAAAAAGTTGGTTGGTTTTGGTTTTAATATTTAAAAAACCGATTTACCGAAATTACCGTACCGAATTTACTGAAACCAGAAAAAACCGTACCGAAATTACCATACCGTACCGAATTTACCGAAACCAGAAAAAACCTTACCGAAATTACCGTACCGTATCGAATTTACCAAAATTACCGTACCGAATTTACCAAAATCAGAAAAAAGTTGGTTTTGATTTTGGTTTTAATATTTAAAAAAGTTGGTTGGTTTTGTTTTTAGTTTTGGTTTTTTGAGACTTTTAGTGTTGTTTACCGAAACCAGAAACCAGAAAAAACCAGAATTTATCGAAATCAGAAAAAAACCGAAATTACTGAAAAAACTGAAATACCAGCCGGTTTGATTTTGATATTGATTTTGATGTACCGGGTGGTAAACTGATACGATTTAATTTTACCATCTAGAATTTAATTTTGATATTAATATTTATTATTTATCGATCAAATCATACCGGGGTGATGCGAATAGTGGTTGAAACGGCAGTGAGTGGGCCTGTGTACTTTGACCACCCGGCAAAATCTCGTGGTCCGTTAGTTGTTGGATGGAAACGATCGCCTCACTCTCTCCTCGTCTGACACTAGTCCCGAAAACAAGCGAGTTTCCGGCCAAAAGTAGTTATTTCTCTCTAACTTTCCCACTTGGTCTATGATTCTGTATATTCTTTTTCACGTTGGAGTTTGGGGACCTAGAAAAACATGGCTTTTGGAATCCTACGAGTAACATACCATATCTCTCTCTTTCCTCTCTCTTCTGCAAGCCTTTTTCTCAGCTTTTGATTTCCTGCCTACTCTATTCTCAAGCCCACCGACACTTGTTCTTCTGCCTTCAACACCCATAACCGTAATGCTTTATATTATTTCCTTCTGCATTTTCAAGATTTCGTCCGGTGAGTGCTCTCTATTTATTGGGTTTTGAGCTGTTATCTTTCATGTAATTGTTGTGTTGTCTCTGCTTTGTGTTCATATGGTTTATATTTGCAGTTCGTTTGGCATATTTAAATTTTGGCAGTAATTATTTTCCACTTAGGATTAAAAACCGCACCGGACTTTTACTTTTATGTTCATATTTAACTTCTCTGGTTTTTAATCTGCAGCTTATCAAACACTTTGATGTAGCTGTGTCAATTTATTTGCTTCTCAGGAAATGTGAAGGATTAAATAAACGAAGGTTTTTAAGGAATAGAAAATTGTCTTTGAGGGTCTTTTTCAACTTTGATTTTCCTTTTTTTTTTTTCTTTTCCTGGAAACCAACTAAAGGGTCCCTGTTTTTTTCACTTTTATTTTTAAACTTTGAATTTTGAGTGCACTCTGCTTTTGATACGGTGGGGATTTTGTCTTTTTCACCAATTCAAAAACTTTGATTAGGACTGCTCATTTGACCTTATCTTCAACACTGGTTTTAACGATAAGGACCACCCAACTTCTGGCTTGGCTTCATCTGTAGTACATACATCTTCGGTTCAATTGTCTTTAAGCAACTTGGTAACTCTCAACCAAGTGAAATGTTTTTACTACTTGTTCTTAGATTATTAGTAGGAGGAGCTTATATGAATATTCAGTTTGGTGTGTCTAACATAATTCACCCATATATGATGCTAATATTTAAAGAACTAAGATCTAGAAGAGAAAGGTATGAAAAAGAAAGCGTGATCATTGGATACGTTTGGTGATGTTATTCTCGGGGGCCCATATATCAGTCAATCACACTAGTGTAGTGACTTTTCCTATTCCTAGGTGAGGAAAAAAGGCTTCATTCCAGGAATCTGCAGGAAAAAAACTTTAACCTTCATCTTTAAAGCTGTTAACTTTAAATTTTTAACTTGGACAGCCTTTTTTTTAACCTTTTAAAAGAAAAGAAGACTCATATCCCACATTATTAAAGTTGATAAGTACATGTTGAGACTTGTGTATTTTTCCTTATTTTTAGCATGGATCATATGATTGAGTTGGTTGAGGAAACTATAGTCAGTTTTCTTATAAATGCGTGCTTAATATTGTGGGATTTCGATAACTTATTATATACATGCCTCAAGTAAACAGCCTCTTTGAAAATATCTGTTCTTTTCTTTTTTCTGAGCAATGTAAGCTTTTTTGTCTTCAGTCAAAGTTCCTTTGTACCTTTATTCATGGCAACAATAATGATAAAATGTAGAAGGCTGGTTGTTAGTGAGTGCTTGCATTAGATAAATTTTCCCAATTCCTGATATGACCTTGGAAATTTTAGCAGTAGCCTAAATATATACAGAATTATTATCTGTTGGGATATATACATTTCATTGAACCCTATAGTAGCCGACTTAGAGACCAATATTCTTATAGTAACAGGTGCTTCTTCCTGGGATCATTTTTTGGACTTAGTGTCAAAGTGGGTGTATTTCTTGTGATTAAATTCTGTATTGTAGTTTTTATATTTCAGCACTGTTATGATTGTTTCTTATATGAGAGAGGATCTTCCTCTCACTCTAACCTTTTTTCACTCAATAATTACATGTTTATAACTAAATTAGAAAACAGAAAAAACTAACTAAATTAGAAAACAGAAAAAACTATCATTGCATCCTTGGAAGTCAAGTACGTCAATGCACTTTTTCTGTTATCCGTAATTTTTTTTCTCTCTGTTATATGTTTTCTGGAAAATCAGAATGCCACAATGAGCTCCTGCTAAGTGCTAGAATACCAAATCTTTAGTGCATTTAAGATGCGTGTTCAACTGATGCCAATTGACATATGATCTTTTTGGTGGATGAAAGAGAAAGGTAGTAATGCCGAAACTCCAAAGTCTCTCTTAATGATGGGAAAAATCTGGCTTCTTGTTTGTGGAGCTATTTATTTGGGCAATCCTCTGCCTGCTTGAATATGTCTTTCGTTTATGGACAAAAGACAAACAGAAACAACCCTCCTTAATCATGAGGGAAAACCAAAATATTTGCGTATCAACATCGGCTATACAAAGTTATATTATTTGATAACACAGTATGCAATGTTTCTTAATTTCTTATTAACATTTTCCCTTTTTTGTAACACTATTTTTTCCATATATTTTGAGAAGCATTGTATCCACGTGGATACTCAGCTACCCTTGTTGATAACTTTTGCATAACCAAGAAACTAGTAAATTGCAAGGATATTTGAATCTGACATTAGGTCATTGAAGATGCAGCTGGAATTTATATCACCTGTCGTATGGAATATCATTGAATAATTAATCAAATCAAGGGATCAATAGACCTCACGAAAAATGGGTAGTCCATCGTCAGTGCGGACAAGCCAGAAGACAAAGTTGCAGAAAACAGGAAGCAAGACATCTAAGAATGAAGAGCTTGTTAAACTAATGTCGAAGTTGCCAAGTTATCTGGAGAGGGGAGAAAATCTCCAGGTTAAAGCTTTTAATGTTGGAGTCCTCGACTGGCGCGGTTTAGAAAAATGGCACTATAACCACAAACAAATCCTCAACAGAAGTAACAGGTATTCACCATCCAGCAGCGATACCCTATCGTTTTTCTCGACAGATGAATCATCCAACTGTTCTAGCAGAGGTCACAGCTGCTCTCCGACACTATTGTCTCACTTAAATTCGTCTCACAAAGAAGGGTATTCTCAATGTGTCAAATACTCTCCTGGATATGTGGACAAGTTTCAAGATCCCAAAGGTGTACCAAGTGTCCTTAAAGCATATCATTCTTTTGTAGTAAACCCCTCAGATATCAAGGTGAAAGAACCGAAGACGAAAAATTTAGGCCTGCGGAGTATTACTGAGAGAAAAACATACCGAGATTTGGAAAGTTCTGGACTGACATCATCTTCAAAAGGAAAAATGAAAATCCAAGAGGGTGAATGTGCTATGGAAACTGATAAGTTGCAAGAAGTGTGTTATAGTATCATTCAAGATGATTACCCTAACAGACATCACACACAAACAGTAGTACCTCATTTGCTGAGTGATGGTCATGACAATAGTCGTGCTGAATTTTTCCACCCTTTTGACGCGACAGATATGAATGGTAAAAAATCACCATCTTCACCACCTTCTGCAAAAATATCAATCAGTCCATCCAGAAGGAGGATTGTGAAAGAGAAAAGGTCAACCCTCTTACCAACAAATTCAACTGCAGAAGCTACTAAAGTGAGAAACCCATCACCAACTCGGCGATTTATTAATGGTTTGGGAAGGATAGGCAAAAATTCCACCTCTAACGAGAGTGAAGTTTCTGCTTCATTGGACCATTCAACTACCAATAAACCAAATACTACTAGTACAGACCGTTCTAGTCCTTTGAGAAGGTTATTGAACCCACTGCTGAAGCCCAAGGCATCCAGTTGTGATCAGTTTGTTGAGCTGCCACAGAAAGGTTCAGCATCCACAAATAGGACCCACAAATCATCTGATGGACGAGGAGACTCTTCTATTCTACACTCGGTACTAAAAGTAACAAAAGACATGAAGAGTTACAAGAAAAACGATACTGGTGATGGGAAACGGGGGTCATTAAAAAGGCAAGCTTATCTACATATAGCCATGAAGAACGGTCTTCCTCTCTTTACATTCGTAGTTGAAAACAGCAGTGATGTTTTAACAGCCACAGTGAGGTCCATTTCTCCAAAAAAAGAGGGCAAGACCAGGATCTATACATTCTTCACTGTTGGTGAAAAGAAGAAAGAGAATGGGAAATGCCTAAATCAAGGAGATAAAGGCAAAAGTTGTGGTTACATCCCCAATGTTGTTGCCCAAATGAAAGTTTCTGATCCCCCGTATCACTCTATGGATCAATTCAGCATAAGGGAATTTGTTTTGTTTGCCGTGGACTTAAGACCTTTAAATCGGCAAAATAATCTTCAGGAAAATAATGAGCTTGTGGCTATTGTTGTCAAGTTCCCAAGAGGGTATTCACAAAATGAGGAGAAGGGCTTGTTTGTTGGAACTCGAGACCTTTTTAGCACAACAGTTATACTACCCAGTGGTGTTCATGGGATATCAAGTAAAGGAGAACCTTCACCGCTAATTGAACGATGGGTATCTGGCGGATTATGTGACTGTGGAGGTTGGGATTTGGGTTGCAGAGTAAGGGTTCTTGCCAACCAGACTCCACCTAGTAGGAAATTGAGCTCAGCCAAAGCCCATCAGCCCACTGGCCAATTTGAGCTGTTCTCTCAGGTATTCTTTCCCTCATACCGTTTATTTTCACATGTTTGTTTTGTGTTTTAGAGGTTTTCTATATTTTCAAGTTGAAACATTCACATAAAATGTTCTTATAATTCGTGTCAAGAATTTGAATAACAAATTGCCCAACTTCTTTCCTAAATCTCAATGTATGCAAATGCGCTAGGCAGAAGCTGGGCAACAGGACACCTAGGCAGTTTTTTATTTTTAATTTTAAATATGTTACTACAGAATCTAGTACTATCCAAATCACCAAATCAATGTAGCTATAACAGTATATACACCAATAGAGTAAAATGCTGGATATATATTTGGGGGTAGGCAAGCAGGTGCCTAGGTGATACTTTTTTTAACACTGCTAAATTTGAAACTTAATATGTAGGAAAACACAATAACTCCAAGCTAAGAAACTCTAAAACGTGTATTTCAGTTATAACTGCTATTCCAGTCTTGTAACTTGTGTGTTGTTTTTTCATAGGGAGTTCTTAATAACAGGCCTGTTTTCAGTCTATCTTCGTTCAAGAATGGTATCTTTTCAGTTGAATTCAATTCGTCCCTCTCACTTCTACAAGCATTCTCCATTTGTGTAGCAATTTTGGAATGTACGAAATCATCTGGGCTCTCAAAATTGAGTGACTTGATGGAGGAGAAATTATCTGAAGAAAGCATTTTATCGGAAAATGACAGGGTAAAGATTCCTGTAAAATAATGCCTATTTGTAATTGAAGTTAGGTTGTACAGTTGTGTATTACAGTTGGCTAAGTATTCAGAAATATGGTTCAGTTCTGAAAAACAATCATCTGCATTCATCTAATTATATAAGTGTGCATTTAGGAATGGATAGTATGAATGGAGCACCTTAAAAATGGGAGGATGTGCTGTAGGAGCAAGATAAATTTACATACATTTTGCAAAATCAAGTTCACGAGATCTTCGAGAAGGTCTCTTGAGTATGTATGTAAGTGCGCATTTACGAATGGATAGTATCTTGCTGCTATCCAGAATGATTCTCAATGTTTCAACCAATGCCATTTATACCGGTCAACAAATTTAAATTTACCTATAAAGATATGTTATTTTATCCCTTCCTAATCTTATCCGGGAATATTTATCAATGTATATTATTCATGTGGGGTCTGGCTATAGTTGAAGTTCTTTTGACTTTCATATAACAACATAAAAGAAGAATACAAGAAAGTCGATTCAAGAGTGCGGGAGAGCATTTGGACACATTTCATTGTATATTGAGCGTCGATTCTAATTAAAATGTCAGTGGGTCTTGAGCGTCGCTTATAAGCATTTAGGAATAGAAACATGACTGACTTTTTTGTAAAGGTACTTCAGTGCCTATAAATAATAATTTTTTTTCTCATTTTCCGTTATTCCGAAAATCCTTTCCTTTTGCCCTTCTTCTTTCTTATAGTAAGAGAAAGTCACCATTATTGATTCGTGGGGCAAAAACATTATAGTGTTTTTTGCATTTGTCGTAGACCGTTTCATTTTGAAGGCAGACACTTGTTGTTTATTGTTGTAAGTACCACAGCGGAAGTGAATTCTGTATTAAGAAAAGAGCGTCCCACATTCAAATAGGTCTTATTATGCAAACAATGATGATTATAAATATCACAAATTGTAAGTCTCTTAACCTTTCTGTTTCGCTTCATGTTCACAACTTTTTGTATTATTTAGTAAAATTGTAATGCTCAAATAACAATCTTAAAACAATATTTTTTATTTTAATTAATTTATTAACTGCAGTGTCAAAACCTATTGTTTTACCACATAATAACATAATACAAACATTTAAAAAAAATTGGATTTCAAATATCCTTTCCTTCACTTCTTCCTTAGAGTTAGAGAGAGTGTCACCATTGTTAGTTCATGGAGAAAGCACATTGCAATGCTTCTTGCGTTTGTCGTTGACCATTTCATTCTGGAAGGCAGACGCTTGTTTTTATTGTTGTAAGTACCATAACGCGAGGAGGGGGGAGATTTTGTCTTAATGAGAAAGCATCGAACATTCAACTAGGCCTTCTTCAACAAAGAACGATGATTATAAAAATCACAAATTTTAAGTTTGTTAACCTTTCTGTTTTTGTATTTTTATCACTCATTTCATGATAAGATAATTGAAGTTCTTGGACTTGGCTAATAATAGTCTTTGAATCTAAAATTTTAAAATCAAGGAATCTACCGACAATGAATTTCTTCATCCCGGCATCCTCCATTTTATACTTTTTGTTCAAACACTCCCATAACAACTTCAAAGTTTTTATTGGACTATAAATGTATATCGTGTCGTCCAATTCGTTGAGGATATAGTTTTTGCATTAGAAGTCAGGATACTTACATGCTTATATGGCAGCCAAAGTTGTCTTATCTATTTTTGTATAATCAATCATGGGTGCATCATCATTTACATTCCTCCAAAGATTCAAAGTTATGAGATAAACAACATTTGTGTTTCCATCTCAAGGCCTCTAAGGTTTTCGAGTTTCTCATCATGGGTTGCATAAGATGAAATGGTTATAGTAAAATTTGTGTTAATAAAATTGGTCACATTATTTTCAGAGGATGAAGTTTCCATTTATGGAATCAATACAACCTTTTGTTTTGGTATTAAAGAAATAATGAAAAAAATCATGCATAAAATTTTGATCGTAATCTATTTTAAAGTTTAAACTATACAAAAAAATATAAATATGTATAATTTATGATATAAATGTATACTGTGATAAAAAAATAATTTCGAAAATAATCCTATGACACCTAAAGCCAATTTAATAGACTATAGTCACAAATATAACAAAATCACAAATTTAAAGTTTGTTAATCTTTATGTTTTGTTCCCTAGTTCAAAGTTTTTGTATTTTCATCACTCATTGCATGATAAGATAATTGAAGCTCTTGGACTTTGGCTAATAATAGTCTTTGAATCTAACATTTTAAAATCAAGGAATCTACCAACAATGAATTTCTTCATGCTGGCATTTTCCATTTTATACTTTTTGTTCAAACACTTCCATAACATCTTTGAAGTTTTTATTGGACTATAAATGTATATCGTGTTGTCCAATTCATTGAGAATATAGTTTTTGCATTAGAAGTCAGAATACTTACTTGCTTGTATGACGACCAAAGTTGTCTTATCTATTTTCGTATAATCAATTATAGGTGCATCTTCATGTACATTCCTCGAAAAATTCAGAGTTATGAGATAAACAACATTTGTGTTTCCATCTCAAGCCCTTTGAAGTTTTCGGGTTTCTCACCATGGGTTGTATAAGATGAAATGGTTATAGTAAAATTTGTGTTAATAAGACTGGTCACATTATTTTTAGAGGATGAAATTTCCATTTCGGTTAAGTTTATTCTTTACGAAATTAATGCAACCTTTTGTTGTGGTATTAAAGAAATAATGAAAAAAATTTATACTTAAATTTTGATTGTAATCTGTTTTAAAGTTTAAAATACAAAAAACTATAAATATGTATAATTTATGATATAAATGTTTATTATGATAACAAAATAATCCTATGACGTCTAAAGCCAATGTAATAGACTATAGTCACTAATATAACAAAAATAGGAAGTACAACATGGAAGGCTCAAGTTAAGGGGTGGTGATTGGAAAAGTTAAAAAAAAAGCTCTTCAATTGTAATAATCAAGTACATCGTGCTAAGAATGTCTCAAACCTAAGAAGAAAGAGAACTTTAGGAAAATGATTGCTCAAGCATACATGACCGAAGTCGAAAAACTATTCGATGGTGTTTCTGAAATCCATCTCTCGACGGTTGTCTCTGAAATTAATATGGTGAGAAACATGAAAGAATAGTGGATTGATACCGAAACTAAACCCCACATTTACTCGGACAAAAACATGTTCACTACCCACCACTAACAAAAAATGGAGAACAACTAGTCATAGAGATTTCATAAACTTCCAAAGTTAAAAGGCAATGAAAGGTCGTGTTAAAGATGACTTAGGAAAAGGAACTCACTCTCTACGTTGTACTACACGTGCTAAACATTTATAAGAATTTTGTCTTTGATTCGTACTAAGCAAGAAATGGTTTAAACTTATGTTTTACTCCGATAAGTTTGTGATTACTAAGGATGGTATGTGATGAGTGAATTATTTTGTATATTTTATACCCAAATTTATACTTTGTTAGTGTTCTTAGAACTATTTTATTAAAAAGAGGAAAAATGAGAGAATGATTGAATTCATATTGAAAATGGCAATTTTAAGGAAAAAATGGGCACTTCGATAATTTTATAATATTCTTGTGCTAATTCGTGAAAAATGTTGCTTAGTGAAATTTTTGCAGATAATGATGGAATTTGGTGCAAATTGATGATCAATTCAAAAAAGGCGCGAAAAAGATGATTTCTACGGTCGTTCGAAAAAAAAGCAGGTTCCATCTTGTGAAATCGTAAAAAGGTTGGAAATTTTTATTCTCCGATTTGGACGAAACTCGGCATGCGTGTTCGGAAAAGATAAGGGTTTTGGAGTGGGGGAAAATTCCATCCCTTATCAAGATCCAAAGATTAAAAAGGTGGATAGATAGCTACAAACATCATTTAGCCAATCAGAAAGAGTCCCACCACAACTCAAATACCTCACCACTTGTCCTATAATAAGGAGCCTTGGGCTCATAATTTCGGGGACAATTAGAGAGGAATTTCTTGGAGGATTTCGGGGAGCAACTTTAAGTGATTCTAATCAATTTGAGGGCCAAGTTTTTATCATTTTTTTAGAGGATTGAAGAATGTTGTGAGAGAACTATTTGTAAGTTTGATTAATTAATGAAGATCTCTACTCATTCTTACAATTTCTCTTTCATTATGGTAGCTTGATTCTTATATTAGGAGTAAGGTGAAGTTTATCATAGTTAGATAATATTATCACGTTAATTTTATCGTTGTTTATTCCCTACTTGTTTTAATTGTTATTAAATATTCGGTATTCATTTTAAAGCGACACGAGAGTGTGTTTTAGAACCTTCAAGAATGTTTTGTCAAATCAAGTTTTGAGATTTAAAAATCGTAATTTTTTATGGATTATGCTTGCACTTTGATTGTTTTGATAGTCCATACTTAAATACATTTGCGAATTTTAAAACTTGTATTTTCTAAGGGAATAGGAATTTTAACCGTCTTTTAGAGACGTTAAAAATATTTTCAACATAATCGTCATATTTTTCGAATTAAACGCGACGAGAGTCGATTTAATTTGAGTTATAAAAAGGGAATGACAACATTAAATTAGTGTGCAATATTAGTTATGTGATAAATGAACCCTAAATCCTAATTATTTCCTAATTATTTATAAATCCCTTGTGTTACTCTCATTTATCATAGTTGTTTTTATTTAGTATAGTTCATCATTATTCTCTACCCTCTTTAGTCTAGTTGGACAGTTGCAATTCTTTGAAAAATTAAAATTGACAAATCTCCGTGGGTTCGACCTGTACTTACATTCGCTATTCTATAATAGCCCGCGCACTTGCAATATTTTATAAAATTGACAACAAGTTTTTGGCGCCGCAAATGATTTTATTTATAATTTTTTTATTTATATGGTAAATGGTTACTTACTTGATGGGATGTTCAAAATGAACGTCATAATTGTTGTACCAAAATTTATTATTATTATTATTAATAATAATAATAATAATAATAATAATAATAATAATAATAATAAAATAACATTTTCTTCTTAGATACTTGATTCTATGAATGTGTGGTATGGTAAATGTTAACTATAATGCATTGAGTAATTTAATTCAATCAAAATTAATCTCTAAATTTTACATCAACACAAATCATAAATGTGAAACCTGTGTAGAAGCTAAATTAACTAGAATACATTTTCCTTTTGTTGAAAGAAGTACTGAACCTCTAGAATTAATTCACACTAATACATGTGACCTAAATTTATGCACACTAGAGGCGGTAAAAAGTATTTTAGTACTTTTGTGGATGATTGCACTATTTATTGTTATGTTTACCTAATAAGGAGGAAATTTGTGGCAATTGAAATGTTTGAAGACTACAATAATGGAGTTGAGAATTAACATAGAAAGAAGATTAATGATATACGAAGTGATAGAGGTGGTGAATATGAATTTCCATTTAAGGACTTTTTTTGGTAAATGGTATCATACACTGATGATGCTGGAATTAGCACCACCAGGTAAGGTGTCTCCAAGCTCATCTTTTGAACAACAATGGCAGCTTAAGGGTACATACACATATAGTAGAAGGAGGTGAGGAGAAGAGTATTCACACCGGAATATAAGTGGTTCAGCCAATTAGGCCTACATCCACTGTGCAAGTGTATGATATGTATTACTGTATGAGGGCTCTAATAGCCATAATTACAATCTCTCAAGCTTTCTCTCTCTACTGTGTGTTTAGACATAGTTTCAGCTAGGGTTCCTCATTTTGGGATCCTTTGTAAGGTAGAGGATGATCTCTATATATAGTACATGGGGGGTGTAATGTACTCCCCATGCATGTAATGTGCATGTGTGTGATTGCCTCACCAATATGGGAAAGCCATTTGTCACTGTCACATGTAGAGAATGATGATGCAATATTCTCCCCACGTGTGGGGAATAATCTTGTTATAACTGACTTGTATCCACGTGCCCTTATCCAAATGTCAGCAGATGCTCGACTATCACGCCTGGAGTATGACCTCGACCTGTGAGAGGCCGAGGTTGGTAAGTCCAGGTGCCCGTTCAGTCCGAGTTGACCATAGTGGTCTCGGCCTAATCCCAGCCGAGACAATGGACAAGGTCAGCCTGAGCCGAGGTTGAGCTGGCGTGTTTGGAGCATCGACTAATGTCTTGATGAGGTTGCTAGTGGCTTCTTGCGAGCTCGACTTATGTCTGGCTGAGGTTGCCATTCCAAGGTATACGAGAATGGTGCTGGTCCTTGTGACGCATGCGATGCCCCTTCAAGAGGCTGGTAGTAGTGTCGGCCTGGGTCGACCTTGATACGACCGACCTCGCTATGGCCGAGGGCTGATACCGCATGCCTAAGGCTTCTCCAAAGTCGACCACGATATCGGCCGAGGTTGGTGTCTTCGAGCCGAGGTCACACTTGGGGCATATCAATCACCCCCCAGCCCTTAGTTATATGTGAAGGCAGATGACTGGGGTTTACAACTCCGAGGTCTTATTGCTCTGTTCCAATATTCCCTTTGACACTTGTCAATTACTAGTGGCACGCATGTCTGACAAGGGTAATTATGCTGGTTGTCGGTTGGCCTCCCAAGGCAATGATGGGCCTTGGGGGGTGTGCATTCATATTTAAGGCTAAAAGTCCCCATTTCTCTTCTATCTTCTTCATTTCTCTCCTTCTCCGAACTTGGACATTTCTGCAACTCTCTCTCTTTCTAGAAGAACTCGCGATTGGGAGTACATTTTGGGGCCTATTTACCAGGAATTCCTTCCTCGCTTTTCCTCGCTTTTCTTCAGGTACCCCTCGTTATCTCTTCCTCTCCATTTTTTTGTGTCCTGCTCTTTGCATTTTCCGGCTGGTTTATGCATTTTTCGATGGTCTCATGCATTTTCTGGTTAGCTTATGAGTTCTCCGGTTGATTGTTCATACTGTTCTTGCTCAAAAACCTAGCTTTGATCTTTAGACAGATCACCAGCGTTGTTTGTTACTTAGGAGAGTTGGTCAAGTGTATAGTCTGCCTTGTATGCTCAGACCTCTATATAAACTTCTTGAGGAGTTCCCCTCCCTTAGAGAGAAGGCTTTAGAAAAAATCAGACAAATAAAAAGAGCACAGGAGGAGGCTCGTAGTTTTCAAGAATTACCTATTAGACCCATCTTCCCACCACCCCTGAAGGTGGTATATCCTGATCCTTCAGAGTCTTTCAACCAGGCAGAGTTTCCTATCGACCCTATACCAATGTCTGAGTCTGAGTCTTCTACCTCAGACCCCATGTCTATGGATTCCTTTCAGGAGGCCACGGACTTCTCAATTCGGCCTGATCAGGCCGAGGTCTCCAGCCGGGTCTCATCTCATAACACCTCAAGCGCCTCAGCCTCTTCCTTAAAGGTTGAGATCGTTGAGCCGAGTGTGGCCATCCCTCCACCCCTTGACGCCATTTCTCTGTCGGCCATCACCGGTGCCGAGTTCCCTCAGAGGTCCTCGGGTAACCCATCAACATCTGCTCCGATCAACGTTGAGCCAGATGATGATGACGCTTGAAGTGACGTCGATGTCTCTGAGGCGACCGAGATCGAGAGTACTGTAACTGAGGTAGACCTCCTCTGCTTCATATATCTATATTCCATCAGTCCCTCCATAAAGTTAAGAAGACCTCTGAGGGAAGAGAGGGGTTTTCATGGCCGAGATGGCGAAATCTGCTTGTACGAGCAGATGTTCAAGTTGGGGTTTCGTCTACCCATCCATACAATTATCAAATCTATCCTTGTCTATGTTAATTTGGCCCCCTCCTAACTATCCCCTAATGCCTGGAGGGTCATAATAGGGGCCATAATCTTGTGGAGGGTTGTCCATACTTGACCATCCCGTTCAGGTCTTTGTTGGTTGTTATGTTCCCTCTTCTGCCAAAAATCATCCGAGCTACTATCATTTTGTAGCTCGGAAGCCAGAGAAAAAGATGCTTCAAGTAACTCAGACTTGTAACCACAATTGGAAGCCACGTTACTTTTTTGCATCTGGACCATGGGAATTTGGCCCATGTTCTCCCTCGTCCATTCTGGAGCCGAGGATAGCCCTTAGGTGGGGTAAGTTCATAATGTCTATGAGGTCTGACCCTGGCCTGAGCCCATCGAACCTTCTAAAGGTGAAAGCCCTTCAAGATCAAGGGGTATATGGTCTGTTCGTCAGGTTCGAACACTTGATGACCCCCCATTACCTCTCTGAGATAGGTCTGGGTGGAAGTCCTCTTTCTGAGCTCGGTAAGCACTTTTTATTTGAAGTTGAACCTCTGAGTTTATCTATGTCTGATCTTCTAACTCAGATCTATTGATTTTTGCAGAGCGTCCGAAGGATATCTCAGACGAACTCTGGGAAATGGTTGCACCCATCTTGACGAGACTTGCGAAGAAAGCTGGACTTAATGCTCCTCCCCCATCTCCCTCTGCCTCGAAGCCCCAAGCCACAAAGAAGAGGGCTCCAGGTGATCATTCCCCTAAGGATCAGAGGCCGAAGAAGAAGAATGCTGACACTGCCATCCCCATTTCTTCAGCAGACGCTCTGTCGGCTCGTCTAGAGCAGTTGAAGATTACTGATAGCATAATCGGCCATAGTCTTCAGGCCCTAGATGCTTTCGGCTCTACAATGATCGAGGCCGACAAGCGCTTCTTCAGGTCACTTGATACTCCTTTGCTGGTTGAGTTCGGCATTCACAAATCCATTCAGGTATGACCTCATTTTTCTTTCCAGTTCCTAAGTGTAACCTCTGATTTGTCTTTTTCTCATTCCTGATCGCAAAATCTGCAGGGCTTGGCAGCGATGCACCACCTCTCCAATTGGACTCTGAGGAAGTTGTCTCCGGTGAGGTTAAGCTGAAGAAGAGGAAGAGAGCTTCTTTTCTCTTCCCACAGACGGCGCCAAAATGATGATGCTGGAATTAACACCACCAGGTAAGGTGTCTCCAAGCTCAACTTATGAACAACAATGGCAGCTTAAGGGTACATACATATATAGTAGAAGGAGGTGAGGAGAAGAGGATTCACACTGGAATATAAGTGGTTCAGCCAATTAGGCCTACATCCACTGTGCAAGTGTATGATATGTATTACTGTATGAGGGCTCTAATTGCCATAGTTACAATCTCTCAAGCTTTCTCTCTCTACTGTGTGTTTAGACAGAGTTTCAGCTAGGGTCCTCATTTTGGGATCCTTTGTAAGGTAGAGGGTGATCTCTATATATAGTACATGGGGGGTGTAATGTACCCCCTATGCATGTAATGTCCATGTGTGTGATTGCCTCACCAATATGGGAAAGCCATCTGTCACTGTCACATGTAGAGAATGATGATGCAATATTCTCCCCATGTGTGGGGAATAATCTTGTTATAACTGACTTGTATCCACGTGCCCTTATCCAAATGTCAGCAGATGCTCGGCTATCACGCCTGGAGTATGACCTCGGCCTGTGAGAGGCCGAGGTTGGTAAGTCCAGGTGCCCGTTCAGTCCGAGTTGACCATAGTGGTCTCGGCCTAATCCCAGCCGAGACAATGGACAAGGTCGGCCTGAGCCGAGGTTGAGCTGGCGTATTTGGAGCATCGACTAATGTCTTGATGAGGTTGCTGGTGGCTTCTTACGAGCTCGACTTATGTCTGGCCGAGGTTGCCATTTCAAGGTATACGAGAATGCTGTTGGTCCTTATGACGCATGCGATGCCCCTTCAAGAGGCTGGTGGCAGTGTCGGCCTGGGCCGACCTTGATACCGCCGACCTCGCTATGGTCGAGGGCTGATACCGCATGCCCAAGGCTTCTCCAAAGTCGGCCACGATATCGGACGAGGTTGGTGTCTTCTAGCCGAGGTCACACTTGGGGCATATCATACTCCAAACTATAACTCCTTATTCACCTCAATCTAATGGTGTTGTAAAGAGCAACAATCAAATCTTGAAAGAAATGGTGAATGATATATTCATAAGTTCTAGACTACCTCTAAACATGTGGATGTAAGCCTTGTTCTTCGCTAATTATATTCTCAACAAAACAAGTAAGATCACATATGAAATGTGGAAAGGTCGAAAACTACAAAAGGAGCGATAAGGTTTCATGAGCATGTTAGGAAGCATATATTACATGAACTAGAAGTGAAAGAATTTCCTGATGTCATGGAAAGGAACACATTGAGGTTACCACAAAGGGTATGATCATAATAAAAGGGTCTAGATGACCACGATATATGGTTTTGGGTTACCTTTTTTTAGTATGTCGGGGTCGAATAATGATTTGAATGTTCTTGACTAGTCGGGCGTTTTCAAAGAGCTTATACATGTCAAAGCACCTTAATGAAATTACGTTATAAATGGATGTTCGTATGGGACGACTTACTAACTTGTTGATAATATATACCTGAATGGTCCACTTTTTCCCAAATAATTGTTCAACACCAAACTTCAAAACAAAAATACTTTGCACATTGTCAAGAGGGTGTCCAGGTGGATGTGAAAGAAATTATTATTGTTTTATAATATCATTTTTCCATTGTCACAGGTTCAACTTGGTTTTCATACTGTGGCGATTTAGGGAGCATCATGATGACTTGCACCATTCTTTACATAATGAGTGTATAAGATGAATGGGACAAAATTGATCTCGAGACATGGAAATTTGATACCCAAGATGACATGTGAAAACATGTGGAGTTGCTCAATATATAAAAATTATGGCTAAAATATTTTCACATTCCCGCCTTCGTAACTCCGCAATAAATATGGCTTTACACTATGATTTCTGTAAGAACAATTTTTCTGCCATTGTTCATAGCATAGCTTTAGGCTAGTTTGGTGTATCTCATTATAAATCGTCACGCGCCGTCAAGATGAACCGAACTCAAGCATCTCCAAGTTTGAAGACTTCTCGGCATCCCCAAAGGTATAAAATGATCTAGAGTTTGAATTAATTCAAGGAATCATATTTGGGATGTTCAATTTTATCAAAAAAATGAGCAGGGATTTTACTTTTCGAAAAATATATTTTTTTGATACATGTAGGCGAAGTTTTAAAAAATAAAGTTAATAACGTTTCTATCATTCAAACGACAAGGCTTTGTCATTATAACGACATGCCATTGTCGTTCTAACGACATCCCCCATGTCATTCGAACGACCCGCCGACTTAAGGTTTTTTACAAATATCTGTTCGTGTTTCAAAAGGTTTAAGAATTTTGTAAAAATGTAACTGCATATTAACAACAAAATATCTTCAAGTTTTGTGTTTCCAAAACACTGTTTTTATTCACAAAAAGCATCCATGAATATTGTTCTTGTGAAATAGTTTAGAACCCTAGAATGTTTTGTTTCTCTTGCATACACCTTAGTGGAGAGGAACTCCATTGCTGACTTGTGATACCTGTGGGGATTCACTAGTGAAGACGAAGGCTGAGGCTGAGGCTGACGGAGGGTTGCGGTCCATTGTGGTTCTTGAAGGAATCATTATTGATTTTAGGTTGCGGTCTATGTGAGTTTTCTTACGAAGATTCATTATAGATTTCATTCTGTAATTTGTAAGTTGCGATTTACGTTATACTGTGAAATAAAGGTTTTACCCAAAGTTTTTTATTCCTGAAACTTAGCCTTGCCATATATGCGTGGTTTGATTTATTCGTTTTATCACCATAGATGCATGCATAGGATAAAAAGATAAAATTAATTTTATATTTGCCTCCGCATTTAAAATTGGTATTGCATTTTTTGTTGGAATCACACTTTACAATTATTTTGCATTATCAAATTGGTATTAGAGCGGGTTGCACTAAGTTATTGTGTTTGATCTTGTTAACTCGCTATTTTTGGGTGTTTTTGGTTTGATTATCCTCTCTCGATGGATTCTCATAGTTTTGACGACTTAAATCCTTTAAACTTGAAGTTTGCTAAACGAATTGAAATTCTTGAAAAGAAAATTCACGTTTTAAAACCGTTTTAGAACTTTGCAACCTATTCAAGATCAAAGAGATTTAATTCGCAAGACTTGTGGACATGGACCGTGAATTTAGAAAATTAGAATTGTCAAAAAAGGAGAGTGATGATAGAGTCCTATTAAAAAAAACTTTGGAGGACTTGAAAAATTCCAGGTTTTGTGTTTTTTCCAAAGAGGATAAAAATATTTTTTTAATGATTTTGTGGCACGTGAAAAGACTCTTAGGGAAAAGTTTATTTTTATTGAAGGTGAGCATGATAACTTTTTAGGAATTGTTAAAAATTTGTAAAAGGCATCCCAAAACTTGGAAGATTCTAATTCTTTGCTTGAATATAAAATTTTGAAGTTAAAAGTTGATTTAAAAGACTTGAGTAGTTTGAGTAGTGGTTGCAATGGCTCATCTTGTCCTCATGCTTCGAATCTTAAAGATGAAACAATTGTTTATTTTAAAGGTTCAACCAAAACCAAGGACGTTAGAAAAGGTTACCTATATGTATCGTTCCACCCGTTTACACATGTTCACACTGTGGTAGAAAAGGTCACCTTAGGAATTTTTGTTATGATATTAGAAGAGGTCCTAGGAAATTTAAGGATAGTGACCCGTCGGTTCCCATAACCCCTCCAGTTAGAGATACACGTGTTTGGGTTAGAAAATCTATTTTGGAGACATTAAATGTGAGATTGATTGATTCTCACATGCTTGCACATGATGCATCACATACCATTTCTTATAGATGACTGCTTGGATGATTTTTTTTTGTCATACTCTAGTTATGCTTCATGATATATTCTTGCTAGTGTTATCACTTGTATATATCTTTTGTATTATATTTTTCTTTTATTGAGTCATTTTTGAAAAATACAAAAAGATTTAGTTTTTGAAAAATTCAAGCTGATTTTAGATTTTAGTGTATTTTAGTTTTACACATTTGCTATGGCATATTGGTGTGTGTGAATACAAATTCATTACGCAATTTTCATGTGGCTAGGACATTTGGTTATGAATTTAGATGCTTGAATTGTTCTTGACCATGTTTATGGAGTTGTTTTGAACTTGTTTGCTTAATGGATTCAACTTTGTATATGCCGATACACACAAATGCACGAGCTTATTGGATTTTGACTTCACATGTGTATTTGGGCTTGGTGAGATGTTCTCCTATCAATCTTGTCATCTACATGTTTATTTGACTATGGAGAATTTTTGCATGTAACAACCGTTGTCCATGAGGATTTTTTTTAATATTGAAAAAATGATGAGTGCACGGGAAAGGGCTACGAGAGAATAATATTCTTGTCGTGAAAGCCACCAATTGAAAGAGGTCGAGAAAAAATTAAGGCAATAAAAAGAATAATATGCCAAATAGGGGCCAAATTTATTTATATTTATATATTAATTCAAAAGTAAAGAAAATAAATATTTTGAGGGAGTTTAGATGGAAATATTAACGGGTTTGCATAATGACAATATATCCTAGTTAAGCTTATTTGTCATGACCCTACTTATTTGTAGAATCATTAATATTCTAGGATTGTGTTCACGGTGTTTGTTTTGTTCATTAAGTTCAACTTTATTTGTCACATAAAGCTAAAGCATAGTTTGGTAAAGTTTTGTTGTCAATTAGAACATATTTGAGTGGTTGGGTTATAATTCTTTTGTTTCTAGTTCACACCCATTTATTTCATTCCACACGTTTGGACACATCACTATTATGTTAGTGTGTTAACCTTATGTGTTTTGTTTCATGTTTTGTGGTCATTTATACATATATATGTGTGTCGAATTTTCTTTGATATATTTTGCATATATTATATATGGTATGTTTATTGTATTTGTGAAATTTGCATTTTTTTGGAAAAATTTCAAAAATAGTTGGATGTTTTTGCCTTTGAGATAATCATCACACATGCTTGATTTACAGATTTTGTGATGATATCTTTTCTTAATTGTGATGCTTAGCACTTAATGTTTATTGTTTCTACGTCTTTATATATTTGTCTATTTCGATAAAAATAAAGGAGGAGAGCAATTTAAAATGGAGTTTTTGATGAGTTTGAATTATAGGGGAGTATATATTTATATGAATTATTTTTTGTTTCAAACTCGATGCGTCACGAGAGTATATGTTTTTTGTCTCATGTGTGTAGGTACTTAAAGAAGAGTTCAAAGACACACAGATGAAGAGAAAGATTAAGGGAAGAAGATGAAGTTTTTGAAGACAAAGAATCTTATGCCGTCCCATTCTAGGGTTGGGAAGGGTATTAGTATCTTTGTAATAGGAGATTTTTATTTTAATTTGGTATTGGGTCTATTTGTTTGTTTTGTATCGGAAAAGCCAAAGAGGGAGATTTGTAAGAATAATTTTTTTATCATTGTTCATTGCATAACTTTAGGCTAGTTTGGCGTATCCCGTTACAAATCGTCATGCACCGTCAAGACGAGTCGAATAATGATTTGAATGTTCTTAACTAGTCTGACATTTTCAAGGATCTTATACATGGCAAAACACCTTAATGAAATTATGTTATAAATGGATGTTCGTATGACACGAGTTACTACCTTGTTGAAAGTATATACCTGAATGGTCCACTTTTTCCCAAATAATTGTTCAGCACCAAACTGCAAAACAAAAATACTTTGCACATTGTCAAGAGGGTGTTCAGGTGGATGTGAAAGAAATTATTATTGTTTTACAATATCACTTTGCCATTGTCAGAAGTTCAACTTGGTTTTCGTACTGTGGCGATTTAGGGAGCATCATGCTGACTTGTATAATTCTTCACATAATGATTGTTTAAGATGAATGGGACGAAATTGATCTCGAGACATGGAAATTTGATACCCAAGATGACATGTGAAAACACGTGGAGTTGCTCAACATCTTAAAATTATGGCTCAAATATTTTCACATTCCCTCCTTCGTAACTCCGCAATAAATATGGATTTACACTATGATTTTTGTATGAACAATTTTTCTATCATTGTTCATAGCATAGCTTTAGGCTAGTTTAGTGTATCCCGTTATAAATGTAGAGTGTGCTTTTGTTCAAATTAAGAAATTATTTAATTAAACTCAATTTTCTAATTAAATCGTAAAACATGCATCTAGGTGTGATTGAAATCAATATGAACATGAAAGAACGGTCAATCACAAACGAAACACACAAATGAGGAAAAATCCCCCAAAGGGGTAAAACCTTTTTATTTTCACTATAATTAGTAAAAATGGTTACACGGATTACAATGAAAATAAGTGCGACAGACGAAATACCCTCAGGCGTCGGTTTCGAAGTCTCGGCTGGAATCTCCTACAAGAACTCCAGGTGGTCATCAATTAAGAAGAGAACAGATTCTCCACAAATTACTCCAGATGAGTAAAAACGATCCTCATGAAGGTTTAACGATTCACATACATAGATGGGAGTGTTTATGTGAATAAACAAGGCATAAAACCTTAAAAGTTAAAGTCTATTTTCTGGGCTTTTTTTTTGCAGAAATCGTGTTTGAAAAAGACTTGGAAAACGTGTAAAAAGTGACCAGATATTTATACGAAAATTGAGGCTGCGGCATCGCTCGAATGAGATAGGCATCTCGCTCAAACGAAGTAGTCGTTCGAACGACATCGCGCGAGATGCTTATCTCGCTCGAACCATAGTGTGAACTCGTTTGAACGAGCTTGTCGACCGAGACACTCCACTTCTCCACTTAGAAAAAATTCTGCTTTTGATAAAAATAAATCATACTTCGAAAAAATATTTTCTGAAAAATTCCCAAATATTTGTGCAAATATAAACAATTCCAATAAATCATTTTACCAATAATGCGAAGTGGAGTAGTGGGAACGGTTGAGTAGCACGTCGCATGAAGCATAATGCACGTGTGAAGATGATGGATGCATGGATTCGGAGAAAGGCCATCGTGGATGATTGTGTTGACGTGCTGAATGTAGCGGTATCAGACATACAAACTGTAATCTAGGGAAAATAGAAAAATCCTAGATTCTGTGACACCCCGCCTAATAAAATACCGGGCGATCACTCCAATATCAAATTATAATAGGAGTCTCATATGGATCATTCTTAGCATCACTGTCAAAAGTCCATTTAATTACTAATAACCTATTAGGCCGGTGTCAAAATTTTACTTAACTACTCTTTTTAACAACTAAAATTAAAACATCCACACAATATATGCATAAATGAAACTGAAATGAAATAAAATGACCGAACACTCGGTCAAAGTTATTACAACCATATCGAATGTTGTGCTAAAAGAATAAGTAAATGCAATTGGGCCATACCTATCTAGAGTACAAAGATAGAAGGGTCTATCGAGAACCTGCACGCATCCACAGCTGCTGCAGCTGACGTCTGACTCGAAGGAAGTGCCATCCAGGCGTCCCTGTGTCTGGACACCTATATATATATATATATATATATATATATATATATATATATATATATATATATATATATATATATATATATATATATAGCAAGCGAAGAAAAGTAGATAAACGGGTTAGAGCCCGAGTTTTGAAAATATTTAGCAAGTGCATAAATGCTTTATTTTTAGAAAAAGATTTTTATCTCATATTTAAGTTTGGTATCGCGCTCCCATGAGATACCCCTCACCTCTCTTCTAACAGTGCACTCCTAGCGCATCCCTCTAAACATCCTAGTTAAGATACCCTGCTAAACTAGTCTATTACCCAACCACTATCAACCCTAGATAGTCCAAGTACTAAGGGCTAAACTTCACCCCAGTCTCAACGTTATGCCATGTTTGTGCATGGGGTGTTTCACAAAGCGAAATCCAAACAAGGAACCCCCCCGATACACTACTACTCGACAAGGTCGATCGTCGAGATCCATAAGACCCTCAGTACGTAATGTATATATATATATATACATATATATATATATATATATATATATATATATATATATATATATATATATATATATATATATATATATATATATATATATATATTAGAGCACTAAGGATTAAACTTATCCCTAGTCTCAACACAATGCCATATTCGTGCGTGGGGTGTCTCGCAGAGCAAAATCCAAATAAGGAACCCCCCGGATACACTACTATGCGACAAGGTCGATCATCGGGATCCATTAGACCCTCGACACTCAATATATATATATTCATATTTCAATATACACCCGGATATATCTCCCGGACTGAGGTGTATTCTATACTCATATCAAAACTTTCTATTTCCCTTCTTATATCCAGGAAATATATTTAAAAGCCAATTCATTATCATGAATTGCTTTAACACATCATGTAACTTTTTAAAAGCCAGTTTTATTATCATAAAAATGCTTTTCCATTTTAAAACAACCCATTTCCCTTCTCATATCCAGGAAATGTAATTAAAAGCCATTTTTATTATCATAAAAATGCTTTTACCATATCATATGCTTCCACTTCCCTTATTCCATTTGGGTCGTGTTACCGAAGCCAAACATTATCCCATTTCCCTTCCTATATCCAGGAAATGTATTTAAAGCCATTTTATTATCATAAAATGCTTTAACAAATCTAAGACCGTCCCTCCGAATTTCCCCACGGGACGGGCCCCTAAATGGCTATCATCTTCCAGGGCCCATCAAACAAGATAACCTGGGAACCTAACAACGTCGGGAAGCGGCCATATGCCTGCGGGAAAGTCAAGACCACACCCAAAATCTCCTAACCAACGCAGTAAAATATAATCGCCATATGGCCTAGGACTATATGCACCCTGCATTCATTAGCCAGGGGGCATCACCATACGCACGCAACTTCCCTTATGATAGCGATTTAGGGAGGTGTGTAAACATAATTTTATTAATTATGAAAATCTTTTCTTTTCCATTTTGAAAATATTCATTTTTACATTTTCAAAATCATTTACATCATACCATACATATATACTTTAATCACATAGTACATACATATACCATATATTCCTCCTCGAATATAAAAATGTCCATATGCTAAGTACATCTAGCGATGACCAATAATCCCAAAGATCCCCTCAAGGAATCATAATCATGCATTCATATAAGCATGATACTAAACCCAAAGTATTTCCTTACTTTTATAACTAATAAATACCTTAATCATCTCTAAGGATTTTATTGGATGTCTCTAATTATACCAATTAACTCTAAGTGAATATATATATATATATATATCTCTATATCCCCAAATCATCCTAATTATCTCGTAGGATATACTAACTCCACAATCGATTATAATTATGCTTCCTATACGCATAATTATATAGGCCTAAATGCCCACCGAAATATCCTAGGGTCTTTCCTGAACAACCTTAATTTAATGGGTTACGATTTTCATTTCCATGAACCCAAGGACTACATCTTGTCCATATAACCATTTAAAGGTCCCCCACTATAGTTTAGGAACCATAAACCAACAAATTCTACAATTATACTATTTTCCTCGAAAATATAATGTAAGGTTTATACATTTAAACCCTCATTTAACCCTATTAAATTCCTTCAATTAGAGAACCATATAGTCCTAAAAGGTCCCTTATGTTATCATATAATTAACCCCAAAGAAGGATGAAATGGAATCTATCCCATCCAAATCACCCTAGAAAAATTTTCAACTTTCACCAGGGGTCGATCGATCGACCCATGGCTGTCGATCTATCGATGGCTTCGATCGATCGAACCCCCATGATCGATCGATCGATCATGGCGGGCATCTTCTTCTCTGAGAAGCTATTTTAGCCATGGAAGCTTCCCCTAAGCTTCCATATCCTCACCCAACGACCTACAACTTCAACCAACAACAACTACACATATTATACGGGTTCTAAACGTCCTAGAACCTGAAATCACCAATTAATTTAAGTTAATTTCTAAATTTCTCCAATTATCAAATTTTAGGGGTTAATTCGTTTTATCTCCCGAAAAACCGTTTTATCCACGAAAACCCAATCCAAAATCTTTAGGGTTTGTTTATACCAAACTACGGTATGAGATATTTATGCAAAAATGAAATAAATCAAGTAAACACTTGCCTCGTGGACAAAATTCGACGTCCTCGAGCCGAATCCCGTGGAGGCTGGTCGAAATCTCCCCCCTTTCTCCTCTTTTCTTCCTCCTCTCTCTCTTCTTTCTCTTTTTCTCCCTCTCTTCCTCCTTTTATAAGGAGAAAAGGGTTTTAACCCTTAAAACCCAAAAACGAATCGTTTATCGAATTACGAGTTACTTTTAACTCCAAAATTACCCGAAACTCATTTTCAAAAATCGAACACTCTTTTTCGACTATCTCGGACATTCCAAGACTCATGGCGCAGTCGAAATTCCCATTCAAGGTACTTGACTGCAACTCACTATTTCAACCCCACACGAATTAATGGGGGTTTTTCCAATTTAAATCTCACCTCGTGTCGCTTTACTCAACGACGACATATAATTAAAATATTCGACCTATATAGTCCCAAAAATAATCACAACGTCCATCGGAATCATTTAATCCTCGAAAATCCCAAACATTACTATTTAGGGAAATTCTCCAAATTGTCAATTTATACTTAATTATGATATTTAATCGTCCCCAAAAGGGCGGGTTGTTACATACTCTCCCCCTTACAACGGAATTTCGTCCTCGAAATTTAGATACGACCTACATCACCAATCCTAGGATCACTCCAAATCCTAATACCTCAAGGGGAACGATAATAACCCAATGGTTCCCCAACTATAAATTATACGACCACCACGATCGTAAAGTGACTCAAATAGCGTCACATTGCACACATCATCTATAATGCCTTTTGGCATAACTTTCAACTTTATATACCACGCCCATCTTATTTCAGGCGGTATATAAAACCATCTCACCAAGGTGCCCATACACCTTTATAACCTGTGCACATCTGCACAACCATAACGAACGTTCGACACGTAACACTCTCTCCCAATAAGGGTCTCCTTTCCTCGGTGTAATACTCAAATATGGGTTCTCCCAACCCGTAAAATTCCACACTCCTAACCTCGGCGCCACTAACACTATCGAACTTACATCCTAATATTACTAAGGTCTATGCGATGTCCTACCTACGCGAAACGATAGTCTAAATATGTCCCTAGTGCCCAAGGCCTCTCTCAACTTCTAACATTTTCTTGGTTTCATACGTGGGACGTCTCGCCAAAGCGAAATCCAAACAAGGAACCCTCCCATTACACTACTCCCTCGCGTTGTTAGTCATCGAGATATAGCGACCTAAGGCACACCAACGGGACGTCCTAACTCCTACTTACTCTAACCTACGAACGCATTTATACTATTCTATCCTTCCTCCCATACGAAAGGAAAACTAACAAAATCGAAGTGCCCAATTCTCTGAAAGAGCACTACGTACATCATACCGAATCATATTTCCTCAAAGTTTTCCTTTTCATTAAGGCTTGTCCATAATCCTCAAATCAATTTGTCTAAGTCCTACTTCACCCACCTACTTGTGGTGAGAGGACCACTTTAGTTCCTTTTCATAGCATAATATTTCCATAAGCATACCATTATCATATGGCTCATAGTCTATAGTGGTTCATCCACACTATAAGACCTTTCAACGAAACCAACGTCCTTGCATCCTATAACATCTCTCCACTCCCGACGCCGTTAAGATTCATGTGTGGAACGTCTCACAAAGTGAAATCCAAACAAGGAACCCCTCCACACACTCCTACTTAACTTTGTCGGTCATGGAGGTCCGTTATTTTGAACATGCAATCGGGAAAATCCTATCCTCTTCCAACAAAAGGTGGTCTGAACTCCTATCTCTAACTAAGAGTCACACCACCAAGTGCTCGTACTAATATTCAGTCCTCGCGCAATCAATAATGAGCTTAGGCTCAGAGCTCAGCAATTAACCCGGCACACCTCAAAACATAACTATAAGGTTGCCACATATACAAATCACGATAATGAAACCTCTTCTCATCGAAGTTCCATCTACCCATAACAATTAAGGAGAACTCAACCTTTATCCAGGTGAGACACCGCAACAACAACCCGTTCCACCCTGGAACTGCGGACACGATAGTCTTGCCATTATTACCCTGCTATCGCTCCGAACAACCAATAACATATTATATACTCACCATATTACTATACTCGTATAGACATATAAAACGAGTATCCCAAACCAGATATATATGTATATACAATATATCAACACCCGCCCCTATGACGAGTGAGAGAAAATAAAATTCCGCTGCCGCAAAAAACACATAGGCATACATTATATAATGTTATCGATACCTCCACAAAGCTCAAATTACACACACGAGTCTAGGGCTATCGAACACCACAACTTCATCTAGCCACACCTCTTACCAACATTTCTTAACTATATTCTCCATCCAGGCACCCTGATCTTTTCCTTTATTCCTACCAGGAAAGGACCAACCGTGTGGCTCCACACTCTACATTATTATTTTCATCACTGGCCTTCCTGGCCATGATAAAGTTGTCAACACCATCTGACTCTATAACCTCGCTCCTTACAATCACCTTACTAATCCTCTTAACTTCTTTGTCAAAAGGAAATTTCTTACTTCAATAAATTTCCCGGGTGGATTTCCACCCACGGGATCCACGAATACACACATTCTTTAGTGAGCCTATCCTTCCTAGAAAGGACTCATTATTAATTGCACCTAACTCACTTAGGTACAAGGTTCACTTCTCCATAATAATCTTTATTCACTATTGGCCTCTGGCCGATCCTTAGGTGAATAATTCCCAAAACAACCTTCCTTTCATTCTTGCTGAACCGCGGGGACTCACGGCTAAAACTATTCGTAAGATCCCTTTCGAATCCTTACTTCATTGGGAAATTCAACTTTAGTACCACACTCTACTATGGCGGTACTACGGTACTCATAACTACTATAGTTTAGTAGTCGTTGAGAAAATCCTTAGTAAACACTACAAAGGAAGTGAACCCTACTACGGTCCACATTCCTGACTTCTATAAGCTGCTCCAACTAACCCACACCCCCTGCTTCCATCCAAACCTCGCACACGAATCTCAAACGAGCGCGCAAAAGATTACTATAATCTTATAATATGGCAGGAGAACGAAATCTCACAAGAGAAATCAACAATCCTAATCCTGAGGCTCTATAACAAATCGAGAGCAACGCTGAAGGCGTAGTACGTTCGCACAGATTCCTAAGGACACTAGAACCTGATGCGCTGATACCATCTGTGACACCCCGCCTAATAAAATACCGAGCGATCACTCCTATATCAAATTATAACAGGAGTCTCATATGGATAATTCTTAGCATCACTGTCAAAAGTCCATTTAATTACTAATAACCTATTAGGCCGGTGTCAAAATTTTACTTAACTACTCTTTTTAACAACTAAAATTAAAACATCCACACAATATATGCATAAATGAAACTGAAATGAAATAAAATAACCGAACACTCGATCAAAATTATTACAACCATATCGAATGCTGTGCTAAAAGAATAAGTGAATGCAATTGGGCCATTGACCCGAATGTTTATACAGTACCTCCTATCTAGAGTACAAAGATAGAAGCGTCTATCGAGAACCTGCACGCATCCACAACTGTTGCAGCTGACGTCTGACTCGATGGAAGTGCCATCCAGGCATCCCTGTGTCTGGACACCTATATATATATATATATATATATATATATATATATATATATAGCAAGAGAGGAAAAGTAGATAAACGGGTCAGAGCCCGAGTTTTGAAAATATTTAGCAAGTGCATAAATGCTTTATTTTTAGAAAAAGATTTTTATCTCATATTTAAGTTTGGTATCGCGCTCCCATGAGATACCCCTCACCTCTCTTCTAACAGTGCACTCCTAGCGCATCCCTCTAAACATCCTAGTCAAGATACCCTGCTAAACTAGTCTATTACCCAACCACTATCAACCCTAGATAGTCCAAGTACTAAGGGCTAAACTTCACCCCAGTCTCAACGCTATGCCATGTTCGTGCGTGGGGTGTCTCACAAAGCGAAATCCAAACAAGAAACCCCCCGATACACTACTACGCGACGAGGTCGATCGTCGAGATCCATCAGACCCTCAGTACGTAATGTATATATATATTAGGGGTGGCAATTTGGGCACGAACACGATCCAACACGAAATTGACACGAAATTAAAACAACTTGTCGTGTTCGGGTCGTGTTCGGGCCAAACTTTTTTGGCCCACTATCGGGTCGTGTCGTGTTCGTGCCAGGAAATTGACCCGATATTGGCCCGAAATTGGCCCGTTAGAGCCCAATTGCAACACGATAAGAAAATAACCCAATTGTGTCCCAATTACAACCCAATTGTGTCCCAATTAGCCCAAATAAGAAACTCCATCTCGTGAAAAAAGAGAACACATCTTCAATTAGCCCAACGGGTTATCGTGTCCAGTCGTGTCAATCGTGCCAATTTGGCACAATTTTTTTTTTCGTGTTACTCGTGTCGGGTCGTGCTACTAATGGGTCGTGTTCGTGCTAGCAAAAAAAACACGCTAGCGTGTCGTGTCGTGTTCGTGCCAGATAAAATTATGTCGGGTCGTGTCGGGCCAAACCCAAACACGACCCATTGGCCCGAATTGCCACCCCTAATATATATATACATCATATAAGAAATATAAATATTAGAGCACTAAGGATTAAACTTCTCCCTAGTCTCAACACAATGCCATATTCGTGCGTGGGGTGTCTCGTAGAGCAAAATCCAAACAAGGAACCCCCCCGATACACCACTATGAGGCAAGGTCGATCATCGGGATCCATTAGACCCTCGGCACTCAATTTCCATATATATATATATATATATATATATATATATTCATATTTCAATATACATACGGATCTATCTCCCGGACTGAGGTGTATTCTATACTCATATCAAAACTTTCTATTTCCCTTCTTATATCCAGGGAATATATTTAAAAGCCAATTCATTATCATGAATTACTTTAACACATCATGTAACTTTTTAAAAGCCAGTTTTATTATCATAAAAATGCTTTTCCATTTTAAAACAACCCATTTCCCTTCTCATATCAAGGAAATGTAATTAAAAGCCATTTTTATTATCATAAAAATGCTTTTACCATATCATATTCTTCCACTTCCCTTCTTCCATCCGGGTCGTGTTATTGAAGCCAAACATTATCCCATTTCCCTTCCTTTATCCAGGAAATGTATTTAAATCCATTTTATTATCATAAAATGCTTTAACAAATATAAGACCGTCCCTCTGAGTTTTCCCACTGGACGCCCCCCTAAATGGCTATCATCTTCCATGACCCATCAAACAAGACAAATTGGGAACCTAACAGTGTCGGGAAGCTGCCATATGCCTGCGGGAAAGTCAAGACCACACCCAGAATCTCCTAACCCGCGTAGTAAAATATAATCTCCATATGGCCTAGGACTATATCCACCCTGCATTCATTAGTAAGGGGGCATCACCATACGCACGCAACTTCCCTTATGATAACGATTTAAGGAGGTGTGTAACCATAATTTTAATAATTATGAAAATATTTTCTTTTACATTTTGAAAATATTCATTTTTACATTTTCAAAATCATTTACATCATACCATACATATATACTTTAATCACATAGTATATACATATACCATATATTCCTCCTTAAATATATAAATGGCCATATAACAAGTACATCTAGCGATGACCAATAATCCCAAAGATTCCCTCAAGGAATCATAATCATGCATTCATATAAGCATGATACTAAACCCAAAGTATTTCCTTACTTTTATAACTAATAAATACCTTAATCATCTCTAAGGATTTTATTGGATGTCTCCAATTATACCAATTCACTCTAAGTGAATATATATATCCATATCCCCAAATCATCCTAATTATCTCGTAGGATATACTAACTCCACAATCGATTATAATTATGCTTCCTATACGCATAATTATATAGGCCTAAATGCCCACCGAAATATCTTAGGGATTTATCTTTCCTGAACAACCTTAATTTAATGGGTTACGGTTTTCATTTTCATGAACCCAAGGACTACATCTTGTCCATATAACTAGTTAAAGGTCCCCACTATAATTTAGGAACCCTAAACCAACAAATTCTACAATTATACTATTTTCCTCGAAAATATAATGTAAGGTTTATACATTTAAACCCTCATTTAACCCTTTTAAATTCCTTCAATTAGAGGACCATATAGTCTTAAAAGGTCCCTTATGTTATCACATAATTAACCCCGAAGAAAGATGAAATGGAATCTATCCCATCCAAATCACCCTAGAAATATTGTCAACTTTCAGTAGGGGTCGATCGATCGACCCATGGCTGTCGATCGATCGAACCCTCATGATCGATCGGTCAATCATGGCGGGGAGATTCTTCTCTAAGAAACTGTTTCAGCCATGGAAGCTTCCCCCAAGCTTCCATATCCTCACCCAACGTCCTACAACTTCAACCAACAACAACTACACATATAATACGGGTTCTAAACGTCCTAGAACCCGAAATCACCAATTAATTTCAGTTAATTTCTAAATTTTTCCAATTAACAAATTATAGGGGTTTATTTGTTTTATCTCCCAAAAACCGGTTTTATCCATGAAAACCCAACCCAAAATCTTTAGGGTTTGTTTATACCAAACTACGGTATGAGATATTTATTCAAAAATTAAATAAAGCAAGTAAACACTTGCCTCGTGGATAAAATCCGACGTCCTCGAGCCGAATCCTACGGAGGCTGGCCGAAATCTCCCCCCTTTCTCCTCTTTTCTTCCTCCTCTCTCTCTTCTCTCTTCTTTCTATTTTTCTCCCTCTCTTCCTCCTTTTATAAGGAGAAAAGGGTTTTAACCCTTAAAACCCAAAAACGACTCGTTTATCCAATTACGAGTTACTTTTAACTCCAAAATTACCAGAAACTCATTTTCGAAAATCAGACACTCTTTTTTGACTATCTCGGACATTCCGAGACTCATGGCGCAATCGAAATTTCCATCCGAGGTACTTGACCGCAACTCACTATTTAAACCCCACACGACTTAATGGTTTTTTTTCCAATTTAAATCTCACCTCGTGTCGCTTTACTCAACGACGACATATAATAAAATACTTCGACCTATATAGTCCCAAAAATAATCACAACATCCATCGAAAATCATTTAATCCTCGAAAATTCCAAATATTACTATTTAGGGAAATTCTCCAAATTGTCAATTTATACTTAATTATGGAATTTAATGTCCCCAAATGGGCGGGTTGTTACAGATTCTACCCAGGACATTTATAAAATTATGTCCTTACAATAAATTGTTACGTACCTTCAAGACGAACCGAACTCAAGCATCTCCAAGTTTGAAGACTTCCCGGCATCCCAAAAGGTATAAAACGATCTAGAGTTTGAAATAATTCATGGAATCATATTTGGGATGATTAATTTTTATCAAAAAAATGAAAAGTGCTTTTACTTTTCGAAAAATATATATTTTTGATACCTGTGGGTCAGAGTTTAAAAAAATATAGTTTTTGACATTTCTGTCATTCAAACGACAAGGCTCTGTCGTTAAAATGACATTGGAAGTCGTACTAATGACATGCCATTGTCGTTCTAACGACATCCCCCATGTCGTTCGAATGACCCGCCGACTTAATGTTTTTTATAAATACCTGTTTCATGATTCACAAGGATTAAGAATTTTGCAAAAATGTTACTGCATATTAGCAACAAAATATCTTTAAGTTTTGTGTTTCCAAAACACTGTTTTTATTCATAAAAAGCATCCATGAATATTGTTCTTGTGAAATAGTTTAAAACCCTAGAATGTTTTGTTTCTCTTGCATACACCTTGGTGGAGAGGCACTCCATTGCTGACTTGTGATACCTGTGGGGATTCACTGGTGAAGACGAAGGCTGAGGCTGACGGAGGCCTGCTGTCCATTGTGGTTCTTAAGGGAATCATTATTGATTTTAGTCTGCGGTCTATGTGAGTTTTCTTACGAAGATTCATATTAGATTTCATTGTGTAATTTGTAAGTTGCGATTTATGTTATATAGTGAAATAAAGGTTTTACCCAAAGTTTTTTTTCTTCTGAAACTTAGCCTTGTCATATATGCGTGGTTTGATTTATTTGTTTTATCACCATAGATGCATGCATAGGATAAAAAGATAAAATTAATTTATATTTACCTCCGCATTTAAAATTGGTATTGCATTTTTTGTTGGAATCACACTTTACAATTATTTTGCATTCTCAAATTGGTATTAGAGCGGGTTGCACTAAGTTATTGTGTTTGATATTGTTTAATCGCTATTTTTGGGTGTTTTTGGTTTGATTCTCCTCTCTCGATGGATTCTCATAGTTTTGACGACTTAAATCATTTAAACTTGAAGTTTGCTAAACAAATTGAAATTATTGAAAAGAGAATTCATGTTTCAGAACCGTTTTAGAACTTTGCAAACTATTCAAGATCAAAGCGATTTAATTCGCAAGAGACTTGTGGACATGGACCGTGAATTTAGAAAAATAGAATTTTCCAAAAAGGAGAGTGATGAAAGAGTCCCATTTTAAAAAAAAACTTTGGAGGACTTGAAAAATTTCAGGGTTTGTGTAGTGCCAAAGACGACAAAAATACTTTTATTAGTGATTTTGTGGCACATGAGAAGACTCTTAGGGAAAAGTTTGTTTTTATTGAAGGTGAGCATGATAACCTTTTAGGAATTGTTCAAAATTTGAAAAAGGCATCCCTAAAATTGGAAGATTTTAATTATTTGCTTGAGTCTAAAATTTTGAAGTTAAAAGTTGATTTTAAAGACTTGAGTAGTGGTTGTAATGGCTGGTCTTGTCCTCATGCTTCGAATCGTAAAGCTGAAAGAATTGTTTATTTTAAAGGTTCAACCAAAACCAAGGACGTTAGATTAGGTTAACCCATATGTATCATTCCACCAGTTTACACATGTTTACATTGTGGTAGAAAAGGTCACCTTAGGTATTTTTATTATGATCTTAGAAGAGGTCCTAGGAAATTTAAGGATAGTGTCCCGTCGGTTCCCATAACCCCTTCAGTTAGAAATACAAGTGTTTGGGTTAGAAAATCTATTTTGGAGATGCTAAATGTTAGATTGATTGATTCTCACATGTTTGCACATGATGCATCACATGCTATTTCGTATAGATGATTGCTTGCATGATTTTTTTTGTCATACTCTCGTTATGCTTCATAATATTCTTGCTTGTGTTATCACGTGTATATATGTTTTGTATTATATTTTTCTTTTATTGAGTCATATTTGTAAAATACAAAAAGATTTAGTTTTTGAAAAATTCAATCTGATTTTAGATTTTTGTGTATTTTAGTTTTACACATTTGGTGTGGCATATTGGTGTGTGTGAATACAAATTTATTACGCAATTTTCATGTGGCTAGGACATTTGGTTATGACTTTAGATGCTTGAATTGTTCTTTACCATGTTTATGGAGTTGTTTTGAACTTGATTTGCATAATGGATTCGACTTTGTATATGCTGATACACACACATGTACGAGCTTATTAGATTTTGACTTCACATGTATATTTGAGCTTGGTGAGATGTTCTCCTATCAATCTTGTCATCTACATGTTTATTTGACTATGGAGAATTTGTGCATGTAAGAACCGTTGTCCAAGAGGAATTTTTTTAATATTGAAAAAATGATGAGTGCACGGGAAAGAGCTACGAGAGAATAATAATCTCGTCGTAAAAGCCACCATTTGAAAGAGGCCGAGAAAAAATTGAGGCAATAAAAAGAATAATATGACAAATCGGGGCCAAATTTATTTATATTTATATATTCATTCAAAAGTAAAGATAATAAATATTTTGAGGGAGTTTGGATGAAAATATTAACGGGTTTGCATAACGACAATGTATCCTAGTTAAGCTTATTTGTCATGACCCTATTGATTTGTAGAATCATTAATATTCTAGGCTTGTGTGCACTGTGTTTGTTTTGTTCATTAAGTTCAACTTTATTTGTCACGTAAGGCTAAGACTTAGTTTGATAAAGTTTTTTGGTCAATTTGAACATATTTGAGTGTTAGGGTTATAATTCTTTTATTTCTAGTTCACACCCATTCATTTCATGCCAAACGTTTGGACACATCGATATTATGATAATGTGTAAACCTTATGTGTTTTGTTTCGTGTTTTGTGGTCATTTATACATATATATGTGTGTCGAATTTTCTTTGATATATTTTGCATATATTGTATATGGTATGTTTATTGTATTTGTAAAATTTGCATTTTTTTTGGAAAAATTGCAAAAATAGTTGGTTGTTTTTGCCTTTGAAATGATCATCACACATGCTTGATTTACATCTTTTGTGATGATATCTTTTCTTCATTGTGATGCTTAGTACTTAATGTTTATTATTTTTACTTCTTTATATATTTGTCTACTTCGATAAAAACAAAGGAGGGGAGCAAAATAAAATGGAGTTTTTGATGAGTTTGAATTATAGGGGTGTATATATTTATATGAATTATTTTTTGTTTCAAACTCGATGCGTCACGAGAGTATATGTTTTTTATATCATGTGTGTAGCTACTTAAAGAGGAATTCAAAGACACACAGATGAAGTGAAAGATTAGGGGAAGAAGATGAAGTTTTTGAAGACAAAGAATCTTATGTCGTCCCATTCTAGGGTTATGAAGGGTATTAGTATCTTTGTAATGGGAGATTTTGATTTTAATTTGGTGTTAGGTCTATTTGTTTGTTTTGTATCTAAATAGCCAAAGAGGTAGATTTGTAAAAACAATTTTTTTATCATTGTTCATTGCATAACTTTAGGCTAGTTTGGCATATCCCATTACAAATCGTCACGCACCGTCAAGACGAGTCAAATAATGATTTGTATGTTCTTGACTAGTCGGACGTTTTCAAGGATCTTATACATGGCAAATCACCATAATGATATTACGTTATAAGTGGATGCTCATATGAGACGTGTTACTACCTTGTTGATAGTATATACCTGAATGGTCCACTTTTTCCCAAATAATTGTTCAACACCAAACTTCAAAACAAAAATACTTTGCACATTGTCAAGAGGGTGTCAAGGTGGATGTGAAAGAAATTATTATTGTTTTACAATATCACTTTTCCATTATCAGAGGTTCAACTTGGTTTCGTACTGTGGCGATTTAGGGAGCATCATGATGACTTGTATAATTCTTCACACAATGATTGTATAAGATGAATGGGACGAAATTGATCTCGAGACATGGAAATTTGATACCCAAGATGACATGTGAAAACACGTGGAGTTGCTCAACATCTAAAAATTATGGCTAAAATATTTTCACATTCCCGCCTTCGTAACTCCGCAATAAATATGGCTTTACACTATGATTTCTATAAGAACAATTTTTCTGTCATTGTTCATAGCATAGCTTTAGGCTAGTTTAGTGGATCCCGTTATAAATTATCACGTACCTTCAAGATGAACCGAACTCAAGAATCTCCAAGTTTGAAGACTTCGCGGCATCCTAAAAGGTATAAAACGATCTAGAGTTTGAATTAATTCATGGAATCATATTTGGGATGTTTAATTTTTATCAAAAAAATAAACAGGGCTTTTATTTTTCGAAAAATATATTTTTTTGATACCTGTGGGGGGAGTTTATGAAAATAAAGTATTTGACGTTTCTGTCATTGAAAAGACAAGGCTCTGTCGTTCAAATGACAAGGTTGTCATTCAAACGTCATTGGAGGTCATATTAATGACATTCCATTGTCGTTCTAACGAGATCCCCCATGTCGTTCGAATGACCCACCGACTTAAGGTTTTTTATAAATACCTGTTTCGTGATTCAAAAGGTTTAAGAATTTTGCAAAAATGTTACTGCATATTAGCAACGAAATATCTTCAAGTTTTGTATTTCCAAAACACTAGTTTTATTCACAAAAACATCCATGAATATTGTTCTTGTTAAATAGTTTAGAACTCTATAGTGTTTTGTTACTCTTACATACACCTTGGTGGAGAGCCACTCCATTGCTGACTTGTGATACCTATGGGGATTCACTGGTGAAGACGAAGGTTGAGGTTGACGCATGGCTGCGGTCCATTATGGTTATTGAGGGAATCATGATTGATTTTAGGCTGCGGTCTATGTGAGTTTTGTTACGAAGATTCATTGTTGATTTCATTGTGTAATTTGAAAGTTGTGATTTACGTTATATAGTGAAATAAATGTTTTACCCAAAGTTTTTTTTCCCTGAAACTTAGCCTTGTCATATATGCATGGTTTGATTTATTTGTTTTATCACCATAGATGCATGCATAAGATAAAAATATACAATTAATTTTATATTTGCCTCCGCATTTAAAATTTGATATTGCATTTTTTTTGGAATCACACTTTACAATTATTTTGCTTTCTCAAATTGGTATTAGAGCGGGTTGCACTAAGTTACTGTGTTTGATCTTCTTTACTCTTTATTTTTCGGTGTTTTTGGTTTGATTCTCCTCTCTCAATGGATTTTCATAGTTTTTACGACTTAAATCGTTCAAACTTGAAGTTTGCTAAATGAATTAAAATTCTTGAAAAGAGAATTCACGTTTTAAAACCGTTTTAGAACTTTGCAAACTATTCAAGATCAAAGAGATTTAATTCGCAAGAGACTTGTGGACATGGACCATGAATTTAGAAAATTAGAATTCTCCAAAAAGAAGAGTGATGATAGAGTCCTATTTAAAAAAAAAACTTTGGAGGACTTGAAAAATTCTAGGGTTTGTGTTTGTGCCAAAGAGGACAAAAATATTTTATTAATGATTTTGTGGCATGCGAGAAGACTCTTAGGGAAAAGTTTATTTTTATAGAAGGTGAGCACGATAACCTTATAAGAATTGCTGAAAATTTTAAAATGGCATCCCTAAAATTGAAAGATTCTAATTCTTTGCTCAAGTCTAAAATTTTGAAGTTAAAAGTTGATTTAAAAGAATTGAGTAGTTTGAATAGTGGTTGTAATGGATCGTCTTGTCCTCATGCTTTGAATCTTAAAGATGAAACCATTGTTTATTTTAAAGGTTCAACCAAAACCAAGGACGTTAGAAAAGGTTCACCCATATGTATTGTTCCACCTGTTTACACATGTTCACATTGTGGTTGAAAATGTCAACTTAGGCATTTTTTTTAAGATTTTAGAAGAGGTCCTAGGAAATTTAATGATAGTGTCCCATCGGTTCACATAACCCCTCGAGTTAGAAACACACATGTTTGGGTTAGAAAATATGTTTTAGAGACGCTAAATGTTAGATTGATTGATTCTCACATGCTTGCACATGATTCGTCACATGCTATTTCTTATTGATGATTGCTTGCATGATTTTTTTTTCATACTCTAGTTATGCTTCATGATATATTATTGCTAGTGTTATCACGTGCATATATCTTTTATATTATATTTTTCTTTTATTGAGTCATGTTTGTAAAATACAAAAAGATTTTATTTTTGAAAAATTCAAACTGATTTTAGATTTTTGTGTATTTTAGTTTTACACATTTGGTGTGGCATATTGGTGTGTGTGAATACAAATTTATTACGCAATTTTCACGTAGCTAGGACATTTGGTTATGACTTTAGATGTTCAAATTGTTCTTAACCATGTTTATGGAGTTTTATCGAACTTGATTTGCTTAATGGATTCGACTTTGTATATGTTGATACACACACATGCACAAGCTTATTGGATTTTGACTTCACATGTGTATTTGAGCTTGGTGAGATGTTCTCCTATCAATCTTATCATCTGCATATTTATTTGGCCATGGAGGATTTGTGCATGTAAGAACCATTGCCCATGAGGAATTTGTTTAATACTGAAAAAAGGATGAGTCCACGGGAAAAGGGCTGCGAGAGAATAATAATCTCGTCATGAAAGCCACTATTTGAAAGAGCCCGAGGAAAAATTAAGGCAATAAAAAGAATAATATGCCAAATAGGGGCCAAATTTATTTAGATTGATATATTCATTCAAAAGTAAAGAACATAAATATTTTAAGGGAGTTTGGATGGAAATATCAACGGATTTGCATAATGACAATGTATCCTAGTTAAGCTTATCTATCATGACCCTATTGATTTGTAGAATCATTGATATTCTAGGCTTGTGTGCACTGTGTTTGTTTTATTCATTACGTTCAACTTTATTTGTCATTTAAGGCTAAAACTTAGTTTGATAAAGTTTTGTGGTCAATTAGAACGTATTTGAGTGTTTGGGTTATAATTCCCTTATTTCTAGTTCACACCCATTCATTTCATTCCACACGTTTGGACACATCGATATTTTGCTAATGTGTAAAGCTTATGTGTTTTGTGGTCGTTTATACATATATATGTGTGTCTAATTTTCTTTGATATATTTTGCATATATTGTATACGGTATTTTTGTTGTATTTGTGAATTTTTTTTTTTTTTGGAGAAATTGAAAAAATTTCAAAAATAGTTGGTTGTGTTTGCCTTTGAGATGATCATTACACATGCTTGATTTATATCTTTTGTGATGATATCCTTTCTTCGTTATTATGCTTAGCACGTAATGTTTATTGTTTCTACTTCTTTATATATTTGTTTATTTCTATAAAAACAAAGGAGGAGAGCAAATTAAAATGAAGGTTTTGATGAATTTGAATTATAGGTAAGTATATATTTATATGAATTATTTTTCGTTTCAAACTCGATGCGTCACGAGAGTATATATTTTTTGTCTCATGTATGTAGGTATTTAAAGAGGAATTCAAATACACACAGATGAAGACAAAGATTAAGGGAAGAAGATGAAGTTTTTGAAGACAAAGAATCTTATGCCATCCCATTCTAGGGTTGGGAAGGGTATTAGTATCTTTGTAATAGGATATTTTGTTTTTAATTTGGTGTTCGGTCTATTTGTTTGTTTTGTATCGGAATAGCCAAAGAGGGAGATTTGTAAGAACAATTTTTTTGTCATTGTTCATTGCATAACTTTAGGCTAGTTTGGCGTATCCCATTACAAATCATCACGCACCGTCAAGACGAGTCGAATAATGATTTTAATGTTCTTGACTAGTCGGACGTTTTCAAGGAGGTTATACATGACAAAGCACCTTAATGAAATTACGGTATAAATGGATGTTCATATGACACGAATTACTACCTCATTTACTGAATATACCTGAATGGTACACCTTTTTCCAAATAATTATTCAACACCAAACCTCAAAACAAAAATACTTTGCACATTGTCAAGAGGGTGTCCAGGTGGATGTGAAAGAAATTATTATTGTTTTACAATATCACTTTGCCATTGTCGCATGTTCAACTTGGATTTCGTACTATGGCGATTTAGGGAGCATCATGATGACTTGTAACATTCTTCATATAATGATTGCATAAGATGAATGGGACGAAATTGATCTCGAGACATGGAAATTTGATACCCAAGATGGCTTGTGAAAGCATGTGTCGTTGCTCAACATATAAAAAATTATGGCTCAAATATTTTCACATTCCAACCTTCATAACCCCGCAATAAATATGGATTTACACTATGATTTTTGTAAGAACAATTTTTTTGTCATTGTTCATAGCATATCTTTAGGCTAGTTTGGTGTATCCCGTTATAAATTGTCGCGCACCGTCAAGACGAACCGAAGTCAAGCATCTCCAAGTTTGAAGACTTCTCGGCATCCCAAAAGGTATAAAACGATTTAGAGTTTGAATTAATTCATGGAATCATATTTGGGATGTTTAGTTTTTATAAAAAATGAACCAGGATTTTTCTTTTCGAAAATATGTTTTTTTGATACTTATAGGCGAAGTTTAAAAAAATAATGTTTTTATCGTTTCTGTCGTTCAAACGACAAGGCTCTGTTGTTTAAATGACATCCTATTGTCGTTCAAATGACGTTGGAAGTCGTTCTAACGAGATGCCATTGTTGTTCAAACGACATCCCCCATGTCGTTTGAACGACCTACCAAATTAAGGTATTTTTATAAATACATGCTTCATGGTTCAGAAGGTTTAAGAATTTTGCAAAACGTTATTGCATATCAATAGAAAATTTTCTTCAAGTTTTTTGTTTCTAAAACACTGTTTTAATTCAAAAAATGAATCCTTGAATACTGTTCTTATGAATTAGTTTAGAACCCTAGAATATTTTGTATCTCTTTCATACACTTTGGTGGAGAGGCACTCCATTGCTGACTTGTGGTACCTGCGAGGATTCACCGCTGAAGGCGAAGATTGAGGATGATGGAGGGTTACGGTCCATTTTGGTTCTCGAGAGAATCATTACTGATTTTAGGCTACAGTCTATGTGAGTTTTTTGAGGAAGATTCATTGCAGACTTCATTGTGTAATTTGTAAGTTATGATTTACGTTTTATAGTAAAATAAAGGTTTTACCCAAAGTTTTTTTTCCTGAAGCTTGGCCTTGTCATATTTGCATTGTTTGATTTATCTGTTTTATCACCATAGATGCATGCGTAGGATAAAAAGATAAAATCAATTTTATATTAGTTTACACATTTAATATTGGTATTGCAATTTTTGTTGAAATCACCATTTGCAATTATTTTGCATTCTCAATTTCCAGTAATGTAGTGTTGTTTTGTACATGCGTTGAACACAGACAAACACAAATATATATATATATATATATATATATATATATATATATAATCTTATATTATTTTGTGTCATATTATAGTAATTGACTTTTAGGGTTTTAAAATGAAAGAGGTTAATTTGAAAAAATACGCATTGCTGCCCTATTGCACCTTGCGGTAGTTGGGATGCCACGCGTATGTGATGAATGCTTGACCTAAGGTTGAAAATTCAGGATTATTGCTTTTTGTAGATCATGATAATACATCCTCGGGATAACCAAATGGAACAAACTCATGAAGAAACATAATATTTTTCTATTTTTCTTGATGTTCTATGGTCTTAGAAGCATTTAAATTTTAAAGTAAATTAAAGTATTGAGAGAACGTGAACAAATAAAATCGGGTCACCAACGTTCAAATCAATAGCATTTACGGGGCATATTAAAATCGGTCAACAAATTTATATTTATCTATAAAGATATACTCTTTATACCTTTATAATATTCTCCAGACATATATGTTTGGAAGATTGGATTGAAAAAGGAAAAAAATATAAGCATGTTTATGTTTATTGGCCCATAGAGTAACCTCATCATAATGATGTTTTTTAACTTTTCCCCTAAGATAATGTCCTAATTAGTCACAAATCCCTTTTTCAATAATTAGACTTACCCCTACTCGTCTAACTGATTGCTAACACAGTTAACTAACTCTGATAATTGATAATTAGACTTTATCCCCTATTAGTTTAAATACCAAAATACCTTACATAACCACTTCATCTTATTCCTTCAACCAAAACTTGTCATTTTAATTTTAAGAATTGATAAGAAAATACCACAAATCTACACAAATAAAACCCAAATCAACCATTTATTTAAATATAATAATACACAAACAATGGAGTACAAATGGCTTATAATTCAATTATCTATATGGCTGCTGCGAGATTGAGACAAGGGAAATGAAATTTTAGCTCTAGTTTATATTTCGTCAATTTGATTTGTACACCTATGTTGGCAATTTATGACGCTGGGAAAAGAAGATTTCACTTAAAATTGAATAATCATAACCTAAGAGTGAAACTGAATCTGTAATACATTTTTTAACTATATAAATGCAACTTGAATTAAGAGTACTTGCTTGACAGCGAATCTAAGGCAGGAAAGATTAACATTTTCTCTCTATCCACCCAATGAGCCACCTTGTTGGAATATCTACGAATTCAAGCAAAAGCAATATTATAACTATAGTATATCTCTTTAATGTCACTAATAAAGGCTTCTATGGCCCAAGGATGTTCTAAATTAAAAGAACAATGATCAATAACACATTTGCAATCACTCTAATTCATTACACCTTAGATGTTGTAAGACTTTATAAAAAAATGTTGATATAATTGTTTTCACCTTATTCATTGTCATTTTATTTTTGTGGTATAATTAGAAAACCCACAAGAAATCCTACCATCATGTCACATAAAATTCTTGCAATCACTCAATTTGAATTGTTTGTAAAGTGTCCACCATCGCAACCAAAGTTTCACATCTCAAGTCTAGGAGGAATCCATATTGAGTTATTTTGTACATATGAACCACTTATGTTGGTAGTAAGATTGGTTTCTAATAACATCTCGAAATCAACCTTTGAACTATATAAAGACTTTGACAAAATTTTCGGCCTTGAAATGTGACCTTAAAAAATGTACCTATTCCAATATTTCCTTATGAATCAACCCATACAAGAAAATTTTAAGAGGGAATAAATAATATGAGAAAAGGATAAGGTAGCCTCAACTAATTTCGAAGTCCCCTTGAATAAATCAAAGACTAAAGAGACCATAATCACGCATAAATGGGTTAATATCCCACACCTTTCTTGCATATTTGCATAAAAATATCATGTCATTCGCTTTAACTTATTTCTTACATCGGTGACAAATGGGAGACTTAAAACATATTTAATTAAACAAATTTTATTTAGTTTCCATAGAATTGAAGAAAACTCACAACTAAAATAATATATTTTAGGGGGGCGGGTAAGTGCACAAACTCATAAGTGATTGACCATTAATCACATATGCCATTTAATATGAGAATCCCCTCTTAAGAAGGACTCTCACCTTATCTCTTATCATCTGGTATCTGGTGTAGCTGGAGATGTTACTGTTAATGTTTGCTCTATACTACAATCATTGTGACTCTAATGACTCCAACCATAAGAGGTCACAATGTGATGTTAAGGCCATGACTAAAACTGTTGAGGCCATGTGCAATACTACTGATGTTGCGACCTGTAATGAATACTTAGTAATCCATGGAGTTTTAATAAGTCCACGGAGTTTACACCTTGGAGGCTTAAGAAACCCAATACGTGGGTTAATAACGTGGCCCAATCAAGTTATTACTTATGAACCAAGTTTTAGAACTTCCAGAAGCCTTTTTAAAAGGGACATTTTAGGAAAAGTGGTGATATACACTACACCAAAATGTTAATTTTGTGACTGCTAATTGGGATGACAAACTTATCACTCTCGGGAGCAGTCACAAAATTGTTTGTAACTCCCATTAAGAGTGATAAAATAAAGGGTAATAAAAAAATTTGAGTAAATTAGTTTGTCACTGCTAAAGAGAGTCACAAATGTTACCATTTAATTAATTTGTGACTCCTATCAGCAGTCATAAATTTATAACTATTACAAGCAATCACAAATTTATTAATAATCCTAATTTATGACTCTTATGAGTAATCACAAATTTATAACTGCTATGAGGAGTCATAAATTTTGACCTAGTACTAAATTTGTAACTGTTAACGATAGTTATAAATTTGTAACTGTTAACGACACTCATAAATTTGTAACTGCTGGTAGCAGTCATAAATTTTGGTTTAAGACTTAATTTACAACTGCTATTGACAGTTATAAATTTGTAATTGCTCCCGACACTCACAAATTTTGGCATACTTTAATTTGCGACTGCTAGGAGCATTCACAAATTTTTTTACCTTCGTTAATTTTCCTCTTCTCTCTCCTCTATCTTTTCACTCTTTCTCATAACTCTCCCGCCGCTCACTCTTTCTCTTACACTTTGGTTTCTTGTGCCCATGCATTTGGCGAGTTTTTGATTTCGATTTGATGCATGTTATTTGTTTGATTTTGGTGAGTACATCCATGTATGTTATTTGTTCAATTTCGATTTGCATTTTTATTGATGTATGTTATTTGTTCGATATATGTTTTTTTAGTTTTTATTAATGTATGTTTTGTGACTTTAGTGTATTTTCAGTTAGGGCTTAGATGAATTGTTTTGGTTCAGAGCTTACAAGGTTTAATGGGTCTTGTTTGATTGTGATTAACTTATATATTTTTATAGTTATAATGATCTCTTTTATTAGTGGATTTAGATGAACACATGACATTGAAATGTTGCCCAAGGTATGCTGTATGTTGAGAGTAAAAGGCGACAAAGAACATGTTTTCCAGATGATGTTGGTTGGGTTAGGTGTAGTTCTGGTTTGATCACCACCCTTAAACATACCCTCCCATTTTCCAGAGAATTATTGAAACCATGTAAAAAAATATATAATTTGAACGAAGTCTGTGATAGCACTCAACGAAACCTGAAAATTTAAGCACTGCTATTTAGAGCATAATTTTCCACTCAGCTTGAGACTAGGGGTGTCAAACAGGTCGTGTTATTTCGGTATCGGGTTTGTGTCAACTTGAAGGTAGTGGCCCAACCTATTAACAATGTAAATATTTAAAAAATAAACACAATCCGTTTTTAGAGTTGTGGTCTAGGGTTCTCCATGGCCATATTGAGATTTGCATTTTTTAATATTTATTGATGTATGTTAGTTCGATCAATGTCGGCGCCAATCAGATTCAGGCCAAAATTTGTTTAGTTGTTCATTCATTGCATCCGGACATTTTTATGTTTGAAGGGAAAAAATAAACAATCCTAATGTTAAGGTTCAAATTAACCCTAGAATGACTTTCAGATTCAAGGTGAAGAGTTGTTTTCAGATTCAAGGGTTATTGGACTTGAGTTGTGCATTTTGTCCCAGCTTCTATTTTTTTTAAAAATTCATTCAAATTTCATCAAATTTTGGCATACTACATTAAATAAAAGATAATAATAAATTATCATGGCAACTCCATTTTGAATTTCAATTCACCTGCTTTTCGTGAAAAATACAGACTCAACAGTAAAAATCCAATACACATTAAACTAGAAATCAAATCAAAGTTAAACCTAACATTTAAGATAGAATTAGATAAAAATCATATTTTTGCAGTGATGAAGAGGATGAGGTAAAATAGTTGGTATGCCACACATTGAGTTTTGCAGAAGAGGTTGAGGCGAAATAAATAGAAATTGAGGGGGCTTTATGTGAATAATCATTATTTTGCTATACCTCTAATTGATATGTGAGATTGTAATCTTTACCTTTTTGGTTACGATATAGTTGGCTTTGTGTGATTATTAGTTGTATTTTGGTTATGATGGAATTTGGGGCAAAGGTTAACAACCTCTTGTTAATGGGTTGTAAGATTTTGTTCCATATTTCGTTTGTGTAGTTATATGATGTTTAGGAGAAACAAATGGAAGTTATAAAGGGATTTTGTGTGATTAAGAATTTCTTTAATGTTGTGTAACATTATTTTTATGTACTTCTAACTAATATGCGAGATTCTAATTTATGATATAATTATCTGAGGGTGATTAGTTATTATTTGGTCTTTATGGCCTTTAGGGTGAAGCTTTACTTCTACTTCTTATTGGTTGTAAGATTTTGTTGCCTTTTCTCCTAGTTATGTGATGATGGAAGCCTTTTTTATTTTTTACCTTTAATGATGAGTTGATTTTGACATATCCATGTCTTCTATCTTCAATTAGAACTAAAAAACATTATATTATAAAATAATTTTGCCATTACATGTTCTTTCATCATTGGTACGCAAGGTATTAGACCTTTAAAAATGAAGAGTTTCTGCATATTTTCAAACCATGAAATAATTTTTTTATGATATTGTGTATGGAGTCTTATATTGTGATTGATACCTTTGATAACTTTTTTCATACCAAACACAACCTTTTAGATGAAGTGGTTGAGTCCTATTGGAACTCAATCATTTCCATATTATTTTCATAGTATATGAATGTTTGTCTTGAATGAATTCCATATGATTTTCAGCCCCAATAGGTTCCAATCGATTATTGCTACTAATTCAAGGCTATAATTCATATTTTATTTATTTGGGTAATGATTCAAGTTTTGTTCATTTGGTTACTGATTCAAGTTTTATTTTACAATTTGTTTTAAGGTTTAGAAGTTTCAAGTTTTTCTTCCAATCGATTTCAGCCCCAATCAGGTATGATTAAAGGAAATACAACTGATTATTGCTACTGATTTTTCTAGAGTTTTCTTACTTTTTGCAACTAATTATTGCTACTGATTTTCATAGTAAGTGGGTTGGATATGAATTATAATAATTTAATCTTTTTAGAATATCGCTTCATTTTGTCTAGTAAAATAATAAGAGAATTTAGTGTTGACTTATCAAAAAAATAAATAATAATAATAATAATAATAAGAGATTTTAATTTTATTAATTTGATATGTTTAATCTTTACTCTTAGAATATCACTTCATTTTGTCTACATACATAAATGTTTTAGCACGACATGTAGAATCTTATATTACACACGTAATATATATACATATAATACTAAATATATCACTACTCAAACATATGGAAAAATATGTAATAACGAAAATACTTGTGCTACGCATATATGTATGTATGCCATTTTTCATTATAAAGGACATACTCATTTAGTTTTATAATTTACCGAGTTTCTATTTGATTGTATTGTAGAATTAATGAGGTTTTCGCAATATAAAGAGTGGATGGGTGAAAGTTTTAGAGTGGGGCAAGTATACGTTAATGGGGTGAAAGACTTTGTGAATTATGCAATGAAGAATCCCAAATCTGATATTATCCCATGCTCGTGCATTCGTTGTAGAAATGGTAAACGTTTGAATGGACCGGATGTAATTACATTTGATTCAGTGAGGTATGCAAGTTGACTACACATTTTGGAAATTCCAAAAGGGAGAGGGATTTTATGTATATTCCAGAAGAAATACTTGTCAAGAAAAAGGTTCACACAGATAGTGATCCGTTAGCACATGATAGGTTAAACGATCTCATAAATGAAACACACGAAGTGCACGTATCACAAGAAAAACAAGATAGTAAAGAGAATGGTTTAAGTTGTGAGGATAATATTGACAACAATATTGACCAAGATAAGGGTTATATACCGTAAAAGCAACAGCCTCAACCCCATTATACCATAACTCCCACCCCGATGACACAATGTTATATGCCATGTTGGGTTGCACAACTTAAATAGCAAATTTGGCTTGTCGGGAAAAAGTGTGACAACAATACTCCTTTGGGAAAAATATTTTCTCCCCAAAGAAAATACACAGACATTCAATTATCCAATCATGAAGCGTAATTTGAAAGGTTTGGGTATGAAATATAAATCAATTCATTGTTGCAAGTATGATTGCGTTTTATACTATAAGGAGCACAAAGACAAACGGGCTTGTCCTATATGTAAGGAACCTAGATATGAAAAAAAGATGATAGTATATAATAAACATTTGTTAAAAGTAGATACACAAATACCTAAGAAGGTGTTAATGTATTTCCTTTTAGGTCCTCGATTAAAGATACTTTACACTATACCTTGAATATCATAGGCAATGACTTGGCATCATTGAGCAGAGGTGGGTGAGAATCTCATGCGACATACGATTGATTCATCTGTGTGGAAATTTACAAATCAGCGATACCTGGACTTTGCTAAATAAATACACAACATTCGCATCAAAATATCAACCGATGGGTTTAAACCATTTGGTAAATTGAGCATAGATAAAAGTATATAGCTGGTGTTTATGGCGCCTTTAAATTTCCCCTCGTCATTGTGCATGGGAAAGGAGTTCTCAATTTTGTTGTTGTTGATACCAGGTCCAAAACCACCGGGTAGTGACATTGATGTTTTTTTAGTGCCACTAATAAATGAATTAAATGGGTTGAAGGTGTGAGAGCGTTTGACTCATACAAAAAGAAGGATATGTTGAGATGGGCAATTCATTAATTTCCTTCTTATGGGACCTTATCTGGGTGCAATGTACATGGTTATATGGGTTTTCCTATTTGTGGAGAGGATAATGAAGCCAACTGGCTTAAGAAAAGTGGTAAGCTTTTTTTTTATCATAGTCATTGGAGATTTCTGACCCAAAGTCACAAAATCAGATCAATACGAAGAAATTTTCTCCCAGAAGGCACCGAGACGAGGCCACCTCCACCAAGACTTTTTGGTTTGGAAATTGAAGAAAGGTTATTAAAGGATGATCAAAAGTTGAGGGGTAAACACCCCATAATTTTGTCCCAGAATCGTAAAAGAAAGGATGATGATGTGAAGACGGCGTGATCGAGGAGATCAATAATGTTTGATTTGACATACTGGAAGGGACATCTTATGCGACACGTGATAGACATAATGCACGTTGAGAAAAATATTATCGAGCATCTCGTAGGCACATGCATTGGTGGTTCTCATTCTAAGGATAGAGAAGAAGCCCATAAAGATCTTCGTGATTTGAAGATTAAAAGATCATTATGGTTGAAAGAAGATCTAAACCCAAGAAAATGCATATTATACTTTGAGCATTGAAGAAAGAAATATGTTCTTAGAAACATTAAAGTTCTTGAAGGTCCCTTCTAATTTCTCATCCAATTTACGCAGGATTGTTTGCGACGCAACAAACGATTTGAAAAAGTGCAAGTCTCACAATAAGCATGTGATAATGCAACTTGTCCCTCTATTATTCGTACACTATTTTTAGGAGCGCAAGGATCTTCAAAGGGCCATTCAACAAATTAGCTTATGTTTCTCCCTATTGTGTGAGAAAGTTGTCAACAAGATGCACATAATGGCAGAGAAAGAAATTTTGGCTGAGGCTACATGTGTTTTGGAGAATTACTTTACTCCCTCATTCTTTGACATAAGCATCCACCTTTTTACAAATTTATGCGATGAAGCGCTTTTATGTGGACCCAAATGTTGGAGGTCATGAATGCTTTGTTAATGAATTAGAAGAGTTTGCAGATGAGGAGGCTCTGGGGAAGGGTAAGGTAGTGAAGCAAACAAGTACACAATATAACTAGGTGGCTCGATATGTATTCGAGATGCATAGAGACATAGATAAATGGAAAATGTGAGTTTATTTAAAATGTTTTGTAAAATATTGTAATATGATTGATGTTATATTCATAAGAAGTTAATAATGATGTCTTTAACTTAGGCAATACAATGATTACGGGCCTGCCAAGAGGAGGAAGAGATGCGCGAGTGCAGATAATGACTTTAGGCATTGGGTAGCTTACGAGGTGACTACAGTAATACCTCACTTTTGTATACTGTATTTACAACATATTCACAATGCAAATAATTTCTTGTTTTAATTAATTGAAAGCTGGTTAAGTATCGACGAGACTTACATATCTAGTAAATGGGCCTAGTTTTGTAGCCAAGGAGTTTGGACAATATCGTGTCAATGGTTTTGTGTTCTCTTCAAGCACATATGAGCTAAAACTCATTGGGAAAAAATAGCGGAATTTTATATAAAGCATTAACTCATTTTAGGGCAAGCGTGAAAGGTAAAAACTTGATAGAAGATGAAATGATGTATTATGGGATTCCAAAATAAATTGTGTTATTAGATTATATATCTTTCCGCGTACCTGTATTTTAGTGTGATTGGTTGATAGTGGCGGAAAAGAATGAATGTATGGTCGACCCTGACACCCACATGATGAAAGTTGATTTGGCCAAGTTTAAGAGTAAAGATAATGTGAATGATGAGCCATTCATTTATGCATTTCAAAACTTAAAGCAAGTGTTTAATGCAAAGATACCTAACAACGATACATGGTCGGTTGTTTTACATTCCCCTAAGTGCTTAACTATATCGATAGACAACATAGAGGCACCTATTGAGATTCAGCCTATTCTGTACGACAACCCAGATTGAAGAAATTACCAGACACATTAGAGGAGTAGATGTTTAATTATAGCATGTTCTATTGTTTTAAATGTTGACTTCAAAGTTATGTATAATAGCATGTTTCAATTATTTCGTAGCACTTATTCATAGTTCCTTTTTTTCACAAGTTTATTATTACTTTTTCCAGGATGTCATATATTGTATATTCGTGCAACGACTTTCAAAACAGGTCTTTTATAGAGAACACATCAATTTATTTGCACGACTATAAAAAAATCAAACAATGCAATTACTTGCGAGATCATGGGTGGAACATACCTGAAGCATATTTATTTCAATTAATACTATGCGCACTACCTCAAAGTTTGGATAAAGTAGATGAAATGGTTTTTATAAAACACAATCAAAGTAATGCGATGCAGTTCATAGACCTTTTAGAACTCGAAGAAAGAAAAATCCATCCTTTGTGGATAGAACTAAAGAGGATAAGGATGCGTTTATAAGACTATACGGTGAGAAAACATATGCATAACAAAGTTAACATATATTTTCATCCTAGGAGAGAAGGTATAAATCCTAAAATTCTTAGTGTCAGAATTTCAATTGTCAACACACTTCCGCAAACATGGCCAATAAAAACTTTGCGTGAAATGATGAAGTATGAAACTTATGACATGGTCGAATTATCAAAACTTTTAGAATATGATGATAAGGTATAACTTATATTATATTTTTTTATATTATTTCCTTACTCTTATATGAACATATGAACTAATGCATAAATATATAAATGCAGAAAATGGCGTGCGAGAATACAATTCCAACATCCAGGACAGAAAGTTCAAGTCATGATGAACATTCTTCCATTGATTCTCGTGTAGAGGTTTTCCTTAACCTATTTGGTTTTCCAATAGGTGGCAAGAATACTTTGAAAGCTCGAGCCTTATCTATGTTAAAATCATGTATTGTCTTAAAATATAAGAGTTGGGATACGGTCGAGTAACTAAAAAAAGATGACTTGTGGGATACATTCATGAAAGAGTTTTATCTTTTTGCCGACCAGATGGAGGAGTCCATGAAAGCCATTGGTATTCAATTGAAAACTTTTAGAAGTAACCTCCGCTTGGTTTATTTTAAGGGATGGGATAAAATCCCTGAAGGATCGAGTACTAGAGAAAGAGCATATCCCTATCCATAGGTGGAATGAATTCGTCTTGTGCGAAGCATCTGAGGCAAAATTAAAACAAAGACACCAAAGCCGGGTGAACATGGCTAAAAAGACTGACGTCCATTGTCTTGGTCGGATGTCATATGATGAGAAAACTAAGGAGATGTTATACACACTTTCTTATTTTAATGTGTGTATATATAATATGTCTTGCTCAAAACAAAATCAATTTGTAGGTGCTTAAAAGTAAATGACTTGTTAATCGTTCGGAAATGTATATCGAAAGTCGTAGGCAAAAAACTGGGGAGTTTCACCCAGAGGTACTTGATGATATGGTGAGTTTTGTAATCTCAGTTGTAATAATTAAATTCCTTCACCTTTAGTAGTTCAATCGTTTTAATCGATTCATCAATAATTTTACAGCAAAAATTAAGTGAGCTGAGAAGTAGTCAAGGTTCTTCAAGCCAAACCAGTATTGATGGATGCATTGACTGCCTTTAGAGGAAAACACATTAGGGGGTGACTCGTGGTGTTGGACCCATGTCCAAAAGTAAACTTCAAGCCATTGTTCCTATAGTATCATAGTTGACTAGAGCAAAGGCAGGGGAAGAAAAACATGACGAGGATATGACATTTTTCAATCATCCGTTACCATGATTTTAAGTGATTTTGAATAGAATGGACTAAAAATATCAAATCCAAGTCCTCGCTATTATAGTCCTATCCCACATCCAAGTCCTCATGATTACACTCTAGTTCCGCATCGAAGCCCCCACGATTACACTCATATCCCCCGTTAACTGATCCAAACTTTGGAGATTCAGCTGAGACAGACTTTGGAGATTTAACCGATCGTCCATATGATCCATATGTTGATTAATTCATTTTTTCAAGTCAAAGGAATATTTCAAGTGGACAAGTTGTTGCTTCAGCTGCTACTAGAACGGTGGTGTATGGCCATCAACTATTGATATTTGAACGTAACGTTTACATTAGTAGTGTTAAGCCAGGAGAAGAGAATCATCCATTGTATCATCAAAGTTATGGGGTGGATACTATTAAGGATGTCGAGAAATCTTGGGTGGTTTATCTGTTGGACTATCTTTGCCTTAAGTGATCTAGAGTAATTTATCTTAAAAAATTTGAACAAATTGTCAAAGTGAACAACTAGTAGTGTTTGAACTCTTTTTTGAATATTAGTAATCTATTTTGAATCAGTTAGTAATCTGTTTTGAATGTATTCAGTGTCTGTTTTGAATATTAGTAATCTGTTTTGAATCAATTACTAGTGTTTGAACTCTGTTTTGAATTAATTAGTAATCTGTTTTTTCATATATGTTATATAACATAAGTTATAAAACAGTTATATAACCATTATATAACTTTCAGTTATATAACATAAGTTATTTGTCCAACTTGAAAATCTCCAACTTGTACACATCAACTAGTGTAGATACATGTCAATTTACGTAAATGACTATTTTATGTAAATGACTATTTTAAACAAGTTATCATGAAACAAAATCTCCTTCTTTTGACTAAAAAAAGAAAAGAATAAAGATTTATTCGAAACCTGGGAAATTTTATACCAAAACTTGAGGCCATAGGACAACTATTCCATTCTAATTCGTCTTTGTTCTTTTGTCTTCATTTTTTCCTTTAGACAGATGCATTTATATCTTTCAATTTGAACGACTATCTAATTTAAAGGCATACAGTCTTACTTTGGAATTGACCAACAATAAATTTACAATTTGCAGTCTCCAAATCACTAGTGAGCTTTAGCCAACTTGTATTGTGTTGTGGCAGAGTTTATATCATGGAATGTTGTCTCCGGAAGAATTAACACTTTGGGTCCCGGATTTTTTTGGGGTGTTGTTACTATCAGTATCTTTTTTATGGTCCAACAAATACTTTTTCTTGATTTTGTTAGCCTTTTACTTTATTCGATATGCTAAGAGTACTATTTTCTTCTTCCTTTGCTGCTGGACATTTGGGCGTGAGAATTACACAACCTGTGTGTTGAATCCACAAAAACAGGATGTCATATATGTTATATTACTTATGTTATATAACATAATAACTTATGCTATGTTATTTAACATAAGCTACATAACTTATGTTATATAACATAAGATGTTATATTACATAAGTCATACGTTATACAGAGTCCACATAAGTTACATAACATATGTGGATTAAGTTCTTTTTGAGTTAGGTGCGCCGTACTCTTTTATTTCGGCGTCGGTAGTTCATCAGTTGTATAACATAAGTTATATAACAGTTTAATGATTTTCATTTTTGAGTCAGGACTTATATTGAACTCTAACATTTTTTTATTTGTTTGGTGGGGAAATTAGTTTTCCATCAATTTATGATCTTCTTTTCGCGTTCAAATATCATATTTAATATCGAGTTTCCTTGGAGATAGTTTAATGTCGTTATCTAAGGTTTTGATATATTAGTTGATGTGTACAAGTTAGAGATTTTCAATTCATCTATGATTGATGGTATTTGAATGATAATATAGTGTTTACGAAAAAGATACTTAAAAAATCTTATTCTAATTTGCTTCTCTTATTTTTAGTCCTCGTTCGCATGATGTTACTTATCTGTTGTATATTTGTTCTTTTGTGCATTTGCTTTGTAACTATAAGCAGCAACTAGCCATAGTCCTCTTTACCCTGTTTTCATGTTTCTGCTTTCCGTGTTGATTCTCATTATGTATGCGCTTTACTCCTCCTTGTTTGCAGGTTTACACATTGAATCACCGACATACATACTATTCAAAGGCCTAAATTCGGTTTTTACACTTTGTGGCAAGCAACACACGCATAAGTCAATGGATACCGAGGCATCGTATTCAAAAAATTTGAGTCCATTGAACTTTTTCAGCAAGCGTACTCCAAGTACATGAGGGAGGATGTCACCACATCAATACCCCCTACGGTTGATATACCCAAACTTCACCAAGCGTATCCATCGTGTGGTGACCCATGGTCTGGTTTAGAATGATTTGTTATATGTTCATGACATTTCATGTCATCGAAGTGCTGTGTCGTTTATTTTTTATTCTATGTTCATTTTGTACTTGACACCCAAGAAGGGATTATTTGATGTTAAATTAAGTTTAAACAAGTTTTATATGTGCCGGATATTTGGAATATTAGAGATATAAATGAAATATTGTAAAATCTTTTAGACTTGTTACACGTTCATGATTTTTATTCTACTCTCATCATTTCATACAAATTCAAATTTATCACTACTGTCAATTTTGAAACCGCTAATAACAGTGGCCAATATAAGATTCGTAACCACTGATAGTAGTTACAAATATAAGATTTGTAACTATTGTCAGCATGTATAAATATTATATTCGTAACTGCTATCAGCAGTTACAACCAATAGTTACAAATTGGGGTCACCAGTCATAACCCCATAGGGATGATAAAAATTTATAACTACTGTCAGGAGTTACAATATTTACTTTGTCACCCCCTAAATTATGACGGTAAATAGCAGTTGTAAAGGTCATTTGTGACTTCAAACAGCACTCACAAATCAGCCATTTTGGTGTACTGATAATTGAAAACCCTAATTTCTCCCTCACTACCTATAAATAGCACATATGGTCTCCATTCCCAAACTGATAGAAGTCATTACCAATACTCCATAGTGAGAAAGTGATAATTTGAGGGTAAATAGAGGTGTTGCAATTTTACGATTGCAAAAGCGCTACAGCGGAATAAAGCGACTTCTAAAATAAAATCCAATTTTAATTATGTGTCAATCCAATCAATTTTAATTAAACCCAAACTTTAGTTAAATCCTAACACATGCATCTAGATGATTTGATAGCATAAAATCAATAAGCATGCAAACGAAACCAATTTCAGGAAAATTCCCCAAAGGGAAAAACCTTTCATTTCACTATAATTTGTAAATCGAAACTTACACGGATTATAATGAAATACGGTGACACGTGAATACCAGCAGGTGTCGGTCGGCATCGTCAGTAATGGAATAACCTCAGCAGCCCCATACGAACACGCAGTTCTATCTTCAGCAAGGAACACCCTATAAGACACCTAATGAGCTCAGTTAGCAGTAGGTTATCATCCCTATAAGATTAAACTTCAACAAGATTGTATCTTGGGTTCCAAAATAATTCACACAAAGATTGAGATGTTTTGTGGATTGAAAACTAGGTTTTAAACCCTAAATTTAAAGAAGACAAAGTGTTCTGTTGTTTGCAGATTACTTGTATCGAAAATCATTAGGTCTCCTTTATGAAAATGGAGTGATTTAACACGCTGTATATAAAAAAATTAAGGTGGAGCATCGTTCGAATGAGATAGGATGTCGTTCAAATGAGATCCCATGTCGTTCGAATGAGAAAGCGCGAAAAATAAATTTATTTTTTTTATTTAAAAAATTCTTCTTTTAATCTTGGAAAATTAATTTTGACGAAAAACCATTCCTCAACACTAAGTAAATATTTTAGAAAATTTTTCAAACCTCTTTAAAAATTATCCCAACAGTTTTAAGTGAACCGTAAAGGGACTTAAATACTTTCTCTCCGAAATTAACCTTGGAGAGATTTAAATATTAAAGAAGCTTCATATTCGGATCCGTCTCGATGCTTGGATGATATTGAATAATTCTTCGACGGTTGTAGCGGTATAGGACATACTCAATTGATAACGGACATTTATAAAATCACATCGTTACAAATCTCCCCTTATGTCTATGTCGGTACAAAATAAAAACATTCGAATTATCAAAACATAAAATGCCTATACAAATCTAATACCCTCATGAACCCAAAAATGAAATGGTACTAAATATGTAGGTCTCAAAACTTTTCTTCAAAATCTTCAACATCAAATCTTAAAATTTTCAAGATTTTCTCATCGCAGTGTGCAACATATGATCTTCAGTTGTTGTATCTACACACATGAGACAAAGCAAATACCTCGTGACGCATCGAGTTTGAAATGATATAAAAATACATCAATCATCATAATCAAATTTCCCCCATAATGTAAAAACTCCCCCATAATTCGTTCTCCCCCTTTTTATTTGACCGAAATAGACATGGAAATGAATAAACAATGTAAACATGGAGTTATCATGATAAGAAAATCAAACAAACTGCGACTCATCAAGATATACTCAAAGGCATTCCAAAAAAAACCATTTTTGATTTTTTAACTTTTTGATAAAAAATTCAAAACTGATTTTTCAAAAATCACGCACTATGAATTTACACTAAGATAACCAAATCATGGAAACAAAATTGATGAGTGTGAACAAATTCAATAGTAATATAAATGCAATCTCATAACATATGTACACGATGAATCTGGATACTCCTAACGAATGAACTCAAAATGTCCTTAGGTGTCAAATAGTGTTGAATTAAAATGACATCGACTCAATCTATCAACACATCAAAGTTAAAAGTGATCCTCACACCAATAACGTCTAAAACTATGTAATGCTTTTACAAGACGATGTCAGGACGTGAAAACCCGTTCATTTATTTTTTATTCAATATCCCTCATAAATAATAATCATTTAGTTTTTCTTGAGGTGATCTAAACGAAATGGTTCATATTTTTTGCATATATATCTTTTTATTGCCTTTCATTTTTTTTCGGGGTCTTTTAAATGGTGGCTACCACTACAGGTCAATTTTACATTCTCGCAGTCCTTTCCTGTGGATCACTCATCATATTTTATTGTATTTAAATCCTCACGGTAAACAGTTATTACATGCACTACTTTCATTGTCAAGTTTTATCCCATTTTGTTCGTTTTAAAGACAGAATTGACATGACAACACTCCATCCAATATGTGACAAACAAGTTCAATAATCAAAAAAATTTGTGCAAGTGTGCATTAAAGGAAATTATGAGTCAAACATGTATGTAGTTATCACAAATTACATCTTAATGACTCCACACATTATAAAGCACAAAAATGAAATGATGACGCATATTAAAACACTATCAAACAGTCACATGGATATGGAATGACGTTGTGACTCGGTCATCCTAAATGTCCCTTAATATATGGTGTAAACAAAATACAAAAATCATTTTGGATTTTTCCAAAAATTTTCAAAAACAAAAATCTTTTGGGTCAATTATTTAATAGTCCCTACTATAAATATATATTTTTTAAAAAGGACACATATTTTTAGTTTAACCCATTTAGTCCCTCAAGCACTCAATATTCTGTTATTTTTAGAGGTCCGCGCCAGCGGCACTCCCTTTCCAAAATATGTGGCAAAGGACTTTTTGAGGCAAAATAAAAAGGCTTGGACTAAATGAGTATTAAAAAATGTTTGAGGGACTCTTTGGTATATGTCCCAAATCTTTTGGTTTTTTGAAAAATATAAAATGGAAAATATAAATACAAAAATTGTACATGTCATAACACTAGCAAGAATAAATCATGGAGTATAACTAGTGTATGACAAACATCCGACATGATGAACCGAAAGATCTAACATGGGGTGAATCACGTGCAACCAAATGAGAATAAAAAAAAATCAAATCAAAAGCCTTTAAATCTGATTTCCTAGTCCAAACAGATTTATAATTATATGTGGGGGTTTTGGGAATCAAATTTATTCTCTTATTAAACTTCCTAGAAGTATTTTAAAGTTTATAGGATAATCACCTAAGAAGACCTTGCCTACCGCAGTGTGTGCAAGTGTAAATCGGGCGGTGGGTGTTACCTAAAGGCGGTCTTCTCCTAACATTCCTAGGTGGTGCTCTCCTAAAAGTCCTAGGTGGTTCTCTCATAGTGTTCCTAGGTGGATCTCTCCTAACGAACCTAGGTGCCTATCTCTTAACAACCCTAGAAGGCTCTCTCACACGTGTGGGGTTGGCTTTGGAAATGGGTGCAACACTATCATCGAAGCCTAAACCACACATGTCATTATTGATTTGGACATTGCCTCACATCTTATCTAGCTTTTTCGACCTAGACTCCAAATCAAACTTCACCTGTCTTGACTCCCTCAAACTCTTTCCAAGCTCCCTATCCTTGAATCAAGTACTCGTCTAGAATCCTCAAACTCTAGAAGCTCCTTTTTTATATTCTCCATCAACCCTCTAAGATTATCTCTCTCACCCTCAACATATCCTATACTCTCTCAAATAATCTCCTCACGTGCCCTAAAATTATCAATCAATGCATCGGTGTTGTTCCTATCTGAGACACGTTCTTTCAACTTGGCCTCTAATTTCAAGTTTGCCTTCTTCTTTAACTTTACTGATTCCACATACAGATTATTGAAGGAAACTTGCAACTCACTTAACTCTTACTCTTACTCATCCTCGTCACTCACCTCACCCTCACTCCCATCACTAGTCACAGGGGTGGGGACCTCGATTAGTAGCACAAAAAACTTCTTTTTCAGAATCACTATTACTAAGGGAAGAAACACAAAATGTAGATTTATTAAAAATCTTTCTTATATGACTAGGACACTCATCCATCGAATGACCAATTCCCTCACAAGCCCGACACCTCTCAGAGTCACTTTCAACAGAAGATTTAAAAGAAGAATTCAAGTGAATTTCTCAATTAGCCCTTTCAAAAAGTTGACATCTAAGATCATCAATACCACCAAAAGCCATACTTAAGAAAATCGGGATTTTAAAAATAGAATTTTCAACACAATCAATATCACACATTTTTTGGAAAAAATAAGGTCAAACGCCATAAATTAACGTAATATGCTCTGATACCAATTTGTAAAAGCGCTACAGCGGAATAAAGTGACTTCTCAAATAAAAACCACGGATGTTAGAAAAGGTTAACCCCATAGGTATCATTTGACCAATTTACACATGTTCACATTGTGGTAGGAAAGGTCACTTAGGCATTTTTGTTATGATCTTAGAACATGTCCTAGGAAATTTAAGGATAGTGTCCCGTCGATTCCCATAACTCCTCCAGTTAAACAAACACGTGTTTGGGTTAGGAAATCCATTTTGGAGACGCTAAATGTTAGATTGGTTGATTATCACATGCTTGAACATGATGCATCACATGCTATTTCTTATGGATGATTGCTTGCATGATATGTTTGTCATACTCTAGTTATGCTTCATGGTATATTCTTGCTAGTGTTACGACGTGCATATCTTTTGTATTGAATTTTTCTTTTATTGATTCATATTTGAAAAATACAAAAAGATTTTGTTTTTGAAAAATTTAAAATGATTTTCGATTTTTTGTGTATTTTAGATTTACACATTTGGTATGGCATATTGGTGTGTTTGAATCAAATTCATTTCGCAATTTCCATGAGGATAGGACATTTGGTTATTACTTTAGATGCTTAGATTGTTCTTAACCATGTTTATGGAGTTATTTCGAACTTGTTTTGCTTAATGGATTCGACTTTGTATATGCCGATACACACACATGCACGAGCTTATTGGATTTTAACTTCACATGTATGTTTGAGCTTGGTGATATGTTCTCCTATCAATCTTGTCATCTACATATTTATTTGACTATGGAGGATTTGTGCATGTAAGAACTGCTGCCCATGAGGAATTTGTTTAATATTGAAAAAAGTATGAGTGTACGGGAAAGGGTTGCGAGAAAATAATAATCGCGCCGTGAAAGCCACCGTTTGAAAGAGCCCGAGAAAAAATTAAGGCAATAAAAAGAATAATATGCCAAATAGGGGCCAAATTTATTTAGATTGATATATTCATTCAAAAGTTAAGAAAATTGAGGGAGTTTGGATGGAAATATAAACGAGTTTGCACAATGACAATGTATCACGATTAAGCTTATTTTGTCATGATGCTATTGACTTTTAGAATCACTAATATTCTAGGATTGCGTGCATTGTATTTGTTTTGTTTATTAAGTTCAACTTTATTTGTCACTTAAGTCTAAAGATTAGTTTGATAAAGTTTTGTGATCAATTAGAACTTCTTGAACATATTTGAGTGTTTGGGTTATTATTCTTTTATTTCTAGTTCACACCCATTCATTCCATTCTACATGTTTTGACACATCAATACTTTGCTAGTGTGTGAAGCATATGTCTTTTGTTTTGTGTTTTGTGGTCATTAATCCCTATATATGTGTGTCGAATTTTCTTTAATATATTTTTCATATATTATATATGGTATGTTTGTTGTATTTGTGAATTTTGCATTTTTTTTGAAAGATTGAAAATTTTCAAAAATAGTTGGTTATGTTTGCCTTTGAGATAATCATTACACATGCTTGACTTACATCTTTTGTGATGATATCTTTTCTTTGTTATAATGATTTGCTCTTAATGTTTATTGTTTCTACTTCTTTGACTATTTCTCTATTTTGGATAAAAATAGAGGGGGAGAGCAATTTGATGAGTTTGAATTATGGGGGGGGGGGGGGGGGGTATTTATTTATGAATTATGTTTTTTTTCAAACTTGACGCGTCACGAGGGTATATGTTTATTATCTCATGTGTGTAGGTACTTAAAGAGGAATTCACGACACGTATGAAGACAAAGTTTGAAAGGGAAGAAGTTGAAGTTTGAAGATAAAGAATCTTATATTGTTTCGTTCTTGGGTTGGGAAGGGTATTAGTATCTTTGTAATAGGAGATTTTGATTTTAATTTGGTGTTCGATCTATTTATTTGTTTTGTACTAGAATAGCAAAAGAGGGATATTTATAGGAATAATTTTTCTAGGATTGTACATAGCATAGCTTTAGGCTAGTTTTTTGTATCCCGTTACAAATCATCACGCACCGTCAAGACAAATCGAACTCAAGTATCTCCAGGTTTGAAGACTTACCAACATCCCCAAAGGTATAAAATAATTTAGAATTTGAATTAATTCATGAAATAATGTTTGGGATGTTTAATTTTTATCAAAATGATGAACAGGAGTTTTACTTGCAAAAATATGTTTTTGAAAGTTTCATTTATATCGTTCAAACAACATTACCAATCGTTTAAATGACATTCCATTATCATTCAAATGTCGTTGAAAGTCATTCAAATGACATGCTCTTTTTATTCAAACAACATGCAGAAGTCATTCAAACGACCCCACCGACTCAAGTTTTTTATATAAACTTGTTTCGTGAAACGATTTGCTCAAAAATTTTGCAAAAACGTTAGTGCATATCAACAGAAAAATTTCTTCAAGTTTTATTTGTCAAAATACTGTTTTAATTTAAAACAAAGAATTATTAAACATTGTTCTTGTGAATTAGTTTAGAACCTTAGAAAGTTCTGTATTTCTTACGGGGATTCACTGCTAAAGACGAAGGCTGAAGCCAATGGAGGGCCGTTGTCCGTTGTGGTTCTCGAGAGAATCATTGTTGATTTTAGGCTGAAGGCTATGTGAGTTTTCAGAGGATGATTCATTATATATTTCACTGTGCAATCTGTAAGTTGCGATTTACGTTATATAGTGAAATAAAGTTTTTACCCGAAAGGTTTTTTTTCCAGAAACTTGGACTTGTTATATTGGCATGGTTTGATTTATCTATTTTATCACCATAGATGCATGCATAGGATAAAAATGTAAAATTAATTTAGTATTCGCTCCCGCATTTAAAATTGGTATTGCAATTTTTATTGAAATTACCCTTTGCAATTATTTTGTATTCTCATTCTAAAATTTAGCGTACAATTGGTGCTCCAATAATGTTTGTAAAACCATCCATAGATGCTCAGCATGCTCCTCCTCCGAATGAGAGTAAACCAGAATATCGTTGATGAACACAATCACGAACTGGTCAAGGAACTCTCTAAAAATTAGGTTCATCAGTTCCATGAACACTGATGGCACATTGGTGAGCCCAAATGGCATCACCCTAAACTCGTATAACTGTATGGTGTTAGAAACGTTATCTTAGGAACATCCTCCTCTCTAATGCGTAACTGGTGATATTTGGACCTCAAATATATCTTAGAGAAATAAGATTCTCCTCTCATCTAGTCGAACAGATCATCGATCTAAGGCAGTGGGTACTTGTTCTTAATCGTGACCTGGTTCAACTCCCTGTAATCGATACATAACCGATGTGATCCATACCTCTTATTGATGAACAACACTGACACACCCCACAGTGTTGATCTCCGTCTGATGACCTTACCCCAGGAGCTTCTGAATTTGATCCCTTAACTCCCTCATTTCAAATGGGGCCATGCGAAAAGGCGCTCGGGTGATAGGCCACGTACTCAGTGCTAGGTCAATAATGAACTCAATTTTTCGGCTAGGCGACAGCCCGGGTATCTCCTAAAACACTTCCTCAAACTCCCTCACCAATGGAATAGAGTCTAGAGAGATAACCACCTCCTATGAGGTCTCCTCCTCAATGTAATACAAATATGTGCTCTACCCTCTCTCAGGAAGAGGCATTGCCACTAAGAACATCGCCTGCCCTAAAATTGAGAACACAATAGTCCTCTCAATACAATCCACCATCGCTCGTTATACGACTAACCAATCCATACCTAAAATAACGTCATACCCCTCTATATCTAACATGAGACGGTCCGTGGCTAAATATAATCTACCCACATATATATCCATATCCCTACAAATCGTGTGTATAAGCGACCCATTCCCTAATGGTGACTCTACACACATGAGGAGACTATTGATTATCTCTAATAGATTGATAGCTCGTGAAGATCTGGTCGCTATGATAGAGTGTGATGACCCCATATCAAATAAAATCCTACCCTCAAGCCCGTGAATAGGAAACGTGCACTCTACTGTCGGTTGTGACTGTGGGGCCTATTGTATAACTGCGCCTCAGACGTTATAGACGTGCACGTATTATAACTACCCCTGCTGCGGTGGGGTTAGTGCTACCGAGGAGAACTGGGACTGTTGAAACTACTGGGCACCCTACTACTTCGGTGCTCTACTTTTTTATGGGAAATCTCTCCTCTTGTGGCTCATTTTTCCATAAATAAAGTACTGCCCTCGAAAGTATCTCTCCCTTTTGCCCTGATGGCCCTGAAGGTGCAGACCTTGCTATTGGCCCTGATGGCCTCCCTCATTGTTCCTTTGGCCCTGATGGTCCCGAGGAACATAATGCAACTGAGGATCCTGAGGAATCTCCACCGGGTTGATAACCCCCAAATATAAACCTCTTGGACTGATCCCCCTATCAAGAATCCTACCCCCGGTGTCTACCTGACTACTGCTGATGTCGCTGCTGCTGCGGTGCTCGGCTACCATCAATCCTACCTACTTTGCCCGGATGGCTAGGATCACCTCCTCTATTTCTTCCCTTCACATGGAAGCAATGGTATTGACAGTGTAAGAGTGTGTCATTTATGATATCTGTATAAGTCACCAATGCGGGGTTTCCAATCAAGTGTTGCCTGATCCTCCATGCTAGTCCATCCATAAACTTCAGTTTCTTCTTTTCTTCATTGTTCACCTCATTTGGCATAAAATTAGCCAAACGAGTGAACTACTCCTCATACTCAACTACTGAGAAGTCACCCGGAGTTACCTCAATAAACGTCTTCCGCATCTCCATCTCAACGACTGGAGAAAAATACATGCGATCAAACCGCACCCAGAACTCGGCAATGGACATTGTGTCCCTGTTCCTGGAAGTGGTAACGGACTCCCATCACTATAACGCTGCTCCAATAATCCTAAAAGTTGCCAATATATGCTTTTGCACATCGCTACACTCAACCATGCGCAGATGGCGCTGGATATCTTTTTTCCATTGGCACGCCAAAATCACGTCTGAGCTACCCTGGAACTCAGCTGGGTGGCCCTTGTGAAACGCCTCCCTCACTCTCTGCCAATTTGAGGGTCCCGAGTGGTCCTAAACAACTTGTTCCACTGGCTACGGTGGCTTCTAGTCTCGAGGAAATTGGAGAGCCATGACAGTGATAGCGACGTTAATTACCTGTGACACAATTGCTTCCACCTCTGCTATGGGGCCACAACTCTACTTCAACACAACCTTCCATCCTCAAATAAATATGAAAATCGAAAGGACGAAACAAAACTTGGAAGATATGTTGATACCATTATCTTGGTCTTCCTTGGAAGTTAGGAAGAACACTTTCCGTTATTAGAGTTTGTTTACAATAGCAGATATCAAGCTTGTATGGAAAAAATTGCCGCAACCCCTTTTACTAGAATGAGGTGGGAGAAAGGTAATTTTTTAAGACCAGGCATGATTGAATAGACTACGACCAAGGTTAAGATTATACAAGAAAGTTTTTGGAGTGAACATAGTGGACAAAAAAGTTGGGTCGACAATAAAAGAAGAGATATAACTTTGGAGATCGGGGACCACGTTTTCCTCAAGTTGTCCTCATGAAAGGGAGTAATAAGGTTTGGCAAGAATGGAAAACTTATTTTGTAGTATGTAGGGCCCTTTTAAGTACTAGATGTGCGTGGCACCCCGCCTAATTAAATACCGGGCGATCACTCCTTTATTAAATTAAATCAAGGTAAACAGTTGGTTCATTCTCAGCATCACTGTCGATAAAAATAAATTTTCCAATTTAACACCCTAAATAATTAAGCTAAGTGTCAAAACCATTTTCATACATAACTTTCCAAATTTTATTTAAATAAAAATAATTTATTTTATTAACAACATTCAATAAGTAAGAATCACACCACATTAAATTCTGCAACATAGTCCAATTAATTTAATACATTCGTCAATCGAATGTCAACATATGAAATCTAAAGTCACACATCCAAACTGAATAAATACCATAGTAACAATACTGGAAATAACGGAAATATAAATGTCCAATAACAACGGAATAATGGAAAGAGCTACACATGCCCAACTAGATGAAGGTACTAAGAGTGGGTCCGAATGAACGAAGTCGTCTAATCAAGAGACCTGCAACTCCCACCTAAGCTGCAATGCGTTCCTTCCAAGAGATCCTAAGCAAGATGCCCCTGTGGCTGGGCACCTGTAATACATACATATATATACAAGAGGGAGAGAGAAAAAGAAACGGGTCAGAGCCCGATAGTGTGTTTGATTTAAAATACGTTTAGCAAGTATTTAAATTGATACAGGCCAATGCAACAACATATTAGTTCGACACTCTCTTGAGAAATTCTCACCTCTCTTCTAATGTGCACACCTATCGCACTAACCTTCCCAGTGGACTAACTCATCATATATCATGATATCGTTTCCCAATGGTTTAACTTATTTTAGATTATTCGCAGGATTCAAAATTTAACGATTCAATTGTTTGAAAAGAATATTTCAATTAGTCACCAAAGTTCTCATTTTTAACTTTATTAATCAATAAAGTCTTCCAGTGCCATATTATACTTTCTCAAAACAAGTATTTACAATTTGAGTCATCAACCATGTCCTACATATCAATTCACAATAGGTAGTTCCATCTTTCAGAATTTCATATATATATTAACTACTCGTAAAATATATATATCGTAACAGCACCCCAAATATTAGCTATGGTGCGGGCATACTCTACTATCCAAACCCCATATCACTCACATTAAGGGGAATACAAATTCAGAATCACTCTCGAATTGAATTAATACATACTCAAACAATATTGAGGCGAAGCATAGATTCCAAGTCTCTAAGAAGACGGCATATGTCTGCGTCTCTTAGGACCGTCTGAACTATCACTACGATAGCTTGTACCAAGGATATCTATACACAAACAAGATGAGGCGAAGAATAGATTCCAAGTCTCTAAGAGGATGGAACATGCCTGCGTCTCTTAGGACCGTCTGAACTATCACATCGATAGCCTGTACCAAGGATATCTATCTTCTAGGGTACAAGTCAATATCCCCCATAAAGGTCCCATCGAGATAAGACTATCCCAGCGCGGAAACCTCAGGGATAGCAAGTAGCGTGGGAATGATTTTCACACATAGATAGTATATGCATACACAATCATATAACTATACTAATATTACCATATCAATAATGGGTAAATTCTCAATTCCCATAATTACGACACTTGTATTTATTTCTCATTATATAGTTATCATGTATAACCATTCACATCTTACTTTAATTTGAGGAACTTTTCCACTTACTACATAACGCTCATGGAATCTTTCCTCCTAATTATAAAATTCAGTAGGTATACACGTTTGTCCCAAAGTAACTCTCTTACATGCCTCTCTCTTTAAATCATAAATTCACCGACCCTTATGTAATTATCCCAAAATACAATCGTTACCCGACATCAAGGGTCCTAACATCTATTCACATGTCCTACTGGTCTTCCCTATCTCCTAAAACATTTTATTAAGGGTGCCCAAGAATTATCTCACAATAAATTGGATTTAACTCATTTAAGAAGGAAATAGGAGTCTGCCAGGAGGGGTCGATCGATCGAGGTCTGGGGGTCGATCGATCGAACCCTCGATCGATCGAAGCTCTGGGCTCGATCGATCGATCAAGTAGGTCTGCGAAAACTGAAATTCTGCAGTTACGGGTTTCATCTCCAAACACCAACAATTTTCATATTGACTAATCCCAATCGTCCCAGAATTGATGCTACTAACCTTATATCATCATATTAGGTATTTTCAACGTAAAGCATGCGAATTTCTGTGATTTAATCATGAATTAACAGCCCCAATTTCATACAAAAACTCAAGAACCCTAAAATTCTCTAAAACATGGTTCTAACAATTATTTCCAAAATTCTCTTCTTATACACATCAAAATTTCGTGGTTTAAACTCCTCTACATGGCAAGGGGTTCCATAATTATCAATTAGACCAATACTACATGGATTTTCCTATCATAAATCGAGTTTTCTTCCATTAAAACTCATCTTAATTACTCCTAAACTAATACGAAAGATGCACCAACGAAATAAGCAAGATAAACACTTGCCTGGGATTTTTCGACGTTCTGATTTGCAGATGTTTTTGGTGCGGTTGCGTAGCCCGTTGCGCGATCTACGCGTTGGTGGTGGTTGCGGTGCAAACGGGTGGATTTCGGGCCTTGAATTTGCCTTGAGAGCTCTCTCCTTTCTCTCCTATGGCCGTCACTTGTGTTTAGAGTTTCTAACCCTAGATGGAAATCCAGATATCTGATATAACCCATTGAATTTTCGTGGGTTTAATTACCCATAAATGTGAAATGTCCAAAATGCCCTCCCGGGGTACCACTTAGGCCTAAAAACGTCCCGAGACCCAAACTAAACCCCCGGGTACACTTTTCTAACTATCTCGTCCCTTCCGGATGCGTTGGCGCACTCAAAATGACCATACGAATGACTTATAAAATATTCACTTTTATTGATCAATATTTAGTCCCGACGCGACGCAGGCGTGTCCCGAATCAAATTTTCAAAATTGTCATTTTATTCTCTCTTGACATTCAATATAATCAATATAATATATTACTTTGCTCATTAGTAATATTCAAAAAATTTCCTATAATTACTAACTCTCGTCACGTTAATAATTATAACATAATTAATTTTCGGATTTTTATTAAATAATTAACTCACATTAAATTTAATAAATCCCCAAATTAATATAGCATAAAAATACGGGGTATTACATACTTCCCCCCTAATAACGGAATTTCATCCTGAAATTCAGAAAACAAGGCATAGGTAAGAACAAATCTGGATATCTCTCGCGCATATCGGTCTCGCTCTCCCAAGTGGATTCCTCCACATTATGATGCTCCCACTAGACTCGCACAAGTGGAACTATCTTCGACCTCAATCTCCTCTCACTATAGTCTAGGTTAGCCACCGGTCTCTCCTCGTAAGAGCTATCAGGATGTAAGTCTATCTCATCTATCGGAATGTGAGTATGAGCCATATCATCCCGAAGATACCGTCTCAACGATGAGATGTGGAATACATCGTGAATGCGATGTAAATGCTCTGGCAGTCCCAACCTGTATACAACCGGCCCAATCCTCTCGATGATGGGAAATGGTCCCACGTACCTCGGAGCCAACTTCCCCTTTTTCCCGAACCTCATCACTCCCTTCATAGGAGATACACGCAATAACACTTGGTCCCCCACACTAGACTCTCGGAAGAACCGTTTCGCATCGGCGTAGCTCTTCTGCCTGTCCTGGGCTACCCGAATGCGACTCCTGATCATCTCAATCCTCGCGGAGGTCTCCTGAATCACCTCTGGTCCTAGCAACTTATTATCCCCCACTTCGAGCCAACAAGCTGGGGAACGACAAGGCCTGCCATACAAAGCCTTAAATGGAGCCATGCCAATTGTGAACTGATACGAGTTATTATAAGCAAACTCTACCAGTGGAAGGTGTGGCTCCCAACCTCCTCCAAAATCAAGAACACACATGCATAGCATATCCTCCAATATCTGATTAGTATGCTCTGTCTGTCCATCTGTCTGTGGGTGATAAGCTGAACTCAACCTCAACTCAGTACCCATAGCCTCCTGAAAGCTTTCCCAAAAACGTGACACGAAAATCTTGTCTCTATCTAACACAATATTCTGGGGCACCCCGTGTAATCTGACGATCTCGGCAATAAACAGCTGAACATACTGACCCGTGGTATAATCTATCCGCACCGGTAGAAAATGAGCCACCTTGTTCAAACGGTTTACAATCACCCAGATAGAGTTATGGCCCCGCTATGATGTAGGCAACCCTGTAATAAAATTCATGGAAATACTCTCCCACTTCCACGCAGGTACTTCCAATGGCTGAAGCAATCCTGACGGTTTCTGATGGTCCACCTTCACCAGCTGGCAGGTAGAACACTTGGACACGAACTCAGCAATGTCCTTCTTCATCCCACTCCACCAGTATTGTCTCCTCATATCATGGTACATCTTATCTCCTCCAGGATGCACTGCAAATCGGAACCCGTGCGATTGGGTCATCACTGTATGACGTAATTCTACTCCTTCTGGAACCACCAATCTCCCATTAAACCTCAAACCCCCATCAGAACTAACAGAATAAGACTCAGCACCCTCGACTAAAAGTCGTACAATCTGCTCCTGGCAAAATGGGTCTGTGGTCTGGGCCTGTATTACCCTCATAACAATCTCGGGGGTGATTGTCATAACAGATATGAAGGAACGGGCTACTGCGTCCTGGTGGCCTAACTCCTTCCACTTTGCTTTCCAAACATCTGCTAACTCGTCTACCGATCTACGACTCAACGCATCAGCAACTACGTTGGCCTTTCCCGGATGATACTGTATATCGAACTGGTAGTCCTTCACAAACTCTAGCCATCTGCGCTGACGCATATTCAGCTCTCGCTGAGTGAACAGGTACTGCAATGACTTGTGGTCTGTGAACAAATGGAATTTGTCCACCAATAAATAGTGCCTCCATATCCTCAATGCAAAGACGACCGTTGCTAACTCCAGGTCGTGGGTGGGGTAATTCTTCTCATACGTCTTAAGCTTGCGGGAGGCAAAAGCTATAGCCTTCTCCTCCTACTGAAGTACTCCCCCAAGTCCCCGTAAGGACGCATCGGTGTAAACCAGGTACTCCACACCCGGCATCGGTAACGCAAGGACTGGTGCTGAAGTAAGCTTGTCTTTCAGCTCGTCGAAAGCCAACTGACAAGCATCATCTCAAATATATGGTACCCCCTTGCGAGTCAGATTGGTCAGTGGACCCGCTATTTTGGAGAATTCTCAAATAAATCTCCTGTAATAACCAGCTAACCCCAAGAAACTATGCACTTCCGTCGGTGTCGTGGGCTATCCCCACTCCTTCACCGCTGACACTTTACTCGGGTCAACTACTATCCCCTGCTCAGAAACAACATGCCCCAAGAACTATACCTCTCGCAACCAGAATACGCACTTCTCATACATAGCATACAACTGATGCTCTCGTAGAGTCTGAAGGACCTGCCTCAAGTGCTCGGCATGCTCTTCCTCGGAGTGTGAATATATCAAGATGTCATCTATGAAGACGATGATAAACTGATCCAAGAACTCTCTGAATACTCGGTTCATCAAGTCCATGAAAACGGCTGGAGCATTTGTGAGTCCGAACGGCATCACCCTGAACTCATAGGACCCATATCTCATCAAGAAAGCAGTCTTTGAAACATCCTGCTCTCTAATACGTAACTGATGGTATCCCAACCTCATATCTATCTTCGAAAAGAAAGTTTCTCCCCTCAACTGGTCGAACAAATCATCGATTCGAGGCAACAGATACTTATTTCGTATCGTGACCTTGTTCAGCTCCCGGTAGTCCACACACAATCTCAGTGAACCATCTCTCTTCTTCACAAATAAGACTGGAGCGCCCCAAGGTGAGGTACTCCTACGAATGAAGCCCTGACCTAGCAGCTGCTCTATCTGATCTCGTAGCTCTCGCATCTCTGCTGGAGCCATACGGTACGGTGTGCGTGTTATAGGTCTCGTATCTGGCAATAAATCTATAACAAAGTCTATCTCTCGACTGGGGGTAGGCCTGGTATTTCCTGAAACACATCGGAATACTCACGAATGACTAGAATCGAGTCTAACGGAATCACAACCTCCTTAAAGGTATCCTCCTCTATTTAATATAAGTGAGCGGTCGAACCTCCCTCTGGGCGAGGCATTATCACTACAAACATCTCTCGCCCCGGAATGGCAAAAACAATGCTCCCATCGAAGCAATCAATCATGGCTCTATAAGCTGCGAGCCAATCCATACCAATAATCACATCATGCTCGTGCATGTCTAAGACTAACATGTTCGCAGGTAACACCAAACTACCAATATCTACCCCCACTCCTCGGCATATAAAGAAAATAAGTGACCCACTCCCCAGTGGTGAGTCGACACACGTCACTGTGCTCTCTGCTGTGGTTAATAAACCTAAGGTTTTCGCATAATATGTAGCTATAAAACAATGCATTGTCCCAGTAACAAACAAAGTTTGACCCAAAGTCCCATGGATAGGAAAACATACCCCAAATCGCGGTTGGTGCCTGTGGGGCGGCTGCCTGGTGGACATTATAGATATGTCTGTACTGTGACTGCCCCTGCTGCACTGGAGTTACTGGAAAAGTTGGTACGGCTAGTACCTGAGTTGGTGCTGGGAGAGCGATTGGAAAAAGTGGCCCATGTGGATCATTACGGGCACCCTGCTGCTGTGGGGCCCTAACACCCTCTGGGCAATCCTGGCACTTATGGCCATGCGTGCCACACACGAAACATCGGCCTCTGAAGTTTCTCCCCCTCTGACCCTCCTGCTGTCGGTGTCGGCCTTGCTGACTTGGGACTTTATTCCTCTTTCGAAACTGCTTCATTTTACCACGTTGTTGACTACAATTGACTTGGCCTTGGGTAGTTTGTTGTCGAACTTTCGGGGTCTTCGCACATTTGTCAGCTTTATTCACATGCATTTGGCTAACCTCTCTAGGTCTTTTGCCTCCCTTAAGTTGTATGCTGCGTTCTTGGTACTGTAAAACTGCAGTGGTAACTGCTTGTGCCACGATACCTGCTAACTCGGCGGTTGATATTCTGTCTGGGGGTACCTGAGGTGTGAGTCGATCTTGCCCGTTGGCTCCCTTAACTGTTTTAGCTAGTTCTTCTTGACGGTCCATCTGAAAATTTTAAATAAATTTGGATGAGTTTATCATTCAAATTAACAAATCGCAGAAGCACGAATTCCCAATGTATAAATATGCACACAACATTCCAAGTATTTAGGGCTCTATATCAAAGAACGTAACACTGAAATCATAATAAGCCGCACAGATCCTATGGACACTAGAACCTGATGCTCTGATAACACCTGTGACACCCCGCCTAATTAAATACCTGGCGATCACTCCTTTATTAAATTAAATCAAGGTAAACAGTTGGTTCATTCTCAGCATCACTGTCGATAAAAATAAATTTTCCAATTTAACACCCTAAATAATTAAGCTAAGTGTCAAAACCATTTTCATACATAACTTTCCAAATTTTATTTAAAGAAAAATCATTTATTTTATCATAAACATTCAATAAGTAAGAATCACACCACATTAAATTCTGCAACATAGTCCAATTAATTTAATACATTCGTCAATCGAATGTCAACATACGAAATCTAAAGTCACACATCCAAACTGAATAAATACCATAGTAACAATACTGGAAATAACTGAAATACAAATGTTCAATAACAACGGAATAATGAAAAGAGCTACACATGCCCAACTAGATGAAGGTACTAAGAGTGGGTCCGAATGAACGAAGTCGTGTAATCAAGAGACCTGCAACTCCCACCTAAGCTGCAGCGCGTTCCTTCCAAGAGATCCTAAGCAAGACGCCCCTGTGGCTGGGCACCTGTAATACATACATATATATACAAGAGGGAGAGAGAAAAATAAACGGGTCAGAGCCCGATAGTGTGTTTGATTTAAAATACGTCTAAAAAGTATTTAAATTGATACAGGCCAATGCAACAACATATTAGTTCGACACTCTCTTGAGAAATTCTCACCTCTCTTCTAATGTGCACACCTATCACACTAACCTTCCCAGTGGACTAACTCATCATATATCATGATATCGTTTCCCAATGGTTTAACTTATCTTAGATTATTCGCAGGATTCAAAATTTAACGATTCAATTGTTTGAAAAGAATATTTCAATTAGTCACCAAAGTTCTCATTTTTAACTTTATTAATCAATAAAGTCTTCCAGTGCCATATTATACTTTCTCAAAACAAGTATTTACAATTTGAGTCCTCAACCATGTCCTACATATCAATTCACAATAGGTAGTTCCATATTTCAGAATTTCATATATATATTAACTACTCGTAAAATATATATATCATAACAGCACCCCAAATATTAGCTATGGTACGGGCACACTCTACTATCCAAACCCCATATCACTCACATTAAGGGGAATACAAATTCAGAATCACTCTCGAATTGTATTAACACATACTCAAACAATATTGAGGCGAAGCATAGATTCCAAGTCTCTAAGAGGACGGCATATGTCTGTGTCTCTTAGGACCGTCTGAACTATCACTGCGATAGCCTGTACCAAGGATATCTATACACAAACAAGATGAGGCGAAGAATAGATTCCAAGTCTCTAAGAGGATGGAACATGCCTGCGTCTTTTAGGACCGTCTGAACTATCACATCGATAGCCTGTACCAAGGATATCTATCTTCTAGGGTACAAGTCAATAGCCCCCATAAAGGTCCCATCGAGATAAGACTGTCCCAGCGTGGAAACCTCGGGGATAGCAAGTAGGGTGGGCATGATTTTCACACATAGATAGTATATGCATACACAATCATATAACTATACTAATATTACCATATCAATAATGGGTAAATTCTCAATTTCCATAATTACGACACTTGTATTTATTTCTCATTATATAGTTATCACGTATAACCATTCACATCTTACTTTAATTTAAGGAACTTTTCCACTTACTACATAACGCTCATGGAATCTTTCCTCCATATTATAAAATTCAGTAGGTATACACATTTGTCCCAAAGTAACTCTCTTACGTGCCTCTCTCTTTAAATCATAAATTCACCGACCCTTATGTAATTATCCCAAAATACAATCTTTACCCGACATCAAGGGTCCTAACATCTATTCACATGTCCTACTGGTCTTCCCTATCTCCCAAAATATTTTATTAAGGGTGACCAAGAATTATCTCACAATAAATTGGATTTAACTCATTTAAGAAGGAAATAGGAGTCTGCCAGGAGGGTTCGATCGATCGAGGTCTGGGGCTCGATCGATCGAAGCTCTGGGCTCGATCGATCGATCAAGAAGGTCTGCAAAAACTGAAATTCTGCAGTTACGGGTTTCATCTCCAAACACCAACAATTTCCAAATTGACTAATCCCAATCATCCCAGAATTGATACTACTAACCTTATATCATCATATTAGGTATTTTCAACGTAAAGCATGTGAATTTCTGTGATTTAATCATGAATTAACAGCCCCAATTTCATACAAAAACTCAAGAACCCTTAAATTCTCTTAAACATGCTTCTAACAATTATTTCCAGAATTCTCTTCTTATACACATCAAAATTTCGTGGTTTAAACTCCTCTACATGGCAAGGGGTTCCAGAATTACCAATTAGACCAATACTACATGGATTTTCCTATCATAAATCGGGGTTTTCTTCCATTAAAACTCATCTTAATTACTCCTAAACTAATATGAAAGATGCACCAAAGAAATAAGCAAGATAAACACTTGCCTGGGATTTTCTGACGTTCTGATTTGCAGATGTTTTTGGTGCGGTTGCGTAGCTTGTTGCGTGATCTACGCGTTGGTGGTGGTTGCGGTGCAAACGGGTGGATTTCGGGCCTTGAATTTGCCTTGAGAGCTCTCTCCTTTCTCTCCTATGTCCATCACTTGTGTTTAGAGTTTCTAACCCTAGATGGAAATCTAGATAGCTGATATAACCCATTGAATTTTCGTGGGTTTAATTACCCATAAATGTGAAATGTCCAAAATGCCCTCCCAGGGTACCACTTAGGCCTAAAAACGTCCCGAGACCCAAACTAAACTCCCGGGTACACTTTTCTGACTATCTCAACCCTTCCGGATGCGTTGGCGCACTCAAAATGACCATACGAATGACTTATAAAATATTCACTTTTATTGATCAATATTTAGTCCTGACGCGACGCGGGCGCGTCCCGACTCAAATTTTCAAAATTGTCATTTTATTCTCTCGTGACATTCAATATAATCAATATAATATATTACTTTGCTCATTAGTAATATTCAACAAATTTCTCATAATTACTAACTCTCGTCACATTAATAATTATAACATAATTAATTTCCGAATTTTTATTAAATAATTAACTCACATTAAATTTAATAAATCCCCAAATTAATATAGCATAAAAATACGGGGTATTACAATATGGTCGAAAAATTAGCCTATAGACCTGCCTTTTGTAATACCCCGCACTTTTATGGGAAATTAAATTCAATAATTAAGTGTAATTTGGGAATTTAAGAAATTATTGTGAATAGTAAATTTTGGTGTTTTCAAGGATTAGATGATTTTTGATGGGTGTTATATTTACTTTTGGGGTTAAGTAAATAAGTTGGAGTATTTTAATTATATGTTGCAGCTGGGTAAAGCGACAGAGAATAATATTTTAATGGAAAACCCCGCATTAAGTTGTGTTGCATTAAAGTAGTGAATTGCATTCAAGTACCTCGGATGGAAATTCTGATTACGCGGTTGGTCTCAGAATGGCCGAGATAGTCAGAATAGAGTATCCAGGGGTATTGTTTGGACTCCGGGAATTTTTGGACCCGTAGGGACTCGTAATTGAGTAAACGAGTCATTTTGGTTTAATAAGGGATAAACCCTTATTTTCACTCTTATAAGTCACGAGAGAGTGGGAGAAAGAAATAAAAAGAGAGAAAAGAAGAAGAGAAGAAAGGAAGAGGAGAAAAGAGGAGATAAAAAAAATTTCCAGGCCAAACTCCGTCGAATTCAACTCGAGGTCGTCGGATTTCATCCTCCAGGCAAGTGTATACTTGCTTTATTTCATTGTGTGCATTTATTTCATATTATAGTTGGTAAACTATATGATTTTTGGGTTTGGGTATTCTTGTATAAATGGGGTTTTGGGAGATGTTTTCATAAGGATTTATTGTAAGAATGATAATAGATGAATTTTAAGCTTAAATCCATGTTAATGGTGTAAACTATGATGAGAAATTGGAAGAAATGAAAGTTAGGGTTTAATTGGTTGAATACCCAAATAAGTTGTTGTGTTTGGTAATTTATAGTGGGGAGATGTTTAGATTATTGTTAGGTGATGTTAAGATGCATAGAAATGGTGTTGGATGAGTGTTGGAAAAAAATAAGGATTGAAGAAGATGATGAATAGTGACCTGCGTCTTCTCCGAATTGATTCGGCCAGACGAATCGATTCGGCCCTTGGTCAAAAATGAAATTTGTAGATCTTCTCGATACGGTCGCATGGGTGTGGACCGCATATTTTTCTGATTTGTTTTGGATTTATAGTGATTTTTCTACGGAAAGCTGTCCGAGATCAAAATCGTTAGTTAGAAATTAAGGCTAGAATTATTTGGAGATAAATATTAGGGGTTCTCAAAGAGAGTGTTAGGACCTCTAAATGACTTGAGGAGATATGAAAATTTTTGGTTCGTTGAAATAAATTCGAGTCATAATTTAAATGGAGATTGAATTGATTTACGGGTTTTTGGGATATATATAAAACCTAAGCAGATTTGGGGATTTCGGACCAGCCGAATCGATTCAGACAGGACGAATAGATTCGGTAAGAGACAGTTTGAAACTAGAACAATTTCGAATCGATTCGGAAAAGCCGAATTGATTAGGTCCTGGAAAATCTTTGAGGTTTTCTCCTTTTAAGTTTAGAGAGACTTAAATTATGGTTTTGGAGGTTATTATAGGAGTTTCTAAATGGGATGTTAGGACTCCTAGATGATAAATTGAGGATAAGTAAACCTCATATTAATTTATAGTACAATCCGGGGTATGGATTTTACTAATGTTTTGGGACAAGAGACATTCGAGAAAATCATTCGGCAAGCGTGTATGGATATAGTTATGTGGTTAGAATAAATATGGGCAGATTATAATTGAGAAAATCCTAGAATGTGATTAGGATGGAATTTGGGGTTATTGGTCATAAATATATGAGATTGATAATTATGGACATTTATATATTTGAGAAGTGATACTTGTATATATATATACGAAGTGATTATAGTATATATATTATATGATACAAATACATATGTATCTGTGTGTGTTTGGTATATATGTATTTTAGAGGCTGGTTTCCACGGCCTTTCCTTTGGTATAGGGTTGGAACAGCCAGAGTATATATTTTCTCTAGTGCGATCTAGGGAGGTTGCGCGATGTGGGTGAATCCCCTGGCTTGAGGAGCAGGGAGAGTATAGTCCCCAGGTCATTATTGTCCCGCGTTCGAGTGAGATGTCTGTAACTCCACTTGCAGGGGGAACATGACCGCCTCCATCGTTGTGTATTTTTGTTTACCATGTACATTGAGAGAGTCTGGCTTGGTACCGTAGTATAGTGAGTAAACCCGAATGTTGGATCGGCACTATGAGACTGCATCCTCGAGTTATAGCTCGCTGGGATGGTTATTGTACCTGTGTGTATAGTACATTACTTTCCAAGTAGTAATATCTATGAGTATATATATATAAGTTGAGTACGGGAGGTCTAATGGATCTCGACGATCGACTTTGCCAAGTAGTAATATATCGGGGGGTTCCTTATTTGAATTTCGCTTCGCGAGACACCCCAAGCACGAAAATGGCATTGTGTCGAGACTGGGGAGAAGTTTAGCCCTTAGTACTTGGGTTAACTAGGATTGTTAGAGAATGGGTAACGGACTAGTTAGGCAGGGTAGCTTGACTAGGGTAGTTGTTAGGATGCGATAGATGTATACTATTAGAAGAGAGGTGAGGGGTATTTCTTGGGAGTGCGATACAAATTTAAATATGAGATAAAACATATTTAAAAAAAATAAAGCATTAATGCACTTGCTAAATATTTTTACAACTCGGGCTCTAACCCGTTTCTATATTTTTCCTCTCTTGCTATCTCTCTCTCTCTCTCTCTATATATATATATATATATATATATATATATGTCCAGACACAGGGACCCCTGGATGATGATCGTTTCGAGTCAGACGTCTGTTGCAGCAGCTGTGGATGCATGCAGGTTTACCGTAGACACTTCTACCCTTATAATCTTGATAGGAGGTACTGTATAAATATCTGGGATGATAACCCAACTGCATCTAGTTATTCTTTTACAGCCTTTTAGTGCGGCATTCGATTTGGTTGTATTTATATTTGAACCGAGTGTTTAGTTATTTTATCTCTTTCCAGTTCCATTTATATAAATTGTGTGAATGTTTTAATTATATAGTTGGTTTAAAAAGATTAGTTAAATAATTTTGACGCCATCCTAATAGGTTATTAGTAATTAAATTGGTTTTCGACAGTTATGCTAAGAATGATCCATATCCGACTCCGATTTTAATTTGGTACAAGAGTGATCGCCCGGTATTCTATTAGGCGGGTTGTCACAGATGGTATCAGAGCATCAGGTTCTAGTATCCTTAGGAATCTGTACGGACTTACTACAGTTTCAGCGTTGCTCTTGATTTGATATAGAGCCTTATGAATAGGATTGTTAATTACTCTTATGAGATTTCGTTCTCTTGCCATATGTGAGATTATAGTAATCTTTTGCGCGCTCGTTCGAGATTCGTGTGAGTAGCAAGGAAGGCGACAGGAGGTGGGGGCTTAGTTAGAGCTATGAGTGGAAGTCGGAGACTAGGACCGTAGTATAGGTTATTCTCCTTATGGCATTTTCTAAGACTTGTTGCAACGACTACTAAAGAATAGTAGTTATGAGTATCCAAGTACCGCTATAGTAGAGAGTGGTACTAAAATTGAATTACCCGGTGAAGCTAAGGGTTCGAAAGGGGTCTTTGATGAGGACCATATTTGAAGTTAAGTCATACGAAGTAAGTGTGGTATGATTCAGCAGGAGTGAAAGGCTCAGATGTTTTGACTTAGAGAAGGGTATGGAAATACCCAGGTGAGAAAATTTGAGGAAAATTTTTCACTCGTAGGAGCAATATTGAAATGGTGGGAACGGTGATAACCATATTCGGGGGAGCAAGATGTTTATCTTTTAAAGGGATCTTACGAATAGTTTTTAACTATGAGTCCCCATGATTTAGCAAGAATGAAAAGAATGCAGTTTTAAATTATTCACATAAGGATCGGTAAGAGGCCGACATTGAATAAAGAGAGTTATGGATAAGTGAACTTTGTACGGAATCAAGGTATGTATAATAAAGAGAGAGTCGTTTCGAGAAATGATAGGCTCACTAGAGAAGTGTTGATAACCCTTATGGAGAATGTGTGTGTTCGAGGTCCCCATTTGTGGACATCCACCCGAAGAATTTGTTGAACCTGGGTTGTTGAGGCCGGTAGTGGAGTTTCCTTTTTATGAAGAAGTTAAGGGGAACTAGTAAAGTGATTGTCAGGATCGCGGCTATGGAGTCCAAGACACTGATAGCCTTAAAAGGGTCTGGGTGACCCGATATGGGGAATATTGTAATGTGGAGTATAAAACCATACGGTTAGTCATTGCCTAGTGGGAGTTAATGGGAAAGAGTAAGGTGCTCAAATGGGGCATTGATTAAAGTAATTTTTGGTTCAGGTAAGGCAATGTGTACCAAGTCCGGGAACATTTTGAAGTAGCTAGGGTGATAGGCGAAGTTGTTGTTATGAGTTTCACCTCCGTTAAAGGAGGCTTGTTTAGTGTGACGAGATTGAGTCACAGTGTTTTATTAGCTCCAGATTCGTGTGTGATACGAGTTTACAAATAGTATCGATCACGTTATGTAGTATGTGTTTGTGTTTTTTTTCTGCGATAGCGGAAATTTATTTTCTTTCATTCGCTGTGAAGAGCGGATGGTAGTATTTTGAGTTTATATCAAATTAGTATTACTCATTTTGTGTGTGTTATACGAGTATGGTGTTATTTTGAGTGTATTATGATATTCGTTGTTCGGAGCGATAACAGGCTAATGATGGCAAGACTATCATGTTCGCGGTTCCAGGGTGGAATAGGTTGTTATTGCGATATCTCACATGGATACAGGTTGATTTTGCCTTTATTATATGTATAGTTGGAACTTCGGTGAGCATATATTTCATTATCGTGGTACGAGTGCGTGACGACCTTATAGATATGATTTACGGTATGCAGGGTTAATTGTTGAGCTGTGAATTTAAGATCATTATTGATTGCACAAGGACTTAGTGTTAGTGCGAGCGCTTAATGGTATGGCTCCTGGACAGAGATGGGAGTTCAAACCACATTTTGTTAAAAGAGGTGATAAGGTTATCCCGATTGCATGATTGAAGCTAACAGACCTCCACGACCGACAAAGTTAAGTATTAGTGTATTGGAGGGGTTCCTTGTTTGGATTTCGCTTGCGAGACACTCCACACATGAACCTTAACGACGTCGCTAGTAGAGAGATATTATAGGATGCAAGGATGTTGGTTTTGTCGATAAGTTATATAGTGTAGAGGAAACAATATAGACGGTGAGCCATATGATGATGGTATGCTTATGGACATATAGTGCTATGGAGAAGCACTAAAATGGTTCTCTCACCTCAAGTATGTGGGTGAGGCAGGAGTTAGAGAAATTGGTTTGAGGCTTATAGCTAGGCCCTAATAAAAAGGTAAAGTTTGGAGGAAATATGTTTTGGGTATAATGTTCGTAATGCTTTTATAGAGAGTTGGCTCCTCGATTAGTTAGATTTTCCTTTTCGTCTAGGTGGAAGGATAGAGTCGTAGAAGTACGTTAGTAGGTTAGTGAGGTAGGATTTAGGACGTCCCACTGGTGTGCCTTAGGCCATTATATCTCGGTGACCGACGACGCGAGGGAGTAGTGTAACGGGAGGGTTCCTTGTCTGGATTTTGCTTTGAGAAACGTCCCACGCAAGAAATCGAGCAAATGTCATCTTAGGCACCAGGGGCACCATTTAGGATAGTACTATTTCACGTAGGTAGGAACGCTTCGATCTTAGAATTTTGAGAGGTGAAGCGAGTAGAGTTAGTTGCACCGATATAAAAGTATTAGTTGGTTAACCTTAAGAAGGATGGGATTTTACGGGTTGGGAAGACCCATGTTTGAGTATTACGTCAAGGAAATAGGGTCCATTGTTTAGAGAGTGTGTACGTGTTGTTGTGCGGAGAAGCACGGGTTAAAAAGGTGTATGGGCACCTTAGTAAGTTGGTTTTATATACCGCATGAGATAGAAGGGACGTAGTATATAGAGTTGACGATTATGCCGAGATGGCAGGATATTATAGTATAAACCTTGATAGATGTGGGTGATGAACGAGGGTACGGTTAAGAGCTATTGGGTAATACCATTCCACTTGAGGTCTTAGGATGTGGAGTGATTCACGATCCTAGGTTAGTGCTGATGGTATCGGTTATATATGAATTTTGATGATGAAATTCCGTTATAGGGGGAAGTATGTAATACCCCGCACTTTTATAGGAAATTAAATTCAATAATTAAGTGTAATTTGGGAATTTAAGAAATTATCGTGAATAGTAAATTTTGGAGTTTTCAAGGATTAGATGATTTTCGATGGGTGTTATATTTACTTTTGGGGTTAAGTAAATAAGTTGGAGTATTTTAATTATATGTCGCAGCTGGGTAAAGCGATAGAGGATAATATTTTAATGGAAAACTTGCATTAAGTTGTGTTGGGTTAAAGTAGTGAATTGCGGTCAAGTACCTCGGATGGAAATTCCAATTACGCGGTTGGTCTTGGAATGGCCGAGATAGTCAGAATAGAGTATCCAGGGGTATTGTTTGAACTCAGGGAATTTTTGGACCCGTAGGGACTCGTAATTGAGTAAACGAGTCATTTTGGGTTAATAAGGGATAAACCCTTATTTTCTCTCACAAGTCACGAGAGAGTGGTAGAAATAAATAAAAAGAGGGAAAAGAAGAAGAGAAGAAAGGAAGAGGAGAAAAGAGGAGATAAAAAGGATTTTCGGGTCAAACTCCGTCGAATTCAACTCTAGGTCGTCAGATTTCATCCTGCAGGCAAGTGTATACTTGCTTTATTTCATTATGTGCATTTATTTCATATTATAGTTGGTAAACTATATGATTTTTGGGTTTGGGTATTCTTGTATAAATGGGTTTTTGGGAGATGTTTTCATAAGGATTTATTGTAAGAATGATAGTAGATTCTAAGCTTAAATCCATGTTAATGGTGTAAACTATGGTGAGAAATTGGAAGAAATGAAAGTTAGGGTTTAATTGGTTGAATCCCCAAATAAGTTGTTGTGTTTGGTAAATTATAGTGGGGGGATGTTTATATAGCTGTTGGGTAATGTTAAGATCCATAGAAATGGTGTTGGATGAGTGTTGGAAAAAAAATAAGGATTGAAGAAGATGATGAATAGTGACCTACGTCTTCTTCGAATCGATTCGGTCCTTGGTCAAAAAATGAAATTTGTAAATCTTTTTGATACGGTCGCGTGGGCATGGACTGCGTATTTTTCTGATTTGTTTTGGATTTGTAGTGATTTTTCTACAGAAAGTTGTCCGAGATCGAAATCGTTAGTCAGAAATTAAGGCTAGAATTATTTGGAGATAAATATTTGGGGTTCTCAAAGAGAGTGTTAGAACCTCTAAATGACTTGAGGAGATATGAAAATTTAGGGTTCGTTGAAATAAATCCGACTCATAATTTAAATGGAGATTGAATTGCGTTTTGGGTTTTTGGGATATATATAAATCCTAAGCAGATTCGGCATTTGTGACCAGCCGAATCGATTCAGACTGGACGAATCGATTCGGTAAGAGACACTTTGAACCTAGAACCATTTCGAATTGATTCGGAAAGGCCGAATCGATTCGGTCCTGGAAAATCTTTGAGGTTTTCTCCTTTTAAGTTTAGGGAGACTTAAATTAAGATTTGGGAGGTTATTATAGTAGTTTCTAAATGGGATGTTAGGATTCCTAGATGATGAATTGAGGATAAGTAAACCTCGTATTAATTTAGAGTATAATCCGGGGTATGGATTTTACTAATGTTTTGGGATAAGAGACATTCGAGAAAATCATTCGGCAAGCGTGTATGGATATATTTATACGGTTAGAATAAATTTGGGCAGATTATAATCGAGAAAATCCTAGAGTGTGATTAGGATGGAATTTGGGGCTATTGGTCATAATTATATGAGATTGACAATTGTGGCAATTTATATATTTGAGAAGTGATACTTGTATATATATATATATATATATATATATATATATATATATATATATATATATATGTGTGTGTGTGTGTGTGTGAAGTGATTATAGTATATATATTATATGATACAAATACATATGTATCTGTGTGTGTTTGGTATATGTGTATTTTAGAGGCTAGTTTTCACGGGCGTTCCTTTGGTATAGGGTTGGAACAACCAGAGTATATATTTTCTCTAGTGCGATCCAGGGAGGTTGCGCGATGAGGGTGAATCCCTTGGCTTGAGGAGCAGAGAGAGTATAGTCCCCGGGTCATTATCGTCTCGCGTTAGAGTGAGATGTCTGTAACTCCACTTGCAGGGGGAGCATGATCGCCTCCATCATTGTGTATTTTTGTTTACCATGTCCATTGAGAGAGAGTCTGGCTTGGTACCGTGCTATAGTGAGTAAACCCGAATGTTGGATCGACACTATGAGACTGCATCCTCGAGCTATAGCTCGTTGGGATGGTTATTGTACCTGTGTGTATAGTACATTACTTGTGTATGAGAACAAAATATTATATCTCGATGAGAGTAAAGAGATAAATTGAATATGAAATGACAAAGGATTAATTTTCATTCCGGGAGATAATATCCGGAAGTGTAATATGGTGTGCATATAAAAGTGAGTATGATAAAGGATATAGCTATGAGTATATATATATAAGTTGAGTACGGGGGGTCTAATGGATCTCGACGATCTACCTTGCCAAGTAGTAATATATCCGGGGGTTCCTTGTTTGGATTTCGCTTCGCGAGACACCCCACGCACAAAAATGGCATAGTGTCGAGACTGGGGAGAAGTTTAGCCCTTAGTACTTGGGTTAACTAGGATTGTTAGAGAATGGGTAACGGACTAGTTAGGCAGGGTAGCTTGACTAGGGTATTTGTTAGGATGCGATAGGTGTTCACTATTAGAAGAGAGGCGAGGGGTATCTCATGGGAGTGCGATACCAATTTAAATATGAGATAAAACATATTTTTTAAAAATAAAGCATTTATGCACTTGCTAAATATTTTTACAACTCGGGCTCTGACCCGTTTCTATATTTTTCCTCTCTTGATATATATATATATATATATATATATATATATATATATATATATATATATATATATATATATATATATATAGGTGTCCAGACACAGGGATCCCTGGATGATGATCCTTTCGAGTCAGACGTCTGCTACAGCAGCTGTGGATGCATGCAGGTTTACCGTAGATGCTTCTATCCTTGTAATCTAGATAGGAGGTACTGTATAAATATCTGGGCTGATAACCCAACTGCATCTAGTTATTCTTTTACCGCCTTTTAGTGCGGCATTCGATTTGGTTGTATTTATATTTGAACCGAGTGTTCAGTTATTTTATCTATTTCCAGTTCCATTTATATAAACTGTGTGAATGTTTTAATTATATAGTTGTTTTAAAAAGATTAGTTAAATAATTTTGACGCCAGCCTAATAGGTTATTAGTAATTAAATTGGTTTTCGACAGTGATGCTAAGAATGATCCATATCCGACTCCGGTTTTAATTTGGTACAGGAGTGATCGCCCGATATTCTATTAGGCGGATTATCACACCTTTACCCTAAACTTGTGTATATTTCAATGCTACATAATTATATTAGAGACCGTGTCCATATTATCAACCACGAACCTATAGATATCCATGGAGATTTAAGTTATTAAGAGGCTCCGATAGAAATTATAGATATGAAGGAAAAATTACTAAGGACGGAGATAGTTTTTTAGTTACGGTGATTTTAAAAAACTTAGTGAATGTACTACATTTCTATATAGTAAAAATACTATATTAACCATTCAGATATATAAGCATCCCCATCTTTATGACAAAATAGGCCATACACATATTCAAAGTTTAATAAACCCTGCATATCTTTCCCATAGGCAAGAAATATATCCATATGTTTCAATAACCCAACATCTATTGAATTTCATAGCAATCCAACATATCTTGACTTTTATAAAGCCATAATACCCCCAGATTATAGACCTTTAATTAGCCATTACATTCCCATATTATACATGTATATCATATCAAAAATCAACTTAGTAACAATACTCACCTTATATGCATGTTTACTTATTCTTTTTCCTCTCAGCCTGAGTCGTATTCACCAATGACAAGTCAAAACCTAACAATCAAACACAATAAGTATCCTATAAAATATGATTAACTTTCTTTAACTTACTAATTTAACTTAAATATATCAGTCGTTAATATATTTCCCCACATTTATAGTCAATTATAATACTCACAATCATTTAAGTTAAACATTATTAAATAATTATACTTTAAATGCTACAATAATATTAATCCATTCTTACAAGAGGTTAATATGTCATTAGTTAATTTAAATCTTACAGTACTCACGCTTATATAATAATTAATGAAATTAATACAAAAAATCATACCATCATACTCTATAAATTGAGTACAATAACTTTAGTTCTTGTCAACATATCAAATTCAAAATAGATAACCCGTTAAAAGTTAATATTTAGTTAATATGGATCTTAACAAGTGACATCAAAATAATCAAACAAATATTGAATTACATAATCATGTTCCTCCCGTATATTAACACAACTTTTGTTTTTGGAGTCATTTAATCTTAGTTACATAGTCCTATAAAGCATACACAAGTTAATAGGGGCCCTAAAATGCACTAACAGAAAATAAACTTAAAAATTACAATCTAGACCGGTAGAAATTATCTACATAATTCAATAAACAACTTCAATTAAGGAAGAATTACCTTAGAAATTAATCTGAATTTCATATAATTTTTCTTCTTCCCAAATCCGACAATCCAAAACATCTACTTTTTTATCCTTTTGTTCTTTTTTTTAATATTCTCCTTGTTTCCATTATGAACCCTAATCGTAAGATAAACTTTTATACATATTAACTTAGGATAAATTATATTTAAAATCCATTTCCTTAACTTACGCGCAATTTCACATCACCACCCCACTTTATGCTACTGTTAATAACATATCAAATTTTTTTTAACACTTTTTAATATCACATATATTTAATTAAGGAAATAAAACTATATAACCGATTATAAAAATTGTGGCTATCCGGCCCTAAAAATGGAGGGGAGATCAAATCGAATAAATCTCTCTCTCCGCGCATGCGGAGATTCGAGGATAAGGAAATCCTTTTTCTTCCTCTCGTAATGGTCTTCTCGGGCTGCCATGGATATAAAACGGTCATCGTAAAAAGTGGAGAAAATATGTAAAAGGAGTTGTTAGCCTATTTTGCTCAAAACATGCAAAAGAATGTATCCGTTCCGAGAGAACAATATTAAAATACATACTGATACGTACAAAACCAAATGAGTCGGGGGTCGAGAGACTAAGTTATGAAACGGGGAGGTGTTAGTCACCCATTCAGTACTTTCGGTCTCTTATGGGCTATGTATTTTTCTCCTTTTCTCCAAAATGTAATGCATGTGTACATGTGTGCAGTGTGAATAAAGGGAGACAAAAAATCATCTGGCTACGTAATAGGAAAGACGGAGCGAAATCATTATAAGGAGCGTGCAAAAGAATAACATAAAAATATAATGTGAGTGTCCATAGAAACGTAAACAACTATGAAGGAGTGAATGTGTATATTGAGTGGTAACACTAATATGTAGGAGTACGCGTATTCGCAATGCTACTAAACGTAAGAAAACATAAAGTGACTAATGAAAAATTAGGAATTGAATCCCAAGATTGGCTCGGGATGCCAGCGTAGTCCAAAAGGCATCAAATTCCAAGTAGTTCGAAAGTGCACAAGTGTGGGGTTTAACCCATGAATCCAAAATTATAACTTCCTTTAGTTTTTTTCTGAAAAATGTGCACAAGTGTAGGGAGTGTGGAAAATGAGGAAATTCTAATTTAAGTTTTATAGGAAAACCCTCTTTTTGGCTTCTTTAAATTGTATGAAGATAAGTTTTGTGTGTACAAAATAATAAAAAGACAGATTAGTTTTGAAGTGAATAAATGAAATAAAAGAGATATCAAAAGTGGAAAGAAAAGTAAATAATTACTACTAACTAATGAGTTATAAATGGATAAGAGTAGACCTTCTATAGAAATTTAATTCTTATTTGTAGTAGTGGAGGCTGATTTTAAGGTGGTTGGATGATGGTGAGGTAAGAGTAAAAAGTGTAATGAAAGATGGATGAGAATGATGTAAGAAAGTGGAGAGAATATTTGAAAAATTGGAATTTCGGCTCACTAATCACGAGAAGAATCTTTTGACTTCAGAAGGGGACCCCTAGGAATGATGTCATGGTCTACTTATACTGTAAAAAATTTGGGTTTTAGGGAGTGCCAATCGGTATGGTCCCTGGACCACACTCCTTCCTTAATGGTGAAGAAAAGTACATCTTGTCAATAGGCAGGAGGTCTGAGGTTCTTGTAGGTAGTTCAGAACAAACATTTTTGAAAAAAATGACCCTAAAATGAGGCCATAAGTCCAAATCATGCACAACTGGGAACATTGGAAAGGATATTCAGATACATATAAGAATCCATTGATCCAATCCCTGGTTTGAGAGTTAACAAAAGTCAAACGGGCTTCGGAAGCACCCGATGATCTCTAAATGGGGGATTCTCAGAGTAAAAAGGCAAGTACACGCGAACTGTGAGGTCGATTAGCACACTGTATGGCTTGTTGGAAAGGGGATATAGAACCCTATGAGGGTTCAATGAAATCTGCTAAATTTGGAGGGTTAATCGAGGTCAAACGAGGCTAGGGAGCATTAGGCGGCATCTAGATTAGGGTTCGAAGTAGAAAAGTCAGTACGCGCGAGTCGTCTGGCAAATTCCTGCACGGTATGGACCGTTGGAAAGTGGATTCATATCCTTATGATATTTCAATGAGTTTTGCTCAGGTTAGAGGGTTTATCAAGGTCAAATGATGCTCAGGAACACCCGGTGGCTTCTGGACCAAGGTTTGGAGTAAAAAAGTGGGTACGCGTGAATCGTGACGTTGATTTGTGCATGGTATGAACCATTCAAAGGGTCAGAGGCTTATGAGGTTTCAATGAGCTTCACTTGGTTTGGAGAGTTGACCAAGGACAAACGGGGCTCGAAAGTTCCCGATGGCCTTTATATCAGGCTTTGGAGTAAAAAGGTTAGTATGCGCGAACTGTGAAGCTAATTCGCTCATGATATGGACCGTTGAAAATGAGATTTAGATCCAATGAGAGTTCACGCTTTTCCCAAGTTAGGGAGTTGACTAAGGTCAAACTAGGCTAGTGATCACCCAGTGGCCTCTAAATCAGGGTTCAAATTAGGACCTAGGGTCTTGTGGTGGGAGGAGGAGTGTTAGGGACCTAAGGATGTATTTATGGGCTACCAGAATGGGGTGTCTAAAATAATATATAAAATATATAAAACTATTGAGTTCCAAACTCCCTAATTATCCAATAATTTACCTAATTCAATCAATGTGAACATTATATAATCTAAAAGTGACATGATAATATATGGGATGTCACAACTCTTCCCCCTTTGAAAATTTCATCCTCAAAATTAATTATGCATGCTTACTTACTGAAAATATGAGGATATTGTCCCTTCATATTCTCTTCTCCTTCCTAAGTTGCTTCCTTAATCATGTGACTTATACATAACACTTTAACAAAAGAAGTAACTTTATTTCTAAACACTTGTTCCTTGCGATCTAAAATTTTCACCAATTAAGTCATCCTTCAATTCAATAGGTTGGTTTGTCAACACGTGAGACGAATATGAAATGTATTTCAAATCATAGATATATCAATTACATCATGTAATCGAGATAATTTTGGAGGTAGAACTAATCTGTAAGCTAGTGCTCCCACTCTTTATTTGATTGCATAAGGTTCGATATACCTAGGACTTAATTTTTCCTTCTTTCTAAATCCCATAATCCCTCTCCAAGGTGAGACAAGCAAGAATAGAAAATCTCCAACCTGTAATTTTAAGTCCTTCTTACCCTTATTTCCATAACTTTTATGTCTAATTTGGGAGGTTTTCATATGTTTTTGAATTACTTTTATCTTTTGAACAATCATATCCATTAATTTTGGACCCAATAGCTTCCTTTCTCCTACCTCGCTCCAAAACAACGGTGTTCTACACTTTTTACCATACAATGCATCATATGGAGCCATAACGATCGAAGACTCGAAAATGTTATTATTAGAAAATTATATCAATGGAAAGTAATCATCCCCACTACCTTTAAAGTCAAGTACATGTGCACGTAACATATCTTCAAATATTTGGATAGTTCTTTCTGATTTCCCATCTGTTTGTCGATGAAATGCAGTGTTAAATTTCAAACTAGTTCCCATAGCATGTTGCAAGCTAGGATAAAATCTTGAAATAAATGTACTATCTCTATTAGATACATAGACACTCATGCTCCATGTAAGCATATAATCTCATCAAAAAATATATGTGCATACCTATCAATTTTTTATGCAATTTTATGTGGCAGAAAATGTACTTACTTCGTTAATCTATAAACTATCACCTAAATATAATCATGCCCTTTCTAAGAGAGAGGAAGTACAACCACAAAATCCATGGTGATATTCTCCCATTTTCACTCTCGAATAGGCAATAGTTATAACAAATATGTCAGGTTTGTATGTTCCGACTTAGCCTATTGGTATGTCAAACACTTGGCAACAAAATCTGCAATCTCACATTTCATATTATTCCACTAGAAAAGTCTTTTCAAATCTCTATACATTTTAGTGCTCCCTGGGTGCATAGAATAAACATAACTACATGCCTCATCAAGAATAGATCTCTTTAATTATGAATCATTAGGAACATATATTATGTTCTTATAATTGAGAATCCCACCATTAACAATAATAAAATTATTTGCGTTATTGCCTTGGGTTTCTAGTCATTTCTTCTCTAACAATGTATCTTGGTCTTGCAATTATCGTATGTGTTCTTTCAATAAAGGTCTTACTGTAACATGTGCAAACAAAGCCCTCACTTTAGTCAAGTTCAACTCTACTCCCATCAGTGTTAAGTCCATAATATTATAAACTCATGCTCATTGAAACAAGACAATCTCCCTAATGATTTTCGACTTACAAAATCTGCAATAACATTTGCTTTCCCAAGATGATGGTGAATGGTACAATCATAGTCTTTAATTAACTCCATCCAATGTATTTATCTCAAATTCAACTAAAAACTATGTAAATAAGTACTTCAAACTTTGATGGTTAGTAAAAATTTCACAAGCCTCTATTTCAAGAAAAAAAATAATAGTGCAAGTTCTAAATCATGTGTAGGATAAGTACGTTCATGCGTCTTTAACTGTATAGATGCATATAAGATTACCTCTCCATGTTGCATGAAAACATAACCCAATACCTTATATGAAGCGTCAGTTAAAATCATAAAACCTTCACCACTAGATGGAATAGTAAGAACGGGAGCTGATACTAACCTGACTTTCAACTCTTTAAACTTGCACCGACTTTCCTCACTCCAGACAAATTTCACCTCCTTTCAGGTTAATTTAGTCAACGGTAAAGCTATAGATGAAAACCACTTTATGAATTTTCTATAATATACAACCAACCCTAGGAAACTTCTTACCTTCGTTACATTACTTAGTCTTTCCCATTTCAAAATTTTATCTGCCTTCTTAAGATCAACACAAATTTCATTTCCATAATAACATGCCCTAAAAATACTACCTAATTTAACTAAAATTCGCATTTTCTAAACTTAGCCAATAATTGACTATCTCGCAAGATGTACAATACAATTCTTAGATGCTTCTCATGTTCCTATTGGTTATGTGAGTATATCAAAACATCATCAACAAATATAATCACAAATGAATCTATAAAAGGTTGGAATCCTCGATTATCATATCCAAATGGTATCACCAAAAATTCATAATTACCATAACCAGAACTAAAAGCTATCTTAGAAATGTCACAATCTCGCACCCTTAATTGATATTAACCCGATCTCAAATCAATTATGGAAAACCCTTTTGCACCCTGTAATTGATTAAAAAAACCATCAATACGAGGCAATGGATATTTATTTCTAATATTTACCTAGTTTAACTGTCGATAATCAATGCAAAGCCACGTGATGCCATCTTTCTTCTTCACAAATAATACATGATCACCCCATAGTGATATACTGGTTCGAATAAAATCTATATCTAGAAAATCTTAAAGTTGAATCTTTATCTCCTTCAGCTCTATCGGTGACAATTTATATGGAGAAATAGAAACTGGAGTTGTACCAAACACTAAATTAGTATAAACTCTACCTCTCTGCTAGGTGGAAAACCTGGTAATTTCTCTGGGAACACGTATGCAAAATCATTAACTACTGGGATATCTTCTAAGTTTTTAATTACATGTTAAAAATCCCTGACAACCCTTATTCAATAATTTCCTATCCCGGAGGGCAGAAATAAGGCAATTTGGAACCACATTCATCTCCCCCAATAAATCTAAATTTGGCCTTCCCTATCATGTTAAATGTAACTTCCTTGTGAAAATAATCAATCGATGCATGGTAGGAAGATAACCAATCCATACCCAAGATAATATCAAAATCTTAAATATCTAGTGAAATTAAATCAATGGTCAACTCTCTCGCCCCCACATACAATACACAACTTTTATACACAAGCTCCACTAACATCATATCCCCCATAGGTGTAGAAATATATGAACCACAATATAAATAAGAACATGGTCTACCCAAATCCATCGTAAATGACAGTGCTACAAATGAATGAGTAGAACATGATCAATTAGCGTAAAAGCATTATTATCCATGATAAAAAAAGAACTTACCACCACTTCTAGAGTAGCTTGATCATCTTGTAGAGTCATAGAAAATACTCTTATCAAAGCCCTAGAACTACTAGCTTTTCCTGTACCTCCTCATCTCCCTATGCCTCTAAGGGATGACACTCTACTAGCAATAACTATTTGAGTCCCTCCTAATAGCATATGACAGTTCTTTTCAGTCTGACTGATTTAATGATACTGATAACACTCTATCCCCTTTAACTTAGGATATTCTGGACTGATGTGACACTCAACTTTACAAAAATAGCATATAATAGGCTTAGACTGGCCACTCTCACTCTCATGTTGTCTATTATGTTGGCCCATCGATCATGCACCCTGATGATACCAAAAATGGTATCACCGGGTCAAGATGTATGTAAGCTTAAACCAGACAATAATGATGTACAAAAGATGTAAATGTATAGACAAAAGGAGATGAGGAAAAGAAGAAAATGATACCAAATATAAGTGGTTCAGTTGGAGCCTACGTCCACTATGCAGTGTGAATGGTGGTTTTCACTATAAGTATGACACTAATGTCATGTAAATACAATACTCAAGCTTCTCTATCTTTTGTATATTTTGACAGAGTTTTTCAAGGGTTATGAATAATGAGCCCCTCTATAATATAGAAGATGAGAGGTTTATATAGTGATTAAGGGGTACAGTGTCCCCCCCCAAACATGTAGTATGCATGAACGCGCTGCTCTTAGCCTCCTTAATGGAGACACTTGGCTATGATACATGTAGAGTATGATGGCCAAACATTCCCTCATATGAGGGAATGATCCGATTATAAGGGTTTCCCCCACGTGGAGTATATGTCCTACAAGCGCTGATCCACGCATTCCCAATCCACGCCTTATACTGATGTCACCCTCGACCCATATCTGGAGGCCGAGGCCGAGGCTAATCTTCATGGGGATTTATACGATGAATTCTAAGGTGTGTGGATAGGGTCGACCAAAATCTTTTGTGTGGCTGAGGTATCCTCTTCAGGTAGGTCGAGGGCCTAGGCTGGACCGGGTTCCCAAACTGTTTCTTGATACTTGGAGGGTCGGCCTAGCCGACTGTAGTGTCTGGTATGACCCCATAAAAAAGGTAATCTCTAGTACGACCCCATAAATAAGGTAAACTGGTTCACTTTCTCCCTCATCTAAGGCTGAGAGCACCATCATCCCAAACGAGGGTATATTTTGGCATATCAATCACCCCTAGCCCTTAGTCATCGATTTTGTTGAGGTGGCTGAGGGGTATTACCGTATCTTTGGTGATTAGGCACATATTCTTCACATTTATCCCCTTAATTTCGGTATTTTTATGATCCCGTGCAGTGTAAATATCTTGGATTTGTCTCGTATTTATGCTACTAACCTTTTTTGGCAAGTATTTCTTGTTTTGTGTATTTCTCATGTGTTTTACAGGTATTTCATGTAAGTTAGTGCGAAGGAGAACTCAAAACAGTGAAAGAAACCATGAAATGAAGAGTTGAAGGGCATTTTCGTAATTTTTCAGCCTTAGTCTAGAGGTGGGTCCAACTATAAAGTTGAAGAGCTCTAAATTACAAGAATACTGGAAAAAACGGTACCTCAATCCGAGCTACGGTGAAGAAGTTACGATGTTTTGAAGTTGCGCGATAATGAACAGTCTCGATGTGCGGAATTCTGTCATTAATTATGCAGATTTTATGGTGATTGGTTGGCAAAAACTTGTTCCACAAGCGAAATTTGATGTTAAATTCGTGCAACTTGGTGCTATAAAAGGCCAAGCCCTAGCATTCTTTTGGGAGAGGCTTAAAAAAAATCCTTTTAGGTGGTTTTTATCAAGTGGTAGGAGTAGGATTAGAGAGAGAAAGTTAGATTGTAGTTTTCTTTGGTAGAAGTTTTCATAAACCCTAGTTGTAAGTTTGAAGAAGAAGTTTTGCTGGATTCAAATTCATCTCTTTCTCCTCTTGCTAAATACAAGTATCAATTTCTATTCTTTATTTTATTTTTCCATTCAATTCTCAATTGTTTTGCAAATTGTTAACAATGTTTGTTAGAGTTTTCTTTTGTTTTCATCATGTTTAGCTAATTTTTAAGGGTTGGGATGCATGAACCCATCCCGATGTAATTTATCTACGTAGGAAATAGAATTTAAATTTAAATTTGAAAGAATCGTGTAAGATAAGTTCACAATCATCCTAGATCTTTTAATCTCTCTTGCCCTAGGTACTTGGGATATTTAAGAATATGATGTGCGTGTAATTATTTAGCACCGCTTTATATTTATCTTTGATTTCATATGATGCGGGCTTGAACCTCATATATGTAATGCTTAGGATCTATAAAGACTGGATTCATTCAAATTTATAATTTACAATTCTAGTATTCTAATGGGTAATTACTAGGGATTGGGGGATTGTATTCCAACCTATTTCCTCATTCATTTTAATTAGTTTTATAAATTTGTTCCAACTTATTTCCCCTTATCAACCATCATCATCTTTTTCACTTTTATTTTAGAAGTAATAAATCAATTAAATTCTATAAAACATTCCCTGTGGATTCGATACCCAGACTTACTACTATACTCCATAAAAGTGTAGTTAAAAGTTTAGTTTTTTTTTATTGAGGTTGGAAGCCGATAACAACGACTAGCGTATTACACGGACGCTCGGTTTTCCACTCGATCAAAATGGCGCCGTTACCGGGGAATGTTTTGTTATAGATTATAATTGATTTACTATTTCGAAAGATTTTTTTTCTTTGGATTTTTTTTTTACCTTTTTTGTAGTCTTGCACAATTGAGCACCAAGAAACGTTGAATCCTCAATCGCACACCTCTGTACTCGAATTTCCATTGACATACTATTCGGTAATCATGTCTTTTCATGGTGAGTTCGGTAATTATAATGGTTCATATGGTAATCGTTTTCAAACTTTTTATTCTCAAGAGTCCGCGGCTCGACCTATTACCATTGGTGAGGCCATTCTAACTCTGGAGTATGAAAGGCTTGAAAATGAATATAGGAGAGAAATTTATATTACATATTCTCAAGAATTTGTGCCTCGACCTATTACCATGGGTGAGGCCTTTCTAAATCTTGCGTATGAAAAGCTTGAAAACGAATATCGAAAAAAAAAATCATTTTGGGGAATCCAATGAAGATTTTTCTTCCGATATTTGTGAAACTATAGAAGGTTTTCAACCAAATGAGGAATCCGAGGTTTTAGAGCCAAAGGATCATACTTTGGAAGAAACCATGCTTTTTCTAACCAAAAGAGTACTGGATTTTCTTTCCACCCAAAGCACAAAGAATATCGATTATGGTCTTGTGAAGGAAATGGTCACACTTTGCGATGATGTGCGTTCTATTTTGGAAAACAAAGAGGAGGTTGAGACTTGTGTGTCACCTCAAATTTTGGCATATCAATCACCCCTAGCCCTTAGTCATCGATGTTGTTGAGGTGGCTGAGGGGTATTACCGTATCTTTGGTTGTTTAGTTGATAAGGATTCAAACTAACACTTAAAACTTGTTAACCATCGTGTTGCATTCTCCAGGAATGACGGTTGTTGATCATGCTTGGGATATTATGCCCTAATGATGGTATGCTTCGAGGGTTATGCGCCACTTTGTTTTCTATGCCAAATAATGACGTAATGTTTAAATTTTGAGAATATCCCAAGGTTCTTTTTCTTCTTCTTCTTCTTCTTCTTCTTCTTCTTCTTCTTCTTCTTCTTCTTCTTCTTCTTCTTCTTCTTCTTCTTCTTCTTCTTCTTCTTCTTCTTCTTCTTCTTCTTCTTCTTCCATTTCACGCTCTCTTTCTGGCTATTACCGTTCTCACCATTTTCGTTCTCTGGCAAGCTTTATGGAGCTTATCACCGAGATTTTTGCTTCTTTCCTTCTTCTAGGTACCATTTTTTCCTATTTTCTAACATTTTCATCCGTTGTTGCATTGAGTTTGTGGCTTTTCCCTGAGTTTGTACTTGTTGAGTTTTTTGGCAAACTTTAGACCTTTTTGCAACCTTTAGTGGTGGTTATAGGGATAGTTTTAGGATATAAATTGGTGGTTACTTGGTTGCAGACTGTACTAGTGCCCAGTATTGGCTCATGTAAGTATCAAAAAACCCATATCCATTTTTACTATTAGGATTTCAGTCACCTTCTCCGATGATCTTCTTTAGTGTTCTTGACTGTTTAATCCTCAAAACGGTTCATTTTCTTCAATTTAATCATGTGGTCAAACTGGTTAACAACTTTACTTATTTGTGGTTTCCCTTAAAAATCTTTATAAGTCTAGGGTCATCCTCTAAATGCTACAAAGGCTATATAAGTTGGCCGAGGAATTTCCCACTTTAAAAGAAAGGTGATTTTAAGAGATCCGTAGGGTAGAGGAAGAGGACGAGGCTAGATGCAGGGCCGACCTTGTCTAGGTACGACCCATCTTTCTCATTCTATTAGCCAAATTTTTTCCCACACCAGTTGAAACCGTCGGCTCATCTCACCCTCAACCCGAGGGCCAAAATTAAGAAGAGACCATGGGGGAACCCCAAACCAGAGTGTCATCCTCCTTTCAAGATGAGACGTCTGGGAGAGATAACCCATCAAACACCATCCATCCTGAGCAGGGTGAACCCACAATTAATCCAAATGTTATCCCTGTGACAGCCATGTCCCCTGGTGAGTTTCAAGAAAATTTCCCAGGTGGCCTTCCTATCCTTACCGAGGATGAGGATAAGGGTGAGGAAGAGGACGAGGGAACTGAAGCCGAAGATGAGGTCGACATTTTGTATGACTCTTCATATGCCTCCTCCGTCAAAGAATACGATCTCTTGGTATGGAGACACTCATTTGGCATAAAATTCGACGTTACAATGAGGGTCCCAGACAAGGATGAGAATGTTTTCCAAGGACGAAAGGGGGAAGTTTCTATGTATGAGAAAATGTTTAAGGTCGGCGTCAGACTTCCCCTTGAGCCTACTGTCATCACCATATTGTCTACCTTAGGGGTTGATCCCACTCAACTACCTCCTAACTCTTGGAGGGTTATCCTAGGGTATATTTCCCGGTGGAAAAAATCTTTCACAGATGAACCATCGGCTGACCTATTCTTATCCTGTTATAACATCTCTTCATCATCCAAACAAACAGGCTACTTCCACCTAGGTGTCACGAAGTCAGACAAAAAACTTATCCACGTCGCCCAAACTTTAAACCATGATTGGAAGAAAAGTTTTTTCTTCATTTCTGGAGCCTGGGAATTCCCAACCAAGTTCGACCACTCTGAGGACATTCTGAGGGCTCCTCACTCATGGTCCAATCCTTTGATGGCAGTAAGGTCTGACCCTATCCTCAGCCTTACTGAGAGGGATGTGGCCGACTACCTGAGAGAGCAGGGAGTTGAGGGTGCTCTTCCAAAATTTGAAGACTTAATGACCCTAAAGATTTTTAAAGAATTTGGTCTGGGGGTTGCCCCCTTGAAGAATTATGTGAGTTGTTTATTTGTTTCTTTTTCCAAACTCTTCCTTCGTCTTATTAATTGCTTCTGACATGCTGTTTTCTTTTTTTGCAGACCGTCCTCCTAACACCCTAGGCGATATTTGGGCGATGACTGCTCCAAGTTTATTAGTTTGTCTCAGCAAGAAGAAGAACAAATAGTAGCCACCCCCTAAGAAAACCACTGCAAGGGGGCTAACTACCGAGGCTTCATGAAAAAGGCAGGAGTTGGAGGCCCCTATTGACACTCGGACTGATCCTGCAACTAGGCAGAGGGTAGGGGCCACTGAAATAACCTCTCTTATGTCAGTTCGTTTTCATCGTTAAGGGCATTCTGGTCAGCCAACCTGACCCAACTCAAGTCCGACCCCACCTCTTTAATCACTAACCTTAGAGCTGTAAAGGTAGCCATGTTTTTAGCCTCATCGGCTGTCGACTATGACTTCTTGGCCAAGATGCCCCTAACCAAGGTCTACGATTTTAGACTTCACCACCTGGCACAGGTATCTCCCTTATCCTTTTGACCTTTGTCATACATTTGCTAACATTACAGTTTATTCCTGACTTTGCCTTGGTTTATTGTATTCTATTTGTGCCTTGACCTCAAGCACCAAATGGATGGCTGAGAACCAGCAGAAGTTCCAGGAGGTCGAGAGATCAATTCAAGACTAAGCTGACCTTAGAACCCAGTTGGATAACCTGAAAACCTCTCATCAGTAGGCTATAAACGAGCTCAAACTTGAGCATAACAAATAGTTGGGAGCTTAAGGATGTCGTTATTACTAAAAAGGACAAGGTTTTAAGGAATCAGGCCATAAGATTCGAAACCAACCTTGCTAAAGCAGTAAAGAAAGTCGGGGTAGAGGTTATTGAAGCGTATAAGATGTCGAATGAGTTCCAAGGCTTCGACTTGGAGTACTTAGAGAGAGGAATCAAAACGGTTTGTCGACGGGTCCTCTTGAAGTTTGATGATGCGGTGTTTTCCATCCGACCATCTCTGGAGGCTGATGACCTTGAAGACCTATGAAGATGAAAGGACGTCTGTTAATCCCATGGTGACTGCCAGAGGACACTCAGAAGGTCTCCTTGCCACCACTACTTGCAATGAGACAGAGGCTTTGACCCCCTCTAATCTGACCCAGTAGGGTGGCCACCTGTGGCTCATACCCTCTTCTTTGTACCCACTTCCTTTTTGAAGCATATCGACATTGCTCTTTTTGTACTGTACCTCATTAAGTTAATGAATCTCGCTTTTGACTTATGTTGTTTTGTATGACACCAAGTTAATGATGTTTAATGACAATCAATCACAGTTAAGTGATTTTAATAACTTTCACCCACCAAATTATGGTGTTTTAGTCATTGAGTCCTCCCTCTTCTTTTTTAGAGTGTGTGGAGGGTCATCCCCTACATGATGTTTTAACAATCAACCACACTTAAGTGATTTTTAATAATTTGTACCCATCAAATTATGGTGTTTTAGGCATTAAGTCCTCCCTCGTCTTTTTGAGAGTGTGTGGAGGGTCGTCCCCTCCATGCACTGTCGTATCAGCTAAGGGAGTGAGTCCACCAAGTTAATGATGTTTTAACAATCAACCACATAAACAAGATGAAATAATCATTTAGGACTGCACCTTGCTGCTAGAATGGAAAGGGTTTTGCCTGGTCTAGATCTAAAAGAGTCAGACTTAGACTAATAAGAAGCCACTAGAAGAGGAGTAATACGCTTCATTATGTGATTTTTAATAATTTTCACCCACCAAATTATGATGTTTTAGGCATTAAGTCCTCTCTCATCTTTTTGAGAGTGTGTGGGGGGTAGTACCCTCTATACGCCCTCGTTTAAGATGAGGGAGTGGGTCCACCATGTTAATCTTATTTCACCACGAATGATGTTTTGCAGCTTAAGGTGACCTGATACAATCGAATATTTGAATAGGCGAAAAATATATGGAGTAACACTTTGAACACTTTGATTTCATTGAATTTCTTTCATATGAATCTCATACACATGTGTTATAATACAATGCAGATAAGACAGTACTATCATTTCATTGGTAATATTTCTTCAGGTGATCAGCATTCCATAGGTTGGAGAATGGCTCCCCTTTTCCAATTTGTACGTCCCCGGCACCACATCTTTAACTACCTTGTATGGGCTATGCTAATTTGGGTGAAGCTTATTGGGTTTTTGCCATGTCTTCTTCATTACCAAGTCTCCTACTTTCAATAGATGCACTTTCACCTGCTTATTGTAGAATTTTGATGTTCTTTGCTTGTAGGCATCTTGCCTAACTTCAACATCCTCTCTTCTTCATTCTTTAAGATCTAAATCAAGCCTCCGCTCATCACTATTTTTATCAAGGTCTTAGGTCTGAACCCTATGAGTGGGTAAACCTATTTTCGTTGGTACGACAACCTTCGATCCTTAAACAAGCATAAATAAGGTTTCCCTGATAGGGGTCCTCTCCATTGTTCTGTAGGCCCATAAGACAGCGTACAACTCCTTGATCCATCTCCCTTTTGCATCCTCTATCTTCTTCTTAATTCCATCAAGAATCGTTCGATTTGTCACTTTCGCCTTCCCATTAGCCTAGGGTCGATTGGGAGTGGAGAAGAATTACTTGATGCCTACCTTTTCGCGATACTTTTCCAGGAGAAATTCTTGAATTGTATTCCATTATCGAAAATAAGGGTGTTGGGTAAGCCATATCCGTAGATGATATTTTTCCAGATGAATTGGAAGATCTTTTGTTCCGTGATTGTAATCATTAGCTCGGCCTCCGCCCACTTCAAAAAGTAATCTATCGTTACGATCAGATAATGATAATTATTCATAGCTCTGGGTAAGTTTCCTACCAGATCAATTCCCCATACCATAAATATCCAAGGAGATGTGATTGAGGTCAGAGGCTGATGGGGAATGGAAGTGAACCTCTATCATTTGTCGCACTTCTTGACAAATGCTGCAGCATCTTTGGCCAAGGTCGGCCAGCAATACCCCTGGGTAATATTCCTCTTTTCCAGAGATCTACCCACGATATGACTGGAGTAAGAGCCTTTATGCACGTCTTTGAGGATATATGCTACCTCAAATGGATGGACACACCCGAGGAGAGGAAGCAAAAACCCTTTTTTTGTATAATGTGTCTCCTATAATGGAGAACTTGGTGGCTTTATACCTCAATTTTCTTCTCTCAGTTTTTAGCTCTGGCAACTCCCCCTCCTTGATGTATCTGATGAGGGGATCTATCCATAGAGATCCCATATCCAAATTTAGACAAAACCCAAAAGTGTTGTCCTCCTCCTCAATGATCAGCCGGTACAGGATTTCTACTGGCACCGTCATTCTCATATGCGTTCTTGTAGCTGAGGCAAGTCTTGCAAGTGCATGAGCTCGACCATTGTCCAGTCGAGGAATCCTCTTCATCTTCACCTCTTTGAAGCTTTTCAGTACTGACCTTACTCTCTCCGAGTATTTTTCCATTCTATCGGCTTTGGCCTCATATGCCCCCAAGATCTGGTTCACCACCAATCTTGAATCATAGTGGACTAGGAGTTGGATGACATTCAGAGCCCTAGCTAAGGTGAGACCTGCTATGAGATATTTGTATTCGAACTCATTATTGGAATCCTTGAAGCTGAACCTCAAGGAATATTTAATATTTATGCCATCCGACGTCGATAATATCAATCAGGCTCCACTTCCATTCTCATAAGAGGACCCATCAATAAATATACTCCACACAATACCATCCTCAGAGAAATCTCTCTAACAGGGTCCCTACTTGAAGAGATATCACTCCTCTTCATTTTTAGGTACCCTCCTCCTAGTTGTGCTCTCCTCGGCCTTGTCTGGGTGAGGGTAGACACTTCTCCTCTGCTGACAATCTGTAGTCTTACAACTTTCATCGTTGGCCTTATCCCAGGTGAACTCGGATACAAAGTTTGCTAACGCTTGCTCCTTGATGGACACCATAGGATGATAGACGATATCAAATTCTCCCATCTCTATTGCCCAAGTCATCAACCTCCCGAACTTCTCTAGCTTGTGGATGACCTATCAGAGTGGAGAATTAGTAACGACGACCATTGTGTGGGTTTGGAAATATGGCTTCATCTTTCTCGAAGCGTGAATAAGAGCGTAGGACAACTTTTCCATCCTGGGTACCTCTGCTCTTCCCCCTTGAGTGCTTTTTTGTTGAAATACACCGACTTCTGTATTCCACCCCTCATCTCTTACGATGGCAGCGCTAATAGCTGACTCCGAGACTGCTAGGTACACATATAATTTTTCCCTTGGAACCGGACATGATAATAATAAAGGGGAGCCGAGATAAGACTTCAACTCTTTTAAAGCCTTATCAAATTACTCATTCCATTCAAAAGACTTTCTATTGACTTTGAAAAATGGAAGACATTTATCGGTGGCTCTGAATACAAACCTATTAAGTGGCGCTACTCTCCCGGTCAGCCTCTGAATCTCTTTGATTGTAGATGGTGTCTTCATCTCTATCAAGGCCTTGATATTATCTTAGTTGGACTCTATGACCCTTTGATTGATGATGAAGCCCAAGAACATTCTAGCCCTTACACCGAACACGTATTTTGCAGGGTTGAGCTTCATCTTGTATTTATCCATCGTGTCAAATGTTTGCTAGAGGTCGGCCACATGGGTGTCGGCCTTGAGGATCTTAGTTAACATATCATCAAAATAGACTTCCATTATCTTCCCAATCTGATCCTCAAACATCCTGTTAACAAGTCTCTGATAGGTAGCCCCAGCATTCTTCAAACCAAATGGCATGACTTTGTAGCAGTAGGTCCCCTTATGGATTATATAGGCAGTCTTATCCTCCTCATCCTGGTGCATGAATATCTGGTTATAGCCTGTATAAGTATCCATGAAACTCATTAGCTCATGGCCTGCTGCAGCATCAACCATTTTCTCGATCCTGGGCAAAGGAAAGTTGTCCTTAGGGCACTCCTTGTTCAGGTCGGTAAAGTCTACACACATTCTCCACTTCCCGTTGGCTATGGGAACTATGACTGCATTGGCCAGCCACTTAGTAAATATCACCTCTCTTATGAAGTTGGCCTTTTTTTGGCTTTTTTACTTCCTCCTAGATAACCTTATACTTTTCCCGGGAGTAGATCCTCATCTTCCATCATATTGGCCTAGCATCATCATCATCCACATTCAATTTATGGCAAAAGAGTTTAGGATCTATGCTCGTCATATCCTCATGAATCCATATGAAGATATTTTGCCTCTCTTTCAAGAGCTTGACCAGATCTTCCTTGATATCCCTTCTCAAGGCTTTACCGACCTGGATGGTTTTTTCCCGATCGTTCTCATTAAGGACAATGGATGTCTTCCGCGACTTATCCTTTCTTTAATTTTGTCTCATCCCTGGGATCAAGGGTATCAATATTGTAGGTTACATTTAATTTCTTATGAGCTTCCCTCTTCCTAACTGAGTCGAAGTATCATTCACGTGCCAATACTTGATCACCTTGGACTTCCCCTACCCCATAAGGGGTTTGGAATTTTACCATTCGGTGTACAGTGGATGGAACGACCTCAAATTCCTTGAGGGCTACTCTTCCCAATCTTCCCATGATGATATTATAAGTCGAGTATACACTTTCATCCATCACATAAAAATTGACCTTATTCGTTAGCCTTTTAGGTCAAACATCTCCCATTCTGACCTCCATTTCATACATTCCTAATGGGTGCACCTTTTCTCCACTGAACCCTATCATCGGATGATGGTAAGGGATACGACTCTTCTTTCTGGGTCCAAAACCTTTGAAGCATGGCCAGAACATAACATCGACCGAACGTCCCTCGTTAACCAATATCCTTGGCACGTCATACCCACTCACTCTGATTGTAATAACCAAAGGGTCATCCTGAGGATCTAGGATTCCCTTGAGGTAAAATCTTAAAAAACCATGATTAAGGTGTCCATATCTACCTTCTTTATCTTTTTCTATATTGTACCAACTTAAGGTGAGTTAACGGCTTCAATCTTGGGAAGGGCCTTAGCCTTAGCCACATGTGCCTTATGGTCAGCCACTTTTGCTCCACCCCCTGCCAATCCTCCACAGATCATCTTCACATAAAACGAGATCATACGGAGTCAACCTTTTAGATCATCATCCTTTGGTGATAGGTTTGGGTCATCGTCACCATCATCATCTAATGCGTCGTCCCTCTTCCCTGGGGAATCTTTCTTGCACCCATCTGCCCTTTGTCTTCTGGGGTCAGTTTGTCCTCTCTTTGGGCCATCACTGCTCACATACTTTCTTAGCTCCCCAACTTTAAGCATTTTCTCAATCTCATCTTTCAAGACAAAGAACTTGTTGGTTAAGTGCCCGTGATCTTGGTGAAATTCACATCATAAGCTTTTATTCCTTTTATGAGGGGGAGCATTCATCTTCTTAGGTCATCTAAGGGTCCAACCTCTTCTTCCCATCTTTATTCTTCTTTTGAAACTTTCTCCCACTGCTAGTCCCCTTCTCATCCTCATACTTAGCTTCCATAGCTTCCTCGGCATTCATGACCTTGTCGGACATCACCAATAGCTCGGCCATAGACTTAGGAGGGTCTTCAGCAAGTTTCCAAAATAATTTCCCTTTCTGCAAGCCTCTTATTAATGCTGTCATCGCAATACTTTACTCATAATCCTCCACTTCCAACTTTTTCTTGTTGAACTTCGCAATGTACTCCCTGAGACTCTCATTATTACCCTGTTTAACATACAAAAGGTGGGTAGTCTTATTCTAGGGTATTACCCCAAAACAAAATTTGTGGATGAATCATACTACGAGTTTCTTGAAACTTTCAATGTAGTTCTTTGAAAGCGAGTTAAGCCATATATGGGCACCCCTTGTCAAAATGCTCAAGAATGCACGACATTTCATCTCATATGAGATAGAGTATATATCTACTGCTGATTGGTACATCTCTATATGATAAACATGGTTGGTTCTCCCATCATACTTTGGAGTGACCATCGGTGGCATGAATTCTGTAGGGGTAAAAAAATTGACTATCTTAGACCCAAATGGTGAGCCCTCGGAATACCCCCTCTGAACAGGGTCTGGACTCTTGAGGATGTCTCTAATCTTATTTTCCAACCTTTCAATTGAGTCATTCTATGGCCTGTCTGCTGCTACCATAATGTTGGCTTGGCCTATGTTATTCCCTACTACCTCAACTGGTCTGATTGAGGGTTCTCTTTCTATTGAGCTACGCTGGATGTTCACTTCCCTCTGGTCCTCATCTCGGACACATGAGGGTCGACCATCTATCCCCACCCTCCTTGAGCCATCATTGCTCCTTGATCGGGATAGCCTTTCTCTCAGACCATAAAATTGGATAAGACTTTCAAAGGTTGACCCTCTACTTAATCGATCAAAATATGACCCCTTTGGTCGGGCATCAGGACTCTGTCTCCTGCTATGACCCTGTCTTGCTTGGACAGGGCACACCGTATCTACAGATATTTTATAAGGCTCCCAGTATTCTACCTGAGCATTTTCAAACTCATAGTCATCATATTGGTCCTCCGGGAGAGGTTGGCCTTGCCTCCCAAGGTGTAGACGCCTAGGGTTAGCAACGTCTCTCCACCGTTGAAGAGGAGTCAAATCCTGGCGAGGAGCCTGGGGTGTACCCCTGGCCTCCTGATGATGCTTCACAATAGACAGAGTAATTTTCTCTGGCGGAGCTCCCGTTGGCCTGATTGTTACGTTGTGCCTGAATGCAACCAGCTACTCTTGTATCACCAGTTGGCTTGATTCCAAGGATTTCAATGCGACCACCACTTCAGCCATTTTTGACTGGGGGGTGCATTGCTGGAGCTATGACCACCAATTGGTGGTGCAGTTGGTGGAAATTCTGATGCCATGTGAAAGCCTGGTGAATGAGCTTAAAATTGAAGAGTGAAAACCTTGCAGCTCAACGGGAACTCTTTCAATGGTGAAACAGCTCCACTGAAGGGGAGGCCTGGTTCACCACCAGAGTCTCCGATAAGGACAAGCTAAGAAATGGAAGAGATGATGTTTCTCTTTCCTATAGACGGGGCCAAACTAATGATACCAAAAATGGTATCACCTGGTCAAGATGTATGTAAGATCAAACTAGACAATAATGATGTACAAAAGATGTAAATGTATAGACAGAAGGAGATGAGGCGAAGAAGAAGATGATACCAAATATAAGGGGTTCGGCTGGAGCCTACGTCCACTGTGCAGTGTGAATGGTGGTTTTAACTATAAGTATGGCACTGAGGGCCTGTAAATACAACACTCAAGCTTCTCTCTCTTCTGTATATTTTCACAGAGTTTCGCTAGGGTTGTGAATCATAATCCCCTCTATAATATAGAAGATGAAAGGCTTATATAGTGCTTAAGGGGTACAATGTCCCCCCACCCAAACATCTAGTATGAATGAATGTGCTGCTCTTAGCCTTTCTAGTGGAGACATCTGCCTGTGATACATGTAGATTATGATAGCCAAATATTCCCTCACTTTAGGGAATGATCTGATTATAACGATTTCCCCCACGTGGAGTATATGTCATATGTGCATTGATCCATGCGCCTCCCAATCCATGCGCTATACTGATGTCACCCTCAGCCCGCATATGGAGGCCAAGGTCGAGGCTAGTCTTCATGGGACTTTATACGACAGAGTCTACGGTGTGTGAATAGGGTCGATCAAAATCTTTCGTGTGGCTGAGGTATCCTCTTTAGGTAGACCGAGGGTCCAGGCTGGACCTGGTGCCCAAACTGTTGTTGATACTTGGAGGGTCGACCTAGCCGACCCTAGTCTCTGGTATCTGGTACGACCCCATAAACAAGGTAATCTGGTTCACTTGCCCCCTCGTCTAGGGATGAGAGCTCCATTGTCCTAGACGAGGGTATATTTTGGCATATCACACCTCCATAATGCCCGATGTCCTACCCTGAACATAATTCCTAGTCCCTCTACCTCCTCGAAATCTTTGACTCTCGAATTTTGAGTATTCTATATTACCTTCTTTTTGCTGAGATGGTGTAACACCCCGCTCAATTAAATACTGAGTGATTACTCTTATACCCAATTAAATCAGAGTATACAGTTGGTTCATTATTAGCATCACTGTCGAAAAATATTTTCTTTTTTTAATCACCGAATACTAAATTAAGTTGGTGTTGAAAACTTTCAAATTTTAATTTAATACAATCTCGTTTTACCATTACAAATAATTTTATGTAATCCATTCCACAACAATGCATAATAGATAAGTAACATCACAACATGTGCCTAGTCTCTGGACACCCTGAACTTCCCCTACCCCATAAGGAGTCGATAATTTTAACATCACAACATCTAGGGTTTTGAAACATGTCCAAAACATCACGTTTGTAGAGCTGCCCCATCTACCAAGATCTTCGGCACCTCACATCCATGTACCTTGGTGGTGATGACGAGAGGGTCATCATGTGGGTCTAGGAGGCCCTTGAAATCCAATCTTGAGAAACCCACCATCAGGGTATCCATGTCAACACTCTTCCTTTTTTCAGGCTTGGTTTCGATAGAGTTTGAGTGCACAGCTTCAACCTTCGTTACTGACTTCGCTTTATCTACATGGGCCTACCTGTCGGCCACTTCTGATCCTCCTCCAGCTAGTCCCCCAGAGATCATTCCAACATTGAATGAAATCATATTAAGCCATTTCACCAGGCTATGGTCATCCTTCGGTGGAAGGTGAGGATCATCATCGTCCTCTGAGGGGTCATCACGCATGTCCGGGGCATCTTCTCTGCATTTTTACTTCTTTTCATCCTAGGGTCGGCTCAGCCACTCTTGAAGGCACCCTTATCCACATACTTTCTCAACTTCCCTGCTTTTAACATTTTCTCAATTTCATCTTTTAGAGCAAAGCACTTATCGATCAAATGGCCACGATCTTGATGGAATTCACACCACTAGTTTTGTTCCTCTTGTGGGGAGGAGCTCTTAACTTCTCGGTCCATTTTAAAGATCGATCGCTCCTCTTTATCTCATTTAGGATGTGTTCACAACTCACCGTCAGCGGGGTGTAATCTGCAAACTTGTCATCTGTTAGTCTTTTCTTCCCATCCTTATTCTTTTTCTAGTATTATCTCCACTAGTACCTCCTTTTTCATCCTCGTATTTGGTGGCCATTGCCTCTTCGGCATTCATCACCTTCCCCTCCGTCACTAGCATCTCCGCTATTGACTTCGAGGGGTCTTCAGGAAGCTTCCACAATATCTTCCGCTTTGGCAGTCCTCTAATAAGGCCATCATGGCTATACTCTCTTCGTAGTCTTTGACCTCTAACTTTTCCTTATTAAACCTGGCTATGTAGTCTCTAAGACTCTCATTTTTCCCTTGCTTAACATAGATTAGGTGTGTAGTCTTTTTCTGCGGCCTTACTCCAAAGAAGAAGTTATGAATGAACCGCTCTGCTAGCTGCTTAAAGCTTTCAATGAAGTTCTTTGGAAGAGAGGTATACCAAACATGTGTAGCCCCAGTCAAAGTGCTCGAAAAGGCCTGATATTTCATCTCATCTGAGATAGAGTGTATGTCTAATGCTAACTAGAACATCTCAATATGGTGGACTAGGTTGGTACTCCCGTCATACTTTGGGGTAACCACAGGTTGTTTGAACTTGGCCGACGTTGGGAAATTGACTATCTTCGCCATAAAGGGTGAGACCTTAGAGTATCCTCTCATAAGTGGGTCTCAATTTTTTAAAATATCACCAATTTTATCCTCTAGACATCAAATCGAGCCGTTCCATGGTCTAACAGGCTCGTCCTGGCAAATGTTGTCCCCTGTCGTCTCTAAGTGGTGAACTGAGGGCTCTGCTGCAGTCGACCGACTATTTACTTCTCTATGACTGTCGTCTCGTCCATGAGGGATTTGGCCATCATGGGGTCAGACATCTACCCCTTCTATTCTGGTCCTTGCAAGACTTCATGATCTAGACAATCTTTCCCTTAGGTCATTGACTGGGCCCAGCCTCTCAAAGGCCGACCCACTACTCAAACGGTCAAAAGTCGAGCCTGTGGGGCGATTATCAAGATTCTATCTCCTAAACCTCCCTTGGATCTCTTGGATAGGTTGTACATTATTGTTGAAAATCTCATACGGCTCCCAACAATCTTTTGGAGCATCTTCTATTTCCACATCATTATACCTATCCTACGGGCAAGGGTTTCCTTGCCTCCCCAAGCATAAATACCTAGGGTAAGCAACATCCCTCCAACTTTGCGGAGTTGGCAAGTCTTTGTGTGGTGCCTGGGGTGGTCCCCTGACCTCATGTTGTCCCTGTGCAGCTGCCAAAGTAATCATCTCTGATGAGACTCCTGGTGGTCTCAATATGTTTTGACTAAGAGCTGCAAATTGTTCTTGCATAACTTACTGGCTTGCTGCCAAAGATTTCAAGGCTGCAGCCACCTCAGCCATCTCAGATTGAGGTGGTACATAGCTGGAACTAGGTCCTACTCCACCATCCAGTGGAGGAGGTTGTGGTAACTCCGATGCCATATGTTTGAGCTTGTAATGAAAATACTAGAGAGCTAGGAAAGCTTAAGGGATTTCTTTCAATGCTGAAACAACTCCACACAAAGGGGGAAGACTGGTTCACCACCAAAGTCTCTGGTAAGGTCAATCTTATAGAAAGGAAGAGATAAAGCTTCTCTTTCCCACAAACGGTGGCAAACTGATGATGCTAAGAATCAGCACCACTAGATAAAGATGTTATAAAGCTCAAATAAGGATAACAAGGGTAGCAACAGAGTAATATAAATTTATATAGAAGGAGATGAGGAAAGGAGGAGAAACCCACCAATGTAAGTGGTTCAACCTATCCAGGCTTATTTCCCCTATGCTTTGAGTGATCTTCACTATATAATAAGGGCACTAATGGCCTTGTGATACAATAAACTCACTTTCGGATAGGGTTACTTTATCGATCCTTTACAAGGTTGAAGGGGACAAGTATATATAGAGCTTGAGGGGTGTAGTGTACCCCCAAGCATGCATTGAGAATGTGAATGATGGTTTAGATAATCTCCTGTTGACACCAAGTGGGGCCACTTGTAGGTAATAATGACATAATATTCCCTCACGTGAGGGAATGATCTTGTTATAAGAGTTTAGTCCACGTGCCACATGAGTCACACGCGAACTACTCCACGCATGTCCCAAGCCATGTGCCATGATGGTGTCACCCTTGGCGTATAATCATGGTCGAGGCTGGTCTTGTAGAGGGTCTGGTTCCTGAACTATTGGATTCTTATGTTGTCGGCTAACCAAGGTTCGAATATCACACTTGCCGGTGGAGCTAAGCCGAGACATTAGATGGTAGGTTCTTGAGATGAGTTGGGGACCAACAGACTTGCTTCGCCGATGGTGGGGTTAGCTTAGTTGACCCCTGTCTCAGAATATGACCCTCTTAATGGTCGTCGGTTAGGCTTGGCCAACCCCCATCTTTAGTATGACCCCCTGGACAGGGTAAAAACTAATATGTGCCCTCGTCCAAATCCGAGGTCATCCTTGTCCTAGGACGAGGGTATATTTTGGTATATCAATCACCCCATAGAACTTAGCCATAGATGTTGTTGAGGTGGCTGAGGGGTAATATTATCTTTGAATGTGGAGCTGACGTGGGGCCAAGTTGATGAGTGACACTTGTTAGGTTGATTGATGTTTATCAGGTGTCAATCATCATGTTGTATTCCCCAGGGATGATGGCTGCATAGTACACTTCGGACACTGTGCCCTAATGACGATTTACCTCGTGGGTTGTGCCTCTCTTTGGTTCCTGTGGTCAATGATTACGAGGTATTTAAACATTTCAAAACAATATCTTTCTCTTTCTTATGTTTTTTCTTCACACGTATTCTCTCTCTAGCTCTAGCTGTTCTATGCCATTTATGCCTTTTGTAGGAGCCCAAAGATTTTACTGCTTCAATCCTCCTTCCAGGTAACTTTCTTCGCCCTTCTCTCACACTTTCCTCCATTTTTCTCTGAGTTTTCACTGATTTGAATCATAGTTAGACATTTGCCTTTTTCCGGTGGATTTTCAGTCACTTAGGGTTACATTTCCACTAGCAATTGGTGGTTTTAGGGTTAGAGGCTGATAGCTAGGCTAGGCCATGTCCTTTCCCCACTACTCCGTGGTGATTCTAGGTCAAATATTAACCTTTTCAATTTTTTCGGTGATACTCCGATCACCCCTTCCGGTGTGTTACATACTCACTGTTCTTCCAGTTCTTCCACGAAACATTTCATTCTTTGAAGTTTGATCTTATGGTCAACTTGGTCAATTACTTGAGTTGTTTGCGATTTGAATAAAAAATCTTCTAGTATAGGGTCGTCCTCTTGATTATCCAAAGGTTTTACAAATTGGCTACGGAGTTTCCCACTTTGAGAGAGAGGTGCTTTGCAGAGATTAGGAGGGTAAAAGAGGAGAACGAGTCTAGACGTAAGGTTGACCCGATTTGGGTACGACCCATTTTTCCAATTCCATTTGCCACAATTATGCCTTCATCATTTGAGCCTTTTGGGTTGTCTTATCATCAAACCAAGAGTCAGAGCTAAGAGGAAGAAATGGATAAACGAACTAGAGCGTCGTGTTCTTTAGGTGCTGGGACCTCTATGAGAGATGACCCATCAAAACTTAACCCAAACAAACAAGCCAAGGGAACAGTTAACCCTAAAGCTGTCCCTATGACTGCTATGTCCCCCCTTGAATTTAAAGTCACTTTTCCAGATGGCCCCCCACCCTTTGATAATGATGAGGCACACGAATTTTGGGATGAGGTAAGGGAGGATGAGGGTAGTGGGGTCGAGGACGAGAATGAGAGTCAAGATTTTGAGGAAGAGGTCGATACGCCAATTGCCTCGTCTTACGTCTTGTCTACCAAGGATCGTGATATCTTACTATAGAGACACTCATTTGGTGTCAAACCCAATGTCACTATGAGGATCCCAAATGAGGATGATAAGGTCTTCCAGGGACGAGAGGGAGAGATTGGTATGTACGAGCAGATGTTTAGGGTCGGTGTCAGGTTGCCTCTTCATCCTGCCATTATTTCCATACTCTCTTCCCTTGGGGTTGCTCCTACCCAACATCATCCTAACTCATGGAGGATCATCCTGGACTACATTTCCCTCTAGAAGAAGATACTCACTAATGGGCCCTCGACTAGTCTGTTCCTGGCCTGTTATAACATAACCTCCTCTTCTAAATAACCTCGGTACCTCCATTAAGGGTCTAGGAGGACTGACAAGAAACTTTTTCACGTTTCCCAAACTTCAAACCACAACTAGAAGAAGAGATTGTTCTTTGTCTCTGGGGATTAGGAATTCCTCTCCGAGGTTGAACCTTCAGAAGATATCCCGATGGTCCCTCAAGCATGGTCCAACCCCGCCATAATGCATGCCCGGACCCTGGACTCATCTTAGACGAGAGAGATATAGCTGACTATCTAAGGGAGTAGGGGAAGAATGGTGCACTTCCCTAATTTGAAGATTTAATGCCCCTGAAGCACCTTAGGGAATCTTGTCTGAGGGTCGACCCCTTGACAGAATTATGTGACCTATTTATTTTCTTTATTTTCTTCCAACTGTTCCCTCATTATTATTACTTGTATCTGACATATCGTCTTACTTTTATAGGTCGGCCTTCAAACGTATCTGACCAACTTTGGGAAATGACTTCCCCTAGTCTATTGGCTGGTCTTAGCAAGAAGAATGGTAAGCAGCCTCAGCAAACCCAAAGGAAAATAATGACCATGGGGCCGACCACTGAGGCTTTCCAAAAAAGGAAGGAGCTAAAAACCCCTATTGGTACTCGGCCTGATGCTCGTACGAGGGCGAAGGTGGAGGTTCCAGAAATAATCACGAAGGGGACAAGTTCTTTCTCATCTTAGTGTGCCTTCTGGTTATTCAATCTGTCCAATCTAAAGGCCGATCGTACCTCTCTAATCGTCAACATAACAGTTTCCAAGGTTTCCATGTACTCATCTCCATCACCTTCAAACTATAGCTTCCTGGCCAAGATATCCCCAGCCAAAGTCTATGATTTTGGTCTTCACACTCTGGCTCAGGTATTTCTCTCATCCCTTCAATTTTGATTCACCAATACTTTATTAATTGTACCCTCTTCTCTTCATTATTAGCTTTACTCTCATATTTTATAGTTTGTCTACGCCTTCACCTCTACCACCAAGTGGATGGCTGAGAACTAACAGAAGTTTTACGAGGCCGAGAGAGCTATTCAAAATGAGGCCGACTTGAAGACTTAGCTAGAAAATCTGAAGACCGAGCAGGAAAATGTGAAGGCCGAGCACTCTAGGGTTATTGGTGAGCTATAAAAGAGCATGCTATGAAGCTGAAGCTCAAGGACGATCTCCTCACAGCCAAGGATGAGGCTTTAACCAATCAGGGCACCCAATTCAAGTCATATCTTGCTGCAACTGTTCGAAGGGATGAGTCTGATGCTATGGAGGCTTACATACTCTTCGATGAATTCCAAGGCTTAGGCCTTCAATAATTGGAGAGGGTAATCAAACCGGCCTATCGATGGGTCGTCTTGAAGTTTTCTGACGCAGTGTCGTCTATTCGTCCTTCTCTAGAGGCTGTAGAGTTGGAAGACCCCTTGATGGCCGAGGCTCTATCCCAAGTGAATTCTCAAGTGAATGTTGAAGGTATTGGGATGTCGGAGGCTCGTCCTTCTATTGTTGTTACCGACGGTACTCTGCTCGACGATGCTAGGGCTCTACCCTCTAATGCAACTCTTTAGGTTGGCCGTCTGTGGCCTATACCCTCTCCTTGTGATTTTGTTTTTTACTTTCTTTTGAATATATTTTATTGTAACTCTTCATATTTTTAATGAAAATGCCTTTCCTCTCCATTTGAGTTTTTATCTGCCATTTTTATAATGACTTGCACTAACCATCTTCTAAATTAATTGAAGTCCTCATAAGTATTTCTTGGGAGTGAATGGAGAGTCTTCCGTACCATTCACACTCATCCTAGCCGAGGGAGAGGATCCACCAAATTAATGGTGTTTTTAGAAAAAGTCCTCCCTCGTATTTCTTGGGAGTGAATGGGGGGTCATCCCTACCATTCACCCTCATCCTTGCCGAGGGAGAGGATCCATAAAATTAATGGTGTTTTTATTAAAAAAAAGTCCTCCTTCGTCTTTCTTGGGAGTGAATGGGGGGTTGTCCTTACCATTCACCCTCATCCTAGCCGAGGGGGAGAGTTCACCAAATTAATGGTCTTTTTAGAAAAAGTCCTCCCTCATTTTTCTTGGGAGTGAATGGAGGGTCGTCCCTACCATTCACGCTCATCCTAGACGAGGGTAAGAGTCCGCCAAATTAATGGTGTTTTAAAAAAAAATCCTTCCTCATCTTTCTTGGGAGTGAATGGAGGGTCATCCCTACCAATCACCCTCATCCTAGCCGAGGGGGAGAGTCCACCAAATTAATGGTGTTTTAGCACAAGTCCTCCCTCATCTTTATTGGGAGTGAATGGAAGGTCATCCCTACCATTCACCCTCATCTTAGCCGAGGGAGAGAGTCCATAAAATTAATGGTGTTTTTATCATAAGTCCTCCCTCGTCTTTCTTGGGAATGAATGGAGGGTCGCCCATACCATTCACCCTCATCTTAGCCGAGGGAGGGGATCTACCAAATTAATGGTGTTTTTATAAAAAGTCCTCCAACGTCTTTTTTGGGAGTGAATGGAGTCCTCCCTCGTCTTTCTTGGGAGTGAATGGAGGGTCGTCCCTACCATTCACCCTCATCCTATCCGAGTGGGAGATTCCACCAAATTAATGGTGTTTTTAGAAAAATTCCTCCCTCGTCTCTTCTTGGGAGTGAATGGAGTTTCGTCCCTACCATTCACCCTCATCCTAGCCGAGGGAGAGGATTAGATGTTATTGACAAAATATGGGCGAGGTTATCCCCGTCTAGCCTATCGTATCACCGAAGAGAATTTAAGCCTACCTCACCACGAATGATGTTCTGTATCTTAGCGTTAGTTAATGAGCAACAAGATGATGGATCAATAAGATATTCTCATTCATATTCCAATCATGTTCTTTGGAACACATACATTCATTACAAATAGTAAACAAATAGGATAATAGATATAATTTCATTGGTAACATTTCTTCAAATGGTCTGCATTCCAGGGGTTTGAAAAGGGTTCTCCTTCAAGATTTTCTAGCCTATAGGTTCCTGGGACAACTTCATTGGTGACTCTGTATGGGCCATGCCAGTTTGGATGAAGCTTGTTAGATTTTTGCCACGTCTTTTTGAGGACTAGGTCCCCCACAACTATCGGCCTTTCCTTTACCCTCTGATTGTAAAACCTAGTTGTCCTTTACTGGTAAGCTGGTTGTCTTATCTCAGTATCTTTTATTATCTCCTAAATCAAGTTAAGATCAAGCCTTCTTTCTTCTATATTTCTCTGAGGGTCATCCATTTGAATTCTGTGAGTGGGAAGCCCAAATTCAGTAGGGATGGCGACTTCTGATCCATATGCCAACATAAAAGGGGTTTCCCCCATAGGAGTTTTCGCTGTCGTCTTGTAGGTCCACAGTACAACATAAACTTCCTCAACCCATATTCCTTTTTCCTCTTTGAGTTTTTCTTGATCCCATCCAGGATTGTTCGGTTTGTTACCTCAGTCTACCCATTATCTTGAGGTCAGCCTAGGGTGGAAAAGAATTATTTGATCCCAAATCTTTCATAGTATTTATCTAGGGAAAAATTCTTACACTGAGTCCCTTTATCTAAGATGAGGGTGTTTGGGAGACCATACCTGCATATGATGTTCTTCCAGATGAACCGGAAGGTCTTCTGTTTGGTGATCATGATAATTGGCTCGGCCTCTACCCATTTTGAAAATTAATCAATCGCTACGATCAAGTATCGATAGTTATTGACTACCCTATGCATGGGTCCTACCAAATCGATTCCCCATACTGCAAATGGCCACGAGGATGTAATGTATGTTAGAGGTTGATGAGGATGGTGAGGGATGGTGGCGAACCTGTGGCATTTATCACACTTCTTCACATATGCCGTAGCATCCTTGGCCAAGGTCAGCCACCAGTATCCCTGAGTGACTATCCTCTTAGCTAACGACCTTCCCCTAATGTGGCTTGAACAAGATCCCTCATGCACATATTGTAATATATATGGAACCTCATACGAATGAACACACCTGAGAAAAGGTAGCAAGAACCCTTTCATATACAAAGTACGTCCAATGAAAGTGAATTTTGTAGCCCTGTACCTCAGCTTCTTCCTTTCAAATTTTTCCTCTTGCATCTCCCCCACTTTAAAATATCTGGTTAGAGGGTCCATCCATGAAGTTTCCCACTTTATATTTAGGCAGGAGCTAAGTGTTCTATCTTCATCTTCAATCGTTGGGCGAAGCATAATTTCCATTGGCACTGTTCTTCTGATATCTGTCCTAGTCACTGAAGCTAGTCTTGTAAGTGCGTCGACTCGGCCATTGTCTAGCCGAGGTATCCTTTTCAACTTTACTTCTCTGAAGATTTTCAATAGTGACTTTACTCTCTCAATATATTTAGCCATTCTCTCATCCTTAGCCTCGTATGCTCCCAGTATCAAATTCACTACCAACCTTAAATCACTATGCACCAAGAGCTGGCCAACACTAAGATCCCTGGCTAAGGAGGGGCCTGCTATCAGAGCCTCACATTCTGAATCATTATTGGAGGCTTTGAATTTGAACCTTAGGGCATACTCGGTGTACGTGTCGTCTGGCGCTGACAATATCAATCTAGCTCCACTTTTGTTTTTCATAGGAGGTCCCATCAACAAAGAGGTTCCACATAACATCTTCCACTGAGAAATTTCCCTCAAATAGGAATCCCTATCTAAATGGGTATCTTCCTTTTTTGTTTTTAATAACTTTTTCTCTAATCGTGCTTGTCTCATCCTTATCTGTGGAAATGTCAACAATTATGTCTTGTTGATTATCTGCCTTCTCAAGGTTCCCATTTTTAGCCTCGGCCTCTTCCCAAGTGAATTTGGCCATGAAATCTGCTAGTGCTTGCCCTTTGATAGCCACTCTGGGTTTATATACAATATCAAACTCTCCTAACTCTATTGCCTAGGCCATTAGCCTCCCCGATTGCTCTGGCTTGTGTATGACCTGCCTAGGAGGAGAGTTAGTAAGGATGACCATTGTATGGGACTGAAAGTACGGATTTATCTTCCTTAAGGCATTAATCAAGACATAGGCTAACTTCTCTATCCTAGGGTACCTTTTCTCTTCTCCTTGGAGTGATTTATTATTAAAATACACCGTCTTCTGTACCCCATCTTCTTCTCTTACAATAACAACATTGATGGCTGACTCTTAGACGACTAGGTACACGTATAATCTTTCACCTTGCACTGGACACAATAAAAGTAATGGAGACCCTATGTAGGAGTTTAACTCTTTGAAAGCATTGTCACACTCTTCGTTTCACTCAAAAGACTTTATGAGAACTTTGAAAAATGGTAAACATTTATCTACGGTTCTAGATACAAACCTATTCAAAGCATCCACTCACCTTATGAGCCTATGGACGTCTTTAATGGTCTTGGGGGTGTTCATTTATAGCAGAGCCTTTATCTTTTAAGGGTAGGCCTCAATACCCTTTTGATTGATGATGAAACCCAAGAACTTTCCTGCTCTAACCCTAAAAATGCACTTGGCTGGGTTGAACTTCATCCGATATTTGTCCATCGTGTCAAAGGTTCTCTCAAGGTCAGCCACATGATCCTTGGCTTTCAAACTCTTGGTCAGAATGTTATCTACATAAACCTCCATAGACTTCTCAATTTGGTCTTCGAACATTTTATTCAAGAGACGCTGATACGTTGCCCTTACATTCTTCAAGCCAAATGGCATGACCCAATAACAGTATGTCCCCTTATCAGTAATGAAAGATATTTTTTTGAGTCTGCAGGTCCATAAAGATCTGATTGTAGCCCGAGTATGCATCCATGAAGCTCATTAACTCATGGACTATAGTAGCGTCCACCATTTGATCGATGCGAGGAAGAGGGAAACTGTCTTTGGGGCAATATTTGTTAAGGTCAGTGAAGTCCACACACATCCCCCATTTCCCATTTTCTTTGGGGACTATGACCGCATTAGACAACCATTCGAGATAAATGACCTCCCTAACAAATTCAGCTTCTTTAAGTTTCTTGACCTCATCCCTTATGACCTTATATTTCTCTCGAGATTAAATTATCCTCCTCTACTTTATTGGCTTGGCATATTTTATCACGTTGAGCTTGTGACACTTGATTTTGGGGTCTATACCCGGCATGTCTGTATGACTCCATGCGAAGATGCTTTGCCTTCTCCTCAGCAGCTTGATGAGCTCTTATTTTATATTTGGATTTAGCGCTTTGCCGACCTGGATGATTTTTTTCGGCTCATCCTCATTGAAGATAATGGATTCTACCTCTTCCGTCGCTTTTCCCTTCTTTAACTTTGTCTCATTCCTGGGATCAAAGGTATCAATATTATAAGTAGTGGTTTCTTTCTTATGCGCCTCTCTTACCTTGACAGAGTTGAAATAGCATTCTCGTGCCATCATATGGTTACCCTGAACTTCCCCTACCCTATAAGGACTAGGGAACTTTATCATCTGGTGGACCGTTGAAGGCACGGCCTCAAATTGCTTGAGGGCTACTCATCCAAGTATGAGGTTATAGGTTGATAAGACATTTTTGTCCATTATGAAAAAGTTAATCTTCCTCGTGAGTCATTTAGGCCATGCATCTCCCATTCTTACATCAGTGTCATACATCCCCAGGGGATGAAATTTTTCTCCATTGAAACTGATCAGGGGATGATGGTATGGGACGAGCCTAGAGCGGCTAAGTCCTAGGACTTTAAAACATGGCAAAAACATCACGTCTGTAGAGTTGCCCCATCTACCAAGATCCTCATCACCTCACATCCATGTACCATGGTGGTGATGACGAGAGTGTTATCATATGGGGATAGGAGGCCCTTGAAATCCAACCTTAAGAAACACACCATCAGGGTATCCATGTCAACCTTCTTCCTTTTTTCAGGCTTAGCTTCTATAGAGGTTGAGTGCACAGCTTCAGCCTTCATTACTTCCTTCGCTTCAGCAACATGGACCTTCCTGTTAACCACTTCTGATCCTCCTTCAGCTAGTCCCTCGAGATTATTCCAACACCGAATGAAATCATATTAAGCCTTTTCACAGGGCCATGATCGTCCTTCGATGGAAGGTCAGGATCATCAACATCCTCTGAGGGGTCATCACACCTTTTGGGGGAATCTTATCTGCATTTATCACTTCTTTTCTTCATAGGGCCGGCTCAACCACTCTTGAAGGCACCCTTATCCACATACTTTCTCAACTTCCCTTCTTTTAACATTTTCTCGATTTCATCTTTTAGAGCAAAGAATTTATCGGTCAAATAGCCATGATCTTGATGGAATTCAGACCATAAATTTTTGTTCCTCTTGTGGGGAGGAGCTCTGAACTTCTAAGTCCATTTTAAAGATCAATCGGTCTTTATCTCATTTAGGATGTGTTCACAACTGACCATCAACGGGGTGTAATCTCTAAACTTGTCATCTGCTGGTATTTTCTTCCCGTTCTTATTCTTTTTTTGGTATTTACCTCCACTAGTACCTCCTTTTTCATCCTTGTATTTTGTGTCCATTGCCTCTTCAACATTCATCACCTTCCCCTCCATCACCAGCAGCTCAACTATTGACTTCAGGTGGTCTTAGGCAAGCTTCCACAATAGCTTCCCCTTTGGGAGTCGTCCAATAACGGCCGTCATGGCTATACTCTCTTCGTAGTCTTCGACCTCTAACTTTTCCTTGTTAAACTTGGCTATGTAGTCTCTGAGACTCTCGTTTTTCCCTTTCTTAACATAGAGCAGGTGAGTATTCTTCTTCTGCGGCCTTACTCCAAAGAATATGTTTTGAATGAACCGCTCTGCGAGTTGCTTAAAGCTTTCAATGGAGTTCTTCGGAAGAGAGGTATACCAAACATGTGTAGCCCCAGTCAAAGTGCTCGAAAAGGCCTGTCATCTCATCTCATCTGAGATAGGGTATATGTATGTTGCTGACTAGTACATCTCGATATGGTGGACTGGGTTAGTACTCCCGTCATACCTAGGGGTAACCACAGGTTGCTTGAACTTGGCCGACGTTGAGAAATTGACTATCTTCTCCACAAAGTGTGAGCCCTTGGAGTATCCTCTCTGCAGAGGGTCTCAATTTTTGAAAATATCACCAATTTTATCCTCCATCCTTTGAATCGAGTCGATCCATGGTCTAACATAATCGGCCTGTCCGATGTTATCCCCTGCCACCTCTAAGGGGTAAACTGAGGGCTCTCCTGCTGTCGACCTTTGCCAAATATTTACTTCTCCATGACCGTCGTCTCGTCCATGAGGGTTGAGACCATCATGGAGTTGGCAATCTCCCCCTTCTCTTCTGCTCCTTATAAGACTTCTCGATCTAGATAATCTTTCCCTTAGGTCATTGACTAGGCCCAGCCTCTCAAAGGACAACCCTCTACTGAAACAGTCAAAAGCCGATCCTCTAGGGAGATCATCAAGATTCTGTCTCCTATACCTCCTTTGACTCACCTTGATAGGTTGTACAATATTGTTGAATATCTCATACTGCTCCCATCAATCTTTTGGAGCATCTTCTATTTCCACATCATCATACCTATCCTCCGGGCAAGGTTTTCCTTGTCGCCCTAGGCGTAAATGCCTGGGGTCAGCAACATCCTTCCACATTTGTGGAGGTGGCAAGGCTTTGCGTGATGCCTGGGGTGGTCCCCTGGCCTCATGTTGTCCCTGTGCATCTACCGAAGTAATCATCTCCGGTGAGACTCCTAGTGGTCTCAATATGTTTTGGCTAAGAGCTGAAAATTATTCTTTCATAACTTACTGTCTTACTGCCAAAGATTTCAGGGCTGCAGCTACCTCAGCCATCTCAAATCGAGGTGGTACATGGATGGAACTAGGTCCTACTCCACCAATCGGTGGCGGAGGTGGTGGTAACTACGGTGCAATATGTTTGAGTTTGTAATTAAAAGACTAGAGAGCTAGGAAACCTTAAGGGATTTATTTCAATGGTGAAATAGCTCCACACAAAGGGGGAAGACTGGTTCACCACCAGAGTCTTCGGTAAGGTCATTCTTACAGAAAGGAAGAGATAAATCTTCCCGTTCCCACAAACGGTGCCAAACTGATGATGCTAAGAATCAACACCCCCAGATAAAGATGTTATAGAGCTCAAATAAGCGTAACAATGGCAGCAACAGAGTAATATAAATTTATGTAGAAGGATATGAGGAATGGAGAAGAAACACACCAATGTAAGTGGTTCAGCCTATCTAGGCCTACGTCCACTGTGCTTTGAGTGATCTTCACTATATAATAAGGGACTAATGACCTTGTGATACAATGCACTACTTTCTCTCTCTACTGTACATTCGAATAGAGTTTTGGCTAGGGTTACTGCTATAGATCCTTTATAAGGTTGAAGGAGACAAGTATATATAGGGCTTGGGGGTGTAGTGCACCCCCCAAGCATGCATTGAGCATGTGAATGATGGTTTAGCTAATCTCCTATTGACAACTGGCTGGGTCACCTGTAGGTAATAAAGACATAATATTCCCTCACATGAGGGAATGATCTTGTTATAACGATTTAGTCCACATGCCACATGAGTCACACGTGCACTACTCAACGCGTCTCCTAAGCCACGCTCCATAATGGTGTCACCCTCAGCCTATAATCATGGTCGAGGCTAGTCTTATAGAGGCTCTATTTCCCGAACTATTGGATTTTTATGCTATCGGCCAATTAAGGGTCGACTAGTATGAGGGTCGTCTGTCACACTTGCCCTTTGAGCCGAGCCGAGGCTTCAGATGGCAGGTTCTTGAGCTGAGTTGCATCCCAACAGACTTGCTTTGCCGATGGTGGGGTCGACTTGGCCGACCCCAGTCTCAGAATATGACCCTCTTAATGGTCATCGGGTAGTCTTGGGCGACCCCTATCTTTAGTATTACACCCTGGATAGGGTAATAACTGATCTGATCCCTCGTCCAAATCTGAGGTCATCCTCATCCTAGGACAATGGTATATTTTCATATATCAATGCCCTACATGAACTAACTACAACGAATGTAAGAATCAAGAGAATGAAAGAGCCTAAGTATAGTCTGTAACTCCACAGCATTCATAGTACGTCAAGTATCCAATCCTCTATGTCTGGAGTTCCTGTGACTGGACACCCAATATTGAATATATAAGGGAGGCGGGAATATGGAAGACAACGGGTCAGAACCCGATGGCAAACTATTTTTAAAAATAGTAAGTGATTAACAAGTGAAATTAAGCAATTATTATGTACATGTTAGATTCTCGAACTCCCTCTTGAGATTCTCACCTCTCATCTAGTGTGCACGCCTAACGTACCTTCAAACCATACTAGTTACTATTCGCATGCTAACTAGTTATTTCCAATCTTACATATAAACATAGCCCAATATTGTTCCCACGTATTTCTTTCGCAATATAAGTAATACATATATATCCAATTTATCTTTAACATGGATAAGCATTTTTTCGATTTAATATAATTAAGTGTTCGCCAACTTAATTCATTTCAGATTTCATTATCATTCATGTCTACTTAATTCACACAGTAGATAATATCACAAGTATATATATACATTCACTCGATTGTATATATATACAACATTGCACCCCGAGACTCAGTTGCGGTGCATGCATATTCTACGATCATGTCCAGGTACATCTCGTCACTGTACAAAGGACTGTCGATTCGATATATCCCTACAACCATAAATAACAAACAAAAATATTGGAGGCGGACATAGTCCTAAGCCTTTGGGCAATGCACCCAAATGATCGTTCAATACCATTATTTTCGCACATGGCAATCCAACCTGAGTCCTATGTTCTGAGCCACAAGTCAAAAATCCCCCCTAAGGCTCATTAGGATATGACTGCCCTCAATGCGCAAACCTCCCGCCGATAGCAAGTAGACTAGGTATGTGAGACACACAAATCATCATATAGGTATACTCTCAACCTATATATATATATATATCAACAATAGGGCATAAGCACGTCCCATATTACAAGTCTCATACGTAATGTACTTATATCTCAAATATCATACGTATCATGGTATTTTAAACGTCAATTATATTATAGGTATTCGCTCAACCTATGCATATATATCAATAAATGGGTATACTCTTATCCCATATACAAATCCCACACTTAGTATATTTCCTGTTTATCCCATAAACTAATAATTCACATTTTATTCACATTTCCTATTACTCCTAACATCTCTTATTAATCGACAGGATTTAATTCATTGTTCCAGTAGCTACCTTCAACCCATACTTATTGGGTCAAAACCCAGACTCATTATAACAATCCCGGATTATATTTTAATTCCCAATAATCCTTTTTCTCGATAAAGTTACATTATGTCGAGAAATATAAAATTTCAATTTGAGGCTTTTCTGCTCCGATTTTGAGAAAAATTAAAACTACATAGGTTTGCAGAACATGATTTTATATAAGAACTCAAGCACACACTACCAATTTTCGCTTACAACAGTCCTAAAATTATCATACAATGTTCGTCCTTTTTTTACGTATTTCTACCTACGGGTTGTAACATAAATCATCCTCAAAACCTTTACCAAATGAATCCAAACTCCATATAATTCATCCTAAATGATATATCCAAGTATGTACATGATCTATAACATCAAATCATCATGGAATTTTGATTAATCATGCTAATTCCATTTTCATTCGAAAAATTTGCATTTTATCATTCTTACTCAAGAACATGTATAAGCCCCAAATTTCTCCATCAAATAAACCCAAGTTTCGTGATGTTAATTCTAATATCCACGAGGGATTAATCCTACATGGTTTCTATTTCAAGTATTAAATCAAAATAATCAAAATTCATCTTTGATTTATAAAACTGTAGAAAAAATCTTTTTCTATCTACCATTAACAACATACTTGTTATAGATTGCAAGAGTTAAAACACTTGCCTTTGATTTTATAGGTTTGAATCTTTGGAGAAGATGATGCTATGGTGTTCCTCTGTTTTTCGGTCACTCTTCGATAGCGGCGGTCGTGGTGCAAGGTGCCTTTGTCCCTTGGTTTTCCTAGAACAACCCTTCCTCTCCTAGATAAATCTTTCCCTTTCCTCAATGGATATCTCTTAGAGTTTTGGTGAATAAACCTTTGGCTAACATATCTCTTAACTTATACAAAAATACCCAAATTTCATAAGTACTATTCATCTCCCAAGTAAAATGACCAAAATACCTTTTTGGGGTGTCTATTTGGTTCCAAATTGACCCGAGACCCAAATCAAACCCCCGGGTAGACTTTACTAGACTATTTAAATCCCTTCGGACAATTTGACGCACTCGAAACGACCATTCAGATGACATAAAAAATAATTTTCTTTTCATTCCATTCAATTATAGTCTCGACACAACTCACACGCTCGTCCCGACTATAAATCCCGATAATTTTTATAAAGTCATAATAATATATTACTTTTAATCACTAAGTAATATTTAATATCAATCACATATTACTTTATTCTAGTAATATTCAATCCAGATTAATTCCAATTATTTTCACATAAATAATTCTCACTAATCCCCATTGATTTAACCCATTTGCTTTTAATTTATCTCATTTTAAAAGCCATTAAAATACGGGGTATTAAATACTCCCCCACCCCCCTCATAACGGAATTTCGTTTCGAAATTCAGAAATTAAGGAATATCTGGTAAGGACAACTCCTAGTATTAATGTCACATCTCATGTAACCTCCGTCATACCGCCCTCACATTACCGAATAACCCTAATACTGAACACCTAACTGATGTTATACTCCCAGCCTTACCATTTAAGTTGAACTACTTCAGTTTTAATTTTAGATAATCACTATCTATCCTCATACTATTTGTACTATAGTAGATTAATCAGTCTTTAGATATATACAAACTCGTCTTACTACTATGTCACATAAGTATTTTATTCTTGTTTGTACGGTATATATTTTACACACAATATATACTATAAATGCCAACACATTTTCGCAATGTTGCCTTAAAAAACGACTATGGAACCTAAGCCTATAAGCTATCGATCCAATCTTTACGATAATAGAAAATGGTCCTACGTATCTCGATGATTATCCAATCTAACATGTAATAACGTAACACTAAGTCATTTCAATTTTGGCTTACGGGCCCTGAATCCCTATGGCCCGAGTAGCTCATTATCCTCCACCTCTAGCCAATAAGTAGAAAGATGACAAGGTCTTCTATATAATGCCTCAAATAGAGTCATACCGTAAATGAGCTGACAAGAGTTATTGCACACGAACTCTAAATATGACACTAAATCATCCCATAATCGAAAAATAAAACATATCCCTCAATATGTAACTATAGTTCTTATTCTGCTCGTCCATCTATGGGTGTGTTAGGCAATATGCATTCACATCTCAGTACTCATGGCCTTTTAAAAACTCTTCTCAATAATTGAGACATAACTCTCTTCTCTTTATCAGACACAATGTCGAAATGTACCCCATATAACCTTACTATCTCAGGAATAATGATTGGGAATACTGTCACACATTATAATTAGTCCTAACTGGCATAACGTGAGCTACTTGGATTACCCAACCCACAACCACCCATATAGGGTAATGATCCCTTTGCGAAGTTATTAACTTTGTGATAATTTAGGGATATGCTCTCCCATTTCTACCAAGGAATTCCCAACGGCTGAAGGAATCCTATTAATTTATGATGTTCCACTTTCAATTAGAACTCAGCAATGTTTTGCTTGGTTTTATGCCATCACTACTACATTTTTATATCATGGTGCATTTTATCTTTCTCACAAATGCATCCACAACCATGACTCGTGCGACGATGCCATCACCGCGAGTCACTAGTTCCCCCCCTCTCTTCAAATTTTAGATTCTCATGAAACGTAGGCCTCCACATACCTTACCATGTAAGTTTTGTGACACCCCGTCCAATTAAATATCGGGTGATCAGTCCTTTATAAAATTTATAATAGAATGTTCGGTTGGTTCATTCTTAGCATCACTGTCGAAAACTTAGATCCAATTAATTACCCAACATTTAATTAAGCTAGTATCAAAACATTTTCCAATTAAACTTGAAGCCAATTAATTTAATTAATTTCTGAACATGTAATTTTAAACCATACACAAGAATTAAATGCTGACTGAATTAATTACTAAATAAATAAGACTGGATACAAATCTTCCAGTTCAAAGCCACAAACCAAACCATAATAAATACTCAATCAAACAGAAAAGAACTACAAAGTAAACTGAGTATAACTCCACTAATGAGAATGGGCGACACATGCCCGAACTGAGATATCTGAACTAGGAACTGAATGAACTTAGAGAAGCGTCTAATCTAAATGAACCACAACTTCCACAATAGTTGCAGCTCGGCAAACCATCCAAGTATCTAAAATCGGTGTCCCTGTGGCTGGGCACTTGTACTAATATATATATATATATATATATAGTAAAAGAGAGAAAAATGCAAGAGACGGGTCAGAGCCCGATGTTTAAAAAAAAATTATTAGCAAGTATTTAAAAATGCATTAAAGCAAGTATTATATGCATGTTAGTTCGAACTCTCACATGAGATTCTCACCTCTCGACTAGTGTGCACGCCTAACGTACCTCTAATCCAACCTAGCCATCTAACACACTCCTAACTAGGAAAAATGCTTATCCCTCTAACTACCCCTCGTAGTAGTATTTCCAATCTGATCTCGACATTTATCATTTTAAACAAGTGTTATCACACTACATTCAAGTATTTACTATTTACTTACTTTACCAAAGAGTTCGTTATAAATGCACGTATATTATTCTCAGCACACATATACAAACAGAGAACCCCTAAGTTAAGCTGCGGAGCACACATACTCTGCTATCAAGTCCCGGTACATCACGTACATGAGGACTACGTGTTTCGAATCTCTCAGGAACCGTTATAATAAGAAAAATCACACATGTTGGAGGAGAACATAGTTCACATACCCATGGGCCACACACATACCTATGCTCCCACGTATTTTCAAATTGAGATATTCCCCCTCTCGTAGTATATATACAGATAATATGTCCTTCGAAAGTCCTTAATACAAAATGATAAGAAGTCCCAAATGTAACCACTAATTTTTATTCTTAGAATTTCCATATCGTTAGAACTAATATCGTAATTATTTATCACTTAATAATCTCGATGCAATTACAATTACGCTTATCTCTCTCGCGCAATCTTTTAGGTAAATTCACCGTTTCAAATATTTGAATCATTACCCTAAACAACTCCCAATAATTCTGCACTATTTTGGGTTCATCGAACACTAATTTTTCTCACTCAAATTGACTGCTTACACAAATAGGGGCAAAATAGGAAATTCTCTGAAAATTAGAAATCTCGCTCGAACCAGAATGGATCTCGCTCGAACGACTTCCACGTGTCGTTTGAACGACTTCGCGCGACAACCGATCTTGTTCGAACGGCTTCGAGCGAGATCTCGTGACCTGGGTTGTTTCGTTTTCAACCTTAGACAACCTCGTTTTCCACCATTTTTCAACCCTAAAACCTCTAAAGATTAAGCCCAAACTTCCAACAATCAATACCAAATATTATTCTAACATGTATATGAGATTTCCCATAACCTAACATCATTAAATCGTCACCAACCATCCATAAATTAAAAATCCCCAATTTTATTGTCAAGAACCCTAGTTCTTAAATTAATATGCATAACTTCTAAATTAAGCCCGAATTTGTTCATAAAAATCACTCTAATTTCATTGGGATCATCCTATTTACATACGGTATTCAATTTCTCATCATATCAACCCTAGTTTATGATATAGTTCTCCAATTTCACCCAAATTAACTTTCATAACAAAGGTTTATTAACCTAGACTAACATGAACATAATTATCGCTAAAAGAAGTAAGAAATAAACACTTGCCTCGATTTCGAAGGTCTGATCCGTTGGTGTTGTTGGTATGGATGCATTCCTCGCGTTCCGATCTAAACGATGGTGGTACTGGTTGTGCAAGGTGGTGAACACAACTTCTCCTCCTTTAAAATTCGCTCTCTCTCACCCACTGTGGCTCTCTCTTGATTTTGGTGTAACCTAGCCCTAAGTGTCCCCAATTAGATGATATATTATTTCTCCAATTTTCGTCCATTACTTCCTCCAAAAATCCAAATTACAAAACTACCCCTACCGGGTGCCGGCTTGGCCTAAAAATATTCCAGAGTCCAAATAAAATACCAGGGAAGAGTTTTCTAACTATCTCGACCCCTCCGGACTCAACAGTGCACTCGAAAATATCATACGAGTTACTTAAAATAATTTACCTTTTTATTCCACTTAATTAGTCCTGACACGACTCACACGCGCGTCTCCAACTTAATATACCAAACTGTCGTATTTCTCTCTCACGAAAAGTTATATAAAATCGTCATTCCATATTACTTATTCTCATAGTAATATTAATAATTACTAACTTCTCGTCATGCTAGTAAATATTCAAATTTAATATCGGATTAATAATTAATTCTCACATTTGAATTTAATTAATCCCACAATAATAATAAATCACATAATTATTTAAATCTTCAAAAATACGGGGTATTACAAGTTTCAACTTTCCCGAGTTAAACTTTGTCGAATTCTTCCTTCCCCATCCTCGTGGAAAATTTGGGGATTATCGGTCCTAACTGACCTAAACCATCAAACAGCTAAGTCTTCAAGTCACAACTTCTACATTTATTTACCTCTAAAATACGTATTGTGCCACAATCCTCAATTATGGAAAACACTACAATCCAACTCTAGGGCGCCCATACACCATATGTTGTGTACATTTCAGCATACGATCTAAATGGATGTGATATCCTACACTAGACGTGATTACTCTGTAAGGTTAAACTTTACCAACTTACTACTTATAATATAATCCATATCCCACAGGTTTTCACATTCACATTTGGCGACTCCACTGGCCTCAAAGTATACTATAACCCATAAGTCTCAGTTTTAAAAGAGAAATATTGTAACAAAGGTTCCAAACCCATATCCTAAATACCCAACTTACTTCGACTCCCAACATTCGCTAGTTTCATATGTTGGGTGTCTCGTAGAGCGAAATCCAAATATGGACCCCCCCAATACACTACTACCTAACCTAGTCGGTCATCGAAACCCCTCAGGTCCTTAGTCCATAGTATGTACCTTCCCAACAGGTTTTGTCTGTTTATATGAAATTCTACATGTCCACTCTCATGTCCCTCAAAGATAATATTAAACATGACGCTCCCACTAACAGTGGTTCTTGGTGATACAAAATAACGAGAAATATCTCTCTCTGCATGAATTAAGAACACAATATATCCTGAATCACATCAGCAGAAAGTCCCTACACACCGACATACTCACAGATGCCAAGTATAGAATGCCATCTATAAATTTATACACTTAGGCCTAACCTTATTTTAGGTGGCGCCAAATAGAACTAATACAGTGCACTCTGAAATAACAAATACCATAGTCTTATTACATAATTTACCATCGTTTTAATACTCGAAAATCAGTCATTACACATAACTGTAATAAATCCAACATTCCTCACTCACAAATATAGTATATAATAACATAATTCTTAATGATCCTACCTGTTTCTCCCTACGGGAGTCAACAACGGATTTTGCTACCCCATAAACATATATTATGATATACATACCTAGGATTCACATCTACTGTTCCCAGTCTCATGGGTCCCACTCACTTTCTATGGACTTATTCAATATAAATAGTCCCAATTTTTTTCTACACCTGGAACAACTTTTCGTGTCATTTCCCCTTTCCCTGGTCCTACAGACTATTGTGAACCTAAAAATACTAGCATCAATTGTTGATCTACTGATTTCTTCAGCTCCATTTTCCCTACGAAACTCGTTATCGACTATACTAGTCTTGACTGAATCTGCATCCACTTACTAGATATTCAATTAAACCATATATATGGGTTCCCCCCCCCCCCCCTACAAGGTATGCCCCTAAGTGGTGTTATACTATCCTTGTTCACCCTAATATCACTTTTAGACTAAATTCTCCAGCTCCCTTGACTCCCTTCCCACGAAAGCATTGATATTGATTCATAAATGTACACCCTTGGAGACATCGTCACTAGAAATATAAATATGATTTTTCGATTTATACATGGGTATATAAATCACGAGCTCTTCAACAAAAAGTAACTCATGTTTTCCAGGTACATCCCATTTATAATAAGGTCATAAATTTCACTATTTCATTCACATCTATATTACAATCGCAGATGGACGATTTGACGGTCAAACCCTAGCCCAAATTCCACATTTAGCTCAATACCAACTTCTTTATATACAAAGTCTAATTTCCATCACTTTATATTACTCTTATGAGCGAAATGTTGTCGAAAATTCTTAAATCCTGGGTGTTTCTACACTTCACCCTATACAATTACCTTTGGATGTCTACTTCCATTGCCCCCTCACTCTTCTTCCTTCACACATTTTAAAATTGTTCTTTTTTTTAAATCCTTCCAACTCTGCCACCTTTCACCGTTAAATGCTGGGTGAGTCTAGAACGGCACCATCGTCACCAACGACGGTGTTTAAGGAAACTATAGTTCCCAAGTAATTTCTTTATTGTCACCAACTTGAACAATAATTACAGTGAATTTTACCTCGATCAACATTTACACTAAGTCTCCTGTTGAGCCTTTCCTGCAGTATTTTGTCCAACGACCTTCGCTGGTCGTCCTATTATGTTCGGCATACGAAGCCCGCCCGAACTTGTATTAGAATTTCACCACTTATGTTTAAAAGCAAGAGAATGTAAATCTTCATACGTGAAGGAATATAACAATCCTAATCATAAGGCCCTACATCAAAAGGACGCTACGCTGAAACGTAGATAGCCATACAGATCCTAAGGAGTCTAGAACCTGATGCTCTGATACCACTTGTAACACCCCGCTCAATTAAATACCGGGTGATCAATCCTATACTCAATTAAATCAGAGTATACGGTTGGTTTATTCTTAGCATCACTGTTGAAAAATATTTTCTTTTTGTTAATCACCTAATACTCAATTAAGATGGTGTTAAAATCTTTCAAATTTTAATTTAATACAATCTCATTTTACCATTAGAAACAATTTCATGTAATCCATTCCACAACAATGCACAATAGATAAGTAACATCACAACTGAATTAAATGAAACTGGAATAAACTCACGATTTAAATATCTCAATATAACAATCCAAATAAACGGAATGTATGAAAATTGACATAAGTATTACCACTCTCTGAGATAGAATCGAAATAACTAGAATCCTTGGGTGACAAGCCCGACATGAACTAACTAATACGGATGTATGAATCAAGAGAATGAAAGTGTCTAAGCATAGTGTGCAACTCCATAGCATCCATAGTATGTCAAGTATCCAATCCTTTATGCTTGCCATTCCTATGACTGGACACCTAATATTGAAGATACAAGGGAGGCGAGAATATGCAAGAAAACGGGTCAGAACCCGATGATAAAATATTTTTAAAAATTGCAAGTGATTGACAAGTGCAATTAAGCAATTATTATGTACATGTTAGATTCTCGAACGCTCTTTTGAGATTCTCACCTCTCATCTAGTGTGCACGCCTAATGTCCCTTCAGACTATACTAGTTACTATTCCCATGCTAACTAGTTCTTTCAAATCTTACATCTAAACATAGCCCAATATCGTCCCCACCTATTTCTCTCGCAATATAAGTAATACATATATATCCAGTTTCTCTTTAGCATGGATAAGCCCTTTTTTCAATTTAATATAATTAAGTGTTCACCAACTTAATTCATTTCAGATTTCATTAACATTCATGTTTACTTAATTCACACAGTAGATAATATCACAAGTATATATATAAATTCACTCTATTATATATATGCAATACTGCACCCCGAGACTCAGCTGCGGTGCATGCATACACTGCTATCATGTATGGGTAATATAAAGGATTATCGATTCAGTATATCCCTCAAACCATAAATAACAAACACAAATATTGGAGGCGAACATAGTCCTAAGACTTTGGGCTACACACATACCTACGTACCCAAATGACTGTTAAATACCATTGTTTTCACACATAACAATCCAACCCGAGTCCTATGTTCTAAGGCACAAGTCACAAATCCCCCTAACGCTCATCAGGATATGACTGCCCTAGACGCACAAACCTCCCCTCGATAGCAAGTAGGATAGGTATGTCATACACACATATCATCATCATCATCATCATATATATATATATATATATCAACAATAGGGCATAAGCACGTCCCATATTACAAGACTTATACGTAATGTACTTATATCTCAAATATCCTACGTATCATGGTATTTTAAACGTCAATTATATTATAGGTATTCGCTCCACCTATGCATATATATCAATAAATGGGTATACTCTCATCCCATATACAAATCCCACACTTAATATATTTCCTGTTTATCCCATAAACTAATAATTCACATTTTATTCACATTTTCTATTTATTTTAACATCTCTTATCAACCAAAAGGATATAGTTAATTATTCAAGTAGCTACCTTCAATCCATACTTATTGGTCCAAAACCCAGGCTCATTATAACAAGCCTGGATTATATTTTAATTCCTAATAATCATTTTTCTCGATAAAGTTACATTCTGCTCAGAAATATAAAATTACAATTTGAGGCTTTTCTGCTCCGATTTTGAGAAAACTTAAAACTACAAAGTTGTGCAGAACGTGATTTTATATAAGAACACGCGTGCACACTACCAATTTTTGCTTACAACAGTCCTAACATTATCATAGAGTGTTCGTCATTTTTCTACATATTTTTACCTATGGGTTGTAACATAATTCATCCTCAAAACCTCGACCAAATGATCCCAAACTCCTTATAATTCATCCTAAATGATGTACCGAAGTATGTACATGATTTATAACATCAAATCATCATGGAATTTAGATTTAGGGGCATTTACGTTTAGATCCTATTAGACTTTCTTATATACATTCTAGTCCCATCATGTTTTTCCCTTACATATAAGTCCTATTCCTAAGTTTTTAGAACTTTTTTTTCACAATTTTACCCTTTTAAAACCAACCATCCGTAACTTCCTTGAGGAAGTTACATAAGTGGTTGGACTTTTTTTTTTAATCTTTAAATGATCATAACTTTTGATTCACAAATTCGTTTTTTGCAAAATTACTATTTTTGAAATCTGCTCAACGAGATCTATCAAACAAGATCCATGAAGACTATAAAATTCCAAAGAAAAAAATTTACACAAACAGTAAACTTTACTGTATGCACTAGAATATGAAATAGTTTTATATATGTGACATTTTCACAAGCAGACAGTAACATTTCACAGTAAAGTTTACTGTTTGTGTAAATTTTTTTCTTTGGAATTTTATAGTCTTCATGGATCTTGTTTGATAGATCTCGTCGAGCAGATTTCAAAAATAGTAATTTTGCAAAAAACGGATTTGTGAATCAAAAGTTATGATCATTTAAAGATTAAAAAAAAAAGTCCAACCACTTATGTAACTTCCTCAAGGAAGTTACGGATGGTTGGTTTTAAAAGGGTAAAATTGTGAAAAAATTTCCTAAAAAGTTGGAATAGGACCTATGAGATTATTAAAAAGTCAATAGGACTTAAAAGCTTGTTGACCCAATAAATGGGACCTAGATATAATTACCCCTTAGATTTATCATGCTAATCCTATTTTAATTCAGAAAATCTGCATTTTATCATTCTTACTCAAGAACATGTATAAACCCCAAATTTCTTCATCAAATAAACCCAAGTTTCATGATTATAATTCTAACATCATCGAGGTATTAATCCTACATGGTTTCCATTTCCAGAATTAAATCAAAATCATCGAAATTCATCTTTGATTTGTAAAACTTTAAAAAAAAAATCTATTTACCATGGACTACATACAAGATATAGATTGCAAGAGTTAAAACACTTGCCTTTGATTTTATAGGTCTGAACCTTTGAAGAAAATGATGCTATGGTATTCCTCTCTTTTCCGGTCACTCTCCATTGGCGATGGTGGAGGTGCAAGGTGCCTTTGTCACTTGGTTTTCCTAGAACAACTCTTCCCTTCCTAGAGAAATATTTCTCTTTCCTCAATAGATGTCTCTTATAGTTTTGGTGAATAAACCTTTGGCTAACATATCTCTTAACTTATATAAAAATACCCAAATTTCGTAAATACTATTCATCTCCCAAGTAAAATGGCCAAAAAAATTCTTTGGGGTGTCTATTTGGTTCCAAATTGGTCTGGGACCCAAATCAAACCTCCGCGTAGACTTTTCTGACTATTTAAACCCCTCCTGACACTTTGGCTCACTCGAAATGATCATTCGGATGACATAAAAACTAATTTACTTTTCATTCCATTCAATTATAGTCCTGACACGACTCACACGCGCGTCCCAACTTAATTACCGTAATTGTCGTATTTATCAATCCCGACAATTTTTATAAAGTCATAATCATATATTAATTGTAATCACTAAGTAATATTTAATATAAATCACATATTACTTTATTCTAGTAATATTCAATCCATCTTAATTCCAATTATTTTCACATAAATAATTCCAATTAATCCCCATTGATTAAACCTATTTACTTTTAATTTATCTCATTTTAAAAGTCATTAAAATACGGGGTATTACATACTTCCCCCTTATAACGGAATTTCGTTTCGAAATTCAGAAATTAAGTCATATCTGGTAAGGGAAACTCCTGGCATTAATCTCACATCTCATGTAACTTCCATCGTACTGCCCATACAGTACATTACCGAATACCCCTAATAATGAACACCTCACTGATGTTATACTCCAAAATTTAAGTTTCACTACTTAAATTTTAATTTTAGATAATTTCTATCTATCCTCATACTATTTTCACTATAATAGATTAATCTATATTTAGATATATACAAACTCGTCTTACTACTATGTCACATCAGTAGTCTATTCTAGTTTGTACGATATATATTTTACACACAATATATACTAAAAATGCCAACACATTTCTGCAATACTGCCTCAGCAAAGGACTATGGAACCCAAGCCTGTAAGCTACCGGTCCAATATTTATGATAATAAGAAATGGTCCTACGTATCTCGACGCTAATTTTCCTTTTTCTAACATGCAATAACGTAAAACTAAATCATTTCAATTCTGGCGTGCTAGCCCCGAATCCCTCTAGCCCGAGTCACTCATTATCCTCCACCTCTAGCCAATAAGCAGAAGGACGACAAGATCTTCTATATAACGCCTCAAAATAGAGTCATACCATAAATGTGCTGAGAGGATTTATTATACACGAACTCCAAATATGACACTAAATCTTTCGATAATCATAAATAAAACATATCCTTCAATATGTAACTTGAATTCTTAGTCTATCCGTCCATCTGAGTGTGTGTTAGGTCATATACATTCACATCTCGATACTCATGTCCTTTCGAAAACTCTTCCCAATAATAGAGACATAACTCTCTTATCTCTATCAGACACAATGTCGAAATGTACCCCATATAACCTTACTATCTCGGGAATAATTATTGGGGTATACTGTCACACGTTATGATTAGTCCTAACTGGCATAACGTGAGCTACTTCAATTTTTGACCCACTACCACCCATATAGGGGAATGGTCCCTTTGCGAAGTAATTAACTCTGTGATAATTTAGGGATATGCTCTCCCATTTCTACCAAGGAATGCCCAATGGCTAAAGGAATCCTATTAATTTCTGATGGTCCACTTTCAATTAGAACTCAGCAATGTCATGCTTGGTTTTATGCCATCACTACTATATTTTTATATCATGATGCATTTTATCTTTCTCACAAACGCATCCATAACCATGACTCGTGCGACGATGCCATCACCGCGTGTCGTAAGTTCTCCCCCTTCTTCAAATTTTAGATTCTCATGAAACGTATACCTCCACATACCTTACCATGTAAGTTTCAACTTTCCCGAGTTAAATTTTGTCGAATCCTTCCTACCCCATCCTCGTGAAAAATTTGGGGATTATTGGTCCTAACTGACCTAAACCATCAAACAGCTAAGTCCTAAAGTCACAACTTCTACATTTATTTATCTCTAAAATACGTACTGTGCCACAATTCTCAATTATGGAAAATACTACAATCGAACTATCTAGGGCACCCATACACCCTAAGTTATGTACATTTCAACATATGATCTAAATGGATGTGATATCCTACACTATATGTGATTACTCTGTAAGGTTACACTTTACGCATTCACTACTTATAATATAATCTCCCACTGGTTTTCACACTCACGTTTGGCGACTCCACTGGCCTCAAATAATACTATAACCTTTAACTCTCAGTTTTAACAAATAATTATTATAATAAAGGTTCTAAACCCATATCCTAAAGACCCAACTTACTTCGACTCCCAACATTCGCTAGTTTCATGTGTGGGGTGTCTCGCAGATCGAAATCGAAATAAGTAGCCCCCTCGATACACTACTACCTAACCTAGTCGGTCGTTGAAACCCTTCAGGTCCTTAGTCCACAGTATGTACCTTCCCAACATGTTTTTCCTGTTTATATAAAAGTCTAATCATCCACTCTCATGTCCCTCAAAGATAATATTAAACATGGCTCTCCACTAACATAGGTTCTTAGTGCTAGAAAATAATGAGAAATATCTCTCTCTTCACGAATTAAGAACACAATATATCCTGAATCATAACAGCAACAAGTCCTTACACACCGGCATACTCACAGATGCCAAGTATAGAATGCCATTTATAAATTTATACACTTGGGCCCAACCTTATTTCAGGTGGCGCCTAACAGAACTAATACAGTTCACTCTGAAATAACAAATATGATAGTCTTATTAAAGAATTTGCATCGTTTCAATACTCAGAAATCAGTCACTACACATTGTCGTAATAAATCCTACATTCCTCACTCACAAATGTAGTATATAATAGCATAATTCTTAATGATCCTACCCGTTTCTCCCTAACAGCGGATTTCACTATCCCATAAACATATATTATGATATCCATAACTTAGATTCACATCTATTGTTCCCAGACTCATGGGTCCCACTCACTTTCTATGGACTCATTCAACATTAATAATCCCAGTTTTTTTCTACACCTAGAACAACTTTTCGTGTAATTGTCCTTATCCTTGGTCCTACTGACCATTTTAAACCTAACAATACTAGCATCAATTTTTTCTCTACTGATTTCTTCGGCTCCACTTTCCCTATGGAACTTGTTATCGACTATACTAGTCTTGAATGAATCCGCCTCCACTTAGTAAATATTCAATTAAACCATATACATGGGTTCCCCCCTACTGGGTATGCCCCTAAGTGATGTTCTACTATCCTCGTTCACCCTAGTCTCACTTTTCGACTAAATTCTCCAACACCCTTGACTCCCTTCTCACGGAAGCATTAATATTTATTCATAAACGTACACCCTTGACGACATCGTGACTAGTCATCTAAATCTTATTTTTCCATTTACACATGGGTATATAAATCACAATCTCTTCAACAAAAACTAACACATTTTTGTTTGGTACATCCCATTTATGATAAGGTCCAAAATTTCACAATTTCATTCGCATCTCTGTTACAACCGCAGATGGACGATTTCACAGTCAAATAGTACCCCAAATTCCACATTTAGCTCAATATCAACTTCTTTATATACAAAGTCTAATTTCCATTACTTAAGATTTCTCTTATGCGCAAAATGTTGTCGAAAATTCTTAATTCCAGGGTGTTTCTACACTTCACCCTATACAATTGCCTTTGGATTTCTACTTCCATTGTTCTCTCACACTTCTTCCTTCACACATTTTTTAAATGTTCTTTTTTTAAATCCTTCCAACTCCGCCACCCTCACCAATAAATGCTGGATGAATCTGGAACAGTACCATCGTCAGCAACGACAGTGTTTAAGGAAACTACTGTTCCCAAGTAATTTCTTTATTGTCGTCAACTCAAAAAATAATTATGGTGAATTTGACCTCGGTCAACATTTACACTAAGTCTCCTATTGAGACTTTCCTCCTGCATTTTGTCCAATTGCCTTCGATGGTCGTCCAATTCTGTTTGGCATACGAAGTGCGACCGAACTTGTATATAATTTCACCACTTATGTTTAATAGCAAGAGAACATATATCTTCATACGTGAAGGAATACAACAATTCGAATCATAAGGCTCAACATCAAAGGAGGCTACGCTGAAAAGTAGATAGTCGTACAGATCCTAAGGACTCTAGAACCTGATGCTCTGATACCACCTATAATACCCCGCTCAATTAAATATTGGGTGATCAGTCCTATACCCAATTAAATAAGAGTATACAGTTGGTTCATTCTTAGCAGCACTGTCAAGAAAAAATTTCTTTTTGTTAATCACCTAATACTCAATTAAGTTGGTGTTAAAAACTTTCAGATTTTAATTTAATACAATCTCATTTTACCATTACAGACAATTTTATGTAATCCATTACACAACAATGCATAATAGATAAGTAACATCACATCTGAATTAAATGTAATTGGAATAAACTCTCGAGTTTAAATATCTCAATACAACAATCCAAATAAACTAAATGTATCAAAACTTACATAAGTAATACCACTGTTTGAGATAGAATCAAAATACTAGAATCCTTAGGTGACATTCCCTACATGAAATAACTATTACGGATGTATGAATCAAGAGAATGAAATCATCTAAGCAAAGTCTTCAACTCCATAGCATCCATAGTACGTCAAGTATCCAATCCTCTATGCCTGGCGTTCCTGTGACTGGACACCAAATATAGAAGATACATGGTAGGCGAGAATATACAAGAAAACATGTCAGAGACCGATGGTAAAATATTTTTAAAAACATCAAGTGATTAACAAGTTAAATTAATCAATTATTATGTACATGTTAGATTCTCGAACTCTCTCTTGAGATTCTCACTTCGCATCTAACTTGCACGCCTAACATGCATTCAAACCATTATAGTTACTATTCCTATGCAAACTAGTTCTTTCCAATCTTACATCTAAACATAGCCCAATATCGTTCCCACGTATTTCTCTCATAATATAAGTAATACATATATATCCAGTTTCCTGTTAACCTGGATAAGCACTTTTTCAATTTAATATAATTTAAGTGTTCACCAACTTAATTCATTTCAGATTTCATTATCATTCATGTCTGCTAATTCACACAGTAGATAATATCACAAGTATATATATGTATGTATATATATATATATACAACACTCCACCCCGAGACTCAGCTGCGGTGCATCCATACTCTGCTATCTTGTCCGCGTACATCTAGTCATTGTACAAAGGACAATCGGTTAGGTATATCCCTCGAATCATAAATAACAAACGCAAATATTGGAGGCGAACATAGTCCTAAGCCTTTGGGCTACGCACATACCTACGCACCCAAATGACCGTTCAATACCATTATTTTTACATATGGGAATCCAACCTGAGTCCTATGTTCTGAGGCACAAGTAAAAAATCCCCCTCTAAGGCTCATCAGGTTATGACTTCCCTTAACGCGCACACCTACCGTCGATAGTAAGTAGGCTAGGTATGTCATACACACAAATCATCATATAAGTATACTCTCTCTCTCTCTCTCTCTCTATATATATATATATATATATATATATATATATGTATATATATATCATCAATAAGGCATAAGCACATCCCATATTACAAGTCTCATACGTAGTATACTTATATCTTGAATATTCTACGTATCATGCTATTTTAAACCTTAAATATATTATAAGTATTCGCTCCACCTATGTATATGTAAATCAACAAATGGGTATACTCTCATCCCATATACAAATCCCACACATAGTATATTTCTAGTTTATCCCATAAACTAATAATTCACATTTTATTCACATTTCCCATTACTCCTAACATCTCTTATTAACCGAAAGGAATTAATTAATTATTTCACTAGCTACCGTCAACCCATACTTATTGGTTCAAAATCCAGACTAGCCCGGATTATATTTTAAATCCCAATAATCCTTTTTCTCGATAAAGTTACATTCTACCCAAAAATAAAAAAATACAATTTGAGGCTTTTCTTCTCCGATTTTGAAAAAACTTAAAACTACAAATTTATGAAGAACGTGATTTTATATAAGAACTCGTGAGCACACTATCTATTTACGGTTAAAACGGTCCTAAAATTATCATACAATGTTCTTCCTTTTTATACATATTTCTACCTGCGGGTTGTAACATAATTCAACCTCAAAACCTCTAACAAATGATACCAAACTACTTATAATTCATCCCGAATGATATACCCAAGTATGTACATTATTTATAACATCAAATAATATCAAAATCATCATGAAATTTTGATTAATCATGCCAATCCCATTTTAATTCAAAAAATTGGCATTTTGTCATTCTTACTCAAGAATAAGTATATATCCCAAATTTATTCATCAAATAAACCCAATTTTCGTGATGTTAATTCTAATATCAACAAGGTAATAATCCTACATGGTTTCCATTTCAAGGATTAAATCAAAATCATCAAAATTCATCTTTGATTTATAAAACTTAAAAAAAAATCTTTTTATATCTACCATTGACAACATACATGCTATAGATTGCAAGAGTTAAAACACTTGACTTTGATTTCGTAGGTCTGAACCTTTGGAGAAGATTATTTTATGGTGTTCCTCTCTTTTTCGGTCACTCTCTAGTTGCGGCGGTGCTGGTGCAAGGTGCCTTTGTCCCTTGGTTTTCCTAGAACAACCCTTTGTGTCCTAGAGAAATCTTTCGCTTTCCTTAATGGATGTCTCTTAGAGTTTTGGTGAATAAACCTTTGGCTAACATATCTCTTAACTTATATAAAAATATGCAAATTTTGTAAGTATTATTCATCTCCCAAGTAAAATGACCAAAACACCTCTTTGGCGTGTCTATTTGGTTCCAAATTGACATGAGACCCAAATCAAACCCCCGGGTAGAATTTTCTGACTATTTAAATCCCTTCGGACACTTTGGCGCACTCAAAATCACCATTTGGATGACATAAAAAATAATTTACTTTTCATTCCATTCAATTATAGTCTAGACACGACTCACGTGCGCATCCCGTCTTAATTATCGTATTTATAAATGCCGATAATTTTTATAAAGTCATAATCATATATTACTTTTAATCACTAAGTAATATTTAATATCAATCACATATTATTTTATTCTAATAATATTCAATCCGGATTAATTCCATTTATTTTCACATACATAATTCCATTTAATCCCCATTGATTTAACCCATTTACTTTTAATTTATCTCATTTTAAAATTCATTAAAATACGAGGTATTACAGATGGATAAAATTGACTCTTATTTATCCTTTGTTCATTATTCTTTATTGCATCATTAACATCTCCTTCAACCATCATAGCTTTGTTAACTGAAGAAGAAGAATCTACCATTTCTAGTGCAGTGAGTCTAGACTTGATAACCAACTCTAGTCCATCCTAAAATATGGTACATTTGTCCTCCTCATTATGTAAGAATTGCGATGAAAATCAATACAATGATATAAATTTAGTTTCATACTCCCTAACCAACATACTCCCCTGAGTCAATGATAAAAATCCTCTCCTTTTGCTTCCGATACATGCGAGGAAAATATTTTTCATATAAGGCTTTAATAAAGGAATCCCAAGTGATTACCTCACCTCCACCCGGATTAAGCACTAAATGTTTGGAAGCCTCCCTCCAATATTTACCTTTTTTGTTAAACATGAAAGTAGCCAATATTACCTTATGCTCATTAGGTGCATTCCTCACCCCAAAGATAATTTTGTGCCTCTAACCCAACCCTTATCTTCTAAAGGAACTACAAAAAATGAAAATGTTGGGGGGGGTCAATTTGATAAACTTCTCATATAGAGTATTATTTTCATCACGTTGTATTGCCCTTTCTGTTTTGGCTAAACTTCTCATATGACCGAATAAAAGGCATGCACTATAGGCCTCAAAATCGCCCTTAATAAAGGTATCAAATACCTAGATGTTTATGGGGAATTTTCTCTCATCATCGTCCAAGTGCTTAAAAGATGGAAAGTCAAAGACGAAAAGATCTTATCCTTACACGCCCACCTAAAGGAGCTTGCCTCCTAGTTTTGAGATATCACCCTCCACTTGTTGCCCCGCACAAAGAACAACTTAGCTGACGCTCTTGCTCCCCTAGCCTCCATGTCTGACATGCCTGAGCGAATAAAAATGTCCCCTTTCCTAGTCTAAAAACAAGCTATGCCAACCCACTGCTACCACATTGAGCTCATCACAGAGGAAGATTTTGATATGGCCGGGTTTTGTTACTACGACATTTAGCACCTCCTCAAGCACGGTAGGTATTCCCAAGATGTCAATAATAAAGACCGTGCAACCTTTTACAAGCTGGATGCCAAGTACATCATCTGAGATAAAGCATTGTTAAAAAAAAACTTCTATGGAACCCATTTTTCTGCATGACAGGTGGTGGCATTTAAGAAATGACGTAGAAGATCCATAGTGGGGAATGCAGAATCCACATGAACGGTTATATGCTTGCTAAGAAGATTATCCATCAAGGGTACTATTGGACCACCATGGTTCAAGATTGCACCGCCTATGTCCGATAACGCCTCAAATGACAATAGTTCGCCAATCTTTAACACTTACCTCCTCGGAATTGTATAACGTGACTTCTCCCAGGTCGTTCTCCACCTGGGGTATTGACATCATAGGTAAAGTCACACCTAAAGCTTCAAACAAGCATCAGTTCATCCTAATCGCCATTGATTACTTTATAAAATGGGTTCGAAGTCGAGTTATACGCAGTATTGAATGCCAAAAAGGTGGTCAATTTTATTCAAAGGAACATCATCTATCGATACGAGGTTCCCAAAGAGTTAGTATCATATAATGGGTTACATTAGGAAGCTGAGGTCACAGAGCTGGTCAACGAATATAGGATTCAGAAACACAAATCTTGTCCCTACCAACCCCAAACTGATGGTTCAGTCTAAGCCACCAATAAAAAGCTCAAATCCATCATCAGCAAAACGATTGAGAGTTAATAAGATTGGGTCGACCAGATCCCTTACACCTTCTAGGGATACCGCACTTCAGTCAGGACATCAACTGGGGTTGCCCCTTATTCTCTGGTATATAGCATGGAAGCACTCCTACTCGTTGAGATAGAAATACCTTCCCTATGCATTATGCTTGAGAGAAGAGTCATCGAGTAAGACTGGCATCGAAGTCACTTTGATTAACTGTCGCTCTTGGATGAAAAGAGGTTGAAGGATCTCTACACATATAAGGGTACCATTGCCTGATAATTAACCGAAGAGTTAAGGACCATGGTGTTCAGGAAGGAGACTTGGCCCTTAAAGAGATCGTAGAACCCGTTTGGGACCCCAAAGGAAAATTCAAGCCGAATTGGAGCGGTCCCTACATAGTAAAGAAGATTCTCTCAGGAGGCTCTGCTACGCTTGCAGACCTTGACAGAGAAGAAATAGCAGGTTCAATGAACCTAGACCATCTCAAGAAGTTCTACCCTTAGTCTGAAATCTCGGCACGCTACGACTCTTCTCCTCTCCCTTTTATTTAAAAAATAAAAAAAAACACTTCATTTCTCTCTACTCAGAACTACGTGGGGCTTGGTCTTCTAAAAAACCGTCTGCTTTCAAAATAGAACTCAAAAATTTTGAAAACCCCCAGAGGTACATAGGTAGCTCATACATCTTACATGAGCATGGTCCCTTTTTTTTCGTAAAATGCTATTCACTTCTAATCTCTAAGAATGACAGTTAATTTTATCATTTACATGAACAAAAGGATTACATATGCCTCAGCGATTGGTATAGATAACTCAAATGTCAAACTCATCAAGAGGCACAATAATATGATCAAAATCCTTTTCATTTCAAATAAGGAAGTTCAGTACCATTACACGAAGTATCAGCGAAGGGAGTCAAACTAACCACCCCTGTTCGCTGACCAAATTACTTCTAAACAAGCATAACCAAACTTTACACAATTATTCCCCAAATCCCAAAAACATGCAAATCACCAAAAGCTTCACATAAAAATAATCACAGTTTCATAAAAACCTATCAACAGCTACTAGAAGACCCAACCCCATCATTACCAGCCCCTGAAGGTCCCCAAACCTCCCCTACATGGTTGATCTTTTGAGTATACTCTATAGAGGGGGATGCCCTAACCAGTCGGGAAAAAACCACTAACTCTCCTACCATGGTGTCAAAAAGGACAAACCACCTCTGACAGGTCCGTTTCGCTAACATATTCGCCACTACTCGCTTCAACAACCATTTCAGATAGTCTCCGGACACATGCAAACCCTTCCTACAGTTTTAGATGGACGCTTTGATGGCTGACGCATCTCTTATAAAGAACCTAACCTTATGCGCATGGATTCTGTCAAGCCTTCCACCGAAAAGAAGTCTAGTGTCCGAGGAGGCACTATTTTCTCCCATCCAACTTGAGGCAAAAGTCTTTAAGGGAAATAGAACAAAGTCTTCCACAGTCCAACTAATCGAGCATACCGATACTCTTCCAGCTCTAGAATAGGCCGCAACTCCCCTAGGATGGCACCGACCAACGGAGGCATCGAGATGTGTGCTCCACAAACCAATTGTCCCAGTCCTCCACAGATAAGCCAAAATTGATAAAGTACCGAAGAAATTTGGCATGCCTACCATAGGATACTTAGGAGTAACTGCCAAACATAACCTCTCAACCAGCTACATGAACAAAATCACTAGTCTCCCTTTCAAAAAATCGGAACGACTTTCCCTCCAAGTATGAATACCATTCAGAGTCTCCGCTAGTATCACCGCTGCAGTACTACGACGGTAAGACATCCTCGTTGTTATCGCAACTAACTGGGGTCCACCATTAAGTCCCCCATCACCAGCAAAAGCCTCCAAGTAAGGCCCAAGGCAACAGCTCCAACAAAACTAGCATCATTACACTCTGTTCCACACACCATATTCAGCATAATCCAACAAAGGAGACAAGCCCCACTTTACAAACCAAGCTTTATATACCCTTATTTATATACCAACCAAGCCACCAAGGCCTTCCTCTATTCAAAAAATTCCAAAAAACTCTTTTTCCTACTTTTTCTCAAAATAAATCCCTTCAAAAGGGAAGCTCTTTTTCAACCAAGACCTACTCAAACATGCCAAAAACATATTCAAAAATTTCCAAAAATACATTTCTCCTACTTTTTCTTAAAGTAAAACCTCAACATCAAATTAATGTGCATGTAGAGTAAGCCACTAAATTAAGATAATTCAACAGAAAAGATGCATCTCTTTTTGCCTTTTGAGTCTCTTTTAAGCTACAAGTTGTTAAATCAAGCATGGTCAATGCCAAACTCCTCCAATCACAATGAAAAATTTGTAAGAAAATTTTGAAAAGAAATAACCAGAAATGGATGTCACCTCATATGCCACACCATTCTCTCACCTGGGTACCAGGCATACCAAAACTCATGAGCTATCAACCACCGCATCTGTGCATGCTAACCCGTCACCCCCAATATCCCAAGGAGCCATCCCCTAAGGGTAGAAGGTCACTTACATCACTAATAGAGATTTAACAATTCTACCCAATGTCGCATGCACTGCCTCCGACATCACTCTCAGCATACGATCCACTTATATACGAAAACCCTCGTAATCAATCCCCGCTAGCCGCTGAATGCCTATAGGAGTAACAATCATCTCCCCGAAGACAAGATGAAAAGTATGGCGCGGTAGATTCCTGTATATGCCGATCGACACATACTTGTTCCTCTTCCCAAGGAAGACCAGGAATCCATGCCATTGTCAAACGGTACATCATACCGATCAGTAGGCCCCTAAAAAATTTGTACAAAAATGCCAAAAAATGCAAGAAAAATCCAAAAATTACCCTAAAAATGTCAAACAAATATTGGAACATTTCTTCATCAGAAAAACCATTTTTTGGAACACTAAACGCCTTACAAAATCCCGAAGTCCCCAGCAAAATTTAATATTACACTCTTATCCCCAGCATAAACCCTAAACATATTCCACAAACAGAACGAACAATGCACCCACATCCCAAAGGCCAACTACAATTCCAAAAAATAAAATCTCAAATCTCAAGTCTTCACCAGCGAAATCCAAATCTCAAATAAAATGCTTCACCAGTAAGTTGCAAGATAATACCTTCCTAGTGGAATCTACAGGCTAAAAGCAAAATTTCAAGATGCGCCTGCAGTCAAAATCCTTCACAGCTTCCCTAGTAAAACTGCCCCTACCGGATGCCTCAAAGGGTAAAACCTTACCCAATAGAGTTTCAAAACAACAAAATCATCAGTAAAATAAAAGGTGCATCTACATCCCCAAGATAAGATAAAAATTCCCCAGGAAAATAACTTCTTGCATCTCAACTTTAGGTCCTTAGAATTGACCTCGACCATCAGAATTGGTCATTATAACTTTAGGGTTGTTGAATTGACCTCGGCCCTCAAAATCTATTTCTATAACTTTAGATCCTCATAATTGACCTCGATAATCAGAATTGGTTGCTTTAGGTCCTCAGAATTGATCTCAACTTGTAGAATCGATCATTATAATTTTAGGTCCTCAGAATTGACCTCGACCCACAGAATTGGGCATCACAACTTTAAGTCCTCATAATTGACCTCGACCCTCAAAATTGGTCTATAAAACTTTAGTTTCTCAGAATTGACCGTGGCCCTCAGAATCGGTCTCTATAATTTTAGGTTCTCATAATTGACCTCGACCCGGATAATTGATCATCCCCAACACATCCCAAGGTCCTCAGAATCGACCTCGACCCTTTAAACCGGTCATCCTCATCCCTTTGGTCTACATAATTGACCTATGTCTAAAGCATACATTTGGTGTCTATTCGAAGGCCTTCGCTTATTCCAAGCTCCCCCTTCGAGGGGATCTATTGACATCACTTTCTAGGACCTTCCTAAGCATTTCCTTAGATCCCTAGAACTTCTTCCTCACCATAAACCCTAGGTCATACTCTTGGTACTCATTCAAAGGCTAACGGGTGCTCCTGGGCACCATTTGACTACCGATCAAATCTTTCACCTAAGCAAAAGCTCACTGAATCTTCAAAGGGCCCTGAATCCCCTTTCCATTGGTTCACTTTGTGCACAAATTGGCCTTATGATTCAGACAAACGATAAATTTTACTATCGAGAATTGATCTAGAGGACACTAGGAGCTACGCTCCCATGCCCCACTTTAACCCAAATCAACTTCCTCGCCTGAGCGAAAGCTCAATGAATCTTTAAAGTTTATCTCGTGCATGAATCACCCCTACGGTTCCAATGAACGAACTATTTTCCCCTAAAAACTGATACGAAGACCACTGGGCGCTCTTGCGCTCCATTTGACTCAAGTCAAATCCTTTTCTCGAACGATACTGAATGAATCTTCTACGGTCTTTGAATACCCTTTCCAATAGTCCACCATGTGTGCAAATCAGCCTTACGGTACGGACGAATGACCTATTTTACTCTGAAGGGTCACCGAGCATTTTCGATCCCCGTTTGAACAAGGCCAACTCTTTGAACCGAACGAAGCTCTTTGGAACATCAAAGAGCACTGCATAACCTCTTTAACGGTATACCCCATGTGAGAATTAGCCTTACGGTTCGAACGAATGATCCATATTTCTCTTATTTAAAAGAACGTCGATCGCTTCTAACCCCCGTTTGACAACAATCAATTTCCAAACCCGGGAACGAATGATGGATTCTTAAATGGCTCTGAATACCCTTTCTAACGGTTCATCCCATGTGCAATTCGGACTTACAGATTGCGTTTTATAATCATTTGTCCAAAAATCTACATGAGATTATCGAATGGCAAATTTATTTTCCTGCCTATGGGTTTCTTGTCGATAGGCACGTCAAGGACAATGCCAATCGTCACCCCCTGACCCTATATAAATGGATAATGAGCTCACTTCGAAAGGAACCCCAGAAACACCCCTCTCAGTGATCTCAACAACATTCTCTTGAAGTCAGCGTGGTTTCCATATTGAAACCTCTCCCCCAAATTTCATTTCCATCCTTTCCTTACCCAATTTGGAAAATTCCATTCCCCCTCCTCTCACCACCATCCACTTGCAAGGACATCCCTTCAACAATCAAGATCAACCTTAAAGCTTCCGAAGAAGGTTCAAACTTTCACTCTCTCATTAAATTCTCTTATTTTTGCATTAGTTATTTAATTCTTACTTTAGCATTTCATCTTTATTAGGTCACACATATTAATATCCAACTTTTTTAATAGTAATATTGCACATACTATATTTTCAATAAAAAAAACTGAAAATAAGAAAAACAGGGTTTGCTTGTAAATAACAAACGGGGATTTCTCACTACATTTTATCACACTAAAACATCATTTGTCTACACACACACACACACACACACATAATAAATTCCTCGATTAGATTTGTGGGATAAACCCCACCCTCGTGTTGCATGCGAACTACATGGACTTTGATGCCTTTCTAGGCTACGTAGGCATCTCAGGTAAAATTCGAGATTCAAGTCCTCTTTTCCTATTTTTACTCATATATTATATCTGTGATTCACGCTTGTGTTTTGTCCAACCTATACCATCGTCTTTCTATAAACGATCGAGGACCCACAAACGTACACATTATATTTTTAAATTATTATTTTAGGAACGCTCCTAAGGATGACCTCACTCCGCCTTTATCCATGACGCGAGTCAAGTAATTCCATTCTACATTTATATATACATGCACACACACTTCACGACGTAATTAAGGAGAAGAATAACACATGCCCATGGGAAACTGAAAGGGTGGGATGGGTGTTTAACACCTTCCCATTCCATAACTTAACCCCCGAATCCTTAAACTAATTGGTTTCGTAAGCATCATTATGTGTTTGATGTCGTCTCTTTAGGTGGCAACATTTCATTTTCTTATTTTGTGCAAAATAGGCCGGAGGCTCTATCTCAATACATCACCCCACATTGACGACGACTGAAGCACCCCGAGGAAGAGCGCGAGACCCCAGCGTACAAGAGGGATGGGCACAATTATTTTTGTCCAAATTTACACACCAACATAAAAATATCGATTAATGAAATCCAATGGATCTAATTTAGGTCAATTTTAACATATACTTAATTAATTCGATTCAATTTTCATATTTGGTTATTGAAAATTACTATGGAGAAAAATAAATATGAAGCACGCACAAATATATTTTTTCCTTTTAAATAAACATCCATTCTCCCATTTTTGTACAAAAAACCCTACTAGCCTCCCATTTTTTTAAATATCCCCCCCCCCCCCCCCCAGACATAACGTATCAAAATTATGATGGAAAAGCCCCACCCTGAAGGTTCACAAAAAAAAAGAAAAACAAAAGAATTTCGAAAAGAAACATATCAAATAGCCCCAAAAAAGTTTGAACTACTACCTTTTGACTCTAAGATTAGGCATGCCTAGCTAATCCATTCTAATAAGCCTATTAACTTCAATGGGGAAGTTGTGAATCTCACCAAAAATGATAGTATTCCTACAAAAATTGGCAAGAAGATCAACAATTATTCATAATTTTATTTTCTTCTTTGAATATATGTGTGAACCTAACTCGGTGACCTCTGTAATGTCTCGCACAAATCAACATTGATATTTATAGTGGAAATCCTTATGGAAAAAATCATTATCGTGCCCCAACCCAATAAAGTCTACTAGTACTAACAATTTTGGGTCTAATAATGAACAAACACGACTTACATATAAAATAACGATTTACACCATGATGTCTCCCCCTTGCTCACTCCTTTCATGCCTCTACCCACATTAGTAATTGAATTAGTTTCTCTAATCAGACACTTCTTGCACAACCTGTATATCCTATCCACGGATCTTGACTGTTACATGATCCGCCGACATAAATCCTCGTGTTAGTCAACTCATACGATTAATCGTGATAAAATCTCCAAAGTGAAGACTTTATGTCTGCATATGAATCACAACTCTTATTTTCTAGCTAATAAGTCTCTATCTAACCCAACCTTGTAATCCACTAAAGTCTCAAACCAGAGCCAAGATAAGTTTGTATGATTCTGATTTGTGGTTTGTGGTTATGTGTTCATAAAACAACTGGTTAGGAAGTATATCTCAAAAACACAATAGTAAAAACACAAAAACACATTGTTTAGGGTTTTGAAAAGTTATAGGAACTAAAGAGATTGTTTAGGATCAAAACCAGAATATTAATTAAAGATTCTAAGTGAAAATAGTTCAAAAAATGCATTCTTAAGAATTGACCCTTGTTCGATCTAGGTTAACCTCGTTCAAACCAAGGTCATCCTATACGAAGTGCTAATTTATATAAGGATTTTGCCTCAAAACTGTTTAGAGCATAACTATTTACTCACATATCAAAATGGCACACGGTTTTTGGCGTTGTAAAACTTAATCAAAGCTATACAATTTTAATGTTTTGAGATGTATGAAATTATAACATTTGATTTTGAAAAAATACTCTCAAAGTGTTTAAATTTAGTTTTTGTAACTTAGAAATTTCCCATAACATCAAAAAATATTTTTTATGTGTGATTCAATATGATGATATCCGATAAGATATTGTAGGTAGGTATGTTGTACGTGCAAGACACAAGTACTCACCTAAACCAACGTTTTTATGTTTTATCAGTTCAAAATAACATAAACCAAAAGAGGTATATAAAAATATAGCCATGAAAGTTTGTTTGACGTTTGGAAAGATTTATTTGCAAAAAAAAAAATTGGGGCATGTAGGTAGGAATTTGTGTCAATGCTTAACGTTGGTCTAATAAAAGTGGTGGTCGTGTCATTTTGACTTATATCACTTCTTTCAGACAAGTGAAAACCATGGGTCAGTTATAAAACTTTTTTGTGTCATGGTTCAATTGGTGGATAGGTAAAGATTGGATTAATGGGTTGTTTTTTTGGTTTTCACTATTAGGGTGACTATGGTAACTAGAGTCCTTAGGTTGATATATATTATTAAGTTGATTTTTTTTCTAGGAGCTTGTATTTGTAAGGGGACACAATAAGACCATTTTTTCAAGAGCAATACTTATGTTTTCATTAGACTTATCAATGGTCCAGGTCTTGACCCATACTCGATCCAAATCTGCGTAGTTTAATTGGGTCTGATCTATTCTGTATACCCATATACCCGGTTAGATAAAAACCTATTTATTAAATGGATCGGGGGTTGGCATCTTGTATACCCGTCACGATTAAGACTCTTTATGTATAGATTTACTTTAGTGTCAGAATTTGTATTTTTATCTATACTACAACTATTTCAACCATTAAATCATTTAAAATATAATGGATGAAATTCCTCCAACACTTTAACCTCTTTTTACCGTAATATCATATCAGATTCCCATGGCCTCACTTCATATCACATAACACCACAACCTTTTATCTCCCTCTCCCTCTATATACAACCTCAAGACCCTCAACCTCTACCTCTGCCTCCTTCATTGTGACTAGAAACTTCACAAATCTCTTTCTCTCTCTCTTTTCTTTTATTCTCTCTATTTTTTAAATGAATTCATAGCACCTCTCTTCTTTTGAACTTCAAAATTATAAGTCTTATTTTTGGTGTATTTCAATTTAATTATGGTTTGAGGTTTTAAAACTTGAGAGTTGTTGGTTTTAGGGGTGTACACAAAAATTGACCGGCATGAAAATCGAACCGAATCGAAACCGACGATTTTTTAGCCCGATTCGGTCTACGATTTATGGATATAAAAAACTGACCATGTCGGTTCGGTTGACGATTTAGACATGAGAAAAACCCATTCAAGTCAAACCGAACCGGCCCGAAACTAATATTTATATTTATAAAAAAAGTAAACAACTTATATTTTATATCCAAAAACCATTAAACACCCTCAAAAACCGACCAAAACCGAAAACCGACCTTAAAAAAGCAGCCAAAATAGAAAACTGCCAGAAATCGACCTGAAACTGACCCGAACCAAAACTGGTGTGAACCGAAACCGACGATTTTTTCATCATCGGTTCGATTTCAGTCTAACTTTTGCAAAATCGAACCGATCGGTTCGGTCTGAATTAAGGTCCAAAACCGACCCGTGAACACCCCTAGTTGGTTTACTCTTAGGGCTTGTTTTAGGTTTATTTGATAGAAATTTTTCATCTACATTTAGCCAGATCAAATTACAATGTAGATTATAGCCTATATATATCAGGGTAAATAGGTTTATGTTGGCCTATGCAAATATTGTCAAAGAACTTACTATAATTTTAATATTTTAGGTTCTTGCAATTACTTTTTGTTAACATAAATCTAAAATTAACTATAATTTCAATATTGTAGATTTGATTTATATAATAGGTATTTTGATTATTAATTATTTTTGAAAATGTAAAAAAGTGTTTCTTAACTTATTTCGTGTCAAATTATATTATTTAACTAATGTTTAGGAGTTTTTATTTTAGTCCTACAATATATCTTTGATCATCCTCATGTGTCTAGATGCTTGATTTCCTTACATGCCTCTATCCATATCCGAATTGGCTTGCATTGCATGTCTTCATCAAATTCAAAGACTCCCACTATACTTTTGTACCATTTTGAATGTGGTATTACACTTTCGATTTTCCAAACATTTTCTTTATGTTTTAGCACATTTTATGCACTTATGAGCCATTCAAAAATATGTATTTTGAAAATCCTTCAAAATAGCATTTCGGTAATTTTGTGACATCAAGCGCACGAACTGGGGTAAAAATCCCCGTGTGCATAACTCTAATGGCTCGTGTGAAAGTTGAAAAATGGATTTATGCGCACATATTTGACTAGAAAGTTTGTTTTGTCCATTTTTAATGGTCACGCGCACAACTGAAAATGCCTCCATGAGCAAGGACTTAACAAAAGTGGGAAAACTTAAATTTTCACGATAAAGGCATTTTTGGTCCATTTTTCATTTACAACTCTTACTTCCCTTTGAAAAAACTTTTGATATGTGATCTTTTCTTTCTCTCTCTTGATACCCTAGATGAGATTTGATTTTTTCTCAATTTTATTGAGATAATTTGTGAGAGATTTTTAAGTGTGTCATCAAATCAACCATAAAAAACCCAACCTTCATCATTTTCCAATTATGATCTTCACTTAAGAGGTCAACATGGAGGGAAATGTGAAGTTTTCAAGATATGTTCTTTAAATTATATGTGTAGAATTTGATAGAAGTACAATCTTCTCTCTCTATAAAGGAGCTTTAGATAAGAGCCATTAGATCGGATTGAGTATTGAGTATTGAGGATTCGTGGATTGTAAGAGCTTATAAGTGAACTCAAGATAAGTGACCGATCTCTGGTAACATCTTCATTTTCTAGGGGATTAGTTACGCATCCCGAGGTTTTTTTCCCCTCTATTGGATTTTTTTTCCCGAGAAATATTGATATTGTGCTTATTCTCGCATTTACTTTTATTCACAACCTCACATAATTTCAGATGTATAATTGATTTATATTTTTAAATGTTTGGATCTCACATAATTGCAATTGAATTGAGCTAATTTTATTAAATCTCACTTAATAACTTGAATTTGGATCTAGGTGTAGATTTCTCATATTGTTAAGCTCTAATTGAACTCAAAGGCTTTTGATTTTGATTTTAATGATCTCATAACACTTTCCATGAACTAAAATTGAATACAATCATTTTAAGGTTAAGTGTTTGATAAATTGCCTAAGTGAGTGTGAGTTTGAATTTTCTTGTGCAAATAAATTATTGTTGTATCTTTAAACAAGCAAACTTTAATAAGCAATTAATTATGAGTTTGTCCTATTCACCTCATCTGGGACATTAGCACAACAAATTCAAAGTTTTTAATTTTTGTAATTTGTTAAACTTGTTCAATAATAAAATAGTTCCATATTTTTTTAGAAATAGAGTTGTTGGTCTCAACGGACTGATTCCAGGTCCTTAACGGAGCACGGTATGGTCAGTCATGGTCCAATAGATATTATTAACCAAAAATGGCATTCTATACAAGTGCGGATAATTTCTACTCCAATGATCTGTATCAAAAAAAATTATGTAATGGAAACAGGTAAATTTTTTATAATTGTTGTAAAATATGAATTTAAGTGGATGGCCACTAGTATCCCATATTTATGAAAGAAAAAAAAATTAGGATGCCTTGTTTGTATAATAAATAGGAGTGATACCCTTAAGTATTGAAGCAATGAAATAAAAGTTTATCATTTCCTAAATTTTTTGTGTCCTTTCATCTCATAACACGTTATTAGCACAAGTTTTAAGCTCTAGTTACCAATTGTGTGCCAAAAAATATTATCAAGGTACTTTTTCTTCTACATAAATTTCTTGGAATGTGTAAGATTTGAAAAGATATGGTATGTGTACATCTTCCACTGAAAAGTGATTTTTTTTAGTTAAAATCAATGTTTTTTGTATTGTGTGAAATTTGTTATGCATTATTCATTCTACTCACTAGACATCATCAATGTCCTTGGTCAAAACCAACAATGATCGATCCTTCCTTTTTAAATTTAATTAGAACATCCCATAATGGATAACAGTGACTAAATTGGTAATTGAATCTACAAGGACTCTCATTCATTTATAAAATAGTTGAAACAAATGTTGTATAGGTTGTGCCTTACAGTTTAAATTAATTCCTAACGTAAATGCGAATATAGGTTTAGAATTGTTTTTGGAGTTCTGTGATAACCAAATTGAAATTTTATGTATCATTCTCACAAAAAGATATGTTTTTATTTTGAATCATTTTTTATTACTGTTTAATATCATATTTGTACAATTAAACATATAGTTGAAGTTATGAAATCATTTAAAATTTGGGACATGAATTTCCCAATTATTGTTTAAAATTAGGGACCTAAAGTTCCCAATTATTTTAAAATTTGGGGCATGAAGTTCCAATTACTATTTAGAATTTGGAGCTTGAAGTTTTCAATTACTATTGAATTTTCAGACTCGAAGTTTTGATAAAATATTCCATGAATTCAATCATGAAGTTTTGATCATTTATACATTAGCGCAATAAAAACTTAACCCTAACAATTATTTATAATTTGGAATAAAAGTTTTAAAAAATGTTATTCTAATCAAACCTGAAGTTTTGATTATTTTGTATAAAGGTAAGGATATTAAAAGTCTCCAAATTATTATTTATATGGTAAATTATACCAACTCACTGAACTATCTCAGGTTTATGTGTCACCCCCTCAACTAAAATAGTCGACAAACTCACCCCTCTAAATTATCAACCCATTTCAAATAAACCCAAAAATGAGGTTTCCGTTTTTTTTTGTTAAATGGACAAAAATCCCCCTAGGCGTGGTCAAAGAAAGGTTTAGGTCAGTTTAAAACCTACAGAAGCTTGGGGGCCAAAATTTAGTTTAGGTGTCATAACTTAAATAAGTTAAAGAGAAAGATAGATTTAAGAGTGCGAATAATTCAGCACAAATATTTCATATTTATCCTCATAATTTAGGTAGTTTTATAGCCCCTTGCAATGTAAATAGGATTGACTTATCTTATTTCCATGCTATCGACCCGATTTGGAAAGTATTTCTTATTTCGTGTATTTCTCGTACATTTTACAGGTAATTCGTGCAATTGAATGCGAGAGAGAAATCAAAACAAAGAAAGAAAAGAAGGAAAGGAAGTTTAAGGGCGGAAATGTAATTTTTTATCCCAAACCCAGAAGGCGGAGCTTGAAGAAGAATTGAAGAGATTGACTCTATAAGCACATTAAAAGAAATGATGTCGGATTCTGAGTTACGGTTGAAGAATTACAAGCGATTGAAGTTGATAAGAATCCAAGGGCATTGTTGTAATTATTCAGGATTCGAACCAGTTCGGAATGCCTGTGCATGGAATTTGTTTTCGACCCTAGTTTTTAATAAGAGTTATGTATGGTTATAATACTTGTAGAAACGTGTCCAACTTAGTTATTTCTTAATTATACTTAATTGAACATTAGTTTTACCTAGTTTTTGATGGCTATTAAGGGGAAGAAACATCAAAACTCAAGTTTATAATTCTTATGCATGCAATTTTAATAAAAGGCGAGATTTCTTTCGGATTTATCTCCAAGGCTTCATTTGTGATTGTTCTTCTTTACATATTGCTTCATTGATATTAATTAATAGGTTTCTTTCTATATTTCCATCATCATGTTGTCATGCTACGTAAATAATTAATGCTTAGTTAGATCAAACATGTCCGTCCTGATAATTAGACGGTTTGGGTACATGAACCCAGCCTAGTTTAATAAGTTGGATATAAAATAGGATGAAATTGTAGAGATAATTCGTAGGATATATATTTTGTCGAGATGAGTATTATAGGTCTCTTAACTTCATTTTCCCTAGGTAACCGAAGTGTTTGAGAGTATGATAAGCGTATCGACAATATCATCATTCATGTTAAATCTATCATTAACTAGGTATTGTGCGGAGTAAAATCCTCATATGTTTAGTCTTTCAAGATTTAATGATCTCTTCTAATTATTAACATAAATTTTGAAAACTTAGTTTCCAACAAATTTACCGAAGGTTCGGGGGAGTGCATTCCAATCCCATTTTTCGCATATAGTTTAAATTAAAAAGGTTTTGTCATTACATGCGTAGTTAGTTCACATTTATTAATTAGGTTGCATTAGTTAATTATAAATTTTCTTTCAAAGAACTCATCACCTTTTCCTTTCTTTTTTGTGAGTCGGTCTCTAGGTTTTAGACACCTTCCTTAGTAGTCGTTATGTTTCACGTCTTAGCCCCGGAATTCGATACCCGACTTGCTCGGATTATTACTTACGCGGTCAGATTACACTTGAGTCGTAATTCACATGCACTGGAGACATTTTTTGAGTGGTGTAATGTTTTTGGTGTCGTTTTCGAGGATTGAGTAGACAGTAGGTTGGGCAGAATTCATCTAATATTTTGACTGCAATCCATAAATTGTCGAAAAATCAAAAAATTCATAAAACCCTAAAAAATACAAAAAATTAAAAAAAATCCAAAAACATTCAAAAGATATTCTCTTATGTTTTAAATGCAAAACACTCCGTCCATTCCCACTCCTACTCCTTATACGGTACATGACAATCCCGTAGTAAAATTCAATCCCGATAGTACACACACTTCAAGCGCTCTAAATTTTTGTGTCCCACTTCCTACACCGCACAACTCCATCTTGAGTCACATAGTGAGTCACACGTCTAGGCAGTCCGATTTGGATTTTGAGTCATTAAGTAAGAGCATAATGATTAACAATGCTAGTTTCAGGATGGGTGAGGGAGTGATGTTGTATCATCCCATAAGAGACCTCTTATACCCCGAGCGAATCGTCTATCCGGGTTGCATTATATCTCTGTATAATGTGGAGCAGTTTCATTTTAGGAATGGGATGATTCAAATTCTCCCTACATTCCACGGTATGGAGTTTGAAAAGCCCTACCTCCACATTAGAGAGTTCGAGGAGGCATGTGAGACTTTTAATGACCAAACGTGCACCCAAGATGTAGCGTGTCTAAAGATTTTCCCCTTCTCCCTGAAAGATAAGGCTAATATGTTACTTTAGTCACTAGCACCCAACTCGATAGCCACTTGGAGGAATATGCAAGTTAAGTTTCTCTAAAAGTTCTTTCTCACACATAAGACAAATTCTATTAGGGCTCAAATTTAGACCTTTAGGCAAAATGAGAACGCGCCTTTCAATAGATGTTGGGAGAGGTTTAATGAGTTGATTAACGTGTGCCCACACCATGGTTATGAGAAGTGGAGACTCATATCCAACTTCCATCATGGGTTAATCTTAATTTCCAAACAACTCGTTGAAACTATGTGTCTGGGAGAGTTCTTAGGGTTAAATGCGGACGATGCGGAGGCCCACTTTAAGTATGTCATCTAGACTACTCAAGTGAGGGACACATTGAATCCAAATACCTAACCCAAAGATAAACACTCGACCACGGATCCTTTCATGTCCAGTCTTTATCAATTGGAAAAGGAAGCCGAATTAAAACTCCAAATAAATCAAGAAGCTAAGAGGTTAGAAGTGTGGTCGAATCTAGGGGAGAGACGTATCCGGCTCCACTCGAACATTGTGAGAGGATGTGTGTGCTATTTATTGGGTGGGACATTTAACTAAGGAATGTACGATGATACCCACATACAAAGTGATTCTCCAAGAGAAAGTTGAGTTGGTAGGACCCTATAAGGGTAATTTTAATGCCCCTCATGGGAATTCATACAACCCATCATGGAGAAACCATCCCGATTTTAGTTACAAGAAATCAAATGCAGCGATGAACCCGAATCCACATGTTTCCCAATAATCGCCACCACTCCTACCTTAACAACAAGCTCCACCTATGCAAGTGCCCCCTCTTGCACCGTATATAATCCCACAACGGAAGATCCCCGAGGACACTTTAAACCAATTCATGCAAACTTAGTCAGCAATAAACGCACAATATGGCCAAAAGTTTACTAACAAAAAGGCTTAATTATCTAAGTTCCAATTGTCCCTAAGTGTCCCAGAGAAGGGCAAGTTTCCCTCCCAAGACCATAGACCTACCCAAGGACAAAATTTTGCTAGCTCTAATACCGACAAGAATAAAGATCAATGTCAAGCGGTCACCACTTTACGTATTGGGAGGGTTGTTGACTTGTCACCCCACCCCCTCGACGAGCGACATGACAAGGAGATTTCTCTAAACACAAAAGAGGCCGAATATGCCCCCTTGGATGAGGGTGATAGATAGGACACAAGTAGACCCGAGGTGGTAGTCAAACACCCTACTTCCACTCCTTACTCTCAACAGTTGGTCCATCCCCTAAAGCGGCCACCCGTGATGATATCTTAGAAGTGCATTTGTGAAAATGTAGTTTGTGAAAATTAGCCCGGATTTTTAGAAAACACAATTAGCCCGGATTTGTGAAAATTAAAAATTCATCAATTAAGTCCAAATGGTGCAAAAAAAGGAGGACAAGAAAAAAAAATATGAAAAGGAAAAGGAAAAGGAAAAGGAAAAGGAAAAGGAAAAGGAAAAGGAAAAAGAAAAAGAAAAGGGAAAAGGGAAAAGGGAAAAAAATGAGCAAAATTCCCGAAAAAGTTCCAATGGACATCGCAAAAAACATTCCCACTTCGAAATTCCCAATGTAAGGACACAATTCTCCAATTGAGTCAGAATGTAGTTTTAGCTCAACTCCGGGCAAAAATGTTTATGTCATAGGATAGTGTACAAGTGTACCTTTTCAAGCCTATGATATGTTTAGTTGAAGACGTAGCTGCAAAGAGTATAAAGCTTCATCAAATGCCGAGTTTATGTGCCTCATTTCTACGTCATCACAGTGGTTCCATGCTCCCAAGGTATGAATGAATTATATATATATATATATATATAAGAGCTTGGAACAAGTGTATTGGGTGTTAGGTTTTAAAACGGTGTTTTGTTTTCAGAAAGATTTCTATTAAAACATTTATATAAAGTTTCTGGGCTAAAAATGAAATTTTTGGAACTTTTTGTAAGTTCGTTCGAAGTGTCGTTCGAATGAGATTGTCATTCGAACCACAAGTCGTTCGAATGAGTTTGCCAACGAGCTTTCCCATTGGACACTGGAACTTCCTTCGAAATGTCCTTCGAACGATATTTCCAACGAGATTTCTAACGATTTCACACTGGAACTTCGTTAGAAGCCTCATTCGAACGAGATTTCAGGTGGGAATTTTTTTTGGCAGTTTTCAGCAGTTCTTAGCAGTTTTACCCAACTAACGTTTTACTGAATATCTATGTGCGGGAACAAATTTTTCCAAAAATAACTTTTTCATAATATTCTAACTCCTAGAGAGAGGTTTGAGAGTTGATTCTTCCAAGAAAAAGTTCATGAGTTTGGGTGTTCATTTCATAAAGAAAAATATCTTAAACACTTAGTTACACCCATATTTGTTTCTTCCAAGTTCATATATACATATACTTTGCTTGGAGCATTTCGGCACCGGTTTATCTCTACACTTGTTTGAAGAGAAGTTTGGGTTTTCTTCTAAATCCCTCAAAGAAGAAGAAGAATTATTTTGCTACAGCTTTCTCACTTGGTGAAAGACACCATGTGTGGTTGACGGTGTACCTATAGTCCAATCCGTGGTTCCGAGATCGCGGTGGAGCTCCATTGTTATCCTCTAGGAAGAGGTGGTTATAAGAAGACGCGTCAAGGCTTGAGAGGGTTCGAGTTGAGGAAGTAAGTCATCTGTCTTGTAAATGTAAATTCCGTACTTAGTGGATTTGAGGCTAGGGTCGTCCGAGGTTTTTCCCATTGGGTTTTTTTCTCGTACATTGCGGCGTAGTGTGATTGATTTACTTTTATCTTTCATAATAACTTAGAACGCATGCTTAGGATAATTAAAGATAAAATTCGTTTTAATTGTCACACTTAATTTAATTTGGTGCTAATTAAATTTGGGTAATGTTTATTTAATTCAAGTCTATTATTAAAACTGGTTTTTCCTAATTTGGAAATATTGATAAATAGTTCTTAAGAAAATTCTAGGACTTGGATTAATTATGTTTAAGTGAAATTAAATAAGTATGTGTGTTTAATTTTATTTCACTTTGGTTTTAATTTAATTTTGGAACAAATGAAAATTTGGTTAAGTTGTTTTAATTGAACCATCACCTAATGCTTCCGCATATCTTTATCAAGGAAATTTATTTAAAGTTTAAAGTTTTTAAAATTGGGGGCCTTCGGGACGTTTCAAATTGGTATCAGATCCAAAACTATAATTTACTTCGTTAAGATCCTTTAATTATTTTTAGCTAAAATGGAATTTTCCCCATTTTCTAAATTTTCTCTTTTCGATGGTATTAACTACGCGAATTGGAAAGTGCATATGAAATCGGTACTAAAATCTATCGACGAGAGGGTTTGGTTATCGGTAGTTAATGGGTAGTCTCCATCAACTCATTTAGTTGAAAATGAACGTGTTCCCAAGGTGGCCGATAGATGGACTGAGAATGAGTTTAAACTTTCTAATTTTAATTCCCGAGGATTAAATGCCTTGTTTTGCGTCGTCACACCGGATGAATTCCGACGTATTATGACATGTGAGACCGCTAAAGAAGCGTGGGATATTTTACAACTTACTCATGAGGTACTAGTGTCGTTAAAGCTTCGAAACTCCAAAACCTCACCACTTAATTTGAAACTATCAAAATGAATGAAAAAGAAACGTTTGATGAATTTTATGCTAGACTTTCCGATGTTGTTAATTCATCTTTTAACTTGGGAGAGAAAATACCCGACAACCGTGTTGTAAAAAAAAATTTAAGGTCCCTTCCCGATAGATTTATCCCTAAAGTGACCATTTTAAATTCTTTACCATCTTCGGCCTCTATGAAATTAGAAGAGCTCGTAGGTGATTTACAAACCTATGAACTAGACATGTTTCCCTCTAAAACCGAAAGGAAAATAGAAAAGGGCGTTGCTTTAAAAGCCTGAAAAGAGGTCAAACAAGTAGTAGAGAACGAGAGTGATAGTGACTCTGAAGACATGGCCTTGTTTGCTCAGAAATTTAGAAAATTTCTGAAATTTAACAAAGATGAATTTAAGAATGATTTTAAGAAATTTGAAACTTCTAAGTATGACAAAGCAGAAAGGATCCCTAAATCTTCTAACGAAAATTTAAATATGGACAAGTCAAATAGGTGTTTTGGTTGTGAGGGTTATGGCCATAGGGCTTTTGAGTGCCCCACTAAACTAAGGAGAGAGGGTAAGCGACCCATTTCATATAATGCGACCCTTAGTGATAGTGATAAGGAAGAGGGACCCGATTACCTCACTAAGCCCAACTTTGTGACTTTTATGGCTAGTCATGTGAGTAATAGTGAGAACTCATCGATTGATGAAACTTTAACAAATGACACTTCCAAGGTTATAGTTTATGATTCTCTTATTTTTTATGATAATGAGAGTGGAGAAGAAAGAGAGAGTGACAATGAAGAAGAGGTTAATGTGATTGAACTTCAAAATGCTTTTCAAAAATTATATGAAGAATCAATTAAATTAAAAAAGCTAATTTGAAGTTAGAAGCTAGTTTGAAAGAACGTGTCAAGGTAGTTGATAATAGTGTGTTGATTGAAGACCTTAGGACACGTGAGAGGACTCTTAGAGAGAAGCTTGAATATGTAGAAGGCGAGAGAGATAACCTTAGAGGTTTAATGGAATCCTTGAAAAAGGAACTTCTCGAGTTCGAAGAGATAAATGTTTTATTAGAGTCTAACATCCTAGAATTAGAAAATAAATTAAAAGGATCTAGTAATGTCAAATTTGATTTGGAGTGTCGTTCGGAAAAATTAGATAAAATATTTGGAACGGTCCAAATTAAAAATGACACTTGTGGTTTGGTCTTCAATACTTGTAATGAATCTATTCACAAAGCTAAAACCAATGTTTTAGGAGAATCTACTAGGAAAGACTTTAGAGCTCATTCCTTAGGTACCAAATTTTGACGTAATTTTACTTTTACACATTGTGGTCGAAAAGGTAATCTTATGAAATTTTGTTTTGATCTTAAACGAATTCCTAGAAAATCCCAACGGAAAGAAACCAATGTAGTTAAAATTCCTACACCCCAAGCTAGTTAGTCTTCATTAATTTGGGTTAGGAAATCTGACTTGGTTGCCTTGCAAAATAAGGTATTTGATTCTCATTTACTTTCACATGCTTCCTCTCTTGCAAAATCTAAAGGTTGAATGTGTTAGTTTTATGGTCATACTTTAGCTTTTTATGCTTGATGCTATATCATCCATGGTAAATGCATGCTTTCTTAGTCATTTTCTAGTCTATGCTCCATGCTTAATCACATGCTAGAATAATGATTTTTGTTTATCTTATGTATTTTATTTCTTTTATTCTTGTTTGCATTAAATGAAAAATATAAAAATATTTTTGGTTTATCATTTGTGTTTTATTTGTTTAGTAATTCAGGCTTAATGAAAAATACAAATGATTTTTGTGTGTCTTTTGAGTATATATTTTTATTTTTGGTTAAAAAATTTCAAAAAGATTTTTTTTGTATATATTTTAGTTTGACACACTTTATGTGGCATATATTTCTGTTAGAATCCCATCTTTTTCGCTCCCATGTGGCTAGAACTTTTGGTTTAGATTGTCAATCCTTATTATGTTCTTTACCATGCTTACATTGAGTAGTTGGATTTTGTGTTGATTAAATGGATTCTATTTTTATATGCCTCTACTCACACATGCACGAGCTCTTTTGAAATTTAACTTCATATGTATATTTGAGCCTTGTGAGGTGTTCTCCTACCAATCTTGTCATCTACATATTTGTGATCTAGGAGGACTAGTGCATGTAAAAATCCATTGCACGTGAGATTTGTGAGAAATAAAAAATGGTATTTATTAATGTGCATGGGGAAGGTCTTCGAAAGGATTTATTGTCCTTTGCAAATAGTAATCCACCGTTTCTCTGGACGTAAAAGAAATACGTGGTCCAAAGGCCTAAAAATAGAAAAATGGCATTAAAAAGAAAAATAATTGCCAAGGCCTTTTTTGATTGATATATTCGTTCAAAATTAATATAAATGCTTATTCAGGGAGATTGGATGGTATATCAACGGTTTGCACAATGTTCGTTTATCCTTGTGGTCTTTATTGTCATGACTCTATTTGATTTGTAGAATCATCAAAGCTCTAGGCTTATATGCACTGTGTATGTTTATTCATTGAGTTCAATCTATATTGTCACATGAGGTTATATTCAAATGTGATGAAGTTTGCAATCAATTGAGAACTCCGTGAACATGTTTAAGTGATTGGGTCTAAATTTAATTGTTACTAGTTCACACCCCAACACTTCCATATGACACATTTCTTCCATACGAGTGTGAAAAGCTTATCATATTTTGTGTCATTTGTGTGTTTATATCTATATATGTGTACTTGAGTCTATTAGGTATATATTATGACACTTCCATTTTCATATGACACATTTTTTCCATACGAGTGTGAAAAGCTTATCGTATTTTGTGTCATTTATGTGTTTATATCTATATATGTGTACTTGAGTCTATTACGTATATATTATGTATACATATATTTGATATTTTTGTTTAGTCTTTGTCTTGCTTTCTAGTCCATATATATGCTTTAATTCATAATTGATATCCATCTTATTGCATTCTTTATTGATATCACATGCTTAATACCTATGTATCATATTGGTATCGGTTTCTTGCATCTTAGTTGGTATCCATCAATATTTGTTGGATTAGTTATGATTTTGATGCCCATGTGCTTTAACGTTCTCATCACTTTATGCACAATTAAATGTTTTAACTTGTTATCCCTTTCTATTTATCCACTGCTTATTTTAGAAAAGTTATTTGGGTTTATCTTCTTTATTTGTGGAAGATAAGTTAATTTTAATTCTTTAGCCTTTGTCTATTCCTGAAAAAAAAGGGGGAGAATGATAGGGGAGAAATGGTATTTAATCCTATTGTAATCGTATCTTAGTTTGGGGGAGATTTATCTTAGGGGAGACGTCTTTCTAAGTTGATCATTTGTTTGATAAAGGGGAGAATTAATTTAGGGTGAGTAATTATTTAATTGTATTTAATATTTTGATATTCCCAATACGTTTAATGTGTTTGCTTAAGTGTACAGGAATTCAACGACAACTTTCACCGGCAAAGATTTTGATCATTTGGGTTGTTTGAGTCAAGCATTGTATTTTTTATTTTGGGTGGTACTTTTTATTAGTCTAAAAGAGCTTGACGGACCTTTAGGATTTTTGTTTGGTTTTTTTTCCGGAATATCCAAAGGGGGAGATTTGTAAGGACACAATTCTCCAATTGAGTCTTAATGTAGTTTTGGCTCAATTCTAGACAAAAATGTTTATGTCATAGGATAGTGTTCGAGTGTACCTTTTCAAGCCTATGATGTGTTTAGTTGAAGACGTAGCGGCAAAGAGTATAAAGCTTCATCAAATGCCGAGTTTATGTGCCTCGTTTCTACGTCATCACGGTGGCTCCATGCTCCCAAGGTATGAATGCATTTTATATAATATAGGAGCTTGGAACAAATGTATTGGGTGTTAGGTTTTAAAAAAGTGTTTTCTTTTTAGAAAGATTTCTATTAAAACTTTTATATAAAGTATATAAAGTTTCTGGGCTAAAAATGAATTTTTTGGAACTTTCTGTATGTTCGTTCGAAGTGTCGTTCGAACGAAATTGTCGTTCGAACCACAAGTCATTCGAACGAGTTTGCCAATGAGCTTTCCCATTGGACACTGGAACTTCATTCGAAATGTCGTTCAAACGAGATGGTTGTTCGAACCAGATTTCCAACGAGATTTCTAACGATTTCACACTGGAACTTCGTTAGAAGCCTCGTTCGAACGAGATTTCAGGTGGGAAATTTTTTTGGCAGTTTTCAGCAGTTCTTAGCAGTCTTACCCCACTAACTTTTTGCTGAATATCTATGTGCGGGAATAACTTTTTCCAAAAATAACTTTTTCCAAAAATAACTTTTTCATAATATTCTAACTCCTAGAGAGAGGTTTGAGAGTTGATTCTTCCAAGAAAAAGTTCTTGAGTTTGAGTGTTCATTTCATAAAGAAAAATGTCTTAAACACTTAATTACACCCATATTTGTTTCTTCCAAGTTCATATATACATATACTTTGCTTGGAGCATTTTGGCACCGGTTTATCTCTACACTTGTTTAAAGAGAAGTTTGGGTTTTCTTCTAAATCCCTCAAAGAAGAAGAAGAATTATTTAGCTGCGGCTTTCTCACTTGGTGAAAGACACCATGTGTGGTTGATGGTGTACCTATAGTCCAATCCGTGGTTCCGAGATCGCGGTGGAGCTCCATTGTTATCCGCTAGGAAGAGGTGGTTATAAGAAGACGCGTCAAGGCTTGAGAGGGTTCGAGTTGAGGAAGTAAGTCATCTGTCTTGTAAATGTAAATTCCGTACTTAGTGGATTTGAGGCTAGGGTCGTCCGAGGTTTTTCCCATTGGGTTTTTTTTCTCGTACATTGCGGCGTAGTGTGATTGATTTACTTTTATCTTACATAATAACTTAGAACGCATGCTTAGGATAATTAAAGATAAAATTGGTTTTAATTGTCACACTTAATTTAATTTGGTGCTAATTAAATTTGGGTAATGTTTATTTAATTCAAGTCTATTATTAAAACTGATTTTTCCTAATTTGGAAATATTGATAAACATGTCTTAAGAAAATTCTAGGACTTGGATTAATTATGTTTAAGTGAAATTAAATAAGTATGTGTGTTTAATTTTATTTCACTTTGGTTTTAATTTAATTTTGGAACAAATGAAAATTTGGTTAAGTTGTTTTAATTGAACCATCACCTAATGCTTTCGCATATCTTTATCAAGGAAATTGATTTTAAAGTTTAAAGTTTTTAAAATTTGGGGCCTTCGGGACGTTTCACCCAACCATTCCTATTTTTACCCAATACACCTTATTATCCGAAAAAGTTCTAACCGAGTCCGAAAAACAAAATTAATTACTATGTGGAGAGCAAAAACATGAAAAGATAATGAGGGAGACAAAATGGTACATCTAAAGAATGATTTTTTTTGTTTTATAATGACCATAACCCTTTCATGAGATCTTTTCAACTCAACAATTATGTCTTCCTACTTGTGTGCATGAATTTTTTTTCCTTTATATTTACTCTTTATATCACGTATACTGAGAGAAAATTGCCACATTTCGAGTGATTCGTTTATGAATGCATCCGTGAGAAATTGAATCAAAGCAATTTTTTGAAAAGTAACATAATGATCAATCGGTGGAAGTTAGCGGTTTCATTTTCGTCTTCTCTCACACACACACTATGAATTTAGATCTATCGAATAAAAATTTGAAGTGATTATTTTTCTAGAATTTAAATTTTGCGATTTTTAATTATTTTGATATTTTTCTCAAGTCAAAAAATGAATTTTGTGAAAAATTCACTTCAAACCCTCACGACATATGAATTTTTTAATAAGAATTTTGTATAGTTAAAACACTTGTAAAAACGTGTCCAACTTAGTTAGTTAGTAATTAGACTTAGTGTGACATTAGTTTTACCTAGTTTTTGAAGGCTGGGAAGGGGAAGAAACATCAAGACTCAAGTTGTAATTCTCATGCATGCAATTTCAATAAAAAGCGATAATTCTTTTCAGTTTTTCTTCTAAGTATAACAACCCTCGCTTTTAGGAGACTAATTTTATATTAACTTACTACTTGAGGTAATTATATAAAATGTTGAGAACTGGAGTAAATATTAATTGATCGAGTTGAAAGTTAATATTTACTAGATTGATGCATATTTACTGTATGTGTAAGTAAATATCATCAGGTTGCATGTTTTATAGTGTCATGTGTTTTAAATGACATTATGGTTTAAATGAAACCAAAACTTGAAATAATTCATAAAATTACCGGATGCCAGTTTAGAGGGTGTAGTTAGTCCCGAAATGTGCGAGATAATCAAAATAAGTGTCATATTGAATTTTTAGGTTCCGGGCACTTTTGAGTGGTTTTAACTTAAATGCGTATTTGGGAGTCATTTTAATGTGGTATTAACCACTTAAGTTGGGAATTGTGGACGAAAGGCACGATTTATATCTTGCCTTTCTTTTATTTTCTCTTAAGTGCATTTATTTAACATTGAGAGATAGAGAGAGGAAGAGAGCTTGGGAGAAAAGAGGAGAAAAAGAAGAAAAGATTGGAGATTGAAGATTTGGGATTGCTTCTACAAAGAGAAATCTGAGATTTATACTTTAAGGCAAGTTTTCTACTGGCTAATATATGATTTAAGATGAGTAAATTGTGTGATAGTTTTGTATAATCATTTATGGATCAAAAATGAAATTTATGGTGTTTTAACCCTAATCTTAGTTTATGATGATGAAATTATGGGTTTTAGTAGTTAATAATCATGTAGGATGATTTGGGGTAGTTTAATGTTGTTGGATGTGTGTAAAAATGGAAGAGATTTGAGTTTTGAGAAAAAAACTAGGGTTTATAACCCGTAAGCCATTCTTGGCAAATTCGCAGGGGCGAATCGATTCGGTCTTAGGGCGAATCGATTCGCTAAAGGGTGAGCTTACAGGTCTGCTTGAACCTAATCGATTCGGGAGCCGAATCGAGTCGGTAATTTACAGAATCCCAAGTTTCCCTATCCGAACCGATTTGCTTTTTGGGCGAATCGATTCGTTTTCCTGCTGTTTTGAGTTAGTTTTTATAACTCAGTTTCAATTCATTTTCTTTAGGCTTAGGACCTAGGAACCTTCGTGAATGAAGTAAACTTAGAGTTATAGAGTCCTAGATGAGTTGGGGTAACTACCCTAGATTAGAAATTCATTATGTGGGGGCTTTTCCGGGGATATTCCAATTGATGTTAGGGCATTCTTTTCTTCTAGTTAATTGTTATGAAATAAGGAGTTGTAGTATTGTGTTTGGGAGACTTTAGAAGCTCGATTGAGTTATGTTAGTCTTGATGGTTAATAGTATAACACCACAAAATGGTGTTGGGTGAATTAAATTGGGAATTCACTTATTCTTTGAGGTTATAATGATGATATGAATTACCTATGGCTCCGGATAGAATGTGAATTACTTACAAAATGTAAATGATTATGGTTTCGGATAAAATGAAACATACATATGAATAAGGGTAAATGAAAATGAAATGGAAACGGTCACGATTACGGTAAATGATAATTTACTTAATCACGAATATGGTAAATGATAATTTACTTAAACACATCTCTCTAAATTCCATCATAAGGGAAGTTCGCGCGCGAGGTGAAGCCCCCTGGCTAGTGAATGCAGGGTGGATATAGTCCTAGGCCATATGATAGATATGTTATGTTTTTTGCTCTGGTGAGGAGATTATGGGTGTGGTCTTGACTCTCCCGCATGCATATGACCGTTTCCCGACGTTGCGATAGGTGCCCAGGTTTACTTGTTTGATAGGCCCCGGAAGATGATGGTTATTTAGGGGCACGCCCAGTGGGGAAACTCAGAAGGGCGCTCTTAGAATCGTTATATGTATATAATTATAACAATATATAATCAGGTGGAACTTGATGTATTGGGATATGCCATAAAAAGCATGATGAAGTGCCATAAAGAGCACAATGAAATGCCACAACGAGCATTTGTTGATGATGATATTCCTGATAAGGAATGGGATGCCATAAAGAGCATATGATTGAGATAAAATCCATATAGAGCTTAAAATTTTGAGTATATTTTCCTATTAAGGAATGGAAATATGAAATGGATTAATGTTTTTGATGAAAGCGTTTAAATTAATGTTAATTATTCTTATCCTCCTGCATAGCTTAATTAGATTTATGATTAATTGAAATTGTCTTAACTTATGCTTCAAATTATGTAGGTAGATCCATATTCCTATTTATTCATGATTTACCATTCATAACTGTCATACTCTTTATTCATCTGGAATTTATATAAAATCGGGCCCTGACCCGTTCATATTTCTTGTTGTGCATGCATCTTGTATCCGCTCAGGTGCCCGCCGCAAGAACGCCTGATCTGACTTTCCTATTCTGATGTCTTTGGGGAGCCGTGATACTTTGCGGATATTACGAGATACTTGGTATAGACGATTACTTTCTTGTACTCTAGTTATGATCGGGTCATTTACTCGGGCGTGAGGCCCAATGTTTTGTAAATATCTAATGTAATGTATTATGCACCTTATTGAACATGTTTAATATTATTGTATGCGTCTGTTGATCGAAAGCTTATTCGGTCCCTTACTGTATATTTGATGTGTATGTAATATTATAAATCTGGGGTTTCCACTTTCTTTTTAAATTGGGTTGCTTAAATTCTTTCTTTAACTTTAAAAATCAAAATTTTTGGCAACCTGTTTTTCTGAAATATGGAGTGGTTATCCTGTATACTTTGTATTTTGTTGTGATGCTGAGAATGATTCCATCCATGATTCCAGTTATATTGGAGTATCGGGCTGGCCACCCCTTATTTCGGATCTCGTGTTGTCAGAGATGGCATCAGAGCATCAGGTTCTCGAGTCCTTAGGAGTCTGTGTGAATGCTTTACATTTTCAGTGTTGCTTTTGATCGGACGTAGAGCCTTTGGATTAAGATCATTGATTTCTCTTGTGATATTTCATTCTCCTGCCATAAGGTAGAATCTATAGAATCTGTTGCACGTTCGTGTGAGATTTGTAGGTCGATTTAAGAAGGGCGACAGGTAAGGTTATTGTGAAGGCATCGCGAAATGGAATTACTAGGAACTGTAAGTTGTGGTCGAGGATGAGGACCGATTAAGAAGTCGCTCCTTTTTATGTCATTTCTTATCTTGCTACTGCGACTACAAATTACAGTAGACATAGTTTTCCGTGTACCACTAGAAGTAGAGAGTGGTATTAAGCTTGGGATTCCAAGAGACGTTAGATAGAAGTTGAGAAAAGCCCATGATAAGGGCCACATGTGAGGTAAGAGGGAGGAGATGCATCCTCATTCAGTCGAAGTGTAAGTTCCAGGAGTTTTGGCCTAGAGAGGGGTATAAAATTTCCCAGATGAAAAGGATGGAGGAAAATCCTTCACCTGAAGGAGTAGTGTTGAAATGGTGGGAGCATAGTCACCATATTTGTGGGTGTAGGAAATTTTGTCCATGGAGAAACCCGGTGGACATTGTCAACAACGAGTTTCTCTGGGATAACTGAAATGAGGAGAAGGTAGACCCTCAAATTTTCACGCGAGGCTCGATCAGAGGCCGATATGTGAATAAAGAGTTGTACGGTTAGGGAGGCCGCGCACCAAAATAAGGTAAGTATAAGGAAGAAGGAACCCTTTAGTGGAATGATAGGCTCCAAAATAAGTGTCGTTAACACTTCTGAAGGAACAGTGTTCATGAAACCCCGTTGGTGGATATCCACCCGAGGAGGTTTCATTGAACTAAGGAAGGGGAGGCCGGTGGCGTCTCCCCTTTTGTGGAGAAAGTGAAAGGGACTGCGTGAGCAATTATTTGGCAGCTAGGGATGGAACAGTGGCTATGATGTGGAATGTAGAACCACTCATCTTGATTCTGTTGATTGGAGATTAAGGGTAAAGATAAGATGTATAGATGGGGTGCTGATGGAAGTAATATGGGTTCGAATAAGACTCGAATACAGTGTCTAAGAACCATTAGGATTGACCCGGGGTAATTGGCCAAAAATGTTGGTGGGAATTCCACCTTAGTAGTGGGTAGTACCTTCCTCATGACAAGATAGGGTAGTATTGTGTACTCTAGAATCGGGTGTGCATATCGAGTTTGTGGTAGTATCGACGCTACTATAAATAGGGTAATTATATGACTTCCGTGGTAGGGAAATTTTATATTTTCCTTCACTCGTTATGAAGCGAGTGATGATATTTTTAACAAGTATTATGGTTGTTATGTTCTACCTTTATCATGTGTATTATATGAGTAAAGATATTGTGGTTTGATTAGGGTGATAGCAAGCAAATAAATTGCGAGGCTATCCTACTTCTAGTTTCAGGATGGAACTAGTTGTCCTATAATATCACTCCTGGATACAGATTGAGACTTTAGAGAGGTGGTTTGAGGTAAGTAGGAGGTTTTTATTACTTGTTGTGTTATCTTGAGTGAGTGTTTGATTACTTGTTTTCTTTGTTGTGTTTGCTATGCCTTTTCTCAATGAACAACAACTTAAGTAGGCATGTGTCGGAGGGGTTCCTTGTTTGGATTTCGCTTTGTGAGACACTCCGCGCATGAACACTTAACGACGTCGGGAGTGGAGAGAGGCTGTTCTTCCTTCTTTTGTTTTATTTTATTTCGTTGTTAGAAGTTGGGATAAAAGTTTTATCCAAGAATCAGGTAGAAGAGTGATCAAGGGCTATTAAAATGCGAGATAGAAGCACTGAATATAGTTCTCTCCTCTGATCGATGTGAGCGAGACTGAAATATGAAGTCGAATTGAGACTTCAGGTTATGACTTGATGAGAAGGCTATTTAAAAAGATGTATATATGTTAAGGGATAAATATTTGTAAGACTTTACAGAAAATTAATGTCCGATTAGTTGAAATCCTCAATTATTTGAATGGTAAGACATAGAAGTAGAATCCTATTAATAGGATTGAGAGTTAGAATTTTTTTGATCCCGATCATATGTCTTAGACCGTTATATCTTGATGACCGACAATGCGAGGTAGTAGTCTAACGGGAGGGTTCTTTATCTGGATTTTGCTTCGGCGAGACGTCCCATGCATGAAACCGAGCGAATATCGGAAGTTGAGAAAGGTCTTGGGCACTAGGGATATACTTAGTATCATACGTATACGACTTAGATAGGATATATATAGATCGACCTTAGGATATTTAGGACGTAAGGCCTTAAGGGCATGTGATGTTTATTTAGGAAGGCTATAAGGAGTTGGCCACAAATAGGTTGTGGGTTAACCCTAAGGGGGAGTATGTCCCTAGAAACGAGAAGCATGGAATCTTGAAAGATTTCGAAGGTTAGGCCGAAGGAGATGAGACCTCTCTTTGTTAAAGTGTTACATTGGTAACCTAACTTTTGGGGAGTTAAAAGGATGAGTTGACTTTCACTCCTGAGCCTATGTTTTTAAGCTCGAGGGTGGATTTAACGAACAAGTCTCTGCCAGGAATGGGAAGTAATAATACTGGAGCATGGACCCGTTGTTTACGCGTCTCACAAACTTAAACTTTGTGGGAAGTATTATTCCATGCTTGATTTAGAATTCATTGCGGTAGCAATCGCCTTAAAGAAATGGAGGCACTACTTCTTGGGCAGGAAAGTTGTCCTTTCTCGCGAGCAACAAGTTATTGCAATTTGTTGTAGGAAGAATAGAGTTGGTGTTTGAGGTTCATAAAAGAACTACCAATTGGATATTCTTATTCTCTAAGGGATTGTGAATGGGGTAGTAGATGCATCAAGTAGAAAACTCGTCAGAAAATTTATAATGGCGGGGAAAACCAAGTAGAATGAGCATAACTAGGAAGACCTTGGAGCAAGAGACTTTATGTCTGTGATTGACCATTTCACCCACTCGTGTGAAGAGAGTAGTGGTGGAATGAAGGAGGGTATATTCATAGACGTCTTCATTGAATTGCTAGCACCGAAATGGTCACGATCCTATCTGAGAAAGTTATTGATCATTTGACCAAACCGTTTCTTTTCCGGCCATTGCAGGAGGACGATTTGTAGAGGAGTATGCCCCTCTTTTTTTTACAGAGGGGTGGTAAATTCGTGTGAAGTGCCTAATAATAGTGGTGGGCAGAGACAAGATATTCGTGTCGAAGATTTGGTAAAGTTTCCAAGAAGTAATGGAAACCGTATGGAAATGGCATATATCTTACCACCCTTAAGTGGATGGATGAATGGAGGAAGTTAACGTCAGGACTAAAGGCATACCTTAAAGGTGCGCCTTAGGTTAAATAGATGGACGGGGGTAGTAGCTTGTATGGATGGAAATTTTCGTACAATAATTCAGATCATTTTCTAAGGTATGGCACCTGGTGAGGTGGCACCATGAGTGGCCTTTTGTAGCCGGGTGAGTAATTCGCATACTCATTGGATGAGACCAGTGAACAAAAGGTTCCTTGGACTTAGTGGGGTCCGGGAGCATTTCCTTAATGATTGGGCTTTTGAGCCATATGCTTTGAAGGGCTACGCTTATGCGAGAAGAAGTTGAGTAGTGTTGGGGTTAAGCCATTTAGCGTTGGTGTAGGCATCCCCGAGCAGGGATGTAACGTGATTCAAGATGTAAGACTATTTACGCCGAGTCACGTGGGTATCGTCTTTCGCCGTAGGAATATAGGATCGATAGTTCGTAAGGAACGCTTTGGGTCATGTTAGAACATGGAGAATGTAGACTGAGTTCGATAGTGATGACCTTAGTCCGAGTCCATTTGGGACACCACAATATTGAGGGGTTGTGGAGAGTTATAGAATGATAGTTTAGGATAGTATACCCTTTAGGCGATTAGGGTATGCCCGAATTTTGAGGGCAAAATTCCCTCACAAGGGGGGGAGTATGTAACAACCCTCGCTTTTAGGAGACTCATTTTATATTAACTTACTACTTGAGGTAATTATATAAAATGTTGGGAACTGTAGTAAATATTAATTGATCGAGTTGAAAGTTAATATTTACTAGATTGATGCATATTTACTATATGTGTAAGTAAATATCATCAGGTTGCATGTTTTATAGTGTCATGTGTTTTAAATGACATTATGGTTTAAATGAAACCAGAACTTGAAATAAATCATAAAATTGTCGGATGCCAGTTTAGAGGGTGTAGTTAGTTCCGAAATGTGCGAGACAGTCAAAATAAGTGCCATATTGTATTTTTAGGTTCCGGGCACTTTTGACTGGTTTTAACTTAAATGCGTATTTGGGAGTCATTTTAATATGGTATTAACCACTTAAGTTGGGAATTGTGGACTAAAGGCACGATTTATGTCTTGCCTTTCTTTTATTTTCTCTTAAGTGCATTTATTTAGCATTGAGAGATAGAGAGAGGAAGCGAGCTTGGGGAAAAAAGGAGAAAAAGAAGAAACGATTGGAGATTGAAGATTTGGGATTGCTTCTACAAAGAGAAATCTGAGATTTATACTTTAAGGCAAGTTTTCTACTTGCTAATATATGATTTAAGATGAGTAAATTGTGTGATAGTTGTGTATAATCATTTATGGATCAAAAATGGAATTTATGGTGTTTTAACCCTAATCTTAGTTTATGATGATGAAATTGTGGGTTTTTATAACTCAATTTCAATTCATTTTCTTTAGGCTTAGGACCTAGGAACCTTCTTGAATGAAGTAAACTTAGAGTTCTAGAGTCCTAGATGAGTTGGGGTAACTACCCTAGATTAGAAATGCATTATGTTGGGGCTTTTCCGGGGATATGCCAATTGATGTTAGGGCATTATTTTCTTCTAGGTAATTGTTATGAAACTAGTTGTAGTATTATGTTTGGGAGACTTTAGAAACTCAATTGAGCTATGTTAGTCTTGATGGTTAATAGTATAACACCACAAAAGGGTGTTGGGTGAATTAAATTGGGAGTTCACTTATTCTTTGAGGTTGTAATGACGATATGAATTACATATGGCTCCGGATAGAATGTGAATTACTTACAAAATGTAAATGATTATGGTTTCGGATAAAATGAAACATACATATGAATAAGGGTAAATGAAAATGAAATGTAAATGGTCACGATTACGGTAAATGATAATTTACTTAATCATGAATATGGTAAATGATAATTTACTTAAACACACCTCTCTAAATGCCATCATAAGGGAAGTTCGCACGTGAGGTAAAGCCCCCTAGTTAGTGAATGCAGGGTGGATATAGTCCTAGGCCATATGAGCGATATGTTATGTTTTTTGCGCTGGTGAGGAGATTCCGGGTGTGGTCTTGACTCTCCCGCAGGCATATGGATGCTTTTCGACGTTGCGATAGGTGCCCAGGTTTCCTTATTTGATAGGCCATGGAAGATGATGGTTATTTAGGGGCACGCCCAGTAGGGAAACTCGGAGGGGCGGTCTTAGAATCGTTATATGTATATAATTATAACAATTCATAATCAGGTGGGACTTGATGTATTGGGATATTCCATGAAGATCATGATGAAGTTCCATAAAGAGCAAAATGAAATGCCACGAAGAGCATTTGTTGATGATGATATTCCTGATAAGGAATGGGATGCCATAAAGAGCATATGATTGAGATAAAAGCCATATAGAGATTAAAATTTTGAGTATATTTTCCTGTTAAGGAATGGAAATATGAAATGGATTAATGTTTTTGATAAAAGCATTTAAATTAAGGTTAATTATTCTTATCCTCCTGCATAGCTTAATTATATTTATGATTAATTGAAATTGTCTTAACTTATGCTTTAAATTGTGTAGGTAGATCCATATTCCTATTTAGTCATGATTTACCATTCATAAGTGTCATACTCTTTATTCATCTGGAATTTATATAAAACCGGGCCCTGACCCGTTCATATTTCTTGTTGTGCATGCATCTTGTATCCGCTCAGGTGCCCGCCGCAAGGACACCTGATCTGACTTTCCTATTCCGATCTCTTTGGGGATCCGTGATACTTTGCCGATATCACGGGATACTTGGTATAGACGATTTCTTTCTTGTACTCTAGTTATGATCGGGTCATTTACTCGGGCGTGAGGCCCAATCTTTTGTAAATGTCTAATGTAATGTATTATGCACCTTATTGAACATGTTTAGTATTATTGTATGAGTCTATTGACCGATAGCTTATTCGGTCCCTTACTGTATATTTTATGTGTATGTAATATTATATATCCGGGGTTCCACTTTCTTTTTAAATTGGCTTGTTTAAATTATTTCCTTAACTTTAAAAATCAAAATTTTTGGCAACCCGTTTTTCTGAAATATAGAGTGGTTATCCTGTATACTTTGTATTTTGTTGTGATGCTGAGAATGATTCCATCCATGATTCCGATTATATTGGAGTATCAGGTTGGCCACCCCTTATTTCGAATCTCGGGTTGTCACACTAAGCTTGGTTTGTGATTGTTCTTTTTTCCATATTGCTTAATTGATATTAATTAATTAGTTTCTTGCTATATTTCCATCATCATATTGTCATGCTACTTCAATAATTCATGCTTAGTTAGATCTAACATGTTCGGCTAGATAATTAGAGGATTGGGGTACATGAACCCAACCTAGGATAATAAGTTGTATATAAAATTGGATGAAATTGTAGATATAATTCGTAGGCTTGATAGTTTGTAGAGATGAGTATTATAGCCCTATTAACTTCGTTTGCTCTAGGTAACCGGAGTGTTTGAGAGTGTGATATGCTTATCGGCAATCTCATCATTCATGTTAAATCTATCATTAACTAGGTATTTTATGGAGTAAAATCCTCATATGTTTAATGCTTTGAAAATTTTAATGTTCTCTTCTGATTAATAATTTAATTTTTGAAAATTTTGTATCCTATTAATTTATCGAATGTTCGGGGGAGTGTATTACAATCCCATTTTTTGCATATTGTTTAAATCAAAAAGGTTTCGTAGTTGTATATGTAGTTAGTTCTCATTTATTAATTAGGTTGCATTAGTTAACTAGAATTTTTCTTTCAAATAACTCATCACCAATTCCTTTCTTTTTCGTGAGTTGGTTAATAGGTTTTAGACATCTTCCTTAGTTGTTATTACGTTTCACATCTTAATCCATGTGTTCGATACCTGACTTGCTCGAATTGTTACTTACGCGATCGACTTACACTTGATCCGTAATTCACATGCACTAGAAACACTTTTTGAGTCACGTCAACGACATATGAGGACATCAATAGTGGTTGAACTAGTGATGCGTCAATGATGGGATACCAATAGGGAAGGATACATGCAGACTTTTCTTCCTCTGTTTATTTTACTCTATTTCTCTATATCTCTATATTTTTATTTAATTGGTGGATGGAAATAATGAAAATGAAGGTGAATATGGTTAACGCGAGTTATGATAGAGGTTTTGAGTGGATCTATAAGGTGGTCTAAGGACGACGGTGGGATTTAGGTCTTGTTTTGATGCGATTTGGGGTGATTGTGTTAATGAACAGGAGGTGGCAGTGTTGATTTTAGGTGATGAAGGATGGAGGTCAGATTGAGATGATATTCGAGGTTATTGGGTTGTAACGGGAGTTATAGACATGTTAGGTGGGTTTATTTGGTTAAAAATGGGAAGGCGTTTAATGGATTTTAATGGGGTTTGTTCGGTTTTGTGGCTGAGGGCTTTCATGTGTAGAAAATGGGTGCATTCAAAAGAATTTATCTTATCATGTTTTTTTATGGTTGGGTCCCTTCACTTTATTTTTTCCATTTATGGGCAAAAAATTGGCATCCTAGTTTTTGGGTTTATTTGAAACTGGTTGATAGTTTATGGGTCAATTTATCTGGTATTTTAGTAAAGGGGGTGACCTGTAAACTCGAGATCCTTCAGGAAGTTTTGTGTAATTTACATTTATTTATAATTTAGACCAGAATGTCCAAATATATATTTTTTGTTTAAATTAGTTTCACAATAAATTAAATATTAAAATTTAACTTTTTAACTTTTTAGATTTTTTATTTTTTTATTAAATAAAATATATTTTCAATTGTTAAAGGTCCATTTACCTATACTATTAATTGTTTTACAATATAAATTTTGTTTCTTACCACTCTGTTAATTAGGGTATTGAATTACAATTTCAATGGTACTTAATTATAATAATTTTCACATTCCAGTCACTTACTGTAAATTTGAGTCTTGAGAATGTTAAAAAGTTAAAAACCCCTCATTTTTTAAATCAATAAAATAGGGTTGATTATCACCTGTATAGTTAATATATACTTAACATTTGTTTGGAAGATTCTCCAAAAACTTTTACCTCCTATCAAACTTAATGTTTGAATATTATAGGTTAGGTCCTCAAAAGTCCCTAGATATTAATAAAATATAACCTGGAGTTCATTTATATTTTATGTAGAACCAAAAGTTCTCATAAAAAATAACAACCTAAAATTTTAATTTTTTTTTATCATGGATAGGAAATCCCAAATTATGAAACTGAAGTTACGATTGTTTTAATTATGCATTATGTTTTTTCTAATTGTAATTTAGTAATTGAACGGTTTAAGATGTCAAATATTCTAAAGTTGAATTTGACGTACTTGATATTGTCGAGGCAATTAATAGAATTGGTTACAAGATGCGAATCCCCGCCCCTAAGCTCAAAATCTTGGTGATCCCATAACACCTGAAAATATAATGTCTCGACTGGACAAAGCTAAGACTCTCTTCGTTTTCTAAGGCATCATATCCGTAATGAATTAATAACTCAGTACTTCACAATTAAAGATCCTCTCGAATTATGGTACTCCTCGAAGGAGCATTATGTCCACGAAAGTTGGTCATACATGAGCACGTCATGAGTGGATTAATATGAGGTTTCATGATTACAAAACCCTATTTGAATATGACTCTGTCATGTTAAAAATTACCTCCAAGTTTAAGTTAAGTGGAGAAAAAGTGGACGATGCATATATGCTAGAGGAAACTTTCTCAAATTTTCATGCATTAAGTATGCTCTTCCTATAATAATATCAAGAGAGAGTATTTAAAAATTACTTAGAGTAAATCTCTTATCTCCAAGTTTCTAATTATTAATGAAGAATCATACATCTCGGCTAATTGTATCTATAGCACTCCCATAAGTGAATGTTAATTCTGCTTAAAATAATCACTGATTGTAAGGACATTTTTGTCCATTGTCAATATGTATGTCGTACGCCGTTACACCATTGAAAAAATTCAAAATCGCATCTACATCAACGGATCTGAATATCAAAAGCATCATGGAATTAATTTTCTGGTAAACCGAACCGGTCCGCCCATTTTAAAACGAACCGATCCGCCTCCAGACCGATCCGCATCAAATCGGATCGATTCGCCTTGCATCAGAAATAGAATACCCCGGATCGAAGTCGAACCGAAGAAGCCCTTTGAGAAAATGAACCGATCCGACCACGGACCGATACGTCTCCAAGCCAGACCGATTTGCTTCTGATAAAATCGAACAGATCTTGTGAGATTTTTTTTGGCTCAGGTTTCCCTTTATAAACCAACTTCGGGGGAGTTATTTTATGAGACTTTCAGAGACGAATTTAAGAGTCCTAATTACTCTAGTTTTCACCTTTTTGAGTCCTAAGACTCATGTTTTGATTCACACAACTGTTCAATCCTTTGTGAATCCATTTTGCAACCCAAGAACACAACCTTGTATTTGTTCATACTCTTGTGGAGAAGACCGTCCTTCTTCTTCATTGCTTCCCTCCTGAAAAGAGAAAGTTCAAGCGGCCGACTAAAGAATCGACACCCGCGGATATTTCTGTGTCACTCGTGTTTTTTGTTGTAATCCGCGTGATTTTATTTTACAAATTATAGTGAAAAATAAAATGTTTTGCCCCTTTGGGGGATTTTTCCTCACATGTGTGTGTTTGAATGTTCTTGCATGTTGTACATCTTCTTCAATCACACCTAGTTGTATGTTTAGGACTTAATTGATAAAAACTGTGTTTAATTAAATAACTTCCTTATTTGAACGCACGCGCACTCTCTCAAATTGGTATCAGAGTGGGTTGCGCTAATTTATTGCGTATTCCTATTTTTCGCAAAATTGGTGTGATATTGATTTTTTTTTTAAATCAGTTTTGTGAAAAATCACAATTTTTCAATAGACCGCCCATTTAATGAGGAGCCTATTTTTGAAAAAATTCACGACCGTGCTGAAAAATTAAAAAGTTTGAATTTGAAACTTTGCAAAAGAATTAAAGTTTTGGAAAGAGAAAATTCTCTCTTTAAAAGTAAGATTGAATATTTGCAAGCGTTTCAAACTCAAAGTGATATTTGTCATGAGCACTTTGGTAATTTGTGTATTGATTTTGATTATTTGAAAATTTCCAAAAAGAAGAGTGATGAGAGAATCCTTGTGTTAGAGAAGGAATTAGAGGACTTAAAAAATTCTACGGTTCCCGTTTGTGCCGTCGAGGATAAAAAATTAATCGATAATTTTACTGCACGTGAAAAGACTCTTAGGGATAAGTTTGTTTTAATTGAGGGTGAGCGCGATAAACTATTAAGTGTAATTGAAAATTTGAAAAAGAAATCTCTGTCTTTGGAAGAGTCTAATTCTTTGCTTGAGTCAAAAATTTTGAAGTTAAAAAATGATTTGACAGACTCAAGTAGGTTTGATAGTGATGGTAATGGCTCATCGTGTTCTCATGCTTCTAATGCTAAAGCCAAAACCATTATTTCTTTTAGAGGGTCCACTAATTCCAAGGATGTTAGAAAAGATCACACTTTAGGTGTCGTTCCACCCGTTTACACATGTTCATATTGTGGTAGGAAAGGTCACCTTAGGAGATTTTGTTTTGATCATGGAAGAGGTCCTAGGAATTCGATGTCTAGTGTTTTGTTGGTTCCCAAAACCCCGTGTCGACGTGTTACATCCACTTAGGTTAGGAAATCACTTTTGGATATGCTAGATTTTAGAATAGTTGATTCTCATTTGCTTGGACATGATTCTTCTCTTGCCATATCATATAGATGATTGTGTTCGTATGTTTGTCATACACTAGTTTTTGTTTCATGATATTTATGTTTGCTAGCGTTGTGACATGTAATTTTTGTATATATATTTTTTGGTTTGAAATTTTTTTGAAAAATATAAAATGATTTTATTTTGATAAAATTTTGAGAAAATCCAAAAAGATTTTTGTATTTTGTTTTGCACCTTTTATGGATGGACACTTAGGATAACCAAGTCACAACATCATTCCATTCTTTATGTGACTATTTGATAGTGTTTTGAGACAATAGGTCAATTCATTCATGTGCTTTATAATGTTTGCAATCATTAAGATGTAATTAAGTGTTACTTCCTACATGTTTGACTCATGATTTCCTTTATTGCACACATGCACGGATTTGTTTGATTATTGTCCTTGTCTTATCACATGTTGGTTGGGTGTTTTCACTTCAAACGAACCAAGCGCGATAAAACTTGATAAGAAAATTATGCATATAAGAACCGTTTTGTGAGTTTGTGTGCTTTGTTTGAAAACGGGGAAGGGCTGCGAAAGGTTCATTTTGCCTTTGCGAATACTAAGCCACCGTTAAATTGGACCTAAAAAATGGAGGAAATTTATTATCCGGGGTCCAAAGAGGTTTAAAAGAGCCCGGAAAAGTTTAAAGGCAATAAAAATAAATTCATGCCAATTATGGGCCATTTAGGGTTTTGCACCAATTCTCCAAAGTTTGAGAATTTAGTTTATTCACCTCTAAAAGAAAATATATATGAGGGAGTTTGGTTGGAGATCTTATAACGGGTTTGCACGTCCTTGAAAATCTTGAAAAAGCGCTAAATAGTTTTGGATTTTATTGGTGTGGAAATCACTTTGACTTTGATTTGTTGATTTGCATAAGACGATGTCATCTAAATTCAACAAATTTTCACACCTAAGGATACTTTTGATGTTCATTCGTTAGGGGTACACATATGCATCGTGCACATATGATTGATTGAGTTTATTTTCCTAACGAATGTGTTCACACCCATACATTCCGTTTCCATGACTCGGTTGTTTTAGTTTAAATCCATGGTGTGATTTTTTTTTGTATCCCATTTTTGTATGAAAAATTAAAAATTCAAAAATAGAAGTTTATTTCCTTGTGACACCCCGATTTTGCTTGTTTGCTTTATTTTTCTCTTTTGTCTATTTGGGAACATCATAAAAAGGGGAAGAAAGAATTATCATATTATGGGGGAGTTTTGAGATTGGGGATCTATTTTAAATTGGTATCTATGTTAATCTCATTTCAAACTTGATACGTCACTTGGTATTTTGCTTTATCTCATGTGTGTAGGTACGAAGATTGAAGATCAATTTGTTACAGACCCCGATGAGAAACGTTTTGATGATTTTTGAAGATTTGAAGAGCAAACGATGTAGACTTATTCATTTGTACCTTTTCAGTTTTGGAAGGGTAGATTTGTATAGGCAAATTGGATATTTGATAATTCAGATATTTTTTTTGTATGTACCGGCATAGATATAGGGGGAGATTTGTAAGGACATTTTTGTTCATTGTCAATATGTATGTCGTACGTCGTTTCACCGTTGAAGAAATTCAAGATTGCATCTACATCAACAGATCCGAATATCAAAAGCATCATGGAGTTAATTTTCTGGTAAACCAGACCAGTCCGCCCATTTTAAAAATGAACCGATCCGCCTCCGGACCGATCCGCATCAAATCAGACCGATTTGCCTTGCATTAGAAACAGAAAACCCCAGATCAAATCCGAACCGAAGAAGCCCTTTAAGAAATCGAACTGATCCGACCACGGATCGATCCGTCTCCAAGTCAGACCGATCCGCTTCTGATAAAATCGAACAGATCTTGTGAGATTTTTTTTTGGATCAAGTTTCCCTTTATAAACCAACTTCGGGAGAGTTGTTTTATGAGACATTCAGAGACGAATTTAAGAGTCCTAATTACTCTAGTCTTTAACTTTTTGAGTCCCAAGACTCATGTTTTCATTCACACAACTGTTCAATCCTTTGTGAATCCATTTTGCAACCCAAGAACACAACCTTGTGTTTGTTCATACTCTTGTGGAGAAGACCGTCCTTCTTCATTGCTGCCCTCCTGGAAAGGGAAAGTTCTAGCCGCCGACTACAGAACCGATACCCGTGGGTATTTCTGTGTAACTCGTGTTTTTCATTGTAATCCGTATAATTGTATTTTACAAATTATAGTGAAAAATAAAATGTTTTGCCCCTTTGGGGGATTTTTCCTCACATGTGTGTGTTTGAATGTTCTTGTCTGTTTTACATTTTCTTCAATCACACCTAGTTGTATGTTTAGAACTTAATTGATAAAAATTGTGTTTAATTAAATAACTTCCTTATTTGAACGCACGCGCACTCTCTCACAGAGATAAAGGTTACATATGATGAGGTCTTTCAAACCCCAAAATAAGTGGCCACTATAATTATAGCCCATGAAGAAATACAAACATCAAGCCCCACCATAAGTGTAATGACCTCAATTATAATCATAAGAGCCAAACATTAGCTCCACCAAATCCAGAAGACATTTGCTATAGATGTGGTTATAGTGGTCATTGGACACGCACTTGTTTTTCGTCCAAGAAAATGGTGAGAAAATATGAGGCCTCAAAAAAGAGTGAAGAAAAATATTATGGAAGGTCTTGAAGACAGTTGGATGATAGAGACAAACATTATGGAAGATCCTTGAGACCACTGGAAAATTGATGATACTTGGCTAAATGTCAATGACTTTTATAAAGACGAGGATGGATATCCTATTGATAATGAGACATCAAATGCCATGATTGGGACACCCCTACTACTGTCTCGAAAACCTAAATGATTATGTTTCCTTTTTTATTAATATTACTATAATATTGGTTTTTTCATTACTACTGAAACATCTTTATGTTTTAATTTAAGTTGTTATTTACAGTTATCTTTATAATACTTATATGGTTGGTAAATTAAATTATTTTACTTATCTTAATGGTATGCATCCAAAAATGAAAGGAGGTGATGAAATTTTTTGGCAGACATTGGAATAACCTATTGTGGGTACCCTGAATTTAGTATCATAGGCCTGGACGAGTAGCCTCTCCTTAGCGGCCCAAAGCCCAGGCCCATCACCTTTTGTATTAATCCGATTACCCCATGATCCCATGAAGAGAAGTTGTGGGGGAACCGATCCCATGTAGGGGAGATGGCTAATAAAGAGGAACCCATCACCCCCACTACTCCAACATATACATGTATAAATTAAACCCTAAGTCCGGGGCAAAGGACAAGTTGTATTCTCTGTACTTAGTCTTCAGAATATAGAGAAATACCACTGACTGAACCACCGTGGATGTAGGCACTTCTTTGCTGAACCACGTATACCCGTTGTTGTGTGATTGGCCTTTTATTTATCTTTTCTTGGTGGTTACCTCTTTCATATTTATTTGTGTTGCATAATAATTGTCTCCACAATTGGCGCCGTCTATGGGAAGCGTTTATCTTTCCCTGAGAAGAGCCCACGCCGAGAAAAAATCTAAGATGTCTGGTCACAGCAGCAACGCTCCTCAAGCAGGAGATATTCAGGAGCCACCCGCTCCTCGCAGGATTAGGTCTGAAGTCCGACATTCAGATCAAGGGGCTCGCTTAGAAAGGACAGCCTCAGAAGAAAGTCAAGGACCAGCAAGGTCCACTCAGATATCCAGATTGATCGATGCATACGAAGCAAGGCTCCACGAGCAGAGGGAGTCTTCTCGCAGATATGAGGCTGAGAATGCTCGCTTGAAAAGAAGACTGGAAAAACTGGAAAAAGAATTACGTCCTGATACCAGGAGACGCCCCTATCGCACTCCTAGCCCTCAGGTGAGAAAATCTCGCAGCCGAGGAAGGAGCCCTAGGCGGCAATATCAAGGGTTCGAAGGTGGCGACTCAGACGACGACCTCCGCGAGCAATTGAGAAAAGCTCGCCGCCACCAGAGCCCTGCTCGCCGCGAAGACAACATACGGAACCTAGTCCGCAGAGAAATGGACCTACATCCAGCTCACCGCGGCACCAGGTCGACCAGAGAACTCGCCAGGAGAGCCCTCAAGACCCAGATGAAATCTCCCTTCATGAGGGAAATTGAAGAAGAAGAAGCTCCCAAAAAGTTTGCTACTCTAAGGTTCAAGATTTACGACGAGAAGACTGATCCCATTGATCATGTCAGGTAGTACCGGCAGGCTATGACCCTCTGGAATCACCGAGATTCACTGATGTGCCGTATTTTTCCCTCGAGCCTTCATGACGTGGCCCAGAAATGGTTCGAGAAACTACCTCACCGATCCATCAGAAATTTCAAATCCCTGGCCGAGCTCTTTACGGCCCGGTTCATCACCAGCATCTCCCATCCCAAAAGGATGGATTCTCTATTAACAATGAAGAAAATGCCTCAGGAGACACTCCGAGACTATGCGAAGAGGTATTGGGAGTTATTCAACGAAGTCGAGGACTGCGCGGAAGAGGTGGCAGTGGCTTCATTCAAAATTGGTCTACCTAGCTCTTCCCTCCTTCACCAGTCCTTGACGAAGAAGGAAGCAACCACCATTGATGACCTGATAGCCCGGATTGAGAAATACGCAAAGGTGGAAGATGTCACCCGCCTTAACGTAGGAGAAAACGGTCGAGCCAAGCTCGCTACCAAGGGAAGTGAGAAAGTTGATAACCAGAAAAAAGGAGGAAAGAATGGGAGCAAGAATGGATCCAAGAACGGAGGGAACCATGACGTTGCAAAGTTGTTCCAGGCGGTCAACACCGTCTTCAAAGAACCAATTTACAAAATTCTCGCGAAGATCAAGGATGAGTCGTTCATCAAATGGCCCCGGAAAATGGGAGGAGACCCATCGAAAAGAAACAATACACTGAGATGCACCTTCCATAAAGAGGGAGGGCATAAGACCGAGCACTGCAAGGCTCTTAAATCCCACCTCGAGGATTTGGCCCAATCCGGACATTTGAATGACTTTGCGGAAAGGAGGGTAGAGAGAGTAACTGTCCACAAGGAGGCAAAACCCGATAATGTATTGGAAGACGACGCCGGACACGAATTCGCAGTAATCCATGGAGTATCCGATGTTAAGCAAATCCAGGGTAACTCAGCTCGAATGGAGGTAAAGAAGCTGACAGCGGTAATGCAAGCTTTTCAGATTGATCCAGCAAAATCACAGGCAGGAAAACGTCGGCGAACAGAGGACATCAACTACAACAAGCATATTGTTTTCACGGATGAAGATCTTGTGGGAGTGAGGACCCCACATCACGATGCCTTAGTCATTACACTCAGGATAGCCAACTTTGATATCGACAGGCTGCTCGTCGATCAAGGGAGCTCATCCGAAGTAATGTACATTGACCTGTTCAGAAAATTGAAGTTGAACATCGCCGACCTAAAGGGAACAACTGTTCCTCTGGTCGGCTTCACTGGGAAAATGACCATGCCTCTGGGCAAGATTGTACTACCAGTGCTCGCTGGAAATGTTTCAAAAATGATTGAATTCTTGGTGGTCGACATCAATTCACCGTACCAAGCCATCCTCGGCAGGGGATGGCTTCATGCAATGAAGGCAGTCTCCTCGACCTACCACCAGAAACTCAAATATGTCACCGAACGAGGAGTGATGGAAATACATGGCGACCAGGAGATGGCGAGAAAGTGCTTCATAGCATCCATCCGACCAAAGCCAGAGAAAAAAGCCGTTCAAACCAGCGAGAAAGTGGAGGAAGGTGCAATCCCTTCCAAATAGCAATTAAAATATGTAAGGCCCGGAGTGGAAGAGACCAGGCTCCTCCCCTCCGAGCGTGTTGTAGAGGACTTGGTAGAAGTAATTGCTAAAGAAGCCGACAACAGCAGAGTCTTCCTGATCGGGACCTCACTCACTGACCAAGAGCAAAAGGATTTGTTAACCTTACTCAGAAGCAACATAGATGTTTTCGCTTGGGAACCCTATGAGCTTCCAGGAATCGATCCCAATATGGTCTGCCATCGGTTGCACGTCAATCCCACATTCAAGTCGATAGCGCTGAAGGCAAGACGAACTGCTCTCGAGAAGGCCAGAGCAATAGAAAAAGAAGTCAAAAAACTGCTGGATGCAGGGTCAATACGGGAAGTGCAATTCCCCAAATGGTTATCCAACCCAGTGGTAGTTCCAAAAAGCAATGGGAAGTGGAGAGTGTTCATAGACTTCACTGACCTCAACAAAGCCTGCCCCAAGGATAGCTTCCCCCTTCCGAAAATAGACCAGCTAGTAGACGCCACTGCAGCTCATGAACGAATGAGTTTCCTGGACGCATACTCAGGCTATCACCAGATTTCCCTGTATGCCCCAGATCAGGACAAAACGGCGTTTATCACGACGGTTGGTTTATACTGTTACAAGGTCATGCCTTTTGGGCTAAAAAATGCAGGGGCAACCTATCAGCGGCTGGTTACTAAAATGTTCAAGAATCATATGGGAGACACAATGGAGGTCCACATCGACGACATGCTCGTCAAGAGCAAGGAGAAGGAAAATCACCTCTCGGACCTGTCAAGTACCTTCGAAATCCTCAGGAAGTACCGAATGAAACTCAACACGAGCAAGTGTTCCTTCGGCGTCCAGTCAGGAAAGTTTCTTGGGTATTTGGTCAGCAAGCATGGCATAGAGGCTAATCCGGACCAGATTGATGAAATCAAAAGAGTGCAACCTCCTCGCACAATCCGCGATGTACAGAAGCTCACTGGAATGCTCGCTGCTCTAAATCGTTTCATTTCTAAATCCTTCGAGAAATGCAAGCCCTTCTTCCAACTCTTAAAAGGCAGCAAAACATTATAATGGACCCCAGGTTGCTCACAAGCATTAGACGAGCTCAAGTCCTACTTAAGCTCCCCACTACTGCTTGTCATACCACAGCAAATGGACTCTTTGTACCTCTACGTCTCTGTATCCAGCCATACTGTCAGCTCAGCGCTAATGTGTGAAGTTACAGGGATCCAACATCCAGTATATTACGTGAGCAAAACCTTACTAGACGCCGAGTAGCGCTACCTGCCATTGGAAAAGCTCGCTTTCGCCCTAGTAATGTCCTCGAGGAAACTGAAGCATTACTTCGAAGCTCATACGATCATCCTCCTTACATCACACCCCCTCAAGGCTGTCCTAAGGAAGGCGGATTTATCGGGCGGACTGTCTAAATGGTTAGTCGAGCTCGGCCAGTTTGACATCCAATTTCAACCAAGGACAGCTATCAAGGGTCAAATCCTTGCTGACTTTATAGCTGAATTCACAGGCGAAGAACCCTTCGACCAGCCTAAGCCAACAGAACAAAACAACCAGGCTACAGGGGGAAGCTAGAAACTATTCGTTGATGGAGCCTCCAACTCAAAGGGGGCAGGAGTAGGAATTGTTCTCATCACTCCAGAAAACACAGTCCTTGAGCAAGGAATCAGGCTGGTATTTATAGCCTCCAACAACGAAGCAGAATACGAAGCCTTAATAGCAGGTCTCCAAATGGCGCAAACTCTGGGAGCAAAGCATTTAAGGTATTCGGAGACTCGCAACTAGTTTCCAATCAGATAAGTGGAGACTATAACGCGAAGGATGAGAGGATAGCAGCCTACCTCTCCCTGGTAAAAAACTTAATGACAAACTTTGAAGAAATCAACATCCAACAGTTTCCCAGGGGGCAGAACAGCCACGCTGACGCCTTAGCAGCCCTTAGCTCGGCAGTTGATTCCAGCCTTAAAAGGATCATCCCTATCGATTTCCTCAGCTGCCCGAGCATTTACCCCAACTGCGAGCTGACCAAAGAAAAACCAATACTCCAATTGGAACCATCCCCCAGCTGGATGGATCCCTTGAGAGACTATTTGAAGAACGGAACGCTCCCAGAGGATAAGAGGACTGCCCACCAGATAAGAGTCAAAGCTTCTCGCTTTCACTTATCCACGGGAGGCGACTTGTATAAAAGATCTTTCTCCGGCCCCTAACTTTGATGCGTCCACCCAGGCGATGTCAAGACAGTGCTTCACGAGCTTCACGAAGGAATCTGCGGGAGTCACGTCGGAGGAAGGTCTCTAGCCTTCCGAGAAATGAAGGAAGGTTATTGGTGGCCATATATGCAAAAGGACTCCGCAGCATATGTCCGCAGATGCCTAAAATGCCAGCTTCACGCCCCCATGGTCCACCAGCCCACCAGCGAGTTAAAATCCCAGACCATTCCCTGGCCTTTCGCCCAGTGGGGAATGGACATCGTGGGACCACTGCCCACCGCTGCCAGCAATCGCAAATACCTGTTGGTAGTAACTGATTACTTTACCAAGTGGATCGAGGAAGAACCACTGGCGAACGTCCGAGATGCTGACATGATGAGGTTCATATGGAGAAATATAATCACTCGATTCGGGATCCCCAGAACCATCATCACTGACAATGGAACACAGTTCGAGAGTGGCCCTTTTCAGGACTTCTGCGACCAACACGGGATCAGGCACCACTTCAGCTCGGTGGCTTACCCTCAAAGCAACGGATAAGTTGAGGCTTCCAACAAGACAGTGATCGCTGGATTGAAGAAGCGGTTAGAACAAGCCAAAGGCGCGTGGACAACTGAGCTACCGCATATCCTATGGGCGTACAGAACGACTCCTAGGAGAGCCACAGGAGAAACGCCATTCTCACTAGCCTATGGTATGGAGACAGTCATCCCACTAGAAGCAGGATTGCCTACAATGAGATCCGACCTTGTCGGGCAGGGTCAGAATGATCAGGCTTTGCTCGCTGAACTCGATTTGGCCGACGAGCGCAGGGAACTTGCCCTAGTAAAACTAGCGAGCTATCAGCAACAGCTCGCAAAGCACTACAGCAAAAGGGTCAATCCGAGGAAATTCGAAGTTTGGGACTATGTTCTAAGAAAGGTCCTGGGCAACACAGTGAAGCCATCAGACGGTAAACTGGGCCCGAACTGGGAAGGACCTTATGAGATAATTAGAGACGATCTGCAAGGTGCCTATCATTTGAAAACGATGGAGGGGAGAGAGATACCACGATCATGGAATGCAGCTAATCTCAAGAAATTATATTTTTAGGGGTTCTATTGTTAGATCTTTTATTATACTCATTATGGGAAAAGACAGTTTATTTCTCAATTCACCAATGAAAATCTCTCAGTTGATCACTCTCTAAAAAGTAACAATTATATCTTATTGCACATCCTTTTCAAATCACAGGTATAATGGTTGGTACAGCATGGGAATACCCCTCCTCAGGTCATCGTCATGAAGCACGACAGACCTCTTAGCATTGCCCATGGCAATATATGAAGCCCTACAAAGTATTCTTAGGCATCAAACCTACTTTGGTTAAACAAAATCCTGACCGGATAAAGACATCCAATAACAGGTGTGTCCTCGCCAATTGCCCTACTTAGGCCTAAGGGAGTGTGACGACATGACCTAAAAGGTAAAGGATGGGCACAATTGTATTCTTAATACTGGACTGGGCGGACACTCACATGACAAGATAAAAAGGATTGTGAAGCTGCAAATATATAAAAAGATTGGATGAACACGTTTAGTCGGCAAAATCGCCCAAAACTCAAACTTTCCATTAATCTTTTATATTTACAAACAATAATAGTACATGTTTAGTCGGCGAAGCTCGCCCAAAGCATTTATAATTATTAAAAAACAAAATATCAAGAAGGTGGAAGCCTCCGAGCAAGGTAGTCAGCAACTTTAGCTCTCCTCCCATCATCAGGAGCAGGATCGAACTCCTCCACGAACTCATTTGCGTCCAACTCCAATAGTCTCCGGGGAATAGCATCGATGGGGATCCATCGATCATCTCGCCTGAATGGATTGGGCATCAGAGTAGAGGGGGACATCTCGTGCCGATACCACAATATCGAGTTCCTCGGGACCTGCAGCTCTTTGAGAGCACTCAACCACCCCCTGATGAAGGAAAGCTCCTCGAACTCTGATAATCTTGTGGGAGCATCCAGCCAGCCCTGATCATAGCCATCAGTCCACACTTGGCTAGGTCCCTTCTTGAATAGATGCCGCAGTCGGGTGACGTCCCTCTGGAGCCCAGCAGCAGTCACATAAGCTCGCCGAACATCGCCGCGAAGCTCCTCCATTTCCCTCTCACGTTGTTCCTCGACTTCCCTACTCCTACCCCTTGTACTCCTACCAGCACGCGGGAGGGGAGGCCGAGCACCTCACGATGAAGAAGAGCCTTGTAGGACTGCCGAAGCGATGCTCGGCAAATGCTCCTTAAGCTTCGAGACCTCCCGCCTCAGGTCTTCATTCTCCCGTTGAAGAAACTCCATGACTTGGTTGATATCGGTGGCCTCCAGTAACTTTTCTCTCAGCTCGCTAACTTCTTCTTGCACTGAAGCACCGATCTCTTCCATTTCCTGGAGCCTGTCCTTCAACTTAGCCACCAGCTCGGACTGATCCTTATATTTCTGGTTCCTTGACTTAGCAAATCTGCAAAGCCTAGCAAAGGCCTGGCGAACTGCAGGGCTTGCATTAGGACCAAGAGTCCTACCTAGTTGGGAGGTAACAGGAATATAGTCATCCACATCAACCAACTACAAGTAAAAGAAAGATAAAAGAAAGAGATCATCATAAAACAAAAATGAAGTCTTTTCATTGATAATGAGCGAGGTTACATCAGATCAAAAAATAAAAAAGTTACAAAGAATCCGTATCAATTAGCAACCTCGGTGGATGGACCCTTGTCCTTAGCAGCATCAGCAGGGACATTACCCTCTGCAGGGGTGTCCACTTCCCCCTCGACCAAGGGAGCATCAGCAGGAGTAGCCTGAGAAACAGGATTGGTGCCTTCAGCAGTTGGGCTGGGTCCTCATCCACGACTGGCTTTGGCCCTGGATCATGCTCGTCAAAAAGTGGGGATGCAACGTCCACCCCAGCAGCCACGAGGGCCTTGTTCAACCCTTTCTTGAAGTTCAGACGGCTGATATAGCCTATCTGAACCTCGGCGTCCTCATACGCTGCAGCCCAGCCACAGTTGTACGAATCTTCCTTGAGAGTGGCCGCCTGGGCTTTCTCCGCCTCCAGCTACTCGGCCAGAGCCCTGTTCTTCTCTGCAAGGTCTAGCTTGCTCGAGCACACCAGGTCGTACGCCTTCCTCAGCTCGCCAAGCTCCCTGACAGCGTCATCTCTCTCGCGAGCAGAATTAGCAAGGGCCAAGGCAGATGTAGCTCGAGCTGTGTTAGCAGCCTTCAGATCGGCCTCCAGCTGAGACCCCCTGGCTACCAGGATAGATTTTTGCTGCTCCAGCTCGCCATTCCTTCTAATCAGCTCATCGCGAGAGCGATAGAGCATAGCGAAGTCAGTCACAAACTGCAAAGAACAAGGAAAGGATCAGGAAGAATAAACCATCAAAATTTGTTAAAAGAAATTGAGAGTTTGAAGGGAACCTTACCAAGGTAAGCCTCTGGCTAGCTTGCAAAGCCAGTTGATCGGAACCCAATGCCCTCTCACGATCTGCAGGAAGGACTGCTCTCTCGAGCAGCGCAGGGGCAAGCTGAGGAGAGGTGGCCACCGAAGCCCCCTCAGGCAAGGCAGATATTGGGACCAGGGCTTGACCAGTTTTGGTCCTCAGTTCCATCTTCCTCCTCTCCTCCTCTTTTTCTCTATCGCTTCTCTTTCTCTCTTCCACCTTCTTTCTCTCCTCCTCCTTTTTCTTCTCTCTCTCTCTTGCCTACTCCTCCTCTCTCTTCTTCTTCTCTTGCTCTTGAGAAGAAGGCCGAGAACCAGTAGCTATGGCCCCGGAGGCAGTCTTCGATCTCTTGGACCTCTGTGCAAGAAGCACATCATCATCATCATCATCTTTGATTAAATTCTTCCTGGGAGGCATCTCTTCACCAGAACTGCTGGTAGTGCTCGAAGAACTGCTACTGTCAGCACTGCCTGCACCCAAATTACTCACAACACCTGCAGGCTCACTCTTCAAGCTGCTCTCTTCTTCGTCCAATTGGATGGGCTCGGCATAAATCTCTTCGGAAAAGTCAAAGTCCGGAACACTATCCACAGGTCGGGCTATGAAGCTGGAGCCTGTGTTCTTGTATTCAAGAAGAAAAGCAGCAGACCTAGGATGTTCCCCGTCACCCAAAGGTTACCTGATGTTCCAAGCTTTCACCAGTTCTGAGATACGAACCTCGCTGAGAGCAGGCTCCAAGTTCTTTGTCCTCGCTGTAAAAGAAAAAGCAAGAAGAGGTTAGAAAAATCACAAAGTCAACAAAGGTTGAAACAATAATCAATCATCTACCTATATATTCTTCCCCATAAAAGGGAACAGTGAACCTCTCAGACCTCGACCCTTCAAATTGGGGGGAAAGTTGCCAATTCGTGACAAGAAAACCTTCTTGCCAGTAGTCCTTATGGGAATCAGGTAGATTTACTACCAATACCCTATCAGGGCTCCTAGCCTTAAGGTACAGAACACCTGAACTCGTTCGAGAAAAGGAGTAACAAAAGCAGACCTCGGCAAGCCCTAACTTTGTGCCATACAATTGATTTATCCTATGCACGCCGTTCACTATTTTCCATACGTTGGGCGAACATTGTGCAGGCACAATACTGAAATAGCTAAAGAAGTGCAGAAACAGATCATTAGGGGGGAAGGTAAGTCCCCCCTGGGAGAGCAACAGGACGTGAATCCAATGTGCATCCTCTAAATCCCTAACATTCCTAGGAGGCGAGGCACAACACTCAATCTCTACCCACTCAGGAATACTATAGAATTTTCTAAACTCAGTTACTGACCTATTCCCAATCTTCGCCATTGGAAAAATACAAGAAAAACTACAAACCAAAGAGAAAATGCAAAGAGCACGAGAGACTTACAAGACAGAAGATCAGGTCAAATGGCGAAGAAGCAACGAAAGTAGAGATCAAAAACAGAAGGTACAAAGCGCAAGAGTTCTCAGAAGATAAAAGATTGCTGGAAAAGACTGAAACGACGAAAAGAAATGTGCCTTATTCCAACGAGCCTTCAAGTCTAATCATAGTGCACGGATAGCGAAGCGGGTGCCGCCAAAGCAACTTCACAGTTTTCGAAGAAATCAACCATAATAGCTAATTATTTAAATTCATTGGACCTGTAAAAATGGCCCAACAAATTTAGGGGCAATTGTGGGTACCCAGAATTTAGTATCATAGGCCTGGACGAGTAGCCTCTCCTTAGCGGCCCAAAGCCCAGGCCCATCACCTTTTGTATTAATCCGATTACCCCACGATCCCATGAAGAGAAGTTGTGGGGGAACGCGATCCCATGTAGGGGAGATGGCTAATAAAGAGGAACCCATCACCCCCACTACTCCAACATATACATGTATAAATTAAACCCTAAGTCCGGGGCAAAGGACAAGTTGTATTCTCTGTACTTATTCTTCAAAATATAGAGAAATAACACTGACTGAACCACCGTGGACGTAGGCACTTCTTTACTGAACCACGTATACCCGTTGTTGTGTGATTGGCCTTTTATTTATCTTTTCTTGGTGGTTACCTCTTTCAGATTTATTTGTGTTGCATAATAATTGTCTCCACACCTATACTACTTTAAAAACTAGAAGTTTTTCTCCTACATGATATATAATAAGATAATTGTTTTTACCTTTTCTGGTCATGCTAAAATTATTGAAGGCTATGGAAGATCCCATGTTTTTCTACCTAATGCTAACCATTTGTTCATAAAAAAATGCAATATACTTGAGCAATTTTAGAAGAAATTTGACAAGCTTTAAAGATATAAACCATGAATAACTATCATATGGAAACAAGTAATAAAGGTGACAAGGAATTCCTTTGTATTAATTTTAATGTTAGATGCGTGAATCTCACATTAGAAATACTCCCTACAATATCCATAAGAATATACCATAGAACACTTAGTGTTATAGAATCAAATTATGTCATAGGTAGAAGCTCAAGAATTTTAATACATTGATATTATGGAATAATTATTTGGATCACCCTAGATCCAACATATTACATAAGAACTTAAATAACTCGAATGGTCACTCTTTATCAAACCAACATATTACCCTACCTAGTGACCATTTTTCACCCGTTGCACTCAAGGGAAATTAATCAATAGGCCATCATTTCTTGAAATAGCCTCTAAATCACCATATTTCTTACAAAAAATTCAGGGAGATATTTATGGACCCATCTACCCTTTTAATGGAACTTTTAAATATTTTTTGGATTTAATTGATTCATCCACTCGTTGGCCACATTGTTATTTACTATCCACTCAAAATTTGGCTTTTGCTAAATTTCTTACTCAAATTATTAAACTAAGACCACATTTTCATGATAACCATGTTAAATCCATTTGCCAAGACAATATAGAATAATTTATTTCTCAAGTTTTTGATAATTATTGTTTATCAGTAAGAATTGATGTTAAGCACCCAATTTCCCATGTCCATACCTAAAGTGGTTTAGATTAGTCACTAATTAAATGTTTTCAATTGATAGCGCATCCTTTTCTTATGCAATCCAATTCACGATGTCTACTTGGGATTATGTTATCCTACATGCTACTAAGTTAATTCAACTTAGGCCAAATGCTTACCAACATTTTCCCCTTCCCAATTCATGTCAGGGTGTCAGCTAAACATCTCACACCTAGTAGATTTGGTTTTGTTGTTCACATTCCCATCTCACCATAACAACGTACCAAAATGGGTCCCCAACGTCATTTGGGAATATATGTTGGTTATGATTCACCTTCAATCAATCGTTATATTAAGTCATTGATAGGTGATCTGTTTACCGCTAGATTTGTGGATTGTCATTTTGACGAGTCAAGTTTTCCGCCGTTAGGGGATGAAAAAATGTACCTGAAGTATAGTATGTTCATGAAGAAAAATGAGAATTAATGAGGAATACTTTCACTTTGTCTCATCTAGACTCTCGTACTTCTCAATGTGAGCATGAAGAACGAAGAATAATACATGTTGACATAATTCCAAATCAATTTCCCTAAGCATTTAATAATGTAGCAAAAGTGACCAAATCTCATATGTCAGAGACTAATACGTAACCCATAATTAATATTACAATGGGACAAACTTTGATTTAATCAGCAAACGAATCTTTTTCCCACTAAAAGTGTGGCATACGTTTAGGTTCCTACTCCTCAAAAGTAGAGATTAATTTAAAAATCATTCCCTTATAAAGCTCGAGAATCAAACAAATACTTTCTCTAAAACCCATAAAAAGATTACCATATTTAAAAAGATACAAGGCCCTTAAGTGACTATGCACACCCTTGAAGAGGCTATGTGATACCCCGCCTGACAAATTAAGTAAATTATATAAAGGGATTTTACATGTTGAAGGATAAATTATAATCTAAGAAAATTAGTGGATTTTAGATCGTATGGACCATAGAATTTTTAGTTTTGATTAAATAAAATTGTTTGTTCCTTTCTATATAAATTGGAAATTTGTTGGGGTATGTGCGTATAGAATAAAGAAAAATTTTAATCAAGTTAAGAAATAGGCCATGAGAGTTGGTACATTCGTGCACAATTGGGTGGCCCTTATGGGATTTTAGAAGTTATTGGGGGGGGAAAGTGAGAATCTAAAATGACTGGGTGAAAGAGAAGATCCGACCATCAGCTGGTCGCTCAAACAATGATCGTCGTTGTTCAAACGACATGACGGTTATTTGAACGAGATGATTCCATTGCTCGAATGATGTCTGGCGAGATCAGACCCGCAAAGTGTGTTGTCGACGCCTCAACCGTTGATCCTTAGTGCCAGCTCTTGGAGCCTGGCACTTTGGGATAAAACATATGGATCGTTTATTAGAGTGAGGGGCGGCTTTACTTTATAATATATATATATAGAGAGAGAGAGGCGTGGGGGAGGAGAGACAACCCACTGCCATTTTTTATTTCTATACTTCTTACACCCTCATCATTTTCCCCTTAACGATCTGTAATCTGCCCAACTTATATAATGTAAAAGTTATACACATGCCAAAATACATCCCTATTCCATTTTTTGAACTACGAAGGTATAAGATGTTTGCTGGAGGTTTTTTTATATGTACTCGAAGGGGTTTTTATGAGAGCATTCTTGAAACAGGAAGATGTATGTGTGGAGCCATTTTTGAAGTGTGTTGGAGCTTCCATGGAGGTTTGTTTGATGGATCTATTATGAATTCCTCTAGGGCCACTGTTAAAGGTGAGGGAGTCACCCGTCTTCATCACCACCATCACTTTGGAGACCAATTAGGTGGGATAAACTACTCTTACACTTAAAGACTCTATTCAGTGTACATTATGGTCTTGTTGTTATTGAATATTAAGGAGTAGGATTAGTACGTAAATATCAGTGTGTTTATGATAAGAACGAACAATATACATTTTTATGGAATAAAAATGTAGGATAATATTATTCTAGTGTGTTATTTTATAACACTGAAAATATATCTTTTTATGGAATAAAAATGTAAGAAAATATTAGTTTGGTGTATTTTCTAATAAAAGTTATAATGGACATTTTTAAGGAATAAAAATGTAAGAAAATATTAGTTTGGTGTATTTTCTAATAAAAGTTATAATGGACATTTTTTTTAATAAATGTAATAAAATATTAGTTTAGTGTTTTTTTTAGTAAAAGGAAATAATGGACATTTTTATGCAATAAAAATGTTAAAAAAATGTTATTCTAGGATGTTTTCTAGTAAATGAAAGTAATGGATATTTTCATGGAATAAAAATGTAAGAAAATGTTATTCTAGGATGTTTTCTAGTAAAGGAAAGTAATGGATATTTTTATGGAATAAAAATGTAAGAAAATATCAGTTTGGTGTATTGTCTAATAAAAGTTATAATGGACGTTTTTATGGAATAAAAAAGTAAGGAAATATTAGTTTAGTGTATTTTCTAGTAAAGGAAAATAATGGACATTTTTATGGAATAAAAATGTAGAAAAATATCATTTGTTGTATACCTAATAAAAAGATATAATAAATATTTTTATGGAATAAAAATATTAGGTATTATTATTCATTCTTAGAATAAAAGGAAAAACCCATATTTGTTGCAAATGGTATAAATTCTAGAATGAATGTATGTTTAAACCATCTAGTAGGATTTTAAGAATTTAAAGTCCACTTTCTCATTCATGTAAACTTATAGTATATTGATGATAAATTTGTGAATAAGTAAGAGTTTTCGTTGGGTCCAAACATGAAGGCAAATGAGAATTTCGGTCTTTAAAGAATGTGTGAAAAGGGAAGCCTATTATCAAAAGGTGGTAATTTATATATTCAAAGTGTAAAAGTGTACAATATTAGAATTGGGTAATAATGTGGTATTGAGCAAGTGTTAAAATATAGCTAAAGGTATTTTAAATATTGAGTTGGAAACTTAATAACCATATTGAGAAATAACACTTATAAAGTGGTAAATGAAAGAGTAAATTGGTAACTTACTTAAAGTGTAACATTTTTATGGAATAAAAATGTCAAAGAATGTCCTTACACTAGTATGGGTGAAACTGAAGTAAGTCCTAAAGCGTGAATGATTTTAGTATAAATCACGTGTGTGTAAATAAGGGACTAAAGGAGAAAAGAAATAATTTTCCAAGTATTAATGGAAAAATGGACACTTAAGTCCGGGTTTTGGCTTCGACCGGGTGAAAGTAAAGAAATGGAATAATGTGAACATGTGTAAAATATGTAAAATGTTAAACACGTTAATAAAAACTCGGATGCAATCAGAAATCAAGCTAGAAGGGCCCGAAGCCCTTGGGTGAAAAGCCCTAAATCACTGGCTAGAGCATATGGTGAACATAGCTGGCGGTGTGGAGCCCATTAAAGTATGTTGTTATGCGGAATGATTACGAGAATAATGTAATAGAATGTGTAACATATCAAGAAACAAGTTGTGTGGTGAAATTTGTGAGTACAACCTAATTTGAATTAATTAATAAGTGTTCTGGTTATGGTTTAAGTGGACTAGTAATGCGCAAAGTGAATAATGTCCATAAGGTGAATGACAAGTGTAATGTATAATGGTTAACGGGAGAGTTAAGCAACCTTAGAGGTTCAACCCGTAATTAACACAAGTGTGTGTTCGTGAAGGTTTTCCAAAAGTTAAATAAGTATTTTCCAAACGCGGTGGTCGTATGTGTTGAATGTGTGCTTTCAATGGAAATATTAAAATGGGTTAGATGTGAAAATAAGGCAATTTCGATAAAGGCACGATTTTTGGTTAAACAAGGTGTAATGGTTTAAGTCATTTAACCACGTGAGTTAAATGGAGAAAAATAGCGTTAAGCATTAACAAGAAGTTCTTTTATAATATTAGGGTGAATTAATCCGAATAAGTAACGTTTTTCCATAAAATTGTTTCAAGTATTAATCATATATATATATATATATATATATATATATATATATATATATATAAAAGTTTCATGTATGCATAGTTATAACATGTTGAGTCTCTTTCTACCGTTCATTTTTATACTACTTATATATTCCCACTCGGCATCGGCTCACACCCTCGCATTATCACGACAGGTTGATAACAGCTTCGTATTTTAGAGAGTTGTACAGGTAAGTATTTTATTTATTTTACATTAGTAGCTCTGTTTACTCGGACTTCGGGGTGCTCCCCGTGGGTCCCACATGTAATTCCTTTTGAAACTAGAATCACATGCTAAATAAGTGAAACGTTAACTAAAATAAAACTGGTTAGCAACATTATATAGGTTGTTCATTGAACTTAACATCTAACGCTTGGTTTGGATCGGGTTGACTTACGGGTAACCCATATATCCGGGGTGAGGAGTTACAAATGGTATCAGAGCTTTAGGTTCAAGATTCCTTTCGGCAGTGACTTGGTGAGGTCGGTAGTGGATTTTTTGACATCGATATTAGTTTGGGACAGTCACTCTAGTTTGGGACAGTTTATTTCGTGTCCTCGAAGGTAAGATCAAAGAGGTTAGCACGACAAGTAAGTTAGTGCCAAGTGGCATGCGATCAATTTAATTGTTATAAATTACTTTCGCAAATTATGATGAAGTGTGTAATAATTTACGAGTGTCCACGTAAGACAGTAGATGGTGACACCGTAGTTTCTAATGTGAGGTTTTTTCTTCAACCTTTGATGACATAGAGTCTTTGGTGATATTAATAGAATGTGATGATGCCATTGGACAAGTGGCACCAAATTGCATATAGTCAACAATAGAGATTGATAGTTGAAATGTTGAGATTAAGTAATGAGAAATCACAATTTCAAATGTTATCTTAAGTGCGACACATATGAGGAGTCCATATCAATGTTATGATTAGGTAAATTTGATCCTTGGGGTGACACCATGATTGATGGACAATTGATAGTATGTTGTCCTTAGGGAATAATGCCCTAGTGTGATTATTAGCATATGAGTATATCATGAACACCTTAAGTGGGGTCACGGATTGACAATAGGGAGTTATGTGTCCGAAAGTGATTAGTTCCATGGTGAGAACTTGTTGGGTTCTTTTGGTTATGGTCCTAGATTCAGTATATCCCGATTTGTGTGACTTGACTGCAATGTGGGTTTAGATAATCTTGATGATTGAGGTGATCTAGGAGTGAAACGAAATAACCGTGGTGACTTGGTATTAAATAAATGATTTGTGATGTTTTAGGATAGGACCTCTTGCAGCGTCATTAGGGTTGGCCTAATCTTGGGCAATTGACAATTAGGTGTCCTACCAGAACCTAGAAGATGTAAATTGACAATTCGGTGAACTTAGAATATCGTTGAGAAATAGGATCCCTGGTGACGGTCGTGGGTATGTGCCTTATTCATAGTCAATACTCGACATCTCTTATCCTACTAATACAGAATTTGTACTTGCGTAAATTGGTAGCTAACACGTAGTATTAGCTTTGCACGGTAAGGTAATTCACTTATACTGGTTGAGCATTCATTGAGGATTAAAGGATATAGGCTTATTAAACCATATTGAAATTCCCCTGGAGGTATATATTTAGGCTTATCTGATGAGATATTAATATGAGTGATAGTCATTCCCTAGTAATATTGAATCGAGGTTGTGTAGCTCAGATCATGGTATGACTCGTGGGTTCTGGTAATAGACTTGCAAATCGTTTAGATATATAATTGAAATTTAACATCATCGCCCATAAGGCATTGGGAATCATTATTGTAGTGAAGTTTACATAAGTGATGATAGACTATTGGATGAATATTATAGTATGGTTAAATCAGGTTAACTTGTGACGGTGCCTTATAATAGTGTTATTGTCACGCCCCGACTTAGTTAAGTTAAACTCATCCTTTTAATTAGAGATAAATTTCCTTAAACAATGTTTTAATTTAAATCTCTAAGGAAAATAGCATAAGATTTTTTTTTTCAAAGGTATGTGTAGATGAAAATATAATTGCCTTTACTTATAACTTATAAGTACTACATAACTTTACATAACCAAGATCCTTAGTTTAATAATTACAAAAAGGCATCTTGATATTCAAACCATACTAGATATCCATCATTCCCCCATTTTAAAGTCATAACTTGGCAGTGAACTCCAAATTATAAGCATACCTGAAAACAAAACATTATAGGAATGTAAGCTATAAAGGCTTAGTGAATGACCACATACCACACATATAACCAATTTGAATAACCATTTTTATTTTTTTCTAATGCTATAACCCAACAGGAATTGTGAAACTCTCACAAGCCTGGACCCGCCACAGTCTAATTAACCCACCACAGTTATTAGGGACCACCCCATCCCTTTATTAGGCCCGAGTACACAATCCTTTAAGTTGGATTAACAGGACCACCACATCCCGTAGGACCCACCACAGTCCTTAACATTAGATAAAGGACTCACTAGTCCATATCATTATATAACATCGCTTAACGTTTTTAATCATACGCATATGTTTCATAAATACAACATCACTCCCATAAATATTTTAACACGTGTTTAACTACACATTTCCATATGAAATTATAAGCATTTATATTTCATAAGGAAGGTCACTCACCTTGGATTTAGTGCTAAGATTAATACCAACTACTTCCTTGGTATGGTAGTATTAGCTGCTTCCCCACCTAACAAGTCAATGTCGTTAGTATTTGAATACATCGATTAACATCAAATCTAGTAATACATCACATCATTTGGTCAATAAGAAATAACAAAGGAGGAATTAAATATGACACTTCACATTTCTATAACACCCAATTAATTAGGGTTCTAACATAATTTACAGAATTAAATTACTAATTTACTAGACAAAGTTATGCCCATTTTATTACAACCTTTTCCAATTCGTTTCTCAAGAAAAATAACAACACAACTTCAACTTCCTGGAATTCTCATAATTTTTATACAACATAAATTTCCATGATATTTCACCCAATATCTGTAAAAACATTGAATAATTCAAATTTAATGTTTCATAATTTTTAGGGCTCATTTTCTATGTCGAGCAAAACGTCAAACACCTGGTATGCATTCTTGCTCCTTTAGGGCAAATTTTAAACCAAAACTTCAAACTATCACCAAAGGTTCATTCTTTGGTATTTTTACACAATTTTTGGATATGTTATACATGTATGAGTATATCTTACTCTTAAACTTAAATCACTCAATTCCAATAAGTATTCCATGATTTATGCTATTTTTAGCATAACTAGGTCAAAATAGAACATTAAGGCATAACTTAACATTTTTAAGCATACATAACCTTGACCTTGGGTATAATTCATGGAAACATATAATAAACATTTTTTATCATAAATATACATCATAATCATGAATTTTCTAAATCAAAATGACTTACAAAAAATGATGTAAATTTAAGACTTTAAAGTATGCATTTACGATCCTAGCTCCAGTTCTAACTTATGTTCTTAACCCATACTTATTTTAATAAACTTAGGCAATATGGGTATCATTAAAATATTTATCCAAATAAAAATTAAAAATATGCCAAGTGTATAACTCATCCCTCTGACCAACTTTAATAAAGAAGAAATTACCTTACGAGGATTCCTCGATTTATAGAAATTTTTTCGAAGATTTCTTCCTTAAATTTCTTCTCTTTCTCTCTCTTTAGGCAAAACTCTTGTTCATGGATGAATTGGCTGAACAAGTAAGTTTTTTTAACAAGTTTAAGTCGGTAAACCATCACCCACACTTTAACCAATCAAAAAATAGCCCATGGTGTGCTAATAAGACAAATGTCACTTAAGGGATGGACAGATTTGCCCTTGTTTCGTACTTTCGGTATAACTTCTTGTACGAGCCTCCATTTAACCCACCGTTTGTTGTGTTATAATATTAATTCATATATCTAAAACTTTTATAATTTATGTTTTCCCAAAATCATAAACTAATACGCCTAATTTGGACTTCAAATAGGAAAGTAGCAATTTACCTAAAATCTCAAAACTTTCACATTTGGTGACCAAACATTGCCAATTTCGTATCAACCCCCTTATTTACTTTTATAAAAATAATCATAAATTAAAAACATAATTTATGATGCATTTAACCACATAACTAATCATATTCTCTAAACATGGTATCCCCGATCATAAGCTTGATTAGCATCTAATATAAAATTTGTATATATCACATGAGCATGCATCCCCTAAACAAGATAATTAACATGTTTAACACACATAACCAATTTATAACTAATAAAAAATAACTTATACTTAATCATGTAATTAAAATTACTAATCATATTTTAGGGCCTTACAATTCTACCCCTCTTATGAAAATTTCGTCCTCGAAATTTAATGCCTAAGAAACTTACCAAACAATTGAGGATATTTCTTCTTCATGTTATCCTCCCCTTCCCAGGTGGCATACTCCACATTCTGACTTCTCCACATCACCTTAACTAGTGAAATGGTTTTACTACATAACACTTTCTCCTTTCGATCTACAATAGCAATTGGTTCCTCCATGTAGGTTAAGTCATTTTGAAGCTCTATCGATTGTGAGATAAACACATGTGAAGGACGGGTACACACTTATGTAACATGGATATATGAAAAACATCATGTATCCGGGACAATTCTGGTGGTAACGCCAATTAATAAGCTACAGCTCCAACCCGTTTCACTATCTCATAAGGGCCAATGTACCTGGGACTTAACTTTCTTTTCTTCCCGAATCTCATAATCCCTCTCCAAGGAGAAACACGTAGGAATACTCGATCACCTTCCACAAATTTCAATTCTTTCCTTCGGTTGTCTGCATAACTTTTATGTCTACTTTGCGGCACCTTCAAGTGATTATGGATTAGATTTATCTTTTCAGTAGTCTGTTGTAGGATTTCTGGCCCAAGTAGTTTTCGTTCTCCTACTTCAGTCCAACACACTGGAGTTCTGCATTTTATCCCATACAAGGCTTCACAAGGAGCCATCTCAATACTCGAATGATTGTTATTATTATAAGAAAACTCTATTAGTGGCAAGTGTTCATCCCAAGTGCCCTTGAACTCCAATACATAAATTCGTAACATGTCTTCGAGTGTCTGGATCGTTCTTTCTGACTGCCCATCAGTTTGAGGATGAGAAGATGTACTAAATTTCAATTTAGTCCCTAAAGCTTATTGCAAACTAGGCCAAAAGTGAGAAGTAAACTTAGGATCTCGATCGGAAATAATATAAACAGGTTCACCATGCAATCTAATAATCTCATCCACATATAATTTGGCATATCTATCCATGGAGTAAGTAGTTTTAACATGAAAAAAATGTGCAGACTTAGTCAACCTATCAACAACAACCCAAATAGAATCAAACCCTCGTGATGATTTTGGTAAACCTATAGCAAAATCTGTAGTAACATGCTCCCATTTCCACTCAGGAATAGGTAAGGGCTGTAGTAAACCACTTGGCTTCTGATGCTTCACCTTAACCTATTGGCAAACTAGACATCTAGCAACAAAATCTGCAATGTCGTATTTCATTCCCGGCCACTAATAACATTATTTCAAATCTCTATACAGTTTCGTGCTCCCTGGATGCATAGCATATAAAGAACAATGTGCTTCCTCTAAAATGGTTCTTCTTAAATCAGGCACATTGGGTACACACAAACGGTTACCGCACATAACAATGTCATCATTACGAATAGAAAATTCCTTTGCTTTACCCTTTTTCATATCAGCTCTAACTTTCTCCAATTCTATATCTCCTGCCTGTGCTTGTTTTATCCAGTCTATCAATGTGGGTCTAACATTTAAATGCACTATTATTCTGTAAGACTCATTCAAAGTTAATTCCACCCCCATTAGAGCTAACTCTCTCAATAGGTCAACTCGAATAAAATAAATACAAGATACTATGCCTAGAGATTTTCTACTCAAAGCATTAGCAACAACATTAGCTTTATCTGGATGGTGATGTATCGTACAATCATAATCTTTTATAAGTTCCATCCACCTTCTTTGCCGTAAGTTCAAGTCTTTTTGAGTAAACAAGTATTTTAAGCTTTGATGGTCAGTAAAAATTTCACAACTAACCCCATATAAGTAATGTCTCCAGATCTTTAATGCAGAAACTACTACAGCTAACTCTAGATCATAAGTAGGGTAGTTGCGTTCATGTATCTTTAACTGTCGATAAGCAAAAACAATTACCTTTCCATACTGCATTAACACACAATCGAGTCCTTGATACGAGGCATCACTATAATAACTAAACCTTCTATACCCGTTGGGATAGTCAATACTGGAGCTGATATCAACTTACCCTTTAAATTTTCAAAGCTCTTATCACAATCACCACTCCACACAAACTTGTTCTCCTTTCTGGTAAGCTTAGTCAATGGCAATGCAATAGAAGAAAACCCCGGTATAAACCTCTTGTAATACCCCGCCAATCCTAAAAATCTACGTACCTCTATCACACTAGTTGGTATTTCCCAATTCATTACTGCTTATACCTTCTTATGATCAACACAAATACCATCAGCAGAAATAACATGCCCCAAAAATACTACCCTGTCTAGCTGAAATTCACATTTAAAAAATTTGGCATACAACTGCTTCTCTCGCAAGGTCTGTAAAATAATACGCAGGTGGTGTTCATGCTCATCCCTACTACAAGAATATATCAAAATATCATCAATGAAGACAATAACAAAAGAATCCACGTATGGTTGAAATATACGGTTCATCAAATCCATGAATACAGCCGGTGCATTTGTTAAGCCAAATGGCATGACAAGAAATTCATAATGTCCATACCTGAAACGAAAAGTAGTTTTAGAAATATCACAATCTCTTACTTTGAATTGATGATATTCGGATCTGAGATAGATCTTGGAAAACACTTTGGCTCCTTGCAACTGATCAAACAAGTCATCAATTCGGGGTAGTGGGTATTTGTTACGGATAGTCACCTTATTCAATTGACGATAATCGATGCACAGTCCCATGGTTCGATCTTTCTTCTTCAAAAACAATATTGGGGCTCCCCACGGTGATACACTAGGCCTTATAAAACCACGATCTAACAAATCTTGCAACTGTATTTTTAGCTCCTTTAATTCTGTAGGTGTCATGCGATATGGTGCAATAGATATTGGTGCGGTGCCTGGTACCAACTCAATCGCAAATTCTACCTCACGGTCTGGTGCTAACCCTGGGAGTTCTTCTGGGAAGACATATGCAAACTCATTAACTACTGGTATATCTAATAATTTTACAGCCTCTTGTCGTATGTCCACCACATGGACAAGATAACCCTCACATCCTTTCCTTAGGAGTTCATAACATTTTGTAGCATAAATCAAATAAGATGGAGTCACATTTCGTTCCCCAATAAATTTAAATTCAGGTTCACCCGGTAACTAAAACACTACCTCCTTTTTAAAGTAATCTAAACATATAGGATATGAGGCTAACCAATCCATACCCAGTATCACATCAAAGTCACGCATATCGAGAGGTAATAAGTTAACTAGTAATTCTTTTTCACCTACTTGCACCAAACACTCCCTATATACCCTCTCAATAAAAACTAACCCCCCCCCCCCCCACTGGAGTAACAATAGCTAAACCAGAATGTAATGATGATAATGGTTTATTAAGATGCAATAGATAAATCAAAGACACAAAAGAATGTGTAGAACCAGGATCTATCAATACATAAGCATCTTTATCACCAATAGGAAGTGTACCTGTCACTACGTTAGGCATAGCTTGTGCATCTTGTTGCGTCAGTGAAAACACTCTGCCTTGGCTTTGACTTTGCAATATACCTCCTCTACCTCCCCTGGGTAAATTCTGTGTAGAACTCCTACCTACTAATACCACACTCCCAACTGATGTTGTAGCTCCCATCGCTGGACAATTCTTTTGTAAGTGCCCCAGTTGATGACAATGGAAACACATAGGTGTCGTCTCAGCTATTGTACAATCTCGAGACATGTGCCCTTAACCGCCAAATCTATAACAAAGTATGGCCCTCGGTATTAACAAAGATGCATTTTCTTACCGATTCATCCCAGTCCTTCAACCTCAAGCTTGAAATCTTCCATGTGCACTTCTATTATTTTTAAATTCTTGTCCCTTAAGTACTCCTCGCGCTACACTCTGAGTTGAGGTTCCCTTCTCCCATCCATATGATCTTATAACATCATGTCTAGCTTTCTTCGAGTGTTCAGCTTGCATTTCTTTCATTGACTTTTCTGACACCATGACCCTATCCACCAAGTCCACATAATCTGTGAACTTCATATTAGCAACCATGTTTTTTATATCTACACTCAGCCCAGTTTGAAACCGATCCCATTTATTTTCTTTCGTCCTCACCAAGTCAGGTGCAAATATAGATAAGGATATAAATAAAGCTTCATACTCTTCCACTGTTCGGTTCCCCTGTTTCAACGTGATAAATTCTTCATGTTTTGTCTTTCCTATAAAGCCTTGGAAAATATTTTTCAAAGAACAACTTTACAAACCTCTCCCATGTAATTTGTGGAGGATTTATTGGCACCACTCCCCCCATTGTAGTATGTAACCTTTATGTTGCGTCCCACCATAACTTTGCATCATCCTCTAACCTAAAGGTTGCTAACTGATGATGCTGAAATCTAGCACCACCAGATAAGTGATGATGAGCTCAAACTGTAAGTACCATAGCAGCTATAGATGTATAAGTGTGTAAGTGTGAAGAAGGAGATGAGTATAAGATAACTAAGTCAATGATGTGTAGTGGTTCATCCAATTAGTCCTACATCCACTGTGAGTGTGTGATCCACTAAGTATGGGCACTAATGGCCTTGGATACAATGCACATAAGCTCCCTTTCTCTCTCTACTATGTGTACAAGCAGAGTTTTTGCTAGGGTTACAATTTTGTACCCCTTTGTAGGGTTGTAGGTGATAAGTATATATAGGTCTTGGGGGGTGTAGTGTACCCCCCAAGCATGCATGGTGCATGTGAATGATGATCTAGTCAATCCCCTGCTGACACCTGTAGATGCCACTTGTGATTAATGATGACATAATATTCCCTCACGTGAGGGGGTGCTATTGTTATAACGGTCTTCCACGTGCCATGTGAGCCTCACACGCACTGTTCCACGCGTCTCCCAAATCATGCATTGTAATGATGTCACCCTCGGCCTATGATATGAGGCCGAGGGCAAAGTTACTTCTCGGAGTGACTCTATATAATTTAGGTCTCGTACTATCGTACCCTCGGAGGGTCGTCTGGACCTGATGAGGGGTCAGTCCCTTTGAGGGTCGTATGGACCCGATGAGGGGTCGGCCCCTTAGAGGGTCGTCTGGACCTGATGAGGGGGTCGGCCCCTTGGAGGGTCATCTAAGTCTGATGAGGGGTCAGCCCCTCAAAGGGTCGTTTGGGCCTGATGAGGGGTCAGCCCCTCGAAGGGTCGTCTGGGCCTGATGAGGGGTCGGCCCCTTGGAGGGTCGTCTGGGCCTGATGAGGGGTCGACCCCTTGGAGGGTCATCTAGGCCTAATGAGGGGTCAGCCCCTTGGAGGGTCGTCTGAGCCTGGTGAGGGGTTGACCCATTGAAGGGTTAAGAGACCATCTTGGGCTCGTCTTGGTGGAGGGCGCCCTCGGCCTGGCCAAGGGTATATATGGGTATATCAATCATCCCATATCCCTTAGCCATATATGTTGTAGAGATGGCTGAGGGATAGTGTTGCTTTTGAGATGAGTGTATGATCAGTTTGGTGAGTGACACCTGTCAAGCTGATGTGACACCTAGGTAGATATCTACTATCTTTTCGGTTTCCAAGGCGTGGTGGCTGCACACTTGGCTTGGGACTTTGTGCCCTAATGATGCCCTCCTCGTTAGTCGTGTTTTGCCTTGGTTAGTGGGCCCACTCATTTGCAAGGTATTTAAACCATTTTTTGAAGTCATTTCTTTTCTTCTTCGCGCCTCAACTCTCCCTCTCTCTAGCTTCTCAACAGCTTCCATAGCTATTTTTGTAACTTTTTTGTACCAAGCTCCATTTAGCCATTGCTTTTATCTTCAGGTACTTTTCTTTACCATAAACTCCATTTTTAATCTTCTCTTTCATTTCATGCATTGGGGTTGACGCCCCTTGTAGTGTTTCTAGGGTTTTCTTCTATTTTTCGGTGCCTTCTTCGGCAAGTCGAGTTCTTCCCTTTCTTGAGTGTTCTCGATCAAAACCTTTTCCTTACTTTGGTTTTGATCCAAAAGTCCAACTTAGTCAATTGTGAGATTGTTTGTAGTTGGCTTAGCCAAATTCTTCCAAGTGTAGGGTCTTCCTCTTAATGCTTAGGAGGCTTTATGATTTAGCCACTGAATTCCCATCTCTGAGAGAGAAGTTCTTCGTAGAGATTAGACGAATAGAGAAAGAGGAGGAGAGAAGACGAGGGCCCGACCCTAATTGGGTATGACCCATTTTTCCCATTCCATTAGCCACTATCATACCCCCTGAGTTATGTGGGTCGTTTGGTCGTCCAGCCGAGAGTCAATCGTGCAAGGGAGAAATGGATCAGAGAGCATCGTCGCCGTCAGGTGCTGGCCCTTCTGGGAGGAGAGAAACATCTGATCTTAGCCCAGGCCAACAGGCCGAGGGAGTAGTCCCTTCCGAGGCTGTTCCTATGACAACTTTATCCCCTCATGCCTTCCCGATGGCCTTTCCTCATGGACCTCTGACAGGTGATGAGGCCGAGGGAGAGGGGACTGAGGATGATGGTTAGGACTCAGATGCTGACCAAGTTTCCACCTCATACACCTCGGCTTACGTTTCCACAGTCAAGGATCGTGACCTCCTACTATGGAGGCATACATTTGGTGTGCCTCTCAACATAAGTATGAGGGTCCCCTCTGAGTCTGAGAAAGTCTTTGAGGGTGACGAGGGAGAGATCACAGTATATGAACAGATGTTTAAGGTCGGTGTTAGTTCCCTCTGCACCCTTCCATAGTCAATATATTGTCAACCCTCGGCGTTGTCCCCTCTCAACTTCCTCCAAACTCCTGGAGGACGATCCTCGACTATGTCTCCTTGTGGAAGAATACCTTCACTGATGAGCCTTTAGCCGATGTGTTTTTGTCCTGTTATAATATCACTTCTTTGTCAAAACAGCCTGGGTACTATCATCTAGGGGTGAGGAGGTCTGATAAAAAACTTCTCCACGTGGCACAAACCTCTAACCATGACTGGAAGAAGAGATTTTTCTTCATATCTGGGGAATGGGAATTTCCTGCCGAGGCTCAGCCTTTGGACGATGGTCCGAGAGTTCTAAGGAGATGGTCTAACCCCTCTATGAAGGCTAGGTCAGACCCCAGACTTAGTCTCGATGAAAAGGACATAGTCGAGTATCTGAAAGAACGAGGGAAAGAGGGTGAACTTGCAAAGTTTGAAGATTTGATGACCCCTCGGTTCCTCAAAGAAGCTGGTCTGAGGGTCGGCCCCTTGACAAAGTTATGTGAGTTATTATTATTTTTTGCTCAATCATTGATTTTTTCCAAGTGTTTCATCTTTGCCTCTGCATTTTTCTGACATGTCATCTCCTTTTCAGGTCGTCCTGCAAGTATCTCTGACTATTTTTGGGAAATAACTGCCCGAGCTTGTTGTATGGTTTGGTCAAGCAGAAAGTTAAGGAGCCTCAACAGCCTCCGAGGAAGACAAAGGCCATTGGACCGACACTTGTTGAGCCGATTGCTGACAGTCATAAAAGAAAAGAGCCAGAAGTACCTTCTGACCCTCGGTCAGATTCAAGGACGAGGGCGGGGGTGGAGTCCTCTGAGGGGACTGGCTCCTCCTCCAGTATGGGGGCCTTCTGGTCCCAAAACTTAGCATGTTTGAAGGCTGAGACGTCTTCCTTGATTGCCAATCTGAGGGCAGCCAAGGCTTCTATGTTTTCTGCCCCCTCGGCCACTGATTATGAATTCTTATCGAAGTTTCCCCCAGCCAAGGTGTATGACTATGGTCTGCACACTCTGGCCCATGTGTTTGTTTTTATTTCACTTAGTTTGAATTTTTCACCAACTATTTCCTCGGCCTCTTAACAAGGGTCTTTTTTTGTGCAGTCTGTTTGTGCCTTCACGTCTGCTACCAAGTGGACGGCTGAGAACCAACAGAAATTTCATGAAGTCGAGAGGGCCATTCAGCACGAGGCTAACCTGCAGACCTAGCTCGAGACTGCAAGGGCCGAGTTGGAGAGTGCCAGGGTCGAACATGCAAGGGTCATGGATGAGATGACGAGGCAGCATGATGCCAATCTGAAGGCCAAGGACTTGTTAATTAAAGAGAAGGATGAGGCCTTGATCAACCTGGGGGCTTAATTCAAGACTGGGCTATCCGAGGTAGTGAAGAAGGGAGAGGTCGATGCTGTGGAGGCCTACAAACTCTCAGACGAGTTTTAAGGCTACGGTCTTGAGTACTTAGAGAGGGGATTAGGACGTCTTGTCGATGGGTCGTCCTTAAGTTCGTTGATGCAGTATCGTCCGCCCTCCCTTCTCTTGAGGCAGTTCAACTGGATGATCCCCTTATTGCTGAAGCCTTAGCTCATGTGGAGTCCTAAGTGCACGTCGAGGGTACTGTCACGTCTGAGGATCGGCCTGTATTGGTCATAGAAGAAACCCCCATAATTAACATTGAAACATTTCCCTCCGACGTTGCTCAATAGGGTGGCTATCTGTAGCCCATACCCTCTTCATGTAACCAATATTTTTGTAATCTCTTTTTGTTGAACAAGCCTTTGTAACACTTCATTTATAATATCATGTCTCTTGTTGTCTTCCATACTTGTCTCTTGTATGATTTGCATTGTGATGTTTTTAGATTAACAATATCACTAACCCTTCCCTCGTCTTTCTTGAGGGTGAATGAGGGGTCGTCCCCTCCATTGACCCTCATCATAGCCGAGGGTGTATTCCACCAACTTAATCATGTTTTAAACTTTGAATTCCCCCCCTCGTCTTTCATGAGGGTGAATCAGGGGTCGTCCCCACCATTAACCCTCATCATAGCCGAGGGTGGTTACCACTAAACAAATGATGTTTTAATTTTCAAGTCCCCCCTCGTCTTTCTTGAGGGTGAATGAGGGGTCGTCCCCTCCATTGACCCTCATCATATCCGAGGGTGGATTCCATCAACTTGATGATGTTTTAAACTTTGAAGTTCCCCCTCGACTTTCATGAGGGTGAATGAGGGGCCGTCCCCACCATTGACACTCATCATAGCCGAGGGTGGTTACCACCAAACAAATGATGTTTTAATTTTCAAATCCCCCCTCGTCTTTCTTGAGGGTGAATGAGGGGTCGTCCCCTTCATTGACCCTCATCATAGCCGAGGGTGGATTCCACCAACTTAATGGTTTTTTCAATTAAGTCCCCCCTCATCTTTCATGAGGGTGAATGAGGGGTTGTCCCCACCATTGACCCTCATCATAGCCGAGGGTGGTTACCACCAAACAAATGACGTTTTAATTTTCAAGTCCCTCTTCATCTTTCTTAAGGGTGAATGAGGGGTCGTCCCCACCATTGACCCTCATCATAGCCGAGGGTGATTTTTCACCAACCTAATGGTTTTTTCAATTAAGTCCCCCCTCGTATTTCTTGTGGGTAAATGAGGGGTCGTCCCCACCATTGGCCCTCATCATAGCCGAGGGTGGTTACCACCAAACAAATGATGTTTTAATTTTCAAGTCCCCCCTCATCTTTTTTGAGGGTGAATGAGGGGTCGTCCCCACCATTGACCCTCATCATATCCGAGGGTGGTTTCTCACCAACCTAATGGTTTTTTCAATTAAGTCTCCCCTCGTCTTTCTTGAGGGTAAATGAGGGGTCGTCCCCACCATTGACCCTCATCATATCCGATGGTGGATTCTACAAACTTAATGATGTTTTAAACTTTGAAGTCCCCCCTCGTCTTTCATGAGGATGAATGAGGGGTCGTCCCCACCATTGACCCTCATCATAGCCGAGGGTGGTTACCAACAAACAAATGATGTTTTAATTTTCAAGTCCCCCTCGTCTTTCTTGAGGGTGAATGAGGGGTCGTCCCCTCCATTGACCCTCATCATAGCCGAGGGTGGATTCCACCAACTTAATTATGTTTCAAACTTTGAAGTCCCCCCTCATCTTTCATGAGGGTGAATGATGGGTCGTCCCCACCTTTGACCCTGATCATAGACGAGTGTGGTTACCACCAAACAAATGATGTTTTAATTTTCAAGTTCCTCCTCGTCTTTCTTAAGGGTGAATGAGGGGTCATCCCCACTATTGACCCTCATCATAGCCAACGGTAGTTTTTCACCAACCTAATGGTTTTTTCAATTAAGCCCCCCCCTCGTCTTTCTTGAGCGTAAATGAGGGGTCGTCCCCACCATTGACCCTCATCATAGACAAGGGTGGTTACCACCAAACAAATAAAGTTATAATTCTCAAGTCCCTCCTCGTCTTTCTTAAGGGTGAATGAGGGGTCGTCCCCACCATTGACCCTCATCATAGCCGAGGGTGGTTTTTCACCAACCTAATGGTTTTTTTCAATTAAGTCCACCCTCGTCTTTCGTGAGGGTAAATGAGGGGTCGTCCCCACCATTGACCCTCATCATAGCCGAGGGTGGTTACCACCAAACAAATGATGTTTTAATTTTCAAGTCCCCCCTCGTCTTTCTTGAGGGTGAATGAGAGGTCGTCCCCACCATTGACACTCATCATAGACGAGGGTGGTTACCACCAAAAAAATGATGTTTTAATTTTCAAGTCCCCCCTCGTCTTTCTTGAGGGTAAATGAGGGGTCGTCCCCACCACTGACCCTCATCATAACCGAGGGTGGTTACCACCAAACAAATGATGTTTTAATTTTCAAGTCCCCCCTCGTTTTTCTTGAGGGTGAATGAGGGATCGTCCCCACCATTGATCCTCATCATAGTCGAGGGTGGTTTTTTACCAACCTAATAGTATTTTCAATTAAGTCCCCCTCGTCTTTCTTGAGGGTAAATGAGGGATCGTCCCCACCGTTGACCCTCATCATAGCCGAGGGTGGTTACCACCAAACAAATGATGTTTTAATTTTCAAGTCCCCACTCGTCTTTCTTGAGGTTGAATGAGGGGTCGTCCCCACCATTGACCCTCATCATAGCCAAGGGTGGTTTTTCACCAACCTAATGATTTTTTCAATTAAGTCCCCCCTCGTCTTTCTTGAGGGTAGATGAGGGATCGTTCCCACTATTGACCCTCTTCATAGCCGAGGGTGGTTACCACCAAATAAATGATGTTTTAATTTACAAGTCCCCCTCGCCTTTCTTGAGGGTGAATGAGGGGTCGTCCCCACCATTGACCCTCATCATAGCCGAGGGTAATTTTTCACCAACATAATGGTTTTTTTAATTAAGTCCCCCCTCGTCTTTCTTAAGGGTAAATGAGGGATCGTCCCCACCATTGAGCCTCATCATAGCCGAGGGTGGTTACCACCAAACAAATGATGTTTTAATTTTCAAGTCCCCCCTCGTCTTTCTTGAGGGTAAATGAGGGGTTGTCCCCACCATTGAACCTCATCATAGCCGAGGGTGATCCTAACGAGTATCACCCCAATCACACTAGGATTGATCAAACAGAAAATGAGGGATCAATGTGACATTCTCATTAAAATTCCAAGCGTTCTGTTAGAGCAACACATTCATTACAACTGTTGTCCGATAGGACGTTACAACACTACTGATAGTATTTCTTCAAATGAATTGCATTGTAGGGGTTGGAAAAGGGTTCCCCTTCTAGGTTTTCTAGTCTATAGGTTCCAGGAACCACTTCATCGATGACCCTTAATGGGCCATGCCAATTTGGGTGGAGCTTGTTGGGCTTCTGCCAAGTCTTTTGGAGGACTAAGTCCCCCACTGCAATTGGCCTCTGCTTAACCCTCTGGTTGTAAAACCTTGCAGTCCTCTGCTGGTAGGCGGCTTGCCTTATCCCAACGTCTTCCCTCCTTTCCTCAATCAGGTCTAAGTCAAGTCTCCTCTCTTCCATATTTCTATGGGGGGTCATACATTTGGACCCTGTGAGTAGGAAACACAATCTCGGTTGGGATGACGGCTTCTAAGCCATAAGCTAGCATGAACGGGGTTTCGCCGATAGAGGTCTTTGCCATCATCCTGTAGGCCCACAGTACAGCATATAACTCCTCAACCCATCTTCCTTTTGTCTCCTCAAGTATCTTCTTGATCCCATCTAGGATTATCCTATTTTTAACTTCCGTTTGCCCATTGGCCTGAGGTCGACCTGGGGTAGAGAGGAATTGTTTGATACTCACCCTTTCATAGTACTTCTCTAGAGATGTATTCTTGAATTGAGTCCCGTTATCTGAGATGAGGGTGTTGGGGAGACCATATCTGCATATAATATTTTTTCAAATGAACTGGAAGATCTTCTGCTCGGTAATCGTGACCATCGTCTCTGCCTCCAACCATTTTGAAAAATAGTCAATTTCCACGATGAGGAACCGATAGTTATTGATGGCCCTAGGAAAGGGGCCTACTAGGTCGATCCCCCACACTGCAAATGGCCATGGAGATGTAACGGATGTAAGAGGCTGATGGGGCTGGTTAGGGATGGTGGAAAATCTTTAACATTTATCACACTTTTTTACATATGTCGTGGCATCTTTCCCCAAGGTCGGCCACCAGTACCCCTGGGTGACCACCCTCTTCGCTAAAGATCTGCCTCCAATGTGGCTTGAACATGACCCCTCGTGCACATCTTGCAAAATGCGTGAGACTTCATATGGGTGCACACACAGAGAAAGGGGAGCAAAAACCTTTTTTTGTACAAGGTGTCTCCGATGACAGTGAATTTCGCAGCTTTGTATCTCAACTTCTTCCTTTCTTGCCTTGATTCTGGCATCTCCCCCTATTTAATGCATTTGATTAGAGGGTCCATCCATGAAGCTTCTCTGTTGATATGTAAGAAAGAGCCAAGTGTTTCCGCATCCTCTTCAATTATTGGTTGAAGCAAAATTTCCACTGGGACAGTCCTCCTGATATCTGTCCTAGTTGCCGAGGCCAGCCGAGTAAGTGCATCGGACCGGCCATTATCAAGCCTAGGTATCCTCTTCAATTTCACTTCTCTGAAGCTCTTTAGTAATGCCTTTACCCTTTTAAGATATTTGGCCATTCTCTCATCCTCAGCCTCGTAGGCTCCTATTATTTGATTCACCACTAGTCTCGAATCACTATGGAACAAGACCTAACAGATACTAAGGGACTTAGCCAAAGAGAGGCCCGCTATCATAGCCCCATATTCAGAATCATTATTGGAGGCTTTAAAGTTGAACCTTAAGGCGTACTCGATGTCTGTACCGTCTGGTGCTAACACTATTAATCCAGACCCACTTCTGCTTTCGCAAGAGGATCGGTCAACGAAGAGGCTCCACACTATCTTTTCCTTTGAGAAATTCCCCTTAGTGAGGAACCCCTGTCTAAAGAGATATATTCCCTCTTCATTTTTGACCACTTTTCCTCTAGCGGTGCTTGTCTCAGCCTTGTCTATGGGTGTGTCAGTGAGTCTGCCTTGCAAGGCATCTGTCTTCCCGAGGCTTTCATCTTCAGCTTTATCATCTTCCCTTGTAAATTCAGCCATGAAATCTGACAATGATTGCCCCTTTATGGCTGTCCTAGGTTGATACACAATGTTGAACTCCCCAGCTCTATAGCCCAGGCCATTAACCTACCTGATTTTTCTGGTTTGTGTAAGACCTGCCTAAGAGGAGAGTCAGTGAGGATGACCATTGTATGGGACTGGAAGTACGACTTCATCTTTCTTGATGCATGGATCAAGGCATAGGCTAACTTCTCCATCCTTGGGTATCTTTTCTCTTCCCCTTAGAGTGACTTACTGTTAAAATATATGGCTTTTGTACCCCATCCTCTTTTCTCACAATGGCTGCACTGATGGTTGCATCTGAGATGGCTAGGTACACATATAGCCGTTCACCCTGTACTGGCCGTGACAACAGCAAGGGAGACCCTAAGTATGTCTTTAGCTCCTTGAAGGCCTCATCACACTCTTCGATCCATTCAAAAGCCTTTTTGAGAATTTTGAAGAATGGTAAACACTTATCTGTGGCCCTGGACATGAACCTATTCAAAGCAGCCACTCGCCCCGTGATCCTCTGAACGTCTTTAATGGTGTTGGGGTCTTCATCTCTATAAGGGAATTTATCTTTTTAGGGTTGGCCTCGATGCCTCTTTGGTTGATAATGAACCCCAAGAACTTCCCGACTCCAACCCCGAAGACACACTTGGCCGGATTGAGCTTCATTTGGTACTTATCCATTGTATTAAAGGTCCTCTTGAGGTCAGCCACATGATCCTCTGCCTTCAAACTCTTAGTCAACATGTCATCTATATAGACCTCCATATACTTCCCAATTTGGTCTTCAAACATTTTATTTTAAGGCGCTGATACGTTGCCCTTGCATTTTTTAGGCCAAAGGGCATGACCCTATAACAGTATGTCCCCTTGTCGGTAATGAAAGTTGTCTTCTCTGAGTCTTCAGGGTTTATGAAGATCTGGTTGTACCCTAAATAGGCATCCATAAAGCTCATAGCCTACAGTAGCGTCTACCATCTGATTAATGTGGGGGAGAGGGAAGTTGTCTTTGGGATAATGCTTATTGAGGTCTGTGAAGTCTACACACATCCTCCACTTCCCGTTGGTTTTTGGGACAATGACTGCATTGATAAACCATTGGGGATAGATGACCTCCCTAATAAACTCTGCATCTTCCAGCTTCTTGACCTCATCCCTAATGACCTCATACTTTTCTCGAGAATAAATTCTCCTCTTCTATTTCACTGGCTTTGTACCCTCTACCACATTGATCTTATGGCTCATAATTTCGGGGTCGATCCCCGGCATATCTACATGACTCCATGCAAAGACGCTCTGTCTTCTCCTCAACAGCTTGATGAGGTCTTCCTTGATGTATGGCTTCAGAGTTTTACTGACTTAGACGATTTTTTTCGGCTCAACCTCATTGAGGATGACGGATTCTATCTCTTTTGTGGCTTTTCCTTTCTTGAGTTTTTCTCATCCCTGGGGTCAAGGGTGTCAATATTGTAAGTGGTTGTTGCTTTCTTGTGTGCCTCTCTTTCTTCAACGAAGTTGAAATAACATTCCCGTGCTTTCATCTGGTCTCCCTGAACTTCCCCTACCCCGTAAGGGGTTGGAAATTTAATCATCTGGTGGACTGTAGATGACATAGCTTCAAATCCCTTGAGGTTTACTCGCCCGAGTATAATGTTGTAGGCCGAGAAGACATGTTCATCCATCACAAAGAAGCTGACCTTCTTAGTATGCCATCTCTGCCACTCGTCTCCCATCCTAATGTAGGCCTCATAAACTCCAAGGGGATGAACTTTTTCCGCACTGAACTCAATCAATGGGTGATGGTATGGAACGAGTCTAGCACGGTTGAGACCTAAGGCTTTGAAGCATGGACAAAACATCACATCTGCAGAGCTACCCCCATCTACCAAGATCCTCGGCACCTCGCATCCATGTACCCTGGTAGTGATGACGAGAGGGTCATTATGTGGGGATAAGATGCCTCTGAAGTCCAATCTTGAGAACCCCACTATTAGGGTGTCCATATCGACATTCTTCCTCTTTTATGACTTTGCCTCCAGGGAGGTTGAGTGTACATCTTTGGTCACTGCCTTGGCTTCAGCTACATGGACCTTCCTATTTGCGACCTCTGACCCTCCTCCTACCAGTCCCCCATAGATCATCCCCACACCGAGAGAGATCATATTAAGTCTCTTGGCAGGGCCGTGGTCATCTCTCGGAGGGAGGTCGGGGTCGTCCTCATCCTCAGAAGGGTCATCCCGTCTTTTTGGAGGACCTTCTCTACATGCATCACCTCGCTTCTTTCTGGGGTCATCCCCTCAGCCCCTCTTGAAGGCACTCTTATCAACGTACTTCCTAAGCTTCCCTTCTTTTAGCATCTTATCGATTTCATCTTTCAGGGCAAAACACTTGTCGGTGATATGGTCATGGTCTTGTTGAAATTCACACCACAGGTTTTTGTTCCTCTTGTTAGGGGTTTCCCTCAACTTCTCAGGCCACTTCAAGGACCGGTCACTCTTTATCTCATTGAGAATATGGTCACAGCTGATCGTTAGAGGGGTGTAATCAGCGAACTTGTCGTCTGTAGACCTCTTCTTCCCCTCTTTGTTCTTCTTATGGTACTTACCCCCACTAGTGACTCCTTTTTCATCTTCGTATTTTGTGGCCATCGCCTCTTCAGTGTTCATCACATTTCCTGCTGTCGACAGTAATTCAGCCATCTTCCTAGGAGGGTCTTCAGCAAGCTTCCATAGAAGCTTCCCCTTTTGGAGTCCTCCAATCCGCGCTGTCATAGCTATGCTCTCCTCATGGTCTTACACCTCTAACTTCTCTTTGTTAAATCTCACTATGTAGTCTCTCAGACTTTTTCTCTTCCACTGCTTACCATAGAGCAGGTGTGTGGTCTTCTTTTGTGGCCTCACCCCAAAGTAAAAGTTGTGGATAAATCGGTCTGCCAGCTACTTAAAGCTTTCAATGGAGTTTTTTGGAAGAGATATATACCAGGCATGTGCAGCCCCAGTCAGAGTGCCAGAAAAGTCATGACACCTCATCTCATCTGAGATAGAGTATATGTATGTCGTCGATTGATACATCTCAATATGGTGGACAGGGTTGGTACTCCCGTCATATCTTGGGGTGACCACAGGTGGCTTAAACTTTGACGGCGAAGGGAAGTTGGCTATCTTCTCCACAAAGGGTGAGCCTATGGAGTATCCTCTCTGAAGAGGGTCCTGGCTCTTTAGAATATCGCCAATCTTATCCTCTAGTCGCTGTATTGAGTCATTCCAAGGCCTCGTAGGGTCGGTTTGGCCGATGTTATCCCCTGCCGCCTCTTTGAGGTGGACGGAGGGTTCTGCTGCGGTTGGCCTGTGTCGGTTGTTTACTTCCCCTTGATCATCATCCCGTCCTTGGGGTCAGTCCCCACGGGTTAGCCAACTGCTGCCTCCCTCCTGGACCTTGCAGCACTCCTTGATCTGGATAATTTTTCCCGCAGGTCATTTACTGGGCCGAGCCTCTCAAAGGATGACCCCCTGCTCAAACTATCAAAAGTAGAGACCCTCGGGAAATCGTCAGGATTTTTGCCTTCTACACTTCCCTCTGCTCTCTTGAAGAGGTCTCACAGTATTATTGGAGACCTCATACAGCTCCCAGTATTCTATGGGGGCCTCCTCCCCCTCCATATCATTATACCTATCCTCAGGGCAAGGGTTTCCTTACCTCCCTAGGTGTAGACGCCGGGGGTCAGCAACATCCCTCAGCTGCTGTGGGGGTGGCAAGTCTTTGCGTGGTGCCTAGGGTGGTCCCCCGGCCTCATGCTGCCCTGGAGCCACTGCCGGAGTGATCATCTCAAGTGAGACCCCTGGTGGTCTTAGTATGTTCTGGCTTAGAGCTGTGAACTGTTCCTGCATGATTCGCTGGCTTGTTGCCAAAGACTTCAAGGCTGCCGCCACATTAGCCATCTCAGACTGAAGTGGTGGCTGGCTGGAACTGGGTCCTACTCCACTATCCGGTGGAGGAAGTGGTGGCATCTCCGGTGCCATGTGTTTGAGCTATGAAGAACTGAACTGAAGAAAAAACTGGTGAGCTTAAGAACCTTAATGGGTCTCTTTCAATGGTGAAACATCTCCACATAGGGGGAGAACTAGCTCACCACCAGAGTGCCCAGTGAGGTCAAGTTGTACAAGGAAGCGATGTCTTCTCGTTTCCACAGACGGTGCCAAACTGATGATGCTGAAATCTAGCACCACTAGATAAGTGATGATGAGCTCAAACTGCAAGTACCATGGCATCCATAGATGTATAAGTGTGTAAGTGTGAATAAGGAGATGAGTATAAGAGGAATAAGTCAATGATGTATAGTGGTTCAGCCAATTAGGCCTACATCCACTGTGAGTGTGTGATCCACTAAGTATGGGCACTAATGGCCTTGGATACAATGCACATAAGCTCCCTTTCTCTCTCTACTGTGTGTACAAGCAGAGTTTTTGCTAGGGTTACAACTTTCGATCCCTTTGTAGGGTTATAGGTGACATGTATATATAGGTCTTGGGGGTGTAGTGTACCCCCTAAGCATGCATGGTGCATGTGAATGATGATCTAGCCAATCCCCTGTTGACACATGTAGATGCCACTTATGATTAATGATGACATAATATTCCCTAACGTGAGGGGGTGATATTATTATAACGGTCTTCCACGTGCCATGTGAGCCTCACGCGCACTGCTCCACGCGTCTCTCAAATCACGCGCTGTGATGATGTCACCCTCAGACTATGATATGAGGCCGAGGGCAAAGTTCCTTATGGGAGTTATTCTGGCCTAATTTAGGCCTCGTACTATCATAACCTCGGAGGGTTGTCTGGACCTGATGAGGGGTCGTCCCCTTGGAGGATCGTCTGGACCCGATTAGGGGTCGGCCCCTTGGAGGGTCATCTGGACCTGATGAGGGGGTCGGTCCCTTGGAGGGTCGTCTAGGCCTGATGAGGGGTCGGCCCCTCGAAAGGTCATTTGGGCCTGATGAGGGGTCGGCCCCTCGAAGGGTCGTCTGGGCCTGATGAGGGGTCGGCCCCTTGAAGGGTCATTTGGGCCTGATGAGGGGTCGGCCCCTTGGAGGGTTGTCTGGGCCTGATGAGGGGTCCGCCCCTTAGAGGGTCGTCTGAGCCTGGTGAGGGGTCGGCCCATTGAAGGGTCAAGAGTCCATCTTGGGCTTGTCTTGGTGGAGGGCGCCCTCGGCCTCGCCGAGGGTATATATGGGTATATCACTAACAAAACCCTTTGTTCATGTCGCACTTTCATCACCTTGAATATTGTTTCCATCTTTCTAATCCACCCATTTTCCACTAACGGATCAGTAGTCCCAATAAATGCTGACGGATTTAACTTCATGAACCTCTCATGCAATTTATCCCTATCCCCGCCATGTTCTCCACCTCTTGCTTGTTCCACCAATTATTCCACAACACGTAATATTCTTCCCACATCATCAACATGTTGTTGTTGCACCTCTGGTTCATCCACTTCAATAGGTCTATGTCCTTGCTGACTATTAGGTACATAGGATGCCTCACCCTCTTCTCTATCATGCGACTCGTGTGGATCCATCACTCACTGTACTATAATTAACTTAAACAAAATATAATAACAACAATTTAATATTAACATTGTTAGTCAAAATCCAGACGCATAGCAAACTCACTTCTTAGTGTCCACTGCCAATCTAGACCCTCACACCCTATCTAGAACCTAATAACCATGCTCTGATACCAAGTTGTCACGCCCCGACTTAATTAAATTAAACTCATCCTTTTAATTAGAGATAAATTGCCTTAAACAATGCTTTAATTTAAATCTCTAAGGAAAATAGCATAAGATTTTTTTTTTCAAAGGTATGTGCAGATGAAAACATAATTGCCTTTACTTATAACTTATAAGTACTACATAACTTTACATAACCAAGATACTTAGTTTAATAATTACACAAAAGTAATCTTCATATTCAAACCATACTAGATATCCGTCATTCCCCCGTTTTAAGGTCCTAACTTGGCAGTGAACTCTAAATTATAAGCATACCTGAAAAAAAAAGATTATAGGAGTGTAAGCTATAAAGGCTTAGTGAATGACCACATACCACACGTATAACCCATTTGAATAACCATTTTTATTTTTTTCTAATGCTATAACCCAACAGGAATTGTGAAACTCTCGCAAGCCTAGACCCGCCACAGTCCAATTAACCCACCACAGTTATTAGGGACCACCCCATCCCTTATTAGGCCCGAGTACACAATCCTTTAAGTTGGATTAACAGGACCATCACATCCCGTAGGACCCACCACATTACTTAACACTAGATAAAGGACTCACTAGTCCATATCATTATATAACATCGCTTAACATTTTTAATCATATGCATATGTTTCATAAATACAACATCACTCCCATAAACATTTTAACACATGTGTTTAACTACACGTTTCCATATGAAATTATAAGCATTTATATTTCATAAGGAAGGTCACTCACCTTGCATTTAGTGCTAAGATTAATACCAACTACTTCCTTGGTATGGTAGTATTAGCTTCTTCCCCACCTAACAAGGCAATGTCGTTAGTATTTGAATACACCGATTAACATCAAACCCAGTAATACATCACATAATTTGGTCAATTAAAAATAACTAAGGAGGACTTAAATATGACACTTCACATTTCTATAAAACCCAATTAATTAGGGTTCTAACACAATTTACAGAATTAAATTATGAATTTGCTAGACAAAGTTATGCCCATTTTATTACAACCTTTTCCAATTCGTTTCTCAAGAAAAACGACAACACAACTTCAACTTCCTAGAATTCTCATAATTTTTATACAACATAAATTTCCATGATATTCCACCCAATATCAGTAAACACATTGAATAATATGAATTTAATGTTTCATAATTTTTAGGGCTCATTTTCTATGTCGAGCAAAACGTCAAACACCTAGTATGCATTCTTGCTCCTTTAGGGCAGATTTTAAACCAAAACTTCAAACTATCACCAAAGGTTCATTCCTTGGTATTTTACACAATTTTCGTACATGTTATATATGTATAAGTATATTTTACTCTCCAACTTTAATCACTCAATTCCAATAAGTATTCCATAATTTGTGCCATTTTTAGCATAACTAGGTCAAAATAGAACATTAACGCATAACTTAACATTTTTAAGCATACATAAACTTGACCTTGGGTATAATTCATGGAAACATATAATAAACATGTTTTATCAGAAATATACATCATTAGCATGAATTTTCTAAATCAAAATGCTTTACGAAAAATGATGTAAATTTAAGACTTTAAAGCATGCATTTACGATCCTAGGTCCAGTTCTAACTTATGTTCTTAACCCATACTTATTTTAATAAACTTAGGCAATATGGGTATCATTAAAATATTTATCCAAATAAAAAATAAAAATATGTTAATTTTAGAACTCATCCCTGTGACCAACTTTAATAAAGACGAAATTACCTTACCAGGATTCCTCGATTTATAGAAATTTTTTCGAAGATTTCTTTCTTAACTTTTTTCACTTTCTCTCTCTTTAGGCAAAACTCTTGTTCATGGCTGAATTGTCTGAACAAGTAAGTTTTTTTAACAAGTTTAAGTCGGACGAACCATCACCCACCCTTTAACCAATCAAAAAATAGCACATGGTGTGCTAATAAGACAAATGTCACTTAAGGGATGGACATATTTGCCCTTGTTTCGTACTTTCGGTATAACTTCTTGTACGAGCCTCCGTTTAACCCACCGTTTGTTGTGTTATAATATTAATTCATATATCTACAACTTTCATACATTAAAAACATAATTTATGATTAATTTAACCACATAACTAATCATATTCTCTAAACATGGTATCTCCGATCATAAGCTTGATTAACATCTAATATAAACCACGTATATATCACATGAGCATGCATCCCCTAAACATGATAATTAACATATTTAACACACATAACCAATTTATAACTAATAAAAAATAACTTATACTTAATCATGTAATTAACATTACTGATCATGTTTTAGGGCCTTACAGATATGGTTTTGTTTGTAGGCAAATGGCACGATATGACCTTTGAGGATGATTTCCAAGATAGGTTAATTAATGCTAGGTGGTTCACCTGAGAGGATTATAACACAATGATATCCGTCATAGCTTGTAAGAAATAACACTAAGGATAAATTGTTAAGCTTTATTATGGTGCCTACATGTGCTACCTGTATGGTTAGAAATGAATTCGTTGAGGGAAATCATCGGGCATGAGTGATGCCTAAAGATTGAGATTCCATTAGAATGACTATAATTTGGTATCGTGAAGACAGTGTTGAGGGTGGTAGCAATGGTTCATCAATTTAATGTTTAAACTTATAAAGGCCTAGGTATTTTAGTGTCAGTGTCCGACTTTAATTGTTGAGGGGATGAAAATTCATTTGTTCAAATGGTTGTACTTACCAATGACAGAGATGTGGCATTAGTCCTAAGGTGGGAAGCCTAGCATTTCATCTTCCTAAAGAAATTTGTCCTTTAATTCCATCTGTCCTGCACGAATGGATGATTCATGGTTAGAACTCATCAAGGTTAAGAGGCCAATCCAGGGTACGTGGAAAGGATAAAGTGATTAATAAATATCAATAAAGAGTTATAGAATTCAATTGTACGTCATGGGTTAGCACTTCGCGTGGTATAATTCATTGTCGGAATGTGGTCGATTCCTTTTGGCATGGCAGTCATCTAATCCGTTCCATTTCTTATGCCTTCTTGATCCCTATAATGGTAAGTTGTTAATCATTTTTATTCGGGTGTGGGTGTATAAATTCAGTAGTGACATGGGCTAGGTCGGTTATGGCTAATGCGTCATGGTATATGAGTGCGCTTTTCCTTAGAAGCCCCTATCCTACACTAGCTTGTGTATGCGCATGATCCCACACTGTTGCATGTTGTTGACATTGTTACTTGTTGGTTGTAGGTTAATGTGTCATGTTAGTTAACCAGTATAACTAGTTACGAGTTGACCGCGTGTCCCAAGGCCGTGACTTGAGAAAATTTTGAATAAGCAGGATTTGATAGAACATTAGGTGCTAGCATTGCACTTCGTTAAGAACTATTCGGGCTGAGGTTATGATTGCTTATATAAGATTGTGTTGTTGATAACTAGGATGACTCTAGGTTAAGATAAGAGCCTCATGGGAGATATCGAGCGAGTGGACGAATATAAGATATTGTCTTGTGATAGTGAGGTGAATGATCAGAATGTTGAGGTTTTACCAGCCTAAGTTGGCGTAATACCCTGTAATTTTACTGATTTTAATTGTGGGATTAATTGAATTAAATGTGAGAAAAATTAATTAATAATTAATCCGGTATAAAAAAAATTTAACTAGCGAGATAAGAGTTAGTATTTATTATTGGGAATTACATTGAATATTAATGAGTGAATAAAGTAATATATGATTCTGAATGTGATTTTAAATTTATAGAAATTTTTGCGAGAATGAAATATGACAATTATGGAATTTATGTCGGGATGCACGTGTGAGTCGTGTTAAGACTAAATTAATAGAATGAAAAGTAAAATATTTATGCGGCGCCCTAATGGTCATTTCGAGTGCGTCAATGTTTTCGAAAGGGACAAAATAGTCAGAAAATTCTACCCGGGGATTTAGTTTGGGTTTCGGGATAGTTTTAGTCCAAACCAACACCCGGTAGGGGTATTTTTGTCTTTTGAAAAGTTGAGGCAAATTAATGGACGAAAATTGGAAGACTTATATCTACATGTACATGGGAGAAGTTAGGCTTTATCTATAGAAGAAAAGAGAGAGTCCAAGAGGAAGAAGGAGAAGAGATTTCTAGGAGCTCCAAGACCAAACCCACCCATCTTTCACCAAAATACCATCAACGTGTAGATCGGGAAGATAGGAATGCATCTATACCACTTTCATTCTACGATTCAGACCTTCCCATCAAGTCAAGTGGTTATCTTTCTTTATTTAGTGCATATATTATACGTGTTAGTGTAGAATTGATGATATATGCCTGATGTGATGAAATTTGGGTTGAAATTGAATTGTTAATCAAGCTTTTGGGTACGAAATTAAAAGTAGATGAATTCCCATATGTAGAGGCTATAAATTTGGGATAATACATGAAGGGAAACCAATTTAATTTTGGGTTTCGGGTGGATAAAATTAATGAGGATGTAAAACAAAGGCATTTGGCATTTGATTAAATTCCTTCACACATATATGAGATTTAATGAGGTTTGATGGTTAAAAGATGTTAGGGATTATCTGCATGTATGCAAAATGACTTTAAGACTGTTATTTATGAGTTGGATAAAGTTTGATGTGAATTGGGTGAACAAAAATGGGCCAAAATGCAGATTTCCTAAGGTAGAGGACGAACTGGGCAAAAGTCGTTCGAATGACCTAGGGAATTGGAAAGTCGTTATCCAACGAGAATTCAGAACTTGGTTCGTTCGAACTTGTTTGAACGAACTCATTCAAACGAGATACTGGGCACTTAAAATGAGATTTCAGATTTTTAGAGATTTACGGGGCGAGCTGGAATTTGTTGAGAACAGTTCGAGAATAATAAACGACTTAAGGTTATATAGGGCAACCACATTTCTTGAGCTAGTAACATGGAGTGTAGGAGTATATAAGGATAATAGGAAATACTTGGTGATATCCATTATAAGTGGTGCAATACGATAAAGAGAATAGTCGTAATTGAGAAACATCGTGAATATAGTACAGAATGACAATCCGTACAAATTTGGAATATATAGGCGGTGTAATCCTATCATTTATATAGGTTGTGTGTATCTATTGTATGAACCCTTGCATGTTTGACACACCTACCATACTTGCTATCGCGGGAGGTCTTAGGAAGGGGACAATCTTATCTTGATGAGACTTCGGGGGGATTTTAGATTGCTACCTAGGGACATAGACCTGGGAAAGACTTATCTGTGAGTTGATAAGTTTGTTATCACGTGGGTGCGTAAGTATGTGCATAGCCCATGGGGCTAGGAACTTAGTTCGCCTCCATTGTGTGTGATATGTGTTCATGCGATTCCAAAGTGATTCGAAATTCGTATTCCTTACATGCATGATGTACCGAGACTGATAGCAAAGTATGTGTGCACCACAGATTTAACCTTTGGGGTGTCGTATTAGTGTATATATATATATATATATATATATATATACACACACACGCGCGCGCGCGCGCTTTAGATTATTCTACTGTGTGGCTTAGTAGATGAGAAAGATTACAATATTTAATCTTAATTAACAATGTCAGAACTTGAATGGTTAATGGGTTATTTGAATCTGATTAAGCTAGTGCTATAATCATAAGAATGTCTTATTCGAGTGTTACGATTGGGTACAATTACTTAGGCATTTCAGTAAAGTACTTAGGCTAAGTTAGATAAGTGGGATAGCGTGACTAGGTGGGATTAGTAGTCTACGCTAGGCGTGCACATTAGTTGAGAGGCGATAATCTCAAGTGAGGTCACGAGGACTAACATGGATATAATAATTACTATTTAATGAATTTTAAACACTTGCTGATTTTTAAATTATTTTCAACTCGGGCTCTGACCCGTTTATTGCAAATCTTTTCTCTTTTCAAATTATTTTAGGTGCCCAGCCACAGGGACACCAAGGATAGGAATCCATTCGTTTGATGAGCTATAGCTGTTGTGAAAGTTACAAGACTTGGTAGTAGACGCCTCCATGATTCTCATTCCTGCATCTTGAGTTTCTCTATTTCAGTTAGGGCATGTCTCCCCTTTTTACTTATGCAGACAGTCGGAGATTTGTGAATCTGTTTAGTTATTCCTTTTAGTGGTTGATTTAGTTTGTTGGCTTATTATATTTGGGATTTTGGCTGGATGTGTTTACTCTAGTCTCATTTACTACCTTAGTCATTTTATTTCATATGAGATTAATTTGAATGTTGTATAGTTAGTAATTGGTTAATTTGACTTTATGTTAATTACTAGATAAAATTTTGACAACAACCTTTTTAAATATTAGGTGGTTAGTGGTAATAATAAAGCTTTTCGATAGTGATGCATATTCTGAACCAACTGGATATTCTAAATTAATTTAATAAAGGACTGATCACCCAATATTTAATTAGGCGGGGTGTCACAGGTGGTATCAGAGCATCAGGTTCTAGAGTCTTTTAGGATCTGTGCGGCTTATTACATTTCTGCTTAGCGTTCTTTGATATAGTGCCCTATTATAGGGTTGTTGTATTCCTCTACGCATACGACTTACGTTCTCCTTCTATAAAAAAATAATTGACGTGATTCGTAAACGAGTTCAGGTGGGCTTGGTACACCAAACAATATAGGACAATCCAACGAAGGGTCGTTGGAATGACTGCAGAAGGAGAGGCCCAGTATGCCATAGAGTATTCAGGAAACGGTGATCACAGTAGAAGTCACTGAATTTTTTGTCTAGGTAAATGATAAGGATAAGCATTCCGGGACAATAACTTCCCAAAAATTGTGTTAGACAATAGTAGTGCAAATTTAGACTCACCCAGCGTAGTCGACAAAGGAGAGAGTCGGAGGAATGCATTCAAAAATCACCTATAGGATTTGAAGAAAAGATGAAGTGTGATGGTCCAATGAAATAAGATAATCCAAAGGCAATACTGTAGGGTAGAGTGCAGTGACACTCATAATTTAATTTTGGACAAATTTTTTAGCTCATATGAGCATCATAGAGCGATGATAGCCCATCGTCGCATATAAAGTAGTATATATGGAGTTAAACGAGAGATTAGGTGCAGTTTGATCGTAAGATCTTCCATCTTCTGTTCAGACAGAGATGCGAATGGGATTACGAACTTATCACAAATAGGTCAGGTAGAGACCAACCGTGAAAGATAAGTTAAGTTGGTTAACAAACTTTCTATCCAAAGAAAGGGGATACGGAGAATAACAAGGGTTCATAAGTTGAGAATGGACTCGTGGGTTAAATACCTAAACATGAATGGGAGATATGGCTAAGGTGACTAGTGTCGGTGTCGTAAAAGACATACTTTTACAAGAGTACATAAACGCTTCCAGGAGAAGGGAGCAAAGAGGATTTAAGGATCTAATCAAAGAGCAACACTGAAGTTACCAGTACCAGTAAGTTACCACAAGAGGGTATACCCAGTAGGTGACCCACTTAAATGCTTTAGAACACTTGAATTCTTACCAAGTGACGGTAGAATCAGTCAGGTTCTTCAAGGCTAGAAACAAGTTCTATAGGGACTAGTGGGGATAAAGGGACAACGAGGGTAGCAATCGGGGTTAAGACTTCTAAGTCCGAGAGGGAAACACACCGACATAGCTCGTGGGGCCAAAGATAGAGGATGGTAACATGAAGGTGTCCTATGGGTGATGAGTAGGGTCACTGATACTACAATTATACACGACAAGAAAGTGAGAACATTCGGACTGGGTAGGTAAATGAAAACGATGCCAGTGGAGAAAGTAGCAGCAGAAGAGATATTCCCAGTAGGAGAATCGGGTGAAGAGATTCAGGCCCAAAGGTAATTAACCTGAGAAATCATTTAGTTCAGTAAGGACCAACAAGGTCCTCAATAGTAATAATAACTTTCCCATTCCTCAAAACTGTCAGGACTGAGGAGATGGCGAGGAAGGCCTGTGGGGACAGGGCCAGAAGCAAGAAAATTCCTCTAGAAAGTTGTTACGGTCATAAAATGATAATCTGCATGAAGAAGGATTTCCAAAAGTGGGATAAATGACAAACGCAATATGAGATCTTGGATATACAACCATTACAGTTGAACAAGGGGTCAGTTCCGGCATGAGGGTTATGCCCAGGGACTCGTGACCATGAAATATAGGTGGAAATGGAGATAAAATAGTTGCCTTACCCTGATAAGTAAGGGATGACATTTCGGGTGACATGAGTGAGTCACAATAATTGATTAGTAACACTACAATTCGAGTGTTCATCGAGTTTAGTGGATGCACTGGCGATAGTAGCCTTATTAAGTATATGATTACCATTAGGTAGCGATACTGTTGGTGTCGCCTGTAGGGGAGGAGCAGGCATGGTCACTAAGAAAATTTTTATACTACGTATCAATTTTTACTCCTTTTGGGGTGTTATAATAGTAGAGCATATTATTATATTGTGTAATGACTGGTTACCAGAGTTTGAGTAATAGTAAATTCTGTGACAAGACTATTGTACTCATTATAACAGGGTAAAATATACTGGTTTACTAGGCATCACCTAAACGAGGGTTGAGCCTGCATATATATTATATTGTATCGTAGACTTTGGTGAGTATGTTATCTTACCACATTCGATCTCGGTGAGTAGGAAAATTTACTAATGTGATTCAGGGTATATTGATTTATTGTCGAGCAGAGAGATATAGCTCGTTAATTATATATAGCACTGAGAACTTTGTGATAGTGAGGGCTTCGTGTTAGAGGTAGTCTTAGAGACATGAGAATGGACAAGTATACTTTTATTGTCAACAGACAACAATTCAGGGGTGCATGTTATGACTAAGGGCCTAACAGATCTCGACGACCAGCAATGCTAGATAATAGTGTATCGGGGGGGTTCCTTGTTTGGATTTTTCTTGCAAGACATCCCACACATGAAACTTAGTGAAGGTTGGAAGTTGGGAGATGTTTTTTCTTTAGTACATGGGTTCAGTACTGTAGTTAATACACGTATATGTAGTTATAACTGTGACTTAATAGTTATATTACGTATGAAGGCTGGTAGAGCCATATTATGTTAATATACAAAAATGTTATTAATTATTGACACCACGAGTAGATCGGTGGGACAACATAGGATATAATTAAGTGGTAAATATAGGGTGGCTTTGTATGACCTTACCCTATAGTTATGCCGAGTATGTGAGGCATAGTTTGAGATGAATCTAACATGACTAGTATGGTTGTGCAGAAATACACAAAGTATAGGGTGTATGGGCGCCCTAGTTAATCGTATCTTCAATAAAACTTATGGGAAGAAGACATGGAAACGTGAGAATACACGTTGATGTATGGATAAATTTGAGGTAGAATTAGAATGAGGCAAAGGGGAACGAAATTTCGTAGTGGTCAAGGGAATCACTAGAGACCAAAGAGTAGAAGGATAAGGAATGCTATAGTGGGGTAAAGTGCAAGAAATGTACAATGTATATTCTAGAGAATAACCAACAATCGCTCGGTACAGAGGAGTAACACTACACCAAATCCTGCGAATGGTCACGCCCAGTGGGTCATGGTCTAAGTTCGTGACCAGATGGTCGCGGACTTGGACTGTGACCCACTCAATATTTGGCATGACCATATTTATTACCACACTAAATTATCGATGCTCTGGAAGTGGTCACAGACCAAATCCGTGACCACTGTGGGTCACGACCTTAGGTCATGACCATCTTGGCACCAAACTCGCGCCAAAATTCCCTCCAAGATTGGTTGCGGATGGGTCACGGTCCAAGTCCGTGACCCATGGCATGACGAATAAGCGAGTACACACATTGAGGGTCACGACTTAGGGCCGTGACCATTTCTTGGTGTGGGTCACGGCTATGGGCCGTGACCATACTTCATTCAAGCACTAGGGGTGATGAAAAAGGGTCGTGTATCACAGATTAAGGGTCATAGCTTGGGGCCGTGACTATTTCTTGGTGTGGGTCACGACTATGGTCATGACCATACCTCATTCAAGCATGGGAAAGGGTCGCGCATGGTGGGTCACGGCTCTAGGCCGTGACCAGGTCGAAGAACCCAGCTGTACCTTATTTTCGTTTGGTTGGTAGCGCGCATGGGGTCACGACTATAGGCCGTGACCAGTTCCAGGTATTTAAAAAAAAGACCCCTCGCTGCTTCTTATTTCAGTTAGAGTAAGGCTGCTGCTTCTTAGTTCAATTTTGAGTTGGATTTCGGTTGGATTTTCAAGGGTTAAGCGATTTCAGTTGGTTTGCATTTGGATTAACCCCTGGTATGTATTGATTCATTTTTATTTCATTTGTATTTCATGATTTCTATCTAAAGCCCTAATTTCTGTGTATGTATGTGTAGATTTACGTTTGTATGTGTGTGTATGTATAGATTTATGTTTATATGTGTATGTCTAGATTTATGTGTATATGTATGTTTATGTGTGTAACTATGAAAAAATAAATTATTTTTTGTCAATAAACCTTATATTGTATGTGTATGTATGTATAGATTGTATGTGTGTATGTATAGATTGTATGTGTGTTTATGTATAGATTTATGTCAGAAAAAATATTAGGGTTTAGTAAACCCTAAATAGTATGTGTGTGTATGTATATATTATGTCAATAAACCCTAGATTGTATGTGTGTGTTTGTATATATTATGCCAATAAACCTAGAGTGTGTGTGTGTGTGTGTGTGTGTATTTTTTTTGACAAAATATAATTAAATAGATTTTTAATGAGTAAAAAAATTTACATCCACCTTGACGTGATTTTATTGGGGGTTATATGCGTGCCATCATATTATATTGGGGGTTATATGCATGTCGTGATTTTTTGCACTACAATATGTGTGTAAGTACTACAATATGTGTGTAAGTACAGTGTGTGTTTCTGTTAAACTCTCTCATAATAAACCCTAACAAAACATGTTATAAACAATTACGGCTGTTGTTGGGATTTCACATATACTTTTAAACTCTCATAACTTTCAAACCCAAACGTCAATAGTAGCACTCGTATTCATGCCCTCGTATACTTTTCTCAGGAAAAATGAGGCACGGTGATAATTACTGTCAACAAGAGTGGGAGAGGTTGCAATTAGACCACACACATAACTCTTTTATTAGTGTGCGTCATATAGAGGGTACTCCTATTTATAGGTATGGAAATAAAAAGATCGAACAATTTAACTACCTTGTAAATCGTGGAGTTGATCTCCAATAAGATTACTCGTTCGATCGTATTATATTTTCTCTACCAGAAAACTGGGATGACGTTATACAAAATATATTTCACACACATAATCCCGACATAGCCCTGACCTTGGTTACGTTATTAGAGAAGGCGGAAAAAATCCACCCGTTATGGATACAACTGCTACAGAGAGCATTGACATAGACTGTGATGTCTCGCGCCACATGCACATAAAATTGAATCTTACCAACAAGTTGAGAAATATGGGATTTCGAGTTCATGTCACGGATATCTACACATCAATCATAGATACCCTTCCTCCTAGTTGGCCACGTGCAAAAATTCATAGGTTCTTAAAAACTAATACCGAATGGATGGAGATCAGACACATTGAACTTATTCTAAAGTCTTACTCTGAAAAGGTATCTATCTATATATATATAGTCATAATCTTGATTACTTAGTTATAATTTCATATTATTATAATTATTTAGTTACTTATAGTTTTTCATTTTTGTAAATAATGTCGAGAGGAAACAACCCAAGGGTACCAAGTGCCAAGGTGACACCACAACGAGGTTCACCATCTCGTGCAGAACCCGGATTCTCAACACCAATGGCTGAGCAATTCATAACTCCACTAATGGTTCACTCCTCACCAAGTTCAACTCCAAGTGCTCCTACGCCCCAATCCAGCGCTCCCGTTGCTTTAATGCCCCCATCCACCACTCCCGATGCCTCCCGCTCAAATGGAAAGAAGCCTATTGGGTTCTCCCTTCTCGAGAATAACCCGACCGGTCTGAACTTTAAAGCCCGGTGTTTGTCCCTAGGAAAAATGAACGTGGGAGTTGGTGGACCAGACAATTGGAACCTTGTTGATCAATCTGTCAAAGATGACATACATGACCAACTTTGCAAGCATTTCTCGTTTCCTGACCATTCCAAGAATAGGGTTCTATATCGGGTTGCTGAAGGATTAAGGACATACAGGAGAAACCTTCAGAAGAAACATTTTTCGAAAGAGGCAGCGAACTCAGATATTTTGTCTTTGAAAGAGAGAGTGCCTCCCAGTGTTGAAATGCCGTTGGAGCAGTGGAATAAGTTTTTGGAGAATGAGGCGAAGGAGAAAAAGTTGGTCCAGAGGGATAAAAAAAATAGGGCACAAAAAACTGATATCCATAGGTTGGGATCCAAATCATATGAGGATTTGAAGAATGAATGGGGAGTCGGACAAAGGATGGTCCAGATGCCGGTAAAAACCCAAATCGATCCAACTTATTCCTTCATGCTCGACAGGACAAAGATAATAAATTCCCACCGCACTTGGTTAAGACACTGAAATCAATAGAGGCCATTAGAAGTCAATCCGATTCGAGCCCTACTGATGACTTTGACCTTGAAAATGATGCCCTGGCACAGACCTTTGGAAAGGACAAAAGGGGGAGGACGAGAGGTGTTGGCTCACATATGCCAAAAACAAAACTTCAACACACTGCACCTCTTGTGGACAAGCTTTATTGGTCAAGAATTGTATCTCATCCCAAAAGGAGAACCAGTTGAAGACCGATGGGGATGTCCATGAGATTAAAAATACCCTGGGATTATTGACGAATCAAATTGGGAAACTTGTGAAATTTTTTGAAAGTTATAGGCCCCCAATGCCTCCTCAAGGTTACCCTTACCCTACTCCTACTCAAGGTTTCACACATCCTTCCCCTCCAACATTCCCCTCTCAAATGCCTCATCCTCCAACATTCCCCTCCCCTTCACCTTCACCAATCAAGGGACTTAGATCATCTTCAATAACTCACGGTGATTATGGCGAAGAGTATTATATCAAGGATATGAGCAATTCGAGGTTTATTGGCGTGTGCATACTCATCTCCATAGTTCCTGTAACTCTAGTACATGGTCGACCTTTGAAGAAGGGTGAGGCTAAAATAATGGTCGATGAAATATACAACGGCTGCGGAGATGTACCTGTGTACATTAACAGCGGGGATGGGATGGGATGGAATTGAAGAATTGTGCAAAATCTTTTATTACTTGGCCAGTTTATCTGTTGGCCAAGATGCAATAATATTTTCTTTCATTTCAGTTGTAATAATTTTTTTTGTTTTAGTTGTAAGAATATTGGTTTTGCTTCAGCTGGAATGATATTTTTTTGTTTCAGTTGTAAGAATATTGGTTTTGTTTCGTTTATAATGATATTTTTATTATTTCAGTCGTAAGAATATTCTTTTTATTTTAGTTGTAATAATATTTTTTAACCTATTACCACAAGACTGGAATTTGAAGATTATTACATGGATTTCCCACAATACAAAGAGTGTATGGGAGAGACTAATCGGATATCAAATTATCATGTAAAGGGCGTTTATAAATTTATTAAATACGCTTCCAAAAATCTTAAAAGTGAGAAGATTCCGTGTCCATGCACTCACTGTATTAACGAAAAATATAATTCATTAGAAGATGTTGAGTTTCATTTACTACAGTGGGGAATCTGTCAAGACTATAATATGGCTATACCATGGGGAAAAAGTTTTACCTTATGTTCCAGAAGAATTACCGACACCCGATCGTGTAACGGATACCCAAGGAGTAGAAGTGGTACATGATGCACCAACACATCGTCCATTGACCGACTTAATTGATGATGCTTACGGACTCCACAACCATCAAAACCACCAACCTATGGATACAAATAATGCGCATTATGACCAAGTAAATGAATAGATTGATGTTGAACTATTAGGAGATCGGGAATATATACGGTTGAAAGCCGAAGTGGCTAGATCGTTGTATAAAGATTGCGATGAAGATCACTCGGTATTATATGTAATGATTGGTTTGCATAATTTGAAGAGTCAATTTGGTTTGTCTCGAAACAGCGTAACCGGAATTCTTAAGTGGGTTAAATAAATTATCCTAAAAGAGAACACGTTACTAGACAATTATCCTACCATGAAGAAGAGTTTGAAAGGTTTAGGTTTGAAATAAAAATCTATTCATGCTTGTAAGTATGATTGTATATTGTACCAGAACGAGCATGCAGAGAAGGATGAATGTCCTGTATGCAGTGAGCCTAGATATGTGGTTTGTGAGAATGGAAATGGAAAACATGCAAAAAATCGCAAGTGATCACAAGTCCCACAAAAGGTTTTGAAGTATTTTCCACTTGGGCCACGGTTAAAACGGTTTTTTACTGTACCATGGATAGCGGAGGCCATGACATGGCATGCTCGATGTGAGGTGGGTGGGAATTTGATGTGTCATCCGGTTGATTCACTTATCTGGCAAATTTCAAATTCATAACACCATGAATTTGCAAAGGAACTGTGCAACGTTCGTCTTGCAATCTCAATCGATGGGTTTAACCCTTTCGATAATTTAAGTACTAGTACAATTATCCTACCATGCATAATGTCAGTTCTCATGGCGCTTTTAAGTCTTCCTCTGACATTATGCATGGGAAAGGAGTTCACATTGTTATCTTTGTTGATACCCGGGCCAAAGGCTCCCAGTGATGACATTGATATATTTTTAGCACCATTAATCGAAGAACTTAAAGAGTCGTGGGATAAAGGCATGACGGCGTTCGATTCTCATAAGGGTGAAGAGTTCACACTTAAAGTAATGATGATGTGGGTGATCCACAATCTTCCTGCTTATGGGACCTTGTCCGGTTGTAATGTTCATGGTTATTATGGATGTCCCATATGTGGGGAGGAAACTGAACCCTGTTGGTTAAAACATAGTGGTAAGATGAGTTACACGGGTCAACCTATATTTCTGCCGACCAGTCATCATTTTAGGAATGACAAGTTTAAATTTTTGCCTGTCGGTCACGAGTGCAGAACGACACATGTTTGGCTTTCTGGTCAGCAAATTGAGGAGAAGGCGGTTACTGTGACTGTGGGGAATAGGTACGTAGGCAAACGCCCCCAGTTTGTAAACTTGAAGCATAAAGCTAGGGGGATCCGAACAACCCTAGTAAAGAGAAGACGTGGTCCAGGCGATTAATATTCTTTGATTTGCCGTATTGGAAAGATCATCGTGTAAGGCATCTAATTTATGTGATGCACACAGAGAAGAATGTTGCAGAACATTTGATAGGAACATGTCTGGGTGGATCTCATTCCAAAGATGGAGAGCGGGCCCGCCGAGATATACAGGATATGAAAATCAAGAAGAGACTGTGGTTAAAAAATGATCCAATGACAGGAAAAAATTTCTATCCCCCGACTGCTTTCATTTTGACTACTAGTGAGAAGAAGATCCTCTTAGACACGTTGTTCAACTTGAAGACTCTAACCGGTTATTCTGGTAATTTAGGTAGGGTAGTAAGCTACCAAACAAATGACTTGAAACAATGCAAGTCTCACAACTAGCACGTAATCATCCAATTAATCCCGTTGTTATTTTGTCATTGGTTCTCTGAACACAAAGATCTTCATCGAGCAATTATGCAAATCATTTTGTGTTTTACCCTACTTTGTGCAAAAGTGGTAAACAGAAGGCACATTAAAGATGCGAAATCAACTTTAACCGAGGCATTTTGTGTATTAGAGAAATATTTTCCTCCGTCATTCTTGGATATCAGTATCCACCTTCTTGTGCATTTATGTGATGAAGATTCATTATGTGGTCCTGTGAGATATCGTTGGATGTATCCTTTTGAGCGCTTGATGAAAACCTTCAAAGATTATGAGAATACACGGTATATCGGAGGGTTGATTTCCGAAGAATACGTAACGGTGGAATCATCACTATACGCTAGGGAACATATGCCAGAACAAGAGGTGAGGAGGTTTAATCCTCGTGGAGCACGAGTGATAGAGGAATCTGACGAGTTTGAGGACGAATTGTCATTTGGGAACCCTAAAGAGGTGAAACTCACAAACCTACAATACGAGAAAGTAACTCATCATGTCTTCGAATCGCAAGATGAAGTCGAAGACTGGAGAGAGTGAGTATCTACTGAATTCTTTTTTTTATTATATGTATTTTTTTATTTTATGATCTAAACTCTACAATTTTTTGGTAGGAAGTAGGAGAACGAAATTGCCCAAAATCAAAGGAGAAATTGGACGACAACTGACTTTAGGGCATGGGTGTCAAAAGGGGTACTTTTCACATCTTATGTGTGCGGTTATTTATTCATGTGTGGTAAAAATATGCCCTAATACAAATTCATTAATAAATGCAGCTTCTAAAAAGAGGTGGTGTCTCTTCCAGACTTGCACGCCTAGCAAAAGGTCCTAGTTTTCGTGTGAAAGAGTTTAAGAAATTTCGCACCAACGGTTTTGATTTCATTTCATATCCATATGAGGAAAAGCTTTTGATGCAAAATAGTGGAATATCAATTTCTGCCTTGACCAGCTTCATCCCTACCAAAAGTGATAAAAATCCAAAGAATACGATGCTAACCTATTATGGGATAATTCAACAAACCCTAGAACTTGATTACTTGGATTTCACAGAAACCGTATTCTATTGTGATTAGGTAAAGGTGGAGGATACAACGAATACTTGCAAAGTTGATCCCGACTCCAAACTTATTATGGTAGATTTATCAAAGCTGAAGACTAAAGACCACATAGTCGACGAGCCTTTTATTTGTTCCTTTCAGAATGTAAAGAAGGTATTCTACTCGAAGTGCATAAACGATGGCAATTGGTCTATTATTGTGCATGCACCAAAGGTTATGACTACTGAAGTAGATGCATTAAAGGCTCCAAAAGAGTTCCAGTCGGCTCTTGATGACAACCCTAATTTGAAGGATCTTTTAGTTGATTTAGAGGAAGATTGAGTATCAAAATATTATTTTATCCTCATCAATCTTATTTGCATGCTATTATGATATTGACATTGTATTAGCACTTTACTTTAATGTATGAATGTCATCTAATTTTAAATGTAATGTCCTGCTATTTGAGAAAATGGTAGGTGATTTATCTTTTCTTTTGCTTAAAATAGATATGTTTTCATTTATTTATTTATATCGTTTAGCTTTAGAGTGCGAAAACCTAAACCAGCTCACAAACGGCCCCGTGAGAGGTACCAACACCTCACACGGGACCAATGTAACTCGTATGAACTGACCGCGTGTTCACAGGACTCCCGATTTGAGAATACGGCAATAATTTGAATATATGTAGACTTAGGCTTAAAACTTGGCGTGAGAGTGCGAAAACCTGAAACAGCCCTGTGAGAGGCACCGACACCTCGCACGGGACCAATGTAACTCGTAGGAACGGACCACCTTATCACTGAACTCCCTGTAGACACCCCATTCTATTACCCCCTAAAATCTCCTTAGGTCCCTAGCACCCCCTTCATCACTACAAACCCAGGTCATACCCTGAGTACCGACCTAGAGGCCATCGGATGCTCTCAGGCTCTGTTTGACCAAAAATTCAAACTCTTCATCTTGATTGAGACTAAATGAATCTTCAAAGGGCACTGAAACCCCTTTCCAACGGTCCATCCTATGCGCGATTCTGACTTACCATGCGGATGAACGACCCGTTTTCTCCCAAAACCTGATCTAGAGGCCACTGGGTGCTCCCGAGATCCGTTTGACCTAAGTCAACTCTTCAGATCGACTGAGATTGAATGAATCTTCAAAGGGCACTGAATCCCCTTTCCAACGGTCCACACCGTGAGCGATTCTGGCTTACGGTGCGGTCAAATGATCTGTTTTACACCGAGAGGTCACCGAATGCTTTCAGGGCTCGATTAACCAAAGTCAACTCACCGAACTCGATTAAACTCTTTAGAATATTTAAGTACATCTCCTAACCTTTCCAACAGTCCGCCCCATGGGTGATTCTGACTTACCATGCGGATGAACGATCCGTTTGCGTCCGAAGTTTCCCCGTCCAAAGGATCAACGAGCGCTTCCGAGCCACATTTGACCTAAAGTCAACTCCCAAACCCGAGAGTAGTCTAAAGGACTTTCTAAGGTCTCTGAACTAACTTTCCAATTTACCAACCCGTGCATGATTCGGATCAATGGTTTGCGCTCAGCGATCGATTTTCCAAAAAGGCCTGAAAGACACTGTCAAACGGCAGGTCCAGACCCTGCCTATCGGCAGTGTGCCTAAACACACTTGCCGATTAGATGGACTGGGGTTATGCCAATCGTTAATGCCCTGGCCTATAAAAAGGAGGCCTTGACCTCATTGGAAAGGGGAGCCCAGATAAGATAGACATCACTCCCAGCAAATCCAAAAAACCTCTCTCGAAGTCAGCTTGATTTTCACATCCAAATCCCTTTCCAACTTTCACTTTTCATCATCCTTTTCATCAAACTTGGTGAATTCATTACCCTCCATAATCATCCAAGTGCTAGGGCTACTCTCCAACACTCAAGATCAAGCTCAAGATCTTTAAGAAGGTCCAATTTTCTCAATTCTCTCTTTAAATTCGCATTAATTTGTTTTATTAATTAGTACTTTTATTCTCTCATCTCACATATCCTAATATATTTTTTATTTAGTATTATTGCACATCTCTTATTTTCATACAAATAAAAACCAAAAAAACCAGAAAAGGAGGGTTTGCTCATAAATTCCAAATGAGAATTCTCACACCTTTGTTACACTTTTCTCATAACTAAAACACTTTTTTAAACACACAACACACAAATACGAGAAGTCCCCGATTGGATTTATGGGATAAACCCCACCCCTCATTTTGCATGTGAACTACGTGAACTTTGATGCCTCTATAGGCTACGTAGGCGTCTCCGGAAAAACCTGAGACTCGAGTCCTATTCTCACTTTTTCTCTCATTTTCTATTTTCACTAAGTTCAATTCTCCTAGATTCTATACATTTATATATATATATATATATATATATATATATATATATATATATATATATATATATATATATATATATATATATATTTGATCTTAGTGGTGTATTATTCCACATACGTTATCGTTCCATTATAACGATCAATGGAAGGATAATCGCGTAAATCCTATTTTCTAATAATATTTCTATGAACCTTCCTACGGATGACTCTCTTTATCTCTCCCATGATACAAGCCGAGGACTCCTATCTCCACTATATATACACATGCACACATATCACGGGGAAAATAAAAGAAAATAGCAAAAACTCATGAGAGACCGTAAGGGAGGAATGGGTGCCTAACACTTTCCCATTTCGTAACTTAGTTTTCGGACCCTTCTCGAATCATTTTGGTTTCGTATGTATCAGTATGTCCTTAGATGTTGTCCTTCGGGATGGATCCCTTTCTTTTGTCTATTTTGAGTAAAATAAACTGGCGACTCCATCTCTCTACATTTTTCACCTCATCAACGACGCCGGTCGAAGCGCTCCCGAGAGGGACACATAGGACCTAGGATCCTCACTATCCCGCCCGCCGAGAGGATCGGGGATGGCCACAGTGGCGACTCCGCTGGGGATTTTATTTTGAGGGCTAGACTCTATTTACATGGGTGTTATGTTTATTTATATTTTCCCCCATTTTTGCATGTTCCCCTTTTCCATGTGTCCCCCGTACTTATGCTTCTATTCACACACATGTAGAAAATTCTCCATGTACACTTCGCACCAGGTGCACCTAGGATCACATATATCCTCATGTTGCATGCATCACCCATACTTGGTATACCATGGTATTCATACTTTGCTCCCTGTTGGGCATGATCAAGAAAGACACTCTGATCATAAGATACTAATAAGAGGATCATGCATGATTCACACGACATCACCAAAGAGCATTTTTATTGACCAAATTATGTCCAATAACTGGAGGGTCAGTTCGTGATGGGCGCTGGTCCGACAAGGTACAGTTAGCCTAAGCGATATGACTCTCCCCTTCCATTGGCTAAGTACCTTCGACGTACATCGAACGGTTCCCCTGCATCGTACCACTTGACCAAAGTCATGACGGGAGGAATATTGCAAGGAACTCGTTTACGTACGCCGAGTATATCAAATTCACTCTCACATTTACCGTTCCCACGAGGTATATGGGGAGGCAATTCACGTACACTTAGGTATATCAAATGGATTGATCACACCTACCGATTTCCCGCAAGAGTAAGACGTATATCGTGGAAGCCACGCCAAAGGGGGGAACCCTTTCCGATTCACCCAACCAACTGCATAACCGCATATAGGTGTCAAGCCTAGGACACACATATAAGATTGTCGGTTTCAACCCGAAAGTCAGCCGAAATTTTGGGTCGGCCTTCCGCCCAAATTTTCTCCCATTTTTAAACGGGACCCTTTCCATGAGCCTGGTCACAAGTCCAGGCATAGCTTTGCATATATTACAAACCCAATCTTTCCAGGCTCGGGTCTCGTCCGGCATTCATTTTGCATTTAGGAGAATTTAATACAAGTGAGAACATAATAATCATGATGAGACCATCTAAAAAAAAATCCTTTATTTATCAAAAATCCAAAAGTATTTTGTCTTTCAATCTAAAAAGAATGTCCAAAATATTTTCATCCTTTTTTCCAAAAATAAATCTCATTTTGCGTCTTCTCAGGTCGATCGCATGCCCTTGGCCTGGCTCCTTATTGGCTTTGGTCTTCAGTTAAATCACCCCAGAGTTTATCCGTTCCCCTATTACTTCTTCCAAGTCTAATATCCATCCGCTTTCCATGGAGAACACAGACTAAGTACCCATTGTGCAGTTGGATCTGACGGCAGTCCTAGCTCAGCTCGTGTCAAAGATTGACAACCTCCAAACTGAGGTCCGAGAGATGCAACGAAACTAGGTTCCCATTCCTCAAGATCCCTAGGCCCTATTTCCTCACGCTATAGGTCCACCTGAGACAACCTGGGTTCCCTAAGAGTATTAGCATGCTCCCCGTGTCCCTCATATTAATGGGCCGCCGCCTGCCCAGCTTTCGATGCTGAACCTTGCCCAACCTGGGGCCAACTTGCCTATAATCATTGATCCGAAAGAGGAAGAGTTAAACAAAGTCAAAGAAAACCTCAAGATGATCACTAAGAAGTTTGACCAAGTCAGAATCTCTGGGAATTACATGGACTACATCCACATGTCTCCTTATCCTAAGACAAGGTTACCTGAGAAGTTTAAGATGCCGAATATCAAGAAATTCGAAGGAAGTGGACCACCGATTGTTCATCTCCGTAGTTATCACCGTTCCATGACTCTACTAGGGGCTTCTGAAGAAGTGATGGCCCAATTATTTCAGCAAACTTTGAAGGATAGCGCCCTCCGATGGTTTTTATCTCTCGAAGAGTCTAGAATCCGTAGCTGGGAGGATGTGGCCCAAGAATTCATGTCGCAGTACAAATACAACGAAGAACTTGAGGTCACTCACCGTGATTTAGAGTTGCTCAAATAGAACTCTGGGGAATCAGTCAGTAACTTTATAGCCCGATGGAGGGAAAAAGCAGCTACCATGACCAATCGACCTTCCGAGGAAGAACAAGTCACCATAGTGAAGAAGAATTTCTTACCCCATATTCGAGAAACCATAGGAGGACAATATTGTCCTCACTTCCAAGCACTCATAGAAGTGGAAGTATAAATCGAGGAGAGTATGGCTAAAATAGATGTTGAACCAAAGAATGTGTCCGAATAGTTCACCCCAAAAAAATATGACAAACCTACCGGTGCTGCAGTCTCAACCATCAACAACATCTCTCAACTAACCACATCATGGGCACCAGAAAGCCGCTCTGTCCTAGTCCAAAAAGAATACACCGAGCTCCATGCTCCCCTCTCTAAATTTTATCAAGCCTTGTTAAGCCGAAACCTTATCAAACCCTTGGATCCCCGTCCTTTGCCAAATCCATTCCCAAGAAACTTCAAGGCAGATGCTCATTGCGCCTTTCACAAAACTGTTGGCCATACCACTGACCAATGCTTTCACCTTCGAAATATAATCCAAGGTCTAATTGACCAGGGTACCATCGCCCCACCAGCCAATCCTAAGCCAAACACTACTCGCAACCCACTCCCAAATCATCCCAATGCCATCTTCTTAAAAGAGAACCCAGAATTTGATCCCTCAACCCAAATCACACCCATATACTCTCCTAAACCTCTCTAAACTTGCCCATATTTCCTCCTACACCCTACTAGCCTCGCGGATCAAGCACTGTCACTCCTTACTAGAGCATGCATCGTTGTCCGTACCCATTCTGAAAATGAAGGTATGAAATTATCATAAGTGTTAAACCAACTCTTAGAGTTCGGGCTGAAGGCACCCTCACAGATGATCATTGATTGCCAGAGGTTTAGCACGTTGTTCTTGGAAGCAAGAAAATGGGCCTGAGAATTAGACCATTGGGTAGTACTGATCGATGAAGTCAGCCTAGATGATGTCATCCAGATTATGGCATAATTATTCAGGCAAACCAACGATATCTACAGTATAACCGAGTTACTTGATACTCTGAAGCTACAAGGGCGCCTGATCCCTTCACCCTCACATATCCCCACAGAATGGGAAGACCTGTATGAAGAAACTATCAAAGTTTTGGAATGCATCAACTTTACATGGGAAGATAGAATTATTGCCACCGGATGGGGGGAAGAGTTCGAAGATTCGAATGAAGAGCAAGCTTCAGAGAAAACTGGCCCGGTATCCGACATGTGTGGGATGATATCATTTGAAGAACTCCTCAGAGAAATAAACAAGGTGGAAGAAAAACCCGAGATTGACGAGGAAACGGGATTCATGTTCTTCCCTTCTTTGATAAATCACATGACCAGGTCAGGGAAGCATTACCAGATCCCAAGCTCACTACCAGCCAATGACAAAGGGAAGGGCATTGAAAACTTTCCTATGCCAAAAATGACCATCGAGGAAAGCAAGGTCCTCAATAAACTAAATAAAAATCAAGCTAACATCACTCTATGGGGGCTTTTAATGTCTTCTCAGCTACACTAAAATGATCTGATAAAGTTTCTCACTGGGCCCATAATTCCTCCCTCTACCACACCAGAAGAAGTGGTAACCCAAGTGCTATCCTTTTTCAAAGAAGAGATCCCTCGAATTGGGCCAAACCACAATCATGCACTCAACATCTCTATCGAAGTTATGGGAAAAATCGTACCACTCTCTCTTGTCGATAATGGATCCACCTTGAATGTTTGCCCACTAAGGACCTTCAGATGTTTAGGCCTGAAAGAAATTGACCTCGCTCTAACCTCCGCTGTTGTACGTGCCTACGATAATACTCGGCGTGAGGTGATGGGATCCATAAAGCTTGTAATAGGGGTTGGCCCTATAAACCCTGTCATCGAATTCCAAGTTATTGACATCCTATCTTATTTCAATACGTTTCTAGGACGACCTTGGCTCCATAATATCAAGGGTGTGTCTTCCTCACTCCATCAAAAATTGAAGTTCTTCGACAACGGATGGGTTATCACCATTTTGGGCAACAACGATAATACCGAGGGTGTAAGTACCAGCAATCCGATCCTTGAGATACAGCACGGGTCAAATGATATGCTTCTATCAGGATTTTGAGTTGAGCCACTTCTACTCCCAGCAGGGGACGACTTCAAAGAAAGTGTTTGTCTAGAATACGACCCTCATAACAACATCAATGTGATTCAGATGTTTAGAAATATGCACTTCATGCCCGGACTGGGGCTAGGACAAAGATAACAAGGGATACTTGAGCCTATTGAACTAAAGAAATCTTTCCCTCCTTGTGGTTTGGGGTATCAACCATCAGAACAAGAGCTCAAAATAATCCGCCAGTCTCAACCAAAGAGGAGACTAGACTACATCCAGATCATCCCAGGTGACTCCTTGAATGGACGATTCATCAAAGAGGGTCAAGACTTCCCTTTTTGCGGCTTTTCAAAACCATGGTATGACCATACAGACAAGAAGATGAAGACTGGAATGGAGATATTTTTCCAAGACAGCTACCCATGGGTTAAAATTTCCTAACACCGTGTACAACCGATCATTAAAGATACCGAAGATTCTGAGGAAGGTGACTCTGAGGACTCTTTCAATTTACAGACACTAGGGCTGACACTCTTCATGGTTCACTCAGGCACTACATCAATGGATCCATCCCATCTAATCAAAGCTGTTGATACACCTCTCCTCAACTGGCATGCTGCTCCAGTTCTACCTTTTGAAATCCCCCCTAATCCTAATGTTTACCCCATTTCTTCTTTTTTTATCTATCCTTACTCAAATGTAATCGAGACCTCCTTTGATGAGGTTTTCAATGTTATTTTTCCTATCAATGAAATAAACGAAGATTTTGAGTATCTTGTTGTGCCTTACATTAACTGTTTAGATTCTAATCAAACTTTTGATGATGATGATTTTGCAAATGGACAATTCTTAACTAATCTAAATAAGGTTAATAATAAACAACATAATCGCGTTCAAGTTAATAAAGATGAGACTGTTGCTGTTAACCTCGGTTCTAGTAGCCAACAGCGCGAGATTAGGATAGGGGCTACCCTTGACGAGCATGAGCGTGCACAACTCGAAGAATCGCTAAAGGAATTTGTGGATGTCTTCGCATGGTCCTATGACGATATGCCCGGCATTGATCCAGAAATTGCTCAACATGAGATCCCCACTCTTCCAGATTACCAGACGGTTAAATAAAAGTTAAGAAAACTCCGCACCGAATAGTCGCTGAAAGTCAAAGAAGAGGTGGTCAAACAGCTAAAAGTAGGCTTCATTCGTGTGATCTAATATCCCACATGGCTAGCCAACATAGTGCCCATACCAATATCAGGAGGTAAGATTCGGATGTCAAAGCCTCTCTGAAGGACGATTATTCGCTACCCAATATCGACATGATCGTGGACAACACAGCCAGTCATGCTCTAAAGTCATTCGTCGACGGGTTCACCAGATACAACCAAATCAAAATGCACCCAGATCACCAAGAAAAGACCGCGTTCATCACCCCATAGGGAGCCTTTTGCTACACTGTCATGACATTTGGTCTCAAGAATGTTGGGGCTACCTACCATAGGGATGCCACAACCATCCTTCATGATCTAATTCACAAAGAGGTTGAGGTTTATGTGGATGATATGATTATCAAATCCAAAACTAGAGAAGGTCATGTTCCCGCTCTCCGAAAGTTCTTCGAACAACTACGACAGTATCAGATGAGACTCAATCTGCAAAAATGCATCCTCGGCATTACAAAAGGAAAACTCTTGGGATTCATGGTCAGTGAGAAAGGGATAGAAGAAGATCACGCCAAGCTGAAATCCGTACTTGAGATGCCACCTCCCTAAACAGAGAAAGAAGTCAGAGGTTTCCTTAGAAAATTACAATACATCAGCCAATTCCTCATCCAGTTAACTTCAATCTGCGAACCTATTTTCAAACTCCTTCGAAAGGATTCAACTAAGGTTTGGAACGAGTCCTGCGAAAAAGCCTTCGACCGAATCAAATAATACCTAACTCAACCCTAGTTATTCATGCCACCACTGACTAGTATCCCTTTGCTCCTATACCTAACCATAATCGACACTGCAGTTGGGGCTTTGCTAGCCCAATACCTTGAAGATTCTCGCAAAGAAAGAGCCATCAATTATGCCAGTCGCAAATTGGCTGGGTACAAGGTTAACTACACTGCTTTGGAAAAGGCATGTGTCACGCTTATTTGGGTCACCCAAAAGTTACGGCACTAGATGCTCGCCTTCCCCATCAAACTTATATCCCGAATGGACCCCATCAAATACCTGCTTAAGAAACCCTCCTTATCCAATCGAATGGCCCGATAGTTGATGCTCCTATTCGAGGTCGATATCGTGTACGTCACGCAAAAAGCCATGAAAGGAAGAGCCATCTCTGACTACCTCGTTGATTACCCCATGGATGAAGCCGATGTCCGGATCTCCGAATTCCTAGATGAAAACATCCTCTACAATGCCCAGAACAATATCCGGTGGCAAATGTTATTTGACGACGCTTCCAATAAAAATGGATATGGCATTGGGATACTTATGATTGCCCCAGATGACTCCCACACTCCTATTGCCATCAAATTGGATATCCCTTGCACCAATAACATGACTGAATACGAGGCATGCACGATAGGCCTCAATGTTTCTCTCAAGAAAGTTATTCAATGCCTAGATGTCTACAGGGATTCTGCCCTCATTATCGATCAAGTGCTCAGAAAGTGGAGAGTCAAGGACTAAAAGCTCCAACCCTTCCATGCCCACTTAGAAAAGCTAGCCTCCCAATTCCAAGATATCACCTTTCATTACCTACCTCGAGCAAAGAATAACCTAGTTGATGCCCTTGCTACCTTGGCCTCCATGGTAAACATGCCCGAAAGAATAACAATGACCCCCTTCCTTTCTCAAAAACACGACAAACCAACCCATTGCTACCACAATGAGCTTGTCTCCACAGAAGATCTCGAGCTGGACAATTATTAGTACTATGATATTTGGCACCTCCTCAAGCATGGTAGGTATCTCAAGGGTTCCAACAAGAAAGACCGAGAAACCCTTCGAAGACTGTCCACCCAATACATCATCTGTCATAAAGTACTGCTCAAAAGGAACTTCGATGGAACTCACCTACACTGCATCGTAGGGGCTGATATTGAAAAGATAATGCGGAAGATCAACAGAGGGGAATGCGGACCCAAATGAAGGATCACATGCTTGATAAGAAGATCATCCGATAAGGCTACTACTGGTCCACCATAACCCAGGATTGCACTGCCTATGTCTGTAGATGCCTCAAATGCCAACAGTTCTCCAACATTGAGCATCTGCTTCCGCGAGAATTATACAACATGACATCTCCCTGGTCGTTCTCCACCTGGGGCATCGACATCATAGGGAAGGTTAGACAAAAGACTTCTAATGGGCATTAGTTCATCATAGTTTCCATTGATTACTTCACCAAGTGGGTCGAAGCTGAGTCATACGCAGTCCTGAACGCCAAGAAAGTGGCCAAATTCATCAAGAAAAACATCATCTGTCGATATGGGGTCCCACATGAATTATTGTCAAATAACGGGTTGCATTTTGAGGAAGAAGTCACAGAAGTGGTCAATGAATATGGGATTCAGAGACACAAATCTTCTCCCTACCGACCTCAGACAAATGGTGCAGTCGAAGATGCCAATAAGAACCTCAAAGCCATCATCAACAAGATGATCAAAAGTTATCAAAATTGGGGCGACCGGATCCCATACGCCCTCTAGGGCTACTGAACCTCAATTCAAACCTCTACTGGGGCTACCCCTTGCTCTCTAGTCTATGGCATGGAAGCAGTCCTACCCGTGGAGCTGGAAATACCCTCACTGCGCGTCATGCTTGGAAGCAAAATCAGCGAAGAAGATTGGTGCCAAAGCCGTCTTGACAAGCTGACCCTCCTAGATGAAAAGATATTTAAAGATCTATACCACATACAATGGTACCATCGCCGAATAGCGCGTTCATTCAACAAGAGGGTCAAGGACCACGGTGTCTGAGAGGGGGATTTATCCCTTAAAGAAATAGTAGAGTCCATCTAGGACCCCAGAGGGAAATTCAAGCCCAATTAGCGCGGCCCCTACATTGTGAAGAAGATCTTTTCCAGCGGTGCCACCATGCTCACCGACTTAGATGGAGAGGAGATGGCTCATCCAGTAAACCTGGACCGTCTCAAGAAGTTCTACCCCTACTCCGAAATCTCGGCGTGCTACGACTCTTGTCATCTCCTTTCTATTAAAAAATCTCTTCATTTCCCTCTACCCAGACTTACGTGGGACTGATCCTCTGCAAAAAAAAATCATTTTTAAACAAATTTGAAATTTTCAAAACCATAGAGGTACGTAGGCACCTCATACATCTTACATAAGCACGACCCTTTCTTTTTCACAAAAAAAAATTATTTTCTTATCTTCGAGAATGGAAGTTCATTCTAACATATACTTGAATAAAAGGATTATGTATGCCTTAGCGATCGGTATAGATAATTCAAAAATATGAAACTCATCAAAAGGCACAGCTGGATGATCAAAAACTTGTTTATTTCACTAATAAAAAATTACGATACAGATTACATGAGAAAAGGAATGGATAACTCCCTTCCCCCTACTTTCCTAAAAAGCCAAATAAATCCCCACATTTATTCCCCATTACATAACAAACTCTCCAAGAGTCCTACCCACAGCTACCAGAGGAGCCCGCTCCATCATCATCATCTACATCCTAGGGTTCCCAAGCTTCCCCTGCCTGAATAGAATGCCACAGACGCTCCATGGATCGATAAGCTAAAACCAGCCTCAAAAAAACCACAATGCCTCCTTCCATGGTATTAAATAAAATAAGCCACCTTTGTCCAGTCTCCACTACCAAAATCTTGCTGACTACTCTCCTCTACAACCACTTCATACAATCCCCAGAGATATGCCAAACTCTCCCAATAGACTGAGAGGGATGGGTCGACGGACGCCGACTCTCCCATAAAGAGCCAAGATGCATGCGCAGACGCTTAGTCAAATCTTTTACCGAAACAAAATCTAGTGTTAGAGGTGGCACGACCTGCGCCCAGCCAAATTAGCACAGAAGCCGCCAAGGGAAATAGAAAGAGGTATGTCTGAGGCCAACTAGCTAAACATATGGGTATTCTCCCAGTTCCAAAATAGGAAGAAACTGCCCCCACCAAGGCACAAACCAATACAGATTCAGAGCCCCATGATCCACAAATCTAGTTCTCCTAGATCTCAATATCCAAACCGACGCTGATGAAATGGCACGAAAAGAAATTAGGTATAGTGGACAAAGGGTACTGTGGAGGAGTCCCCAGGCAGAGTCTTTCAGACAACCACATGAATAGCATCACGGGGCTACCCCTCAGAAAGTCAGAACGACCTTCTCGCCAAGCATCCATGTCGTTTAAAGTCTCCGTGAGTATCACCACCACGAGATTGTGATGGTATGACATGCATGAAGTATTGGCTCCAAGTTGTGGGTCCGCCAGCAGTTCCCCAGTCACCAACAGAAATTTTGAAACCAAGCCCAGAAAACGGCTCCGGCGTATCCAGTATCGCCAACCTCCTGCAAATGCACGGATTGTAACACCACTGAAAGAGAGATCATTCCTCCAGCAAACAGTGGTCTAGCCGCCGAAGGCGAAATACGAAGAAGCCTGGCCAACAAATCCCTAGGAGAAAGGGAAAACTCAGGCAGAGTCGCAACAACACTGGGATTTATCCCCCAGCATGGCAGAAAATTCATCGTAGGTGGACAAACCTCATCCAACCCAAAGCGGAATACATGGTCTTCGGGGTACCAAAATTGTACCATCACCATTAACATGTTCAACTCAATGGGAGGGTTGCGCCACAAAGAGACTCAACGCATGTTGAAAGCATCGTAGTCAACATTTTAAGAGCACATTTCTTCTAGGGCTTCGAGGTAGTTAGCAAACTCAATGCTAGTAGGGAGAGCCATCTTACAAGACTAAAAGACAGTGGCAAGTAAGTAATAATGTGAAGGTGTGATGAAAACTGTAAGGACACAAATTTCCAATTGAGTCCATATATTGTTTTAGCTCAATTCCGGACAAAAAAATTTATTCATAGGATTGTATTTAATTTTAATATTCTCAAGCCTATGAAAAGTTTGTTGAAGACGTAGCGGCAAAGAGTATAAATCTTCATCATCACTCATGTTTCGTGCCTCGTTTATACTTCATCAACCATAGTTCCATGCTCCCAAGGTATGAATGCAATTATATATATATAGGAGCTTGGAACTTGTTTATTGGGTGTTAGGTTTAATTAAAACTGTGTTTTATTTTCAGAAAGAATTAATTAAAACTTTAAAATAAGTTTATAAAGTTTTATGGGCTAAAAATTGAATATTACAAAGTTTCTGGAAGCTCGTTCGATATGCCGTTCGAACGAGATTACCAACGACTTCCCATTAAGGCATACTGGAACTTCGTTCGAAATGTCGTTCGAACGAGATTGTCGTTCGAACGAGATTGTCGTTCTAACGAGATTTCCAACGAGTTTCTAACGAGTTCATACTGGAACTTCGTTACAAGACTCGTTCGAACGAGAATGTCGTTCGAACGAAATGTCATTCGAACGAGATGCCAGGCGGGAACAGTTTTTTGTAGTTTTAAGCAGTTTTTCACCGACTTCCCCACTTGTTTCTTAACCAACTTTTCACAGCATAACTATGTGCGGGAATCACTTTTGAAAATACATCTTTTTCATATCTTACTAACTCCTATAGAGTGTTTTGAGAGTAAATTCAAAGAGGGAAAAAGATCATGTTTTGAGTGAGTTTTTATCAAAGAGAAAAATATACACCACTCTAGTTTACACCCAAATTAGTTTCTTCCAAGTTCCCATATTCATATATATTGCTTGGAGATTGGCACCGGGTTCATCTCTTCCGTTCAAAGAGAGGTTTTGGGTTTTTCTTCTACATCCCATAAATAAAGAAGAAGAGTTTGTTGCAGCATTACCCACTTGGAGAAAGGCTGCTTGCTCGGGTGACGGTGACCATATAAAGTCCGATCGGTGGATTCCGAGACCGCGGTGGAGCTCCAAGGTTATCCGCTAGGAAGAGGTATCTACAAGAAGAATCATCAGGGCTTGAGAGGGATCGAGTCGTGTGTTGTAAGCCTTTATGTCTTGTATTTGTAAATTTTGTACTTAGTGGATTTGTGGCTAGGGCCTTCCGAGGTTGTTTCCAGTCTTGGGTTTTTCCTCGTACATCGCGGCGTAGTGGATTGATTGTTTATTTTATCTTTTGCTAAATCACCTAGAACACATGCTTAGGTAAAAAGATAAAAATTGGTTTAATTTAATCTCTACATGTTTAATTTGGGCAAATGTGTAGTTAACTTGGTTTAAGTGAAAATGATTTTAATGCGTTAATTTAATTTCACTCGGTTTAATTTTAATTTTTTTAAGAAAATTAAAATTTGGTAATTCGTTTGTTTGTGAACCATCACACTTCTTTACGCTTTCGCACCTTGATATATATATAAAAGGAAATAATATTTTAATTGAGAAAATTAAAAATCGGGGTCCTATCCTTTTCAAATTGGTATCAGAGCCAAAGCGATAAATTATTTCATTAAAAATCCTTGAAATAATTTTTGGCTAAAATGGAATTTTCCCCATTTTCTAAATTTCCTATTTTCGATGGTTCTAACTACGCGTATTGGAAAGCGTGAATGAAATCGGCACTAAAATCTATTGACGAGAGAGTTTGGATGTCTGTTGTTAATGGGTGGTCCCCACCAACTCACTTAGTTGAAAATGAACGTGTTCCCAAACCGACCGATAGATGGACTGAGAATGAGTTTAAACTTTCCAATTTTAATCCCCGTGGTCTGAATGCCTTGTTTAGCGTTGTCACACCGGATGAATTCCGACGTATTATGACGTGTGAAACCGCTAAAGAAGCTTGGAATATTTTACAACTAACTCATGAAGGAACTAGTGTAGTTAAAGCTTCGAAACTCCAAAACCGCACCACTCTATTTGAAACTATCAAAATGAACGATAATGAAACTTTTGATGAATTTTATGCTAGACTTTCCGATATTTTCAATTCATCTTTTAATTTGGGAGAGAAAATACCCGGCAACCGAGTTGTAAAGAAAATTTTAAGGTCCCTACCCGATAGATTTATTCCAAAAGTGACCGTTTTAAATTTTTTACCATCTTTAGCCTCTACGAAATTAGAAGAGCTTGTAGGTGATTTACAAACCTATGAACTAGATATGTTTCCCTCTAAAAATGAAAGGAAAATTGAAAAGGGCGTTGCTTTAAAAGCCCGAAAAGAGGTCAAACAAGTAGTAGAGAGCGAGAGCGAGAGTGATAGTGACTCGGAAGACATGGCTTTGTTTGCTCATAAATTTAGAAAATTTCTTAAATTTAACAAAGATAAATTTAAAAATGATTTTAAGAAATTTGAAACTTCTAAGCATGACAAAGGCGAGAAGATCCCTAAAGCCGAGAAGATCCCTAAACCTATTAATGAAAATTTTAATAGGAACGAGTCTAATAGGTGTTTTGGTTGTGAGGGTTATGGACATAGGGCTTCTGAGTGCCCCACTAAACTAAGGAAAGAGGGTAAACGACCCATTGCATATAATGCGACCCTTAGTGATAGTGATAAGGAAGAGGGACCCGATTCCCCCACTAAGCCAAATTTTGTGGCTTTTATGGCTAGTCATGTGAGTGATAGTGAGAACTCATCGATTGATGAAACGTTAACACATGACACTTCCAAGGTCATTGTTTATGATTCTCTTATTTTTTATGATAGTGAGAGTGGAGAAGAAAGAGAGAGTGAAAATGAAGAAGAGGTTAATGTAAGTGAACTTCAAAATGCTTTTCAAGAACTTTATAAAGAATCTATTAAATTGAAAAGAGTTAATTTGAAGTTAGAAGCTAGTTTAAAAGAGCGTGTCAAGGTCATTGATGATAGCATGTTAGAAGAAGGCCTTAAGACACGTGAGAGGAATCTTCAAGAGAAGCTTGTATATGTAGAAGGCGAGAGAGATAGCCTTAGGGGTTTAATGGAATCCTTGAAAAAGGAACTTCTTGCTTTTGAAGAGCGAAATGTTTTATTAGAGTCTAACATTTTAGAATTGCAAAATAAATTAAAAGACTCTAGTAATGTCAAATTTGATTTGGAGTGTCGTTCAAAAAAATTAGATAAAATATTAGGAACGGTCCAAATTAAAAATGACACTTGTGGTTTAGACTTCAATACCTGTAATGAATCTACTCATAAAGCCAAAACCAATATTTTAGGAGAATCTACTAGGAAAGCATTTAGAGATCACTCCTTAGGTAAATCTTTTCAACACGTTTTTACTTGTACATATTGTGGTCAAAAAGGTCATCTTAAGAAATTTTGTTTTGATATTAAACGAATTCCTAGAAAATCCCAACGTAAAGCAACCAATGTATTTAAAATTCCTACACCCCAAGATAGTCATTATTCATTAATTTGGGTTAGGAAATCTGAATTGGTTGCCTTCCAAAATAGGGTTTTTGATTCCCATTTACTTTCACATGCTTCCTCCCTTGCTAAATCTAAAGGATGAATGTGTTAGTGCTTGCATACTTTAGCTTTTGTACTTTATGCTATATTCACATGCTAAATGTATGATTGTGTAATCATTTTCTAGTCTATGCTCCATGCTTATCACATACTAGAATTCTGATTTTTGTTTATCTTTTGTATTATATTTCCTTCATTTTGTTTGCATCAAATGAAAAATACAAAAAGATTTTTGTTTATCATTTGGATTTTATCTCTTAGTAATTTAAGCTTAATGAAAAATTCAAATGATTTTTGGTTTGTCTTTTGAGTATATAATTTTATTTTTGGTTATAAATGTCAAAAACTCAAAAAGATTGTATTTTGTGTGTATTTTTAGTTTGACACACTTTATGTGGAATATACTTGTGTTTGAATCCCTCCTTTAACGCTCTCATGTGGCTAGAAATTTTGGTGTAGATTATCAATCCTTATTATGTTCTTTACCATGCTTACATGGAGTAGTTGGATTTTGTGTTGTTTTAAACGGATTCTATTTTTATATGCCTCTATTCACACATGCACGAGCTCTTTTGAAATTTTAACTTCATATGTATATTTGAGCTATGTGAGGTGTTCTCCTTCCAATCTTGTCATCTACATATTTGTGATTTAGGAGGACTAGTGCATGTCAAAATCCGTTGCACGTGAGATTTGTGTGAAAAATGAAAACATGATAAATATAAATGTGCATGGGGAAGGGGAAGGGTTCTGAAAGGACTCAGTGATCCTTTGCGATTGTAAGCCACCGTTTGAAATGGACCTAAAAGAAATACGTGGTCCAAAGGCCTAAAAACATAAAATATGGCATTAAAAAGAGAAATAATTTGCCAAGGCCCATGTTTGATTGATATATTCATTCAAAATTAATATATGCTTATTGAGGGAGATTGGATGGTATATCAATGGTTTGCATAATGTCCGTTTATCCTAGTTGCGTATCTCATGTCATGACTCTATTGGTTTGTAGAATCATCAATATGCTAGGATTGTATGCATTGTGTATGTTTGTTCATTGAGTTCAATTTATATTGTCACATGAGGTTATATTCAAATGTGATGAAGTTTGTAATCAATTGAGAACTCCGTGAACATGTTTTAAGTGAGTGGGTATACATTTAATCGTTACTAGTTCACACCCCAACACTTCCGTTTCCATATGACACATTTTTGCCATACAAGTGTGAAAGACTCCTATTATATTTTGTGTGTGTCATTTGTGTGTTTATATCTATATATATGTGCGTATGCCTTCTTAATATATTTCTAGTACATATATATATGATATTTTGTTTTGCCTTTGCCTTGCTTTCTAGTCTTTCTATGCTTATATTTTAGTTTTGGTATCACTTTAAGCTTCAACATGCTTTTATATTTGTTCTTTATCCTTTGCCTATTCCTGAAACAAATAGGGGGAGAAATGGTATCTTAGCTAACTTCTTGGGTTGATCTTTTTTATAAAGGGGGAGAATTAATTTTGGGGGAGTATTTATTTTCGTTGCTTTAAATACTTTGATATTCCCTATGCATTTGATGAGTTTGCTTAAGTGTGCAGGAATTCTTCTAAAGAGGCATCTTTCAATGGCAAAGCGTTTGATCCTTGGGTTGAGTCAAGTTTGGGTGGGTTATGTTTTGAATCTAGTGAGCTTGACGGCCCTTTAGGATTTTTGTTTGGTTTTTGTCCCGGAATAGCCAAAGGGGGAGATTTGTAAGGACACAAATTTCCAATTGAATCCATATATTTTTTTGGCTCAATTCCGGACAAAAATATTTATTCATAGGATTGTATTTAATTGTAATATTCTCAAGCCTATGAAAAGTTTGTTGAAGAAGTAGCGGCAAAGAGTATAAATCTTCATCATCATGCCGGTTTCATGCCTCGTTTATACGTCATCAACCATAGTTCCATGCTCCCAAAGTATGAATGCAATTATATATATATAGGAGCTTGGAACTTGTTTATTGGGTGTTAGGCTTAATTAAAACTATGTTTTATTTTCAGAAAGAATTAATTAAAACTTTAAAATAAGTTTATAAAGTTTTCTGGGCTAAAAATTGAATATTCCAAAGTTTTTGGAAGCTCGTTAGATATGTCGTTCGAACGAGATTGTCGTTCGAACCAGGTGTCGTTCGAACGAGATTACCAACGACTTCCCATTAAGGCATACTGGAACTTCGTTCGAAATGTCATTCGAACGAGATTGTCGTTCTAACGATATTTCCAACGAGTTTCTAACGAGTTCATACTGGAACTTCGTTAGAAGACTCGTTCGAACGAGAATGTCGTTCGAATGAAATGTCATTCGAACGAGATGCCAGGCGGGAACAGTTTTAAGAAGTTTTTCACCCACTTCCCCACTTGTTTCTTAACCAACTTTTCACAGCATAACTATGTGCTGGAATCACTTTTGAAAATATATCTTTTTCATATCTTACTCACTCCTAGAGAGTGTTTTGAGAGTAAAATCAAAGAGGGAAAAAGATCATGTTTTGAGTGAGTTTTTATCAAAGAGAAAAATATACACCACTCTAGTTTTCACCCAAATTAGTTTCTTCCAAGTTTCCATATTCATATATCTTGCTTAGAGATTGGCACCGGGTTCTTCTCTTCCGTTCAAAGAGAGGTTACGGTTTTTTCTTCTACATCCCATAAATAAAGAAGAAGAGTTTGTTGCAGCATTACCCAGTTGGAGAAAGGCTCCTTGCTCGGGTGACGGTGACCATATAAAGTCCGATCGATGGATTCCGAGACCGAGGTGGAGCTCCAAGGTTATCCGCTAGGAAGAGGTATCTACAAGAAGAAGCGTCGGGTCTTGAGAGGGATCGAGTCGTGTGTTGTAAGCCTTTCTATCTTGTATTTGTAAATTCCGTACTTAGTGGATTTGTGGCTAGGGCCGTCCGAGGTTGTTTCCCGTCTTGGGTTTTTCCTCGTACATCGCGACGTAGTGGATTGATTGTTTATTTTATCTTTTGCTAAATCACCTAGAACACATGCTTAGGTAAAAAGATAAAAATTGGTTTAATTTAATCTCTACGTGTTTAATTTGGGCAAATGTGTAGTTAACTTGGTTTAAGTGAAAATGATTTTAATGAGTTAATTTAATTTCACTCGGTTTAATTTTAATTTGTTTAAGAAAATTAAAATTTGGTAATTCGTTTGTTTGTGAACCATCACACTTCTTTACGCTTCCGCGTCTTGATATATATATAAAAGGAAATAATATTTTAATTGAGAAAATTAAAAATCGGGGTCTTATCCTTTTCAAAAACACTCCACCCTTACCCCTTTTTATACTTGAAAACCCTCACAAAAGACATAATTCCTGTCGAAATCGGAGGGAATCCTACCCCATAAAGTACAAAGGCTGAAGAGGGTACCAAATCAAAACTTTAAATTAATGGGACTAGACTGACCTGCCAATAGGCAGGACAAGGGTCGTGTCGATCAGCAACCCCCTATTTTTGGAAATTCTCCTTTTTTCCTCTTTTTTTCAAAATCAGAAACTCGTTAAAAATAAATTGATATTCTCAACAGAATTTCAAAAATCCCCTTCCACCCTTGTATAATCTCTCATTTTTAAAACTTTCCTTCAAAATTCAAAAAATATCTCTTTTTAGGGTCTCGGCAGCAAAGTAAAAAGCATATGTGCATGCATTCATTCACCTTTAACAGAAGATAATAAAAAACTCCATTGCATATATACTTTTCTGTGTTACATCATTGTTGCAGGAAATAAAAGAAAAGAAAAAAAAACGACGCGACTCAACCCGAACCCACATTTTCTCTCTCTCTATCTCTCACCTACCCTTCACCCCTCTCTCTAAGAGCTTCCCACCCTGCGACACGCTCTCTTTCCCCTATGACAAGACGATGCACCACCACTACCCGAGCCAGAGTCCTCCCCGGACGAAGCAGACGGGACCAAGTAAGAAGGAACAAGAACCGCGTCCCGAATATGGGCAGTCTTCGAAGATATCCAGTCTCTGATATCCCTCAGCCAAGTGGTCGACACCCGAACTTGCTGCAAGTAAAATCCATAATCAGTATCAAAACAGAAAAAAAAATTAAAAAGAAAGAAAGAGGAAAATCACATAAAGGTATACCGCAGGATGAAGGACCTCCTCTGTCAAACCAAGCTCCTCCGGATCCATCACATGAGGACGGTGCAACATAGGCACCATCCCCCCAACATATCGCCAAATGTTGTAGGAAGGGGTATGCAACCACACAAAAGGAACCTTCGAAGTCGCCGCCACCGCAGACGTTAACGGACCACCGTCGTTGTGGGAGGACCCCACCGCCCGACTCGAACCCGCAGGAGGGAAAGGCAAGGCATCATATACGTTGGGTTCCATCAGCCAGTTCATCACAAAGTCCATATAGTCATACGGCACAGCTGTATCAGTGTACAACAAGTAGGACTCGCCGATCATTGGCACAATCCTCGCATCCTCCGACAGCAGTCGCTCCCGCCTCATAAACATTGGAGGCCTCGCAGGTGGAACCACCAATTCCTTAGCAATCTATTGGACCACCCTCTCGCTGAGATACCAAGAGTGTCCAAACTCATGCGCTAGCAAAATGCCTCATCTTCATGTTCACCCCAATCACCCCCGTGTTCTGAATGGCCATCCACCAAGGCTAAAAGGTCACCTGAAAATCCCCACCAGTCATAAGTCAATATAGAATCAGAACATGCAAAAGACCAAGACTGAAAAGGAAAAAGTCTTACCCTAACACTGGTCAGGCCATTCAAGACCTAACGCATTGCCTCCAGAGAAAGAGATCCCTTCGACTACCGATTGCCCTTTTGCCACCGGTACAACCAGTAGAAGTCCCCAACAGTCTCATCCTTTACAGCAATCAGCGAGGTATTGCACCCAATCACCTCATAGAACCACGTCTGCCAAAGAAAAGAACCCACAATACAAAAATAAAATAAAAAAAGAGAGAGAGATACACATAAGGAAAGTGCAAATGCATGAAAGGAAAGTGCGCAAATTACAGAATACCTCAAGGAGATACGTGGCTCCAGTAAAAGTTTATCGACAGCACCGGCTGAATGAAACCAAAGAAAAATAAAGGGTAGCCAAAGTCAGGCTCCCCCAATCGTAGAAAGGGATGTTCAAAAACACCCTCAGATATGGCAAAAACCATAAATGAACGACGTCGCCGCTCGACGCCACCATGAAGTCTCCCAACACCAACAAAATAAACAACCGAGCCATTTGCCTCACCTGCAGCCCGTCCTCCACATCAACCACCCTACTCAACAAAATATCCTTCAGCAGGGATAACCGAATGGAATCCCCAGATACTATCCTCCCTACGTAACCGAGCGCCGCTCGTACCACCTCCAGCCTCACCCGCAGAGAACGATCCACCTCTATTTTCTCCCCATCACAATCCAGCCTTAGTAGTTGTTGCATATCTATGGGAGTCACAGTCATCTCCTCGAAATCGAAATGGAAGGTGTGGGTAGTATCCCACCATCTCTCCCCCAAAGCACACAAGACCGCTGTCGAAGGAGGCATCTCATCCAGCGTAGACGCCAACCTCCCAAAACTCGCTGAAGATACCACCCAACGCACCACAGGTGGAAGATGCTCCCAAACATCCTTAAGCCTCGTCATCCCACGGGCACGTATGTTCTTCAAAGAGATGTCAGAGTATAAAAAAACCTTGTCAAAATTCAAGAAGAAAAGGAAAAATCACCAAAAAGAGAAGAATGCCAAAAGTCAAGTTACTTACATAAACGCCAAGGTTCACCACCCTCGAAGAGTGATGACGTGATGGCTCCCGCGGTAAGGTCTGCTCATCCGTAACTGGCTCGAATGCGTTAAAGGAGCTCTCGCTCCCCAAAGCAAGAGGTGCCCTAGTCCTCCACTCCATGTTCGCCCAGTCATCAACGGTCAACCATTCCCTATGTGATACAGTGCTCACAAAAGCGACCATTTTTTAAAGATCGGAATGCTAGAACGATTCGCAGAGAAAATTACAGAAAGAGAGAAAGCAAGAAGCTGTAAAAAATGAAGGGAATTCGCCCCCTTTATATCGTATGTCAAGGGTCATGCCGATCGGCACTGTACCCCCACCTACCGATCGGCATTGTATGTTTACCTTCTTAAGGCAGTCCAAAAGTCCATGCCACTGCAGAATGGCACCCCCCATACCACGCCGACCGGTACCCCCTTAAAATTTCGTACAAAACTCCCAAAAAATACCTAAAAATCCTGAAAAATCCTCAAAAAATAATTCCTAAAAATCCCAGGAAGGAACTAAAACATTTTCACCAAGAGAATTCCACACTCCCTCAAGCGGAACTCCTATTTCCCTAGTGGAGCTCTAAAAAGCCAAGTGAATTCCCTCCGGGCAACGTCCCGGGAGAATCTCTAGAATCTCTAAGGATCACCTCCTATACCCCAAAGGTCTCAAACCTCCCTGATCAATACGTCCAATACCTGGACCACCTAATCACTCCCCCAATGGAGTTTTTAGCATAAAATTTGCCTTTCCTCCACAGAATCTCCAAAATCACCAGGATTTCCCCAGCCATCGGCTCCCCAACTCAAATAAAGATCACAAGGTAATTTTCCCCGGTAGAATTCCAAAGAATCATTCTCCCCAGGTAAAGTCTCCAAAAACACAAGGATTTCCCCAATAATCGGCTCCCCAACTCATTCACTATTCCCCGACGGAACCCAAAATCCAATCTTTATCCCTCATAGAATCCCTAATTTTCTCGAAGGAAATTTACACCTTAGTTAGGTCAGATTTGACCTCAGTCTTGGATCGTCACCTTAGTTAGGTCAGAATTGACCTCGGTCGTCACCTCTCTTAGGTCAGAATTGACCTCGATGTTGGATCGTCACCTTAGTTAGGCCAGAATTGACCTCGGTCCTCGATCGCCACCTCTCTTAGGTCAGAATTGACCTCAATCTTGGATCGTCACCTTAGTTAGGTCAGAATTGACCTTGATCCTCGGTCATCACCTCTCTTTAGGCCAGAATTGACCTCGGTCTTGGATCGTCACCTTAGGTATGTCAGAATTGACATCGGTTCTCGATCATAACCTCTTTTTAGGTCAGAATTGACCTCGATCTTGGATCATCACCTTAGTTAGGTCATAATTGACCTCAGTCCTAATCGTCACCTCCCCTAGGTCAGCATTGACCTCACCTTAGTTAGGTCAGAATTGACCTCGATCCTCAGTCGTCAATTCTCTTAGGTCATAATTAACCTAAATCTTAGATCATCACCTTAGTTAGGTCAAAATTGACCTCGATCCTTAGTTGTCACCTTAGTTAGGTCAGAATTGACTTCGGTCCTAGATCGTCACCTTATTTAGGTCAGAATTGACCTCAGTCCCCGATCGTCACCTCTCTTTAGGTCAAAATTGACATCGGTCTTGGATTATCACCTTAGCTAGGTCAGAATTGATCTCGATCTTGGATCATCACCTTAACTAGGTCAGAATTGACCTCGATCCTCGGTCGTCACCTCTCTTAGGTCAGAATTAACCTCGATCTTGGATCGTCACCTTAGTTAGGTCAGAATTGACATCGGTCCTCATTCGTCACCTCTTTTAGGTCAAAATTGACCTCGGTCTTGGATCTTCACCTTAGTTAGGTTAGAATTGACCTCGGTCCTCGATCGTCACCTCACTTTAGGTCAGAATTGACCTCGGTCCTCGGTCGTCACCTCTCTTTAGGTCAGAATTGACCTCAGTCTTGGATCGTCACCTTAGTTAGGTCAGAATTAACCTCGGTCTTGTATCATCACCTTATGCCCACAGAATTGGCTTCGACCCGCAGAATTGATTATCACATCTTCAAGCTCGCAGAATTGGTCATCACATCTCCAAGCCCCCAGAATTGACTTCGACCCGTATAATCGGTCACCCTCATCTCTAATCCCTTAGAATTGTCTTCGACCCACAAAATCAGTCATCCTCATCCTTAGGTCCTCAGAATTGACCTCGACCCTCTGTTCATACTCTCCCAAAGGCATCATGCAGTGTCTATTCGACGGCTATCATTTGTTCCAAACTCACCCGTCGAGGGGCTCTATAGACACCCCATTCTATTACCCCCTAAACTCTCCTTAGGTCCCTAGCAACCCCCTTTATCACTACAAACCCAGGTCATACCCCGAGTACCGACCTAGAGACCATCGGATGCTCCCAGGCTCTATTTAACCAAAAAGTCAAACTCTTGAACTCGACTGAGACTAAATGGATCTTCAAAGGGCATTGAAACCCCTTTCTAACGGTCTATTCCATGCATGATTCTGACTTACCATGTGTAAAAACGACCCATTTTCCCCCGAAACCTGATCTAGAGGCCATCCGGCACTCCCGGGCTCCGTTTGACCAAAGCCAACTCTTCAGATAGATTGAGACTGAATTAATCTTAAAATTCAACTCAATCCCCTTTCCAAAGATCCACACCATGTACGATTTTGACTTACGGTACGGACGAACGATCCGTTTTACTCCAAGAGGTCACCGAATGCTTTCAGGGTCTGGTTGGCCAAAGTCAACTCCCCGAACTAGATCAAACTCTTTGGAATATCTAATTACATCTCCTAAACTTTCCAACATCCCACCCCATGCATGATTCTGACTTACCATGCGGACGAACGATCCATTTGCGTCTGAAGTTTTCCCGTCCAAAGGACCAACGAGCGCTTCCGTGCCATATTTGACCTAAAGTCAACTCCCGAACCCGGGAGTAGTCTAAAGGACTTTCAAAGGTCTATGAATTAACTTTCCAACGGTCTACCCCGTGCACAATTTGGATTAACGATTTTTGCTCAGAGATCGATTTTCTAAAAAGGCCTGAAAGACACTCCCAAACGCAGGTCCCAGACCCTGCCTATCGACAGTGTGCCTAAACGCACCTGTTGATTGGCAGGACCAGGGATATGATGATCGACAATTCCTTGGGCCTATAAAAAGGAGTCCTTGAACTCATTTCAAAGGGGATCCCAGATCAGATAGGCATCACTCCCAGCAAATCCAGAAAACCTCTCTCGAAGTCAGCGTGATTTTCACATCCAAATCCCATTCCAACCCTCACTTTTCATCATCCTTATCATCAAACTTGGTGAATTAATTACCATCCATCACCATCCAAGTGAAAGGGATGCTCTCCAACACTCAAGATCAAGCTAAAGATCTTTAATAAGGTCCAATTTTTTCAATTCTCTCTTTAAATTCTCATAAATTCGCATTAATTAGCGCTTTTATTCTCTCATCTCACATATCCTAATATATTTTTTATTTAGTATTATTGTACATCTCTTATTTTCATACAAATAAAAACCCAAAAAACAAGAAAAGGAGGGTTTGCTCATAAATTCCAAACAGAAATTCTCACACCTTTGTTACACTTTTCTCATAACTAAAACACTTTTTTACACATACAACACACAAATAAGAGAAGTCCCCGGTTGGATTTATGAGATAAACCCCACCCCTCGTTTTGCATGCGAACTACGTGGACTTTGATGCCTCTATAAGCTATGTAGGCATCTCGGGGTAAAACCCGAGACTCGAGTCTTATTCTCACTTTTTCTCTCATCTTCAATTTTCACTAAGTTCAATTCTCCTAGATTCTATACATATATATATATACATATATATATGTATATATATATGTATTTGATATTAATGGCGTATTATTCCACATACGTTATCGTTCCATTATAATGATCAACGTAAGGATAATCGCGTAAATACTATTTTCTAATATTATTTCTATGAACCTTCCTCGGATGACTCGCTGTATCTCTCCCATAATATAAGCCGAGGAATACTATCTCCACTATATATACACATGCACACATATCCGTGGAAAATAAAGGAAAGTAGCAAAAACCCATGAGAGGCCGTAAGGGAGGAATGGGTGCCTAACACCTTCCCATTTCGTAACTTAGCCTTCGGACCCTTCTCGAATCATTTTGGTTTCGTATGTATCAGTATGTCCTTGGATGTTGTCCTTCGGGATGGCTCCCTTTCTTTTGTCTATTTTGAGTAAAATAGAGTGGCGACTCCATCTCTCTACATTTTTCACCTCATCAACGACGCCGGCCGAAGCGCTCCCAAGAGGGACACATAGGACCTAGGATTCTCACTCTCCCGCCCACCGAGAAGATCGGGGATGTCCACACTCCCGATTTAAAAATACGTTGATAATTTGAAAAAATCTTGACTTAAACTTAAAAAATGGAGTTAGTGGGCGAAAACCTGAAACAGCCCCCGAACGGCCCCGTAAGTGGAACCAACACCTCGAACGGGACCAATGTAACTCGTAGGAACTGATCGCATGGTCATGGGACTCCCGATTTGACAATACGACGATAATTTGAATATATGTAGACTTAGGATTAAAACTTGGCGGCAGAGTTCGAAAACCTAAAACAGCCCGGTGAGAGGCACCGACACCTCGCACGGGACCAATGTAACTCGTAGGAATGGACTGCATTATCACGGGACTCCCGCTTTGAGAATACGTTGATAATTTGAAAATATCTTGACTTAAGCTTAAAAAATGGCGTTAGAGGGCGAAAACCCGAAACAGCCCCCGAACGGCCCCGTGAGTGGTACCAACACCTCGCATGGAGCTGTAGCAAAAGGCTTATTTCTAATAAAATAAAATGATTGAACTATCTTACTTGCTAGTGTATTAGCTGTAGCCGCTCATCTATAGCTCCAGCTATGTTATGGTTATGCTTATCTACTTTTTAAAAATAAATCATAACTCTAGTTATTTATTAATCTTTTGTTAAATTTAAAAAAATTAAGAGAATATCTTTTAATTTTTGTTTAAAATAAATAATAAGTGTAGAGATATAATGTATTGTTTATTAAAAATAGATTAAGGGTTAGGATGAAATTGGGTAATCCAATCAAGGGTGGGGATGAAATTGGGTAATAGATCAGTAGACTCCTTTCGGGGAGTCTATCGTTATTCTTATGAGAATAGAGGCAGAGGGAGACATATCGCATTTAGAAACGAGAAGTTTCCATTTCAGTTTCGAGGAGAAATAGTATCACCTGAAGTGGGAAACACATGGGTGTCATGTTTTTATTTGGGATGAGAACGGACATGTGGTACCTACTCACGTAGTTATATTTTTTTATTTTTAGGAAATCTTATTGAAAGGGTATTTTTATATGAACCCGTATATTTTTTATATAGTTGACATATTTATGAAGCCAATTATTAAGAAAACTTGAGTAATATGGGACTAATGTTGCTACTAGCTACTGATTGAAATGTGATCATTGATATTGGTTTGCTACTTATGTTGATATACTACTGATCTCCTACTTATACTGGTCTAGCTAGTAATTATAGCTACTACTTAGATTGAAATGTAATCTGCTACTTAATTATAGATGCTACTTACACTGATTATATTGAAATGTGATCTGCTATAGCTTCTAATTAATTATAGCTACTACTTATACTGATGTGCTACTGATTGAAATGTGATTATTTATATTGATTTGTTACTTATATTGATATACTAGTGATTTTCTACTTATAGTGCTACTTATACTACTGATCTATAGCTGATATATTTGCTATACCTGGTAATATTGAAATTTTCGAGTTCATAATATTGAAATGTGATTATTGATAGCTGTTATAACTGGTAATTATAGATGCTATAGCAGTTAGACCTGATTTCACTGGTAATTATATTATTATAGCTGGTGTGACTGATATTCTATTGTTGGTAATTATACTGCTTGTACATTAACATGTTATATGATATAGCTGATACTTACTTGAGATAGCTTCATTAATTACCTGATATCCCATTAACTGATATGGCATTGAACTGATATGGCATTAACGGATATGGTATTGATTAAAGTAGACAGGTGCATTAATTAGCTGATATGATATTGATACATGAACTTTGAGTTGATCCAAGTATAACTATGATTTGATCCAAGTAAAACTGTGAATTTGAATTGATCCAAGTATAGTTGAAGTCACTTAGATTTTGTGAAAATAAAAAATCTACACAAAACAAAATCTACATCGGCTGCAGTAGCTATATATGGCCTTATATAGCTGTTATATATGGCAATATATTGCAGCGATATAAGGCCATAGCAGCTATATATAGCAGCTGCTGCTATATATAACAGTTATATATACCTTAATCATAGCGTTAGAGGGCGAAAAATATTAGGACTTAGGCTTAGGCTTAAAAACATAGCGTTAGAGGGTGAAAACCGGAAACAGCACCCGAACGACCCCGTGAGAGGCACCCACACCTCGCACTGGACCAATATAACTCATATGAATTGATCGCGCAATCATGGGACCCCCGGTTTGAGAATATAATGATAATTTGAAAATACATAGACTTAGGCTTAAAAAATGGCATTAGAAGGCGAAATCCCGAACGGTCCTGTTAGAGGAACCCACACCTCAGACAGGACCAATCTAACTCATAGGAACTAACACCACGTGATCATGGGACCCCCGATTTTGGGAATATGATGATAATTTGAAAATATCTAGACTTAGGCTTAAAAATTTCACTAGAGAGTCAAACTTCGAAACAACCCCCGAGTGGTCCCGTGAGAGGCAACAACACCTCACACGGGACCAATGTAACACATACGAATTGATCGCGTGTTCATGGGACCCCCAGTTTGAGAATACAACGATAATTTAAAAATATATAGACTTAGGAATAAAAAATGGCATTAGAAGGTGAAACCCCGAAACATACTCTGAATGCTCCCGTGAGAAGCACCAACACGTCGCAATGGACCAATGTAACTCGTAGGAACTGACCGCGCGATCACGGGATCCCCAGTTTGAGAATATGAGGATAATTTGAAAATATAAGGAATTAGGCTTAAAAAATGGCACTAGAGGGCAAAACCCCAAAACAACCCCCAAATGGCAAAAATATATAGATTTAGGCTTAAAAAATGGCATTAAAGGGTGAAACTTCGAAACAACCCCCGAATAGCCCCGTGAGTGGCACCAACACCCCGCACGGTACCAATCTAACTCGTACGAACTGATCGCACGATCACGGGACCCTCGGTTTGAGAATACGACGATAATTTGTATATTTTTAGACTTAGGCTTAAAAACTTGGCATTAGTGGGGGAAAACTCGAAACAACCCCCGAACGGTACCGTAAGTGGCACCAACACCTCGCACGGGACCAATGTAACTCGTAAAAACTGACTACGTGATCAAAGAACTGTCGGTTTGAGAGTACGACGATAATTTAAAATTTTCTAGACTTAGGCTTAAAAACTTGGCGTTAGTGGGGAAAAACCCAAAACAGACCCCGAACAGCCCCGTGAGTGGCACCAACACCTCGTACGGGACCAATATAGGTCGTACGAACTGATTGCGCGATTATGGGACTATCAGTTTGAGAGTACGAAGATAATTTGCATATTTCTAGACTTAGGCTCAAAAACTTGCTATTAGTGGGAGAAAACCCAAAACAACCCCCGAACGGCCCTGTAAGTGGCACCAACACCTCGCACGGGACTATTGTAACTCGTATGAACTGTCCCTGTGATCACGGGACTGTCAATTTGAGAGTATGATGATAATTTGAAAATTTCTAGACTTAGGCTTAAAAACTTGCCGTTAGTGGGGAAAAACTCGAAACAACCCCCGAACGGCCCCGTGAGTGGCACCAACCCCTCGCACGGGACCAATGTAACTCATACGAACTAATCGCACGATCACGGGACTAGAGGTTTGAGACTACGATGATAATTTTTTATACTTCTAGACTTCAGCTTAAAAACTTCGCGTTAGTGGGAAAAACCCGAAACAACCCCCGAATGGCCCCATGAGTGGCACCAACACCTCCCACGGGACCAATGTAACTCGTACGAACAAACTGTGCGATCATGAAACTCCTGGTTTGAGAATACGACGATAATTTAAAAATATCAGGACATAAGCAAAACATGCCGTTAGTGGGCAAAAACTCGAATGGTCCCGTGAGTGGCACCAACACCTCGTACGGGACCAATGTAACTCGTAAGAACTGACTGCGCGATCATGGGACTCCCGATTTTTAGAATACGATAATAATTTGCATATTTCTAGACTTAGGCTTAAAAACTTGGCGTTAGTGAGGAAAACTCGAAACAACCTCCGAACGGCCCCATGAGTGGCACCAACACCTTGTGTGGGACCAATGTTACTCGTACAAACTGACCGCGCGATCACAGGACTGCCGATTTGAGAATACGATGATAATTTACAAATTTCTAGACTTCGGCTTAAAAATTTGGCATTAGTGGGGGAAAACCCGAACGGCCCCGTGAGTGGCACCAACACTCGCACGGGACCAATGTCACTCGTACGAACTGACCGCTCGATCACGGGACTGCCGGTTTGAGAATACAAAGATAATTTTAATATTTCTAGACTTATGCTTAAAAACTTATCGTTACTGGTCGAAAACCTAAAACAGCACCTAAATGGCCCCATGAGCAGAACCAACACCTCGCACAGGATAGATGTAACTCGCACGAACTGACCGCGCGATCACGGGACTGCCGGTTTGAGAATATGATGATAATTAAAAAATATCAGGGCTTAGGCTTAAAAAGTTGGCATTAGTGGGGGACAACCCTAAACAGCCCCCGAACGGACCCGTGAGTAGCACAAACAACTCGCACGGGACCAATGTAACTCGTACGAACTAATCGCACGATCACGGGACTGGCGGTTTAAGAATACGATGATAATTTGCATATTTCTAGACTTAGTCTTAAAAACTTTCCGTTAGTGGGTAAAAACTCAAAACAACCCAAGAACGGCCCCGTAAGTGGCACCAACACCTCGCAGGGGACCAATGTAACTCATATGAACTGACCGTGTGATCACGGGACTGACGGTTTGAGAATACGACGATAATTTAAAAATATCAGGACTTAGAAAAATATGTCGTTAATGGGTTAAAACTTGAAACATCCCCGAACGCCCCCGTGAGTGGCACTAACACCTCGTAAGGGACCAATGTAACTCGTGAGAACTGACCGCGCGATCACGGGACTCCTGGTTTGAGAATACGATGATAATTTGCATATTTCTAAACATAGGCTTAAAAACTTGGTGTTAGTGGGGAAAACCTGAAACAACCCCCGAACGGCCCCGTAAGTGGCACCAACACCTTGTGAGGGACCAATGTAACTCGTACAAACTGACCGCGTGATCACGGGACTGCCGGTTTGAGAATACGATGATAATTTGCATATGTCTAGACTAACGCTTAAAAATTTGGGGTTAGTGGGGGAAAACCCGAACGACCCCGTGAGTAGCACCAACACCTTGCACGGGACCAATGTAACTCGTACGAACTGATCTCTCGATCACAGGACTGCCGATTTGAGAATACGACAATAATTTGCATATTTCTAGGCTTAGGCTTAAAAACTTGCCTTTAGTGGGTGAAAACCCGAAACAACCCCCGAACGGCCCCGTGAGTGGCACCAACACCTCGCACGGGACTAATGTAGCTCGTACGAACTGATTGCAAAATCACGAGACTCTCGGTTTGAGAATATGATAATAATTTAAAAATATCAGGATTTAGGCAAAACATGGCATTAGTGGAGGAAAACCCTAAATAGCCTTTAACGGTCCCGTGAGTGGCACCAACACCTCGCACGGAACCAATGTAACTCGTTCGAACTGACCGCGCGATCACGAGACTGCCGGCTTGAGAATATGACGATAATTTTTATATTCCTAGACTTAGGCTTAAAAACTTGTTGTTAGTGGGCAAAAACCCAAAATAGCCCCCTAATGGCCCCATGATCGGAACCAACACCTCGCACGGGACCAATGTAACTCGTACAAACTGGCCGCGTGATCACGGGACTCCTGGTTTGAGAATACGACGATAATTTAAAAATATCAAGACTTAGGCAAAACTTTGCGTTTGTGGGGGAAAACCCAAAATAGCACCTGAATGGCCCCGTGAGTGGAACCAATACCTCGCACGAGACCAATGTAACTCGTACGAACTGATCGCGCGATCAAGGGACTGCCAATTTGAGGATACGATGATAATTTGCAATTTTCTAGACTTAGGCTTAAAAACTTGTCGTTAGTGGGGGGACACCCGAAACAGCCCCCAAATGGCCCCGTGAATGGCACCAACACCTTGCATGGGACCAATGTAACTCGTACGAACTGAACGCATGAACACGGGACTCCCGGTTTGAGAATATGATGAAAATTTTCATATTTCTAGACTTAGGCTTAAAAACTTATCGTTAGTGGGCGAAAACTTGAAACAGTCCCGTGAGTGGCACCAATACCTCGTACGGGACCAATGTAACTCGTATGAAATGACCGTGCGATCACGGGACTGCCGATTTGAGAATACGACAATAATTCGCATATTTCTAGAGTTAGGCTTAAAAACATGGCGTTAGTGGGGGGAAAACTCGAAACAGCCTCTGAATGGCCCCGTGAGTGGCACAAACACCTCGAACGGGACCAATGTAACTCGTACGAACTGATCGCGCGATCATGGGACCCCCGGTTTGATAATACGAGGATAATTTGAAAATATAAGGAATTAGGCTTAAAAAATGGCATTAGAGAGCGAAACCCCAAAACAAACCCCGAATGGCCCCGTGAGAGGCACCAACACCATGCACGGGACCAATGGAACTCGTACGAACTGACTGCGCAATCACGGGACCTCCAATTTCAGAATATGATGATAATTTGAAAATATATAGATTTAGGTTTAAAAAATGGCATTAAAGGGCAAAACTACTAAACAACCCCCGTACAGCCCCGTGAGTGGTACCAACACCTTGCACGGGACCAATGTAACTCGTACGAACTGACCTTGCGATCACGGGACTGGTGGTTTAAGAATACGATGATAATTTGCATATTTCTAGACTTAGGCTTAAAAACTTTCCGTTAGTGGGTAAAAACTCAAAACAACCCACGAACGGCCCCGTAAGTGGCACCAACACCTCGCAGGGGACCAATGTAACTCATACGAACTGATCGTGTGATCATGGGACTGACGTTTTGAGAATACGACGATAATTTAAAAATATCAGGACTTAGCAAAATATGTCGTTAATGGGTAAAAATTTGAAACAGCTCTGAACCCCATGAGTGGCACTAACACCTCGTAAGGGACCAATGTAACTCGTGAGAACTGACCACGCGATCACGGGACTCCCGATTTGAGAATACGATGATAATTTGTATATTTCTAGACATAGGCTTAAAAACATGGTGTTGGTGGGGAAAACCTGAAATAACCCCCGAACGGCCCCGTAAGTGGCACCAACACCTTGTGCGGGACCAATGTAACTCGTACGAACTGACCGCATGATCACGGGACTGCCGGTTTGAGAATACGATGATAATTTGCATATGTCTAGACTAACGCTTAAAAATTTGGGGTTAGTGGGGGAAAACCCGAACGACCCCGTGAGTAGCACCAACACCTTGCACGGGACCAATGTAACTCGTACGAACTGATCTCTCGATCACGGGACTGCCGATTTCAGAATACGACGATAATTTCCATATTTCTAGGCTTAGGCTTAAAAACTTGACATTAGTGGGGGAAACTCGTAATAACCCCGAACGGTACCATAAGTGGCACCAACACCTCGCACAGGACCAATGTAGCTCGTACGAACTGACCGCGCAATCACGGGACTGTCGGTTTGTGAGTACGACGATAATTTGTATATTTCTAGACTTAGGCTTAAGAACTTGGCGTTAGTGGGAAAAAACCCGAAACAACCCCCGAACTTCCTCGTGAGGGCACCAACACCTCGCACGGGACCAATATAGCTCGTACGAACTGACTGCGCGATTATGGGACTCTCGGTTTGAGAGTACAAATATAATTTGCATATTTCTAGACTTAGGCACAAAAACTTACCGTTAGTGGGAGAAAACCCAAAACAACCCCCGAACGGCCCCGTGAGTGGCACCAACACCTTGCACGGGACCATTGTAACTCATACGAACTGACCGCGCGATCACGGGACTGCTGGTTTGAGAGTACAGCTATAATTTGAATATTTCTAGACTTAGGCTTAAAAACTTGCCGTTAGTGGGGAAAAACTTGAAACAGCCCCCGAACAGTCGCGTGAGTGGTACCAACCTCTCGCACGGGACCAATGTAACTCGTACGAACTAACCGCATCATCACGGGACTAGCGGTTAGAGAATACGACGATAATATGCATATTTCTAAACTTCAGCTTAAAAACTTCATGTTAGTGGGGAAAACCTGAAACAGCCCCCGTATGGCCCCGTGAGTGGCACCAACACCTCCCACGGGACCAATGTAACTCGTACGAACAAATCGTATGATCACGGGACTCCCAGTTTGAGAATACGATGATAATTTGAAAATATCAGGACTTAGGTAAAACATATTGTTAGTGGGCGAAAACTCGAACGGCCCCGTGAGTGGCACCAACACCTCGTACGGGACCAATGTAACTCGTAAGAACTAACCGCGCGATCATGAGACTCCCGATTTTTAGAATATGATAATAATTTCCATATTTCTAGACTTAGGCCTAAAAACTTGGCGTTAGTGTGAAAAACTCTAAACAACCTTCGAACGGTCCCATGAGTGGCACCAACACCTCGTGTGGGATCAATGTAACTCGTACAAACTGACCGCGCGATCACGGGACTGCCGGTTTGAGAATACGATGATAATTTCAAAATATCAGGGCTTAGGCTTAAAAAGTTGGCGTTAGTGGGGGTCAACCCGAAACAGCCCATGAACGGCCCCGTGAGTGGCACCAACAACTCGCACGGGACCAATGTAACTCGTACGAACTAATCGCGCGATCACGGGACTGGCGGTTTAAGAATACGATGATAATTTGCATATTTCTAGACTTAGTCTTAAAAACTTTCCGTTAGTGGGTAAAAACCCAAAACAACCCACGAACAGCCTCGTAAGCGGTACCAACACCTCGTAGGGGACCAATGTAACTCGTACGAACTGACCGCGTGATCACGGGACTGTCAGTTTGAGAAAACGACGATAATTTAAAAATATCAAGACTTAGCAAAATATGCTGTTAATGGGTAAAAACTTGAAACAGCCCCGAACGGCCCTGTGAGTGGCATTAACACCTCGTAAGGGACCAATGTAACTCGTGAGAACTGACCGCGCGATCACAGGACTCCCGATTTGAGAGTACGATGATAATTTTTATATTTCTAGACATAGGCTAAAAAACTTGGTGTTAGTGGGGAAAACCTGAATCAACCCCCGAACGGCCCCGTAAGTAGCACCAACACCTCGTGCGGGACCAATGTAACTCGTACGAACTAACCGTGTGATCACGGGACTGTCGGTTTGAGAATATGATGATAATTTGGCGTTGGGGGGGGAAAACCCGAACGACCCTGTGAGTAGCACCAACACCTTGCACGGGACCAATATAACTCGTACAAACTGACCGCTCGATCACGGGACTACCGATTTGAGAATACGATGATAATTTGAATATTTCTAGGCTTAGGCTTAAAAACTTGCCTTTAGTGGGGTAAAACCCGAAACAGCCCCCGAACGGCCCTATGAGTGGCACCAACACCTCGCACAGGACCAATGTAACTCGTACGAACTCATCGCGCGATCACGAGACTCCCGGTTTGAGAATACGATGATAATTTAAAAATATCAGGATTTAGGCAAAACATGGCATTAGTGAAGAAAAACCCTAAATAGCCCACGAAAGGTCCCGTGAGAGGTACCAACACCTCGCATGGAACCAATGTTAGTCGTACGAACTGACCGCGCGATCACGAGACTGTCGGCTTGAGAATACGATGATAATTTTTATATTTCTAGACATAGGCTTAAAAACTTGTCGTTAGTGGGCAAAAACCCGAAATAGCCCCCTAATGGCCCCATGATCGGAACCAACACCTCGCACGGGACCAATGTAACTCGTACAAACTGGCTGCGCGATCACGGGACTCCTTGTTCTAGAATACGACCATAATTTAAAAATATCAAGACTTAGGCAAAACTTGGCGTTAGTGGGGGAAAACCCAAAATAGCCCCCGAATCGCCCCGTGACTGGCACCAACACCTCGCACGGGACCAATGTAACTCGTACGAACTGACCGCGCGATCACGGGATTGACAATTTGATAATACGACGATAATTTGCATATTTCTAGACTTAGGCTTAAAAACTTGTCGTTAGTGGGGGGAACACCCGAAATAACCCCCGAACGGCCCTATGAGGGGCACCAACACCTCGCACGGGACCATTGTAACTCGTACGAACTGATCGGGTGATCATGGGACCCCTGGTTTGAGAATCCGACCATAATTTAAAAATATCAGGACTTAGGCAAAACATGGCGTTAGTGGGGAAAACCCGAAATAGCCCCCAAACGGCCCCGTGAGTGGCACCAACACCTCGCATGGGACCAATGTAACTCGTACGAGCTGACCGCACGATCACGGGACTCCTGGTTTGAGAATATGATGAAAATTTTCATATTTCTAGACTTAGGCTTAAAAACTTGTCGTTAGTGGGCGAAAACCCGAAACAGTCCCGTGAGTGGCACCAACACCTCGCACGGGACCATTCTAACTCGTATGAACTGACCGCGTGATCACGGGACTGCCGGTTTGAAAATACGATAATAATTCGCATATTTTTAGCGTTAGGCTTAAAAACATGGCGTTAGTGGGGGGAAACTCGAAACAGCCCCTGAATGGCCCCGTGAGTGGCACCAACACCTCGAACGGGACCAATGTAACTCGTTCGAACTGACCATGCAATCACGGGACCCTCAGTTTGAGAATATGGGGATAATTTGAAAAGATAAGGAATTAGGCTTAAAAATGGCATTAGAGGGCGAAACCCCAAAATAACCCTCGAATGGCCCCGTGAGAGGCACTAACACCTCGTACGGGACCAATGTAACTCGTACGAACTGACTGCGCAATCACGGGACCTCCAATTTCAGAATATGATGATAATTTGAAAATATTAAGATTTAGGTTTAAAAAATGGCATTAAAGGGAAAAACTACGAAACAACCCCCAAAAAGCCCCGTGAGTAGCACCAACACCTTGCACGGGACCAATGTAACTCGTACGAACTGACCGCGTGATCACGGGACCGTCGGTTTGAGAATACGATGATTATTTGCATATTTCTAGACTTAGGCTTAAAAATTTAATATTAGTGGGTGGAAAACCCGAAATAACCCCCGAACGGTACCGTAAGTGGCACCAACACCTCGCACAGGACCAATATAGCTCGTACGAACTGACCGCGCGATCACGGGACTGTCGGTTTGAGAGTACGATGATAATTTGTATATTTCTATAGTTAGGCTTAAGAACTTGGCGTTAGTAGGGGAAAACTCGAAACAACCCCCGAACGGCCTCGTGAGGGCACCAACACCTCGCACGGGACCAATATAGCTCTCGTACGAACTGACCGCGCGATTATGGGACTCCCGGTTTGAGAGTATGAAGATAATTTGCATATTTCTACACTTATGCTCAAAAACTTGTCGTTAGTGGGAGAAAACCCAAAACAACTCATCAAGGCCCCGTGAGTGGCACCAACACCTCGCACGGGACCATTGTAACTCGTACGAACTGATCGCGCGATCACGGGACTGCCGGTTTGATAGTACAGCGATAATTTGAATATATCCAGACTTATGCTTAAAAACTTGTTGTTAGTGGGGAAAAACTCGAAACAGCCCCCGGACGGTCGCGTGAGTGGCACCAATCGCTCGCACGGGACCAATGTAACTCGTACGAACTAACCGCACGATCACGGGACTAACGGTTAGAGAATACGATGATAATTTGCATATTTCTAGACTTCAGCTTAAAAACTTCGCGTTAGTGGGGAAAACCCAAAACAGCCCCCGAATGGCCCCGTGAGTGGCACCAACACCTCCTACGGGACCAATGTAACTCGTACAAACAAACCGTGCGATCACGGGACTCCCGGTTTGAGAATACAATGATAATTTAAAAATATCAGGACTTTAGCAAATCATGCCGTTAGTGGGAGAAAACTCAAACGGCCCCGTGAGTGGCACCAACACCTCGTACGGGACCAATGTAACTCGTAAGAACTGACCACGCGATCATAGGACTCCCGATTTTTATAATACGATGATAATTTGCATATTTCTAGACTTACGTTTAAAAACTTGGCGATAGTGGGTAAAACTCGAAATAACCTCCGAACGACCCCATTAGTGGCACCAATACCTCGTGTGGGACCAATGTAACTCGTACAAACTGACCGCGCGATCATGGGACTGGCGGTTTGAGAATACGATGATAATTTGAAAATTTCTACACTTCGGCTTAAAAATTTGGTGTTAGTGGGGGGAAAACCCGAATGGCCCCGTGAGTGGCACCAACACTCGCACGGGACCAATGTCACTCGTACGAATTGATCGCTAGATCACGGGACTTCCGGTTTGAGAATATAAAGATAATTTTAATATTTCTAGACTTAGGCTTAAAAACTTATCGTTACTGGTCGAAAACTCGAAATATCCCCCGAATGGCCCCATGAGCAGAACCAACACCTCGCACAGGACCAATGTAACTCGCACGAACTGACGACGCGATCATGAGACTCCCGGTTTGAGAATATGACGATGATTTAAAAATATCAGGGCTTAGGCTTAAAAAGTTGGCGTTAGTAGGGGACAACCCGAAATAGCCCCCGAACGGCCCCGTGAGTGGCACCAACAACTCGCACGGGACCAATGTAACTCGTACGAACTAATCGCGCGATCACGGGACTGGCGGTTTAAGAATACGCTGATAATTTGCATATTTCTAGACTTAGGCTTAAAAACCTACCGTTGGAGGGTAAAAACCCAAAACAATCCAAGAACGGACCTATAAGTGGCACCAACACCTCGCATGGGACCAATCTAACTCGTACGAACTGACTGCGTGATCACGGAACTGTCGGTTTGAGAATACGATGATAATTTAAAAATATTAGGACTTAGCAAAATATGTCGTTAATGGGTAAAAACTTGAAACAGCCCAGAACGGCCCCGTGAGTGGCACTAACACCTCGTACGGGACCAATGTAACTCGTACAAACTTATCGCGCGATCACGAGACTCCCCATTTGAGAATAGGATGATAATTTAAAAATATCAGGATTTAGGCAAAACATGGCATTAGTGGAGGAAAACCCTAAATAGCCCCCGAACGGTCCCGTGAGTGGCACCAACAGCTCGCACGGAACCAATGTAACTCGTACAAACTGACAGCGCGATCACGAGACTGCCGGCTTGAGAATACGACGATAATTTTTATATTCCTAGACTTAGGCTTAAAAACTTGTCGTTAGGGGCAAAAACCCGAAATAGCCCCCTAATGGCCCCATGATCGAAACCAACACCGCGCACGGGACCAATGTAACTCGTACAAACTGGTCGCGCGATCACAGGACTCCTGGTTTGAGAATACGACGATAATTTAAAAATATCAAGACTTAGGCAAAACATGGCGTTAGTGGGGAAAAACCCGAAACATCCCCCAAATGGCCCCGTGTGTGGCACCAACACCTCGCACGGGACCAATGTAACTCATACGAACTGATCGCGCGATCACGGGACTGCCGATTTGAGAATACGACGACAATTTGCATATTTCTCGACTTAGGCTTAAAAACTTGTCGTTAGTGGGGGAACCCCCGAAATAATCTCCGAACGGCCCCGTGAGTGGCACCAACACCTCGCACGGGACCATTGTAACTCGTACGAACTGATCGGGTGATCACGGGATCCCTGGTTTGATAATCCGACGATAATTTAAAAATATCAGTACTTTGGCAAAACTTGGCGTTAGTGGGGAAAAACCCAAAACAACCCCCAAATGGCCCCGTGAGTGGCACCAACACCTCGCATGGGACCAATGTTACTCTTACGAACTGACCGCACGAACACGGGACTCCCGGTTTGAGAATATGATGAAAATTTTCATATTTCGAGACTTAGGCTTAAACACTTGTCGTTAGTAGGCGAAACCCCGAAACAGTCCCGTGAGTGGCACCAATACCTCGCACGGGACCAATGTAACTCGTATGAACTGACCGCACGATCACGGGACTTTCGGTTTGAGAATACGACAATAATTCACATATTTCTAAAGTTAGGCTTAAAAACATGGCGTTAGAGGGGAAAAACTCGAAACAGGCCCTGAATGGCCCCGTGAGTGGCACCAACACCTCGAATGGAACGAATGTAACACGTACGAAGTGACCATGCGATAATGGGACCCCCAGTTTGAGAATATGAGGATAATGTGAAAATATAAGGAATTAGGCTTAAAAAATGGCATTAGAGGGCGAAACCCCAAAACAACCCCCGAATGGCCCCGTGAGAGGCACCAGCACCTCGCACAGGACCAATGTAACTCGTACGAACTGACTGCACAATCACGGGACCTCCAATTTCAGAATATGATGATAATTTGAAAATATATAGATTTAGGTTTTAAAAATGGCATTAAAGGGAAAAACTACGAAACAACACCCGAACAGCCCCGTGAGTGGCACCAACACTTTGCAAGGGACCAATGTAACTCGTACGAACTGACCGCGCGATCACGGAACTCTCGGTTTGATAATACGATGATAATTTACATATTTCTAGACTTCGGCTAAAAAACTTGACATTAGTGGTGGAAAAACCCGAAATAACACCCGAACGGTACCGTTAGTGGCACCAACATCTCGCACAGGACCAATGTAGCTCATACGAACTGACCGCGCATTCACGGGACTACTAGTTTGAGAGTATGATGATAATTTGTATATTTTTAGACTTAGGCTTAAGAACTTGGCGTTAGTGGGGAAAAACCCGAAACAACCCCCGAACAGCCTCGTGAGGGCACCAACACCTCGCACGGGACCAATATAGCTCGTACGAACTGATCGCGCGATTATGGGACTTCCGATTTGAGAGTACGAAGATAATTTGCATATTTCTAGACTTAGGCTCAAAAACTTACCGTTAGTGGGAGAAAACCCAAAACAACCCCTGAACGGCCCCGTGAGTGGCACCAACTCCTCGCACGGGACCATTGTAACTCGTACGAACGGACCGCGCGATCACGGGACTGCCGGTTTGAGAGTACAGCGATAATTTAAATATTTCTAGACTTAGGCTTAAAAACTTGTCGTTAGTTGGGAAAAACTCGAAACAGCCCCCGAACGGTCGCGTGAGTGGCACCAACCGCTCGCACGGGACCAAGGTAGCTCGTACGAACTAACCGCACGATCACGGGACTAGCGGTTATAGAATACGATGATAATTTGCATATTTCTAGACTTCAGCTTAAAAACTTCGCGTTAGTGGGGAAAACCGAAAACAGCCCCCGAATGGCCTCGTGAGTGGCACCAACACCTCTTACGGGACCAATGTAACTCGTTCGAACAAACCGTGCGATCACGGGACTCCCGGTTTGAGAATACGATGATAATTTGAAAATATCAGGAATTAGGCAAAACATGCCATTAGTGGGCGAAAACTCGAACGGCCCCATGAGTGGCACCAACACCTCGTACGGGACCAATGTAACTCGTAAGAACTGGTCGCGCGATCATGGGACTCCCGATTTTTAAAATATGATGATAATTTGCATATTTCTATACTTAGGCTTAAAAACTTCGCGTTAGTGGGGAAAACTCGAAATAACCTTCGAACGGTCTCATGAGTGGCACCAACACCTCGTGTGGGATCAATGTAACTCGTACAAACTGACCGCGCGATCACGGGACTGCTGGTTTGAAAATACGATGATAATTTGCAAATTTCTAGACTTCGGCTTAAAAATTTGGCGTTAGTGGGGGAAAACCCTAAATAGCCCCCGAACGGCCCCGTGAGTGGCACCAACACTCGCACGGGACCAATGTCACTCGTAGAAACTGATCGCTCTATCACGGGACTGTCGGTTTGAGAATACGAAGAGAATTTTAATATTTTTAGACTTAGGCTTAAAAACTTATCGTTACTGGTCGAAAACCCGAAACAGCCCACGAATGGCCCCATGAGCAGAACCAACACCTCGCACGGGACCAATGTAACTCGTACAAACTGACCGCGCGATCACGGGACTGCCGATTTGAGAATACGACAATAATTTAAAAATATCAGGGCTTTGGCTTAAAAAGTTGGCGTTAGTGGGGGACAACCCGAAACAGCCCCCGAACGTCCCCGTGAGTGGCACCAACAGCTCGCACGGGACCAATGTAACTCGTGCGAACTAATCGCGCGATCACAGGACTGGCGATTTAAGAATACGATGATAATTTGTATATTTCTAGACTTGGAGTTAAAAACTTGCCGTTACTGGGTAAAAACCCAAAATAGCCCCCAAACGGCTACATAAGTGGCACAACACCTCGCACGAGACTAATGTAACTCGTATGAACTGACCACGTGATCACGGGACTGTCGATTTGAGAATATGATGATAATTTAAAAATATTGAGACTTAGCCAAAACATGTCGTTAGTGGGTAAAAACTCGAAATAGCCACGAACGGCCCCGTGAGTGGCACTAACACCTCGTACGAGACCAATGTAACTCGTGAGAACTGACCGCGCGATCACGTGACTCCCGATTTGAGAATACAACGATAATTTGCATATTTCTAGACATAGGCTTAAAAACTTAGCGTTAGTGGGGAAAACTCGAAACAACCTCCGAACGGCCCCATGAGTGGCACCAACACCTCGTGTCGGACCAATGTAACTCGTACAAACTGACCGCGCGATCATGGGACTGTCGGTTTGAGAATACGATGATAATTTGCATATTTCTAGACTTAAGCTTAAAATTTTGGGGTTAGTGGAGGAAAACCCGAACGGCCCGGTGAGTGGCACCAACACTCGCACGGGACCAATATCACTCGTACGAACTGACCGCTCAATCACGGGACTGCCGGTTTGAAAATAAAAAGATAATTTTAATATTTCTAGACTTAGGCTTAAAAACATACCGTTAGTGGTCGAAAACCCGAAACAGCCCCCGAATGGCCCCATGAGCAGAACCAACACCTCGCATGGGACCAATGTAACTCGTACAAACTGACCACGTGATCACAGGACTGCCAGTTTGAGAATACGATGATAATTTAAAACTATTAGGACTCGGGCTTAAAAAGTTTGCGTTAGTGGGGAAAAACTCAAAACAGCCCCCGAACGGCCCCGTGAGTGGCACCAACAGCTCGCACGGGACCAATGTAACTCGTACGAACTGATCGTGCGATCACGCGACTGGCGGTTTAAGAATAAGATGATAATTTTCATATTTCTAGACTTAGGCTTAGAAACTAGCTGTTAGTGGGCAAAAACCCAAAATAGCCCCTGAACGGCCCCGTGAGTGGCACCAACACCTCGCACAGGACCAATATAACTAGTACGAACTAACTGCGTGATCACGGAACTGTCGATTTGAGAATACGACGATAATTTAAAAATATCAGGACTTAGCGAAAACATGTCGTTAGTGGGTAAAAACTCGAAGCAACCCCGAACGGCCCCGTGAGTGGCACCAACACCTCGTACGGGACCAATGCAACTCGTGAGAACTGATCGCACGATCACGGGACTCCCGATTTGATAATACGATGATAATTTGCATATTTCTAGACATAGGCTTAAAAACTTGGCGTTAGTGGGGGAAAACCCAAAACAACCCCCGAATGGCCCCGTGAGTGGCACCAACACCTCATGCGGGACCAGTGTAACTCGTACGAACTGACTGCGTGATCACGGGACTGCCAATTTGAGAATACAATGATAATTTGCATATGTCTAGACTTTGGCTTAAAAACTTGGCGTTAGTGGGGGAAAACCCGAGCGACCCCATGAGTAGCACCAACACCTTGCACGGGACCAATGTAACTCGTACGAACTAACCGCTCGATCACGGAACTGCCGATTTGAGAATACGATGATAATTTGCATACTTCTAGACTTAGGCTTACAAACTTGCTTTTAGTGGGGGAAAACCCGAAACAGCCAACGAACGGCCCCGTGAGTGGCAACAAAACCTCACACGGGACCAATGTCACTCGTACGAACTGACCGTACGATCACGAGACTCTCGATTTGAGAATACGACGATAATTTAAAAATATCAGGACTTAGCCAAAGGATGCCGTTAGGGGGTAAAAACTCGAAGCAGCCCCGAACGGCCCCGTGAGTGGCACCAACACCTCGTATGGGACCAATGCAACTCGTGAGAACAGACCGCGCGATCACGGGACTACCGATTTGATAATACGATGATAATTTGCTTATTTCTAGACATAGGCTTAAAAACTTGGCGTTAGTGGGGAAAACCCAAAACAACCCCCGAACGGCCCCGTGAGTGGCACCAACACCTCATGCGGGACCAAAGTAACTCGTACGAACTGACCGCGTGATCACGGGACTGCCGATTTGAGAATACAATGATAATTTGCATATGTCTAGACTTTGGCTTAAAAACTTGGCGTTAGTGGGGGGGAAACCCGAACGGCCCCGTGAGTGGCACCAACACCTTGCACGGGACTAATGTAACTCGTACGAACTCACCGCTCGATCACAGGACTGCCGATTTGAGAATACGATGATAATTTGCATACTTCTAGACTTAGGCTTACAAACTTGCCTTTAGTGGGGGAAAACCCAAAACAGCCCCCGAACGGCCCCGTGAGTGGAAAAAACACCTCGTACGGGACCAATGTCACTCGTACGAACTGACCGCGCGATCACGAGACTCTCGGTTTGAGAATACGATGATAATTTAAAAATATCAGGACTTAGGCAAAACATGTCATTAGTGGAGGAGAACCCTAAACAGTCCCCAAACGGCCCCGTGAGTGGCAGCAACACCTCAGACGGAACCAATGTAACTCGAACGAAATGACCGCGTGATCACGAGACTGTCGGCTTGAGAATACGATGATAATTTTTATATTTTAAGACTTAGGCTTAATAACTTGTCGTTAGTGGGCAAAAACTCCGAAATAGCCCCCTAATGGCCCCATGATCGGAACCAACACCTCGCACGGGACCAATGTAACTCGTACAAACTGGTCGCGCGATCACGGGACTCCTGGTTTGAGAATACGATGATAATTTAAAAATATCAGGACTTAGGCACAACTTGGCGTTAGTGGGGAAAAACCCAAAATAGCCCCCGAATGGCCCCGTGAGTGGCACGAACACCTCGCACGAGACCAATGTAACTCGTACGAACTGACCGCGCGATCACGGGACTGCCGATTTAAGAATACGACGATAATTTACATATTTCCAGACTTCGGATTAAAAACTTATCGTTAGTGGGGGAACACCCGAAATAACCCCCGAACGACCCCATCAGTGGCACCAACACCTCACACGGGACCATTGTAAGTCGTACGAACTGATCGGGTGATCATGGGACCCTTGGTTTGAGAATCTGACGAAAATTTAAAAATATCAGGACTTAGGCAAAACATGGCGTTAGTGGGGGAAAACCTGAAACAACCCCCAAACGGCCCCGTGAGTGGCACCAACACCTCACATGGGACCAATGTAATTCGTACGAACTGACCGCACGATCACGGGACTCCCGGTTTGAGAATATGATGAAAATTTGCATATTTCTAGACTTAGGCTTAAAAACTTGTCGTTAGTGAGCGAAAACCCGAAACAGTCCCATGAGTGGCACCAATACCTCGCACGGGACCAATGTAACTCGTATGAACTGACCGCGCGATCACGGGACTGCCAGTTTGAGAATACGACAATAACTCACATATTTTTAGAGTTAGGATTAAAAACATGGCGTTAGTGGGGAAAAACTCGAAACAGCCCCTGAAAGGCCCCATGAGTGGCACCAACACCTCGAATGGGACCAATGTACCTCATACAATGTGATCGCGCGATCACGGGAATCCCGATTTGAGAATACGATGATAATTTAAAAATATTAGGACTTAGCCAAAACATGTCGTTAGTGGGTAAAAACTCGAAACAGCCCCGAACGGCCCCGTGAGTGGCACTAACACCGCATACGGGACCAATGTAACTCGTGAGAACTGACCGCGCGATCACGGGACTCTCGATTTGAGAATATGATGATAATTTGCATATTTCTAGACATAGGCTTAAAAACTTGGCGTTAGTGGGGAAAACTCGAAACAACCTCCGAACGGCCCCATGATTGGCACCAACACCTCGTGTCGGACCAATGTAACTCGTACAAACTGACCGCGCGGTCACGGGACTGTCGGTTTGAGAATACAATGATAATTTTCATATTTCTAGACTTAAGCTTAAAATTTTAGCGTTAGTGGGGGAAACTCGAAACATCCCCCGAACGGCCCCGTTAGTGGGACCAACACTCGCACGGGACCAATGTCACTCGTACGAACTGACCGCTCGATCATGGGACTGCCGGTTTGAAAATATGAGGATAATTTTAATATTTTTAGAATTAGGCATAAAAACATACCGTTAGTGGTCGAAAACCCGAAACAGACCCCGAATGGCCCCATGAGCAGAACCAACACCTCGCATGGGACCAACGTAACTCATACGAACTGACCGAGTGATCACAAGACTGCCAGTTTGAGCATACGACGATAATTTCAAAATATCAGGACTTAGGCTTAAAAATTTGGCGTTAGTGGGAGTAAACTCGAAACAGCCCCCGAACGGCCCCGTTAGTGGCACCAACAGCTCGCACGGGACAAGTGTAACTCGTACGAACTGATAGTGCGATCACGAGACTGGCAGTTTAAGAATATGATGATAATTTGCATGTTTCTAGACTTAGGCTTAAAAACTTGCTGTTAGTCGGTAAAAACCCAAAACAGCCCCCGAACAGCCCCGTGAGTGGCACCAACACCTCGCACGGGACCAATGTAACTCGTAGGAACTAATCGCGTGATCACGGGACTGTCGGTTTGAGAATACGACGATAATTTAAAAATATCAGGACTTAGCCAAAGGATGCCGTTAGTGGATAAAAACTCGAAACAGGCCCGAACGGCCCTGTGAGTGGCACCAACACCTCGTACGAGACCAATGTAACTCGTGAGAACTGACCGCGCGATCATGGGACTCCCGATTTGATCATACGACGATAATTTTCATATTTCTAGACATAGGCTTAAAAACTTGGCGTTAGTGGGGAAAATCCAAAATAACCCCCGAACGGCCCCGTGAGTGGCACCAACACCTCGTGCGGGCCAATGTAACTCGCACGAACTGACCGCGTGATCATGGGACTGCCGATTTGAGAATACAATGATAATTTGCATATGTCAAGACTTTGGCTTAAAAACTTGGCATTAGTGGGGGAAAACCCGAATGACCCCGTGAGTAGCACCAACACCTTGCACGGGACCAATGTAACTCGTATGAACAGATCGCTCGATCACGGGACTGACGATTTGAGAATATGACGATAATTTGCATACTTCTAGACTTAGGCTTACAAACTTGCCTTTAGTGGGGGAAAACCCGAAATGGCCCCGAACGGCCCCGTGAGTGGCACCAACACCTCGCACGGGACCAATTTAACTCGTATGAACAGACCACGCGATCACGAGACTCTCGGTTTGAGAATATGATGATAATTTTAAAATATCAGGACTTAGGCAAAACATGGCATTAGTGGAGGAGAACCCTAAACAGCCCCCGAACGGCCCAGTGAGTGGCACCAACACCTCGCACGGAACCAATGTAAGTCGTACGAACTGACCGCGCGATCACGAGATTGCCGGCATGAGACTACGATGATCATTTTTATATTTCTAGACTTAGGTTTAAAAACTTATCGTTAGCGGGTGAAAACCCGAAACAGCCCCCTAATGGCCCCATGACCGGAACCAACACCTCGCATGGGATCAATGTAACACGTACGAACTGACCGCGCGATCACGGGATTCCTAGTTTGAGAATGCGACCATAATTTAAAAATATTAGGACTTAGGCAACACTTGGCGTTAGTGGGGGAAAACCCAAAATAGCCCCCGAATGGCCCCGTGAGTGGCACCAACACCTTGCACGGGACCAATGTAACTCGTACGAACTGACCGCTCGATCACGAGACTGCCGATTTGAGAATACGATGATAATTTGCATACTTCTAGACTTAGGCTTACAAACTTGCTTTTAGTGGGGGAAAACCCGAAACAGCCCCCGAACGGCCCCGTGAGTGGCAACAAAACCTCGCACGGGACCAATGTCACTCGTATGAACTGATCACGCGATCACGAGACTCTCGATTTGAGAATACGACGATAATTTAAAAATATCAGGACTTAGCAAAAACATGACGTTAGTGGGTAAAAACTCGTAGCAGCCCCGAACGGCCCCGTGAGTGGCACCAACACCTCGTACGGGACCAATGCAACTCGTGAGAACAGACCGCGTGATCACGGGGCTCCCGATTTGATAATACGATGATAATTTGCTTATTTCTAGACATAGGCTTAAAAACTTGGCGTTAGTGGGGAAAACCCAAAACAACCCCCGAACGGCCCCGTGAGTGGCACCAACACCTCATGCGGGACTAAAGTAACTCGTACGAACTGATCGCGTGATCACGGGACTGCCGATTTGAGAATACAATGATAATTTGTATATGTCTAGACTTTGGCTTAAAAACTTGGCGTTAGTGGGGGAAAACCCGAACGGCCCCGTGAGTGGCACCAACACCTTGCACGGAACTAATGTAACTCGTACGAACTCATCGCTCGATCATGGGACTGCCGATTTGAGAATACGATGATAATTTGCATACTTCTAGACTTAGGCTTACAAACTTGCCTTTAGTGGGGGAAAACCCGAAACAGCCCCCGAACGGCCCCGTGAGTGGAAAAAACACCTCGCACGGGACCAATGTCACTCGTACGAACTGACCGCGCGATCATAAGACTCTCGGTTTGAGAATACGATGATAATTTAAAAATATCAGGACTTAGGCAAAACATGGCATTAGTGGAGGAGAACCCTAAACAGTCCCCAAACGGCCCCGTGAGTGGCACCAACACCTCAGACGGAACCAATGTAACTCGAACGAACTGACCGCGTGATCACGAGACTGTCGGCTTGAGAATACGATGATAATTTTTATATTTTAAGACTTAGGCTTAATAACTTGTCGTTAGTGGGAAAAAAACCCCGAAATAGCCCCCTAATGGCCCCATGATCGGAACCAACACCTCGCATGGGACCAATGTAACTCGTACAAACTGGTCGCGCGATCACGGGACTCCTGGTTTGAGAATACGACGATAATTTAAAAATATCAGGACTTAGGCAAAACTTGGCGTTAGTGGGGAAAAACCCAAAATAGCCCCCCGAATGTCCCCGTGAGTGGCACGAACACCTCGCACGAGACCAATGTAACTCGTACGAACTGGCCGCGCGATCACGGGACTGCCGATTTAAGAATACGACGATAATTTGCATATTTCCAGACTTCGGATTAAAAACTTATCGTTAGTGGGGGAACACCCGAAATAACCCCCGAACGGCCCCATCAGTGGCACCAACACCTCGCACGGGACCATTGTAAGTCGTACGAACTGATCGGGTGATCATGGGATCCCTGGTTTGAGAATTTGACGAAAATTTAAAAATATCAGGACTTAGGCAAAACATGGCGTTAGCGGGGAAAAACCTGAAACAACCCCCAAGCGGCCCCGTGAGTGGCACCAACACCTCACATGGGACCAATGTAACTCGTGCGAACTGACCACACGATCACGGGACTCTCGGTTTGAGAATATGATGAAAATTTGCATATTTCTAGACTTAATCTTAAAAACTTGTCCTTAGTGGGCGAAAACCCGAAACAGTCCCGTGAGTGGCACCAATACCTCGCACGGGACCAATGTAACTCGTATGAACTGACCGCGCGATCACGGGACTGCCGGTTTGAGAATACGACAATAACTCGCATATTTTTAGAGTTAGGCTTCAAAACATGGTGTTAGTGGGGGAAACTCGAAACAGCCCCTGAAAGGCCCCGTGAGTGGCACCAACACCTCGAACGGGACCAATGTACCTCAAACAATGTGATCGCGCGATCACGGGACTCCCGATTTGAGAATACGATGATAATTTAAAAATATTAGGACTTAGCCAAAACATGCCGTTAGTGGGTAAAAACTCGAAACAGCCCCGAACGGCCCCGTGAGTGGCACTAACACCTCATACGGGACCAATGTAACTCGTGAGAACTGACCGCGCGATCACGGGACTCTCGATTTGAGAATATGATGATAATTTGCATATTTCTAGACATAGGCTTAAAAACTTGGCGTTAGTGGGGAAAACTCGAAACAACCTCCGAACGGCCCCATGAGTGGCACCAACACCTCGTGTCGGACCAATGTAACTCGTACAAACTGACCGCGTGGTCACGGGACTGTCGGTTTGAGAATACGATGATAATTTTCATATTTCTAGACTTAAGCTTAAAATTTTAGCGTTAGTGGGGGAAACTCGAAACAGCCCCCGAACGGCCCCGTTAGTGGCACCAACACTCGCACGGGACCAATGTCACTCGTACGAACTGACCGCTCGATCATGGGACTGCCGGTTTGAAAATATGAGGATAATTTTAATATTTTTAGACTTAGGCATAAAAACATACCGTTAGTGGTCGAAAATCCGAAACAGACCCCGAATGGCCCCATGAGCAGAACCAACACCTCGCATGGGACCAACGTAACTCGTACGAACTGACCGAGTGATCACGGGACTGCCAGTTTGAGCATACGATGATAATTTCAAAATATCAGGACTTAGGCTTAAAAATTTGGCGTTAGTGGGGGAAAACCCGAAACAACCCCCGGACGGCCCCGTTAATGGCACCAACAGCTCGCACGGGACAAGTGTAACTCGTACGAACTGATAGTGCGATCACGGGACTGGCGGTTTAAGAATATGATGATAATTTGCATATTTCTAGACTTAGGCTTAAAAACTAGCCGTTAGTCGGTAAAAACCCAAAACAGCCCCCGAACAGCCCCGTGAGTGGCACCAACACCTCGCACGGGACCAATGTAACTCGTAGGAACTAATCGCGTGATCAAGGGACTGTCGGTTTGAGAATACGACGATAATTTAAAAATATCAGGACTTAGCCAAAGGATGTCGTTAGTGGATAAAAACTCGAAACAGGCCCGAACGGCCCTGTGAGTGGCACCAACACCTCGTACGGGACCAATGTAACTCGTGAGAACTGACCGCGCGATCATGGGACTCCCGATTTGATCATACGACGATAATTTTCATATTTCTAGACATAGGCTTAAAAACTTGGCGTTAGTGAGGAAAACCCAAAATAACCCCCGAACGACCCCGTGAGTGGCACCAACACCTCGTGCGGGCCAATGTAACTCGCACGAACTGACCGCGTGATCACGGGACTGCCGATTTGAGAATACAATGATAATTTGCATATGTCTAGACTTTGGCTTAAAAACTTGGCGTTAGTGGGGGAAAACCCGAATGACCCCGTGAGTAGCACCAACACCTTGCACGGGACCAATGTAACTCGTATGAACAGATCGCTCGATCACGGGACTGACGATTTGAGAATATGACGATAATTTCCATACATCTAGACTTAGGCTTACAAACTTGCCTTTAGTGGGGGAAAACCCGGAATGGCCCCGAACGGCCCCGTGAGTGGCACCAACACCTCGCACGGGACCAATTTAACTCGTATGAACAGACCACGCGATCACGAGACTCTCAGTTTGAGAATATGATGATAATTTAAAAATATCAGGACTTAGGCAAAATATGGCATTAGTGGAGGAGAACCCTAAACAGCCCTCGAACGGCCCAATGAGTGGCACCAACACCTCGCATGGAACCAATGTAAGTCGTACGAACTGACCGCGCGATCACGAGACTGCCGGCATGAGACTACGATGATAATTTTTATATTTCTAGACTTAGGCTTAAAAACTTATCGTTAGCGGGTGAAAACCCGAAACAGCCCCCTAATGGCCCCATGACCGGAACCAACACCTCGCATGGGATCAATGTAACACGTACGAACTGACCGCGCGATCACGGGAGTCCTAGTTTGAGAATGCGACGATAATTTAAAAATATTAGGACTTAGGCAACACTTGGCGTTAGTGGGGGAAAACCCAAAATAGCCCCCGAATGGCCCCGTGAGTGGCACCCACACCTCGCATGGGACAAATGTAACTCGTACGAATTGACTGCACGATCACGAGACTGCCGATTTGAGAATACGATGATAATTTGTATATTTTTAGACTTAGGCTTAAAAACTTGTCGTTAGTGGGGGAGCACCCGAAATAACCCCTAAACGGCCCCATGAGTGGCACCAACACCTCGCACGGGACCAATATAACTCGTACGAACTGACCAGGTGATCATGGGACCCCTGGTTTGAGAATCCGACGATAATTTAAAAATATCAGGACTTAGGCAAAATATGGCGTTAGTGGGGGAAAACCCGAAATATCCCCCAAACGGCACCGTGAGTGGCACCAACCCCTCGCACATGACCAATGTAACTCGTACGAACTGACCGCGCGATCACGGGACACTCAGTTTGAGAATACGATGAAAATTTTCATATTTCTAGACTTAGGCTTAAATACTTATCATTAGGTGGTGAAAACCCGAAACAGTCCCGTAAGTGGCACCAACACCTCACACGGGACCAATGTAACTCGTACGAACTGACCGCGCGATCACAGGACTGTCAGTTTGAGAATACAACGATAATTCGCATAGTTCTATACTTAGGCTTAAAAACATGGCGTTAGTGGGGGAAAACTCGAAACAGCCCCTGAATGGACCCGTGAGTGGCACCAACACCTCGAACGGAACCAATGTACCTCGCACGAACTGGCCTCGCGATCACGAGACTCTCGGTTTGAGAATACGATGATAATTTGCATATTTCTAGACTGAAGCTTAAAAATTTGTGTTATTGGATGAAAACCCGAAACAACCCCCCGAATGACTCCTGTGTGGCACCAACACCTCGCACGCGACCAATGTAACTCGTATGGACTGACCGCGCAATAACGGGACTATCGGTTTGAGAATGCGACGATAATTTTCATATTTCTGGACTGAGGCTTAAAAACTTGGCGTCGGTGGAGGGAAACTCGAAACAGTCCCCGAACAGCCACGTGAGTGGCACCAACACTTCGTACGGGACCAATGTAACTCGTACGAACTGATCGCGCGATCACGGGACTCCTGATTTGAGAATACGATGATAATTTGCATATTTCTAGACTTAGGTTTAAAAACTTGTCATTAGTGGGGGAAACCCGAAACAACCCCCGAACGGCCCCGTGAGTGGCACCAGCACCTCGCACGGGACCAATGTAACTCGTACGGACTGTCCGCGCGATCACGGGACTCCTGATTTGAGAATGTGACGATAATTTAAAAATATCAAGACTTAGGCAAAATATGGCATTAGTGGGGAAGAACCCGAAACAGCCCCCGAACGGTCCCGTGAGTGGCACCAACACCTCGTACGGGACCAATGTAACTCGTACGAACTGAACGCGCGATCACGGACTCTTGGTTTGAGAATACGACGATAATTTGCATATTTTTAGGCATTTGCTTAAAAACTTGTCGTTAGTGGGCGAAAACTCAAAACTGCCCCCGAACGTCCCCATGAGTGGTACCAACACCTCACACGGGACCAATGTAACTTGTACGAACTGACCACATGATCACGGGACTACCAGTTTGAGAATACGAGGATAATTTAAAAATATCTGGACTTATGCTTAAAACTTGGCATTAGTGGGGGAAAATCCGAAACAGCCTCTGAACGGCCCCGTGAGTGGAACCAACACCTCGGACGGGACCAATGTAACTCGTACGAACTAACCGCGCGATCATGGGACTGCCGGTTTGAGTATATAACGATAATTTAAAAATATCAGGAGTTAGTGGCGGAAAACCCGAAACAGCTTCCAAACGGCCCCGTGAGTGGTACCAATACCTCGCACGGGACCAATGTAACTCGTACGAACTGACCGCGCGATCAGGGGACTCTCGGTTTGAGAATACAATGATAATTTTCATATTTCCAGACTTGGGCTTAAAAACTTGCCATTATAACTCATATATGCAATTTTTCAGCTTGAATAAATTTTTTGTAAAACTACTTGATTACTGATATCATTTTTTTTTTGTATCGAATCATTTATAGGATTTTTTCACATGGAATAAATGAAGGCGGCCATGGTTTACAACATGAATATTGTCTATATAATGTTATGGACATTCAGGATTATATTTTTTATGTGTTACAGCCGTGCGGGCTTTTATTGTTTAGTTTTATGGCCATGCGGGCTTTATAATCAACAGGTTTTACATTTACAAGGCCTGGAATGTCCAAGAAATAGAGGAAACTCTGCCCAATTTCTTTTTGGTCTATGAATTATTAAGACTAGTAATATTTTAAAGTTTATATATATATATATTAGTTTATTAACAACGTTCTCGATTCGCAATTTATGATATTTTTTATTATTTTGTCAATAATAAATATTTGTAACACCTCGTGCGCGTCCAACGTTACACGTAGTAACCGACAGTGCACTCACAGGACCTCTAATTTTAGGATTGGACAAAAAAAAATTATAGTTAAATTTGGTCATCGACTTTGTCCATGACCATTTTTATTTTTTCCGTCGCGCATAAAAATGGTCGCGGCCAAAGTCGATGACCCCCAAACGTGACCAAAAATGGTCACGGCTAAAGTCCACGACCATTTTTTTTCCTTTTGTTTTCGTCACGGTTGTGGGTCGCGGCCCAAGTCCGCGACCAATTTGTCATGGTTGTTGGTCACAGACTTGGGCAGCGACCATTTTTTTTTATTTTTTTTGTCACGGTTGTGGGACACTACCAATTTTTCACGGATGTGGGTCACGGACTTGGGACGCGGCCCGTTATGGAATGGGTCATGGCCCAAGTCTGCCACCATATTCCATTACCCCCTGTGGCCATGACCATATGTGGGTCACGGACTTGGGCCGCGACCCACGAAATTGGTCACGCCCGAAATGGTCACGGCCCAAGTCCACGACCTACAGTCTTGGTCAGGGATTTTGGCCATGACCAATCGCCAATTTTGGTGTAGTGTAATATGATGAGAGATATGTCATAACCAATTTAGAAGATTTGGAAATCTGTCACGAGTAGTTAGGTATTTTTGAAAATATCTCCCACGAAAAGATGGATCACTAGTTCGAATAATAGTGTATAGAACGTCGGACTAAAAAGTACCATTTATGAATAGCCACGGGGAACAATGTAATGTTCCAAAAGTGTAAAAAGAAGTGGGAACATATGCGTGATGAGCACTAATGACTAAAGGAGTTGACACATGGAGAGGTTGGAAAAAAAATTTAGTAAAGGAAATACTTTGGTCGTGCATAGAGAGGTTCATATTAGTGATAAAAAGGAAGCAAAATTGCAAAGTGTAGTGTAAGCACCAAGGTAAATTGTTAGAATGATGGAATTCTTTGATATTTGATGACTAAAGAGAATTAGTCACTAGAATGGAACGATAAGGTAAGACCGTTCGACTGAAGGGTGCCATTAGTAAAGTGACACTAATAATGAAAATTTCATGGGGTGCCACTCGATAGCGTGTCGGACTGGGATAAGATTTTTGTGTCCAGATTTTGGGAGAGCTTCCAGGAGGCTATGGGTACAGAGTTACAATTGAGTTCGGCCTACCACCCGCAGACTGATGGGAAGACCGAACAAACGAATTAGATGTTAGAGGATATGTTGCAGATGTGAAACCTTGATTTTGGTAGAGGCTGGGAGCAATACCTTCCACTGGTGGAGTTTGCTTATAATAACTCCTGTCAGTTTACTATTAGCATGGATCCATTTGAGGCGTTATATGATAGGCCTTTTCGTTCTCCAGTGTGTTGGCTAGAGGTGGGGGATAACAAGCTACTTGGGCCAGAGGTGATTCAGAATACCTCGGCCATGATTGAGATGATTCGGAGCCTTATTCGGGTTGCTCAGGATAGACAGAAGAGCTACGTCAATGCCAAGAGGTTCTTCAGAGAATTCAATGTGGAGAACCAGGTGTTGTTACGAGTACCTCCTATGAGTGGGGTAATGCAGTTTGGGAAGAAAGGGAAGTTGGCGCCGAGGTACATAGGGCCATTCCCTATTATTGAGCGGATTGGACCAGTAGCTTATAGACTTGGGTTACCGGAGCACTTGCACAGGATTGATAACGTGTTCCATACTTCTTCGCTGAGGAGAGATCTTCGGGATGCCATGGCCCACACCCATATTGCTTTAGAGGAGATTAATTTGCAGCCCGATAGTTCTTACAAAGAGGGCCCAATTACTATCATAGATTGTAGTGAGAGGAAACAGAGGTCGAAGGTGGTGCCGTTAGTTCGGGTATAGTGACGACATCACGATATCGAGGAATCAACTTAGGAGCTCAATGATGATATGCACGAGAGATACCCTGAGTTATTCTTACCAGGTATACCTTTTATTTTTGAATTTAGGGATGTATTTCCGTAATTAAGGGGGGAGTATGCAATACCCCGTAATTTTACTGATTTTAATTGTGCGATTAATTAAATTAAATTTGAGAAGAATTAATTAATAATTAATCAGGTAAAAAATAAAAATTAACTAGCGATTTAAGAGTTAGTATTTATTATTGGGAATTACATTGAATATTACTGAGCGAATAAAGTAATATATGATTCTGAATGTAATTTTAAATTTATGGAAATTGTCGCGAGAAAGAAATACGAAAATTATGGAATTTATGTCGTGACACGCGTGTGAGTCATGTCGGGACTAAATTAATAGAATAAAAAGTAAAATACGTATACCGCATCCTAATGGTCATTTTGAGTGCATCAACATGTCCAGAAGGGTCGAAATAGTAAAAAAAAGTCTACCAGGGGGTTTAGTTTGGGTTTCGGGATAGTTTTAGGCCAAACTGACACCCCAGATGGGTATTTTCGTCTTTTGAAAAATTGAGGCAAATTAATGGACGAAAATTGGAAGAATTATATCTACATGTACGTGGGAGAAGTTAGGTTTTATCTATAAAACAAAAGATAGAGTCCAAGAGGAAGAAGAAGAAGAGATTTCTAGGAGCTCCAAGACCAAATCCACCCCTCTTTCACCAAGAATACCATCAACGTGTAGATTGGGAAGAGAGGAACCCATCTATACCACTTATATTCTACGATTAATATCTTCCCATCAAGGCAAGTGATTATCTTGATTTAATTAGTTCATATATTATACATGTTAGTATAAAATTGATGATATACACATGATATGATGAAATCTGGGTTGAAATTGAATTGTTAATAAAGATTTTGGGTAGGAAATTGAAAGTAGATTAATTACCATATGTAGAGGATATAAATCTAGGATGATACATGAAGGAAAACAATTTAATTTTGGGTTTTCGGTGGACAAAATTAATGAGGATGTAAAACTAGGGCTTTTGGCATTTGATTAAATTCCTTCACCCATATATGAGATTTAATGAGGTTTGATGGTTCAAAGATTTTATGGATTATCTATATGTACGTAAAATGACTTTAGTACTATTATTTGTGAGTTGGATAAAGTTTGATGTGAATTGGGTCAACAAAAATGGGCAAAAACGTAGATTTCCTAAGGTAGAGGACGAACTGGGAAAAAGTCGTTCGAACAACCTCGTTCGAAAAAGAATCCAACGAGAATTCAAAACTTAGTTCATTTGAATATCCTTTTAATGAACTCGTTCGAATGAGATACTAGGCACTTCGAACGATATTTTAGATTTTTATAAATTTACGGGGCGAGCTGGAATTTGGTGGGAACAGTTCGAGAATAATAAACGACTTAAGGTTATGTAGGGCAACCACACTTCTTGCGCTAGTAACATGGAGCATAGGAGTATATAAGGATAAGAGGTACTCCTTGGTTATATCCATTATAAGTGGTGTGATACGATAGAGAGAATAGTCATAATTGAGAAACATCGTGAATATAGTAAAGAATGACAATTCGTACAAATTTGGAATATAAAGGCAATGTGATCCTATTATTTATATGGGTAGTGTGTATCTATTGTATGAACCCTTACGTGTATGACATACCTACCATACTTGCTATAACGGGATGTCTTAGGAAGGGGACAATCTTATCTTGATGAGCCTTCGGGGGGATTTTAGATTGCTACCTCAGGACATAGAGCTGGGAAAGACTTATCTGTGAGTTGATAAGTTTGCTGTCACGTGGTGAGTAGCCCATGGGGCTTGGAACTATGTTTGCCTCCATTGTGTGTGATATGTGTTGATGTGATTCCAGATTGATTCGAAACTCTTAGTCCTTACGTGCGTCTTGTACCGTGACTGATAGCATAGTATGTGTGCACCGCAGGTTTAACCTTTGGTGTGTCGTATTAGTATATATATGTATGATAATGATATATATACACACTTGAGATTATTCTACTGTGTTTTTTAGTAGATGAGGAAGATTACAATATTTAATCTTAATTAATAATGTGTGAACTTAAATGATTAATGAGTTATTTGAATCCGATTAATCTAGTTATAATCATAAGAATGTCTTATTCGGGTGACGATTCAATACAATGACTTAGGCATTTCAGTAAAGGACTTGGGCTACGTTAGATAAGTGGGATAGCGTGATTATGAGGGATTAGGAATCTACGTTAGGCGTGCACATTAGTTGAGAGGCGAGAATCTTAAGTGAGGACATGAGGACTAACATGGATATAATATTTACTATTTAATGCATTTTAAACACTTGCTGATTTTTAAATTCTTTTCAACTCGGTGTCTGACCCATTTATTGCAAATCTTTTCTCTTTTTAAATTATTTTAGGTGCCCAGCCACAGGAACACCAAGGATAGGAATCCATTCATTTGATGAGATGTAGCGGTTGTGGAAGTTACAAGACTTGGTAGTAAATGCCTCCATGATTCCCATTCCTGCATCTTGAGTTTCTCTATTTCAGTTAGGGCATGTCTCCCCTTTTTACTTATTCAGACAGTCGGAGATTTGTGGATCAATTTAGTTATTCATTTTAGTGGTTGATTTACTTTGTTGGATTATTGTATTTGGGATTTTGGCTAGATATGTTTACTCTAGTCTCATGTATTACCTTAGTCATTTTATTTCATATGAGATTAATTTGAATGTTGTATAGTTAGTAATTGGTTGATTTGATTTTATGTTAATTAATAGATAAAATTTTGACATCAACCTTTTTAAATATTAGGTGGTTATTGGTAATTATAAAGTTTTCGAAAGTGATGCATATTCTGAACCAACTAGATATTCTGAATTAATTTAATAAAGGACTGATCACCCGGTATTTAATTAGGCGGGATGTCACACTTGGGAATGATTCAAATTCGTTCAAGGAAATTTAGGTTGTGAGACCTAAGATAGAAACGGTCCACATTAATGAATTCATCGTTTATATTGCCATATTTGATGAGTGGCGATCATATCGAGGTTTGTTTAGATTAACAGGTTAGCCCTACTTGAGATTTTGCAATAAGGCCTTGAGGTTTTCATGATTAGAATAGCAATGATGATTGAGGAAATTAAAGTCCATGGGTTTAAATGCTAGTGTTTAGAATGCCTAGGATTGGGAACTGATCATTGGTGACTGGAGTATAGGTGGTAGTGAGCCAAGAAATTTGAGGGAGAAATTCCCTAAGGAGCGAAGTTTGTAATACCCCGTTCGGAAAATTAAGTAAATTATATAAATGGATTTTATATGTTGAGGGATAAATTATAATCCAAGAAAATTAGTGTATTTTAGATCGTATGGACCATAGGATTTTTAGTTTTGATTAAATAAAATTGTTTATGCCTTTCTATATAAATTCAAAATTTATTAGGGTATGTGTGTATAGAATAAAGAAAGATTTAAACAAGTTAAGAAATAGGCCATGAGAGCTAGTACATTCGTGCACAATTGGGTGGAGCTTATGGGAATTTAGAAGTTATTGGGGGGAAAACTGAGAATCTAAAAAGACTGGGTGAAAGAGAAGATTCGGCCATCAGTTGGTCGCTCAAACAATGATCGTGTTGTTCAAATGACATGACGGTCATTTGAACAAGATGATTGCATCACTCGAACGATGTCTGGAAAGATCAGACCCGCGAAGTGTGTTATCGACGCCTCAACCATTGATCCTTAGTGCCAGCTCTTGGATCCTGGCACTTTGGGATAAAATATATGGATCGTTTATTAGAGTGAGGGGGTGGATTTAGTTTATAATAGAGAGAGAGAGAGAGAGAGAGAGAGAGAGAGAGGTGCGGGGGAGGAGAGACAACCCCACTGCCATTTTCGATTTCTACACTTATCTCTTACACCCTCACCATTTTCCCCTCAACGATCTGTAAGCCGTCCAACTTATTTAGTGTAAAAGTTATACACACGCCAAAATACACCCCTTTTTCCATTTCTTGAACTACGAAGGTATAAGATGTTTGCTAGAGTTTTTTTAATATGTACTTGAAGGGGGTTTTTATGAGGGCATTCTTGAAACAGGAAGATGCATGTGTGGAGCCATTTTTGGATTGTGTTGAGGCTTCCATGGAAGTCTATTTGATGGAGCTCTTGTGATTCATTCTAGACTCATCTTTGAAGATAGGAGAGTCACCATTCTTCATCACCACCTCCACTTTAGAGACCATTTAGGTGGGATAAACTACTCTTACACTTAAGACTTTATTCAGTGAACATTATGGTCTTGTTGTTATTAAATGTTAAGGAGTGGGATTAGTATGTAAATAATAGTGTGCTTATGATAAGAACAAACAATATAGATTTTTATGGAATAAAAATGTAGGATAATATTATTCTAGTGTGTTTTCTTATAACACTGAAAGTATACATTTTTATGGAATAAAAGTCTAAGAATATATCAGTTTGGTGCATTTTCTAATAAATAATGGACATTTTTATGAAATAAAAATGTAAGAAAATATCAGTTTAGTGTATTTTCTAGTAAAGGAAAGTAATGGACATTTTTATGGAATAAAAATGTAAGAAAATGTTATTCTAGGATGTTTTCTAGTAAAAGAAAGTAATGGTCGCTTTTATAGAATAAAAATGTAAGAAAATATCAGTTTGGTGTATTGTCTAATAAAAGTTTAGTGTACTTTCTAGTAAAGGAAAATAATGGACATTTTTATGGAATAAAAATGTAAGAAAATGTTATTCTTGGATGTTTTTTAGTAAAGGAAAGTAATGGACATTTTTATGGAATAAAAATGTAAGAAAATATCAATATGGTGTATTGTATAATAAAAGTCATAATCGACATTTTTATGGAATGAAAATGTAAGAAAATATTAGTTTAGTGTATTTTCTAGTAAAGTTAAATAACGGATATTTTTATGGAATAAAAATGTAAGAAAATGTTAATCTAGGATGTTTTCTAGTAAAGGAAAGTAATGGACATTTTTATGGAATAAAAATTTAGGAAAATGTCATTTCGTGCATACCTAGTAAAAAGAAATAATAAACATTTTATGGAATAAAAATGAAAAGGACTATTATTCCTCCTTAGAATAAAAGGGAAAACGCATGTTTGCTGCAAATGGTATAAATTTTACAATGAATGTATGTTTAAACCATCTAGTAGGATTTTAAGAATTTAAAGTCCACTTTCTCATGTGTGTAAACTTGTTGTATTTTGATAATTAATATGTGAACAAGTAAGAAAGTTTTCTTTAGGTCCAAACATGAAGTAAGGCAAATGAGAATTTCGGTCTTTCAAGAATGTGTGAAAAGGGAAGCCTATTATGTAAAGGTGTTAATTTATATATTCAAAGTGCAAAAGTGTCAAGTATGAGAATTGGTTAATCGTGTGGCATTAAGCAAGTGTTCAAATGGCTAAAGGTGTTTTAAATATTGAGTTAAAAACTTAATAACCATTTTGAGAAATCACACTTGTTGAAGGACTAAACTTCAAGTTTGGTAATTGAAAGAGTAAATTGGTAACTTGCTTAAAGTGGAACATTTTTATGGAATAAAAATGCTAAAGAACGTCCTTACACTAGAATGGATGAAACTGAAGTAAGTCCTAAAGCGTGAATGATTTTAGTATAAATCATGTGTGTGTGAATAAGGGACTAAAGGAGAAAATAAATAATTTTCCAAGTGTTAATGGAAAAACGGACAGTGAAGTCCGGGTTTTAGCTTCGGCCGGGTGAAAATAAAGAAACGAAATAATGTGAACATGTACAAAATGTTAAACACATTAACAAAGACTCGGATTCAACCAAGAAGCGAACAAGAAGGGCCCGAAGCCCTTGGGTGAAAAGCCCTAAATCACTGGCCACAACATATGGTGCACATAGACGGGGGTGTGGGTCCCATTAACGTATGTAGTTATGTGAAATGATTTCGAAAATAATGTAATGGAATGTGGAACATATCAAGAAATGGGTTGTGTGGTGAAACGTGTGAGTACAACCTAATTTGAATGAATTAATAAGTGTTTCGGTTATGATTTAAGTGGACTAATAATGCGAAAAGTGAATAATGTCCATAAAGTGAATGAGAAGTGTAATGTATAATGGTTAACAGGAGAGTTAAGCAACCTTAGAGGCTCAACCCATAATTAACACAAATGTGTGTTCGTGAAGGTTTTCCAAAAGTTAAATAAGTATTTTCCAAATGTCTTGGTCGTGTGTGTTCAATGTGTGCTTTCAATGGAGATACTAAAATGGGTTAGTTGTGTAAACAAGGCAATTTTGGTAAAGGCGTGATTTTCGGTTAAACAAGGTGTAATGGTTTAAGTCATTTAACCGTGTGAGTTAAATGGAGAAAAAAACGTTAAGCATCAACAAGAAGTTCTTTTATGAGATTAAGGTGAATTAATCTGAATAAGTAACGTTTTTGCATAAAACGGTTTCAAGTATTATATATATATATATATATATATATATATATATATATATAAGAAAGTTGCATGTATATGTAGTTATACCATGTTGAGTCCCTTTCAGCCATTCGTTTTTATACTGCTTGTATATTCCCACTGGGCATCGGCTCACACCCTCGCTTTGTCACGGCAGATTGGTAGCAGTTTCATATTTTGAGAGCATTGTATAAATAAGTACTTTATTTATTTTACGTTAGTAGCTTTGTTTACTCGGACTTCGGGGTGTTCCCTGTGGGTTCCACACATAGTTCCTTTTGAAGCTGGAATCACATGCTAAATAAGTTAACCATTAACTAAAATAAAATTGGTTAGCAACATTATAATTTCACTTTACATCTAACGTTCGGTTCGAACTGAGTTAACTTACGGGTAACCCATATATCCAGGCTGGGACGTGATAGGCTAGCGTACCTAATTACAATAAGGAGATCTTTATGTTTTATGTATATATTAAGAGAAAATGTGGTATCACAATGAAATAGTCACCGATGAAATATTTGCATATGCAGTAGATACACCAATTTCAAAGAGAAATGATGATGATTCTAAACCACATACTATAAATGAATATCGATAAATAAAAGTTTACTAAAATGAGAATTTACCATCACGGTAGAACTTGAGTTTCTAAATAAATATGGTGTATTTGAACATATTTTACAACCTAGAAAAGATGTTAACCTAGTAGGTTACAAATGGATGTTTGTAAGAAAGTGCAATGACAAAAATGAAATAATTCGATATAAGGCGTGACTTGTGGCATAAGGTTTCCATCATAAATATGGGATTGATTATGAGGAAACATACCCCTATTATAGATGGTATAACTTTCATATGTCTGATTGCTTAGCGATCTCCGAAAATCAAAATGAGATACTCGTGGATGTTGTGAGCTCTTATTCATAAGAGGACTTAAACACTGAAATCTACATGAAAATTCTTGAAGGATTTTCTCTGCATGAAGCAAAGCCAAGGAGTGTATTCTCAATTCGACTAAGACATTCATTGTATGACTTAAAGTAATCTGGAAGGATATGATACAACCGTCTTAGTGCATACTCTAAGAAAAGGTATGAAAATAATCAAATTTGCCCATTTGTCATCATAAATAAACCCTCAATGAGATTTGTGATTGTATCAGTTTATATAAATGACATAAATTTAATCGGGACTCTAGAAGAGCTCAAGAAAACTTCTAATTAATTGAAGAAGGAATTTGAGATGAAAGACTTTGTGAAAATAAAATTTTATCTCGGCCTGTAGACCAAGAGAAATTTTAGTGGAATTTGTGTCCATTGGTCTAATTATACTAAAAAAAATCTTTACAAAAAATCTTAAAATGATTTAATGTGGACAAAGCACAGTCACTAATTACTCTCATGGGGTTGTCCAGTCTTTAAACATAAAGAAATATGCATACCATCATATCCATACCATCCTAAAGAGGATGATGAGAAAATATTGGGTCCAGAAGTGCAATTGGTGCATTATTATAATTTCCACAATGCACTAGACAGGATATTTCATTCTTAGTGGATTTTCTTGCTAGATATAGTGATGAACCAACAAAAATGGATTGGACTCGTATCACGCATATTGTAATACCCCGTATTTTTATGGCATTTAATTATGGGATTCATTAAATTAAATTGGGATAAAATAATTTAATATTAATCCGGATTTTAAATTAAATATTTACTAGCATGACGAGAGTTAGTAATTATTGGTAAGAATTATGTTGAATATTACTAGATGAGTAAAGTAATATATGAGATTGAATTTATTAAAATTGTCGCGAGTGAATAATATGACAATCATGAAAATTAAGTCGGGACGCGCGTGTGTCATGCCAGGACTAAATTAATGAAATAAAAAGTAATAATACGACAATCCTAGAAATTAGGTCAGGATATGTGATGTCGTGTCGGGACTAAATGAATGGAATAAAAATTAATTTAATTATAAGTCGCCCGTATGATCATTTCGAGTGCACCAATGTGTTCGAAAGGATTGAGATAGTCAGAAAAGTGTACTCGAGGGTATAGTTTGGGTGTCGGAACGTTTTTAGGCCTAACTGGTAACCCGGGAGGGCATTTTGGTAATTTCTAATTTTAGGCCTTAATTATGGATGAAAATTGAAGGGTTATATTTGATGGAAGTTAGAGTCCTCGAGGGTTAGAAACTTTGGAGTTGCAGACAGGCTAAAGAAGATAGAAGAGAGAAGGCTTCTAAGGAGGAGAGCCACCAACCCTACACCACTCTCACTAATTCCACCACCAACGCGTAGATCGGGGAACAAGGAGAGGGATCATACCCATAAATCTCTACGATTTAGACTTTGATTTTCAAGCAAGTATCTAACTTGCTGTTTTTTAGTTGATAACACATCCATGCTAGTGTAGGAATTAATTAATTTATGTCTTCATGAAAATATAATGTTGTTGGGAGATTATTATTAAAATTTTGGAGTAGAAACCATGTTAGGATGAATATCTTGTTATATATAGAATATTATCCACGAAATTTGATGCCCAATAGAGATAGAAATCTAGAAATTAAATGAATTCTTGAGAAAATTTGATGAACTAGGGTTAAATGATAATTTCTTGAATTAACCCATTTGATGACGAATCTTGAGGAATTAATGAATGTTTTACGTTAGAAAGCATACATATTGGTTTATATAACGTTCATGATGTTTGGTTGGGAGTTTGGGACATGTTAATGGAGTTTTGATGAATTAAGTTGGAAGAAACCCGTAGGCTTAATATGCAGAATTTTGGGCAAGAACTGCTTGGTCGATCGATCGAGTCAAGAATATCAATCGATCGATCGATCCCCTTTCATCGATCGATCAACTCCTCCTAGAAAATGAAAACCTTTTCCCCTTTTAAATGTTAATTCAATCTCAATGTATTGGGCATAATTTAAATATTATAATGGGACTTGAGGAGGACTAGTAGGGTATAAGTAGGGTCCGGGGAAGACGATTTTATATGGGATTTAATCGTGGGATTTTGGGGGTATAAATTGAATGGGAAATCATGCGTACGTTAAATTAGGTCTTGCGAGAATTAAGAACTTAGACCAGTAGGGTAGTGAGTGTACACCTACTGATTTTATATTTATCAATAGGATACACTTCGAGAGTCGAGAAGTACTTAAGGATTTACGGTAATTGAGAAAATAAAAAGAATGACTTAATTATACGTATAACTCGGGCGTTATATGCCACGCGTGGTGAGAATATATTATGGGTCGTGGGCATACCTAGCTGAATAATTAGAAGACATACATACATATATATATATATATATATATATATATATATATATATATATATATATATATATATATATATATAAAAAATATTGTATATTTGTGTGTAATCATACCCGCGCTACTTGCAATCACGGAGGTTCTACGCGAGGACATTCTTATCTCGATTGGACCTTTATGGGAGGATATTGATTTGTACCCTAGAACATAGCATCCTTGGTACAGGTTATTCGAGAATGATAGTCAGACGGTCTTAAGAGATGTGAGGGTACGTGTTGACCTCTTAGTGACTTGGAACTATGCTTCGCCTCCAATATGTGTGTTTTGTGTTAATACAGTTCGAGAGTGATTCCGAACTAGTATTTCCCTTTTATATGAGTGATATGAGGACTTGATAGCAGAGTATGCTAGCACCATAGTCTTATGTGGGGTGCCCTATTAGTATATATATTATGAGTGGTAAATATATATACATGTGATTAATCTACTGTGCTTGTAAGTAGATAGAATTGAGTAATTAATATTAAATGAGTTAAGTAGTTGAGAACTTGAGTCTGAATTGAGATGAATATAACTGGTTTGGAAAATTCATAAGAAAAGGCTATTAAATATAAATTATAGTCATGCGATTACTTGGATTAGACTTGGTGAATGAAAATTGGGTTAGACTTACTGGGTTATATTTAACTAGGTTAATTCAGTAGAACGTTAGGCGTGCACACTAGTTGAGAGGTGAGAATTCTCAAGTGAGTGTCGAGGTACTAACATGTATGTAATATCAACTCGTAAGCATTTTAAATACTTGCTAAACTATTTTTAAAGTTGTTTTATACGCGGACTCAGACCCGTTTCCTATTATCGTTTTTTTAAAGTTGTTTTATACACGGGCTCAGACCCGTTTCCTATTATCGTTTCTTCCTCTTGTACATATATATATATATATATAATACAGGTGCCCAGTCACTGGGTCGTCAGACCTAGATCTTTGGACCATTGACGTGTTGCAGCTAGTGTGGGAGTTGCAGGTCCTTGCAATAGACAACTCCATCCTTATCTTCTCAGTCTCCTATTTAGTCTTTATTAGTTAGGGCATGTGTCGCCAATTTCCAATTTTATTTAGTTCAGAGAGAGACTTATACTCTTTATTATTTCAGTATTCAACTATTGTTAGGATTGTTTTATTTATTTCCTTGTCCTACGATTTGGGATATATTATTTGGATTGGTCAATCTAGCTTGGTTATTTCATTTGGATGATTTGGTTTTAATATTATTATCTACATTCGTAAAAATGGGTTCATATATTAAATAATAACAATATGACTTAATTTATAAAATTTAAATATTTTGACACTTAGCGTAATTATTTATTAGGTGATTGATAAAGAAAATTATTTTACGACAGTGATGCTAACGATGAACTAACCGAACACTTTAATGTAATTTAATAAAGGACCGATCACCCGGTATTTAATTAGGCGGGGTGTCACACATATCTTAAGATATCCATGCAGAACCACTGACATAGGTTTATTTTATTCTAATAATTCTAATGGTTCTGAGTTAGTAGGTTATGTTTATTATGGATACCTCTTTGATCCTCATAAGAGTCGATATCTGATAGATAATGTATTTTTTAGTTGTAATATTATTATTTCTTGGCGTTCTACTAACCTAACTTTAGTAACTACTTCCTCCAACCACTCTGAAATTTTGGCTCTTTATGAAGTTAGCCGTGAATTTTTTTTGTTGAGATCTACAATTCAACTTATGTGTATTTCTTGTAAATTGTCTTCCATTACAGATATTTCTAGTACCACTAGTAAGTGACCATGTGCGTTGCACGCATGACTCACATTTGAATCGTGTTCCTATAAATTGGAAGTTATTTGATGCAGGATTGAATTTAAAAATTAAAAACATGTGAAAATATATATTTGAGTAGAGAATTTACAGTGTTACATGAGTAATTATAAATTTTTTATAATAATTTATTTACAAATTGATTGTCCACATCAATCACATCAATTTTTGCAAAAATATGAGTTGCTACAGAGTAAGGCTTCTCATTCATTACGCGACATTATGACCCTATGCATATTAAATGCATTAGTTGAACCAACATTGATAGCTATATAGTCCAGTCCACTTTACATAACCTTCTAGACATAATTCTTCATATATATTCACGTATGAAAACTTCCACATACACATCTATATATTCACACCTAACCATTTAAATCCCGGGTGTGAAAAATAAAAAAATAACAAGTTAATAGCATATCCATCTGCTAAAGTTGAGCAATAAAAAAAGACACAAGTACACCAACTATTGCTTTGCAAATTGTTGAGTGTAGTCAATCGGCTATTGCTTTGTAATTGTGGTAATTATAATGACTGTTAAAGTACTAAATACACAACTACTCTTTCTTTTTTTTGATTACGTGACAGTTATTCAATTTTTATAACCACACGAAGAAAAAAGCAAAGTTTTGCCCGACTGCTCAAGTTGCTCGTCATTATCATAAAGCATGATTCAAGGTAAATGACTAATATATTTCGCCTATCCCACCCTTATCTATCTTTCTATCATTAGTTAAAAAGTAATCAAATAACCCAAACATTGGTCATATACAAACAATAAAAACATCAAAGATCTTTCTTCGACACCAAAACAGAAACAACACTTATCCTTATAAAATAACACAAATTCAGGGAAAAATTATGTACGAGGAAAATTCATGAAGATAAAATCACTTTAACAACTTGGTTAATTACTTAATCATATAGCAAAGTTTTTTAACTGAAAATATAACACATACACCTTATGAGCATCATACAATAATTCTAAATTGTATTATATAATAAAATATTAGAATGGGTTATTACTTTCTCACGTGGCCTTTAAAGTAGAAAGGGATTGAAAAGTTTCTTCACTAGAAAAAACCATAACCTGAGATATTCAACTGGTGAAATAATTAAATAAAGATCCTTAACATTTAGTTCATTAAGAAATTTAGTGCCATGCAACATATCTTCTAATCCTCTGAAAACAAATTGAAGATGAACTAAGACTAAGGTGTTTTTTATTTTTACCTCTTAAGTCTGAATCTGAATCATTCAGACTTAAGAGGTACCAAAAAGTGTTTATTTTTTAAATGATTAAGAGGCTAACAGCTATATTTGGCTCTTAATGATTAAGAGGTAGAATTACATCTGAAGTCTGAATCAGTCTAAATACATTCATTCAGAGGTACATTCAGACATAAAAACAAACATATTTTTCAGATTAAGATTTCAGACTTCAAATTCAGTCTTTGAATTTTAGATTTAGACTTCAGATTCAGATGAAAAAACAAACGCAACCTAAATTTCACTGTTTTTTTATTTAGAAGTTAATAATGAGAAAGAGTCAAATTAATTACAGTCAAGAACCCTTCTTATGGGGAAGGTGTGTATATATATATATTTCATCACTACCGCAACAGGAACAAAAAAATTATATAATAGGTATATATATTTCAACACTAACACAATAGGAACAAATGACTTTTTTATAAAATAACACTACACCAAAATGACAAAATTGTCACCTTTCAGCCGGCCACCCTTGTCAAGGTCATTGGCCGTGATAAAAAATACGCGTTTTGTGTCACGGTCATTGACCTTGACACGACCGTGATAAAGAATTGTCACGGTCAATTATCGTGATAATTCTTTAAATATTTGTCACGGTCAAGGACCTTGACACGACCATGACAACTTCTTCAGCAAAAACCTTCTCCCCTTCTTTTTCCCCCCACCATTACCTCCTTTTTACATCTCTCTCTCTCTCTCTACGCTCTCTCTCTCTCTCTCTCTCTACGCTGCTCTCTATTTCTCTCTCTTCCATTTATATATATGTTTGTGTGTATATATATATATGTGTGTGTGTGTGTGTGTATATATATATATGTGTGTGTGTGTGTGTGTGTGTGTGTGTGTGTGTGTGTGTGTGTGTGTATGTGGTAGGTGAGTATGTGGAAAATAGGGGGTTGTTATATTAGAGGCAAAACATTGATGATTATGTATATAAAATAAGCCTTGTATGGGTATAAGCTAATTTAGATTAATATTGATGATTATGTATATAAAGATTAACTCATTTTCATTCGAATTAGACAATTCACATGTTAATATGTTGTTTCTTAACCTATACTTTTGTCTTAGGTTAGATATCTGTGACACCCCGCCTAATTAAATACCGGGCGATCACTCCTTTATTAAATTAAATCAAGGTAAACAGTTGGTTCATTCTCAGCATCACGGTCGATAAAAAATTTCCAATTTAACACCCTAAATAATTAAGCTAAGTGTCAAAACATTTTTTTATACAAACTTCCAAATTTTAATTAAAGAAAAGATTTATTTATACAAAACAACATTTCTACAATATTGAATCACACCACGATGAACTAAAACAAAACCATACATTCGTCAATTGAATGTCAACATAATAAAACTAAACATCATAAACCATCCTGAATAATTCCCCTAAAACAATACTGGAATACTGAAATATAAGAATCCCAACAATAAATGAAATGATAAAAAGGGCGACACGTTCCCAATAAATGAGAGTAATAAGAGTGGAGTCAAGAACAGAAGCCGTCTACTCAAGTGACCTGCAACTCCCACCTAAGCTGCAGCTCGTTCTTCTCAAAGGATCCTAAGCAAGACGCCCCTGTGGCTGGGCACCTGAAAATATACATATATATACACAAGAGAGAGAGAGAGAGAAAGAAACGGGTCAGGGCCCGAAAGTGTGTTTGATTTTAAAATACGTTAAGCAAGTATTTAAATTGATACAGGCCAATGCAAATCATATTAGTTCGACACTCTCTTGAGAAATTCTCACCTCTCTTCTAATGTGCACGCCTATCGTACTACCTTCCCAAATAATTTAGTTTATCTTGACTTACTCCTAAGTTTTCAAAACCGAACGATGACAATGTTTTAAAAAGGTTACTTTCAATATGTAGCACTCCTCTTGTTTTAGCTTCATTAACTTATAAAGTTTCCCAGTGTCTTCTCATACTTTCACAAAACCAGTATTTAATAATTTGAGTCAACAACCATGTTCTACTTATCAAATCACAGTAGGCAGTTTAAAGTATATAACCTCATATATATATTAACTACTCGGATAATATATATAAATAACAGCACCCCAACTAAACTATGGTGCGGGCATACTCTGCTATCCAATCCCCGTATTGCTCACACAAAGGGAAATACAAGTTCGGAATCACTCTCGAACTGTATTAACATATACAAAACAACGTTGAGGCGAAGCATAGATTCCAAGTCCAAGAGGTCAGTACATACCCACACGTCTCTTAGGACCGTCCGACTATCAATCTGATAGCCCGTACCTAGGATCTCTATCTTCTAGGGTACGAATCAATATCCCCCATAAAGCAACACAGGATAAGATCGTCCCAGCGCGGTAACCTCAGGGATAGCAAGTAGCGCGGGTACGTTTTTCACATGTATATAATATATGTACACACAATCATATAATTATACCCATTCATCATATTAATATAGGTTCCTCCCGTTACCCATAGTCACAACATCTAGCCTTAAATTTCCCATTATTATGATTACGTATAAGGTTTCATCTCTAACCTTTATTCGAAGGGTTTTCTCACTCATTACCTAATACGCATGGTTTATATCCTCACAAATCTGAAATTCAGTAAGGGACTTTATTTGATTCCAACGCAACTCTCTTACGTACCTCACCCTTAAGTTATAAATCTATCAACCTAAAGTAAATATCCCATAATTACCATACTTGTTGAAGATTAAAGGTTCTAACATTTATCCATATACCCTACTGGTCCTTAATATCTCCCAAATCCTTTTATTTAGAATGCCCAAAGGTTATTTCACGATAAATTAATTTAAGTAAATAAACAAGAGGAATAGGAGTCTGCCAGGAGGGGTCGATCGATCGAAGCTTGGGGCTCGATCGATCGAACCTTCGATCGATCGAACCTCTATGCTCGATCGATTGATCAAGCAGGTCTGGGCAAAAATTCTGCAGAAATTGCAGTGACGGGATTGATTAAAGTTCTTCATCAAAACTCATATTTTCCAACACTAATCGGCCCAAAAAGTTTACTGTTAACATACTAACATAATTTCAGGTATCTTTAACGTTCAGCATGCGTGTATACATCATTAAACATGGTTAAACAACCTAAAATCTCATCTAATAATCAAGAACCCTAAAGGTTTCTTAACTTTTGTTCAAATCATTTTTCTCCAGAATTTCCTTCTAACATAACATCACAAATTCGTGGGTTAATCATCTACTTCACATATTATTTCCAGAATATGGTTATAACGATTTCTACATGCAAATCCCTATCCAAAAATTGGGGTTTTCTTTCATTGATTATACTCCTAATCATTTCCTACACTAATATGATTATTGCACCAACGAAAATACGCAAGTTAAACACTTGCCTGGGATTTCAGAGGTCTGGTTTCCTGCTGATATTGGTGTGGTTGCGTTCTCCTCCTCGCTAGCTACGCGTTGGTGGTGACGGCGGTGCAATCGGTGGTGTTTTGGGCCTTGAATCACCTTGAGAGCTCTCTCCTCTCTTCTCCAATGGCCGTTCTAGGGTTCTGAATGTTCTAACCCTAAAAGGCTGACTTAAATGGCTGCTAAGGATGGCTGAAATTCGTGGGTTTAATTACCCTATTTTGTAAAATGACCAAAATGCCCTCCCGGGTCACTAATTAGGCCTAAAAACACCCCGAGGCCCGAACTAAACCCCCGGGTACACTTTTCTAACTATCTCGACCCTTCCGGACGCGTTGGCGCACTCAAAATGACCATACGGATAACTTATAAAATATTCCCTTTTTAATTAACATAATTAGTCCCGACGTGACACGGGCACGTCCCGACTTAAATTTTTGAAATAGTCATTTAATTCACCTATGACATTCAATATAACCAATATAATATATTACTATGCTCATTAGTAATATTCAACAAGTTTCCCATAATTACTAACTCTAGTCACGTTAATAATTATAACATAATTAATTTCCGGATTTTTATTAAATAAATCATCACATTAAATTTAATAAATCCCCAAATTAATATAGCATAAAAGTACGGGGTATTACAATATCGTTCATGAACTTTAGAATATTCGTGTTATCGACTTAATTCCACATTGAAGATATTTGTACTTGTATATTTGTGTCTAATTTTAATTTCAAAGGGAAGATTATGATATTTTGACTATGGTTAAAGATAAAAAATAATTCGTTGTGATTTTATTTCTAAGTGATTCTAGAATTTTTATTCTTAGAGTTAAAGAAATCAATGCATTCTTTCTATTGAAAGATATTTATTTTTTAATAAAGCAGGTTATTTTGAACTTTCCTTCACCATTAAAACATTAAATTGGTAGCATTTTTCTCCTACCAATTTTTTTCATCGTGGATGTCGCCAAATTCTTAGTAGATTAGTATTTAACAAACAAAAGCGAAAGAACCATTATTGTTTACTAAATGTTGGCAAAAGTCTTACTGAAAATGTAAACATTTGTATTATATATAAATTGGCTCTCTCATGTATCAAAATGTTTGAGTCTATCAAGTTAAATAGACTTGGTTCATTATGAGTGAGACACAATCTAGTTTAGGTCAGATGAACCTTAAGGACTAAAGATTGAAGATCATGCACTATCTCTCATTGGAGCCTTCCATGATTGAATATGAGGACTTTATCCTTTCGAGAAGTTTGATATAATATTGGCTAATTGCACACACTAAGATGTTTTTTAAATTGAGAGAATTTTTTCATAAAATGTGTTTTAAAAACCTTTTGAAGTATTGAAGAATTTTTTTGAGTTGTGTATTTATCTTTTGAAGTATTGGGATCTAGGAATAAGTTTTAAAAATAATTTTGGATTTTTTTATTTTGAGGTATTCGAACGGACATAATATATAACATCTATTCCATGCTTTACATCTATTCCGGCATATATAATATATATAATAATAAACAAAACCTCTTAAAAATAATATATAACATCATCCCATTGTAACATATATAACATACAATAATGGTAATAATAAGTTTTTCAAATATAAGTAAAATCTCTCTACACAATCAACAATTCTAACATCATATCCACCAACCTAAATCAAAGTTACTTCAATCAAAACATTAATGGTAATAATAAGTTTTTCAAATATTTCACTCGTCCCAATAGAAAAAATACGTAAAAACCCATCTACTCCTAACATAAAATGATATCACCGAAGTAAACCTGCGATCTTGAAGCATATGACCTCCAACAAAATGACTTCAATGATTTTTTTTGTCCAAAAAATATTTTCACTTGCAATAAGATTTATTAAGTGTCAATTACCTTAAACAAAGAAGAATTTTTTTTAATAGTTCCAATAGATGACAGAAAATCTCGATACATGTATCCATGTTAGATGTTTTCAACTAATTTAGACATATTATGTGTGTATGTGTGTGTGTATATATGTGTGTGGTGGTGTGGGGTGGGGGAGGGGGGCAGGGGGTGGGGTGGGGTGGGGGGGGTGTACGTGTACGTGTGCGTGTGCGTGTGTGTGGTGGGGGTGGGGTGGGGTGGGGGCAGGGATGGGGGGTGGGTAGGGGTGTGTGTCTATGTGTACTAATAACATATTTTTTTATCTGTACTAATAACATTTTTTTACAGCAAATGTCTCCTTCAGGTATTAAGGCGAAGATGATGATGTTGTTTATGATGATGTCATCTGGGCTCGCTGGTAGCGGAGGCGACGAGGGCTCCTCGGCCCCTAGGCTCCCCAAATATGGTAAATTTGGGATTACCATCGAGAACAAATCGGAGCTATTAGCAAGATCCCTCGAGCTGCTAAAGATGGTCATCGGCCCGGAGTTTATGAGTTGGAGGAGGTGCCATATGAGCTCAAGTTAGCTGTTTGGGCGACACTACAGCTAATATATTTCAATTTCAATTTCAATTTCAATTTCATTTTATATTTATTCGCAACTAACATTGTATTTGTTGGACAGGAACAATTCAACTTGGATCCAAAGCTACGCGATTCCGTCTTGGAGCAGTTGAGGGAGCAACACAAGACGTGGAAGAAAAATATGCGGACACGGTACTTCGGAAAAACACGAGAGTCCATTATCCAATGGCGTGGATCCGTCCCGCCCAAGGAGCCGATCTCATTGGCACAATGGAAAAAGTTCATTGACAATGAGATCGAGGATCGACAATTGGCATCTCGCCAATCGGGGAGGGAAAATCGGGCAAAAAAGACGGACGTGCACTACTCCGGCCGGACGTCTTACGCCGAGGTGGAGCATAGGATGAAGGTAAGATTTAATTTTTCTATAACTACAGAAATATATATTAATCTTCATTATTTTACTTTGCGGGGTCGATACTAATTTTACTTTATTTTATTTCAGGGGGTAGGGAGTGGCCCAGGGGGTAAGCCACATAGGCTCGATACTTATGTGGCTCTTCGGACGAAGAAGGAGAAGGACAAGGAGGTGTCCCCGAGCGTTGCGGCCACTATTGTAAGTAATCCGACAGTTTAATTTTTGTTAATTACGTTATAATTTTTTTAGTTTACTTATTTTACTAATCATGTGCTTTTTGTCGTTTCAGGCAAAGCTTAAGGAAGTGCATGAGTCGCAGTATTATGCCGACAAGGCGTCTTTGTCCACAGACGCACTCAGCCAAGTGCTTGGCTCTGATCGCAAGGGGAGGACAAGGAGGTGAGCTCGCGAGTGGCCAAATATAGGATCATCGGATTGGAGACGAGCGACACCGGGTTGGCTCGAACAGTGGATTCACATGACGCGAAGCTGTCCCGTTTGGAGGCGACGGTCAAAGATATGTACTCATTCATGAAGCGTACGTTGGGCGGAGACCGTAAGGGGAAAGGGAAGGAGGAGGTGGTGGAGGAGGAGGTGCGGGAGAACGAGGCGCAGGATGACGAGGATGTGGACCTCGCTGCTTCATCACCGACACGTGCGTACTTCGATGATCCACTTCCTTATTTGGCTCCCTTTCCCAGATCGATGTCGATAATTGGTTGACCGAGCGTGTTCATATTGGACGTATTTGATGGCCAACGGATAGGGCGGGGGTTGAGGGACCCGAATATCGTCCAGGGTGGAATAGTTCATGGACGTGCGCTTCAAGAGATCGAGTCCAAAGTGCTCGTCACGCATGTGATACCCGGGAAGGAGAACTCCCTATTGTGGTTGCGCGAACAATGCGGCACGATGTATATTAGTGGGTGTGTCAATTCATATATTGTGTGGCCTACTCACCTCCTCACATTTACCCCAGACATGTAGTGACATTATTTTTAAGTTGGTACATTTTAATTATATTTGGATTATATCGTCATGTATATTGTTTTTATTTTAAATATATATTTGCATTATCTTTAGTTTGTTCGGATATATGATGTTTAACAGGTACAACGTTGCTATAACAAGTACAAATATATTGCTGGGCAGTGGTAGTGGCCATACTGCCCAACAGATTTTTTAAATTCTGCCCAAAATTGTCACGATTATTGACCGTGACAAGTCCTTGACAAATATGGTTGTCACGGACTTGTCACGGTCAATGACTGCGATAATTTTTTAAAAATGGTCAAGGCTTTGTCACGGTTATGAACCGTGACTAAACTTGTCACGGGCCATGACCGTGACACGACCGTGACACAACCGTGACATTTCTAACGAACTTGTCAAGATCAATGACCGTGAGACATCCGTGACAAAAAAAGTTGTCTCGCTCCGAATTGTCACGGTCATTGACCTTGACAAGTTCAACTTGTCAAGGTCAATGACCGTGACAATTAGACAGATTTGGTGTACTGTAAGTAAAATATTACATCTATGGAATATTTGTATGCATCGGGCATAAGGTAGAAGATGCCACCAGAGAGAAAGAGGGAAAGGTAGTTTCGCCCTATACGGAGGGCCCTTTTTATAAATGAGTAGGAATACCAAAAGAAGGATCCGTTTGAATAACAACATTGATCAATGGGGGAGAGGAAGTGAGATGGGCTAAGGTAGGGAAGGGACGAGACTGTATTTCTTTCGTGGAGAGATTTTTTTTTCATAAATCAACAATCAACAAATAATAGATAGGGGTAGGCTTGTGATTCTTTTCTCAATTCGGGATATAAAGGTCAAGAGTGGTCATTTGTGTTTAAGTTGCTATTTAAGTTAGTATAAAAGATATATGAAGACAATACAAAATGCATAGCCCAAATTCAAAAAGGTTTTATCAAGGATACAGAATCAATCACATTTCATCAAAGTTTTCATTCACTCACGAACTCAGGGCCAACCCAAGGGGTAGGCCAACGAGGCAACCGCCTTGACCCCCCAAACTTGATATAAAAATATAGGCCCAAAATATTGTACATGTATGTATAATGTAAGTTTCTAAAATTAGGCCCAATCCAAAAAATAAAAACAAACAATTAATCCATCATCTTCATTTGCTCATTCATCACACCCATTTCAAAACTGAAAAAAAAGGCTCCCACCACACCCAACACTAACTTTCCAAATTTCATCCAAGTTCCAACCATTTAAACTCTCTCTCAAGTTTTAATCCAAAAATATTCAAGAGGTTTGTATTATATATTTTTACTAAACTGTTAAACACTTTTATTAATTTTTTAAATGTTGTTATTTTACTAATCTAAGTGTTTAAAAGTGTATACAAAGTTATCTCTTCTTTTTATCATTTTTTTATATGTTCTTGTTGTTGTCTTGTTGTCATTTTTTTTTATTAATCTATCATTTTTTTTAATTATAGCTATTGTTGTTAATTTTTGGATTTAAATGATGTTCTTGTTGTCATTTTTTTATATTTTTAAACACTTTGATTAGTAAAATACAACATTTATATTTTTGAATTTATATGATGTAATTTAAAAGTGAATAAAAAGTTATATGTTCTTGTTACCATTTTTTTTTTGGGTTAATCTGTCATTTTTTTAATTATAGTTCTTGTTGTTAATTTTTTTTGTTAAGTTCTTGTTATTAATCTTGTTGCTCCTTTTAATCTGTTATAATTTTTTATTCTAATCATGTCAAATACCAATTCAATGATCACAAAAAATTATACTCTTTTTTATTCACTTTGGGTTTTTTTACAAAGTTTTTCCTTAATAAGGTTTTAATGAGGTAATAGTCATTAAATTATGGATATGATATACATCCAAGGAGGAATGTATACTAGTGGATTTCCACTAATATTCCACATTTATGAAACGATATTTTGAGATGTTTTACTGTGTATTATAAATAGAATATTATTGTAACAATGAAATAAAAAAATTTATCATCTCCCTAAATTATCTCTGTCCCTTTATTCCACAACAATAATTATAAACTAAGCTGCTTAATGTTCTTCGACATATATGATATTGCAAATTAACCGAATATTAGGAATGATATATTAACAAGTTACATGAGCCAAATGTTCAGTTATATGTAAAATGAATTCACTAAAATAAATCCTTGGATAGCCCGTGGTCTCACTTTTGCAGTCTCTCCTACACTTCATGTAAATGAAGTCGGCGCAAAATGTCATAAAATAGGCCTTGAAGTTCAACACGGCCCAAGGTAATCCTTTCTCCTTGTTTCTTTCGCATGTGGCGTGAGACAGCACTCAAGCTTTGGCGGTGTCATTGTAAAATTATGAATATTTCAGTCAAAAGGCAATAAAAAAACATTAGAGAGTCTTAAGAGAGAGGATATATAATATTAACACTGCAAGAATCCATTTTGTAAGTTCAGAATTTGTATTCCCCAAATTATAATACAAGACATTGTTTTAGAAGAAAAAAAAATATCAGCTGATTATAAATTAAAGATGAAATTGAAAAGTTTTCATATAATTAATTTTTAATTTAATAACCAATCCAAAACAGGTCGAGCATATATTTACCTAGAAAATTATGAGTCCTTGCCTTTAGGGCCAATAAAGAGAAATAACCAAAAATAGGACATTCATTGAGTTTGATTTACGTGAGACGTGACTCCGCATGTTGCTCAATCAGTTCAAGTTTCTCTATTTAAACATCACAAAAATAACACTCGGGCAAAATATAAAGTGACCATATGACGCTCAGATTTACCTTCACGGCAATTACTTACAAACAACTGTGCATAGTAATAGCTTTGGTTGCAGTTACAACTTTACTAATTGGACAGATTAATCTCCAAATGATGCATAAAACTAAATGAGGCTGATTTCCGAACCATGCGATGACCTAATGATTACTTCGTTATTTAAAATGCCACTCCTCAGACATAAGATCAGAAAATGATCCAAATGCCAAAAGTTGGTGGGTTGCAATCTCATCACCCAAATCAAATTTCACCCCTCTAGTTGACAGTGTCTTGCAACCAATTTTGTAAAATAAGACAAGAAATTCATTCACTTAAGATTTATAGTGCAACTGCTAAAACAAATCAGCAGGCCTCTGGTTCATGAAGGTGCAACTATTAGCATGGCTTGAAACTCAGTAGAACTTGTGATTTAGCTGAAGTAAACTGATTGACACCCCACTTTCCCATACCGCTATCTATACTATACCTATATATTAACACAAACCTGCTAGAGTTTGAATTCTTACCAAAACGACCAAAATATAGGATGCTTGCAAGAGCCAACTCGCCTAGTACATTTTAAATAAATTAATCTTCTAAACGATGTATCTTTTTACCTTGTCCAAAACAGAGCCAATACTGAATAAAAAAGACAGCCCGAAACATTGGCTACAACAGTTAGCAACTGACAAAATGCCAACTAATAAACAAGAAGAAATGCCCCCCATCAAGTCTATCAACAAGTGTTGCTCACTTTAAAGTTCCATGACAAGAACAATACCAATGTGGCACCAATGGCACCAAAAATGTATTCTTCACTATTTTACCTCAAAAGATGTATTCAACTGCTGATTATGCTTGCCCTGACTTGACACAATCTTGGCTATTTTACCTTTAAAAAAGGATGCTGATATTCGCCCTCCAAAAAGATCTCCTCAACACCAAAAAGAAAAAAAGTCATTTTTTTTACTATTCAACCCAGCAAAATCTCACGGACAACCTTAGCCGTGGTATCCATTTTCACGGTCAACCTTGGCCGTGATACTCATTTTCATGGCTAACCCTGACCGTGGTATCATTTTCACGACCAACCTTGGCCGTAATACTCATTTTCACGGCCAACCTTGACCATAGTACTCATTTTCACGATCTGTGGCGTTAAAGAGATAAAAGTGAGTTTTTTATGCTGTTTTAGAGTAAATGATGTTTTGGAGAACTTTTTGGGGGTGGGAATATCACCACCCTTAAAAAAAGTATGGAAGAAAAGGGTTCGCCATTTCCATGCCCCCAGAGCATAGTTGGTCAAAACATAGATTCCTTGGACCCACCTTCCAAATACTATATAAAAAAAAGAGGTACAAAGTTGTACTATTAATTAGGTTGGACAGATGGAGCAACCAAGGAGATGGCTCTTTTGATTGTTCTTTCAAAATGAAGCAACAAATATAACATCATTATGATAACCCAAACCATTCTTATACATAACAGCATTGCCAAAAAATACTGACAATTTCTCCAAGAATTCACAATCAGTAAGGCCAAAAATGTTTAAACTACATTTATGTAGTGGTACCAACAAATAATGCCACTCATATTCATACTTAAAGAACAGACCAGTATGAACTTTATAGAATGCGGTCACCAACTTTCTTCTGGAAGCTAACCAACTATATCCAAAATGTTGAAAACAATAATTTATGATTTGAGTTGGGTGAGAACATGAAAAAGTCACATTGGAGGTCTACCAGAACCAAGCAGCTGGCCAACGAGATTAGTCACCTGCAAATATATATATATATAATAAAAAAGAGAGTTATATATCCATCAAATGGGCTGTTTAGTTCCAAGTTGACTGTTATGAAGTACTAATTCCATATTCAGCAGCCACAAATATGGGTCCAACACAAAACTCATAAACCATTAAAATATCGTTATTTTTTCTTTTTTATCCATTTTAAAGAGCTAGGAATATTAATAGAGACTAGAACGAAGATAATACATAACAACAATGATGAGAGATACTTCCATAGAAAATACAGCTAGAGGGCCACAAAACTTCCAGCAATATGAAGACAACGAGGATGGTAAAGATGGATATCATCCCAAATCAATCCTTAAGGCTATTAAAGATTGCCCCTAAAATCCCTAACAGTAATTGTCCCCCTCTCCGCCAAAACATAACTCCTTGGCCTCAATAAGAGAAACTAAAATCTGAAAATTCTCATCATGAACAAGGAGGGAGAGAGGAAAGTACCACAATTGGGGCCACCCAACCTAAGGCTAATTGATTAGTTGATACATAAACAACCTTGCATCAATTCCAAATTAAAATTGCGGGAGATTACTCTTGAGAAGGCGGTTTAGTATGCCAACAAAATGGAGAAGCTTTTAAGGGTTGCGAGGGTTACACAAGGAGGGAGTGAGGGAAGTACCACAATTGGGGCTACCCAACCTAAGGCTAATGGCACAACTTCAAAATGTTCTAAATGCTTCAAGTGTGCCTTCGACCGTCGTGTAACTTTGTCCCAAGAAGATACCGCCCCAATGCTCATCATGGATGGCAAGGAAGGTGAACTGGCTGAGTCTAAGGACTCCGAGGCGTGTTGGTTGCAGAAGTTGTTCGAATCCCTCCGGATGATGGTGCACTACTCCTTTTAATTTGAAATTGAACTTTCACTAGAAGCGAAGGACAGAGTCAGTGGAGAGATTTAATCGAGCAAATTTAGGAGAATTATTAGGATTGGAATATTAGTACTATAATATCACTGTTTCCTTATTCTATCTGTTTCATTTTATTTAGCATCTTGTTGGGCAGGGACTCTTACAGCCTTAGCTACTATAAAATAATAGCTATGACCTATCTAGTGTTCACTCTAGTATTAATAAAAAAATTATTTAAATTGGCGTGTGATTGTGATTGTGATTGTTTAGGTTTTCACTAAATTTATTTCATTTATTTTAGCTTCCCAAAGCATATTATATACGTACATCAAATGATTTATCAAACAAATGCACACCTAAACTGGCCCACAATTACAGATTACTTTATCAGTGTATATATAATATTATATATCAATCCAAAAAAATTCCAAATGAATCGATGAGGTCCACAATTGCGATTCAATGACCCACATATCGCTTCCCATCATCATCAGACTTGTTCTACAACGCCGCATAGAGAAAACTCATCCTCGAGTTAGATGAATGAGAAGCATTAAGAGGGTGGTACTCATACAAATCTGCCACGTTAAATGTGCGTGAGATGTTCATATGCTCTGGAAGATCCATAATAATATAGGCATTGCCATTTATATGCTTGATAATCAGATATAGACAATACTTCTTTGCCTTCAACTTGTTGTACATCCCAATTGGTAATCTTTCTTCGCGCAGATAAACCAAGACAAAGTCTCCCCATGAAAACGTTCTTCCTTATCTGCAAAAATCTAAGGAGCCACCTTTATCGCATCTAAAAATTATTCTTTAGTTGATCAAATATACTATTTTTTTCTTTGGTTTGGGGAGCCATCTTTATCGCATCTAGAAAACTCAGTTCATGGGACCGAGAATTTCTTTCTTCCCATATTTGTAGAATATGTACACATTTCTCTGCCCTATGAATGGCATTTGCATTAAACTGCCAGGGTCTCCCTAATATTATGTGATAGGCTCTATATTTAACACATCACATTACACCTCATCTGCATAAATTTTACCAATTGCAAAAGGAAAAGTGCACAAATCAATTACCTTTTATCTACTTTCTTGATCCAAACGATGTGGGTGCTTCTTGTCTCTTCAACCCAATTTCCGAACCATCGTTATGGATACAATGTTCTAACAATTGTCACTATCTATAATCACATTGCAAACCTTTCAATTAACTAAATGTGTGCGAAAAATATTGTGTCGTTGTCGAGGCTTCACCTCTCGATTAATTAAACAACGTGTGCAGAAAATATTGTGTCGTTGACGATGTTTCTCTATTGTGGGGTATAACGAACAATCTCCTAACTAATAATGTATGAGATAATAACTCTCCTTCATCCTCTTATATTACATTGTCTTCATTGAAGGTGGGGTTGATTTCCCCTTTTTCATCCACAATCTCCTCACATTTAACAAGATAAAATAGCTCTCGTTCAGGGAAAACACTGGATTTGTTACAAAGTTCACGACATCTTTAACAATTTGTGAGGGTGGGCATGGATAAGCAGTGATTCTTGGCACATGGGTTGATGGTTCAACTTCGGCGCCTCCTTATGTCATGGGTGTAGTATTCACAGAGATCTGTCTACCCTTGTCCTGTAGAGGATACATGGCATTATACGAACTGTGGTACCGGACCTTTTTACATTTTTAGCAATATCTCAGCTCTATCAGCCGTCATGAGTATTCGGAGAGTGAACAATGGTTGCAATGCCATCTTTTCCTCAATATCCGACCATAGTCCTTTAAAATGTGACATCATGCTAAACTCTAAATTCGGGTTCAACCTGGGGCGGTAACCTGTAAAACTATGTGACACATTCAGCACTGCTGAGCAAGTTTGGTATTTCTTGTAAAGAACTTGCTCGTAATCATGGGTAAAAATTGAGCCTTCATCAACTTCTTCATTTTAGCCCACATCTGTACCTGATGTGCACGGGTAGTCAGCACCTGATAGCACCATGCAGATGTCCCACCCTTCAACTTATAAACGACTAATTTAAGTTGATTTCAAAAAAATCATTCAAGTCCAAGAATCCTTCAATACGGAGATGACCCCAAAAAGTAAGTGGGTCAACCTTCATGTGAAAATCCCGAGAATCTTCATCAGCCCATCGGCCTCAATTGTCTCCCAACGCCTGTACAACACGATCGTTTTCTACTCATGAAATGTCTGTCAACATTTCCTCAGTGTCCAACCTCACTACCAATAACAATTCAACTATGGAGGGGCCAACGAACATTTCAAAAGGTCCTCGGATGATGTTCGCCTGTTCAGTTGAGGATTTAGGCGGAAAACGATAAGAGAATGTGTGGGGATGACGTGGGCTGAAATTTGAAGGATCTCAATAGCTTTCACTAGAGTTTTGGGCCCTTGTTCAGATATAGAATTGACCAACCCAAAAATGACAAAAGGTCAAACAAACACATCATAATTACTAATTATTTAGTTTTTGCGTATTGAAAATTATGGCACTGCACAAATTTTCAAATTGTGACCAACATTTGTAAAATGCGAGTCTCAGTTAAAAGCCAAATCTTCTCAATATATGTATTTTGTTGACAAGGGCTTCTTCCCGAAAGCTAGTGAACGAGTTTTTCGAAAGAGTAGAGAACAGTGTGTACGATTGAATGGTGCATCAAGTCCAAGTTTGATTGCATGTGGTAAATATTATTTAGGAATATTAATGAGAGAATTAGATTATATTTATCTTTTATGGTGTTTTAGTTTATATATGTTTCTCATTTTAGTTATTTGTTAAGATTGGGACTATAGGTAGTAGTATCTATAAGCAAGAGCCCAATTCTCCCATAGCCCACAACGATTATTAGGCATTTGTGTGTGTTATATGCTTTTGCTAATTTACGTCAATTTGTGTACGAGCGCATTGTGAAGAAAATGATAAGTGTGCAGTTGTGAGTACATGTGGCAATGGTGATTGTTTTGTGTGTGTGTGTGTGTGGTTGGGGGGGGGGAAGAGTGGGGGAATTAGGGTTTGAGAGATGGAATTTTTTTTGGTAGGTTGGACTACTTTAAAAATAATTTTTAAGTATGGGTATTTTCCCCCGAAAGATATTATGAGAATACGTCCAATCTATATACAAAAGCTTTTAAATGGCTACGTAACATGTAAAATATAAGGGGTAAACCAAAGCATTGCAAAAGGGGCGGGCAACTCAAATTTTACATTATTGACATGGGTAAGAAAGAAACCCTAGATAATAAAGTTCTTTAAAAGGCAGCTAAGTAGGGATTGCAATAGGGCAAGGCAGGGTGGGGTCGCGGGAGCGATGCCCACCTCCATCCCCGTTTTTTGGGGGGCAGAGAATCCCCATCGGGGATTTTATCAGGGATCGGGTTCCCCATGAGGACCCGGTTTAGCAAAAAAACATTTTTTTTTTATTTTTTACTTCTTTTAATCAAACATATACGATTTAATTATATGTATAAAAATATAATATGTAACTTTTCTTTTATATTGAAATTTCGTCCCCGGACCCGAATTTTAACACCGTTAGGGGCAGATCTCCGTTGAAAATTTATGCCATCCCTATAGCTAAGATTCCAACAATCAAAATGAAACTAATACTATACGAAATATCCAAGAACTACCTGCCAATATTTGGAAACACATCGATCAATGCAGCTATTTTCACCCATGTTTAGCTCAGGCTCCTTGTACCTAAAGACAAATAGGCTAGATTTCAATATCACAACTCTGTATAGACAGATTAAATCATTTCTTGTATATCGAAACAGATCAACACCAAAATAAGTGGGCATGAGAATGAAAATACAAGGAAGAAGAATCAATGCATACATGAAGACCTTCATAGTTCATCCACAAGTGTGTATATAAATATATGTGAAGTATACCTTTTCTCAACACACTTGTTGAAACACGTATGGGTCAGCCTGGATCAAAATATAAAAATGTGTCAAACCAGGAATTGAATAATCAAATAAGAAAATGCACAAAATGCAAGACTCTCTCTCTCTCTCTCTCTCTCTCTCTATATATATATATATATATATAAAGGCCAGATGCAGGGTAAAGACATTCTTTCAGGTAAGAGGGAACTTACCTAAATGATGATGATGCACATGTCAGTACAAAGAACTTCTAAAAAAATATATACATACAAACATTGCAATGACTATTGGAGCTCTCTTACACATTCCAAACACTAAAAATATATAAACTGATGGAAATGGGCCCCATTTGAGGGCTTTATTAGTCATTTTATTTTCCCTTGTTATTTTCTTTTATTTTATTTTGTCATTGTATTTCTTTTTTTTCTTTAGTATTTAGAGGTAAGGAGTAGTAATGGCATTTTTGTAATTAGGGCCTTAGCTTCGAACCTAAGTTACTCCTCCCCTTTAAATACCCCCATGTAAGCCTCATTTGAGACAGACTTGAATTTTGAAATAGAAAAGAGTATTTCTCTCTCTAAAAATGTGTGTTCAGAAGTTTTTAGGAGCCTTTTGACATGTAGTTGAGATTAAATTAGTATCAGTAGGTCTCACACTCCACTTTGGTGTTTGGTGTATCGATGTATTTTTATCAAAATCGTACACTACTCTTCAAGGGCTCCCAAAAGATCCAAACAACAACAAGAGAAGCTTAAACAAGAGTTGAAAAAGAGCATTCAAGAGTAGAAGCAAAGACAACAACAAATTGATGTCCTCTTCCAATTCATCTCCTCCAAATTTCAAAACCCTAACCCTAGTCCCACCCTCTCTGCCCAAGAAAGCACCACCAACCACCGTGCTGCCCTAAGTCACCCCCACCCTTGTCGCGCTACCTCCAACCCTCTATTCCATGGTTTTATAAAATGGCCATTCTGTAATGATTCGGCCGTTACATAACGGTATCTCAAGGAACCGTTTCGAATACATACCGATATATCGGGTTGTATCAAATTCACACCCGTATCCTGTTACGAATCCGATACATAACGGTATCACCGTTACAATCCATTACCAACCGTTGCAGTCCGATTTTTTTAATGGCAAATGGAAAAGAGAAAGGATGAAAAAAACAGAGCTTTGGTAAGTTTCTTCAGCAGCAGCTTTTGGGTGACATAGAAAGAAAGAAAGAAAATATTACCAAACGAACAACAGATATCCTCCAAACCAAGTTACAGTGGGCGATGGAGTTGGAGTTAGACAAGTGGTCGGCATTTCTCGGATCTTCAAGGTGAGTAATGAGTATGGTGTGGCGAGGGTATTTGATATTTGGGATTTTGTGATTGAGAGGGAAAGAGAGTTGCTGCCGTGGGAGAGAGAGAGAGAGAGAGAGAGAGAGAGAGAGAGAGGTTTTCTTGTGATATTTGAAGTAAACAAACAACCTTATCTCATTTTGTGGTTGAGAGGAAAAAAAAACGTTTAATTTTTGTTTTAAGTGCCGTAAGAGGAGAGAGCGGTGCAATTTTTGTTTTAATAGATTATTTAAGTTCCGAAAAAAACAAACAAACAAAAACTTTATCTCGTCTTTTTTTTAACGAATGATATGAGAAATCACATTGTACCCCCAAAATATAAGGTGCCAATAAAATATAATTAAGTTTATTATCATATTGGTTTAGTGGTACGGTGGTAGTGATATCACAATTGTGCAATGACATTTCAGCATATTACAAATTATTGCGTAATGTGTTTTTACTTTTTAATATTTAATTAAGTAATAAAATGGTTTAAGTGCTTTAATAACACATATATTAGTTAAATTCAACATTATATAGTCAAAATAAAAATATCATTCCATTTTATTGGATTTGTGAATGGCAAAAAAAAAAAAAAATCACGCTCGCGGTAACCGATTCCCGTTACATTAAGTCTGATACCCCCGATACTGTTACACCACTACAGCAACCGTTACATTACCCGATACCATTATTTAAAACCATGCTCTATTCCCACCCCTCAACAATAACCCTACCCATCCCGCTGCCCCAGCCCAAAAAAAAAACAGGCCGACCACCCCAATACCCCCCTACTATCCCCGACTCAAACCCTAGTCGACCCAATCCCAAAAAAAAATCCATCTGAACCCATTTCGACCCAAACCCGATCGCATTCTGTCCGTCGGCCATCCCAGGTGGTCGCACAGCCCTCTGAACACCAAACTGACCTCTGAAATCTAGGGTTTTTCCCTAGTTCTCTTCGAAACCCACCTGGAGTGCCCAACCTAACCCCAAACCCTTTTAACCGCTCCAAGACCATGGTTTTTGATCGGGTTGAAGCTTTGAGGGTTGCTTTGGGTGATGAAAGAGAGAAGGAGAAGAAATAAAGATCAAGACTTGTGGGATGTGCACTCCTAAACTTTTAGAAATTATTTTTAACCCCCACAAGTTTATTGGCACAATTTATGAAATTTCCTCACTAAATCCCCAATTTTTTTTGAATGCTTGAGAACAAGCTTGGTCTTAAGAGAGGAAGAGTAATGGAAATGGGCCCATTTTAGGGCTTTATTAGTCATTTTATTTTCTTTTGTTATTTTCTTTTATTCTAATTTGTCATTGTATTTCTTTCTTTTTTTTTTGGATTTAGATGTAAGGAGTAGTAATGACATTTTTGTAATTAGGGCCTTAGTTTAGAGTCTAAGCTACTCCTCTCGTATAAATACCTCCATGCAAGTCTCATTTGAGGTAAATTTGAATTTTTAATTAGAGATTTCTCTCACTAAAAGTGTGTGTTTAGATATTTTTAAGAGCCTTTTGACGTGTAGTTTACGTCATAAACACACACAAGTATAAAACACAATACAATGCAATGAAGCTTACTTGTTAAACAATTCAACCCTATACTCCATCTCCTTCTCTGCCATACCAAAGATCTGTATAATTATAGAATAGATTTACGATCAGCTAGGAATTTCAACTTGCAATCATAAAATAAATTAAATATCTGCACATATACAAGTAGCTACACCAATCATTTCTGTAAACCAGCGAAAAAATACAATCTCATTGTATAGGTTAGCACCCACTGTGGTGAAATGCAAATATTTGGTGCATAACAATTAATTAAGATCTGATAATTGTAAATTCACATAAATACATAGGCGTAGAAACACATCTATACATAATGAGGTAGAAAAGTTACCTGTTCCTTGTCCATTGGGATTGGTGTGATATTATTGTTGGCAGCCATTATAACCACACTCTGAAACAACCGAAAATTGCAACAAATTCTCTAAGACTTGACGAGAAATACTTCAAACAGAAATTAAAATTCCACAAAACATTAAATTTTAAGATTCAAAAAACTAACCTAAGGAGAAGCAGAAAAATTGACCACAGAGATACCAAAAGGAAACCAAATATGTAGTAAATGGAAAATTAGGGTTTTAGGAGTTTATATCTGGTGTGAGACAGGTGGGCCGAATCAGTAAACATATATTGTGAAGCTGATTTAAATAGTCCACGTGTAAATCGAATGTGGATTATGTGCACGATAACACCTCAAGAAAGCTCCACTATAATATTGCTGGAGCAAATTGACATTTTTGCCCTTATACAATGTTATCATTTAACCTTGACCTTCCCTATCTGTTTCTATCGGCCCACTCTTCAGCCCAGCGCTTCCAGCCGCAGCCGAGCTCCGTCCCTTCTCTCTCTGTCCGACGGTGGTACAATCTCTCTCTATTTTGTTTATTGTTAAAATGGTTAATGTTTTATTTTTTCTGTTTAATGTCATTGTTGGTTTAAATTTTAGGATTAATGTATTTTTTGTACGAGGGATTAATTGCACATACCTTTAAGTAATCCTCGTAAAAATAGGTAAGAAATAAAATAAGAGAAAGAAAAGGATATATGGAAATGAGTAAATAATTATGTGATTAAATATATTATACATAAACTACCTTTTGTTTGCTATTGAATGATCACCAATTGGTATCTCTTTTTATAGTGTCTCCTCTGCTACATAATCACCTAGAAACTTTAAAAAAAAGTCATCACGAAGTGTGGTTAATTCCTTTTGGCAAGTCGCTGTGTAGTCCCTTCGGTCGGTGGATTACAAGAATAATGGAAATTTAATGTCTTTATTTTTCTGTTGTTTACGATTGAACTGATAAGCTTCTTTTTTCTTTTTCTTTTTCAATCAGAATTATTGTGGTTAGGATGGAGCACGGTTCTCAGGATCCATCAGCATCAACATTTTCATTAACAGATGAAGATCACACGCTCGCAAATTCTCTCAGATTTACACTCAATCAGGAGTAAGTTCCGTGTTCAACTGTTAGCATTCGTGTGCTTCTCATTTAAAAATCTTTATCTTGTTATCAATGATATCCTGTGGTTGGGAACTGAATTAATTCCATTCATTGAGATTGGCATTGGAAAAAAATCAGTTCAAAATTTCATGGGATTGGGGTTTCCTGAAAACACCCCCCTAACATTGAGCGAATCACAATTGAATTGATATTGGTTTGAACGCTATAAAACGGTATCAAAGCCAATGTTTGAAGCAAATAATCTGCATATGTTTTTTTTCATGTGAGCTTCCGCATCTTAACTAGTTTATCTATCACTGTTTTTGCTCCAGATAAATAATTCTTGATTTTTGACAAGCTTAGTATAACAACGGATTTTAAATAAATTTTGGATTTAATTATTGGTCCAATTGTATCATTTGGTTTTCGGTTGGTTTCATTTTGGTCTTGTTCAAAGAGATTTCATTTGTTACATGGATTTTGTGTGATTTGATTAAGGATTGGGATGATTTTTAAGAGTTTGCAAAAATCGAGACTTTTGTGGGGGGTATATCCTGCTTCAAGGTCTTCGTAGTGTATCTTCTGTGGTTAGTGAGCTTCTTGCTAAGGAGGGATCTTTGAGGACTTGAATGAAAAAGTGCACTCTCCCTCTCGATCTTGACAGCTCAACCACAAATTCAGTCTAAGCTTCTCAAATGAAGCAACGGTTTAAAAGGCTTTCCCAATGTTTAAAAAGGCGATTGAGGCGTACGCCTCGAGGCTTAAGCCTCACGGGTGGAAGTTGAGGCTAATGGAAGTTGAGGCTAATGCCTTTGTTGGGTGAGGTGGTGCGCCTCAAGGCTGTGAGGCGTACGCCCAGGGGCGGAGCTGCTCTGTGTATGGGGTGGGCAAGTGCCTACCCCCAATATTTAGAAAAAATAAATTAATATAAAGGTATATATGTTTGGTTAGAAAAATTGAGGATAAAAAATAAGTAATTAGTTTTAAAGAAAGGACAGATTACAAGTGTCTTGCACTTTTCAACCAAACGAAGTCTCACTTGCCACTTGCCCCACTTTACCCACTTCTTACCCACTTGCCCACTTGCCTTTTTTTCAACAAAACAGAGTTTGTTTCATTTTTTACTTCTCAACCTAAGGCTCATTCTAACATCTCTCACCACTACTGCCGGCGGCTATTATTTTAAGATTGAAGGAGGAGAGTCACTAACTCTCTCTTAAGGTAATATTTTTATACATTTAGCCTTATAATTTTTGGAATGTTTATGTTATATATATTTTTTTTGTTATTCTTTTTGACTGCTTTTTTTTGCTATCAACATCTCGACTTTTTTTTTTATTCCAGGATTAAATTTGTGTTGTTAAGTAGATTAGTGTTTGAATTATTTTTTTTGCTATTTATTTTAGGGCTTTGTCAAAATAAATAGGGCTTTGAATTAACTTTTTTGTTATTTATTTAGGTTAGGTTAATAGATTTTATTAAGTTATTTTTCTTAAATCTCATAATAATTTAGTTGTTATATTGAGTTGTTAAAATTGGTTATTGTCTAGGGTTTTGCAATATACCTTTGTTTTTTTACCAAATTGATGCACTAAAAAATTGAGTTATAATTGTTTAAAAATACAAATTATTAACTAAATATTTGTAAAAATGTAAAAATAACCTAAAAAAAAAAATCGGGGCCTACCGCCCCTGAACCCCATCACTGATTTGTGCCTACCCGAACTCAATTCCTGGTTCCGACACTGCATATGCCTCCTTTGTTGGGGGTAAAAAAAAAAAAAAAACTTTTAGTCGGCGATCGTTTCCTCATTTTCGCCCATCGTTTCTTCATTCCGGCCTTCGATTCTTCCATTTCAGTCCTCGTTTCTTCTGTTTCTCATATTCGCCCTTCGTCCAGCCCTAGGTAAGAAATCCGGACTTTGTTTGGTTATAAATTTGTTTTCTATTAAAAATAACTGTTATCCAAAAGTTTTTTGAAAAAACTTTGTTCTATGCACTGTTTGATTAAAAAATTGGTTTTATATAAACTAGCTGTTTTATAAAAACTTAGTTTTAAACTAACTGTTTTATATAAACTTTGTTCTATTCACTGTTTTTTCCAAAATAATTTTTTTTTATGAACTATGTTTTATCCACTGTTTTTTGAAATAACTTTTTTTTGTATTTTTCTAACCATACGAAACTTGTTTTTTTTGTAAAATTTTGTGTTATTCAGTGTTTGTTTAAAAAATTTGTTTTATATTTTAAATTCAACGCAATATGACTTCTTTTTAAAAAAATTGTTTTTTATTGTAAAAGAATTTTTGTTTTAAATATATAGTTTGTTTGAAATAAATGTACTAAATTAACTTCAATATGACTTTTTTTTTAAAGGTTTCTGTTTTTTGGTTTTCAACTTACATTAATATGTTTTCTGTAACTAAATTGAATATATTGTAAGAAACTAATATATTTTAAAGGTTGCTGTTTTTTTAATAAGCTTAGGTTGATATGTTTTATTATTTTTTTAATAAAGTTGCTATTTTTTTTCATCTTAGCTTGAAAACCAATGTTTTTTTGATAAATTTGCTTGTTAAGTTGCATTGATTAATTTATTATCATATTGTAAAATAACCAATATGTTAAAATTGATTTTCTCAAATTACTTTTTTTTCAAAAGTTATCTCGGGGCAACAAAAAAATGTCAAATTATGTGAGAAAGTCCTCAAGGATGTTTTTTTTATAGTTTTATTTTATATTTCTTTGTTATTTTATTTTTATGGTTTTATTAGTATTTTTTAATATTATTTTGCTCTTTTTTTTTCTTTTCGGTGAGGCTTACGCCTCGCCTCGCCTCGCCTTTTTAAACATTGGGCTTTCCAATGATGTATGTGCCTTTTATCATCAGAGGGGCCATTGGAATTGCCAACATTCACCCAGTCATCTTGGTTTTGGAGTTCTTCTCAACCTCAGAAGCAGTATAGAGGCTTTCTTTTTCAACATCACATACATACATAGAGGAGATCCTCCTCAAAATTTTTGGGCGACCCACCACTGTATCGAGACCCCAAACACATCTTACACACCCTAATCGGACAGTCATTAAATAATATAACGACGTTTGCTTTTCTGATGTTCCAGCACAAATGGAGCTGTTCCTTCCATAGCAATCTATTATCATTGCATATATTGTTCCTTTCGGTGCAGATAGTTGAACTACTTGGGTTTTTTATCATGGCGCCACATATCATATTACTCTTGAATAATCTTTTTCTTGTGTGTCCCCTGCATCACTACCACCAGGAGCACCACAGGCTCTTAGTATCCTTGTAGATAATGGCACTTGTATTACTTTCGGTGGCGTCAGTTTTGCCTCGTTGTTTACTTTATCCTTAGCTACATCCAGTTTGATTTATGTTAGCCTACTTTATCATTCCTAATTTCTTGTTAATTTTTTAATTATCATTGTTTTTCCTCGATCCTCACTCTTGCAGGCTAATTGGGATAGGACGTAGACAAGATGTTTTCCTCTATGTTTTAAAGGAGCTCTATTTTCCTACCAAAGTTGCCTCTATTTCTATTTTACTTGTTGATGTGTTTTCTTTTCGTTTTGGACCTTAATCTAATTGCTTTTTACTGACGCCGTTCTAGATAGGTTATATTCCTCAATCTTGTTTAAAGTACCTTGTGTCATATGGCTCTTTAGGCATTGGTAATTGTTATTGTACTTTTTACATTGATGGTTATAAATTTGGCAAACAATAGATTTGCATGAATTGCAGGAAAAAAACCTGAAGTGTACCCCTTTATTTTGATCCATTTGACACATTAAACAAATCTCTCTCTCTCTCCATTGTATTTCTTGTTGGCCCTTATCTCCCAACTACAAAGAACATAAAGTTGTGAAGAGGAGACAGGAGAGAAATAGTTATTTTTTTGTTTAATTTAATAAAAATATTTATTTAACAGTAATTATATTTAATTTACATTTTGTGTAAGGATGGTATTTGAATATTTAATTTTATTTTGTCCAAGGAGGGTAATCCAGATATAATAATATAAACCACTGTTATGTGCAAGTCATGGGATTTATTTCTGTTAATTTTCTAATGGAGTACTATCAGGCTGGAGTGAAATGTCTAATTTTTATATTCGAATGGTACGAAGTTTAAAGTAAAGTTGTGGGGGGAAATCTGGTAACTCGCAAACTTCAACAGGTTTATTGTAATTTCCACTTTATTACGTTATGTTATGTTAGTATTAGAGAATTTAATGAGAATCCCATTTTATTTTCCTCTTATTTCAATTATTTCCTTTTATTTTAATTCTTTTATTTCTTTTAATTGGTCTCCAAGCATGTTTGGGACTAATGAGGTATATTTTTGTTAATGCTTGCCCCTTTTAGTCATTTAGGTAATTACTTGGTTAGAAAGTAATTCTCCCCGTATAAATACTCCATGTACTCCTCATTTGAGGACTTTCCTCCATTTTTGAATTTAAGACATTCTTAGTTTCTCTTTCTAGAAATGGTGTTTGTTTTGTTCTGTGCTTTTGACATGTAGTTTTATGTCAAATTGGTATCAGAGCGGGTGTCGCTTCAACATTGGTGTGTTGGTTTATTGGTGTGTAGATTATCAACAAATTGTACGCTACATTCTCAATGGCTCCGAAGAAATCCAAACAACAACAAGAGGAGATTCAAGAATTGAAGGAAAGCAATCAAGAATTGAGAGAAAGCATTCAAGAACTCAACAAAAAATTTGATACTCTCTTTTAACTCTTCTCCGCAACTCCGCCTCCTACCACGACGAATGAGTCATCGGAATCAATTCCCCATAGACCCAGAAAAGTGGCCATCACCGAAAATTCAACAAGAAATGAAGGATGACCGGATCTGATTGGGAGTCTGAATCTCCTCAAGACAGTCAGAACTGCCGCCCCCCTCGGCCAGCCAAGACCCCTCGAAAAACACTGACGTCCCGCCTCAGTCGGAAATGACTTCGGCCCCTACGAAATTGCAGCACACTCCAATCGACGGCGGGTGCAATCAGTGTACGGTGACGACCTCGGTCTTTTCAGAGATCCGATATTACCCATCAACCCCGGACTCCTTGGCCAATCAGGCTTTCTCGCCTCTACTCGAAGACCTGAACCCCTCACCGAAATCCCGAACTCTGAACTCCTTGGGTACAGCTTAGAATTCGGCCTCCATAATGGTGTTAGGTTTTTCAACCCTTACTGTTGAACCAAAATTCCTTAAATCCCTGAACAATCTGAGCGACCCGGCCTTCCCACCTCCACTCAAACTTCCGACCTACCCGCCCGAACTAGAAACCCAGAACTTCTTGCCTCCTCCTTCCCACCTGATTAGCCCTCCTACGCTAATAAAGGCCAAACTCCTCAGCTAACCAGCCATACTGACCTACTCAGCCCACCACCTGCCATCCTCGGGCCCGCTGACAATTCAGAACCACCCGAAATTTCCGTGACCCTCGGTCGGCCGCTGTATATTCATCCCCCACCATTTGGAAATTTCGGCCATTATGGTCAACCACCCACTTAGCTCGGTTTCGGCACTCACCTTTTATGGTCGGATTTCGGAACCCGGATCCATATTATACCAATACCCACCACCACATTTGCCACCACCATCCCACATAACTTCCCACCATGACCTCTCTTTACTCTCTACCTGTTCCTCCTCATCTTCTGACGCTAGAGACACCCATCACAGCATTTTGGAGTGGATACTTCCTCCTCCACTTGACGCTCATCGCTTCACACCATTGCGGGGCCGTCGGTGCTTTTATGTGATGAGCGCGGCCATTTGATTGGCAGTGTCCCCATTATCACCACGGCCCCCCGCACTTCCAATGGTCTAGCATGTTCTTCCTCTTCATCCACCACTTGTCCAGATGCGGCCCTTACCTGTCGATTATGTTGCAATTGTTCTAGGTGACGTGATGGGCCTTGATGCGCATCGATGTTCCGATGTTCGACGAATGATTCTCCCCCGATGACATGATTGATTGGTTACCTGCCATAGAGACAGTCTTTGATTACAAGAGGGTTCAAAGTTAATTTTTTGTTCTTCTTGCTGCCACCAAATTTCAAGGATTCGCCCGAATTTGGTGGATTGATATTTGTTATCAACGGACAGCTGCAGGGCTTCCCCCTATCCAGACATGGCCAGAGCTGAAGGCCACTCTTCAGGCCTCATTCATTCCGCCGACATAAGAGCACAACCTTTTTGCTCGCATCCAATCCCGCTTACGTGAGACATCTATTGTGGTAAAGTACACCGAGTAGTTTCAGTTTCTTTGCACTAGGGCTCGTCTTCCCAAGATAGAGGATTAGCGGATCAACCATTATATTTCGGGCCTCCAACCATACCTTCAGAGTGATTTGGGATTTTAAGAGATATCGACTTTTCTGAAGGCGGTTGAGTATGCTACCGAAATTGAGGCTTATCACATGGCTCCAGCAGCTTACCATCCTCCCGTGCTCCACCTTCGTCGGTCCCTGCTATTGCTCGTCCTCCGGTATCAACTCCCCCTATCATTACTCCAGTCACCTCTACTACTCCTGCAGAGCCACATTTAGGCCCTCCCACATTCCGGTGCTACAATTGTGGCAACGTTGGACATCGAGCTTCAGCGTGCTCTCTTTCACGTCGCCGTGCCCTTTTAGTGATGGAACATCCACCGGAGTATCTTGTTGATTCTGAGGTGCCTCCTTAACATGCATTAATTACCATTTTGGAGCCTGACTCAGTGGGTATTCCTCTTTGAGTTCGTGGACAAACTCTTTTTGAGGGGAGAGAGTGATGGGAATCGCATTTTATTTTCCTTGTATATCAATTCTTTCCTTTTATTTTATTTCTTTTAATTGGTTTCCAAGCATGTTTGGGACTAATTAGGTATATTTTTTTTAATGCTTGTCCCTTTTAGTCATTTAAGTAATTACTTGGTTAGCAAGTAATTCTCCCTTATAAATACTCCATGTACTCCTCATTTGAGGACAATCCTCCATTTTTTGAATATAAGACATTCTTAGTTTCTCTCTCTAGAATTGGTGTTTATTTTGTTTTGAGCCTTTGACGTGTAGTTTACGTCAGAATTAGATTAACTATGATGTATATCCAATTTTTTGAGGTATCGGATTATTGAATTTTGGTCCGAGCAAGGGTCAATTCTGCTAAATATAATTGTGGCCTTTGGAGGGGGTCTAAGTAGGGTCAATTGGGATTGATCTCTTGAAATTGTTTGAAGAAGTTTGGGATTGTGGGTTTGTAAGAGAACTTGTGTTTGGTGAAGTTGCTGTTTTTTCCCCTTCAGAGAAATTTTGTATAGATGTGTATACTTGTGTGTGTTCACGCGCGCGCATATATATACGTAATGATGTAATATAGGTCTTGATACCCAGTTTTAAATGAAGCAACGTGCCTTTTTCATGACCTTAACAGTGCAAAAACAAAAGGTTGGACCTCTTTTTTTCTTTTGTAGGGGTTGTTGGGTCAACCCTGCCTTTCCCAATATCTGACCCATCCATATCCGTCCCAGCCCACTTAGAACTTACTAAGATCACCCGGATCCACCCCAATGCAACGTATGGATGTTAGAGCTTCTCCTACATCCGTGGTTTCAATTCTCTATGACTAGTATATTATTTGGATGAGAGCTTGTATTGGAATCAATGTTCTTTTTTCATTTATTCGATAATTTAAAATAAGTGACTTGCAGATACTATAAGAAAATCTTGCTTGGTTGCTTATAGTTAATACAAGTGCTCTCACTCTAATGTAGGAGGTTGAGGGTTCGATCCCCACCCCCTAAAAAATAATAAATGAATTAACAGGATAAATTTGTTCTTACTGGAGATGAAATTGGAAGCACTCTGTTGGCCAGCAGACTCATGATTCTCACGTGTTTTCTGAAAAAATCTGGAATTTGAAATCTCTAACAATTTAGCATTTATACCCATGAAAGTGTGCATATATTATATTTTATTCTTTGGATTGATTAAGCGTTTTCCTAATCTTAGAATGCTGTCTTCTTATATTGATTTTGCAGTCCAAGAGTAACATTTTGTGGTTACAGCATTCCTCATCCGTCAGATGCTCGAGTAAATATCAGAGTCCAGACAACTGGTAAAGCTTACATTCTGTATCTTCGATTGAAGATTTAACATATTTAAACTAGTATGATAAGTGTTGATGATTTTTTTGCATCTTATCAATTAATGAAAAGGAAAATATGCAGAAATTATGTGGTTATGTACCTAAATAGTCCTACAGCCACAGTGAGGTCACTAGATGCGCTGTAACCTGTATAAAGTGTACAACATACATACCAACTGTCTAAGTTTACAATTTCTCTCGAAGTAAACAACACCTTCTCTGACCAGAATGCACAACTATAATATCGCAAATGTTTCTATAGGCAAAGGGGTGATACCCAAATCAGTCATGATCGCGTGAGACTATTACAAAACACTTTATGTGAGTCAACGATGAGTGAGGTAGTGCTGAGCCTGTTAGACCACGTGGGTAGAGAATAATCTTTGGGATTCATAATAAATCTGTTGGAGTGAGGCAGTGCTATGCCCGTCAGGGGTTGTGTGTCATTGGAGGTACTGAATCAAGGTCTGCCCTATGGGAATGCTTTACTGGCTAGCTTACCAAGCTGCTGTCTTATGGCATGTAAAAAGAGGGTCAAGGTTCCTTGGGCCTACCCTAGCCGGGTCCTCCTAGGCAGAGGTCCTCTTAAGCCCGTGCCCTTGGTGAGCATATTGGGTTACTTCTGAAGTCTTATGCTTGAAGCAATCGCGCGAGAGCTGAAACTAGATGGTCACGTGATAGCTAAGGAGCACACAGTGGGGTGTCCGAAGCCTCCTGTATCAATAGGTTTATGCATCCTAATTTATCAAGAAATGCCATTATATTTAAATTATCGTTCCAAAACTTCTTCTCCTTCCTTATTTTACCCAAACTGCCCGTAAAAGTTATTTATATATTTATCATAATTCTTGATTAGTCTAAGGTAATCATCTCAACTAAAAGTTTTATAATACCTTAATACATTACTAATTGTCTATATTAGACTTAAATACATTTTAATTTAAATTTGTACTTTGGACTTTATAGAAAAATTGTTAACCTTAAAGGCCGCGTGTTATTTTAAGTCAAGTAATTCAAAAACCCAAAAAATTTCATAAAATATAATACAGATTAAAATAAAAACCATTAAAACAAATAAACAAAAGAATTTCCTCTCCCCTCTCAACCTACATAACCCGATCTGCCCCATTCCCTTGCACCATCAAACCCAATTTGCCTCAACTCATGTCTCTCCAAAAACCATCGCACACCCAACACCAATATCTCCGCCATTGTTGCACCTTCTCTCTCTCTCGCGCGCGCACGCGTATCCGCTTGTCACTGTTGTATTTCTCTCTTCATTGTCCATATATGCAAAAATACATAGGATCTCATTTTGGACTTCATATCATTATTCTTCACGTGATATAGAAGGCATTCATACATTTTATTCTTCCACAAGGCCATTTGCAACCGAACTAGACTTTTTCACAGAATTTAACTAAAATATGTGCATATACCTAGATATGGGCATTATACAATATTTACCAGAACCATTGAAGTATAAATTTTTCACAAAAATCAAATCGCGAACAACCTGATAAAAGGGTGTAGATATACTATTAACCATGCGGACTTGCATACTAATTTTTTTTAAATAGTAAAAAAAAATATTTTGAGCAAGGTTGTAAACATTTCAGGGTACCCCTTAAAAAAAATTCAGTTCTAAGTTATATTTTTTGCTATTTTAAATAAAAAAAACTGTTAATTTTTAAGCCTTTGAAAACTGATAGTTTATTGACCGATTTTTTTAAAATAGCAAAACATATTATTTTGAGCTGAATATTTTTGGAGGGGTATCCTGAAATTTTTCTTTTATTGTTTTAAAAGAAATAGTCCGCAAGTTCACACTGTGAATAGTGATCCACATAGGAGGCTCCAGTATATACAAAGTATACATACCTATTTCTTTAAAATAGTAAAAAAAATTATGTTTTGGCTTAATTTTTTTATATGACGTTGAAACATTTCAAGAGACCCATATACAAAAATTCAACTCAAAATAGCCTTTTTTGCTATTTTAAAAAAATCGGTCAAATTTTCGCAGCTTTTAATTAAAAGTTGTGAAATTTGACCATTTTTTTTAAAATAGCAAAAAAGGTTATTTTGAGCTGATTTTTTTTAATGGGTCCTTTGAAATATTTAAATACCACACAAAAAACTCAACTCAAAAATATTTTTTTAATATTTTTAAAAAAATGGTTTACACCAGCGATATGTATATGTATGAGAGTCTCTCTCAAGAGAGATTTGTGTGTCTATTGAAAAAATATAGAGAGAGTACATATTGGGGTGTTACAATATACCCTCCACTTCTGCCGCGCTCATCCACCACCACATATGCATATACATGCACGGAGAGGGGATGGGATGGGGGGAGAGAAGAGCTAGGATAGGATTCGTTTTTTTGTTTGTTTTAATGGTGTTTTTTTTTAAATTTCAATTGCATTTTCTTTTAGTTTTTAAATTTGTTTAAGATTTTTGAGGTTTCTGAATTATTTGCAACTTAAAATGACATGTGAACGATAAGTTAACATTTTTTTATAACAATTTTGGGCAAAATCTAATTTATAAATTTAAATGTATTAAAGTATAATCGCCAATTAGTAACGTACTAAAGTAAAAATAAATAAATAAATAACATCATGTCCAATTGCCTATCCGTTGTCTTGATTCAGTAATTACCTTATGACCCTTGAAAGAAAAACTCGGCCATTTTTGGGTTGCTTTATCATATTGTTCTCATTGCGAAATCTTTGTCATGTAGTTGTTTAAATTTTCTTCTGTATCTGAAATTTGCAGGTGATCCAGCCAGTGAGGTATTGAAAGATTCATGCCAGGATCTGATGCTGATGTGCCAGCATATCCGGAGCACATTTGATAAGGCTGTTGTCGATTTTAAAAATGAGCATGGTGTCAAGCCCATGAACATCAAATAATAAAGATATTATTACGACTACTCTTTTCACCACAGTTTTGTCCCTACTTTTTACATATGTATGGAGTTTTATCTGATATTTAGACTCTTTTTTTTAGCCTGCATTTCCGTGCAAGGAACAAAGTTTATGCAAATCCCTTATAGTAGAAGACTTGGAAATTCTATCCGTGGATCTGCCTCTTCTTAGGCTTCGTTTGATTGTCAGGAAAGTTAAGCGAGAAAATAATTCTCAAAAAAAGTTTAGTGAAGTGAAGTAAAGAAAAAAAAAATTATTTTCTTATGTATATTTATTTTACAGGAGGAAAACTGTAAGAAAATTATAAACAAAAAAGTAAGAAATATATATATAAACAAGGAGAGGTTGGGAAATGAATATAAAATATGAACATTTTAAAGAACATTAACAAAAGCATCAAACATCTAATTAATTTTAATTCTTATGTTGTAATTGGTCCGAGTTAGTGACAATGGACACCCGTGTATTAAAAAACATGATTGCCCGTCGCCATTGACGGGGATCAATTACAACATAGGAATTAAAATTAATTGGGTGTTTTTTGTTAAGGTTCATTAAAATGTTCATCTTTTATGTTCGCTTCTGAACCTCTCCCTACACATATATAGTTATAATTTTACAATAAACTTAAGTATGATTTATATAATAAACATCCATTTGATTCGAACATTAGTAAATATGAATAAAAAATTATGAACATTTAATTAGTAAAAATATCAATATATAGTGTATTATTATGAATATTTATTGGTAAATATTTTAGTACTTCTTGTAATAATAATAATTTGCATGGTAATATATTAATTTTTTTGCAAAATTTTAAGACTTTTGTAGGATGTGTTTTATGAAAAAGTTTTCATGTAGGAAAATTTTAGAATCATTTCTTGCAACATTGTCGCTAACTAAACAAAACAAAAAATATGTAGAAAAGTTTTTTACCTTTCCTGACAAACGCAGCCTTAATGTTTTCAGGCACTAAATAAATGGAAGACAATATTAAGCACAATAACTAATTCAATTATTATAGCAAATTGATTCTTTATGTAAGCTCAAAAGTTTTAGGTAAACACATTCTCATGGCTTTGATGATAATAAAGGGTTATTTTGGGTTTGATTCTCATTTAGTTTTCTTTATTCAGTCAAATCTCTGTTTACCGACTTTTTTTGGGTGAGTTAGTCAACCAACTTTGACCATATGACAGCTCATTTCAACACATGATATTTCACTTTTTTTTTAAGAAAAATAAAATTTATTAAATGAAGAGAGAATAGCCCTCTCAAGTGGCATTACAAAGGGACTCTACGCCTATCTAAAAAAAGGAAAACTTGGAACTAATATCCTCATTTAATATAAAAATAAGTCCTTAGCAAACACAACAAACATTAATCAATGTTTAAATAAAAATTGTTCTTCAAAAAAGTTGCTTTTATAAATATAAAATCATTTATTAAAAAAATGTTTCTACTATAATATAAATATAAAATCATTTTTTATAAGAACTTTACTTTTAACTTTTGTTATAGAACTTTTTTTAAAGGTCAATCACTATAGTTCTCAATATAAATACATATTTTTTTTAAAAGGCATATATTTTTAGTTTAATCCATTTGTCCCTCAAACACCCGTATACTCAATATTCTCTTATTTTTAAAAGTTTACGTTTAACTTTTGTTATAGAACTTTTTTTAAAGGTCAGTCACTCTAGTTCTCAATATAAATACATTTTTTTTTAAAAGGCATATATTTTTAGTTTAATCCATTTGTCCCTCAAACACCCGTATACTCAATATTCTCTTATTTTTAAAAGTTTGCGCTAGCGCCACACACACACTGCCAAAGCTCCGATGACTATCTAAAATTCTCTTATTTTTAAAAGTCTCCGTTAGCGGCACCCCCTCCTTCCCACCCCACTGTCGGAGATCCGGCAGTCCTCGTTGGAACTTCAGCGACCTCCATCGGAGCTCTGGCAGTCTCGTCAGATCTAGTGGGGGTCATCGGAGCTCTGGCGAAGGTTTCCGGAACTCCGACACTGAGGTGGGGGGAGGGAGGGGTGGAGGGAGATGGGTAAATGGGCTTGTGTGTGTCCTTATTTTGAGGGACTTTTTAGAACAAAATAATATGTTTGGTCTAATCATGTATTAATATTTATTTAAGGGGCTAAATGGATTAAATTCCTTTTTTAATCTTCTTTTATAAAAATAAATACAAGTCCTTTAAAAAGAAATTATTTTTATTATGTAATTTTATAAAAAAATGTATTTTTGTAAAAATTGTAGAAAATAAATAAAAAATGATAAAAAAATGACATTCTAATAGTTTTTATAAATATAAAATAATTAGATAACATGTATATATATTTTATATATATAACAGATAAACAAAGTCTTAAAATAGTTTTTATATAAAAATATTATTTTGAATTAAAAACAGTTTTTTAATAACATACAGATTGTTGGTGCAAAAAACACTTATATAACAATGTTTGATTAATGAAAATGTCAAAAATGGGTAAAAACCCTTAAAATTTGAGTGGACTAACGATCAAACATGGTTAACTAATATAATTGTTTAAAATGCAGGCCAAATCCTCTAAAAGTCAAAATGCGAAGGTTTAACCGAATATTGAAAATTAAATGGGGCCCAAATTTAAAATGACCCAATAAATTTTTGGTAAAGATTCTTTTATATGAATTTATATGGACTTAAATATTATTTGTTATTCAACTCAATAAGAAACACACTTTGAAGAATAAAGGTTAACAGAATATCAAAGTTGAAAGACCAATAAATAAGATTTCATCAAACTCTTAAACAAAATATTGAGATTGAAAATCATTGTATGGTCTCGAACGAATTGTAACGTTGTTTAAAAACCACTGTATGATCTCAAGCGAACTGTAAGATAATCTAAAAACCCGACAAAGGTGTCAATCTGCTCATTTATGAATTTCATTCAAATTAGAAAGGTTTGAGGGCTGAAAGCAATTAGAAAAGATTTAAAAATGATTTTGATGGGCAAGTCGAGACAATTTAGAGGAAAGCAATTAGCCTATCATGTCTAGTGAAGAAAAGCCAATACGGGCATGAATATAGAGTTTGGAAGTGCCTATTGTTGGAATATAAATAAAATTCATCAACATATTAAATTGTTGAGATTACCTAATAAAGGAATTGTAGAAACTGTGTACCTAAATCCATAATGGTGATTGAGACTTGGGAGTTGAAGGTCTTCCACAGACTAATCCCTCTTTCTCTATGAGTTCTCTCTCATTGATAGGGATGAAGAGGAGAGTGTTTGAGTGCATTAACCTTGAGACCACAACCCTTTATTATATAGACATCTAATTAGAACCCTATAAATTCTAATTAGGTGACTCTTGAGTAACCAATAGTTGTCTCTTGAGTAACACGACTCTTGAGTAACCAGTAGGTGACTTTTGGGTAACCACGCATTTCGAATTCCATACTTACTATTGATGTCTTTTGAGCTTACCTGATTAGATCACTTCATTTTCTCAATTTAAGTTGAAGCTCAAATATAATTACCATTTTAATATGTGAGCCCACATTAAATTATTTGGAATATATAAAATATTCCAACAATCTCCCACTTGGGCACATAATAATTCCAAATGTAATTATATTCAATAACCTTATAAGAGCACCAAATTGCTTTCTATTCTTAGGACATCTTCCAAATCAATCTCGTCCATCTCATATACCAGTATGGGACCAAAGCGATCTTTGTTACATCTATGTGGTAACTCGATCCATCAATGATCACCACACCAAATATATTCAACGACATAGATCAAGTATGGATGTGTGGCTGAAAATTACATGCAATGTGATCTCAAGCATGCCTATTTCCAATTGGTCCTAACTTTATTCTCTAGTGAGATCAAACCTTAGTATTTTAAACCTTATGTTATACCACAATTAAAAGGCAATACATTCATAGTAAACAACAAAATGAAAATACCATCAACTTTATTCTATTCTGCAGAAAACTGAAACATACATAAAGTATCTGAGTAGTGTCAAATGAAGGAACATTAAACTGAATACAAACTCCCACTAAAACTGAATATCCTTAAACTGAACAACACCCATATGAGCAGCGTGCTCATGAAAGACCTTGGGTGGTAAGCCTTTATTAAGCGGATCCGCGAGCATGGAGTTTATTCTTATATGTTCAATAGACACTATCTTACTCTAAACTCTTTCCTAAACAGCCAGAAACTTAATGTATATGTGCTTTATTTGAATATAAAACTCCTAAATTATTGTCACAACATATCTGTAGTGGTCTTTCAATGCTATCCAAAATATGCAGTCCAGTGACAAAATTTCGCAACTATATCGCATAATTTGTTGCCTCATAACAGGCTATGAACTTTGCTGCCATAGTGGAAGGTGCAATGAGTGACTGCTTAGCACTCCACCGAAAATAGTACCTCCAAACAACATGTATAAATATCCAAAAGTGGATCTCATAGTGTCTTGGCAACCCGTAAGATCGGCATCAGAATACCCAATGATCTCCAAATTATCTGACTTCTGATAGATGAGCATGTAATCTTTGTTCCCTATAAATACATCATAACCCATTTGGTGGCTTTCTAGTGATCCATTCCAGGGTTACTCAAATATTTTCCTAAAATACTTATTATGTACACTAAATCTGGACGCGTACATACTTAAGCATACAAAAGACTCCTTATAGCTGAAGCATAAGGAACCTTTTTCATTTCTTTACTTTCAGTCTCATTCGTGGGGCATTGACAGAGACTAAACTTGTCTCCTATAATAATAGGACTATTTCCTTGTGCACAATCTTTCATGACAAATCTAGCGAGTACCTTCTCGATATAACTCTTTTTTTATAACCCAAGGACACCCCGAGAACGATCTCGATGTATCTTAATTCCCAATAAAAAAGAGGCATCCCCAAGATCTTTTATTTTAAACTTCTTAGTTAGAAATCTCTTAGGTTCGTGCAATAAGCCTATATCGCTGCTAGCCAATAGTATGTCATCGACATAGAGCACAAGGAATATAATTTTACTCCCACTTAACTTATGATATACACAATCATCTACTTCATTAACCTCAAAAGCATATGAGATAATGACTTGATAAAGCTTGTGATATCATTTACGGGAAGCCTGTTTGAGACCATATATAGATTTTCTGAGTTTGCAAACCATAGACTTTGGATCAACTGGGTTGCACCATATATATGGTTTCCTCAATATTACCATTGAGAAAAGTCATTTTAACATCCATCTGATGCAGCTCTAAATCAAAATGATCTACAACTGCTCATGAGGTTGTTGAGTTTGCTTTTCTGGAACAACTCTTAGATTTTGAGTAGGGAAGTCCTCATTATTGTCTTCTTGAACACTGTCAGCAGGCTAAACAATGTTTGGAAAAGGAATTGATTCCTTTTCAAAGACAACATTCTTATTCTTAACCGTATCTTCCCCCTCAAACTCAACATCCTCAAGAAATCTCGTATTTTTCATCTTAAAAAAGGACTTAGTTGAGGGATGGCTGATAAGGCCTTGCCTCAGCTGGACACCCCCAAATGTGAGAGGTTTTCAGCCTATCCATAGTTCATAAGGAGTGTTAGCTGTCGTTGTACAAAGTACTCTATTTAGAATATATACTACAGTCTTAAGTGTCTCTCCTTAGAGTAAATCTGGAATAGAATAATGACGAATCATACTTCTTACCATGTCCTTAAAATTTATGTTTCGTCTCTAGGAATTTGGCAAAAGATTCTAGATTTTGTTCACCTGATCTATCATATCTGCCATAGTATGCACCACCACAGTCAGATTTGACAACTTTAATCTTCTTGCCTAGTTGATTTTCAACTTTGGCATTGAAGGCCTTAACACGTCCAGAGCTTGAGACTTCTCATGAATTAAATATAAGTACCCATAAGGAGAATAGTTGTCTATAAAAGTGATAAAATATTATTGGTCATTCCATAAAGCCGTAAAATGAACCGCAAATGCCAGAATGTATCAATTCTAAGACACCATAACTCCTTTTAGCACTTAATTTTCGTATGTTTGTTTGTTTCCCCTTTATACACTCGATACAAACATCAAAGTCTGTGAAATTAAGGGGTTCAAGTATTCCATCTGACACAAGCCTTTTAATTCTCCTTTGGGAGATATGACCTAAAAGCTTGTGCCACAAAGTAACGAAATTCTCATCAGTTAATCTTAATTTTTGCAAGGTTTCATTAAATGAAGCATTGGTATTTAATAAATATAATTTGTTTATTAAAGAACCAGTCGCAACCAAAGTAGAATTTAAAAAAAAAAGTAACTTTATTATTTCCAAGTGAACAAGAATAACTGTATTTGTCCAAAATAAAAAACCAAGTTTCGTCTGAAAATCGGTACTGCATAAGTCTTTATTAATTCAATAAAATGACCAGTTTCAAAAGATAATAAAAATGTCTTAATTGCTTCAATTCCAACTATTCTTCCATCACCTAGATAAATGAATCTTTTAGCATCATTTGGCGGTCGTCTCTATAGGCAACCATGGATAGATATACTTACATGAGTAGTAGCACCCGAATCTACCCACCATGGTTAGGTACAAAAGCCAAATTAACTTCAGAACAAACCAAAATGATAAGTGTACCTTTCTTTACACGCCGTGTGGCATAACTAGAACAATCCTTCTTCACATGCCCAGGTTTCTAGAAAAGAAACAATCAAACTTTGAATCTTGAACTTATTTCTTTTGTTGAACTTTAGGTTTGGGTTATGATGTTACAACTGCAGTAACCTTATCATTAGTCTTTTTCCTCTTTTATGTTCCTTGAGATAAATGCAATATGAGCAATTTCAGTTGTCCCTTCTCGCTTCAACCTTTCCTCTTCTTGCACACAATGTGAAATGAGCTCGTTAAGAGTACATTTATCCTTTTGAGTATTATAACTCATTATAAACTGTCCATAGTGTGCAGAAAGAGATATCAATAGCAGATGCACGAGCAAGTTACCATACAACTCTAACTTTAGCACTTTAAGTTTTGAAGCAATTTTAGACATCTCCATAATGTACTCCCGTATGTTTCCTTTACATTTATACTACATTTGGATAAGGTTAGCTAAAAGCGTACTTGTCTCATCCTTTTTTGTTATTTGCAAAACGTAATTCAATATCTTGAAGGAAACTTTTGGCAGTTACCTCATTGGACATACCACCCCTGAAATCTTCTAGAACACTGCGATTTAGCATCATTGGACTTAAGAGATTAGAATGATCCCACTTCTCAAAGTTCTCTTTACCTCAGAGGAACTTTTATCCTTAAGAGGAGTGGGTTGTTCCTTCCTTATCGTATAGTCTAAATTTACGCAACTCATAACTATCAGAATGTCCTCTTTCCAGTTCTTAAAGTTTGTGCCTTTAAGCACGTGAATTGATGTCATGTTGGCAGTAATATTAACCGAATAAGCAGTAACTTAATCCAAAAGAACAAATAAATTACAAAAGCTCCAAATTAAAATTTATGTCATGTCATATTATAATAAAATAAACTGATAAATGCAGGACATAAATTTTTATATATAACTATAATGGTGGAATGGTGGGCCCTTCAATGAGAGACCTATCACAACATTAATATTTAGACTTTGGACATAAATATTAACTTGTAAGTGGTACTCTCAGTCCAGAAAAAAATATTGATAATAAATTCAGTCAACTAACCTTCCTTTGGGCTGATTAATTATATATTATAATTTGGTCAAACAAATAACCTTCCTTTGGGCCGATTAATTGTCCACATGAAAACTATAGAATTATCACATATTTAATTCTGCATGTATATTTATTATTCAACCAAATAATAATCTTCCTTTGGGCCGATTATTACCCGCAGGAATAATGAATATATTAACATCATTTGTATATCTCAAAATAAATTAATCTATGCAATAGAGGTTACTTTGACAACATAATACTTTAATTAATTTATTTCAGATACAATACATTTTTGGTATTTTTTTTAAAATACCCCGAATGGGAATCAAACTTTATTAAAAATCTGAAACCAAATGATTTTTAATTAAATATGCAAGTATTTGGTCCACCTAATTTTATACTTGCCTTTGTTCCCCAAAAAAATATGCATTTGGAAATAATTCTCACAAAAAAAATTGATTTGAAAAGAATTTCCACAAACATTGAGTTAGAATTAATTAAAAAAAAAAACTAAATTGAGAGCTCATTTATTTTTCCAAAAATGAAAATTTTTGAGTTATCACTACAGTGACATAAACAATCTCTTCAATATCACTCTCCAATTCGCGGAATCGCAAAATCAATTCGTAAGCGAGAGTTATTAGCATTGACATTATTACCAAAAATGACAAAAACGTTTTTGTAGGGGTCTAAACAATGCCAAATCGTCGAGATAGGGTGGTGCCCATTGTTTACAATGATTTTTTTTATTTCGACGTTTTCTGGTGACCACTAAAATTTCCTAAAATTCTGAATAAGAAAACGAAATATGTCGTTGAAAACGTCCCTCAAAATTCTGAATCAAGATTTCAATAATTCTCATAGTAATCTTGAACAAAACTGAATTAATCCATCCAAATCCATTATGAATTTAAACCTTTTAAGGGAAATAGAAAAAATCACCATGGATTAATAATCCTAAATCAATTATGAAAATTATCACTAATCATACATAAATTTTACATAGAATCCTAAAAGCCATATGGGTTTTAACTAGATCATATGTATGATAAATCAAACAAAATCACTTCTAAATTACAATCATAGTACCAATCCTAATAATCCAATATGAAGGGGCTCTAATAACACTTGTTGGAATATAAATAAAATTCATCAACATATTAAATTATTGAGATTACCTAATCAAGGAATTGTAGAAACTGTGTACCTGAATCCATAGTGGTGATTGAGACTTGGGGGTTGAAGGTCTTCCACAGACTAATCCCGCTTTCTCTATGAATTCTCTCTCATTGATGGGGATGAGGAGGAGAGTGTTTAAGTGCATTAGCCTTGGGGACCAGAACCCTCTTTATATAGACATCTAATTAGAACCCCATAAATTCTAATTATGTGATTCTTGAGTAACCAATAGGTGACTTTTGAGTAACACGATTCTTGAGTAACCAGTAGGTGACTTTTGGGTAACCACACATTTCGAATTCCATACTTACTGTTGATGTCTTTTGAGCTTACCTAATTATAACACTTCATTTGCCCAATTTAAATTGAAGCTCAAATATAATTACCATTTTAATATGTGAGCCCACATTAAATTATTTGGAATATATAAAATATTCCAACACCTATATCTTGAGCGCATTTTCTTGGCCACTTTTGTAGAGGCGCATTATGTAACGCCCCGCCCGGATATATGGATTACCCGTAGTCAACCCGGCTCGACCGAGCGTTAGGTGTGAAGTGCAATGAAACAACATATATGATGTTGCTAATCCAGTTTTATTTTAATTAACGAGTCACTTATTTAGTATGCGATTCATATTTCAAATCAAACTACGTGAGGGAACCGTGGGGAACACCCCGGAGTCTAAGCATACAAAACTACTAACATTAAATAAACGAGAGTACTTACTCGTATAACACTCTCAAAATACGAACCTCACCCAACGTGCCGTAACAAAACGAAGGAGTGAGTCAAATGCTCAGTGGAAAATATACAAAATGCAGTATAGAATCGCACGGTATATGGAAGACTCTAACACGTTATACCTATGATCACATACAACTACCTTGTATATATATATATATACATAATGCATGAAACCGTTGTACTTCTAAAAACGTTATTTACCCCGATTAATTCATCTTAACCTTGTAAAAGACTTTCTTCCCCTTATTTTGACATTTATCCCTTTCTTTAACACACAGTTAAATACTTGAAACAACTACACTTTGTTTGACTAAAAGACATATCTTTAATGTAGTTAATCTTTTCATTATAACCAATCCATATTAGTATTTTCATTAAAAATCACCCTTTCAACACACGGGAACACCGTATTAGAAAATACTTATTTAGGCTTTGAAAACCTTTCACAACATAATAATTCATTCAAGTTAGGTTGTCTTAACACATTATCACCACACATCCCATTTATTGACATATTCCTTACTCATGTTTTTCTCCTAATTCAAAGAATAAAGAACGCCATCAAAGAACGCCTTATGTTGTTAGGATTTGAGTGACCTTTGTTTCTCGTTCAAATGATCTCCACTTCCTTTGAATGACCCTATTCCTATTTTCTATGAATTTCTAATTTTAACCCACAAACTTCTAACAATTACAATCAGGAGCCTAACAATCAATTGCAGCTATAAAATCCATCATAATGATCTAATCCCCAAGTTTTTCATATGTTTACAATTTATGCTTGGAAAAATAAATAAAATATTAGGGTGGGGTATTAAAAACTTCCCTCCTTGGGGAATTTCGTCCCTGAAATTCTCGATACACTAACTCTTCAAATTCATGGGGTTTAGCAACTCTCATTCTAAGTCATAGAAACCCTCTAAGATAAAATCATTGAAGTCCTCATTAACTAAGATCACATCACACGCCCTTACACGGGGTTTGTCACCAAAGGCTCAACACATGACATGCTCTAACGCTCACTATTTCGCTAATCGTGATCGTCACATAACCGACTATGATTCTCAACTCACTTGATGACCATGCTCAATAGAGTCCTAGGGCTACCTTAGATAATGATCAAAGCAAATTGGTGCCTTGACGCGACTTAGAAAGTGTCTCTAATGTGCGTTCACTCTAGGCTCAAGTGCAAGCCTGTCGCGTTAGTAATAAACCCAGTAAGTCGGGATCGTATCCACAGGGAAATAGGACAACAAGGATGTAACGACGTTGGACAGATAAGGAAATCCTAACTCTGACTCTAAAAGAAAAAGAAAATGGATTTGGTTTGTGGAATGACTATACTAGATGCAATTATAAAATTATGAAAAGATGCAATTATACTAAATTACCTAAAATACTGATGAATACTGATTTAAAACTTTAAACCATGTGATGAGAAAAACAGGACGAGAATACAATCCCCCCACCCTAGTGTATTGCAGGTATAATACTAATCGTAAATTTAACTGATTAATTAGACCCAGAATTTAGTACTCCCAAGCATTACGTATATGAGGTTCAAGCCCGCACCATACTTAATCAGAGAACGAGTAAATCATTATTGCGATAGTGACACTCGAATTGCATTCTGAAGCATCCCGATTACCTTGAAGCAAACGATATCCAAAGATCTATTTAGAGGACTAATTTTATACACATGCAACTACCACATCAGGTTGGGTTCATGCACCCTAACCTTTAAAAACCTAGCCTAACATAGTGAAACTAATGAAAACAATATTTGAATTACAAAAAACCAAGATTGAAGTAAGGAAAATTTGTAGAATGATGTAAAAAGTAATTGAAAAGAGGAAATTAACTCCTAATCTTACCAAAGCAGTAAAAGCAGCAATGAAAAATACTTGTAATCACAGAATTCTGAATAATATTCACTATTGGAATTAAAATTGTAATCTAACTTCAAAACTAGGGTTTCTGAAAAAGAATGGAAAATTCTATTAATTCTCCGTGCTAAGAATGATAATAAAACGGGTTTATATACCCTACAAGACTCCAAGAGTTTTAACTGCACTAGGACTCTCCATTAAAGGAAGATTAGAAAATTAAAATTGTGATAGACGGACCGGTCCTGTCCTCCTTCGGACCAGTTTGCCTTGGATCCAGACCGGTTCTTTTATTTCTTGGGTGGACCGGTCCGTAGCGGACCGGTTCTTTTATTTTTCTTCAATTTCGATCCGTCTTCGGTCCGGGGTTCTATGGTATGTGGCAGTGCGGATCGGTTCTTTTAATTTCTGGGCGGACCGTTCCGGTGCAGACCGGTTCTTTTAATTTCTGGGCGGACCGGTCCTCTCTTTATTTGACTTTTTCTTCTATCTTTGACTGCTCATAACTTTCACACCGGGACTCCAATTGAGGTGTTGTTTTTTCCAGTGTTCTTGTAGTTGAAAGATCTTCAACTTTCCAGTTGGCCCCACCTCCGGAATAAGGCTGCAAAATTATGAAAATGCCCTTCACTCCCCGTTTCTTGGTTTTCTTTCACTGTTTTGTGTTCTCTTTGGCACTAACTTGCATGAAATACCTGTAAAACACATAAGAGATACACAAAATACGAAATACTTGCCAAAAAGGGTTAGTAGCATAAGTATAAGCCAAATTCAAGCTATTTACACCGCACGGGATCATAAAAATACCGAAATTAAGGGGATAAATGTGAAGAACTTATGCCTAATCAAATCCCCTAACTTAGAACTTTGCGCATCCCGAGAAATGTAAAAGAATCTTAGCAAGGATTAACTCTTGAAAATAATTTTATTGGGATAGACTACCTTTTTCGCGGACAAGCGATTGCATTTAGCGTATGCAACAAGCCTTTAAACCCCTAGGTCACCCTAGTTGGACGAGTGGTGTCTCGTGAGGGTTTGCAGAGAATGTACCCACAAAATTCGACTCACAGAACTTCAAAATACACAAAAATTGTACAATTCAAACTTTCCCAAAAAATAGTCATTATCAAGTCATATTTACAAGTCTCAAACCGTAGTGCGTGTGTGCGAAGCCATAAATTTAATCGCTAATTTTCACCGATTGATCATTACGTTACTTATCCAAAAATTCATTTTGATTTCAACTTCTCACGGGATACTCTCACAAATGAATCACTCGGAATGTGGCTATTCTCTCGGTGTGCGTGATAAAAAGAGTAAATATAATGGACGCAAAGTCACGCACACAAGTAGAAAGACGAAAATTTATGGTGAATAGATCTCATCATCAGAATACGATTTTAAAAATGGGAACATTGCCTCTTATTAGCGCATTCAATCTCTTTTTATTATTTTTTGGTGTATTAGCTCTCCACGTGGTAACCAATTTCGCAATTTAGACTCGGTTAGGACTTTTTTGGGGTTTAAGGTATATTGGGTAAAATGAAAGAGGTAGGGAAGGTTGGAATTGGAAAAGTCATTTATGATGTCCATTTGTGTTTTTTCCGGGCTATTGCTTATTTTTTTTCTTCTATTTCTATATTTTTCTATTTTTCACTTCTTTTCTTTTCTTGCTATTTTTGTTGAGCATATCTATTTTTTTTCTTTCCCCTTTTTATGCACTTTTTGGACTTTATTGAATATTCTATTTTCGCAATTCCGGGCTACTTGGGTTTTTCGGGTTGTCAAACGAAAGGATAAATTTTATTCGGCTCAATTTGGGTTGTAAAAGGGGTGATGTTTCACATATTTTTCTGGCCAATATTTTTGGGTGACAAACGAGGGCCTACTTCATTGTCCAAAATACTAATTGCGTTACCATATGCGTTTCGAGACGAATTTAAATTTAGGGATCAATTTTGGCACATTTTTCAAAGCAATATCACACACGTTTTTTATAACCGATCAAAATGGAAGGATTGCGATCCTCGACGACTTTTTAGGTATTGAAAAGAACTTTGAGTTAACAATCAATTTGGATTGATTTAAAAACTCGCAAAAAGTGATAGGCTCGAATCTCACCGGGTTTGTTATTCTCCACACTTATTCGTTAAGTCGTCAATTTTCTTTCAATTTCCATCTTTAGTCAATTTCGGCTTTGTGTATGTTGAATTTTACTACTTGAGACTTTAAACCGACTTTTAATAATATTTTTGAAAATTTTGAATTCCAATTTTTATTTATTTTGAACAAAAATATTTTTGGGTTTTTCAAAATTTTATGATTTTTTAGGAAATTTCTGGGCATTTTTGAAGATTTGTGAAGTTTTAGAAATACGCACTTGTGACCCCCCCAACTTAGACTTTTGCATTGTCCTAAAAAAAAGGACTAAAATCTAAACAAGGCAAAATACTAAGTGCGATAAATAAAACAAACAAATGGTGAAAATGTAGATTTTATAGAAAACAGAACTGTGGTACAATTATAGGAAAAACAGACAACCATGTGAACAGGGAAAACAAATAAAAACTTGCATAACCACATCAAGCTTCACTGGGGTGGGGATTGGGAAGAACCGGACGCGTCGGAGCCATAGGGGTCATAGAAATAGGATGACAGGGGCTCATTAGGATCCCCTTGGCGTCGGTATATGTGTGCTTGGAAACGAAACATCAAGCTCATATCGCGACGGTAGTCGGTCAAAAAGTTGTCGAAGCTCGTCTCAAGCACCGCCATACGGTTCGTGAGGTCGCTACCCGCCCACTCAAAATCAGGGTCATCTTCCTCGTCCGCCGACTCTTCGTCCGCACCTACATCCCCCATTTCTACATCAGTACCGACTGCTTCTGCTTCCTCTTCTTCGCTCTCACTCGAGGCAGCTTCTTCCTCACTATCACTGCCCGCCTCGCCCGAAGGACAGCTAGTTGTTTGGCGCTCTTAGTGCGGGTTACCTGTCCAAAGGGATCGAGAATGCGAGTACAATCGAGCGACGCTGCTATACCAGCATCCTTGAGGATGGAGGTAATCAATCATGCATAGGGAAGTGGGGCTGCACCTTTCCTATCCAAGGTCGTGGGGATGATGTCGGCATATAGGGTTCGGGACAAGTGGATGGAAGTGTGTGGATCAAATCGGTTATAGGTCAATGTGGCCTGACGGGGCCGCATCGCAGAGTCGTTGGACATTTGCAAGATGTTGGCACACACTATTTGAAAAGTGAGGTGCGCCTTCTCATTAAGGCATTCAACGACGACGGTTTGCCCTATCCCAGCAACATCCGGTGCAATGCGTTCCATGATCACGTCTTTGGCGATCGGGACGACGTTCCTTGGATAGGTGAATTCTTGGACATCCGGAACATCGTATTCGGTCAACTTGTCCGTGAGAAGAGCCAACGAAAAGGGGATGGTGGTACCATCCATGTATGCTTGAGCCTCTAATTGGCCCGTCCGAACAAGGGTGCCATAAAAGGAGCGGACCTCGGCTGCCCAAACCGCTTCATAGGGTTCATTGAGGAATCGACACCAACCTCTAGCCATGAATAGGGCGGTGACGGAGTTAGGAAAACCTGTCCATTGGACAACGCGCTCCATATGGAGTTTACGATTTGGACCGAAGAATCGATGGCACCAACGTTCCTCTTAGCGGGAACGAAATTCCCCATGGCCGGAGGGGAGGATGTCGGTGGAGTCGTACTTGGTGGGGGCAGCTCTTTGGGCCATGATAACGAGAGAGATTTTTGCTGGAAAATTAGGGAGGGAGAAGAGAGGAGTTTGGTTGAAGGTGTGGAGGGAAAGGGAGGGTTTGGGTGGTTATTTATAGGTGAAAGGGTGGGGGTAGGGCTTGGATTTGGAGGGAAAAGGTTTGGAGGGAAAAGGGGGTGTATTTGGGAGGGGAAGGTTAGGCTTGGGAGTGGTGTGGACGATTTGGGAGGGAATGAATGGGATTGGGGAGAAGGGGGGGTGAACCTAGGGAAAAAGGAAAAACAGATCTGCAGAAAGCAGATCGGTCCGCCTGGGGACTGGATCGGTTCGATCCTTTAATATGCAGGCCAATTCGACTACCGGACCGGTCCCGATCAAAATTAAAGGAACAGGTTCGGCCCTAAAATAAAGGAACCGGTCCGGCTCTTGTGTTTGAGCTGGATTTCTCCCCTAACTGAATTTCGATCTCTCTTCTCCGAAAATTTGCACGTTCACAACATATTCCCTATCAATTTGGATTAAAAACCTCTCGATGCCAATGGCCAACGCAACTAGATTCAATATTCCCGAAACATGTGAATGATTTCTCCCGAATATACCTTAATCCTATGGACTCTCACTACACACACGACTCTCACCCCATACACGTTAGGCATTGTCCATTTACTTTGAATGTATTTCCCCCTTTCAAATCGTCTAATTCAACAGCTACATGAGGGAAAACATTCTTCACAACGAACGGGCCAGACCATCGGGACCGCAACTTGCCCGGAAAGAGATGAAGCCGAGAGTTATAAAGAAGCATTTTTTTCCCGGGAAGAAACTCTTTGCGTCGACTGATGTTATCGTGAGCAAGTTTCATCCTTTCTTTGGAAATTTTAGCATTCTCATACGCATCATTGTGTATCTCTTCTAACTCATTTAATTGAAGCTTGCGAGCTTCACTGGCCTTATCCATGGCATAATTTAACTCCTTAATCGCCCAATATGCTTTGTGTTCTAACTCCACGGGAAGATGGAAAGGTTTTCCATACATAAAGCGGAACGGGGATATGTCGAGTGGATTTTTGTATGCAGTACGATAGGCTCATAGCAAATCGTTCAATCTAAGTGACCAATCTTTTCGGGTAGGATTGATGGTCTTTTCAAGAATGTTCTTAATTTCTCGATTTGCTAGTTCGGCCTGCCCATTCGTTTGCGGGTGATAAGTCGTTCCAACCTTGTGAACGACACCATACTTTCTCATGAGCTTCGCGAATGGCCTATTGCAAAAGTGCTTGCCATTATCACTAATTATTGCTTTCGAAGCACCGAAGAGGGAAAGTATGTGTTCCTGCAGGAACTTAACCACCACCTTGTTACCATTTGTCTTGGTAGCTATAGCTTCCACCCATTTAAAAACGTAGTCTACCACGACAAGGATGTATAGGAAACCAAAGGACGGAGGAAAAGGGCCCATGAAGTCAATACCCCAGCAGTCGAAGATCTCAATAATGAGTATCGGGGTTAATGGCATCATGTCTCGTCGGGTAATATCTCCCATCCTTTGGCACCTATTACAAGATTTACAAGCATTGTTCACATCCTGGAATATTGTGGGCCAATAGAGGTCGCTTTGCAGAATTTTAGCGACCGTCTTTTTCGTCAAAAAGTGGCCTCCACAAGCATCTAAATGACAAAACTGGATGACTTTCGGGATCTCGTCATCTGGTACACATCGTTGGATGATTTGGTCGGCGTAATATTTAAACAGGAAGGGATCATCATAGAAGAACATGCGCAACCAAGTAATAAATCTCTTCTTATCTTGCGGTGTCCAATCGGGAGGGACGGCTCCCGTGATAAGGCAATTCACGATATCCACAAACCAGGACAAAGAAGAGGTAGAAAAAAGTTGCTCATCCGGAAAGTATTTGTCTATGGGTATGGGATCACTAGGTACGTCGGTTGAAAGCCGTGATAAGTGGTCGGTAATGACGTTTTCTACCCCTTTCACATCTTTTATGGAGAGATTAAACTCTTGTAGGAATAGAATCCACCTTTTGAGACGCGGCTTTGCATCTTTCTTTGCAAGTAGGTATTTCAATGCCGCGTGGTCGGTGAAGCAAGTAATGGGAGAACCGATAAGATATGACCGGAATTTATCAAGGGCAAAGACTACTGCTAGCAATTCTTTCTTCGTAGTAGAGTAGTTGAGTTGTGGTCCGGTAAGAGTCCGGCTAGCATAGTAGATGACATGATCTTTCTTATCTTTCCTTTGGCCCAAAACAGCCCCTACCGCATAATCGCTAGCATCACACATAAGTTCGAATGGTAAAGACCAATCCGGAACTTGCATGATGGGAGCCGACACAAGCATGGTTTTCAGTTTTTCAAAAGAGCTTTGGCATGCTTCCATCCACTCGAATGGGGTGTCCTTCATGAGTAGGTTGCTTAAGGGTCTAGCGATGGTGCTAAAGTCCTTGATGAACCTTCGATAAAACCCCGCGTGACCCAAGAAAGAGCGCACATCTTTGAGCCATTTTGGTGGGGGAAGATCAGCTATGACATCTATTTTTGCCCTATCAACTTCTATTCCCTTGGATGATACTATGTGTCCAAGAACTATTCCCTCGATGACCATTAAATGGCATTTCTCCCAATTCAGCACTAAGTTCTTTTTCACACATCGGGCAAGTACTTGTTCCAGTTTTTCTTGACAACGGTCGAAAGAGGTGCCAAAAATGCTGAAATCGTCCATGAACACTTTGAGTCCTCTCTCGACCATGTCGCTAAATAGGCTCAACATGCACCTTTGAAAGGTTGCGGGTGCATTACACAAGCCGAATGGCATACGTTTATAGGCAAATGTACCAAAAGGGCAAGTGAAAGTCGTTTTCTCTTGGTCAAGTACATTTACCTCAATTTGGTTATATCCGGAATAACCATTAAGGAAGCAATAGTAAGGGTGGCCCACTACTCTCTCAAGCATTTGACCAATAAATGGCAAGGGGAAATGGTCCTTCTTAGTTCCCGCATTGAGTTTCCGATAATCAATGCAAACGCGCCACCCGGTGGTGGTACGTTGGGGAACTAGCTCTCCCTTAGCATTCTTAATCACTGTCATGCCCGACTTCTTCGGGACAACTTGAATGGGGCTCACCCACTTGCTATCCGAGATTGGGTAGATAATCCGGCATCCATTAACTTGATAATTTCGATTCTCACAACTTCTTTCATATTGGGATTTAGCCTTCTTTGCATTTCTCTTGAGGGCTTGACATCCTCTTCGAGATGGATCTTGTGAGTGCAAATCAAAGGACTTATCCCCTTCAAATCAGTAATGCACCAACTAAAAGCACTTTGGTACTTTCTCAGAATTTTCAACAGTTTATCCTCCTGCTATTTGTCTAGGCCAGAGGAGACAACAACAGGAAATGTCCCATCCTCTCCTAGGTATGCATATTTAATATGGGAGGGGAGTTTCTTCAATTTGAGGGTTGGAAATTTTTCGCTGGAGGGAACCATGCGTGTATCCCTTGATGGTAACTCCTCGAATCTAAAAACCCAACTAACATCTCTCGCGTCCTCGCCCGACACTCTCTCATCGAGTAATTCTCTCAACTCCTCAACCTCCCTCTCAAATTCGGTGTACGTACCCTCGCTCTCATGGCTCGACACTAAACAGGACCCTAAGGCGTCTCCACAATAATTCTCCTCAAAGTACTCCTCTACTATCTCATTTATGAAGCTCACTGCGTGAAGATCATCTTCTTCCCCCGTATGTTGGGCTATGTGGAAGATGTTGGTCTCTAAGGTCATGTTCCCAAAGGTGAGTTGAATTTGCGCATTTAGAGTATTGATGATTGCGTTAGCTATAGCTAAGAACGGGCGCTCAAGGATGATGGGAACATGGTTGCTCGAGGTGAAGGAGGGCTCCGTGTCCCAAATGACAAAGTCTATCGGGAAGTAGAAAGTGTCAACTTGGACGATCACGTCCTCGACTATGCCTCTTGGGATCTTCCCGGTTTGATCCGCTAATTGGAGAGTGACCTTTGTGGTCTTGAGGTCGCCCAAATCAAGTTGCCTATAGATGGATTTAGGGAGGATATTGACACTTGCTCCCAAGTCAAGTAAGACTTTTTTAATTTTATTTTCTCCAATGATGCAGGAAATGGTGGGTGCACCGGGATCTTTGAATTTAGGCGGGAGATCGTTAAGTAGAATGGAGCTCATGTTTTGGGCTAGAAAGACATTTTTCTTTACCTTCATCTTTATCTTTACCGTCAACAAGTCTTTGATGACTTTTGCATAAGCTGGAATTTGCTTAATGGCATCCAGGAAAGGTAAGTTCAGCTTTACTTGCTTTAGCACTTCTAGCACGTCATCACATGGGTTTCCTTTATGGGAAGGAATCAACCTTTGAGGAAACGGTGCCGCGGAGGGTGGTTTCACTACTACCTCGATTTCACTAGTGTTTTCTTTGTCACTCTCATTCAAGGGGACATCTTCGGCCTCTTTCGTGACGGGCGAAATCTCCTTGTCTTTAGTTATGTCGTGTGGGGGAGGTGATAAATCAACGACTCTCACACTACGAAGAGTGGTCACATATTGACATTGCTCCTGATGTTCAGTAGAGGTGGACCTAACACTAGTTTGACCTTGGGGAGGTCTTTGGCCCTGGGCAGGAAACTTGCCCTTCTCTTGAACACTCAACGAGGACTGTATCTTTGACAGACTTGTATTTATGTCGCTAATCAGGCGATCATATCTAGCATTGGTCGCAGTCTTGCTAGTGATATATTGATTCATAGTATCCTCGAGAGTTCTCCGCGGTGGAGGGATATATGCTCCTTGAGGTGGCGGTGTTTGCACATGTCCTTGCATGTGTGGCACTTGTTGAAAGTGTTGTGGTGGAGAAGGGGCAACATGGGAAGTAGGGTTCATCGCAGCATGTTGTTGCCCATAGCTAAAACCAGGATGGTTTTTTCATGAAGGTTCGTAAGAATTTCCGTGCGGTGCACCGAAATTACCCTTAAATCCTCCTATACCACTAACTTTCTCTTAAAGCATCACTTTGTAGGCGGGTATAATTGGGCATTCCTCAGTTGAATGACCCGCCTCACAAATTGCACACACCTTCTCGACGGAGTTTGGTATTGATCCAGTTGGTCCTCTTCCATATGCCTCACATAGGTCTCGAAATCCTTTCTCAAGCGTATCTCATCGACTATCCGTCATAGAACTCTTATCTATGTGAAATATCCCGGACGCCGCTGGAGTGGTGGTCACTTGACGATTTCAATTTTGATCATTAGGATCAAATGTATCCCAGGATTGGGTAGTCTCAACGACATACCTCAGGTGAAGCTCAGCATCGTGGGCATCTAAGTCGACAAAGGGACCACTACCCATGGTCTCAACGAGTTGCTTGGAGTTAAGATTCAGCCCATTATAGAGAAAGGAAATGATTTGCGTTGTATCAAATCCATGATGGGGGCATGAAGTAACTAACTCATTGAAACGCTCGTAACATCGATGAAATGGCTCATTTTTTGATTGTCTGAATGCTTGAATTTGAGCCTTTATGGAGATTGTTCGATGTGGTGGGAAAAATTTCTTGAGAAATCTAGATTGCAACTCGTTCCAAGATGGAATCGAGCTTGGAGGCAAAGACCATAGCCGGGTCTTAGCTTTATCTTTTAGAGAAAAGGTGAAGAGTTTGAGGCGGATCACCTCTTGTGTGCAAGTTTGATCATTAAGAGTATCGCACACATTCTCAAATTCCCTAATGTGAAGATATGGCTTTTCAGAATCCATACCATGGTAATGGGGTAACATCTGGATCATCCCATTTTTGAAACAAAATTTCCTGGCATTATACGGGAGTATAATGCATCCCTGAGTGACAGTGCGCTCGGGATATAAGACTTCTCTCAACGGGCGGTATGGGGCCTCTTCCTCACCGGCTGCTGCACTATCGTGTTGCGACATTTTACTCTCTCTTAAAGACTCAATGTCCTCACTTGTTGTACTCGAAGTGAGCTCGAAGGTGTGTCCTAAGAAGGAAAATGGAGTGTTGTTTGAGATTGAGTGTGACGGTGTGGGAGGTGGAATCCAGAACTGTGGGGCGTTAGGAGTGTGGGGACTATCAGGGTTGTACTCAACTATTGGATTTTCGTGAATGCTGGTTGGAGTATTATGGGGTGTGGGAGTGAGTTCAGAATTTTTCATTAATATATTATGAGAGATGGTGATGAATCTTTTTGTGTTTTTTTAATTTTTTTTATGTTTTTGGATTTTTTTTGAAATTTTTGGTCAAAGCTTTAGATTGACTCGATCTAATCCTAAGTCTACCTAATTCCTCGACAACGGCGCCAAAAACTTGATGCGACTCAGAAAGTGTCTCTAATGTTCGTTCACTCTAGATTCAAGTGCAAGCCTGTCGCGTTAGTAATAAACCCGGTAAGTCGGGATCGTATCCAGAGGGAAATAGGACAACAAGGTTGTAACGACGTTGGACAGATAAGGAAATCCTAACTCTGACTCTAAAAGAAAAAGAAAATGGATTTGGTTTGTGGAATGACTATACTAGATGCAATTATGAAATTATGAAAAGATGCAATTATACTAAATTACCTAAAATACTGATGAATACTGATTTAAAACTTTAAACTATGTGATGAGAAAAACAGGACGGGAATACAATCCCCTAACCCTAGTGTATTGCAGGTATAATACTAATTGTAAATTTAACTGATTAATTAAACCCAAAATTTAGTACTCCCAAGCATTACGTATATGAGGTTCAAGCCCGCACCATACTTAATCAGAGGACGACTAAATAGGAATTGTGATAGTGACACTCGAATTGCATTCTGAAGCATCCCGGTTACCCTGAAGCAAACGAGATCTACAATTGTCGTGTTTCTATGCAATACGGTCGTAATAAATCATTAAATTTAGAGGACTAATTTTATAAACATGCAACTACCACATCAAGTTGGGTTCATGCATCCCAACCTTTAAAAACCTAGCCTAACTTGGTGAAACTAATGAAAACAATCTTTGAATTACAGAAAACCATGATTGAAGTAAGGAAAATTTTTAGAATGATGTAAAAAGGAATTGAAAAGAGGAAATTAACTCCTAATCTTACCAAAGCAGTAAAAGCAGCAATGAAAAATACTTGTAATCACAGAATTCTGAATAATCTTCACTATTGGAATTAAAATTGTAACCTAACTTCAAAACTAGGGTTTCTGAAAAAGAATGGAAAATTCTATTAATTCTTCGTGCTAAGAATGATAATAAAACGGATTTATATACCCTACAAGACTCCAAGAGTTTTAGCTGGACTAGGACTTTCCATTAGAGGAAGATTAGAAAATTAAAATTGCGACAGCCAAACCGGTCCTCTCCTCCTCCGGATTGGTTTGCCTTGATCCAGACCGGTCCTGTCCTCCTCCGGACCTGTTTGACTTGGATCCGGACCGGTTCTTTTATTTCTTGGGAAGACCGGTTCTTTTATTTTTCTTCAGTTTCGATCCATCTTCGGTCTGGGGTTCTCTGGAATGTGGAAGTGCGGATCGGTTCTTTTAATTTCTGTGCGAACCGATTCTTTTAATTTCTAGGCGGACTGGTCCTGTGTGGACCGGTTCTTTTAATTTCTGGGAGGACCGGTCCTCTCTTTATTTGACTTTTTCTTGTATCTTTGACTGCTCATAAATTTCACACCGGGACTCCGATTGAGGTGCCGTTTTTCTAGTGTTCTTGTAGTTGAAAGATCTTCAACTTTCCACTTGGCCCCACCTCCGGAATAAGGCTACAAAATTACAAAAATGCCCTTTACTCCCCGTTTCTTGGTTTTCTTTCACTGTTTTGAGTTCTCTTTGGCACTAACTTGCATGAAATACCTGTAAAACACATAAGAGATACACAAAATACGAATATTTGCCAAAAAGGGTTATTAGCATAAGTATAAGACAAATCCAAGCTATTTACACCGCACGGGATAAAAAAAAATCGGAATTAAGGGGATAAATGTGAAGAATTTATGCCTAATCATGCCTCCACGACAACCCTATCTAGTGATCGAAACTCACCTAAAAGTGAACCGCAATACGACCAATCAACAAATTCATCATCAAGAACTAATTTTAGTCTTAGGATTACTACATGCCCATGAAATTTTGGGTTATCCTGACTGCACAATTTGCATGATCTTGATATTAATCTTACAGCGATCGCCACTCACTCCGAGGATTAATACATCGACTAAATCATCACTGCGCACTCGTCCGACACCTTTCGCTACGTCACTCTGATGACACTAATACTACTCTTGGCGTCTCACCTTTGTGCACTCGCTTGAGTCTCGCACCAATCCACTCACTGTGACAAAGCAACACCGTGCGTTAAGTTTTCTTGATTTCTAACACTATACAATATCCTCAAGTCAACATCCCTCTCTTTAAAACCAGAGCCATTGACTGTTATGTTGAACAGTTGAGAGGCCGCTAATCCTAAGAAAAGCAAATACTACGGGCAAACCGTGCGGCTGAAAGCGCAACGACCCGCATACTGAACTTTATGTAGTGGCAAGAATACTCATATAGGGCGCACCCAGTTACTGAGTTTCATTGACCATAACAGGTCCACCCGCGCTCTACCAGGCCCAACCGCGTCATACGATAATATGGTACCAATTCGAACTACCACATACATGAGAATACTGATCCTCGATTAACGAAACCAAAAGGGACCCACAAAGGCTAGAAGGAATACTCAATCGTTTTGTGAAAATCTCGCTCGTACACGTCAGACTATGATTTAAGAAAAGCGAACCTATGCTATATGCTCGAAGCCTGGTCATCCATCCACCTTAGCCACATACCCTAGTTTGAGTCACCAACCGTGACGAATCGAATCACAATCATTCATCTTCACAAGATGAAAGTAATGTACAAACCTCTTGTTCTCTAAAAATTCAAACTCCCGACTTCTTTCCTTAGGAGTATCACCCTCCCCCTTACATCCTTGGCGCATATGAACCACTTTGGTTGGCGAATGCCTAACACCCTTCTCTACACTGACCTCGTCCATTTTCTGGTGACAACGTCACCATCCTACTACACCTAGGTTATCTTCTGCCTTATCATACCGTGATTGCAACCCCAAAATCCCCTTAGGCAATATTTCGTTCAAGAGGGACATCCACCTTATTGTATCCTTTGACTATATGTGATTATCACTAAGCCTTATACCAGGTTTTACTCAAACTGAACTCACGTAACGATCACATCGGTCGCCTTTAACATTCCAAGGGTAGTAAGTATCACACAAGGCTACATCTTCTAGTCCATACCGACTTGGCAGGACGTGCCAAGAACTAGTCCTTACCTTGCCAAGGTTATCCTAACATATACTGTCGACACATGCCAATATTTTAATCATGCTTCGTTACTACTCCCCTTTGGCTGCCATTTTCAAGTCTCCATATGGCATCATCAACCTAATTCTCGAATACATTTCCTAATACTCCTCAGAATCAAGTGTCACACCACCACTACAAGTCATTCCATGACACCCAGACATCACGCCCCATAAATGACACGAGCTTCTAATTCCTCCTTGAAGGATACACCACCCATATGTGCCGATTCGGGAAACCGCACCCGGTACGTACGCTATTCGACTCTTCTAAACCTTGACCAACAACTTGAGATCATTGTGACAGACCGCTTAATTAAATACCGGTCGATTAGTCATTTGTTAAATTAAAACAAGATTTCCATTTTGTTCATTTTTAGCATCACTGTCGAAGACTATATTAATTACTAACCACCTAATTAATTAATTAAGGTAGTGCCAAATTTTATCTTTCATTAAACACATAAATATACATGCGAAATAAAATAATAAATCCATACACACCATCACTGAGCCTGAAAACAATGTTGAATAAATAACTAAAAGACTGGTCGAATTAACCATCGGCTATAAATCCAAATCCAACATAATAATCCAACGAATAAATAAATAATCCAAAACTGAATCTGAAAGTAAATGGGCATCATGCCCTAAAAGGAACCATAACTGAAATGAGATCTTTAATCTAGAAATGAAGAAATGATGCGTCTAATCAAACTCTTGCATGCATCCACATATGCCGCATCTGCGTATCTTTGGAATAGAATCTCAAGTCTGGCGTCCCTGTGACTGGACACCTAAAAGGTTTTAAAAATATTTGCAGCAAGGGTTAAACCCAAAATATTTTGAAAATATCTAGCAAGTGATTAAGTTTGTAGTAATTAAAATGTATGAATGCTTTTCATATTTAATCTAGTGTCGCACTCACTTGAGATAATACTCACCCCTCAACTATTGTGCACACCTACCGCTTATCCTTATAACACTCCTAACTACACTACTCCGTCTAACTAGCCTTGTTATAGCCATTGTCTAAAACCTTACTCTAGCCCGAGTAATCTTTTTACTAATGATTTATAAGTTATTTCTCACATTAACTTAATTTATCATCTTTAAATAAATATATAACAATTTCACTAGTTATATAAATAATACCATTGCAATCTAGGTATTTCAACCGTATATAACTATCGACTCTATTATATACGTATACATATACTACACATTCACACACATGTTGTATATAGTATCCATCCTCCCGAGTAAGAACTCACCGGATGTTTTCTCTAAAATGTTATCACCCCAGGATTGTCAATCAACTCGGATATCCCGAGACGGTTAGCTCACTGAATTAGGAAAATAAAATACACGTAGCGAAGGCGGTCATATTTCCCCGGTTGTGAGATCAGATCATACCCAAAACATCTCACCCCGAAAAAGATCACAATATAATATAATGGACGATATGACCTTAAGATTATACTCTCCTTGCTCCTCAAGCCAGGGGATTCACCCACATCGCTCAACCTCCTGTGATAGCACTAGAGGGGTATGTATTTATACAAATATCTACACCGATATTTAATGAGCACACACACACACACACACACACACATATATATATATATATATATATATATATATATATATATATATATATATATATATATATATATATATATATATATATATATATATATATATATATATATATATATATTTATATATTTATATATCACACTATCCGTATACATATATAATAAATCAAACCCAGCTAACCCGTGCCTAACTCCCGTAGCACTAGCCCGAAAATATCCGAGTCTATATCCCGACTCTCAATTTAATTAATTTTCACATTTATTAATGTATTAAAGTAATGTAACTCAACTATCATCCCTGAACACATTCACTTGGCCTGTATTATAATACTTATGAATTTATTTTCCAAAATTTATTCATTATGTGTCACGCACTTTTCACCCTCCTAATCCCAATTATATTCACCTATAATTGCTATAAAATATGCCTCGTATTTATTTTTCACTAAATAAATAAGTTCCAGAATAACGCCCCCCCCCCCAAAAAAAAAAAATCTTGCGTATATACGTTCCTAGGCAAAACTGCCAGAAATTCGGGATCTTTGATCGATCGATCAAGTCTCAGCGTCTTCCCTGATTTTGTTTTTCCACCATTGTTATGCACTCAAGCTTTAAATCTTCAAACCCATAACTCAATTATTTTTCCCCATCATATACTTACCCTCTCAAAATGATCTCCACACATCAATAATTTATAACATTCCCCAATATTTCCCTAATCGGGTTTATAACTGACGCGACTAAAAATGTGTCTCAGAAATGCGTTCACTCTAGGCTCAAGTGCAAGCCTGTCGCTCAAGTAATAATCCGACAAGTCGGGTATTGATCCTCGGGTAAAAAGGACAACGAAGTTGTGACGACGGAAAAAGACGGAGGAATCCTAACCTTGACTCTAAAAATAAAGGAAAAATGATTTGATTTTGGGAATGATTATAACTAAATGAAAATATGAAATTATAAAGAGATGCAATTACACTAAACTACCTAAAATATGATTGAAAAATAGTCCGAAACTTTTTATTTAAATGATGAGAAAAATAGGACGGGAATACAATCCCCCAACCCTAGTGTAGTGCGGATATAATACTAATTTTAAATTTATCTGATTAATTTGACCCGGAATTTAGTACTCCCAAGCATTACGTATACGAGGTTCAAGCCCGCGTCATACTTAATCTGAGGATGAGTAAATCAGTATCGCGATAGTAGCATTCGAATTGCACTCTAAATCATCACGAGTACCCAGAGGAAAACGAGATATAAAGATCTACAATCGTTGTGCAACTACGCAATACGATCAAGGTCAATTATTAAATTTAGTGGGTTAATTTTATACACACGCACTAACACATCAGGTTGGGTTCATGCATCCCGGCCTTGGGAAATCTAGCCTAACATGTTGAAAAGAATAGAAACAAGGATTAATGTGCAGGAACTCATAATTACTCTAAGGAAAATAATGATTAGATGCAGAAAAGAATTAGAACTAAAAATTACTCACTAATATTATCTAAGCAATAAGTGAAACAATGAAAGAAACATATACTCACAGAAATCACTGAATAAAATCTTCAATCCTTGAACTAAATCTGAAAATATTCACTAAGCTAGGGTTTCTGGAAAAGAAGAGGTAAAACCTACTAATTCTCCGTGTTCATAACAATACTAAATCGGGTCTTTTATACCCTACAACAATATCGGAAGTCAGCTGCACTAGGAGTCTTTTAGGAAGAGAAAATATTTTCAAATCTCAAAGACCGGACCGATCCGGGTCTTAGGCGGACCGGTCTGCCCCCAAGGCGGATCCGTTCTTTTTATTTTGAGGCGGACCGGTCCGGGGGTGGACCGGTTCTTTTTATTTTTGCCTCCTTCGGTTTGCATGCGATCCGGGGTCTTCTGGAGTTTGGCAAGGCGGACCGCTCCGGGGTAGGGGCGGACCGGTCCGGCTATTTGACTTTTTTGTTCCTCTTTGACTGCTCATAACTTTTGTTTCGGTATTCCGATTGAGGTGTCGTTTCTTCCTTTGTGCTCGTGAATGAGATGTCTTCAACTTATCTTTAGGTACCTCATCCGAATTTCGTGTGGAAATTACGCTTTTGCCCTTGAGACCTTTCCTTCTTTCTTTCTTGATTCTACCGATTTCCTTCTTTCGTTTCTTGACATTAAATACCTGCAAAATCACTACAAAATACCAGAAACTCGGTGTACTCATTAAGATCAGTCAGTAGCACAGTTATGAGATAAATCCAACTCAATTACGTTGTTCGAGGTGCTAAAAGTAACTAAATTAAGGGATAAATTAGGAAGAATTTATGCCTAATCAAACCCCCCTAACTTAGAACTTTGCGCGTCCCAAGCAATGTAAAAGAATCCTAGCGTGGCTCAACTCTTTGAAAATCATTTTATTGGGATAAAATACCTTTTTCGCGGGTGAGCGATTGCATTTAGCGTATGCAACAAGCCTTTAAACCCCTAGGTCACTCTAGTAGGACGAGTTGTGTCTCGTGAGGTTTTGCAGAGAATATACCCACAAAATTCGACTCAAAGAAAATTCAAAATACGCAAAAATTGTGCAATTCAAACTTTTCTAGAAAAATAGTCATCATCAAGTCATATTTACAAGTCTCAAATCATAGTGCGTGTGTGCGAAGCCGAAAATATAAACGCCAATATCCACCGATTGATCATTACGTTACTTATCCGAAAATTCATTTTGATTTCAACTTCTCACGGAATGCTCTCACAAACGAATCTCTCAAATTATGGCTATTCTCTCGGTATGCGTGATATAAAGAGTAAATATAATGGATGCAAAATCACGCATACAAGTAGAATGACGGAAATTTCAGAATGATAGGATCTCATCAATGGGTTACGGTTTTAAAAACGGGAACAATGCCTCTTTTTCACGCATTCAATCTCTTATATTATCTTTTGGTGTATTAGCTCTCCACGCGGTAACAAATTTTGCAATTTAGACTCGGTTAGGACTTTTTCGGGTTTTAAGGTATATGGTGTACAATGACAATTGTCGGGAACGTTGGAATTGGAAAAGTCATTAATGATGTCCATTTGTGCTTTTTTCGGGCTATTGTTCTTTTTTTTTTTTTTTTTTTTTTTTTTTTTTAGTTCAACATCTTTATTTTTTTCTTGCCCCTTTTTATGCACTTTCCGGACTTAAATTCTGAATTTTCTCATTTTTCACAATTCCGGATATTTGGGTTTTTCGGGTTATCAAACGATAGGGACAATTTGTTTGGCTCAAATTGGGTTACAAAAGGGGTAATTTTTCACTACTTTTTCTGGCCAATATTTTTGGATGACAAACGAGGGCCTAATTCATTGTCCAAAATGCCAATTGTGTTACCATATGCGCTTCGAGATGAATTTAAGTTTAGAGATCAATTTGATACGTTTTTTCAAAGTAATATTACACACATTTTTCAAAATCGATCAAAATGAAAGGATTGAGATCCTTGACAACTTTTTAGATGCTGAAAAGAACTTTGAGTTAACAATTAACTTGGATTGATTTAAAAACTCGCAACACGTGATAGGCTCGAATCTCACCGGGTTTGTTAATCTCCACACTTATTCGTTAAATCGTCAATTTTCGTTCAATTTCCATCTTTGGTCAATTTTTGCTTTGTGTACGTTGAATTTTACAACTTGTGACTTCAATTCGACTTTTAATGATATTTTTGAAAATTCTGAATTCCAATTTTTATTTATTTCGAACAAAAAATATTTTTGGGTTTTTCAAAATTTTATGATTTTTTTTTGGAAATTTCTGGCCATTTTGGAAAATTTGTGAAGTTTTAGAAATACGCACTTGTAACCCCCCCTAACTTAGACTTTTGCATTGTCCTCAAGCAAAAAGGAAGAAAATCTAACTCAAAGCGAATAAAAAGTGCGGAAAAATAAAACAAACAAATAGAGAAAATGCAGTTTTATTACAACAGGACTGTGTTACATGTGCAGGGGGAAAACATACAACTGTGAACAGGGAAAAATAAAGAAAAAAAAAACTGCCAACACCATATAAAGCTTCACCGGGGTGGGGTATGGGAGGAACCGGGCGCGTTGGGGTCATAGGTGTTCTGGTAGTTGGAAGGTAGTGGCTCGTTAGGATCCCCTATGCGCCGATAGATGTCCGCTTGCAAGCGGAGAACGAATGCTCGTGTCGCGCTCGTAGTTGGTTTGAAAGGTGTTGAAGTTGGTCTCGAGCGCCGACATACGCGCGGATAGGTCCGTGCCCTCCCACTCGAAATCTGGGTCGTCCTCCTCGTCCGCCGACTCTTCGTCCGGACCGAGATCCCCCATCTCAACGTCCTCACCAGCTTCCCCTACGTCTTCCTCGTTGTCGTTCGAGGTAGCCTCCTCTTTGACATCATCACCCCGCCTAGCCCGGAGGACGGCTAGCTGTTTAGCGATTTTGGTGCGGGTCCCTTGTCCGAAAGGACCGGGGAGGCGCGTATGGTCGCTCGGCGCCTCTATGCCAGCATCCTTAAGGATGGACGTGATCAATCGGTCATAAGGAAGTGGGGCGACGCCCTTCTCATCCAAGGACGCGTTACTGATGTCCGCGTATAAGGTGCGGCCCAAATGGATGGAAGTTTGGGGGTCGAAGAGATGATAAGTAAAGGTAGCTTGCCGAGGCCGCATGGCAGAGTCATTGGACGTTTGCAATAGGTGGGCGCACAAAATCTGAAATGTAAGGCGCGCCTTCTCGTTGAGGCGTCCAATGGCGACGGTTTGCCCCGCCCAAGCCACGTTCGGTGCAATGCGGGCCATGATAATGTCCTTGTCGATCGGGGGGACATTTTGGGGATAACTAAATTCTTGAACATTCGGGACATCAAACTCGGCCAACTTGGTCGTGAGATGGGCCAAGGAAAAGGGTATGGGAGTCCCATCCATGAAAGCTTCGGCCTCGAATTGGCTCGTCCGGACGAGTCTACCATAGAATGAGCGGAATTCGGTTGCCCAAACCGCTTCGTGAGGTTGGTTAAGGAAATGGCACCAGCCCCGGGCCATGAAAAGGGCGGTGACGGAGTTGGGAAGAGCTTCTCATTGGACCGCGCTCTCCATATGGAGTTTGCGGCCCAAACTAAAGTATTGAGCGCACCATCGCTCCTCTTGGCAGGAGCGGTATTCGCCGTGACCGAAGGGGTGGATCACGGTGGAGTCGTATTTGGTGGGGGCAACACGGGGTGCCATGGAAATAGGAGGGAAGTATTGCTTGAAAAACTAGAGAGGAAGAAGAGAGTATTTGGGTTGAAGGTGTGAGGAGAAAGGGAGGATTGGAGGTGTATTTATAGTGGAAAGGGGAGGGAAGGGGTTGGTTTTGGAGGGAAGGGGTTTGGAGGGAAAAGGGGATGGATTTGGGAGGGAAAGGTTGGGGTTGGGAAGAGGAAAAAACGGATTAGAGGGAATGAATGGGATTGGGGGGAAAGGGGGGTGACTCTTGGGAAGGGGAGAAGACAGATCTGCAGAAGGCGAACCTGTCCGGGGTAGGGGCGGACCGGTCCGGCCTTTTGACTTTTTAAATCCTCGACAGGAAGACCGGTTCCTATAAAAATAAAAGGAACCGGTCCGGGGTTGGACTGGTCCGCCTAAAAAAGGAACCAGTCCGCCCCAGGGTTTTTGGGCTGGACTTCTTCTCCTTCGGTTTTGAGCCCTCTTCTGCAAAAAAATTTCACGTTCCCGATATCCTCTCTATCCAATTGAACTAAAGACCCTCTCGATTTCACTAGTCAACACCCTTTGACTCAGAATTCCCAAAACACACGAATGCTTCTACCGAACGAAACGTGGTCCTAACGACTCTCAAAACACACACGACTCTCACCCCATACGCGTCGGGGGTGTGACGACCTCACTTCAACAGCTCACTCAACCCCGTAAACGGGGTCCGACAACCAGACGATGTCGACTTCTTCTGCACACGCCTCTATATATGACTTTAGGCGTTGTCCATTCACTTTGAATGTATTTCCCCCTTTTAAATCGTCCAATTCAACAGCTCCATGGGGGAAAACATTCTTCACAACGAACGGGTCAGACCATCGTGACCGCAACTTTCCCGAAAAGAGGTGAAGCCGAGAGTTGTAGAGGAGAACTTTTTGCCCGGGGAGAAACTCCTTTCGTCGAATGATGCTATCATGAGCGAGTTTCATCCTTTCTTTCGAAATTTTGGCATTCTCATACGCATCATTGCGTAGTTCTTCTAACTCATTCAATTGAAGCTTGCGGGCTTCACCGGCCTTATCCATGGCATAATTTAATTGCTTAATCTCCCAATACGCCTTGTGTTCGAGCTCCACGGGAAGATGGCAAGGTTTGCCATACACAAAGAGGAAAGGGGACATGCCGAGTTGGTTCTTATATGCGGTACGATAGGCCCATAGCGAATCATTCAATCTAAGGAACCAATCTTTCCGGGTAGGATTGACGGTCTTTTCAAGAATGTTCTTGATCTCCCAATTCGCTAGCTCGGCATGCCCATTCGTTTGCGGGTGATACGTCGTTCCAACCTTGTGAACGACACCATACTTTCTCATGAGCTTCGCGAATGGCTTATTGCAAAAGTGGGTGCCATTATCACTAATTATTGCCTTCGGTGCACTGAAGCGGGAAAGTATGTGTTCTTGCAGGAACTTTATCACCACTTTGTTGTCATTAGTCTTGGTAGCTATAGCTTCCACCCATTTAGAAACGTAGTCTACCGCGACGAGGATGTATAGGAAACCAAAGGATGGAGGGAAGGGACCCATGAAGTCAATACCCCAACAGTCGAATATCTCAATGATGAGTATAGGGGTAAGAGGCATCATGTCTCGTCGAGTAATGGCTCCCATCCGTTAACACCTATTGCATGATTTGCAAGCATCGTTCACATCCCGAAAGATTATGGGCCAGGCCGCATTGCAGAATTTTAGCGGCCGTCTTTTTAGTCGAAAAGTGGCCTCCACAAGCTTCCGAATGACAAAACTGGATGACTTTTGGGATTTCGTCATCCGGTACACATCGTCGGATGATTTGGTCTGCAAAGTATTTAAAAAGGAATGGATCATCGTAAAAGAACATGCGCGACCAAGTAAGAAACCGCTTCTTATCTTGCGGTGTCCAGTCGGGAGGGACGGCTCCCGTGACAAGATAGTTTACTATGTCCGCAAACCAGGGATACGAAGAGGTAGCGAAAAGCTGCTCATTCGGAAAATATTCGTCAATGGGTACGGGATCACTAGGTACGTCGGACGAAACCCGAGAAAAATGGTCGGCAACGACGTTTTTTACTCCTTTCTTATCTTTGATGGAGAGATTGAACTCTTGTAGGAGTAGGATCCACCTTATGAGGCGCGGCTTGACGTCTTTCTTTGCAAGTAGATATTTTAAAGCCGCGTGGTCGGTGAAAACAGTAATAGGAGAACCAATGAGATATGACCGAAACTTATCAAGGGCAAAGACTACCGCTAGTAACTCTTTCTCCGTGGTCGAGTAATTGAGTTGAGGTCCGGTAAGAGTCCGGTTAGCGTAGTAGATGACATGAGCTTGCTTATCTTTTCGTTGGCCCAAATATCCCCGATCGCGTAATCGCTGGCATCACACATAAGTTCGAATGGTAAGGATCAGTACAGAACTTGCATGATGGGAGCGGACACAAGCATGTTCTTCAATTTATCAAAAGATCTTTGGCATGCTTCCGTCCACTCAAATGGGGCGTCCTTCATGAGTAAGTTTCTTAAGGGCCTAGCGATGGCGCTAAAGTCCTTAATGAACCTTCGATAAAACCCCGCGTGGCCCAAAAAGGAGTGCACGTCTTTCAGCGATTTCGGTGGGGGAAGGTCAGCTATGACATCTATCTTTGCCCTATCAAATTCTATTCCGTTGGATGATACAATGTGGCCAAGAACTATTCCCTCGGTGACCATGAAATGGCACTTCTCCCAATTCAGCACTAAGTTCTTTTCCACGCATCGGGTAAGTACTTTTTCCAGTTTGTCTAGACAATGATCGAAAGAGGTGCCAAAAACGCTAAAATATTCCATGAACACTTCTAGTCCTCTCTCGACCATGTCGCTAAATAAGCTCAACATGCACCTTTGACAGGTTACGGGTGCATTACACAAGCCAAATGGCATACGTTTGTAGGCAAACGTGCCAAAAGGGTAAGTGAAGGTTGTCTTCTCCTGGTCAAGTACATCTACTTCAATTTGGTTATACCCGGAATAACCATCAAGGAAGCAATAGTAAGGGTGGTCCGCTACTTTTTCAAGCATTTGATCAATAAATGGCAAGGGGAAATGGTCTTTCCTGGTTCCCGCATTGAGTTTTCGGTAATCAATGCAAACGCGCCACCCGGTGGTGGTACGTCGAGGAACTAGCTCTCCCTTGGCATTCTCAATCACAGTCATACCCGACTTCTTCGGGACGACTTGAATAGGGCTTACCCACTTGCTATCCGAGATTGGGTAGATGATCCCGGTATCCAATAATTTGATTATTTCGGTTCTCACAACTTCTTTCATGTTGGGATTCAGTCTTCTTTGCATTTATCTAGAAGGTTTGACATCCTCTTCGAGATGGATCTTATGAGTGCAAATTAAAGGACTTATCCCCTTCAAATCAGCTATGCACCAACCAAAAGCACTTGGTGCTTCCTCAGAATTTTCAATAATTTACCCACCTGCCCTTCATTTAGGCTAGAGGAGATAACAACAGGAAATGTCTCATCCTCTCCTAGATATACATATTTAATGTGGGAGGGAAGTTTCTTTAACTCGAGGGTTGGAAATTTTTCACTGGAGGGAACCATATGTGTAACCCTCGGAGGTAATTCCTCGAATCTAGAAACCCAATTAACCTCTTTCACGTCCTCGTCTGACTTACTCTCATCGACTAGCTCACTCAACTCTTCAACCTCCCTCTCGAAGGCGGTGTACGTCCCCTCACTCTCGTGTCTCACCGCTAAACAGGATTCTAAAGCGTCGCCACAGTAATTCTCCTTAAAGTACTCCTCTACTATCTCATCTATGAGGCTCACCGCGTGAAGATCGCCTTCCTCCCCTGCATTTTGGGCTATATGGAAGATGTTGGTTTCCAAGGTCATGTTCCCAAATTTGAGTTGCATTCGCCCATTCCTAGTATTGATGATTGCGTTAGCCGTAGCTAGGAAAGGGCGCCCAAGGATTATAGGAACATGATTACTTGAGTGTAAGGAGGGCTCCGTGTCCCAAATGACAAAATCCACCGGAAAGTAGAAAGTGTCAACTTGAATGATCACGTCCTCGACTATACCTCGTGGGATCTTCATTGTTCGATCCGCTAATTGGAGAGTGACCTTCGTGGGCTTGAGGTCGCCCAAGTCAAGTTTCCTATAAATGGAGTAAGGGAGTATATTTACGCTTGCTCCCAAGTCAAGTAAGGCTTTTTTAATTTTATTCTCCCCAATGATGCAGGATATAGTGGGTGCACCGGGATCTTTGAATTTGGGCGGGAGTTCATTTAGTAGGATGGAGCTCACATTTTGTGCTAGAAAGACGTTCTTCTTCACTTTCATCTTTCTCTTAACCGTCAATAGGTCTTTGATAACCTTGCCATACGCTGGAATTTGTTTAATGGCCTCAAGGAAGGGTAAATTAAGCTTGACTTGCTTTAGCACTTCTAGCACATCATCACGGGGATTTCCTCTGTGGGAGGGAATAAACCTTTGAGGAAACGGTGCCGCGGAAGGCGGTTTCACTACTACCTCTGGCCCACTAGCAGCTTCTTGGTCACTCTCATTCAAGGGGACATCTTCGGCCTCTTTCGTGCCGGGCGAAATCTCCTTGGCTTTCGTTGTGTCGGGTGGGGGAGGTGATAAATCAACAACTCTCCCACTATGAAGAGTGGTTACAGCTTGACATTGCTCCTGATGTTCAGTGGAGGTGGAGCTAACGCTAGGTTGACCTTGGGGGGGTCGTTGGCCTTGGGCAGGAAACTTGCCCTTCTCTTGAATACTCAATGAGGATTGTATTTTAGACAGATTCGCATTTATGTCGCCAATCAGACGATCATATTTGGCATTATTTGCGGTCTGGCTTGCGATGAATTGATTCATGGTATCCTCGAGAGTTCTCCGCTGTGGCGGGATATAATTTCCTTGGGGTGGCGGTGCTTGCACATGTCCTTACATGTGTGAAACTTGTTGAAAATGTTGTGGTGGAGGAGGGGCAACATGCGAAGAAGGGTTCATTGCGGCATGTTGTTGCCCATAGCTAAAATCGGGGTGATTTTTCCATGAAGGGTTGTATGAATTCCCGTGCGGGGCACCGAAATTACCCTTAAAACCTCCTACACCACTAACTTGCTCTTGAAGCATTGCTTTGTAGGCGGGTATCGTCGGGCATTCCTCAGTTGAATGTCCCGCCTCACAAATAGCACACACCTTTACAACTGGGTTTGGAATGGGTCCAGCTGGTCCTTTTCCATATATCTCGCACAGATCTTGAAATCCTATCTCAAGAGTCTCTAATCTTCTATCCGTCATAGAATTCTTATCTACATGGAATAGGCCGGATGCTGACGGAGTGGTGGTCGCTTGTCTATTTCGATATTGAGTGTTGGGATCAGAAGTGTCCCAGGATTGGGTAGTCTCGGCGACATACCTCAAGTGAAGTTCAGCATCCTGGGTATCTAAATCGATAAACAGACCACTTCCCATTGTTTCAACAAGTTGTTTAGAGTTAAGATTCAACCCATTATAGATAAAAGAGATGGCTTGCGCTGAATCAAATCCATGATGGGGGCATGAAGCAACTAACTAGTTGAAACGTTCATAACATCGATGGAATGGCTTATTTTCAGCTTGTCTGAATGCTTGAATTTGAGCCTTTATGGAGATTGTTCGATGTGGTGGGAAGAATTTCTTGAGAAATTTCGACTGTAGCTCATTCCAGGATGGAATCGAGCTTGGAGGTAAAGGACCATAGCCAGACCTTAGCTTTATCTTTGAGCGAGAAAGGGAAGAGTTTGAGACGGATTACCTCTTGTGTGCAGATTTGATCATTAAGAGTATCACACACGTCCTCAAATTCCCTAATATGGAGGTATGACTTTTCAGAATTCATATCATGGTAATACGGTAGCATATGGATCATCCCATTTTTGAAACGGAATTGTCCGGCATTATACGGGAGTATAATGCATCCCGGAGTGACAGTACGCTCGGGATATAAGAATTCTCTAATCGGACGGTATGGGGGCTCTTCCTCACCGGCGGGTGCACTGCCATGTTGTGACATCTCTTCCTCACTTATTGACTCGGTGTTCTCACTGGGCGTGCTCGAAGTGTGTCCTAAGAAGGAAAAGGGAGTCTTATCGGAGACTGAGTGCGACGGTGTGGGAGGTCGGATCCAGAACTGTGGGGCGTTTGGAGTGTGGGGACTATCAGGATTATACTCAATAATTGGATTTTCGTGAATGTTGGTTGGAGTATTATGGGGTGTGGGAGTGGTTTCAGAATTTTGCATTAAAGCTGAGGAGAGATGATGGTGAATCTTTTTTTTTTGTGCTTTTCGAAATTATTTTTTTTATGTTTTTGGATTTTTGGAATTTTTGGTCAAAGCTTTCGATTGACTCAATCTAATCCTAAGTCTACATAATTTCCCAGGCAACGGCACCAAAAACTTGACGCGAATGAAAATGTGTCTCAGAAATGCGTTCACGCTAGGCTCAAGTTCAAGCCTGTCGTTCAAGTAATAATCCGACAAGTCGGGTATCGATCCTCAGGGAAAAAGGACAATGAAGTTGTGACGACGGGAAAAGACGGAGGAATCCTAACCTTGACTCTAAAAATAAAGGAAAAATGATTTGATTTTGGGAATGATTATAACTAAATGCAAATATGAAATTATAAAAAGATGCAATTACACCAAACTACCTAAAATATGATTGAAAAATAGTCCGAAACTTTTTATTTAAATGATGAGAAAAATAGGACGGGAATACAATCCCCCAACCCTAGTGTAGTGCGGATATAATACTAATCTTAAATTTATCTGATTAATTTGACCCGGAATTTAGTACTCCCAAGCATTACGTATACGAGGTTCAAGCCCGCGTCATACTTAATCTGAGGATGAGTAAATCAGTATCGCGATAGTAGCATTCGAATTGCACTCTAAATCATCACGAGTACCCAGAGGCAAACGAGATATAAAGATCTACAATCGTTGTGCAACTACGCAATACGATCAAGGTCAATCATTAAATTTAGTGGGTTAATTTTATACACACGCACTAACACATCAGGTTGGGTTCATGCATCCCGGCCTTAGGAAATCTAGCCTAACATGTTGAAAAGAATAGAAACAAGGATTAATGTGCAGGAACTCATAATTACTCTAAGGAAAATAATGATTAGATGCAGAAAAGAATTAGAACTAAAAATTACTCACTAATATTATCTAAGCAATAAGTGAAACAATGAAAGAAACATATACTCACAGAAATCACTGAATAAAATCTTCAATCCTTGAACTAAATCTGAAAATATTCACTAAGCTAGAGTTTCTGGAAAAGAAGACGTAAAACCTACTAATTCTCCGTATCCATAACAATACTAAATCGGGTCTTTTATACCCTACAACAATATCAGAAGTCAGCTGCACTAGGAGTCTTTTTAGGAAGAGAAAAGATTTTCAAATCTCGAAGATCGAACCGGTCCGGGTCTTAGGCGGACCGGTCTGCCCCCAAGGCGGATCGGTTCTTTTTATTTTAAGGCGGACCGATCAGGGGACGGACCGGTTCTTTTTATTTTTGCCTCCTTCATTTTGCATGTGATCCGGTTTCTTCTGGAGTTTGGCAAGGCGGATCGGTCCGGGGTAGGGGCGGATCGGTCCGACTATTTGACTTTTTTGTTCCTCTTTGACTGCTCATAACTTTTGTTCCGGGATTCCGATTGAGATGTTGTTTCTTCCTTTGTGCTCATGAATGAGATGTCTTCAACTTCTCTTTAGGTACCTCATCCGAATTTCGTGTGGAAATTACGCTTTTGCCCTTGAGACCTTTCCTTCTTTCTTTCTTGATTCTACCGATTTCCTTCTTTCGTTTCTTGACATTAAATACCATCAAAATCACTACAAAATACCAGAAACTCGGTGTAATCATTAGGATCAGTCAGTAGAACAGTTATGAGATAAATCCAACTCAATTACGTTGTTCGAGGTGCTAAAAGTAACTAAATCAAGGGATAAATTAGGAAGAATTTATGCCTAATCAATAACCGTTTATACAAATTTCATCCTAGATTTAATTGAATCCATCCAAATCAAACAAGTCCAACTACTGGATTCCGTAATCAAATCAGATTCCAACAGTCCCATATCATAGTCTATCATCAATTGAGTAATTAATCTACACCGTTTACTCTAATTATCCAAAAACCCATTTTAATATCAACACACACACAAAAATGGATTTTCAGTTGCACCCACTATGATATGAATTGATTATCCCAGATTTACAATTAAATCAGATTTAATCACTTGCCTCTAATAATTCGTAGGGTCTGATCCTTTGAAGTAGACAACAATTTGATGAAGAACACACATTAATCCTCCTTGATTTGGATCCCAAAAGCTCTTCAAATTAGTCTATGCCCGACTCCCGATTGAGATAAAATAATACCACGTCACTATCGCTCGTTATGATATAAATAAATTATTACTATTCAGTTAGTAATTTATATTCCATAAATATTGACAATTTACTCTTTCGATTAATATTTAAATAAATTTATAATAATTAATTCAATTAAATTAGGACACACTAGTAAATTAAATTAGCCGAATTAAATAAATACATAATGCTTAAAAAATACAGAGCGTTACAAGGGTAGTAAATATCACACAGGGCTACATCTTCTAATCCATACTGGCTTGGTAGGACGTGCCAAGAACTAGTTCTTACCTTGCTAAGGTTATCCTAGCATATACCGTCGACACATGCCAAAATGTTAATCATGCTTTCTTACTACTCCCCTTTGGCTGCCATTTTCAAGTCTTCACACAGCGTCATCAACCTAAGTCTCGAATACACTTCTTAATACTCCTCAAAATCAAGTGTCACAACACCACTACTAGTCATTCCATGACACCATCACGCCCCATAAACGACACGAGCTTCTAATTCCTCCTTGGAGGATACACCACCCATATGGGTCGATTTGGGAAACCGTACCCAACACGTATGCTATTCGACTCTTTTAAACCTTGACCAACAAATTGAGATCATCACATGACCCTCAACACTATCACTGCTAGGACGCTAATACTTCTTCATACTGGACTTAACTGGTCTTCTAAGGATAACAAATATATTCCATGTAAAAGTCCCCAAGACCCGACAAGATGTCATCGTCCATATCTTTATCATTATAGGTGCGCTCTACAAACCTTTCAATATCCATATCGTGATTACTAGGTTCTCTCAAAGACACTAACCTACGAGCTTCTACATATGGTGCACCTTAACCATTGAATACCTTAAGACGCCACAATAAGTCAATTTCTACCCCTAATGATGTCACACATAATTTATCTTACGGGCACTCCAACATGCCCTTAAATCACACTCACACTAGGATTACCTCGCATTTAGCCATTACCTCGGAAGCAAAAATGAACCTTGACACTTAGATAACAATATTATCTCTCTTCCAATGGTTGTGACCATAAGCCACGTATCAAACCACGACTAATACTACTAAGGATTTCGATAGAATACAGGACGTCGTCTACAACCTATAAACCTCTAGGTCTACATCACCGACATCACTAAAGCTCATATTCCTTGAAATCACATCATTTTTTCTAAAACCCCGACATAGAAGACTACCTAGAGTTCACTCTTAAGTATCCTCGGCCATTATTGTTGCATATGTAATATACTTATCGCAATTTGCCCATAACTCTCATCATACCCTACATGGTACAACTTTCAATTAAGAATCACCAGTACACTTACTTGTAAAAATACTATCTTACTGACTTAGATCGAGTACACATCCTAAATGTTGACCAACACGATTCACCATGCCCATTAAATCATCAATTTCCTTACGATGTGATACTATCCCAAGGATCGAATTCGCCAAATCACCCCATCGGTACTAACTACCCGAAAGTACCTAGTCAAAGAACTTAACACATTTCTATCACCAATCAACACTGTTTAGGTAAGACGCACTATCCACCTAATCTCCACAGTTGACATTACACGATTCATGCTTTTAATTCAATAGACGTCATTAACCATTCTCTACATCTCAATTGGCTTCTCATATCGTCACGGATTGACACACATGCACCTTATGCTAAAAACCTGAGATTTCGCCACTATTGGCTTGCACGGACACTCGCAAGTTATCATTTCTAAATCAGAAATGCGAAAGCGATTAACGATAACTAACTTAGTCACCTGTCACTTGGCAATGAATTCACCCGTCATGCCAATCTCTTTGACTTCACCGTCGAGGACACAAACTAAACCATCAACAAAACTACCCTGACTGGCCAAAACCAACACCAACGTCAAAATATCCAATACTAACCTTACCACGTCACTCCCAAAAGGAACCTTGAAGCTCTGATACCATTTGTAACGCCCCAGCCCGAATTTATGTTTTACCCGTAGTCAACCTGGTCCGACCAAGCATTAGGTGTGAAGTGCAATGAAATAACCTATATAATGTTGCTAATCCAGTTTTATTTTAATTAACATTTCACTTACTTAGCATACTGTTCCAATTTCAAATCGAACTATGTGCGGGACCCGTGGGGAGCACCCCGGAGTCCAAGCATACAGAGCTACTAACGTAAAATAAAAGAGAGTACTTATCCATATAACGTACTCAAAATACGAAACCGCACCCAACTTGTCGTAACAAAACGAGAGAGTGAGCCGAATGCTCAGTGAAAAATATATAAAAGGCAGTATAGAATCACATGGTATAAAGAAGACTCTAACACGTTATATCTATGTGCACATGCAACTACCTTATACATAAGTGTATATATATAGTTAATGAATGAAACCGCGTTACTTTCGAAAACGTTATTTACCCCGATTAATTCACCTTAACCTTGTAAAAGACTTCCTTCCCCTTATTTTGACATTTAGACCTTTCTTTAACACACACGGTTAAATACTTGAAACAACTACACTTGGTTTAACCGCAAGCCATTTCTTTACCGAAATTACCCTTTTCATTTTAAACAATCCACATTAGTATTTTCATTTAAAAGCACCCTTTCAACACATGCGAATACTGTGTTAGAAAATACTTATTTAGCCTTTGAAAATCTTTAACAACATACCTTTGTGTTAATTATGGGTTAAACCTCTTAGGTTGTTTAACTACCCATTTGCCCACTTACTTTACCTTATGGACATTAATCAATTTACACATTTACTTGTCCATTTTGTCTTTACCATGACAATTATTAATGCATTCAAGTTATGTTGTCTTAACACATTTTCACGACACAATCCATTTCTTGACATATTCCTTATTCCTTATCTTGTTTTCTCAATCTTCCAATAACCGCATACTTTAACGGGCTCTACAACGCCGGTATGCACACTATATGCTATGGCCAGTGTTTTGGGTCTTTCACCCTAGGGCTTTGGGCCCTCTTTTATTTTTCTGGTGTCATCTGAGTTCCTTTTTAATGTGTTTTAACATTTTGTAAATGTCCACACTATTCCATTTTTCTTTTTACTAGGTCGAAGCCAAACCCGGGGTTTCGCCTCAACTTATGTTGCACTTTAAAAATCATCATTTCATGTCCTTTATATTTTAGTCTTGATTTTATTCCAAAAATCATGTTCATTAGGACTATAATGTGTAAACACCCTTTTCAATATTTTTATTTCATAAAAATATTTCACTTTATATGAAGTTACTATTTTACCCATTTGTTTTCAAACTCACATTTTACTCCATTTTGACAAGTGTTAATTTTTCAAAATTCCTTTAAGTTATCCACACTAACTTCTTAAGTGTTTTTAACACCTTAACACGTTTTTAACCTTTTGGAGTAATATTTTTCTCAATTGGAAACATCTTTATTTCATTACTTTCATTTTCAAAAATCATTGAACATATAAGACTACTTTATAAGAAATTATCATTTTCTTTCATTAACACATATAGTCTTACAACCTTACACTTATCAACTATAATCCATTTTCCACACACTTTGAAGACTATAATTTTTAATTTTCTTATTTCATGTTTAAACCACACAAAACCTTTTTAAAACTTTTTTATATGTCCATTATCATAATACTACAAGTTTATATGCATGAGAAGATGAATTTTAATCCTAAAATCCTATCAAATGGGTTAAATATATGCTTCATTCTAGAATGCACTTTCAAGACACAAAAGACAATTTATTTCTTCAACCTCAACAAATGTCCCACTTTCATAAAATCTTCATTTTTCAAGAGACTTTGGGACACTATTTAACCAAATATTTTTTTAGCAAGATTAACATCATTTTTCAAAACATTTTATTTCATAAAATATTTAACTTCAAGCTTTTAGAAATACCATTTTCACAAAAGGCCCAAACTTAGTTTCTTTTCAAGAAAACTTTGAAATATTTACTCATCCTTTATTTTCAGCAAAATAATATTTTTGTCAACATTTTTATTCCAATAAAATATTTAATACAAATCTATTAGAAACCCATCATTTTATCATATTCCATTTACTCTTAAATTCTAACAACATGACTACTAATATACAAAAATAAAGTCTTAAACTAAGAGTAGGTATTCCCACCTGAAATGAAGCTCGAATAATGGAAGGCATGAAATGTTTAAGAAGATGGCAACCTCCCACCTCCTAAGGTTGCCGCAAGGAGGTTGCCTAGATCCACCAATCTTGTCTCCATAAAAGCTCATCCAAAAACATCTTCAAGCTCCATGAATCTCCCATCTTCATCTTCTCCAAAAACCCCAACAGTATCTCCAAAAACTCATAGCTATACTCATCCATGGAGAAAATGGGTATCTAAGGCTTGGATAAGGTGGGATACTAGAAAAAAGTGGTGGCATAAGGTGGAAGCATGGTGGTTTGAGGTTGAGAGGTGTTCATCAATGGTGGAAGGCCACCCTTCTCTCTCTCTCTCTCTCTCTCTCTCTCTCTCTCTCTCTCTCTCTCTCTCTCTCTCTCCTTCTAACTTCAAAACAACTAAAATGAACCCATACAAGCCTTATAAAAACCCATTAAATACAAAAATCTCATTTTTGCCCAATTTGGGTTCTCCAGAGCTCAATAGCTCATCCATCTAATAGCCAAAAACGAGACAGCGTACAAGGGCAGTCTGATTTAAAAATCTGAATAGCCTTGTTCGAACGAGATTCTCCCCTCGTTCGAACGGGAAAGGCATCTCATTTGAACCTCATTCGATCCAACACTTCGAACGACCTAGACTTGTTATGTAGTGGGATCTCGTTCGAACCTCATTCGATCCCCTGCTTTGAACGACCTTTGTTTCTCGTTCAAACGACCTCCACTTCGTTCGAACAACCCCATTCCTATTTTCTCCAAATTTTTAATTTTAACCCACAAACTTCCAACACTTACAATCAGGACCCTAAGAGTCAATTGCAGCTATAAACTCCATCATAATGATCCAAATCCCAAGGTTTTCATATATTTACAATGTATGCTGGAAAAAATAAATAAAATATTTGGGCGGGGTATTACCCATTAACATGTGCTAAGAGCATTTATGTAACGTCTAAATTTTTCATAGTAATGTAAAAGTCCATGATAATTTGGTAAATTGTAAAATGAATATCTAAATGCACATTAATTAAACCTCATGGCAACATCTTTCTCTCCTCTAAAATTTTAAAATACTATATCTTTTTATATTTTATGTCCATTTATAATAAAATTTTTATATTTTTGGAAAACATTCTTCCGGATTTATCAAGCAAGATCCATTTTCAATATTTAATTCTTCGAAAACAAACAGTAAATTATTACTCATTTTACATATGTTGGGTTCTCATTGATCTTTTCAATTTTTACATTACAAGCTGAGAGGATACTGGCGAATTTCAAAACAAGATAGTGTACAATTTTAGTGTAAAACTTACTTTACGTAGAATATACACTAAAATTATACACTGGAGATGCTTTAAGAGGTGCCTACAAGAGCATCAATTTTAAATCTTTAGCCTCGACAATCTAGGTAGTTGTGTGTGTAATTTAGATTCATTAGTAAGTTCGTTGCTGTAAAAAATAAAAATTAAGGGTTTTATTTACATCAAATGCAGCCTAATAGGCCTGTAAACGGATCGGATTCAGACCGGATCAAGCAAATCCAAATCCAAATCCGTTTATGTTAAATGGATTCAGATCCGATCCGATTATCCGTCGGATTATCTGTTAGGGTTTCAAATCCATATCCGTTTATGTTGAATGAATTCGGATTCGGATCCGATTATCTGACAGATTATTTTTTATTGGTTTTTATAACAATTTTCATTAAAAAAATAAATAATGATATGTCAAAACATATGCTTTTGACCACTTGATTTGCAACATTTTAATTTTCAACTCTTAGGAGCCGCGTGTGTGTGTCCTTTTCCTTTTATATATATAATATTATAACCATTATAATATATATTTAAAATATTATTAAATACAATATATATATATAGTAAAAATATTAATCGGATATGATTATTAACGGATCGAAGTATATGAATCCAAATTCACTCCATTTAATAAACAGGTAATCGGATTTTAGACATGATCCATATCCGTTTAAATGGATCGGATTAGGATTCGGATAAAATTCGATCCATTGACAACCTACAGCCTAAGCTTCATTTTTCACTTCATCTCTTGATCGCGGCTTACACATACACAAAATAATTATTATTTAAAGATTTTCATGTATTTTATCCTATTACAGATACCAAAGTTTTTTTCTTATAAATCTTCTTCCTTCAAGTATTGAAAGCAAAGGTTGAACCTGTTAACCCTTGCGAATGATAAAATTATTCTTTAGTGTTTTGAGGACAATGACTCTTGATGAGCTCTTAAGCTCTCTTATCACCTATGAGATGGTGCTCAAAGAGATAGGACGAGGACGAGTATCCTAAACTCAAGAAATCCCTTGCTCTCATGGCAACCAAGGAAGGAACCACATGAATTTCTCCTTTAAGGCCTCAAATCAATGGGTATATCAAGTGCAATGGGCCAGCCAGGATATATCTGTGCAAATTGTCAAAAGTCAAATTATGATGGAAAGCCGAAAGAAAGAATGCCACGAGTCGAGCAGCTCAAGCTATGGGGAGAGATTGCTAACCTTTGTCTCATGGCAAAGGAATTCAGGCATATGAATCTTGTAATGAAATAAAATATGACCACTATAAACTTTTGATGAACGATATGAAAGAGTTATCCATTTAAGGGAATATTCTTGTGCTCTTAAAGGGAAACATCTTACTCTCCAACATCTTTGTCACTTGTGAGAAAAAGAAATTGTATTATTGAAAACAAACAATGAATAAAGACCGAAATTAAATCCTTACAGCAGTGCATTGCCTCTTCTACCCTTGTGGAGGAAAATGTATCTTTATAAAGAATGATGATGATTTTGGATAGAGATAATAGAGAATTAAGGTAAAGGTCATGTTCCTTCTTATATTTGGATTTTTAGGACAATGCTTTTCAAATTTATAAATCTAGTCCTTGTGGTACAATAACATTTATTTATGTGGTCCCTTTAGAGTTATGAGTTCATTTTTTTGGTCTGCGCCAGCGACACCATTTTTCATGGTGTTTTTAGTACAGGGACTAAATTTATAAAATTATGTGGAGTGTCCTATTTTTATATACTTTGAGAATTATGAGGAGCTTTCTCCAAAACTCCCAATAATTACTTTGAACAAGTTTATTAATGGCAGTGGAAAAACTAAGGGTGCATTTGGAAACCCCAATTCCATGGCTTGAAATTGGAATATTTTCAGCTCAAAATTTTTAAAATTTGAACTTATAATTTTTCAATTCCAGTTCCAAGACATGGAATTGAGACTCCCAAACGCACCCTAAATTTGCTTTTCGGTAGGCAAAATGTGTATCTAATAACACCGGACTTAAACACAATCCGGATAACATGGCAAAGAGCTACTTGAACGATTTTGGCCGATCGAGTATGTAGATGGGAATAAGATGTACATACAACCCTCTTAATCATCTCCCAATGTATATTCCGACACCCAGCAGAAAAGAGGTAAAGTGATGCCAAGAGTCCAGTCTCCTAGGAAGAATAATTCACAAAAATTTATAACATGCCTTGTAATACAATGGCCTACAGATACTTCTATAATTAACCCAACATATAAAAAAATAAAATGAAAATTTTAAAAAAAATACAAACAACAAGAGTATCAGAGTTGGCGAGTAGCTCATTATGGCCCACACGAAAGAAAAGATGACGTACACTTCTTTATGACATTCAGGGCAGTATGTTGAAGTGAAAGAGCCAAGAAATGACAAAGGCAAAAATCACGCAGCCAAGCAGAAAATTCAAAATGCGACGACCACGCCACAAGTTTCGGGTCTCAGAAAGAACAGAACGAGCTGCCGATGCTTCTGCTTCTGCTGTATTTGCTTCATCTGTCTCATTTGTTTGCTCTCCAGCAACATTAATCGCAGTGGTACCACAGATCTCACAGGTTCTGCAGATAATATATATCAATAAGGCAAATAGTCCAAATATTAACTTAATATGGGACTAACATATGAAGCATACATCTAATACCCTAAGAGATCAATGTACATTTATTCATTTTAATATAGGAATAGCAAGAAGGCAAATTAAAGATTAGAAAGCCCATGATTGTTCATTCACTTGATTGGTTAACGCAAACTATGAGCTCCTTGCTAAGGAAGATGTTAGCTGGTGTTTATATTTATTATTATATTTTATGTCTTAGTTATATTTCTAATAAGACAAGGGAATTTAGGTATTTATAGTGTCTCTTATATTAAGTTAGAGTTTAGTGTGTGTCATATAGATACCCCATTTAAGGATCGTTGTAATTTATCCAATTTATCATCTATTATCAATATACAATACAATACATTCTGAATTCTTAGTTGGTATGAGAGCCAAAAGCTCTCTTATTCCGGCTTCTCCGGCGGGCGGCTATTGCCGCTCGTCCGGTCATACAGTTTATTTGAATCACTCCTCTTTGGTATTGCTGCTGCTTGGTCCATTCTCTCCGGCGAAGATTTCTCGATGGCCCCTTTTTCAGATGGTGAGAGCTTCTCTCTCAAGGTAACTTTTGTGATGCCCTAACCATGGTTGCTACCTCTCGGTCCTTACTGTGGATCTTCTACCTGAGACCGCCATTCTTTTGGTTCGCCTCATGTTCCGGTACCTTGTTTTTTGGGCGTTTGCTTGTTTGGATCTTGTCTCGTATGTTTGCATTTTTGGTATTTTACGGTGGTGGTCAGGAGTATGTTGATTTGCTGGTTCGGTTTGTATACCCGGATGGTTCTATGATCCACTTTGTGTATGTTGAGATTTCTTACGGCATTATCTGCTTGGGGTTTGGATCCCATTTTTTCAGCCCCTATATTCTGGGGTAATGTTTGGAGCTAGGGTTTCTTTTATAAATGGAACAAAAATAGAAGGTGATACCCATATTACCCCATCTTTTAATATCAAGTCTGATCCCACTTATGAGGTAATTTATGGTTTTACCCCTCTAAAATTTTCAGCTTTATTCCCACTTCAGAATATTTATCTTTTCAGCCCCTGTTTTTTTAAAATTATGTTCCGCACCCTTTACCTTCTGAAAATTGTGAATCAGCTCCTACTTTTTCTGGAATTTCCAAATCTACCCCAGAAGCTTCTGAAATATTTTTTCAGCCCCTCAACTTCTGAAATTTGCTGCCTAGTCCCTGATATTTTTGTTATCCCAAATGAGCCCCTGTATTTTCTGAAATCCCACTTCTGCCCATGAAATTTTTGGAAATTATTTTTCAGCCCTCGAATTTTCTGAAAAATTTAATTTCAGGCCCTAGAATTTGGGAACTTTTGCGCTTTGGGGTAGAAGATGTCGGGTTCTTTATAGGGGATTTATTCGATATTTGTGTTGAAGATGATTGGGTGACTCGGCATGCATTTTTCACGCTGTGGAATCGTATGATGTGGTTGATTTATTCCTACTCTTTGGGCATGCCGATGTTTTTGATGGGGTTGGTTTATTGGTTACGTCTCCTGTGGAGGGCAGGTTGCTTGGAGCGGTCGAGTTGGTTTGAGGGTATGTCGACCCATTTTGGGAGACTTTGACTATATTTATCACCATTGGCACTCTTCTTATCTACATGTGATCTTGTAGAGTCTTGGTACTGTTTTCTCAAGCCATTTGGAGTCGCGGCATTTTTCTGGATTTGTGAAGTTTTTTCATTGCTTATATGCAATTGAAGGTATCTTTCACTCCGTTTCATCTCTTGTGATCTAAAGATGATTTGTCGTTACTCTGTTATATTGATCTGATTTGAGGAATTCTATCTGGTACATCTCGGTTTGTGGTCCTTTTGGTTCGAGTTGTTTGATGGCATTGTGTTGGTCGGATTGGCCCTTTTTTGTCTCAAGATCAACTTTTGGTTTGAGGTCTGATTTGATTTGTTCGTTGGCATGGTCGGATCGACCCTTTTTGTGTCACGAACATTTTCATATGGGTGGGTGTCATTTTTGGCACATGTATTACGATGGGTACCAAGGGGGAGTGTTGTGTGGGTATATTGGTGGTCTGCCTCATGCTTTTGTTTTCTCCAGCAAGTTGATTGGTCCAACCGTGAGGGGGAGTGTTATCGTATCGTATCCCATATTTGGCTTGACGGGTTGAGGTTTTGCTTTGGGACCTACACATTTTCAAGCCTAATTGAAGCATTTTGATGTTGGTCGGAGACTCGTGTTCAAGTTGCAATTTTCAACAGAGGAGTAACATATTTCGGTGCAAATTGACTTTGGTTTGTCACCTCCATCAATTTGAGGGGAAGTGTTGGAATATGGTGTTTATATTTATTATTATGTTTTATGTCTTGGTTATATTTCTATTAAGCTAAGGGCATTTAGGTATTTGTAGTGTCTCTTATATTAGGTTAGGGTTTAGTGTGTGTCGTATTTATACCCCTTTAAGTGTCTTTGTAATTTATCCAATTTATCATCTATTATCAATATACAATACATTTTGAATTCTTAGTTTAGCAACACATAACTGAATTTATCTAAACACCCAGAAACTTACAACTGTTCTCTATCACAACAAATGTTTATCAATATGCATCTCCATTTCCAATTAAGGTTTCATGTAAAACCAACTAAGGCACAGTTCTATTTTTTTCCCTATTTGAGGTTCATTAAATGTGTGACCATTTTTAAGCTTGACTCCAGTGCACCTGAATCGCATAATTCAATTTTAGGACATATCAAAAAAAAAATTCACATATTAAACTCAATAAGTTGTATTCTCACTCATCCCTACAAACAAATTGCAAATACTTCAACAGGTTTTGAGGACACCATGCTACTGAATCTGTCATTTGTCAGCAGAAATGGCATTTATGATAGATAAGGGCTTGTTTGGTTCTCTATTCAGAAAACTTGATTTAAACGTTGTTTTTAAATAAAATTTTAAAATTCAATTTTTTGTGTTTATAATTATTGGTGTGCGTTTGGTAAACTTATTTTTAAATACAGATTTTTAAAAATTTGACAAAATTAACAAACGTGTATATTTATATCATACATATGTGTGTGTGTGTGTGTGTGTGTGTGTATGTTTATAAATGCACACATAAAACTTTCATACATACATGATACATGAATGTATACATACATACATACATCATAAATTATATACATGTACATTTAATATAATGTATTTTTAGGAATATTTAATGAGGTATGTTGGGGAGTTTAACTATATATATATATAATGATATTGCATGTATAATTCACTATAAAATTATATACATACATAAATTGATAATATTTTTTAATACATATGTACTATATGTATATTTTATATTATTCCATACATTAATAATACATGTATAAAACTATATGTAAGTATCATGTATCTATTGAGAATATTATTTAACTTTATATTATTCCATAGGTAATTTTGTGTACAAATACATATATATTTTTTATTTATAAGAATTACACACATATTAATGTATTATGTATGTATATTATATATTTAGGTATAACTACTTCAAAATATTAAGAATGAATAATTGTGAGTAGAAAAATAAAAAACAGAACTTATAAAACACCCTAAACCTGTTTTCTGAAAAACTTGATTACAACACAGAAATATTATAATTTTATGTTTAAAAACAGGTTGCCAAATGAAGATTTTTATCAGAATTGTATTTAAACACAGAAAACATAATTATAGTTGCAAACCAAACAGGCCCTAAGTGTCATTGATTTCTAGAAGTCCGAAACAAAACTAAACTATCTTCATACCCGAATGAGTTGGTTATGTATCTTATTTATCATTATTAAAATTCTCTCCTGAACACCTCGTTGAAGAAGAGAAAGATACCAAGTTGTCAACGAATAAATTGACAATGATAGACAAAACAAGACTCCTGAACTATTAAAATTCCTCAACATTTGTTAAACTCAATTCAACTCAACAAAGCCTTTTCCCAATTATTTGGAGTCGGCTACATGAATCCTATTTTTCCATTCCATTCTGTTTAGCGCAATATCTTCGGTTAAATAACGTGATATCATGTTCTTTTTTATAATATCTCACTAAGTCAATTTAGGCCTACCTCTACCCCTTGTGATACCAACAATACCCTTCCTTACGGAAGCATCCATTGGCCTACACTTGACGCGTTCAAACCATCTAAGTCGATTTTCTTTCAATTTATCTTCTATAGGAGCTACTTTTATCGTTTCACGAATTTGTTCATTTCTAATTTTATCCTTTCGAGTTTTACCACAAATCCATTTTAGCATTCGCATCTCCGCCACACTCATTTTTTGCACATTTTCTTTCTTGGTTGCCCAATACTCTGTCCCATATAATATGGCGGGTCAAATGGTCGTCCTATAAAATTTTCCTTTTAACTTTAAAGGTATACGCCTATCACGCAATAGACCGGTAACACTTCTCCACTTGACCCAACCTGTTGAGATCCTATGAGTAACATCATCACTAATATCTCCATCTTTTTGGATAATCGAACCTAAATAACGAAAATGGTCATTTCTAGGTATCTCTTGACCCTCCAATTTCACCACATCTCCATTTGTCCTCCTATTACTACTAAAATTGCACTCCACATATTCTGTTTTAGTCATGCTTATTTTAAATCCTCTTGTTTCTAGAGTTTCTCTCCACAATTCTAACGTAGCCACTAAAACAATATCATCTGCAAATAGCATACACCATAGCACCTCATCTTGTATTTGTCCAGTGAACTCATCCATAATAAGAGCAAAGAGATAAGGATTTAATGTTGAACCTTGGTGTAGATCTACAGTAATTGAAAATTCACTACTTTCTCTGGCTGATGTTCTTACTGTAGTCATGGCACCATCATACATATCTTTGATCACATTAATATATCTACGAGTCATTATTTTTTTATGTAGAACCCTCCATATTATATCTCTGGGTATCCTATCATACACCTTCTCCAAATCTATAAAAATCATATAAAGATCCTTCTTCTTCTCCCTATACCTTTCCATTAATATCCTCAATAAATAGATTGCTTCCATTGTTGACCTCCTAGACATAAACCCAAATTGATTATAAGATACTGTTGTTTTCAATCTCAATCTAGATTCAATCACTCTCTAACAAAGTTTCATTGTATGACTCATTAATATAATACTAAGATAATTTGAACCACTTTATATGTCCCCTTTATTTTTATAAATAGGTACTAAACACTCTTTCTCCATTCATCGGTCATCCTATTAGTCATTATAATTCTATTAAATAATTTTGTAAGCCAAGATACTCCTTCCTCCCCTAAGCACTTCCAAACCTCAATAGGGATACCATCTAGTAGGGATACCATCTGGTTATAAAGCCCTCCCTGTTTGCATCTTTTTAAGAGCAATCCTAACCTATGTTGTCCTAATTCTGCGAAACAATATATTTTCTCGAGTCTTCCTAAATTACTCTATATCTATTAATGCAAGTCAGACTCAATTGCCTAAAAATCCCTTATTGAACGAAGAAAACACCACTCTCACCCACTTGGCCATTACCCCTGGGGAAATTAACTCCATAACCTTCCTTTCCATTAAACACACTTCATTCATGGCAAGAACACTCATATTGTTATTCAATTGTCCTTCATATTTATTACTTGTCATTTGGTCATAGTCACTCATATGGTTGGCGTTCTTTGTTCTTATCTCTACCAACTCAGAGTACTCATCTTCACACCCACTCTTCCTCTATCTCGTATCTTTATATACTCGGTCTGTAACTCCATTTTGTTCATATATATATAATGCCATACTATACCTTTTAGATACTTCTTCCTTGGTTGGTGGGTTACACCTCATGCTCTCCCTGGAGAACCCAATATCAATTACCCTCTAATTGATTCCATATGACATCAGACAAAAAGTGAAAAAAGACAATAATAAATATTTATTTTGATACTTATACCAAAAGGACACTAACAAATATGACTCAGAAAAACAGGAACTTGGCACCAACAATTTATTTACAAAGACTAATGTCAAGCACAAGTGGTATGCATCATCGAACAATTTGATATTGAAAGTAGTTAGATCCATCATCAATGCTTTTGTTCACTACTGTAAATAAAATCTTCTGTTATCGTCTCTGTAAGATAAATACGCTTATTTACAAGTGACAAAACGGATTACCTAACATATATATACTCAAGGTCCAATTCCTCTACATCAACCTAGACTAACCAATTAAGACGTTTTCTTTATTTGAAAGGGAATCCTGGTCCTACAGATTTTAAAATTTCTTTTAGTTATCTAGCTAGTTCATCCAACTAAAGTAGTATCTGGATGGAGTTAGTGCCTATATCATCTTATCGCAGTATTCTTCTTTGTTTCGCATTCTAGCTTTTTTCAGATGAAAGCATCAAAGCCAGACTAATCTGCAGCAGAAGATACAGATGTTCTCTTGTGAGCGAGTCTCTCCTTACGATGAAAGGAAAGGACTTTTGGCAGCTTCTTCTGTCACCGAAACAAAAAGGATCCCTTCCCCTGTTATCCAAATCACCGCACCAATCAACAATGGGGTAAAATCAAATCTGTCAGAGAGAAGTATCCAGGTCTCTCCTCAGCTCAGCAATCTGTGAAGCAGGAGTCTGACCTCTGATCGCATAGTTCGACCCTATCATCATGTCTGGAGGAGGAATTGGCCTCGTGAACACTGACGTATACCATTCAACATAATCATCACGGCAGGTCAAATGTATCTCGAATCAGAAGTTATTTCAGTGAATCACAGTTTGTTTTTTAAATTCCACAAACAGAAAACCTAGAATTAGAACTAAGTGGCAGGGTTAAAATAAGGTGGTGGGATATTAGAAAGAACCAACTGTATGCTCATAACAATACTTGAGGCTTTAATTGTGGTACATTAATATGAAAAAAAAAAATATTAGGAAAATATTCGTTGAACTCTTAAGCCTTCCCCGAAAATTTCTGCATCGTCATTTTTATAAAACTATATGAGAACTTGGAAACATAAGCAATTCAAAAGCAAGCACATCGAATTCAGAAGTTCAACAAAACAATAATTAGAAGTTCAATTGGCTAAAGCTCAATTCGATGAACAAAAACTCAAAAAAGTTCTAAGAAGCAGCAATATTTACTTCAGAATTTCTTTCCAACACCAGCATCTGGTTTATGATCACACTTTTTGTGACATACAAGAAAGAATAACTAGAAGCAATACACTTACAAGAGTATTGTGGAAAAACATAAGTATAAAGTAAGAATCTCAAAGAATATGTAGCTTGAAAGTATTATCAAGTAGAAAGTAACAAGAAGCTGCAATATGTATCCCAAAAATTTCTTGCAAGCATAATAATTAAACAAACTGTTATGACAACCCATGGGACAAGCACAAGCAATACTGCTAAATGATCAAATGAAAACAATCACATACAAACAAATGATTTACGTCGTTCAGTTAGGCTAGATTCACCTCTGTCCATGGGTGAAATTGCACAAATTCTATAATGGAGAAAAAAAGGTTTAGAATATTTCAAACTCTGTTGCTTATAAGAGACCATTTATACGACTGTGTGAGGGAAAGAATCAGTCACGCATGTGAGGAGGGCGCGAGCCCCATTGATTCCGCTCATTATTCTCATCCATAAAGATAAAGACTACATAAAGATAAAGACTACTGGAGCTAACCGACCTGCGAGATTCGAGGGAAAAGATATGGTCGATCAAGCTGAGGATAAGGATAACTATCACAGTGATTTAGTTCCTAGGACTCAATTACATCTATCTATAAAATTAAACCTGCCCCCAGGGAAAAGGGGAATGTAACCACGAGCAGCTCTGCTAATACAACACGAAGAACTTTTCATGGACGTAGGCACATTGCCGAACCAAGCACATTTTGTTCGTGTGTGTGCATAATTTATTCATTATGTTCGACTGATATGTGTGGAACCACCTACCACCATTTGTACAATAAGGATCACTAAGTGATTTAGGGGTACATGTCTACACCATATACTGCTGTGTAACGAAATTTCCCCACAACTGTAAAATAGCGAGGTCAGCATGATTTGGCCCCATTTCCTTGAGGGTTGCCACCCAAACCCCGGACAGGACTCCTAACCTCCGTGTATAAAACCACAACGGACCAACACATGGCAAGAAGATAGTATAAACCACACAGGTAAATTTCAAAGTAAACACATCTTCAGTACACAATTAGGCAATACAATTAGATGAAGTATAATTGGATACCCCACAGTTAGTCACAACCATAAAGACATAAAAGTCACAATTGTATGCAGGCCAATTATAATTATATACACGTTGAGAAACATTGGAATGAGCCATAAAAATAAAAATAAAATTTATTTGAGTGTGAACTCACGTGTTTCCCTTAAGCTTGAACCAAGTCTGTGCACAGTGGTTGTGGGCAGCACCCAAATCACCCTTACAAGCACAACCCAATTCGATAGACTCCTGTTGATCATCACCCACCAAGTTGAGATGACAAATTCTGCAATCTCTCTCCTCTACACCTACACCTGCCTCTATATCATTGTTGGTATTCTCTGTAGCTGACATTTTGCCAAGTTTCAGCTAGGAAAATGTTAAGCAGTGTTCATGATTAAGACAGAAAAAAGAGAGAGATGAAAATGGGGCTGTAGTTGGTGGTCCCATGCACGTATATACCACAAACTCTCTCTCTCCATATATGATATATGGATCGCATTATTTATATCAGGGAGGGGGAGGCGTAGGCGTGTCAGTTTCTTGAAAAGGATATGCAAAGAAAACAAACGACTACATCCGCACACTGAGGACGCTCTTGAGTGAGATTTATACACAGACTTGACACGTTACTGTTACTCTCCTACTTTACCCCCCATTTGGGATGAAGTGTTTTATTCCTTTTAAAGTTATAAGTACTTGAACAAAAAAAACACTGAATCAAAATAATTCTTGCCCTTGAAATCGATTTTTTTTTTTTAGGCATATATCAAATAGTTCTTCGAATATTTTTTAATACACGTTTAGTTTAAGTTTTTTAATTTGTTCAAAAAAGTTCCTCAACATGCCGCTAGCGTTGCCTTTAAAAATAAGATAATATTGCTTAAATGGGTGCTTGATGGACGTTTTGGAACAAAATAAAAAGACTCGGACTAAATGTGTATTAAAAAATATTCGAGGGACTTTTTAGTATTTGATCCATTTTTTTAATTAAAAAAATACAATTTAACATTTCGTCTGTCCCATTTAGAGTTTATATTTTTATTTTGTATAAATAGAATCGACAAATGAACTGTTATGGACGGATGTGGGCGGGTCAAAACGGTTCGGATAATTTTTGGGTGGTTCGGAAATGGGTCACAATATGTGGCGGTTCGAATTTGGATTGGTTTTAAGCGGTTCGAATCAACCCTTCTCTTTAACCCCTAACTTCTTGAAACATGGATTCATAAATGTTGGAGATGGTACTAACCTTCATGGAACTAACCCCAAATCGACTTCATATTAACCACCTTTTGGTTTGAAATCAATCGTTACAGAGAGAAATCGGGAAGTCATTAGAGCTGGGGTGGCTAGAGAGAGAAATAATTAGGTTTGATAATTACACTACCTGGTTCTCCCCTTTTGACCCGCTTATGACCCACCAATAAATCACCTTGAACCGGAATGATCGAGATTTAAACTTGTAGGGGCTCAGCCCAAAAGTGCAACCGACAAGCCCAGCGTATACAGTGAACTATTCGGCCCAAATCAGTTATTTATTTGAATTCGTGTATTTAACATGTTCTTAAATACATGGAGATACTCTCAAATCGGTTATTAACAATCTCGGAGGAGATATTCAGAACACCACGAGTTATCTACAAGGTAATTGAGTTACTTGTACAACTCAATCACTTATTTTCTATAACTATAAATTGTAAACCCTGGCCCGGGACAATGGGATGTAACGTCGATTATTGAGAGACACTAATAAGAACATAGTAACCTCTCCGTAGACGTAGTCAAGTTGTCAAATCACGTACACCTGTTGTTGCGTGTGTGATTATTTTCTTTCATATATATATATTGCTTTTTGGATCTTTAATTGTGATAATTCTTGCACTCACAATTGGCGCCGTCTGTGGAAAGCGATTTTTTTCCTACAAAAGCAGTTACCAATAGAAAGCTCGTGATGTCTCACTGCAACAATAATATTCCTCAGGTTGGCGATGTGCAGGATGACCCAATCCCACCTAGGGTCAGCTCAAAGATTCGCCAGTAACCGAATCCCAGGTTTTTCCAAGAGAGGCAACCTTCTGCAGAAAGTCAGGAACCACCTAGGTCTACCCAGATCTCCAGGCTAGTCGATGCTTATAAAGCTAGGCTTCGAGAACAGGAACAGGCAACATACCTCCAGGTGGAAGAGAATGCTCGCCTGTAAAGGCGACTCGAAAGAATGGAGAGGGATCTCCATAGAGATATCATGAAGCGTCGTGATAGGACTTCTAGTCCTCAGGCGAGCAACACTCGTAACTAAGGGATGAGCTCCAGGCGTGGCTAAGATAGATCTAAACGTGGCAGGTCAGAGCGTGATTGATCAGAGAGGCACCACAAAAGTAATGATCGTCAGGATGAGAACATCAGAATTTTGATCCATAGAGAGATGGACCAATATCCAACCCATCAAGGAGCCATATCTACTAGGGAGTTATACAGAAGAGCTCTCAACACTCAGATAAAATCCCCTTTCCCAAGGGCAATTGAAAAAGAGGAACCCCCAAAGAAGTTTGCAGTCCCATGTTCAAGATCTACGATGGGAAGATAAATCCTATAGATCACGTTAGGTAACACAGGCATGCAATGACACTCTAGAGCCACAATGATGCCTTGATGTGTCAAATCTTCCCTTTTAGCCTACACGACGTAGCATAGAAGTGGTTCGAGAAATTGCCCCACAAGTCAGTTAAGAGATTTAATGCCATGGCAGAGGCTTTTACTGCTCGCTTCATAACTAGCAGTTTCCACTCCACGAGGATGGATTCACTACTCACGATGAAGAAAAAACCACAAGATAGACTTAGTGATTATGCCAAGAAGTACTGGGAGGTCTTTAATAAAGTAGAATACTGCTCGAAACAGGTTTCCGTTACATCCTTCAAGATTGGTCTGCCGACCATATCTCTACTGCACCAGTCCTTGATGAAGAAAGTGTCTAGCACCATCGATGACCCCATGGCCCGTATTGAGAAATATGCCAAGGTTGAGGACGTGATTCACTCTAACACAAGGGACAACGGTCGAGCAAAAGCAAGCAAAGGAGGAGACAAGAGGAACACTCTAAAGAAAGGGAACAAGAACGGGGGCAAAAATAACTCTCAGAATGAGAGTAAGGACGATCCTTAAAAGGCATTCTAGGGTCTTAACACAGTCTTCAAAGAATCAATCTAAAAGATTTTGAGCAAGATTAAGGATCATTCGTTTGTCAAATAACCCAAGAAGATGGGTGGTGACCCGACGAAGAGGAATAATATGCTGATATGCGCATTCCATAAGGAGGGCGACCACAAGACTGAGAATTGCAAGGCTCTAAAGTCGCACTTGGAATAGTTATCCCAAGTTGAGCATCTCAACGAGTTCATAAAAAAGAAAGTTGTCGAGGTCGTAGCCAATGGGACTAAAAATCGAATAATGTCCTTGGTGACGATATGGGACAAGAGTTCGCAGTGATTCATAGAGCGTCCAACCTAAAGTAGATTCAAGAAAATGTTGTTCGGATGGAACTGAAGAAGGTCACTACTGTCATAGAGGCATTCTAAATTGACCCTATAAAAAGCTAAGTTAGCAAGAACCGGTGACCAGAGGATAGCTACTATACCAAACACGTCGTCTTTATCGAGGAAGGTCTGATTGGAGTGAGGACTCCCCACCATGATCCGCTAGTGATCACCCTTAGAATTGTAAATTAGGATGTCGACAAGCTACTGGTATACCAGGGAAGCTCATTAGAGGTGATGTAACTAGAGTTATTCTACAAAATGAAGCTTAACCTAGCCGACCTCAAAGAGACCACAGTTCTATTAATCGGCTTCGCGGGGATAATTACAATGCCGCTAGGAAAGATTGTCTTACCGGTTAGGGTAGGAAACATCTAAAAGTTGATTGAGTTCTTGGTGGTGGACATAAATCCCCATACCAAACCATTCTAGGCAGAGGATGGTTGCATGCCATGAGAGTCGTATCATCCACCTATCATTAGAAGCTGAAGTGTGTCACCGACGACGATAAAACATCCTTCATAAACCCAATCTATTTATACTGTTATAAGGTCATATCGTTCGACCTAAATAATGCAGGGGTAACTTACAAGAGGCTGGTCATAAGGATGTTCAAGCAGCAGTTGGGAGACACAATAGAGGTCTACATCGATAATATGTTAGTCAAAAGAAAGAACAGAGATGACCACCTCATGGACTTAGCTAAAACCTTTGAAATCCTGAGGAAGTACCAAATAAAACTTAACGCAAGTAAGTGTTCATTCGGTGTCTAGTCAGGTAAATTTCTGGACTATTTAGTTAGCAAAAAAGGGATTGAGTTCAATCCAGATCAGATGTGATCACCTAGGTTCAGCCCCCGAAGATGTTGTAGGATGTTCAAAAGCTTACTGGTACGCTTTCAATGCTCAATCGCTTCATCTCCAAGTCCTCAGAACGCAGCCGACCATTTTTTCAACTTTAAAAAAAAATAAAGGCCTTATGTAGAACAATGACTCTGTAAGATCTTTAGAGGAAATCAAGTCCTGCCTCAGCAAACCGTCCCTATTGGTGATTCCTGACGATGGAGATCCTCTGTATCTCTATCTCATAGTATCATACCACTCTGTCAGCTCAACACTGGTATGTGAAAAGAAAAGTGGATGGCAACCTATCTATTACACTTGTAAGATGCTTTTGGATGCAGAGCAACACTACTTGACCATGGAAAAGCTAGCCTATGCATTCATGGTTGCCTCAAGGAAGGTGAAACACCACTTCGAAGCTCACTCAATAACGGTGACCACTTCATAACCCCTTAAAGTTGTTCCTCAAAAAGTCGACCTCTTTGGATGACTCTCGAAGTGGTCAGTCGAGCTAGGGGTCGGTTGGGCTCGAGAGGTTCGATATCCACTTTCAGACAAGAACAATAATTAAGGGACAACTCCTGACTGATTTTATTACCAAGTTCACGGGGGACTAGCCTAGCGACCAAGAGGAAATGGAGCAGCCAACAAACGAGAAAGCACAGTTTAAGGATTAGACCCTATATATTGATGGAGCCTCCAATTACAAGGGGGAAGGATTAAGGATTGTCCTCATCACATTGAAAAATGTTGTCATCTAACAATGAATCAAGTTGGGATTTGAAGCCTCCAACAATGAAGCTGAATATGAAGCACGAATAACTGGCTTATGCAAAGCCCAACTGCTGGGAGCAAAGTGCCTCAACGTGTTCGGCGATTCCAAATTGATTTCCAAGAAAGTAAGTGGAGATTTTAATAAAAAAGACGACATAATGGTAACCTACCTCGTCATGGTAAGAGGTCTTATGGAAGGATTTGAGAAGATTGATATTCAACAGTTTCCCCTGGGACAGAATAGTCACGTTGATGCCTTGACAACCCTAAGATCTGCACTGGACTCTAATCTCCAAAGAACTATTTAGATAGAGTTCCTCGCCCAACAAAGAATTGACTATACGATGGTCACTGAGCAGGTCCTCCTCACAAAAGGGCCCCCCCAGTTAGATAGACCCCATCATGGCCTACCTATGGAATGACACACTATCGGATGACAGATGACAGGCTCAACAAGTAAGGGTAAAAGCCGTTCGATTCTACCTTTCCCTAGGGAAAAGATCATTCACAAGCCTTTACCTCCCACTACAGGAATATTATTTTTTTCCGGCATAAATTAAATGCCGAGAAAAACACTAAAAATGCCGATAACACTTTTTGCGGCACTTTTGGCGGCATTTTCATAAGTGCGGTAATAGACAATATGGTAAAAGAACAACGACATTTTAAAAAATGCCGCAAAAAGTTAGCGGCACTTTTGGCAGCATTTCCACAAGTGCAGTAGCCAATGTGGTAAAAGAACAACTGTATTATAAAAAATGCCGCAAAAAATTACGACATTTTTAAGCATTTATATTAATGAGGGTAATAACCTTTTAGCGGCATTAAAAAAATGTTGATAATAACCTTTTACAACACCTATTAAATGTTCAACACACTTTTGGCGGCACTAAAAAAATACCGAGAATGATAATAGTTGCATTAAACAAAATGTTGATATTATTTTGCAATATTTGACTGGGAACAAATGTTAAAAAAATCATTTATAATAAGTATTGTATTTATGTTCAAATACATTACCATAACATTAAATTAAGAGGGCAGTAATTAAATTAAAACGTGATTAAATTAAAACCAATAACATTCATCGTAAATAAACATAAATGTGCTTGGAACAAGTATCCATCCACAAAATAAAATTTATCACATGTCCAATAAGAAAAAGCGGGAAAACATGAAGTGAAACAAAATTTTATATAATGTACGATCCTTCTTCATCAAAGTCAAACATCCTCTTCGACCTACAAATAAAAAAGTCAATCGTTAGTTATTGATACTTATTCTTTAGTATTTTAATTAAAAAATTAAAATTAAAAAATAGTACATTAGCAATATGCCACGCTACAGTTGAATGATACGCATCTCCAATTGTGGACTTGTTTCCATAAGGTCTAGGAAATGGTTCATTTGTTACAAATGTTTTCTCAATATATACTTCCCAAAAGTCTTCACCCAGTGGCGTACCCCTTACTTTTGTTGAAGGGTCCTTACTCACAATGAATCCACGTGCCACAACCACTTTTAGATGTCCGGAAGTAATAAGGTCTACAATATTAGGAAGTGCATTATTTGAGACCTTTGTCGTGGTTGATGGTAATTCTTCTTCTTCTTTGATGGTTCTTTCTACAAACAAGATGAATATGTCATCAAACATATATTTCAGGAAAAAAATCGGCAGAGTTTTATTTGCTTTCAAGACATCCCAAAAATTTTAAGACTATATACAACTAAATAAACCAACAACCCAATGTCAAGTATACATAAAATCTCCAAGAAAGCGCACATATTTTATGCCCTTTAAAAAATTTTAAATTAGTAACATACCTGAATTGAAGTAGCATCCGTTTGTTCACTAACACGAGCAGCAGTTTCGGGGGCAACTAAGTGTTGAGAATTTGCAATCTACAAAAAATGAATTATTTCAGTCATGAAAATGTAAAGCTTTAAATTATGGTTTTAGAAAGTATTTATCTACTTACCTATTAAGATGAAGCTAAATGGTGATTTGATTGTGGTACCACTATAAGTTGAAATGGTTGGTTTCTTCTAATTGTTGCTCGGGTTACAAAATAGATCTATATGATGGTATGTTTTGCTCGTTGGAGGATTGAGGAACCTGTGAATAACATAATTTAATATTAGAACATACATTTACATATATACACGATAATTAAGCAGAAAAGATAAAAGTGTGTACTTATTAACCTGTTTGGTTTCTTCTTTGACTTGACCACCCAAAGAATTTCTAATGAATTGACCTAATAAATTTTCTTTTTCAACTGACTTTAACCTCACACACTTAACCCAAAGTTCTTTGAAATACCTAATTATTTGGATAACCAGTGCATCCAATAATAATTCGTAGAGACAAACACTTCACTACCATCCGAAACTTTTGCTCCCAAAAAATACAACCAACAGCCACAAAATAAAATTACAATTAATATGTCTTGCTGCCAAAACTCCTCCTTTGACTGTTCCTGTGACTACCACCAATACTTGGAACTTCCACGATAATTACACACAATGCAAATAAAAGATACTTGATAAGAAAAATTTTAGGTTTTCTATGCACCATCGTGGGTAATTTCACGCCTTCTTTAGGAACCATACAAAATAAGGATTTTCTCATGTATGTAATAGCCTTGGCTAATCTTGTCATCACCGTGATTATGAATTTTTCATCCAATTTTATAAGAGTTTAACTTTAGTTTTTATGATAGAACATGATAAAGTGTAGTTATGGTTTCGTCCTTATTTTATTTGTAAACAGCGAGTTTCTCAGCCTCGATAGTTGAAGTCTTTAATAAACTCTAGAATTGAAGAATAGTGAGCTACACAAAATAGTTTCAAATGAAACTAACTACCATCCGGTTATTTCATTGTAGCTTGAGCAGTTAGACTCTAAAGCTACTTTTCTTAGTGAGTTAAAGGAGTGAAACTAGAAATTTCTTAGGGAAGGAGAAACTAACGTGCAAGTTGAAGAAGAGTTTATAATGTTTGAAGTACTCCCCAAGGCAATGGTACAAGAAATTAGATGAATTCGTGCAGAGAAACATCGACTACACACTTCAACAATGACATGGTTTAAGATCATTTTGCTTCTTTATATTAATGATCAGGTTTAAGATTATATTGCTAATTTACCTTAATGACATTGTGGAAGATTTTGATATGAACGAAATCAACAAGTTAAAGAGGCAGTTATCTAGCGAGTTGACATGACAACTTTAGTAGCAAAGCAAATTTTTGGGACGAGCACCTATTGCGTGTTGTGGATGTTGTTCCTCAAAGATGTAAAAACGAAGTTATGACCAGAACAGTAACTCTATATTGTTATTAAAAAAAACTTAATGCAAATGCGAACAAGTCGGGAACTACTGCTAATGGATAAGAAGTAAACCTTCCACAACACGCACACAAAAGAACTTATTTTTCACTAACGCTCTGAGGATTAGTTGTCCCATCAAATAAATGTGATAATGGTAACGACTCCCATGTTTGACTATCTGGACTACAGAAGCGTGCCTATTGAAACCAGTCATGAAGCGCCATTATTTTTATGTTTAACTCAGTTATGAAATTATGAATGGTGGATTCAATTTTCACCAATATTTTTTCCGAATAGGAATATTTTGAACATGATAACATTGATTTGAGAGTACTCTTTTGGGGGTTATTTTCAGAATCCACAGAAGCTGAACAAGTATCATTTACAAAACTGTGAAGGAAGACATCTAAGCCAGTGAGAAACCAACATAGTATCATTTGTAAAAATAAGAGATCTTTTCAGGAATGGAATCAACTATCAACTAGTGAAGAGATAATTGACCGAGATTCCCCTGAAAGATGGGATAAAGATGAGCTCAAAGCTTTGTTTACCACCCCATTTGATAGTTTAAAGCTCCACAGAGTTGAGGAATCTAATAGTCATGAAGAAATGACGAATTTAGCCTTGACTAGGAAGAAGATAATCACCACGGAGGATAATAGCCATGTCTCAACCAGTTCAACTCTATTTCAGACTATATGTGAAATATTTGAAGTATTTGAGGAGAATTCGGCAGCTGCGGTTAAAAAGAGCGTTACCAAGTCCATGAATGGAATTGGCAATTCAAGGTAAGAAAATATGTCACCTCCTTCTCTCGCGCTTCATATAATGGTGTTTGATCATGGGTTTTAACCTTCCAAAGGTACTAACAGTCCCAAGGCTTTCGGAGGGAACCTTTTTGATGAAATGGAAAGTTATGATAAGTTGTCGGGTCAAGTTTTAGAAGGGAATGTTAACTCAAATGTTTTGGCAGTATATATCAATGAGGACGAGAATAAAGATGTTTTTCTAGAATTTATGGAGGAGGAAACTATCAAAAATAATGAAATAGAGGTGGGTGAATCTATCATTAACAAAATTGAGGGATGTCCAAGTGAATATAAAGTTGAAGGGGGTACACAACCACATTTTGATAATTCAAGGAGTGTTTCAATGAGGCTAAGGTGGCTAAAGAGGCTATTATCTGTACACGTACGCCTTTGCCTCTGACTGAATCTGAATATTATGAAGTTGTTGAGGAGCAAATAAGTGATGCGCTTAACCAAAGCACTTCTAAAAACGAAGAATGTACTGATTTGGTGAAGAAAGAGAAAACCAAGATTATTCTATCACTTGGGAATCTATCTAAAACTTGGACCTCAATAGAAGAAGGTAAACACTGTGATGAACTGTCTGGTGGTATAGTTTTAGGAAAAAAATCAAGCTCAGATGTCATGGAAACTGATTTTGTCAACAAGGAGGATAATGAAGATGTTCTAATAGAGGCTAATGATGAGGCAATGCTTGAAAAAAATGAATTAGAATTCTGAGGAACTGATGCTAACAAATTTGAGGTCGTGTAGATGGAAGACGAAAAGTTTACGAAAATTTTAGCAAAAGTTTAGCGGACTTCATAAGAAAGTGATGCAATGATAGATGATGATTTTTTCGATTTTGATGTGGAGGAACAAGAGAAGACTGATGTAGAAGGATAAGAGATGATAGAAATTACAGAGGAAGAGGTCACCAATAGAGAGCTTGGAGAGGTGAAAGAAAATATTACTTTTAATCTCGCTGAAGAGTAGCATTCCATAGACAAGGATGGTGAAATTTCAATGGGAAGATATTAAAATAACTCTAAAGAGTATATGGCTTTTGAATACAATGAGAACATGGTTATTGAGGCTAAGAGTTATATTGTCTCTATGTAAGATGAGGTGTTAGAAGAAGTTGCCAATGTAAGTTGCGGCCTTAAATATGCTGCTTTAGAAGAGCCCATTTCAAAAGATGAAGATTTGAAACTATTGGTTGAAGAGAAATATGAAGACATGCGAGAAACCACGTCGTTTTCGTCTCCTGCCCATGCTAATTTTACCATTGAGGAGGGTCCTGCTGTTGAAAATGCTGAGATGGGGAAAAAATTAGGTGGCTCAGTTATAACAGAAAATCCGAAAGCAGAAGTTAACGCCCCAATTCCCAAGCGGTTCTACTTTATAACAATGAAGAAAAAGAATGTGAAAGTTGGGTTGATTGAAGGGACACCAAATAAGCTGTTCACGGCAGTTGATGTGAAGGAGAATGATCAAAGCATGAAAAGGTGGCATAATGGTACATTAACTGCGGCCAAATCAGTAACCAAGAGGCGAGCCTTAGAAAAGCTTTGAAATAATAAAATGCGAAAGATATTCCCTTTCTTGTCAACTACTTTTTGAAGGATTGATAAGTGATGCTCATGAATCATATTAAGCATATTTCATACAGCCGGGCTTAGTGGTGACTTTCTAGTGCTACTTTTTAAGTTTCCTTTTAGTATGAACAAATATTGCATTGGTTATGAAACTTGTATTAAATTGATTGTAACAGCTTGTTTGTGACAAGTTTGTAATACTTTATTGTTGTATCCCATTCTCTGATGGGAGAAACTCATTTGGAGTAATTTATGTTTGTTTGAAAAAAAACGATGACTTAGCTAGAGAGGAGTGTATGAAGCTAGTGACAATTTGAAGTTTCATTAAGCTTTTGAAGAAGTTTATAAGAAGAAAAATTCCAAATTTTGTAAACATTCATCAAATTCTAAAATATCGTAATTAGTCATTGAATGACATGGCCCTTAATTATTCCATTAATACATAGTGTTGAGTTTTACTATAGGGAATTTCGACTTTGGAGGAGATAAAACCAAACACTACTGCAAAATAAGATTTCAGATAAAACGTCACAACATCGCAACCCTTGCAAAAATATCCACTCCCATACTTCAGAAAAAAAAACTATCGCTAGTAGAAAACCTATCGTTAATAAAAGCTCAATTCAATAGGATGGAGGGAACCAATAACGAATGAAATGCCAAGGGCATAAGAGGGAAATCTTCCAAAACAGGAAACTACTTCCCTAACAAGATCTGATATGAAGCTCTTGAGGTAAAACATACAAATTTCAACCAACCTATAGTTTCATTTGTGAAAAGAAGACATTCAATTTTGTGGTCATTGTGACTTTACCAACTAAGAATTATAGCAATAACAATGTCCAAATCAACCCCACCATCACCCTCCTCTCTATATATTCCTATTATTCAAACTTTCAAAAGAATACAAATTCTGAAATTTTGAATTTCCCTATCCAAAATGGCAAGTTACAACACAATTAAAATTAATATAACCCATAAAACCAATTACAATACTCACCTGCTTGTTAATGCCATCCCGAAACAAGGTACGGTTTTAAATTAATGAAAACCCATGCAAGTACCAGATTTTTTGCCCAAATAAATCATATTATCAAACTATATTGAGCGTCATTGTGTATACATAATTTTTTTTAGTATAAACGCTTCATGTGTGCCATTTGTTGATCTATATTGATCGAGTGACACTTATCAAAGTATAAAACTAAAGTCATAGCTAAACATATCTTGAAAAATCCATTAATGAACAATTAGATGTTAACCGAAAAGACCCAAAAAATATTGGATAAAGAAGATAGGATCAAACCTAGAATTTGGAATGGTTGTCTCGGAGTCCTTTTCATCTAGCACTTCCTCTTCAACCCTCAAATCTCTAATTCAACCATAAAAAATAAAAGGATGCGCAACAAACCAATGACCAATAAACATACCCACATACGTAGTGGTGTATGTGTAAATACACAAATATAAAGTTGAAACCATTTGAATCTGCAAATTCGTTCCATTTTCCCGTCCAATTGATTACCATTAGTGGAGGACATATAGTAGCCATTCATCTATACATATACAAACATATAAATTTACCAAACACATTGAAAAGCATGTAATTTAAATCCAAAACACATGAATAATCATAAAAACATCAAAATAATTAAATTCATAGTGGAAAGGAGAGAAATATATTTAAAGTGTTGGAAATGCCAAAGATAAATACATAAGGTTTTGAACCCAAACTCAAGAAACAGTAAAAAAACCATAGCAATAGATTTTATAATTAAAGCAATGAGGATATAAGATAAATCACTACTCATTAGACAGGACATCAAAAAACCATTGTGATTTGTACTCTAGCCCAAGGTCATCCCAAGCTTCCATGGCCTGATCTTAATTTTTGGTTTCACATACATCAGAATGAGTACAATAAGTACATTGGGACACTCTATCCGGTGTCCAAATCACAATCGAATAACTAATATGCAAAAAAAAAATACATAAAAAATGTAACTTACCTAAGACGAACACAAACAGGTCCAACAAAGGCTTCAAATATCAAAATCCAACAACACTTGTAGAGAGTGACGCACTTGTAAAGATCAAAATCCAATACGAACACGAACACAAACAGGTCCAAGAAAGTGACGCATTGAGGATTGAGGATTATTTGGTCAAACTAATCGAGGGGAGAGAGATTTCAGAAGGATTAGGATTGAGGAGGTTCTTTAGGAGAAAAGAGACATGATGGGAGAGAGAGATTGAGGTGATACCTTAGAATAAGAAAACGTGGGTTTTTATAAGGAAAAACAAACACCCGCCATAAATTGGAGGATGAGGCGCTTTTTTTTCTATTTTTGGTGGCATTAGTTATGAAATGCCTCAAAGATAACATTAATTAAAAAATACTCTATTTAGGAGGCACATTAATATAAATGTTGTGAATTTTCAATACTTATAAATAAATGCTAGTAAAAAGAAAATTCTCAGCATTTTTAAATAATACCGAGAAAAAAATGCTAGAAAAAATTAGTTTTCTTGTAGTGTCCAGTGCGTTCACCCACATGACACCGAGCAAGTTCCCAATGACCTTCATAATGGTATTTGTGGGAGTCACGCAGGTGGGAGGTCATTGACTTTTCAAGAGATCAAGGAAGGCTACTGGTAGCCTCACATGAAAAAGGATGCAAGTACCTATGTTCGCAGATGTAAAAAATTCCAGAAATTCTCTCTTATGGTTCACTAACTAGCTAGCGACCTGAAATCTTTGATAAGTCCTTAGTCGTTCGCATAATGGGGACTGGATATTGTGGGACCACTACCTACAGCACTTAGAAATTGCAAGTATTTACTGGTCGGCGCAGACGACTTCACCAAGTGGGTAGAGCTAGAACCACTAGAAAACATTCGTGAGGCTGACATGACAAGGTTCATCTAAAAGAGTGTCATAACACGCTTTGGGGTACTAAGAACCATCATCACCGATAACGACATGCATTTTAAAAATAACTTTTTTCGAGTCTTCTATGATGAGCATGACATCAAGCATCATTTCAATTTTGTGGCATATCCCTAAAGCAATGGGCAAGGCCTTTTAAGGTAAGCGAGGACCAAACTGGGAAAGGACTTTTAAGGTAATCAGGGATGACCTCTAAGGAGCATATCACTTGGAAATGCTGAAGGGCAAGGTAATACCGAGAGCATGAAACGTAGCCAATCTCAAGAAGTTCTACGTTTAGTCTTCTTTATGTTTTATTAGAACATTTAGTTTACGCAAATTTTCATTTCAAACTTATGTTGCTTATAAGTTATTATTCAATGAATAAAGGCCAAATGGTTCTATCATTCCGTTTTCATAAATTACCTGCTTTAAATTTTTATTATGTATCTCAATGTTATGCACCATTTCCAATTGATAGCACTCCCAATGCAAAGAGAATTACTTGTGGTTAGAGTAAGCTGCTCAGCTTATCTCAGCCAAGGAACTTCCTCGCGTATGACAAAACTCCTGTGGATTATAATAAGTTATTCAACTTATATCAATCCAGCCAAGGTATTTCATTATGCCGCAGCAGGGTTCACATTAATTATAGTAAGTTATTAGAGTTTATTTCAATTGCTACAACCCTCAGATTTTTGTCATAAATAAACACAATAGACCTCATGAGTTACCCCGACAATAGAAAAAGCCTTAAAGGGGATCATTAGGGAAAAAAGCCAACCTAGGTTGGTCGCCAACTGTATTGGTTGCTAAAAACCTGATCGAGCGGATGGCCCATTAGCCAGGTACATTATCTTCATTATCTCACCTAGGCCTAAGGGAGTGTGACGACACGACCTAAAAGGTAAGGCATATTGAATGATACTTCTACGACATTTTGAACTCGGAGAATGTTCGAACTCAAGTCATCAAACTCTTTTAGTCCGTAAGGGCCTAAAATAGTTAACACTTGTTATTGATTCATTTAGTCAACTAAAAGTCCAAAATGATTAATCTTAAATACTAACTTATTTAATCGACGAGAAGCCCAAAATGATTAACAGTCACTACACCATATTAGGCGAATGGTCACGACCAAAGTCACTGACCAGTATTATGGGTCGCGACCAAGGGTTATGACCATTTCGGGCGTGACCTTTTTCGTGGGTCATGACCCAAATTTCTAAACAAAGTAAGAGTCACGAACCTTGGGGGTCATGGAAGATGGTCACGGACCTTAGCCATGACCCATAAACACACTTGATCACGACATTTAGTCGTGACCCATCCTTTAATAAATGAGACTGGTCACGACCCTCATCCGTGATCCCTCCTTAATAATATGAAAATGGTCACCACAATGGTCACGGCTTAAAGTTGTGTCCCCTTCTTTGTCCTTACCAATATAGCATTGGTCCTAAGCCATGACCCAATTTATGCGTGATAACAATTAGAGATGGTCACAGCTTAGATCCGCGACTAGTTTTAAATATATTAAAAAAAATTGGGCAAATTTTTTTCTATTTTCTGGACATTTTAGAACCTGCGTAGTGTAAACCCTGCACGATCATAATGCTAAACAATAAATTATAAAAGCCTGCGTGATCACGGGATCCTCGATTTGAGAGCACGATGATATTCTTAAATTATTGGTTCGTGCTCTCAGATCGGGGGTACCGTAACCACGTGGTCGATTACTACGAGTTACATTGGTCCCATACGAGGTGTTAGCATCGCTCACGAGGCTATTTGAGGGGTGTTTCGGGGTGCCGCGCTCTAACGAAATGTTTTCAAGCCTAAGTGTGAATATTCTCAAATTATCGTCGTGTTCCAGGAACAGGGTCCTGTGACCACACGGTCGGTTCCTACGAGTTACATTGGTCCCGTGCGAGGTATTAACGCCGCTCACGGGGCTATTTGGGGGTGTTTCGGAATTTTTCCCTCTAACGGCATGTTTTTAAGTCTAAGTGTGGATATTCTTAAATTATCGTCGTGCTGCTAAATCAGGGGTCCCGTGACCACACGGTCGGTTCCTACGAGTTACATTGGTCCTTTTGAGGTGTTGGCTCCACTCACCAGGATTTCTCCCTCTAACGACATATTTTTAAGCCTAAGTGTGGATATTTTGAAAATTAGTCCGTTCTATAGGATCGGGAGTCCCGTGACCACGCTGTCGATTACTAAGAGTTACATTGGTCCCGTGCGAGGTGTTGGCGCCGCTCACGGGGCCATTTGGGTTTTTTTTCAGGGTTTTGCCCTCAAGCCTAAATTGAGAGGTTTACCAAGCATCGTCGATAGTGGATTTGAACTCCACCTCATAGTCGGGATTCGTCATCATAGGTATGGCGTTGGGAACTTAAAAAAGTGTCAAAGCTAGTATAATGTTTGTGTAGAGTAGTAACATGGTGTGTGTGTGTGTGTGTGAAATACAACAAAATTCGAAAACAAGCACACTTAGGCTTGAAAACGTACCGCGTGGGAGTGGGCACCCCCAACGGAACCCAAACGGCACTGTGAGTGGCATGAACACCTCGTGCGCCACTGTTTCGAGCTCAAGAGTTTTGCAACTTTTTAGAGCTCAAGAGTTTTGCGAACAAGACATTAATTGGAGAGATATGGTTATAGACCTTGGGAATCCTGCGTGGTATGACAACAAATAACTATCCAACGATCATACATTGGTCCCTTGTGAGATGTTGGCGCCTCTCACAGGGCCTTTTGGGGGGGGTTTTTGTTTTTCGCCGTCTAATGGCAAGTTTTTAAGCTTAAATATAGATATTTTCAAATTATCGTCATATTCTCAAACCGGGGGTCCCGTGACCATGCGATTAGTTCTTGAGAGTTACTTCAGTCCCGTGCGAGGTGTTCGTGCCTCTCACGGGGCCGTTTGGGGGTGTTTTGGTTTTCCCCCTTTAACGACATGTTTTTAAGCCCAAGTCTATATATTTTCAAATTATCATCATATTCTCAAACCGGGGGTCCCGTGACCACGCGGTCAGTTCCTGTGAGTTACATTGGTCCCTTGCGAGGTATTTGCACCTCTCACGGGGACGTTTGGGGGGTTCTTTGGGTTTTCTCCCTCTAAAGGCAGGTTTGGCAAGAAAATCTGCCTTTTCTAGCCTTACCAAATGCAGTGTGCTATAGAGCTCATTAAAATTGCTCTGGAAAGGAGTCCCAAATAATATAATGCGTTTTCCCGTTTGGAGTTTGATAGAGTATTCAAAATACGACTCCTCTCATTATGGGCAGTTTAGCCTTCACCAATATCCACCAAACGAGGACACTCCAATATTATTTTTCCCCGTTCTTGATGTTTATCATTTACAACACTCCTTTTCCCTTTCTTTGTGTGTTCTTTCACCGTGATTTTCATACCGACAAGCTTTTCATAAATATTATAGCTTACTCCCAGTACGCTTTGGTTGTTCTTCCATAAATACACCTTCGCCATGCATACAACTTATTTACTCGCATACCTTTGCTCTTGGAGAAGCTTAAGATCTATATTGTCATTTCTAGATTTCTCAGGATTGTTGAGGTTATGAATCGGGTATATCCATATTTCCATTTTTTAATAAAAAAGGGAAAGTTAAATTCCCATTTCATAACCTCAACAATCCTGACAAATCTAGAAATGAAAATATAGATCTTAAGCTTCTCTAAGAGAAAAGGTGTGCGAGTAAATAAGCTATACAAGTGATGAAGGTGTATTCGCTGCAGAAATACTAAAGCGTATTGGGAGTAAGTTATAATTTGTATGAGAAGCTTTCCGGTGAGAAAATCGTGGAGAAGGAACACACAAAGAAAGGGAAAAGGAGTATTGTAAATGAAAAACATCAATAATGGGGGAAAATATTAGTGCAGTGTCCTGGTTTGATGGATATTGATGAAGGCCAAACTCCTTGTAATGAGAGGAGTCGTATTTGGAATAATCTATCAAACTCCAAATGAGAAAATGCATCATATTATCCAAGACTCCTTTCCAGAATAATTTTAATGAGCTCTACAACACGTTGCATTTGGTAAGGTAAAAAAGGTAAATTTTCTCGCCAAACCTGCCTTTAGAGGGAAAAAACCCAAAATAACCCCAAATGGCCCCGTGAGAGGCGCAAACACCTTGCATGGGACCAATGTAACTCACAAGAACTAACCGCATCATCATGGGCCACCCGGTTTAAGAATATGACGATAATTTGAAGATATATAGACTTAGGCTTAAAAGCATGCCATTAGAGGGCAAAAAAACAAAACACCCCCAAACGGCCCCGTGAGAGGCGCGAACACCTCGCACAGGATCAAAGTAACTTGTAGGAACTGACCGCGTGATCACGGAATCCCCGGTTTGATAATATGACGATAATTCAAAAGTATCTAGACTTAAGCTTAAAAACATGCCGTTAGAGGGTGAAAAATCAAAACAGCCCCGCGAGATGCGCAAACACCTCGTACGGAACTAATATAACTCGCAGGAACCGACTGCGTTGTCATGGGACCCCCGATTTGTGATTATAATGATAATTTGAAAATATCTAGACTTAAACTTAAAAACATGCCGTTAGAGGGCGAAAAACCAAAACCAAAAACCAACAGCCAAAATCCAATAATAGGCCAACAACCAATAATTATCCCGCACTACTTCCAACATACTATGCAACAACAATCCAACAACCAATAATTATCCTGCACTCCTTCTAACATACTATCCAACAACAAGTCAACATCCAATAATTATCCAATAGCCAAACCAAACAAAACCAATAATTATCCCATACTCCTTCTATTATCTAAAAGATTTAAAAGATAATGCATATCAATTATATAACTACTTCAGTTAAAGTAAAGTGTACCCGATTCCTGCGATTCAAGAAGGCCATTAAATAGAGTCTTCAGAATGTGTGATTAGACCAAATTGATCCTGGAGCCCCATCGTATCCTTTTACATGTACATTTGTGATTAGTTTCTTTAATACAATCTTCATAAAATCAAGCTAATTTAACTTCATTTTATGAACACTACATAAATGAAATTAATCACCAAATGTAAATGTACACGAACAAGTGGAAATTGGGTTATGTCAATTTGATCCAATCACAAACTCAAATGACTTTATTCTCAAACCGAGCATTTGGTGAAATTAACTAAACATTCGATGAATTTACCTTAGAATCTGCATTTATTAATGATTTTTTATTAGGGAATGTTTTTATCACACACAAACATATAACCGCACACATAAAAAAAATGAAATTTACCTCTTTTAATACCCATGCCCTAAAATCAGTTGTCGTGGTAGGTGACTTGATTTGCTATGTGTACTCGCTCATATCTATAGTTACATTTGTGATCCCATTTATTTTAATCCCTAAGTAACCACATTCAGTCAATACTAATAATACTCAATTAATTTCAAACTCTAAATAAATTCAAGCCCTAAATGACAATACCCTTAAATAATGCATTTTATTTTAATCCCTAAGTAACCACATTCAGTCAATACTAATAATGACAATACCCTTAACTAATTCAATTGATTCAAACTCTAAATAACAATTCCCAATCAGTGTTAACAATACCTAATAAATTTTAATCCCTAAATATAACATATCCAATCAAAATATAAAATTATAAAACATCCCTTTTTCTTGAAAAAAAAGTTTACACACATACACACACGTGCACACAATTACACACACATATACTCACATATACAGAAACACACACACACACACACACACATATACACACATACACACATATACACACATATATATACAAAAATACACACACACACACACATATACACACGTACACAGAAATACATACACATTCACATTCACATTCACACACACATATACACACGTACACACACATACACAGAAATACACACATTAGGGTTTAAATCAGAAATACAAAAAATAGAGTTTACCTTTGAGATTGAGAGAGAAATTAAGGTTTGAGAGAGAGAAAATCCAAATCCCCTAGAGAGAGAAATTAGTGCACAGAGAAAGCGGGAGAGAGATTGGCGTGGGAATAAATGAAATGGAGGCAAAATGTATTTAGTATGAGGACATTGGTCACGGCCTAGATCCGTTTCCACTGCCATGACCCTTAAAGTTTTTCCACATCAGTATGTAGGCAACCATGTGGTCACGGCCCTCAACCGTGACCCACGTGAGTGAGCAAATTGAGATGTCACGGTCCAAAGTCGTGACCCAATGGGTGTTAATTATGGCCTTGGTCACGACCCTTATCTGTGACCCTACCGTGACCAAACTTGGAGGTAACTTTGATGCGAATTTGGTGCCATGATGGTCACGACCTCAGTCCGTGACCAATATGGGTCATGGATTTTGTTGTGGCCACTTTCAAGAGAATCTATGACCACAGTAGATTATGGAAATGGTCACCCCAAAATTAATGTGGTCATGGCTTTCGGCCATGACCCCCAAGGGGTGACCATTCGCAGGATTTGGTGTAGTGAGTATTATATGGTCAGTAGAACTCTCGAGTGATTGGTAAATATCAACTCTTCTTAGTCGGCAGTCAAAACACAACGGTAGTTATTAACTCATATTTAGTCAGTATATGATCAAAATATGGAACAAGTTGATAATTAGACTTTATACATATTAACAAAAGACTAGAGAGTAAAATTATAATAAGACAAGATACATCAAAGACCATACAAGGACCTATACCAACTATGGATGACGAGGAAGATAGTTAGCGACACGTGCTCTTGGACAGTCTCTGGATTAGGAGCAAACACATCCTTGTTATCTTTAAGATAATTATTCATAAGCTGGGCATGAATGGAATAAATTAGGATCCATTTATCTTCCTTCGAGAAGGGAGGATGACGATAAGCTGGGCAATCTACCTGGTGCTTGTACCATAGGGTTGATTCCTTTGGGGTTTTAACCTCCCTGAGGGAAGTCAACCACCCGCGCTTGAATGCAACCTCCTCTACTTCTTTTAGCCTTACTGGTGCATCAGTCCATCTTTCATCATGACCTGCTGCCCATACTTCTCGAGGGCCTATTCTGAACAAATGTCTCAACCTTATAACATCTATTTGGAGACCAAATGGGATGACATATCCTCTTTGGACTTTCTTCTTTAGCTCGATGACCTCCTTCTCCAAGGCATCATTTTTTGCCAGAATTAACTTGCCTACTTGGCCCACATCCTTACTCTCTAAGACTTGGGCCCTTAAACCATTTATCTACTCTTGTACTGAGGAACCAATTTTCTTCATGACTTGGAGGTCATCCTTCAGTTTATCTACCAACTCAGACTAGTCCTTGTACTGTTCAATCCTCATTTTTAGCTGCTTGTAGAGCTTTATGAATGCCTTGAGAACTAGGCTACTAACATCTGAACCCAAAATCCTCCCTAAGTTTGATGTAGGAGGGATGTAATCCTCTAAGATAATAGGCTATAAATAACACAACAAATAAGAAATGCAACATACATCAGCATGCTTGAAAGAATAAGAAGCATTAATAAAAGAAGAAGTCCTTTTCATTAATCAATAAGGGGAGGCAAAAAGTCAGTACAACTAGAAGAAGGAAAAATCAAAAGGCATGAGCAAAGAAAAAGAAAAGGTCCTAAAACTATGAAACTTTACTCCTTCACTTACTCGAAGCTTTCTGAAGCCTTCCCTTTCTCCGCAGCCCTCCTTTCTTGGTCGGCAACCATTCCCACCTCAGTAGAATCCTTCTCAACATGGTCGACCGGCTGACCAAGTGAAGTCTCTTTATCAGTAAATGGATTGGGTCTTGGAGAATGGAGCTTGAATAAGTCATATTATGAAGGGACTCTCGCTACACCTAAAACTCGATCCCATCCTTTTTTGAAGGACACTTTCTTTGCATAATTGATCTGAATCTCAGCATCATTGTAGGTCACATCCTATCCTTTCATGTAGATGTTATCCTTTACGCTTAGGATATCCTCCTATAACTTCTGAAGCTTCCTAACCAGGCCCAGATTTTCTTGAACGAGCTTTTCCTACTTTATGACCACCAAGCTATTGGCCGCTTGAAGATCGATGTAGGACTTTATTAAACTCTCGCCTTCTCGCTCAAGTACAACACGAGCATCATCTAAGTCCTTTTTGTACTTCTTTAGGGCCTCTTTTAGCTCGTGGTTATTCTTATACTGGTCAGCATGACTATCTAAGAGGGTGGTAAAGTCAGATAAAAACTGTAAGAACAAAAAAAAATGAGTGCGCAGAAGATGGACACAAAGAAAAAATAAGAGAAAAAAAGAAAATTTACCAGGGAAAGTTCTTGGGAGGACTTGAGTGCCAGATGGGCCGACCCCAACCATGAGGAGCATTTTCACGGTCGGCCGCGAGCACATCTCCTTTTAGCAAATCAGGGGCAAGTATGGGAGTATTGGCCATACTGGACCCCTCAGCAGCTATAGTAAAAAAAGGGCTCAGCAGGGGCCTTCAAGGATAACCTCTTCTGAGCCTCCTCTTTCTTTCTCTATTTTTTTCTTTCCTTTTTGCACTCTCTTCTCTTTTCTTCTTCTTCTTCTATATTCTTCTTTTCATTATCCTTATTCTTCCCCCTGGCTCCCAAGATGGAGCCACTAACTTTAGGGGAATCCCCCTCTACTTTCTTTAGATATTTCATGCAAGTATAACCTGATTGTTGTCATCAATTTTCAGCATTCTCTTCTTCACAGGGAGTGCATATCTTCTTCTTCTTCTTCTTCTTCTTCTTCTTCTTCTTCTTCTTCTTCTTCTTCTTCTTCTTCTTCTTCTTCTTCTTCTTCTTCTTCTTCTTCTTCTTCTTCTTCTTCTTCTTCTTCTTCTTCTTCTTCTTCTTCTTCTTCTTCTTCTTCTTCTTCTTCTTCTTCTTACTTAATTGGTTCAGGGGTCAACTAGCCGAGTGATGAAACTACAGGTAGTGTTTTTATACTCCAGCAAATAAGCTATTACACGAGAGTGCTCGTCATTAGGAAGTCTATCTTAAACTCTCCAAGCTTCTAGTAGACCATCTACTCTTAGCACGCTAAGGGTAGGTTATTGATTTTTGTCACGGGCTACAAAATAAAGGAAGAATACATACATTAGAAGATAAGAAATGAAAGATAATGAATCAGTAAGAAAACAGAAGAAGAAAGACAATAACCTCTATGATCCTCCCCCAGTTAGGGATCTAAGGACCTTGGCACCTCTCTCCCTTAGGTAGGGGAGGATGTTGCCAATTTCTGGCAATAAAGCATTGCCCCTAATAATCTTTATGGGAGTTAGGAAGATTCACAACTAAAACCCTATCATCTTTCCTCGTCTTTAAGTACATAATTCTATTATTTGTTCGCGACCAATTATAACAATAATAAAGCACATTTAGCCCTAAGTTGGTCACATATAGTTCATTTATCCTATGGACCCCATTCATAATTTTCCAAACATTGGGGTGCATTAAGCAGGGATGACATCAAAATACTTGAAGAATCTCAGAAATAAAGGGTTTGGGGGAAGTTAAACCCACCCCCTGTGTAATCAAGAGGGTATGAATCCAGCGCCCCCTCTATATTATGAACATCTTTGGGGTTGGGGGCACAGTCGATTTCCACCCATTTTGGGATATTATAGGACTTCCTAAACTTTGCTACAGTTTTGTTATAAAAAAGATCCATGGATGATAAAATATCTCTAATAAAAAAAGAAGACTAGTCGAAATATCGAAAGAAAAGAGAAGAATAAAAAGACTTACAGAAGTGTATGGAAAGCTCTCAAAATATGAAAAACTGAAGAAGATAACGCATTGAAAGTTTTGTGGATGAGTAACATTTGAAAGATGATGGTTGGAGGTGATGTATCTGGGTTTGAATCTCGCAATAATGATGGAGCATAAGCCTCGATGAGGATTTTGGTGCTCTAATTTTCTGCTCGGATTAGGTTTCCCTCATATCTTCAATGAAATCACAAATTTTCCACATTGTTTGACCTCGGACGAGCGTACACTCACAAGTTCACGAATATTACAAGCATGCCACATTTGTTTTTAAAACAGTTTTAGGCTTTAGGCCTTAAACTTACTTAAAATCTGTTAGCCCAAATGTGTAGCCCAAAAATTTTAGGGGCAACTGTGGGAGCTTATTTATTTTAGCCCAAACGTGCAGCTGACCAGCCCAGCGTACACAGTGAGCTGCCCGACCCAAATCAGTTATTTATTTGACCCCTGTATTTAACATGTGCTTAAATTCATGGAGATATACTCAAATCGGTCACTAAAAATCTCAGAGTAGATATTCAAGGACAATATGAGTTATATACAAGCTAATTGAGTTAGTTATACAACTCAATCAATTATTTTCTATAACTATAAATTATAAACCCTTGCCTGGGGCAATGAGATATAATCTCGATTATTGAGAGACACTAATAAGAAAATAGTAACCTCTCCTTGAACGTTAGCAAGTTGTTTAACCATGTACATGTGTTGTTGTGTGTCATTATTTTCTTTCATCTCTATATTTCTTTATGAATCTTTAATTGTGATACAAAACATATTTTGAACCAGCGACTAAATGATGAGACCCAGACAGTGTTGTTTTGGGCGGATAGTGAGCGGTGTCTCTCCATCTTACCCATATTGTAAATCATAAATATATAGATTAAGGATACACTCGATCAACGGTTGAGATTAACTCTTGTTCACTAACATGAAACTTAGTCGTTAATTATGTTCAAAAAAGGAAAGCGGACCCTTAATATGGGACAACCCAAAAATAAATAGTGGACTCTTAGTTTGGGATGGAGGGAGTAATATATTGACAAAAATAATGCACTTTTGAACATATTTATAAAAATATTTCACTTTATGAATCCGGGGTTGACAACCGCATTTTTACCTTGAATTCGTTCTTGTCAAGCACGAATTTAGGTGAGATCACATGGATCATTGATTAATTAATCTTATTGACTTTGAACCGTAGTTGGTAACCGCGTACTCATTAAACTGCTTAATGGTATATACATTGTTGGCAACTGCGTATTCATTTAAAGATAAATATGCAGTTCCCAACCACAAATTCATTGAACATAAATTCACTTTGTCTTATCATAGAAGACATTTTAAAATCCTCCCCTCCCCCCCCCCCCCCCCCCAAAAAAAAAAAAAAAAACCCCAGTCAGATATCTCAACTAAAGATTCCCAATCCTCCATCACTTCTAACCACCACGTCCGACCACCATACCACCAAACAATATGACATAACAACTTCGGCCACACTTATTATCCACTTTAAACAAAACTCTGGTGTTAGATTTTCCATTTTATATATGTGAATGTAAAACTATTCTTTGATTTTTAAAACAATTTTCCATTTTCTATTCGTTGTTTGTTGATTTGTTAAAACCATTTTCTGAAATACAATGTACATATTTTGCATGGTTATATTTTTGTATATGTTCATTAGCAATTTGTGTATATTGGACCTCAATTATTTTATGTATTCAAGTATATGTAAACACGTATGTTTTATATGTGTAATGTGGTTGAAAAACATGTAATATAGGTGTGCTTGACCGAAAATATTGTAATCCTTCTCAGTTTTGTGGCTTTAGTCATTTAATTTGGATATGGAACAAACATAGATTAGTAGTTGTATTTGGTTTTGAATCGGGCACATGTTTCCATTTTGGGAGGTAAATGTCACACCCTGCAAAAATCGACAGACGGGGTGGCTAGCCACCGCCGCCGAACTATGCCGGGCGTGAACTAAATAAATACCATTCTTAGCATGAGACATATATGAGACATAAATAAATCAGTCCATAAGATAAATAATTGAATCAATCTCAAATGATCTTAAACAGCTAAGCGATAAAAGCTCCATCACATGCTAACTCTGAATAAATCCAATCTCCAATAATGATTAAATAAAATATGAATAATAAAGATCTGAATAATCCAACAGAAATCCTCTAAACAACTTTGGAACCAAATGGACCAATAAAACTCAAATGAAGTCTCATAATTAAATAGGACTGAAAAGGAAAGTCTAACTAAACTATGCTATAAAATGAATAACTCCAGCTGCACCTCCAAATGATAACTTCGATAATCCTATGTAGCTTATCCAAATCTTATCCTGAAAAGTTAGTCAACGCACGAGGTCAGAGCCCCGAGCTTGAATACACACTACTCCCCTCAAATAGGATCCTTGAATCGAGACAGTAGCATTATACGCAATAAATGTCACGATAGAATATTTTAAATTAAACAGGATAATTAAACGCGATAAATATAAATTACTAACTACCCATATAGATCCCATTGATAAAGGTACATCAATATGATTTTAAATTTCCATGTCCCCCGGTGCTAATTTTATTTAATTAGCCCATTTTATTATTATTCTCACTTTTTATTATGACAGTCCTCCCGTCCCGGGTGGTAATCCACCAAAGTGTCACACTTCCCCTTGTCAATCTTCCTCTGACCCATTTAAACTGTCGGCCCCGACACATGACAAGGTTCCATACACGACACAACATAAATCGTCCTCTGACCCGTTTAAACTATCGGTCCCGACACATTATGTCGCCACAGATTTTAATACCAGTTTTATCATAGGCATTAATCCTCAATTTCTCAATTTGTAAATTACCCCACCCTTTTATCGATGTGAGATCCTCAAAATACCCCTTAGTCCCATACCTAAGGGTCCCCAAGTTATCAATCCATCCTACCCTATGTATAGGATGAATTTCTAACCTAAATCTCGACCTAGTCTCATGCCTAGTCTAGCGTAAGGATGATAAAGTATCAAAAATCAGCCCACCCCTCACATAATAAAGTCGCAATAATCTACCCTCACTAGTCCCATACCTAGAAGGCATAAATCATCAAAAGGCCTACCCACTAGTCCCATACCTAAAAGGCATCCTAAAATATAGGGAGAGAAAAATTACCCAACAATCCGTCGTCACAAAGGCAATATAATAATACCAACAAGCCACACAAACAAGCATAATTAAAAAATGTATAAAACTACGCATGATAGTCCAATTCAATTAAATCTTAAATTAATTATCACAACGTCAAAATACCCAATTAATCTCATTTAATTATTTTAAATTAAATATACCGAGTTTTCATCATTTACACATCAAAACCCAAATTTCATTATCTCTACACTAATTACATGAGGTATATGCTCCCAACTTCATTTTTTTCAAAACTAGGGTTTTTCTACATGCAACCTACAGCAACAAAACTCAAAATTCACTCGTGAATCCTAAGTACCCCAAAGGTTATAAATATTAATCATATTAAAGGATTTCATAAAAATAGCCCCAAGTTTTATGTGTCCACTTTCTATAATTAGATTGCTAATTGATTTTAAGAAAACATTGAATTAAGGTTTAGGCAACACTTAAAACGCATAATACTAAAGGAAAAGAATAGAATATTCAGGCCTGAGTAAAATTTGGTTTAGAAATCTGATCTTGAATGTATATTCCTCTCAAGAAATTTGACAAAGATTCGTTCTTGACGTGTCTTGAGAAAATCCGGTTAATTTTGACAGAACTTTAGTTGAAAGTTATGTATAATGGGGCTAGGGTTTGGAGGTTGAAGAAGATGAGAGGTTTCTGATTTTTGAGAAGGCTAAAATGTGTTTTAAAAGACCTAAACTCGTCGCTTTATGTTTATATACCAAAAAGAATTAGAGTCATAATCAAATACAAACACTCAAAAAATCATTATGGACGATCGTATTGTCAGAATCGCTTGAAATTTTAGTATGTTGTGGCGAACGGTGAGACAGGAATACTGTGAAAAATTCAACTCGATCGGACGGTCGGATTTCTAAAAATATTATTTTTATCCTCCTTAGCTCGGATCCTCCCCCAATTTTATACAAAAAGTTATAATTTCCAAATTTTAATCCCGATTTAAAATCCACTTAAAACCTTATTTTTATATATAAAAACCAACATATTTAATTACTAAGAATATTTAAATCAGATTTTTTCCCTCAAATTTCCCAATTAATTAATCTAATTAACTATTAAAAACACGGGGTGTTATAGTAAATCGATTTATATAAATTACGTTTGGTAGAGTAACAATGCAGATTATTGTAGACAAATTTTGGGTGGTAAAAGTGAATCCCCCGCCATGTCTGAGTCTGTAAACCCCTATAACACTGGTAAATCCCCGCTCAAGCACATCTTTGAAGTACCCCTCACTGAAGATCCATTTCACATCTTCCCAATGTTCTTTGCCCGGATTAGAAAGGACGCATGGTCTTAACCACCCACCACCCTGAATCACGAAAACTAGAAGAAATCTAGGATGGCAATCGTTAGATAGCAAAAAAGGTAAATAAAAGCTTCTTATGTGGCATTTGGCATTTGTCCATCAATCCCATTCTATGTCTATGCCATCTTAATGGATTCAACCTCTCGATGCTCTCCTTGTTGAAATAAATTTTTAAGGACCGAATTTTTTGGGGTTCTATTGAATATCTTTAATTCAGACACAAACGATATATCCAAAATAGCCTGAAATTTATTGCTATGACAATATTAGAAAGAGCTTGCAACATGGATGTTGATATATCATACATATGTCTTGATTGTGAGCAAGCTAGTGTTACATGTCATATAGTATTGTGCCATAACATTAGTGATAATGGTTAAATAGACATTTGAAAAATTGGATATTATGAGTGTATTCTAGATACATTTAAAACCTCCAATAATGAATTATATGGGTTTGAACTGGTAAAATAATTTGAGTAGAAATGTAATATAAGCATTTCATTAAATATGGCTCGGTTGAAACATTGAGTAGGGTTAAATGTTTTAGAATTGTAAAATGGGTGATTAAGTTGGCGTATCGGGCTTATTTGACAGTTTTAATAAGGCGGGCAATTCGATGACACTTGACCGATGATGATGCTGAAATCTAACACCACCAGATAAGTGGTGATGAGCTCAAACAATAGTAACCATGGCAGCCATAGAGATGTAAGTGTATAAGTATATAGAAGGAGATGAGTATAAGAGGAATAAGACAACGATGTATAGTGGTTCAGCCAATTAGGCCTACATCCACTGTGAGTGTGTGATCCACTAAGTATGGGCACTAATGGCCTTGGATACAATGCACATAAGCTCACTTTCTCTCTCTACTGTGTGTATAAGCAGAGTTTTTTGTTAGGGTTACAGTTATTCATCTATCGATTGATCTGTTCCTCCCCCTGTAGGGTTATAGGTGACAAGTATATATAGGTCTTGGGGGGTATAGTATACCCCCCAAGTATGCATGGTGCATGTGAATGATGATTTAGCCAATCTCCTGTTGACACCTGTAGATGCCAAATGATGACATAATATTCCCTCACATGAGGGGGTGATATTGTTATAACGGTCTTCCACGTGCCATGTGAGCCTCACGCGCACTGTTCCATGCGTCTCCCAAACCACGCGCTGTGATGATGTCACCCTTGGCCTATGAGATGAGGCCGAGGGCAAAGTTCCTTCCGGTAGTGAGTCTGGCCTAATTTAGGCCTCGTACTGTCGTACCCTCGGAGGGTCGTCTGCGCCTGATGAGGGGTCGACCCTTTGGAGGGTCGTCTGGGCCTGATGGGGGGTCGGCCCCTTGAAGGGTCATCTGGGCCTGCTGGAGGGTCGGCCCCTTGAAGGGTCATCTGAGCCTGATGAGAGGTCGACCCCTTGGAGGGTCGTCCGGGGCCTGATGAAGGGTCGGCCCCCTGAAGGGTCGTCCGGGACCTGATGAAGGGTCGGCCCCCTAAAGGGTCGTCCGGGCCTGCTGGAGGGTCGGCTCCTTGGAGGGTCATCCGGGGCCTGATGAAGGGTCACGAGACCATCTTGGGCTCATCATGTTGGAGGGCGCCCTCGGCGTGGTCGAGGGTATATATGGGTATATCAATCACCCCCAGCCCTTAGCCATAGATGATGCTGAGATGGCTGAGGGATAATGTTGCTTTTGAGACAAGTGTATGGTCTGTTTGATGAGTGACACCTGTCAAGCAGATATGACACCTAGGCAGGTACTCATTGTCACCTCAGTCTCCAAGGCGTGGCGACTGCACACTTTGCCTGGGGCTTTATGCCCTAATGATGCCCTCCTCTTGGGCTGTGCTCTGCATTGGTTAGTGGGACCACTCATTGGCAAGGTATTTAAATAATTTTTTGAAGTTTCTCTTTCTTCATCTTCTTCGCGCCTGAACTCTCTCTCTCTCCAGCCTCTCAACAGCTTCCATAGCCATTTTTGTAACCTTTCTGTGCCACGCTTCATTCAGCCTTTGCTTTCATCTTCAGGTACTCTTCTCTGCCATAAACTCCCTTTTTAATCTTCAATTTCATTTCATGCATTAATTTTGACACCCTCTTCTAGCATTTCCAGGGCTTCCTTGTGTTTTCTGGTACCTTTTCCGGCGAGTTGAGTTCTTCCCTTTCTTGAGTGTTCTTGACCAAAAACCTTTCATTTTTGGTTTTGATTGAAAAGTCCACCCTGGTCAACTGCAAGCTTGTTTGTAGTTAGGTTACCCAAATTCTTCGAAGTGTAGGGTCTCCTCCTTAATGCTTAGGAGGCTTTATAATTTAGCCGAGGAGTTCCCTTCCCTGAGAGAGAAGTTATTTATTAAGATCAGACGGGTAGAGGAAGACGAAGAGGAAGAGGAAGAGAGGAGACGAGGGGCCGACCCTAATTGGGTACGACCCATTTTCTCCATTCCTCTTGCCACAATAAAGCCATTTGAGCCATCTGAATCTTGTGGGTCGTCTTGTCGCCCAACCGAGAGTTATTCAGGAGAGATGGATGAGAGAGCGTCGTCGCCAATTGGCGCTGGACCTTCTGGTAGAGGAGAGGCGTCTGATCCAAGCCCAGGCCGATAGGCCGATGGTATGGTTGCTTCCGAGGCTGTCCCTATGATAACCCTATCCCCACACGCTTTCCAGATGGCTTTTCCCCAGAGGTCTCTGACAGGTGATGAGGCCGAGGCCGAGGGAGAGGGGCCTGAGGGTGATGAGGACTCAGATGACCTAGTTAACACATCTCACGCCTCGTCTTATATTTCCTCGGTCAGGGATCGTGACCTTCTTCTGTGGAGGCATGCATATGGTGTTCCTCCCACCATATCTATGAGGGTTCCCTCTGAGGATGAGAGGGTATTTGAGGGTGAAGAGGGAGAGATAGCGGTATACGAACAAATGTTCAAGGTAGGTGTCAGACTCCCTTTACATCCTGCTATCGTAGATATTTTGTCATCCCTCGGCAGAGCCCCCTCTCAGCTCCCTCCCAACTCCTGGAGGACGATCCTTGGCTACATCTCCCTGTGGAAGAATGCTTTCACTGATGAGCCCTCGGCCGACGTCTTCTTGGCCTGTTACAATATCACCTCCTTGTCCAAACAGCCTGGGTACTATCACCTGGGGGAGAGGAGGTCTAACAAAAAACTTCTCCACATGGCGCAAACCTCCAACCACGATTGGAAGAAGATATTTTTCTTCATTTCTGGGGAGTGGGAATTTTCCGCCGAGTCTCAACCCTTGGACGATAGTACGAGGGTTCCCAGAAGATGGTCAAACCCCTCGATAAAGGCCAGGTCTGATCCCGGACTTAGTCTGGATGAGAAAGACATAATTGAGTATCTGAGGGAACGAGGGAGAGGGGGTAAAATTGCAAAATTTGAAGATCTGATGACCCCCAAGTTCCTCAAAGAAGCTGGTTTGAGGGTCGGCCCCCTGATAGAGCTATGTGAGTTACATTATTTTTTGCTCGTTCTTTACTTTTTTCAAGTGTTTCATCTTTGCCTCTGCATTATTCTGATGTGTCATCTTCTTTTCAGGTCTCCTGCAGGTATCTCTGATCATCTTTGGGAAATTACTGCCCCAAGCTTGCTGTCTGGTCTAGGCAAGAAGAAAGGCAAGGAGCCTCAGCAGCCTCCGAGGAAGGCAAAGGTCGTGGGGCCCACACTTGTTGAGCCGACCGCTGACAGTCATAAAAGAAAAGAGCCTGAAGTCCCTGCTGACCCTCGACCGGATTCTAGGACGAGGGCAAGGGTGGAGGCATCTGAGGGGACTGGTTCCTCTTCCAGCATGGGGGACTTCTGGTCCCAAAACTTGACATCACTGAAGGCTGAGCAATCTTCCCTGATTGCCAATCTGAGGGCGGCCAAAGCCTCTATGTTCTCTGACCCCTCGACCGCCGACTATGATTTCTTGTCTAAAATGCCCCCGGCTAAGGTGTATGACTATGGTCTGCATACACTGGCTCAGGTATTTATTTTTACTTCATCTCCTTACTTGAATTTTTCACTAACTATTTCCTCAGCGTCTTAACAAGTGTCTTTTTTTGTGCAGTCTGTCTGTGCCTTTACCTCGGCCACTAAGTGGATGACTGAGAATCAACAGAAGTTTTATGAAGCCGAGAGGGCCATTCAGCATGAGGCCGACCTACAGATAGAGCTCGAGACTGCAAGGGCTGAACTGGAGAGTTCCAGGACTGAGCATGCCAAGGTCTTGGATGAGCTGACGAGACAGTATGATGCCGACCAGCAGGCCAAGGGCCTGCTTATAAAGGAGAAGGATGAAGCCTTGATCAACTTGGAGGTTCAACACAAGGCTGATCTTGAGGCGGCTGTCAAGAAAGCCGAGGCTGATGCTGTGGAGGCCTACAAACTCTCAAACGAGTTTCAAGGCTTCGGTATTGAGTACTTAGAGACGGGGATTAGGACGGCCTGTCGGTGGGTCGTCTTAAAGTTCGCTAATGCAGTGTCGTCTGTTCGACCTTCTCTTAAAGCAGTTCAGCTGGATGATCCCCTCATTACTGAAGCCTTAGCTCAAGTGGAATCTCAGCATGTAGAAGGCACAGGCACGTCTGAGGATCGACTTGTCTTGGTCGTTGAGGATACTCCTCTTATTGATGTTGAGACCCTGCCCTTTGATGCTGCTCAATAGGGTGGTTGTTTGTAGCCAATACCCTATTTATGTACTCCATTTTTGTACTTTACTTTTGTAGAACAAACATCATTCTGTAATATAATGCCTCTTTCTGTCTTCCATACTTCTCTGTTATATAATTTGCACTGTGATGTTTTTGGATTGACAATATCACTAGCCCCTCCCTCGTCTTTCTTGAGGGTAAATGAGGGGTCGTCCCCACCATTTGCCCTCATTATAGCCGAGGGTGGTTTTTACCAAATTAATGATGTTTTCAATTAAGTCCCCCTCGTCTTTCTTGAGGGTGATGGAGGGGTCGTACCCTACATTGACCCTCATTATAGCCGAGGGTGGTTTTTACCTCCTTAATGGTATTTCAATTAAGTTCCCCCTCGTCTTTTTTGAGGGTGATGGAGGGGGCGTCCCCTACATTGACCCTCATTATAGCCGAGGGTGGTTTTTAACCAACTTAATGGTTTTTAATCAAGTCCTCCCTCATCTTTCTTGAGGGTGATGGAGGGGTCGTCCCCTACATTGACCCTCATTATAGCCGAGGGTGGTTTTTACCACCTTAATGGTTTTTCAATTAAGTTCCCCCCTCGTCTTTCTTGAGGGTGATGGAGGGGTCGCCCCCTCCATTGACCCTCATTATAGCCGAGGGTGGTTTTTAACCACTTTAATGGTTTTTCAATTAAGTTCCCCCCTCGTCTTTCTTGAGGGTGATAGAGGGGTCGTCCCCTACATTGACCCTCATTATAGCCGAGGGTGGTTTTTACCACCTTAATAGTTTTTCAATTAAGTTCCCCCTCGTCTTTCTTGAGGGTGATGGAGGGGTCGTCCCCTCCATTGACCCTCATTATAGCCGAGGGTGGTTTTTAACCAACTTAATGGTTTTTAATCACATCCTCCCTCGTCTTTCTTGAGGGCGATGGAGGGGTCGTCCCCTACATTGGCCCTCATTATAGGCGAGGGTGGTTTTTTACCACCTTAATGGTTTTTCAATAAAGTTCCCCCTCGTCTTTCTTGAGGGTGATGGAGGGGTCGTCCCCTCCATTGACCCTCATTATAGCCGAGGGTGGTTTTAACCACCTTAATGGTTTTTTAATTAAGTTCCTCCCTCATCTTTCTTAAGGGTGATGGAGGGTCATCCCCTCCACTGACCCTCATTATAGCCGAGGGTGGTTTTTAACCAACTTAATGGTTTTTAATCAAGTCCTCCCTCGTCTTTCTTGAGGGTGATGGAGGGCTCGTCCCCTACATTGGCCCTCATTATAGCCGAGGGTGGTTTTTACCACCTTAATGGTTTTTCAATAAAGTTCCCCCTCGTCTTTCTTGAGGGTGATGGAGGGGTCGTCCCCTCCATTGACCCTCATTATAGCCGAGGTTGGTTTTTAACCACCTTAATGGTTTTTCAATTAAGTTCCCCCCTCATCTTTCTTGAGGGTGATGGAGGGTCGCCCCCTCCACTGACCCTCATTATAGCCGAGGGTGGTTTTTAACCAACTTAATGGTTTTTCAATAAAGTTTCCCCCTCGTATTTCTTGAGAGTAAAGGAGGGATCGTCCCCTCCATTGACCCTCATTATAGCCAAGGGTGGATTTCTCGAAGATGATCCCAGTCACACTAGAATTGACAAACGCAAGACGAGGGAAAACACTGATATTTCTCATTAATTTCCCAAGTGTTCTGTTGGAGCAACACCTATTATAACTGTCGTCCAATAGGACTTTACAAAACTACTGATAGTATTTCTTCAGATGATCTGCATTCCAGGGGTTTGAAAAGGGTTCCCCCTCTAGGTTTTCTAGTCTATAGGTCCCAGGGACGACTTCATCGATGACCCTATATGGGCCATGCCAATTAGGATGGAGATTGTTGGCCTTCTACCAAGTCTTTTTGAGGACCAAGTCCCCTACTGCAATTGCTCTCTGCTTAACTCTCTGATTGTAAAACCTTGCAGTCCTCTACTGGTAGGCAGCTTGCCTTATCTCGGCGTCCTCCCTCCTTTCCTCAATTAGATCCAAGTCCAGCCTCCTCTCTTCCATATTTCTCTGGGGGTCATACATTTGGACCCTGTGGGTAGGAAACCCGATCTCAGTGGGGATGATGGCTTCCGAGCCATAAGCCAGCATGAACGGGGTTTCTTCGGTAGAGGTCTTTACCGTCGTCCTGTAGGCCCACAGTACAGCATATAGCTCTTCAACCCATCTTTTTTTTGCTTCCTCAAGCCTCTTCTTTATTCCACCTAGGATTGTCCTATTCGTAACTTCCGTTTGCCCATTGGCCTGAGGTTGGCCTGGGGTAGAGAAGAAGTGTTTGATACTCACCCTTTCACAGTACTTCTCTAGAGATGTATTTTTAAAGTGAGTCCCGTTATCCGAGATGAGGGTGTTTGGGAGACCATATCTACATATAATATTTTTCCAGATGAACTGGAAGGTCTTCTGCTCTGTAATCCTGACCATCGGTTGGGGCTCCACCCATTTTGAGAAATAATCAATCGCTACGATGAGGAACCAATAGTTATTAACTGCCCTTGGTAAGGGTCCTACTAGGTCGATCCCCCATACTGCAAATGTCCATGGGGATGTAATGGAGGTAAGAGGCTGATGGGGTTGGTGAGGGATGGTGGCAAATCTCTGGCATTTATCACACTTTTTTACATATGCCGCGGCGTCTTTCCCCAAGGTCGTCCACCAGTACCCTTGGGTGATCACCCTCTTCGCTAAGGATCTGCCCCCAATGTGGCTTGAGCACGATCCTTTGTGCACATCTTGCAAAATGGAAGGGACTTCTGAGGGATGCACACACCTAAGTAGGGGGAGCAAAAAACCCTTTTTGTACAAAGTATCTCCGATGACAGTGAATTTTGCAGCCCTGTACCTCAGCTTCTTCCTTTCTTGCCTTGCTTCTGGCATCTCTCCCTCTTTAATGTATCTGATCACAGGGTCCATCCACGAAGCTTCCTGAGAAACATTCAGGAAATTGCTAAGTGTTCCCTCAGCGCTTCAATAGTTGGCCGAAGCAAAATTTCTACTGGGACCTTCCTCCTGATGTCTGTCCTAGTTGCCGAGGCCAACCTAGCTAGGGCGTCAGCTCGATCATTATCGAGCCTAGGTATCCTCTTTAACCTTACTTCTCTGAAGCCCTTCAGTAATGACCTCACCTTCTCAAGGTACCTAGCCATCCTCTCGTCCTTGGCCTCGTAGGCTCCTAGTATCTGATTCACTACTAACCTCGAATCACTATGAACCAGAATTTGGCCGACACTAAGAGATCTGGCCAATGAGAGGCCTGCTATCAAGGCCTCATATTCGGCCTCGTTGTTGGAGGCCTTAAAGTTGAACCTCAGGGCGTACTCAATGTCTTTGCCGTCGGGTGCTGATACTATTAATCCAACTCCACTCCCACTTTCGCAAGAGGACCCGTCAACGAAGATACTCCACACGGTATGTTCTTATGAGAAACTTCCCTCGGTGAGTGACCCCTGTCTAAAGAGATATCTTCCCTCTTTATTTTCAGCCACTTTCCTTCTAGCGGTGCTTGTCTCAGCCTTATCTACAGGTGTGTCGGTGAGCTCACCTTGTCGAGTATCTACCTTCTCGAGGCTCTCACCCTCGGCTTCATCATCTTCCCAAGTAAACTCGGCCATGAAGTCTGCCAATGCTTGCCCCTTAATAGTCGTCCTAGGCTGATACACTATGTCAAACTCCCCCAGCTCTATAGCCCAGGCCATTAACCTCCCTGATTTTTCAGGCTTGTGCAAAACCTGCCTAAGGGGAGAGTCAGTGAGGATGACCATTGTATGGGATTGGAAGTATGGATTTATCTTTCTCGATGCATGGATCAGGGCATAAGACAACTTCTCCATCCTTGTATATCTTTGCTCTGCCCCCTGGAGTGCCTTGCTGTTAAAATACACAGGCTTTTGTACTCCGTCTTCGTCTCTTATAATGGTTGCACTGATGGTTGACTCTGAGACGGCGAGGTACACATAAAGTCGTTCACCCTGCACGGGCCGTGACAATAACAAGAGAGACCCCATGTATGACTTTAGCTCCTTTAAAGCCTCATCACACTCTTCACTCCATTCGAAGGCCTTCCTAAGGATCTTGAAGAATGGAAACCACTTATCTGTGGCTCTGGATACGAACCCGTTCAAAGCAGTAACTCTCCCTATGAGTCTCTGAACGTCTTTAATGGTCTTGGGGGTCTTCATCTCTACAAGGGCCTTTATCTTTTTAGGATTGGCCTCGATGCCTCTTTGGTTGACAATGAACCCCAAGAACTTCCCTGCTCCGACCCCGAAGACACACTTGGTTGGGTTGAGCTTCATCTGGTATTTGTCCATCGTATTAAAGGTCCTCTCAAGGTCAGCCACATGATCCTCTGCCTTCAAACTGATAGTCAGCATGTCATCTATATAGACCTCCATAGACTTCCCAATTTGGTCTTCAAACATTTTATTTACAAGTCGCTGATACGTTGCCCCTGCATTTTTCAGGCCAAAGGGCATGACCCTATAACAGTATGTATCTTTGTCGATAACGAAGGCTGTTTTCTCTGAATCTTCAGGGTCCATAAAGATCTGGTTGTACCCTGAGTAGGCATCCATAAAGCTCATGAGCTCATGGCCTGCGGTAGCGTCTACCATCTGATCAATGCGGGGGAGAGGGAAGCTGTCTTTGGGACAATGCTTGTTGAGGTCTGTGAAGTCTACACACATCCTCCACTTTTTGTTGGCTTTTGGGACAATGACAGCGTTGGATAGCCATTCAGGGTAGATGACCTCTCTGATAAACTCAGCATCTTCTAATTTTTTGACCTCATCCCTTATGACCTCATACTTTTCTCTAGAGTAAATTCTCCTCTTCTGCTTCACCGGCTTTGCACCCTCTACCACATTGAGCATGTGGCTCATAAATTCGAGGTCGATCCCCGGCATATCTATGTGACTCCATGCAAAGACGCTTCGTCTTCTCCTCAACAGTTTAATGAGGTCTTCCTTAATATTGGGCTTCAGAGACTTGCCGACTTGGACGGTTTTTTCCGGGTCATCCTCATCGAGGATGATGGATTATACCTCTTCAACAGCCTCTCCTTTCTTTAGCTTCGTCTCATCCCTGGGGTCTAGGGTATCAATATTGTAAGTGGTTGTAGCCCTCTTGTGTGCCTCTCTTTCTTCAGCGGAGTGTAACACCCCGCCTGCCCGGGGAGAGCGAACGGAGCACTGCTCATCGATAAAACTAAATCAAATCCACAAATAACAAGGTATAGAGCATCTAATTCCCACAATAAAACAAGAGAAACCATTAATCTCAAATCTCTTCAATTAAAACAACAAGTCTCTCGAATTAAAACAACTGTCTGTGTAACTCGAAAAAAATACAAATCTTTAATGCTCTATACATCAAAATAATACAAGTTTTCTATCTTGTATTAAAATCTTCCCAAAACAATCATCGCTAAAAATCAATCTCCATAGCCCCCAAAATCCGCGCTAACCTGCCACTAAAAGAAAATATGGGGAAGTACACAATACGACAGGAAAGATGCTCAACAAATATGTTAGCGATGAATAAAACGTCACAATACGAATACGAATATTCAAATCAAAGTGAATCTCATAAGCAATTATATCACTATAATTTCTCAACAACACATTAACCGGGTCACCACGCCTCACCACCGTACCGCGCCTATGCATTTTTTTTAGCATATCCAGAAAAAGGAATATTGGCGGGTGCCCAACCTCAGTGCCATATTAAAATCTCATGACAACATGCTCAACACCAAATATAATACCACATGAATCGAAATCAGATTCCAACAAATATTTTTAGATTTCCAAAAGAATTTAACAATTCAAATATGAGTCAATAATCACATGAAACCAAAGGGAGAAACACTCGCGAGATTAAGGAGCATATTGTGTAAAATCCCATACCTCAAAATTATCACATAATTCAGCCTCAAAATCTAATCACACCATCACGTTCCTCTCGCAAAAATAATCAAATCAAGTTCTAGCCCAAACTCGAGAAAACGCCAAATAAGCCTTATAATCTAAGGTTGAAATCTTGAATAAGCTTGGGGCAATGGTTTGTAGATGAAAGGGAGTAATTTTGGAGAGGTCTTCTGGTTGAAAAGTTTGAGAAAAAGTGATTTGAAAAGCCAAGCCACGAATTTGTTGATATATAAAGGATTAAGAGTTTGATTAAGAAAAGAGTTCTAATCAGATACAAACACTAAAAATTTTATTTCGGAAGATCGGATCGTTGGAATTGGATGAAATTTTAGTATGTTGTAGCGAACGGCGAGACAGGACTGCTGACAAAAATTCAGCTTGATCGGACGGTCGAATTTCTAAAAATATTATTTTTACTATAAAGTTTTATATTTTGAGGACTCTTCTAAATAATAAAAATTCAATTAAAACTCCATTTTAATTCCGATTTCGAAACCGTTTGAAATTCTCGCCCTTAAAAATAATAACCAACATATTTGATTAATAAAAATAACTTTCTCTCAAAATTTATTTTTCCTCTTAATTTCGAAAATACCCCAAAAATTACGCGGGTTGTTACACGGAGTTGTAGTAACATTCTCGCGTTGTCGTCTAGTCTCCCTGAACTTCATCCACCCCGTAAGGGGTAGGAAATTTAATCATCTAATGGACCGTAGACGGTACAGCTTCAAACCCCTTGAGGGACACACGCCCCAGTATGATGTTGTAGGCCGAAAACACATGTTCATCCATCACAAAGAAACTGACCTTCTTGGTAAGCCATCTCGGCCACTCGTCCCTCATCCTGACATCAGCCTCATACACTCCAAGGGGATGAACCTTTTCCCTACTGAACCCAATCAATGGATGATGGTATGGGACGAGTCTATCACGGCTAAGACCTAAGGCTTTGAAGCACGGCCAAAACATTACATCTGTAGAACTGCCCCCGTCGACCAATATCCTCGGCACCTCACACCCGTGCACCCTAGTTGTGATGACGAGTGGGTGGTCGTGTGGGGCTAGGAGGCCTTTAAAGTCCATTCTTGAGAACCCCACTATCAGAGTGTCCATATCGACCTTCTTCCTCTTTTCTGGCTTGACCTCCAGAGAGGTTGAGTGTACCGTCTTCGTCACTGCCTTGGCCTCAGCCACATGGGCCTTCCTGTTAGCGACCTCAGACCCTCCTCCTGCTAGACCCCTGGAGATCATTCCCACTCCAAGCGAGATTATATTAAGCCTCTTGACAGGGCCTTGGTCGTCTCTCGGCGGGAGGTCAGGGTCGTCCTCATCATCAGTAGGGCCGTCCTCTCTTTTCTGAGGACCTTCTTTGCATGCATCACCTCGATTTTTTCTGGGGTCGTCCCCTCGGCCCCTCTTGAAGGCACCTCTATCGACGTACTTTCTGAGCTTCCCTTCTTTCAGCATCTTCTCAATCTCATCTTTCAGAGCAAAGCATTTGTCTGTTATGTGACCGTGGTCTTGGTGAAATTTGCACCACATGATCTTGTTCCTCTTGTTGGGGGCTGCCCTCAACTTCTCAGGCCAATTCAGCGACCGATCACTCTTTATCTCATTGAGAATATGTTTACATCTGACCGTTATAGGGGTGTAATCAGCGAACTTATCGTCCGTAGACCTCTTCTTCCCCTCTTTATTCTTCTTAGGGTACTTAACCCCACTAGCGCCTCCTTTTTCATCTTCGTATTTTGCGGCCATCGCCTCTTTGGCGTTCATCACCTTCCTGCTGTTGACAGCAATTCAGCCATCGTCCTCGGAGGGTCTTCAACAAGCTTCCATAACAGCTTCCCCTTTTGGAGTCCTCCAATCAGGGCTATCATAACTATGCTCTCCTCATAGTCTTCCACCTCCAACTTTTCTTTGTTGAATCTGTCTATGTAGTCCCTTAGACTCTCATTCTTCCCCTGCTTAACATAGAGCAGGTGGGTGGTCTTCTTCTGTGGCCTCATCCCAAAGCAAAAGTTGTGGATGAATCGGTCTGCCAACTGCTTAAAGTTTTCAATGGAGTTTTTTAGGAGAGACGTGTACCAGACATGTGCATCCCCAGTCAGGGTACCAGAGAAGGCACGACACCTCATCTCATCTGAGATAGAGTATATGTCTGCTGCTGATTGATACATCTCAACATGGTGGACAGGGTTGGTGCTCCCATCATATCTTGGTGTGACCACAGGTGGTTTGAACTTTGATGGCGTAGGGAAGTTGACTATCTTCGCCACAAAGGGTGAGCCTATGGTGTATCTCCTCTGAAGAGGGTCCCGGCTTTTTAGTATATCGCCAATCTTATCCTACAACTGCTGGATCGAGTCATTCCATGGCCTCGTAGGGTCGCCCTGGCCGATGTTATCCCCTGCTGCCTCTTTGAGATGGACGGAGGGTCCTGCCGCGGTTGGCCTGTGTCGGCTATTTACTTCCCCATGGCCATCGTCCCGTCCTATGGGCCGGCCCCCGTGGGGTCGGTCATCTGCTGCCTCCCTTTTGGACCTCGCGGCACTCCTTGACCTGGACAATTTTTCCCGCAGGTCATTTACTGAGCCCAGCCTTTCAAAGGCTGACCCCCTGCTCAAGCGATCAAAAGAGAAGCCTCTTGGGCGATCATCAGAATTCGGTCTTCCGCACTTCCCTCTGCTCTCCTGGAGGGGTCTTACAGTATTATTGGAGACCTCATACGGGTCCCAGCATTCTATGGGGGCCTCCTCTCCCTCGAGATCATCATACCTGTCTTCTGGGCAAGGGTTTCCTTGCCTCCCCAGGTGTAGACGCCGGGGGTCAGCAACATCCCTATGCCGCTGAGGGGGTGGCAGGTCTTTGCGTGGTGCCTGGGGTGGTCCCCTGGCTTCATGCTGTCCTGGAGCTGCTGCTGGAGTAATAATCTCAGGTGAAACCCCTGGTGGTCTTAGTATGTTCTGGATTAGAGCTGTGAACTGCTCCTGCATGATCCTCTGGCTTGCTGCCAGAGACTTCAAGGCCGCCGCCACAGCAGCCATCTCAGACTGAGGTGGTGGCTGACTGGAACTGGGTCCTCCCCCATAATCCGGTGGGGGAAGTGGTGGTGGTGGCATCTCAGGTGCCATGTGTTTGAGCTATGAAAAGCTGAACTGAAGAAAAGACTGGTGAGCTTGACAAACTTAGTGGGTCTCTTTCAATGGTGAAACATCTCCTCTTAGGGGGAGAGCTGGCTCACTACCAGAGTGCCCAGTGAGGTCAAGCTGTACAAAGGAAGAGATGTCTTCTCGTTCCCACAGACAGCGCCAAACTGATGATGCTGAAATCTAGCACCACCAGATAAGTGGTGATGAGCTCAAACAATGGTAACCATGGAAGCCATAGAGATGTAAGTATATAAGTATATAGAAGGAGATGAGTATAAGAGGAATAAGACAACGATGTATAGTGGTTCAGCCAATTAGGCCTACATCCACTATGAGTGTGTGATCCACTAAGTATGGGCACTAATGGCCTTGGATACAATGCACATAAGCTCACTTTCTCTCTCTACTGTGTGTATAAGCAGAGTTTTTTGTTAGGGTTACAGTTATTCATCTATCGATTGATCTGTTCCTCCCCCTGTAGGGTTGTAGGTGACAAGTATATATAGGTCTTGGGGGGTGTAGTATACCCCCCAAGTATGCATGGTGCATGTGAATGATGATTTAGCTAATCTCCTGTTGACACCTGTAGATGCCAAATGATGACATAATATTCCCTCATGTGAGGGAGTGATATTGTTATAACGGTCTTCCACGTGCCATGTGAGCCTCACGCGCACTGTTCCACGCGTCTCCCAAACCACGCGCTGTGATGATGTCACCCTCGACCTATGAGACTAGGTCGAGGGCAAAGTTCCTTCCGGTAGTGAGTTTGGCCTAATTTAGCCTCGTACTGTCGTACCCTCGGAGGGTCGTCTGAGCTTGATGAGGGGTCGGCCCCTTGGAGGGTCGTCTGGGCCTGATGAGGGGTCGGCCCCTTGAAGGGTCGTCTGGGCCTGATGGGGGGTCGGCCCCTTGAAGGGTCGTCTGAGCCTGATGAGGGGTCGGCCCCTTGGAGGGTCGTCCGAGGCCTGATCAAGGGTCGGCCCCCTGAAGGGTCGTCCGGGCCTGCTGGAGGGTCGGCCCCTTGGAGGGTTGTCCGGGGCCTGATGAAGGGTCACGAGACCATCTTGGGCTCGTCATGCTGGAGGGCGCCCTCGGCCTGGCCGATGGTATATATGGGTATATCAACCAACACATCATAGCCTCGACCTAAATGAAAATATTTAATTACCCACTTATTTAGAAATAAACCAACTATGATTCTGATTGGAATATTTAGAATTACCATTGCTTAGCTTTCAATTCGCCTCTGACCATCAAATGAAATGTGAATAACCCGTCCTCTTCTCTTTGAAAGAAGGGGCGCTTTCGGTTCTATCGTTGCGTGAGACAATTTTGACTTCTCCATATTACTATATCTCTAGAGTCTCTTGGTCTGTCATTATACCTCGAGAATTAGAAATAATTACAATCCCCATCCCACCTAAAATTCTAAGAATTCGTTGATAGTTAAAATAGATTCGTAGACCAGGTCGACTGATCCGTTTTAAATTTAAAACATGTATATAAGGCCTTTTCCTATCCTTCTATGTCGTATATCCTACATTGATGGTACCTATTCATGTAATTGAAAAATATATAAAAGTGTAGTATAAATAAAAAAAAACCTCTAGTTTCGAATTCTTATAGATTAAATTCATTCTTATGAATTAAATGCATCGATACCACACTATTGAATACGTGTACCTCAAAATTCCACCCTAATCTACAATTTTGTGTTACAATGTATAGTTTTGTTGTAGTCATATAGAGTTTTTATAATATTAAAATAAAATTGAAGAAGATAGAATTATAAATGGATGAACATAAAGACTCAAAAATATGATAATTTCATGAACATAAGCACTTATAATATCATAGTTAGAGATTTGATAATTTTGTAACCATCAATATTTGCTTCCATGATTATAGGAGATGGAAAGCACATGTGTGGCATTTATTTTCTACTAGTGAGGTAGAGTTTTTTTTTTTACCAAATATTTGGCTTAAACTATGGGGGCAATCATAAGGCGATCACTTTGAATATAACATCCACTTATGATGACCAGTTAAAAAATCACAGCGTGCAATCGCTATTTCCTTTCCATTACAGACATTAAAATCACTTCTCGTTGGTAATGATTGTAAATGAAGAAGAACTTATGCAAAGTATAGTTGAGCTCGTTTTAAATAATAACGAAATCAACAATCTTGACCTATACCTAGAATTGACCCAGTTGTTGAGATGTAACACGAAGACCTTTACTGTTTATCGCAGGATTGCAATCATGATACAATGTCCCCACCCCCATCGACACTTCTACTTGTATCCCAATAATTTAACTAAATATGGAAATATGATCTTATTGTCTTAAGTAGTAGTCAGAGAAATATGGAAAAACAACACTCCTCTCACGAGGGTGATTTATGGATATCGACAACTCAATTGGCCAATCCATCTAATGTTTCACGGATGCATGTATCCATTGCTGATGAATTAGCATCCAATAATGAACATATTTGCCGTCACATCTTGAATGCAATGGTGAATGTCGCAGTCAGAAATATTGATCTCGAGGAGGAAGAATCTGACTTTGAAATGAACTATGTTACATACGAAACAAGTGGGTACAAATATATGATGGAATTGGGTCCATATGAATACCAACAACTAGGTAATCAATATTTCCCGATGCCCCGGTACATGACTGATAGGGAGGATACCATACCACTATCATAACCATGGAATTCCTTCAGTACACGTCGAAATATGTTCTTCTATGTAGGGAAAATTATGAGTGTCACTCTTTAATAACACGAAAAAATACCTACAAGATGATGGCATACGCTACAACATTGATTACCATGTTGAGTTTGAAGTTATTGAGTCTGACACTGTTACATAGGTTGTAGAGTGTAAAGTAGCATTGACAACCAGGTGTAAATGGCACCTTAGAGCGAGGAAGTTGCAGCGACATAAAAAATTGAAATTACAAAGTATGATAACCCTTCGTGCACATTCCTTAGTATGAGAACATACCACAAGCAGTTGAGTTCAACATACTTAGAGATAATGATTCAATGTCTGGTTAAGGTAGACCCCGACATTAATATACATGTGTTGATTGTGTATATTAAGCATCTCACTTAATAGACCATACTTTATGTGGTGTTATGGGCCCCGGAGGAGGGGGGGGGGGGGGGGGGGAAGCGAGAGGCTATGGTTAGCGCTTTTTGGTGGTTCATCATGATCCCCCCAGGGATTTGGGAGTGCTTGTATGTCGATGGGTTATTTGTCACTGAGGTTGATTTTATCTATTTAGTGGTTCGATGATTACCCCTGGAAGCTATTATACACCATATTCAATTTTACTCAAACACCATGGTTTAGGCCTAGGCCTAAATATTCTACATGAGGTGTTGTAGATTGTTTAAATTCGCCAGTTTGTTTTATATAAAAAGAAACAAAAGGTCCGTGTTAACCCTTTTAAACTAATACTAAAGCATGTTTATGTATGCGATTCCAAAGATTCTTATTGTGGTATTCGGGAACCGAGTTACGAGTGGGGAAGGTGTTAGGGCTCCTACTTATTCTTCATGCTTCCTTAATTATATGCTTATTATCGTTTTTAAGATTATGTGATTATTTTTTAGTTTATTTTAGAACATGATTAGATAACTTTGCTTGAGAATCCCTTAAAATGTAGATAGATGATTTAGTATGAAAAGGGTATTAAAGAGAGGTGTATGAATGTCACTCAAATCGGTATGGGTACAAAAGAGTTCTTGTGTATGACTATGTACTCGTATAATGGGTGGCCATTAGTATGTATGTAAGTATGCAAGAAAAATCAACTTGGGTAAGGGGTGTCTGTTAAAGTGTATGTAATTGTGAGTGAGAAGTCACGACTTGAGATAGTTTGATATCTCGTTCAAAGTTTGAGGAGAGGTAAAAAGGTAATGTGAGAGATGCATGCATCTCTATTTTAACAACACATCGAGAGAGATATTATCGAGGCGTGTGCTCATGATAAGGAATCGATATTACACCTACGTACTTGTGTAGCTATGATATCAAGGCATACGTAGTTCGATTTATTATTAATATATACGTATTTAAACATTTGTATGGGGGTGCATAAGAAGTCGCAGATTTGAGATAGTTTAATGTAGTGTTTGAATAAAAAGGGATGAGAGGTAAGACTTTGATGCATATTAGTGGAGATTATATATTATGAGACATATTGACGAGGCCCCTGCTCACGAGATGGAATTGGTATTATGCCTATGTACTTATGTAACCATGAGATCAAAGCCTATGTAGGTCGATTCACGTGTTCAAACGTGATGTGTGTGAAAGTGTAAGGACTTAACTTGATAGGGGGAGAAGCTATCTATTGGACACATGGTAGCTTCGATGGAGATTCAGAATGGGAGTCAACCCAAAGTTGCCGATAAGGACATCCATCATCAAGAGATCACTGATTCGAAGGTGTTATTGAACCTTTAAACCAGTTTGGAGGTGTAGACGAAGAGGGGAGGGCATATTTAGGATTGGAGTGGACTAAAAGCCACCGACATAGATCTATGCATCCCTTATCGACGTGAATAAAATCCCAGAGGTGTCGTACATTTTGAGCTGGTTACTTTTAATTTTGACTAGATATAGAGGCATCCCTAATAGATAATACATTTAGAGACGTATTATAAGGTTTGGGATTCATGATTTTGGTTCGATATAGTGCCTATGTATCCAAGAGGACTTGGTATAAAAGCTAATGTAGTTTCAACAAATGGTATATATTTACGGGTGTAGATGACGGTTATACATTATACAACATTATAGTATTTTATGGATCTTAGTACTTAATATAACATTTTCGTTGTGTTGGTTTGATATAGATATTCGTACGTTAAAAATACATTAATCAAAGACAAGTGTTTGATAAGTATTACAAGAAAACACATATTCGGGGTTTCCATCGTAGTGACGGGCTTTGCTCCCTCGAAGAAGTGGTGAAAGTTGTCTGATTTTGAACTTTGATATTTACCAAAGTTTCAGACTAACTCAGATCATGGACACTTTCTAGAGAAAGGTTTTATAAAGTATTTTTCCATGTTGTATTTAGTTGTACCCGTTGTTTAATATTTATTGAACATGTAAATATAAAACATTACTCAGTAGATAGAGGTGTTAGGTTAGAAACCAGGCTTTAAAATATAAACATTGTAAAGTGCATATTCGGTCCCCTAAATAGGGGTCGGGCTAAATGAGATAAACATATATGAACAGTTTATTACCACACACACACACATACACACATACACACACACACACACACACACACACACACATATATATATATATATATATATATATATATATGGGGTATTTGAATCGAGATTCTTACAGAGTTTATTTATCCTTGTAGCGTGAGTCGAATTTTTCTCGGGGGAGTGCCCCCGTGAGGTGGCATCATTCAGTCGAGCAGAGCTTCATTTATAAGCACCTACTTTTGTGAGATGAGCACAGAGGGTTGCATCTGTTTCTTAGAGGAAGCGTCTTTTTAGAAGTACAAACTTCACTCTGGGGAGGTGACTTTTCAAAAGTACGAACTTTTCTTTGGGGAAAGCGACTTTTTAAAGTACGAACTTCACTCGGGTCTTTTTAAAAAGAGGTCATGTTTCTCGTTTGCTTGATATTGAAGAAAGTTAGAAAATCAAATCAATGTTGAGTTTTGGGGTCCTAATCAATGTTGGTGTTGGCCTCCTTTTATAGGGGTCGATTGGCCTCCTTTAACATTTGATCAAAGGAGCCCTTTAACCATTCGGTTTATGTATGGCTATGGGTAAGATTGCATAGATTCTACAATCATTACCTGGGGGGGCGGGTAGTCATTCCGTCAAAGGCATGTGACCATTTTGTTAAAGGGGTTGGGGGACTTTAACTGTTTGGCTAAAGGCCACCGAGAAGTTTTTTTGCTTTTTGTAGGTTTATAGTTTTTATAATTTTGCTCCTCAAAGTTTTATCCATTAGGCTTTGACCTTATTTATTTTTTGGGATGGTTTCTCACTTTTACCCTTGGGATTTTCCTTGGGTTTAGGTTGAGGATTTTCTACTGAATGGGATAAATGTCCCACATCTTGATTGAAATCGGGGTAACCACATAGGAGGTGGACTAAGAGGGTGCGCATGCACACATTATTCGTTGAACCAAGTATGGACAAAAATAGTTTTGCCTATTTTTAGAATGTGTGTTGATGTGGGTGTAAGAGGTAGAAAACTTGGGGGGTGGAGATGGGAATTTTTTAACGTGGTCAGGCGGATAATCATTCTGTTAACCATCACCTTTAACGCTCTAGTCATCCATGGGGACACATTTTACCATTCCATCATCCCTTTTCAGAAGCTCGAAATCTATGTAACGCAGTAATGGGTTTTTATTTTGGGTAAGTCTTCTAAACTTTTTTTTAGCGACGTTCCTCACTCGGTGTATGCTAGTGTTTCATTGGATTATCATTATCACATCTTTTTATTTGTTATCAACATGGATACGGGTAATGGAGTGATCTTTGAGTTGCCAGATGCTCTATTCATACTGTCATTGTTGGGTTTGTTACCAGCTGGCGGGCGGGCTTCATCTTCCACACCGTTGGTTCCAGTTAGCATTAGTGAGGTTGTTTCGTTGTCAATTGGGTGATCCATTTCGCCCCCATCGGCAAGATGCATTGATCATTTTCTATTACCCAGGATCCCGCCCACGCTTATTATGGTCCTCCATAGAGAGGATAACTTGGTTCGTATCCACTAACGAGGGTCCTTCCTTCTTTGGGATGGTAGCGCTTTTTCTTGGTCCATCATTATTTTCGAATGATGTGAGTCTTTTTTATAACAACTTGATTATTATCTTTCTAGTGCATTTTATAAAAAAAATTTAGATATTAATGTTTCTTTATTGATTTTCTGTATTTATAGTAGGTGGTAGTGGATGCGTCCTAGTTGCGCGAAATTTGGACGCGCTAGTCTCCTACTCATTTGGCCCTAAACAGCTGGCATTGGAGGTGGATGCAGATAGGATCATAGACTATGTGGGTTCCTCCTCTTGTTTGAGTATGAGACTAGGAAGCTTTTTAGATCCATTGTGTAAGCCCCAACTTGAATTGTTAACCCGGTCCGACCCAAACGTTAGGTGTGAAGTGCAGTGATAGGACCTAAATAATATTATTAGTCCAGTTTTATTTAATTAACATTTCACTTATTTAGCATACGATTCCAATTTATATCAAACTACGTGTGGGACCCATGGGAAGCGACTCTGAAATCCAAGCATACAAAGCCATTAACGTAAAATAAGAATACTTACCTCAATAACGATCTCAAAGTATGGAATCACATACAACCTATGGCAAAAAAGAAAGGGAATGAGCCAAATGCCCAGTGGAAAATACAACAATGCAACATAGAATCGGACGACAGTAAACAAAGTCTATAACATACCACCTACATGCTCATGCAAAAACCATATATACATACATATACATGTAATAATGCATAAATCCGTTTATTCTAAAACATTACTTGAGTTGATTAAATCACACTAGTCTTATAAAAGACCCCCTTTTGCCCCTTTTTACTTAATTTAACACTTATTTTATGATTTAATGCACCCGGTTAAATACTTAAACAAAATAACATTTATTTAGGGAAAACAATTCATTTAGAGAAATTCTATTTACTCACCAAATCCACTTTAATATATTCCTTGAAAACCATCTTTCAACACACTCACATTTGGTGTTAGAAAATACTTATTTTCCCTTTGAAAATCGTTCAAAACACAAATGTGTGTTATTTATGAGTTAAACTATCTTTAGTTACTTAATCGCCCATTAATCACCTCATATTACCATTCCTTTCACTTCACACGGACATTAGTCAATTTTCTATATTTCTTGTCCACATCATCTTTTTCATCAGAACATTTACGAATTTCATTACACATTAGGTTGTCTTTTCTTATATTCTTAGCAAAATCAATTTCCTTATCATGTGTCAGTTTTATCATTATCTTTTTCTCAGAGTTAATGACATAATTATGTATTTTAACGGGCTCCACATCACCGGCTATGCTACCATATGCTCTGTCTAGTGTTTTGAGTATTTTACCCTAGGGCTCCGGGCCCTTTGAAAATTTTTCTGACTCTTTTATCACGTGTTTTAACACTCTTCCATGTCCATACTGTACCCCCTTTATCGGTTGAAGCCCACTTTTTGTTTGACAGAATTTAACCACTCCAGTACCAGATTTTTTCTAAGACTTTTGAATACACTTTGAGAGATTTTGAGAGAAAATTCTTCCAACCAAAAGTCCATGTTTGCATGTGTTAAAACTTAAAGTAAATTCCTATAAAACACATGCTTTTGCACCCATAGTTTCTTTTGTTTATCCAAGTATATATATATATATATATATATATATATATATATGTATATATATATATTTCTTTGAGTTTGTTTTGGCACCTTTGGTTCATCTCTACCACAAAGAAGGATAAGTTTGGGTTTGCATCTATTTCCCATAAAAGAAGAAGTCGTGTTTTTACTGTGACTTTCTCATACGGTGAAAGGCACCGTGTGTGGTTGACGGGTTCCAAAAGCTACATTGTAGGAGTCCAAGGTTCCGGTGGAGTCCTGGATTGTTAGCTAAGCAGAGGTTGGTACAAGAAGATGTGTCAGGGGATTGAAGGGAGTCGGGTCGAGTTGTGTAAGTCATCGTTCCTGTACTTGTAAAAATTATGTACTTAGTGGACTTAAGGCTAGGGGTCGTCCGAGAATTTTTTTCGTTGTGGGTTTTCCTCGTATATCGTGACGTAGTGGTTTGTTTATTTTATCTTTTGCAAAATCACCTTAGATGCATGCTTAGGTAAAAAGATAACATTAGTTTAAATTGCTACATAACTTTTATTTAATTCAAGTCTAGTTTATTTTAATTTGGAAAAATTTAATTTGGACTATATTGCAAAACTTGAATAAATTTGTGTAGGCAAATTTTAGGACTTGTGTTAAATTTATTTTGGGCTAAAAGTATAAATTCACAAATTAGTTTTTTGAGTGTAATTTTAATTTTGTGAAAATTAAAATTTGATTATGTTTAATTTTAATTTGTGAAGAAATCATAATTTGTAGGTTGTTTTAATTGAACCATCTCAATTACGCACTTTAGGAAATTAATCTTTATTTAAAAAGAAAGACTTTTAAAATTGGGGGTCCTCTCACTTTCATGTTTATATTCTCATTGCCAAATTACTACAAGTTTATATACATGGAAAGAGGGATTTTAAGTTCAAAAATCCAGGAAAATGAGTTTAACACATGATTTATTCAAGAAATTTCATAATACTTGCAAAACATGTTTTTCAAGACTAAAAGACGTTTGTTTTTCAAAAATATACTTAAATGTCTAATTTTCATAAAATCTTCATTTTTTCCGATAAACTTTAAGATTTATACTAGAAATAACCTTTCAATGCAAATTTCCATTAAAAATATTTTATTTAATTAAATATTTAAGCACAGGGCTTCCTTGAAATTTTATTATCTTTTCTCAAACTGTTTAGAAATCTATTTCTTAAATCATGAAGAATATTAAGAAATCATGAATAAAGACTATCGAAACATCCAAAGATTCTACTCTTATGAACTCTAACATATTTAACTCATATATTACAAAATAGAGTAATGTCAAACTTAACAAGAGTAAAGTTTTTCTCACCTCAAATGGAGCTTCAAAAATGGTGGATGAGATGTAGAAGAAGATGGCAACCTACTACCTCCTAAGGTGGCCTAGCCCCATTGAGCATGATTTTTGAAAGCTCCATGAAAACCCCTTCCAATTCCGTAATTTCTTCTTCATCTTCTCTCCAAAAATCTCCCAATAAATTTTTCATAAATTTATATCTTGCCTAACATGTGGTGTATATGGGTTTTATAGGCTTAAATGTGGTATAATATAATGTAAATATGGTGGTCTAGGGTGGAGAAGTGGTGGTTCTAGAATTGTGGATGGTGGTTGGTGGTGGAGGAGCTCTTAAGAGTTAGAAAGATAGAGAAAATCTGATTTTAAAATGGAAGAAATGGCCCTAAACAACTTTTAAATACCCCAAAACCTCTAAGATTTTTACCCTTTGGTCCACCAAAAGCCCCCCATAATTTGATATACCTTATCGAGAGCTTGACAGTTCAAATGATCCAAGGGGCTAGATTTTGATATCATTTTTCGAATTTGAAAATTCTAATTTTTGTAGTCTCGTTCGAACGAGGCTATAACTTATTCGAACGACATCACATCTCATTCGAGCGGGGTTCCAATGAGAATCTAACAAGGATGGTAAATGCGAATAGGTGTTTTTTTCTATGGTTATTTGAAGTGATGTTCGAACAAGATTTAAATCTCGTTTGAACAACTTAGCATTTCATTCGAAAGACCCCAAGCTTTTCTCCAAATTAGTTATAAGGCCATTCTAAATCCAATTAATTACACTAAGGCCATAATATTACCTAAATTTAATGCACTATCCATCTCACAAGTTCTAAAGCCCAATTAGGTTACATCAAGTCACTAAATTACATGTGTACGGTCAAAATCACGGGGTGGGTGTTACATTCTGCCCTCCTTAAGGAATTTCGTCCTCAAAATTATCAATTTGTCAAGTCCTCAAGTCCCTGGAGGTTATCAATTCTTATTTTAAGTCACAGGGATCTTTCAAGGCCAGGTCATCGAAATTCTCAATTACTAAGAAGTCATTATACATCCTTTCACAAGGGGTTGCCACCAAAGTGTTTGACATGTAATATATTCTAAGGCTCACTATCAGGCTAGCTATTAAAGTCACATAACAATCCTCGAGTATCCACTTACCCAATAAGCACACTTAATCAAGTTCTAAGGCTTCTTTGTTAATATTCAAGGCATATTGGCACATCTATCGAGGCAACACTCTCTAGTGCTCGACACTCACCCAAGAGCAAAACGTCCTACAACTAACATCGAATCTATCATCATAAATTATTTAAATTATTAGGACTATATGTCCCGAGTCTCCTCAAATTCTTTGGTCTTTCTTATCACACACATTCACTTGAGCTTGATACTGACCTCTCACAGCTAGTTACTTACTCCGTGAAGTGACATACCAACTAAGTCATAAATTATTTGTTTGACTACTACCTTCAATAAGGTCCTTCAATGAACTTAAGTCCAATCTAAGCGTCCAACTATGGAACACTCACCCAAGTATTACACCAATCCATGCATTGTGGCAAAACAACACTACATGCTATGTTTTCTCGAGTTTTAACACTTTACGATATCCTCAAATCATAATCTTTCTCATTACAACTAGAGCCGTTAATCTCTATGCTGACCAATCCATAAGATCGCTAAACCTAAGGAAAATGGATACTACAAGTAAACCTTGCGTTAGAATGCACATCCATGCATATATAAAACTTCTACAAACCAAAAGGATACTTTAAACAAAGTTGTGCCCAATTATCGAGCTGCATTAACCATGCCAGGTCCAACCAAGCTCTCACGGAGCCAAACTATCTCGTAACACAAACACGATACAATCCCAGGCTACTACAATCGAGGGAACATAACCCTCGACTACCGGGACTAAAAGAACACAACGAATCATAATGAACGAACAATCATTCCGAGTGAATCCCATATGCATGCAATGAACTATATTTCATAAAGTGCAAACCTATGTCGTACGTTTTGAATTATATGGCTCCCCCTAAACATCCTCATCGAATCCTAGCCTAGTCATGAACCCTGGACTTAGTCATCAGTCGAAACAAGTCGGACCATGAACCGTTCATTATTATGAGAAGAACATAAAACAAGAACTATTATCCTTTGGGAAAATAATGCTATGCTTCCCTCCTTAAGAGCAATGTTTCTTTCTTTTATCCTCGATAACAGACAAATCGTTCCCGTTAATGAATGCCAAACACCTATGTCAATGCTGACTTTGTCCATATCCCTAGCTAACGTGATGATGTGACTAACCTAACAAACCTAGGTTACTATCTACTTCATCGTACAATGGTTGTATCCCAACATCTTCCTAGGAAAAACCCAATTTGGCAAAACACTCACCTTATTACAACCACCCATAACATTAGGTCATCACTGTGCTTATCTCCAAATTCTATCCAAAATGAATCTACGTGAAGGTTACACCAGTCATCATTAGCACTATAAGGATAGTAAGTACTACACGGGTATACACCTCCTAATCCATATTAGTTTGGTAAGATATGCTAAGACCTACTCTTTCCCCTACTTAGGTTATTCTAACTTACATTGTCGACTCATGTCGATACTTTAATCATACTTTGATATCCCACCTAGGGTGCTATTCTCATATCCTCAACATGACATCATAAATCTAAGTCCCCAATGCATTTCATTGTACTTGTCAAAATCAAGTACGACACTTTCTACACTAGCCATCTCATGACAAACGAGTATCATGCCTAATCATAACACTAATCTCTAAGTTCTATTATAGGGTATTTATACCAAATTGGATGACCTCACAAAGGACTACATGATCCTTTGAACTTGACTAATAACCTGAGATAAATTTATGACCCTTAATACAACCATCATTAGAGCACTTGAACTCAACACTGAACTTAACTAGTTCTCTAAGGACACTAAGCATACACCAACTTAATTTTCACGAAAGACCTGACAAGATTTCATTACCTATGATCCTCATATAACTGTTAAGCTCGATCAATTTCCCAATGTCCATCCCAGGACTATTAGACACTCACAAGGACTATAATACTGCATCTCTATTTATAAAGAAGTTGGCTGCAAAAGGTTAAACATTAGGGATTAGGATCAGATCAAATGAAAAAAAAATTGTGAGCTCATTTGAACGACCATGTTCCTTATTCGAAGAATCACGTTCCTCGTTCGAATGAAATTTTGTTCAAGCCAACATCCAAGGACCTATTGAATGACATTCCAGATAAGGATGAAAAATTGACTCATTTAATTGTGGGAACCTAGTTCTAATGACCTCATGAATCTTGTTCGAATGACCTCGCGTATCTCATTAGAAATAAGTAGCCTACAAGTCTTTACACATGGAGAATTATAATTATTGAACACCTCAAGGCATCACAACAAGTCGACTCTTATTCTTAAGGTCGCCACATGCAATAAGTCCCAAGGGTACTCCAAGGACTTCCTTTCAAATGACTAATGCCACATACCACGTATTAACTACAAGATGACGTTATCAACGATTTTAACAAGATATAGGACGTCGTATACAACCTATAAGCCTCTAAGTCCATACTATTGACATCATAAGGGATCCTATTCCTCAAATATTGCACCAAATCCTCTAAAACCACATCATAAAAGGCTACCTAGGCTTTTATTCTATCCCACTTCCAATCATTATCGTTACACGTGTAACACACTTACCGTTAATGACATGCAACTCACATCATAGCTTATGATATACATATATCAATTGATAATTACTAAGGCATTCATATACAATGATAACATCCTATCAACCAAGTCGTGAGTATATATCCTCAAGTAATGACCAACACAGGTTTACATGACTACCGAATGGTCAAATGGGCATGATATGACAATTCCCCAAGGAACAAATTGTGACACCCCGCCTAATAAAATACTGGGTGATCATTCCTATACCAAATTAAAAAAGTAATCCCAGTTGGTTCATCCATAGCATCACTGTCGAAAACTTTTTAAAACTTACTAACCACCTAGTATTACAAAAAACACTGATGCCAAATTTTATCTTTTTAATTAAACAACCAATAACATGCGGAAAGATAATATGAGTCATACACCACGACTGAATTAAATCAACTGAATAAATAATAAACTACATGCCAAATAAACCATCGGCCACCAAAGTAAATAGTCCAATACAAACATCCAACACCTGAATAAATAAATCTGAAAATTGTACTGAAAAGTCTGGACGACATGCCCTAAATATACCTGAAACTGATAGATGATTCCTACTCTAGGAATGAATGAACGATGCGTCTAATCCAAGCTCCTGCCAGCATCCACATATGCCGTAGCTCGGTGTCCCTGGAATATAATATCAATCTTGGCGTCCCTGTGGCTGGACACCTAAAAGGTTTTGAATTTTTTTTTATAGAAAAGGTTAGAACCCAAAACATTTTGAAAATATTTAGCAAGTGAATTAACTGCAGTAATTAAAAATATATGAATGTGCTCCATATTTAAGTTAGTGTCGCACTCTCTTGAGGACATACTCACCTCTCCACTAATGTGCATACCTAACGGTTACCTTAACCCCACCTAGTTGTACTACCCCGTCCAACTAGTCCTGGTGCAATCTCCCCTTGCCATACTACTCTAACCCGAGTATAATAATTTATTAAGGGGTTATAAGTTATTCCACCAATTAACTTAATTAATTCCTTTTAATTAATATCATATAACTGTGACACAAGTTATATAAAACAAATACATCACATACTGTATTAGGAACCACATATAATATTTACTATCATTATATACGTACCTTTACTAAAACACCCACACATATATGATGCGTATATCCATCCCTCCGAGTATACCCTCACCGGATGATTTTTCGCAAAAATGCTATTTCACTAGGTGTGCTCACATAACCTAGTTACCCAAGTTGGAATCGCTCACCAACCTGGCCCAAAATATAAACGTAGTGGAGGCGGTCATATTCCTTCCCTGAAAGTGATATAAGCCCCTCACCCATCTACCGGACGCTATGACCTGGGGATATACTCACCCTACTCCTCAAGCTAGGGGATTCACCCACATCGCGCAACCTCCCTCGATAGCACTGGAGTATTTAATTTAAATAAATATCTAATCACTAGTATTTAATAGCACACACAATATATACACATATATATACTATCACTACACCGTATATATATATATTATAAACTCCGACTTTACCGTGTACTCAAAACTCGTAACACTAGTCTGTAATTTCCCGAGTCTTTGGCCTGACTCAACCTAATTAATTTTCTCACTTATTAAATTATCATTATCCCGAGTATGTGGTCCGACTCTAATTTATTTAATTCACACATTAATTCATATAATATTTTCCCCGAGTCTATGGTCCGACTCTAATATAAATACTTCACACATTAATTTATATGATATTTGTCCGAATATATGATTCGACTCTAATTTAATTAATTCACACATTAATTAATTTATTACCTTCCTGAGTCTACAGTCCGACTCTAATCTAATTAATCAACCCATCAATTAATTTAATACTTGGTGTGGCCCAACCATTATACCCGGACTCGCTCACTTGGCCCATAACTTAATATTTCCCGAGTCTATATTCCGACTCCAAATTAATTTATTCACTCAATAATTAATTTAATACTTTGGTGTCACTTAACCAACATACCCGGACTCGCTCACTTGGTCCATATTTAAATCTCAAAATTTCATTCCCAAATATTCGTCCATAATGTGTCACACATTCATCTCTCCCAAATTTCCCAATTATATTTACCTATAATTACCAAGAGTCATGCTCCTAATTAATTTTTTTATCATTTAAATCAACCCAAGAATTTTCCCCAATAAAAAATCTCCCACACAATTAAAAATTGGCGTCACTGCCAAAAATCTTGTATCATCGATCGATCGAACCCCCTGGGTCGATCGATCGATCGTCCTAGTAATCGTCTTCTCCAGCCTACTGTTCGGCCATTATTTTCATTCCAAACCCTTACCCAATCACAATCAATATTACCTCCACATAATAAAAGGGTCTAAACATCCTAAAGACCTTAATTCATTATTAAATTCCATTAATTCCAACGTTTTCCCCTTTTAGGTTTTATCCGGGTTTTAAATCTCCAATACGATTTTCATTCCTATTAATATAAATTAACCATCGGTTCTTGCTGGTTTTAACATACGATTCATACCTCTACATTACCGAATCATAAACAAAATAAATTTCACCCTCAATTCCATTAAAGTATATCAATTACATAAACCCAATTTTTACATGAATACCCACCCAAAACAAATTTTGGTTTACACCTCCCATAATATGAATTGATTATCATCAATTAAGAATTCACAATAGTTAACCACTTGTCTGGACTTGTTCGTAGGGTCTGATCCATTGGTATAGTTAAGGTGTTGATGACGAACACCCCAATTAGTCCCTTAATTTGGCTCCAAAAGACCCCCAATTGGCTTCTTGATTTGTTTCCCCCAATTTCCTCTCAAACCCTAGGTTTAGAGTAGTGTTAACTGCCGTTCAATACTTCTCCAATTAGGTTAAAAACCGTTAATCCCGTTTTTGTCCACATGGGCCTAGTTAAAATGGCCCGAAGCACTCCGTGTGGGCCCAGCTATGCCAAAAAATTCCTCGAGACTCGATTACTACCACCGGGTACTCTTTTCTGACTATCTCGACCCATCCGGACTCAACCACGTACTCAGAATTGTCATCCGAAATACTTTATAACATTTCCAAATTTTGACCTCAAAATGTGACACACATTAATTCGGACAATTTAACTTAAAGTCGCCAATTATAAATAATTCTTCCCACTCAAATAAATTTTCCAAATCATAAATTTAAGTTTCTCCAATTTAAATATTTTTATTTCTCCCAAAAATAATTAAATACTAAATCCTCAAAATTACGGGGTGTTACACAAATTTGACTAATCACATCACCATTATTTTCCACCCACATGTTCCTAACCAAGGAAATTAATGCGTCCTTATCACAAAATCAATATTGCTTAGACATGTCACTCTGATCACCTAACTTCACAGTTGGCTTTAAATAACTCATGTCTCCAATTCAATGGACATTATTTACCTTTATTAACATCTTAAGAGAACTCTCACACAATCAAAGGCTAGCACAAGTGCACCTAACACTAGAGAACGTGGTTTTGCCACTAATGGCCTACGCAGACACTCGTAAGTTATTAACACATCTAAATCAGAAGCTTTGAGAATTATTAATGGAAACTAACTTTGTCACTTGCTACTTGGCAATGAATTTTCGATCGTGCTAATCTCTTTAACTCCATCGTCAATAACACAAATTAAAATTGTCACTTGTCTAGCGTGACCGGTCCAAAACCAACACCGATGTCAAATATCCACTATCGACCTCATAACGTCACTCTCGAAAGGAACCTTGAACCTAGTGGTCTTATACCATTTGTAATGCCTTGGCTTAAATTTGTGGGTTACCCATGGGTTAACCCAGTCCAACCCTATCGTTAAGTGTGAAGTGCAATGAGACAACCTAAATAATGTTGCTAGTCCAGTTTTATTTAATTAAAGTTCACTTGTTTAGCATGCGATTCCAATTTATATCAAGCTACGTGTGAGACCTATAGGAAGCGTTGCCGAAATCCAAGCATACATAGCTACTAACATGAAATGAAAAGAATACTTACTCGTATAACACTCTCAAAGTATGAAATCTCGTATAACCTGGCACAACAAAGAAAGGGTACGAGCCAAATGTCTAGTGGGAAATATAACAATGCAACATAAAATTGAATGACAGAAAAGAGACTCTATAAAGTACCACCTACATGCACATGCAAATACCATATATACATACATACATACATATACTTGTATTAAATCATATATCTGTTTATTCCAAAACATTACTTGAGTTGACTAAATCACACTAGTTTAATAAAAGACCCATTTTCCTCCTTTTATACTTGACTTAACATTTATTTCCCGATTTAATGCACTCGGTTAAGTATTTAAAAAAAATAGCATTTGTTTAGAAAAAACATTTCATTTACCAAAGTTTCCCATTTACTCTCACCAAATCCACTTTAATATTCAATACACGCACACTTGGTGTTATAAAGTACTTGTTTTCCCCTTGAAAATCGTTCAGAACACACATTTGTGTTAATTATGCATTAAACCATCTTAGGTTACTTAATCAACCATTAATCACCTCATAATACCATTCCTTTCACTTCACGTGGACATTAGTCAATTTCTCATATTTATTATCCACATTATCATTTTAATCGGAACATTTACCAATTTCATTACATGTAGGTTGTCTTTTCTTATATTTTTATCACAACCAATTTCCTTATCATGTTCCACTTTTCTCATTATCTTTTTCTTGGAGTTCTTTAACGGGATCCACATCACCGGCTACACTAACATATGCTCTGGCCAGTTTTTTGGGTCTTTCACACTAGTGCTCCGGACCCTTTTTAATTTTTGTTGGTTCTTTTGAGTTTCTTTTATCATGTGTTTTAACACTTTTTCGTGTCCACATTATTCCACCTTTACCGGCTGAAGCCAAAACAAGGGGACTACTTCCCCATATTTGTGTTACACTTAGAAAAATCACCATTTCTTGTCCTTTACACGTGTACCTTAATTTCATTCCAAAAATTACTTCCTTTTAGGACCATTAGTTGTAACACCTACATAAAATTACCATCGTACCCATTTATTTCCAAACTTTCATTTTCCTCTATTTTCACAAGTATTATCTTTCCAAAAATAATTTTAAGCTATACAAACTAACTTCTTAAATGCTTTCAACTCATTAACACTTCTTTAATACTTTGAAGTAACACGCTTCTCAAGTTGAAAATCTCTTTATTTCATTTCTTTATTAATCAAAAAAATTATTTGGTATTTTGAAGTCTTTACCAAAAAAATACCATTTTTCTTTATTTACACATGTAGTCTTTAAAACATACACTTGTCACATTTTCCATATTTATTAATAAACTTTAAGGGATGAAATTTCTAAATTATTTATTTTATGTTAAAATTCATTAAAACCTTTATTACACTTATTTATATTCTCATTGCCAAATTACTACACATTTATATACATGGAAAGAGGGATTTTAAGTCCAAAAATCTAAGAAAATGAGTTTAACACATGATTTATTCAAGAAATTTAATAATGCTTCATTCTTTTTAAGACTAAAAGTCATTTGTTCTTCAAAGACATACTTAAATGTCTAGTACTCCCAAAATCTTCATTTTTGCCATGAAACTTCAATATTTATACTAGAAATTACCTTTCAATACAAATACTCCTTTAAAAACATTTTATTTCATAAAATGTTTAAGAACAAGGGTTCCTTGAAATTTTATTATCTTTTCTCAAAAAATTTAGAAATTCATTTTTTAAATCTTCAAGAGTATTAATAAATCATGAATAAAGACTACCTAAACATGAAAAGATTTTACTCTTTTGAACTCTATCATATTTACCTCATATATTGCAAAATAGAATAACCTCAAACTTAACAAAAGTAGAGTGTTTTCCACCTCAAATGAAGCTTCAAAAATAGTGTATGAGAGGTAGAAGAAGATGGAAACCTCCTACCTCCTAAGTTGGACTTAAAGAGGTTATCTAGCTCCACCAAGTTTGGTCCTTGAAAGCTCCATGAAAACCCCTTCAAAGTCCATAATTTCTTCATCTTCTCTAAAACAATCTCCCAATAACTTCTTCGTAAATTTATATCTTGCCTAATATATGGTGTGTATGGGTTTTATAGGCTTAAATGTGGTAGAATATAAGGTAAATATGGTGGTCTAGGGTGGAGGACTAAGGTGGTGGATGGTTGTTGGTGGTGGAGGAGCTCTTAAGAGCTAGAGAGAGAGAGAGAGAGAGAAAATCAAATTATAAAATGGAAAAAATGGCCCCAAATACCCTCTAAATACCCCAAAACCTCCTAGGTTTTTACCCTTTGATCCACCAAAAGTCCACCCATAATTTGATCTACTGCATTGAGAACTTGACAACTCAAATGATCCAAGGGCTTAGACTTTGACAACACTTTTTGAAGATGAAAATTTTGATTTTTGTAGTCTCATTCGAGCAAGACTATAACTCGTTTGAACGACATCACATCTCATTCGAATGGGGTTCCAATGATAATCTAACGAGTATGGTAAATGTGAACAAGTGTTTTTTATTCGATTGTCGTTTGAAGAGCTGTTCGAACGAGATTTGAATCTCGTTCGAATAACTCATAATTTCGTTCGAGTGACCCCAAGATTTTCTCCAAATTAGTTATAAGGACATTCTAAATCCAATTAATTGCACCAAGGCCATGATATTACCCAAATTTAACCCACTATCCATCTCATCAGGTCTAAAGCCCAATTAGGTCACATCAACTCACCAATTTACACAGGTAGTACTAGGCCTGTAAATGGATATTCGAAAATCCGCATTCGTCCGATATTCGAATCCGAATATGCAGATATTTATCCGAAAAATGGAAATGGACACGAATATGGATACTCTATACAAATATATAAGAAAATGGATACGGATACGGATAGTACTAGTATCCTGACACGGATAATCCGTATCCGATGCGGAGTATCCATTTTACTGGATATCCATTTTATCGGATATCCATATCCGTCAAACATATGTTTAATATATTACTAATAATATTAGTATTAGTATTACTGTAAGAACATATTTTCATAAGTCCGTTATCAATTTATTATGTCATATACCTCTACACCGTCGAAGAGCATTCAAGAGACATCTACATCAAAGACGGATCCGAATTACTCAAGTTCTTCATCATTCAAGACTCCGCGAAGTTTACTTTGGTAAGGTTATGTTTTAAATACCTTAACTTTTCACTTAGAGCTTTTGGGATATTTTTTTCAAAATATTTTTCTAAAGATTTTGTTTTCGGACTCTTTTCCGTAGAAAAATCATAACTAATTCATAAAAAATCAGAATGATACGAAACTGACGGCCACGCGTTCGTATCGAAATTTTCTACAAGATAGCGTGGAATCTCGCTTGATAGGTAGTTTGAACGACCTCCAATTTCCATTCAAACGACATAGCATGTCGTTAGATCTCGTTCGAACGACTTTTGTCCTTCGTTCGAGCGACTTGCTGATCTCGTTCGAACGAGCTCTGTTTCGAGGCGATGCGATTTTCTATAAAATCTCATTATTTGGTTTCGTTTTCATTAAGAAGTCACAGCGTTTTGACGAAAAGAAATACTGCAAATGCATAATCCTTTTTGGCTTCTTTCTTTAGGGTTTTAATCCCTTTTTGTTTTCAATTCACAAAACCCCCATATGCTTTAGTGAATTGGTTTTGGTTTTTAAGGACACAACTTTTGCTTTTGTTCAAACTTGTGGAGAATCCGTCTCTCTTCTTCATTGATGCCCTCCTAGAAAGGGAAAGTTCCAGCCAACAAACTTGTGGAGAAGCCGTTCTCTTCTTCATTGCTGACCACCTGGAGTTCCTGCGGGAGATTTCAGCCGAGACATCGAAATCGACACCTGCGGGTATTTCATATGTCACACTTATTTCATTGTAATCCGTGTAAGCCATTTTCTTACAAATTATAGTGAAATAAAAAGGTTTTGCTTCTTTGGGGGATTTTTCCTGAAATTGTTTATTTTATCCTGCATGCTTTATTTTATTGGATAAATCATCTAGATGCATGTTTTAGGGTTTAACTAAAATTTAGGATTAATTAAAATTGGATTTTATTTGAGAAGTCTCAATATTTTCGCTGTAGCGATTCTACAAATTGGTATGAGAGCCTGTTGCACTAAGTTATTGTGTTTTGATCCTGATTTTTGCACAAAATAACTTTTGATGGTTTTGATGATCTTCGATGTCAAATTTTTGAAAAAGTTAATTGGAAAATTCACACGAACTCTTGTTTTAAATCTTCTGTTGAAAACGAATCTGAGAGGTGTCCTTGTTGTGAGGGTGTTGGTCACACGTTAGATGAATGTACCACAAATTTAAAGAAGAAATTGAATAAACCGATTTTTCAAGTTTTTACCCTTAGTGATAGTGTTTCAAAAGAAGAAGTCTTTTATTCTTCTAGGCGAGAGCTTCCCATCCGTGTGATTAGTGATGAGAGTGAGGGTGAAAAGAGTGAGGAGGAAGAAGAAGAATTGAGTGAGTTGCAAGTTGCCTACAATAATTTGTATTTTGAATGTTTAAAGACAAAAAAGGCAAACTTGAAACTTGAAGCTCAATTGAAAGAGTGTGCCTTAAAAAATAATGATGTTTTAGTTTAAGAACTTAGGACACGTGAGAAAATTTTGAAAGAGAAGCTTGAGTACGTTGAGGGTGAGAGAGATAGTCTTCGAGGGTTGATGGAGACTATGAAAAAGGAGCTTTTAGAGTTTAAGGATTCTAGACGTGTACTTGAATCTAGGATAGGTGAACTTGAGGTGAAATTGAAAGATTCAAGTAAAGTGAAATTTGATTTGGAGTCTAGGTCTGAAAAACTTGATAAGATTTTAGGCACCGTCGAGATAAAAAAGGATAGGGGTGGGATTGGTCTTGAAAAATATGTTGCACCCATTCTCACACGTGTGAGAGAGCCTCCTAGGATTGTTAAGAAAGAGACACCTGAGGTTGTTAGGAAAGAGACCCCTAAGAACATCGTGAGAGAACCTCCTAGGATCATTAGTAGAGACCCACCTAGGCAAATTCGGAGAGAGCAATCGAGAAATTTGAGGAGAGGGCCACCTTTAGGTAACACACAACGCCCGATTTACACTTTCACACATTGCGGTAGGCAAGGTCATCTTGGGCGATTTTGTTACAAACTTTTAAATGAGCCTAGGAAGGTTAATAGAAGAATAAGTTCGATCCCCACACCCCCACACCTCGTTACACATCGATTTGGGGTCAGGAAATCGGATTTAGAGGCTTATGGTTTACTTGTCCACGATTCCCGTTTGCTTGCACGTGATTCACCCCATGTGAAATCTTTTGGTTGATTGTGTTGGATGTTTGTCATACACTAGCGACGCATCATGTTATACTCTTTCTAGTGTTATGACTCACTTTGATGTAGCGCACATTAGTATATTTGTTGCATTTGTGTGTTTCGCTACTGATTTAGCACTGTTTTGGATCTGCTTGCCCCTTTCAGGTACTGTTTTCACGAAATTTTTGCACTGGGAAAAACTGTATGATTTTTTGGGAATACTGAGAATTTTTTATTTTCTCGTTCGAGCGAGATGTATTGTCGTTTGAGCGACATCTCTATCTCGTGCGAAGTCGCATCTCGCGACATGCCCTTATCGTTCGAGAGACCGAGCGATATCGTTTGAGCGACCTATCTAAAAATTCTATTTTTGCTTCCCTTCTGATTCCAGTACCCGATGTTCATATGCTTAGATTTTTAGTACTGATGGTTTTGCTTCTGGTCGTTTATATGCAGTTATTCTTAGTATCCATGCTTAATTGATAACACTACATTACTCATTTATCACATATGCGTTCATTGTGGATTCTCTTGTGTGATTACTGTTTGCTAGTTGTGCATATCGATATTATATGCATATTGTTGGTTGTATCATTTTGTAGTTATTTTTTTTTTTCTGTTTGAAAATTTAAAAAAAAGTATATATACAAAAAGATTTTATTTTGATAAAATTTTAAAAAATTCAAAAAGATTTTTGTATTTTGTCTACACCGTTTATGGATAGACACTTGGATGACCGAGTCACAATTTCATTCCATTTATCCATGTGACTATTTGATAGTATTTTTGGACAATAGGTCAATTCATCCATGTGCTTTATAATGTTTGGAGTCATTAAGATGTAATTAAGTGCTGCTTCTTACATGTTTGACTCATAGTTTCCTTTATTGCACACATGCACGGATTTGTTTGATTATTGGTCTTGACTTATCACATGTTGGTTGGGTGTTTTCATCTCAATCATGTCCTTAAAACGAACCAAGTGCAATAATACGAGAGTAATAAAAGTTGTGCATGTAAAAATCATTGCCGTGAGGAATTAATTGTTTAGTTTAGAAAAAAATGATGAGTGAGCACGGGAAAGGGCTGCGAGTGAATAATAATCATGTCGTGAAAGCCACCCTTTGAAAAGAGCCCACAAAAAAAATTAAGGCTATAAAAAGATGAAATATGCCAAAAATTTGGGCCAATAGGTTTTCTCTAAGTTGAGAATTTAGTACCTCTTCTGATATAAAGAATTGCATTATTATATATGAGGGAGTTTTGGATGGATATATCAATGGGTTTGCACGTCCTTTGAAAAGTTCTCGAAACGACACTAAATAGTTTTGGACGTTATTGGTGTGGAAATCATTTAGACTTTGATTTGTTGATTTGATTAAGACGATGTCATTTAAATTCAACAATTTATACACCTAAGGATTCTTTTGATGTTCATTCATTAGGGGTACACGTATGCATCATGCACATATGATTGATTGAGTTTATTTACCTATCGAATGTGTTCACACCCATTCATTACGTTTCCATGACTTGGTTATTATAGTTTAAATCCATGGTGTGATTTTTTTGTATCTTATTTTTGTATGAAAAATTGAAAAATCCAAAAATAGTTTGTGAGATTTTTGAGACATACCTTTGCATGCGCGTAGCTTGATCTTTGCTTGCTATGCATTTTGTCGTGACACTCCATGTTTTGATTTTTTTTCTTCTTATCTGTCTATTTGGGGACATCATAAAAAGGGGGAGAAAGAATTATCATGTTATGGGGAGTTTTTACATTATGGGGGAGATTTGATTATATTGATTGATTTATTCTTATATCATTTCAAACTCGATGCATCACGAAGGTTTTTTCTTTATCTCATGTGTGTAGGTACAAAGACTGAAGATCATTATGTTGCACACCCTGATGAGAAAAGCTTTGAAATTTGATGAAGACTTTTTGAAGAACAGTTTGAGGTCTTGCAAATTTATTCATGGGAGGGTAGATTTGTATAGGCATTTCGGTTTTTGATAATTCGGATTTTTTATGTATGTACCGGCATAGACATAGGGGGAGATTTGTAAGAACATATTTTCATAAGTCCGTTATCAATTTATTATGTCATATACCGCTACACCGTCGAAGAGCATTCAAGAGACATCTACATCAAAGACGGATCCGAATTACTCAAGTTCTTCATCATTCAAGACTCCGCGAAATTTACTTTGGTAAGGTTATGATTTAAATACCTTAACTTTTCACTTGGAGTTTTTGGGATATTTTTTACAAAATATTTTTCTAAAGATTTTGTTTTCGGACTCCTTTCCGTAGAAAAATCATAACTAATTCATAAAAAATTAGAATGATACGAAACTGGCGGCCACGCGTTCGTATCGAAATTTTCTACAGGCCTGCATGGAATATCGCTTGATAGGTCGTCCGAACAACCTCTAATTGTCGTTCAAACGACATAACATGTCGTTAGATCTCGTTCGAACGACTTTTGTCCTTCGTTCAAGCGACTTGCTGATCTCATTCGAACGAGCTCTGTTTTCGAGGCGGCGTGATTTTATATAGAATCTCATTATTTGGTTCCATTTTCATTAAGAAATCATAGCGTTTTGATGAGCAGAAATACTGCGAAGGCGGAATCCTTTTTGGCTTCTTCCTTTAGGGTTTTAATCCCTTTTTGTTTTCAATTCACAAAACTCCCATATGCTTTAGTGAATTGTTTTTGGTTTTCAAAAAAACAACTTTTTCTTTTGTTCAAACTTGTGGAGAAGACGTCTCTCTTCTTCATTGATGCCCTCCTGGAAAGGGAAAGGTCCAGTCGACAAACTTGTGGAGAAGCCGTTCTCTTCTTCATTGCTGACCACCTGGAGTTTCTGCGGGAGATTTCAGCCGAGACATCAGAACCGACACCTGCGAGTATTTCGTATGTCACACTTATTTCATTGTAATCCGTGTAAGCCATTTTCTTACAAATTATAGTGAAATAAAAAGGTTTTGCCCCTTTGGGGGATTTTTCCTGAAATTGTTTGTTTTATCCTGCATGCTTTATTTTATTGGATAAATCATCCAGGTGCATGTTTTAGGATTTAACTAAAATTTGGGCTTAATTAAAATTGGATTTTATTTGAGAAGTCACAATATTTCTGCTGTAGCGATTCTACAATTACTAAAAAAATAATATTAAAAAAATCTTAATTGTTTATTTACTAAAACAAAACAAACACAATACTCCACTAAAAAACACACCCTAAAGTTATTATTTTATTGGGTATATTATAAAATTCCATGTATTATTATTTTATTGGGTATATTATCATGGAGTTACACTAAAGTTACAATACACCCTATCACACACAACATACACCCATCAAAGAACATATACTCCACTCAAAACAAAAAAAAAACTAATTTCATTCCATTTCTCTTTCGTACAAAACAAGAGAAAAGAAATACTCATTTCACTCCACAAAAAACCCTCATTCCTCCACCTCCACCTCCACCTCCGACGCATCAAGCCACCGCTGATCATCAACCCCGGCACCGCTTCTCATCAATCCCTCAGCTGCGCATCAACTCTGTCGCTCCGTCGCTCCACATTCCCTTCTCATGCAATAGAAAATTAGTAATAGTGGGTACATACAAAATAAAAATAAAAATAAAAATATATAACTGTATTTATATATTGTTTATGTGGTTGCTCATTAGTTTACTTAATTATAAATAAATTTAGGTGAGAAACAAAACAGTAAAGTGATGGTTTTGATTGTGATGAGAATTGAAGTTAACATGTATATTATATACAAAATAAAAATATATACTTATTAAAATAAATATTTCAGTATGTTTTGAAGAATAAAAGGTCCATAAGGTTATCATTCTCAATAAAATTTGATTTAATCTAAAAGGTGCATATGTATTTCTACTGTTATGGAATGCTACTGTTATTTTTTTTTCCGGATGGCTTGAAGCTTATATGTTTGTAAGTATGGATGGCTTTAAGCCATATTATCATTATGGAATGCTACTATTATTATGGAATCCAGGAGGTAGTAATTTTGTTATATATTTATTTGGATTGGATTGGATATTTTAATTATTTTTTTTATGGCTAAATAATGTAAATGGATACAGATATTATTCGAATTCAAGGTATCCGAGCGGATACGGATATGGATAGTTGTTTTAACTATTCGACGAATACGGATACAGATACAGATTGTGCATCCTGATAGCGGATATGGATATGGAAAACATGGTATCCGATCCGTATTCGTCCATTTATCACCCCTAACAGGTACAATCAAAATCACGGGGGCACGTGTTGCACGTAGAGTGCATTTGTATCTAGTGTGCCACCCAAGATGAAAAATCTAGGAGCTTCAGATGATGCATGAGCTGGAGGTTCCTTAGGGAAGAGGCCACAAATGTGAGTAGTGATGGGATAGTATTTTTTGGTAGCTTTTGTTTAGGGTGAATTTGATGTACTCCTTCAAAAAAGCATTTTTTTGCAGTTTTCTTGGGATGTCTGGGTTTGTCTTGTGTACTTATGCAGTATATTCCTTTAAGAGGAATGCGAGGAATCCCCAGAACACTTTTTGTCATGTAAAGGGATTCTCTACATTCATCTTGTTATATAAATATATGCACTTTTCTTTTGATGATGAATTATTCATACTTGCGTGCTTTATTATGATTTTATTTACTTTTTAGTACTTATACATAATAATAATGAACAATGTGTGTATGGGCAGAACGAGCCTGAGATCTTTAAATGGTTGTGACACACATACACACATTTGTTTGTACAAAAATGAGAAAATAAAAGGGATATGTATACACATGGTAATAAAAGTTCCCCATCTTTTTTAGACTTTTCTTTTGGACAGAGGCAATTTTAATTTGAGGTGTGTGCAGGGGTGACTTACGCCGAGTAATCCTGTTATCATGTAGTAGGTTTGAGGCCTTTTTCTCAAAGTGAGAACCATTGTCTGATACCAACTCATGGGGTACGCCAAAGCGACATATGATGTTTAGACCTATGAATTTGGCCACCTTCTTGGCGTTCAAAATTGTGTAAAATTTATCTTTGACCCATTTGATAAAATAATCGATGTGGACTAGGATGAATTCATATCCAATTGTGGCTTTAAGGGTAATCTTCCGTATGATGTCTATTCCCCAGGATAAGAAAGTCCAAGGTGAGGTCATGAAGTAGTGCTCTCGAGGATGTAGACGTTGTTGTGGGGCATAAAGTTAACATTTGAGCCACCTCATGACATAATCTGTGCAATCGTTTTTCATGGTAGTCTAGTAGTACGACTATTTGAGTATTTTTCTGGAGAGGGTATGCCCACTCACGTACGGGCTATATTCTCTACTGTGGATTGCGTTCATGATCTCGAGGGTCTCTTATTTTATAACGCACCGTAAGTGTACTTCGTCGAACCCTTTTTTACAAAGTTGGCCTCCATAGATAATGAATTGGGTTGCCAATCATCTTAAGGCGATTCTATTATTCGGGGAAGCATTAGGTGGGTAGTGTTTCTTACTGAGAAAGTTCCATCTGTTGTAGTACCACATCGTAGGTCCTATCATTATCACTTCGAGGCCATCGATCTCAAAGTAGTAAGAAGGGTTATTCCGTCTAGTCATGGAAATCATAATTTATATGGTTCTTTCTGGCATGTTTATCATGGAGGCTAGGGTGGCAAGTGCATCTGTGAAGTTATTTTTAGCCCTGGGGAGGAAGTCGAATTTGAGATGCCCGAATCATGAAGTTACCACTTCTAAGCAGACATCGTAATGTTATCGTTTATTATCCTCAATTTTCCATTTGCCTAATATTTTGTTAATTACTAGGCTTGAGTCTTCGTAAGCTTTTAGGTGGTTGATTCTTTATTCTAAGGAAATTTTGAGACCCATGATGCAGGTCTCGTATTCATCCATATTGTTAGTGCATTCATAAGTAAGTTTGATGGTAGTGGGAAGTCATTATGAGTCGGGAGAAATTAGGATCCTCCTAATAATGAATTCTCTTTTATAGGAGGCTCTAAGTTTCTTCTTCATTCTCTTCTTCCTCATTTAATAGGGGTTGCCCCGTAAGTAGGTCAAAAATGCATTGCCCTTTGGTGAACTTTTACTTTATGTATGTGATATCAAATTCAAACAACATTAGTAGCCATTTGTCCTTTCGACTAGAGAGATCGGGTTACTCAAATTTCAGGAGATTTATCCTGGAGATTAGTCTTATGCTGAAGGACATCATGTAATAACAGAGCTTGCGAGTGATCCATACAAGCGATACACAAGCCTTTTCCAAGATAGTGTATTTGAGCTCATAGGATACTAGTTTATTACTAATGTAATATATGGAACATTCCTTTAAGGAACTCTCTCCATATTGGGCTAACATTGCTCCAAAAGTTGTTTTAGGTATGGTCATGTAGATAAGGAGGGGTCGTCCTAGAGGGGGAGGTACTTACACCGGGGGTAAGTGAGGTACTCCTCTATTTTCTCAAATGATTATTGGCATTGAGAATTATACTCCTTGGGTGGGTCATTATTTAGTATTTAGAATATGGATTCACAAACAGTGGTAAGTTAGTTGATGAAACGACTTATGAACTATATTTGGCCTGGGAACCGCTGACCTTTTTCTCCATTTTGGGTGGTAGCATCTTTCGTATCACTTTGATCTTAGCGAGGTCTACCTCGATCCCCTATTTACTGATGATGAATCCGAGAACTTCCCCTTTAATGACTCTGAAGACATATTTGTGGGGGTTTGGCCTCATTTTGAAGAGGCGTATCCTTTGGAAAAAATTTCGGAGTGTCAAAGTGTGTCCTTCATAATCCTTGGATTTGATGATCATGTTGTCCATGTAGACTTCAACTTAATTGTGTATGAGGTCATAAAGGATGGTTGTGGATTCTCTTCGGAAAATTGCACCAGTATTTTTGAGATCAAAGGGAATAACTGTATAATAGTACATCCCATAAGGGTAATGAACCCAGTTTTCTCTTTGTGATCAGGGTGCATCTTTACCTGGTTGTATCCTATGAATCCGTCTATAAACTATTTGAGCGCATTATTGGCTATGCTATCTACCAATAAGTTAATGTTTGCTAGAGTAAATCATCCTTGGGATATGTTCGATTAATATATTTATAGTCTACGCACATTTAGACTTTGTCACTGGCTTGAGGTATGGGTATGATGTTGGCTAACCAAGTAGGATATTCTCTTACTTGAATGAACCCAACACGGATCTATGAATCTACTTCCTCCTTAACTTTTAAGGACCACTCATGTATCAGTTTGCAGAGTCCCTATTTAATGGGATATGTGTTATGGGGAGTGTATATCTCGTACATGATGATAGTTGGGTTGATGCCGGGCATATCGATGCAAGACCAATTGAATACATCTATGAAGATGGTGAGGAGATGTTTGAGCTCCTTTTGTTCATTCTCATCTATGGAAAACCATATTTGTATCTATTTGGGATTTTGGTGAGTGCCCAAGTTTATGGGTATTTTATCATCCTCGTTAGGAGGCATGCATCTATTTTGACTTTGGTTGAGGTTTTGTAAGTGTCTTAAGTATTTTAGATCCGCAGAGCTATCATTATTAGGTGTGAGTTCTAATCTATCCCTAGATTTATAGTCATTACCTGCAACATAAGTAGGAAAATACTGGAAATCACCATTTATTATGCCATCAAAGGGAGGGAGAAAAATATTGGCAACAGTTAAACAAATCCTCTTTATAAAGGGATACATTAGGAGAGGGGTGAGTGGGGACTCTTTTATTAACATGACGAACTCAAAGGGCCTTCGAATGATGGGGCCGAGATGCATCTGACAGAGGTCCAATTTTTAAGTATCGCAGTTCCTATGATGATGGTGATGAGGTGGTATGGATTATTTCGGGGACCTTTAAAGTAGTCCTTGAGTGCTATAAAACATTAGCGCAGGCTGTAGGCTGGGGCAGGTGCTGTTCTTTGAGCTGGGAGATCTCTTTTTTGGTGGTTATTATCGGGCTTCCCGTTGGGTCTTCCATATGTTCAGTGTAGGGGAAGCCCTTAGAGAGGGCTTGTAGAAAATATTGGTGGCCTTCTTCGTTCCACTGGTAGTCCCACAGGAGCTGAAAGGTTGCATCTTGAGGTTGGATCAAAAGTGGTGCTTCAGATGGTTGGGTTATTTAAGTTGGTATACGAAGGTAGATATTGAGTTCAGCGATGCTGACTAATCATCCTTTCTCGGTTGTGATACTATGGGAGGCGGATGTGGTGTACCAATCGTGGAAGCATTATGTGGGGATCAAGTTTGAGGATCCCAATATGACTACTTGGGAAATTTCATCAGGATATAAAGTAGGTAATTCCTAGCCCGACTCTGTCTCGAAGACTTTTTAGTCTTCCTCAATAACCCATGATACGTTAATCTCGTTCTCGTTGACTCTGTGGATTTTATCGTAACCCACGTATAGTATTTCCTCATAGAGGATATCAATGTTGGGTTATAAGAATTTCTTTATTTTATCCCACCATGGTTCAGGAGTCCGTGATAGGGGAAGCCTTCTTTCTGGAGATGAAAATGACCATTCCACCCTTTGATGGGGGGTTTTAGGACCTGGGATTGGAGCTTTGTCCTCGGGGGTATACTTGAGACCAGTCTTTCCTTTATGTTCTATGGCAGTGATAACTTCAAGGGTTCCATGTTGATTATGTCCAAGTCTGAATCTTGTCATGTACCTTATTTTTTGGATTATTCAAATTTTGAATAACTAGATCTTCCTTTATTATAAGAGCTATAAGGGACGACTTAGAATCCTCTAAGGCAGATGTCACTGTTATCATGGTGGGTATCCATGAAATGAATGGTTCTAGTGTTGGAAACTGTGGCTTAGTTATCATTCCCTTGGATCATCATGACCTTTGTATTAAATAGGAATTTGACTTTCATATGAACTGATGAGCTCCCTAGTAAGAGGTTAAAGTTGGATGGACATGGAGTTCCTGAAACTACACATCACACTTGATGGGCCTCATTATGAGAGTGAGGGTGATTCCTCCCTGGACCTCTCGATGAGTGTTATCGTAGGACTTGATGGTCGTAGAATATGGTGTGAATTCTGAGGCGGCGTATCCTAGATCAGTGGTTGTATGTAGAGGGAACATTGATGGTGGACCCATTGTTTATCAATACTAAGAGCACAATCTGTTTGTAGGCCTCATTGGTGATATGTAGAGTGAGTTGGTGATTACAACCTTGCATAGGGAGGTACTCATCAGAGAAGATAATGTGTTGTTGCATCGTAATGGACCTGATGGTGGCTCACATCTCGATCGGAGTCAGTTCTTATGGAAAAAAATCTTGAGATAATAGCAGAACGAGGGAAATTTGGTGTTCTCGAGATATTCCTAACAACTCCCAAATGGTGATGTTAGCTGATGCCTGACAAAATTATTCCTGATTTTTTTATTCTCCCAGTGAGGGGGCATGATAGCTTCTTTGTGAGGACTGTTCTCCTTACCAGTCTTTACAGGGACTTTTTTCCTTACCAGTCGGGTTCGACAAAGTGGTGTCGTCCTGACCTGCTTAGGAAGTCGACCTCTTTTGCCTAGAGAGAGTACAAGTTCTGCTCGTGTTTCCTATTCATAATTCTCTAGATGGAGCAAAAGGCCACTCAAGGATGTGGGGATAGAGGCAGGCGATGCTGGCCATCACTTTGATCCAGTTCGTGGCAGGGGATGGTTCCGAGCTCTTATGATCATTATTCTGAGTTTTGGAGAGAGTTGGTTACATGGAGTAATCTATCCACTGTATAAATACGTCTGAGTTCAGGATAGGGCTAGGAATTTGTTCAACCGTGGCATGAACTTTTTCATCTCTCTATCTGGGTGTATCAAGTAATGATTCCATTGACATGGATGATCCCGACCAGATGTTATTATTGAAGGTGGTCTCTTGGTGCTCTTCGTTGTCAAAATGAATTTTATTCTATTTGGGGTCCATTTCCCTCACGATAATGGTGGTTTCTCAATAGTAGTCCCCATAATTATACTGGTATTCCATGTATCTTGGACCCCAGGGATATATTTCATTGATGAATCTGACATGGGTTCGTATAGGCACCACATAATGCATGCTGTCAAAATTTTCACGTACATGGTTATGAGGAATATGACTGACTAGTAATATCTCAATGGTATGAGAGTAGCTCTGGGGGGTTTCTGATGAGGGGTGGCCTCTGTGGGTCATATCATCCCAAAGTTCGATCATGCAAACTATATGGGTTTCATCAAGATAATTATTCCTATAATTGCATCCTATATTGGTGTAGTGGTGAATCCTAGGCGACACCCCAAGTATGAAGAGTTCGATGTCAGTTGTAGAATAAGCATGACAAGCTCACTGTAGGGATCAGCGAGATATTCTCTGGACAAAACAATTTCGGGAGGATTCATATCAGCCTTTATAGTATTGCAAATGCAACTTATATTTCCATGGTTAAATCATCCCATCCAGTAGGCTGGATTATTTGGTATATGTTAACATTAGTGTGCATAAGTTCTCCCTTTCTATTGAAGAACCGAAGGGGTGTCCCTCTGTACGAAAGACTCGACTATAAATTGTCTGTAGTATAGCCTCGTCCTTTTATTCGGTAGGTTCAGTGTTCATATTGTTCAAGTAGATTAAGATCTCATGCGGTAGCTTTGTACCCGATCCAAAATTACTAATATCAGATGCTGAGAGCTTCGAAGGATTTAGATCCTTATTCATGAAGTCCTAGTTATTTTCCTGGGTAGTAATCCCATTGTGTCATCATAGTCCAGACTTGGGAGTTGAGGACAAACTCATCCCTATGATTTGAAGATGTGTTCCCCTTAGTGATCAAGAGATGGTTAAAGGAATTAGTAATGCCCTGCTCTGGGAGGTGAGTGTAGTATACTTATCCGGGGTCGAGGATTAAAGGTCATGAGATTGGCTTCGGTTTGTCAGAGGCAGTGCTTTTTATGGCGAGGTTTTGCCTAGGCTTTGGACTTATCAGTAAAAAAGGATCAACACTGTTTGTGGAGTCTTTTTGTATCATGTGGATGGTAGTCAGGGGGAGAACTCGTGATTTTTTTCCTGGAGAATTGACGTGGAATGTCATTCCTCGTTGTTTGTCGTACCTGGTATGGAATATTATTCGATCATCCATGACCCATTGGTCTTCATGGAGGAGGTTACATCTCTCCTTCAAAAGACTCGTGTGTTGGACTATGCAATTGGTACACGTTTAGCCCTCAATTCGGCCTTCTAGGCAGCATCCCATTGAGTGTTGTGATACACAACTCTTTCCTCGTCTTCGTACAATAATTGGCGATGTGCCCAAAACTTCTAAGTGTTTGTTATGCTCTCTCATCTGCACTAAAGGTGTAGGATATGGGGTGTCCGTATTGTGAGTTCTCCTATTTGGATATTGGCAGACATGGCATTCATATTTTTCCAAAGAGTTAATTGCGAACGTGCTTGGAGTAGTGGGAGGGTATGCATCATTATTGATTCCTAAATCTAAGAGGGAGAAGAAGTGTGCTTTAAGGGTCAATCCTCCCATCTAGTGGATTGGATTAGTATTGTGAAGGTGATATGCTTGGTTATTTAGAGGGACTCGTTGAACATATCCTCTCATTTGGCCAAGTGATTTATTTCCTCCAAAGAGAGAATGAAAAGTCTTGTCTCTTTTGAGAGCATGAACTCCATGACCAGGAGCAAGTTTGGGCTGTATTGCGGTTGGTTTGCAGGAAGTGTATGGTCATAATAAAGAATATCATATGGACAATGTTGGGCTTGGTATTGACAATTATCTTTAGTGTGGGCGATGACATGCCCAAAGGAGTGGTTCATTGGAAGTGCGAATGTGTCCTCATCTTCAGTTTGTGATGAATAGGGACTATCAGGGTAGATGGGTCGTCATTTGGGATAAGAGCGTCTGATAAGGAATTAGTGTGGGGATTGGGATGATACGGTAGGGGTCGTTAGTATTTTTGGTGTTTGGCGATATAAGGCTCCCGATGTCAATGAGGTCTTGGATGGCGAATCACAAAGCCCAAAAGTTATCCATATTATGATCGGGTCCCTAAAGGAACTCACAATTTGAGTTGTCCTGAACAGTTCTTATTTGGGAAGGTAGGGGGAGGTCTAGGATTGAGAGGATTCAGGAGACCATCCAACTTCAAGGCTGTGGATACCCGACTGAGGGGGGCCTGAAGATTAGTTAGGTGCATTTTCTAAGTCCGAACTCTTTAGGAGGGGGCTTAACTTGATAGTTTTTGGAAGGGGTTCTCGATTAAAAGGGCAAAACGATGGATACCATGGCCTTGGAAGTGTTAGTAATCTGGCATGGTTCCGATCAATGATTGCCTACGAGAGTAGTGATGTGATATGTGGAAGCTCCATGCAAGTTCTTATGAGTGAAGAACTGGTTTGTAGCTCGACATTGTTTTTTAGTAGATTTGGTAGCTTTGGCAGCCAATATTTCCTCGATCTTGCACCCTATGTGGTTAAGAGTGATTGAGGTGAGCCCGAGTGCATTTTGTACCTCTTTTTGAAGGGTCTTGGTCATGATCTTTATCTCATCATTTTCTAAGGGGCTAATGACCACATGACTGACTTTCTCTCTCCAATGAGTGATGAAAATGACAATTGCCTCTCCTTTCTCTTGCTGTAGCATATCCAAATCCTTACGTGTGATGTCGAGCTCTTTATTATATTTATACTACTTAAGGAAATCATGACATATATCATCCCATATTTTGGTGTTTCCCTCACGTTTCAGACCTATGTACCAGGTAAGGTCTCCTCCGAATAAGGTTAAGGATAACATCCTCTCTAACGCCCCTAAGTCTATGTTACGGACCTTCATCGGAAGGTGGTAGTTGGACAAATGAGTGGATAGGGAGCCTAATCCTCTATATGTTTTGAAGATAGGTAACTTGAATTTTTTCAGTAGCCGGGCTTCAGGATAGAGGACCATCTTCTTGATGTCTGTAAGCTCATTCATAGTTTGCATCTTGTTGGTGGTTTCCTAGAGGAGACTAAGTTCATACTGGACCTGCATTATCTCTTGGTTCGGAGGTGGGGAAACAACCTCGTCGACTGATGAGGGAGCTATAGATTCATCTTGTGGTGGACCTTGGAAGATGGCGTATGGATACTGGGGGCGCTTATGGTAGGTTTCGTAGTAACCACGAGGGGAAAATGGTACTTGGAAGTGAGGGTGCTAGCATTTACAGGGGAGTCGGTGCCAAAATTGGCTTAGGATCTCCCTGGGGATAGTTAGTGCTACTTTGACAGCCACCACATGCAGTGTACTAGTGTTGGTGATGGGGGGAGGAAGTGCGTTTTATCTTTCTCTGGTAGTAGAAGTGGCCTCTTACAGTGCTCAACCCATTGCCCTGATTCCAAACTACATGGTATTATGAGAGGTGGTGATGTTATCAAGCTGCCTCAAAACCCGATCTATCATGGATGGGCCTAGTCTTTTTCAGTAGACATGGATTTTAATGCATAACAGACTTGAAAATTGTAGGTGGGGAGCTTGCTGATGAAAACTGGATGACCGCACGGAGCGCGAAATCGGGCTTTTAGGGTAAGAACTTTAGTGTGGATCTCTACTCATAAAAACAACTGCAAAAATGGTTGGGGAACTTTCATTCAGGTTTTTGTGGACAAAATGACTAATAGAAGGACAATACATAAGGGAGAAGGACTCACATATGTATGATTTTTTAGATGCAATGATTTTATATATTTTTAACCGTATGTGGACGATATTTAATTTTTATATCTTTTGTTTGGTACTATCTTCAAAGGGGAAGAACTTAACAGAGTCCTGTTGGATTCAGGTAAATAGGGATGACCTCTTATTTTTCATATGAGGAGTGAGAAAGTAATAGACTGTGGTCTATTATATTATCAAAAATAAAATATGGGTAGGGGAGTCCAACATAAATGAATTCTACCCTGATGATAATTTGCAGACTCATACTGTTTTGTCTTCTATGTAAATGGCGAAGATATTCAGCCTGGAATCTGAGGGGTTTTGACCAGCCTCTTACACTGTATAGTTTTGATTTGGATTCAAGATGATAATTTTAAAAGCAAAAAGGGGCATTTGAATAATTTTATCTTTTTCTTGAGCTAATTTGTGAAAAAGATGCCTAGTGAAAATTTTGCACGTGATGATGGAATTTGGTACAAATTGATGATCAACTTGAGAAAAGAACAAAAAAACTAATTTTTACGGTCATTCGAAAAAAGCTGTTAACGTACTTGTGGAATAAAAAATGTCCAATATATTACTCTCTGAATTGGACAAAATTCAGCAAGCATGTTCGACAAGTAAAATAAGAGTCCCCGAGTGGGAGAAAGTTAATTATCTTATTCCGATCCAAAGATTAAATGAGGAGGAGTGTTCGGTTCCAACATTAAAGAGAGTTTCACACCAAACCAAATACCTCACCTATTGGCCTATAAAAAAGGACAGTTGGTCTCACATTTTCACATATTATTTTTGGGAACACTTTTTGGGAGGTCAAAGCTTTGTAATATTTGATAGTATTTTCTTTATTATTGTGAGACAATTCTTTATTAATTTTATTTATTAATGAATGTTTTACTCATTCTTGTAATTTGTTTTTGTCTTTCATTGTGATAGCTTAATTCTTCTATTAAGATTACGGTGAAGTTTATCATAGTTAGTAATATTGTCATGTTAATTTAATTATTATCTATTCCCTACCCATTTTAATTGTTATAAAAAAATTGATATTCATTTTAAAAGGACAAGAGAGTGCATTTTAAAACATTCAAAATTATTTTGTCAAATCAAGTTTTGAGATTTAAAAATAGTATTTTTTATGAATTATGCTTGCACTTTGATTGTTTTGATAGCGCATGCTTAAATACATTTGCGAATTTTAAAACTTGTATTTTCCAAGACTATAGGAATTTTAGCTGTCTATTAGAGACGTTAAAAATGATTCGAACGTGACCGTTATATTTTCCGAATTATACGCGAAAAGGGTCAGTTTAATTTGAGTTATAAAAATAAAATGACAATATTAAATTAGTGTGAAATTTTAATTAAGTGATAAATGGATCCCGAATCCTAGTTCTTTTCAAATTATTTACAACTCAGTGTGTTGCTCTCATATTTAGGAATTTGTTTTGATTTAGTTTAGATCATAATTGTACTTTTTATTCTCTACCCCGTTTAGTGTAGTTAGAAAATTGAAATTATTTAAACGTTAAAATTGATAAATTTCTGTGGGTTTGACCCGTACTTGCTGAAGTTATTCTATAATAGTTCGTGAACTTGCGGTAATTTTAATTTAGCAACAAGTTTTTCGCAGCCGTACTTGTTCAATCTTCATTTAAAAAAATTGTGACTTTCGGACTAATTTTTTATTGTTGTTTGAAAAATTCCATAAAAATACCAAAAAAAAATAAATTAGAAAACACGAAATTTAAAAAAATAGTAGCTAATATTTTCATAATTTGTTTTTTTAGTTAATAAAAAAAATCACAATTAATTCTTTTATAAGTAAGTAGTAGTTTTAGCACTAGTTTTCTCACAAAATATATAAAAAAATTTGAAAAAATATATTTTGTTTTACTGAAAATTTCTAGATTTAGTTTTTTTAGTAAGTGTCCCTAACAAAAATTATGAGAATTCAAAAAATAATTTTGATTTCTAGTAGTAATTTTTTTTATTTCGAGAATATAAAAAATAAAAAATAATATAATTGTTTCATAAGTGTGCCTTATTTTTTTTAGTGTTAACTTCACTACTAGTGCTTGTGTCGTGTTATTTTTTTTTGTATCGCACTTTACACTTAATCTCGTTTTTTGTGTTACTTTTTCAGTAGCACATTCAAAAGAAAATAAATAAAAAAGAAGAAAATAAATATAAAAAAGTAAAAAAAGTGAAGAAAAATCTCGTAAAAGCAAGCAACGGTGTACGAATTTGAAGAATACTTGTGCAATCTTGCCACAAGCACAATGAACACTTAAAGACGATTAAAACGTAGGAAATATTTCCCTCCGATTGACGTTAAATTAAACATCGGTCCGGCAAAATAAGTGACTGTAAAAAGTGTACGCCGGAGGTACATTTTGTGTGCTCTTTATGTGATTTTCATTTTACACATTTAAATTAACACGTTGTATAAATTGACTTAAAATAAAACTCGTGTAAAAAATAAGGTGGGATTGACTACACAAAAAATAACAATATGTCATGCTTGTACAAGGAGAATTTGACACGGTTCTCAACCTTGCCAGAATATGGAACGATTTATTAGCCATCAGGCACGATATCAAATCGCGCTAAATCATGGCACGGTTCAAGCCAACTTAAATTCCACATCAAATTCACACAACGCTAACCATACTTCTCTCTCTTTCTCTCTCTCTCTCTAACCCGTTACCCACCCCCTCTCTACTTGGCGACCTGCTGCCCCCCACCTCTCTCTCTCTCTCTCTCTCTCTCTCTCTCTCTCTCTCTCTATATATATATATATATATATATATATATATATATATATCTTGGTGACCTACTATCGCCCCCTCACCTCTATTTTTCTCTCTCAGTGACCCGCTATCACTTCCCTAAAGCCCACACCATTAAGATCTGAAATCTTTTCTGGTATTTCATTTAAGTTTCTAATTCAAGTTCTTTTTTATTCGCCAACTTTTTTATATCCGAGTTTAGGCTATTGACATCTTCGTTCAAGATTTATTTTTATATCAAGTTCTTCTTTCAGTTTTTAATCATTTGAGTTTGTAGCTCAAGATTTATTTTTAGTTCAATATATATTTGATTATGTCATATTGATATCCGAGTTTAGGGTATTAACATCTTAATTAATCAAAGTAACCCATTATAGTTTGAATAGAAGTATGACCCCTACTTTTGTATGTCTTTATTTCTTTTAGAATGTTTCTCATTACTCTTCTAAAAGGTAACAAACTGGCTCTTAACTCTGCGTAATTTTGAGTGATAACAATATCTATAGTCTTATTCAATCTAATATTGGACAATACCAATGGTTGACACAACTTTAAGTTATTCCATCTCTCAAATATTATCAAGTTTTATTATTCATTTTAATGTCATTAACCTTGGTGTTAATTTAAATTTTCAGGGATTTAAGCTTTAACAATTTGACTGGATGGATTCCAGATTCGTTGTTCAATTTGAGTTCACTCTTGTACTTGTAATGAACATCTCCTGCTACCTTTATATGTAAATTTCATGAAATGAAGGATCAATCAGATAATTTTATACTATAAAATAATTTAGCTAAATTAATTTGTCCACTAGATTGTACCTCCCAAGATTTACTTATCATTGTATTAAAACATGTCTTGTTTTTTCCTTCATCGGGTTTTTTTGGAAACATTAGGTAATTGGTGCCATGCCTCAACAAAAGAGTCCATCTCTGAGAAATATGTGAGTACATATTAATTGTTGAAGCTTATTAAAGAGTTTAGAAGTAGATTTTTCATAATTATCTTCATCAGAGAGTTTAAAAGTAGTTCCTCCTACTAGGCCTGTCAATGGATCGGATTTTATCCGAATCCGAATCCGAATCCGATCCGTTTAAGCGGATATGGATCATGCCTAAAATCCGATTATCCGATTACCCGATTACCCGATTATCCGTTTATTAAATGGAGCGGATTTGGATTCATATGCTCCGATCCGTTAATAATCCGATCCGATTAATATTTTTAATATACATATATAAATTATATATAATATATTTTTCATTAATATATATTGCATTTAATAATATTTAATATACATATTTTACATATTTATAATAATAGTTCTCTATTTCATTATCTATTTTTATGGAACATTTGCAAAATAAATTTATGAAATAAGAGTTGAAAATAAAAATGTTGCAAATCAAGTATAAGATAAATGGATAATCGGATAATCGGATCCGATCCGAATCCGTTTAATATTAACGGATATGGATTTGGATTTGCCTGATCCGATCCGATTAATAAACGGATCAGATCCGAATCCGTTTAACATAAACGGATATGGATTTGGATTTGCCTGATCCGGTCCGAATCCGATCCGTTTACAGGCCTACCTCCTACCATCCTAGATGATAATGGTTGCGTGTTGTTTAATAAAAAATCTCGTTACTTTTAATATACAATACAAATATCTTTTTTCTCACGCCAGGTTACTAGGGACATCGCAATCACTTCAAAAGGATCTTAATTAGATTGCCAAAATTGTAGATACGTCCATCTCAAAGGGTTTGAGTTATATATTGAAGGGTAAAATTTCTTATTTAGTGTTTTGATTGTTTGAATTATAAAACTTTATTTCTTATTTTAGTTATTAACCTTTGGATATGAAATGTGATGTACACATGAATATAGGTTATCATATGTATTCAATGATATGATTTAGGGAATGTATATTATGTATATGTTAAAGTCATGTATTTGACATTAAATATTGTAAGCATTCATTGTTGATTGTACATGAACATATATTTGTATATATAATAGAATCTCCATATATAGAGTGATTAGTTTTAATTATTTCCCAGTTGGTTGTAGAGATAGCACTATCTTTACTTCGATATCTTGATCATTGCATATCCTCTTATTATTGCTCTTATTCATCGCATATCCGCTTATTCATTTGTAAGTTGAAATCACAGATCCTTAAACATCTTATTATTGCATAGCATTCCATAATTAGATGACATCAAATTGAATGGACGTTTCACATTTAAGCTCAGATTTTGGCCTATAGGCTAGACATATATAATGTGTTTTTTGGTAATAGACAAATGTAGATTGGTCAATATTGTTTTTAAAATATGATCAAAGTAGATGCCTTTAATATTAGTTATAATTGTCTTTCCATAATTTACCACCAATATGATTCCAGTAACTTTTAATTAAACGGTAATAGTATTTAGGATAACGCATGCTGATTCTTACACTATTAGAATGGTACCTTAAATAATTTTGATTGTACATGGTTATAATGGACAAAAAAATTGGCAAGAACCCAAGGCTTCCATTCAAAGGGGATTACATGAACTTTCCTCTTAAGGAGGTGGGATGTCCTCTTAATGATATGCAAATATCTGGAATATTTGAATGTACACTTAAAAAGACGTGGGACATTTATGGAAGAATGATCTTAATAGTATTTGTACAATGATCTTTAATGTGAATTGAAAAGGTGAAACCTTTAGATCGAGGTGGAGTCAGTTTTTTATAGTAATACCTAAGAAATCATCCCAATGAGTATTCTTGTTAGTGAGGATCTTAGAAATTATAGTCTGAGTGTGTTCCTTAGTGGTGGGCTGGTCGTCATAAGAATCCGTGTACCTGTGCATGGGTGAATATATTTCTTGATAACTTTTTACCTAAATCCTATGTTTCCTTTTATGTGTGTGACTCACTAAGCTTTTGAATTCGTAGAAAGATTGGTTAAGGAAGCCTTTAGCGAGAACATAGTTACTGGAAAACATTAATACCCTAGAGAATTACGTATTGGTATTCATTCTGAAATAATGTAAACTTTCATTCCAATACACCAAATATTTTTTTTTTTGTATTCTATATGAGACGATCTCAGTTATCCACTCTAGATGCAAAAGCCTATATATAGCGGTGGATTCGTTTGTCATTTGTCATCAAATGAGGTTCAATGTAAGGGATGACTTAAGTTGAATCTTAATTGTAGAGTTTGGACTTGAGTGGCCATAACAAGCCTTATACTTGTATATATTGAATGGATACGACTATATAAATTATCCTTTCCAAATATTAAGAACATTGTCATTTTATTGACTCGCTAATTATTCTTTTGGGAGAAAGGCTACATAATTATTCTTTTGGGAGAATAGGCTAACTAAGTTTGGTAATATAAATGGAATGGAAATACCTTATGTCTATAGGCATAAAAAGAGGAAGTGTTGTAAGAAGATTTTACTAAAATAGTGAGCTAGCAAAGGATTAGAAATACATTAAAATTCTTATGATAATATATAATGTCAGTATAAAAGAAATATGAAATAACAAATACTTTTCATATTAATTTGCAAAATGATTTTTAAAGGAATCTAATTTTCTTTAAGTTTAGGTTATTGTAATAAACGTGTTTTAGGATTTTGGAGTTTTAATGATTAATATGAAGAATAAAATAGGAGCACGAAGAGGGCTTTAGTTTCTTATCCATTTATCCATCTTTCTCATACGTTTCCTTGCAGTAGTTTGGTACAAATTATTGCAACCAGAACGTTAACCTTAAGTACTAACTGAGATAATGTGTAGTAGATTCAAAAACGAATGACAATTAGCCTACAAATGAGTTGATTTTCTTATTTAGGGTAGTTTGTATGGATGTTTATATAAGTTGGCCATGAATCGGCTAAATATTGTATAAGTAGGATCAATAGAAAATGAAAACTGGGAATGAAAAACAGAAAACTACTTCCCACAACTAAACAAGGTTTCTACCTCTCCCAATTATTCTCTAGTCTATTGGCAATATAAAAAATGGAAAAAAAGATAATGCAAAAAAAAATCTTAACCTTCGTTCCTTGAATTATATCTTCAAGAACAACAACCTACAAGATGGAATCAATTGGTAATCAAGACACATGAAAATATTATAAATCATATTAATCTACCAACATGGGGGCAATCAATCATATCATGGAACCCCCGATATCACTAGTAAGCCACATCATGCCATTAAGGGGCAAAAACCAAAAACATCCCCTAAACGATCTCATAAGAGATGCGAACACCTAATAGGGGACCAATGTAACTTTTAGAAAAGGATCGCATAGTCACAGGATCCCCTATATCAAAATATGATGATAATTTGTAAATATCTAGACTTGGGCTTAAAAAGATGCCATTAAAGGGAAAAAATCAAAAAACATCCCCTAAACGGTCCCGTAAGAGGCATGAACACCTCGCACAGGACCACTGTAACTTGTAAAAACTGATCGCATAGTAACGGGACCCCCGATTTGATAATGTGATGATAATTTGCTAATATATAGAATTAGGCTTAAAAACATACCTTTAGAGGGTGAAAACCTAAAATAACCCCAAATGACCCCGTAAGAGACATGAACACCTCGCACGAGACCAACGTAACTCGTAAGAACTGACTGCATAGTCACAATACTCACCATTTGAGAATATGATGAAAATTTGTATATTTATATATTTAGGATAAAAAAAACATGTCATTCAAGGGCGAAAACCCAAAATAACCCCCAAACGACCCCATAAGAGGACAAACACCTTGCACGGGACCAGTATAACTTGTAGAAACTGACCGCATAGTCACGGGACTCTCGGTTTGATAATATCATGATAATTTGTAAGTATCTAGACTTAGTCTTAAAAACATGCCGTTAGAGGGTGAAAACCAAAAACAACCCCCAAATGGCCCTGTAAAAGATACAAACACCTCACACAGGACTAATGTAGCTCTAAAGAATTGATCGCTTAGTCACGGAACTCCCGATTTAAGAATATGATGATAATTTATAAATATCTAGACTTTGGCTAAAAAATATTCCATTAAAGGGCGAAAATCCAAAACAACCCCCCAAATGGCCTGTAAGAGGCATGAACACCTCATATCGGACTAATGTAACTCGTAAGAATTGAATCGTAATCACGAAACTCTCGGTTTGATAATATGATGTTAATTTTCAAATATCTTGACGTAGGCTTAAAAATATACTGTTAGTGGGAAAGAACTAAAAACAGCTACCAAATATCCTCGTAAGAGGCATGAACACCTCACAAGGGACTATTTTAACTTGTTGGAACTAATCGCATAGTCATAGGACTCCTGATTTAAGAATATGATGATATTTTTTAAATATCTAGACTTAGATTTAAAAACATTATATTAAAGGGAGAAACCCCAAAACAACCCTTCAAAAAACCCAAAGATCCCCAAATAGCCCCATAAGAGGCACGAACACTTCACATGGGAGCAATGTAATTCGTGGGAATTGATCATGTAGTAACGGGACCCATAGTTTGACAATATAATGATAATTGGAAGAAATATAGGCTTAGGCTTAGAAATATGATGTTAGAGGGAGAAAACTCAAAAATCTCCTAAACGGCCCTGTTAGAGGTACAAACACCTCACACGCTACAAATGTAACTCGTAGGAACTGACCGCATAGTCACGGAACTCCCAAATTAAGAATATGATGATAATTTACAAATATCTAGACTTAAGCTTAAAAACATACCATTAAAGGGCGAAAACCCAAAACAATCCCCTAAGAGGCACGAACACCTCGCACGACACCGATGTAACTCGTACGAACTGACTGCATAGCCATGGGACTTTTGATTTTAGAAAATGATGATAATTTGAAAATATATAGACTTAGGTTTAAAAACATGCTGTTAGAGGGAAGAAATCCCAAAACAACACCGAATGCCCCGTAAGAGGCATGAACGCCTCACAGGGGACCAATGTAACTCGTAAGAATTGACCGCGTAGCCATAGGACTCCCTGTATGAGAATATGATGATAATTTGAAAATATCTAGATTTAGGCTTAACAAATGTCATTGGATGAAAGCCCAAAACAACCATCAAACGGACCCATTAAAGGCACAAACACCTCACACGAGACTAATTTAACTCATAGGAATTAATCGCATAGTCACAGGAATCTCGGTTCGAGAATATGATGATAATTTACAGATATCTAGACTTAGTCTTAAAAACATGCCATTAAAGGGAAAAATCCAAAACAGTCCCCAAACGCTCCCATTAAAGGCACGAACAACTCGCACGGGACCAATATAACACGTAGGAACTGACCGTGTAGTTATGAGACCCTTGATTTGAGAATATGATGATAATTTGTAAATATATAGATTTAGACTTAAAGACATGCCTTTAGAGGGTAAAAATCCAAAACAATCCCCAAACGGCCCCATAAGGGGCATTAACACCTCGCGCGGGATCAATGTAACTCGTAGGAACTGATCGCGTATTCATGAGGCTTTCAGTTTGAGAATATGATGATAACTTACATATATCTAAAATTAGGCTTAAAATATGCCACTATCAGGCGAAAAGGCAAAACAACCCCCAAACGATCCCGTAAGGGGCACGAACACCTCATACGAGAGGATCGTAAATTATAGAAACTGATCGAGTAGTCACGAGACCCCAAGTTTGAGAATGTGTGAATAAGTTGAAAATATCTATACTTGGACTTAAAAACATGTCGTTACTGGGAAAAACCTAAAACAATCCCCAAACGGCCCCGTTAGAGGCACGAACATCTCGCACGGGACCAATGTAACTCATAGAAACTAATCGCGTAATCACGAGACTCTAGGTTTAAGAATATGACTATAATTTGAAAATATCTAGACTTAGTCTTAAAAACATGTCGTTAGAGGGAAAAGCTTAAAATAACCCTCAAACAGCCCCATAATATGCATGAATACCTCACACGGGACCAATGTAACTCGTAAAAACTGACCACGTAGTCCTAAGACTCCCGATTTGAGAATATGTTGATAATTTGCAAATATCTAGGCTTAGGCTTAAAAACATGCCATTAAAGGGCGAAAACCCTAAGCAACCCTAAACAGTCCCATAAGAGGCATGGACATCTCGCACGAGACCAGTGTAATAAGAACTAATCATGTAGTTACGGGACCCCCAATTTTAGAATATGACAATAATTTACAAAGATCTAAACTTGGGCTTAAAAACATGCCATCAAAGGGAGAAAATTCAAAACAACCCCAAATAGCCCCGTAAGAGGCACGAACACCTCGTACAGGACCAATGTAACTCGTAAGAACCGATCGCGTAGTTCGGAACTCCTGATTAGATATTATGATAATAATTTTCAAATATCTATACTTAAGCTTAAAAATATGTCCTTAGAGGGCGAAAACTAAAAACATCCCCCAAATCGTAAGAGGCATGAACAACTTCCATGGGACTAATGTAACTCGTAGGAACTGACCATATAGTCATGAGACTCCTGATTTAAGAATATGGAGATAGTTTGCAAATAGCTATACTTAGTAACAGTACCCTCGATTTGAAAAAAGGACGATAATTTGTAAATATCTAGACTTAGGCTTAAAAATAATGTGTTAGAGGGTGAAAACCCAAAATAACTCCCAAATGACCTCGTAGGAAATTCAAACACCTCGCACGCGACCAATGTAACTCGTATGAACTGACCATATAGTCACGTGACTCCCGGTTTAAGAATATGATGACATCTAGACTTAGGATTAAAAACACGTCATTCAAGGGCGAAAACCAAAAATAGTCCCCAAACGGCTCCGTAAGAGGCACAAACACCTCGCACGAGACCAATGTAACTCATGAAAAATGATCGCCAAGGACTCCGGGTTTAAGAATATGATGATAATTTGAAAATATTTAGACTTTCTTAAAAATATACAGTTAGAGGGAAAAAAACAAAACAACCCCCAAATGTCCCCTAAGAGACATGAACACCTCACACGGGACTAATGTAGCTCATAGGTAACGACTACATAGTCATGAGACTCCCAGTTTCAGAATATGATGATAATTTGCAAATATATAGACTTAGGCTTAAAAATATGCCATTATAGGGAAAAATTCTAAAACAACCCCTCAACAGGCCTATAAGAGGCATGAACACCTCGCGCAAGACCAATGTAACTCGTAAGAACTGACCGAGTAGTCACGGGACTTCTGATTTGAGAATATGATCATAATTTTTAAATATCTAGACTTAGGCTTAAAAACATGCCGTTAAAGGGTGAAAACCTAAAATATCTCCAAACGGCTCGGTAAGAGGCATGAACACCTCGCGTGGGACTAATGTAACTCATAGAAATTAATCGCATAGTCATGGGATTCTCGATTTGATAATATGAGTATAATTTTCAAATATCTAAACTTAGACCTAAAGACATGCCATTAAAGGGTAAAAATCTAAAACAAACCCATATTGACCTCGCAAGAGGCACGAACACCTCGCACGGTACCAATGTAACTTGTAGGAACTGACCACACTGTAATGAGATCCTCAATTTGAGAATATGAAGATAATTTACAAATATCGAGACTTAAGCTTAAAAACATGTCATTAGAGGACGCAAACCCAAAATAACCCCCAAACGGCCTCGTTTGAGACACAAACACCTCATATGGGAACAATGTAACTCGTAGTAATTGATCGCATAGTCACAGGACTCCCAATTTGAGAATATGATGATAATTTGCAAATATCTAGACCAAAGCTTAAAAATGTGTCGTTCAAGGATGAAAAACTGAAAATAGCCCCCAATCGCCCCGTAAGAGGCATAGATACCTTGTACGGGACAATGTGGTTCGTAGAAACTGTCTACATAGTCACAAGACTCGTGGTTTGAGAATATGATGACAGTTCTCAAACATATAGATTTAGGATTAAAAATATGATTTTAGAGGGCGAAAAACCCAAATAGCCCCCCTAAACGGCATCGTAAGAGGCACGAACAACTCACACAATGTAACTCGTAAGAACTAATCGCCTAGTCATGGGAATCCCGATTTGAGAGTATGACGATAATTTACAAATATTAAAACCTAGGCTTAAAAACATGCCATTAAAGGGCAAAAATCCAAAACTACTCCCAAATGGTCCTATCAGAGGCACATACACCTTGCACAAGACCAATGTAACTCATTGGAAATCACCGTGTAGTCATGGGACCCCTGGTTTGAGAATATGATGATAATTTAAAAATATCTAGATTTTGGCTTAAAAGCATGCCACTAAAGGGTGAAAATCCAAAATAGCCTCCAAACGTCCCAATAAGATGGATGAACACCTCATATAGAGCAATGTAAATCATAGGAACTGTCCGAGTTATCACACAATCCCTAATTTGAGAATATTAGGATAATTTACAAACATCTATCTTAGGCTTAAAAATATGTCGTTAGTGGGTGAAAACTCAAAATAACCTCCAAACAGTTTCGTAAGAGGCATTAACACCTCGCACGGGACCAGTGTAACTTTTAAGAACTGATCGCATAGTCATGGGACTCTTTGTTTGAGAATATGATGATAATTTGTAAATATTTAGACTTAGGCTTAAAAACATACCGCTAGAGGGTGAAAACCCAAAATAACTCTCAAACGGCCCCATAAAAGGCACGAACACCTCGTATAGGACCAATGTAATTTATAGGGACTGATCGCGTAGTCACGAGACTCCCGGTTTGATAATATGATGATAATTTTCAAATATCTAGATTTAGGCTTAAAAACATGCTATTAAAGGGTAAATCCCCAAAACATCCCCGTAAGAGGCACGAACACCTCGCACGGGACCAATGTAACTTGTGGGAAAGGACTATAAAGTCACAAGACCCCCAGTTTCAAAATATGATGATATTTGTAAATATCTAGACTTAGGCTTAAAAACATGCTGTTAGAGGGTGAAAACTCAAAACATCCTCCAAACGGCCCCGTAAGAGGCACAAACACCTCACATAGGACCAATGTAACTTGTAGGAACTAACCACGTAGTCTTGGAACTCCCGCTTTGATAATGCGATGGTAATTTTCAAATATCTAGACTTAGGCTTAAAAACATATCGTTTGAGTGCAAAAACCTAAAACAAGCCCCAAACGGCCCCTTAAGAGGCACAAACACTTCACATGGGACTAGTGTAACTCTTTGGATCTGGCTAGTTAGTCACGGGACTCCTGGTTTGAGAATATGAAATTTTATTCTTGAATACAACTTTTTAAACACTATTTGATTACTAATATCATCTCTGTATTGCAGGTTACAATTCAGCATTAGCGTTTTCCACCTAGAACACACGAACAAGTTAATGGTTTACACTAGGAAGATTTTTTATTTATTGTTGTTGACATTCAGGATTTCTATTTTTGATGTGTTACATCCATGCAAGCTTTTGTGATTTTATTATTTAATTTTATAGTCGCGCGACTTTTGTAATATTATTATTAATTTTTTTGGTCATGGGGGCATTACATTAAAGCAAGTTTTATATTAACATGTTTCTAATTGTCAAGAAAATAGAGGAAACTCTGTCCATTTTTTTGGTAGTGCATTATTAAGATTTGTAATATTTTAAAGTTTAATAAGTACATTAGTTTTTCAACAATGTGTCAGATTAACAATTTGTGGATTTTCTTGATTTGTTTGCAAATAATAAGTGTCAGATATACAATTTTCTGATTCTCTTGATTTTCTTGTAAATAGTATTTTTTTATTGAAAAATTTGGCACAATTTAGAGTCGTGCTAAAATCGTGTCAAATTGTCAAATATGAGTACGCTTATGCCATAATCTGGCACGCTTTATAACCTCACCAAAAGCGTGCTATAAAATAAAAATTTGGTATGGTCTTGAAGCGTACCAGATTCAATATCTATCATGGTTTAAAATTGTGCCAAAAGCATGTTAGATTGTTGTGTTTGCTGTAATGATTTCATCACCCTTCCTTGGCCCAAAAAATCAATAATTACCAAACATTTCCATATCTCGACTCATTGAACCCCCACTTTTAAATTTTACAAAATAATTTCCTTTAATGCGGAATAAAGATGGTTCAACACACTAAAATTACGAAATTTAATTTCTAAAAAACAAAATTAAAATTAAACCTAAATAAGTGAATTATGGTGAACACACACGCACACAAAATTCACACAAACCAATTTTTGGATTTTCTCACAAACAAAAATAGCGCTTGAAGTTAACTATGAGAAATTTACTTTTAGCCCAAAATTAATTTAACACAAGTACTAAAATTTGCCTACACAATATTTTTAATATTACCAAATTAGGCCAAACTAAATTTAACAAATTATATTTCCGACTTGAATTAAAGTAACTTAAATTTTACCCAAATTGAATTTTAGCACCAATTTAAACAAGATTGCGAATTAAACCATATTTTATCTTTTAATCATGAGTTCTAGGTGATTTGGAAGATAAAATAAATTCTCAACCACTACGCCGCGAAGTACGAGGAAAAACCCACAACGGGAAAAAACCTTGGACGACCCTAGCCTTAAGTTCACTAAGTACGAAATTACAATTACAAGACATATGAATTACTATACTCAGCTCGAATCCTTCATGCCCCCATGCCTCTTCTTGCAACTACCTCTGCTTAGCCGACAATCCTGGAATCCACCGGAACCTTGGAATCCACCAATGAAGCTTTAAGGAACAATCGTCAATCACACACGGTGCCTTTCACTGTATGAGAATGATGCAGCAAAATAATGAACTTCTTCTTTATGGGATGTAGAAGTAAACCCAAAGGAACTCTTCAATTCGGTAGAGTAGAACCCGGTGTAAAAACACTCTCCAAGCAAGATATATATATATATGTGGTACTTGGAATAAACATAAACTGATTTTATAGGTGAAAACACATGTGTATAAGAGAATTTCTAATTAATTTTGACACATGAAAACTGGGACTTTTGTTATGAAATATTGGCTCTCAAAAAGCTCTCAATGAGGTAGCAAAAGTCTTAGAAAAATTCTGTCCCGAAGTATCTTTTAAAACTATCAAAAGATAGTGGAACAAAGTAGTGAAAAAATGGGTTAAAACTGCCAAAAAATTTCCCGCCCAGAAATCTCTTTCGAACGAGATTTTCGTTCGAATGACATTCTTGTTCTAACAAACATCTAACGATGTTCCAAAGGCGAAATGGGAAAATTCGTTGGCAAACTCGTTCAAACGACATTCTCGTTTGAATGACAGTATCGGACGAACTGCCAGAATGTCATTTTTTAATTTTAAGCCCAAAAACTTTTTATACCAAGTTCTAAAATAACCTTCTGAAAATAAAATTTATTATATTATAAAATTACACCCAGTAAAAAAATATTCCAAGCTCCTATATATATATATATATATATATATATATATATATATATGTAATGCATTCATACCTTAGGAGGGATTGGAAGTAAGTTGATGACGTGAAACGAGGCACTTGAAAACCGGCAATGATGATCTCTTGATGAGTAGGCCACAACATCTTCAACTTTAACATGTCATAGGCTTGAAGGATACACAAGAGCACTATCCTATGACTCAAACGTTTTTGTCCGGAATTGAACTAACACTACATTAATACTCAATCGGAGACTTGTGTCCTTACAAATCTCCCCCTTTGGCTATTCCGGGACAAAAACCAAAACAAAATCCTAAAAGGGCCGTCAAGCTCTACTGGACTTAAAAAATATCCCACCCAAAATAAAAATTACATAGCTTGACTCAAAACCCAAGGATCAATATCTTTGCCGATGAAAGTTGCCATTTAGAAGAATTCCTGCACACTTAAGCAAACTATCAAATGCATAGGAAGTAAGAATATTAACTGCATATTAAATAAATACTGCCCCTAAATTTTGTTATCCCCTTTATCAAATAAATGACCTACTTAGAAAGACGTCTCCCACTAAGATAAATCTCCCAAACTAAGATACGATTACAATAGGATTAAATACCATTTCTCCTCCTTTTTGTTAAGGAATAGACAAAGGATAAACTAATTTAAACACGATGAAGCTTAGAGTGATAAGAGCATGAAAGCATATGAGCAACAAAATCATAACTAATCCATACAAATAATAACGGATACCAATGAAGATCCAAAAAAATGATACCAATATGATACATAAGATACTAAGCATGTGATATCAACAACAATATGCAACAAGATAGATACCAATTATGAAAAAGATAATAGATGGACTAGAAAGTGAGGCAAAGAAAAAAATACCATATATATGTAGACATAATGAATATCACTAACGCACACTCACATATATATAGGTATAGACACCACACATGACACAAAATACAATAACCTTTTCACACTCGTATGGAAAAAATGTGTCATATGGAAATGGAAGTGTAGGGGTGTGAACTAATAACAATTAAATTTAGACCCAATCACTTAAAATTTGTTCACGGAGTTCTCATTTGATTGCAAACTTTATCACATTTGAATATAACCTCATGAGACAATATAGATTGAACTCAATGAACAAGCATGCACAATGCATACAAGCCTAGAATTTTGATATTTCTATAAACCAATAGATTCATGACATTGAAAGTACAACTAGGATAAACGGACATTGTGCAAACCGTTGATATACCATCCAATCTCCTTGAAAATAAGCATATATATTTTAATCTTTTGAATGAATAAATCAACTACACAAAATAGGTCTTGGAAAATATTTTCTTTTAATGCCATTATTCTTTTAGGCCTTTGGACCACATATTTCTTTTAGGTCCAAACAAACGATGGCTTACTCGCAAAGGATGATATTTTCTTTCGGAGCCCTTCCCCGTGCACACACACACACACACACACACACACATATATATATATATCATTTTATATATCCCTCAAATCTCACGTGCAACGGATTTAACATGCACAAGTCCTCCTAGGTAAAAAATATGTAGATTACTAGATTGGTAGGAGAACACCTCACAAAGCTCAAGTATACGTGTGAAGTTAAAATTTCAAGTGAGCTCGTGCATGTGTGAATTGAGGCATATAAAAATAGAATCCATTATAACAACACAAAATCTAACTACTCCATGTAAGCATGGTAAAGAACATTTTAATGATTGACAATTTTAACCAAAAGTTCTAGCCACATGGAAGCGAAAAAGAAGGGATTCAGACACAAGTATATGCCATATAAAGGGTGTCAAACTAAAATACACACAATATAAATCTTTTTGAGTTTTTAAAATTTTTTACCAAACAAACAAAAATATTTACTCAAAAGACAAACAAAAATCATTTGTATTTTTCATTAAGCCTAAATTGCTAAAAGGTAAAACACATATGATAAACAAAAATCTTTTTGTATTTTTCATTTAATGAAAACTAAACTAAATATAATACGAAAGATAAACAAACATCATAATTCTAGCATGAGATATGAGATAAAACAATGACTAGAAAATGACTAAACATGCAAACAACTAGCAAGGATATATGATATGAAGCACAAATAGCTAGAGTATGCAAACATGCAAGCAGCCACCCATAAGATATAGCATGTGGGGGGGTCATGTGCAAGCATGCGAGAATCAACAAGTCTAAAATCTAGTTGCTCTAAAAGATATTTCCTAACCCAAATGGATGTGTATCTACAATGTCAGGATTTGGAAACAAATGAAATACTAGATTTAAACTTCCTATAACATCTTCTAAGATCAAAACAAAAGAACCTAAGATGACCTTTCCTACCACAATGCGAACATGTATAAACTTGAGGAAAGTTACCTAAGGTGTGATATTTTATAACATTCTTTGACAAAGTTGACCCTGTAAAACAAACAATGGTCTTAGCCTTAGATAAGGAAGCATTAGAATATGATGGGCTAGAACCATTACAACAACTACTCGAGTCCTGTAAATCATTTTTCATTTTTAAAATTTCGGACTCAAGTGATAAATTAGACTCCTCAAATTTACGGGACTCCTTCTTTAAATTTTCTAATAACTCCTAGAAGATTATCACGCTCCCCCTCAATGTGAGCAAACTTATCCCTAAGAGTCTTTTCTCAACTATCACTCTCTTTTTGGGACATTTCTAAAATATTAAATTTGTAATTTATGTCCATGAACTTTTTACGAAAAATATCTTTTTGAGATAGTGATGTTTGTAAAAGTTCAATTCTAGATTTAAAACATAAATTTTCATTTTCAAGAAACTTAATTCTTTTTGCAAATCTCAAATTTAATTCTTTTAATTTTTCATTACACTTATTAAGCCCATTAAATTCCTCTCAAATATAAAAAACATCATTATCATTAGAAATGGAAAAATTATCATTAATACGTCCCATCGATAGATACAAAACAAAAATGAGAGTGAGTAAAAAATGAAACACCTAAAAATACAAGGAGCACAAAAATCATAAGAGCCGAAAAACGGATCTTTAACGTGATAAATTAGCGCTCCGGCTCTGATACAAATTTGAACCCCCACTTTTAAATTTTACAAAATAATTTCCTTTAATTCGGAATAAATATGGTTCAACACACTCAAATGACAAATTTTAATTTCTAAAAAAGAAAATTAAAATTAGACCTAAATAAGTGAATTATGGTGAACACACACACGCACACAAAATTCACACAAACCAATTTTTGGATTTTCTCACAAACAAAAATAGTGCTTGAAGTTAACTATGAGAAATTTACTTTTATCCCAAAATTAATTTAACACAAGTCCTAAAATTTGCCTACACAACATTTTCAATATTACCAAATTTGGCCAAATCAAATTTAACCAATTAAATTTTCGACTTGAATTAAATTAACTTAAATTTTACCCAAATTAAATTATAGCACCAATTTAAACAAGATTGCGAATTAAACCATATTTTATCTTTTAATCCTAAGCATGAGTTCTAGGTGGTTTGCAAGATAAAATAAATTCACAACCACTATGCCGCGATGTACGAGGAAAAACCCACAATGGGAAAAAACCTCGGACGACCCTAGCCTTAAGTTCACTAAGTACGGAATTACAATTGCAAGACAAATGACTTACTACACTTGACTCGACTCCTTCAAGCCCCGATGCGTCTTCTTGCAACTACCTCTGCTTAGCCTCCAATCCCGGAATCCACCGGAACCTTGGAATCCACCAATGAAGCTTTAGGGAACAACCGTCAACCACACACGATGCCTTTCACCGTATGAGAATGCCGCAGCAAAACAATGAACTTCTTCTTTATGGGATGTAAAAGTAAACCCAAACGAACTCTTCAGTCTGGTAGAGTAGAAACCGGTGCCAAAACACTCCAAGCAAGATATATATATGTGGTACTTGGAATAAACATAAACTGATTTTATGGGTGAAAACACATGTGTATAAGAGAATTTCTAATTAATTTCGACACATGAGAACTGGGACTTTTTTTATGAAATATTGTCTCTCAAAAAGCTCTCAATGAGGTTACAAAAGTCTTAGAAAAAGTCTGTCCTGACGTTGCTTTTAAACTGTCAAAAGATAGTGGGACAAAGTAGTGAAAAAATGGGTTAAAACTGCCAAAAAGTTTCCCGCCCAGAAATCTCGTTCAAACGAGATTTTCGTTAGAATGAATTTTTTCGTTCCAACGACATTCTCGTTCGAACGAACATCTAACGATGTTCGAGAGGCAAAATGGGAAAAGTCGTTGGCAAACTCGTTCGAACGACAATATTGAACGAACTGCCAGAATGTCATTTTTCAATTTTAAGCCCAAAAACTTTTTATACAAAGTTCTAAAATAACCTTCTGAAAATGAAATTTATTATAAGATAAAATTACACCCACTAAAGAAATGTTCCATGCTCCTATATATATATGTCATGCATTCATACCTTTGGAGGGATTGGAAGTAAGTTGATGACGTGAAACGAGACACGTGAAAACCGGCAATGATGATCTCTTGATAAGTAGGTCGCAACGTCTTCAACTTTAACACGTCATAGGCTTGAAGGATGCACAAGAACACTATCCTATGACTCAAACGTTTTTGTCCGGAATTAAGCCAACACCACATTAAGAATGAATCAGAGACTTGTGTCCTTACACTCATCACATTTATTTTAAAATTAATTATATGTTGGCCTTAGGGTATCACATAGGTCATAGAAAATTTCTTAATGAGGTTAAAATTAAAATTTACTCAACTGCAGACTTGTCAATTTGTTCCGTTTGCCTTGTCTAGGAATGGTGGTTTTTAATGTGTCTTCGTACTGATCACCTACCTAGAGGTAAAATATGGATTTAAGGTAATAACCGTAGTTTTCCGCCTTTTAAATTCCCTCTCGTCAAAGAGTAGGAGCTGTCTAATTAGGGAGATTAATTTTGGAGACTCGCATTATTATCAATTAATCTAGAAAAAATATATTTTAAAATTGAAATTCCCCTCACCTAAGTTAGATAATTAAAATTGCTTTGTGTTAGTTTAACAATTACATAATTTGAGTCAAATTATTTTCTTTTCATTTTATTAAAAAGAAAAATATATAAAAATAAATCAAAATGCACAAAAGGAAGTAAAAGAAAAATAATCAAAGAAAAAAAATATCAGAAATTCGAGTGAGCCTAGTGTGTGCAAAGTTGATTTTGAAATCATACTGATCGCCTGTCTAGTGGGGAGTTTAGTATTCCTAAAATTTTTGTAGGTAGATTTTCAATATTCATCGAGATGGGAGACGAGTTAGAAAAATCCAATTGTTGCCCGTGTTTTAAGGTTCCAAAAAAGATGATCCCAACCTCCACATGCGTGAGTTTGAAGAGTTTTGTGTAACAATTAAGCACTAACAACTCATCGATGATATTGTTAAACTTGAATTATTCCCATTGTCATTGAAAGACAAAGAAAAAAATTGGTTTAACTCATTAGAACGCGAGTCGATAATCACATGGAATCAAATGAGTTCACCTTTTTTCCAAAATTCTTCCCCAACCCAAAGATGGCGTCGATATATCACACCATATACACCTTCAACAAAAAGGAAGGAGAGGCCTTGTGGATGTATTTCGAGTGATTCAAGGACTTGCTACTGCAATGTCTGCACCATGGGATTGATATGGGATGCCAAGTCCAAATTCTGCATAAGGGGTTCGATTTCAATACTCGAACCATGATTGAGTCATTGTGCAATGATAATTTTACCAAGAAAAGTGAGGCCGATTGTTGGGTATTCCTAGAAGTTGTAGCGAAAAAGTCCTAAATATGGAAACCCAATAGAGAATCTTGGTTCACCACACCCGAGGAGGCTTTAACTCACCACGTCGAATAATTTTATGTTTTATTTGCCAAAGTGGCAACATTGTACCGACATTTTGAAATGCTTTGGAGATGAGTAAAAAGGGTAATCTAGCCGCATATGCAGCCGTGCAACATGTAGTTTTACCTATGTCTATATTTTGTGATAGTTTCGACCACTTAGTCAAAAAAAATTCCACCCTTCCCGCCCATAAGGCACGCACCAAGAAAGAAAATTCCCTCTACTAAAATAAGCCAATCTACGACTCATATTACAATACATACAATTCGAGGTGGTAAGACCACCCCAATCTTTTGTGGTCTAAAGAACACCCCGCGGGTTTCCAAAATAATGCCCCCACACCATCATATCCTTTATCCTAAAAGATCCAAGCTTTAGAGGATACGATGAATTTGCTTGCTCCAAATAACCTTTAATTCCAACAGTCAACTCAAAGTGTCCTCTAAACCACCCAACATAACTTGCACACAAACAGTCAATCTATAGCCAAACTCGAGGTTCAAGTGAGCCAATAAGATAAAATGTTGAGTAAGAGAAATAAGGGAACGTTCATGAGCTTAATACAAAAGGGAACATGCCTAAACATCAATATTTTGTTCAAGATATTGTCATTTCAACACAAACCCAAGAGGATGTCAAATCCATCATCATGCTTAGGTCTAGTAAGGAAGTAAAAAATAATGTCTCATCACCCATCGAGAGTAAATCTGAGGAACGTAAGGAGAAGGAAGATCCACACATGGATCCAACTTTCACCCCACCCTTGTCTTTTGATCCATATGTAGAAATTTATGTCATGAAAGCTCTATTTTCCCAATGTTTAGTGCCACAAAACAAGATGGCATAAGTTGAAAAGATGTTGGAAGTGTTCAAGCAAGTACAAATCAATATCCCACTATTTGACCCAATACAACAAGTCCTATCCTATGACAAATTTCTGAAGGACCTTTGTACCTTTAAGAGGACCACTAATGTTCTGAAGAAAGTATTTCTTATCGAGAAAGGTAGCTCGATTATTTCATATAAAATCTTTATCAAGTATAAAGATCCCGGGATGATCACGATCTCTACCAAGATAAGGGAACATCACTTCGAGAAAGCTCTCTTAGACTCAAGGGAAAGCATGAACCTTCTACCATACACCAGATCAGTATACGACAAAAGGTTTACGCTTGCCCTAGAGTCTGAGAGAGCTTTCTTAAAGTGATGTTCCCCAATATTTTTTAGATCGATAGCATCCTAGGATCTTTATACTTGACCGTGTCTTTAGTTCAACGATCGATTTAGGTGTCTAGAGGTGTTGTAGAGAATGTCTTGATTATAGTGGGTGAGTTAGTCTTTACAATAGACTTTGTGCTCTTATACATGCAATACTTACTAACCTCATCTATGTAAATTTCAATAATTCTCGATCAACCCTTTTTTACTACTTCTGATGTTGTCATTCGATGCTGGAGTGGGCAAGTGAACCTCTAGTTTGGTAACATGACCATGGGATTGAATATGTTCAATTTAAAGAAGCCTTCATCTGATGAGGGAGAAAATGAAGTCAATTACATTCAGAAAAGGCACGATTTCACTACCCTATAGGATAGTGACACCACAAATTTATGTGCTTGACTACCTAATTTATCACTAGATATGAGTCTCAAAGATTTTGAGGATGAGTTTGATCCTGTTGACAAAGATCTCACTGTTGAAGGCCAATCATTATTGAGCTCATTTGGTCATTAAAAAGAGAGTCCCTAGGATAATAAGAAAGATCAGTTCCTTCATTATGAATATAAACCCAAGCCTATCGAGAGTATGCTTCCCAAATGATGTTTTATCTATCAATGACATGATGGTGGAGAAAATAATTCGAGCATTTCCATCTAGTGACGCATGTGTTTATCATACTGTATTATCCTTTTCTACCACGTCAACCCTTATCATTTGAATATTTGGATGATACTGAGGACATGCTAGAATATCGTCTGATTTAGAGCCCGATTTATTCATTCTCGAGTTTAAGGAGAATCTTGGCTTAACCTTCCATTCAAAATTTCATTATAATAATGTCTTCATGTTTGACCATTTATGCTATAATGTGACTACACATCTCCATTATTTCACTCAATGCATTCATGGTGTGCCTTCATGTGCTTGTATCCTCTGTTGGGTTGATTGCCAATTGTTTTGACTTTTGGTATATGACAAAGGCATATGAGATCAATTATAAGTTGGCAACACAAATGGAAATTCACGAGTAATATTGCCCTTTTACTTCTGTACTTTATTTTTTTGTCCATAATTTTATTTTGAGAACACAGTGAGGATAATGTAAAATTTAAGTTTGGAGGTAAGGATGGTATTTTTGAAAATATAAAAAAACACAAACAGAAATTTTTCCAAAAATCCAAAAATATTTAAATATAATTGAGTTTTGAAATGATTTTTTAATATAAAATTAATTCATGAATCTCTCAACATATGAAAATTTTACACATGAACCAAATAATATGATAAAAAATGGATATTAAGGTGAAAGTAAATACACTTAACGAATAAATGTGAAGATTTTAACCCGGTGAGATTTTGTGTCATTCATCGTTTTCACAAAATTTCCATCTATCAGAGTTAAAATAACTCAAACTTTCCTTCAGTGATAAATTCGTTGATAATCTCAAATTCTTTGTTTTGTGCGATTACTCAAAACAAAAGTAAAAACATTTTGAATCTTAAGCGCTAGAAGTTTGAGTAAGTCATCTTCATACACAAATTGACTTAATGAAACGTGATAAATAAGATTAGGCCATTATTTTGAAGCCCCAAAATTAAGTCGAACCGACCTTTTTATAATATTTCATTTCAAACCCATTTTTGCCAAAAGAAGAAAAAAAAATCTTTTATTGAAAACCAATTATCCTACTCAACTCCCATTAGGAGTTTTTAAAGCCCGTGAAAAGAAACCATACCCATTTTTCTGCGAATATTAGGGGACAATTATGGTAGGAAAAAGGCCAAAAGAAGAGAAGGTTTGAATAAAATAAAAAGAAAAGAGATGCGAGTTTGAAAGGAAAAAGAAAGAAAAAAGAAAAAGAAAAATAGAGGTTAAAAAAATTGCCTAAAATTCAATACCAAAAAACTTTAAATTCTCAAAAAGTTTTAAACTCCAAAAATCGTCCATTCTAATAAAACCTCGAGCCTATAATACAATCGAAGAAAGTCTTAATCGATCTCAAGATGAGTTACTTACAACGTGGAAATAGGATGAATAGAATATATGGTGGGATTCAAAGTTTTCAAAAAGTAATCGATTTTCCATTCATGAGATCATATTCATCCATTAAGTCCATTTTTATTTATGTATATGTGAAATTTGCTCATTTAAATTTACTTTTTTATTCACATATACCGAGAGAAAATATCTGACGTTCAAGTGTTCAATTGTGAGTGCATCCTGTGAGATTTTGAATCAAAATGAACTTTCAAATAAAAATGTAACGATCAAATCTTTTGAAATGGACGGTTATATATTGCTATGCAAATACACTCGACAAGTTGAGATTGAGAATTGAAATTTCACTATATTTATGAAGTTTTCATTCAAAATTGGTTATATTACTTTTGTATTGAGTCAAGTTTTTAAATTTTGTGGGTATATTCACTACAAACCCTCACGAGATAAAACTCGTCCACCAAGGTAACCTTGTGGTATAAAGGATTGTCACACATGCTAGGTGCTATTGTGATTCCTACAAAAGTGAGTTTGATTATAGATTTTAGTTTTGTACAAGGACTAACAAATATTAGGTTTTGGGTATTTGATAAGTGCATTATATTGTATATTTTATACCCAAAATATACTTCGTTAGACCCATTTTATTTTGTTTAATAAGCTGTTAGGACCATTTTGTTAGCTAAATAAAAAAATGTAAGAATGATTGAATTCGGAATTAAGACGGTCATTTTAAAGGCAAAAAAGAGGATTTCAATAATTTTACAATTTTCTTGAGATAATTTTACAATTTTCTTGAGATAGTTTGTGAAAAAAGTTGCTTAGTGAAAATTTTGTAGGTAATAATGGAATTTGGTGAAAATTGACGATCAATTGGAGAAAAGCACAAAAAATATAATTTTTACGGTTGTTCAAATAAAGCTATTTCTATACTTGTGGAATCGAAAAAAAAAGTCAGAAATTTTTGTTTTTCGAATTGGACGAATATCAGCAAGCGTGTTCAACAAGTAAAAATAAGAGCCTTCAGGTGGGAGAAAATTTTACCTTATTTCGATCCAAAGATCCAATGAGGTGGAGTGTTTGGTTCCAACATTGAAGAAAGTTTCATCCCAAATCAAATACTTCAATTCTTGGCCTATAAAAAGGACCCTTGGGCTTACATTTTCACACATAATTATTAGGATCACTTTTTGGGATTCAAAGCTTTTTACTTTTGGGAAGTATTTTTTTTATTATTGTTAGAAAATTATTTAAAGTTAATTTATTAATGAAAATTTTGACTCATTCTTGCAATTTGGACTTGACTATTATTATGATAGCTTAATTCTTCTATTAGGATTATGGTGAAGTTTATCATAGCTGGATAATATTATCACATTAATTCAATTGTTATTTATTCCTTATTCGTTTTAATTGTTTTAAAAAGTTGTTATTGATTTTAAAAGGACACAAGAGTGCATTTTAAAACCTTCAAAATTATTTTGTCAAATCAAGTTTTGAGATTTAAAAATAGTAATTTAAAACTAAGGATAATAAACAGTTCTAAAATTTTCATAAAATAGTCATGCGGGAATTCGATAGTAAGCATAGTAGAAATGAAGCATAAGGATAGTTCAGTTCTCTTAACTTATCCCCAATGGACTCGCCACTGTAGTGTTATAGGACCCAAACTGGGGGGGGGGGGGGGGGGGGGGAGGCGATGGTTAATCTTTTTCAGTGGTTCGCTGTGATCCATGTGGGGATGTGGGAGTTCTTGTCTCTCTATCCACGATTTTTTCCTAAGGTCGAGTGTATCTATTTGGTGGTTCGATGATTGCCACTAGAAGATGTTAGACACCATATCCAGTTTAATTCACACGCACCAGTTTTGGCCTAGGCCTTGAAATTCCGCGCAAGGAGTTGTCAGTTGTTTAGAGTCCTCAGTTTTTTATATAAAAACAAACAAAAGGTTTGGGTTAACCATTTTCAGGCTAATCTTAAGGCAGGGTTAGGGATGTGATTGTCTGTATAATCTTGTTGTGGGATTCGAGAATCGGTTTACGAGTGGGAAAGGTGTTAGGAACCCCACTTGTACTTTATGCCTCTTTAATATATGCTTATTATAACTTTTAATATTATGTGACTACCTTTTAGTTTATTTTAGAACATGATTAGAGACCTTAGTTTGTGAATACCTCAACACATAGAGAGGTGGTTAGGTATGAAAACGATATTAGTGAGAGGTGTATGAATGTCACTTAAATTGGTATGGGTACACAAGAGTGCTTATGTATGACTTTGTACTCGTATAACGGTTGGTCCTTAGTATGTATGTAAGTATGCAAGACATCTCAACTTGGATAACTGTGGCCATTAATGTATTTAAGGGTGTGATAATGCTTAACTTAGGTAACTATTTTTTAATGTGTTTGTAAATGTGTGCATCGTCGTGTCTTGAGATAAATTGATATCCCATTCGAGGTTTAAAGAGAGATAAGAAGGTAATGTAAGAGATGGATGTATCTCTGTTGTGACAACATATCGAGAGATATATTTTTTAGACTTTTTCACACGAGAAGGACTAGGTATTATGCCTACGTACTCGTATAACAACGAGATCAAAGCCTACATAGTTTAGTTTATGATTAATATATACGTTTTTAAACATTTGTATGGGGGTGCGCGAGAAGTCGTGAGTTTGAGATAATATGATGTCTCGTTTAAGTAAAAAGGTATGAAAGGTAAGAAATAAACGCATCTCGTTGGAGACAACATATTATGAGATATATTTTCAAGGCTTGTGCTCACGAGATGGACTCGGTATTGCACCTACATACTCGTGTAGCTGTGAGATCAAATACTACGTAGTTCGGTTCACGTGTTCTGTAAGGACAAATATCCATGTAGTGTCAATTTGTATGTATTGGCATTATTCTGGACAAAAATCACTTTGAATCATAGAGTGATTTTACTTGTCCCAATTCCCATTAAGTCTATAACGTCGTGTTGATGACGTAGAGGTCAAGCTTCAAAGATAGATCATGTCGTAATTTTGGTGCACGTTTCAGGTCTTAACATTTGGTTTTTCGAGATTCTCTCAGGTACGAATGCATATTGACTTATGGATACTCGGTAAATATTTTCTAAAGATGTTATTTTTTTAAATATGATTTTAAAATGTTTTTAAAATGATTTTTCTGAAATAATTATTGTTTAGAGTCGCATGGAACTTTCCTTTGTGTCTTGATGGTTCAAATGACTTTGGCAGTCGTTCAAACGACATCTTGCTGTTATTCAAACGACATTAAAAACTCGTTTGAATGAGATCTTCATATCGTTTGAATGGATGGATGATCTCGTTCTAACAAAACACCGCCTCAAAGTTTTTTATTTAAACCATTTTTTTCTTAGAAAAATAACAGGTGCAGAACATATAAAATTACACAGATCCATACGTTTTCTGCATTTTTTTCAAAGGTTTCCAAACCTGAAAACATCCTTTGTGTTTTCCAGATCCGAGTTTACATACAATATGTCATAGAGATATTGTGTTTGGACCACAGTTTCATTCTTCATCATTCAAAGAACATGTTTTGTGCGGTGGACTCCGTACTTGCTGATTAACGATTGTTGGTTGTATTAGGGGATACCAGGGTACGTGTGGACTTGTGTTCTATGGACCTGGCGTAGGTGGACTCCCGAATTGCACTACGGAGGGGGAATTAAAGATAATAAGAGGTGTCAAGACTTATGGGGGATCGAGTCGTTAAGTAAGACTGTAATCTTTCTTTGTAATACCGTATCATAGTGATTATCTGGCTTGGGTCATCCGAAATTTTTTCCTATTATGGTTTTCTCATACATCGGCGTGTTTTATGAGCATTATTTACTTTATTCTGTTTAATCACATTAGATGCATGTTTAGGGTTAAGAATATAAAATTGGCTTAATTAGTTTGGTTTACAAAATTGGTGCTTGATAAAATTGGAAAAAGGGTTTTGAGAAGAAAAAATATTTTGACCTAAAGAACACACATAGAGGGACTGACCCATTTCTTACAAATTGGTATTCGAGCTTCCCTGCATCTACAAATTGGTATTAGAGATAGAAACACTATTTTATTGTGTGAGTGATCTTGTGTGTGTTTAGGTATGAATTTCGGTATATATGAAGGTTTTAAAACTCCTATTTTTTATGGGTCGAATTATGCTTTTTGGAAGATGCGTATGAAGTGTGTACTTAAGCCTATAGATGAGCATGTTTGGTTATTAATAGAAAAATGGTGGACACCACCAATCACGAGAGAGGGTGAGGCCACATACTTAAAACCTGTTGAGTCATGGACCGTAGACGAACACAGACTTGCACAATACAATTCCAAAGGTTTAAATGCTATTTGTTTGTCTATCACACCGAAAGAGTATACTTGCATTATGATGTGTGAAATGTCGAAAGAATCTTGGGATGTCCTTGCACTTACTTGTAATACCCCGTATTTTTATGCTATATTAATTTGGGGATTTATTAAATTTAATGTGATGGTTTATTTAATAAAAATACAGAAATTAAATATGTTATAATTATTAACGTGACAAGAGTTAGTAATTATGGGAAACTTGTTGAATATTACTAATGAGCATAGTAATATATTATATTGGTTATATTGAATGTCATAAGTGAATTAAATGACTATTTCGGAAATTTAAGTCGGGACGTGCCCGTGTCACGTCGGGACTAATTTTGTTAAATAAAAAGTAAATATTTTATAAGTTGTTCGTATGGTCGTTTTAAGTGCGCCAACGCGTCCGAAAGGGTCGAGATAGTCAGAAAAGTATACCCGGGGGTTTAGTTTGGGTCTCGGGGCGTTTTTAGGCCTAATTGGTGCCCCGGGAGGGCATTTTAGTCATTTTACTTAAGTGGGTAATTAAACCCACGAATTTCAGCCAACCTATATCAGCCATTAGGTCAGCCTCTTAGGGTTAGAACATTAACAAATCAAGTGACGGCCATTGGAGAAGAGGGGAAAGAGCTCCAAGGCAAACCAAGGCCAAAATGCCACCGGATTTCACCGCCACCACCACCATCACATAGATCACGAGACAAGGAACGAAGCCATACCAAAATCATCCGGGAATCTGCATACCAAAATCCCAGGTAAGTGTTTAAACTTGCTATTTTCATTGATGCAATCTTCATGTTAGCTTAGGAATAAATTGTGATAAAAACTATGGAAGAAAACCCCATTTTTGATAGGAGAACCCATGTAGTATTGATATATATGTAAATTCTGGAAACCCTTGCCATGTAGAGGTATTAATCCACGAAAGTTGGTGATCATAATAAAGAAATATTGGAGAAAGATTCATTAGAAATCTGTTTAAGAAAATTTTAGGGTTCTTGATAATTGGACATGATTTTAGGTTGAAAACCCATGTTTAATGATAGTTACACGCATGCTTTACGTTATAAACACCTGGTATAATGTTATAATGATGATAGTAGGATTTTTGGGGCGATTAGAATGGAAACACATCGTTTTAGTTGAAGAAGTTGGATGAAACCCGTAACTGCATTCTGCAGAATTTTGCCCAGACCTGCTTGATCGATCGATCGAGCCTAGAGCTTCGATCGATCGAAGGTTCGATCGATCGAGCCCCAAGCTTCGATCGATCTACCCCTCCTGGCAGACTCCTAATTCCCTCTTTAAATGCGTAAAATTCAAATTGTCGTGATATAATTCTTGGGCACTCTTGAGAAATTGATTTGGGAGACATTGAGGACCAGTAGGGGATATGAATAAATGTTGGAACCTTTAATCTTTAACGAAAATGGTATTTATAGGATATTTACTTTAGGTTAATGGATTTATGAATTCAAAGGGTTAGGTGCGTAAGAGAGTTACGTTGGAACCTAATAAAGACACTTACTGAAATTTAGATTTGTGAGGACATAGCCCACGAGTGTTAGGTAATAAGTGAGAAAACCCTTCGAGTTAAGGTTAGGAACGAAACCTTATACGTATTTCTATAAATGTGAAATTTAGGATAAATGGTATAATTATGGGTAATGTGAAGAACCTATGTTAATATGATAAAGTGGTATATTTATATGATTGTGTGTACATATATTATATGCATGTGAAAATCATACCCACGCTACTTACTATCCCTGAGGTTTCTGCGCTGGGACAAGTCTTATCTCGATGGGACCTTTATGGGGGATATTGACTTGTACCCTAGGAGATAGATATCCTTGGTACAGGCTATCGATGTGATAGTTCAAACGGTCCTAAGAGACGCCGGTATGTGCCATCCTCTTAGAGACTTGGAATCTATGCTTCGCCTCAATATTGTTTGTGTATTCATGTTAATAAAATTCGAGAGTGATTCCGAATGTATTCCCCTTAATATGAGTGATATGGGGCTTTGGATAGTAGAGTATGCACGCACCATAGTTTTATTCGGGGTGCTGTTATATATATATATTATACGAGTAGTTAATATATATATGAGATCATGATATTTGAAACTGTCTACTGAGATTTGATAAGTAGGACATGGTTGTTGACTCAAATTATTAAATACTTGTTTTGAAAAAGTATAATATGTCACTGTAAAACTTTATTGATTTTATAAAGTTAAAATGGAGGACTTTGATTACTGTTTGGAACATTCTTTTTAAAAATGGAGTCGTGAATTATAAATCTTGCGAGTAATCTAAGTTAAGTTAAATCTTTTAGAAAGACTAGTGCGTTAAATGATAAGAAACCATGGGGAAGGTTAGTGCGATAGGTGTGCACATTAGAAGAGAGGTGAGTATTTTCTCAAGAGAGTGACGTACTAATATGTTATTGCATTGGCCTGTATCATTTTAAATACTTGCTAAACGTATTTTAAAATCAAACAAACTTTCGGGCTCTGACCCGTTTCTTTCTCTCTCTCTCTCTTGTATATATATGTATATTTTCAGGTGCCCAGCCACAGGGGCGTCTTGCTTAGGATCCCTTGAGAGGAACGTGCTGCAGCTTAGGTGGGAGTTGCAGGTCACTTGAGTAGACGGCTTCTTTTATTGACTCCACTTCTAGCACTCTCATTTATTGGGCACGTGTCGCCCTTTCCATTATTTATTTGTTATCGGGACATTTATATTTCAGTCATTTCCAGTATTGTTCTTTGGGATTTATTCAGTATGGACTTGTGATTTTAGTTTCATATGTTGACATTCGATTGACGAATGTATTATGTTATTTGGCTTTTTGTGTTGTGATTCTTAATTGTAGAAATGTTGTTTTAAATAAATAAATCCTTTTCTTTAATTAAAATTTGGAAAGTTTGTATGAAAAATGTTTTTGACACTTAGCTTAATTATTTAGGGTGTTAAATTGGAAAATTTATTTTATCGACAGTGATGCTGAGAATGAACCAACTGTTAACCTTGATTTAATTTAATAAAGGAGTGATCGCCCGGTATTTAATTAGGCAGGGTGTCACAGGTGGTATCAGAGCATCAGGTTCTAGTGTCCATAGGATCTGTACGGCTTATTTCGCTTTCAGCTTAACGTTATTGTTATAGAGCCCTATTTTTAGGATTATTGTATTCTTGCTTTTACGTTTAAGTCTTTAGATATTCGAGATTTGATGATAACTGTAGACTAATAGACTTGTTCACGTTTTAGATGCCTCCGAGACGTGCTCCGAAAGATAGGCGTGCCCAAGCCGAGCAGCCAGCAGCTCTGGCACCAGGCACAATGAATGAGAATGAAGTAGCCGCCATTGTTGCTCAGGCGGTGAATGCCGCGATAACGGTGATTCAGCAGGCTCCACCCCAGGTTCAAGCAGTGGCGTCAGTACCAGCACAGCTTCCATCCGCATGGGAGAGGGTTCGGGATGCTTTTCAAAAAGCGCATCCCCCTAAGTTTTCTGGTAGCTCCGATATTGTTACTGTCAGCCAATGGAAGAAGGACATTCAGCGGCATCTCCGAATGTATGAGTGCACTGATGTGCAAAAGCAGTTGTTGGCTTCCTTTAAGCTGGTGGGAGCCGCATTACAGTGGTGGGAATCCACTACTACTTTGGAGGAGAGGGACACGATCCCTATTCAGTTGTTCTGGGAGCGGTTTGACCGCAAGTACTTTCCACCCACAGTGCAGACTGAGATGAGGCGGAAATTACTAAATCTGAAACAGGAGAACCTTACTGTAGCTGAGTATGAGGAGGAGTTCACGAGACTTCTCACTATTGTGCCAGATGAGGCACCCACTGAGAGAAAGAAGATTTTGCTGTTTGTCGACGGGTTAGCTTGGAGGATCCGTCAGCACCTTATTGGAAATCTATCCCTGAGTACTTTCACTGATGTACTCAATGCAGCGTTACTACATTTCCAGGATCACCGCTTCCATCTTCAGGGAAGCAAGAGAGCAGGGGAGTCCAGCCAGCAGGGCAGGACCGGGGGTAATAGTGCCAGTGGGGCACCAACTCATGGACAGACTCGTTAGCACGAGCAGAGTTCCCATCAGGGGGACCCTACTAAGCGATTCCGTTCAGGTGATTCTAGGCAGGGATTCGGGGGTTTCAGGCAGGGCCAGCCTAATCAGCAGGGCCAACACCGACCGCAGGGACAACAGCAGGGCCAGCAAGGCCAACAGCGTGCACATCAGGGCCAACAGGGCCAGTGGCATGGAGGTAACGGCCAGCAGGGCCATGGACAGCAGGGTCAGAGGGGCGGAAACTTCAAAGGCCGATGCTTTGGGTGCGGTAAACATGGCCATAGGCGCCAGGATTTCCCAGAGGGCGATAGGGCCCCACAACAGCAGGGAGCCCGTAATGAGCCGCAGAGACCACTCTTTCCACCTGCCCTCCCAGCTCCAGCCCAGGTGCCAGCCCTACCAGCCATTCCAGCAGCTCCAGTGCAGCAGGGGCAATTGCAGTATGGACGTGTCTATAACGTCCACCAGGCAGCAGCTCCATAGGCACCACCCGCGATTGAGGGTATGTTTCCTATCCATGGTACTATGGGTCGGGTATTATTTGATACGGGGGCAACACATTGTTTTATAGCTACGCATTTTGCGAAGGCCTTAGGGTTGTTAGCCACAGCAGAGAGCACCGTGACGTGCGTCGACTCACCCCTAGGGAGTGGGTCACTTATTTTCTTTATATGACGGGGAGTGGGGGTAGAGATTGGTAGCTTGGTATTACCTGCAGACATGTTAGTCTTAGACATGCACGAGCATGATGTGATTATTGGTATGGACTGGCTCGCAGCTTATAGAGCCATGATTGATTGCTTCGGTGGGAGCATTGTTTTTGCCATTCCGGGGCAAGAGATGTTTGTAGTGGTGATGCCTCGCCCAGAGGGAGGTTCGACCGCTCACTTGTATTACATAGAGGAGGATACCTCTAAGGAGGTTGTGATTCCCTTAGATTTGATCCCTGTTGTCAGGGAGTATTCCGATGTGTTTCAGGAGATACTAGGCCTACCGCCCAGTCGTGAGATAGACTTTGTTATAGATTTACTGCCAGATACGAGACCTATAGCACGCGCACCGTACCGTATGGCTCCGGCAGAGATGCGAGAGCTACGGGATCAGATAGAGCAACTGTTAGGTCAGGGCTTCATTCGTAGGAGTACCTCACCTTGGGGCGCTCCAGTCTTGTTTGTGAAGAAAAGAGATGGTTCACTGAGATTGTGTGTGGACTACCGGGAATTGAACAAGGTCACGATACGGAATAAGTATCCGTTGCCTCGAATCGATGATCTGTTTGACCAATTGAGGGGAGCAACTTTATTTTCGAAGATAGATCTGAGGTCGTGGTACCATCAGTTACGTATTAGAGAGCAGGATGTTTCAAAGACTGCCTTCTTGTCGAGATATGGGTCCTATGAGTTCAGGGTGATGCCGTTCGGACTCACAAATGCCCCAGCCGTTTTCATGGACTTGATGAACCGAGTATTCAGAGAGTTCTTGGATCAGTTCGTCATCGTCTTCATAGATGATATCTTGATATATTCACACTCCGAGGAGGAGCATGCCGAGCACTTGAGGCATGTTCTTCAGACTCTACGAGAGCATCAGTTGTATGCTAAGTATGAGAAGTGTGGATTCTGGTTGCGAGAAGTACAGTTCTTGGGCCATGTTGTTTCTGAGCAGGGGATTGCAGTTGACCCGAGCAAAGTGTCAGCGGTGAGGGAGTGGGGACAGCCCACGACACCGACATAAGTGCGTAGTTTCTTGGGATTAGACGGATACTACAGGAGATTCATTCGGGGATTCTCCAAAATAGCGGGTCCATTAACGAATCTGACTCGCAAAGGGGTACCATATGTTTGGGATGACGCTTGTCAGTTGGCTTTCGACGAGCTGAAGGACAAGCTTACTTCAGCACCAGTCCTTTCCTTATCGAAACCGGGTGTGGAGTACCTGGTTTATACCGATGTGTCTTTACGGGGACTTAGAGGTGTACTCCAGTAGGAGGAGAAGGCTATAGCTTTTGCTTCTCGCAAACTTAAGCCGCATGAGAAGAATTACCCCACCCACGACCTGGAGTTAGCAGCGGTCGTCTTTGCATTGAGGATTTGGAGGCACTACTTATTGGGTGAGAAATTCCGTTTGTTCACAGACCATAAGTCACTACAGTACCTATTCACTCAACGAGAGCTGAATATGCGTCAGCGCAGATGGCTAGAGTTTATGAAGGACTACCAGTTTGATATACAATATCATCCGGGGAAGGCCAACGTAGTTGCTAATGCGCTGAGCCGTAGACCAGTAGACGATGTAGCGGACGTCTGGAAGGCAAAGTGGAAGGAGTTGGGTCACCAGGACGCAGTGGCACGTTCTTTCATATCCGTGATGTCAGTCACACCCGAGATTGTTATGAGGGTGATACAGGCACAGACTACAGACCCGTTTTGCCAGGAGCAGATTGTGCGACTCCTAGCCGAGGGTGATGAGTCCTATTCTGTTAGTTCTGATGGAGGTTTGCGGTTTAATGGGAGATTGGTGGTTCCTGAAGGAGCAGAATTTCGTCATGCAGTGATGACTCATTCTCATGGGTCCCGATTTTCAGTACATCTGGGAGGCGATAAGATGTACCAAGATATGAGGCGACAATACTGGTGGAGTGGGATGAAGAAAGACATCGCCGAGTTTGTGTCCAAGTGTTCTACCTGCCAGCTGGTGAAGGTGGACCATCATAAACCGTCAGGATTGCTTCAGCCATTGGAAGTATCCGCGTAGAAGTGGGAGAGTATTTCCATGGATTTCATTACAGGGTTGCCTACATCACAGCGGGGCCATGATTCTATCTGGGTGATTGTAGACCGTTTGACCAAGGTGGATCGTTTTCTGCCAGTAAGGACAGATTATACCACGGGTCAGTATGCTCAGTTGTTCATCGCTGAGATTGTCAGATTACATGGGGTGCCCCTCAATATTGTGTCAGATAGAGACAAGATTTTTGTGTCACGTTTCTGGGAAAGCTTTCAGGAGGCTATGAGTACTGAGTTTAAGTTGAGTTCAGCTTACCACCCACAGACAGATGGACAGACAGAGCGTACTAATCAGATGTTGGAGGATATGCTACGTATGTGTGTTCTCGATTTTGGAGGAGGATGGAAGCCACATCTTCCAGTGGTAGAGTTTGCTTATAATAACTCTTATCAGTTTACGATTGGTATGGCTCCATTTGAGGCTTTATATGGCAGGCCTTGTCGTTCTCCAACTTGTTGGCTTGAGGTGGGGGATAACAAGTTGCTAGGGCCAGAAGTGATTCAGGAGACCTCCGCGAGGATTGAGATAATTAGGAATCGTATTCGGGTGGCCCAGGATAAGCAGAAGAGCTATGCCGATGCGAAACGGTTCTTCCGGGAGTTTAATGTGGGAGATCAAGTGTTATTGCGTGTATCTCCTATGAAGGGTGTGATGAGGTTCGGGAAGAAGGGGAAGTTGGCCCCGAGGTACGTGGGACCATTTCCAATTATCGAGAGGATTGGGCCGGTAGCATACAGGTTGGGATTGCCAGAACATTTACATCGCATCCACGATGTATTCCACATATCGTCGTTGAGACGATTTCTTCGGGATGATATGGCCCATACTCACATTGCGATAGATGAGATAGACTTACAGTCTGACAGCTCTTACGAGGAGAGACCAGTGGCTATTCTAGACTATAGTGAGAGGAGATTGAGGTCGAAAGTAATTCCACTTGTGCGAGTCCAGTGGGAGCATCATAATGTGGAGGAATCCACTTGGGAGCGTGAGGCAGATATGCGCGAAAGATACCCAGAGTTGTTTTTACCAGGTATGCCTTATTCTCCGAATTTCGGGACGAAATTCCGTTATTAGGGGGGAAGTATGTAATACCCCGTATTTTTATGCTATATTAATTTGGGGATTTATTAAATTTAATGTGACGGTTTATTTAATAAAAATCCGGAAATTAAATATGTTATAATTATTAACGTGACGAGAGTTAGTAATTATGGGAAACTTGATGAATATTACTAATGAGCATAGTAGTATTATATTGGTTATATTGAATGTCATAAGTGAATTAAATGACTATTTCGGAAATTTAAGTCGGGACGTGCCCGTGTCACGTCGGGACTAATTTTGTTAAATAAAAAGTAAATATTTTATAAGTTGTTCGTATGGTTGTTTTGAGTGCGCCAACGCGTCCGGAAGGGTCGAGATAGTCAGAAAAGTATACCCGGGGGTTTAGTTTGGGTCTCGGGGCGTTTTTAGGCCTAAGTGGTGCCCCGGGAGGGCATTTTAGTCATTTTACTTAAGTGGGTAATTAAACCCACGAATTTCAGGCAACCTATATCAGCCATTAGGTCAGCCTCTTAGGGTTAGAACATTCACAAATCAAGTGACGGCCATTGGAGAAGAGGGGAGAGAGCTCCAAGGCAAACCAAGGCCAAAAAGCCACCGGATTTCACCGCCACCACCACCACCACGTAGATCACGAGACAAGGAACGCAGCCATACCAAAATCATCCGGGAATCTGCATACCAAAATCCCAGGCAAGTGTTTAAACTTGCTATTTTCGTTGATGCAATCTTCATGTTAGCTTAGGAATAAATTGTGATAAAAACTATGGAAGAAAACCCCATTTTTGATAGGAGAACCCATGTAGTATTGATATATATGTAAATTCTGGAAACCCTTGCCATGTAGAGGTATTGATCCACGAAATTTGGTGATCATAATAAAGAAATATTGGAGAAAGATTCATTAGAAATCTGTTTAAGAAAATTTTAGGGTTCTTGATAATTGGACATGATTTTAGGTTGAAAACCCATGTTTAATGATAGTTACGCGCATGCTTTACGTTATAAACACCTGGTATAATGTTATAATGATGATAGTAGGATTTTTGGGGTGATTAGAATGGAAACACATCGTTTTAGATGAAGAAGTTGGATGAAACCCGTAACTGCATTCTGCAGAATTTTGCCCAAACCTGCTTGATCGATCGATCGAGCCTAGAGCTTCGATCGATCGAAGGTTCGATCGATCGAGCCCCAAGCTTCGATCGATCGACCCCTCCTGGCAGACTCCTAATTCCCTCTTTAAATGCATAAAATTCAAATTGTCGTGATATAATTCTTGGGCACTCTTGAGAAATTGATTTGGGAGACATTGAGGACCAGTAGGGGATATGAATAAATGTTGGAACCTTTAATCTTTAACGAAAATGGTATTTATGGGATATTTACTTTAGGTTAATGGATTTATGAATTTAAAGGGTGAGGTGCATAAGAGAGTTACGTTGGAACCTAATAAAGACACTTACTGAAATTTAGATTTGTGAGGATATAGCCCACGAGTGTTAGGTAATAAGTGAGAAAACCCTTCGAGTTAAGGTTAGGAACGAAACCTTATACGTATTTCTATAAATGTGAAATTTAGGATAAATGGTATAATTATGGGTAATGTGAAGAACCTATGTTAATATGATAAAGTGGTATATTTATATGATTGTGTGTACATATATTATATGCATGTGAAAATCATACCCACGCTACTTACTATCCCTGAGGTTTCCGCGCTGGGACAAGTCTTATCTCGATGGGACCTTTATGGGGGATATTGACTTGTACCCTAGGAGATAGATATCCTTGGTACCGGCTCTCGATGTGATAGTTCAGACGGTCCTAAGAGACGCCGGTATGTGCCATCCTCTTAGAGACTTGGAATCTATGATTCGCCTCAATATTGTTTGTGTATTCATGTTAATACAATTCGAGAGTGATTCTGAATGTATTCCCCTTAATATGAGTGATATGGGGTTTTGGATAGTAGAGTCTGCACGCACCATAGTTTTATTCGGGGTGCTGTTATATATATATATTATACGAGCAGTTAATATATATATGAGATCATGATATTTAAAACTGTCTACTGAGATTTGATAAGTAGGACATGGTTGTTGACTCAAATTATTAAATACTTGTTTTGAAAAAGTATAATATGTCACTGTAAAACTTTATTGATTTTATAAAGTTAAAATGGAGGACTTTGATTACTGTTTGGAACATTCTGTTTAAAAATGGAGTCGTGAATTATAAATCTTGCGAGTAATCTAAGTTAAGTTAAATCTTTTAGAAAGACTAGTGCGTTAAATGATAAGAAACCGTGGGGAAGGTTAGTGCGATAGGTGTGCACATTAGAAGAGAGGTGAGTATTTTCTCAAGAGAGTGACGTACTAATATGTTATTGCATTGGCCTGTATCATTTTAAATACTTGCTAAACGTATTTTAAAATCAAACACACTTTCGGGCTCTGACCCGTTTCTTTTTCTCTCTCTCTCTCTTGTATATATATGTATATTTTCAGGTGCCCAGCCACAGGGGCGTCTTGCTTAGGATCCCTTGAGAGGAACGTGCTTCAGCTTAGGTGGGAGTTGCAGGTCACTTGAGTAGACGGCTTCTTTTATTGACTCCACTTCTAGCACTCTCATTTATTGGGCACGTGTCGCCCTTTCCATTATTTATTTGTTATCGGGACATTTATATTTCAGTCATTTCCAGTATTGTTCTTTGGGATTTATTCAGTATGGACTTGTGATTTTAGTTTCATATGTTGACATTCGATTGACGAATGTATTATGTTATTTGGCTTTTTGTGGTGTGATTCTTAATTGTAGAAATGTTGTTTTGAATAAATAAATCCTTTTCTTTAATTAAAATTTGGAAAGTTTGTATGAAATTTTTTTTTGACACTTAGCTTAATTATTTAGGGTGTTAAATTGGAAAATTTATTTTATCGGCAGTGATGCTGAGAATGAACCAACTGTTAACCTTGATTTAATTTAATAAAGGAGTGATCGCCCGGTATTTAATTAGGCGGGGTGTCACATTACTCATGAGGGGACTAGGATTGTTAAGGCGTCTAAACTTTAAAACCTCACTACCCAATTTGAGATGATTAAAATATTAGAGAGTGAGACATTTGATGAGTTCTACTCTAGGTTGTCCCATATTGTTAACTCGTCATTTAGCTTGGGAAGGAATATACCCAACAACCGAATTATAAAGAAAATATTAAGGTCATTGTCTAATAGATTTGATCCAAAGGTGACCGTTTTAAATTACTTGGATTTACTTGACTCAATAAAACTAGAAGAACTTGTAGGTGACCTACAAACTCATGAGCTTGACATGTTTACCTCCAAGCACTTACCAAAGAAAGAAAAGGGAATCTCTTTGAAAGCTTGAAAGGAGGAAGCAAAGGTTTTGGAGGATGATGAATTCAACATCGATTTTGAAGATGTAGCTTTGTTGGCAAAGAAGTTCAACAAGTTTATTAACTTCCAAAAGCAATCAAAAGATGCCAAAAGTCTTGAGAAATTCAAGAAAAACAAGGTCGATCACGTCCTTAAGAATCGAAGTGAGAATGATAAGAGGGATGAGTCAGATAGGTGTTTTGGTTGTGAGGGTTATATCCATTGGATAGAAGAGTGCCCCTAGACTTAAGATGGATGGACATAAATCGATTGCATATAATGCCACCATTAGTGACAGTGAACCGACAGAGGGAGATGATACCCCCATTGAGCGCAACTACACCACGCTCATGGTTTATCTTGTGAGCGGCGATGATAAATATTCTCATGAAGATACTCATATGAATGACACTTTTGAGGCCATAATTTTGAGTCCCAAGTGAGTGAGGGAGAATAGAGTGAAGATGAGGATGTAAAAAAAAGTGCGTAACAAGTTGCCTTTCATGAATTTTATGAATAAACGGTAAAGGTGAAGAAGGCAAACTTGAAGTTGCATGCTAAGTTGAAAGAACGTGCTGTAAAAAATAATGGCGCATTGCTTGGGGATCTTAGGGCCCGGGAGAAACTAGAACATGTGAGGGTGATAGAGATAGTCTTCATGGTTTGATGGAGGCTTTGAAAAAGGAAATTATCGAGTTTGAGGAGTCTAGGATTTTGGTCGAGTCTAGGATTACTGAGCTTGAAGAGATATTGAGAGATTCGAGTAAGGTCAGGTTTGATTTGGAGGCTATGTCGAACAAGCAATATATGATTTTACACACCGTCCAAATAAAATATGATAGGTGTGGTATAGGCTTCGATGATCGTATTGCTCCCATTCCCTAAGACAATACCATCCATGTGAGAGAGACAACTAGGAATGTTACGAGAGGTCCAGATTTAAGTAACATTCCTCATCGTGTTTAATTTTTCACTCATTGCGGTAGGAAGGGTCACCTTAAGGGTTATTATTATGACCTTAAAAATGCTCCTAGAAAGTTTAAGAATAAAGTTGTTCGATTCCCAAAACCCCCATGCATCGTCATACACCTACTTGGGTTAGAGGCTTTAGGAATTAAACTTCATGACTCTCGTTTGCTTGCACATGATATTTCTTATGGATGATTGTGTTAGCATATCCGTCATGTGCTAGTTTTTCTTCATGATATATCTTTGCTAGTGATATGACATATATATCTCTTTGTATTATATATTTTTCCTTTTATCTGAGCCATATTGGAATAATACAAAAATATTTTTGGTCATATATATTTTTGAAAAAAATACAAAAGATTTTGTTTTGGGGTCAAAAATATTTTTAAAAAACACAAAAATATTTTTAATTTATTTTCGTGTCATGAGTTTACACTTGATATGGCATACTGGTGTGGTTGAACCCCCTTCATTCCATGTTTCCACGTGGCTAGTACATTTGGTCATGATTTTGGATGCAAATATTGATCTTAACCATTGATTTTAATGGGGTTATTTCGAAGTTGACTTAAATTTAGATTCGACAATGTATATTCTATAGCACACATGCACGAGCTTATATGAATGTTTAACTTTTCATGCATATTCGAGTTTTGTGAGGTATTATCCTCTCAATTTTGTCATCTACGTGAATATTAGACTTAGGAGGAGTTGTGCATGTAAGAATCGTTGCCCATGAGGATTCATATTTCATATTAAAAAATGATAAGTGTGCACAAGAAAGGGCTACTAGAGGCATGTGAACTCGTCCTGAAAGCCATCGTTTAAAAGAGCATATGCCAAAAATGGGGCCAATAGGAAATCTCTTAAAAAGAGAAAATACATATTCAAAAGAAATATGAATTAAAAAGAATTATCAATTTTGAGGGAGTTTTAGTTGAAGATCAACGGGTTTGCACAAATAAGTCCTAGGTTGAAAAAGTCATGTCATTACGCTATTGTTTAAAAAATCGTCAAAATTTCTAAAGTTGTGTGTATGATGTTTATTTTTTCATTTAGTTCAAGTTCAATTGTTACATATGGCTAAAATATAGTTTGATGATATTTAACAGTCAATTAGACCTTCTTGAATGTATCTTTGTAATTGGATTATGATTCATTTGTTCTAGTTACACCCATTCATTCCATTCCATGTTTGAGCACATTGATACTATGTTAATGCGTAACTCATATGTTTGTTTTGAGTCTGTTTTACTCTTATTTTCATATTTCCAGTTGCTTTTATCCGATAATTTTTTCGTTGGACAGATGTTGCATAAAATTTGAGCTGGAATTGAGGTTTTGATAAGTCGTTAGAAGCACTTTGGGTAGTCTTTTGAACGACAAGTTCCTGTCGTTAGAAGAATGTAATACCCCGTATTTTGATGACTTTCAAGTTTGGGGATTTATTAAATTTAATTAGAGATATTAATTTAATATTAAGCCAAAAAATTATTTAAATACTTACTAGCGTGATAAGTGTTAGTAATTATTGAAATTTTGTTGTAAGTTACTTTATGGGTAAAGTAAGAGGTGTAATTATATTTAGTAAAATTATCACGAGAATCTAATTTGATAATTTTGAGAATTTATCGGGACGCGCTTGTGTCGTATCGGGATTAAATTTGAACTATTAAAAATGAATAAATTATAATTCATCCGTATTGTCATTTTGAGTGCTTCAATGTGCCCGGAAGGGTCGAGATAGTCAAAATAATGTACCCGGGAGTTTAGTTTGGGTCTCGGAACGTTTCTAGCCCTAATTAACATTTTGGGAGGGCGTTTTAGACATTTTACATTTTTGGGCATGGAAACCCACGAAATTTCTAAGAGTATATCAGATAATAGGAGTTGTCTTCTAGGTTTAGAACAACCAAAAACCTAAGACGACCATTGGAAGGGAAGAGGAGAAGCTTTCCAAGGAGTTCTAGGCCAAGAACTTCACCGTTTGCACCGCCGTCGCCGCCAAACTTTAGATCGCGCAACGAGGATCACAACCACACCAATCTTTTCCAAAAATCTGAGCCAAGAATTCCCAGGCAAGTATCTATCTTGCTCTATATTAGTTAATGCTTCAATGATATTAGCCTAGAATTGATTAGAACTAGTTTTTGTGAAAGAAAACATATGTTGGAGACTCGAATTGACATGATGTATAGATAAAAGACGTGATTTGGAAATCTAATTCATATGTAGAGGTTGAACCAAGAAATTTCATTATGTTAGGAGTAGAAAATCAGGAAAAAGAATGGGAAGAACCAAGTTAAAGTAATTATTACAGTTCTTGTAATTTTTCTGGATTTTGACCCTTTTAATTCGTTATAATTAATAAAAACTCACATGTCTTACGTAGAATATTCATTATTTGGGAATATAAAACTTGTGGTATAATTTGTTGGAAGTTTGGAAATCAAATATGATGATTTAAAGGATTTTTATACAACATTCCCGTAACTGGAAATTCTGCAGTTTCGACATAACTGCTTGATCGATCGATCGAACCAAGAGCATCGATCGATCGATGAACCGATCGATTGAGCACCTGCCATCGATCGATCGACCCCTCCTGGAAAACTCACATTCCCCTTTTTAAATAGGTTGTCACAACTTAAATGAATAGAAATCCTTGGACATTAGTTTTAGAACATTTTGGGATATAAAGAAGACTAGTAGGACTTTATAAAAATGGAACCTTTAATGAAAGACGAGATTAACATTTAACGAAGGTGTTTTACACCTAAGGAATAATGGGAACGTGTGTCAAAATGGTGAGACTCATAAGGAAGTTACGTCGTAAAATAATAGAGTACCTACTGAAATTACACTTAGGAAGATAGGATTTCACGAGTGTTACAAAGAAGGTTTGGAGTAATTCCATAAATAAGAATAAAAGAGACGAACCGTTATACGGGATAATCTAGTAATGTGCAATAAGAATAAATATCATAAGTATGGGTCATGAGTGTACCTAAATTTGAAATGAGAATGGTAGTATACATATATGACTGTGTTTGTACATATACTATATACGGGTGAAATCATGCCCGTGCTACTTGCTATCACTGAGGTTACCGCGTCGGGACAGTCTTATCTCGATGGGACCTTTATGGGGGATATTGACTGGTACCCAAGAAGATAGGAATCCTTGGTATAGGCTATCGGATCGATAGTCAGATGGTCCTAAGAGACGTGAGGGTATGTGCTGACCTCTTAGTGCCTTGGAACTATGCTTCGCCTCAATTTGTATGTGTTTTGTGTTAATACAGCTCGAGAGTGATTCCGAACCAGTATTTCCCTTAGTACGAGTAATACGGGGATTTGATAGAAGAGTATGCCAACACCATAAATTTTATGTGGGGTGCCGATAGTATATATATATATATATATATATATATATATATATATATATATATATATATATATATATAAACTTGAAATTTGGGAACTATCTACTGTGACTAAAGGTAGGTAAGTAATGAATAATTATTTCAACTTGGATATAAGTGTTTTAAAAGTTTGAGGCAATACTGAGAAACTTTATAATCAAATGAGGTTTATGCCAGAACTTTGCTTCTAAAAATAAATTTTCTTAACACTAGAAATTATCGGCATGAAACCTTGTGAGTAACTTAAGATAAGCTAAATTGTTGGGAGTAGTAGTGCGGTAGGTGTGCACATTAGAAGAGAGGTGAGAGTTTCTCAAGAGAGTTCCGCACACTAATATGATTGTTGCATTAGCCGGTAAGCATTTTAAATACTTGCCAAACTAAATTTTAAACTGTTTTACAATCGGGCTCTGACCCATTTCCTATTTTATCTTCTCTCTTGTATATATATGTATATATTACAGGTGCCCAGCCACAGGGGCGTGTTGCATAGGATCCTTTGGAAGGAACGTGCTGTAGCTTAGGTGGGAGTTGCAGGCCTTTTGCTTAGACAACCTCATTATTGATTCCACTTCTAGTTCTGTTTTATACAGTTGGGCATGTGTCGCCCTTTTTCCATTATTCAGTTGGTTTTATCATAGATTATAATTCGTTTACTTCCAGTATTTATACTTTGGGATTGTTACTGTCAGGATGTTTTTCCTTTGAAGTTGGAATTTTTTTTATTGAATGCTTAAATTGCTTGGATTATCTTTTCCAGTCTAGTTGTTGTGTAATTTTTACACCATGGATTATGAAAGGTTTTAAATATTGGTTTTAAATTAAATTTGAAAATTGATATCTTAAAATGGTTTTTGTCACTTAGCTTAATTATTTAGGGTGTTTAAATTGAAAAGTTATTTTTGCGACAGTGATGCTAAGAATGAACCAACCATTCACCTTGTTTATAATTTAATAAAGGACTGGTCACCCGGTATTTAATTAGGCGGGGTGTCACAGGTGGTATCAGAGCATCAGGTTCTAGTGTCCTTTAGGATCTGTACGGCTTATTTCGCTTCCAACTTAGCATTCTTGCTATAGAGCCCCATTTTTATGATTGTTGTATTCTTGCTTTTACGATTATGTCTTCAGCTATTTGAGATTTGATAATAACTGTAGACTAATAAAATTTCTTTACGTTTCAGATGCCTCCGAAACGTGCACCCAAGGATAGGCGTGCCCAAGCCGAGCAGCCAGTAGCTCCGGCTCAGGGAACTATGAACGCAACTGAGGTAGCCGCTATCTTTGCTCAGGTGGTGAATGCCACGCTAGTGGTAGTGCAGCAGGCTCCACCCCAGATTTAGGTAGTGGCGCCAGTACCAGCACAACTTTCATCTGCATGGGAGCGAGTTAGGGATGCCTTCCAAAAGGCGCATCCCCCAGAGTTTGCGGGTAGTTCGGATATTATTGTAGCCAGCCAATGGAAGAAGGATATCAGAGGCATCTGCACATGTATGAGTGCACGGACGTGCAGAGACAGCTGTTAGCTTCCTTCAAGCTAGTGGGGGCCGCTTTGCATTGGTGGGAATCCACCACCACCTTAGAGGAGAGGGATATTATCACTATTCATTCATTTTAGGCGCGGTTTGACAACAAATACTTTCCATCCTCCGTACAAACTGAGATGAGGCGAAAGTTACTAAATTTGAAACAGGAGAATTCAATTGTTGCTGAGTACGAAGAGGAGTTCACAAGACTTCTCACTATAGTGATAGATGAGGCACCCACTAAGGGGAAGAAGATACTATTGTTCGTGGACGGGTTGGCTTGGAGGATCCATCAACACCTCATAGGCAATCTGTCACTGAGTACCTACACAGACGTACTCAATGTTACTTTGTTACACTTCCAGGATCACCGCTTCCATCTGCAGGGAAGCAAGCGAGCAGGAGAGTCGAGCCAGCAGGGCAGGACAGGGGGTAGTGGTAATAGTGGAGCACCGACATCCCAGGGGAAGACTCGTCAGCATGAGCAGAGTTCCCATCAGGGGGACCATGCCAAGCGGTTCCGAACAGGTGACTCCAGGTAGAGAGTTGGGGGATTTATGCAGGGCCAGTAGGGACAGTCTAATCAACAGGGCCAACAAGGCCAATATCGTCAGCCGTAGGGTCAGCAGCAGGGCCAACAACGTTTTTATCAGGGCCAATAGTGGGGTGGTAACGGCCAGCAGGTCCGTAATCAGCAGGGACAGAGGGGAGGAAATTTCAGGGGTCGATGCTTCGGGTGTTGTAAAAATGGCCATAGGCACCACGATTATCCAGAGGGAGATAGGGCCCCACAGCAGCAGGGTGCCCGTAATGAGCCACATAGGCCACTTTTTCCAGCCTCCCTCCCAACACCAGCTTAGGCACCAGCCCTACCATCCATCCCAGCAGCTCCAGTACAGCAGGGGCAGTTACAGTACGGACGTGTCTATAACGTCCACCAGGCAACAACTCCACAGGTGCCACCCACGATTGAGGGTACGTTTCCTATCCATGGTACTATGGGTCGAGTTTTATTTGATACTGGGGCGACACACTATATTATTATAAGGACATAATTCTATAAATGTCCGGGGTAGAATCTAGGAATTTTCTATTTTCTCCTAGATCACAGTTCATATGCCTGATACCGCTACATTCGGCACATCAACACGATCATCCTCGACGGCCTGTATCCGAATTCAATGCAACCACTTTCTTCATGTGCATTATGCTACATGCAATGTGCTGCTCCGCTCATTCCCACTACTCCACTACGCCTTATCAGTAAAAATGTTTTATTGGAACTTCAAATATTTGCATAAATATTTGGGAATTGTTTTTGAAAATTATTTTTAAATTCTGGATTAATTTTTTATCAAAAGCAGAATTTTTCTAAGTGTATAAGAGAATGGCCTCGATCGACGAGATCGCTCAAGCGACTTTGCAAGTCGTTCGCGCGAGATATCATGTCGCGCGATATCATTCGAACGACTTCTGTCCTTCGTTCGAGCACATGCTATCTCGTTCGAGCGACATGCTATCTCGTTCGAACGAGCCACCACCTCGATTTTTGTATAAATATCTGATCTCCTTCTACACGTTTTTTAAGTCCTTTTGCAATCTCAATATTCTACGAAATCTGCCCAGAATAAGACTTCACCTTTTAAGGTTTTCTAAACGTTTTTGATTCACAAAACCGATCCCATATATGTGTGTGAATCTTTAAACCTTCAAGAAGATCGTTTACTCATCTGGAGTACTTTGTGAGGAAGACGCTCTCTTCGTCACTGCTGCCCTACTGGAAAGGGATTGTTCTAGCCGCCGATAACAGAACCGACACCCGAGGGTATTTCTGTGTCACTTGTATTTTCATTGTAATCCGTTGTAAGCCGTTCTCTTACAAAAAATATTGTGAAAATAAAAGGTTTTGCCCCGTTGGGGATTTTTCCTCATATATGTGTCCTTGCATGTTTCATTATCGTATTTAATCACATATAGATGCATGTTTAGGACTTAAGTGGTAAAAACTGTGTTTAATTATATAATTTCCTTATTTGAACGCAAGCGCACTCTCCTCAAATTGGTATCAGAGCCAGTTACATAATTTTACCGTGTAATTTTCCGCAAAATTTTTCTAAGATATCAATTTTCTGAAAAATTGATTTTTGAAAACGAGTGTGTTCATTATAGAGAAGTTATATAATAAAATGCCAGTTTTTTACTGGACAAACTATGCATATTGGAAAGCCCGCATGAGGTCTGCTTTAAAAGCAATTGATGAACGTGTCTGGATTTTGGTTGAAAGAGGGTGGACTCCTCCCTCCGTCACCGTTGATAATGTGATCAATTTAAAACCTGTCACTTCTTGGACTGAAGACGAATTTAAATGGTCATCATTCAATTCTAAGGGTCTAAGTGCTATTTATGGGTCTGTCACACCTGATGAGTTCAAACGCATAATGACGTGTACCACGTCAAAAGAGGCATGGGATGTTTTACAACTCACCCATGAAGGAACTAATGCTGTGAAAGAGTCTAAATTGCAAAATTTGACAACTCAATTTGAAGCCATCACCATGCATGAAACTGAATGTTTTGATGATTTTTATGCTAGACTTTCTGACATTGTTAATACTAGCTTTAATCTTGGTGAACATATTCCTAATGCTAGAGTTATCAAAAAGATTCTTCGTTCTTTGCCTAAGCGTTTTATTCCCAAAGTCACTGTGATAAATTCTATGGGTAACTTAAATATGCTAAAATTGGAAGAACTTGTAGGAGATTTGCAAACATATGAAATTGATATGTTGCCTAAAACAGCTAAGTCTAAAGATAAGGGGATTGCACTTAATGCCCCAGAGAGAAAGAATGAGGGGTCGACTAGAAAGAGGGTAGCATCATCTAGAAAGAGAGAGACTGACACGTCAGATTCTGATTCTGATTCTGATTTTGACTCAGATGATTAGTCTCTTTTTGCAAAAAATTTCAAGAGGATTCTCAAATTTAAGAAAAATGGCAATTTTAAAGATAAAAAGAAATTTAAGAAAAATAAGTTTGAAAAGAAAAATGAAAAAGTTTTTAAAGATCCTCCTAAGAAAGAAAGTGAGAGATGCTTTGAGTGCGATGGTAGGGGTCACAGAGCCTTTGAGTGTGCCACACGTCTGAACAGAGAGAAAGGGAAAGCTATTCTTCACGCTACCCTTAGCGATGACAGTGAGGTCGAGTCGGTGGATTCTGGAGTCGAGTCACCGCATGAGTGTAACTTCACCGCATTCATAGCTAGTCATGTGAGAACTTCTAGTTCTCCTCACGACGATGAGGATGATGCTTCACCGGGACACCTCGACAGTGAGAGCGATGTGAGTGAGGGAGAGGATGACACAAGTGAGAGCGAAAGTGATATTCAACGTGCCTACGCTGAGTTATATTCTGAGTCATTTAAAACTAAAAAGCGTAACAAAGCGTTAGTCCTTAAGATCACCGACTTAGAGGAAGAATTAAGAAAAGCGAGAGAGAGAGAGAGTCCTCCACCTGCACCGCCCTGAGAGAGAGAGAATTTGCCTCTGTTGAGAAAGAAAGTTTGTTTAGAGAGAGAGAACTTTTGAGAAAGAGAGAGGGGACTTGACTAAACAAGTGGCTAGTCTTACGAGTCAGCTTCATTCCTCTGTGGAGACTCGGAAGAAACTTGAAGCCCTTGTTGCCCAACTGACTCATGATCTTGAGAAAGCACGGGAAGTCAAGGTACAAATCGAGGACAGATCTGGGAAAATGGGAAAGATTCTCCTCGGCCCCGCTTTAGGTTTTGGTAATCGGCAGGGAATTGGTTATGATGGTGCCTCCACGTCCCAAATTGCACCTGGACCAGTCCATGAGTTTACTATGACTCCTTATGGCCATCGTCAAAAACCTCGAAGGAGAGTTCGACCAAGAAAAGCAAACCAAGGTTCGCCTTTGATTGTGTTCTTTTGTACTTATTGCAAAAGAAAAGGCCACCTCAGAGAGTTTTGCTATAGTATGGGTTGGACACGACGTACTACTGCTCCACATCAGCATACTGATGATTTTACTAGTCTGAGAGAGCGAGTTGAGTTTTTAGCTGCCACATCTCAGAGTTTGATGGAGGAATTCCGACGGATGTCTTTGCCGTCAGGGAATGCTTCTCACATTACAGCTAAAACCAACAACAACAAAGGTAAACAAAAGGTCACCACTTCTTGGGTACCTAAGAAAGATAAAAAGGCCTTTGTTGTTCATGTCGCTCTCAAGGCGCATAATACCTCACAGTGGTATTTTGACAGTGGATGCTCCAGACATATGACAGGTGATGCCTCATTTTTTACATCTCTTGAGGATTATCAGGATGGCAGAGTCACCTTTGGAGATGGGATCAAGTCTAGCATTGTAGGATGAGGTACTATAGTGTTACCAGGATTTCCTAAGATAGAGAATGTGTTGTACGTCAAAGGTTCAAAAGTAAACCTTCTCAGCATTAGACAGCTGTGCGACACTGACTTTGTAGTAAAGTTTGATCGGGACGCATGTAATGTTTACAATCAAGCCGGTAAACTCTTAATGCAAGGGGTGAGGACCGAGGATAATTTCTATGGTACTGTGCCTACTTCCTCACTTGTCTGCAACAGCGCCACGATCACTCCTATGGATCTGTGGCACCAACATCTAGGTCACGTAAATATTAGAGATCTCACTCGCTTAGCTAAAAAGGACCTATTATGTGGCTTACCATCTCTTGGAAGGCCAACTTCGACGATTTGTGGACCTTGTCAGTTGGGAAAACAAATTCATAGTCCCCATAGGAAGTTGCATTCCATTACCACCTCTCGTATTCTTGAGCTTATACGCATAGATCTTATAGGTCCCACTCGTACCGAGAGTCTGGGTGGTAAGAGGTATATCCTCGTGATGGTGGATATTTCTCCAGGTACTCCATTGTAGGTTTTCTGAGAGCGAAATCTGATGCTGTAGAGTTTTTAATGACCAAGTGTCGTGTCCTGCAAAATCAACACGGAGTCACTATTAACAGGATACGTAGTGACAACGGCACTGAATTTAAGGAAGCAAAGGTAAATTTGTATTGTGATAGCCTTGGGATCAAACATGAGTTTTCTACTGTGAAGACTCCTCAGCAAAATGGGATTGTTGAGAGAAAGAATAGAACGATCCAGTAAATGGCTAGATCTATGCTTCGAGGTCGTAATATTTCTAGGAGATTTTGGGCAGAGGTAGTGTATACTGCATGCCACACGGTGAATAGGGTTTACCTGCGTCCACACACACTTAAGACACCTTATGAATTGTGGACAGGTAAGAAACCCAACCTAGCATATTTCCGTGTTTTTGGGAGTAAATGTTACATCCTACGGGATAGAGAGCAATTAGGAAAGTTTGACTCCCGGAGTGATGAGGGAATATTGCTAGGATATTCATCGAATAACAGAGTATACCGGGTTTTTAACCTGAAGTGCTCTAAGGTTATGGAATCAATAAACGTCACCGTGCAAGATGACGAACCTCTGATGGTTATTGATCATAACCTTCAGTGTGAGGATGAGGACTCGTCTGACAGTGATCCACTTGTTCCCCACCCACACTCTGTGGTCCCAACTCCTGTGTTAGGGGACATACCCGCTTGGGTTCGCAAGAGTCATGATCCGTCTGCCATTGTTAGCGATCCCACTCTAGGGGTCAAGACTCGTGCTCAGCTAGAGAACGTTGTTAGCCATCTTTGCTACACGTCCAAAGTCGAGCCCAAGAATCATAAAGAAGCACTTAAGGATGAACACTGGATATTTGCTATGCAGGATGAGTTGCTTCAGTTTAAAAAGAATAATGTCTGGGAACTTGTCCCCCAACCTAGTGAGACTAATGTGATTGGTACTCGGTGGATTTTTAAGAATAAAATGGATGAAAATGGTACCATAATCTGAAACAAGGCTAGGTTGGTCACTCAAGGCTACACACAGATAGAAGGTGTAGACTTTGGGGTGACATTTGCTCCTCTTGCGAGGCTTGAGTCCGTTTGTCTACTACTCGCCATCACATGTCATCTGCGCTTCAAGTTATATCAGATGGATGTCAAGAGTGCCTTTCTGAATGGCATTCTACAGGAGGAGGTTTACGTGGAACAACCAAAAGGGTTTGAAGGTCCTCAGCACCCGGAGCACGTCTACTATCTGAGAAAATCCTTGTATGGTTTGAAGCAAGAACCCCGTGCTTGGTACGAGAGGCTTACTTCCTATCTCTTAGCCCATGGCTTCAAGAGAGGGGGAGTTGATATGACGTTATTCGTCAAGAGAGATGACGGTGCAATTTTGGTTGCCCAGGTCTATGTGGATGACATAGTCTTTGGATACACGTGCTCTCAACATGCTCATCACTTTGAAAAGGAAATGAAAAGTGAGTTTGAGATGAGCATGGTTGGTGAGCTTACTTTCTTCCTTGGTCTCCAGGTTCGTCAGCTAGAGGATGGGATGTTCATCTCCCAATCCAAGTATGCTAGAGACCTAGTGAAGAAATTTGGTTTAGACTCCGCTAAGCATGGTCGTACACCTATGAGTACCACTACCAAGCTTAGTAAGGACACTTCAGGCAAGGACGTAGAGCAAACCTTATATCGGAGTATGATAGGTAGTCTTCTCTACTTAACTGCCAGTCGTCCCGACATAGATTTTAGTGTTGGAGTCTGTGCGCGATATCAGGCGTCCCCGAAAGATTCACATTTACTTGCTCTAAAATGTATTATTAAATACGTGAGTGGGACTCTCTCATACGGTATTTGGTATTCCTTTGATACTGATGACCGTTTGTTCGCCTATTCAGATGCCGATTGGGCCGGGGATGTAGATGGTTATAGGAGCACTTCTGGTGGGTATTTCTATTTTGGTTCTGCTCTAGTCTCCTGGCTGAGCAAGAAGCAAAATTATGTCTCTTTGTCCACTGCGGAGGCTGAGTATATAGCCGCCGGGAGTTGTTGCACACAACTCTTGTGGATTAAGCAAATGCTGGAGGATTATGGGATTTCACAGGACACCATGACCATTTCCTGTGATAACACGAGCGCGATACACTTATCCTATAATCCAGTCCAGCATTCGCGCACAAAGCACATCAGGATACGTGAGCACTTTATACGTTAGTTAGTTGAGGAGAAAGTCGTATCCCTGAGTTTTGTTCCCACCGACCGTCAGTTAGCCGATATTTTCACAAAACCTTTAGATGCCCTTAGATTTGAGAGTCTTAGGAAGTCTTTTGGGATTTGCACAGTTGACTGAGGGGTTGGTCTATGTCTAGAATAGGATAATTTTTTTTCCATATCATATGCTTCCTATTGCTAATCTGTTTTATATGTACCATTGCTATGTTGTACAGCTATTTATTTATTCTTTTGAAAAATCCAAAAAGATTTTTATTTTTGTATATAAATTTCAGAAAAGCACAAAAAGTTTTTTGTATTTTTTATGCACCTTTTATGGATGAACATTTAAGATAGCCAAGTCACAATTTCATTCCACCTTTTCATGTGACTGTTTAATAGAGATTTGAGACGCTACATCATTTCATCCATGTGCTTTACATTGTATGGAGTCTTTGAGATGTAATTAGTGATATTTTCCTACATGTTTGACTCCTATCTCCTTTATTGCACACATGCACGACTTTATTTTATTATTGCACTTGTCTATCACATGTTGGCTTGAGTGTTTCCATCTTAATTCTGTCTATACAACTAACAATATGCGATAAAACTTGACAAGATTGGATTGCATGTAAAAACCGTTTTTCTTGTGAAACTGAGTGTTTGTTTAAGAACGGGGAGGGGCTGCGAAAGGTAATTATCACGTCTTTGCGCAAAAGCCACCGTTCAAAAGGACCTAAAAAATGGAGGAATTTTATTATCCGGGGTCCAAAGAGGTTAAAAGAGCCCGAAAAAATTTAAAGGCAATAAAAAGCAATTCATGCCAAATATGGGCCACTTAGGTTTCACCATCAATTCTCTTAAGTTTGAGAATTTAGAAAAGCCTCTATTCAAAATAAAAATCTGGGGGAGTTTGGTTGGAGAATATAAACTAGTTTGCGCTTCCTTGAAAGTCCTGAAAAAGCATGAAATAGTTTTGGACGTTATTGGTGTGGAAATCACTTTGAGCTTTGATTTGTTGATTTTATTGAGTCAATATCTTATATTTCCATCTTTTTTTTCACCAAAGGAAGACTTTAAGTTCATTCGTTAGGAGTATCCGATATTCATCGTGCACATATGTCATGTTTGTATGCATTGATTTTCCTATCGAATCTGATCACACCCCTTCATTTCGTTATCATTGACTTGGTTGTTTTTGTGATCTTTCATGGTGTGATTCTTTATTGTATCCTATGTGTAAAAAAAAAAATTGAAAAATATAAAAATAGTAGTTTATTCCTGTGTGTCATTCTCCATGTACATTCATTTCTGCTTCTCATATTTGTCTATTTGGGGATATCATAAAAAGGGGGAGAAGAATTATGGGGGAGAATTATGTTTTGGTGTTTTTGGTTGATTTATGAATTATTTGCTTAAGCTTAATAGATCATCAATTTTTGCATATCATTATATTTCAAACTGTTGCTTGTCACGGGTATTTGCTTTATCTCATATGTGTAGGTATATCATTGTTCATTTTTTGGATTGCACACCCTGATGAGAAAAGCTTTGAAAGTTTCTGAAGAGCTGAAGATTTGGGAGACATGTCATTTAGTATTCTCAGTTTGAGGGTTTAATGGGAATATTATCTTATATGTCATTTGATTGCATAATTCGGATTTTTTATGTATGTATCGGCATAGACATAGGGGGAGATTTGTAAGGACATAATTCTATAAATGTTCGGGGTAGAATCTAGGAATTTTCTATTTTCTCCTAGATCACAGTTCATATGTCTGATACCGCTACATTCGGCACTTCAACACGATCATCCTCGACGGCCTGTATCCGAATTCAATGCAACCACTTTCTTCACGTGCATTATACTACATGCAACGTGCTGCTCGGCTCATTCCCACTACTCCACTACGCCTTATCAGTAAAAATGTTTTATTGGAACTTCAAATATTTGCATAAATATTTGGGAATTGTTTTTGAAAATTATTTTTAAATTCTGGATTAATTTTTTATCAAAAGCAGAATTTTTCTAAGTGTATAAGAGAATGGCCTCGATCGATGAGATCGCTAGAGCGCCTTTGCAAGTCGTTCGCGCTAGATATCATGTCGCGCGATATCGTTCGAACGACTTCTGTCCTTCGTTCGAGTGACATGCTATCTCGTTCGAACGAGCCACCGCCTCGATTTTTGTATAAATATCTGATCTCCTTCTACACGTTTTTTAAGTCTTTCTGCAATCTCAATATTTTACGAAATCAGCCCAGAATAAGACTTCACCTTTTAAGGTTTTCTAAACGTTTTTGATTCACAAAACCGATCCCATATATGTGTGTGAATCTTTAAATCTTCAAGAAGATCGTTTACTCATCTGGACTACTTTGTGAGGAAGCCGCTCTCTTCGTCATTGCTTCCCTACTGGAAAGGGATTGTTCCAGCCGTCAACAACAGAACCGACACCCAAGGGTATTTCTGTGTCACTTGTATTTTCATTGTAATCCGTTGTAAGCCGTTCTCTTACAAAAATTATTGTGAAAATAAAAGGTTTTGCCCCGTTGGGGATTTTTCCTCATATATGTGTCCTTGCATGTTTCATCATCGTATTTAATCACATATAGATGCATGTTTAGGACTTAAGTGGTAAAAACTGTGTTTAATTAAATAACTTCCTTATTTGAATGCAAGCGCACTCTCCTCATTCATAGCCACTCATTTTGCGAAGGCCTTAGAGTTATTAGACACAGTAGAGAGCACTGTGACATGTGTAGACTCACCACTGGGAAATGGATCGTTAATTTTCTTTATATGCCGGGGTGTGGGAGTAGAGATTGGTAGCTTAATCTTACCAGCAGACATGTTAGTCTTAGATATGCATGAGCACGACGTTATTATTGGCATGGATTGGATCGCAGCATACAAAGCCATGATAGATTATTTTGGTGGGAGTATTATCTTTGCCATTCCGGGGCAGGAGATGTTTGTAGTGGCGATGCCTCGCCCAGAGGGAGGCTCTATCGCCCATTTGTGTTACATAGAGGAGGATACCTCTAAGGAGGTCGTGACTCCCTTAGACTTGATCCCAGTTGCTCGTGAGTATTTTGATGTATTTCAGGAGATACCAGGCCTACCCCCTAGTCGAGAGATAGATTTTGTCATAGATTTGTTACCAGATACTCGATCGATAGCACGCGCTCCATACCGTATGGCTCCGGCGGAGATGCGAGAGTTACGAGATCAGATAGAGCAGCTGTTAGGTTAGGGCTTCATTCGTAGGAGTACCTCACCTTAGGGCGCTCCAGTGTTGTTTGTGAAAAAGAGAGATGGTTCACTGAGGCTATTTGTGGACTACCGGGAGCTAAACAAGGTCACAATACGGAACAAATATTCGTTGCCTCGAATCGATGATTTGTTCGACAAGTTGAGGGGAACAACTTTTTTTTCGAAGATAGATTTGAGGTCAGGATACCATCAGCTACGTATTAGGGAGCAGGATGTTTCGAAGACTGCTTTCTTAACGAGATATGGGTCCTATGAGTTCAGAGTGATGCCATTTGGAATCACAAATGCTCCAGCCATATTCATGGACTTGATGAACCGAGTATTCAGAGAGTTCTTGGATCAGTTTATTATCGTCTTCATAGATGACATCCTGATATATTCACACGCTAACGAAGAGCATGCTGAGCACTTGAGATAGGTTCTTCAGACCCTACAAGGGCATCAGTTGTATGCTAAGTACGAGAAGTGCGGATTCTGGTTACGGGAAGTGCAATTCTTGGGACATGTTTTTTCTGAACTGGGGATAGTAGTTGACCCGAGTAAAGTGTCAGCTTTGAGGGAGTGGGGACAACCCACGACACCGATGGAAGTGCTTAGTTTCTTGGGGTTATCCTAGTACTACAGGAGATTCATTCGAGGGTTCTCCAAGATAGCAGGTCCATTGACGAACCTGACTGGCAAGGGTGTACCATATGTTTGTGACGATACTTGTCAATTGGCTTTCGATGAGATGAAAGACAATATGACTTCGGCACAAGTCCTTGCTTTACCCAAGACGGGGGTGGAGTATCTGGTTTACATCGATACCTCCTTATGGGAACTCGGGGGAGTACTTCAGTAGGAAAAGAAGGCTATAGCTTTTGCCTCCCGCAAGCTTAAGTTGCACGAGAGGAATTACCCCACACATGACCTAGAGTTAGCAACGGTCGTCTTCGCATTGAGGATATGGAGACACTATTTATTAGGGGAGAAATTATGCTTGTTCACAAACCATAAGTCACTGCAGTACCTGTTCACTCAGCGAGAACTGAATATGCGTCAGCGCAGGTGGTTAGAGTTTGTGAAAGATTATCAGTTCGACATACAGTACCATCCGAGGAAGGCCAACGTAGTTACTGATGCGTTGAGCCGTAGATCGGTAGAAGATGTAGCGAACGTCTGGAAAGCAAAGTGGAAAGAGTTGGGTCACCAAGATGCGATAGCTCGTTCCTTCATATCGGTCATGACAGTGACACCCGAGATTGTTACGAGGGTAATACAGGCACAGACAGCAGACTCATTTTGCCAGAAGAAAATTGTACGAATTTTAGCCGAGGGTGCTGAGTCCTACTCAATTAGTTCCGATGGAGGTTTAAGGTTTAATGGGAGATTGGTGGTCCCAGAAGGGGTAGACTTACATCATGCAGTGATGACCTAGTCTCACGGGTCCCAATTTGCGGTGCATCCCGGGGGAGATAAGATATACCAGGATATGAGACGACAATACTGGTGGAGTGGGATGAAGAAGGATATTCCTGAGTTCGTATCCAAGTGTTCTACTTTCCAGATGGTAAAGGTGGACCACCACAAACCGTCGGGGTTGCTTCAGCCGTTAGAAATACCCACGTGGAAGTGGGGGAGTATTTCCATGGATTTTATTACTGGGTTGCCTACATCACAGCAGGACCACGACTCCATCTGGGTGATTGTGAACCGTTTGACCAAGGTGGCTCATTTTCTGCTAGTACGAACAGACTATACCATGGGCCAGTACGCTCAGTTTTTCATTGCTGAGATTGTTAGACTAGATGGGGTGCCCCTGGATATTGTGTCAGATAGAGACAAGATTTTCATGTCACGTTTCTAGAAGAGTTTTTAGGAGGCCATGGGTACAGAGTTGAGGTTGAGTTCAACTTATCACCCACAAACAGATGGACAAACAGAGCGTACCAACCAGATGTTGGAAGATATGCTACGCATGTGTGTCCTTGATTTTGGAGGAGGTTGGGAGCCACATCTTCCACTGGTGGAGTTTGCTTATAATAACTCTTATCAGTTCACGATTGGCATGGCTCCATTGAGGCATTGTATGGAAGGCCTTGATGTTCCCCAATGTGTTGGCTAGAGGTGGGGGAAAATAAGTTGCTCAGACCAGAGGTGATTCAGGAAACCTCCACTAGGATTGAGATTATCAGGAGTCGCATTCGGGTAGCCCATGATAGGTAAAAAAGCTACGCCGATGCAAAATGGTTCTTCCAAGAATTTAATGTGGGGGACCAAGTATTACTATATGTATCTCCTATGAAAGGAGTGATGAGGCTCGGGAAGAAAGGGAAACTGGCCCCGAGGTACGTGGGACCATTTCCCATTATCGAGAGGATTGGGCCCGTAGCATACAGGTTGGGACTGCCAGAGAACTTACATTACATTCACGATGTATTCCACATCTCGTCGTTGAGATGATACCTTCGGGAGGACATGGCCCACACCCACATCGCGATTGAGGAGATTTACTTACAGCCTGATAGCTCTTACGAGGAGAGACCAATAGCTATTTTAGACCATAGCGAAAGGAGATTGAGGTTGAAAGTAGTCCCAGTTGTACGGGTCCAGTGGGAGCATCATAATGTGGAGGAATCCACTTGGGAGTGTGAGGCAGACATGCATGATAAGTACCCATAGTTATTCTTACCAGGTACACCTTATTTTTCGAATTTCGGGACGAAATTCCGTTATTAGGGAGGAAGTATGTAATACCCCGTATTTTTCTGACTTTTAATTTTGGGGATATATTAAATTTAATTAGAGATATTAATTTAATATTAAGCCGAAAAATCATTAAAATACTTACTAGCGTGATGAGAGTTAGTAATCATTGAAATTTTGTTGTAAGTTACTTTATGGGTAAAGTAATAGGTGTAATTGTATTTAGTAAAATTATCACGAGAATCTAATTTGATAATTTTGGGGAATTTATTGGGATGCGCTTGTGTCGTGTCGGGATTAAATTTGAACTATTTAAAATGAATAAATTATAAGTCACCCGTATGGTTATTTTGAGTACGTCAATGTGTCCGAAAGGGTCGAGATAGTCAAAATAATGTACACGGGGGTTTAGTTTGGGTCTCGAGGCATTTCTAGGCCTAATTAACATCTCGGGAAGGCGTTTTAGACATTTTACATTTTTGGGCATGGAAACCCACGAAATTTTCAAGAGTATATCAGATAATAGGAGTTGTCTTCTAGGGCTAGAACAACCAAAAACCTAAGATGGCCATTGGAAGAGAAGAGGAGAAGCTTTCCAAGGAGTTCTAGGCCAAGAACTCCACCGTTTGCACCGCCGTCGCCACCAAACTTTAGGTCGCGCAACGAGGATCACAACCACACCAATCTTTTCCACAAATTTGAGCCAAGAATTCCCAGGAAAGTATCTATCTTTCTCTATATTAGTTAATCCTTCAATGATATTATCCTAGGATTGATTAGAACTAGTTTTTGTGAAAGAAAACATATGTTGGAGACTCGAATTGGCATGATGTATAGATAAAAGACGTGTTCTGGAAATCTAATTCATATGTAGAGGTTGAACCACAAAATTTCATTGTGTTAGGAGTAGAAAATCTGGAAAAATAATGGGAAGAACCAAGTTAACGGAATTATTAAGGTTTTTGTAATTTTTCTGGATTTTGACCCTTTTAATTCGTTATAATTGATGAAAACTCACAGGTCTTACGTAGAATATTCATTATTTGGGAATATAACACTTGTGGTATAATTTGTTGAAAGTTTGGAAATCAAATATGACGATTTGTAAGATTTTGATACAATATTCCCGTAGCTAGAAATTCTGGAGTTTCTCCATAACTGCTTGATCGATCGATCAAACCAAGAGCATCGATCGATCGATGAATCGATCGATCGAGCACCTACCATCGATCGATCGACCCCTGCTGGAAAACTCACATTCCCCTTTTTAAATAGGTTGGCCCAACTTAAATGAATAGAAATCCATGGACATTAGTGTTAGAACATTTTGGGATATAAAGAAGACCAGTAGGACTTTATAAAAATGGAATCTTTAATGAAAGACGAGATTAACATTTAACGGAGGTGTTTGACACCTAAGCAATAATGGGAACGTGTGTCAAAAGGGTGAGACTCGTAAGGAAGTTACGTCGTAAAATAAAAGAGTACCTACTGAAATTACACTTAGGAAGATAGGATTTCACGAGTGTTACGAAGAAGGTTTGGAGTAATTCCATAAATAAGAATAAAAGAGACGAACCGTTATATGGGATAATCTAGTAATGTGCAATAAGAATAAATATCATAAGTATGGGTCATGAGTGTACCTAAATTTGAAATGAGAATGGTATTATACATATATGACTATGTTTGTACATATAATATATACGTGTAAAATCATGGTCGCGTACTTGCTATCACTGATGTTACCGCGCCGGGACAGTGTTATCTCGATGGGACCTTTATGGGGGGATATTGACTGGTACCCTAGAACATAGGAATCCTCGGTACAGGCTATCGGATCGATAGTCAGACAGTCCTAAGAGACGTGAGGGTATGTGCTAACCTCTTAGTGACTTGGAACACTGCTTCGCCTCAATTTGTATGTGTTTTGTGCTAATACAGTTCGAGAGTGATTCCGAACTAGTATTTCCCTTAGTACGAGTAATACGGGGATTTGATAGCAGAGTATGCCAGCACCATAAATTTTATGTGGGGTGCCGATAGTATATATATATATATATTATATGAGTGATTAATATATATATATATATATATATATATATAAACTTGAAATTTGGGAACTATCTACTGTGACTAAAGGTAGGTAAGTAATGAATAATTATTTCAACTTGGATATAAGTGTTTGAAAAGTTTGAGGCAATACTGAGAAACTTTATAATCAAATGAGGTTTATGTGAGAACTTTACTTTTAAAAATAAATTTTCTTAACACTAGAAATTGTCGGCATGAAACCTTGTGAGTAACTTAAGATAAGCTAAATTGTTGGGAGTAGTAGTGCAGTAGGTGTGCACATTAGAAGAGAGGTGAGAATTTCTCAAGAGAGTGTCGCGCACTAATATGGTTGTTGCATTAGCTGGTAAGCATTTTAAATACTTGCTAAACTAAATTTTAAACTGTTTTACGATCGGGCTCTGACCCGTTTCCTATTTTCTCTTCTCTCTTGTATATATATATATCTATATAATAAAGTAGAAAACTTATGTATGTCATAAGCTTAATTGATGATGTCATCTATTAGAGTTTTTATTGCACTACCTTTTTTGCCCTTAAAAATTTTAGTTTCTCCCATCTTTTAACACACATTAATTTTTCCCCCTTCTCCTCAAAATTCAAACACAAGGTTATAAGAGTAGTTTACTATTTTGGAGATTTGGACACATTGTGGTTCAATTTGGACACATTTTTAAAATATTCACCCCACCCAATCCATTTCACATCTTCACTTTAATTCAAACTCTCTCTCTATTTCTCTCTCCACGGACTCTCCTCTCTAAGCCACAGAGGTTTGGTTTTCTTCTTTCTTGATTAATTGAGTTCCCATTTTAATTGTCTATTCACTTTGTTCTTACATTTTTATTTCTTTGTCTAACACATATCTCTTACACTTCAAGGTTATCATTTTTTTTCCAGCAAATCTTTAATATCTCTATGAATTAATAATATCCATTCCCCTATTTTTTTCCAGATCTATGAGTTAATATCTATTCCCCTGTTTTTTTTCCAGATCTACGAGTTAAGACCCAAGAAACTGATCACTATTGTTGACTCAATGGTTTTTTTTAGATCTGTGTGAAGAGCGTTCTTCACCTGAACAGTTTTTTTTAGGCAATTTTCAGACTGTAAGATGGTTATTCAAAAAGCATAACCATCTTACCTTGAACCCGTTGGTTTGGGTCTGGACAAAAGTAGACGCGATTGATATATGACCAAAAATATGGTATAAACCCATTTGTCTCTTCTTCTCCCTTAAATCCATCACCGTTGTTTCTTTAAAAATTGGTGGAGACGAACGATGATGACCAACGGCGAATGGTCTGCCATTTAGGGAAAAAAGGCTTCGGGGATTTGGTTTATCCCTCTCTCTATGGATTGAATTCTCTCTCTACTCGACTTGAGATTGGTTAGTTTTGGTCTACGATTTTACATGTATTGGAGATGTTGGTTTATAATTTCAACCATTATTCAGCATGTTCATATAATTACAGAATATATATAGTAAAGACATTATTTTATGCAAAAAAAAGGGTATATTTACTGTGGCCTCTTCTCTCTCTTCCCGCAAGTAATTTTCACTACCCAAAAGAGAGAAATTTTTTGTCAACAATAATGATAAGTTTGAATGGTAGTTGTCAAAAGTGATGATGTTGTCCTGTTTGAATGGTGGAGTTTTTTTTTTTCTAAAAAATAAAAGTTGCACTTAACCGTAACTTACAAAAATGTATAACAAAATTTTGGAGACCTTCACGGTCCATGAAATCAATTTTTAGAAAGTGAAGTAGCTTTGCAATAAATAATTTTTAAGTAACATTTTAAGTGCATTTATCAGTCCCGTAAACTACAACATATTTTTTTACAGGTCATGACAGAGAGGGATTTTCTTTGTTCTTTTGATGAGGATGGTGGCGATCCGTTTGGCTACAGAATATTATTTTGTTTCAGTAGATGTTATGTTTTCCTTACTCATTGAAGAAAGTGAATATTGTTTGTTCTCCATTATGGTGCCTATTTTTTTATTTCATAAATTTTTTATCTTATTTTAAAGGCCATCATTTGTAGGAATCTATATGAGTGCAGATGAGGTTTTTGATGAAATAACCAATATTTTATCAAAGCAATGCTTTAGCTTTTGGGATGGTGGATTAATTGCATGTTCTTCTCTCTCTCTCTCTCTCTCTAACACTCTTGCTGTATTTTAATTAGCTGTGATGCAGTTCATAACCTAAACTACTTGAGGTACCTTTTTTTTATTATTTACTCTTTGTTATTTTTTTTTTGCTTTAATGGGTATGTTGGTAATAGGATGTAAATTTTAGATTTACCTTCGCTCTCTCTCTAATTTTAATTAGATTTTATACATTTCCCAACCTAAACTAACTAAGGTATCTTTTTTTTACTTTATTTACTTTTAGGACCGAAATAACCCATAAAACGATGAGCTTACAGTTACATGGGTGAAGCTAGCTTTTAGTAGCTTAAAAAGTGATAAGGGCATTTTAACTTTTCAATTTATTTTTATACATATTGATATGTACGTTTTTATGCGTATGTTTATTTTTTTATTATTAATATTTGTAGATTATTTTAAAAGAGCAGCTTTTCATTTTTTTATTATATGGCATGTGTTTGATTAAATATATATGTCTAGCATTTTAATTTTCTTTCTTGACACTTATTTTATTTTGCAATGGTTTCAAATTAATTCTTTACACTTATTTTCTTTATTATAATTTTTAATGTTCATAAATATTTTTGTAGATTTATTTAATATTATTTTAAAGTTACACATATGGGACTCTTTAAAAGTTTTTGAAAATATCTCATTTTAATTACTTTCCATTTGAATGGGTATTATTATTGGACATTATTATTTTGAATTTTCAATCATTCGAATATTTTAATTTTTACATATTTTTGTACTAGGGTTTTGTTCTATCATGGTGGTAACTCTTTGGGATTTTGTACAAATGTTTTTAATACTATCATTGGGACTCACACACTATCAATAGTAGTTTGGGATTTTGTACAAATGTTATTAATACTATCATTGGGACTCACACACTATCAATAGTAGGTAGAGTTGAAAAATAGAAAAGAAGATGTAAGTGTGGCAGGTAAAATATTTTGCAGTCTAGCCTATAGCTTTTTTAAAAAAGTCACTAAGCTGTCAAAATACATCTTTTACCATTAGTCTCCTGCAGCCACATCAGTAGAAGAAAAGTTAAAGTGAGTATATGTTACTTTTTCAAGAAAGCTAAAAATATCTTACTAAAATAAATCTATAGGTAACTGTTATAACACTATTTAAAATATCTTATTAAAATAAATTAGTACTCCAAATTTCAGCACAATACAATAGTACTTACATATAAAGGTTGGTCCACGATTATGCATTGACAAATAGCCAAAATATAATTGTACTGAGAACTTACTATTATGCATGGATTAATCCTCCATATACGTGTCCTTTGAAGCATAGTTTTATACATCTACTTACCCTTTATTTCTCTCTTTCGCGTTAATAATCTTTTTGTACCAAAATGACATATATATATATATATATATATATATATATAGTGAGAGTCTCCTATACATATCAATTTTTTGAAATAGTAAAAAAAATATTTTTTAACTGAATTTTTTTACATGATGTTTAAACATTTCAATAAACACATAACAAAAATTAACTCTAATTAATGTTTAAATGTCACATAAAAAAATCCTGAAATATTTAAGTGTCACATAAAAAAATTCAACTCAAAATCATTTATAAAATGGGTTCGTGCCAGTGGTATGTACTGTTTGGTATGTACAGGAGCTTGACCCACACACATACTATGTTCTACCTAAGGAGTGGATGTCAACATTATCATATACCAAATGATACTCATCGGGCATTTCGAAATGCTATGCAATTATTGTAGAAAATTGTTCAAAAGCAAATGATCACATTTGATGGTTTTGCTATATGTAGATTGCATTCCATTCAGAATTTTATAGTTAGGTACAATTTTTATGAAATACGTTTGAAAGTTGAAATTTTTGTAATTTAATAAAAAATAATTTAGCATTTTTTTTAATTAACCATGATATACTGTAGTTTGGATCCCATATGTATAGTGGTTTGGTTAGTTATATGGTCTCATGTTGATTAGGGCCGATCCACAAATTTGGGCGAGGGTGTTGAAGTTTACCTCGAATGTCACGAGTTACATTTTTATGGTTTTAGAGTTCATAAAACTTAGGTTATAAAATTAGAGAAATATTGAAAAAGAACTCTGAACATTACAAATAACACTGCCTGAGGGTGATATTTAATATATGGATCATCATAACACGTGTTCTATAGGCAACACTAAGAATTCCAAAATATTAGTAAACAAATAAATTTACTATAACTGTAAAATAAATAAATAGATATAAGGCACCAAAATAACTAAATAAATCTATGTTTGAAATCATCGGAATCAAAATATAATGCTAAATTAATATGTATAATAATTAAAATAATTTAATATGTAAGTAGGAGTTTATTACATATTGTTTAAAAAAATATATCTGTACAAAATTTTCGTAGTGAAATTAACTACTTGATTGTGTTTATTTTTAGATTTAAAAATTTTGTATTCTAAATAAGATTTTGTGGAATTGCTTATGTTGGGTGTAGTCGAGTATTTTTTATTTTGTAAATTGGGTGAAATTCTGTCCAAATTTTTTAAATGTTTACACTTATTTGTGTTGTAAAAAAACTTTGACTAAAATTATTCATGATTCAATACTTTAGAAACTTTTGGACACATTGCATTTTGATTTGTTGATGGATCCAAAGGGCGATACATAATTTTTTAAAACATCTGTCTTAAATTATAATGACTTAATATTTTGACATAAAATGGTCGTACCATGGTGTATGTATGTACATAAACACGTTGTATGTATGTATGTAAAAACTTCAAAAAATTTTAAACTAATAGGTTCGTACAATAGGTTATTTCAAAAATCGTTTATCTGTGGCGAACTAAATACGACGTATGGTCCAATCAATGACGTGAACTATAAAAAAAATTGCATCGTGCCTTCAGGCACGGGCATACCCTAGTGTATATATATATATATATATATATATTACAGGTGCCTAGCCACATGGGCGTCTTGCATAGGATCCTTTGAAAGGAACGTGTTGCAGCTTAGGTGGGAGTTGCAGGCCTTTTGCGTAGACGACCTCATTATTGATTCCACTTCTAGTTTTATTTTATACAGTTGGGCATGTGTTGCCCTTTTTGCATTATTCAGTTGGTTTTATCAGAGATTGTAATTTTTTTACTTCCAGTATTTATACTTTGGGATTGTTACTGTCAGGATATTTTTCCTTTGAAGTTTTAAAGTTGGAATTTTTTTTATTGAATGCTTAAATTGCTTGGATTATCTTTTCCAGTCTAGTTGTTGTGTGATTTTTACACCATGGATTATGAAAGGTTTTAAATATTGGTTTTAAATTAAATTTGGAAATTGATATATTGAAATGGTTTTTGTCACTTAGCTTAATTATTTAGGGTGTTTAAATTGAAAAGTTATTTTTGCGACACTGATGCTAAGAATGAACCAATCGTTCACCTTGGTTATAATTTAATAAAGGATTGATCACCCGGTATTTAATTAGGCGAGGTGTCATAAAGAATTCAGACGAGCTACAGTTGATGTCAGGTATGGTCATTAGAAGGGTCAACAGAAGGGTACTTAGATGGGTCGTTATATGGACCTTTCAAATGACATCACACTATTTTGGATTGTTAGATACATGGATCAAACGATATCACCTTATCGTTTGAACGACCTTAAATATCATTCGAACGACCTATCTTGGTTTTGATAATTTTGATCTATTTTTGTTCCTACTTGATCTATGTTCTGATATTGCACTGATTTGGTACTTCTGGGTTGTTTGGATAGTTTACATGCATTTTTATTGGATTATTCATGCTTCATTATTACATTGCATTGATTATGTTTATTCACATAATTTGATATTTATGATTATTTCCGTGTGACTATTTACTATCTATGAATTGACATATATTGATATGGTTAACTAGTTGCTCATGTTTATATAGATATGCTTTTCATCTTATATTCATGCTAGATATTCGTTTATGTTTATTTTTCTCACTGATTGTCTATTTGAGATAAAAGGGGGAGAGATAGATATGTGATGTAAGGGGAGATTTTTGCTTTTTTTTTGGTATCAAATTGTTTACATATCATTTGTTCCTCTATACTTCACATGGTATATGTTTGTTTTGTGTGTGTAGTGATTCTTCAGAGATTATAGATTTCGTGACTACATCAACTTCAGACAGTTCATGCTCGTCGGTCATCCTTCATCTACATTTGATAGCTATATTTAATAGTCCATGTCATGTATTTTCTTTTTTTGGGTTTATGGAATGGGATTTAGGTCATATGGATTAAGGGCCCGGCTTAGGCATTTCACTTTTTTGGTTTTGTCTCGGAATAGACAAAGGGGGAAATTTGTAAGGATAAATTTTCAAACAGTGCCAATTTATATGTATTGGCATTATTTCGGATAAAAACCACTTTGAGTCATATATAGATTTTACTTGTCACGATTCCCATTAAGTCTACGATGTTGTGTTGAAGACGTAGCCACCAAGCTTCAAAGATAGATCATATCATAGTTTTGGTGCACGTTTCACATCTTGACATTTGGTTTTTCGAGATTCTCTCAGGTATGAATGCATATTGGTATATGGATACTCAGTAAATATTTTCTAAGGATGTTATTTTATTAAATATAATTTTAAAATGATTTCAAAATGATTTTTCCTAAGATAATTATTGTGTAGAGTCATAAGGAACTATCCCTTAAGTTTTGATGGTTCAAACGGCCTTAACAGTCGTTCAAACATCTTGATGTCATTCAAATGACATTGAATTCTCGTTCTATCGAGATATTCATATCGTTCGAAAGACTGGCTGATCTCATTCTAACGATGCACTTCCTCAAAGTTTTTTATTTAAGGCATTTTTTGCTCAGGAAAATAACCGGTGCAAAACATACAGAATTACACAGAACCTATGCATTTTCTGCATTTATTTTCCAAAGGTTTCCAAAGCTAAACTATAATTTATGTTTACAAGATCTGCGTTTACATACCATATGTCATGGATATCTTATCTTTGTACCACAGTTTCATTCTCCATCATTCGAAGAGCCTATTTCGCGCAGTGGACTCCGTACTTGTTGATTGAAGGTTGTTGGCTATATCGGTGGATACTGAGGTATACGTGCACTCATGTATTGTGGACCTGGCATAGGTGGACTCCTGCATTGCACCATGGAGGAGGAGTTTAAGAAAAGAAGAGGCGTCAAGACTTGTGGGGGATTGAGTCATTGAGTAAGACTATAATCTTCCTTTATAATACCGTATCATAGTGATGGTCTGGATTGGGCCATCTAAGATTTTTCCTGTTTTGGTTTCCTCGTACATCAATGTGTTTTATGAGCATTATTTACTTTATCTTGGTTGATCACACTAGATGCATGTTTAGTGTTAAGAAGATAAAATTGTCTTAATTAGTTTGGTTCGCAAAATTGGTGTTTGATAAAACTGAAGAAAGGTTTTTATAAAGAAAAATTATTTTCACCTAAAGGACACACATAGAGGGACCGCCCCATTTTTTATAAATTGGTATCAGAGCTTCCATGCATCTGCATGTTCCATAATGATGTGTGTGAAAGTGTGAGGCCTTGTCTTGAAAGGGGGAGAAACTATATGTAGGATCTAGGGTAGCTTCAGTGGAGGTTCAGAATGGGAGTCGACCCAAAGTTTTTGGCAAGGACATCCATCACCGCCGGGCGATCACTGACTCGAATGTGTTGTTGAACCTTTGCACCAGTTTAGAGGCTTAGAGGGAAAGGGGATAGCGTATTTAGGATTTGAGTGGTCTAAAATCCACCGATAAAGATCTATTTATCCCTTATCGGCGTGACTAAAATCCTAGAGAAGTGGTATGCCTTGGGTTGATTACTTCGTATTTAGACTCGAGATGGAGGCATCCTTATTAAATAATACATCAAGAGATGTATTACAAGGCTTGGACTTCACGAGTTTGGTTCGGTATAGTGCCTATATACCCAAGGGGACTTAGAATTAAACCAACATAGTTTAATAAATGGGACATATTTAAGGGTGTAGATGATGGGATACTAGGTATACACTATACATCATTGCGATATCTATGGATCGTAGACCTTAAAGTAGAACTTTCATTGTGTTTTTGTGATTTACATATTTGTATGTTAAAAATACATTAATTAGAGATAGGTGTTTGATAAGTATTCCAAGAAAACACATATCCGGGGATGCCGTTGTAGCGACGGTCTTTGTTCGCTAGGACAAAGGGGGAGAGTAGTCCTTTTTTAGACTTTGGTATTTAGCAAAGTTTTGGAGTGACTCGACTCGTGGACACTCTTCTTGGAATGATTTTGAAAAGTATGTCTTCATGTTGATTTAGTTGTACCCATTGATTAACATTTATTTAACATGTAAATATGAAATATTACTCAACAAACGGAGGTGTTGGGTTTGAAACCAGACTTTAAAATATAAACACTGTAAAGTGCGTACAAGACCCCCTAAACGGGGGCCAAGCTAAATGAGATAAACAGATATGGACCATTTATCATAATATAAATGGGTTATTTGACCCGAGATTTTTGTACAGTTTCTTTACCCTTATAGCCCGAGATGAATTTTTTCCACGGAAGTGTCTTTTGCAAGGTGGTGTCATTTAGCCGGGTAGAGCTTCGTTTAGAAATGTCAATTTTTGCGGGATACGCGTAGAGGCATAACAGCTCATATTTTTGTGCATTTTTTATTAAAATTACACGAGTGCACATAAATTAATTATATTGAAACAAAAAATGAATTAAATAAATATTAAAATTACACGAGTGCACATAAATTATTTATTAAAATTATACGAGTGCACATTTACTTGTGTTAGAAGTAAATTAAAACATGTTAAATTGTATTACGCCGTAAATCGGGTTTAACAGTATCTCATTCGGAATGCGCAAAAAGATTTGTGGTTGGGAATGAGATGTAAATTAATGTTAGATAAATCAGATGGAAATTTTTAGTGCGCCAATAATCCGTAATGGGCCGAGATAGTAAAAAACAGGTACCCATAGGTTGTAGTTGGGTTTCGGGGCAGTTTAGGCTAAATGGGAGTCAAATATGGTATTCAGGTCATTTTACATATAAAGAATGACTTAATTTCGGTATTTGGAGTGTTTTGATTTATATTTAATTTAGGTGGATAGAAGGGGAAGCTATCCAACCATTCAAGAGGCTAGGGTTTTGAGAGAGGAGAGAAAATAGAAAAAGAAAATAGAGAAAAATGAAGGAAAAAGGGATCCCGGTCGGAGATCAAGTTCATCAGGGTTCAAGATCATTAACAAGAGAGTAACTCAAGAAGAAAATCTAAGAATTTCATATCTCTCAAGTAAAGTATTTAACTTTCTTTAATGTTAATTGTAGTTTCAAATATTCATTTAAAATTGGTGTAGGAAAACACACAATTTTTGGGTTGGGAGAAGCATGTAAAATGGGATTTTGAATAAAGTAACTATTGAAGATCATCTAATGATCATAATATGGTAAATCTGATGTGATTATAATGAAAAAGATAGGTTCTTGATTGATTTAAAGGAGAAAAGTGTGAATCTTAAAACTAGGGTTTAGTATTGAATGGTGTATTGATTTAATTAATGAATCTGACATAAATTTAGACGTCACTTCAAATGCATGCCATTTTACTTTTACTTTGAATTAGACTATGATTCATAGATTATCTTATCTTCCAATGATATTTAAATCGATCTTGGACTTCTGTGGAGGGAGTAATAGCCATTTTAGTAAAAGGTGTTTAATCTGTCAGAATATCTGATTTTTGCAAATCGTTATGTTACTTCAAATGCATCCCATTTTATTTTTACTTTTTATTAGACTGTGCGCCACAGATGTAAAGAAAAATATGGATTGTACCTTTCCAATGAGCTTTGAAGAAGGTCATTTGTACTTCTGTGGAAGGAGTAATAGTCATTTTAGTAAAAGGCGTTTAATCTGTGAGAATATTAGATTTGTATAAATTTGTATAAATTTGTGATTTTTAAAAGTTCTAATGGGATAATGAATCTTATATTTTTATCTATTTAAAGGGTGCTCATGGGAGGACTTTTTAAAACTCATATTAACCTATTCACAAAATTAGGAAGTGCCTTAAGTTAATCAAAGAATAATTTTGGATAAGAAATTACGTGTATAATAGGGTGAACTAATTCGGGTAAAAATTATGAAATCCGGTTAGGATTTTGTGATTAATTAAGATAAGTGATTAGGTATCCATATTGGCCATGAATATGAAGCTAGAGAATTAATAATAAGTAAGCGAATACTTGATGAAAAATATGGAAGTCGGGATAGACTCGGGGTTTTGTGGGCAAGTGCTACGAGAGACATTATGCACATTAATGTGTGTGTGTTTATATATGTCTGTATATATGTGTGCGTGTGTGTGTGACACCTGCTTATTTTAACCCCGGGAGATCAGTCCTTCATTAAAACAAAAAGGAATCCCATTTGATTCATTCTTAGCATCACCGTCGAAAAACTTTTTAATTACTAATCACCTGTGTCAATTTAAGCTGTTGTCAAATCTTATCTTTTATTATGACAACATGCATAAATGAAATAAGCCATTCACACATAAATATAGTCTGAACAATCACTCAACAAATAAATAAATGAGACTGAATAAATCATTTGTTTTCCAAGTACATATTCCAACTACAATCTGAAATAAGTAAAACTAAGATCGGAATACAGTTTGATGCCTCACTAAAGAAGATAACTAATATGAAGAGCAATACCCCAAATGAACTATGAAAGAAATCTCCTATATAGAATTAATGAGCTTAAGCGTCTAAAGTAATATCCTACAAGCCTCCACACTGCTGCAGTTATGCATCTCTGGATATGATCTCTATAGTTGGTGTCCCTGTGGCTAGACACCTAAAAGGTTTTGAAAATATTTTTGACAGGGTTCAGAGCCCAAGTAAAGCATGTTAAAAATATATTTTAAGTATTTAAATCTGTTATTTATTACACATGTAGTATCCACGTATACTCTCTTGAGATCCTCACCTCCCAACTAATATTCACGCCTAACGTATTCTATCTAATTAGTATCCCCTTCCCAACTAGATAATGTATCTGGATACTCTCGATAAGTCTAGTTCCCTCATAGTTTTTCATATGAAACGATACTGCAGTATCGATAATAAATTTATTTACGTCCATTTTATTATTGAGTCATTTATTTAAGTTTCACTACTCAAAGTCTTTTAGATATGCATTATTTATCAATTCTACTGTCTCACATTCGTAGATATATCACACCGGTATATATTCATCACACATATAATATATACATAACTATAGAATCCCTGGAATGTCCCTCGTGATGATGGCATACTCTGATATCAAGTACATGTACCTCTCGTACTCAATTAAGGACTATTGGTTCAGCATGTCTCCTCGAACCCAAAATCAATCAACACAATAATAGTGGTGAACATGGTTCTAAGCCTTTGGGATACACACGTACCTAATGTACCCAAATGACCCGTCAGTACCACTAATACACTACACATAATGGGCCACCCTAAGTTCCATGTTCTGGGGCACAAATCCAAACCTCACTAGAATCGTCAAGGTGAGATCGTCCTCTACGTAGAAACCTCCGGATAGCCGAAAGCGTAGGTACGTTCACACACATAATCAAATCATATCTATAGGTATTCACACAGCCTATATACATACATTATTCATTTGGTATGCACTCAGCCCAATTGTATCAACTCTTACGTAGTATATATCACTCGCATATTCGACATACCGTTAATTTCAACTATAATTCCAATTTATATAATTTTGAGTATCGCTCACTACTCTAAGGGTCCTATTTACCCCTTACTTAATATGTACATACTCCTATCATCTACTACTGGTCGTAAACATAGGTTCACTCATCACTATGTGACCCGTCTCGATTTTCATTTATTCATCAATTATGGATATTTCTTATTCATCGCAATCCTTAACTCGTCTCAATTTATGTAAACCTAATATCCACTATAGGCCCACTGACATTTTCATATTCCCCTCCATAGTTTAAAAATGTCCTGAAATTTCCCTCATGAATTATCTAAAATTTCAGGGCTTAAACAAAAAGGAAAAATTTCCAGTTCTGGGCTAAACCAAATCGATTTGCCCAAAGGCCGAATTGATTCGCCTTATCGAATCAATTCCCTCAAGGGCCGAATCGATTCGAAATGTATCAGGTGTCTTCTTCTTCAGTTCGCTGTTACGAATGTTTACACCATCCAATTCCTCAAACTTTGATACAACAATATCAAACTCCGAACTAACATAACCAAAAATCAAATATACATGTAGGGATGATTTCTAACATAAGTCATGTATAAAATCCATACGATTTCATCTAAGATCAGATTAAAACTCCATTAATCATTAAACCCTATATTTTTGTGTTCCTCACATAAGTTCATCAAAAACCCAGATTTATCCCATAATCTAAATCCCATAACTTCTTATTTTGTTTTATTTATACAATTGGATTCATTCTACGTTCAATCATATTCCGAATTATGAGTTATATTCATCAAATCACAAGAATAGAAAAAAATATCCTTAATTCAAAGACACTACTCTAGATGGGTATTATAACTCATTAAAATTTGACGGATAAATACTTGCCTTGTATGGGAATGATCTAGTTTGGTTCTCTTGATGATTTATCTATTCTAATCCACCCTTCAAAGATGATTGTGATGCAAGAACAAGGTGAAAGGCTTCAAGAATCCTCTCTTAAGCTCCAAGAATGCACTCCCTTTCTTCTCTAATGGCCTCCAAGTGTTTTCTATTCCTCTCACCCTAGCCTATCCCAACTACAAGTTTATATAACCTTTATAAATTCGCATCTCCATTAACCCTAGGCTACCAAATAACAAAAATTCCCTCTCGTGGTGCCGATTTGGTCTAAAATTGATCCGGGATTCAAAACTATACACTTGTGTATACTATTTTGATTATTTCGACCCTTTTGGACTCAACCGTAACCTCAAAATCATCATCTAAGTTACTCACAAATAATTTCCTATCTCGACCTCATATAGTCCACACACGGGGCCCAGTTGAGATAAAATACTACCAAGTCACTATCACTCGTTATGACGTCAAATACGTAGTTACTATTCACTTAGTAATTTAATTTGATAAAAACTAATCATTTCTATCCGATTAATTATTTAATCAATGCATAATATTTAATTTCCATTAAACTACATCACACATGAAATATAATTTAACCCAATTAATTAAATTTTTAACTTCTAAAAAATATGGGTTATTACATACCCCCCCCCCTTACAAGGGAATTTCGCCCTTGAAATTGGGATTTACCTGCGATAAATAACTCTAGATACTGCTCATGCATGTCATCCTCACGCTCACATGTCAACTCATCTACATTATGGTGCCCCCACTGAACTCTAACTAAGGGTACCACCTTTTACCGCAGTTTACGCTCACTATGATCAAATATCACCTCCGGTCACTCCTCGTGTGAGATGCCGAGTTATAAGTCGATCTCCTCTACTGGAACATGCCAAAAATCTCTCTTTCTCCTCCATTATCTCTTCATCGATGACATGTGAAACACGTCGTGAATCCGCTGTAGGTGCTCCAATAATCCCAGTCTATAAGATAATGGTCCCACTCTCTCAATGATCGAGAACGGTCCTAAATATCTTAGCACTAATTGTCCGTTCTTATCAAATCTCATAACTCCTTTCATAGGAGACACTTGCACCAACACCTGATCACCATCCTCAAGCTCTATGTGTCTCTTGTCTGCAATGGCATAACTCTTTTGCCTATCTTGAGCTATCTGGATGCATCGTTGAATTAGCTTAATCTTGGCAGTGGTGTCCTGAATCGTATCTGGCCCCAATAATTTATCGTCCCCCACCTCTAATCAGCAAGCAAGAGAATGACAAGGTGGAACATACAGTGACTCAAATGGTGCCATGCCGATGGTGAATTAGTAGGAATTATTATATGCACATTCCACCAAAGGAAGGTACTGCTACCATCCTCCCCCGAAGTCAAGTATGAACATTCGCATCATATCCTCAAGCATTTGATTATCCCTCTCTATTTACCCATCTGTCTGTGGGTGATACGATGTACTTAACCGTAAATCTGTGCCCATCGTCTCCTAAATGTTATGCTAGAAATGGGATAAAAAGATCTTATCCCTATCGAATATAATATATATTTGATATATTATTCCCAAAGTGCACCCTCGTACTCAGGGTCACTAACCTCAGACTGTCTAACAGCCGAGTTGACAAGAAGCTCCAAATGCCATCAGAAAGGTCATATTCTGCAAGTTCGAACCTTCATCGACCAACCTCGGTTGTCTATCATCCGAGGTCAAAAGAGTCTCATGGGTATAAGATATTGCCAACATCGTACTCTGCCTCAGCCAACGTTACATCTTACCTCATACACAACCTCATCCAGACTTCCAAGCTGAGGACAAATCGGCGACTGACAAGATAAAGTGACACTATCGGATTTCACCAACCTCGTACTCAGCCAAGCCGAGATCACATAAATTAATAACACAAGTTCGAGCACATGCAAGCACACGAAAGGCTTTGAACATGTGAGCAAATCAATTATAACTGAATCATCCCCCCTATGTGAGGGAATATTTTGGTTATCATTGTCCTTGTGAGAACAGCCAGGTGTCATCAGGATACTGGTTCGATCCTCATACACATGCTCATTTCATGCTTGGGGGGTACATTACACCCCCCCAAGCACTATATATAGAGGTCTTCCTCTACCTTGTAAAAGGATCGATAATTGCAACCCTAGCTGAAACTCTGTTGGTTTATATAGTAGAGAGATAAATCTTGAGAGATTGTATCTATGGCCATTAGTGCCTTCATCCAGTGAAATTACTCACACACTCACAGTGGACGTAGGCCTGATTGGCTGAACCACTTATATACTAGTGTTTCTCCTCTTCTCCTCATCTTCCTCTACTAGATATTTACTCTTATGTTGCCATTGTTATTGCTAGTTTGAGCTTATCAACACTTCATACCTGTGGTGTTGTTTACTGCATCATCATTTTGGCGCTGTCTGTGGGAACGAGAGGATTCATCTCTTCCTCAATAGTTGTTTAACCTCACCGGAGACTGTAAGGACATAAATTTCCAATTGAGTCATAATGTAGTGTTGGCTCAATTCCGAAAAAAAACATTTGAGTCATAGGATAGTGTTCATGTGTATCCATCCAAGCCTATGAAGTGTAAGTTGAAGACGTAGCGGCCAAGAATATAAAACTTAATCATTGCCGAGTTTCAAGTGTCATGTTTCTACGTCATCAACATCATATTCCATTGTCTCCAAAAGGTATGAATGCATTTTTTTATATATATATATATAGGGAGACTTGGAATAATGTTATAAAGGGAGTAATTTTATTTAAAATGAATTTTATTTTCAGAAAGTTATTTTAGGATTTTTAAATAAAATGTTTTGAGCTTAAAAACGTATTTTGAACTTTCTGGATTTTCGTTCGAAATTGTCGTTCGAACGAGGTTTGCCAACCAATTGCCATTGGAACTTCATTAGAAAGTTCGTTCGAACGAAATGTCGTTCGAACGAAAATGTCGTTCGAACGAGATGTAATACCCCGTATTTTTATGCTATATTAATTTGGGGATTTATTAATATTAATGTGAATTAATTATTTAATAAAAATCCGGAATTTAATTATGTTATAATTATTAACGTGATGAGAGTTAGTAATTATGGGAAAATTTGTTGAATATTACTAATGAGCAAAGTAATATATAAGAGTGGCCATATTAAATGTCACGAGTGAATAAAATGACAATTTTAGAAATTTGAGTTGGGACGCGCCCGTGTCACGTCGGGACTAAATATTGATAAATAAAAGTAAATATTTTATAAGTTGTTTGTATGGTCATTTTGAGTGCGCCAACGCGTCCGGAAGGGTCGAGATAGTCAGAAAAGTATACCCGGGAGTTTGATTTGGGTCTCGGGGCATTTTTAGGCCTAATTAGTACCCCGGGAGGACATTTTAGTCATTTTGTATTTTTGGGTAATTAAACCCACGAAAGTTAAAGGGGTTATATCAGATGTTTAGGTTATCTCCTAGGGTTAGATAACTCAAAACACTAGAACGGCCATTGGAGAGGAGAGGAGAGAGCTCTCAAGGAATTCCAAGGCTCAAAACTCACCCGTTTGCACCGCCGCCACCGCCAACGCGTAGATCGCGAGACGGGGAACGCAACCACACAAAATTCAACACCAAACCAGATTTATGAAAATCCCAGGCAAGTGTTTATCTTGCTTATTTCGTTGATGCATCATTCATATTAGTTTAGGAGTTATTAGGATGAAATTTATGGAAGAAAAACCCAATTTGAGATGGGAAATTTTCATGTAGTGATGATTTATATCATATTCTGGAAACCCTTTGTCATGTAAAGGATTAAGAGGTTGATTAAGAAAAGAGTTCTAATCAGATACAAACACTAAAAAAAAAATTATTCCGGACGATCGGACCGTTGGAATTGGATGAAATTTTACAGAGGTTTAGCTGAAGACGAGAGAAAGCTACAGAAAAAAATTCAGCTCGATCGGACCATTCAATATTTCTTAATATTTTTTTTGCTAGACAGTTTTATGTTTTGAGGACTCTTAGAGATAATAAAGAAATTAAATTAAAACTCCATTTTAATTCCGATTTCGAAACCGTTTGAAATTCTCATCTTTGAAGATAAAAATTCAAAATCCTTTAATGTAAGGCGAAATCTATATTTTTGGGATATTTTGCATAAGGGATAATGTAAGTATATATTAAAGGGGAGAGACACGTAAGAGAGAGTTACGCTGGAACATAAATGGATATCTACTGAATTGTACATTTGGAAGAATAGAGTCCATGAGGGTTACGTAGTAAGTTGGAAAAACCCTTCGAATGAAAGTTAGAAACGAACCATTATACTTGATAAATAATAATGGGAAAATAAGGATAAATGTTGTGAATGTGGGTTATTAGATAAACCTAAATTGATATAATAAAAGTGGTATATTTATATGATTGTGTATGCATATATTATATACTTGTGAAAATCATGTCCGCGCTACTTGCTGTCCCTGAGGTTTTCGCGCTGGGACGATCTTATCTCGTGTGCCTTATGGGGGATATTGACTCGTACCCTAGAAGGTAGAAATCCTAGGTACAGGCTATCGAATCGGTAGTCACGGTCCTAAGAGACGTCAAGGTATGTACTGACCTCTTAGACTTGGAAACTATGCTTCGCCTCAATATTATTTGTGTATGTATTTATACAGTTCGCGAGTGATTCCGAACTTGTATTCCCTTTAGTACGATTGATACGGGGATTGGATAGCAGAGTATGCCCACACCATAAAATTTTATGTGGGGTGCTTTTAGAATATATATATTATACGAGTATTTAATATATATATGAACTTCTGAAATATGGGAAACTGCCTACTGTGTTATGGTAAGTAAGACATGTATAATGACTCAAATTGGAAATACTTGTTTTGAAAAGTATAATATGATATTGAAAAACTTTATGAATCAATAAAGTTAAAATGAGCGTTTTGTGCTAAATGAAATTATCCTTTTTAAACCATGATGTTGTTAAATCTTAAATTTTGAGAGTCACCTAAGATAAGTTAAATCCTTAGGGAAGGATAGTGTGATATATGATGAGATAAACCATTGGGAAGGTTAGTGCTATAGGAGTGCACATTAGAAGAGAGGCGAGAATTTCTCAAAAGAGTGTCGCACTAATATGTTGTTGCATTGGCCTGTATCAATTTAAATACATGCTAAACGAATTTTTAAATCATATACACTATCGGGATCTGACCCGTTTCAATTCCTCTTTTTCTCTCTTGGATATATATGTATATATTACAGGTGCCCAGCCACGGGGGCGTCTTGTTTAGGATCCCGTGGAAGGAACGTGCTGCAGCTTAGGTGGGAGTTGCATGCCACTTGCTTAGACGATTTCATTTACTTGATTCCACTTTAATCATTCTCCTTATTGGGCATGTGTCGCCCTTTCCACTATTTATCTGTTTTATTGGGACATTTGTATTTCAGTTATTTCTAGTACTGTTACTGTGGGATTTATTCAGCATGTATGTTTTACTTTAAGTTTTAGATGTTGGGGTTTAGTTGTTGAATGTTTAAATTAATTGGATTATATGTTCCAGGATTATTGTGGTGTGATTCTTTAAATATTGAATTGTTGTAGATAATTAAATCTTTATTTTCAAAATAAAATTTGGAAAGTAATGTTAAAAAATGCTTTTGACACTTAGCTTAATTAAATAGGGTGTTAAATTTGGAAAAGTTATTTTTACGACAGTGATGCTAAGAATGAACCAACTGTTCACCTTGATTTTAATTTAATAAAGGAGTGATCGCCCGGTATTTAATTAGGCGGGGTGTCACAGGTTGTATCAGAGCATCAGGTTCTAGTGTCCATAGGATCTGTACGACTTATTTTCTCTTTCAGCTTAACGTTTTTGCTATAGAGCCCTATTTTTAGGATTGTTGTATTTCTGCGTTTACGTTTACGTCTTCAGCCATTTGGGATTTGATAATGACTGTAGACTAATAAACTTCTTCACGTTTCAGATGCCTCCGAGACGTGCACCGAAGGATAGGCGTGCCCAAGCCGAGCAGCCAGCAGCTCCGGCACAAGGCACTATGAATACTAATGAACTAGCCGCCATTGTTGCTTAGGCGGTGAATGCCGCGCTAGCGGTGGTTCAGCAAGCTCCACCCCAGATTCAGGCAGTGGCGCCAGTACCAGTACAACTTCCATCTGTATGGGAGAGGGTCAGGGATGCTTTTCAGAAGGCGCATCCCCCTGAGTTCCCTGGTAGCTCAGATATCGTCACAGTCAGCCAATGGAAGAAAGACATCCAGCGGCATCTTCGTATGTATGAGTGCACCGATGTGCAAAGGTAGTTATTGGCTTCCTTTAAGCTGGTGGGGGCCACTTTGCAGTGGTGGGAGTCCACTACCACCTTGGAGGAGAGGGACACGATCCCTATTCAGTCGTTCTGGGAGCGGTTTGACCGCAAGTACTTTCCACCCGCCGTGCAGACTGAGATGAGTCAGAAATTACTGAATTTGAAATAGGAGAACTCTACCGTTGCTGAGTATGAGGAGGAGTTCACGAGACTTCTCACCATAGTGCTAGAGGAGGCACCTACTGATAGTAAGAAGATAATGTTATTTGTGGATGGGTTAGCTTGGAGGATCCGTCATCATCTTATAGGGAATCTATCTCTGAGTACTTTCACTTATGTACTCAATGCTGCTTTACTACATTGCCAGGATCACCGCTTCCATCTCCAGGGAAACAGGAGAGCAGGAGAGTCCAGCCAGCAGGGCAGGACCGAGGGTAGTAGTGCTAGTGGGGCACCATCTCATGGACAGACTCGTCAGCACGAGCAGAGTTCCCATCAGGGGGACCCTGCTAAGCGTTTCCGTTCAGGTGATTCCAGGCAGGGATTTGGGGGTTATAGGCAGGGCCAGCCTAATCAATAGGGCCAACAGCGTGCTAATCAGGGCCAGTGGCGGGGAGGTAACGGCCAGCAGGGCCGTGGTCAGCAGGGTCAGAGGGGAGGTAACTTCAGAGGCCGGTGTTTTGTATGCGGCAAGCATGGTCATAAGCGCCAGGATTTCCCAGAGGGTAATAGGGCCCCACAGCAGCAGGGTGCCCGTAATGAGCCACAGAGACCACTTTTTCCAGCTGCCCTCCCAGCTCCAGCCCAGGTGCCATCCCTACCAGCCATTCCAGCAGCTCCAGTGCAACAGGGGCAGTTACACTACGGACGTGTCTATAACGTCCACCAGGCAGTAGCTCCACAGGCACCACCCGCGATTGAGGGTATGTTTCCTATCCATGGTACTCTGGGTCGGGTTTTGTTTGATACTGGGGCGACACATTGTTTTATAGCTACGCATTTTGTGAAGGCCTTAGGGTTGTTAGCCACAGCAGAGAGCACAGTGACGTGTGTAGACTCACCACTAGGGAGTGGGTTGCTTATCTTCTTTATATGCCGGGGAGTGGGGGTAGAGATTGGTAGTTTGGTATTACCTGCAGACATGTTAGTCTTAGATATGCATGAGCATGATGTTATTATCGGTATGGATTGGCTCGCAGCTTATAGAGCCATGATTGATTGCTTCGGTGGGAGCATTGTTTTTGCCATTCCGGGGCAAGAGATGTTTGTAGTGGCGATGCCTTGCCCAGAGGGAGGTTCGACCGCTCATATATATTATATAGAGGAGGAGGACTCTAAGGAGGTTGTGATTCCTTTAGACTCGATCCTAGTCGTTCGTGAGTATTTCGATGTATTCTAGGAGATACCAGGCCTACCCCCCAGTCGAGAGATAGACTTTGTCATAGATTTATTGCCAGATACGAGACCGATAGCACGCGCTCCATACCGTATGGCTCCGGCGGAGATGCGAGAGTTACGAGATCAGATAGAGCAGCTGTTAGGTCAGGGCTTCATTCGCAGGAGTACCTCACCTTGGGGCGCTCCAGTCTTGTTTATGAAGAAGAGAGATGGTTCACTGAGGTTATGTGTGGACTACCGGGAGTTGAACAAGGTCACGATACGGAATAAGTATTCGTTGTCTCGAATCGATGATATGTTCGACCAGCTGAGGGGAGCAACTTTCTTTTTGAAGATAGATATGAGGTCGGGGTACCATCAGCTACGTATTAGAGAGCAGGTTGTTTCAAAGACTTCCTTCTTGACGAGATATGGGTCTTACGAGTTCAGAGTGATGCCATTTGGTCTCACAAATGCTCCAGCCGTGTTCATGGACTTAATGAACCGAGTATTCAGAGAGTTCTTGGATCAGTTTGTCATCGTCTTCATAGATGACATTTTGATATATTCACACTCTGAGGAGGAGCATGCCGAGCACTTGAGGCAGGTCCTTCAGACTTTACGAGAGCATCAGTTGTATGCTGAGTACGAGAAGTGTGGATTCTGGTTGCGAGAGGTACAGTTCTTGGGGCATGTTGTTTATGAACAGGGGATAGCAGTTGACCCGAGTAAAGTGTCAGCAGTGAGGGAGTGGGGACAGCCCATGACACCGACGGAAGTGCGTAGTTTCTTGGGGTTAGCCGGATACTACAGGAGATTTATTCGGGGATTCTCCAAAATAGCGGGTCCATTGACGAACCTGACTCGCAAAGGGGTACCATATGTTTGGGATGATGCTTGTCAATTGGCTTTCGACGAGCTGAAACACAAGCTTACTTCAGCACCAGTCCTTGCTTTACCGAAGCCGGGTGTGGAGTACCTGGTACACACCGATGCCTCTTTACGGGGACTTGGGGGAGTACTTCAGCTGGAAGAGAAGGCTATAGCTTTTGCCTCCCGCAAGCTTAAGTCGCATGAGAAGAATTAGCCCACCCATGACCTGGAGTTAGCAGCGGTCGTTTTTGCACTACGGATATGGAGACACTATTTATTGGGGGAGAAGTTCCGTTTGTTCACAGACCACAAGTCATTGCAGTACCTGTTCACTCAGCGAGAGCTGAATATGCGTCAGCGCAGATGGTTAGAGTTTGTGAAGGACTATCAGTTCGACATACAGTATCATCCGGGGAAAGCCAACATAGTAGCTGATGCATTGAGCCGTAAACCGGTAAATGAGGTAGCAGACGTCTGGAAAGCGAAGTGGAAGGAGTTGGGTCACCAGGACGTAGTAGCCCGTTCCTTCATATCTGTTATGACAGTCACACCCGAGATTGTTACGAGGGTAATACAGGCCCAAACCACAGACCCGTTTTGCCAGGAGCAGATTGTACAACTTTTAGCCGAGGGTGCTGAGTCCTATTCTGTTAGTTTTGATGGGGGTTTGAGGTTTAGTGGGAGGTTAGTGGTTCCAGAAGGGGCAGAATTGCGTCATGCAGTGATGACCCAATCTCACGGGTCTCGATTTGCGGTACATCCTGGAGGAGATAAGATGTACCAGGATATGAGGAGGCAATACTAGTGGAGTGGGATGAAGAAGGACATTGCTGAGTTCGTGTCCAAGTGTTCTACCTGCCAGCTGGTGAAGGTGGACCATCAGAAACTGTCAGGATTGCTTCAGCCATTGGAAGTACCCGCGCGGAAGTGGGAGAGTATTTCCATGGATTTTATTAAAGGGTTGCCTACATCACAGCGGGGCCACGACTCTATCTGGGTGATTGTAGACCGTTTGACCAAGGTAGCTCATTTTCTGCCGGTGCGGACAAATTATACCACGGGTCAGTATGCTCAGTTATTCATTTATGAGATTGTCTGATTACATGGAGTGCCCCTGAATATTGTGTCAGATAGAGACAAGATCTTCGTATCACATTTCTGGGAAAGCTTTCAGGAGGCTATGGGTACTGAGTTGAGGTTGAGTTCAGCTTATCACCCACAGATAGATGGACAGACAGAGCGTACTAATTAGATGTTAGAGGATATGCTACGCATGTGTGTTCTCGATTTTGGAGGAGGTTGGGATCCACATCTTCCACTGGTAGAGTTTGCTTATAATAACTCTTATCAGTTTACGATTGGTATGGCTCCATTTGAGGCTTTGTATGGCTGGCCTTGTCGTTCTCCAACTTGTTGGCTCGAAGTGGGGGATAACAAGTTGCTAGGACCAGAGGTGATTCAGGAAACCTCCGCAAGGATTGAGATGATCAGGAGTCGCATTCGAGTAGCCCAGGATAGGCATAAGAGCTACGCCGATGCGAAACGGTTCTTCCGGGAGTTTAATGTGGGGGACCAAGTGTTACTGCGTGTATCTCCTATGAAAGGAATGATGAGGTTCGTGAAGAAAGGGAAATTGGCCCCAAGGTGCGTGGGACCATTTTCCATTATCGAGAGGATTGGGCCGGTAGAATACAGATTGGGACTACCAGAGCATTTACATCGCATTCACGATGTATTCCACATCTCGTCGTTGAGACGGTATCTTCGGGATGATATGGCCCATACTCACATCGCGATAGATGAGATAGACTTATAGCCTGGCAACTCTTACGAGGAGAGACCGGTGGCTATCCTAGACTATAGTGAGAGGAGATTGAGGTCGAAGATAGTTCCACCTATACGGGTCCAGTGGGAGCATCATAACATGGAGGAATCCACTTGGGAGCGCGAGGCCGATATGCGCGAGAGATATCCAGATTTGTTCTTACCAGGTATGCCTTATTTTTCGAATTTCGGGACGAAATTCCGTTATTAAGGGGGAAGTATGTAATACCCCGTATTTTTATGCTATATTAATTTGGGGATTTATTAATATTAATGTGAATTAATTATTTAATAAAACTCCGGAATTTAATTATGTTATAATTATTAACGTGATGAGAGTTAGTAATTATGGGAAAATTTGTTGAATATTACTAATGAGTAAAGTAATATATAATAGTGGCCATATTAAATGTCACGAGTGAATAAAATGACAATTTTAAAAATTTGAGTCGCGACGCGCCCGTGTCGCGTCGGGACTAAATATTGATAAATAAAAGTAAATATTTTATAAGTTGTTCGTATGGTCGTTTTGAGTGCGCCAACGCGTCCGGAAGGGTCGAGATAGTCAGAAAAGTATACCCGGGAGTTTGATTTGGGTCTCGGGGCGTTTTTAGGCCTAATTAGTACCCCGGGAGGACATTTTAGTCATTTTGTATTTTTGGGTAATTAAACCCACGAAAATTAAAGGGGTTGTATCAGATGTTTAGGTTATCTCCTAGGGTTAGATAACTCAAAACACTAGAACGTCCATTGGAGAGGAGAGGAGAGAGCTCTCAAGGCATTCCAAGGCTCAAAACTCACCCGTTTGCACCGGCGCCACCGCCAACGCGTAGATCGCGAGACGGAGAACGCAACCACACCAAATTCAACACCAAACCAGATTTCTAAAAATCCCAGGCAAGTGTTTATCTTTCTTATTTCGTTGATGCATCATCCATATTAGTTTAGGAGTTATTTGGATGAGATTTATGGAAGAAAAACCCAATTTGAGATGGGAAATTTTCATGTAGTGATGATTTATATCATATTCTGGAAACCCTTTGTCATGTAAAGGATTAAGAGGTTGATTAAGAAAAGAGTTCTAATCGATCGGGCCGTTCAATATTTTTTAATATTTTTTTTGCTAGACAGTTTTATGTTTTGAGGACTCTTATAGATAATAAAAAAATTCAATTAAAACTCCATTTTAATTCCGATTTCAAAACCGTTTGAAATTCTCATCTTTGAAGATAAAATTCAAAATCCTTTAATGTAAGGCAAAATCTATATTTTTGGGATATTTTGCATGAGGGATAATGTAAGTATATATTAAAGGGGAGAGACACGTAAGAGAGAGTTACGTTGGAACATAAATGGATATCTACTGAATTGTACATTTGGAAGAATAGAGTCCATGAGGGTTACGTAGTAAGTTGGAAAAACCCTTCGAATGAAAGTTAGAAACGAGCCATTATACTTGATAAATAATAATGGGAAAATAAGGATAAATGTTGTGAATATGGGTTATTGGATAAACCTAAATTGATATAATAAAAGTGGTATATTTATATGATTGTGTATGCATATATTATATACTTGTGAAAATCATGTCCGCGCTACTTGCTATCCCTGAGGTTTTCGCGCTGGGCCGATCTTATCTCGTGTGCCTTATGGGGGATATTGACTCGTACCCTAGAAGATAGAAATCCTAGGTACAGGCTATCGAATCGGTAGTCATGGTCCTAAGAGACGTGAGGGTATGTACTGACCTCTTGGACTTGGAAACTATGCTTCACCTCAATATTATTTGTGTATGTATTTATACAGTTCGCGAGTGATTCCGAACTTGTATTCCCTTTAGTACGATTGATACGGGGATTGGATAGCAGAGTATGCCCGCACCATAAAATTTTATGTGGGGCGCTGTTAGAATATATATATTATACGAGTATTATATGAACTTCTGAAATATGGGAAACTGCCTACTGTGTTATGGTAAGTAAGACATGTATAATGACTCAAATTGGAAATACTTGTTTTGAAAAGTATAATATGATATTGAAAAACTTTATGAATCAATAAAGTTAAAATGAGCGTTTTGTACTAAATGAAATTATCCTTTTTAAACCATGATGTTGTTAAATCTTAAATTTTGAGAGTAACCTAGCATAAGTTAAAAGCTTGGGGAAGGATAGTGTGACATATGATGAGATAAACCATGGGAAGGTTAGTGCGATAGGAGTTCACATTAGAAGAGAGGCGAGAATTTCTCAAGAGAGTGTCGCACTAATATGTTGTTGCATTGGCCTGTATCAATTTAAATACTTGCTAAACGAATTTTCAAATCATATACACTATCGGGATCTGACCCGTTTCTATTCCTCTTTCTCTCTTGTATATATATGTATATATTACAGGTGCCCAGCCACGGGGGCGTCTTGTTTAGGATCCCGTGGAAGGAACGTGCTGCAGCTTAGGTGGGAGTTGCAGGCCACTTGCTTATACGATTTCATTTACTTGATTCCACTTCTATCATTCTCCTTATTGGGCATGTGTCGCCCTTTCCACTATTTATCTGTTTTATTGGGACATTTGTATTTCAGTTATTTCTAGTACTGTTACTTTGGGATTTATTCAGCATGTATGTTTTACTTTAAGTTTTAGATGTTGGGGTTTAGTTGTTGAATGTTTAAATTAATTGGATTATATGTTCCAGGATTATTGTGGTGTGATTCTTTAAATATTGAATTGTTGTAGATAATTAAATCTTTATTTTCAAAATAAAATTTAGAAAGTAATGTTAAAAAATGGTTTTGTAACTTAGCTTAATTAAATAGGGTGTTAAATTTGGAAAAGTTATTTTTACGACAGTGATTGTAAGAATGAACCAACTGTTCACCTTGATTTTAATTTAATAAAGGAGTGATCGCCCGGTATTTAATTAGGCAGGGTGTCACACGAGATTTCGACGGGAATAGTTTTTGATATTTTTTTAGCACTTTCCCACTACTTTGTCCCACTACTCTTTCACAGAATTTAATGGCTTCGGGACCATAATTTTTCTAAGAACGTTTTCCATCTCCTAGAGAGGTTTTGTGAGCTTAATTCTTTCATAAAAAGTTCCCTTGGTGTTTCTTATTCAAATTGATCTCCTAGAGTGGTTTTGTGAGCTTAATTCTTTCATAAAAAGTTCCCTTGGTGTTTGTTATTCAAATTGATCTCCTAGAGAGTTTTTGTGAGCTTAATTCTTTCATAAAAAGTTCCCTTGGTGTTTGTTATTCAAATTGATCTATTCAAAGAACAAAACCAAGTTTACACCCAATTGTTTGTTTTATTCTAAGTTTCTATGTATACATATATACATCTTACTTGGAGAGTTTTGTCACCTAGTTTTTTCTACACCAACAAGTGGTATCAGAGGGGGAGCGCTAAGTTATTGCATTTAGGTCCTTTTTGGTCAGTGTTGTGTAAAATGGAATATATGCCTCCTTCAATATTTCCTACGTTTGATGGTTCTCTTATGATTGCACATGACTCTACTCTTGCCATATCTTATGAGTAATTGCTTGCATGTCTTACAAACTCTAGCTTTTGTGCTTAATGATATATCTTTTGCTAGTTGTGTGTTTTGTTTATCATCTTTTTAGTTTATGCTTCATAATCAATCACATGCTAGAATCATGATTTTTGTTTATCTTTTGTATTTCATTCTTTCATTTTAATTTGCATTAAATGAAAAAAACAAATTGATTTTTGTTTATCGTTTGAGTTAATTTTTGTGGTTGGTGAAAAACTTTGAAAAACTCAAAATGATTTTATTTTTTTGTGTGTATTTTGGTTTTACACACATTTTGTGGCATATGTTTATGTCTGAATCCTCATTTCTCTTCCATGTGACTAGAACTTTTGGTTAAAATTTTAATCCTTAAAATGTTCTTTATCATGCTTACATGGAGTAGTTTAATTTTGACTTGCTTAATGGATTCGTTTTTATATGCCTTTACACACATGCACGAGCTTTTTGAACCTTAACTTCACATGTTATATTTGAGCTTTGTGAGGTGTTCTCCTACCAATTTAGTCATCTACATACTATGACCTAAGAGGACTAGTGCATGTCAAAATTCGTTGCACGTGAGATTTGTGTGATATAAAAAATAATATATATATATATATATATAAATGTGCACGGGGAAGGGCTCCGAAAGGAAATATCATCCTTTGCGAGTAAGCCACCGTTTGGATTGGACCTAAAAGAAATACGTGGTCCAATCGCCTAAAAGAGAAATGGCATTAAAAGAAAAATATTTGTCAAGGCCTATTTTGTTTAGTTTGATATATTCATTCAAAAGAATTAATATGCTTATTTTGAGGGAGTTTGGATAGTATATCAATGGTTTGCACAATGCCCATTTATCCTAGTTGTGCTATCAATGTCATGACTCTATTGGTTTGTAGAATCATCAACATGATAGGCTTGTATGCATTGTGTTTGTTTGTTCATTGAGTTCAATATATATTGTCACATGAGATTATTTTCAAATGTGATAAATTTTGCAATCATATGCGAATTCCGTGAACATGTTTAAGTGATTGGGTTTTAAATTCATTGGTATCTAGTTCACACCCTTCACTTCCGTTTCCATATGACACATTTATGCTATAAGAGTATTGAAAAACTTATGTTATTTAGTTCTGTGTCATTTTGGTGCTTATATCTATATGTGTGTACTTATGCTTAGTTTGAATCTATTGTGTATACATATATATGATTTTTTAGTTTTTGAGTCTTTGCCATGATTAGCTAGTTCATTTATGCTCTTAATTCATTTTTGGTATCTATCTTATTGATAATTTTGTTTCAATATCACATGCTTAGATTACTACAATCAATTGATATCTTTTGTTATCGCATTATAGTTGATATTCATATCTTTATGTGGATTAGTTGAATTTGAGTTGCCCACGTGCTTTAATGTTCTCATCACTTTATGCACTATTGCATGTTTAGCTTGTTATCCCGTACTATTTATCCCTTGTTTAGTTTAGGGGGTGTATATGCTTTAATTGGGGTAGATAAGTTAACTTTTGATTCTTTAGCCTTTGTCTATTCCTAAACAAAAAGGGGGAGAATGATAGGGGGAGAAATGGTATCAAATCCTATTATAATCGTATCTTTGTTTGGAAGATTTAACTTAGTGGGAGACGTCTTTCTAAGTAGATCATTTGATAAAAGGGGAGAATTAATTAAGGGGGAGTCTTTATTTAAATCACATTTAATATTTTAATATTCCCTATGTGTTTAATGTGTTGCTAAAGTGTGCAGGTATTGTAAAGCGGCATCCATTTATAATGGCAAAGAGTTTAATTCTAAAGTGGTATTCGAGTCAAGCATTGTACTCTTTATTTTGGGTGAGATGTTTTTGAGTCTAGTGAGCTTTACGGCCCTTTAGGATTTTGTTTTGGTTTTTGTCCCGGAATAGCCAAAGGGGGAGATTTGTAAGGACACAAATTTTCAATTGAGTCTTAATGTAGTGTTGGCTCAATTGCGGACAAAAACCAAAACAAAATCCTAAAGGGCCGTCAAACTCACTAGACCAAAAAACATCCCACCCAAAATAAACAGTACAATGCTTGACTCGAATACCACTTTAGAATTAAACGCTTTGCCACTATAAATAGATGCCGCTTTACAATATCTTCACACTTAAGCAACACATTAAATGCATAGGGAATATTAAAATATTAAATGCAATTTAAATAAAGACTCCCCCTTAATTAATTCTCCCCCTTTATCAAATGATCTACTTAGAAAGACGTCTCCCGCTAATTAAATCTTCCAAACTAAGATACAATTGATATAGGATTAGATACCATTTCTCCCCCTTTTTGTTCAGGAATAGACAAAGGCTAAAGAATCAAAAGTTAACTTATCTCCCCCAATTAAAGCATATACACCCCCTAAACTAAACAAGGGATAAATAGTATAGGATAACAAGCTAAACATGACGTGTTAGTTAAAGACGTAGCGGCCAAGAATATAAAACTTCATCATTATCGAGTTTCAAGTGTCATGTTTCTACGTCATCAACATCATATTCCATTGTCTCCAATAGGTATGAATGCATTTATATATATATATATATATATATATATATATATAGGGAGACTTGGAATAATTTTATAAAGGGTGTAATTTTATTTAAAATGCATTTTTATTTTCAGAAAGTTATTTTAGAATTTTTAAATAAACGCCAACGAATTGCCACTGTAACTTCATTAGAAAGTTCGTTCGAACGAAATGTCGTTCAAATGAAATTGTCGTTCAAACGAGATTTCGGCGGGAACCGTTTTTGGTAGTTTTTTTTTTGCACTTTCCCACTACTCTTTCACATAATTTAATGGCTTTGGGACTAGAATTTTTCTAAGAACTTTTTCCATCTCCTAGAGAGGTTTTTTGAGCTTAATTCTTTCATAAAAAGTTCCCTTGGTGTTTGTTATTCAAATTGATCTATTCAAAGAACAAAACCAAGTTTACACCCAATTGTTTGTTTTAATCCAAGTTTCTATCTATACATATATACATCTTGATTGGAGAGTTTATTTGGCACCAGATTTATCTCTACCTAAAAAGAGTGTTTGGGTGTACTTCTACATCCCAGAAAGAAGAAGTTCGTTGTTTTGCTGTGGCATTGTCACATGGTGAAAGGCACCATGTGTGGTTGACGGTTGTTCCTAAAGTCCGATAGGTGAATTCCGTGATCGCGGTGGAGCTCCATGGTTATTCTCTAGGTAGAGGTGTATACTAGAAGGAGCGTCGGGACTTGGACGGAGTCAAGTCGAGTGTTGTTAGTCTTACTGTCTTGTATTTGTAAAACCGTACTTAGTGGATTTGAGGCTAGGGTCGTTCGAGGTTTTTTCCCATTGTGGGTTTTTCCTCGTACATCGCGGCGTAGTGGTTATTTTTTTATTTTATCTTTTGCGAAATCACCTAGAACGCATGCTCAGGTAAAAAGATAAAATTGGTTTAAATCACTACTCACTTAATTTGGTGCAAATTTAATTGGGGTAAAAATTCATTTAATTCAAGTCATTAAATTTAATTTGATAAAATTTGGTTTTTTCTAATATTGCAAATTGAATATTTATTGTTAGGCAAATTTCGAGGACTTGGGTTGAATTAAGTTGTTTAAGTGAAAAATGTATTTGTTGATTAGTTTAATTTCACCTTATTTTTATATTTAATTTTAATTGAAAGAAATTAAAATTTGGTTTATGTTATTGTTTCATTGAGCCATATGTATTCTGCATCTTTAAAGGAAATTAATATTTATCAAAAAGGAAAGACTTTTAAAATAACGAGGTCCTATCTTTCCAACATAGACTCTGGTGGTGAACCAGGCCTCACCCTTCGCGTGGAGCTGTTTCACCATTGAAAGAGGTCCCTGAAGGTTTCCAAGCTCTATAGTCCTTTCATCAAAAGCTCAAGCATATGGAAACGGACTTACCACTGCCCCCTCCACCATCTAGTGTTGGAGGACCCAGTTCCAGCTAGGCACCACCCCGGTCTGAGATGGCTGAGGTGGCAACAGCCTTGAAGTCATTAGCTGCAACTCAGCAAGTGATGCAGGAGTAATTTGTCCAGCTAAGTCAAAACTTAATAATGAGAACACCTGGGGTCTTACCGGAGATGATTACTCTGGCGGCTTCTCAACCACAGCAAGAGGCCAGGGGACCACCCCAGGCACCACAAAAAGACCAGCCTACTCCTCAGTGGAGGAGTGATGTTTCTGACCTTAAGCATTTACGCCTGGGGAGGAAAGGAAACCCTTGTCCTGAGGATAGGTATAATAACATTGAGGCAGAGGATGCCCGAAAGACTTTTGAGAGATGTATGAGGTCTCCAACAACACTGTACATCCTATACAGTAGAGCCGAGGTCAGTGTGAAAGATGAGATGGTGATGCACAACAGAGAGGGTCAACTTTTGATCGCTTAAGTAGAGGGTTGGACTTTGAAAGGATCGGCCCAGTTAATGATTTGAGGCAGAGGATATTTAGGTCAAAAAGCATAGCTGGCTCATAAAGGGAAGGTGATGAACATCGACATCATCATGGCCGACCCCCACATGGCCGAGACTGTGGTCAGGGGGAGGTCAACAACCGACGTTGTGCGGCAGTTGGGGAACCGTCAGTCCATCCTTTGGAGGTGGTAGGGGATAACCTCGTCCAAGCCGACGTTGCTAAACCATGGAACGATTCCATTTAAGGGCTTGAAGAGAAGATATGGGACCTCATAAAAAGCTGAGACCCATTACAGAGGGGGTACTCAGAGGGCTCACCATTTGTGGTAAGGATTGTTAACTTCCCAACCCCTGCCAAATTTAAACCTCCGGTGGTGTCTCCCAAGTACGATGGAAGTACAAACCCAGTCCATCATATTGAAATATATCAATCTGCAGCAGGCATTTATTCAATCTCTGATGAGATGAGGTGCTGAGCTTTCTCAAGCACACTAACTGGGGCTGCACATATCTGGTTCACTTCTCTTCCTAAAAATTCAATCGAGAGTTTTAAAGGTTTGGACGAGCGATTTATTCACAACTTCTGTCTTGGGGCAAGACCTCAGAAGAAGACAAAACACTTGATTAATGTAAAGCAAGGGAAAAATGAAAGCCTCAGAGACTATCTCGCGAGGTTCAACAAGTAAAATTGGAGGTAGAGGATTTTGAAGAGAGTATAGCCATGACGGCCCTTATTGGAGGACTTCAGAAGGGAAAGCTACTCTGGAATCTTGATGAAGACCCTCCTAAGTCTATGGCCGAGCTGTTAGCAATAGCTAGAATGGTCATGAATGCAGAAGAAGCGATGGTTACGAAGTATGAGGATGAGAATGGAAGTAGCAGTGGGAAATTTCAAAAGAAAAAAGATGGAAATAAGAGGACTACAGATGAAAAGTTTGCACACTATACTCCTTTAACTGTGAGATGCGAACACATCCTCAATGAAATAAATAATTATAGATAATTGAGATGGACGAAGAAGCTGAAGACTCCTCCACATTAGAGAACCAAGAGTTTATGGTGAGAGTTCCACCAAGATCATGGCTATCTAACTGATAAGTGTTTCGCCCTGAAGGTCAAGATTGAAAAGATGTTGAAGTCTGGAAAGCTCAGAAAGTATGTGGATGGTAGAGCTTCTAAGGGGGTAGAGATGACCCCAAAAAGAAAAGAAATGATAAATACCGGGAAGATGCCCCTGCCCGAAGAGCTGATAACTCAAATAATAATGACGATGACCCTGACCTCCCACCAAAAGATGACAATGTCCCAGTGAAGAGGGTAGGTATAATCTCTTTCGGTGTAAACACTATCTGTGGAGGGCTAGCAGGGGGTGGCTCAGAGGTAGAAAATTGCAAGGCTCGTATGGCACAGGTTAAAGCAGTGACTAAAGCCGAGGTTGTGAACTTGGCATCTACATAAGTTAAACGGGAAAAGAGAAAGAAGGTAGATATGTACACCCTTGTAGTCGGCTTCTCATGACTTGATTTCAAAGGTATATTAGCTCCCCACGATGACCCTTTAGTCATCACCACAAGGGTGCATGGGTGTGAAGTTAAGAGGATCCTGGTTGACAGGGGAAGTTCTGTAGACATTATGTTTTGGCCCTATTTCAAGAGCTTGGGTCTCAGCTGAGCAAGGCTTATCCCTTACCATCATCCCTTGATTGTCTTCAGTAGTTAAAAGGTTCATCCATTGGGTATGTATGAAATGGATGTAAGTATGGGAGATGAATGGCCTAAGAGGTTGACCAAGAAAATCAATTTCTTTATGATGGATAAAAATATCTTCTCATCTTACAACCTCATCATTGGATGAGTAGCCCTCAAGGAATTTGAGGTCGTGCCTTCAACGGTCCACCAGATGCTACAATTCTCGACTCCCTATGGAGTAGGGAAAGTGCAAGGTAACCAAACGTTGGCACGAGAATGCTACTTTAACTCCACAGAAGAGAGAAAGGCTCATAAGAAGGCAACAACCACGTATAACATCGACACACTTGATCCTAGGGATGAAACAAAGCTCAAAAGGGGAGAGGCTATAGAGGAGGTAAAATCCATCATCCTCAATAAGGACGAGACGAAAAAAAATTAAATTCGGCAAAGACCTAAGACCTGAGATCAAGGAGGAGATAATAAAGCTCTCAAGGAAGAGACAAAATATCTTTGCATGGAGACATGTAGACATGCCAGGTATTGATCATGAGATAATGTGTCATAAACTCAATGTTATAAAGGATGCCAAGCCCATTAGGCGAAGAAGAAGACTATACTCAAGAGAGAAGTATGAAGTCATCAGAGAGGAGGTTCAAAAGCTTGAAAAATCTAAGTTCATCAGAGAAGTTATATACCCTGAGTGGTTATCTAACGCTGTCATAGTACCCAAGAGTAATGGGAAATGGAGGATGTGTGTAGAATTCACCAATTTAAGCAAGTCTTGCCCAAAGGACAATTTTCCCTTACCTCATATAGATCAGATGGTGGATGCCACAGCTGGATATGAGCTCATGAGCTTCATGGATGCATACTAAGGGTATAATTAGATCTTTATGGAATCGACTGACTCAGAGAAGACAACCTTTATTATAGACAAGGGGACCTACTGTTACGAGGTCATGCCCTTCGGCCTAAAGAATGTAGGGGCTACATACCAACGTCTTGTAAATAAGATGTTCAAAGATCAGATAGGTAAGTCCATGGAAGTTTACATAGATGGCATGCTGATAAAGATTCTGAAGGCCGACACCCATGTGGTCGACCTTAAAATAACTTTTGACACTATGGATAAATATAGAATGAAGCTCAACCCAGCCAAATGTGTCTTCGGGGTAGAAGCAGGAATGTTTTTGGGCTTCATCGTCAATCAAAGGGGAATAGAGGCTAACCCTGAGAAGATCAATCCTTTGCTAAAAATAAAGACACCCAGAACCATCAAAGACATTCAAAGTCTAACCGGAAGAGTTATTGCACTTAACAGGTTCGGCTCAAGAGTCACAGATAAGTTTCTTCCTATTTTCAAAGTTCTTAGAAAGGCCTTCGAATGGAATGAGGAATGTAACATTGCTTTTAAAGAGCTCAAGTCCTACCTCGGTTCTCCCCTACTACTATTTCGGCCAATTCAGGGTGAGAAGCTATATGTATACTTAGTTGTTTCAGAGTCATCCATCAGTGTTGCGATAGTAAGAGAAGAGGATGGAGTGCAGAGACCAGTGTACTTCAATATCAAGGCACTCCAAGGGTCTGAGAAAAAGTACCCTCGGATTGAAAAGTTATCCTATGCTTTGATACATGCTTCTAGGAAAATAAAGCCTTACTTTCAAGCCCGCTCTATGGTCATCCTCATTGATTCCCCACTCAGACAGGTCCTCCATAAGCCTGAGAAGTCAAGATGCCTAATGACCTGGGCAATCGAGTTGGGGGAATACGATATTTTTTATCAACCCAGGTTTGACATCAAGGGATAAGAACTCGTGAAATTTGTAGTCGAGTTTACATGAGATGAAGCCGAGGTTGAGATTAATTAAGAGGCTACACTTGAGATAAATGAGAGAAACATCAGCCGAACATCAGACGAGGCCGAGATAGGTATAACCAAGCAAAGAATAATTAAGAATGAAGAAGATAAATACCTCTTCAGGTAGAGGACCCCAGATGAGGGTAACATCTTTTCATGTGAAACCATCTGGAACCTCTTCGTTGATGGGTCATCCTGTGAAAGCGAAAGTGGAGTAGGGATGATAGTGTCAGCACCGGATGGTACCGATATTGAATATGTGATGAGGTTCAACTTTAAATCTTCCAATAATGATTCAGAGTATGAGGCATTAATAGAAAGTTTCTCTTTGGAAAAATCCCTCAATGTCGGTCAAATCCTAGTCCACAGTGACTCCAGGTTAGTCGTGAACCAAATCCCAGGGGTATATGAGGCCAAAGATGAAAGGATGGCCATATACCTAAAGAGGGTGAGAAATATGCTAGAGAGCTTCAAGGAAGTTAACATGAAGAGGATACCTCGGCTAGATAACAGCCGAGTTGATGCGCTCGCAAGGTTGGCATCAACAATAAGGACAAACATAAGGAGAAAAATGCCAGTTGAGATTCTACTCACGCCAACCATTGAAGAGGGAGAGGTTGTTAGACCTTGCCTAAATCTGAGTATGGGGACCGTATGGATAGATCCCCTTATTAGATACATCAGAGAGGGAGAGCTGCCAGAGTCGAAGTTAAAAAGGAGAAATATGAGGTTCAGAGCTGCTAAATTCTCAGTTGTAGGAGATGTACGGTATAAAAAGGGATTCCCGATCCTTCTCCTTAGATGTGTCCACGCTTTAGAGGTTCCATAGATCTTACACGATGTGCATGAGGTCTCTTGTTCCAGTCACATAGGAGGAAGGCCGTTGGCTAAGAGGATAATTACTCAGGAGTATTGGTGGTCGACCATGGCCAAAGATGCAACCGCATATATGAAGAAGTGTGACAAGTGCCAAAGGTTCTCCACTATCCCTCATCAGCCTCACCAACCTCTGACTTCAATCAGCCCCCCTTGTCCATTTGCAGTATGGGGCATTGATTTGGTAGGACCCCTCCCAAGAGCTGTAAACAACTATCGGTTCTTAATAGTGGCAATTGATTATTTCTCCAAATGGGTAGAAGCTGAGCCAATGATCATAATCACTGAGAAAAATACCTTCTAGTTCATCTAGAAGAACATCATATGCAGGTATGGTCTTCCAAACACCCTCATCTCAGACAATGGAACCCAATTCAAGAACATTGTCGCGACCACAAATGTGTCTAAAGTGCGTGCTTTATAGGCTCAAGTGCAAGCCTGTCGCGTTAGTAATAATCCGATAAGTCGGGATCGTATCCACAGGGAGTAGGACTTACAAATCTTAATGATGAAGGAGTAATGAATTTTAACCTTAAATTGATTCTTAAAAAGAAAAGAAAATATGAATATTTGTGATTTTTGAAACTCTTTTATGACTAAATTGCAATGAAATTAAATTCTAAATTAACTATGCTAACGGGAATAGTTACAAAAAATGGAAAGATGCTTGTTATGAATATAAGAGAAATTAGGTTGGAATACAATCCCCCAATCCTTAGTAATTACTTAGCAGAATACTAAAATTATAAATTAGAAGTTTGAATGAATCCAGTTAGGGGTGCAATCGGTACGGGTTTTTACCGTACCGTACCATTTTGATCCGGAAAAAAATGGTTTTGGTTTCATATTATGAAATACTGAAAACCGATTTTACCGAAATCGAAAATACCGTCAAAAATTTGGTTGATTTTGATTTTTAGATACAAAAAACCGATTTACCGAATTTACCGTACCGATATCGTACCAAAATTACCGTACCGAAATACCGTACCAAACTTTTTGTGCAGTGTGAAATTATTTTGGGTATCATACTAATTCTATTTATTTTATTTCTCATGAGTGAGTTTTTATATTCTCTTTGAGTTTAAATTTATTTATTTGAGTATTTGGTTTAAGTGTTAAATAATCATGTTAATTAAACATATATTTTGTTTAATTAATCAAACATTTAACACAAAATGAATTAGGCAACATTTTGTTAAAACAAAAAGTGTCGTTTGTTTTGTTGGCTATATTTCTGTTTTGCCCTTATTTCATTTGGGCTTTATATTGTGGTTTGTGTAGAGATCTTTTTGTAGGGTTTCCATTTCATTTTTTTTTACCTCTTTCTCTCTCAAAAAGCGTGGTCGTCATTTTTGTTTGAGCTCTCTCTCTCTCATTTTTTTTCTTCTTCAACCTTGGGTTGATTTTGAGAAATAATTTTTTGGGGACTTTTATTTAAGAACACCATTTTTTTTGTTTTGAGATTTGGCTTTCGATTTGGTGTGGTTACTTCGTTTTGAGATCGAGTTTCCGGTGAAATTTTTTTCGGCGCCAACTGTATTCGGATCTGAGTTCCCTCCATGTTTTTCGGTGATTTTTTTTCCCGACGAGTTGGCTTTTCCGGCGAAGGTTTGTTTTTTCGGTGTTGGAGGTGTGGATGATTTTGACTTTCCGACGAACATTTTTTAAGGTAACAGCTCCCTCATTTTTTGAGGCTCATCATCTTGGCTCACTCTCCTCAGGCACCAGCTCCCTCATCTTGTCTCACTCTCCTCCGGCTCCAACAAAAGAAAACCGGTTAGTTTGGTCTCGTATGTGTTTAAATCTATTGTTCCAAGTTCTACAAATGCTAGAAATTGTACCTATTTGTGTATGTTTCTAATTTTTTCAAACAACTAGAAATGCTAGAAATTGTAATAGCTAGAAATGCTAGAAATTGTCACAGCTAGAAATGGGTATATCGAAATATATACCAGATTTACCAATGCATAAACCAATTTGAAATTCTGGTATTTACCGGGAAAAAACCGAATTGAAACCGAAATTACCGAAACCAAAAAACCCGAAAATACCAAAAAAATAGAAAAACCGGTTGGTTTGGTTTTGGTTTTTGTTTTGATGTACCGATCGGTAAATTGGTACGGTACGGTTTTACCATATAGAATGTTGTTTTGGAATTGCTAAGGGGTCGTTACCGTCCATACCGTACCGGTTGCACCCCTAAATCCAGTCTTTATAGATCCTAAGCATTACATATATGAGGTTCAATCCCGCATCATATGAAATCAAAGGGAAATATAGAGCGGTGCTAAAAAATTTTACGCACATTATATTCTTAAACATCCATAGTACCTAGGGAAAGATAGATTAAAAGACCTATAATGATTGTAGAATTATCTTGCACGACTCTTTCAAAATTTTAATTTAAATTCTATTTTCTACATATGTAATTTACATTGGGATGGGTTCATGCATCCCAACCCTAAAAAAACTTAGCTAGACATGATTTTATTAAATGAAAACAAAATTCTAAATGTGCAAGAAATCATAGGTCTATTATGCATTGAAAAGAAACTTGAATTGCGAAATAAAATTAAACTACAAGAGCAATTTAAACTTACAATATGAAAGAAATGGAAAGTAAAAATTAGCAATACATGAATAGAAGAAGGAAATATGAACTTGAAACTTGAATCTTGAATAGCTCTTGTTCAACTTACAAACTAAGGTTTCTAAATCCTAAGAAAATATGAAATTACATGCCAAAAGGAACTCTCTCTCTTCCCCTCTTCATAACTCTAGGGCTTGGCTTTTTATATTACCCAAATATGACTTTTCAATGCCTCTCCACATTTTACTACTAATAAAAAGGAATTATACAAGAAATTTCAAGAGTTGAAACTCTTCAGCTTCCAGAATTAATTTCAACTTTGACTTTCTTTCTCCAACTTTGACTTGGCATAGCTTTTGATCCATAGCTCCGATTTGACTGCCGTTTCTTCCTACACTCTTGTGATTTGATTATCTTCAACTTTCATTTAGGCTTCAAATCAAAACTCCAGGTGTAGAGTTACGCTTTTTCCCTTTGACTTGTCTTCCTTTGTTCTCTTCCTTTCTTCCGGTTTCTTTCTCTCTTTTCTTTGCACTAAATATCTGTAAAAATAGTAAGAAATATACAAAACTCGGGGTACTTGTTAGAATAAGTCATTATCAATGATATGGTATACAAACAAATCAATTACGTTGTTCGAGGTACTAAGACTACCATCTTGGGAGGATAGATTCAGAAGAATTTATGCTTAGTCAAATCCCCCTAACTTAGAACTTTGCGCGTCCCGAACAATGTAAGAGAAATGAGTTGACTTTTGAAATTCCTTTTATTAATATAAAATTCCACTTTCGCAGGCAAGTGATTGCATTGAGCATATGCAATAGGCCTTTAAACCCTTAGGTTACTCTAGTAGGACGAGTTTTATCTCATGAGGGTTTGCAGTGAATACACCCACAAAATTCTTTATTGACTCAAATAAATATCAAAATACTTAAAAATTGTACAATTTAAACTTTTCGAAAAATAATCACCATAAATTCATATTCAAATGTCTCAAACCATAGTGTGTGTGTGTGTGTGTGCGCGCAAAGACAGAAATTAAACCTCAAATTTCCACCAATTGAGCATTACGTTACTCTCCGAAAATTCGTTTTGATTCAAATTCTTACGGATGCACTCACAAACGAATCACTCAGATTGTAATTATTTTCTCTCGGTATGCATGATATAAAGAGTAAATATAATGGACACAAATTCATGCATACAAAATTGAAAAGAAGGAAATATATGGTGAAAAGATCTCATCATTGGAATACAGTTATTAGAAAACGGGAAACATCATCTCTTAATCACACCATTTTAATCTCTTTTATTATATTTTTATGTCTTATCTCTCTATGCAGTAATTAATTTTGCCATTCGGACTCGGTTTGGACTTTTCGGGTTAAAAAGTGTAAAGGGTAAAAATGGGAATGGACGGATCTTTTGGAATTGGAAAATGTCCTTATGACGTCCAATAGTGCTTTTTCGGGCATTTGCTCATTTTTCTCTTTCTTTTTTTATTTTCTTTTTTTTCTTTCTATTTTTCTTTTCTTGCCCTTTTTTTTATTACACACTTTGGACTTACTTGATGAATTTCCAATTTTTCACAATTCCGGGCTATTTGGGTTTTTCGAGTTATCAAACGAAAGGGAAATATTTTATTAGGCTCAAAGTGGGTTTTAAAGGGATAATTTTTTCACAACTTTATTATGGATAATATTTTTGGGGTAAACAAAAGAGGGCCTACTTCGTTGTCCAAATTGCTTATCACATTACCATATGCATCTCGAGATTAATTAAGTTTAGAGATATATTTAACACGAATTTCGAGACAACGTTTCACACATTTTCCATAACCGATAAAAAAAGGATTGAGATCATCAACGACTTATTAAAATGTTGAAAAGAACTTTGAGTTAATCATAAACTCGGATTGATTTAAAAACTCATAAAAAATTGGAAGGCTCGAAATCTCATCGGGTTTGATCAATCTCCACACTTATTCATTAAGTCGTCAATTTTCTTTCAATTTCCATCTTCGGTCAATTTTGCCTTAGTGCATTTTGATTGTTAATAATTTGAGACTTTAAATAGAATAAAGGTGATATTTTTGAAAATTTTAAATTCTAATTTTTATTCATTTTGAAAAAAAAAAAAATTGGCTTATTTTGTTTTTTGGCATTTTAAAGATTTTTGAAGTTTTAGAAAGACGCACTTATCACCCCCCCCCCCCCCCCCCAACTTAGACTTTTGCATTGTCCTCAATCAAAAGGACTAAAATTTAAAGAAGAAAAAGAATACGTGCAACAAATAAAATAAGAAAATTATCAAAATGCATCAAGACACTATATGACACTCATACATGACTCAAAAATACAACAAAAATCACCCCATACGCGTCGGGAGTGCGACGACCTCTCATTTCTCTCCACAAATCACCTAACCCCTTGCACGGGATCCGTTGCTCTCCTAGTCTCTCCCCTCTGCCTGCCATACACCAATAACCGGAATAAGTTGGCCCCTTGCCCATAAATAAAGGAAGGACTGGGAGACTCATCATGATTAATCGGAAAAGGATCCTCGTGATACGTACTACGTGGGTCGGGCTCTAAGTCCGATGAGACTTGAGTCTTATCTTCAATTACCTCTGAGGACTCAAGTTTCATGGGCGGATGGTCATTGCGAAGAAACTCATCAATTTTATCTTTCCACTCGATCTCTCCTAAATGACTCCATGAGTCCAATAGAGATTGGACTTCGTCGTTAAGGCTCTCATCCACCTGCCCGAATTCTCTCTCAAATTCCGCTAGGCTCAACTCCTCTAGCTATCTTTCTTGCTTTGTTTCCACATACTTCCTTCCTCGCTCCATCTCAAAATTATTAGGTGGTGTGGGTGGGTAGCAATCGAGGAGAAAAGTATCTATCGTGTCTCGCCATTCGCTCTCCTTTAAGCACTTATACAAACTTCTCCCGATGCCCTCTAAATTGTCGCTCTCTCTCACACTCAAGGGCTCACTCACACTCTTCATTTCAGTTACTATGCATACCTCCCCTACCCTTCGCTCCATGTTTCAACCGTCACTCTCACTTGATCTAACAAGGCATACCCCTATCGTCTCTCGCATGTGGGTCCTCCCATGCTCGTGTGTTGACTCTAAACGATCTGTCTCTTGCGGTTCTCCTTCGTCACCCTCGTTCTTGATATTATTAAAAATATTGATCTCGAGGATCATGTTCCCAAATGTTAATTGCATTCGCCCACTCTGAGTATTGATGAGTGCATTAGCCATAGCTAAGAATGGGCGACCAAAGATAACGGGACCATGATTTCTCGGGAGAATGGAGGGATCCTCGTCCCAAATGACAAAATCCACCGAGAAGTAGAAAGCGTCTATTTGGATAATCACATCCTAACCGATTCCCTGAGGCTTCTTCACAGAATGATCCACGAGCTGGAGAGTCATCTTCGTGGGCTTAAGGGATCCCAAACCCTAAATATATTAGCACCCTTTGGATTCGGTTCTTCCCCATGATGCACGAGATGGTGGGTGCACCTGGATCTTTATACTTTAACGAAAGGTCACTCGATAAAACCGAACTGATATTCTGGGCCAAAAAGACGTTCTTATTTACCTTTAGCTTGTGTTTCACCGTGAGTTAGTTATTAATGAACTTAACGTATGCGGGAATTTTCTGTATAGTCTCGAGAAAAGGTAAATTAATCTTTACTTGCTTGAGGACGTCCAAAACATCATCTCGAGAAGTCTCTTTGGAGTACGGGACCAACTGTTGAGGGTATGGGGTAGCGGTGGGGGGTTTCACCATGACCTTGGGTCTGCCAGTGTTATCTTTTTTATCACTCTTAATTAAAGGGGCATCTTCAGCCTCGTTTATGTCGGGTGAAACCTCTTTATTTTTAGGTATGTATTGTGGGGGAGGTGACAAGTCAACTACTCTCCCACTATGTAGAGTGGTAATTACGCTACATTGCTCAAGATGGTCATGGGGTGTGGAGCTAACACTAGTTTGACCTTGGAGAGGTCTTTGGCCCTGGGCAGGAAACTTGCCCTTCTCCTGGATACTCAACGATGATTGCATCTTGGAAATAGTTGCATTTATGTCATTGATCATGCGCTCATGTCTAGTAGTGGTTGCATTCTGGGCAGTGATGAATTAGTTTATCGTATCCTCGAGATTTCTCCGTGGTGGAGTGATATATGGACCTAGAGGTGGTGGTGCTTGCACATGTCCCTGCATGTGTGGTGCTTGTTGAAAGTGTGATGGTGGGGGATGAGCAACATGTGAATTAGGATTCATCGCAGCATTTTGTTGCCCATAGCTAAAACTAGGATGGTTTCTCCAAGATGGATTGTTTGCATTCCCTTGAGGATTCCACTTGCTCAATGTACATTTCCTTGTAGGCGGGTAAAGCAGGACATCCTTTTGTGGAATGACCCTCTGCACAAATAGCACACACCTTCTCTTGGATAGGCCCCGTAGCGTCTCTCAATTGAACCTCAAGTATGTCTTTCAAATTCTTTTCCAACTGGCCAAGTCGATGATTTAACAAAGTGTCCTTGTCCAGTTGATAAATACCGGATGCAGCAGACGAGTTGGACACATATCGATGTCTATTTTGGCTATTGGGGTCGGAAACGTCCCATGCCTGAGTGGTCTCAGCTACATATTTCAAATGAGCCTCAGCATCGCTCAAATCGAGCTCCCAAAATGGTCTTTCACACATTGTTTGCACGAGTTGTTTAGACGCTATAGTAAGCCCTTGATGAAAGAATGAAATGAGATGGTGTTTTTCAAACCCATGGTGTGGGAAAGCACTAACTAACTCTTGAAAATGATCCCAACATTTATCAAGGGCTTCATTCTCATTTTGGCGGAAAGCTTGGATTTGGGCCTTAACATAGTTGGTTTTATGTTGTGGAAAGAATTTGGAGAGAAATTTAGTCTGCATATCTCTCCATGACAGAACAGAGTTCGCGGGTAAAGATTATAGCCGATCTTAGCTTTATCCTTTAATGAAAAAAGAAAAAACTTCAAATGGATAACATCTCGCAGACATGCTTGATCACCAAATGTTTCACACACTTCTTCGAATTCCCTAAGATGGAGATATGGCTTTTCAGAATCCATTCCATGGAACGTAGGAAGAATTTGGATCATCCCATTACGAAAGTGGAACTGTCCTGCATTGTACGGAAGTAGAATGCATCCAGGAGTGACAGTCCGCTTAGGAAATACGAGATCTTTCATGGGGAGATAGGGTAATTCTCCCTCCCCAGTGCCAATACTACCTTGCACGGACATGTTGCTATCAAATGATTCTAAATCGCCACTCAGTGTTTGACTCAAAGTGTGACCCGTGAGTGAATTATGAGATAAAGAAGGTGGAACCCAGAAGTGTGGAACGTTAGGGGTTTGGGAATTATCAGAGTTGGCTTCAACAATGGGGTTTTCGTGAACTTGGGTTGGAGATGACAGAGGAGTTTGCATGTACAGTTTATGGGAGATAAGAAAGAATAAAAGTTTTTTTTAATCAAATTGTGTTTAAATTTTACTCTTAAAATGTAACCTAGATCCCCGGCAACGGCGCCAAAAAATTGACGTGACCACAAATGTGTCTAAAGTGCGTGCTTTATAGGCTCAAGTGAAAGCCTGTCGCATTAGTAATAATCCGATAAGTCGGGATCGTATCCACAGGGAGCAGGACTTACAAATATTAATAACGAAGGAGTAATGAATTTTAACCTTAAATTGATTCTTAAAAAGAAAAGAAAAGATGAATATTTGTTATTTTTGAAACTCTTTTATGACTAAATTGCAATGAAATTAAATTCTAAATTAACTATGCTAACAGGAATAGTTACAAAAATGGAAAGATGCTTGTTATGAATATAAGAGAAATTAGGTTGGAATACAATTCCCCAATCCTTAGTAATTACTCAGTAGAATACTAAAATTATAAATTAGAAGTTTGAATGAATCTAGTCTTTATAGATCCTAAGCATTGTATATATGAGGTTCAATCCCGCATCATATGAAATCAAAGGGAAATATAAAGCGCTGCTAAACAATTTTTCGCACATTATATTCTTAAACATCCCAAGTACCTAGGGCAAGATAGATTAAAAAACCTATAATGATTGTATAATTATCTTGCACGACTCTTTCAAAATTTTAATTTAAATTCTATTTTCTACATATATAATTTACATTGGGATGGGTTCATGCATCCCAACCCTAAAAAAACTTAGCTAGACATGATTTTACTAAATGAAAACAAAATTCTAAATGTGCAAGAAATCATAGGTCTATTACGCATTGAAAAGAAACTTGAATTGAGAAACAAAATTAAACTACAAGATCAATTTAAACCTACAATATGAAAGAAATGGAAAGTAGAATTTAGTAATACTTGAATAGAAGAAGGGAATCTGAACTTGAAACTTGAATCTTGAATAGGTCTTGTTCAACTTACAAACTAGGGTTTCTAAATCCTAAGATAATATGAAATTATATGCCAAAAGGAACTCTCTCTTTTCCTCTCTTCATTACTCTAGGGCTTGGCTTTTTATATTACCCAAATATGATTTTTTCAATGCCTCTCCACGTTTTACAACTAATAAAAAGGAATTATGCAAGAAATTTCAAGAGTTGAAACTCTTCAGCTTCCAGAATTATTTTCAACTTTGAATTTCTTTCTCCAACTTTGACTTGCCATATCTTTTGATCCAGAGCTTCGATTTGACTGTTGTTTCTTCCTACACTCTTATGATTTGATTATCTCCAACTTTCATTTAGGCTTTAAATCCGAACTCTGCGTGTAGAGTTACACTTTTTCCCTTTGACTTGTCTTCCTTTGTTCTCTTCCTTTCTTCCGGTTTCTTTCTCTCTTTTCTTTACACTAAATATCTGTAAAAATAGTAAGAAATACACGAAACTCGAGGTACTTGTTAGATGATATGGGATAAAAACAAATCAATTACGTTTTTCGAGGTACTAAAACTGCCAACTTAAGAGGATAACTTCAGAAGAATTTATGCTTAGTCAAACATATCCTTAGAAAAATACTGCGAAAGAGTGGGAATCAAGCAGTTCTTCTCTTCTCCTGGCCGACCCCAGGCGAATGGCCAGCCTGAGGTCACAAAAATTGAACAATCCTTGATGGGATAAAAAAGATGTTGGAAGAGGCCAAAGGAAGATGGATAGATGAGGTATATGTTGTGCTTTGGGCCTACAGGACGATAGCGAAGACACCAACGGGAGAAACTCCATTCATGTTAGCCCATGGATCAGAGGCTGTCATCCCCACAGAGGTAGGACTTCCCACTTATCGAGTTCATACATATGACCCTCAAAGGAATGGGGAAGAAAGAATAATCGATCTTAATTTGATTGAGAAAAGAGAGGATGCAAAGATAAGTCAGGTAGCCTATCAGTAGAGAGCTGCGAGGTTCTACAATCAGAGGTTAAAGTCAAGACCAATAGCTGTGGGAGACCTAGTCCTTAAGAAGATGTGGCAGAAAACCAATAAGCTCCATCCCAACTGGCATGATCCTTATAAGGTCATTGATGAGGTTGTGTCAGGTACCTATCGACTAGAAAATCTTGAAGGAGAACCTTTCTCCACCCCTTCGAATGTCGATCACTTAAGGAAATATTACTTATGATGTCGCAATTTTTCTTCTCTTTGTAATACATGTATCAACTTAAATAGAGGATGTCAATAAAAAAGTAGCAACATTGTGTTAATGCTCTTGCTCCGATGTGCGCGTATTTAACATCACTAAGTTGGTGAAAATATGAGGTGAAACATCATAATTTGGTGACCTCGGACCTTAAAACATCATTCTAGTTGGTGAAAATATAAGGTGAAACATCATAATCTGGTGACCTCAGACCTTAAAACATCATTTAGTTGGTGAAAATATGAGATGAAACATCATAATTTGGTGACCTCGTACCTTAAAACATCATTAAGTTGGTGAAAATACGAGGTTAAACATCATAATTTGGTGACCTCAGACCTTAAAACATCATTAAGTTGGTGAAAATATGAGGTTAAACATCATAAGTTGGTGACCTCAGACCTCAAACAACATTAGATTGGTGAAAATAAGAGGTAAAACATCGCAAATATAGGGCAACATCAACATATAAATTTTAAACAAAATATCGTATGAGGTAATAGAACCTGAAGAAGTCAAACTACTTATGATTATCATAAAAAGGATTCAAAGTTACAAGATAGAGTGTCAAGAAGCCATCAGAGTTCATAAAAACAAGAATTACAGACAAAAGCTCATCAAAATTACAACTATTGAAAAGCTTCATTAACAAAAGAGCCCATGTCTCGGCGGGAACCGATCCACCAACAACATCAGTCGTCTGATCAAGGCCGACGTTTGTGACTTTAACTCCATCATCATGATGATTAGCATCCTCAGTCTCTGTAACCTCGAGAAGAGCAGTCTCGGATGGAGCAACATCACCCTCTTCAACCTCCTTCAAGGCTTGAGTGAACCGAGGGCCTCTAAAGTCGAGATCAAAAAAGTTTGATGCAGTCAAGCTCCCAGAGTCATTCTCTTTCATCGATGCCCATTTTTTAGTCGCTTTGATGCCCCTCTCTAGGTACTCAAAGTCGAAGCTAACAAATTCGTGAAAGACCTTGTAGTCCTCGATGGTCTTCTCAGCAGCATCTTCCAAAGCAGCCTTGACTGCAACATCAACCTTAGACTGAAGAACATCATCCTTGGCCTTCAGAGCCTTGCTGTGATCCTTCTTGAGCTGAGACAACTGGCAATCCCACTCTTTGATTACTCCATTCAACATTTCAACCTTTGCATTCAGAGAGGCCTCAACCTTCTCAGCATCCTTACCCTTTTCTATAAGGGGCATCTTCTTCAAAGTCCAATCAACACGATGATGAAAAGATAAGACACCCTGCAAAAGAAGATCAGATGTATGAACATACGAGTTATAATTTCTAAAAATCCGATGTTACACTTATGAGAAAATAAGCAAAAAATTGATACCTAGATTGACTTATGGAGAGCAAACTCGACCAATAGAGGGACATCCAATGCGCGTAGGAAATGTTTGTCTTCCTCAGTAATTATTACGCCAATAGCATTGGCGACTTTCAGACTGTGGCCGATCAAGCTATCTCCAATTTTGAGCTGAGATAGACGAGCATCAAGGGCATCGTCTGTAGAGATGGGTATGGCACGATCCTTGTCCTAGGTCTTGCTCTGCCTCGTATGCGTCGGGTTCGCCATGGACTTCCTTTTTTTGTTAGCATCATCCCTGGAGGTGCCGACGTTCTTTTTTCATGCCGATGGTGGTGCACTCCTACCACCCCACTTTTCCATAAGCTTTACTAAATGAGGTGCCGTCATTTCCCAAAACTCGTCCGGTATGCCTGTTGGGCACTCTGTAAAAGACGAGTCTCTGAGTTAGTCAGTCAGAGATAAAAAAAATATAAGAGGTATAACTTGGGTATGAAAAATGAAGACTTACGAAGATGTTCCAGGGGACCACCCCCCAAATCTGTTTGATAATGGTAATAGGGGTTCATCAGATGTTCATACTTAATGAGACGACATTTCTCGCCCTGATTGTGAAGTTCCTCAACGTTCTTATAATTGTCCTGGCTAAGTCCAGGCTCGGCTTTAGCAGCAAGGGAGACCTTCCCCCATCTCAGAGGGGTCCTCGAAACCGATGTTCCTGATGCCTCATCTTAACCAAATTCCCATGCCCCGAAAATAAAGAAGTACCGAGCTTTTCAATTATGATTTGAAGTTTGGGTAACCAAGAGCATTTTCTTCTATGATTTCCTAGCTAAGAAGTGGTAGTATCTGGGATGGTTTTTGGCAGACGAGGGAATGTAACAACCTGTAAAAACTCTAACTGGAAGGTCTAAATGGTGAAGATACCTCCAAAGGATGATGGCCCCAATCATAACCCTCCAGGCATTTGGGGACAGTTGGGAAGGGGCAAGATTTATATGGGAAAGTATAGCTCTGATGGTTGGGTGAATAGGAAGATGAAAGCCCAAATTAAACATCTGCTCATAAACAAATGTTTCTCCATCTCAGTCATCGAAGGCCCTCTCATCCTTCAGAGGATTCCTAAGGATGATTGAAGAGTATATAGAATAAATGTGCCTGAAAGAAAGAAGGTCGTACTCGTTCACGGTGCTCTCAATGTCGGCCTCCTTAGAGGTATCAAGTTCGATGTCCTCACCATCATCAACATCCATATCAGCGTCGTCCTGGGTAGTGGTAGGCACTCCACCAGGAAACCTCTTCGCAAATTCAGCCCCGGTGGCATCCGCTAGCGGAATAGCATCAATGGGAGGTGGAATTGCTACGCGGTGCCCTACGATATCTATGGAAGGAGATATATGCGAAGTACTAGCTTCTCTATGAGACGAGGCTCTTCTTGAAACCTCGGTATCCTCCGAAACCCTACCATACCTAGGGTAATAATCCATATCCTCTTGAAAAGAGTCTACAGATTCGCCAGTCTCAGACGTTGACATTGGGTCTGAAGAAGCATTATCCTCAGACATTAGTTCAGGAACCTCTGTAGGCTCTGTAGGCTCAGGGTATATGACCTTTAAAGGAGGAGGAAAGATTGTTCTGAGGGGAAAGGCCTCAGCTCTACGAGCTTCCTCCTGGGCTAGCTCTGTCTGCCTAATCTTCTCAAGGGTCTTCTCACGAAGAGATGGTAATTCTTCTATAAGTTGGTACAAGGGTCTGAGTATATGGAAGATGACAATACACTTATAGGAAAAACTACAAATAGGTACACAACTTATGCTACCTAAATGAAGGATCAAATCTTGGTAATTGAAAGGTCCCTAGCAAGAACACCAAGAACACTTGAAGATGGGTCACTAGAGAAGATGATCGGAAGGTCACCGAAGAGAAGAAAAGAAAAGAAAGGGTCCTAGGCTAAAATAACCTTGAAGCGGCCTAGAATAACCTTAAAAACACCTAACCTCACCAACCCTGGCCTAATCACCACCAAACAGTGGTGTTTTTTCTCGCCAGAAAAGGAACCAATGCACAAATATACCAAGTAAATGGAGAGCAAGGATCAAAGGAGGTTACTTGAGCAACGAAAAGCTAAGGGAAAGGGCTTACAAGCCTAAGATGTGCAGGAAACCAGAGAAGTGATCAAACTTGGCTATGGAGGATTTCTGAGAGTTTTTGCAGCAAAGAAAGCTTTGGCGAGAGAAGTGTGAACAAGAAAGAGAAAATCAGTAAAGAAAAGGTCTTTTAAACCTTTGTGATGATAGGGTACGATTCCCCATACCCACATCATTGCCCTAGGAAACCCAAAAGGGTCCGCCTACAACTGTCATGCCTTGGGTAAAACGCAAGCCACTTCAGTGAATGACATGAATCAAAGAATCACTTCATGCCCCAAGACACTAAAAGAGACTCAACCTCGGCCTAACCTACATACCCCTTAGTCACCTACTCACATAAGAGACTAAGGTATAGGGGGTGATCGATATGTCGAAAGTGCACCCTTGTACTCAGGGTCACTAACCTCGGCCTGTCTAACAACTGAGTGGATAAGAAGCTCCAATTACCATAAAAAAGGTAATATTCTGCAAGGTCAGCCCTTCATCGACTAACCTCGATTGGCCATCAGCCAAGGTCAGCATAGTCTCATGGGTACAAGATATTGCCAACATCATACTCTGCCTCAGTCGACGTTACATCTTACCTCATACACAACCTCAACCATATTTTTAGGCCGAGGCTAAATCGGCGACTGACAAGACAAAGCGACACTATCGGACTTCACCAACCTCACACGCGACCAGGCTGAGGTCACAACAGTTAATAACACAAGTCTGAGCACATGCAAGCACATGGAAGGCTTGGAACACATGAGCAAATCAATTATAACTGAATCATCACCCCCACATGAGGGAATATTTTGGTTATCATTGTCCACATGAGAACAGCAAAGTGTCATCAGGATACTGGTTTGATCCTCATACACATGATCATTGCATGCTTGGGGGTACGTTACACCCCCCAAGCACTATATATAGAGGTCTTACTCTGCCTTGTAAAAGGATCGATAATTGCAACCCTAGATCCAACTCTGTTGGTTTACATAGTAGAGAGAGAAATCTTGAGAGTTTGTATCTATGGTCATTAGTGCCTTCATTTAGTGAAATTACTCACACACTCACAGTGGACATAGGTTTGATTGGCTGAACCACTTATATACTAGTGTTTCTCCTCTTCTCCTCATCTCCCTCTAATATATATTTACTCTTATGTTGCCATTGTTATTGCTAGTTTGAGCTTATCAACACCTCATACCGGTGGTGTTGTTTGTCGTATCATCAGATATAATATATATCGGAACCCCGGTGGTACTGTGCATATTGCTTCATCTCAAAATCCATACGAACTGGAAGGAAATGATCCACTTTGGTCAATCGATCCACGATCACCCAGATGGAGTCATAACTCGTTGTGGTAATGGTAATCGAGTGATAAAATCCATAGAGATACTCTCCCATTTACACACAGGAATCTCGAGTGGCTGTAACATCCCTATCGGTCTCTGGTGGTCTATCTTTACTAGCTGGCAAGTAGCACACTTTGAGAAAAATTCTGCTATGCCCCATTTCATCCCCGACCACTAGTATTGTCTGTGTATATCCTGGTACATCATATCCCCATTGAGTTGTACCGTAAATCGGGACCCGTGAGGCTCTGACATCACTGCATGTACTAAATATTTATCCTCTGGAACCACGTGTCTTCCATTAAAATGCAGACCACCCTCTGAACTGATCGAGTATCCCTCTGCCCCATCAACTAATAATTGGCAAACTCTATCCTAGTAGTACCTATCCCTTGCCTGTGCTTTCACCACTCTTATCACAATCTCGATAGTGATATCTAATATGAACATACAAGACATAGAAATCTCATCATCATATCGAAGATCTCTCCACTTTGCTTTCCAAATCACTGCTAGCTCTCGTGTATGCCTTCGGCTTAACGTGTCTGCCACCACGTTCGCCTCCTAGGATGATACTGAATCAAATTGGTAATCCCTCACGAACTCCAACCACCTCATCTGCCTCATGTTCAGATCTTTCTACATGAACAAATACTAAAGTGATTTATGGTCCGTGAATAAGGTAAACTGCTCCCCCAACAAATAGTACCTCCAGATCCTCAAGGAAAATACAACTGCTGCTAACTCCAAGTCATGTGTGGGGTAATTCTTCTCATGGGGCTTAAATTTATGAGATGCATACACTATATCCCTCTCCTCATGTTGTAATATACCCCCAAGTCCCTACAAGGATGCATTAGTGTAGACGTAGTATGCCACTCCTCCATTAGGATGTGTAAGTACAGGTGATGAGGTTACTTTTCCCTTTAGCTCATAGAAAGCTAACTGGCAATGGACATCCCAAGTAAACGATACCCCTTTGCGAGTCAAGTTTGTTAACGGATCCGCAATCTTTGAGAAACCCTTAACGGATTTCTGCTAATATCCTGCCAACGCCAAAAAACTGCAAACCTAGATTAGTGTCGTGGGCTATCCTGACTCCCTCACCGCCTATACCTTACTTGGATAAATAACAATACCCCTCTCAGACTCAATGTGGCCCAAAAACTGCACCTCCCGAAGCCAGACCCCATATTTCCCAAACTTCACATATAGCTGGTGTTCTCCAAGTGTCTATACAACTCTCCATAAATGGTGGCATACTCATCCTCAGAGCAAGAGTGAACCAGGATGTCTTTGATGAACACGATCAAAAATTGGTCAAGAAACTCTAAAAAAACCTGATTCTTCATATCCATGAACACTGCTGACGTAATTGTGAGTCCGAATGGCATCACCCTAAATTCGTCGGACCCATATCATGTAAGAAAAGAAATATGAGGAATGCCCTCCTCTCTAATGCGCAATCGATGATAACCTGACCTCAAATCTATCTTCTATAAGCAAGTTTTTCCCCTAAGCTAGTCGAACAAATCATCAATACAAGGAAACGGATACTTATTTTGGATCGTGACCTTATTCAACTTTTTGTAGTCAATACACAACCGAAGAGACCCATCATTCTTCTTGATGAACAACATCGTTGCGCCCCACGGTGAATTAATCCGTCTGATGAAGCCCTGCCTCAAGAGCTACAGAATCTTCTCCCTCAACTCCCTCATCTCACATGGTGCCGTGCGATAAGGCGTTCGAGCTATAAGTCTCGTACTCGGTGCCAGGTTAATGACAAACTCAATTTCCCATCTAGGAGGAAACTCGAGTATGTCCTGGAATACATCCTCAAACTCCTTCAGGACTGAAATCGAGTCTAACGACACAACCACCTCCTTTGAGGTGTCCTCCTCAATATAATACAAATGAGTGCTCGACCCCCTTTAGGAAGAGGCATCGCCATTAAGAACACCTATTTCCCTGGAATAGAGAATACAATAGTCCTCCCGAAATAATTCACCATTGCCCGATATTCAGATAACAAATCTATTCCCAAGATGACACCATAGCCCTCCATGTCTAACACAAGAAGATCGATGACTAAAGATAATCTACCCACATCGATATCCACACCCCTACAGATCGAGTGTATAAGCGACCCACTACCCATCGGTGATTCCACACATATAAGGAGAATACCAGCTGTCTCTAATAGGCCGACAGCTCATGCAAACCTAGTCTCTATGAAATAATGTGATGACCCACTAAAAAAAAGAATCCTACCCATAAGCCCGTGAATAGAAAATGTACCCTCTATTGCTGGTGGTGTCTGTGGGGCCTGTTGGATGGCGGCATCGAGGACAATATTAACACATCCATACTGTAACTATCCTCGCTGTAGTGCATAGGGTAGGGCCTGTGCCACCGGTAGCCTCTGTGCTAGTTGCTCCTACAGGGCATCCTACTGTTGTGGTGCTCTCCCCTACTGTGGTCAATCCCTCCTCTTGTGTCCCATATGTCTACGAATAAATCACTGGCTTGGAAATATCTCTCTCTCTAACCCTGATGGCCCTGACAATGTTGACCTTGCTATTGGCCCTGCTGGCCTCCTCTATTGTTCCCTTTGCCCCGTGGCCTTGAGGAACCTGCTCCTATTGAGGACCCTGTTGGCCATGACTGTACTCGCCCTCTGGTTGATAGCCCCCAGATCTAAACCTCTTTTCCTGATCCCCCTATCGGGAATCCTCTCGCTAGTATCTGCATGAATGCTACTATTGTGGTGCTTTACTAGCATCGCTCCCTCCTGTGTTGCCATGCTGGTTGGGCTCACCTCCCCTCTTACTTCCCTTCACATGGAAGCGATGATCCTGGCAGTGTAATAGGGCGGCATTAACAACATCTGTATAAATCACCAATATTGGGTTGTCGATCAAGTGCTTCCTGATCCTCCAGGCTAAATCATCCATAAACTTCGTCTTCTTCCTTTCTTCATTGTTCACCTCATCTGGTATAAAAGTAGCTAAACGAGTGACCTCCTCCTCATATTCAGCCACTGAATGATCACCCCAAGTCACCTCACTGAACTTCTTCTACATCTCTATCTCTACGAGTGGGGTAAAGTATTTGTGATCAAACTGCACCCAGAAATCAGCAATAGTCATAGTATCTCTCTCTATAACGGTGTCAACTGAATCCCACCACTGTAATGCAATAACCAACCTGAAAGTGGCCAGCATATGTTTCTACATCTCACTATATTCAACCATATGTAAGTGGCACAGAATATCTTTCTTCCACTGGCATGTCGCAATCACATTAGAGCTCCCTTGAAACTCTCGTGGGTGTCTTTTTGGAAGGCCTCCCTAACCTTCTTCCACTCTAACGGTCCTGCTTGTGCCTGAACAACTGGTGCCACTGGTTGTGGTGGCTACTGGACCTAAGGGAAATTGTGAGCCATGGAAGTCATTGTTGCATTAACTGCCTGTGCCACGATTGTTGCCACCTCTGTTGCTGACACTGACCCCTGTGGCGGCTTTGGCTGATCACCCCCCACATTATTCCTAGACGCTACTCTTGTCGCTCATCTTCTCTTGTATGGAATTTGAAAATAGATTCGAATTGTATGAGTTCACAGTCAATACAGTTATAATAGCAGAAGAACGAAACTCAAATACGTAATCATGAATGCAACAGTCCTAATAATAGGGCTCAAGGTCAAAGAACGCAACGCTGAAATCCTAGTAAGTTGCACAGTTCCTATGGACCCGAGAACCTGATGCTCAGATACCATCTGTGACACCTGTCCTATTTTAACCACGGGTGATCAGTCCTTCATTAAAACAAACAGGAATCCCATTTGGTTCATTCTTAGCATTTGTCGAAAAGCTTTGTAATTACTAATCACCTATGCCAATTTAAGCTGGTGTCAAATTTTATCTTTTATTATGATCACATGATAAAATAAAATAAATGAAATAAACCATTCACACATAGATATAGTATGAACAATCACTCGACAGATAACTAAATGGGACCGAATAAATCATCGGTTTTCCATGTACATAATCCAACCACAATCTACATTAAGTAAAACTAAGATCGGAATACAGTTTGGTGCATAACTAAAGAAGACAACTAATCTGAACATAAATACACCAAATGAAATACTAAGGATATCTCCTATATAATGAATGAGCTGAAACGTCTAAAGTAATCTCCTGCAAGCATCCACATTGCTGCAGTTACGCATCTCTGGATATGATTTCTAAGCTTGGCATCCCTGTGGCTGGACACTTAAAAGGTTTTGAAAATATTTTTGACACGAGTCACAACCCAAATAAAACATTTTGAAAATATTTTGTAAGTATTTAAATCACAATTAAAATCAGTTATTTATTACACGTAATATCCATATACATTATCATGAGATCCTCACCTCTCAACTAATAATGTGCACGCCTGGCGTAATCTATCTAATTAGTATCCCCTTCCCAACTAGATAATGTATCTGACTACTCTCGATAAGTCTAGTTCCTTCGTATTTCCCCATACAACATGATACTACAGTCTCGATGATAAATTTATTTTTTTCCATTTTATTATTGATTCAATTATTTAAGTTTCACTACTTAAAGTCTTTTAGATATGCATTATCTATTAATTTTACTGACTCACATAAGTAGATATATCACACCAGCATATATTCGTCACACATATAATATATACATAACTATAGCATCCCCAGAATGGCCGCTCATGATGCTGGCATACTTTGCTATCAAGTTCATATACCTCTCGTACTCAATTAAGGAATATTGTTCGCCATGTCTCCTCGAACCCAAAATCAATCAACACAATAATGGAGACGAACATGGTTATAATCCTTTGGGATATGCACATACCTAATGTACCCAAATGACCCTCCAGTCCCACTAATACACTCCACATAATGGGCCTCCCTAAGTTCCATGTTTTGGGGCGCAAATTCAAACCTCACTCGAATTGTCAAGGTGAGTTCGCCCTCTGCGCGAAAATCTTCGGATAGTAGGCAACGTAGGTATGTTCACACATATAATTAAATCATATCGATAGGTATTCAAACAACCTATATACATACATTATTATGTTGGTATTCACTCAACCCAATTATATCAACTCATACATAGTATATATCACTCGCATATTGAACGTACCGTTAATTTCAACTATAATTCCAATTTATTTAATTTTGAATATCGCTTACTACTCTAAGGGTATTATTTACCCCTTAAATATGTACTTATTCCCATCGTCTACTACTAGTTGTAAACATAGGTTCACTCATCACTATGTGACCCGTCTAGAATCTCATTTATTCATCAATGTTGGATATTTTCTCAATTATCCCATTCCTTAACTCGTCTCAATTTATATAAACCTAATCTCCACTATAGGCCTACTGATATTTTCATATTCCCCTCTATAGTTTAAAAATGTCCCAAAAGTTCCCTCATGAATTATCCAAAATTTTAGGGCTTAAACAAAAAGGAAAAATTTTCACTTCCTGGAAAACCGAATCGATTCGCCCAAGGGTCGAAGCGATTCAAAATGTATCATGTGTCTTCTTCTTCAATTCGCTGTTATGAATTTTTACACCATCCAATTCCTCAAACTTTGATACAATAATCCCAAACTCCCAATTAACATAACTAAACATCAAATATACATGTAGTGATGATTTCTAACCTAAATCTTGTATACAATCCATACAATTTCATCTAAGATCAAATTAAAACTCCATTAATCATTAAACGTTATATTTTTGTGTTCCTCACATAAGTTCATCAGAAACCCAAATTTATCCCATGATCTAAATCCCATCACTTCTGATTTCATTTTATTTATACAATTGGATTCATTCTACATGCATTCTTATTCTGAATTATGAGTTCTAGTAATCAAATCACAAGAATAGTATCAATTATCCTTAATTCAAAGACCCTACTCTACATGGTATTATAACTCATAAAAATTTGCAAGATAAATACTTACCTTGTGTGGGAGTGATCTGTTTTGGTTCTCTTGATGATGATTCTCTTCTAATCCACCCTCTATAGATGATTGTGATGCAAGAACAAGGTGAACGGCTTCAAGAATCCTCTCCTAAGCTCCAAGAATGCTCTCCCTTTCTTCTCTAATGGACTCCAAGTGTTTTCTACTCCTCTCTCCCTAGCCTATCATAACTACAAGTTTATATAACCTTTGGCAATTCGTTTCTCCTTTAACCCTAGGCTCCCAAATGGCCAAAATGCCCTCTCGTGGTGCCGGTTTGGTCTAAAATTGTATCGGGATCCAAACTATACATATGGGTATACTATTTTAATATTTCAATGCTTTTGGACTCAACTGTAATCTCAAAATTGTCATTCCAGTTACTCATAAATAATTTCCTATCTGGACCTCATATAGTCCACACACGACACCCGATTGAGATAAAATACTACCACGTCACTATCACTCGTTATGACATCAAATACGTAGTTACTATTCACTTAGTAATTTGATTTTATAAACGTTAATCATTTCTCTCCGATTAATAATTTAATCAACCTATATTATTTAATTTCCATTAAATTACGTCACGCGTGTAATTTAATTTAACCCAAATAATTAAATTTTTAACTTCTAAAAAATACGGGTTATTACAATATATATGTATATACTTGTTGAGTAAAATAGTATATATATAAATATATGTGTTATTGATTTATATGTGAACATACCTACTCTATAGATGCTATCTTTTGAGGTTGCACGTAGTGGGCGATCCACCCTAGCATGACTAGTAGGTGTTGGGTCATTTTCGAGGTCATCGGATTGGTGCATTACCACTGTAGGTGAGTTTTGATTTTGGTGGCGTATTTTGGTATAGTTATGACCCACGGATGTATGTCTATGACTACCTCTAGTTTATGCGTTTACGATTTGGGATCAGTGGTGAGATTCCAACTCGGTGGCCCAAGAGTGGGTGCGTGTTGTACCTGGAGCCTGATAGCATACTAGGGAACACATTCGGGAGGACAGCTCAGGGATGCTATGTATACACGTATAGAATATTATATGTATATGTGAACTTGATGAATGTGTGAATGTTAAATTATAACTAGTGTACAATTATGTTAACTATGGTACGAGTCTAATTGAGAATTACTATGACCTAGCTTACATGATAGCTAAATGATAAAGAAAATAAAATGAAATACGTGTAGAACAAATTGATTTAGAGGTAGCATATTGGAATATATGAAGAAAGGATAGACTACTTAGGTTGGGCAGCGTAACTAGGAAGTTAAAATACATGGGTCAAGACCTCACTATAGATGAGGGGCGAGGATAATCTCATGTGAGTGAGAGATCAGATGAATATGAATAATTTTTCTACATATTCATTTTAAATACTTGCAAATATTTTGAAAATGTTTTGGGTGTTGACCCGTATCAAAAATATTTTTAAAACCTTTTAGGTGCTAGCCCACAGGGACGCCAGGGTTAGTCTGTCATTCCAGTTAGACGATGCTGCAACAGCTGTGGATGCAAGAAAAATTTGCATGGATGCCTCTTTCAATTCTATCTAATTAGGATGATTATTCTAGTATTTATTTTGGGGCATGTCGCCCACAGTTGGACCTTTTTTTATTATCATCAGACTTTGTTTATATTATTTCATTTATTAGTTGGATTATTGTACTTAGAATTTTATCGAGAGTTTATTCGGTTATTTATTTAATTATGCTATCACTAATCACTATATTATTGTGGATAATGTTTATTGGTATATTTGAATATTTTAATAAAGTATGTTAAAAAGTTTTAAAAATTTTACACCGGGTTTCATAGGTTGTTAGTAATTAATTGGTTTTCGACAATGTTGCTAAGATTGAAACAGACTGAGATTCCTTTTTTTTTAGTAGATGATTGACCACCCATTATTAAAATAAGACGGGTTTCACAGATGGTATGAGAGCATCAGGTTCTAGTGTCCTTGGGATCTCTGCAGACTTATTGCACTTTCAGCGTTGCATTTCTTTGATGCAGAGCCCTATGTTAAGGAGTGTTAATTCATATTGCGCTTTTAGTTTTGTCTGCTATTGTATATAGTTGAAGTGAATCTCATACGAATTAGGTTCAGTTTCAGAAGACAAACAACAAGAAAGGACGACCTATTCGGGCTGCTAGGAGGTCCATATGGGGAAAGCCTTAGTTGGAGCTGCAGCTTGCATAGGGAACGATGACACTTGAGAGGTTGCCTCCATTTTTTTGCATAAGTTGTTAATTTTGTGATGACTTCCATGGCATCACGATTCCCAAGGCACAACCATAACTGCCAGTGGCACTAGTCGTTTATGCCCTCCCAGTTCCATCGGTGTGGGAGAGATAAGGGAACGAGGATGTTATTGCATATAGCTAATGTAAGAAAGACATTTAGAGGAATCCATGTGCGGTTGAGTGTAGTGACACCCGAAAGAAGATTTAGTCTACTTTTAAGCTTACAGGAGCAACATTACAATGGTGGAAGTCAGTCACCACATTTGATGAGAGAGGCACCATGACCATTCAGGAATTTTGGTTGCGATATGACCGCAAGTACTTTTCGTCAGCAGTTCATGCGGAGATGAGGAGGAGAGTTCTTTACCGTTCACAGGAAGAAAAAAGTGTGGACCAATTTTATAGCCAGAGCCATTAGTGATTGAGGGTATATTTTCTTATCCATGGGTACTTATGGAAGGTTTTGGGGTGACACGTGGGCGTTAATTTCTTTTGTTTGCACTAGATTCACAAGTGAGATGGGTTTAGTAAATAAAACACCAGTTATTATTATGAGTGTATTTTTACCGTTGGGCAGCAGGGCTCTCTTTCGTTCCATCTGTAAGGGAGAACATTAGGAGGTCATGTTTTAGTTGATTTGTTTGTTTTAGATATTTATGAGTATGATGTTATCCCGAGTATGGAATGGTTAGAAACCTGTAGAGCGATGGTGGATTGTTATAGTAATGCTATCGTGTTTGTTATTCCATGGTAAGATGTGTTTCTTTTTTCGATGTCTCGTCATGAGTGAGAGTCGAGCACGCATTTATACTATTTTTAAGGAGGAGACTTCAGAGAGTGTAGTTGTCTCATTATATTCGATCCTTGTGCTTAGGGACATTACTGATTTTATTCGGGGGTTACCGCGAGCCGAGAGATTGAGTTCGTTATTGACTTAGCGCTGGGGACTTAGTGATAGTGAGAGCGCCTTATTGTCCATCTCCTTTAGAGATGTGGGATTTGAGTATCTGATTTAGTGACTTTCAAAGATAGGATTTTGAGTGTTCTGGTAATGTGTCGTGTGTCTACAGGTCTCAATAACCGACAAAGCTAGGCAGTAGTATATCGGGGGTGGTCTTTTATTTGGATTTCTCTTGCCAGACGTCCCACATATGAAACTTTATGTTGGGAGTTGGGAGATTTTTGGGTTCTGGGGCATTGGTCTGAAACACGGGAGATGTTTGGGTTTTAGGGCATTGGTTTGGTACATTATTCATTACATGTTTATAATTTTAAGGTTTTGAGTAGAGAGCTATTATATAATTTAGGCCAGCGGGGCCACATAGTGTTATGAAGAAAGAACTGGGGAATGGTTGCGCCAATAGTTGATAAGTGGTTTAATCTCAGATAATTGAATCACGTCTAGGAGGGTAATTAAGTTTACCCTTGTTACATAGTCATGCAGGGCATGTGGGGTCGATTTTTGATGTAGGTGGATTGCATTTACGATATATGTGCATATATGAACGAGGTATAGGGTGTATGGGTGCCCTGATCAGTTCGATATTTAGTGGCATATGTGATAAGTTAACGTGGAGTTATATGAGTTGCTCCATATACCTATAGGGAAATTAATAACAAAATTGGAATGGTGAGGTAGAATGAACTTCGTTAGAGGAAGAAGATAGTCCAGACATTTATAAGAGGGATAACCATTACTCCTGAGATTGGTTAAGTAATTGTGGTGACAAAGTCAAGGCATCCTTCTTGCCAAGGAAGGGTCCAACAGTTTTGGAAGGTAATGCGAAGTTGTACTCAGTCAGTTCTGAGTGTGGCTTGTGTATCAATAGGAAGTTAATTGTAATAGACGAGGAGAAACTATGAAGTACACGGTTTTGGTAGTAGACGCATGGGTCATGTTTTTTAGTGTACCCTAGGATCGGGATAAAGATGTACCATATAATGTTGGATACATTATGTATGGGTCTGTGTGGAGTAATACATAGCAAAGTTTGTCTCCATGTGCACTACTCGTTAAATGGAGAAAGTTGATCGAGGTGGAGTAGTTCTTACTAATTCAGGTGAATTACACGATTGGACAATGTTCCCGATATTTCTTTATCAAGAAGAGAATGATCCAGCACGAGGTGCCACCCAACATTATTTTGGATAAAGATAAGATCTTTGTGTCCCACTTTTGGTAGAGTTTGCAGGAAACTTGGGGGATAGAATTGCGCATGATCCAGGCATATCACCTGCAAACTAATGGGCAGACGGGAAGTGTGACAAAGATGTTGGAGGATATGTTGAGGATGTACATTCTGGACTTAAAGGGTAGTAACTGCAGATTTTTGAAGTTTGACATGAGTAGTTAGATGATACTGTGGATATCTCCCAGGAAGGGGATGATGTGATTTGTTAATAAGGGAAGTTGGCACTTAGGTGTGTGTGGCCTTTCCCTATCATCATAGGGTAGGGCTAATTGTGTATAGGCTCATCTTATTGAGGTATGGAAGTAGGCTTATGATGAGTTTCATGTGTCATTATCAACGAGGTATCTCAAGGATGATGTGCTATATCATCGCAAGACGTTAGAGAAGATTGGCTTGCAACCGAACAACTTTACGAGGAGAGAATTCTTAACATTTTGGCTCATACTGAGGGGGACTACAGTCAAGATAGTACCATTAGTGCGTGTACAATGAGGGCATTGTAATGTCAAGATTTGACTTAGGACCATGAGGATGATATGATGGAAAACTATTCGAAGCTCTTTATGCTAGGTATATTCGAATTTCGAGGACGAAATTCCGTTGTTTTGGGGGAAGTATGTAATAACCCATATTTTTGAACATTTTTTTAAATTACACATATATACGTAATTTAATTACATTGAGAAATAAAGTGACTTAAATAAATATTAATTGGAGGATAAAATAATTAATAATTATGTGTAATTACATTTACTTGTGTGAGTAGTTAATAATAACATGTTAAATTTTATTTCGTCGTAAGTGAGAAAAATAGATGGGTTTAACGGTATCTCCTTCGGGACGTGCGGAGAGAGTCGTGTTCGTAATGAGATGAAAATCAATTTTAGATAACTCGGATGGCAATTTTGAATGCGCCAATGGTCTGAAATGGGTCGAGATAGTCAGAAATAGATACCCGGGGGTTGTAATTGGGTTCTGAGGGCTATTTAGGCTAAACGGAAGCCGTAAAAGGGTATTTAAGTCAATTTACATATAAGGGCTGACTTAATTTCTAGTTTTGGAGTGTTTAGGTCTATATTTAAGTAAGGTGGATAGAAGGGGAAGCTATCCAATCATTTAAGATGCTGGGGCTTTGAGAGATGAGAGAATAAGAAAAGAGAGAAAATTGAAGAAAAAAGGGATCTCGGTCAGAGATCAAGATTCAAAATCATTGCCAAGAGAGTAACTAAAGAATAAAATCTCAGAAATTCATAGTTCTCAAGTCAAGTATTTAACTTTCTTTAATGTGAATTATAGTTTCAAATATTCATGCAAAATTGGTGTAGGAAAACACACAATTTTTGGGTTGGGAGAACCATAAAAAATGAGGTTTTGAATAATTGAAAATGAATCTAACAATGATAATATGGTAAATCTGGTGTTATTAGAATTAAAGGGATAAAGTAACCATTGAAGATAAATCTAATGATGATAATAGAGTAACTATTGAAGATAAATAAGATATATATTTGAATAAAGTAACAATAGTGTAAGGACAATTGTCTTCCAAAAAAATATGTACTAAACAACATGATAAGAGTGGTAAGAGAATTAATAGAAGCCAAAAGTTAGGAAGTCAATGGTGGAGTATCGATGATAACCCAAAAATCAACTAGAAAATGGACCCCACATCTATCGGGCATAACTAAATAATGTGGATGGGTCTTTTCTCTCTCCAATGGTCTAGCAACAATTGGTGGATTAGCTCAAAACTCTAAAGGGGAAATAATTCATGGATTTTGCAAAAACATTGATTGATTATAGCAGTTGGTTGTGAAATTATAGCAGTTAAATAAGTGTGCCACCTTATAGGGATGTTATGGGAGAAGAGAGTAATTGTTGAATATGACATCTCAAACATTATTGATTACTTCTTATGGATGACTAATCCTCCTAGAAAGATATAATTCATGATATATGATATCAGTCAACTATTGATGCTATGGGACATTAAAGTTAGGTGGATTAGTAGAGTTCTTTTGAATAAAGTTTCCCATTGGATTGTTTCTCCCAAGAGAGATGCCTTATTCAAGAGTAATTAAAAAATGGGTATAAACAGTGCAATATTTTCTTAAAGGGTCTTTTTTCTAAAGGCCTTATAATTTAACCCTACATAAGTAGAAATATATTTCACCATTTTATTTTTCCTCATTATATAAAGTATTTTACCTTAAACCAAACAGGTCCACAACGTAAATTAGATTCAAATTTCATGAACTTTTCTCGATGAGATTCACAATAATTCTTAAATTTTTATTAGTTAAAACATTCAAATCAATGTAACTAAATATTTGTGAGTCGTATATTTTAAGGGTTTTTGACAAACAATCCATCAATACTTTTTATTTAACGTTTCGTCCAAGCTTTACTTTGTTCTGAAAAGATCATCACCATAAAAAAATGCTCACAAACACAATCTTATCTTATCCCAAGATTTAATCCCAAAGATCATGAACCCTAAATCTTAAAACTCTGAACACTTAACCCTAATACCTAAACCTTAAAACCCTAAACCCTAAAACCAAGATATAAATAAAAATAAAAGAATAAAACCCTGATTCCTAGTGAAAAAAGTTATCAAAAATATAAAAAGAAACTTTTTAGAACATAAAAAATAAGGTGCATGGAAAATGTACTTATCTTATAAGCACTAAACATTAATTGTCCCTATTTTAACTCGCTTGATTAATAAGAAGTTAAATATATTATAATTTAGTATAAGATTAATAAATATTCAATATGTATTAACATTCATCGAAAATCTTTTAAGACAATTCCTACCACCTAATGATATTTATTGTCATGTATATGTGTCCAAAATTATGATATTTCCACCACATATGCAATAAAAAGTTAAATATGTTCCAAAATGGTGACGCTAAAGAGTGTAGCAACCCCATTTGGACCTAACACCTTGAAATGGTAAACATTTTTTTCTTCTAAAATACATTTTAAAAGATTGAAATAAATTAGCTTATGGCCATAGATATTTCTAATTGTTAGAGGGTAGTTTAGATTAGATGGAGGTGTAACCCCTTTTTTGAGTACAATAATGATAATTAACTAATCACGCTATTGATTAACTACAAGACACGTAAACATAACTTAGTGAAGACAAACTCAGTTTGAACTCACAAATCTCTCGTCTATAACTCAGAAGACAATAACCAACTCAGAAGTAACTCCTTTAGAGGGAGAGAGAAGTAAGCGTTCTAGATACACCTTGGCAGCCAAACACCCCAACCACCCTCAAAGATCTATATCCAATATTTAAAGCTTCGTAATAAATGACAATGGTGGGTGAGTAAACTCTCTAGTTTGTAACAAATCTCTTTCTGATGTCTATTCTCTCTAGTAATAACTTCTAAACTCTCAAAAGGAACATCCCTTCCTCAGAGGTGGTTGGGGATCTTAAATAGCCCCCACACCACTCCCGAGGTAACTCAGTCATTAATGATTGTGAAAGATATCCCTCATACTGTATGTCACAAATATTAAATACCTGGTGTACTAGTTAGCTCCACGTCATAAACATTAACTGCCAAGACGTGCCTGTTGCCTAACCATTGTATGTCGGGAGGCTGTCATCGCAGAGGTGGCTCACCAACTATCTAATAGCCCCAAATACCATGATGGTTTACTCAAGTGCAGATTTGACGTTGCCTAGCTAGCTAGTGACATCACATAAAGTAGATGTGACATTAAGTAGAAGGTTGTTTGGTTCACAACTCAACGCCCAATGAAACTCAAGGCTGCTCCGCCCGAGGTTCCACGGTCAGGATCTTTTAGTGTTTTACTAGGTGTATCTCAGATGGTTAGGACAAGACCCAACAGTGCCTCACTTATCAATCCTCCAAACTAAGTCCCTCTAAAGTTCCCACGGCGGGGTCATTCGATAGAGCATGAGAGCTCTCGCGGGCCCTGCCAAGCTTGGTCTCTCGCGATTAACGTTTGACCTCACACTGAATGCCACTATAATCATTACATCATTACAATTGTTATAGCTCGTTGTCAATATAAACAAAAGATACAATATGACTGAGTAACACAAGAAGCTAAAGTATGAGATGCCACGTTAAGTTGCCTTACTTGAGCTGCCACACTGAGCTGCCATGATGAACTACCTCGCTGTCTTAATCCCAAACACTATTGTTAATAAGGGGATTATCTCTAATCTCAAGATTACCTTCAAGCCTCCTCTACATTTTCCCCTTAGTGGAGAGATTTATTGTGGGAACAAGAAATGTCTGCCTGAAAACTTCTCAATCCGATGAACCTTCTCTGTGTGAAAATTTTTATCATCTTTTCTTTCATTACAACTACTGCGGTTAATGCCTCCAGGAAAAAGTAAAATTCTCCCCGATGTACCTAAGTCGAAGCGCTGCGGCTTATTGACACTTTGGCGAAGGGACATCGCAACTTTTTCCTGTTACTGAGCTTTAACCGTTCTGGGTTGACTACTTGAAATTCTCTCGATAGACCTGCTGACTTTCTCAGATACCCGTTTTGACTCTGGTGAAGTGAAATTCTCCTGTGTAAACTTCTTCCTAGGAAATTATCCCTATTTGAAGGTACTACTTCGTTTGGGCTCTGCTATGTCGTCGTTTCGTCATGTTTGAAAAAGAAAAAAAATTCTTCCCCATGTAGCTGAGTCATAATTAGACAATGTTTAGACTTGTGGCGAGGGGACATCGTAACTTTTTTGAACCGTTAGGATAACTTCTTCGTTGGGAGCTATTGGATATGTTTGACAAAAATTTTGGCGCCAAAACTCAAACTTGCCTAGGAAGAAAACCCTTTATATTCTCCATGTGTCACTTCATTAATGACATGGTGTTGTCTTTTCAACTGTCAGGACACTTCCCGAAGTTCCACGTGTCTGTTTGAAATTATTATAGGCTGCTTTGTACGTGTGGGGGTGGAAAACTCAAAAGGCGAACCCAAAAAATTTCAAACGGCTATTATTCAAACATTTAACCATTTTTCCCTTACCTTTCCTTCGTCGTCTTTAACTCCCAGCATTCTTAGAGAGAGAAAAACCTCAGAGCGCCATTGTTGCTAAGATTTTACCTGGTTTCCTTCTTACCATCGTCTCTTACACCACCATTTGTGGTTGTACTCCTCCATTTTTGTCCATAGCCCTTCCTTACCAAGCTGTTTCTTTCATCGCTACTTATTATGGCTTCTTCAAGTGTCTCTAAGGATACCACCACCACTGCTCAGCCAAGCTCCACTTCTGCCACCTCTGCTGCCGCTTCCACACCTAGCAACACCACATTAGATGTTGCTCGTCAAGAATAACTAAATTTTTATCGTCAATCTCTCATCTTTGGCAAGGGTGATGACTTCTATGGTTTCTGTAAGAACTGCACTTTTAGTGCTAAGTATGATTCTTTGCTTCTTGGGGATGAGGATGAGGATTCAACTGAATGGGGTTTCCTTTCCTCAGAGGAAACTCTGCATTTTCGTTTTAAACTAGGTGGCCTCCCTTGGTCCCATATTGATTTCGAGGGGCCTAGAGGCTCCCCTGCTAATTTCGCTGCTTGGAATGCGCATATACAGAGCTCCCATGCCATGACTCTCACTAAGGTAGGGTTGCATTGGGCTAAATGGTTTGGCGTGTTCACCTTGTTACAAAACAATGTTGCTCTTTCAGTCTTGGTTTCTCGCTGGAATGTTAGGACCCATACCTTTATAGCTGCGTGGTGCGAATTTATCGTGACACTAGAAGATATTTGTGAACTTCTAGGTCTTGAGCCTACAGGGGACGTGCTTTATACCGATGAAGCACTGGATGCTGAAGAGGCTGCTAATCGTTCGCAGTTAGATCGTATATGCTGAAAGTGCATAGGTACTTCCAACAAATCCACTTTCACTCCCCTCATAAACTACATCTTTCAAGATCCTTCTAAAGGTATTTCTTTTGAAGATGCCCCAAGCCAAGGTACATCCCTGGAATTGGTAGCTTATATTCTTTTAGTCTTTTCTCGCTTTATTTTGCCTGGGAAACCAAACGATCAGCCCCGGAGGGATCTTATCAACATATAGAGTCATTTGGCCTGGGGTATCAGGCTTCCCCTAGCGGCAATGGCCTTAGGATCTCTCTATACCTGGCTTGACAGAACCCACTAGGACATGATACGGTCCCTTAGCCATTATAACTTAGCCAATTTTGCGAGTGCCATAATTTTGATGAGCTTCCTCTATGTTCGTTTCCCTACGGTAGTGGCCAAAACTAATCGTCGTCCTTTCGGGGAAACGATTTTGCCCCCACTCTCATATGTTTTCCATAAGAAACAGAGTCACAAGGAGTTAATTCCTGTTATTGATCAACCTGTGAGTTTTTTGATGAGGCCTTACAAAGAGGAGGTCTTCCTCCATACTTGGGATTTTTTTAAGCATGAAGCAAGGGTGGTCTAGCAAACTACTTTGAATCTCATCGTTGAAGACCCTTCGTTAGTTGTGGTCCTTCTATTCTCACCGAAGTACCTTCCTTCCTACACCGAGTGGGCATACACCAGTGAGAATTATAATCCCAATCGATGTAGCAGTTAATTTGGTTTCGATCAGGGGGATCCTCTCCCAGTTTTTCAGTTATCTCACCCCAAAGTCTCTTTTAGCAAGGCATGTTCCTTGTTCTCATCTACTACTGCATGGGGAGTAAGTTCTATAATGGCTAGGTGAGTCACCATTCCAAGCATCACCAGGCAAGGGGATGTGACCACTCTATTTTTAATGAAGTACTGGACGAGACTGCTGGCCCAAATTTCTGAGTTCGTTTAGGGGTCTCCCGTGTATCCCCCAATTCTTTCATTTTTTGCCCTGGAGCTAGGGCTGAAAGGTAATTCCGTTCTTAGGATCGAGTTACCTCTAAGTAAAATTCCCAAGGATCCTCCCATTGAGCTTCCTCCACATTGCCTCTGATTCCCGTTGTTACCCCAAAGTCCAAAAAAGACCCAATATACCCAAACAACCTGCCCCTTTTGGAGGTAATTCTGGTGAAGGGGTTTCAACCGAAGCAGCCTCTGGCGAAGGACCTTCCCAATCGTCAGCTAAAAAAACTAGGAGGTCTAAGTCTGGGACTTCCTCAAAGACAATGTCCCAAACTCAGTCTCAAACTCCTTTGGAGGCATTCCCGATCGCCTTCATTCCTCCTCTCATGCCCGCAGAAGTGAGTGAGGAGTTAAGAAGAAGAATTCAGGCTGAGGTAGAGAGAATAAATGCTAAGTTTCGACGACACGCTCCTGTCATTCCTCCTGCTACTGCCTTCCCTACTATCTTAGTTGATCCAACGGAACTAGGGTCAAAAAGGAAGAAGAGCTCAAGGTATCCTCAAAGTGTTGGTGCTGTGGGTGAGAGGAAAAAAATTGGGTATGAAGTCCCTGAAGAAACGAGCTCCAGATGTACATCTCATCCCAGCTCCCTCCGTCGTTGCCTCCCACCTTCTTCGGCAATGGTGATATCCTCCCATTCTCCCTCTGGATCCGAGGTATGCATGTGTGTTGTTGTTATTACTCCCATTTTTCTAAAACGAACTGCATCCGTCTAACTCTTAACAACTTTGGTGTAGTAGGTTGAAGAAGAAAGTCCTAGCCCCCTCGTGAGTCGTTTCGTGGGGGGACATTTTGGTTCCTCTCAGGTTGATGTAACTCCTCCCCATTACCCCATGATCGAGCTTACTTACTCTTATCGTTTGGCCTCAAAACGTCCGAAGGATGCTGCTGCGGGGGGTGATGTCGTTGAGTCTGTGGGAATCTCTTCTCAACCAAAGACAACTCCCCTAGTTTCTTCTGAATTATCACCTCAGTCCGAGGTTCTTCTGTCCATCGTTCTAGCTGTAAAAAGTTCCCCCGACGTAACATATTCTCAATCACTGTTAGGTCTGACATCTTATCTCTCTTCCACCCCTTTTTCCTATTTACCATGCTGAACTTTAATCTGTTGGGATGCCTTAGATCGAAATGGAGTCTTTATTAGCTAATATTTTTCTTCCCGCTGTGTTGACGAGACTCATAACAACAGTACCCCTCTTCAGTACCATAACTGAGGTAAGTAAAACTTAGAGATATTTCTCCTTTCTTCTGTACTTATTCCCCATTTCTAACACTTAGCTTTATTTTCTCAGTTTTCTCCAGATCTTGTCCCACCAACTTCTCTTGGTGGTCTGCCTATTCCTAAGGCCAGCATTGATTTTTCTGCCCCGTGTGGTGAATCTTATGCATCCATCAACATTGGGTCATCACTTGGAGGTCAAACGTCCTCCACCAGTGGGACCCCTATGTTGGCCTTGGTACCTTTTATTGGTGAAGGAGCTTTACCAAACCTTGGGGCTCCTTTAGTTGAGGGTGCTGTTGAGGCTTTTGAGGAGATAAACCTTCCCCAACAGTTCCCGTCGTTGTGTCCTCTTTGGCGACTCCTATTCCTGCTCCAGCCCTTCTAAGGTACTTCACTAGTGTCCCTTCATTTCTCATTATTTTTCCTTTATTATTAACATGCATAAAATCTATAAGAGTCTCATTTCTCAAACTTTTGAACTCCATCGGTAATGGTGACTTAACTAATGAAAACACTTGTTAAGATTTTCCGTCAAACCCCACTAGTAACGGTGACTGAACAACGAAAACACTTGTTAAGATTTTCTCAAAATCCACCTATAACGGTGACTTAACAATGAAAACACTTGTTAAGATTTTTTGCAAACTTTGACTTAACAATGAAAACACTCGCAAACTCCACCTATAACGGTGAATTCACAATAAAAACACTTGTTAAGATTTTTCGCAAACTCCACCTATAACGGTGACTTAACAGTGAAAACACTTATTAAGATTTTTCACTTAACTCATTATTTCTTCTACCTGTTCTCAGGTTGTTCGTGAATCCTTTCTGGCGGGAGAGAAATCTCCACCAGTTCTTTTGCCATCGCTTCGTCACATCGGGAATCCGCTATTTCAGAAGATTCTAGTCACGATGACCAAGGTTCCACTACTGGTGTTGCTGCTGATAGCGAATCTGGTTATGAGCTTCCTCTGCCCAACCTAGATCCTCATGACTTTTGCCTTATGATCCTTCAGTGTTCTCCTCAAATTCCTGCTAACCATCGTTTAGTAATTGAGCAGCTTGCAAGCCACCATCCTGAGACTTTCACTATGGATTGTCTGCATTCCAACATCCCTGTAATGAGCCATAGGCTTCAGGGCATGTCGATCTTTGTTGCTGATATCGTCAGCACTCTTATCGCGAACATTACCAGACCTCTCCTCAACCAATTCTTGGGCTGTCTAAGGGAGTTGGTCCGAGATGGCTTTCGTTTTGACTGACTGATTGGTCACTTAATGACTTTAAAGAGGCAATGACTCGAGAGCCAGAGAGAACTGCTATAGAAACATCGGGAGGATCAGCGGGCTGAAGAACCTAGGTTGGATGAGCTAGCACCTCTATTTGAAGCTTCCAATAAGGAGGTAGAGGACATTAAAGAAGATCTGCATCTGGAGAAGCTAAAACGATAGAAACTCCTTATCGAGCCTACATAAGCTCAAACGAGGTTGGAGATTTTTATTAATGTCCAACAGTCTTGCCTAATAGCTTCTTCGGGCCTGCCTGGAGATTTTTTCTCTGCTCTGAACCTGTGGTTCCTCTTAGGACAATGAACTGTTTCTCTTTTGTATACATTCTTCTTCTTTTTTTCTTATGTAATTCTTGGGCAATAACTCCCAATCTTGTAACGCCCCAAAGTTTGTGAATGAAAGAAAAAGATGTATGTTTTCCTATGCCACTTTTTTGTGCTGTAACTTCTTGCGTATATTACAATATTCTATAGTTCTTTAATCTCCACTCAAGTTGCAATAATAAACATAAAAGAAATTGTATATTCATAACAACAACAACTAGGTATAACGATGGTCTAAAACTTAATTTCTTATACATGATAGACTTCAACCATTTATTGTTAATCTTGAATGGCTTATCTTCTTCCATCTTAGAAATTAAGCAATAACCTGAATCATGAGCTTCTTTTATAATGAAAGGTCCCTCCCAATTCGCTGTCAACTTAGGTAAAGGAAGCCCTCTGATGTGCTTCACTGCTGCCTTCAAAATGAGGTCTCCCTCCACTAACTTCCTTAGTCTCACCATGTCGCCATAGGGCCTAGAGAGCTGCTTCGTGTACATTTGAAAGTATTGTATTGCATTATCTCTGTGTTCGTCCAACGCTTCCAACTGCACATGTCTGTTTTGAGGAAGCCTTCTACTTCGCAAAGCATATCGGGCAGAGTGAACTTCCGACTCTACCGAAAGAATCGCTTCAGCTCCATAAATAAGGGGAAATGGAGTATATCATGTGGGCTACCTTTTACTCATTCGATAGGCCCACAATACAGCTGGTATTTTGTCATCCCATAATCCTGGGAAATCCTCCATCATCTTGGTAAAAATGTTAACCAAAGTTATGTTAGTTGCTTCGGCTTGACCGTTTCCCTTAGGGTATGCCACTGTTGAGGTATGATGAACAATAGAGTACTTGTCTGTGAGCATTGTTACCTCTAAAATGACAAAGGGAGTTCCCTTATCAGAGAGAATAACCTTTGGAATCCTAAAATGGCAAATGATGTATTCTCTAATGAAGTTGCTCACTACCCCTGCTGTTGCCCTTCTTAGTGGTATTGCTTCAGCCCATTTTGTAAAGCACTCCATTGCCACTTATATCCATATATTCCCCCTCGAAGAAGGATGTATCGCTCCCACCAAGTCAAACGCCCATGTGTGAAAAGGGTAAGGCATTGCTAGGGATTGTAGGTCCACCGATGGGGCATAGATCATATTTCCATGCAGTTGGCAAGCCTTGCACTTTCGAACGAACTCAGCAGAGTCCTTATCCATCGTTGGCTAATAATATCCCAACGTCATCAGTTGGTCATACAACTTGGCCCCTCCTATGTGTGCCGGATCGTGTGCTTATTTGAGGAATTCAGCTACTTCTTCCTTTATGATGCAATGCAATGGCCGATTGAAGTATCCCCTTCGATAAAGTTGCCCCACCTGAACGTAGAATCTCGGGGCCCTTCGCTTGAGTCCCATCACATCAATTTTCTCTATTGGGATAACTCCATCTTTAATGAAGTCAATATAGGGCTGCCACCAATCTGATTGAGCTTTAACGAAATGGCATTTAGAGGCATCGAAGAATAATTGGCACTTATCGCATTTCCGTTGTATCTCCTTTGCGTCCTGTTTCATTCTAGGCCAAAAATATCCCTCCCTTTGAATTCTCCTGTAAAGAGGTATCTCAGTTGTTTCACAGTGCTCCTCATGTGTTTTCTTTAACCTCCGCTCTGCTTCTTCTGGGCTGATGCATCTTGACAACCATCCTCCTGATTTTTTTAAATAAAGGTTTCCCTGATTTTTAAAATATTGGTTTAATTCCCTCAGCTCCATCGCTCCTTCACCAGACTCCAGTTGTTTTCTAATCTCTCCCCTCCAGTCAGAGTCATCCTCAATTAGCTAAATTAACTGTACCATCGAAGGAGCTGTTCTTCCTTGAATTATGATTGTAGTTGTATCGTTCCTCATAACCATCTTCTGAGCGATGGTGGCATAGGCGTATGCATGGCGGTTCATCGTTCGGGGATGTCTCTTGATCTTGGTCCGATGGAATTGGTTAATAAGCCTCTGAATGATTGTTTTGTACGATGCCATACTTAGGTGTTTCAACGCATATTATCCATTCACTTGTTGAATCACCAAATTCGAATCACCCTTGATGTAAAGTGAATGAATTCCCCGTAGAAGGGCCTCCTGCAACCCCAGTACCAACGTTTCATACTTTGCTTCATTGTTGGAACAAAGGAAATCTAACTTGTAGGAAAGACAAATCTCCTCCATTCCTTTTGAAATAATAACCCTTTCGTCTCCTTTTCTTTCTGCTGAAGATCCATCGAACTGCATGGTCCATTATTCATCGCTTGTATCTAAGTGATTGGCATGCAAGTCGTCTCCTGGAATTTTTTCTATAGGTGGTTCAAACGTCCCGGCAGGGAAGATTTCCAAGAGATCTGCGTACGCCTAGCTCTTGATTGCTCGAGGGACTACGCACTTCAAATCATATTCTGAGAGGATGAAGAACCACCTAGCTTCCCTACCAATCAATATAGTTCTTGCTATTAAAAACTTAATAGGATCACATCTTGTCACAATATGAATTGTAAAAGACAACATATAATGTCTAAGTTTTCGCGCTACAAAGACTAAGGATAAATAATGCCTCTTGATCAGACGTGTGAAGTAGCGCGCGTAAAGACGCTAATCGTTGTTTTAGTTTCACTGCCTCAATACAAAAGAAACCTAAGTTACAACTATACTCAATTGGTGAGTATAGCGGTAAGTCTGGTATCGAATCCACAGAGAATGTTTGATAGATCGTAACAGATTATTAATCCAGGAATAAAAATGTAAAAGGGTGATGTGTGCTAGGAAATAAAAGAAAAGAATAAGTTAAGTTTAAATAAAAGTAAAGCGAGAATCGGGATATCATCCAACCATACGGCTCGAAACAACTATTAGTCAGAATTCCGGCTTGAGAGCAATTTAATCGAGCATTATCAATTAATCATAAACTTCCCACAATAAGGAATTCAAGCCAAAGTTGCGAGAATAAACATTTAACCAAAAACTGGTCGCATGCGGATTAAATTCGTATTATCGCTTTAAACACTAACGTTGCATGACAAAGAAAGTTAAATGCATAATAATCCGACTTTAATTCACGCGGGTTCCATTAAACGCAATTTTGCACGATGCCTAATTTTCGGAGCTCGGGGCCTGTTAATGGCGGAACGGCATCCCTACCCTAATTATCTAAGGGCACATAATGAACTAAGATAATTTATACTAATTAAACTAGGAAAGAAAGTAATAAAGCAAGTAAACTAATTAAGAAAGCATGGAAATTATTCTACAAAGCAAGAAATAGGCAAGAACAATTATATAAATGGAGATGGAAGATGAAAGTTCAACATACACAACCCATATGGTTGTCAACCCAAAGAGATATGAAGCCAAGATCTCAAAACCCAAACCCTAACCTAAAATGTCTTCTAAAACTAACTCTCTCTGATATTACAACAAAATTAGGTTATATAGTAAGTTGGAATCAAAGAAAAGAAGAAAGAAAAGAAAGAAAAATATCTGCAGAAAATAGGGGCTCGATCAATCGACCCCTTTGGTCGATCGATCGACAGTTCAAATCCTGGAAAAATACTGAAGGATCAATCGATCGACCCCTTTGGTAGATCGATCGATCAAGCAGGGCAGAACCTCCTATTTTCCTCCTGTTTTGGTGTAAATGCTTTTCTCCCCGCTAGAATCGCCGTAACTTCTTCATTCGGGATCGGAATCGCGCACCATTCACAGACACACGAAGATTACGAGGAGGGCTACAACTTTCGTGAAATGTCAGGCCAGGTGCCCAAACTGTGAATTGACCGAATTGCCCTTAAACGTGCGAATGTGTACGGGACTTGAGAAGAATGCGTTCGAACTCCATTCTTAGTACATAAATACTTATAAAAGCCCAATTATACCTCATATAGCATGTTAACAATATAAACCGAGGTTTTGTGGTTAACGGGCTTAAATATAGAGATTAAGGCACCCAAGGGGGCTAAAATGCGTAGATTCGACGGATAAAATACGCAATATTTGCCGATTATCACACCCCCTAACTTACACATTGCTAGTCCATAGCAATGAAATAGGATGCAACAAGAACAACAAGTAAACCAAAATAGGAGATAGTACAAAAGTAGGATAAGAAAGCAATAAAAAGATAAGGCCACTCTCGCGGGCAAACGATTGCATTTAGCATATGTAATAAGCCGTTAAACCCCTAGGTTACCCTAGTGGATGAGTGTCGTCTCGTGAGGGTTTTCAGGGATGATACCCACAAAAATCATAAAGTTTCCTCAAAATATGCCCAAACAAATGTGACAAACTCAACAATACGGACAAGATTTCAACATGTTATTAGCATAGAAAACGAATTCACGTGAAAAGTCCGTAGTTATTAGCATTATCGAAAGCACCTCAATGAATTGAAACTTTAAAGTGTGGGAGGGGAGTGAGCATACACAAAATATGATTTAGAAAAAACTTAAATAACTCGGATACTAAATATCAAAGCATGCATAAAAGTCAATCCTCACAGGTATTACACTCATCAAATGAATTCACTAGAAACGGGGAGGTAACACACGGGACATGCGGGCGTAAAGAGTAAATGTAAAGGGAGACTAGGATGCACACATGTCACAAATGAAAGAACGCTATATAGGAAATAAAAACTGTAATCTAAGTGAAAGGATACCGCACATATAAAAGAGGCGAAATGCATTTTCAAAGATTATCAAAACTATTTAAACATTTGAATTACATCTACTTAAGATCACATAGGACTTTAATAGGGTTGTAATGTAGGCTAGGCTAGGCTAGGGTACAAAATGAAAGGGATGTATATACGGATTCAAAAATGTTTGGGGATGAAACTCGGGATAATGGGAAAAGGTGGGAAATTTCAAAATTGGACAAATGATTTTCAAACGAGCATTAGATATAACAATTGAGAGAGTAACAAGGATTATTGAAACACAACAAACAATATATACAACTTTCTTTCTTTTTCTTTTCTTCTTTTTCTCACTTTTTTTTTCTTTTGTTTTTTTTGTTTTCTACTTTCTCTTTTTCTTCTCTTTTTCACTACACTTTCTTCTTTTCTCACTCTTTTCATGCTCAAATTGCAACCACAACATACAATAATAACATTCAATCCAAAATAACAATCCAAATAAGGGTATGTAAGGTAATATGTATGGTATATAATTCCAAATTGGAGTTGGTTATGGGATTTTGGGTAATGAAATGAAAGGCTAGTATTTAGGCTCAAATGGGTTGACTAGGGAACATATAAAAGGTGAGGTCAAGGTCATATGGGTGATATACAAAGATGGCCTATGATCATTTCAAAAATTTTACACAATTCTCGAGTCAAAATAATATATGAAAATCATGCTCAAGTAATACATTTCATATATGAACTTAATTAATGAACGGTCAATGAAAGAATAAAGAGATTACCAACGACTGTAACATTTTCAAAGAGGAAAGAATAGTGTATACACTCACCAATGAAGATAAGTCTCTAATCTCACTCGGTGTAAGTATATACAATGCAACAAAAGCTTACCGAGTTATAAAAATCTTAACCCAAATCAATATAAGAAGGAAAATGCATGTGCTCAAGGAATAAAGTTTAATTCATGAAGTTATTCATAATATTAATGATTTGAGAACTAAAGTCTAATAACTTCTAAAATCGAGAACATGCATCGTTGAATTATCTAATGGATCGGGTAATTATTAAAATTTATCATCGAAAACAGGGGCAAAATGCCCAATAAAGGAGAAAAAAGAAAGAAAATATTTTTGAAAATTTTCAAATTTTTAACAAAAAACATGCTTTGTAACTAAATTATAGTTAAATTCAAGGACTAAACAATGAAATGGATAGAATATCCCACACCACCTAATTAAATGTTGCATTGTCCCCAATGCGTCCATTAAAGAACACAACACAAAGATAGGAAAAGAATGATATTATCCAAATTTGGAGAAATCTCCAGAAGTACAAGTCTAAATGAATCTGCAAAACAAGTTAGTACAAAGCATAGGAAGAATATGTACTGATGTATTAAGTTAAAAAAATCTATGTCACAAGTCACAACAATATAGAGGGGCTGAAGTGCAAATACTAGATATATTGATGGTGAAGGCTCACGCTTGCGATCAGCATCGTACTCTGGGCAACCGTGAAAAGTGCAGATCCTCGTGATGAGGGCAGGAAAAGGAAGTGAAAATCTCCAAGCAGTCTCCTTTGTTGTCGCAAGCATCGTCTCCAAAAATATTTTGGGCAAACTGATATCGCCCAAATCATGAAGCATGGTGTGAATGAATGCTACGTGCTTGTGACGAACCTCTGATCGGTTGTTCATCACCATAAATGAGTGGACGTTGATGTAGTGGAGAACTCTCGGTAAGTCTGCCATTGCCGCAAAACAGAACGCACCTTTCTTCCAAACCTCGCCCGGTGCAAGGGCCTCTATCAACGTCGCATTCCCGAAAATATCGCTATCCATGAAACTGACAGGATCCGCGGGGTCTAGCACAACCATAAAAGCTGCCAAATCAGAACAATGGAGAGGTATTTTCACCCCACGGACCATGGCCTCATATGTAGTAGGCCCCTGCCCTCTCACCTCTACCAATGTCGCGTAAAACATACGAACGAGCTCTTCATTGACACGCCCATTGGTAGTGAGAAAGGGATCCCATCCCTATCGGCGCAACATAGCCCACGCCTCCTGTGGTATGTGATCAAGGGTCCAGGCCAAATGATAACCCAACGATCGCTCGGATGTTTAAAAATAGGCCGGGTACCAATCTCGGTCCTGTTCACATAGAAACCTCTCGACGCCCTGGTAGGGCATGCACCGAGTGAACTTGTATTTCTTGATAGCGGCCATTTCAACCTACAAAACAATAATTAAGCAATACAAAAAAATTGTAAAAACAATTAATGGTTAGTTAGTGTAAAAGTTGAAATGGTGGGTGCACGTGCACAAAACCGAGGGAAAAAATCAACATTGCGATAAAAGTTGTCGCCGTGCGACAACGAGTGAAAAATCACCCAATTGTGCGCAAAATTGGATTGAAAACTGTTTGTGGCATTTCAGCGAACACTTGGCGTGCGCAATGTGTGACGAGGGTGAAAAATACCACATTGAACCAACAAAAAAGCCCCATTCATGAACACAACAGCAAGGCAACAATATACATATGTTCATGAATGGATATTCATCAAGAATCACAAGTTAAAACAGTTGGAACAACCAAAACAGGGAGAAAATCCACACACATAGAAACATGTCAAAAATTTGATAAAAGAGTGAAAACATGACAAATATGCACCAAAGTCTACAAATACATAATAAAGTAGGAATAATTATACCTTGGAAGTGTAGAAAATGGATGAAAATTAAGGAAATGTGGTGGGGGAAATATTAGGTCTCGAAAATAGGAGAAGAGATATAAGAGAAATGAGGAAAGGGGGAAAAACATAGCAGATCTCAGCCTTTTACTGGTCGATCGATCGATCGATCGAGCCTTGCGCTTCGATCGATCGATCGATCAAGCAGTAAAAGGCCACTGCATGTTGTTCTTAAATGGGGGGGGGGGGGGGGAATACAATTCTGGGGGTATGGGGGGTATAAGTATTTTATATATCTATCTATATATATATATATATATATATATATATATATATATATATATATATATAAGTATTTCAACATAAAAATACAAAGAAAAAAAAAAGAAGAAAAAAAAAGAATTGGGCTAAGTATGCACAGATATAGACATTTGTAACCAAAAATGAAAAATATATACGACGAGTGACACACACGCATGGTCATAACAAAATGGAAAATAAAATAAAAGAAAAAAGAAAAACAAATGCAAATGCGTGTGTGTAAAATTAAGAAAAAATATTTTTGTGACTTTTTTCATTGTTGTCTTAACAAGTGTGTGCCGGGGCGCATAGTCTCCGCAAATTCATGTCCGTTGAACCTACAAAAGAGTTAGACCCACGCATACAAAAAGAAATAAAAAGAGATTAACTAATTACACTAGGCTAAATTAAGAGAAAATAAAAATGAAGAAGTTAGTATATACAACCTACACATATGATATCCAATTAGTTATATACTAAAAGTTAAATTTTTCTAGGGTCCATTCAAAACACAATTTGACTTTGACGGATCAACAGTGGACCCTCCACAACATGCATGCCTCCCGAAAAATAGGAATTCCGTTCAAACGACGGAAGGCATGTGTAAGGCGGTAAAAGTGAACCATCCTCAATTGAAACTTTGGGAGGGAGGATGGGGTATTTGGATAGGAGGGGCGACAAATACACGTGTGAGCCTAGAAAAATTGACTCATCTCCCAAGTATTTTAAAGTTGGATTGGGAGGCGACGCACATGAGGGAAAAGATGCCGTCATGGAACGCGGCTCGATCGAGTACTCCTCGTCGGTGAAACGGTTTAGAACTGTAAAGTTTTGAATCGATTTATCGGGTACTAGAATTGGTGTGGAAGTATAGAATAAAGACGGGGATGAAAGAAATTCAATCTCAGGCGATGAGTGATCATCGCTTGAAAATTGAATTTCGAAAGAAATAAAATCGTTTACAATGAAACTTTCTTCTTTGAAAATCAGAGAAGAAACGAATTCATTGCAAATGGATACTATGCCATTTTCGTCCTCGTTTTCATTCTCTACTATACCATGGGTCAAGTAAAGGATGCTTTGTTCCAGAGTAGGAACGAAGTCCTCATTTGGTTCAAAACAGTCCTCGACTTCGACAGTCTCGGAAGAAAAGTCATCGTCGGATTCAAATAGTAAATCCAACTCGTGTTCCCCACAACGATTTTCTTCCTGATAACGATTCTCAATCCTCTCATTTTCAAGCATTCCCAATCCCTCACCAAAAGTAATAGGGCGAGGAGCGTATTCTTGGAAATGGGAAGTTTGGAAATTGTTCTCGGGACTACACTCAAAATCATTAACATAAGAATTTTGAAAATGATTACAATTCGATTCGAAATTCTTATCATAAGGATCTTGCGACCCAGAATCAAAATGATCATGCCCAAAATTGATGTAATCCAAACTTTGACTTTCGTAATACTCACCCAATGTCATTTTAGATGTTGTAACCTTTTGGGATTGCAAGTATTGACCAAAAGTCAATGGTTTATTGGAATTTTGAGAATTATCATTAGGATTACCAGAAAAGTTAGAATAAGACATGCTTACCCCAATAAAGGCTCGAGAGGACAAATTCCACAAAGCAATGTGCGACGGGAAATATTCAAGTGTTTCTAGGCGCTCAAATGTAACAGTCCTGCAAAAAAGGTTAAAATAAAGAATACAAATACAAAAGAAAGAATACTACGAACTAATAAGACAATTATAATCTATAACAAAACAGTCCCCGGTAACGGCGCCATTTTGATTAGGCGTGTGAAGTAGAGCGCGTAAAGACGCTAATCGTTGTTTTAGTTTCACCGCCTCAATACAAAAGAAACCAAAGTTACGACTACACTCAACTGGTGAGTATAGCGGTAAGTCGGGTATCGAATCCACATAGAATGTTTGACAGATCGTAACAAATTATTAATCCAGGAATAAAAATGTAAAAGGGTGATGTGTGATAGGAAATAAAAGAAAAGAATAAGTTAAGTCTAAATAAAAGTAAAGCGAGGATCAGGATATCATCAAACCATACGGCTCGAAACAACTACTAGTCAGAATTTCAGCTCGAGAGAAATTTAATCGAGAATTATCAGTTAATCATAAACTTCCCACAATAAGGAATTCAAGCCAAAGTTGCGAGAATAAACATTTAACCGAAAATTAGTCGCACGCGGATTAAATTCGAATTATCTCTTTAAACACTAACGTTGCATAACAAAGAAAGTTAAACGCATAATAATTCGACTTTAATTCATGCGGGTTCAATTAAACGCAATTTTGCACGAAACCTAATTTTCGAATCTCGGGTCCCGTTAATGGCGGAACGACATCCCTACCCTAATTATCTAAGGGCACATAATGAACTAAGATAATTTATACTAATTAAACTAGGAAAGAAAGTAATAAAGAAAGTAAACTAATTAAGAAAGCATGGAAATTTTTCTACAAAGCAAGAAATAGGCAAGAACAATTATATAAATGAAGATGGAAGATGAAAGTTCAACATACACAACCCATATGGTTGTCAACCCAAAGAGATATGAAGCCAAGCTCTCAAAACCCAAACCCTAACCTAAAATGTCTTCTAAAACTAACTTACTCTGGTATTACAACAAAATTAGGTTATATAGTAAGTTGGAATCAAAGAAAAGAATAAAGAAAAGAAAGCAAAATATATGCAGAAAATAGGGGCTCGATCGATCGACCCCTTTGATCGATCGATCGGCAGTTCAAATTGTGGAAAAGTATTGAAGGATCGATCGACTGACCCCTTTGGTCGATCGATCGATCAAGTAGGGCAGAACCTCCTGTTTTCCTCCTATTTTGGTGTAAATGATTTTCTCCTCGCTAGAATCGCCGTAACTTCTTCATTCGGTATCGGAATCGCGCACCGTTCACGGCCATGAGATGCTTACGAGGAGGGATACAACTTCCATAAAAGCCAGTGCCCAAACTATTAATTTATCGGATTACCCTTGAACGTGCGAATGTGTACGGGCCTTGAGCGAAATGCGTCCGAACTCCATTCTTGGTACCTAAATACCTACAAAAGCCCAATTATACCTCATATAGCATGTTAATAATATAAACCGAGGTTATCTGGTTAACAAGCTTAAATATAGAGATTGAGGCACCCGAGGGGGCTAAGATGCGTAGGTTCGACGGATAAAATACGCAATATTTGCGTATTATCACCTCTCTAAGCTACTATACCTGATCTATGGCCCATGTATGATTCTACTGAGGTAGTAGACTGGTCATTTTTTCCCGTCAATCTATTGTGCTAACAGAGCTCCAACGAACCTCGTCGTGGATGTGAGGTATATCTGCAACAGTATTCTTGCCTTTGGGGAACCATGGTGTGTGGCAAAATGAGCAGCTTCTTCATCCCAGTGAGGGACTCCTAGTTTACCTCCTCCCACTTGAATTTTGGGTTCTTTCACAAAAGATGCATCAACGGGTGCATTATTTCGGCAAATCTAGGCATAAATCTCCTAAGGTAGGAAGTTTTACCGAGGAAACTCTTTAGCTCCTTTGCCATTCTTGGACTTAGTATCTCCAAGATCGCTCGCTATTTGTCCTGGTCCATCTGCACCCCCTATAGATCAATCATAAAACCTAGAAACTTTCCACTAGTTATTCCGAAGACGCACTTCAATGGGTTCATCTTTAGCTTATACTTACTGCATCGGGAAAACACCTTCCTCAAATCATTCAGATGATCATCCCCATAAAATTCCACGAATTTATGAAAGAAGTCATGGAAAATGGCCATCATTGTTCTTTGATAAGTAGCCCTAGTGTTCTTGAGTCTAAACGACATTACTTTGTATATGAAGTTGCCTAATGGGGTTCCAAACGCCGTCTTCTCTACATCTATGGGGTCCATCTTGATTTGATTGTACCCTATATACCCATACATAAAATTATACATCTCATGACCAGCCGTTGCATTTATCAAGCTATCAATGGAGGGTAAAAGGAACTCATCCTTGGGGCAAGCCCTATTCAAGTCTCTAAAATCCAAATAGATCCTTATTTTATTTTTGTCTTTATTCCCACTGGGACAATGCTAGACAACTAGAGTGGGTGCTGTATTGGTTTGATGAACCCTACTGTCAATAAGCATTGGACATCTTCCTTGATCTTTAAGTCCAGCCTAAGCTTGTAAGTCCTTGTTGCTTGCTTCACCAGAATGGCTGAAAGCATCACATTCAACTTGTGATAGCTTACTTCCTCATCCATCCCTTCCATCTCTGTGTACTTCCATGCAAAAATTTCTATGAACTCCAAAATTTACTTAACCAAGGCCTCTCGTTTCTCCTTACTGATATCTTTCAAGATGAAGATGGTCCTTGGATCCTCCCCATCTTTCACTAGGTTCAACTGCTCCAAGTCTTATGCCTGTGGCTTCGATTGATCTGTACGAACTCCTGTATGTTAGATTTTTCTATCACTATACATTTCCCCCGTTGATCCACCAGAAGACACTCATATATCGGGTCAGTCTCGTTATCAATTTCTTTGACCGCCCATTCACACCATTATAATCGATACACCACATTTCCCTCTTCGGCAATAACCTTCTTGCACTATCCGCTAGCAGTTGCAACTGCCTTCCTTTTCTTTTCTCTTGAAGCCCCAGCAATTTTTTCTCCTAAAAATCGACTCAGCACACTTTGTCATTGGACCTCATACTCCGTTGGATCCATTATGGGCCTCATTCCGTCTTTGAGCTATTTCAAGATGTTTCGGGGACGAGGGACCACCAGGTGGGCTTCTTCTGCCATCACTCATTTGTCGCTTGCAACTTCGTTATTCTTCCATCACTCATTTGTCGCTTGAAACTTCGTTATTCTGCCCATTTACAGGAACCATCCTTTCCCTGATCGAGGGAACCCATGCTCCCTCTATTCTTCTCGTTAGGACTCTGACGTCGTCCTCTAATCCTGTGTAAAATGCTGCATCTATTAGGTGAGCTTTTTCGACAGCAAAGGTCCTCTTCGTAGCTCTAATGGTGATCTTCGTTCCTTTGATATTAGCCTTGGAGCATTGGTGATATGTCAAAGTAACTAACCCTTGGTTATCCATCCATACTCTTCCTATCAAAAGATGGTAGGAAGTTGCACTCTCTATCAAGTGGAATTTGATGTGAGAACTTAAATTTCCCATCACGATCCCAATGTTCACATAATAAATAGACTTGGAAGACTGGTTATCATAACTTGAGATTACCAAAGGCATGGGGACTAACCTTTCCTCTAAAATATTGGCTGCATGGAAAGAATGGATTGGCATTATATTGATGGAGGCTCCCATATCCATAAGAGACCTTGGAAATCTAACTCCGTTGATGCTGGCAGTCACATACAATGGCCTATTATGAGGGAATCTCACAGCCCTATCTGCATCGCTAAAAGTTATCTCTGACAGAAACATCTTTATCAACCTGGCCATGGGTCCCTTCCATCTCAGCGAAGGGACTGCATTCTTCCTCGTAATATCAAGGATTGCCTGGGTTATCTACAACCTACTTTCCTTTGGGATCCCCACCTGGTCGAAGAACCAGACAAACTTTGGAGATTTCGAAACTGCAGAGTGTTCCATAGCTTGATCTACTTCCTCTCCTTCAACGTTATATATGTCCTCCACATCTTTAGCACTTGCTTCGTCATAAGCCTACACTACGTTAACCATTCCCCTAGTGTAGTCTTCCAAAGACTTTTCAAACTCCTCCTACTTCATCGTTAACTCCCTTCCTTCTCTTTCTCCCTTATCGTCATAGGCCACCAACAGATTGGCCCCATGTGCTGGGAGTGGGATATTGTTAATATTTTGCGAAGGGATTTTCAACGTTCCTTCCTTCACATGTTTGTCAATGATTCTTCTGAGCGTAAAATAGCTCTCCGTTAGATGTTGGATCTTTTGATGGATCTGGCAATATTTGGGATCCACTCTAGTTACTGCATTTGGTTCCCCCCACAGGGATTCCATTTGGTTTGTACACCATTCCTCCTTGAACTATGGAATTGTAACAACTAACAGCCTCATCTACTGTACAAGGCAACGGTGGTGGATCCTCCTTATTTTTCCTAAACTTTCTCTTGTTATCCCTCTTCGTTAGTTTACCCCCATCTACTCCTTCGGTGTATCCCACCCGTAGGGGCTAAGACCTCCCTCCCATAGGTTGTAAACATCATGGGCACCACCACCAGGTTTGGTCGTAATACCAATGAGATATTCCGTGCTGCCTTCAGGAATGCTGTAAAAGTTCCCTCGCGCGTCTCATTAATAAGATGACAGATGTACTCAGGAAGTAGTCCTTCCGCACAGATCTGCAGTAGTTTGGATTCTTTATCCTCCTACCTCACATCGAGGGACCTTTCCCTGAATCTTCGAACGTATGCCACCACGTCCTCCCCTGGTCATTGCTTCTCTCCCCCTAGTTGGGTCAAGGTGAACTCATCTTCCGCCATAAAGAACTTTTGGACGAATAAAACGTGCATCTCCTACCACGTGGAAACACTCTTAGGAGCTAAGTGAGAATACCAGGTATACGCTTTATCAATTAAGGATTTGGAAAACTCCCTTAACCTTAGTTTTTTGTTATTGTAGTGAGCCCCCAAATGTTCAACGAAGCGTTTAATGTGCTCCTTCGGGTTCCCACCCTTTACTGTATATTTTTCAAAGATATGAGGAATATAATCCTTTGGGTAGGGCTCATCGTTATACTTTTGAGGATAAGCCGTCCGAAAGTCATCATAGACCGAAGCTACCTCGCTAGTAGATCACAAAGAATCTTGCTTGAATTTCGGCATCTCTTTGTGCATCTCTTTCCTCATCTCTTCCATAGCTGATACCGTTGAAGGAATGACCAAATGGACCATAGGCAGAGCTCCCGTTGCACCTGGAGCAATCATCACAGTTGGAATGATTGGTACTCCTGAAGTTGCCATTGTTGGGTTCATAACATGGGTATGCTTGCTGGGGCCGTTCCTATAAAAATTGCGCTTGGTGAGGCCGTTGGGGCTATCCCGGGTGTTAAGAAGGAGTTGCCTTCAAATCCCCCAACACCGTTGATGCTACAGGAGTTTGTAAAAACTCATAAAATTTATTCATGAGGAGTGCCACTTGGGCTGGTCCCAACCCAGCACTCGTGGAAGCTTGTGTCACCCTTGGAATGCTTATCGCCGTTTGAATTAGAGATACCTCCAGTCGAGAGGCTCCGTCCCTTGAAGCCTCCAACTCTCTCACTGCCTATTCTTCATTGTGTTCAATGTCACCAAAGTTAAGTCTTCGATTAATGTTATCTTGCGCCATACTTCTTGCTTAGAAGAATGCCTCCCCGACGGAGCGGCCAAATGTAAGAGGGTAGTTTAGATTAGATGGAGGCGTAACCCCTTTTTTTAGTACAATAATGATAAGTTAACTAATCATGCTATTGATTAACTACAAGACACGCAAACACAACTTAGTGAAGATAAACTCAGTTTGAACTCACAAATCTCTCGTCTATAACTCAGAAGATAATAACCAACTCAGAAGTAACTCCTTTAGAGGGAGAGAGAAGTAAGCATCCTAGATACACCTTGGCAGGCAGCCAAACACCCCAACCACCCTCAAAGATCTCTTGCCAGTATTTAAAGATTCGTAATAAATGACAATGGTGGGTGAGTAAACTCTCTGATTTGTAATAAATCTATTTCTGATGTCTATTCTCTCTAGTAATAACTTCTAAACTCTCAAAAGGAACACCCCTTCCTCAGAGGTGGTTAGGGCTCTTAAATAGAAACCACACCACTCCCAAGGTAACTCAGTCATTAATGACTGTGAAAGACTTCCCTCACACTTTATGTCACAAACATTAAATACCTGATGTACTAGTTAGCTCCACATCATAAACATTAAATGCCAAGACATACTTTTTGCCTAACCAATGTGTGTCGGGGGGCTGTCATCGCAGAGGTGGCTCACCAATTGTCTGACAACCCCAAATACCACAGTGGTTTACTCAAGTTCAGATTTGACATTGCCTAGCTAGCTAGTGACATCACATAAAGTATATGTGACATTAAGTAGAGGGTTGTTTGGTTCACAACTCAACGCCCAATGGAACTCAAGGCTACTCCGTCCGAGGTTCCACGATCAGGGTCTTTTGGTGCTTTACCAGGTGTATCTAAGATGGTCAGGACAAGCCCCAATGGTGCCTTACTTCTCAATCCTCCAAACCAAGTCCCTCTAAAGTTCCCATGACGAGGTCATTCGATAGAGCATGAAAGCTCTCCCGGGCCCTGCCATGTCTAGTCTCTCGCGAGTACCGTTTGACCTTACACTGAATGCCACTATAATCGTTACATCATTACAATCATTATAACTCGTTGTCAATATAAATAAAAGATACAATATGACTAAGTAACACAACAAGCTAAAGTATGAGCTGCCACGCTAAGCTTCCTCTCGCTTGAGCTACCACATTGAACTACCTCGTTGTCTTAATCCCAAACATTGTTGTTAATGGGGGGATTATCTCTAATCTCAAGATTACCTCCAATCCCCCTCTACACTAATAAATATAAATTCTAACATTGCAAGTTTGTGAAAAATTTAAAAGTCTACTCCCCCTTATTTCAATTATGACCATTTCACTCCAAATGTCATTCATCTCTTTTTGTGTTATTTTTATTGGATTGATTGTGCCATAATTTATTGATCATGCATATAAATCGCAATATGTAGACACCCCATCCTAGGAACCCCTAAGAACCTCCTTAGAACACTAGCACTCACTCGTTCACCACAAACTCTAGTCCTACTTCGAGTACTGACTTGGAGGCCATCGAGCGCTCCCGAGCCCTACTTTACTCCAATTAACGTTCTCTCCTAAGGGATCTCAATGAATATTTAAAGGACTCTGAATCCCCTATCCAACGGTTTCTCATATGTATGAATCGTCCTTAGGGTTCAGACGAATAGTCCGTTTCACTATCAAAAATTTATCTGGAGGCCACTGGGTGCTCCCGAGCCCTATTTGACCCCGTTCAACACTCTAGATTGAACAAAGTTGAATGAATATTCGAAGGGCTCTAAATCCCCTTTCCAATGGTTTGCCTCGAGTCTGAATTGGCCTTACCATTTGGACTAATGATTCGTTTTACCCCCAGAAACTTATCTAGAGGCAACTAGGTGCTCCCAGGCACGTTTGACCCCAGTTAACTCTCCAGCGTGAATGAAGTTGAATAAATCTTTGAAGGGATCTGAATCTCCTATCAAATGATTCGGTCGTGTATGAATCAGACTTATGGTACAGACGAATGACCCATTTTACTCCAAAGGGTCACCGGGCTCTTTTGGGCTTCATTTATCCTTGGTCTGCCATATGTATGAATCGGCCTTACGATTCAGATGAACAGTCTGTTTCACTATCAAAAACTGATCTGGAGGCCACTAGGCGCTCCCAATCCCTATTTGACCCCATTCAACACTCTAGATTGAATGAAGTTGAATGAATCTTCGAAGGGATCTGAATCCCCTTTCTAACAGTTTGCCATGAGTGAGAATCGGCCTTACAGTTTGGACAAACAATTTCTTTTGCCCCAGAAACTTATCTGGATGCCACTGGGTGCTCCCATGCCCCGTTTGACCCCTATTAACTCTCCAGCTTTATTGAAATTAAATGAATCTTTAAAGGTCTCTGAATCACCTTTGTAATGATCCACTCGTGTACGAATCAGTCTTACGATACGGACAAATAACCTATTTTACTTCGAAGAGTCACCGGGCACTTTTGGGCTCCGTTTGACCTTAGTCAACACTTTGAACTGAACGAAGATAAATGAAATCTCGAAGGGCTCTGAATACCCTTTCCAATGGTTCATCCCATGCACGAATTGGCATTGCGGTTTGAATGAATGATCTATTTTCCTCTAAAAAAATTCTTGTCCCAACACCAACTGGCGCTTTCAGGCCCTGTTTGACTTCGATTAACTCTCGAATTGTAAAGACATATTTTCCATAGTCTCTAGTTTACTTTGAGTATGTTGATTCCCAGTACAACCATTAAAGAAATTTACGTTCACATGTTCAAGAAGACGGATTTGAATATCACGCATCTTCAACATCTACTCGGCATGAGGTATACTTTGGTTTTGATTATGTTTTGAGTTATTTAGATTTTTTTACTAAGTATTGGCATGAGATATCCTCCAATTGACACACAAAGGTACCAATGCAATTAAGGCATCGAAATTACAAATTTTGACCACCCAGTTTGAGACAATTCTATGTTAGAGTCCGAGTATTTTGATGAGTTTTATGCCAGGTTGTCAGACATAGTTAACACGAGTTTTAATTTGGGTGAAGAAAATTGAGGAGTCGAGAGTTGTTAAAAATATTTTGAGGTACTCCCATCCTAATTTATTCCTAACGTCACTGTTTTAAATTCATTGGGGATATTAGATACACTTAGGTTAGAAGAATGCGTAGGAGGCTTTCAAACTTATGAGATCGACATATTTCCCAAAATTATTAAGACTAAGAATAGAGGGATAGATTTAAAGACTCAACCTAAGAAAAAGAAAAAGGAGAGAGTTTGTGAGTATGATTCTGAGGGTGAGGATGATTTAGATGACTTGGCCTTGTTTACTAAAAAATTAAAAAGTTTTTTAAATTTTCTAAAGAAAATGCTTCCAATAAAAGGATTTTTGAGAAAAATAAAAAGAAAGATGAGGTCGAGGATAGCGGTGAGATAGAGGAAGAGGTGAGATGTTATGAGTGTGAGGGTATAGGGCACAAAGCTTTTGAGTGTCCCACTGTACTAAAGAGAAAGGGCAAAAAAATTGCTAACACGATCACTCTTAGCGATAGTGGCACGAGTTGATTGATTGAGGGGATGAATCATCACATGAAATGTGTGTTGCTTTCATGTCTAGTCACGTGAGCACATCTAGTTTGTCCCACGAAAATGAGGACACTTGTATATGTGAGAGCATCGATTATGTTTCAAGCCATTCGGGGGATAGCGAGTGTAAGAGTGAGATTGGAAGTGAGGGTGAAGGTGATGTCCAAAAGGAATTTAGAGATTTATACACTAAGATGTTGAAGACAAAAAAGTTGAATAAGGAGTTGGGTCTTAAGTTATTAGATTTGGAGAGAGAGAGATAGAAGTTTTGAGGGTGTGTAAGGCGTCGACGAGTCAAATCGAGAAGGTGAAGGTTTCTTTATGTGAGCAGTTGATTGTCTTAGGACGAAAAAGGAGTGAAGTTAAATCTCGTGTGTCCCATCTTGAGAGAGATCTCGAGCGTGCTCGAGAGGTCAAGGTCACTATAGAGGACACATCTAAGAAGTTTGGAAAGATGCTCCTCGATCCCGCTTTGGGTAATGTTAAGAGACTAGGAATAGGCTATGACGGTGCTTCCACTTCCCATCTTTCACCTGAGCCGGTTCTCGAGTTTATGATAGATCTATATGGCTCTCAACCTAACCCACCTAGACGTCCATTTTTTTGTAAGAGAGCGTGTCCTAAACATTTTGAGAGAGGTGTTCCTAGGCCTATTTATGTTTTCTCCCATTGAAGAAGAGAGGACACCTTAGGGACTTTTTCTTCAAGTTGGGTAGTGTATCTCATTGGTATATACCTCGTTATGTTACTTCACGTGTATTCACACGCACTCCCACATATTACTCCACATGCTCCCGCACATCATATGAGAGATTTTGAGCGTCTCGAGAGTAAGTTGAGTATTTAGTCAATACTTCACATGATTTGATGGATGTTTTTCATAGGATGTCACCACCTTTGGAAAACTCAAAGATTTTCTATTTTTTGAGAAAAAAATTAAAAAGCCAAAAAAAAATTATTTTTGGTAAATTTTTTTAAAAAACACAAAAAAAATTTATATTTCGTTTTACACCATTTATGGATGGAAATTTAGGATGACCAAGTCACAATATCATTTTATTATCAATGTGGTTGTTTGATAGTGTTTTGAGACTCATCATCATGTCATTTTGTGCTCTATAATGTTTCGAGTTATTGAGATGTGATTAGTAGTTAGTTTCTATATGTTTGACTCAGGATTTCTTTTAATGCACACGTGCACGTATTTATTTGATTGTTGTTCTTATCTATCACATGTTGGTCGAAGTATTTTTATCTCAATTCTGTCTTTAAAACGAATCAAGTAGTTCACGTAAGAACCATTGCCCGTGAGGATTTGTTTAATATTTAAAAAATAAGAGTGAACACGGAATAGGGTTGCGAGAGTATAATGAACTCGTCATGAAAGCCACCGTTTGAAAAAATCCCAAGAAAATTTAAGGCAATAAAAAGAAAAATATGCCAAAAAAGGGCCAATAGGAAATCTCTTAAGGAGATATTAGAACCTCAATAATGAAGTAAATTGCATTATTATTTATGAGGGAGTTTGGTTTGAAATCAACGGGTTTGCCCATCCTGACAAAATTAAAAAAAAATTACATAGTTTAGATGTTATTGGTGTGAAAATCTTTTTTGACTTTGATTTGTTGATTATATTGAGTCAGTATCATTTAAATTCAATATTTTTACACCTAAAGATGATTTTGAGTTCATTCGTTAGGATTATCCATATTCATCGTGCACATATGTTATGATTGATTGAGTTAATTTTCCTATCGAATTTATTCACACCCAATCATTCCATTTCCACGATTTGGTTATCTTAGTGAAAATTCATGGTGTGTTGTTTTTCTAAATTTTTTTTAAAAATATTTGAAAAAACAAAAAAAGATTTTGGGGCCTTTTGAGTTTATCCTTGCATGTGTTTATTTGATATATGATTCTGATATTTGCTATGCATGTCGTGACACTCCGTATTTATTATGTTTTATTCTTTTCCTTGTCTATTTCGAACAAATAAAAAGGCGGAGAATGAATTATGAACTATGGAGGAGTGAGAGTTTTAATTATGGGTGAGATTTGACTTGATTTCATTTAATATTTTATATATATTTATCTAATTTTAAACTCCACATGTGTAAGGACATATTTCTCATGTCCGTTATCTTACATATGTATATGTCGTATGCCGTTAGATTTCGCACGTCTCTACGCAATCTCACACGACGATCTCAATCTGAATTTTGGGAATCAAGCATTCATCGTCTCCATCAAGTATCCCACATCTGCCTCAAGGACTTCACGTTCCATAATTTTAGGCTCGTAATGCAAGTGGTACGCAAGAGAAGTCAAAACAGTGCAACAAGGCACGATATGGAAGTTCAAGGTCAATTTGGAAATTTTACAGCCACCGTTCGAAGGACAAGTCAACTCAAAAGTTGAAGAGCTTGCCGCAACGAAGATACTGGAAGAAACAGTACCTCAATCCGAGCTACGGTGAACAAGTTATGGACTTTTAAAAATGGAGAAATTTCCAAGAAAAAGACTTGGGAAAAATACTAAGTGTTTAAGTTCCTCAGGCCAGCGATTTTTTCCGAACCGAGGGCCAAACCGGTTCGAAGGACGAATCGGTTTGCAGGAGACCCGAACCGATTTGGGGTACATGTATGCTGGATAGAATTTCAGAGTTTTTAAAACGTGGAACTCTTCATGTGTTTCCCTATAAATACCAACTTCGGGGGAGTTATTTTGCAAGACTTTCAGAGACGAATTTAAGAGTTCTAATTACTCAACTCTTCACCTTTTTGAGTCCCAAGACTCATGTTTTGATTCACACAACTTTTTAAATCTTTTGTGAATCAGTTTGCAACCCAAGAACACAACCATGTGTTTGTTCATAATATTGTGGAGAAGACCGACCTTCTTTTTCATTGTTGTCCTCCTGGAAAGGAAAAGTTCCAGCCGCCGACTACAGAATCGACACCCGCGGGTATTTCTGTGTCACTGTATTTTTACTGTAATTCGTGTAACCGTTCCTTACAATATTATAGTAAAAATAAAAGGTTTTGCCCCTTTGGGGGATTTTTCCTCACATGTGTGTGTTTGAATGTTCTTGCATGTTTCATCATCTTATTCAATCACACCTAAATGCATGTTTAGGACTTAATTGATAAAAACTGAGTTTAATTAAACAATATCTCTATTTGAACGCACGCGCACTCCGTTTCAAATTGGTATCAGAGCGGGTTACGCTAATCTATCGCGTATTCCTAATTTTTCGCAAAATTTTTCTAAGATATCAATTTTCTGAAAAATTGATTTTTGAAAACGAGTGTGTTCATAATGGAGAAGTTATATAATAAAATGCCAATTTTTTACGGGACAAACAATGCATATTGGAAAGCCCGCATGAGATCTGCATTAAAAGCCATTCATGAAATGTATGGATTTTGGTTGAAAGAGGGTGGATACCTCCCTCCGTCACTGTTGAAAATGTGACCAATTTAAAATCGATCACCTCTTGGACTGAAGAAGAATTTAAATGGTCATCTTTTAATTCTAAGGGTCTAGGTGCTATTTCTAGGTCTGTCACACCTGATGAGTTCAAACGCATAATGACGTGAACCACGTCAAAAGAAGCATGGGATGTTTTATAACTCACGCATGAAGGAACTAATGTTGTGAAAGAGTTTAAATTACAAAATTTAACAACTCAATTTGAAACTATCACCATGCATGAAACTGAATGTTTTGATGATTTTTATGCTAGGCTATCTGACATTATTAATACTAGCTTTAATCTTGGTGAACATATTCCTAATGCTAGAGTTGTTAAAAAGATTCTTCGTTCTCTCCCTAAGCGTTTTATCCCTAAAGTCACTGTGCTAAATTCTATGGGTAATTTAAATACGCTAAAATTGGAGGAACTTGTAGGAAATTTGCAAACTTATGAGATTGATGTGTTTCCTAAATATGTCAAGTCTAAAGATAAAGGAATTGCACTTAATGCCCAGGAAAGAAAAGGTGAGGGATTGGCAAGAAAGAGGGGAGAGTCATCTAGAAAAATAGAGATTGATACGTTAGATTCTGAGTGTGATTTTGATCTAGATGATTTAGCCCTGTTTGCTAAAAATTTCAAAAGAATTCTCAAATTCAAGAAAAATGGTAATTTTAAAGATAAAAAGAAATTTGAGAAAAATAAGTTTGAAAAGAAAAATGAAAAAGTTTTTAAAGATCCTCCTAAGAAGGAAAGTGAGAGATGCTTTGAGTACGACGGTAGGGGTTATAGAGCTTTTGAGTGTGCGACTAGGCTGAATAGAGAAAAGGGCAAAGTTGTCCTTAATGCTACCCTTAGTGACTACAGTGAGGTCGAGTCGGTGGATTCTGGAGATGAGTCACCGCATGAGTGTAACTTCAACGTATTCATGGCTAGTCATGTGAATACTTCTAGTGCTCCTCACGACGATGAGGATGCTGCTTCACAGGGACACCTTGACAGTGAGAGTGATGTGAGTGAGGGGGAGGATGACACAAGTGAGAGCGAGAGTGATCTTCAACGCGCCTACGCCGAACTTTATTCTAAGTCATTTAAAACTAAAAAGCGTAACAAAGTGTTAGTTCTTAGGATCACCGCCTTAGAGGAAGACTTAAAAAAAACGAGAGAGAGAGAGAGAGAGAGTCCTCCACCTGCACTACCTTAAGATAGAGAGAGTCTGCCTATGTTGAGAAAGAGAGTCTGTTTAGAGAGAGAGAGAGTTGTTTTGGGAGAAAGAGAGGGGACTTGACTAAAAAAGTGGCTAGTCTTACGAGTGAGCTCCATTCCTCCTTGGAGACTTGGAAGAAACTTGAAGCCCTTGTTGCCCAGCTTACTCATGATCTTGAGAGAGCACGGGAAGTCAAGGTTCAAATCGAGGACAGATCTGGGAAGATGGGAAAGATGCTCCTCGGCCCCGCTTTAGGTTTTGGTGATAAGCAGGGAATAGGTTATGATGGTGCCTCCACGTCCCAAATTGCACCTGAACCAGTTCCTGAGTTTACTACGACTCCTTATGGCCATCGTTAGAAACCATAAAGGAGAGTTCGACCGAGAAAAGCAAACCAAGGTTCTCCTAAGAATGTATTCTTTTGTACGTATTGCAAAAGGAAAGGCCACCTGAGGGAGTTTTGCTATAGTATGGGTCGGACACGACGTACTACTGCTCCACCACAGCATACTGATGATTTTACCAGTCTGAGAGAGCGAGTTGAGTTTTTAGCTGCCACATCACAGAGTTTGATGGAGGAATTCCGACGGATGTCTTTACCGTCAGTGAATGCTTCTCACATTCCGGCTAAAACCAACAACAATAAAGGTAAACAAAAGGTCACCACTTCTTGGGTACCTAAGAAAAATAAAAAGGCCTTTGTTTTTCATGTCGCTCTCAAAGCACATAATACCTCACAGTGGTATTTTGATAGTGGGTGCTCCAGACATATGACAGGTGATGCCTCTTTTTTTACGTCTCTTGAGGATTATCAGGATGGCAGAGTCACCATTGGAGATGGGAGCAAGTCTAGCATTGTAGGACGTGGTACTGTAGAGCTACCAGGATTTCCTAAGCTAGAGAATGTTTTGTACGTCAAAGGTTTGAAAGCAAATCTTCTCAGCATTAGCCAGCTGTGCGACACTGACTTTGCAGTAAAGTTTGACCAGGACACATGTAATGTCTATAATCAATCCGGTAAACTTTTAGTGCGAGAGGTGAGGATAAAGGATAATTGCTATAGGACTGAGCCCACATCCTCACTTGTCTGCAACAGCGTCACGATCACTCCTATGGATCTGTGGAACCAATGTCTAGGTCACGTGAACATTAGAGATCTATCTCGTTTAGCTAAAAAGGATATAGTACGTGGCTTACCATCACTTGGAAAATCAACTTCCACGGTTTGTTGACCCTGTTAGTTGGGAAAGCAAATTCGGATCCCCCATAAGAAGTTGCATTCCATTACCACCTCCCGAGTACTTGAGCTAATTCACATGGATCTTATGGGTCCTACTCGTACTGAGAATTTAGGTTATAAGAGGTATATCCTTGTGATGGTAAACGATTTCTCCAGATACTCGATTGTAGGTTTTCTGAGGGAGAAATTCGATGATGTAGATTTTTTAACGACCAAGTGTCATGTCCTACAAAATCAACACGGAGTCACTATTAATAGGATCTGTAGTGATAATGGAATAGAATTTAAGGAAGCTAAGATAGATCTTTACTGTGATAGCCTTGGGATTAAACATGAGTTTTTTTCTGTGAAGACTCCTTAGCAAAATGGGATTGTTGAGAGAAAATATAGGACGATCCAAGAAATGGCTAGATCTATGCTTCTAGGTCGTAGCGTGTCTAGGAGATTTTGGGCAGAGGTAGTGTCTACTGTATGCCACACGGTGAATAGGGTTTACCTGCATCCACACACACTTAAGGCGCCTTATGAATTGTGGACTGGTAAGAAACCCAACCTTGCATATTTTCGTGTTTTTGGGGGTAAATGCTACATCCTACGAGATAGAGAGCAATTAGGAAAGTTTGACTCCCGAAGCGACGAGGGAATATTGCTAGGGTACTCGTCGAATAGTAGAGCGTACCGAGTTTTTAACCTGAAGAGCTCTAAGGTTATGGAGTCAATAAACATCACCGTGCAAGATGATGAACCTTCGGCGTTTATTGATTCTAGCCTTCAGTGTGAGGATGAAGATGTTCCTGGCAGTAATTTACTTGTACCTCTCCCACACTCTATGGACCCTACTCATGTTCTAGGGGACACACCTACTTGGGTTCGCAAGATTCATGACCCTTTATCCATTGTTGGTGATCCCACTCTAGGGGTTAAGACTCGTGCTCAGCTAGAGAACGTTGTTAGCCATTTTTTCTTCACGTCCAAAGTCGAACCCAAGAATCACAAAGAAGCACTCAAGGATGAACACTGGATATCTGCTATGCAGGACGAGTTGCTTCAATTTAAAAAGAATAATGTCTGGGTTCTTGTCCCCCGACCTAGTGAGACTAATGTGATAGGTATCAGATGGATTTTCAAGAATAAAATGGATGAAAATGGTACCATAATCAGAAACAAGGCTAGGTTGGTCGCTCAAGGCTACACATAGATAGAAGGTGTAGACTTTGGGGAGACATTTGCTCCTGTTATGAGGCTTGAGTCCGTCCGCTTATTACTCGCCATTGCATGTCATATGCACTTCAAATTATATCAGATGGATGTCAATAGTGCCTTTCTAAATGGAATTCTACAAGAGGAGGTTTATGTGGAACAACCAAAAGGGTTTGAAGACCCTAAGCACCCGGAGCACATCTATTATCTGAGGAAAGCCTTTTATGGTTTGAAGCAAGCACCTCGTGATTGGTACGAAAGGCTTACTTCTTATCTCTTAGCCCGTGGCTTCAAGAGAGGTGGAGTTGATATGACGTTGTTCGTCAGGAGAGACGATGGTGCTATTTTGGTTACCCAGGTCTATGTGAACGACATAGTCTTTGGATCCACTTGCTCCCAACATGCTCACCATTTTGAGGAGGAGATGAAAAGTTAGTTTGAGATGAGCATGGTAGGTGAGCTTACTTTCTCCCTTGGTCTCCAGGTTCGTCAGCTAGAGGATGGGATGTTCATCTCCCAATCCAAGTATGCTAGAGACCTAGTGAAGAAATTTGGTTTAGACTCCGCTAAGCATGCACATACACCTATGAGTACTTCTAGCAAGCTTAGTAAGGACACTTCAGGCAAGGACGTCGAGCAAAAACCTTGTATAGGAGTATGATAGGTAGTCTTCTCTACCTAACTGCCAGTCATTCCGACATAGCCTTTAGTGTTGGAGTCTGTGCGTGATATCAGGCGTCCTCGAAAGAGTCACATTTACTTGCTCTAAAACGTATTATTAAATATGTGAGTGGGACTCTCTCATATGGTATTTGGTATTCCTTTGATACCCATGACCGTTTATCCGCCTATTCGAATGCCGATTGGGCCGAGGATGTAGATGGTTGTAGGAGCGCTTCTAGTGGGTGTTTCTATTTTGGTTCTGCTCTTGTCTCCTGGCTGAGCAAGAAGAAAAATTCCATCTCTTTGTCCACCACGAAGGCTGAGTACATCACCGCCGGGAGTTATTGCACGCAACTCTTGTGGATGAAGCAAATGTTGGAGGATTATGGGATTTCACAGGACATCATGACTATTTCCTATGATAACACGAGTGCGATACATATATCCCGCAATCTAGTCCAACATTCGCGCACAAACCACATCAGGATACACGAGCACTTTATACGTCAGTTAGTTGAGGAGAAAGTTGTATCCCTGAGTTTCGTTCACACCGACCATCAGTTAGCCGATATTTTCTTTAAATGCCCTTAGATTTGAGAGTTTTAGGAAGTCTTTGGGGATTTGCACAGTTGACTGAGGGGTTGGTATGTTTCTAGGATAGGATGCTTTTTCATGTTCATATCATATGCTTTCTATTGCTAGTTTGTTTTATATGTACTATTGCCTTGTTGTACAGATATTTATTTTTTTGAAAAATCCAAAAAGATTTTAGTTTTACAAAAAATTTTGAAAAATCCAAAAAGATTTTTTTTTGCACCTTTTATGGATGAGCATTTAAGATAGCCAAGTCACAATTCTATTCCATTTATCCACGTGACTGTTTGATAGAGATTTGAGACGTTACATCATTTCATCCATGTGTTTTACATTGTTTGGAGTCTTTGAGATGTGATTAGTGATATCTTTCTACATGTTTGACTCCTATCTCCTTTATTGCACACACGCACGACTATATTTGATTATTGTACTTGTCTATCACATATTGGCTTGAGTATTTCCATCTCAATTCTGTCTATACAACGTACAATATGTGATAAAACTTGACAAGATTGGAATGCATGTAAAAACCGTTTTGGTGAGACTGTGTGAAAATGGGAAAGGACATAAAAAATTGAGGAATTTTATTATCCGGGGTCCAAAGAGGTTAAAAGAGCCCGAAAAATTTAAAGGCAATAAAAAGCAATACATGCCAAATATGGGCCATTAGGTTTCACCATCAATTCTCCAAAGTTTGAGAATTTAGATCGCCTCTATACAAAATATAAATCTGAGGGAGGTTGGTTGGACAATATAAACGGGTTTGCACTACCTTGAAAGTCCCGAAAAAGCATTAAATCATTTTGGACGTTATTGGTGTGGAAATCATTTTTAGCTTTGACTTGTTGATTTGATTGAGTCAATGTCCATATTTCCATCTCTTTACACCAAAGGAAGATTTTGATTTCATTCGTTAGGAGTATCCGATATTCATCGTGCACATATGTCATGTTTGTATGCATTGATTTTCCTATGGAATTTTTTCACTCACATTCATTTGCGCTATCATCGACTTGGTTGTTTTTGTGTCCGTTCATGGTGTGTTTCTTTGTTTATATAGTTCATGTGAAAATTTTTGAAAAATTAAAAAATAGAAAGTTTATTAATTTGTGACATTCTCCATGTGCATCTTTTTCTGCTTCTCATATCTGTCTATTTGGGGACATTATAAAAAGGGGGAGAAAGAATTAGCATATAACGGGGGAGTTTTTGAGCTTTGAGATTTGACTTATGCTTTCATCATAAATTGGTATCCATGCTTTCATCATAAATTGTATCCATGTTTATCTCATTTCAAACTCGATACGTAACTTGGTATTTGCTTTATCTCATGTGTGTAGGTACTACATTGATGTTCACTGATTTGCACACCCTGATGAGAAAAGCTTTGAAAGTTTTGAAGATGATCAAACGATGAAGACTTATTCATTTGTATCTTTCCATTTTTGGGTTCATGGAAGGGTAGATTTGTATAGGAAATTATGTTATTTGATAATTTGGATTTTTTATGTATGTACCGGCATAGACATAGGGGGAGATTTGTAAGGACATATTTCTCATGTCCGTTATCTTACATTGGTATATGTCGTACGATGTTACATTTGGCACGTCTCTACACGATCTCACACGACGGTCTCAATTCGAATTACGGGAATCAAGCATTCATCGTCTCCATTAACTATCCCACATCTTCCTCAACGACTTCACGTTCCCTGATTTTAGGCTCGTAATGCAAGTGGTATGCAAGAGAAGTCAAAACAGTGAAACAAGGCACATATGGAAGTTTAAGGTCAATTTGGTAATTTTACAACCATTGTCCGGAGGATCGGTCAACTAGAAAGTTGAAGAGCTTGCTGTAATGAAAATATTGGAAGAAACGGCACCTCAATCCGAACTACGGTGAACAAGTTATGGCCTTTTGAAAATGGAGAAATTTCCAAGAAAAAGACTTGGGAAAAATGCTAAGTGTTTAAGTTCCTCAGGCTAGCGATTTTTTCCGAACCGAGGGCCAAACCGGTTCTAAGGGCGAACCGGTTCATAGGAGACCCGAACCGGTTCGGGGTACATGTACGCTGGATAGTATTTTAGAGTTTTCAAAACATGGAACTCTTCATTTGTTTCCCTATAAATACCAACTTCGGGGGAGTTGTTTTGCAAGACTTTCAGAGACGAATTTAAGAGTTCTAATTACTCAAGTCTTCACCTTTTTGAGTCCCAAGACTCATGTTTTGATTCACACAACTTTGTCAATCCTTTGTGAATCAGTTTGCAACCCAAGAACACAACCCTGTGTTTGTTCATACTATTTTGGAAAAGACCGGCCTTCTTCTTCATTGTTGTCCTCCTGGAAAGGAAAAGTTCCAGTCGCCGACTACAGAATCGACACCCGCGGGTATTTTTGCGTCACTGTATTTTTACCGTAATCCGTGTAACCGTTCCTTACAATATTATAGTAAAAATAAAAGGTTTTGCCTCTTTGGGGGATTTTTCCTCACATGTGTGTGTTTGAATGTTCTTGCATGTTTCATCATCTTATTCAATCACACCTAAATGCATGTTTAGGACTTAATTGATAAAAACTGAGTTTAATTAAATAATATCTCTATTTGAACGCACGCGCACTCCGTTTCAACATGTAATGAAGGTATTTGATTTGTTTATTGTGTGTAGGACTTTGATGATCATTTGGAAAGCACACAAAAGAAGAGTAAGGAAAGCAAAGAGATTTGAAGATTTAAAAAGTTGAAGATTTTTTGAAGACTTGCATAGTTAGTATCTTTCCACTTTGGGGTTCATGGGAGCGTATTAGATTTGTATAGGATATTTGATTGATAATTCGGACATTTTTATTTTGTACCGGAATAAACACAGGGGGAGATTTGTAAGGACATATGTTTCATAGTCCTTAGTTTATATTGAGTATGTCGTATCCCGCTACAACTTTCAAAGCACTTTACGTTCACATGTTTAAGAAGACATATTTGAATATCACGCATCTTCAGCATCTACATGACATGAGGTATACTTTGGTATAGATTTTGTTTTGAGTTACTTAGATTTTTAACTAAGTATTGGGATACGTTTTATAAACCGTTTTTATCAAAATGAGTCATTTTTCGAACTTAAAAAGTATTCTGAAATTCCTATAGGCGGACTTTTAAAACTAACATGTTTCGTTCCAATTGTTCAAACGAGATCTGTTGCCTCAAATTGTTTTTTAGTCTATAAATATCTGTTTTTTGAAGCTTTTTAATTAAGACTTTTCCTTTACACAAACTAAAGAACTACTGCATTTAAGTCTTTAATTTTGGGGGCCAAAAACCTTTTTGATTCACACAAACACATCCCAAACACTTCTGTCACAAAGTTTATTCTTATGGAGTGTTGTCTCTACTATCGCCTTAGGGATACTCGAGGGTATTCACTGCTAAAGGAGGAACTTCAGTTCTTATGATTATCAAGGGAGTCTTTACTGGCTCAAGGTTGTGGTCTTTGTGGATTCTTGCAATAATTCATTGCAGATTTCTTTATTGTGTTGTAAGTTGCAATTTGCAAACATTAGTAAAGTAAAGGTTTTGCCGTGCGGGGATTTTTCGTAAATTTGATTTTTCTTTAATTTGTGAGTGCATGCTTCATCGCTTTATTTATTTAATTGCCTAGTTGCATGTTTATGGTTAAATAAAACTAGAATTTAGTTTGTTTGGGATTGACATCTCGTTAAATAATTAATCTATTGAAATATTGTGAAATCTCAAATTGGTATCACATCCCAATTTTATAAATTAGTATCAGACCTTTTAGCTATTTTTACTTTTATACGAACCTAGGAGTGTCTCAATGGATTCTTAAAGTGCTCTAAATACCCTTTTCAACGGTCATCTCTGTGCACGATTCTGACTTACGGTTCGCATTTTACGATCGTTTTTTAGAAAAATATGTCTCAAACTTCCGAATGGCAACCCCAGGACCCTGCCTATCAGTAGTGTGTCTGGGGTTCTATGTTGATAGGAAGGTCAAGGACCCTATCGATTGGAACCCCCCATTTGGCTCTATAAGTAGAGTCCATGGCCTTATTTTGAAAAGAACCCTAAACATCCCTCTCAACAATTCAGAGAACATTCTCTCGAATTCACAGTTGTTCCCCTCTTAAAAAGCCTATTTCCCACATACCTTCCATCCTTTTCATACTCCATTTAGTAAATTCTCACCCATCTCCTCATACCACCATCACCTCTTGTGACATAAGCTCATCTATAATCAAGATCCACTTTAAGTCTCCACAAGGAGGTCCAATTCTCCACCCTTGTCTTTAAATTATCTTATTTTAGCATTAGTTTCTTTATTTTTTCTTTAGCGTTTTATTTCATTACATCACATACCTTAAATTTCAAATATTTATTATTAGTATCGACACATACTTTATTTTCATAAAAAAAAATAAGAAAAAAAGGGGATTCTCACTACACACCCTAACACTTGAAGCATGTTTCTCTCTATACACACACATATAAGAGAAATCCCTCGTTTTGATTTATGGGTTAAACCCCACCCTACATTATTTTTGAACTATGTGGACTTTGATGCCCTTTGGGCTACGTAGGCGTCTTGGGTAAGTCCCTAGACTCAAGTCCTCCCTTATACACATTTGTTACCTTATTTTTATTATATATATTCTTAATGGATATCATATGCTTGCATTCTTGTGTCTTGTCCGAAGTATATATTTGTTCTTCTATAACGACTTATGAATCGTTAAACACTTGAATTATATTTTGAATTATTATTTAGGGAACACTCCTACGGATGAACTCACTTTGTCCTCTTCCATGACGCGAGTTGAGTGATTCCATTCTCCATCTATGTTATGCACATGAGCACACATTTCATGCAGTTCAACAAAAGAAGATTAACACATGCCCATGAGAGACTGAAAGGGAGGAATGGGTGCCTAACACCTTCCCATTTTGTAACTTAGTCCCCGTACCATTGAACTATTTGATTTCGTAAGCATGAGTATTATCCTTGATGTCGTTCTATCGAGGCGACAACATTTGTTTTCCATGTTTCGTACAAAATAGGCTAACGATTCTATCTCTACATATTACATCACATCGACGACGGCTGAGCGCCCCCAGAAAGGGCTTAATCCTGCGCGCACGCCAAAGAAAAAGGGGAAATTCCTCCTCGGAACCCCTCGAGATGGGTGTTATTCTTTTCTGCATGTGTGCATATGTACCCACCTGTATGTTCCCTTTTCTCCTCAATTTACCTTTTTGTGTATGTCTCTCTCATGTATGTATCACTTTTCACTCACTTATACACTTCACACACTTTTATATACTCTCCATGTACACTTGACACACTTACACTTAGTTTCACTTTCTACTCACATGGTTCACATGCCACTTAGAATATCCATTCTTATGCTTCACTAGCACACACCCGTACTTCTCACACTTGTATAAATCTACATGCTCACATACACATATCACACACCACTTGTAGTTAATTCATGTATAGGCTCACTACCACACAAAGTCACTTGTGTATATTCCCATGTCACTTCACATATATCCTTATGTAGTATAGTCTCCATGCTAGATATACTTTTCATCATACTTGCATATGTTCCCTTATTAGCGTAGTACTCTCCTTAGTCATCATGCTAAAAAAATAATAAAAAATACTCTCTCTCCCCATAAAATGCTAATTAAGACTCATGCATTTTTTCACACTACATCACTAATAGTATGGAAATAGTGACCAAATTTTTGTCCCGTACTGGGCAGTCAATTTGTGATGGGCATTGGTCCTCTGTGTCACACTTAGCCTATTCAATATGACTCTCACCTTACATTGGCCTCATACATTTGACGTATATCGAATAGTTACCCCCGTATGGTACCGCTTGACCCAACTCATGACGGGAGGTATATAGCAGGGAACTCGTTCACATACATTAAGTATATTAAATTCTCTCTCACATGTACTATCCGGCGAGGTATATAGTGAGGCAATTCACATACACTCAAGTATATCAAATGGCTTGTCCACACTTACCGATGAATGATTACCCTTTTATGCAAGAGGTATATCGTGTAAGTCATGCCAAGGGGGAACCCTTATACCAACCCAACAAGTGTTCAAACCTCATATAGGTGTCAAACTTAGGGCATTCATATTTAGTTTGCTGGTTACCACACAAAACTTTGTCGAAATTCTAATTTGGCATACCGCCCAAATTTTTGTGCTATTTTGCCTTTTTTCAAAATAGGATCCCATCCATGAGCTTGGAAATAAGTCAAATCATATCTTACGTTTTTTCAAACTGTCACACCCCGCGCAATCCGAACAACGGGGTGGCCAGCCACCGCCTCCGAACTATGCCGGGTACTACTAAATAAATGTCATTCTCAACATATGACAGATGTGAGACAATAAAAATCAATACAGTGGATGAATAATAATAAATCCTAATGAATAAAAGTACTATAAAAACCATCACATGCTAAACTCCAATTAAATCCAATCTTCAAATTATGAATTAATTTAAAATTTGAATCATCAACTGACTGTAAATACTCCAACCGAAACCCTTAGACAACTTTGGAACTGAAAGGCCCAACAAAAAACCAAAAAGTCTTATTATGGAATACGGCGGAAAGGAAAGTCTAAACTAAATAAACAAGTAAATAAAAGCATCTGCAGCTGAACCTCCAAGCGATATCAGATAAATCCTATGCAGCTACTCCAGCACTAATACCTGAAAATGTTAGTCAATGCATAAGGTCAGAGCCCCGAGCATGAATAAACACTACTCCCCACAAATAGGATCCATGAATCTAGACAATAGCATTATACGCAATAAATATCACAATAGAGTATTTTAATTAATACGAGATAATTAAACGCAAGAAAGGTAAATTACTAACCACCCCCAAAGATTATTTATAAAGATCACAAAAATATCATTTTAAATATTCCACGGCCCCAAAGTGTTAATTCAATTAATTTAACCCAAATTATCATTATTCTCATTTTTTCATAGTGATCCTCCCGCCCCGGGTGGTAATTTCCACAAAATTTTTACACTTCCCTTTACCAAAATGCCAGAAGAATCCGTTTAAACCGTCGATCCCATGCAATTTGACAAGGTTCCACACACGACACGATATAAATCGCCAGCAGGCCCGTTTAAACTGTCAGCCCCCGCACATTATGTCGCAACAAATTTTAATACCCGTTTTTATCTTAGGCATTAATTCTCATTTTCTAAATACCACAATTAATAAAACCCACCATTTTAATCGATGTGAGATCCTCAAAATACCCCTTAGTCTCATACCTAAGGGTCCCCAAGTACACATACGTCATATCTTACATATGGGATGAATCACCAATATAGAACACGTCCTAGTCTCGTGCCAAGACTAACGAAAAGACAATATAACGTAAAATTCTTCCATGCCACGAAATATAAAATCCCCACGAATTTACACTAACTAGTCTCATACCTAGCAAGCATAAATTTAATTAAGGCCTACCCACTAGTCCCATACCTAATCAGCATCCTAAAATAGGGTTGAGCAATATACTAACCAAAAGCCCCTCGTCCCCGCGATGGAAAACGTGAATAAAATAATTCACACAATACACAATTCATAAGAATAACATAGCACTTAATCACAAAAAGTCCTAATTCAATTTAATTCAATGAATAACACCGTCGTCGTTTTCAACATAATTATTTACATTCAAAAAGGTTAAATGAATTAACATGCAAACATTTTCAATACGTCATAATCGTTCTCTTTTATAAGTCATCTAATTTTTACAAGAGTGAACGCGTCCCAATTAACCATATAAATAACCCCCATAAATTCTTCATAAGACGCTACACCCAAAATCATAAAAACCCAAAAATCTAACCTACGCACCTAAGGGTTTCAAAGATTAATTCATATTAAAAAATTTCACAAAAACATTCCCAAAATTTATTGTCCACTTTCTCTAATTAAGTTACTAATTGATTTTAAAAAAACACATGATTAAAGGTTTAGGCGACAGTTAAAACGCATAATACTAAAGGAAATGAATGGAATATTCATGCCTGAAAAGTCGTTGGTTGAAAATTTTGAATACTTGATTGCGTTCGTCTCGCAAAAATAAGCAAGTTACGTTCTTGGACCTTCTTAAAAATATGTAGTTTATACCTCCCAAAATATGATTGAAATTTTGTTTAATGGGGGTTCGGAGTTGAAATATAAGGGTCTGGGTATTTGTGTTTTGTGTAGGAAAGATAAAGATTGGAAACGAAACTGCGTTTCTTATTGAAAAAGGGTCAAGATTCTTTATATAAGCTGAGGTAAAAAGAATCCAATTAATTTTTAAATCTAAAAAAAATTGTTAGCAAAATCCCTTACCTCCGTGCGTCCCCACCCAAGGATTTTGGAGTCAGCTAAGCCAACTCACAATTATCTCTAGCATCGTAACGAAATTGGAAATAATCTCCCACTTTCATGACATCATCATGAGAAGTAATCAAAGGAGTAACCAAAGATAATAAAAAAAATGGGCAACTTAGCTCCCAAAAGGGATCATGCGCTAAAAGGTAAGCACCTTTCTCTCTCTCTCACCACAAGTGGGTTTGAACATAAAAAAAAATGTTTATAATGGTAATATAATACTAACATTTTTGCAAAGGGAATATCTCTATATCTTGCTAAAACTATTAAACAATTGGATTTACAAGATTTATAAAATCAAGAATTTATTATTTTTTATTCAATTATAACAATTTCGAATTCCCAAAAATAAAATTTTCTATTTAATCAAATTTAGACAAAAGATCTTTTAATTTAAAAATTTCACTTTTTATTGTCCCCAAATTTTTTTTTAATTAAAAAAAATATACCTTTTCGACTTAAAATTCAAAACGCGCTATTTAAGTTTTAAAAAAATACAGGGTGTTACATACTTCCCCACTAGCAAATGAATTTCGTCCTCGAAATTTGACGAAGCTTAAATGCGTAAAATAAAATAAGGCTCACACATGCCTACCCATAGAATGCCACGATTGGATGCCCATACACCTAATCCTACCCGCCCAAAATTCCACGGTCGAAAATATAATATATATATATATATATATATATATATATATATATATATATATATATATATATATATATATATATATATATATATATATATATCACCTATACATTTATGCATAACTAACGGTGTACCACGCGCTCTCGCGAATCACCACTCGATTATATCTCCATAAGTCATCCCAACACTAATGTCCTCAAATTTCTTCACATCACCAAAATCGATACTTACAATAACTAACATTGGCACTAAAAATCTCCAAAAATCACTTTCAGGTCTTCTCTCATCAAGATTATTATTTCTAACATCAATGTTTACAACATCCTTGACATCGACATCCTATCTCCAAAAACACTGCTAACACGTATGCTAGACCCACTACCTTATAGAGTACGAATCAACAAAGGGAATCAAATATCGATAATGCGGGAGCTAAAAGGACTCCCAATCTATGAGACCTAAGACCATGCTCTGATACCATCTATCACACCCCGCACAATCCGAACAACGGGGTGGCCAGCCACAATCGCCGAACTACGTCGGGCGCTCCTAAATAAATACCATTTCCAACATGTGATTGATATGAGACAATAAAAATCAATCCCAATGAATAAAAGTACAATAAAAACCATCACATGCTAAACTCCAATCAAATCCAATCTATAAAATATGAATTAATTTAAAATTTGAATCATCAGTTGACTATAAATACTCCAATTGAAATCCTAAGACAACTTCGGAACCGAATGGCCCAACAAAAACCCAAATGAAGTCTCATAATGGAATACGACGGAAAGAAAATTCTAAACTAAATAAATCAGCAAATAAAAGCATCTCCAGCTTCACTTCCAAGCGATATCCGATAAATCCTATACAGCTACCTCAGCACTAATACCTGAAAATGTTAGTCAATACATGAGGTCAGAGCGTCGAGTATGAATACACACTACTCCCCTAAAATAGGATCCGTGAATCCAGGCAATAGCATTATACGCAATAAATATCACAATATAGTATTTTAATTAATACGAGATAATTAAACACAAGAAAGGTAAATTACTAACCACCCCCCAAAGATTCTTTATAAAGACCACACCAATATCATCTTAAATATCCCGCAACCCCAAAGTGTTAATTTAATTAAATTAACCCAAATTATCATTATTCTCACATTTTTGTATAGCGGTCCTCCTGCCCAAGGTGGTAATTTTCACAAAAGTTTTACACTTTCCATTGTCAAAACACCAACGGAATTCGTTTAAACTGTTGATCCCCCGCAATTTAACAAGGTTCCACACACGACACGATATAAATCTCCACCCGATCCGTTTAAACTGTCAGCCCCCTCATATTATGTCGCCACAAATTTTAATACTCGTTTTTATCTTAGGCATTACTTTTCATTTTCTAAATTTCACAATTACCAAATTGTCCCATCATTTTAATCGATTTGAGATCCTCAAAATACCCCTTAGTCCCACACCTATGGATCCCCAAGTACACATACGTCCTATCCAACATATTGGATGAATCATCAATATAGAACACGTCCTAGTATCATACCTAGGCTAACGAAAAGATGATATAACGTAAAAATCTGCCCCACCCCGAAATATAAAATTTCCACGAATTTACACTAACTAGTACCATACCTAGCAAGCATAAATTTAATCAAGGCCTACCCACTAGTCCTATACCTAGTAATCATCCTAAAATTGGGTTCAGCAATATACTAACCAAAAGCCCCTCATCCCCATGATGGAAAAACATGAATAAAATAATTCACACAATACACAATTCATAAGAATAACATAGCACTTAATCAAAAAAAGTCATAATTCAATTTAATTCAATGCATAACACCGTCATCGTTTTCAACATAATTATTTACGTTCAAAAAGGTGAAATTAATTAACATGCAACAATATTCAATACATCATAATCGTTCTCTTTTATAAGTCATCTAATTTTTATAAGAGTGAATGCATCCCAATTAACCTAATAAATAATCCCCACAAATTCTTCATCAGACCCTACATTCAAAACCATAAAAACCAAAAAATCTAACCTACGCATCCAAGGGTTTCAAAGATTAATTCATATTAAAAAAATTCACAAAAATATTCCCAAAATTTAGTGTCCACTTTCTCTAATTAACTTACTAATTGATTTTAATAAAAAAACACATGATGAAGGGTTTAGACGACAGTTAAAATGCATAATACTAAAGGAAAGGAATAGAATATTCATGCCTGAAAAGTCATCAATTGAAAATTCAGAATACTCGATTGTGTTCGTCTCGCGAAAATAAGCAAGTTACGTTCTTGGACCTTCTTAAAATATGTAGTTTTGACCTCCCAAAATATAATTGAAGTTTTGTTTAATGGGGGTTTGGAGTTTAAATAAAAGGGTCTGAGTATTTGTGTTTTGTGTAGGAAAGTGAAAGCTTGGAAACAAAACTGCGTACCTTATTGAAAAAGGGTCAAGATTCTTTATATAAGCTCAGGTAAAAAGAATCCAATTAATTTTTAAATCTAAAAAAAATTGTTAGCAAAATCCCTTACCTCCATGCCTCCCCACCCAAGGATTTTGGAGTCAGCTAAGCCAACTCACAATTATCTCTATAGTCTCAATAAAATTGGAGATAATCTCCCACTCGCATGACATCGGTCATGAGAAGTAATCAAAGGAGTAACCAAAGATAATAAAAAAAATGGACAACTTAGCTCCCAAATGGGAGCACAAAGAAAAGGAAGGGGGCTTAGCACCTTTAACTCTCTCTCACCACAAGTGGGTTTAAACATAAAAAAAAATTATAATGGTAATATAATACTAACATTTTTGTAAAAGGGAATATCTCTATATCATGCTAAAAATAATAATTGAATTTACAAGATTTATAAAATCAAGAATTTATTAATTTTTATTCAATTATAACAATTATGAATTCCCAAAAATAATATTTTTTATTTAATCAAATTTTGACAAAATATCTTTTAATTTAAAAAGTCCACTTTTTAATTGTCCCCCAATTTTTTTTTAATACAAAAAAAATATACCTTTTCGACTTAAAATTCAAAACGCGCTATTTAAGTTTTAAAAAAAATACGGGGTGTTACGTACTTCCCCACTAGAAAATGAATTTCGTCCTCGAAATTCGACGAAGCATAAATGCGCAAAATAAAATAAGGCACAGATACGCCTACCCATAGAATGCCACTATTGGATGCCCATACACCTAATCCTACCCGCCCGAAATTCCACGGTCGAACATACAATATATATATATATATATATATATATATATGCATAACTATGAAAATAACGGCGTACCATGCGCTCCCATGAATCACCACTCAATTCTATCTCCAAAAGTCATCCAAACCTAAAGTCCTCAAATTTCTTCACATCGCCAAAATCGATACTTACAATGACTAAAATCGGCAATAACAATCTCCAAAATAACTCCCATCTCCAAAAATCACCTCCAGGTCTTCTCTCATTAAGATTATTATTTCTAACATCAATGTTTACAACATCTTTGGCATCGACATCCTATCTCCAAAAACACCGCTAACACGTATGCTAGACCCACTACCTTATAGAGTATGAATCAACAATGTGAATCAAAGAGAAATAAAGTGGAAGTTAAACGGACTCACAACCTATGAGACCTAAGACCATGCTTTGATACCATCTGTCACACTCCGTGCAATCCGAACAATGGGGTGGCCAGCCACCGCTGCCGAACTACGTCGGGGGCTACTAAATAAATCTCATTCTCAGCATGTGACAAATATGAGACAATAAAAATCAATCCACAAGATAATAATAATCAATCCCATTGAATAAAAGTACAATAAAAACCATCACATGCTAAACTCGAATTAAATCCAATCTCCAAAATATGAATTAATTTAAAATTTGAATCATCAACTGCGTGTAAATACTCCAACTGAAATCCTTAGACAATTTTGGAACTGAATGGCCCAACAAAAACCCAAATGAAGTCTTATAATGGAATACAACGGAGAGGAAAGTCTAAACTAAAGAAAATAGTAAATAAAAGTATCTCCAGATTCACCTCCAAGCGATATCTGATAAATCCTATTCAACTACTCCAGCACTAATACCTGAAAATGTTAGTCAACGCACGAGGTGAGAGCCCCGAGCATGAATACACACTACTCCCCACTAGCATATTAATTTTCATTTTCTAAATTTCACAATTAACAAATTACCCCACCATTTTAATCGATTTGAGATCCTCAAAATACCCCTTAGTCCCATACCTAAGGATCCCCAAGCACACATACATCCTATCCTACATATAGGATGAATAACCAATATAGAAAACGTCCTAGTATCATGCCTAGGCTTACGAAAAGACGATATAATGTAAAAATCTGCCCCGCCCCAAAATATAAAATCCCCATGAATTTATACTAACTAGTCTCATACCTAGCAGGCATAAATTTAATCAAGGCCTACCCACTACTCCCATACCTAGTAAGCATCCAAAAATAGGGTTAAGCAATATACTAACCAAAAGCCACTCGTCCATGCGATGGAAAACCGTGAATAAAATAATTCACACAATACACAATTCATAAGAATAACATAGCACTTAATCAGAAAAAGTTCCAATTCAATTTAATTCAATGAATAACACCGTCGTCGTTTTCAACATAATTATTTACATTCAAAAAGGATAAATTAATTAACATGCAACAATATTCAATACAACATAATCGTTCTCTTTTATAAGTCATCTAATTTTTATTAGAGTGAACGCAGCCCAATTAACCATATAAATAATCCCCATAAATTCTTCATGAGACCATACGCCCAAAACCATACAAACCCAAAAATCTAACCTACGCACCCAAGGGTTTCAAAGATTAATTCATATTCAAAAATTTCACAAAAATATTCCCAAAATTTAGTGTCCACTTTCTTTAATTAAGTTACTGATTGATTTTAATCAAAAACACATGATTAAGGGTTTAGGCGACACTTAAAACACATAATATTAAAGGAAAGGAATTGAGTATTCATACCTGAAAGTCGTCGGTTGAAAATTCTGAAATCTCGGTTGCGTTCGTCTCGTGAAAATAAGCAAGTTACCTTCTTGGACCTTCTTGAAAATATGTAGTTTAGACCCAAAATATGATTGAAGTTTTGTTTAATGGGGGTTTGGAGTTGAAATATAAGGGTCTCGGTATTTGTGTTTTGTGTAGGAAAGATAAAGCTTGGAAACAAAACTGCGTACCTTATTGAAAAAGGGTCAAGATTATTTATATAAGCTGAGGTAAAAAGAATACAATTAATTTTTAAATCTAAGAAAAACTGTTAGCAAAATCCCTTACCTCCATGCGTCCCCACCCAAGGATTTTGAAGTCAGCTAAGCCAAATCACAATTATCTCTAGTGTCCCAACAAAATTGTAGATCATCTCCCACTTGCGTGACATCTTCATGAGAAGGAATAAAAGGAGTAACCAAAGATAATAAAAAAAAATGGACAACTTAGCTCCCAAATGGGAGCATGCGCTATCTGGTAATCAAAGAAAAGGAAGGGGGCTTAACACCTTTCTCTCTCTCTCACCACAAGTGGGTTTAAACATAAAAAAAAAAGTTTATAATGGTAATATAATACTAATAGTTTTTCAAAGGGAATATCTCTATATCATGCTAAAAATATTAAACAATTGGATTTACAAGATTTATAAAATCAAGAATTTATTAATTTTTATTCAATTCTAACAATTCCAAATTCCCCAAAAAAATATTTTCTATTTAATCGAATTTCAACAAAAGATCTTTTGATTTAAAAAGTCCACTTTTTAATTGTCCCCATTTTTTTAATAAAAAAAATAAACCTTTTCGACATAAAATTCAAAACGCGCTATTTTTCTAGGCTCGGGTCCTGTCTGACATTTTTTTGGGCCTTAGGCAAACCTAATACAAGTTCGAACCTAATAATAACATTAATAATAATCATTCTGATATTCCTCTCCTTTCTCCCTCCTTTTTTTGAAAATTAAAAATACCAAAAACCTTTTTTCTCCTCCTTCCAAAATAACCAAAAAAAAAAAATTCTCCCTCCTTATTTAAAAAAAATTTGAACCGTTTTCCCTCTTAGGTTGATCGCATACCCGTTTTTGGCCTGGCTCCATATTGGCTTCAGAGTTTCGTCAAATCGCCCCAAAGCTTTGTCGGTTCTTCTACTATTTCATTCGAGTTTAGGATTTACCTTCACGAACTCTTCATGGAGAAAACTGACTAAGAATCAAATGTGCAGCCCGATCTGACCATCTTAACCCAATCCAATGCCAAGATTGACAACCTTCAAACTGAGGTTCATGAAATGTAGCATCATCGGGCCTAGATTACCAATGAACCTGAGGTTCTATTTCCTCGTGCCATTAGTCCAACCACTCCCCAGCATGCTCCGCGTACCCTGCCTACCAATAGATCACTTCCAGCTCAACTCCCTATATCAACCTTGCCCAACCATGGGCTTATCTGCTAGTACCCGTGGATCCCAAGGAGGAGGAACTGAACAAGGTCAAGGAATACCTCAAAAGGCTATCAAAGAAGTTTGACCAAGTCAAGATATATAGGAACTACATGGACTACACCCATATGTCTCCATATCCCAAATCCAGACTACCAGAGAAGTTTAAGATGCCAGACATCGAGAAGTTCGGGGGAAGCGAACCCTAAATTGTTCAACTTCGAAGCTATCACCGAGCCATAGCCTTCCTTGGTGCGTCTAAAAAGATAATGGCCCAGATGTTTTAGCAGGCCTTGAAATAAAGTGCCCTCCAAGGGTTTCTGTCCCTTGAAGAATCTAGAATCCGTAGTTGGGAGGATGTCACCCGAGAATTCATGTCTCAATACAAGTACAATGAGGAGTTAGAGGTTATGCGCTGAGATCTAGAGAATTTTAAGCAAAACCCTGGGGAAACCATCAGAAGCTTCATAGGAAGGTAGAGAGAGAAAGTTGCTACCATGACCAATAGACCCTCTATAGAGGAACTAGTCAGTATTATAAAGAAGAACTTCTTACCTCATATCCGATTATCCATGGGAGGATAATATTATCCACACTTTTGCGCCCTTCGATAGGCTGGTGATGAAGGCATTACCAAAGTGGAATTTGAACCAAAGAAAATGACCGGACAGTTCACTCCCTAAAAGTATGAGAAGCCTGCTAGTGTTACAGTCTGAACTATTAACAACATTTCCCAACCTTATACCTTTTGGGCACTTGAAAATTTCCCTAATCCTACCACTAAAGAGTACACTGAGTTCCATGTTCCCCTGTCCAGCATCTACCATGCCTTGTTAAGCCAAAACCTCATCAAACCCCTAATTTCCTTTGTATTACTAAATCCGCTCCATAGAAACTTCAAATTCGATGTCCGTTGTGATTTCCACCAATTCGATGATCCTACCACCGACCAATGCTTCCACCTTAGAAATATAATCCAAGGCCTAATTGACTGGGGTATCATCACCCCACTAACCAATCCTAAACCAAACACCATTCACAACCCACTTCCAGCACATACAAATGCCATATTTCTACAGAGTGACCTAGAATTTGACCCATCTACTCAAATCGTGCCCAACAAAGCACCCATCATCCCTATAATCTCACCCAAACCACTCAAGGTTTGCCCATATTTTCTCATACACCCTACTTGCTTCACTGATCAAACTTTGTCGCTCCTTACAAGGGCCTACATCATCGTTTGTACCCGATTAGAGGGGTAGATAAGAAGTTACCAATTGTGTTGAACCAACTCTTAGAGTTTGAGGATGAAATTATCTGTCGAGATGATCATTGATTGTTGAAAATTCAGTGGCTTATTCATGAAAGCCCAAAAGTGGGCTCGGGAATCAAAAAAATTGATAGTGCCTGTTGCGGAAGCTAGCCAAGATGATGGGGAACAGACCAAGGCTGACATGTTTCATCAGACAAGTGAAATTTACAGCATTTTTAAGTTACTCACCACTTTGAAGCTTCAGGAACGGTTGGTTCCTTCAGTCATGCACCTCCCCACTGAGTGGGAAGATTTTTACAATGAAGCTGTTGAGGTTGTTGAATGTATTGATTACTCTTGGCAAGAGGGCGTAGTCACCACCAGATGCGAGGATGATTTTGACAGTTCAGATGACGAACCCAATCAAGAAGAAGTCAGTCCAGTTTCCATCCTGTGTGGTATGAAATCTTTCAAAAACCTGTTAAAGAAATAAAAAAGGTGTCCATTCAGTACAAGATAGATGAAGCCACTGGGTTCTTGTTCTTCCCCGCCTCAGTAAATCACATGACCAAGTCTGGGAGACACTACAAAGATCCGAATCCTTAGTTACCAGGGTGGATAAAGGAAAGGGGGTTGCCGAAGAACTTTACATGCCAGAAATGACCATTGAAGAGAGAAAAGTCCTTGATCAGCTCAAAAAGACCTAAGCTAAGATCACCCTATGGGGGCTTTTCATGTCCTCTCAGTTGCACCAAAATGCTTTGATAAAACTCCTCACCGGACCCATAGTCCCTCCTTCCACTACTCTTAAAGAAGCCGTAAATATGGTTGGGTCCTTTACCTTTTCTAAACTCCTCACCTTTTCAGAAGAAGAGATACTAAAGTTTGGCACTCATCACAATTGTGCCCTCAACATCTCTGTTGAAGTCTTGGGAAAGACAGTCCCACTTTCACTTATTGACAATGGATCTTCCCTCAATGTTTGTCCTCTCAGAACCTTGAATCGGTTGGGATTGAAAGTCAGTTATCCCAGTCCTACTTCACCACCTTGCAAGCTTATGACAATACCCGTCGACAAGTAATGGTGTCGGTAAAACTCACATTAGGGGATGGACCTATCAATCCTATCACTGAGTTCCAAGTCATTGACATAATGCATGTTTCAATTTATTCCTTGATTGTCCATAGTTCCACAGCATTCGAGGAGTATCATATTTTCTTCCAAGGGTCAAGTTATCACCATTTTAGGGGATGACAATAGAGAATGACACCACTAGAAATCTAGTATTGTAAATCTAGCATGGGACAAATGACATGCTCCTCTTAAGCTTTAGAGTTGATCCACTTCCCCAGCCAGTAGGAGATAATTTCAAAGACGGAGTCTAATAGAACATAACCCTCATGGCAACGTCAATGTGATTCAGATGTTCAAGAACATGCACTTCAAGCCCGAAATGGGGATAGGGAGATGCCAGTAAGGGATCATTAAACCCATAACCCTAAAGGAGGTCTTTCCCCCACATAGCCTGGGTTCCAAGCCTTCACCGGAGGAACCCAAATAACCACGACTGAAAAGAAGCTTAGAAGATGAAAATATGTTTTAAGAGACTACTTGAATGGAATATTTATCAAGGAGGGTGAAGACTTCCCCTTTGTGTCTTCCCTAAATCGTGGTACGACCATGTTGATAAGAAGATGAAATCGGAGCTAGAAATATTCTTTCAAGATAGTAACTCTTGGGCCGAAGATTGTAAATATAAAGTTAAACCTCTCACCGAGAAAGCCGTGATAATTATTGAGGATTCTAAGCAAAGTGATTTCGAGGACTCATTCAACCTGCAGACATTGGGGTTAAGTCTCTGCATGATCCGCTCAGGTGCCACGTCATTGGACCCATATACTCAAATCAAAGTTGTTGATATGCCTTTCCTCAACTAGAATTCCATACCATTCCAACCTTCTTAGATTCAACCTGACCCTATTGTTTACCCTATCCAAGTCTCTTCACCTGATGATCTTTTTTCTTTTTCTAATATCAATGTAACAGAGACCTCTTTTAACGAGCTTCCCAATGTTATTTTTCCCGAAAATGAAATAAACGAGGATTTTGAATATCTTCTTGTGCCTTAAATTAATTGTCTTGATTCTAATCAAACTTTTGATTATAATAATTTTGTAAATAAATAATTCTTAACTAATCTTAATTAGGAGAATAACCAGCAATATAACCGTATTTAAATTAATGATGATGAGATTATTGTTATTAATTTCAGTTCTATTCGCTATCAGTGTGAGATTAGGATAAGGTACACCTTTAACGATCATGAGCGTGCATGATTTGAAGAACTACTGAAAGCATTCGTGGACATCTTCACACGATCCTATGATGACATGTTTGATATTGACCCAAAAATAGCTCAGTATGAGATCTCGACATTCCCATAATGAAAGACGGTCAAATAAAAGATATGGAAACTCCGCACCGAATGGTCGCTCAAAGTCAAAGAGAAAGTGGTCAAATAATTGAACATGGGTTTCATTCGCGTAGTCGAATATCCTACATGGCTCGCCAATATCGTCCCCTTGCTGAAGTCAGAAGGAAAAGTCTACATGTGCATCGACTATCGAGATTTGAATAAAGAAACCGCAAAAGACGGTTATCCATTTCCTAATATCGATATGATCATGGACAACATAACCAGCTATGCCCTCAAGACGTTTGTCGATGGATTTGTCGGGAATAACCAGATTAAGATGCACCCGCACCATCAGGAAAAAACTTCTTTCATCACCCCATGGGGAACCTTTTGTTATAATGTCATGCCATTCAGACTCAAGAATGCCGGGGCTACCTACCAAAGGGCTGCCACAACCATACTTCACGACCTTATTCATAAGGAGGTCAAAGTCCATGTAGACGACATGATCATTAAGTCTAAGACTCAGGAAGGTCATATTCCCTCCCTTCGAAAGTTCTTCGAGCGACTGCGGCTATACCAGATGAGGCTAAATCCACAGAAGTGCATTTTCGGCATCAAAAAAGGAAAACTCTTGGGATTCATGGTCAGTGACAAGGAAATCAAAGCAGACCCTTCCAAGATGAAATGCATACTTGAGATGCCACCACTACGGATGAAGAAGGAAGTTTGAGGATTCCTGGGTAAACTGCAGTACATCAATCAGTTCATCAGCCAACTGATCTCTATCTGCGAACCCATTTTCAAAATTCTCTGGAAAGACTTAACTATAGTCTGGAATGAGGCCTACGAAGAATCCTTTGACCGAATCAATCGATACCTCACCCGACCTCCGGCACTGATGCCTCCACAGCTAGGTTTCCCCATCCTCCTATACTTGATCGTCACATATATTATAGTAGGGGCTTCGCTATCCCAATACATTGAAGAATACCACAAGGAAAAATCCATTTATTACACCAGCCAAAAACTAGTTGGGTATGAAGTCAATTACACTGCTTTAGAAATAGCATGCGTTGTCCTGGTTTGGGTCACACAAAAGTTATGACACTACATTAGACTAGTATCCCGTATAGATCCTATCAAATATTTTCTAGAAAAGCCCGTTCTAACCAGCCGAATGGCCTGTTGGTTAATGTTGGTAGTTGCGTTCGATATTGTGTAAGTCACATAAAACGTTATAAAAGGGAGAGCCATCTCCGACTACCTTGCTGATTACCCCAAGGAAGGAATCAATGTTTGCGTCTGTGAATTCCCAGATGAATACATTCTCTGCACCTCTCAGGAGGACTTTTGATGGTAGATGTTCTTTGATGGAGAGGACAACAAGAAAGGATACATCACTAGGATACTCATGATTCCCACCGATGACTTTCACACCCCTATTTCCATCAAACTAGACGTTCCTTGCACCAACATGATTGAGTATGAGGCATGCACTGGTAGGCATGAAGATTTCCCTCAAGAGAAAGGAATCCTACACCTAGACATCTACGGATACTCTTCCCTCATCGTCAGCCAAATCCTCAAAATTTGGAAAGTCAAAGATGAAAAATTCCTACTCTTCTATCCCCACCCAGAAGAGATGGCCTCCCAATTCAAAGACGTCAACTTCCACTACCTACCTCGTACAAAGAGAAGCCTAGCTGACTCCCTTGTTATCCTAGACTCCATGGTTGACATGATTGAGGGAATAACAAGGCCCCTTTCCTGGTTTAAAATAAGCTAAGCCCTCCCACTGCTACCACATTAGACTCGTCACTGAGGAAGACATGGTTGGGTTATAATACTATGACATTTGGCTCCTCCTCAAACATGGTAGGTATGCCCAAAACATAAACAAGGAAGACCGTGTGACCCTTCACAAATTGGCTGCCTAGTACCTCATCTGCGACAAAGCGCTTTTCAAGAGATACTCGATGGAACCCATTTTCACTATATAGCAGGGGCTGATGTTGCAGAAATGATGCATAAAATCCATAGTGGGCAATGGGGGACTCACATAAATGATCATATGTTTACCAAGAAGGTTATCCTTCAAGAGTACTATTGGAATACCATGGTTTAAGATTTCATTGCTTATGTCCAAAAATGTCTCAAATGCCAATAATTTGCCAAACTCCAGCACTTACCTCCTTAAGAACTATACAAAATGACCTCTCCCTGACCTTTCTCCACCTGGGGCATTGACATCATAGGTCAGGTTACACCCAAAGATTCAAAAGCTCAGGAATTTATTCTGGTCTCCATTGATTACTTCACCAAATAGGTTGAAGCCGAGTCATACGTAGTGATGAATGCCAAGAAAGTGGCCAAGTTTATTAAAAAGATCATCATCTGCTGATATGGAGTTTCTCATGAGTTAATATCAGATAATGGACTTGACTTTAAAGTCGAGGTCACATAACTAGTCGACGAGTTTGGAATTCAGATACACAAATCTTCTCCCAACCGACCCCAAGCCAATGGTGATGTCGAACCCACCAACAAAAGCCTCAAAACTATTATTAGTAAGATGAGTGAGAGTAACAGAGATTGGGACGACCAGATCCCTTATGCCCTATTGGGCTACTCCAATTCAATCAAAACGCCTACTGGGGCTACCCCTTATTCTCTAGTATATGACATGGAAGCATTCCTACCCATTGAGCTAGAAATTCCGTCCTTGCGCGTCATGTTCGAAAGCAAAGTTAGCAAAGAAGAATGGAATTAGAGCTGATTTGATTATTATCACTCTTGGATGAAAAGAGACTTAAAGGATCTTTACCATATACAGGGGTACCATCAACGAATAGCACGATCATTAAACCAAAAAGTTAAGGACTGTGGTGTTCAGGAAGGAGACCTTTCCCTTAAGGATATCATAAAACTCATTTAGGACCCCTGAACGAAATTCAAACCGAATTGGAGCGACCCATACATTATGAAGAAAAATTCTCTCAGGAGGCCCCTTTATGCTCACAGACCTCGACGGAGAAGAGATGGAACGTCCAGTCAACCTATACCGTCTCAAGAAATTTTATCCTTAGTTATAAATCTTGGCGCGCTACGACTCTTCTCATCCCCCTTCTATTCTAAAAAAATCTTCATTTCCCCTACCCAAAATTATGTGGAACATGATCCTCTCAAAAACATTTTCTTTTCAAAATGAAACTCATGAAAATTTTCAAAACCCACTGAGGTACGTAAGAAGGCCGTACTCCATATATGGGCAGGGTCCCCTTCTTTTTCATAAAAGACTATTATTTTCTAACCTTTGAGAATGGCAGTCCATGTTATCATTTATATGAACAAAAGGATTATGTATGCCTTAGAGATTGGTATAGATAGATAATTCAAATCCAAAACTCATCAAGAGGCATAACAAAATATGATCAAAATTAATTTTTATTTCTAATTAAGGAATATAGTGTTGTCACTTGTAGTATCAGTGAAGGGAGTTAAATAAACCACCCCTTTTTGCTGACTAAGGCATTGTTAAAACAACCCAAACCCTTACCAAGATATATAAAAAGTATTCTAAACCACCCAGAATATGAAACACCAAAATCACCCAAGCTTCACAAACATTGCCTTTAACTATCCGACGACCCTACTTCGTCATCATTTACGGGCCCCAAAGGTCCTCAAGTCTCCTACTCCTAGTTAACACTCCAAATGCACTCCATGGAGCAGTACACCTTAACAAACCCAGACAAAACCATAACACCTTCCTCCGTGGTATCAAAGGCAGTGAACCATTTTTGACCAGTCTATTCCTCCATGATCTTCTACACTAGCCACTTCCATAACCACTTCTTGTAGTCCCCAGATACATGCCAGGTCCCTCCCATAGACTGTGATGGACGGGTAGAAGGCCGACGGCGTTGCCACAAGGAACTGACATCATTCACAATCATTCAGTCAAGCCCCTCACCAGGAAAAAGTTTGTTATGCAAAAGGGCACAATTTGTTCCAACCTGACTTGGCACAGAAGTTGCTAGGGGAAATAGAAGGAAGCCTAACAAAGGCTAACCAACCGTACATATCGGTACTCTCCAAGCTGAAAAATAGGCTGTAAGTCTCCCCACTATGGCACTAACTAATGAAGACACTGGGCTCCGTGCTCAACAAAGCAGTTGACCCCGTTCTCTATAGATATACCACAACTAAAAAAAGGTTAGGTGAAGAAATTAACCACGCATACCAAGGGATACTCAGAAGGGGTTGTTAGACAAAACCTCTCTACAAGCGACATGAACAACATTACCGGGATCCCTATCTGAAAGTTCGAGCAACCTTATTTCCAGGCATCCATAACGTTTAGGGTCTCATCCAGCACCACCGTCGTAGGATTATGGAGGAGAAAAATCCATGCTGTTATCGTAGCCACTTGGGGATTCGACATCAAGTCCCCTATCACCAACAAAAGTCTCAAAATAAGGCCTAAGGAAATAGCTCCAACAAAGCCATCATCCTCAAAACCTCTCAGGTGCACAGAATACATAATCGCCTGAAGAGAAATTATCCCTCTAGCAATTCTTGACCAGTCTGCGATTATGTATACTCAAATTATCCCTCTAGCAATCCTCAAAGCCATAAAAGGAGGGATATGGTATCAAAGGCAGTGAACCATTTTTGACCAGTCTGCGATGATGCACTACTCTAGCAATTCTGCGATAAATGCTCGAGGAGAATGGGAAAAATCGGGAATAGCCGCCGCCACTCTGAGTTTGACCCCTCAATGTTACTGATAATTCTTCATAGGTAGGGCAAACTATTCTGGGACAAAATAGATGACATGGTCCTCAAGGTACCAAAATTGTACCGCCGCTACTAGCAATTTGTAATTTATGGCTCGATTACGCCACAAAGAAACTTGGCACATATTGAAAGCATCATAGTCCACATTGTATAGGCACATGGCCTCCAGACCGTCAAGGCAAGAGGATAATTCTTCGTACATGGGAAGATCCATTTGGGAATATGAGATTAGAAGCAAGAAGAGAAATGTGGGTATTGGTGGAGAAAACACACCCCATATCCCTCCTTTTATACTCAAAATCCTTGGCCAAAAAAGCAAAAACTCTAGTAATTTGATTAATTCTCAGCCCTACAAAGAGTACACTGATGTGCATGAAAGTGCAATCAAAGCCTAAGGATGATTTGACTTGACCCCCATACCGATAGGCAGGTCAAGCGGTATGCCGATCGGAACCCTCTTATTTTGGAAAATTCCATCTTTCCTCTTTTACCAAAATCAATTTCCAGAAAAAAATTCTTATTTTGAAAAATTTCCCCCTTGTCATTCCTTTTCAATTACTCATTTTTTCTCCACGAAAAATCATTTTCATTCTCAAAATAAATTCTTACTCAAATTTTTTTTCCTTGTGTTAATTACTTTTACTCCCCTTTTTTAAAATAATAATAATAAACATTTTGCCTTTCATTATCATTTCCATACTTATCTCTATCTTTGTATAAAATAAACAATCTCAGCAAAAAAATTTAAAGTGCAAATAGGATAAGTCACTAAGTCAAGAAAAATGCAAAAAACTGCATATTTTTCATCTATATTTTGCTTCACTTAGTTACATTTTGCAGATGGAAAAGAAAATCATAAAAATACAAACGGGACTTCACCCGAACCCTCAACTATCCCTCTCAAGCCCTTAACCTCCAAGGCAAACATGCTTTCCAAGACGATGAGAGATGGATTCTCCACTCTCATAACACTAACCCTCATCTTGGTGGCAGATGGAACAAGGTAGGAAGGAGTAGACTTCTTAATATAATCATACATAGAGGCCATCTGGTCCTTGATATCCCTCCGCCAGTTGGTTGGCACCCGAACATACTGCAAGTAAAGAAGCAACAACAAAAGACAAATCAGCTAGTAAAGAGCAAAGAAAAATAAATGGAAATCGAACAAAAGAAAGCGGAAGAATGTACCTCAGGCTGGAGTGCCTCATCCATAAGCCCCATAAACTCAAACACCGATGCATTGGAATAGTGCATCACACTGACTCCCCGCCACTCAGTCAAAAATTATAGGAAGGGCCTGAATGATCGGATCCTCGTTTGTCGGCACCGCCGACAACATGCCACCACCTATGTTGTGAGCCAATCCCACCGGTGCACTAGTACCCCTTCCCGAAGTCATGGAGGGTGGAGGCATATTTTCCACATCATAAATTCAGGAGGGCATCAACTAGCTCATCATAAAATCTAAATAATCACAGCTCGCAACTGTATCTGTGTAGAGCATATAGGGCATACCAATCATCGTTGTCACTCAGGCATCATATGACATCTCTCTCACTCGCCTCATATACATAGGGGCACTAACGATGGGATAAACCACATCCTCCTCCATAATCTACCTCACCACCCTCTCCCCTATGTACCAGACCTACCCAAACACATGCGCAATCAACCGCCGCATATGCGCATGTACGCCCGTCACCCTAGTATCCTATGGAGTCACCCCCAAGGGTAGAAGGTCACCTGCAATCCCCAATAAAGAATCAATACCTAGTCAAGAAATAAAGATGCCAAGAAAGAACTCATAAAAGACAAAAGATAACCTGGTTTCTAGTCAGGGCATTTAGAACTCGCCGCACATCCGCTAAAGATAAGGACCAGTTCCATCATTCGTAGGACTTCCGCCATCGAAACATTCGAAGTCCACCAAATCCTCATCCTTCAGACCCATAAATCGTGCACTGTGCCCAATCACCTCGTAGAACCATATCTGCAAAAGATTGGAATTAGCAAAAAAAATAACAAAAGAATAATGCAAGGAAATGCATAAAAAGGAAAATAAATCCAAAATTACCTCCAAAAGATACGTTGCTCCCGTAAAAGTCTACCGATATCACCAGTTAAAAGCATCCAATGAATAAAGGGACGCACAAGTCAGGCTCCCCTAATTTTACAGTTGAACGTCCTAAATCTTCCTCAAATACAGCAAGAACCAAAGGTGGACGACATCGTCGCTTGTCATCACAAAAAGTCTCCCAGCAAAAGCAAAATAAATAGATGGGTCGTCTGTCTCACATGTCGCCCGTCGGTCACATCCACCCTCCTCCTCAAGAATGTCTCCCTCAAAGCTGAAATAAGGATAGAATCCTCACACATGATCCTACCCATGTCCCCCAATGCCTCTTGCACCGCTTTCGGTGCCACCCTTAATGTGCGATCCACCATTATCTGGAACCCTTGCAATCCAACCCCGTCAGCTGCTGAATGTCTATAGGAGTAGCAATCATCTCCTTGAAGCTAAGATAAAAAGTGTGGGCCGTGTCCCACCACCTATCCCTCGGAGCACACAACACCGCACTAGAACGCAGTGTCTCATCCAAAGCCTGTGCCATACGGCCAAAATTAGCATATGAAACCATCCAGCACACCGCAACAAGGAGCTTCTCCCAAACCTCCTTCAGCCCCATCGTCCCTCGAGACCGAATGCTCGAAGGAGCTATGTCAGTCTGCAAAAAAAGACGAAGAAGAATAAGAAAAAGAAAAAACCTTCATTAGCACAAAGAACAAAGAGAAAAATAAATTGCAATACCAAAGGTCATTGTACTTACGTAGCCCCTAGATTTCTTCACCTTAAATGAACGATGGTATGCAGGATCGCACAACAGGACATGCTCATCAGCTACAGGATGGAACAAATCAAAGGCATTTTCATTACCCAATGCAAGGGGCACCCTAGACCGTCACTCCTGGACGACCCAATTATTAATGGCCATCCACTCATTATTTTACGCCTCGCTTGAAGAACCAACTATTTGAAGTCTTGAAGCAAAAAGGATATATGAACGATTTTTAGAGAGAAAAAGCAGAAGATTCAAACACTTGAAGGTGCAAAAAATGGGAAGGGATCGCCCCCTTTTTATAGAAGGTTAAGGGCCTACTGATCGGTTGCCACCTTTTCCTCTTCCCAATGAAGCTCAGGAGTCTGTGCCACTATCGATTGGTGATAACTGGATTTTATGTATTCCCTGGAAATGGCGCCATTTTTGCATATGGTTGTTGTCTTCAAAAGATGAGTCTCAAAATTCCCTTGAATTACCAACAAAACTTGTTAAAGAACTCATATCGTGGTAAGTATGGGTATCAATCCAACTTTCAAGGTGAAACAAATAGCATGAATACTTGTAATTCCATTTTTATTAAAACTTTTTTTTATTTTTATTTTTAAAACAACTTCAAGATAGAATGAATTAATTAATGCTAAAATCAAATGTGATTAAGTAAACTGAAAATAATACGTGACCAGGTGTCATAAATGTGAGAAGATGCAGGAGACGGGATTACACTGCGTGTTAAATATTTTTAATTTCTTAATTTATTGATTTGAAATGTTTAGAGAGAATATTAAATTCACAATCTAACTCCCGTTACAATTATAAATTGAATAATATCTTTTTTATAAAAATAATTTAAAAATGTCACACTTTAAAAATTAAGAATTATACTCTTTTTAATAAATTACCTGCTAAGATCAATTTAATAGAAATTGTATGAATCCTCAAATTTTAACACCGAATTAATATTCAAAATTTAAGTCAAATTTATCTCTAATTCGATTCCCAAAATTAAATATTAAAACTAAATTAATTTAATATCTCTCGATACGTAAATTAATTTGTAACAATTAAAAATTAATTTATCTAGAAATACAACAATCAACTCAATTAATTAATTAAACTAACATCCTAATTGTTTCATCCCACCTCTTGAATGTGGTGTTAAGACTAAGATTCTCATATTAGAACATAAACAACAGTCAAGAAAAATAGAGAAAAAAATTTAATCAAGAGATGTAAGATAATACACAAGTCTCCTTGTCGAATTGAGTCCAATGCATCCATGGAAAGTGTTTCTCTCTTTGTTCCCTCTATGAGAGTCTTTAAAACAATGTGCCCTTTCTCTCTTTATATAATCCCACGATTCTTCTTTAGTTGATGAGATATTCGAGGGATTTGAACTTTCTTAAAAAGTCACATGGGTTTGGAGTTGGATAGTAGTTGTTGGGTCTTAGGTGGTTCCTAATTTTTTGGAATATTGTAGCTCGTAGGTACTAGAATTAGGTTGAAATTGGAGATGGGCTCGTGGGGAAGTGGATTCAAATTTGGTTCTCCCCGGGTATGGGCATGGTCGGAATTAATAGAGGTAAGTTGGCCTGGTTTCTTCGTCAATTTTTATGGGCTAAATAGCAGGTGGGTTGTCGGGTATGGGTTATGGGTTTGGTTTGGGCAAGTAGTGGGTCGAGCTATGGAGGTATTTTATGGCAGGGTTTTTAACTGGTTTTAGAGCAGCGGTTAAATGGACGGGAATAAGGTGGATTACGTCAATGGCCGGAGCAGGGAGGTCAGATTTTGGCCGGTGCTGGCTGGGTTTGGTCATTATCGGGTTTGGTGGTTTTATAGATGGGTATTGATTGGGTCGAAATGGGTTAATGGTTAGTTGGTCAGGTTAGGAAGAGGTTTGGGACGGGGTATGTATGGATGCCGGTTATTGGTTTAAGTAGGTGGCGGGATAGATGGTTTCGAATATGGGTTGTCGGAGGTATGGGCAGTGGTCAAGTTCTTTGGAGAAGATATGGTGGGTGAGAGAGGGTATAAGGTAGGAGAGAGGAGAGAATTGTTAAGGTATGCGTGTACACTAACAGGGGGTATTTCGATTGTAAAAAAAATAAAATAAAACTATCTAACACTTTAGAACCAAAAAATATAATATTGATAAAACTAAATAAAATACTATTAAAATAAAAATAAAAACCCTAATCTATAACTAAAAGACACAAATAAAAAATAAAAAAATAAAACCAACCTAATAAAGTTACGAAGGAATATGATAAATAAAATAATTATAATTATAATCTAACAAAAAAAACTTAAAACAAATAAAATTAAATAAAGATTGTTGAGGTGGACACACAACTCACTATGGAAACTAGGAAGCGGAGAATACTCATATGAAGTGGGAGGAACGAGGTCAAATTCTTCATACACGAGAGAAGCGTCTCCGTGAAAGAAAAAAGGTTGATAAGCATGGAGAGCATAGTGAGGGGACTGATAGCGATGAGGTGCACCAGATTGCGATAAAGACCATTGAAAACCGTGAGGATCATAACATGGGGTTGGGTGTCATATTGCATAGGAGGGTGATCAAGCCTCCATAAATATCTTGGGTGATCATACCCCTCTGTAGTGGATATATCGTGACAATACAATGAGGGTGGTTCCAAAACATTGTCATGTGGATACACTTGAGCCATTGTGGGTTCAAATTTATAGGGAATATATGTACACTCATGAGACAAGTGATGGAGTTGAAAATAGTACGTGCACGGCGAAGCATTGGATGGGTTGACCCTCATCACAGGAGGTGGTGGAATATGAGATGTGTTCGTGGATAATGTAAGAGTATCAATGGTGTATGTGAGAGAGTTAAAGTCACAAAGTAAAGTATGGAGGTTGTACTCGGGCTCAATTTCAAACATGCTTCGAGACGATGGAAAATAGCCAAAGTACTCCATTAAGTGACGTTCTTCGACCATGACGAGAGTAATATTTTTGAATTTTTAAAATATTTTTCAAAGAAAAATAAAATCTTTTTGTGATTTTTGAATATAAGAAAAGGAAAATATTTTTGGCATTTTGAATATGGAATTTTTTTGAAAAATATTTTGAAAAAGAAGGAAAATTCTTTTGGGATTTTTAGAAAAGGGGAGATAAAGGACTCTTTTTGAAACTCAAAAGGATGGAGCATACAATTGGCTAGCAAAAGAGTTGAATTAGACACAAACAAGCAAAGAAAAAAAAATCCTAATGAGCACATAGCTAATTTTTATCTTCAATTAAGTGATGGGGTAATCAAAGTATAATTAATCTGCAGGCGAGAAAAATATGGAGCCATACGTCGCCTTTGAATAAATTGTGCTTTGACTTTCTTCCTGAGAGAATAAGAGGCTTAATAGTTAAGGCTCGCCACACTAGCTACTACAACGATCAACCGTCTGGTACCACACTAGGTAAAGCAAAAATCATTTTACTGGGCGGCCTCACTTAAAATCCAGTTTCCCTAGACAATAGTCTTAACAAAGCCGATTGAAGATTGGCAGTGGTGGAAAGGACTCACTAGAGTATCCTTTGACTGCCCCATTTCAAAAGGGCCCTAATGAACACCGATCCTACTTAGCTTGCTAGTTGATTGACTTTAATTAAGTGATAGCACGAATAACAAACAAATGGGATAAAGTGATTAAGTAGGTGATTGAAATCCCAACTCGTTGCAATGACCGGGTCTAGGTCTTAGATTCATTAATTCATCAAACCATTCAAATTAAGTGCAATGCGATAATAAAAATCACGGAGGAGCAAATAATCACACGAAAAATGAACTCTCTTGCAGGAGATTCGTGAGGGATAAAGAAATGTACCTCCCACGGTTTTACACCCGTGGAGTGAAGACCGAGTTGAGTCAATCGTGGGAATGTTCTCCTAACTTATTCGTCCCCGGGAGTCCTATGGACCCAAAATAGAAAGGCTTAAAAATTCACTCCAATGGCGCTCTCTCTCTATTTTTTTCCCTCCTTTTCGCTTTTTTTGTGAATTTTTTTTACAAATAAATTGGTGTCAAAATGCACCCAAATAAATACAAAGCCTCAATAATCCTAATATAACCAGTAAAAGGAGGAGGAGGAGGAAGGAATAACTACAATTAAAAATAAATTACAAATCTTCACTTTGCTTCAATCTTCAAGAAAGTGACAATGGTGCCATTTAATAACTGTATTTTATGTATTCCCTGACAACGGTGTTTTCAAAAGCTAAGTCTCAAAATTTTCTTGAATTACCTACAAAATTTGTTAAACAGCTCGTATCGTGGTAAGTACGGGTATCAATCCAACTTTCAGAGTGAAACAAATACCGTGAATACTTGTAATTCCATTTTTTATTGAAACTTTTTTCATATTTTTTTATTTTTAAAACAACTTCAATGGAGAATGGATTAATTAATGCTAAAATCAAATGTGATTAAGTAAATTAAAAATAATGCGTAACCACGTGTGATAAATGTGAGAGGATTCAAGAAATGGGATTACACTGCGTGTTCAGTTATTTTTAATTTCTTAATTTATTGAATTGAAATATTTCGAGATAAAATTAAATTCATAATTTAACTCTCGTTACAATTATAAATTGAATAATGTATTTTCAGAAAACTAATTTAAAAATGCCACACTTTAAAAAATTAAGATTTATACTCTTTTTACCTGCTAAGATCAATTTAATAAAAATTGTATGAATCCTCGAATTTTAACACTGAATTAAATTCAAAATTTAGAAAAAAAAACTATCTCTAGTTCGATTCCCAAAGTCAAATATTAAAACTAAAATAGTATACTATCTCTCGATAAGTAAATTAATTTCTGACGATTAAAAATTAATTTTCCTTGAAATACAACAATCAACTCAATTAATTAATTAAACTAACATCCTACGCATTTCATCCCACCTCTTGAACGGGGTGTTTGGCCTAACATTCTCGTATTAAAACATAAATAACAATCAAGAAAAATAGAGACATAAAATTTAATTCAGAGATAGAACATCATACGCAAGTCTCCTTATCGAATTACAATCTTTCAATACGTCCAATGTGTCCCTCGAAAGAGTCTCTCTCTTTATTCCCTCTGTGAGAGTCTTCAAAATAAGATGCCATTTTTCTCTTTATAAATTCCCACGATTCTTCTTTGGTTTATGAGATATTTAAGGGATTTGAAACTTTCTTAAAAAGTTATGTGGGTTCGGAGTTGGATAGTAGCTGTTGGATCAAATGTGTTTCCTGATATTTTGGGATATTGTAGCTCATGGGTATTAGAATTGGGTTGAAATTGGAGATGGGTTCATAAGGAAGTGGATTCGGATTTGGTTCTTCCTGGGTATGGGGCTGGGTCGGAGTTAATGGAGGTAAGTTGGCTAGATTTTTTTGGTCAGTTTTTATGGATTGAATAGCAGGTGAGTTGCCAGGTATGGCTTACGGTTTTGGTTCGAGCAAGTAGTGGGTCGATCTGTGGAGGTGTTTTATGCCATGGTTTTTAACTAGGTTTGGGGCAACGGTTAAATGGCCGGGAGTAAGCTGGATGAGGTCAATGGTTGGAGCAGGGAGGTCAGATTTTGGCCAGCGTTGGATGGGTTTGGTTATTGTCGGGTTTGATTGTTGGATATATGGGTATATATTGGGTCAAAATGGGTTAATGGTGAGTTGGTCGGGTTAGGAAAAGGTGTGGGACTCGGTATGTATGGTTTTCGGTTTTTGGTTTAAGCAGGTGGACGAATAAATGGTTTCAGATATGGGTTGTTGGAGGTATGGGCAGTGGTCAGGTTATTTTGGGGAAGATGTCGTTGGTGAGAGAGAGTATCAGGTAGGAGAGAGGAGAGAGAAACTCAAAAAATGTAATGTTGATAAAAATAAATAAAATACAATTAAAATAAAAATAAAAATGTAAATCATAATCTATAACTAAAACACTCAAATAAAAAATATTAAAAAAATAAAACTAACGTAATAAAATTATAAACAAATAAATAAAATAATAATAATAATAAAACTAAACTAATAAAAAAACTTAAAACAAATAAAATGAATAAAAATCTAATAAAACGCACACCTATTATATTTACATAATTAATATAAAAATACTCGATGCACAAACAAAAATACTGGGACCCTAATATTTACAACCAAACGCACATAAATAAAATATAAAAATCCTAAAAATTATATACGACTCAAATAAAACTCTAAAAAAATAATGAAATTACAAACTAAAAACACACGAGACTCGAGTAATGACTTAGGCTCGGTTTAGGCTTAGGTTTGGTATGGGAAAGTGTTTATGGCCTTGAAACTGAACTAGGCAAGCTAAAAAAGAACTTCAGTCTACACAATTGCTTTGATTTCTTTCATTTAATGCATTTGACCGTTACTTCATCGCAATTGACTTCATTTAGCACTATTTGATATCGCGACTATCAATATACCAACAAATACATAAATACGAACATAAGGCCATTTTAATTGAAAACGAGTGACTAAAATGCGCATATTTGGGGAATAAATTAAAAACTTTTAGCTTCTTATCAATTAGCACCCCTCAAGCCGGGGCAGCCCCTTTCAAATTTTGTACAAAAAATTCCAAAAAAAAAATCCTAAAATTACCCAAAAATCCTTGAAAATATGGAACATTTTCCCCATGAAAACCATTTTTGGAACACTAAGCCCCCTTACAAACTCTCAAAACCCCCAGCTTTATTAATCTTATACTCTTATCCTCAGCATACTCACAGCAAAACCAATGATGCCCCCGCATCCAAGTCTACTACAATTCCCCACACAGAATCCCAAAACTAAACATCCCCTAGTAAAATTTCAAGACAGCATAATCCCCAGGGGAACCCCAAGTGCACCCCCAAGATAATTTAAATTTCCCCGGGAGAGTTATGCCCTGCGCTATAACTCAAGGTCCTGAGAATTGACCTCAATCCTCAGAATTGATCGTCACAACACAAGGTCCTCATAATTGACCTCATCCCTCAAAATTGGTTATCACAATTTAAGGTTCTCAAAATTGACCTCGACCCTCAGAATTGCTCGTTACAACTCAAGGTCTTCAAAATTGACCCTCAAAATTGGTCATCCCAACTCAAGGTCCTAAGAATTAACTTCGACCCTCAAAATATTCCGTCCCAACTTTAGGTTGTTATGATTGACCCCGACCCTCAAAATTGATTGTCACAACTTAAGGTCCTTAGAATTGATCTCGGCCCTCAGAATTGGTTGTCCCAACTTAAGGTCCTCTAAATTGACCTTAACCCTCAGAATTGATTGTCACAACTTAAGGTGGTCAGAATTGACCTCGACCCTCAGAATTGGTCATCAGAACTCAAGGTCCTAAAAATTGACATTGGTCCGTAGAATTAGTCATCCCTAACATCACTCTAGGTCAGCAGAATTGATCTCGACCCGCTGAATCGATCATCTTCGTCTTCTTAGGTCCTCATAACTAACCTCGACCCATTGAATCGATCATCCTCATATCCTTAGGTCCTTAGAACTGACCTCGACCCTTTGAATCAGTCAACCTCATCCTTTAGGTCCACATAATTGACCTAAAATCCTCTTTCCCAACATTGATGTGGTGTCAATCATTCGTTGGCCTTCACTTGTTCCAACCTCACCTGTCGAGGGTCTCTCTATAGACACCCCATCCTAGTACCCGCCTAAGAACCTCCTTAGGACCCCCTAAGTACCTCCTTAGGACCCTAGCACTCACTCGTTCACCACAAACCTTAGGTCATACTCCGAGTAACGATTTGGAGGCCATCGAACGCTCCCGATCCTCGCTTCACTTTGATAAGCATTCTCTCCTGAGCGAATCTCAATGAATATTAGTAAGGACGTGAATCCCCTTTCAACGATCTGCCTCGTGCATGAATTGGCCTTACAGTTCGGATGAACGGTCCGTTTCGCTATCAAAAACTAATTTAGATGCCACCGAGAACTCTCGAGCCCCGTTTGACCTCGATCAACTCTCCATCCTAAATGAATCTTAATGAATATTCAAAAGTCTTTGAATCCCCTTTCTAACGGTCTGTCTCGTGCACTAATCGAACTTACGGTTCGAACAAACGATTCATTTTACCCCAAAAACTTATCTAGAGGCCACCAGGCGCTCCTAAACCTTATTTAACCATAGTCAACTCTCCATCTTGAACGAAGATGAATGAATGTTTTAATGGATTTGAATCCACTTTACAAAGTTCCACCCCATGCACGAAGCATGCTTATGGTACAAACGAACGACCTATTTTACTCTGAAAGGTCATCGAGCTCTTTTAGGCATTGTTTAACATTGGTCAACTCTCCAAACCAAACAAAGTTGAATGAAATCTTGAAAGATTCTAAATACCCTTTCCAACAGTCCATCCCGTGTGCAAATCGACCTTATGATTCGGACAAATGATCCGTTTTCCTCCAAAAAACTTCATATTTAGTGACCAATGGGTGCTTCCAATCCCGTTTGACTTTGGTCAACTCCCAAACCCAGAAGTGTCTCAATGGATTCTTAAATGTCTCTCAATACCCTTTCTAACGGTCCACCTTGTGCACGACTCTCACTTACAGTTTGCATTTTATGACCATTTTCTAAAAAATCTGTCTTAGACTGCCGAATGGCACCCCAAGGACATTGCCTATAGGCAGTATATCTAGGGTTCAAATGATGATAAGCAGGTCAAGGACCCTTCCGATCGATAACCCCTTGGACCTATAAATAGAGTCCATGACCTCCTATTGAAAAGCACCACTGAACATCCCTGTCAGCAATTTAGAGAACATTTCCTCGAATTCAGAGTTGTTCCCCTCTTAAAAAGCCAACTTTTCGAATTCCTTCCATTCTTTTCATACTCCATTTAGTAAATTATCACCCATCTCCTCATACCACAGCCTCATTATGAGATCGTCGCATCTACAATTAAGATCCACTTCAGGTCTTCAAAAGGAGGTTCAATTCTCCCCCCATTGTCTTTAAATTTCTTTTATTTTAGCATTAGTTACTTTATTTCTACTTTAGCGCTTTATTTCATTACATCACATGCCTTAATCTCAAACATTTTTTATTAGTATTTTCACATACTTTGTTTCATAAAAAAAACTAAAAACTATACATTGCAAAAGAAAGATTCTCACTACACAACCTTACACTTGAAGCACGTTTATCTCTACATGCACATGTAAGAGAAATCCCACATTTGGATTTATGGGTAAAACCCCACCCTACGATAGTTTTGAACTATGTGCTCTTTGATGCCCTTTGGGCTACGTAGACATCTTGGGTAAATCCTTAGGCTCGAGTCCTCTTTTATACACATTTGTTACCTTATTTTTATTATATATATTCTTAATGGATTTTATTTTCTTGCATGCTTGTGTCTTGTCCAATATATATATATATATATATATATATATATATATATATATTTGTTCTTCTATAACGACTTGTGAATCGGCAAATACTTACATTATATTTTCATTTATTATTTTGGGAACACTCCTAAGAATTAACTCACTCCGTCCTCTTCCATGACATGAGTTGAGTGATTCCATTCTCGATCTAGTTTATGCACATGAGCACACATTTTACGGAGTTTAATAGGAGAAGATTAACACATGCCCATGAGGGACTGAAAGGGCGAAATGGGTGCCTAACACCTTCCTATCCCGTAACTTAGTCCCTGGACCTTTGAACTACTTGGTTTCATAAGCATCAGTACTATCCTTGATGTCGCTCTATCGAGGTGGCAACATTTATTTTACCTGTTTCGTGTAAAATAGGTTGGAGACTATATCTCTACATATTACCCCACATCGACGACGATCGAGTACCTAGAGAAAGGGCGCAATCCCATGCGCAAGTCAGAGAAAAGGGGGAAGCCCTCTTCGAACCCCCCTCGGGATGGCCACACAATACAAAAATATCATTTCCCCAAAACATAAAATTCTATAAGGCAAAACTTAGGGTTTACCTTCGAGATCTCTCTCACTTCATCTCGTCTCAACACAAATATTATCTTGTAATGATTAATAGAGAATATGGGCTTGATGTACTTCATTATCTTCTACTGTATTCCCAATAAAAACTATGAAAAACATAGAGTGAGCTCTTCCTCATATCACATTTTGATTTCTTCTGTTCTCTCTCTCTCTCTCTCTTACAAATTAGGGTTTCTAGGGGTTTAAAAAGTGATGAACATATGAGAACATGAGAGGATTAGAAGCATGCATATATAGTCTACAGCATAAATCCCAAATAGATTTAAGGACGTAGCTCCTAATGTTCATAGGAAAACCTAATATGTCTCAATTCCTAATCATTGTCCATTAATTATAATTAACTCCACAAAATTATTATAATTCAGCTACTTAAACCAAATTATATATCGAGCTCCTTGTCATTACTTAGTGAATTCTTTACACGTTAAGGTTACAAAAACCCTTTAATAAAATAACTTATTGACAATTATTTTACCTAACTATTTTAAGTCCTTGAGCAGTCCAGCTTAACTTATTTGTAGTGTCGGATTAACATAATTCACTTGTAAGTTTTACCACATATAAAAATTATAAGCACCTCAAGGCGGTATCACCAATATCGACATTATAACGTGGATATCATCCATAATCAAGATCATTAATCCTATAATGAATCTCACTCGATAAGTCAAAGTAATAAATAACTACCGCACATGTCCACCAAGTATATCAAGATTAAGAACCTTAAGTAAGCCTAATAATTATGAGGTATAAAGTCAATGACCTCAAGGTGGTCATGTTCAATACCCGAAAAGTTTACTAGCACAATAAATTTAAACTATACATTTTCTCGTAATAAAAATAGGCCTACTAAAATAATATGCTACATCCTTACCGATGGTGTGTCCAGCTCCATCTAAGATTGTGAATGAGAAACCTAATATTTCACAAGAACTGATGATCTGATCATTCCAGTGTAAGTCGTACTTTACACACCATGCATAATAAAAGACACAATCATATATAAAACAATGCAAACATTATGACCATACACGATTCTAATTAAAATGGAAAAAATGATTTTATTGAATAATGTATTCATAACTAGCATGAATATGGTCAATTTCATCTAGAAAAAATAATTAGATACACACATGCTTATGTTGTTGTGTTGTTTAGTGTTTAAACAATAGTAATGTGATTATGAAGACATAATGGGTCGCATATCATATCTAATAATTGTGCATAATTTTGAGAAACATTTTATACTTGATGTATACATAAATTTACTTTATACTTGATGGTTCCATTATAAAATTATTCTTTTTGTTCTTGTGATAACGATATATCAAATGTTAAACAATGGCATTTGGTTTATGCATATAAACCACTTTTGTAACATGGTATGTACTAAGTGTAGGTGTGAATTATTGGGGGTTTTATTCTTAAAATCGCATTTGACGTTTAATTTTTAATAAAGGTGTATCAGGTTACTTTTCAAATTAGAATTATATTTACGAGAATGCGTTATATTTGTTTCAAATATATTATATGCATATTGGTCAATTGGACTTAGAAGGAGGTGATTTGGGTTTGGACTTATCACAAAAGATTAGAATTTAGATTTAAGAACAATTGAACAGTTCACAACTTAGATCGGGAGTCGGTATCCCATCGGTAAAGTTGTGAGTACAATCATAGTAGTCTATCTTAACTAAGGGAACATGTTTGATGATCCAGGAACTTGTCTGAGAGTTTAAAGAGGATTGTGCTAGTACATTAGGAATGTATTTGACGAGTGAAATATTTTGTATTACTTACACCTGAATCTATGCGTTGTTATTCCTAATTTATTGGAAATAAAGAGCTTTTAGAGTTATTTTTGCTATTTAAATGAAAAATACAAATTTTAGAATAAATAGGGTTAATAATAAAATTTTGAGGACTTCACGCTCACATCTTATATTCATTGCTAATCTCTTGTGCAAGGTTGTTTTTTAGTATTGACAGATCTATAAGGCAAGCGATAAAGTTTGGACTCAATTTGGGCATAAAACGGGCACCTGTACAACTTCAGGGATAAAATTGTAAATTTGAATGATTTAATTCGTGCTCGGCCCAACCCGAAAATTGAAGGCCTTGAATCAAGGGACGTCTGGGGTCAAACAATGTATCAACCAGAGTTGAAATGAAGATGTTATGGCCTTGCAAAGTTCGATGCCGAAAGAAAGTCAACAATCAAATCCCGAAATCAAATCATTCCCCTAACCCAAACCAACCCTTAAACCGAGCCCAACCCGCACCTACACCTTGGGTGTGTATTTAGTTTGTACTTATTTTTCTTAGATTTTTTTAAAAATTTTGAGTCTTGTACAAATTTTTAGTAATTTTTATATTTTAATTATGTTCGTAATGTTATATTTTTTTTTTATTCGTGTCCGTGTCATATTTATCTTATTTTATTTTTAGTTATTTTATGTAAATATTATTTAGAGTGTGTCATTTTATATGTCGTAATGTTGTTTTAGTGTTATTAATTTTATTTGAGACATTGTACATTTTTAATGTCATTATTTGTTATTGATTCTAGATTTATTTTAGTTTTATTAATCTATTTTTTTAGTCTCTTAATATTTTATAAAGTATAATTTATTTATTTTTAGTTTTATTATTTTTGTAATTTTTTAAATGAGTCCTAAATATTGTAGTTAAGTTTTATTAGATATAAATTAAATGCACACTCACACCTTAATACCCTACACATCCCCACACCCAAACCACACCCTCAACTACTATTCATCTTCCCTACCAAAAATAAACCCACGAACTTCTACATAAAAAAAAAACACCAAACCACTTCACCCCATAACCAAAACCCATCTCTTCTCTCTCTCCAACCTCACCTCGAGGGGCAGAGGCACATGGGCATGAGGGAGGGCAAGTGCCCCACCCCAAATCTGGGTAAAACCTTAGATCTATTATTTTTAATGAAACTGCCCCACCTCTTTAAAAAAGGAAAAAATGTTTCTAAAATGCCACACTTTTACTTATCTCAATTTGTTTTAAAGCCCAAAGCCCACGAATAAACAAAACATACACACGATACGTGAATTTTCTTATAGGAACAAAAGAAACACTTTCCACATCTTTTGTGAGAAGAGGAAATGCTCTAGGCATAAGTCCAGAGCAAAGTAGAAGATAAAAAATCTAGCTTAACAAAGAAAAGGGCTAATTTTTTAATGTTTTTCTTCTAAATAAAACATACACCTCTCTCTCTCTCTCTCTCTCTCTCTCTCTCAATGTTTTTCTTCCATAGCTCCATTCATTCTTCCTCATTTTTTTCTGGTTAATTAAATTGACTTGGGGCTTCACCAATTTTTTTTAGAATTTAGGGCTAATTTTTTGAATTTCATCTGGAATCAATGCTATATTTCTTTGTTGACAATTGGCGAAGAAGGGGACTTGAAAATTTTTGTTTGATTTCAAATTTCCCCATTAGGTTTGTTTCTTTTTAATTATCTACTTTGATGGTTTGTTTGCTAAAATTATTCATTTTTTTATGTGTTGAATATATATGTTTGTTTTGTTGTTTATGATTCTAAATTATTTTTAATTTCACATCTTTCAAGAAAGATTAAAACATTCACATAAGTCATATTATTTCCTATTTTTTTTCTATTATGGAAAGATTTTATAAAATACATATGTATTAAATATCAATATATTTCAATGGTTAAATTTATTCGAAGGAATTTTTTTTTGTGCCCCGCCCCTACAAAATTCCTAGCTCCGCTACTGATCACCTCCACTTAACAAACCCATCATCTTCCCCACCTCCTTTCTCTCCCCTCCAACCAAAACGAACTCACCTACCCGATTCGATTTCGATCCCATACCCACTTCTTCCACTACATACAAATCGACGCTTCCTCAAACGCATGATCGAAGAATCCCATAAAATTCTATCAATAAAGAAAGCATCCGAATAAAGAAGTCGCGGGGTTATAAAAAGATGAGTATTGTGGACAACTAAAAAGGGACAAATGGTGTACTATAGACACACTTTGAGAGATAAAAAAGTATGTGTAGAGAGTATTTTTAGACAGACTTTAGAGGAATATTGTGTATTGAAATTCAAGTCTTGGACCTGAAATTTTGTAAGTTGATTATTATTAATGAAAATTATTATTTCATCTTGCAATATTTGTGTGTCAAATATGATGTGTGAGTAGTTTAATTACTAGTATTTAGGTGATGTTTGTTATGACTAATTAAATTACGCATGTTAATTTAATTTCGTACATATTTCGACGTGTTTTAATTTGAAATAAAAAAATTCGGTATTCTCTTAAAATTACACGAAAGTGTATTTTTAAACCTCAAGAATTAATTATAAATTAATGTTTTAAAATTTAAAGTTATCATTTTTGATGGGTTATGCTTGAACTTAGATGTTTTGATACCTCATGCTTAAATACACATTAAAAATTTAGAACGTGATATTTTCGAGGGAATAGGGATTTGTGGTGTCTAATTTAAGAGACGTTAAAATATTCTGAACGAATGTAATGTTTTATTCTCCGAAATGTACGCGACGAGAGTCAGTAAATTTTGTGTTTTTATTCGGAATTACGAAATTAAATTAATGTGTAAATTTAATTAGAATTGACAAATAGAATCAACGTCCTAGTTTCTTCGACATTTGATATTAACTCTTACTTGTTCATTTATTCCGCTTTTATTTTTATTTTGGAAACTCAATCACATTTATACACTCATATATCTAGTTGGACAATCAGTACTTTATAAAAATTAACGAAACTGTGGGTTCGACCTGTACTTACACCCGCTATATTTCAATAGTCCGTGCACTTGCGATAATTTTAATATTTAAAATTTGACAACAAGTTTTTGGCACCGTTGTTGGGGATTTCAGTCCATTTTAAAAATACCGATTTTCGGACTAGTTTTATAAAAAAAATCGTAAAAATGATTTTTTTTTTAAATTCCAGTGACATTTTTTAATTATTTCCAGAATTAATTTTTTTTAAAAGGTGTCTTAAAATCGAATTTAAGTCTTTTTTTATGTGCAAATTGTTGTTTTCGACAATAGTTATCTCACAAAAGTACTTAAAAATTTTGGAAAAAAATCCAAAAAAATAAATAAATTTTTTTTCTGGAATTTCTGAGATTTCTTACATTCCGAAAAAAAATCCCAAACATTCAAATTTCCAGCAGCCTATTTTTTTTCAGGAAAAAAATTAAATTAAAAAAAAATATATCAGATTTAAGTCTTTTTGTGATTAAATAATTGTTTTTGACACCAGTTTTGTCATAAACTACCTAAAATTTTGAAAAATTCGATATTAATTTTTTTTCTGAAAATCTTCAGAATTTAACGCTGCTATGATTTATAAAAAAAAAAGAGTAAGAAAAGAGAAAAAAAAAACACGAAAAAGAAAGCAACCGTGGGAAAAGCGCTAAAGTTACTTGTGCAATCTTGACACGCGCATAAGGTACTCTTGGAGACGACTGAAACGGAGGCGACGTTTCCCTCCGATCGACGTCAAATAAAACTTTGGCTCGACATAAACAAGTGACCGTAAAAAGTTCACGCCGGAGGTAAGTCTTGTGTGCTCCTACGTGAAACAATTTTCGCAAATTTCAATAAGCACGTTGCATAATTTAACTTAAGGGTAAAACCCAGTTGCAAGATAAGGTGGGGATTTCATCACCCTTTCCTTGGCCCACAAATCATTAAGTTACCCGAGAATTTACATAACCCAAGCCATAATTTTAATTTAAAATTTATTAGACATTGGTCATAGGGTGTCACACAGCTCATAGACATATTCTTTTCAAGGCTAGGATTAAAAGCTAATCCAAACACAGAATTTTCAAATCGATGCCATTTTGACCTGGACTAGGATTGGTGGTTTTTAATGAATCTTCGTACCGACCACTTACCTCGAGGAAAATTTTGGTAATTGAGGCGATAGTCTGGAGTTAGTCGCCTTTTAAATTCTCCCTCGTCAAGGATTAGGAGTTCTTTAATTAGGGAGATTATTTTGGAGACCCATTATCGTCGAATAATCTCGGAAAACTAGATTTTAAAAATTTAACTTCCCCTCACCTAATTCAGATAAACTCAAAATTGCTTTGTGTTAGCTTAGGAATTTTGTGGTCCTGTGTCGGATTATTATTATTATTATTATTATTATTATTATTATTATTATTATTATTATTATTATTATTATTAATAATAATAATTATTATAATAATTATAATAATAAAGAAAAAAAATCGAGTGAGCACTGTGTATGGTAAGTTGAGTTCGAGATCCTACTGGTCGTTTAGCTAGAGTGGAGTCTAGTATTACCGATACTATTATAGGTAGCACCTCGATTTTCACCGAGATGGGAGATGAGCTAACAACTCGTGCCCTAAAGGATTACATGTATCCCAATAGGGCAAGTCAACCATCATGCATACTTCTTCCCCCGCATAATGCAAATAATTTCTAGTTCAAGTCGGGGATAATTCATTTACTTCCCATCTTTCGAGGCACATAAAAGGAGAACCCATACCTCCACGTGCGTGAGTTTGAAGAAATTTGTGGAACGGTTAGGTGACAGCAACTCATCGATGAGATTGTTAACCTAAAACTGTTTCCATTTTCTTTAAAGGACAAAGCTAAGAGTTGGCTAATCTCACTTAAACCAAATTCCATCACTACATGGAATTAGTTGAGTGTTTAATTTTTGCAAAAGTTTTTCCCTAACCAAAATACGGCAACAATACGTCATGCTATCAATACTTTCAATCAAAAAGAGAGAGAGACTTTATGGATGTACTTGGAAAGATTCGAGGACTTGCTCCTGCAATGTCCTCACCACGAAATCGAATTGGGTCATCAAATCCAGATTTTGTATGAGGGTTTCGATTATATTACTCGGTCTATGCTTGAACTAATGTGTGGTGGAGATTTCACAGAGAAGAGTGAGACTGATGCATGGTCATTTTTAGAATTTTTTGCTCAAAAGTCCCAGCGATGGGTACCCTATTGGGATTCTAGGACCACCACAGTTAAGGAGGGTAATGCTCATCAAGAAGAACAAGGTTTTGAACTGAATGCCAAAGTGGTTATATTAGCCCGACATTTAGAAGCCTTATAAATTAGCAAGGAGGGTAATCGAGTGGCACCTGTCGCCGTGTAACATGTAGGGTCACCTATGTGCTTACTTTGCGATAGTTTCGACCACCTCATCAAAAGTTTCCCCACCCTTCCGACCCACAAAGCTATGAATGAGCATGCTAACACCCTCTATCAAAATTGGCCCAAATACGACCCGTTTTTTATTACTTACAATCCAAATTGGAAGGATCACCCTAACTTTTCGTGGTCTAAAGGTCAATACCAGGGTAGTGGATGTCAATCTTCAAGTAACCCACCCCTGGGTTTCCAAAAGAGACCCCCGCACCGTTGTTTCCTTCACCCCAAAAGATTTAATCTTTAGAAGAAATAATGAATTTACTTGCCCAAAGTACCCTGAAATTCCAACAAACTACGCAAAGTGTCCCCCAATTCACACAATAAAACTTGCATGCCAACACCCAATCGATTGCCAAATTAGAGGTACAAGTGAATCAAATAGCCAATGCTTTGAGCAAGAGAAATAAAGGAATGTTCCCAAGCCAACTCGAGCCTAATACTAAGGGTAACATGCCTAGGGGTCAGTATGTTGTCCAAGACAACACTCACATGTCCACTACCCAAGAGCATGCTAAGGCTATAATCACGATTAGGTCAGGTAAAGAAGTTGAGAATAATGTCTCACGGCCCACCATGAGTGAATTCGAGAAAGGTAAGGAAAAGAAGGACCCACCTGTGGATCCTAATTCTTCCTCGCCCTCATCTTCTAAACCATATGTTGAGACCTACGTCCCGAAAGAACCATTTCCACAACGTTTAGTGCCAAAAAAGAAAAAGGCGCAAGTGGATAAAATTTTGGAAGTATTTAAGCACGTACAAATTAATATCACATTGCTTGATGACATACAACAAGTTCCATCCTACACTAAATTTTTTAAGGACCTTTATACCATAAAGAGAAGCACAAACGTTCCGAAGAAAGCATTTCTTGCTAAGCAAGCAAGTTCACTCATCTCACATAGGACCCCCATCAAGTATAAAGATCCCCGGACTCAGACGATATCCATCAAGATCGAGTAACACACCATTGAGAAAGCCCTTTTGGATTTAGGAGCTAGCGTGAATCTTCTGTCGTATACTGTATATGAGAAATTAGGCTTGGGAAATTTAAGGCCGACTAAGATTAATTTATCCTTAGCCGATCGATCCGTTAAAATTCCAAGAGATGTTGTTGAGGATGTCCTGATTAAGGTGGGAGATTTTGTCTTTCCAGTTGATTTTGTGGTGTTGGATACCCAGCATGTGCATAATCCTAATGCACAGATTCCTGTCATTTTGGGTCGGCCATTCCTTGCCACTTCTGATGCAGTTATTAGGCGGCATAGTGGATAATTGAATTTATTATTTAGAAACATGATCATGGATCTGAATGTATTTAATTTAGTCAAACAACCACCTGATGATGATGAACCTCTAAAAGTTGACATGATTGATAGTATCGTCCAGGAAACATTCGAACAGACTTATAATAATGACCCTTTAGCAGCATGCCTTGCCCATTTTGGGTCTAAATTTGACATCGAAAGCTCTATTATTGAAGTCAACTCTCTCCTCGACTCCATCCCTATCTTGGAAATAGGATCTTGGAGATCTAAGCCTGAACCCCTCTCTCTCTCTCTCTGCATCACCAATTCCTCTCTCCATTGAAAAAGCCCCTGAGCTTGAATTTAAGCCGTTACCAGAATCATTCGAGTATAGGTTCTTAGGACCTTCTGATACCTTACCTGTTATCATCGCATCTGACCTAGAAAAAGAACAGGAAGGTAAGTTGTTGCGTGTTCTCAACGAATACAAAGAATCCCTCGGCTGGACCATAGCCGAGATTAAAGGGATAAGTCCGTCAGTATGCATGCACAAAATACACTTAGAAAAAAATGCTAAAAATTCTCGTGAAGCACAACGTCGACTTAACCCCATACTGTAAGAAGTCGTTCGAGCCGAGGTTCTCAAGTTGTTAGATGCGGGTATTATTTATCCCATCTCTGATAGTTAATGGGTCAGCCCCATTCAAGTTGTTTCGAAGAAATCCGGTGTTACAGTGGTGAGAAATGATAATGATGAGTTAGTCCCCACTAGGATTCAAATCAGTTAGCATGTCTATATAGACTATAGTAAGTTAAACGCTGTCTCACAGAAGGATCACTTTCCCCTTCCTTTCATAGACCAAATGCTTGAGAGATTAGCCGGTCACCCCTATTATTATTATTTTCTTGAAGGTTATTCCGGTTATAATAAAATTCCAATCACTCCCGAGGATCAAGAGAAAACCACATTCACTTGTCCATTTAGTACTTTTGCATATCGACGAATGCCCTTCAGGCTATGTAATGCACCCGATACCTTTCAGCGATGCATGATGAGTATCTTTTTAGACATGGTCGAAAGGTTTCTTGAGGTTTTTATGGATGATTTCTCTGTGTTTGGGTTTAATTTTGATGAGTGCCTTAACCACCTTACCCTCGTTCTGAAGAGGTGTGAGGAAAAGAACCATGTAGTTAATTGGGAGAAGTGTCACTTCATGGTTAAATAAGGCATAGTATTAGGTCATATCATCTCTGAAAAGGGTATCAAGGTTGATAAGGCTAAAATTGATCTCATTCTAATCTCCCACCCCTGAAAACTGTGCGTGAAATTCGATCATTCTTAGGACACGCCGATTTTTATCAGAGATTCATTAAGGATTTTAGCAAAATCTCTTTACCTTTGTGCAATCTTCTTGCCAAAGACGCACCCTTTGAGTTCACCGATGATTGCCTTCAAGCCTTTGAGAGGCTAAAGAAGGAATTGAACTCAGCACCTATTATGCGATCCCCCAACTGGGGTCAACCTTTAGAAATCATGTGTGACGCTTTTGACTATTCACTTGGTGCGGTTCTGGGTCAGCAAGATGAGAAACTTCCTCATGTTATATACTACGCCAGCAGAACTCTTAACGACGCTCAATTGAATTATTCCACCACTGAGAAAGAGTTCTTGTCTATCGTATTCGCACTAGAAAAGTTTAGGTCTGACATGATAGGATCCAAAGTCATCATTTTCACCGATCACGCGGCCTTGCAACACTTTTTATCTAAAAAGGATGTTAAGGCCCGACTCACCCGGTGGATCCTATTACTGTAAGAGTTTGACCTTGAGATCCGAGATAAGAAAGGATGTGAGAATGTAGTGGATTATCACTTATTTAGGTTAACCATTGAATCATCTGAGGATTTGTTTCCACTAAATGATTCTTTCCCTGATGAGCAATTGTTGCTTGTCAACCAACTTCCATGGTTTGTCGATATTTTGAATTATCTTGCGACGGGTGAGATGCCCACACATTGGCCTAAGAAAGATCATTCCAAATTTCTTATGGAAGCCAAGCATTTCTTTTGGGACGATCCATACCTCTTCAAATATTGTCCCGATCAAATCATTCGGAAGTGTGTCCCCGATCACGAGATTCAGAGTGTAATCTCTTTTTTCCATGACCAAGCTTGTGGAGGTCATTTCAGTACTAAGAAAATCGCTGCGAAAATTTTACAGTGTGGATTCTATTAGCCCACCATTTTTTGTGACTCAAATGACTATAGTATAAGTTGTGACCGATTCCAATGGTTAGGAAATATCACTCGTAGGAATATGATGCCCTTAAGTCCCATATTGATTATTGAGGTTTTTTACTGTTGGGGCATTGATTTCATGGGTCCATTCTCGAAATCCTACAGTAATCTTTACATCCTTTTGGCAGTCGATTATGTGTCTAAATGGGTCGAAGCTATACCGAGCCGGATGAATGATCGTCATGTGGTGGTCAAATTTATTCGAGAAAATATTTTTTCCCGCTTCGGTACACCTCGAGCCATTATTAGCGATCAAGGAAGCCATTTCTGCAATCGGTCATTTGAGAGTCTTCTAAAAAAGTGTTCAGTCACGCATAAAGTAGGATGCTCTTATCATCCTCAAACCAGTGGACAAGTCGAAGAGTCCAATAGGCAAATCAAGTTAATCATCGAGAAAACGGTGAATCCAAATCGAAAGGACTGGTACTTACAGTTATTAGTTGCACTGTGGGCTTATCGCACTGCCGACAAAATCCCACTTGGTATGTCCCCGTATAGGCTTGTTGTTATCAATTTTATAAAATGCCGAGAGTGCACGGGCTATTATAGAATAGCGAGTGTAAGTACGGGTCGAACCCACAAGGATTCATCAATTTTTTTTCGTTAAAAATTATTTTGACTGTCCAACTAGATGAAATGGGTTTGGAGATGAGATTTAATATTAAACTAAGCAAACACACAAAAAAATATAGCTACAAGAGATATAATCAAGGGAGCGTGAAAACTAGGACGTTGGATCTATTTATCACGTTTAACTAACATTGTTGAATAATCTAAATTCATCATTCCCTATTTTATAACTCAAATTGAACCGACTCTCATCATATTTAATTCAGAAAAATAACATGTTATAAGTCCAAAATAAAATTTAACGTCGTTAAATTTAGACACCTAAAATCCATATTCCCTTAACAAGTTCACTTTTAAATTTCAAAATATAGTCTTTAAGCATGCGCTATCAATTAATTTAATAAAAGTATAACCCATCAAAAAGTAATCATACTTAAAATATAAAAAAATATTTTTTTTCAAATAATGCCGAAGGTTTAAAATGCACTCTCGTGTCGTTTTAAATGAATACCGAATTTTTAAAATGTTTAGCACATATCGAGAACAAAGACGAATTTAAATCACGCACAATATTAACTAGACATGATAAATTTCACCTAGTCCTAGTAAAGAAATTAAGAATTAAGGTAGCATAATGGAAGACATCATAATATTGCATGAATGAATACTCGTTTTCATTAATAAAAAAACTTACAAATGATGTGTCTTACAAATATTCTTGAAAAAATTCCTTCCCAAAGATAAAATTCTTGGCCCTCAAATACAAATAAAACTCTCAAAATAAAACAACCAAAAATTGTTCTATGGTGGCTCTCTAATTCCCCCCCCCCCTAAAATAATGAACCTACGGATCCTATTTATAGGCTTGGGAGTAGGGTATTTGGATGACATGGTACTCTCCCTGATTGGTTGTATTTGAGCTGGTAAATATCTCATGGAGTCTTGAGAAAAGTTGGAGATAATTATCCCCAATTTTGACACTATTCATGTCACCAACTTTAATCGCATTTTTGACCTCCAAAACTTCAAAATCTCATTTTTGTCTGAACTTTAAAGTTGTGAGTCTTGTCAAGACCTTTTCGAAAAGTTATGGCACGACCTCAACGGACACTCGAACGATTTTCTAAAAAATATTTAGTACAATTGTGTCAACCGTGTCGTGTCGTGCCGTGTCGTGTCGCGACGCGTGATGACGTATCCTGACAATTTTTGCACATCGACTCCTTTGCTATCCAAATTTTCGGGATACCTATAAAAATGAAAAATAAAATAATTAATTCAGATTTAGGGTCACAAATATTTAAAATTTACAAAATTACCCCTATTTGGATTTTAGCCCCCGAAATTCATTAATTGCTCGTTTTAATTCAGAAGTCAACTAAATTTCAGAGCGAACTTTATTTTGCCTAGATAAACATTTAAAAATTATTTTCAAGCCCATAAAGTTTTTGAAATTATAGTTTCACCTCCAGAGTTATTAAAATCATATTTTTAACTCAAATTTTATTCAAACTTGTATTTTTCTTTTAATTTACGAAAAAGACTCTAAAAGCTCATTATTTATGATACAACGAGCCTAACAAGGCCTAAATTTGGACATAATTCATGCAAAATAATGCACTCATCAAATACCCCCAAACCTAAACTTGCCAGTCCTCGAGCAAAACTAAAATTTTAAAATCTAACTCAGTTTCGTAGGCATCACAGTTGCACTTAGCATGTGCAACAACCCTTTAAACCCCTAGGTTAACCTTGTGGACGAGTTTTGTCTCGTGAGGGTTTGTAGTGAATATACCAACAAAATTCAAAAATTTGATTCAATACAAAAGACTGAAAAGTAATATAACCAAGTTTGAATGCATTTTTCATAAATATAGTAGAACTTCACTTTTCAATCTCAACTTATTGTATGTGTGTGCATAGCCAATATAATCGTCCAATTCAAAATATTTGATCGTTAAATTTCTTATCCGAAAGTTTGTTTTGATTTCAAAATCTCACGGGATGCACTCACAATCGAACACTCAGAAATGGGTTGTTTTCTCTCGGTATATGTGAATAAAAGAATAAATTTAAATGAAAATTTTTCACATATACATGATGAAAAATGGACTTTTTATAGTTAATGAATATGATCTCATGAACGGAACATCGATTACTTTGTGAAAACAGTGAATCACACCATAGATCCTATTCATCTTCTCTCCACACTATAACCAATTTTTCTTGAGATCGATTAGGACTTTCTTTGGTTTTATTGTAGGCTCGGATTTTAGCTATAACGAATGGCTTTGGAGTTCAAATTTTTTTGAGAATATAGAGATTTTTTGGTATTTTGACTTTTAGGTACTTTTCTTCCAACCTCCATTTTCTTTTTCTTTCGCCTTTTCTTTTCAAACTCACATTCTTTTTCATCTTTATTTTTTCTTTCTTTCTTCCTCCTTTTTTTTCTTTCTTCACATATTATTTTTGCAACCTCCTTTCCTTTTGGCCTTTTTCCTACCATAATTTTACTCTGCTATTCTCAGAAAATGGGTATGGCTTCTTTTTATGGGCTTTAAACTCCCAGTTGGAGTTGGATAGGATAGTGGGATTTCAACAAAAAGCTTGTCTTCTTTTTGGCTCAAATGGGCTTGCAATAGAATAATGTAAAAAGGTTGGACTTTAGGCTTAATTTTGGTCTTTCAAACGATGGCCTAATCTCATTTCTCAAGTTTCGTTAATTTGATTTGTGTCTTAAGACAACTTACTAAGACTTCTAGTGCTTAAGATTCACATTTGGACCTTTTGTTTTCAGTAATCGAACAAAACAAAGAATTTGAGATCATCAACGAATTTATCACTGAAGGAAAGTTTGAGTTAGTTTAACTCAGATTGAGTTAAATATCTCAAAAATAATGAATGTCATAATATCTCACCGGGTTAAAATCTCCACATTTATTCGTTAAGCATATTAACTTTCGCCTCAATATCCATTTTCGATCATATTTTATGGCTAATGTGTAAAAATTTCATAAGTTGAGAGATCCATGAATTAATTATATATTAAGAAATCATTTTAAAACTCAATTATATCGAAAAAAAAATTGATTTTTTTTCGAAAATACCATCCTTACCACCAAACCTAAATTTTACATTGTACTCAATGTATGCTCAAACTAAAAATATGGACAAAGTAAATAAAGTACAAAAGTAAAAAGACAATATTACTCCTGAATTTCCTCTTGTGTTACCAACTTCCCACCGATCTCACATGCATTGCATCATAGATCAAAAGTCTGAACAATTGAGAGTCAACCCAATCGACAAAGTATACACATGAAGGCACATAATGAATATGGTGAGTGAAATTATCGAGGTGTGCAGTCACTTTATAACATAGATGGTCAGTCTCGAAGAGACTATCATAATGAAATTCCGAATGACATGTTAAGCTTAGGTTTACCTCAAACTCGAGAATGAATAAATCGGGCTCTAAATCGGACGATACTCTACTCATTTCCTCAGTCTCATCCAAATATTCAAATGGCACAGGTGGACGTGGTGAAAAAGGATAATACGGTATGACAAAACATGTGTCAGCAGGTGGAAATGCTTGAATGATTTTTTCAATCTCGTCACTAGTAGATAAAATCTCATGCATCAGCATACTCTCAAAAGGCTCGAGTTTCCATTCACAAAGAAGGAATTAATATATCCTATTATCCTAGTCTAAATGACAAAAGGAGTCCAATAAAGATTGGACGTCAACAGTAAGCTCCTCGTCAACCGGACCAATTTTTTTCTCAAAATCTTCAAGCCTCATATCTAGAGACAGATCAGGTAGCCAAGCATGTAGATCGGGTGTGTCACTATCCCTTGGGGTAGTGACATCGTTCACTTCTTGAACGTACTTGAATTCATTCTCTCCATGATGACCTCTCTAAATTAAAAGCATTCAAATCCATGGTCATGTTCCCAAATAACGGGTTCAGTTGCCCACTACGACATCGAATGACAGCGTCGGAGGTGGTCAAAAAGGATCGGTCGATGATGATCGGGATTTGTGTGTCTGAGTTTATTACGTGTTATGTGTCTAAGACCACAAAGTCTACCGGAAAAATAAACTCACCCACTTTAATCAATACATCTTCTACAACACCTCTAGGCACCTTAATAGATCAATTGACTAAGGAAGAGGTCATCTTAGTGGGCTTTAACTCCCCCAAACCTAGTTTCTCATACATGGTGTACGGCAGAAGGTTCGTGCTTGCTCCTAAGTCTAAGATGGATTTCTCAAAGTGATGCTTCACTATCTCAAAAGAGATTGTCGGTGTCCCAGGATCCTTATACTTGACAGGAGTTCTATAGGAAATGATCGACCTTGCTTGCTCGGCTAGAAAAGCTTTCTTGGGCACGTTGATGTGTCTTTTGAAGGTACAAAGGTCCTTCAAAATTTTGGCATAGAATGGTACTTGTTGTATAGCATCAAGCAATGGGATATTCATTTATACTTGCTTGAATACTTCCAACATCTTATCAACTTGCGCCTTCTTCTTTTGGGGCACCAATAACTGGGGAAATGGAGCTTTTGGAATATAGGTCTCTACAGTTGGCTCGAAAGATAAGGGTGGGAAGGAAGCTGGATCCACATGTGGATCTTCCCTCTCCTTATGTTTCTTGGATTCACTCTCGATGGGTGGTGAAATATTCCTTTCAACTTCCTTACTGGACCTAAGCGTGATGATGGCTTTTACATCCTCTTGGGTTTGTGGATAATCGATGTTGTCTAGAATAAAATATTAAGCTTTAGGTAAGTTACCTTTAGGATTGGACTCAGGTTGACTCGGGAATGTTCCCTTGTTTCTCGCACTCAACGCGTTCCCTAATTAACTCACTTGAACCTCGAGTTTGACTATGGATTGAGTGTTTGCATGAAAGCTCTGTTGGGTGGATTGGAGAACACTCTGAGTCAACTGCTGGAATTGAAAGGTACTTTGAGCAAGCAAATTCATCGTATTCTCTAAAGCTTGGATCTTTTGGGATGAAGGATACAATGTCTTGGGAGAATTATTTTGGAAACCCAGAGGGTGGGTTAACAGAATATTAACTCCCACTTTCTTGGTATTGACCTTGAGACCGTGAAAAATTAGGGTGGTCTCGCCACCCCGGATTGTACGCATTGGAATACGAGTCGTACTTTGGCCTATTTTGGTAGAAGGCATTAGCTTGCTCGATGAGTGCCTTGTGAGTCGGAAGGGTGGGACAATTCTTAACTAAATGGTCGAATGCATTGCAAAGTATACACATAGGGGAACCTACATGTTGAACGACCGCAGGTGTGGTTTGATTGCCCTCTTTGTTCATATCTAAAGCTTCTAAACGTCGGGCCAATGTGGCCAATTTAGCATTTAAATCAAAACTTTGTTCGACTTGGTGAGAGAAATCCTCATTGGACTTGGTGGATCTAGATTCTCTATTGGTTGCCCATCGCTGGGACTTTTTTGCTACGACTTCTAGGAATATCCACGCGTCAACCTCACTTTTCTCGATAAAATCACCATTACATAGTGACTCGAGCATAGTTCGAGTATTACAATCGAACCCCTCATATAAAATTTGGACTTGGCGTCCCATGGTGCGACCATTGCAACAGTAAATCCTTGAATCTCTCCAAATACATCCATAAGGCTTCTCCCTCCTTTTGTCTAAATATGTTGATGGCGTGACATATCGACGCCGTATTTTGGTTGGGAAAGAATTTTTACCGGAAGGTGACACTCATTTGGTTCCAAGTGGTGATGGATTCGGGCTTTAACGAGTTAAACCAATTCTTGGCTTTGTCTTTTAACGAGAATGGAACAATATAAGTTTGGCAATCTCATCGGTGAGTTGTTGATACTTAATGGTCCCACATATCTCCTAGAATTACCGAATATAAAGGTAGGGTTCCTCTTTGTCGATACCTCAAAACGCATGCAACTTTTGGATTGTTCCATGATGGAATAGGAAATTATTCACAGTGTGATCGAGTAGACGTATGCACGAAGGTTGACTCGACCTAGTCGGATAAAGGTAATCTTTAAGGGCACGTGGCACTAACTCATCTCCCATCTCGGTGAATATCGAAAATCTACCTACGTAAGTATCGGGAATGCTAGACTGTACACTCGACAAACGACGGGTATGATCTCGAAACCAACTTCGCACACACTGAGCTCACTCGACTTTTTTTTATAATTTTTTTTATGTGAAGAAAATTAAAAAAAATTGACTCAAACCACGTTATTCCTAGCTAACACGCAGCAAATTAAATTATCTAATTTAGGTGAGGGGAATTTCAATTTCAAAATCTATTTTTTCTGAGATTAATCGACGATAGCAGGGGTCTCCAAATTAATCTTCCTAATTAGACAGCTCCTACTTTTTGACAATGGAGAATTTAAAAGACGACCAACTATGGTTATCGCCTCAAATCCCATTTTTTCCTCCAGGTACGTGGTCGGTACGAAGACATATTAAAAAAAACAAATCCTAGAAAAGGACAAACGATAGTGATTTGAGAAGTTCGCGTTGGAGTAGCTTTTAATTCTAGCCTCGTTAAGAGGTTTCCTATGAGCTATGTGATATCCTAAGGCCAACGTCTACTTGATTTAAAATGAAATGTGATGGATCGGGATATACAAATGCTTGGTTATTTAGTGATTTTCGGGCTAAGGAAGGGTGATGAAATCCCCACCTTATCTTTCACACGGGTTTTTCCCTTAAGTCAATTTATGCAACGTGTTAAATTAAGTGCAAAATTAAATCACATAGGAGTACACAAAAACGTACCTCAGGCGTGGACTTTTTACGGTCACTTGTACTCCGGGCCGAAGGTTAAGTTGATGTCAATCAGAGGAAAACATTGCCTACGTTTCAGTCGTCCCCGAGAGTTCCTTGTGCTCGTGGCAAGATTGCACAAGTTTTCTTCACGTTTGCACACCGTTGCACACTTTTCCGCATTTTTCTTCACTTTTGCCTTTATTTTTATTATTTTTATTTTTTTTGAATGTGCTTCTGAAAAAAATAAAAGAAACTATACCAGCGTAAAGTGCGCCACACACACACAAAAATAAATACTAACAAATAAAGAAGAAGAAGAAAATGACACGACACACGCACTAGCGGTGTATTTTTAAAAAAAAAACAAAGCGCACTTATTTTTTTTTTTTTCCTATTCTGGAAATAGCAAAATTAATACTAGAAAGAATTTTTTTTTTGGACTACTTACCAAAAAACCGAATCTGGAAATTTCCAGAAACAAATATTTTTTTCAAGTTTTTTTAATTTTTTTATGTATTTAGGATAAACTAGTGCTAAAAATGCTATTTATTAAAAAAAGATTTAAATCTGATTTTTTTTTTACCCAGAAAAATAGAAATATTGTTGCTGATCTTTTTTTCCAGAATTTTCTACTTTTTTTTTATTAATTTTTACTAACAAAAATGCGAAAAGTAAAAAAAAAAAAAAAACTAGTCCCAAAGTCACAACTTTTTTTTTAAGAAAAATCGAACAAATTCTCAGCAATGGCGCCAAAAACTTATTGTCAATTATATAAAATACAGCAAGTGCATGCGCTATTATAGAATAGCGAGTGTAAGTACGCGTCGAACCCACGAGGATTTATCAATTTTCTTTTGTTAAAAATTATTGTGACTTTCCAACTAGACGAAATGGGTTTGGAGATGAGATTTAATATTAAACTAAGCAAACACATAAAAACAATATAACTACAAGGGATATAATCAAAGGAGCGTGAAAACTAGGGCATTGGATCCATTTATCACGTTTAACTAACACTATTCAATAATCTAAATTCGTCATTCCCGATTTATAACTCAAATTGAACCGACTCTCGTCGTATTTAATTCGGAAAAATAACACGTTATAAGTCCAAAATAAAATTTAACGTCTCTAAATTTAGACGCCTAAAATCCATATTCCCTTAAAAAGTTCACTTCTAAATTTCAAAATATAGTCTTTAAGGATGCATTATCAATCAATTTAATAAAAGTATAACACATCAAAAAGTACTCATACTTAAAATTAAAAAAAAATTGATTTTTTTCAAACAATGTCGAAGGTTGAAAATGAACTCTTGTTTTAACGTCAAACAATGTCGATGTGATCACAAGATGTCGTTCTCATCTTGCATCATATTTATTACACGGCACATGGGGTTACCCCTCTAATACGGCAAGTCAAATAATATTGACCTCCTAAACCACGCCTTCCTTTTCTAGTCTTTATTCTCAATAGGGGTCTTTTTATGCTTGACATTCTTGAATTTAGGATTATTCCCCAGAACATTATCTCCACATTTGGAAGACCTCCTTTCAATTTCTGAACCTGAATCTTTCTCATAGGTAGCCTATGTTCAACCCCACCTGGAAATAATTAGAACCTTTATTAAATCTAAACCTGTGACCAGGAGGCAAGAATCTCCTATGATAATGGTATATAAGTTTTGCACTAATTTTGATATGTTGAGATCTAGTTTCCTCTCCACAAATGGGATACCCAAAGTAATCGTGAACATTACAGTCCGATAAAGTCCCATAAGCTAGGAAATCATGAATTACCCAAATCAACATATCTTTTAATGTGAACTCTTCCTATTTGCTAGAGTCAAATGCTTTCTCACCCTCTACCCACAATTCATTCAACTCTTCTACCAACAGTGCTAAGTAGATATCAATGTCGTCACCTGGTACCTTTGGCCCAGATATCAACAAAGACAACACATATTTTTTTTGTCTCATGCACAAAGAAGGGGGAATTTAGGGGTGCTAAGGTCACCATCCATATGCTTTGATTAGTGCTTAGATTATCGAATGGATTAAACCCATTTGTTGATATTATTAAATGAATATTATTATGTTCATTGGCAAAAACTGAGTAGTTAAAATTTATGTTTGTCCAAAAGGTTGAGTCAATAGGATGACACATCGGATTATTTCCTACTTCTTCCCTAGCGAGACAAGTCATTTCCTCTGCTATCCATAGTACTGTGAAAAAATCTCTTTAACCTAGGACCAATGGCGTAATAATTCAATACTTTTAAGGAACTTTTGAAAGCTCGCATCTCTTATCATTAGAATCATGCTCTGTCACATATCTAGGTTTCTGGCATACAAGATAATGATCAAGCTTTTCGTACTGCTTCCGATATAGTATGCAGTCATACTTGTAAGCATGAATTTATACTTCATTCCCAGACATTTCAAACTATTCTTCATACTCTGATAGTCAATTGGAAGCGTATTCTGTTTGGGGAGAAAACCTTTCCCCCAATTCAAGATTCCAGTCATGTTATTTCTAGACAAACCAAACTGTCTCTTCAAACTATGCAAACCAACCATGGCATGCAAAGTTGTTTGATCTTTTCTGCAGTTTAGGGTATAAAGTTTGGGTTAATTTAATTTTAAAATTTTGGTATTCATTGTCAATGTTTATCCCAACACTGAGCACTAAAACCTCACCCACAAGATTCATTGTCTTCTTTATCAGAATCCTCATTGTCCTCCACCACATGAACTCTGTAAGCATCGTGTATTATATCATCTAACATATTATGCTATACGTGATCCTCATAATCATCCACTATATGAACTCTGTGAGAACCTCTATGGTACACATCCCCCAGTCTTTATTTACACCCATCCACTCTTTGTATAGAGGATACCCCATAACAACTTGTAGGAATCATTACCTACCATGTGTGAACAAATGGGATGAGAATAGTTCTATACCCTAGGGAAATAAACTAACTTGTAGAAATAACCGGTGTAGTCGTGTGACTCACGGTGTCTCTACAAGTTAGTTTATGCATATGGGGTAGTTAAATCATTAGTTACTCAAACACAAGCACAATCTAATTAACAACCTATTATGTTTAGATTATTAGTTAATTTGTGGTTTTAATTATACTTTATAATCTAATCGAAACTGATTAGGCATAAATTCTTCCTAATTTATCCCTTAATTTAGGTACTTTTAGCACCTCAAACAACGTAATCGATTTGACTTTATCTCATAATCTTGCTACTGACTTATCCTAACGAGTACACCGAGTTTCTGGTATTTCGTAGTGATTTTACAGGTATTTGATGTCAAGAAATGGAAGAAGGAAATCGGAAGAATTAGGGAAGACAAGAAGGAAAGTCAAAAGGGAAAAAGCATAATTTCTACCCGAAATTCGGATGAGGTACCTAAGAGAAGTTGAAGATATCACATTCATGAGAACATAGGAAGAAACGACACCTCAATCGGAGTCCCAGAACAAAAGATATGAGCAGTCAAAGTTGAGCAAAAAGTCAAACAGGCAGACCGGTCCGCCCATACCCCGGACCGGTCTGCGCTGCAAATCTCCAGTAGACCTCGGATCGAAAGAAAACTGAAGAAGGGTGAAAAATAAAAGGATCGGTGGAAATAAAAAGAACCGATCCGCATGGGAGGCAGACCGGTCCGCCTAAGGCCCGGACCGGTCCGACCATCGAGATTCTGAAAATCTTATCTTCTCCTAAAGAGACTCCTAGTGCAGCTGAAACTCTTGAATTATTGTAGGGTATAAAAACCCATTTTATTATTATTATTTGGACGGAAATTAGTATAATTTTCCTTACTTTTTGCAGAAACCCTAGTTTAGATACAATTTCCAGTTTCAATTCCAATCGTGAAGATTATTCAGATTTCTGCGATTACAAAGTTTTATAAATTGCTGCTATTACTACTTTGGTAAGATTAGTAAGTGATTTCGTCTCTTCAATTCCTTTTTACATCAATTCACAAATTTTCCATAGTTTAATCATGGTTTTCTGCACATCAAACACTGTTTTTATTACTTTTAGCATGCTAGGCTAGATTTTCTATGGCCGGGATATACATGAACCCAGCCTTATGTGTTAGTTGCATGTGTATAAAATTAATCCTTTGAATTTAGTGATTGATTACGACCGTATTGCATAGGAACAAAACAATTGTAGATCTTTGTATCTTGTTTGCCTCTGGGCAATCGGGATGATTTAGAATGCAATTCGAGTGCATCTATCGCGATACCGATTTACTCGTCCTCAGATTAAGTATGACGCGGGCTTGAACCTCATATACGTAACGCTTGGGAGTACTAAATTCTGGGTCAAATTAATAAGTTAAATTTATGATTAGTATTATAACTGCAATACACTAGGGTTGGGGGATTGTATTCCCGTCCTGTTTTTATCATCACATAATTTAAAGTTTCAACTCATTCTTCATTAATAATTTAGGTAATTTAGTCTAATTGCATCTTTTCATAATTTCATAATTGCACTTAGTTGTAGTCAATTCTCGAAACCAAATCATTTTTTTCTTTCTTTCTAGATTCAAAGTTAAGATTCCTTCATCTTTTCCCGTCGTTACAACTTCGTTGTCTTAGTTCCATGTGGATACGATCCCGACTTACCGGGTTTATTACTAACACGACAGGCTTGCACTTGAGCCTAGAGAGAAAGCACATTAGAGACACTTTCTGAGTCGCGTCAAGTTTTTGGCGCCGTTGCCGGGCAACTAGGTAGACTTAGGATAGATCGAGTCAATCCAAAACTTTGACCAAAAAAATTCCAAAAATCCAAAAACATAACAAAATTCAAAAAGCACAAAAAGATTCACCATCATCTCTCATAAGACATTAATGCAAAATTTTGAACTCACTCCCACACCTCATAATACTCCAACCAGCATTCACGAAAATCCAATCATTGAGTATAACCCCGATAGCTCTCACACTCCAAATGCCCCACAGTTCTGGATTCCACCTCCCACACCGTCACATTCAATATCCAATAACACTCCGTTTTCCTTCTTAGGACACACCTCCGAACACACTTCGAGCACACCAAGTAAGAGAACTGAGTCGTTAAGTGAGAGAGAGATGTCACAACACGACAGTGCAGCCATTGGTGAGGAAGAGTCCCCATATCGCCCGCTGAGAGAATTCTTATATCCCGAGCGCACTGTCACTCCGGGATGCATTATACTCCCATATAATGCCGGGCAATTCCGTTTCAAAAATGGGATGATCCAGATGTTACCTCATTATCATGGTATGGATTCTGAAAAACCATATCTTCACATTAGGGAATTTGAGGATGTGTGCGATACTCTCAATGATCAAACTTGCACACAAGAGGTGATCTGCCTCAAACTCTTCCCCTTCTCGCTCAAAGATAAAGCTAAGACCTGGCTATAGTCTTTACCTCCAAGATCGATTCCATCTTAGAACGAGTTGCAATCGAGATTTCTCAAGAAATTCTTCCCAACACATCGAACAATCTCCATAAAGGCTAAAATTCAAGCATTCAGACAATCTGAAAATGAGCCATTTCATCGATGTTATGAGCGTTTCAACGAGTTAGTTGCTTCATGCCCCCATCATGGATTTGATGCAGCGCAAATCATCTCTTTTCTCTATAATGGGTTGAATATTAACTCCAAGCAACTTGTTGAGACTATGGGAAGTGGTCCTTTTGTCGACTTAGACGCCCACGATGCTGAGCTTCACCTGAGGTATGTCACCGAGACTACCCAATCCTGGGATACATCTGATCCTAACGCTTAAAATCGAAATTGTCAAGTGACCACCACTCCATCGGCATCCGGCCTATTTCACGTAGATAAGAATTCTATGACGGACAGTCGATTGGATACCCTTGAGAAAGGATTTCGAGACCTATGCGAGATATATGGAAAAGGACCAGCTGGATCCATACCAAACCCCGTCGAGAAGGTATGTGCAATTTGTGAGGTGGGTCATTCAATTGAGGAATGCCCGACTATACCCGCCTACAAAGTAATGCTTCAAGAGCAAGTTAGTGGTATAGGAGGATTTAAGGGTAATTTCTGTGCACCGCACGGTAATTCATATAACCCTTCATGGAAAAACCATCATGATTTTATCTATGGTCAACAACATGCTGCAATGAACCCTCCTTCACATGTTGTCCATCCTCCACCATAACACTTTCAACAAGCACCACACATGCAAGGACATGTGCAAGCACCACCACCTCAAGGATATTATATCCCTCCACCGCGAAGATCTCTCGAGGATACTATGACCAGATAGTAACCAAAGCCAAATATGATCGTCTGATTGGCGACATAAATGCAAGTCTGTCAAAGATACAATCCTCGTTGAGTGTCCAAGAGAAGGGAAAGTTTCCTGCCCAAGGCCAAAGACCTCCCTAAGGTCAAACTAGTGTTAGCTCCACCTCTACTGAACATCAGGAGCAATGTCAAGCTGTGACCACTTTTCATAGTGGGAGAGTCATTGATTTATCACCTCCCCCACACGACACAACGAAAGACAAGGAGATTTCGCCCGACACGAAAGAGGCCGAAGATGTCCCCTTGAATGAGAGTGACAAAGAAGACACTAGTGAGCCAGAGGTAGTAGTAAAACCACCCTCCGCGGTGCCGTTTCCTCAAAGGTTGATTCCCTCCCATAAAGGAAACCCACGTGAGGACGTGCTAGAAGTGCTAAAGCAAGTAAAGTTGAATTTACCTTTCCTCGATGCCATTAAGCAAATTACAGCTTATGCTAAAGTCATCAAAGACTTGAGTGTATTTCTAGCACAAAACGTGAGCTCCATTCTACTAGATGATCTCCCGCCTAAATTCAAAGATCTCGGTGCACCCACCATTTCCTGCATCATTAGAGAAAACAAAATCGAAAAAGATTTACTTGACTTGGGAGCAAGTGTCAATATCCTCCCTTACTCCATCTATAGGCAACTTGACTTGGGCGACCTCAAGCCCATAAAGTTCACTCTCCAATTAGCGGATCGAACCGTGAAGATCCCAAGAGGCATAGTCGAAGACGTGATCGTCCAAGTTGACACCTTTTACTTATCGGTAGATTTTATCATTTGAGACACGGAGCCCTCCTTCAACTCGAGAAACCATGTTCCCATCATCCTTGGGTGCCCATTCTTATCTACGGCTAACGCCATCATCAATACTCAGAATGGGCGAATGCAACTCACTTTTGGGAACATGACCCTAGAGACCAACATCTTCCTCATAGCCTAACATACAGGGGAGGAAGATGATCTTCACACGGTGAGCCTCATAGATGAGGTAGTAGAGGACTACTTTGAGGAGAATTATTACGACGATGCCGTAGAGTCCTATTTAGTGGCAATACACGAGAGTGAGGGGACGTACACCGACTTCGAGAGGGAGGTTAGGGAGTTGAGAGAGTTACTCGATGAGAGTGCGTTGGACGAGGACGCGAGAGATGTTAATTGGGTTTCTAGATTCGAGGAGTTACCTCCGAGGGATACACACATGGTTCCCTCCAGTGACAAATTTCCAACCCTTGAATTAAATAAACTCTCCTCCCATATTAAATATGCATACCTAGGAGAGGATGATACATTTCCTGTTGTTGTCTCCTCTAGCCTAGACGAAGAGGAGGAGGATAAATTGTTGAAAATTCTGAGGAAGCACCAAAGTGCTTTTGGTCGGTGCATTGATAATTTGAAAGGGATAAGTCCTTTAATTTGCACTCATAAGATCCATCTCGAAGAGGATGTCAAGCCCTCTAGAGAAATGCAAAGAAGACTAAATCCCAACATGAAAGAAGTTGTGAGAACCGAGATTATCAAGTTATTGGATGCCGGGATTATCTACCCAATCTCGGATAGCAAGTGGGTGAGACCTATTCAAGTCGTCTCGAAGAAGTCGGGTATGACAGTGATTGAGAATGTCAAGGGACAGCTAGTTCCCTAACGTACCACCACCGGGTGGCGCGTTTGCATTGATTACCGGAAACTCAATGCGGGAACTAAGAAAGACCATTTCCCCTTACCATTTATTGATCAAATGCTTGAGAGAGTAGCGGGCCACCCTTACTATTACTTCCTTGATGGTTATTCCGGATATAACCAAATTGAGGTAGATGTACTTGACCAGGAGAAAACGACCTTCACTTTCCCTTTTGGTACGTTTGCCTACAAACATATGCCATTTGGTTTGTGTAATGCACCCGCGACCTTTCAAAGGTGCATGTTGAGCTTATTTAGCGACATGGTCGAGAGAGGGCTCGAAGTGTTCATGGACGATTTTAGCGTTTTTGGCACCTCTTTCGACCTTTGTCTCAAAAAACTAGAAAAAGTACTTGCCCAGTGTGTGGAAAAGAACTTAGTGCTGAATTGGGAGAAATGCCATTTCATGGTCATCGAGGGAATAGTTCTTGGACACATAGTATCATCCAAGGGGATAGAAGTTGATAGGGCAAAGATAGATGTCATAGCTGACCTTCCCCCACCAAAATCGCTTAAGGATTTGTGCTCTTTCTTGGGCCACGCGGGGTTTTATCGAAGGTTCATTAAGGACTTTAGCACCATCGCTAGACCCTTAAGCAACCTACTCATGAAGAACACCCCATTCGAGTGGACGGAAGCATGCCAAAGCTCTTTTAAAAAGCTGAAAACCATGCTTGTGTCCGCTCCCATCATGCAAGTTTCGGACTGGTCTTTGCCATTCGAACTTATGTGTGATGCTAATGATTATGCGATAGGGGCTATTTTGGGCCAAAGAAAAGATAATCAGGCTCATGTCATCTACTATGCTAGCCGGACTCTTACCGGACCACAACTCGATTACTCTACCACGGAGAAAGAGTTTCTAGCGGTAGTCTTTGCCCTTGACAAATTTCGATCGTATCTCATTGGTTTTCCCATTACTTGCTTCACCGACCACGCGGTATTGAAATACTTGCTTGCAAAGAAAGATGCAAATCCGTGCCTCATAAGGTGGATCTTACTCCTACAAGAGTTCAACCTCTCCATTAAAGATAAGAAATGAGTAAAAAACGTCGTTGTCGACCACTTATCACGGCTTTCGTCCGAAGTACCTAGTGATCCCATACCCATAGACGAATACTTTCCGGATGAGCAACTCTTTGCCACCTCTCCTTTACCCTAGTTTGCGGATATAGTGAAGTACCTTGTCACGGGATCCGTCCCTCCCGACTGGACACCGCAAGATAAGAAGAGGTTTATTACTTAGTCGCGTATGTTCTTCTATGACGATCCTTTCCTTTTAAAATATTGCGCCAACCAAATCATCCGCCAATGTGTACCGAATGACGAGATCCCAAAAGTCATCCAGTTTTGTCATTCGGAAGCTTGTGGAGGCCACTTTTCGACGAAAAAGACGACCGCTAAAATTCTGCAATGCGGCCTCTATTGGTCCACAATATTCCGGGATGTAAACGATGCTTGCAAATCTTGCAATAGGTGCCAACGGATGGGAGCCATTACTCGATGAGACATGATGCCTCTTACCCCCATACTCATCATTGAGATCTTCGACTGTTGGGGTATTGACTTCATGGGTCCCTTCCCCCCGTCCTTTGGTTTCCTATACATCCTTGTCGCTAGGGGTGTTCACGGGTCGGTCGGTTCGGTTTTGATCGGGTTTTTTGGGCCGAACCGACCATGTCGGTTTTTGGAGGAGGAGAACCGAACCGAACCGAAAATGCTGAAAAACCGAACCGAACCGAACCGAATCAGGTCGGTTTTTGACAGGGCCGGTTCGGTTTGCCCGTCGATTTTTGACAGGGCCGGTTTTATACAGGGCCGGTTCGGTTTTTTCCTTTATTTTAATAAAAAATATTTTTTTTTAATACCTAATATAAATATAAAATTAAAAAATATAATATAATATGTCAAGACTAATATAAATATAATATAAAATATAAAATTAAAAAGTATAAAAATTAAATCGGTTCGGTTCGGTTCAAAATCGGTTTTTTTATGCCAAAACCGAAAACCGAACCGACCCTGTCAGTTTTATACCTGATTAAACCGAACCGAACCGACCCTCAAAAAAACCCGGCCCGAAAATTTTCGGTTCGGCTCGATTTTGTCGGTTTATCAGTTTGGTCGGTTTTTTTGCACACCCCTACTTGTCGTGATAGATTACGTTTCTAAATGGGTGGAAGCTATAGCTACCAAGACGAATGACAACAAAGTGGTGATTAAGTTCCTTCAGGAACACATACTTTCCCGCTTCGGTGCTTCGAAAGCGATAATCAGTAATAATGGCAAGAACTTTTGCAATAGGCCATTCGTGAAGCTCATGAGAAAGCATGGTGTCATTCACAAGGTTGGAATGACTTATCACCCGCAAACGAATGGGCAGGCCGAACTAGCGAAGTGAGAAATCAAGAACATTCTTGAAAAGACCGTCAATCCTACTCGGAAAGATTGGTCACTTAGATTGAACAATTCGCTATGGGACTATCGTACCGCATATAAGAATCAACTCGGCATGTCCCCTTTCTGCTTTATGTATGGAAAACCTTGACATCTTCTCGTGGAGCTAGAACACAAAGCGTATTGGGCGATTAAGCAATTGAATTATGCCATGGATAAGGTTGATGAAGCCCGCAAGCTTCAATTAAATGAGTTAGAAGAACTACGCAATGATGCGTATGAGAATGCTAAAATTTCCAAAGAAAGGATGAAACTAGCTCACGATAACATCATTCGAAACTCCTTGGCAAAAAGTTCTTCCCTATAACTCTCGATTTTATCTATTTCCGGGCAAGTTGCGGTCACGATGGTCTGGCCCGTTCGTCATGAAGAATGTTTTCCCCCATGGAGCTGTTGAATTAGACGATTTAAAAAAGGGAAATACATTCAAAGTGAATGGACAACACCTAAAGCCATATCTAGAGGCGTGTGCGAAAGAAGTCGACACCGTCTGGTTGTCGGACCCCGTTTATGTGGTAGAGTGAGCTGGTATAGTGAGGTCGTCGCACCGCACCCCTGACGCGTATGGGGTGAGATTCGTGTGTGTGGTGAGAGTTGTGTGTGTTGTGAGCATCAATAGGATTAGGGTACATTCGGGAAAAAGCATTCATGTTTCGAGAATATTGAATCAAAGGGCGTTGACCAGCGAAATCGAGAAGGTTTATTCCAGATTGATAGAGAGTATGTTGTGAAAGTGAAAATTTTCGGAGAAGAGCGATCGAAATTAAGTTCGAGGAAAATCCAGCCCATAAACCTTGGGCCGGACCGGTTCCTTTAATTTAAGGCCGGACCGGTCCGCCCCCGAACCGATTCCTTTAATTTTATGGTGGACCGATCCGCTAGTCGGATTTTTTGAATATTAAAGGACCGAATCGACCCGCCCCTACCCCGGACCGATCCGCCTTCTGCAGATCTGATTTTTCCCTTCCCAAAATTCACCCCCCTTCTCCCCAATCCCATTCATTCCCTCCAATCCATTTTCCCAACTCCCAACCCTAACCTTTCCCTCCCAAATTCACCCCCTTTTTCCCTCCAAACCCTTTCCCTCCAATTCCAACCCCTACACTCACCCCTTCACCTATAAATACACACCAATACCCTCCATTTCTCTTCACACCTTCAACCCATATCCTCTCTTCTCCCTCTCTAGTCTTCGAAGAAAAAATCCCTCTTGTTTCCATGGCCCAACGCACTGCCCCCACCAAGTATGACTCCACCGACATCCACCCCTTCGGTCATGGCGAGTTCCGTTCCCGCCAAGTGGAGCGATGGTGCCATCGGTTCTTCGGTTTGGATCGCAAACTCCGTATAGAGCGCGTTATCCATTGGACCGGACTGCCCAACTCCATCACCGCCCTATTTATGGCTAGGGGGTGGTGTCGATTCCTCAACGAACCCTATGAAGCGGTTTGGGCAACCGAAGTCCGATCCTTTTATGGCACCCTTGTTCGGACGGGCCAATTCGAGGCCCAAGCTTACATGGATGGGAATGTCATCCCATTTTCTTTGGCTCTTCTCATGGCCAAATTGTCCGAGTACGATGTTTCGAACGTTCAAGAATTCACCTATCCACGGAACGTCCCCCCGGTCGACAAGGAAGTTATCATGGCCCGCATTGCACCGAATGTGGCTTGGACGGGGCAAAACGTCGTCGTTGGACACCTATACGAGAAAGCGCGCCTCACTTTTCAGATTGTGTGCGCCAACATATTGCAAAAGTCCAACGATTCTGCCATGCGGCCCAATAAGCCACTTTAACCTATCACCTCTTTGACCCACAAACTCCCATCCACTTGGCCCGCACTTTATAAGCCGATATCATAAACGCGTCCTTGGATGAGAAGGGTGTTAGCCCATTGCCCTATGCCCATTTTATCACTTCTATCCTCAAGGATGCTCGCATAGCAGCACCGCTCGATCATACTCGCATTCCCATTCCTTTTGGACGAGGGACCCGCACTAAGAGCACCAAACAGCTAGCTGTCCTACGAGCGAGAGAGACGAGGAGGAAGAGGCAACCGGTGCGGATGTCAAAATGGGAGATGTCAGTCCGGATGAAGAGTCGGCGGACGAGGAGGACTACCCGGATTTTGAGTAGGCGGGAAGTGACCTCTCAAACCGAATGGCGGCACTTGAAACGAACTTCGGCAACTTTTTGACCGATTACCGTCGCGATACGAGCTTAATACTCCACTTTCAAGCGGACATCTATCGACGCCAAGGGGAGCCCAATGAGCCACTGCCATCCTATTACCATGACCCCTATGGCCCCGACGCGCCCGTTTCTTCCCATCCCCCGCCCCAGTGAAGCTTGATGTGGTTCTGGAAGCTTTTTATTTGTTTTTCTTGTTCACATTTTGTATGCTTTTCTTATAATTATACCACAGTCTTATTTGTAATAAAAACTGCATTTTCTCCACTTGTTTGTTTTATTTATCGCACTTATTATTTTGCCTTATTTAGATTTTAGTCCTTTTTGCTTGAGGACAATGCAAAAGTCTAAGTTAGGGGGGGTCACAAGTGCGTATTTCTAAAACTTCACAAATTTTCCAAAATGCCCAGAAATTTCCAAAAAATAAATCAGAAAACATTGAAAAATCCAAAAATATTTTTGTTCAAAATAAATAAAAATTGGAATTCAAAATTTTCAAAAATATCATTAAGAGTCGGTTTAAAGTCTCAAGTTGTAAAAATTCAACATACACAAATCCGAAATTGACTAAAGATGGAAATTGAGCAAAAATTGACGACTTAACAAATAAGTGTGGAGATTAACAAACCCGGTGAGATTCGAGCCTATCACTTTTTGCGAGTTTTTAAATCAATCCGAGTTAATTGTTAACTCAAAGTTCTTTTCAGCGCCCAAAAAGTCGTCGAGGATCTCAATCCTTTTATTTTGATCGGTTATGAAAAACATGTGTGATTTTGCTTTGAAAAATGTGCCAAAAGTGATCTCTAAACTTAAATTCATCTCGAAATGCATATGGTAACGCAATTGGCATTTTAGACAATGAAGTAGGCCCTCGTTTGTCACCCAAAAATATTGGCCATAAAAAGTAGCGAAAAATTAGTCCTTTTGTAACCAAATTTGAGTCAAATAGATTTTCCCTTTCGTTTGACAACCCGAAAAACCCAAATATACCGGAGTTGTGAAAAATGGAAAAATTCAGAATTTAAGTCCGAAAAGTGCATAAAAAGGGGCAAGAAAAAATAGAAATGCTCAACAAAAATACTGAGAAAAGAAAAGAAGTGAAAAACAGAAGAAGAAAAAAATAGAGAAAAAGAAGAAAAATATGAGTAATAGCCCAGAAAAAGCACAAATGGACATCATAAATGACTTTTCCAATTCCAACCTTTTCTACCATTTTCTCTTTACCCAATTACACCTTAAAACTCGAAAAAGTCCTAACCGAGTCCAAATTGCGAAATTGATTACCGCATGGAGAGCAAATACACCAAAAGATAATAAAAGAGGTTGAATGCGCGAATAAGTGGCAATGTTCCCGTTTGTAAAACCGTAATCCGTTGATGAAATCCTATCGCCATGAAATTTTCGTCTTTCTACTTGTGTGCGTGACTTTGCGTCCATTACATTTACTCTTTATATCACGCATACCGAGAGAATAGCCATAATCCGAGTGATTCGTTTGAGAGAGCATTCCGTGAGAATTTGAAATCAAAATAAATTTTCGGATAAGTAACATAATGATCAATCGGTGGAAATTGGCGGTTATATTTTCGGCTTTGCACGCACACACTATGATTTGAAACTTGTAAATATGACTTGATGATGACTATTTTCTGGAAAAGTTTGAATTACACAATTTTTGCGTATTTTGAATTTTCTTTGAGTCGAATTTTGTGGCTATATTCTCTACAAACCCTCACGAGACACCACTCGTCCTACTAGGGTGACCTAGGAGTTTAAAGGCTTGTTGCATACGCTAAATGCAACCGCTTGCCCGCGAAAAAGGTATTCTATCCCGATAAAATGTTTTCAAGAATTGAGACGTGCTAGGATTCTTTTACATTGCTCGGGACGCGCAAAGTTCTAAGTTAGGGGGTTTGATTAGGCATAAATTCTTCCTAATTTATCCCTTAATTTAGGTACTTTTAGCACCTCGAACAACGTAATCGATTTGACTTTATCTCATAATCTTGCTACTGACTTATCCTAACGAGTACACCGAGTTTCTGGTATTTCGTAGTGATTTTACAGGTTTTTGATGTCAAGAAATGGAAGAAGGAAATCGGAAGAATTAGGGAAGACAAGAAGGAAAGTCAAAAGGGAAAAAGCATAATTTCTACCCGAAATTCGGATGAGGTACCTAAGAGAAGTTGAAGATATCACATTCATGAGAACATAGGAAGAAACGACACCTCAATCGGAGTCCCAGAACAAAAGATATGAGCAGTCAAAGTTAAGCAAAAAGTCAAACAGGCAGACCGGTCCGCCCATACCCCGGACCGGTCTGCGCTGCAAATCTCCAGTAGACCTCGGATCGAAAGAAAACCGAAGAAGGGTGAAAAATAAAAGGATCGGTGGAAATAAAAAGAACCGATCCGCATGGGAGGCAGACCGGTCCGCCTAAGGCCCGGACCGGTCCGGCCATCGAGATTCTAAAAATCTTATCTTCTCCTAAAGAGACTCCTAGTGTAGCTGAAACTCTTGAATTGTTGTAGGGTATAAAAACCCATTTTATTATTATTATTTGGACGGAAATTAGTATAATTTTCCTTACTTTTTGCAGAAACCCTAGTTTAGATACAATTTCCAGTTTCAATTCCAATCGTGAAGATTATTCAGATTTCTGCGATTACAAAGTTTTGTTAATTGCTGCTATTACTACTTTGGTAAGATTAGTAAGTGATTTCGTCTCTTCAATTCCTTTTTACATCAATACACAAATTTTCCATAGTTTAATCATGGTTTTCTGCACATCAAACACTGTTTTTATTACTTTTAGCATGTTAGGCTAGATTTTCTATGGCCGGGATACATGAACCCAGCCTGATGTGTTAGTTGCATGTGTATAAAATTAATCCTCTGAATTTAGTGATTGATTACGACCGTATTGCGTAGGAACACAACAATTGTAGATCTTTATATCTCGTTTGCCTATGGGTAACCAGGATGATTTAGAATACAATTCGAGTGCATCTATCACGATACTGATTTACTCGTCCTCAGATTAAGTATGACATGGGCTTGAACCTCGTATATGTAATGCTTGGGAGTACTAAATTTTGGGTCAAATTAATCAGTTAAATTTATGATTAGTATTATAACTACAATACACTAGGGTTGGGGGATTGTATTCCCATCCTGTTTTTCTCTTCACATAATTTAAAGTTTCAACTCATTCTTCATTAATAATTTAGGTAATTTAGTCTAATTGCATCTTTTCATAATTTCATAATTGCACTTAGTTGTAGTCAATTCTCGAAACGAAATCATTTTTTTCTTTCTTTTTAGAGTCAAAGTTAAGATTCCTTCGTCTTTTCCCGTCATTGCAACTTCATTGTCTTAGTTCCCTGTGGATACGATCCCGACTTACCGAATTTATTTCTAACGCGATAGGCTTGCACTTGAGCCTAGAGAGGACGCACATTAGAGACACTTTCTGAGTCGCGTCAGAAACCAAATTTTAAAATCTATGTACATACCAAATTGGTTTTATTTATACTTTATAACCTAATCAAATTCAATTTTCAAAACCAAAATTGAAACCTCTGTTTTTAGTATCTTACGATATGTAATGCGTATCTCGATACGATACGAAACCAATTTTTTAAACCTCCTTGTGTGAAAACTCCCTACCCCACCCCTTTTTTTCACTTTTGTGAATCTCATCACCATATTGTGTTGTGAGTTTAGATACATGATACATATCCGAATTTAACAACTATGGTTGAAACCCTAAGTCGCGTATACATTTTTAAATCCTAAAATCCTCCACATGCGTTTCCCAATTTGACAATTATGATTGAAAACCTATGCCACGTTTCCCGATTTCACCCAAAATCCGAAATCCCAAAATCCTTCACATTTTAAAAAAATCCACAAATTATTTTTTATCCAAAATGAATACATTTGAAGCAAATAAACACATATATTCAAGCCCAAACAAATATCAAAGTCAAATATTCACATTATAAGAATGTTCAAACCTAGGTTTTGCACAAACAAAATCAAAGCCATGCATGTAAATATAACTACTTTAAAACAAATAAATAAATATATATATATATATATATATATATATACGTGTGTCTGTGTGTGTGTGGTGGTAGTTATTGAGTACATGTGTGTGTGTGTGTGTGTGTGTGTGTGTGTGTGGTGCTAGTTATTGAGTACATGTGTTTATTTGTTGATATTTGTTATATATAAATTAAACCTTTGGGTGAAAAAATGGTAGATTTTTCACAAAGGAGAGAGAGGTAGCAAAATTAATGAAAGAGAGGAGGGAAAGTTTAATGTTTTGATTAGAAAATGAGGTTTTAGTGGTTAAAATCCCAAGATAATTATCACAAACCTTGACAATAAATATTAGCATGCTTATTGTCATGGTCAAGGACCGTGACAAGTCCGTGGCAAAGCTTATCACAGGTGTTGATGTAAAAAATTAGATTATATCTAATTATTTAATCACAGATAAAATAAAAGGAGACAAAGAAATTTTAAAGTGGTTCAGCCTTATAAGAATGGCCTACGTCCACTGTTTCTGTTATTGCTGACTGTTTGGGAATTCTTGATTACAAGTTTAGTCAAGAAATTCCCTCCCCCTCTACAATGAGGATGATACAATGTATTTATAGCCCTCAGGCTGTACATGTGAAAGGGTAATACATAGCTGTCCCTTAGGCATATATATCTGTATGATAATAATAAGCTTTTAATGCGCAGTCAATCTGTTGGTTATCCTGCTATTAATGCTTTATTCGAGGTGCAGCTCGGACCGCCTAAGCTGCTCGGACCGCCTAAGTAACTCGGTACTCATAAGTTGTTCGGTGTATTAAAGTTCTTCGGAGAACTCTTGTTGGTCGGAGCGTCTGAGTTGATCGGGGAAGCAGAGTTCCTCGTTGTAGTATGGTTCCTCGAAGAGCATCTACTGCTCGGAGTATCTGAGTTGGTCGGGGAAGTTGAGTTCCTCGAAGTTAAGGTGTTGTTCGAAAGTGTTTGTTATTGCCACGCAGATTGCCACATGTCTTCACTTAATTGAGCCATGTCAGCAGACTAAATGTGGTATCAACAACAGGCCCCAATGTTTCACAGTTCGAAATTTGAGGAGTGTGGAACATTCTTTCTCGAAATATGGCGGTTTTAAATGGTCATCCTGAAATTTAGGAGTATTTTCTTTTGTATTTATTTCTCCTTCCAAATTCGTAGAATCGGACTTTTTGGATTTTTATAACCGCTTATATTCCCGCGCCCTTTTTGTCTTTTTAGCCGCCGATAACGTAACCGTCTCTTTTTGTAATCATTATCTTTACCCCTTCCCAAGGCAAGGTATTTAAGCGTTGTAGAAAATCACATCGTCTTCTACTTTTTCAAATTTGTATCTTTGAGTTTCCCATCTTTTCTTTCTCTTGTGCGTTCATCCTTTTCATCGTTCGTTGTCAACAGATCCATCCTTTTCCTGTAAGATCTTCTTCTTTCTTCTTTATTTCTCTTATTCATCATGGTTTATCTTGTTGAATCGCTTGATAAGTTTCGTTCTGATTTCTCTATTCCTTCCTGGGTTGTTTTGGAGGAACTTTCTGAACCTTCAGATTATTTCCGTTTGGCTGAGGGACATTGGTTCCCCAGTCTATTTGTGGCTGAATGCGGCTTTTCTTTTCCCCCAAACCCTTTGTGTCTGGAATTCTGTCAATATTTTGACGTGGTTCCTGCAAGAATAGCCCCAATACGTGGAGAATAGTTAACGGAGTTCATAGATTAAATCAAATTCATGGAACTCGTATAGGAATCCTAGAAATTATGTTCTATTGTAGATGGGCTGTTGGTGACAATACTTTTTATTTAAAAACTAGGTTTTTAAATAGGGCTTTAGTGGTCAATCTCCCAGATGCCAATAGGGACTACTTCGAGCACGGGGTTGTTATAAAAAATTAGCAACATGCTCCTCTAACTGGAGATGATGTGTATCAGGGTCCCAGATGCCCTCCCTATGGCAATGGGATAGGTTATTTTTATTATATTTTATTTTTGAAATTATGCTTTCTTTGTATTTGATAAAATGTGTCATTGATATTTTAATTTTCATTTATTTGCAGTTGACAGCAAAAGAAAGTCTCCAAAAGAGACAGAAGTTAACTTAAAGCATTTAAAACATATCTGGAGTTTGCATCAGACTGTTGCTGACGAGCATATCAGGTCAGCTTCATATTTGTTGCAGTATAAGAGTTACACCTCATCTTTTACTGCTCGTCCGGTGATAAGTGAGGTAGAACCAGTACCTGCTTCTGCAAGTTCTTCACCTGAGTCTCATATCCCTCTGAGTGAAAGAATGAAGAAAAGAAGAGCTCCTGCCATCTTCGAGAAATCTGCCTCTGTTGTTGGAGAGGTAAAGAAAAGTAAACATGATGTCCCAGAAGAGGGGACAAAGAAAATGATGCATCCCCTTCGGCTACTACTGTGAAGGTTGCCGAGAAGCCCCCAATGTTTCTGAGCAAGGCCGCTGCTCCAAGTGAGGTGATTGTCATCTCTCCGACTAAGACTACATCGTTAGTCGAGACCATTACTGTTCCCCCGAGGAAGCAGAAAAAGAGCTCCTCGGTCAATTTGGCTGAATCCATCTCTCAGCCCCCGATTATGGAAGTGGTGTTCCCACTTTTGTTGCCCCGAGCTATGCCATGAGCTCGGTGAAGTCTTGGATCATTCCCGAGATCCAAGGTATAGAAGAAAATCTTTCTCAGGACATGGTCACCACATTAGCTGCTCGTCACATTGCCTCTGTAAGTTTTAATGTCTTAACTTCCATTTTTTCCTTGTTACATCTGTGCACTGACTTGATATCATTTTCTTTTCCTAGTTGGTGACCTATTTTAATACAATTTTGAAGAAAGATGAATCTATTAAAGCTTCAAGCTCCTCTTCTGGTGTAGAGGAAGCTTTGGTGGGCCTGACGCAGTCTCTGAAAGATTCTCATCAGAAGTATGATGATGATAAGGCTGCTTGGGAGAAGAAACTTGATTCCACCGAGCAGGAGAAAAAATAAGCTATTGAAGTCTCCAAAGGTTTGGAGAAAAAATAAAAAACTTGGAAGAGAAGAATAAAGATCTCGACGAGAAGCTCAAAAATGCTAGGGAGCTTGAAAGTGAGCTCAAAACTGCTGAAGAAGAGTTGGGCCGACTTCGTGAAGTAGGTCATCAAAAGGAAGAAGTGGAGAATAAATTGAAGGCTACCGAGGAACTTTTTTCTGAGAAGCTTTCCTCGGAGAAGGTGAAAAGAAAGTTAGCTGTGAAGAAGTCCTTCAGTGCTGGGTGGGATAAGGGATGGAATAAAGGTTTGGCTTCCATGATGTCACAAGTGGAATATGGAAGCCTCAAGTATTTTAGAGATGGCTGGGTCGCTGCTCTGCAAGAGATGAAGGTAGATGAAAATTCTGACCTGTTTCAGCGACACATCCCGGGCCCCCCTCCAACTCCTGAAGAAGAAGAAGAGGACGAAGCTGCCTCTGAGGAATCTTCCATGGTGATGGGAGATCATCCCCCCGTTATCCAGCCCACCAGCGAGCAACTTTATCTTCCCCTTAGCTCATCCGATCAACTTCCAGCAGCCCCCGAGCAACCCTCTGTGCCATCCGAGCAACCTACCTCTTCGTCTCAACCTCCCGAGAAAGTTTTGGGAGACAAGGAGAAGGTGTAGAGTTATTTGGATTTTCTTTCTGTTTTATTCTTCTTTGTCAAATGTAATTCTGGACTATGTACCTTTATTTTATGATATAATAAAATTTGAAGTTTCACCTATTCATACTGTTGTTTCTCTTCTTCATGCTCTGTTTAAACTCTTATTGATTCTTGCTTTCTCTTCCTTTATTAGTTTATGGCCAGGATGGAGTTATTGTCTGCTCATGATACAAAATTGTTGAGGCAATGCAATGAGTACTTCAAAGCTAGTCATATAGATATGAGTGCAGCACAAATCATTGACATCCTTGGTCAAGGTGCTTCAGAGCAAGAAATTGAAGCCTACCAGTATTTGAAGTGCCTGCTCGACCGTGCAGTGGCTAACAATGTAGCATATTATGAAATGATTGAAGATCTCCAAGTAACTCTTGAAGAGCTTCAACAATATTATAAGGAATCTACAACCCTTTTGCACGAAGGATACGAGAAGAAATATCAGCAACTCAGTGCTGATAAGGGGAATGACAAGTTGTCCACTGCTTACAATGTGAGGGAGAGAACTTTGAAGGCTGAGGTCGAAGAGCACAGACAGATAGCTGAGTTGTTAGAGCGAGAAAATAATAACCTGCAAAGAGAGGTATCTCAGTTGAAGTGTGCTGCCTCTACCTCAAACGCTTTGGTCCTTGTGAACGATGGGGAATTCTCTTTCTTGGAGATCAAAAATGCCAATCTGAGAGACGAATTGGAGACCTTAAAGAGAGTTGGCCCTTCTACATCTACTCGGGGACGAGCAAGAGCTTCTCAGGGACGATCAAGAGCTGCTCGGATTACTATCGGGGAACAAAGAACTCAATCAGCTCTGGAGAATCAGGCCTTCCAGCTAATGGCAAAGAACCAGGCATTGGCTGAGATGTCTAAGAGGATCCGGAATCTGGACGAATAATTTCTGCACAGAAGTCTGCCTTGGAGAATAAGGAACTCTTTGCAAAAAATCTTCACGAGCAGCTGGAAAGATTGACATATCAATTCCACAAGAAGCCTAGAGAATTCTGGATGGCTGGCTACAATGAGGCTCTCTACCATTTGGATGATCGTATCCAAAATGCGAATAATGAAAGTTACAAACAAGGGTGGTTGAATGCCTTGGGTGTATTGCAACTGGAATAAGGTCACTACTTGTGGGATTACCATAATCCTGGGTTACTCGACTTGCTAGTGCTACCATTCAAACTCGATATGAGATGGATCCCTGCTCGGGCAATCCCTCAATGTTTGATTTCCAAATACCTTGGCAATTATAGTCTCCATTCCAATGTTGTGATATCTCGCCCCGAGCACCTACTCGATCGACCATCTGTTATGAACATCAGGATGCTCAAAGACCTTAATTTTATAAATTCCCCTTATGCCTTAGATGATCCTCCTGCTGGCGAGGAACCTGTTTCAAAAGCAGATGGGAAGAAACCAATAGAGTAGGAATCTTGATGTAATAGTTAATATGTATTTCATTCTCAATGTATTCTGTTTTTGGATTTAATGAAAGACTTTTATTTTTGTTCTCAATCTTGATTGCCATTGTCTTGTGATTGTAAAACACTTTATATATGTATATCTGTTGAAAAGATAACAACATTGTGTTATTTGTCGATCAATTATAGTTTATTAAAACTTATTGTCGACTAGTTTGAATTTGTGTTAATCATTTGACGACTAACCAAAATTAATGATGTTTTGTTTCTCGACCAACTTGGTAGTAATTTAAAGAGTTATGAGTATCAAAAATTTTGCTCGATCACTTTCACGTACTCATAAAATGTTTCCGACCAACCAAGGTCGGTAAATTTTCCTTCCCGACTAACTATAGTTAGTGGGTTTTTATTCCCTATCAACCATAGTTAGTGGATTTTTTCTTCCCGACCAACTTTGGCACTTTTTGGATTAGTTTTTCTTCCTAACCAACCTTAGTTGGCATTTTTAGGAATAATTTTTCTTCCCAACCAACCTTAGGTGGCATTTTTGGGAATTATTTTTCTTCCTAACCAACCTTAGTTGGCATTTTTAGGAATAGTTTTTCTTCCAAACCAACCTTAGTTGGCATTTTTAGGAATAGTTTTTTCTGAGTAGTCTGAGTTTTGCTGAGTAGTGTGTAGGCACTAGTATTCCGCAAAAATTTTCCAACAAAAGGAGAGAACTGGGCAGAACATTATCACTTTATTCATACTAATGAAAATGCATTACATGAGAGTTTACATAACTGATAATACTTGCGTAGGTGTTCTACATTCCATGCATTCTTAAACTCCTCCCCTTATAAAGTTGCTATTCTGTAGGTTCCTGGTCGAATAACTTCTGTAACTCGGTAAGGTCCATGCCAGTTTGCTTCCAGTTTGTTGTGCTTTTGAATCACTTTCTTTAGAACATAGTCTCCTTTTTTCAGGTCGCACTTCTTTACTCTTTTGTTGTAGAAGAAAGCAGTTCGTTGTTGGTAAGCAGCATTCCTGATGGCTGCTTCTTCTCTAACTTCCTCGAGCATGTCCAAATCCAATCTTCTCATTAAGTCGCTGACGGGGGAATTGAAATTCAGTACTCTGTGTATCGGGAGACCCAACTCGGCAGGTATAACGGCTTCACTTCCAAATGCCAGCATATATGGAGATTCCCCTATTGCTGCTCGAGGAGTTGTTCGGTAAGCCCATAGTACTGATTGTAGCTCGTTGATCCAGTTTGCTTTCACGTCATTCAGTCGTTTCTTCAAGCCATTCAGTAGCGTTCTGTTTGTCACTTCAGTTTGTCCATTGCTTTGGGGATGGTCTGGTGTCGAGTGGATCTTTGAGATAATTGATTGATGATAATAGGCAGCGAACTCCTCGTTGTCAAATTGTGTTCCATTGTCGGTAATGAATGCATGGGGAAGACCATATCTACTGATAATATTTTTCCAAATAAATTGATACACCTTCTCGTACGTCATGTCGACAAGAGGCTCAACTTCTACCCACTTAGTAAAATAATCCACTGCGATGACGAGATATTTAAATCTTCCTCTGGTCGTTGGAAGTGGTCCGACCAAGTCAATTCCCCACATGGCAAATGGCCAAGGGGAAGTAATGGGTGTCAACAACGCTTGGGGAGTTCTTCGGATGGAGGAGAAGCGCTGACACTTATCACATTTCTTAGCATAGGCTATACAATCAGCCCTCATCGTTGGCCAGTAGTATCCTTGCGTCATCATCCTTTGCAAAAGCGTCCGACCTGCTACATGGGCTCCACAGGACCCTTCATGGATCTCTTCAATCAAGTCTTTCACCTCGGTGGGATGCACACATCATTGCAAACCTGCTATAATTCCTCGTCTGTACAGAATACCATTATTCAGTACATAACGAGCAGCTTTAAACTTTAATTTTTTTGCTGCAAGTTTGTCAGTTGGTAATTCCCCCTCCTCAATATATGCCCTGATGGAATCCATCCAAGATGGTCCTAAATCAAGGGTAATAAAATTCATCGTCAGATCTTCATCTATACTCCGACCAGCTAAAACTTCAATTGGGATTGTTCTTTCTAGCTCGATACGAGTAGCTAATGCTAATCGAGCTAAGGCGTATGCTCTCGCATTCTCCATTCTTGGTATTCTGACCAGCTGAATAACAGTAAATTCTGATACTAATTCCCTTGCCTTTACATGATACCTGATCATTAATTCTCCTTTGGCTGCATATACTCCCATCATTTGATTTATGATCAATTGCGAGTCACTGAAGACAATAACCTGCTCTTCCCCCGTGGTTTTTGCCAAACTAAGACCTGCAATCATGACTTCATATTCAGCCTCATTATTCGAAGCTTTGAATTAGAAGCGTAGGGCGTATTCCATGTCGACCTCGTCTGGACTATTAAGAACTATCCCTGCCCCACAGCCTGTTGTGCAAGATGATCCATCCACATATAGACTCCATATAGGTAACTCGTCTTCAAATTTCTGATCTGACAGAGTTCCTTCGTGGAAAATTTATTGCTTCCTTTCAACCTCTCCTAATATTTCTTGATGTGCGTCTATCATCACTTCTTGCCCTTTTATCAACCTAAGTTGGTATGGGCTTGAGTTTGATGATTCTATAACATCTACAGGTTGATCGGTGAGCAGCTTTTGCTCCTCGGGGGTATCAGGATAGGTGAACTCTGCTATAAAATCTGCTACTGCTTGCCCTTTAAGCGATGATCTGGGTTCATAAACTATGTCATATTCACCGAGCTCTATTTCCCAATACATCAATCTCCCTGATTTTTCTGGTTTATGAAGAGCTTGCCTCAATGGCATATTGGTATATACGACTATAGTATGAGCCTGGAAGTATGGCTTCATTCTTCTACTTGCCTCAATCAATGCTAGTGCCATTTTTTCCAGCTTTGGATATTTGATCTCTGCTCCTCGGAAGGCTTTGCTAGTGTAATAGATCGATTTTACACTCCATTCTCCACTCTTATCAATGCCGAGCTGACTGCATTCTCTGACACAGCCAGATATAAGTACAATTTTTCTCCCATCACTGGCCGGGACAATAGTGGAGGTGCTCCCAGATATTTCTTCAAGTCTTGAAAAGCCTTCTCACATTCATCATTCCACTCAAAAGCCTTTCAGAGCGTTTTGAAGAATGGGAGACATCTATCAGTTGCTCGCGATACAAATCTGTTAAGTGCAGCTACTCGTCCTGTAAGACTTTGCACTTCTTTCTTCGTCGTTGGAGATCGCAACTCTAACAGAGCTTTGATCTTTTCAGGGTTTGCTTCAATGCCTCGTTGATTGACAATGTACCCGAGAAATATGCCTTCTCGTACTCCAAATATGCACTTCGTCGGGTTCAGCTTCATTTGATATTTATCTAGTTAATCAAAGGTCTGGCCTAAGTCAACTAGATGATCAGCAGCTTTCTTGCTCTTTTTCAGCATATCATCAACATAGACTTCCATATTGCAACTGATTTTTTCTGCGAACACCTTGTTCATCAGCCGCTGATATGTTGCACCTGCATTTTTTAAACCAAAAGGCATAACATTATAACAATAAGTTCCCCTAGGGGTAATGAAAGAAGTACTCTCCCTGTCTTCAGGTTTCATTTTAATCTGGTTGTAGCCAGAATAAGCATCCATGAAGCTCAGCAGCTCGTGTCCCGAGGTAACATCCACTAGTTGATAAATTCAGGGCAACGGAAAATGATCCTTTGGACATGCTTTGTTGAGGTCGGTGAAGTCTACACACATCCTCCATTTGTTGTTCTTATTCTTTACCATCACCACATTTGCTAACCAGTTTGGATATTTAACATCTTCAATAAAGCAAGCTTTCTGGAGCTTCTCGACCTCTTCCTGTATAGCTTGATTCTTCTCGGGACTGAATACTCTTCTTCTCTACTTTAATGGCTTGATCTCCTTATTCACGTTGATTTCGTGACATAAGAAATTTGGGTCTATTTCGGGCATATCCTCATGACTCCATGCAAAAGTTTGCTTTCTGCTTCTTAGGAAAGTTATCAATTTATGTTTTAGTGAGGCCTCCAACGACGAACCTATTTAAGTTGTTCGTTCAGGATGCTCGTCGTCCAGAATGATGTTTTCAGTAGCTTCCACCACCTGGCCTTTCACGAGTTGGGACTCATCTCTAGGATCCAATGTTTTAATTTCTGCACCTTCCTCCACTTGATAGGTAGTAGTCTTTTTCCTTGATTCCTCCAGTTCCTCTTGCTCGACAGATGAATAGTAGCATTCCCGAGCTACTTTTTGATCACCCTTCACAACTCCTACTCCAAAATTTGTTGGAAATTTTAGGCATTGATGTACCGTAGATGGCACTACCTCAAACTTCTTCAATCCTACCCTTCCCATGATGATATTGTAGGCTGATTGAACATTTTTATCCATCACGAAGAAGCGTATTCTTTCTGTTCGACAAGCAGGCCATGTACCAATGAATATATCCAACTTGATCATCCCAAGTGGAAAAACTTTCTCGCCAGTAAAACCAAGAAGTGGTCGATGATATGGCTCCAACTGGGATAGCTTTAGGTTCAAACTATCAAAACATGGGTAGAACATAATATCTATCGAGCTGACATTATCCACCAAGACTCGCGAAATCACTACTTCCTTCATCCTCATTTTGATCACCAATGGGTCATCATGAGGATATATAACACCTGCGAGGTCGTTCTTTGAGAAACCAGTGACCAATTTCTCTTTGTTTACCTTTCTCGGGCGATCTTCCTCAGTTAGATTTATTCGTTGAATGTATGAGCAAGTTTGAGCCTCACAGAGGTAATCTTTTCTCTCTGCAGTAAGGTCTCCTCCTCCTGCATCTCCACCTGTAATAACATTACAATCAAATGACCCAAAACGTATTGAAAATACCTCACATTCTGGCTACCTTGATCTCTTGGGAAGATCGGGGTCGTCTTCTGGATCATCTGCATGGTCTCTTTTCTTGTTCTCCTCTGCTCGACGAGGAGATCTAGACCTCTCTCTTATTCGGTCGCTGTTTCTTCTTTCATTTCTACGATCAACATACTTTGCCAATTTTCCTCTTCTAATGAGTGTTTCAATCTCATTCTGAAGACCTATGCAATTTTTGGTCATATGGCCATGATCTTTGTGAAACTCGCAATATTTGGCCTTATTCCTCCTGTCAGGGTCTGTCTTCATTTTCTCTGGCCAGTATAATTCCTCATTGTTCTTGATTTCTTCTAGAACATGGTTGATGTCTATCTTCAAAGGAGTGTAATTATCAAATTTCTTTAATACCTCCCATGACGACCTTGTTTTTGATTATTTGTCACCACCATTGTTCTTATGCTCTTTCATCTTAACTTTATCACCTTCCACCTTGGTTTCTTTGGCGTCCATATTCTTCTTCGCAGCCATAGCCTCCTCGACATTCATGATCTTGGCTGCTTTTGCCATCAGTTCTGACATGGTTCTGGGTGGATATTTGGCCAAAGTGTAGTACAACTTGTTGGGCAGCAGCCCACTCATCAAGGCGGTAATCGCTGTCTTTTCCTCATAATCAATGACTTCGAGTTTCTCGTTATTGAAACAAGTTATATAATCTCTGGTACTCTTACCAGCTTTTTATCTAACACTTAACAAATGCGCTACTCATTTAACTGGCTTTGCCCAAAACAAAAATTTCCAATGAATAACTCGGCCAGTTGAACGAAAGTTGAGATCTTACCCCGAGGAAGATTATTGTACCACATTTGACCAGATCCGGTAAGAGTTCCTGAGAATGCTCTGCATCTCATCTCATCTGGAACAGCATAGATGTCGGCTGTAGCTTGGTATTGTTCTACATGAAGGATATGATCGGTCTTTCCATCATACTTGGGAGTCACAACAGGTGCTTTGAACTTTGACGGTTTGGGAAAATCCACAATGGCCTGGACAAAGGGTGTCCCTTGAACAAAAGTTCGTTGTAGGGGGTTCTTGGCCTTAGCCATTTCCCCTATTCTATCCTTCAGCCTCTGAATAGAGCCTTTCCACGCATCATTTCCTTCCTCGGGCCTGTTGGTTCAAGCAACTGATCGCGTTGATGTGGCTTCCTGTGATTTATCTTGACGATCAGCTGGTTGCGACTGGGCAGATCCTTCCCTTAAGTCTAATGATCGTCGAAAGCTCTTCGACACAGCCTTAGGAGGACTTTTGTTTCTCCTAGGACCTAATCGATCAAAAGGAGATACCCTGCTTAATCTTTCTAGCGCACTAGTCCTTTCTGGAGAGAGAGTGATACGTTGTTCAGTATCTGTCGCTCGTACTGACGAAGTTCGTCCAGGTTGATAAGAAAAATCTTCAGACTCCTCAGTACGATATGAATCGGTACGCCTAGTATGTGAAAAAAGTAAACGGGTATTTCTTTGAACACTTCACTGTCCTGAATGGGTCGGTACACCACCATGAAGGGTTTGTATGAGTTGTCGCATAGTTTCTTGCATGGTTGTCTGGCCCTGGGCCAGATTTGTCATTATTCCAGCCAGATCTGGAACGTTTGGCGGAGCGGACGGATTTGGGGGGTTTCCAGCATTTCGATTGCTGGATTCAGGATTATCAGCCATTTGTGATGAACTATTTTTGGTGAAAAATGAAAATTACAGTCGTTTCCCACAGACGGTGCTAATCTGTTGATGTAAAAAAATTAGACTATATCTAATTATTTAATCACAGATAAAATAAAAGGAAACAAAGAAATTTTAAAGTGGTTCAGCCTTATAAGAATGGCCTACGTCCACTGTTTCTGTTATTGCTGACTGTTTGGGAATTCTCGATTACAAGTTTAGTCAAGAAATTCCCTCCCCCTCTACAATGAGGATGATACAATGTATTTATAGCCCTCAGGCTGTACATGTGAAAGGGTAATACATAGCTGTCCCTTAGGCGTATACATCTGTATGATAATAATAAGCATTTAATGCGCAGTCAATCTGTTGGTTATCCTGCTATTAATGCTCTATTCGAGGTGCAGCTCGGACCGCCTAAGCTGCTCGAACCGCCTAAGTAACTCGATACTCATAAGCTGTTCGGTGTATTAAAGTTCTTCGGAGAACTCTTGTTGGTTGGAGCGTCTGAGTTGATCGGGGAAGCAGAGTTCCTCGTTGCAGTATGGTTCCTCGGAGAGCATCAACTGCTCGGAGTATCTGAGTTGGTCGGGGAAGTTGAGTTCCTCGAAGTCAAGGTGTTGTTCAGAAGTGTTTGTTATTGCCACGCAGATTTCCACGTGTCTTCACTTAATTGAGCCATGTCAGCAGACTAAATTTGGTATCAACAATAGGCTTGTCATGTTCCTTGACCGTGACAACACGCATGTGCTTTTTGTCACATTTTTTTTATCGTAACAATACCAGCATGAAATAGAGTGGTATTTTTGTGTACTGCATTTACAATTGAATAAATGTTTTCAAAACGCCCTCAAGATTAAGATATTTAGTGGGAAGGGTTTTAACATTAATTCCACGATCTCCATCATTATTTTAATAGTGTGATGTGATTAATTCCTCGAGTTAGTATATGACTTTCCTCTCCATTGGAGGGAATTAGACATGGTTTCACGATATTTTTTAAATTCTTAAGTGATAGTTACTTGAAGTTAAATGTGAATGAGTTCGGTCCCCCCATTGAGAAATTTCTGCACAAAAGGATTTAACTTCAAAGAATGAACTGATGGTACACACTTAAACACGACTAATGAATTCCTCCCCATCAGAGTCACTATTATTAGTTGTGGAACCAAAAGACGTTGGTTATTCAATTATATTGGACAAAAGTTTCCTAAATTGTTTAGAGAACATAATTAAATGATAAAAATTTGTCTACTTCAGGGTGAGATGATTTAATCTCCCATCAATAAATCTCACTTCACAAGGTAACTAGGATGCTTGATGAGATTAGTTTTAAAGGGTGGTAGAGGGAAGCCAAAATTAAATTTAATCAAAGATAATTCTCACATATTTAATTTGAATTAATTTTTGTACAAATGATGATTCTTAGATTTTAAATTGGGCTCACCATTCAAGCCACATACTTTGATCTTAGAGGATAAAAAATTAATTGTATTGAACTTTATTTACTCGAAAAGAAACTTAGACATTGTCTTAACTATTGAGGATTACAAGTTTGCTTTAACGGAATAATGCCCTATCAAGCGAAATGAGGGGGTATCCGAAGAGGATGTTTGGGCTTATTAGAAGTGGAAAAAAGCTGACTAAATGGCTCATTGTTATATATTAGCGACTATGACTGATGTGCTGCAACACTGGCATAAGAATATGTTAAGTTATTACGACATGATTCTGAATCTCAGGGACATGTTAGAGGATCAGAATCGCATTGCAAAAATTGATGTTATGTCAAGGTTAGTTAATAGAAATATGGTTGATCGTACTCCTATTAAGGACCATGTTCTTAAGATCATGTCCATGTTAGGGGAACTAGATATCCTTGGATTAGAAATCGATGAATTATCTAAATCAATTATGTGCTCCAATCACTTCCTAACTCCTTTAAGTAGTTTTGCCTAAATTATTGTATGAACAAATCTGACAACTCTTTGGCACAACTACTTAAGGAATTCGAGGTTGCGAAGAATATCATCAAATAAAAGGGTGTTATTTAGGTTACTGGGAGAGGCCCGTATTCTTTTATCCCAGAAAGGAAAAAGAAGAAGAAGAAGAATAAGAAGAAGAAGAAGAGAATATCTCAAGCACAACTTGTGGTGGTTAAAAGTGTTTATGCCTCATGTAGTAGGTAAACAACTCAAAGGAATGTCGTATGTTTACAAACAATTAGGGAATTGGAAAAATCAGTACTTGGTGTACTTGCAAAGTAGAAAAATTGAAACGTTAATTTCTCCTTAGTCATTGAGATATTTCTTATGATGAAATCTATCGGTACGTGGTGTGTAGATTCAGGTGCCACTAATGATGTTTGAAATTCTTTGCATGGATTTCAGGTAACCAGGGAGCTCAATGAAGGAGATATGTTTCTATTCATGGGGGATTACAAGAAGGCACTAGTTTTAGCTGTAGAAAATTTACTTTAAAGTTTAATGCAGATAAAAAGTTAATTTTAGAAGATTATTTTTTACGTTCCTACTATTAGAAGAAATTTGATTTTAATTTCTAAGTTAGTTGTGAATGGTAATTCGATTTATTTTAACAATTATATCTTTATAAAAAATGTTAAAGTTTTTATATGTTCTAGCACATTGAAAAATGATCTTTATGTTATAAAGAGTGTATCGCCATTACTACTAAATACTAAAATGAATGACTTAAATGGAAATAACCTAAAGGGAAAGAAACCTTGAGTCGAACCAAACATATATTTGACACTTACTCTTAGGTAATATTAATCTAAAAAGAATTCAAAGATTAGTTTCAAATGGACAATTGAGTTCATTGGAGGTGGAGTCACTTCCAGTTTATAAATCCCTTTTTGGAGGTAAAATGACCAAGCGTCCCTTTACGACCAAAGGTTATAGAGATAAAGTGTATTAGAATTGGTTCGTTTTGACTTATATGGCCCTATGACTATTCGAAAAAGAGGTGACTCTGAGTACTTCATTACTTTCATTGATTATTACTGAGGTTTGGATATATTTACCTTATACACTAAGAGTGTAAAGCCTTTGATAAGTTTAAAGTGTATAAGTCTGAGATGGAGTGTAGGCATGGTAAACTAATCCAAACTCTACGATTTGATCATGGAGGTTAGTGCCTCTTGGGAGAGTTTGGGAACTATTTATCTTAGGTTAGGATTACATCCCAATTGTCTACACTGAGCACTCCACAATAAATGTTGTAGCGGAAAGAAGGAACATGACTCTTTTGGACATGGTTACATCCATGATGAGTTATTCAGATCTGCCAAATTCTTACTTATTGAACTTAGCTCCTTTTAATTTGATCTCAATAACCACCATAAAATTATGGACTGAGTGTAAACCCGGTATAAGACTTGTTTAGATCTGGGGTTGCCCAGCACACATGCTGAGAAAGGAGACGGATAATTTGGAATCAAGGATAAAAGTATGCCTCTTTATAAGTTACCTAAAAAGAACTAAAGGTTGTCTATTTTATAACACTACACCAAAACTGCCACTTGTCAAGGTCTAAAATCGTGACAAGTTTGAGGGTAACAAAGACCTTTGTCATGTACTTGTCACGCTCAAAGATCGTGACAAGTTTGTGAATTTTTCACGGACTTTGACCGTGATAAGTTAGTGACAAAGGAAAATTGTCACGATCAAAGTCCGTGACAAATAAAAATTTGTCACAGCTTTGTCCGTGACAAGTTTCCTTTGTCACGGACTTGTAACGGTCAGAGTCCGTGATAAATCTGGGCGGATTTAAAAAAATATTGGGTAGTATGATTACTGCCACTACCCAGCAGTATATTTGTACCTATTATAGCAAATTCTAACCTGCCCAAATAGCATATATATCAAGCAACATTTAATATTCAATAACCAGTACAAATAAATACAAATATTCATAACCAAAACCAAACCAACATGTAAATATCCATAACCAAATAAAAAAATACAAATAATATCCAATATCCAAAGAAAATAAATACAAATAATGTCTTGGAGTATGTTCTACAGTCGGTTGAAGGAGGAAGGAAGGTCACACAACATATAAATTGAGACACCTATCAATTCGCCGAACGCCGCATTGTTCTTCTAACCACAAAGGTGCATTCTTCCTTCCAATCACAATATGTGTGATGCAAACCTTTACCATAAAGTTTTGCATGGCACGTCCATGAACCAACATACCCGGCTGGGTGTCCAGGTCCCTCAAACCCCTCGCTGTCGACATGCCACCAAATATGTCTATTAAAAACATGCTCGTCCAACTGATTGTTAACATAGGCCGTTCGATGGGGTCAAGATGGGAAATGGATCATATAAGGGCGGCGAGTCCATGCATATCGGAGATGAAGTAGTGGCGCCCTCATCTACCTCCTTCCCCTTTCCCTTTCCCTTATCGGAGGTGGACCCCCACTGATGCTTCATGAAGGCGTACATATATAGGACTGTCGCCTCTAATCTTTCTAGCTTATCGTCATGGGTGTCCACCTTACGAGCCAACCCGTTATTTCTCATCTCTATCCCAATGGTCCTCGACTTCCCCACCTGAGAGCTCACCCCCTAGTCCTCTCCTTGTAATCCACCACGAGAACATGGCTCAATGCGTCCATAACCAAAGATGTTTTGTCGGCATCAGACTTATTTTCATGCACTTTCTTAAGCTTTGCCTGAAACGACAAAAAGTACCCGATTAGTTAATCCAGTTAATAAAAAATTATAACGTAATTAAAAAAATTAAACAATTATAACTTACAATCGTGGTTGCAACGCTCGGTAACACCTCCTTATCCTTGCCCTTCTTTATCGAAATTTCCACATAGGCATCGAGTCTATGTGGACTACTCCCAGGGATAAAATAATGCAAAATTAGTAAGTAACGCAAAGTAATGCTAAATTAGAATAACATAAAACTAAAATTAAAGAAAAATAATAAAAACTTACCATCATGTGCTCCACCTCGGCATAAGACGTCCGCCCGGAGTAGCGCATGTCGACATTTTTTTACCCAGTTTTCCCTCCCCGATTGACGAGATGTCAATTGCCGCTCCTTGATCTCAATGTCGACAAACTACTGCCACTGTGCCAATGAGATCAGATCCTTCGATGGGATGGTGTTGTGCACTCTCATAATGGACTCCCGGTTATGCCCAAAATACTGTGCCCGCGTGTTTTTCTTCCACGTCTTATACTAATATCTCAAATGTTCCAATGTGGAGTCGCGGACATGTAGGGCAGGCCGAATTGATCCTGTCAAATAAATACAAACCAAAATGAAAGTAAGTGTTAGTTTTATTTAAATTATGATATATATAAATATAAACATAAATTTAAATACACCACCAGTAGTGCCCCCCAGATGTTCATCTTGAGATTATTTGGCACCTTCCTCCAATCAGTGTACCCCGGGACGATGATCGCCTTCATCAACTCCAGGGATCTAGCCAGTAATGTCATCTTGTTTTCGACGATGGACCCCAATTTGTCCCATTTTGGGGGCCTAGTGGCAGACTAGCCTTCGTTGTCTCTACTACCGTGATGCCCTGATGAAGAAAATTTCTACAAAAATTGTTGCTATTAGTACAAACATGTATATGAGAAAACGATCAAATCCAAATGAATTAGAATATTGTGGAGTTAATGACATTATAAATCAAAAAATATTATTTCCATATCGGGTCATGTCATGGACTTTGAATTGATGCTTAAATTGAATAAAATCCAAATTAATATATTCACTAACCAAAAAGCCAATTTTGATTCAAATCAGATAATAACAAAGCACTAGAATAATAGAAGTTAATGACATGATAAATCTAAATTTTGTTTCAATATCGGGTCATGTCATGGACTTTGAAATAACACTTAATTTAATTAAATTCCAAATTAAAATATTCACTAACCAAAAAACAATTTTTTTATTCAAATTCGATAATAACAAAGCACTAGAAGAAAACAAGTTAATGACATTATAAAAATAATATAATTCCTATTTCCTCTATCTCCTCTAAAGGGTGAGTGGTCCTATCCCATTCAAGACCACATATTTATGTAATATACTTAATAGCTCATGCACATTGTTCCAATTTGAGGAAAATTCGGCAGCATATCCCCATAGTTCTCCAAGTACACGATATAAATTCGCAAGTGTAAGCGTCATTTCAATTTATCGATTGAAATAACACTTAACATTGCATCATCTAGTATGTACACATAAAACAGTAAGATACGACAGTAGAACTTCCCCCAAAAGTAACATTTTTAACCCACTAAGAATATTATTATACAGAAACTATGTCATGCAGAACTGTCCAATCAGGACAATTAGAGAGATCTCATTACAGGGGTAATGACTCTCGAACGGGTCTAAGGGCTATTGAATGTATACGCATAAGAACAAGAAGGCTAGTATATAAGCTCACTATATGTAATTTAAAGTAGTTATAAATGTTACAGAACCATTATGTCATGAATTCACATGAGAATACATGCATGCATGTACGCCCCAAAGCAAGTGTTATATAACAAGTTGACCTAATGTAAAATTACACAAGCATGCCTAAATTATAGTGACGAGAACTGGCTATCTATTGCGGCTCCCCTTATTACCTTTTACCCTCGTTACTTGTTACATAACACTTACTTTGTGGGCAACATGCATGCATGTATTCTTATGTGATTGCATGATTACTTATTTATATTCGGTTTATTCACAACCGTAAATTTTAGAAATTCCTAGGTCCAACCAACTCAATGGCCATATAAGTGTTCAAATTCATCAGTCAACAACAAATCAAGAATCTGAAACAATGCAAATAATAATGCGATATATTAAAATTTCCTAGGTCTAGTCAACTCAATGGCCATATAAATGTTCAGATTCACCAATCAACAACAATTCAAGAATTCCAAACAATTAAGATAGAGAGATGTACCAAAATGTGTGTAGAGAGTGAGAAAGATGGTCGTTGCTACTACAATTAAGGAGAGATACCAAATTTCAATTATATTAATGACCCCAAAACACACACACAATTTCAATATCATAAAAACAATTCGATACCCCCCCCCCCACACACACACACAGTGACCCCAACACACATACATACACAATTACATTACCAATTTCAGTTTTATAAAAAAAATCAATACCACACACTCACGCACAGTGACCCCAAAACACACACAAAATTACATTACCAATTTCAATTTTATAAAAAAAATAATAACACACACACAGACCCCCCCCCCCCCCCCAACACACGCACATTGACCCACACACACACTGACCCACACACACATACACTGATGCATATACACACACACACACTGACCCATATACATACACACTGATGCACATACACACATAAAAAAACACATGCACACAAAGGAAATAAAGAGAGGGAGAGAGAGAGAGAGAGAGAGAGAGAATCACAACAGTTGGGGGGAGAGAGAAATAAAATAGGGAAAGAAAAGTGAAGCTTCTAGGGCATTTAATTTTTAATGTTGTCATGGACGTGTCACGTTGTTTGACCGTGACAACTTTATAAGGTTATCACGGTCTTTGATCGTGACACGTCCGTGACAATTATTGTCACAGACTTTTCATAGTCAAAGACTGTGACAAAAAAAGCGTGTTTTTTTACCACGGTCAAAGACCTTGACAAGGATGGTCGGGTCAAAGGTGGCATTTTAGCCTTTTTGGTGTAGTGTAATCCTAAGGATAAGAGGGTGTTGGTAAATCAAAATGCCTCATATAGAGGACGATTATATGATAAATCATAAACCTAAAAGCAAGAAAATCTTGCAAGAGCTAAGAGGGAAACACAAAGTAATTGTTTCATAACCACCCCAGGATGAAAAACAACCTTATATTAATAGTACATTGCCTAATGATTATGAGAGTATTACTAATGATCAAGATACATGTGTCACTTATATCGGGCCATAAGTGGAGCCACGTTATAGTGGTAGGGTCTGGTGTCAGTCTGATAGGTTGATGTATTTGGATCCCATGGGAAAACGAATCGAATCTCAAGAACTACAACGAGGCACTCCAATACAAGGACTTTAAGCTTTAAGGCTATGAACATCGAGATGGATTTGATGTATTCAAATTAGGTTTGGTAGCTTATAGACGTTCTGGATGAGTAAAACCCACTGGATGCAAGTGGATTTACAACAAGAAAAGAGGGGTAGATGGAAAGGTTGAAACCTTAAAGGCAAGGCTTGTTATGAGAGGGTTTACTCAGAACGAGGGGATTAATTATAAGTCAACCTTATCTCCGGTACCAATGCTAACGTATATCTGGATTATTTTATCCATTGCGACGCATCTTTATTTCAAGACTTTGCGTATGGACTCCAAGAATGGATTCTTTAGCAATAGTCTTGACGAGTGCATCTATAAAATGCAACCAAAGGGTTAATAGAAAGTGGTCAGGAAAGTAATGACTACAATCTTAAGAGATCCATTTATGGACTTAAAAAAACATCGAGGTCTTGGAATATACAATTTGATGAAGCAATCAAATCTTTTGGTTTTGATCAATGCCCAGGTGAAACTTATGTGTATAAGAATCATGACAGAAATGTGGTGGTATTTTTGGTACTCTATGTAGATGATATTTTCTTAATCAGGTTTGATGTAGGTATGTTATCTAGCATAAGAGTGTGGTTTTCCAGTTAGTACAATATGAAGGACTTCGAATAAGATAGTCATATCCTTGAGATCAAGCTTTTGCTTGATCGAAAAAATAGGATGCTAGTCTTATTATAACCTACTTATATCGATAATGTGCTAATAAAGTTTAGTATGCGAATAGCGGATAGCGGATTCCATCCATAAAAGACTTGGATAGCGGACCCCCTCTATATCGAGACGTGGATTCCATCCATAAAATACTTTCACCATACATTAATCACCATTACCCAATTTTTCAAGATTATTGATCCAACAATGAATCTCATCCGATAAGTCAAAGTAATTAATAACTAGGGCTTGTGTCCATCAATAATATTCGGATTGAGAGCCTTAAGTAAACATAATAATCACAAGGTGTACATTGTCTTATAAAATTAGTATAATAATAATGACCTCAAATTGGTCCCCTTCAATACACACAAAGTGTACTAGCACAATAAGTTGAAACTATACAGTTTCCTGAAATCATGTTAGACCTACTAAAATATTGTGCTTGTGGCCATCCCCTCCGATCCTCGTGGCAGGAGAGGCGAAGAAGGGGGGGGTATCTCTCCTTCGTCTCGAGAGGATCTTGGTCTCGCGAATCCCACTTGGGAGCGCTTCGGTCGGCGTCGGTAATGAGGTGAAAATGTAGAGAGATAGAGTCGCCAGTCTATTTTACTCAAAATAGACAAAAGAAAAAGGGAGCCATCCCGAAGGACAGCATCCAAAGATATACTAACACATACAAAACCAAAATGATTCAAAAAGGGTCCGGAGGCTAAGTTAAGAAATAGGAAGGTATTAGGCACCCATTTCGCCCTTACGGTCTCTCATGAGTTATTACTATTTTCCTTTATTTCCTCGTGATATGTGTGCATATTATGTATATATAGTGGAGATAGGAATCATCAACTTGTATCATGGAAGAGATAAAGCTAGTCATCTGTAGGAATGTTCCTAAAAGTAGTATTAAAAAATAGGATTTACGCGATTATCCTAGCGTTGATCATTATAAGGGAACGATAACGCATGCGGGATAATACGTCGCTAAGAACAAATATATGCATATAGAGAGTCCAAGAGAGTCAAGTTTAAAAAATATAGAAAAACTAGAAAAAAAATAGAAAAAAGGACTTGAGTCTCGAGTTTTACCCCGAGACGCCTAAGTAGCCTATAGAGGCATCAATGTCCACGTAGTTCGTATGCAAAAGGAGGGGTGGGGTTTATCCCATAAATCCAATCGGGGACTTCTCTTATATGTGTGTGTGTGTGTGTGTAAAAAGGTGTTTTAGTTGTGAGAAAAGTGTAAGAAACGTGTGAGAATTCCCATTTGGAATTTATGAGCAAACCCTCTTTTTCTTATTTTTTGGGTTTTATTTATATGAAAATAAGAGATGTGCAATAATACTAAATAAAAAGTATATTAGGATATGTGAGATGAGAGAATAAAAGTGATAAGTAATACAACAAGTTAATGCAAATTTAGGAGAATTTAACGAGAGATTTGAGAAAGTTGGACCTTCTTGAAGATCTTGAGCTTGATCTTGGATGTTAGAGAGCAGCCCTTGCACTTGGGTGATGATGGAGGGTAGTTAATTCACCAAGTTTGATGGAAAGGATGATGAAAAGTGAAGGTTGGAAAGGGGTTTGGATCTGGAAATCACGCTCACTTCGAGAGGGGTTTTTCGAGCTTGCTGAGAGTGATGGATTTCAGATCTTCTCCCCCTTTGCAATGAGATCCGGATCTCCTTTTTATAGGCCCAGGGCATTGTTGATCATCATAACGCTGGTCCTGACAATCGACAAGTATGTCTAGGCACACTACCAATAGGCAGGGTTTGGAACCTGTCGTTTCGTAGTCTCTTTCAGGTTCCTTCGAAAAATCGGTCGTAAAGCGCAAACCGTTGATCCGAATCATGCACGGGTCAAACAATTGGAAAGGTACTTCAGAGACCTTCGAAAGTCTTTTGGACTGCTCCCGGGTCTGGTAGTTGACTTTGGGTCAAATGTGGCTCAAAAGCGTTCATCGGTCCTTTGGACGGGGAATCGTCGGACGCAAACGGATCGTTCGTCCGCATGGTAAGTCAGAATTGGAGATGGGGTGGACTATTGGAAAGGATAGAATATGTAATTCGACATTACAAAGAGTTTAACTCAGTTTGGGGAGTTGACTTTGGCCAACCGGGGCCTGGAAGTGTTTGGTGACCTTTCAGAGTAAAACGGATCGTTCGTCCGTACCATAAGTTGGAATCACGCACGAGGCGAACCGTTGGAAAGGGGTTTCAGTGCCTTTTGAAGATTCATTCAGTCTCGGTTGAGCTGAAGAGTTGACTTTGGTCAAACGGAGCCTAGTAGCATCCGATGACCTCCTGATCAAGTTTCAAGGGAAAACGGATCGTTCATCCATACCGTAAGTCAGAATCGCGCACAAGATGAACTATTGGAAAGGGGTTTCAGTGCCCTTTGAAGATTCATTCAGTTTAGGTAGACCTGAAGAGTTTGACTTTTGGTCAAACGGATTCTGGGGGTTCCCGATGGCATTTAGGTCAATACTCGGGGTATGACTTAGGTTTGCAATGATGAAGGGAGGTGCTAGGGATCTAAGGATAGGTTAGGGGGTATTAGAATGGGGTGTCTACAGAGCCCCTCGACGGGTGATTTTGGAAAAAATGATAGTCGTCGAATAGACACCACACGATGCCTTTGAAAGAGGATGACCAGAGGATCGAGGTTGATTCTGAGGACCTAAGGATGAGGATGACCGATTCTGTGGGTCGATGCCAATTCTGAGTGATCGATTATGTGGATTAAAGCCAATTCTGAGGGCTTAGGGATGAGGGTGACCGATTCTGTGGGTCGAAACCAATTCTTCGGGCTTGAAGATGGGGGTGATCGATTTTACGGGTCGAAGCCAATTTTGAGGGCTTAGGAATGAGGGTGACCGATTATGAGGGTCGACACCAATTCTGTAGTCTTGAAGATGAGGGTGATTGATTCTATGGGTCGAAGCCATTTCTGAGGGCTTAAATTGAGATGACCAATTCTGCGGGTCGAAGCCAATTCCGTGGGCTTAAGTTGAGATGACCAATTCTGCGGTTCGAAGCCAATTCTGTGGGCTTAAGTTGAGATGACCAATTCTGTGGGTCAAAGCCAATTCTGCGGGCTTAAGTTGAGATGACCAATTCTTCGGGTCGAAGACAATTTTGTGGGCTTAAGTTGAGATGACCAATTCTGCGAGTCGAAGCCAATTCTGAGAGCTTGAAGATGATGGTGACCAATTCTACGGGTCGAAGCCAATTCTGAGGGCTTAAGTCAAGATAACCAATTCTGCGGGTCAAAGCCAATTCTGAGGGCTTAAGTCAAGATAACCAATTCTGCGGGTCAAAGCCAATTCTGAGGGCTTAAGTTGAGATGACCAATTATGCGGGCCGAAGCCAATTCTGAGGGCTTGAAAATGAGGGTGACTACGGGGAACTCTGTCGAGGAAATTACCTCGCGATTTTGATTTGAGCCAATTATTGGGGAAATCCTCGTGTCTTTTGGAGACTTTACAGGGGGAACAACCAATTTAATGTTGGGGAAGTGATTAGGTGGTCAAGGGTTTGGACATATTTCTTGGGGAAATTTGAGACCATTGGGGAATAGGATATGATCCTGAAGTGTTGGATACTTTAGAGGTACTCTAGGAACATTGTCGGGGAGAGATTCACTTGCCTTTTGAGAGTTCCACTGGGGAAATAGGGGTTCCGCTTGAGGAAGTGAATAAATTTCTTGGCGAATATGTTCTAAATCCTTTTCGGAATTTTTAGTAATTTTCTGAGGATTTTTCAAGGCTTTTTAGTATTTTTTGGGAGTTTTTGTACGAAAATTTAAGGGGGGTGCCGGTCGGCATGGTGTGGAGGATGCTATTCGGCAGTGGCACGAACTTTTGAGCTTCCTCGAGAAGGCAAAGGGTCAGTGCCGATCGGTAGGTGGGGGTGCAGTGCCGATCGGCATGACCCTTGGCATCCCATAAAAACGGGCGGGTTCCCCTCATTTTTCACAGCATCTTGCCTTCTCTCTTTCTGCAATTTTCTTCTGTGAATCATTCTAGCATTTCGCAATCTAAAAAATGGTCACTTTTGTGAGCACTGCAGTACACAGGGAGTGGTTGGCTGTTGACAACTGGGCAAACGTGGAGTAGAGGGCCAGGGCGGCTCTTACTTTGGGGAGTGAGAACTCTTTTGACGCATTCGAGCCGGTTGCGGATGAGCGAACTTTGCTGCGAGAACCGTCGCATCATCGCTCTTCGAGGGTGGTGAACCATGGCAGTTATGTAAGTAAAATGACTTTTGGCATTCCTTTTTTTGTGGTTTTCCTTTTTTCTTGGGTTTTGACAAGGTTTTTATCTTTTGGCAATCTGATGTTTCTCTGTCAACTATGCGTGCACGCGGGACGATGGGGCTTAAAGATGTCTGGGAGCATTTTCCACCTGTGGTGTGTTCGGTGGTATCCTCAGCAGGCTTTGGGAGGTTGGCGTCTGTGCAGGATGAGACGCCTCGTTCGATGGCGGTCTAATTGCTCTGGGGGAGAGGTGGTGGGACACTACCCTCACCTTCCACTTTGGTTTCGGGGAGATGATTGTGACTCCCATAGATGTGCAGCAGCTACTGGGGCTGGATTATGATGGAGAGTAGATAGAGGTGGATCGCTCCTTATGGGTGAGGCCGGAGGCGATGCGGGCGGCGCTTGGAGATGTGGGGAGGATAGTGTCTGGGGACTCTATTCGGTTGTCCCTGCTGAGGGATGTTTTGCTAGGCAGGGTGATTGATGTAGAGGCTGGGCTGCAGGTGAGGCAGATGACCCAGTTGTTTATTTTGCTGGTGCTGGGGAGATTTTTGGTGGCGGCGAGCGGCGACGTCGTCCACTTATGGTTTTTGCCGTACTTGAAGATGTTTTCGAACATCCCTCTCTATGATTCGGGGAGCCTGAATTTGTCTACCCTTTATTTTTCTCTGGATGCATTCAGTCGGTACTGCCGGCAGTCTTTTTGCTAGAGCCACGTATCTTCTTGAGGTATTCTTTAATTTGCGCATTTTCCTTTCATGCATTCGCATTTTCCTTATGCGTATCTTTTTTACAATGGATTTTTATCTTTGGCAGACGTGGTTCTATGAGGTGATTGGGTGTAATACCCAGTTGGTTTCTCTAAAGGATGAGACTATTGGGGACTTTTGTCAGTTGTATCGGTGGCGGAAGGCAAATTGGCAGTCGAGGAAGTCTCTCTCTCTGGAGGCGGTGCGTCAGGTCTTGAATGGCCTGACCAGTGACAGAGTGAGATTTTTTTTTTCTTCAGTCCTGGACCTCTGTGTGCTCTGATTCCATATTTTCTTATATCTTGCTGGAGATTTTTCAGGTGACTTTGTACCCCTGGGGGATGACCGTTCAAGACACGGGGTTGACTAGAGTGAATGCACGGATGAGGCATTTTTGGCACATGAGTTTGGCCACTCTTGGTATCTCGGGGAGAGGGTGGTCCGACAGATTGCTGAGGAGGAAGTGGTGGTGCCACCTGTGAGGCTCCCTATGTCTATGAGGCGGGAACGGCTGTTGCCAGAGGATGCGAGGATCACGGAGATGATTGGCGAGTCATATTTGTTGTACACCGATACGGCTGTGCCGTATGATTATATGGACTTTGTGACGAGCTGGATGATGGCGCCCAGCATATATGATGCACTACCCTTCCCTCCTTCGATTTCGAGTCGGCCAGTGGGGTCCTCCCACAACAGTGGCGATGGCGGTCCGTCGACATCTGCGGTGATGGCGACTTCGAAGGTCCCCTTTCTGCGGTTGAATACTCCTTCATACAACATCCAGTGAGCTGATGGAGGGATGGTGCCTATGCTCCATCGTCCTCATGCGATGGACCTGGAGGAGTTGGGCTTGACAGAGGAGGTTCTTCATTCGTTCGTATATCTTTCTGTTCTTCTCTTGGTTTCTTTTTTATTTCTTTTGATCTTCTCTGGTTGATACTGATTCTGCCTTTTCTTGCAGCAAGTCCGGGTGTCCACCACTTGGCTGAGGGACATTAGGGACTAGATATCTTTGGTGACTGCCCATATTCGGGACGCGATTCATGTTCCTTCTTGCTTGGTGACATCTGCCTCGTCCGAGGAGGAGTCTGGATCAGGTAGCGGTGCTGCGTCATCTCACCGCAGGGGAAAGAGAGCACGCCACAGGGGTGGAAGCTCTTAGGAGAGAGAGGGGAAAGGGTAAGTAAGAGAGAGAGAGAGAGAGAGAGAGAGAGAGAGAGAATGTGGGTTCGGGCTGAGTCCCGTTATTTTTTGCTTTTCTTTATTTTCCTGGAAAAATGATGTAACACAAAAACATATCTATGCAATGCAATGGAATTATTTATTATCTTCTATTAGTGATGAATGAATGAATGCATGCACATGCGCTTTTTACTTTACTGTTGAGACCGTAAAAAGAAATATTTTTGGGATTTTGAAGGAAAGCTTTATCCACAATGAGGATTTATATAAAGATGAAAAGGGGATTTTTGAAATTATGTTGAGAACATCTATTTATTTTGAGTTTTCTGAATTTTAACAAAAGAGGAAAAAGGAAAATTTCCAAAAGTAGGGGGTTGCCGATCGACAAGCACCTTATCCTGCCTATCGGCAAGTCAGTCCAGTCCCATCAATTCAAAGATTTGATTGGTACCCTCTTCATCCTTTGGTACCTATGGGGCAGGATTTCCTCCAATTTCTGCAGGGGTATAAAAGAGGGGTAAGGGTGGAGTGTTTTCCTCACACCTTCACATTCCTACTTTCTTATTCTGTGAGATGGCTCTCCCTGGTAGTGTTGAGTTTTCCAACTACCTCGAGACTTTGGAGGCGATGTGCTCCTATAACGTCGACTACGATGCTTTCAACATGCGTCGAGTTTCTTTATGGTGTAATCAATCCATAGAGTGGAACATGCTGTTGGCGGCTGTAGAGTTTTGGTATCCTTAGGATCATGTCTTCCGCTTCAGGTTGGATGAGATTCTTCCGACCTACTAGGAATTTCCTTCCATGCTGGGGATAAATCCCAGCATTGCTGCGGCTCTACCTGAGTTTTCCCATTCTCCCAGGGATTTGTTGGTCGTGCTTCTTTGTATTTCGCCCTTGGCGGCTAGAGGTATGATCTCCCTTTCGGTGGTGTTGCAGTCTGTGCATTTGCAGGAGGTTGGTGATGCTGGATATGTCGGAACCGTCATTCTGGGCTTGGTTTCAAAATTGCTGCTGGTGACCGGGGAGCTGCTGGTGGACCCACAACTTGCAGCTATTACTTCATGGATGTCCTACCATCGCAATCCTATGACGGTGATACTGGAGGAGACCCTGAATGGCCTGGATGCCTGGCGAGAAGGTCGTTCTGACTTTTTGAGGGGTAGCCCTGTGATGCTGTTCACGTGGTTATCTGAAAGATTCTGCCTGGTGACTCCTCCGGAATACCCTTTGTCGGTTGTACCCAACTTCTTTTCATGCCATTTCATCAGTGTGGGTTTGGATATTGAGAGGTGGGAAAACTGGTTCGTGGAGCATGGGGATCTAAATCTGTACTGGTCAGTGCCTTGGTGGGGGCAGCTACTGCCTATTCTGGAACTGGGAGAATACCCGTATGTTCGGCTGGTTGGTCTCAGACAGGCCTCCTTTTATTTCCCTTGTCGGCTTTTGCACCAATTTGGCTGGGAGAAGATTGTGCCACCTCAGACACTAAACTTCTTTCCGGTAGAGGATTTGACAGAGCGTCTGCGCATGCGGCTTGGTTCTTTATGGGGGGAGTCGGAGTCCATCGACCTGTCCCTCTCAGTCTGCTAGGAGAGTTTGGCAAATGCCTGGGGATTATATGAAGTGGTTGTAGAGAAAAGTAGTCATCAAGATGTTGGTGATGGAGATTGGACAAAGGTGGCTTGTTTTATCTGATACCATGGAGGGAGGTGTTGTAGTTTTTTCGAGGCTGGTTCGAGCTTATTGGTCCATGGACCGTTTGCGGCACTCCATTCAGGCAGGGGAAGCTTGGGGACCCCAGGATGTAGATGACGATGATGGAGCGGGCTCCTCTGGTAGCTGTGGGTAGGGCCCTTGGGGGGAGTTTATTCTGTACTGGGGAATAAGTTTGGGAATTTATTTGGATTTTTTAGGAAGGTAGGGGGAAAGGAGTTATCCACTCCTTTATGTAATTGCACTGTAATTTCTTATTAATGAAATAAACAAGTTTTTGATCATCCAGCTGTGCCCTTTGATGAATTTTTTATTTTGAATTATGTATATCGATCGCTAAGGCATGCATAATCCTTTTGTTCAAATATATGTTAGAATGAACTGTCGTTCTAGGAGATAAGAAAAGAATATTTTTTTTTGTGTGTGAAAAAGAAAAGGTCATGCTCATGTAAGATGTATGAGCTGCCTACGTACCTCTGGGGTTTTTTTGATAATTTTAATTTTTCTGAGAATGATTTTTGCTGAGGATCAGGCCCACGTAATTCTGGGTATAGGGAAATGAAGAGATTTTTTTTTCTTATAATAGAAGGGAGATGAGAAGAGTCGTAGCGCGCCGAGACTTCAGACTAGGATTAAAATTTCTTGAGACGGTCCAGGTTGACTGGACGATCCATCTCTTCTCCATCTAAGTCGGTGAGCATGGCGGCATCGCCGGATAAGATCTTCTTGACAATGTATGGGTCGCTCCAATTGGGCTTAAATTTCCCTCTAGGGTCCCAGATGGGCTCTACTATTTCTTTGAGGGCTAAATCCCCTTCTTCGACACTTCGGTCCTTGACTCTCTTATTAAATGAACGCACTATGCGGCGATGGTATCCTTGTATGTGATACAACACCTTCAGTCTCCTTTAGTCCAACAGTGACAGCTCGTCGAGGCGGCTTCGATGCCAGTCCTCCTCACTGACCTTACTTTAAAGCATGATGCGTAATAAGGGTATTTCCAGCTCCACGGGTAGGATTGCTTCCATGCCTTAGACTAGAGAGTAAGGGGTAGCCCCAGTAGAGGTTAGGATTGAGATTCGGTACCCCTGACGGCGTATGATATTCAATCGGCCCAATATCGACAGCTTTCGGTCATCTTGCTGCTGATGACTTTGAAGTTCTTATTGGCAGATTCGACTGCACCATTAGTTTGAGGTCGGTAGGGAGAAGATTTGTTTCTCTGGATCCCATACTCGTTGACCACTTCTGTGACTTCTGCCTCGAAATGCAACCCGTTATCTGACACTAGCTCGTGCGGTACCCCGTATCGGTAAATTATGTTTTTCTTGATGAATTTGGCCACTTTCTTGGCGTTCAGGACTGCGTATGACTCAGCTTCGACCCATTTGGTGAAGTAATCAATGGAAACTAGAATGAATTCATGCCCATTGGAAGCCTTGGGTGTAACCTTCCCTATAATGTCGATGCCCCAGGTGGAGAACATCCAGGGAGAAGTCATGTTGTATAATTCTCACGGAGGGAGGTGTTGAAGGTTAGAGAACTGTTGGCATTTGAGGCATCTCCGGACATAGGCAGTGCAATCTTGGATCATGGTGATCCAGTAGTAGCCTTATCGTACGATTTTCTTGGAAGGCATGTGACCGTTCATATGGGGTCCGCATTCCTCGCTGTGGATTCTTTGCATCAACTCTTCAATGTCAGCCCCTGCGATGCAGTGTAGATGGGTTCCATCGAAGTTTCTCTTGAACAGTTCTTTGTGACAGATGATATATTGGGCGGCCAGTCTTCGGAGGGTTGCCCGGTCTTTCTTATTGGAACCCTCGGGATACCTACCATGCCTGAGAATGTGCCAGATGTCATAATACCAGCAATTTTCTAACTCGGGATCTTCTTTGGTGATGAGCTAAATGTGGTAGCAGTGGGTTGGTTTGTCTTGTTTTTGGACTAAGAAGGGGACATTATTACTCCTTCGGGCATGTTGACCATGGAGGCTAGGGTAGCAAGGGCATCGGCTAGGTTATTTTTTGCTCGAGGTAGGTAATGGAAGGTGATGTCTTGGAATTAGGAGGCTAGTTCTTCTAGGTGGGCATGTAATGGTTGGAGTTTCTCGTCCTTGACTTTCCATTTTCTGAGCACTTGACCAATGATGAGGGCAGAATCCCCGTAGACATATAGGCATTGAATACCTTTCTTGAGAGTGACTTTGAGGCCTACCGTACACACCTCATATTCAGTCATGTTGTTGGTGCAGGGAAAATCCAATTTGATGGCGATGGGAGTGTGGGAGTCATCTGGGGTGATCAGAAGTATCCCAATGCCATATCCCTTTTTGTTGGCCGCGCTGTCAAATAACATTTGCCGTCGAAGGTCATCTTGAGCAGCACAGAGGATGTTTTCATCTGGGAATTCAGAGATCCAGATATCAGCTTCTTCCATGGGGTAGTCAGCGAGGTAGTCAGAGATGGCTCTTCCTTTTATGGCTTTCTGTGTGACGTACACGATATCAAACTCGGCTAAGAGCATCAACCATCGAACCATTGGATTAGATAATGCGGGTTGCTCAAGAAGGTACTTGATGGGGTCCATTCGGGATAAAAGCTTAATGGGGAAGGCGAGCATGTAGTGTCGTAACTTTTGAGTGACCCAAACAAGCGCGACGCATGCTTTTTTCAAAGCAGTGTAGTTGACTTCGTACCCAGCCAATTTATGACTGGCGTAATAGATGGCTCTTTCTTTGCGGGAGTCTTCAAGCTATTGGGCTAGCAAAGCCCCAGTTACAGTGTCGATTATGGTTAGGTATAGAAGTAAGAGAAGACCAGGCTGTGGTGGCATGAGTACCAGAGGTTGGGTCAGATATTATTTGATTCGATCAAAAGCTTCTTGGCAGGCCTCATTCCAAATCTTGGTTAAATCCTTTTGGAGGAGTTTGAAAATCAGTTCACAGATGGAGGTTAGCTGGCTGATGAACCAGCTGATGTATTGTAATTTCCCTAGGAAACCACGGACTTCTTTTTTCATTCGGGGAGGTAGCATCTCAAGTATGGCTTTTAGCTTGGCTGGATCTGTTTCTATCCCTTTCTCACTGACCATGAATCCCAAGATTTTTCCCTGTGTAACGCCAAAGACATATTTATGTGGATTGAGTCTCATCTGATATCGTTGCAGTCGTTCGAAGAACTTTCGGTGAGCTGGAACATGACCTTCTCTAGTTTTGGACTTGATAATCATATCATCCACATAGACCTCAACTTTTTTGTGAATCAGATCATGCAGCATGGTTATGGCATCCCTCTAGTAGGTAGGCCCAGCATTCTTGAGACCAAATGGCATAACAGTGTAGCAAAAGGTTCCCCATGGGGTGATGAACGCAATTTTTTCTTGATGATCTGGGTGCATTTTGATTTGGTTGTATCTGGCAAACCCGTCGATGAATGACTTGAGAGCATGATTGGCTGTGTTGTCCACGATCATGTCGATATTGGGTAGTGGGTAATCATCCTTTGGAGATGTTTTGTTCAAGTCCCGGTAGTCTACACACATCCGAACTTTCCCTCCTGATTTCGACACAGGCATTATGTTGGCTAGCCATGTGGGATATTCGATCACACGAATGAAACCCACGTTCAGCTATTTAACGACCTCTTCTTTGACTTTGAGAGACCATTCGGTGCGGAGCTTTCTCAGCTTTTGTTTAACTGGCTTATAATCTGGACGAGTGGGGATCTCATGCTGAGCAATTTCAGGATCAATGTCGGGCATATCATCATAGGACCATGCGAAGACATCCACGAATTCCTTTCATAATTCTTCGAGTTGTGCGCGTTCATGCTCGTCGAGGGTAACCCCTATCCTAATCTCGCGCAGTTGGCTACTAGAACCGAGGTTAATAATAACAGTCTCTTCTTTATTAACTTGAACACGGTTATGTTGTTTGTTATTAACCTTATTTAGATCAGTTAAGAATTATTCATTTGCAAAATCATCATCATCAAAAGTTTTATTAGAATCTAAACAATTAATGTAAGGCACAGAAAGATACTCAAAATATTTGTTTATTTCATTGATAGGAAAAATAGCATTGAGAACCTCATCAAAGGAGGTCTCGATTATATTTTAGCAAGGATAGACAACAGAAGAAGAAATGAGGTAAACATTGGGGTTAGGTGGGATTTTAATAGGTAGAACTAGCGCAGCATGCCAGTTGAGGAGAGGTTTATTAGCAGCTTTAATCAGGTGGGATGGATCCAGTGATGTAGTGCTTGAATGAACCATGCAGAGTGTTAGCCCCAGTGTCTGTAAGTTGAAGGAATCTTCAGAGTCACTTCCCTCAGAATCTTCGGTATCTCTGATGAGCGGTTGTACATGGTGTTGGGAACTTTTGGCCAATGGATATCTATCCCAGAAAAACATCTCCATTCCAGGCTTCATTTTCTTGTCTGTATGGTCATACCAGGGTTTCGAAAATCCACAAAAGGGGAAGTCCTTGCCCTTTTTGATGAATCGTCCATTCAAGGAGTCACCTGGGATAGTCTGGATGCAGTCTAGTCTTATCTTTGGTCGAGACTAGCGGATCATTTTGATCTCTTGTTCTGATGGTTGATACCCCAAATCACAAGGGGGGAGGCTTTATTCAGTTCAATGGGCTCAATTATCCCTTGCTATCTTTGCCCTAGCCCCAGTCCGGGCATAAAGTGCATGTTTCTGAACATCTGAATCATATTCACGTTGCCATGAGGGTCGTATTCTGGACAAACCCTTTCTTTGAAATCATCCCCTTCCGGGAGTAGAAGTGGTTCAACTCGAAATCCTGATAGGAGCATATCATTTTACCCGTGCTGTATCTCAATAATTGGACTGCTGGTGCTTGCACCCTCGGCATTGTCGTCGTTGCCCAAAATGATGATGACTCATCCGTGGGCAAAGAATTTCAATTTCTAATGGAGTGATGAAGACACGCCCTTGATACTGTAGAGCCAAGGTCGTCCAAGTAACAGGTTGAAACAAGTTGGGATGTCAATAACTTGGAATTCAATGACAGGGTTTATAGGGTCAACCCCTATTACAAGTTTTATGGATCCCGTCACTTCTCGACGAGTATTATCGTAGGTGCGTACATCAGCGGAGGTTGGATAGGGGTCACTTTCTTTCAGTCCTAAGCATTTGAAGGTTCTTAATGGGCAAACATTCAAGGCGGATCCATTATCAACAAGAGAGAGTGGTACGATCTTTCCCAAAACTTCGACGGAGATATTGAGTGCATGATTATGGTTTAGCCCAATTCTGGGGATTTCTTCTTCGGAAAAGGATAGCATTCGGGTAGGGGTCAAGGATCCGACTAAATTTACCGCTTCTTCTGGTGTAGTAGAAGGAGTAACTGTGGGTCCAGTGAGCAACTTAATCAAAGAATTTATGTGTAGCTGGGAAGACATGAAAAGCCCCCATAGGATGATGTTAGCTTAAGTTTTCTTCAGTTGATCGAGGATTTTGCTTTCCTCGATGGTCATTTTTGGCATAGGAAGGTTTTCAACGCCCTTCCCTTTGTCATTGGCTGGTAGTGGGCTTGGGATTTGGTAATGCCTCCCTGGTATGGTCATGTGATTTACTGAAGAAGGGAAGAACATGAACCCTGTTTCTTCATCGATCTCGAGTTATTCTGCTACCTTGTTTATTTCTATGAGGAGCTCCTCAAATGATATCATCCCACACATGTCAGCTACTAGGCCAATTTTCTCAGAAGCTTGCTCTTCATTCGAATCTTTAAATTCCTCCCCCATCCAGTGGAAATAATTCCATCTTTACATGTAAAGTCAATGCATTCCACAACTTCAATGGCTTCTTCATACAGGTCTTCCCACTCTGTGGGGATGAGTAAGGGTGAAGGGACCAGGCGCCCTTATAGCTTCAGAGTATCAAGTAACTCGGTCATACTGCAAATATCGTTGGCTTGCCTGAATGATTCTGCCATGATCTGTACAACGTCATCTAGGCTGACTTCATCGGTTGGTACCATCTAACTGTCTTACTTTCGGGCCCATTTTCGTGCTTCCAAGAACAACGTGTTGAACCTTTGGTAATCAATGATCGTCTGTGAGGTAAATGTTAGCTCGAACTCTAGGAGTTGGCTTAACACTTCTGATAATTCCATACTTCCATTTTCAGAACGGGTATGGACAGCGATGCATGCTCTGGTAAGGAGTGACAGCGCCTGATCAGTGAGGCTAACAGGGTGTAGAGGGAAATATGGGCATGTTTGGAGAGGTTTGGGAGAGTATATGGGTGTGATTTGAGTTAAGGGATCAAATCCTGGGTTCGTTTCTAGGAAGATAGCATTGGTATGATTTGAGAGCGGGTTGTGAGTAGTGTTTGGCTTAGGATTGGCTGGTGGAGCAATGGTACCCCGGTCAATTAGAACTTGAATTATGTTTTGGAGGTGAAAGTATTGGTCGATGGTACGGCCAGTAGTTTGGTGAAATGCGCAATGGGCATCTGCCTTGAAATTTCTTGGAAGTGGATTTTGCAATGGATGGGGATCCAAGGGTTTGATAAGGTTTAGGCTTAACAGGGCTTGATAAAATTTGGAGAGGGGAGCATGGATCTCGGTGTATTCCTTTCGAACTAGGACAGGGCGGCTTTTTGGTGCCCACGAAGTGGTTGGTTGAGAGATGTTGTTGATGGTTGAGACTGCAGCATTGGCAGGTTTGTCATATTTTTTGGGGGTGAACTGTCCGGACACTTTCTTTGGTTCAACATCTATTTTAGCAAGACCTTCCTCAATTTCTACTCCTGCCTCTCTAAGAGATCGAAAGTGGGGATAATATTATCCTCCCATGGTTGCTCGGACATGGGGAAAGAAGTTCTTCTTCACTATGTTGACTTGTTCTTCCTCGGATGGCCGATTGGTCATAGTGGCTTCTTTTTCCCTCCATCAGGCTATGAAGTTACTGATTGATTCCCTAGAGTTCTATTTGAGCAGCTCTAAATCACGGCGGGTAACCTCAAGTTCTTCGTTGTATTTGTACTGCGATATGAATTCTCGGGCTACATCCTCCCAGCTACGGATTCTGGACTCCTCAAGAGACAAAAACCATCGAAGAGCGCTATCCTTCAAAGTTTGCTGAAATAATTGGGCCATCACTCCTTCAGAAGCCCCTAGGAGAGTCATGGAATGGTGATAACTGCGAAGATGAACAATCGGGGGTCCACTTCCTCCGAATTTCTCGATATTTGGCATCTTGAACTTCTCGGGTAACCTTTCCTTAGGATAAGGGGACATGTGGGTATAGTCCATGTAATTTCCAGAGATTTCGACTTGGTAGAACTTCTTAGTTAGCATCTTGAGATCTTCTTTGACCTTGTTCAATTCTTCCTCTTTCGGATCAACGATCATAGGTAGGTTAGCCCCAGGCTGGGCAAGGTTCGGTATAGGAAGCTGGGCAGGCGGCGGCCCATTAGTAGGAGGGACAAATGGAGCGTGATACTCTTCACGAACCTAGATAGGCTCGGGTGGACCCATAGCATGAGGGAATAATACCTCGGGCTCTCGAGGAATAGGAACCTGGTTTCATTGCATCTCTCAGACCTCAGTCTGAAGGTTGTCAATCTTGGACACGAGCTGAGATAAAACTATCGTCAGATCTGGCTGTGAAACTGGTACTTGATCTGTGTTCTCCATGGAAAACGGATGGATATCGGACTCGGAAGAGGTAGCAAGGAAACAGACGGAGCTCTGGGGTGATTTGACTGAAGACGGAAGCCGATAAGGAGCCAGGCCAAGGGCGTGCGATCGACCTGAGAAGGTATAAAATGGGATTTATTTTTGAAAAGAAAGAAGGAAAATATTTTTAACATTTTTTTCTTTTTGAGATTAAAAGACAAAATGTTTTTGGATTTTTGATAAAGAAAAGAGAAATATTTTTGGATTTTTAATAAAGAAGGGAGAAATTTTTTTAGATTTTTTACAAAGAAAGGAGAAATGTTTTGGGAGACGGATCTCAGCATGATTATTATTATTATGTTCTCACTTGTATTAAATTCTCCTAAATGAAAAATGAAATGCCGAACAGGACCCGAGCCTAGAAAAGTTGGGTTTAAAATATATGCAAAGCTATGGCTAGACTTGTAACCAGCCTTACGGGTAGGATCCCATTTTAAAAATTCTCAAAAATTTGGGAGGCAGGCCGACCTAGAATTTCGGCAGAGTTTCGGGTTGAAATCAGAAATCTAACATGTGTGTCCAAGGCTTGACACCTATATGCGGGTATGCAGTTGGTTGGGTGAATCGGAAAGGGTTCCCCCCTTTGGCGTGGCTTCCAAGATATACGTCTTGCTTTTGAGGACAATCGGTACATGTGGACAAGCCATTTGATATACCTGAGTGTACGCGAATTTCCTCACTATATACCTCGTGGGGACGGTACACATGAGAGCGAATTCGATATACTCGGTGTACGTGAACGAGTTCCCTGCGATATACCTCCCATCATGACTTCGGTCAAGTGGTACGATTCGGGGGAACCGTTCGATATACGTCGAAGGTACTTGGCCAATGGAAGGCGAGAGTCATATCGCTTAGGCTAACTGCACCCTACCGGACTAGCACCCATCACGAAGTGACCCTCCAGTTACTGGACAAAATTTGGTCAATCACAATGCTCTTTGGTGATATCGTGTGAATCATGTATGATTCTCTTATTAGTATCTTATCAGAGTATCTTTCTTGATCATGCCCAACAGGGAGCAAAGTGCGAGTACCGATGGTATACTAAGTATGGGTGGCTGATGCTTGCATCATGGGGATATATGTGATCCTAGGTGCACGTGGTGTGAAGTGTACATGGAGAATTTTCTACAAGTGTGTGAATAGAAGCATAAGCATGAGGTACATATGAATAGTAAAGGGGAACATGCAAAATAGGGGAAAATATAAACAAATATAACACCCATGTAAATAGAGTCTAGCCTTCAAAATAAAAATTCCCCAGCAGAGTCGCCACTGTGGCCATCCCATCCGATCCTCGCGGCGGGAGAGGCGAAGAAGAGGGTGGTGTCTCTCCTTCGTCTCGAGAGGATCTTGGTCTCCTGCATCCCTCTCGGGAGCGCTTCGACCGGCATCGGTGATGAGGTGAAAATGTAGAGAGATAGAGTCGCCAGTCTATTTTACTCAAAACAGACAAAAGAAAAATGGAGTCATCCCAAAGGACAGCATCCAAAGACTTACGGATACATACGAAACCAAAATGATTCGAAAAGGGTCCGGAGGCTAAGTTACAAAATGGGAAGGTGTTAGGCACCCATTCCGCCCTTACGGTCTCTCATGGGTTATTGTTATTTTCCTTTATTTCCCCGTGATATGTGTGCATGTGTATATATAGTGGAGATAGGAATCATCGACTTGTATCATAGAAGAGATAAAGCGAGTCATCCGTAGGAATGTTCCTAAAAGTAATATTAAAAAATAGGATTTACGCGATTATCCTAGCGTTGATCATTATAAGGGAACGATAATGCATGCGGGATAATACGCCGCTAAGAACAAATATATGTATATAGAGAGTCAAGTTTAAAGAATATAGAAAAAATAGAAAAAAAGGACAAAAAATGACTCAAGTCACGAGTTTTACCCCGAGACGCCTACATAGCCTATAGAGGCATCAAAGTCCATGTAGTTTGTATGCAAAATGGTGGAGTGGGATTTATCCCATAAATCCAATCGGGGACTTCTTTGATATGTGTGTGTGTGTGTGTGTGTAAAAAGGTGTTTTAGTTGTGAGAAAAGTGTAAAAAAGTGTGAGAATTCCCGTTTGGAATTTATGAGCAAACCCTCTTTTTCTTATTTTTTGGGTTTTATTTATATGAAAATAAGAGATGTGCAATAATACTAAATAAAAAGTATATTAGGATATGTGAGATGAGAGAATAAAAGTGTTAAGTAATAAAACAAGTTAATGCAAATTTAGGAGAATTTAATGAGAGAGCTGAGAAAGTTGGACCTTCTTGAAGATCTTGAGATTAATCTTGGATGTTGGAGAGTATCCCTTGTACTTGGGTGATGATGGAGGGTAGTTAATTCACTAAGTTTGATGTAAAGGAAGATGAAAAGTGAAGGTGGGAAAGGGGTTTGGATGTGGAAATCATGCTGACTTCGAGAGGGGTTTTTCGAGCTTGCTGAGAGTGATGGATTACAGATCTTCTCCCCCTTTGCAATGAGGTCAGGCCCTCCTTTTTATAGGCCCAGGGAATTGCCAATCGGAATAGCCCTGGTCCTGCCAATCGGCAGGTATGTTTAGGCAGGGTTTCGAACCTGCCGTTTGGCAGTCTCTTTCAGGTTCCTTCAAAAAATTGGTCGTAGAGCGCAAATCGTTGATCCGAATAGCGCACGGGGAAAACCATTGGAAAGGTAATTCATATACCTTCGAAATTCTTTCAGACTAATCCCATGTCCGTGAGTTGACTTTGGGTCAAATGTGGCTCGAAAACGTTCATCGGTCCTTTGATCGGGGAATCGTCGGATGCAAACAGATCGTTCGTCTGCATGGTAAGTTAGAATTGCTCATGGGGAGGACCGTTGGAAAGGTTAGGAGATGTTCTTCGACATTCCAAAGAGTTTGACTCGGTTTGGGGAGTTGACTTTGGTTAATCGGGCCCTGAAAGCGTTCGGTGACCTTTCGGAGTAAAACGGATCGTTCGTCTGTATCGTAAGTCAGAATCACACACGGGGTGGACCGTTGGAAAGGGGTTTCAGTGAACTTCGAAGATTCATTCAGTCTCAATCAAGTTAAAGAGTTGACTTTGGTCAAACGGATCCTGGGAGCGTTCGGCGACCTCCTGATCAAGTTTCGAGGGAAAATGGATCGTTCGTTCGTACCGTAAGTTAGAATCGCACACGGGATGGACCATTAGAAAAGGGTTTTAGTGCCCTTTAAAGATTCATTCATTCTCGATCGAGCTAAAGAGTTTGACTTTTGGGCAAATGGAGCGTAGGGGTGCCCGATGGCCTTTAGGTCAGTACCCGGGGTATAACTTAGGTTTGCAATGATGAAGGAGGTGCTAGGGACCTAAGGAGAGGTTAGGGGGTATTAGAATGGGGTGTCTACAGTGCTACAGTCCTACTAATGGTGTGTCCAGTTCCATCTAAGACTGTGAATGATAAAACTTATATTCCACAAAAACTGGGATCTGATCCTCTGTGTGTAAGTCATACACTACACACAAGAACACCTATTGGGCAGAATAAAAGACATCAGCAATATATTAAATACTACAAACATTATGTCCATACATGATTCTCATTAAAATTGGAATAACTGATTTTATTATAATAATAAATCCATAACTAAAATTATTACATAATGCATGGTTTTAGTCTACTTCTCTAACAACGGTAAGTAGGGATCGAATCCACAAGGAATAGTTGTTAGAATTCTATTAATTTAATACTTCTCGAATAAAAGTTTAAAAGGTGATTGGTGAGAAAATCATAAACTAAACGAGTAATAAAACTAAGATTATCAAAATGAGTAAAACTACAGATTGAGAATCATCTCCTTTACACGGACTAAATAGCATAAATGGTTACATGGAAAGAAAAGCGTTAATAAGATTAATCTCAATTGGACAATTCATAAAACCTAGAGTTGTCACCCTTTAAACTATCATAAAAGCTTAATTTGAGTTAAGTGTTAACGAATATTCTCGAAATTACACATGAAAGGTCGTGAATACGGCACTTAGGTGATAGAGACCGTTAAATCTCCTACGTATAATGTGAAGAACAATTAACCCAATAAAACTATCCTAAAGTCATCATACCATAACGTAGAAACTAATTAACCCATGTAAGTTTAACAATCTCAACCTAGATTAAATTACCTACAAAACATGGTAAAAAGCATGTATTTAATGAAAGCAATTAATAAAGCAAGAAACCTAATTAATCAAACTAATAAATAACAAGAAGAAAGCTTGAATTAATGGATAAGATGCTAAATAGTACAATCTTACAAACCAATGGAATGTAACCCTAGTATAGAGAAAGAGATCATCTCCCAAACCTTAACTAACCTAAAACCAACCTAAAAACTGTATAATCAAAAAAATATCTCAGTTGTATATATAGTAAGCTGGAATAAAAGAAAAGGGAAAAGAAAACAATAAGCCAAATTGCCAAAAAACTGCTTACATCGATCGATCGAATAGATCAAAAACTTCACGTTGTCTTACTCACACGATAAAAAATGAAACACCGGTCGATCGATCGATCAGATTCCATTGATCGATCGACACTCTGTTTCAAACCCAAGATTTTACCTAAAAAATAAGAACATGCTCCTCGAGAAAATGGTCATAACTTGATCGTTAGGAACCGAATTAATAATCCATCAGAGGCTATGTGAAGCTGACTTAGAGGGATACAACTTCCGTGGAGAGTTCGAGCATAAATCTTGAACGCTAAAATGACTAACATGCCCGTGAACTAGAATGCATAAGGGAATATGAGCTTAATGTAATACCCCGTACTTTCGACTATATTTATTTTTGGGATTAATTAATTAAATGCGTATTAATTGATAATTAATCTGGGTTATAAATACTAATGAGATGCGAATTGGTATTTGAGTATGTGCATATATGATTATATATGTATTTGGTATTATAAATTTGTCGTGAGATTTATATACGGCATTTTAGAAATTTTGTTGAGACGCGTGGGACCGCCGCGTCACGGTATAATATTTTGATAATAAAAGTGAATTTAAAATCTATAACCCGTATGGTCGTTTTGAGTGCGCCAACGCGTCCGGAAGGGTCGAGATAGTCAGAAAACACTAGCCGGGGGTATAGTTTGGGTCCCGGGGTATTTTTAGGCCATACCGGCAACTTAAAGGGTATTTTGGTAATTTTACATTTTTAGGAATTAAAAGTGACGAAAATTAGAGATGTAAATCTGATGTGGATTTAACCCATTAAGCCCATTAACCAAACCATATTAACCTAGTAAGCTACGTAGGTTATGATTTAGGTTTTCTAAGTTCCCAAAACAAACCCTAGCCACCTTAAGCCACCATTGGAGAAGGAGCTTGGAGAAGGAGAGAAAGAGAGAAAATTTTGCAGAGATTCTTCACCAAATCAACACCAAATCCGGAAACAAACAAGGCAAGTGGTTTAATTATGTTTAACTTCAGCAAATGTTCTTTCCATGTTAGAAAATTGAAGATTTATAATTGTTATTGGAAGATGAATGAAAACCCATGATTAACTGGACTTAGGTTCTGAATATTGAGGATAAATTGCATGTAGAATAGTTTGGAGATGATTAATCTGATGTTAATACATGATTGGGTGAAATAAAAACGAATTAAATTCTGGGATTTGATGATGATATGTAGTTAGGGTTCATGTTCTTGAGTTACTTGGAAAAAGTGTAGAAAGTTGTAAATTTAATTGATGTTAGGATGGATTGATCCCTTAAAAAACATGTTAGGATGTGACTATATATGTTTAGTAATTGATTATAGACCTTTAAACGATTGTTGGGACTTAGTTTAGAAGATTTGAGGTGTTAAAATGGATGAAAAATGATTTGGGGAAAAATCTGGGCCGAAGCTGGTAGGTCGTTAGAAGCAACCCCCAGGTCGTTCGAACGAACTCGTTCGAACGAGCTTCTAATGAGTTGACCAGTCATTGCTAACGAGTAGGGATTTCGTTCGATATCTCGTTCGAACGAGATATCGTTAGAAGGTACAGTTCGTTCGAACGAACTGGGACCTCGTTCGAACAGCCTCGTTCGAACGAGTCTTCTAACGAGTTGGCAGAGCAATCTCGTTCGAACAGTCTCATTCGAACAGTCTCGTTCGAACGAGACTTCTAACGAGTTGACAGTTTGGTCCTTTTTGGACTGTTTTGACTTTTGGAGTTTCGTAAACTTGTTCGAGGATATAGATATCATTCCGTAGATGTAATAATGATAGAATTTGGGACATTTGGGTATTTATGAGAAGGAATTTACATACGAGAGTGTATTACATGGACGGTTTGGGTTGAGACGTGAGTGTCTACTACGACGTGAGATAATTATGGCGCGTACAATTACAAACCGAAATAGTATGAATTGTGATAATTATAAGTTAGTATGAGAATATGTACTACGATTAAAATACGGTATTACTAAGACGTGTGTTTACTTAGTATTGGTATATGCTTGTGTGTATGACATACCTACCATACTTGCTATCACGGGAGGTTGCGTTCGCTTAGGACCCTCTAATCCTTGTGTGCCTACGGGGGGGATATAGACTGGTACCTCGATGAACATAGGTCATAGAAGGACTTATTGTGATATGAATAAGTCTGCTGATCATGGGAGCGTAGGTATGTGCGTGACCCATGTGATGGTGACTGTGTTCGCCTCCACTCTTTGTGATTTGTGTTATCTGAACTATTCCTGAGAGATTCGGAATATGTGATCCTTATGTACGTGATGTACCGGGATGGATAGCAGAGTATGTGTGCACCGCAGCTTAGTTCTCGGGGTGCTTGTATTGTATATTTATGATGTGAATAATATACACTTAATTAATGAGAACCTTCATGTTAATGATGTGAATATAATTACGGTATTGTCCCGAGAATAATATAACGAGTTAATTGATAGTGATATTTATTGCATATTGAGCATCCGAGTTTACATTAAATCCCTATCTAATTACGAGCGTTGTATGTTAATAGAACCGGGTAATAAGGGTAGAAACTATTACAGTCTAGCTAGTTATGATGTCACTTAGCTAGTGGGTTATATCGTTGTAGATGGGTACGTACGTTAGGAGTGCACAGTTAGACGAGAGGTGAGAATATCATGTGAGTGCACGTCCTAACATGTACTTTGCATTTAATGTTTTAAATGTTTTTAAAGCACTTGCAGGTTTTTAAAATATAACTCCACATTCGGGCTCTGACCCGTTTGCTTTTCAAATTTCTTTTTCTTGTAAAACCATTTTAGGTGCCCAGCCACAGGGACACCAAGCATAGGATTCTCATTCAGGTGACGAGCTGTAGCTGTTTGTGGAAGCTACAGGGATTTGCTTATAGACGCTTCTATCTTTTGGATTCCAGAGTCACTATCTATCAGTTGTAGGGCATGTTGCCCCTTTCTATTTAGACATCTTTTACATTTCAGTTTTCAGACTTTAGCATGTATTATTTCAGTTTCGGTTATTTATTTCAGTATGGGATTGTAGTGAGGAGTTTTCCTCCAGACTTTATTTACTCTATTGTGATGGTTATTCGTTTTACTTCAGTATGGTGAATGGTGTTACTTATTTCTTCATTACACTTGTTGCTTGTTAATCAGACTTTAAATAAAATTTGGCACTTACTTTTTAATTACTAGGTGGTTAGTAAAAATAAAATGTTTTCGACAGTGATGCTATTAACTGAGCCAACTTGGCATTTTGAATTAATTTAATAAAGGAGTAGCTACCCGGTATTTAATTAGTCGGGGTGTCACACTTAAATACGAGAATTAATAACCATAATTGTACTAGAATGCATAAGTAACACGGGCGATAATATACAATATTCATAACGTATCAAACCCCCTAACTTAGACATTACTAGTCCCTAGTGATGAAACAAAACAAGAACTGAAAATAGAGTGGTAATAACAAAATGAATATGTACACGAAAAAAGTGCCACTTTCGCAGGCGCACGGTTGCATTTAGCAAATGCAACAAGCCGTTAAACCCCTAGGATCATGATAAAAATCCAACAAGAAACCCAAATAAACAAGGTAAATAATAAGGAATAATACCTTTCATGTGCAAGAAATGGATGAAAATGAGTGAAGCTGGGTGCTGAAAAATAGGGCTTGAAAAGAGTTCGTTTAGATGAGGAAACGAGGTTAGAGTTTTAGAAGAAATGGGGAAAAAATCGAGCAGGAGAGCCACTTATCTGAGTCGATTGATCGATCGATAAAAATTCATTGATCGATCGATGAATTAGTCAACTATGTACTGGGTTTTTTCACCGGCAAAACTGTGTTACATCAATCGATCGATAACCCAGAAGTTTTATCTCTCCCTTCATTTTGAAATGGGAAAGGAGAGGGGGGGAAATAAAATAAAAATAAAAATAAACATAAAAGGAAGAAGGATGACTGGAAACTAAAACAAATAAACAAATGAAAAAAATATAAGTATATACATTATAATACTAACATAAGGGTGGAATGGGGGGCGCACACACAAATGAGAAAATATATGCATAAAAGTGACTATGAGTGTGTGTGAAAGTGATATTACCAAAAATTGACATTTGGGCAATCAAACATAAAAACATAAATGGTTCGAAATGGACCAACGTGGAGCCCACGGGAGGAGAAAAAAGGGAAAAATATTTTCGTAAGTTTTTAAGCTTTTTAACAATCGCATGTTCAGGATGCGCAATCTTTGCAAATTCAAGTTCGTTGAACCTAAAAAATTTTAGAACAATGAATACAAAAAAATAAAGAAAAAGTTAACTAATTACACTAAAAACTATACCGAAGTAAAAAAAAGAATTAAATAGGTACAACCTAAATTTCAACTACTCACTTGACTATACAATAGGAGTTAAAATTTCTAAGGGTCCAACCAGACGATGATTTGACTTTGAGGAAAAATTGGTGGTCCCTCATTTGAGTGCATACCTTTCGAAAAATAAGAATTATGTTTGAACAATGGAAAGTATGTGTAAGGAGGAAGGAACCATCACCATTTAAAAGTTTTGGGGGGATGATTGGGGGTTTGAATTGAACGGGTGAGGAATGCTCATAGGATTCAAGAAAATAGAATTTTCTCCCAAATATTTTGCAATTGGAGTGGGGGATGGAGCACATAGAGGCAAGATTGACTTTATGGAAAACAACTGAAGAAATTAATCCTCATTAGTGAAAGGGTTGAACGCTTTACAGTTTTGAACCGATTCATGGGATACTTGTAACAGTTTGATAATGTATAATGAAGATGGGGAGGAAATAATTTAATCTCAAGAGATAACTCATCATCGCTTAAATATTCAATTCCAAAGGAGAATGATTCACTTTCAATGAAATGTTCTTCCAAAATCGTTTGAGGTGAAACATAAGTTTTAACCTCCTCTTTGTTTTCAAAAGAATAAATCATTTCATTACAAATGGATACTACATCCATTTCTTCCTCACTTTCATTCTCAATTATGCCATGGGAAAAGAGAAGAATGGTTTGTTCCAAAGTAGGCATCGATTCCTCATTTGGTTCAAGAAATTCCTCAACTTTAAAAGTCTAAGAAGAAAATCATTATCGAAATCAAATAATACATCCAACTCTTGTTCCCAATGAACCACCATATATCTTTGACTCACTTGAGTCTACATTATATAGGCACTTGTCTAGTTTGGAAATAGTGACAAAATTGAGTCATATCCTAGTCTACCAAAGAGCCTCAGACATTACATATCAAATTCCTCTAAAAGTCTCAAAGGTAGAAGACCAACACTGCACCTAGGATTGCATTCATTTGTTGCATTCTTTATAATTTAGGTGTGTGTGTGTGTTAAATCCCATAAAAATGATTTTTTTTAATAATTTTATGATATGGTAAATAATTTTTAGGATTTTATAAAACATTTTTTAATCATTTAAAAGTTGGTTTTAATAATGTTGTGTTGATTTATAATTACCCTTTTCTCCTATAAACTAGCTTGGGTAGGATCCAAAAGCGGCGGAGAATTCTGTGGTGGAAAATGAGATTATTTTATAACTTCAAAACACGCATTTTAGTCTTAATCCTGCCCTACACGTGTTGATTTATGAGCGAATCCATTTGTTTTTATTTACTCTCACAACCTTAATATTTAATCATGTCCATTGGATCGTTTGCTATCTACGTTCTGCATGTCTTTACCTCAATCCTTGTGATATCGAAGAGGACCAATCACAATGCTTTTAATAACAGTCCATATTCAGCCGTAAGATTTACATCGATAATGCTAGACTTAATCTCAGCCATTGATCTTATTCAACCTTTCCAGATCCTTCCTAGCTTTGTATAAATAGAAATCAACTGGTGAACATTTCCAATCTTTTGATCATTTTGAGTTCTGAGAGAAAATAAGAGAATAGAGAGAGAGAGAGAGAGAGAGAGAGAGAGAGAGAGAATTAGAAACTCTCATCAAACTTCGGCCAAATCTTTCACAAGAAAACCCTTCTGTGAGTTTGAGTGAGTTTAAAAGTGAGAAAAAACAGCCTCTCTAGTCCTTAATCTCTTGTCCAACCAAGTCATGAAGTTTAGATTTCAATTTCTTCTCATAGAAATCTGAGATCTCAAACTGTGTGATACATATCACTTAGATCTTATTAACTTTGATTTCTTTTTTCAAGAAATCATATTTGTTGGTTGTTTTTCTCTTATATGATTGTTTTCAAAACCAGAACCAACAAACTTATTTCTGTTTCCAGTTTATTAGAAAAATCAGACTTAGATCTAGTTAAGCTATTGAATAGGGTTTTACACTTTCGTGAAATATTCACACTTTGTGAAATAGATTTTTAAATAAAAAAAGAAAGTGTTTAGGACCTTGGCTGCTTTTTATATCAAGGTTCCCTCAAGATCTATGGATAGAAATAAAGATCTGTGGTGTGAGACTATCAAACAAACTGTGATTCAGAAATCCTTACTGCATCTTAGAACGATATTTATAATTTGTTAGGAATATTGTCTATATAAGAATGTGTGTGTGTGTGTTGCATGCATGTGATTAGGCACTTCACCACTTACACTTATCACACTACAACACTAAAGAAGTGTTGGTAGAGAGATTCTTGACTTTAGAGTCGATGTAAAGCTAAAAGGAGAAGCAGTTACAAAGCTAGGAAAACAACCTCAACATCAGAACCTCAGAGGAGTCAGAATAATCCAAAGGAGTTGGTAAAAATTCTAGACTTAGAATTAGGTCTGCTTGTATGTTTGGTTTGTTATTAAGTTTGTAATCTGTTATTCTATTTTAGTGGATTTTACTTTTGAGGTGTACAGACCTCCATGGATGTTTCCCTAATTGGGTGGGGTTTTACCACATTAAAATCGTGTGTTCTTGCATACTTACTCTTCCTCTCATCACCTTCTTGAGGTTGTGTTGACTTAGAACCTACATACATTTTGTTTTTCAAAACTAGTAAACATATACCTAAAATAACTCGTTCAAATAATCTTTTTATACACATCTTGTGTTAGATGTTTATTTTGATTAAAGAGTTTCTTCAAAAAACTATTCGGAGCCATTTAAACGGTTTAATCTTGAATTAAACTACTTAAGTGGTGATTTTTCACCCAATAATGATTTTCTTCCCGATAATGGTTTTCAAGTTTTTCATTTTGAAGAATGTGCAAGCCCTTACGCAATGTCATTGGTGGAGACATGGATTCTTGAAAAAGAGAAGTTTGGAAACTAACCTCGAAATTACTATCAAAATCATTATTATAAGAATTTTGAAAGATATTGCAATTAGTTTTACCATTACTATTATAATGGATTTGTGGCCCATTAACAGAATGATAGTTCTCAAAATACCCATACGCATATCTTGACTTTTGTAATACTAACCCAAAGTCATTTTAGATGTTTTAAGGCTTTGACTTTGTGAGTATTCACCCATAGTCACAGGTTTGGGGGGATTTTGAGAATTATCATTACGATTATCAAAAATATTGAAATAAGACATGCTTACCCCAATAAGCTCAAGATGAAAAAAATCCATGAAGTGATGTGCGACCGATACATTCAAGCGTTTCATGGCGCTAATTGTAAAAGTCCTACAAAACTTGTTAACAAATAATACAAATATATAGAAAAATATTAGGAAATACTAAATTAATTAAATTCTAAAACAGAACAATCCCCAGCAACAGCGCCATTTTAATAGTTAGCATAAACTGTTTGTGTATGTAAAATATATCGTTCGGTGTCTACGCCCAATACAAAAAAATATCAAGACTCGGTGTGCTAACCATGGAGTGTAGCCGCAAGTATGGATCGAATCCACAGGGAATATTTGTTAGAATTATATTAATTTAATACTTCTTGAATAAAAGTGTAAAAGATGATCAGTGAGAAAATCATTAAATTGGGCGAGTAATAAAACTTAGATTAACAAAATGAGTAAATTTGTTGATTGAGAATCGTCTTCCTCACACAGACTAAATAGCATAAATGGTTACATAGAAAGAAAAGCACTAACGAGATTAATCTCATTTGGACAATCAATAAAACCCAGAGTTGTCACCCTCTAAATTCTCATAAAAGCTTAATTTAAGTTCGGTGTCAACGAATATTTTTCAAGTTACACATGAAAGGTTATGAATATGGCGCATATGTGATAAACACCGTTAAATATCCTAGGTGTAATATGAAGAACAATTAACCCATTAAAATTATCATAAACTCATCATACTATAGCGTAGTAACTAATTAACCCATGTGAGTTTAACAATCTCAAACTAGATTATATTACCTAGAAATCATGGTAAATAACATGTATTTAATGATAGCAATTAAAAAAGCAAGGAACCTAATAAATCAAAGAAATAAATAACAAGAAGAGAGCTTGAATTAATGGCGAAAATGCGGAATAGTACAATCTTACAAACTAATGGAATAGAACCCTAGGACAGAGAAGGATATGACCTCCCAAACCTTAAATAACCTAAACCTAACCTAAAAACTGAATAACCAAACAAATATCCTACTTACATATATATATATAGTAAGTTGGATTAAGAGAAAATAATAAGCCAAATTGCCAAAAAACTGTTTGCATCGATCAATTGATCAATTTCCATCGATCGGTCGATGAGAGTGGAAACTTCCCACTATCTTCCACACATGACAAAAAATGAAACATCGATCGATCGATTAAATTTCATCGATCAATCAACACTCTGTTTCGAACCCAAGATTTTTCCTCAAAACCGAGAAGATGCTCCTTAGAAAAATTAACATAACTTGATCATTAGGAATCGAATTAACGAATAGTCGAAGGCTACACGAAGTCGACTCAGAGATCTACAACTTATGTAAAGAGTTCGGGCACAAAGCTCGAATGCTGAAATGTCTAGAATGCCCTGAAGTTGCATCGTGCATTAAAAACTTCCCGAGTAGCACCAATTGCACCGTTAAGAATTTCAATGCCTACAAAAGCTCAAATAAACCTTGCAATATATATGTGTGTGTGTGTATATATATATATATTGTAAATAAATATAGTATATGATCTTAAATACAGGAATTTACGGCCACAATTATACTAGAATGTATAAGTAACACTGGCGATAATATACAATATTTGTTATGTATCACTAAAATAGGCACCTAAACAATAACATGATAAATTTGATAGCTTAGTTATCTTATCTGGGTTTAAAATTATTAAAAGTGACCAATCTATATGAAAATAACATTTGCTCTATCATATGTCTTTATGTGGATGACCTGCTTATATTTGGATCAAATATTCATGTTGTAGATAATGTTAAATCTTAATTGTGTGTCGACTTTTGTAAGAACAATTTTCAGTGATTGTTCATAGTATAAGCCTTTTATATTTTAGGCTAGTTTGGCGTATCCCATTACAAATTGTCACGTACCTTTACGACGAACCAAACTCAAGCATCTCCAAGTTTGAAGACTTCCCTACATCCCACAGGGTATAAATATTTTGGGTGTTTGAATTTATTCATAAAATTTATTTTGGGATGTTGAATTTTATTTAAACAGAAACAAAAATTTTAAATTAAAAAAAATCGAGTCATTCTTTTTTATTTTAAAAAATTTCAAAGTTCGCTTATCTCGTTCAAACGAGATCGGATTATCATTCGAAAGAGTTGTCCTTTTCATTCGAAGGCTCGTTTGAAATTTGTATCAAATGTGTATCGAATGAGGGCATATTGTTTTATGTCGTTTGAAGGTCGTTTGAATGTCGTTTGAACTTTGTTCAAACGAGATGGCACATTCGTTCAAACGAGATTTTATTTTATTTTATTCAAACGGATTGCTTTTCTCGTTCGAATGACTAGCTGCCTCAAAATTTGTGCCCACCTATAAATATATGTTTCGTGTTCGGAATTTTAAGACTTTTGAAAAAACGCTTTCTGAATATCTGTTTCAAAAGTTTTCTTAGTTTTATGTTATTAAACACTTTTAGATTCACGCTTTACATTCCCAAAATAGTTTTGTGAATCGGTTTAAACCCTAAAAAAGATTTGTATCCTTGTATAGACCTTGTGGGGATGTACTCCATGGTTGACTTGTGAACCCGGAGGGATCAAAGCCAAAGAAGAAGGCAGAGGTTGATCGGTGGATACCGAGAGCGAATCTATCGCTTGCGGACTGCTTGGAGACATGTGGTATTCTTTAGAGATTTATGAAGACTAGCATGCTATGATTATGGAGGTTATCAAGTAGTATTGTAAGTCGACTATCTTGTAATATTTTTGAAGTTCTAAATAAAAGGTTCTGCCCATAAGGGGTTTTTCTTCAACAGTTGTGTTCTTGAATGCGTAACATGTTCATATTGTTTTAAATAGATATTTGCCTTCATAACTAATTTAATCAAAGATTAAAATTTGTTTGGAAATCGTTTTGTATTCTTGGAGTATTAAATTGATAAAAACACAAAAATAGAATTTTTATTTGAGACCAACCTTCTCGAGCACGTTTATTTTTGCATTCTCATTTAGTATCAGAGAATTCAGTTATTTTTTCCCTTAACAAGTGGTATGAGAGTCGGTTGCACTAAGTTATTGTGTTGGATCCTTGTTTAGTGTTGTTTTAGGATGGTTGATTATTTATTAATCTCTTGTTAGTTTATTTTTTTCTCTCAATGGATTCCCGTAGTTTTAACGACTTAAATCGTTTGGATTTTCAGTTTGCTAAAAGAGTTGAAATTCTTGAAAAATAAATATTTATTTTAAAGTTGCTATGGATCTTTTGCAAACTGTTCAACTCAAAGAGATTTCTTTCATGAGAAGCTTGTGGACATGGATCATAATTTTAGAAAATTTTAATTATCTAAGAAAGAGAGCGATGATAGAGTTCAGTTTTTAGAGAAAGAATTAGAAGACTCACAAATTTCTAGAGTTTCTGTTTGTGCCAATGAGGATAGTGAAAATTTAAATTTATATTTAAAGGCACGCGAGAGGACTCTTAGGGATAAGTTTGCTTGCATTGAGCGGGAGAAAGATAACCTTCTGAAAATATGAAGAAGGAGCCCCTAAAGTTGGAAGAGTCAAATACTCTGTTTGAGTTTAAAATTTTGAAGTTAAAAGATAATTTAAAATACTCGAGTAATATTGGTAGTGATAGTAATGGCTCCCATGTTTTTAATACTTTCGATGTCAAAGTCAAGACCATTGATTATTTTAGTGGGTCAACCGCATCCAAGGACGTTAGAAAAGGTCAAACCTTAGGTAATATTCCTCACATTTACACATGCACACATTGTGGTAGGAAGGGTCACCTTAGGAGTTTTTGTTATGATCTTAGAAAAGGTCCTAGGATGTTTAATTCTAGTTCTTCTTTGGTACCTGAATCCTAACGCATTAAATATACAGCTATTTGGAATAGGAAATCTTTGTTAGAGACGCTAGATGTTAAACTAGTTGATTCTCCCATGCTTGCATATGATGCTTCACATGCTATATCTTAAGGATGATTGCTTGCATGATTTTGTTTGGCATACTCTATTTTTGCTTCATGATATATATTTTCTAGTGTTATAACATGTGTATCGTTTCTATTATATTTTTCTTTATTGAGTCACATTAAAAAAATACAAAAAAAATTATTTTGATAAATTTTCTTGAAAAATGCAAAATATTTTCAGTTTTTGTGTATTTTAGTTTTACGCATTTGATATGACATATTGGTGTGTTTGAATTCAATTCACTCTGAAATTTTCATGTGGCTAAGACATTTTATTATGATTGTAGATACTTAGATTATTCTTCATCATGTCTACTTGGAGTTGTTTCCAACTTGATTTGCTTTATGGATTCGACTTTGTATATGCCTCCGCGGAAAAATGCACGAGCTTTTTGGATTTTGACTTCACTATATATATTTGAGCATGGTGAGATGTTCTCCCTTCAATATTATCATCAACATGTTTACGTGACTATGGGAGATTAGTGCTTGCAAAAATCCTTGCCCGTGAGAATTTATTTAATATTAAAAAAATATGAGTGAGCACGGGAAAGGGATGCGAAAGATAGGTTGACTTTGTGTGAAAGCCACCATTGAAAAGAGCCCAAGAAAAATTGCAAAAAAAGAGGCCAACATAGTTTAGTTTGTTTGATCATTCAAAATAAATCACTTCAAAATAAATGAGAGGATATAAAAAATATGTCTATCTTTTGAGGGAGTTTAGTTGAAGATCAATGGGTTTGCACAATGAATGCTAGTATGATTGTTTTGTCATGACGCTATTAATTTGTGGAATCATCAATGTTCTAGGCTTGTGTGCATTGTGCTTATTTTGTTCATCAAGTTCACTTTATTTGTCACTTGAGGCTAAAGCTTACTTTGATAAAGTTTTGCGTTCAATTAGAACTTCTTGAACATATTTAAGTGTTTGGATCATAATTCATTTGTATCTAGTGCACACACATTCATTCCATCCCACATGTTTAGACATATACCTACTATATTAGTTTGTAAGGCTTATATGTTTTGTGTCATGTTTTGTGATTGTTTATACCTATATATGTGTGCCGAATTTTCTTTGATATATTTTTCATATATTATATATGGTATAGTGTTGTATTTGTAAAGTTAACATTTTTTCACCTTTTAAAAAAAAAATTAAAAATCAAAAATATTTGGTGTTGATGGCCTTTGAGATTGTCATCACATACGCTTGATTTATATCTTTTGTGATGATATCTTCTTCATATTCGTGATGCTCTACTTTAAAGTGTATGTTTATACTCCTTTGTCTATTTTGAATAGAAATAAAGGGAGAGAGCAAATTAAAAAGTGAAATTTTATGAGTTTGATTTATGGTGAGAATTTAATTAAAGTTATTATTTTCTATTTCAAACTCGATGCGTCCCGAGGTATATTTCTTTGTCTCATGTGTGTATGTACTTAAAGCGAAAATCAAGACACGCTAGATGAGGACAAAGCAGCCCAATGGAGGATTAAGTGGACATTTAAAGACAATGTCTTGTGCCATTCCATTTCAAGGGATAGGGAGGGTAGTAGGATTTTGGTCAGAAATAAATTTTTATTTTAATTTGAGGTTTGGTTATGTTTGTTTGTTTTGTACCAGAATATCCAAAGGGGAGATTTGTAAGAACAATTTTTTCGATATTATTCATAGTATAGACCTTTTTATATTTTAGGCTAGTTTGGCGTATCATATTACAAACTGTCACGCACCGTTATGGCGAATCGAACTCAAGCATCTCCAAGTTTGAAGACTTCCCTACATCCCACAAGGTATAAAGGTTTTTGGTGTTTGAATTTACTCAAAAGATTTATTTTGGGATGTTGAACTTAATTTAAACTGAAACAGGATTTTTAAATTAAAAAATTGAGGCATGCTTTTTTATTAAAAAATTTCAAAGTTCGCTGACCGCGTTCAAACGAGTTGCTCTTTTCGTTTCAAATGCTCGTCTTAAATTTACATTAAATGTGTATTGAATGAGGGCATACTGTTTTAGGGCAAACGATATGGCACATTCGTTCGAACGAGATTCTATTTCATTCAAACGAATTACTTTTCTTTTTCGAACGAGCTTCAAATTCATTCGAACGAGCCGCCACCTCAAAATTTTTGTTCGCATTATAAATACCTGTTTCGTTCAGATTTTTTAAGACTTTTGAAAGAACGCTTTCTGAATATCTATTTCAAAAGTTTTCATAGTTTCGTGTAATTAAACACTTTTACATTCACACTTTTCATTCCCAAAGGAATTTTGTGAATCGGTTTAAACCTTAGAAAATATTTTTATACTTGCATACACCTTGTGGAGAGGAACTCTATGGCTGACTTGTGAACCCATAGGGATCATGGCCAAAGAAGAAGGTTAAGGTCGATCGGTGGATACCGAGCGCGAATCTATCGCTTATGGACTGCTTGGAGACAGCAATATTCTTTAGAGATTTACGAAGACTAGCGTATTATGCTTGTGGCGGTTATTAAATAGTATTGTAAGTCGACTGCCTTTTAATATTTCTGAAGTGTTGAATAAAAGGTTTTTCCCGTGAGGGATTTTTCCTCAATCGTTGTGTTTTTGAATGCGTAACATATTCATATTTTAAACACATTGTTGCCTTCATAACTAATTTTATCATAGACTAAAATTTGTTTAGAATTGGTTTTCTATGCTTGGAGTATTAAATTGATAAAAATGCAAAAATAGAATTTTTGTTTGAGACCATTCTTCTCGAGCACGCTTGTTTCCACATTCTCATTTGGTATCAAAGCATTCAGTTGTTTCTACCCTTTAACAATTGGTATCAGAGCCTGTTGCACTAAGTTATTGTGTTAGATCCTTGTTTAGTGCTATTTTAGTGTGGTTGCTTATTTATCTCTCTGTTGTTAACTTATTTTTTTCTCTCGATAGATTCCCATAGTTTTGACGACTTAAATCGTTTGAATTTGAAGTTTGCTAAAAGAATTGAAATTCTTGAAAAAGAAAATGTTTGTTTTAAAGTTGCAATGGATCTTTTACAAATTGTTCAAACTCAAAGAGATTTCTTTCATAAGAAGAGTGCCGACATGGATCGTGATTTTAAAATTTTAGAATTGTCCACCAAAGAGTGTGATGAGAGAGTCCAATTTTTAGAGAAAGAATTCGAAGACTCTAAAATTTTTAAGGTTTTCGTTTGTGCCAATAAGGATAGCAAAAAATTGATTTTAGATTTAAAGGCACACAAGAAGATTCTTACTCTTAGGGATAAGTTTTTTTGCATTGAGGGGGAGCGAGATAGCCTTATAGGAATGATTGAAAATATGAAGGAGTTCATAAAGTTGGAAGAGTTAAATTCTTTGCTTGAGTCTAAAATTTTGAAGTTAAAAGATGATTTAAAAGACTCGAGTAGTGTTGATAGTGATGGTAATGGCTCCCATGTTTCTAATACTTTTGATGTCAAAGCCATACCATTGTTTATTTTAAAGGTTCAACCGCATCCAAGGACGTTAGAAAAGGTCAAACCTTAGGTAACATTCCTCGCGTTTACATGTGCACACTTGTGGTAGGAAAGGTCACCTTAGGCGTTTTTGTTATGATCTTAGAAGAGATCCTAGGATGTTGAAATCTAGTGCTCCTTTGGTTTTCGAATCCCAACGCATTAAGTATACATATATTTGGGTTAGGAGACCATTGTTAGAGACGCTAGATGTTAGACTAGTTGATTCTCACATGCTTGCATATGATGCTTCACATGCTATATCTTATGGATGATTGATTGCATGATTTTTTTGTCATAGTCTATTTGTGCTTCATGATATACGTTTGCTAGTGTTATGACGTGTGTATCTTTTGTATTATATTTTTCTTTATTGAATCATATTAAAAAAATACAAAAAGATTTTATTTTGATAATTTTTTTGAAAAATACAAAAAGATTTTTTATTTTTGTGTATTTTAGTTTTACGCATTTGGTATGACATTTTGGCGTGTCTGAATCCAATTCACTCCACAATTTTTGTGTGGCTAGGACATTTAATTATGATTGTAAATACTTAGAATGTTCTTAGTCATGTTTACATGGAGTTGTTTCGAACTTGATTTGCTTTATGAATTTGACTTTGTATATGCCTCCGCACATACATGCACGAACTTGTTGACTCTTGACTTCACTATGTGTATTTGAGCTTGGTGAGATGTTCTCCCATTAATTTTTCCATCTACGTGTTTATGCTACTATGGAGGATTTATGCATGTAAGAACCGTTGCCCGCGAGAATTTATTTAATATTAAAAAAAATTAAGTACGAGAAAGGGCTGCAAAAGGCAGGTTGACTTTGCGTGAAAGCCACCGTTGAAAAGAGCCCAACAAAAATTGCCAAAAAGAGGTGAACATAGTTTATTTCATTTGATCATTGACAATAAATCACTTCAAACGAATTAAGAAAAGAAAATAATAGAAAAAATATGGTTATCTTTTGAGGGAGTTCAGTTGAAGATCAACGGGTTTACACAATGAATCCTAGTATGCTTATTTTGTCATGATGCTATTGATTTGTAGAATTATCAATATTCTAGTATTGTGTGCACTGTCTTTGTTTTGTTCATTAAGTTCACTTTATTTGTCACTTGATGCTAAAGCTTAGTTTGATAAAGCTTTACGATCAATTAGAACTTCTTGACATATTTGAGTGCTCGGATCATAACTCATTTGTATCTAGTTCACGCCCATCGATACTATGCTAATGTATAAGGCTTATATGTTTTGTGTCATGTTTTGTGATTTTTTATACCTATATATGTACATCGAATTTGCTTTGATATATTTTGCATATATTATATATGGCATAGTGTTGTATTTGTAAAATTTACATTCTTTTCACCTTTTGAAAAATTTCACACTTTCAAAAATAATTGGTGTTGTTGGCCTTTAAGATTGTCATTACATACGCTTGATTTATATCTTTTGTGATGATATCTTCTTCATGTTCGTGATGTTATACTTTAAAGTATATGTTTATAATCCTTTGTCTGTTTCGGATAAAAGCAAAGGAGGAGAGCAAATTAAAAAGCAAAATTTGATGAGTTCGATTTATGGGGGAGAAATTAATTAAAGTTTTTTTTCCTATTTCAAACTCGATACATCAAGAGGTATATTTCTTTGTCTCATGTTTGCAGGTACTTAAAGAGGAAATCAAGACACACTTGATGAAGACATAGTAGCCCAAGGGAGGAACAAGTGGACAATTGAAGGAAATGTCTTATGCCATTCCATTTCTAGGGTTTGGGAGGGTATTAGGATTTTGTCATAAGGGATTATTTATTTTAATTTGAGGTCCGATTATGTTTGTTTGATTTGAACCAAAATATTCAACGGGGGAAATTTGTAAGAATAATTTTTCTAATATTATTCATAGTATATGTTTATTTATATTTTAGGCTAGTGTGGCGTATCCTGTACAAATCGCCACGCACCATCACATCGAACCGAACTCAAGCATCTCCAGGTTTAAAGACTTTCCTGCATTCCACGAGGTATAAAGCTTTTTGGTGTTTGAATTTATTCATAAGATTTATTTTGAGATGTTGAATTTTATTTAAACTGAAACGGGATTTTTAAATTAAAAAAATCGAGGCATTCTTTTGTATTTAAAAAATTTCAAAGTTCGTTGACCTCGTTCAAACGAGATCAGATTCTCTTTCAAACGAGTTATCCATTTCATTTGATGGATTATTTGCAGTTTACATCGATTGTGTGTCGAACGAGGAGATACTGTTGAAGGTCGTTTAAACTTCATTCAAACGAGATGGCACATTTGTTCAAACGAGATTCTATTTTGTTCAAACGAATTTCTTTTCTCGTTCGAATGAGCTTCAAATGCATTTGAACGAGCCGCCGCCTCAAAATTTGTGTTTGCCTTATAAATACAGATTTCGTGTTCAGATTTTTTAAAACTTTTGAAAGAACGCTTTCTGAATTTCTGTTTCAAAGGTTTTCATAGTTTTATGTTATTAAACACTTTTATATTCACACTTTTCATTACCAAAATAGTTTTGTGAAACGGTTTAAACTCTAAAAAAGATTTGTATCCTTGCTTACACCTTGTGGAGGGGTAATCCATGGCTGACTTGTGAACCTGAAGGGATCACGCTAAAGAAGAAGGCTGAGGCTGATCAGTGGATACCGAGAGCAAATTTGTCACTTGTGGACTACTTGAAAACAAGTAGTATTCTTTAGAGATTTAGAAAGAGTTGTGATTTATGCTTGTGACGGCTATCAAGTAGTTTTATAAGTCAATCGTCTTATAATATTTCTGAAGTGCTGAATAAAACGGTTTGCCCGTAAGGGATTTTTTCTCAATAATTGTGTTCTTGAATGCATAACATATTCATATTGTTTTAAACACATATTTGCATTCATAACTAAGTTAATCAAATATTAAAATTTGATTAGAATTGGTTTTGTTTGCTCACGTTTATTTTCGTGTCCTCATTTGGTATCAGAACATTCAGCTTTTTTTTACCCTTTAACAACTTTGATATAAAGGATTTGGGTGAATCTAGAGCAATATTAGGAAATAAAATTACTCGGTCTGAAAAAGGACTTTCTTTAGACCAATCTCATTATATTGAGAAAATTCTAAAGAATTATAATTACTTTAATTGTAAACCTACTAGTTTTCCATTTGATCCTAGTGTAAAGTTGTTGAAGAATACTGGTGACAACCAAACTAAGTATGTGAGCATCATTAGTAGCCTACGTTATGTTGTAGATTGCACTAGACCTTACATAGCTTATGTTATGGAAGTACTATGTAGATTTCCTAGTAGATCTAGTATGGAATATTAGCATGCTATTAAGAGGGTTATGGGGTACCTTAAAAGGATGATGGACCTCGGATTACACTATCAAAAGCATCCCGTTGTCCTTGAAGGATGTAGTGATGGTCACTAGAACACCCTATTTATGACCCCATGGCTTGTAGTGAATACATATTTAGTATCGTTGGTGGTGTAGTTTCATGGAAATCTAAGAAATAAACTATTTTAGCTCAGTTCACAATGGATTTGAAGATGATAGAGCTAGTTGCAGCTAGTGAGGAGGAAGGATAGTTGAGAAATATTTTATAAAATATCCCATTATGGGAGAGTCGAAGATGATAGCGTTAGCTATAGGTAGTGAGGAGGCTGTATGGTTGAGAAATAATCTGTCAAATATCTTATTATGGGAGAGACTAATACCAGTCGTTCTTATTCACTGTAATAGTATCGAGGCTATTATAGAAGTTGAGAACCATTATTATAACGGCAAGAGATTATAAATCCATGGAAAACATAGTAGCTTTAGATAATTTATCTCTATAGGTGTTATGAGAGTGGATCGCATATGGTCTAAGGAGAACCTAGTTGATCCTTTGACGAAAGGATTAGAAAAAGAGAAGGTGTGGAACACCTCGAAAGGGATGGGACTAAATCCTTTAGATGTTTGAGTCACTTGTGGTAACCCCACCTATAAATTGGAGATCCCAAGAAATAGGTTCAAAGGGTAATAATAAGTCATAAGTGATATAGATTTAATCATGATATTTATTGTATATGGGGTTTTACTCTGAATCCATCACTATAGAGCATGATGTCCTGAAGCGAGTTAAGGCTGAGTTAATTATAACTCTTAATTATATCTATAACTCTATTTTGATAGTCTCACATATGTGAATGTGTAAGTATGGCCACTTTCTATGGCAATGTTGGGAGAATTTCTAGAGCATTCACTATACTGAGATAAGAGCATATGGTCGTAATGTTGTGGCTTAAGAACTACACCCAATCAGGGTTATGTGTCGAATGTTGTATGAGATAGAGTTTAAAACAACGATTACTCTAGTATATTTAGAATCAACTTTACTACATAAAGGTTAGAATTGAAAGACACTTTTGGGTTTGCGAAATTCGATGAATTCTTGCTCAATATAATGTTTTTCAAAATTAACAAGTGGGAGATTGTTGGAACAAAAAAGTTTTTTTGTATGTGTAAATATTTGAAATAAGAGTAAAAAAATATGACATGGGGACCCTCATGTCTTGACTTGGAAAATGGAAAGTGATCCCAACTCAAAGACTCAAAGTCCCACATCATAATATATTTTAAAATTGGTTTAGTATATTTACACTTGTGTTGGCACTAATGGCCAAGCCCTTTGGAAATTTGATTTTTGTGTGTATTGGGTGGAGGAACTCATTGGGACAAAGCTCACGCATGCACGCGCCACCGCTATCGGTCGTCTGACCAACCCAACCCCTGTCCGCGTCTTGGGTTGTGTTTATTAAATTTTGGGATTTTTTTTAACTTAACCCCTACTTTTTAATATGTTATTTGACTTAACCCCCAGTTTGCTAATCTCTTTGACTTACCCCTACATGAGGGGGTATCTCAAAATAATGAATGAAAATAAGGGGTTAAGTCAAATAATTTGTTTGACTTTGTCCCTTGTTTATAATGAAAAATTAGACTTAACCACATTTGTTAGGGGTAAGTCAGAGAGATTAGAAAATTGGAGGTTGAGCCATATAGCATATTAAAAAGTGGGGGTCAAAAAAATCCTAAAATTTTTGGGGCCAAAAATAAATGATTTTCCAAATAAAAAAATCTGAAACAAAAATTAAAAATTTATTTTGAATATTTTTAAATTTTTCAACAACTTTTTTAACTCGCCTTTACTACTTCTCCCCGTTTTATGTCCCACTAACAGTCAAGAAACCTTCAGATTATTTTCCATAAATTAGGCCTTCATCCATTATTTTTTACACACAGAAAAACTGTCTCCTTCTATCATAAAATAATTCTCTCTGCAATTTTTTTTCTCACAAAAATATTTCTTCCCCCAAATACAATACTGTGATATGAACAATTAATTCTGAATGGGTGATCAGTGTCATGAGTTGTCCATTGTGCTATGAAATTCGAACTTAACCATAGAGGTGGTTTTATCGTGGGGGTGACGGGACATTACAAGAAATGCATCACAATTTTGGACAAAGTTGCGAAACACTTTAAAACGAGCGACCTAGTCCGTGACTCAACCATAATATTTTTTGCAATTGGATTTCGCTAATTCTCTTTTTAATTTCAGCAACAGCATTTATAAATCAAATAAATAAATCATAATTCTAAATCAAATCAAAACACACACACATACATACATATATATATATATTAATATATATATATATATATATATATATATATATATAAGTTTTTTTGAGTTGAATTGTTTTATACGTGTCCGTTGAAATGTTTAAATATCACATACAAAAATCCACTCAAAAATATTTTTTTAACATTTTAAAAAAATTGGTGTGCGCCAGCACGTGTGCAAATTTAGTGTGCACAAGAGCCTACCTCTATATATATATTAACACCTTGTCTCAATAATTCGATTAAATGTATATGAATTATAATTGAGGATATGTTAATAATAATTGTAGAAGAATTGTGGGTAAAAAATTGGAGAAAAATAAAAAGAATCAGTATTTAAGGAACTTCAATCCTTCCATTCGATTTAATGTGGTGCCTCTTATAAGATTTAGAAAGTTGTTCGGTGAAATTTAGAAACTTTAGTCGTTCTAGCAATATCCCCTTATCGTTCGAACAATGAACCCGTATCGCTCGAACGACGAAAGGGGTCGTTCGAACGACGCCTGACGATTCAGTCTTGTCATTTATGCTGTCACTTTTGGAGCCGTGGATCAACAAACGATCGTGGACTCTTGGAGCCTGATGGTTAGGATTAATCAAGTAAGTTGTAATAGATATTTTAGGGTTTCAAAATGTGTATAAGAGAGAGATATGGGGTGGAGCAACTGCATTTTTCCTTGTCTTTATTTTCATAAACTCGTGGCTCTCGCCCCCATTTCCCCTACTGCCTTCACCAATTTAGGGTTCTAAGAAAATACACTCACACCACACAATACCTATTTTCCCATTGTAAATGTATGGCTACGTAATATAAAAGTTGGTTGTTGGGGGTTTTTAGAGATGTTCTTAGAGTAAGAAGATGGGTTGTTGAGCATTTTTTGAGTATTTTGGAGCTTCCATTGGAGACTTTATAGTGGAGCTTTTGTGAATCATTTTAGGGCCACCTTTAGAGGTGGGGGAGTCACTCATCTTCATCACCACCACCACCATCTTTGAAGACTTTTCAGGTTAAAAAAACTAATTTTGAGCTAAGTTTAAAGTATTGTACAAATTCGGCATACTTAATTTATATATAATAGATTAAATATATGTAAGATTGATGTTAGTGTAGATCTAAGTGTTGATTAGTAATCATCTTATCATTTGTATGAAAATGGATTTAAAAAGGATGATTTAAAAATGGGTTTTGAAACTGAGAAAATTGCAGAATATATAACACCAACATTTTTGTGCAATAAAATGTGTTATATTGATGATTTAAAGGAAAAGAATGTGATTTTATGAAATAAAATTTACTGGGCTTGTTTAGGCCATTTTATGAGATTAAAGGATGATTTCCTACATGAATAAATGAAGATAAATAAATAAATAAAAACTTTCACTTTAATAGGTATTTAAAGTGTGTAAAATTTATGTAGGAAGTATAATGGGTTTAATGTAAAATTGTATGAAAATGAGGTTTTACATGAATTGTGATGTAAAAGTTAATAATGGAAGTTAAAGGGTTTAAATGTGTGAATAGTAGCAAGTGGGTGTTAAGTTGCAAAAATCCTATAAATAAAGTGTGTATTTCAAGTATAGAAAATGGGGCTTTAATGTGAAAAAGGGTGTTATTTTATATATTAAAGGTAATAAAGTGGTAAGTGCGAAAGTTGGGTAAAAGTGTCACATTAAACAAGTGTTAAAATGGCTAAATGTGTTTTAACTATTAAGTCGGAAACTTAATAACCATTTTGGGAAAACGACACTTGTTAAAGAATTAAATTGCAAAGTTGGCAACAAAAAGGGTAAATTGATAATTTACTTAAAGGTGGAACATTTTATAAAATAAAATGTTAATAAATATTTCACACTAGTATGGGTGAAATTCAGTTAAGTCCTAAAAATGTTAATGGTTTTCATATAAAATCGACGTGTGTGTGAATCAAGGGATTAAAGGAGAAAGAAACAGTTTTTCAAGTGTTAATGGAAAAACGGACGGTTAAGTCCGGCCTTTGGCTTCGGCCTGTAAATGAGAAATAATGTGGATATGTTCAAAATGTTAATCACATTAATAAAGGAACTCGAACGAATTCGGGAGAAGTCAGAAGGGCTCAGAGCCCTTGGGTGAAGAGCCTTAAGCACTGGCCAGAGCATATGGTGTGCATAGCCGACAGTGTAGAGCCCATTGAAGTATGCAGTATTTGGAAGACTCTAAAAAGATAATGAAATATGAAACATGACAAGTAAAGGGTTGCTTGGTGAATGTATAAAGACAACATAACTTGAACGTGAAATAACGTTGCCAAAGCCGTTTATGAAAATAAACTATTTAAGCAACTCCGAAAGTTTGTTGAAGAAACTCTTTACTTAAATCAAAACGATTTTGAACACAAGATGTGTTAACAAAAATTATGTACGAGATATGGACAAGATTTGATAACAAGTTTTAGTAAACAGTTTAAAATATTTTTAAACTCAGCACACAATCAGAATGAGATGAGTAGATGTAGAAATATTAAAACTCAGGATTTTTAACGTGGTAAAACCTCAACCTTGAGGAAACATCCACGACTCCCTCTACGGAGTAAAATAAAAAAAAACAATCATTAAAACAAATATATGAGTTACAACCTATTTAACTAACATGCACACAAAAACAAATCTATACAAGTTTAGGATTATACCCTCTGGCGTCCTTAACTTTTCTGCAGATCTTGTTTGTTGATGTAGTCCTCTCAGTTTGTCAACTCTTCTTTGTTTCAGCACTTTACGTCGACTTATGTTCACCAAATCTTATAGCCAACACTTTCAGTGTTTGTAGTGTGAAGATGTTTGTGAATCGTGTTCTAAAACACATGCATGCACACACACACACTTATTAGTTACAGACGATCCTAACAAATCACATATAAAGTCTATATGCAGTGTTTGTTATATTTCTTTCTTACAAAACCAAGAACCTTTTTGACCTTTCAAAGTAACCCAGATTCCACGGAGATCTTGCTTAAGAAATCGGTCAAGACCTTTCTCAATCACTTTTGAAAATATTATGGAGATTGAGAACCCTCCAAGTGCGAATCCAACTAGGTCAGGTTAAGTTTTGTAAAAAACAGAAATAGAAAAACATCTATTGTTGATTCTGAAGTAAGAAAATGTTTTAACAGAAAACAATCAACAACGAAATTCTCAAGATGAGAAATAAATGCAACTAAGTGTATTATGACATGCAAAACTACAGATCTATGATTTCTATTGAACCAGAAACAAGATTTGAGTCTATGTCTAAGTTGGAAATAAGATTTATGAACACAAGGATTTCAGCAACCCAAGATCTCTCAACCAGAACTCTCATAAACTCAAGAAAACACTAAGGATGGTGTTTATTTGGTTATGGTGTTTTTTCTGGAGAGGTAAGTAGTTTGGGCTTGAGAAGTATTTGGACGAAGTTAGGGTCTCTAACTTGGGTCTGGTTTCTCTCTCTAACTTCTCTCTTCTCTCTTCTCTCTTCTCTCTCTCTCTATTCTTTTTCTGAGAAAACTCAAAGTGGCAAAAGCTTTCGAAGGCTGAGATGGGAGGCCTTTAAATAGGAAGAGAGGAAGATTCCAGAGCATCGTTCAAAAACAATGGCTGAGATTGAGTCAATCACCTTTGACTGCAATCCAAGGGCTCACAACAGGCGGTGGATTAAATCGGCTGTGATTGGCTTAAGGGTTTACACGGGGATTCACTCAAAAGACATGCAGGCCATCGATAAGGGTTGATCCAAGGGCTGTAACCGTGCGAGGCTTTGTCTCAGTAAAGAAACACAGCTCTGGCCAATCAGAGATCAGCAAGTGTTGGCCTGAGGACGAGTGTAAACGCGCGTCCCAAAATAATTACAAACCCAACCCTAAATTCTCTGGCGCTTTTGGTTTCTACCCAAACTAACTTTAGGCCAATAAACACAACAATACATATTTAGATATTAACCCCAAAACTTTTAAATCAAGTTTTAATTAAATAAAACCTTGTTTAAAATATGTTTAAAATTCCCAAAAAATTATTAAAAATCAAATTGAGGGATTAGAACACACTCACCACATTAATACACATAAGGGTGCAATATGATATGCAAGAATCAAATTCTAAGTGTGTGAGTGATGGCTATAGTCTTAGGATCATTACAAGATGGATAGAAGAAGAAGCAACCCAATCTCTGAAGCTCTTTGGTTTCTAGGATAGACACTATTTTGTCACTATTTCCAAACTAGATGAGCTCTTATACAGTCTAGACTCAAATGAGTCAAAAGTATAAAGGCTTCAATCTCCCCCTTTGGAAATATGAGACAAAATCTCCTTTGAGTCATCTAAACTCGTAGGGCGACAACAAATAAGAAAATACTATTCCTATAAAAGATCTATCTACCCAAATCCTAGAAAGCAAAAATTACATAACTCAACTATATACAGTTTAACATCCTATTATTACAATAAAGAATGACTGTACAAGAAGAATACCTGCAAAGAATTACTAAGATCAAGCTTTTTAGTATATGCAGTAGACTCAAATTTCTCCCCCATTTTGTCTCAAATGGACAAAGGGAAGGAACTTGGAAAATATGACAGGTATTTACTCAACACAAATCATACCAATAGATTTACGTAAAGAAATGAATCTATTATAATCAAGAGGTTTGGTAAATAAATCTGCAAGTTGTAGATCAGTAGAAAGATAATTGATTTCTAATTCCTTGGTTTCAACTAATTCATGAATAAAATGATGTCTTATTTTAATGTGCTTAGTTCGCGAGTGTTGAACTGGGTTCTTAGAAATATTAATCGCACTTTGATTATCACAATAGAGATGAAGTGTGGGTTCTAAAATACCATAATCACTTAGCATTTGTTTAAGCCATAACAATTGGGCACAACAGCTACCGGCGGCTATGTATTCAGATTCAGCAGTCGAGAGAGATGTGCAGTTCTGTTTTTTACTACTCCATCCTACCAAGTTATTACCAATATAACAACATGCGCCTGAAGTGCTTTTACTATCATCAGTACAACCAGCCCAATCAGCATCAGTGTACCCAATAATAGTGCTAGGTGTGTCATTCGTGTACCAAATTCCTAAATTTAGAGTGCCTTTAACATATTTAATTATGCGTTTAACAGCGTTTAAATGGCTCTCCTTGGGGTTGTTTTGATAACGCGCACAAACACAAACAGCATACATGATATCAGGACGCGAGGCAGTCAGATAGAGTAATGTGCCAATCATACTACGATATAAAGTAGAGTCTACAGATTTTCCATTTTCATCTTTAGATAATTTCTCTGTAGTACTCATAGGCATTTTAGCACTTTTAGCACTCTCGAGGCCAAATTTTTTAACTATCTCTAATGCGTACTTAGTCTGCGAAAGAAACAATCCATCTGGTTGTTGTTTGACTTGGAGACCTAGGAAGAACTGTAACTCCCCCATAAGGGACATCTGAAATTCCTTACTCATAATTTCAGCAAAAGATTTTACTTCTGAGATAGAAGTGGATCCAAATATGATATCGTCTACATAGACTTGAGCGATAGTAATGTGTTTGCCAAAATGTTTGACAAATAAGGTTTGGTCATTTCCACCTCTTTTGAAACCTTTGTCCAGCAGAAAACTGGACAGGCGCTCATACCAAGCTCTAGGAGCTTGCTTAAGACCATATAAAGCCTTTTTCAACCGAAATACATGATTAGGATAATTAAGGTCAATGAACCCTTTAGGTTGTTCTACATAGGTTTCCTCGGCAAGTATTCCATTAAGGAACGCAGATTTAACATCCATTTGATATAATGTAAAATGCATGTGACAAGCTATAGCAAGAAGCAGACGAACTGATTCTAAACGAGTAACAGGAGCAAACGTCTCATTAAAATCAAGTCCTTCTATTTGGGAATAACCTTGAGCAACTAGTCTAGCTTTATTTCTAATTATCATCCCATTTTCATCAGTTTTATTTTTGAAAATCCAACGAGTACCAATAACCTTTTTGTGATCAGGACGTGGAACAAGAGACCAAACATCATGAATGACAAATTGTAAAAGTTCATCCTGCATAGCAGAAATCCAGTGAGAGTCATTCAATGCCTCATTTACATTCTTTGGTTCCACAAGAGAAACAAAGCATGCATAAAGAGCATAATTTCTAAGTTGGGATCTTGTACGTACTGGCTCACTAGGGTTACCAACTATGGTGTTTATGGGATGATCTTTAGAAACCCAGTTAGGTACTTCAGGTGACTCAATAGGTAATGAATTATCAATTTCAGAAGGGTCATTTTCTAAAACATTTGACGACTCTTCTTCTATAGTTAATTCACTAGTCTTGCTTTCTACAGTAGTGTCACTAACAATTACATTTATGGATTCCATTAAGGTCTTAGTGCGAAGATTAAACACTCGATAAGCTCTACTGTTAGGTGAATAACCTAAGAATATGGCTTTATCTCCTCTACTCTCAAATTTTGATAAGTGTTCCCTATCTTTGCACACATAGCAGGTACTACCAAAGGTTCTAAGGTACTTAAGATTAGGCTTTTTATTGTACCAAAGTTCATAAGATGTTTGTTTCGAATTCTTTCTAAGATAGACCCTGTTAATAAGATGGCAAGCTGTACGAATAGATTCTACCCAAAAATACTTAGGTAAGTTCTTAGCATGGAGCATGACACGTGCCATCTCTTGAAGAGTTCGATTCTTTCTCTCAGCTATTCCATTTTGTTGAGGGGTCTTAGGAGCACTGAACTCATGTTTGTAACCATTATAGTCACAATATTCTACAATACCAGTGTCTTTGAATTCACCACCTCTATCACTTCTGATTCTATTCACTTGAGTGTCTTTTTCATTCTCAATCCGTAAAAGAATCTTTAAAAAAGTTTGAAAAGTATCGGATTTTTGTTTTAAGAAAGCTACCCAAGTGAATCTGGTGAAGTCATCAACCATAACTAGAATATAACTGTGTCCACAAAGACTAACAGTTTGAGAAGGACCCATTAGGTCCATATGGATGAGTTCTAAGGGATTAGAGGTAAGGATATCTTTAACCCTTTTATGAGGTGCTTTAACAATTTTTCCTTCTTGGCAGGGACCATAGACAATGTTATGAATAGGTTTAATTTTTGGTATTCCTCTAACTATTTGTTGACAGGACAATTTACTCAAATTTTCGTAATTAATGTGACCCATTCTGTTATGCCATATCTCATTGTCATCCATTCTGGCAACATTACAGATTTCAGAACTAGACATGACAGTATAACAATTGTCAGGAGTCCTGAATCCTGTAATTAAGCATTCTCCCTTTTCATTTAAAATCTTGCAATTGTTCTTTGAAAAGGTAATAGTATAGTTTGAGTCAAAAAATTGCGAAATGCTAAGTAAATTAGCCTTGAGACCTTTAAATAAGAGAACATTTTCAAGAACAGGAAGTCCTTTTTCTTTAAGAGTTCCTTTGCCTATGATCTGGGATGATACTCCATTACCAAAAACAACTTTTCCACCATCAAAGTGGGTTTTATTCAAAAGTTTTGTATCATCACCTGTCATATGCTTGGAACATCCAGAATCCAAGTACCAACCAGAAGATGTAAGTTCAGCTTTTAAAGCAGAAACAACAATGTTACACTTCATCTGGGGTACTAGATCATCTTTTCTAACCCAAATTTCCCTGGTTTTTAGTTTGCGCTTGTTTGCTCTCATTTGATAAAATTTGCGAGCATTAGATTTTTGTTGAAAAACATTTTGCGCATGATTTTGAGTAAATTTAAATACCTGAGCATTTGATTTAGAAAAGTTTCTGGGATTCCTTCTAGTAAATGTCCTTTTAGGTTTAGTCTTTCTATTCCTATAGTTAGAGTTTTTGTCTGGTGGCCTGGGAAGGACATAATTGTTACGACTCCTCCTAGAATAGTTAAAGTTATGATACATAGGAGTGTTGTAGATAGGCTTAATCAGTCTCCTAGCATAGCAATTATCGAAGGAGTGACCGTATATATCACAATAGGAGCAATAAAGATTGCTCAGAATGGGGTTTTCCTTAGGAAAGTCTCTAAACAAAGGTTTTGAGAGATTTTGAGGTTGAATTTTATTCCTAGGTAGCACAGATTTGAAGGCAGGTTCACTTTTCCTAATTGGGGGGCAGACATATTTTCCCTTTGGTAAACTTTCATGCTTAGAGCAACTTGCATCTTCAGTGTTAGTGTTTTGATGATCAAACTTAATTTTTAAAGAATGAAAGTCTGGACATGTTTCAATAGGTCTTTTGCCTCCTAACACAAATTTGATAGGTTCAACATGTTTTGTTTGTGTCTTCAAATTGGGGCAAAACCCTATACCAGTTCTATCATCAGAATTGGTTTTAGATTCAGCAACAAATCCATCAAAACAGTTTGAATTATTTTCAAATTTGGCAAATTTTTTGAAAACAGTTGCTGTCTTTTCTTTTGTTTGTTCCAATTCTAATAAAGTCCCTTTGTATTTTTTCTCCAGAATTTCATTAGCTTCAGTCAAAGTTTTCAGTTTTTCATCAAACACTTTAACTTCACTGTCATGAGACATGCATTGTGTAGTATACTCTTCAGCATTCAGTTTTACCATTAGGCTTAAATCCTCTAGCTTTTTGGTAAGATCTTTCACAATCTTTTCTAGTCTAGTGCTTTTCTTTAGAGTTTTAGTATATAGAGTGTGTATATCTGGGTGATCATCATTATCTGAGTCACTAAGTGAGGTGTGTGAAGTGACCCCTAAGGTTTCATTTCTTAAACTCACGCACCCATTGACATCAGCATTATCGATTCCCCTTTGACTCACACACCCCGAAGAAGAAGTATTAATGTTCTCAGTAAGTAAAGCATCTAAACCAGTTAAGGTATGATTCAAGATAACAGAACTAGAATTACTAGGCTCATCCTCAATATCAAGCACAGGCATATCATCATTATATATGATTTTGGCAAAGAAAGATAAACAAGGATCAAAACCATCAGATGTCTCAGGTTCCTCATTTTCAGAATCACTTGAGTCATCCCAGGTTTTGCAGATGTTGGCTCTAGAGTGTTTGTTTTGGGCATTTAAATTAACTCTACAGTCTTGAGCAATGTGTCCTAGTTTACCACATCTATAGCATTCAGTCTTCTTGAGGTCTCTGTGAGGTCTTGTGTTGTCCTTGTTCTGTTTGTCATGAGGTTTCTCATGAGGTTTGTGATTTGAAGGAGTAGAATAATTAGACTTGCCTTGTCTATTTGCAACACTGTTTCTAAATTTAACAATTTTCTTAAATTGTTTTGTCATTAGGGCAATCTGATTATCTAGACTTTCTAAGTCACAGTCCTCATCAGAATCATTACTAGGGATGTTTAACTCAGGCTTAGTCATCTTAGAAGTAAAGCTAAGATTGGAATTGGTATGTTTCCTATTAGTGTGGGTCAATTGTTTCTTAAACTCTAATTCCATTTCCACAGTTCTTAATTTGCTACTGAGTAATTCAGGAGTTAGATTTATATCACACATCTCCTCAATAGCATATCTTTTATTGTCAAATTTCTGTGGTAATGATCTCAGAATTTTAGAGACAATTTCTTGTCTATCATAAGTTATACCATTAGCATGAAGTTTAGTGACAATATCAGTCAGGTTCATATAGAAATCATCAAAGGACTCAGATTCAGACATGATTAAGGAATTATACTGTTGGATTAACATCTGAGTCTTAGCAGCTTTTACCCTAAAGTCTCCTTCATGGGCAGTAATCAAGGTGTCCCATGCTTCCTTAGAAGTGGTGCAAGATGAGATTCTCTTGAACTCATGTTCATTTATAGACATAAATATAGCATTCTTTCCTTTATTATTATTGCGAGAAACTTGTTTCTCTTCTTGAGTAAACTCACTTAATATTTTCTTAATCCTTTCATTGCTTCCTTCAGTGGCTGGTTTAGTAGGATAAAAGTACCCATTTTTAATAATATCCCAGACATCATCTCCCAGAGTTCCTTGAATGAAAGCAATCATTCTTACTTTCCAGTAAGAGAAATTGGTTCCATCAAAGACTGGAGGTCTGGTCAAGTTACCATATCTTTCGTTTTTCTCGTCCATGATTGATTTTGAGAAAACAGTTTCAGAAACTCAGGATCTTTTTGAAAAAAGTTCACCAAAAGCTCTGATACCAATTGAAATAACGTTGCCAAAGCCGTTTATGAAAATAAACTATTTAAGCAACTCCGAAAGTTTGTTGAAGAAACTCTTTACTTAAATCAAAACGATTTTGAACACAAGATGTGTTAACAAAAATTATGTACGAGATATGGACAAGATTTGATAACAAGTTTTAGTAAACAGTTTAAAATATTTTTAAACTCAGCACACAATCAGAATGAGATGAGTAGATGTAGAAATATTAAAACTCAGGATTTTTAACGTGGTAAAACCTCAACCTTGAGGAAACATCCACGACTCCCTCTACGGAGTAAAAAAAAAAAACAATCACTAAAACAAATATATGAGTTACAACCTATTTAACTAACATGCACACAAAAACAAATCTATACAAGTTTAGGATTATACCCTCTGGCGTCCTTAACTTTTCTGCAGATCTTGTTTGTTGATGTAGTCCTCTCAGTTTGTCAACTCTTCTTTGTTTCAGCACTTTACGTCGACTTATGTTCACCAAATCTTATAGCCAACACTTTCAGTGTTTGTAGTGTGAAGATGTTTGTGAATCGTGTTCTAAAACACATGCATGCACACACACACACTTATTAGTTACAGACGATCCTAACAAATCACATATAAAGTCTATATGCAGTGTTTGTTATATTTCTTTCTTACAAAACCAAGAACCTTTTTGACCTTTCAAAGTAACCCAGATTCCACGGAGATCTTGCTTAAGAAATCGGTCAAGACCTTTCTCAATCACTTTTGAAAATATTATGGAGATTGAGAACCCTCCAAGTGCGAATCCAACTAGGTCAGGTTAAGTTTTGTAAAAAACAGAAATAGAAAAACATCTATTGTTGATTCTGAAGTAAGAAAATGTTTTAACAGAAAACAATCAACAACGAAATTCTCAAGATGAGAAATAAATGCAACTAAGTGTATTATGACATGCAAAACTACAGATCTATGATTTCTATTGAACCAGAAACAAGATCTGAGTCTATGTCTAAGTTGGAAATAAGATTTATGAACACAAGGATTTCAGCAACCCAAGATCTCTCAACCAGAACTCTCATAAACTCAAGAAAACACTAAGGATGGTGTTTATTTGGTTATGGTGTTTTTTCTGGAGAGGTAAGTAGTTTGGGCTTGAGAAGTATTTGGACGAAGTTAGGGTCTCTAACTTGGGTCTGGTTTCTCTCTCTAACTTCTCTCTTCTCTCTTCTCTCTTCTCTCTTCTCTCTCTCTCTATTCTTTTTCTGAGAAAACTCAAAGTGGCAAAAGCTTTCGAAGGCTGAGATGGGAGGCCTTTAAATAGGAAGAGAGGAAGATTCCAGAGCATCGTTCAAAAACAATGGCTGAGATTGAGTCAATCACCTTTGACTGCAATCCAAGGGCTCACAACAGGCGGTGGATTAAATCGGCTGTGATTGGCTTAAGGGTTTACACGGGGATTCACTCAAAAGACATGCAGGCCATCGATAAGGGTTGATCCAAGGGCTGTAACCGTGCGAGGCTTTGTCTCAGTAAAGAAACACAGTTCTGGCCAATCAGAGATCAGCAAGTGTTGGCCTGAGGACGAGTGTAAACGCGCGTCCCAAAATAATTACAAACCCAACCCTGAATTCTCTGGCGCTTTTGGTTTCTACCCAAACTAACTTTAGGCCAATAAACACAACAATACATATTTAGATATTAACCCCAAAACTTTTTAAATCAAGTTTTAATTAAATAAAACCTTGTTTAAAATATGTTTAAAATTTCCAAAAAATTATTAAAAATCAAATTGAGGGATTAGAACACACTCACCACATTAATACACATAAGGGTGCAATATGATATGCAAGAATCAAATTCTAAGTGTGTGAGTGATGGCTATAGTCTTAGGATCATTACAAGATGGATAGAAGAAGAAGCAACCCAATCTCTGAAGCTCTTTGGTTTCTAGGATAGACACTATTTTGTCACTATTTCCAAACTAGATGAGCTCTTATACAGTCTAGACTCAAATGAGTCAAAAGTATAAAGGCTTCAGAACGTAACAATAAATGTTCCGGTTGATGTAATGTGGATAAGTAAATTTAGAATAACAACTAATGTCCATAAGAATAGCGAACTAGTTAAGTAAGGCAACATAATGCGTAATTAAGCTACCTAATGAGGATTAAACCCATAATAACGTAGGCGTGTGTGTCGTATAAGGCTTTCATGTTAAATAAACAATTATAACACCATGTTTGTGTGTGCGCGTGTGTGTTGAAATAAAGTCTTAAGTAGTGGTTAAGCAACTCTGGTGTGAGTTAATGAGCGTTGAATAATAAGCATTTTCAACAGTAAGTGAATGATTTTTCCTTACAATTGCTAATGTTTAACCATGTGCATTAATGGGAATAAATGCTAGTTTTAAGCATAATGATGCAATATAACCATTCTGTAAGGACAAAAGAGAATAAACGGTACCATATAACGTTTTTGAAATAAAACGGTTCAATGCATTGAGATATGTATTTTCAAAGGTATATATATATATATATACGTATTTCCAAATACATGTAGTTGCAAAGTCTGAGCAAACTTTTTTACCGTTCGTTTTTATACTTGTATAGTTCCCATTGAGCATTCTGCTCACTCACACTTTTTGTTACGGCAGGTTGTATGTGGTTCCGTATGTTGAGAGTGTTGTACAGGTAAGCTTCCCATTTTATTTACGTTAGTAAGCTCTGTATGCATTGGACTCCTGGAATATTTCCTACGTGTCCCTCACGTAGTTGAATACGAAATTGGACCCGCGTGCTAATAAGTGAAACTTTAAAAAAATTAAAATTGGAATAGAAACATTATATAAGTTGTTTCATTGCATTTCACACCTAATGCTCGATTTGGGCCGAGTTGACTACGGGTAATCGATAAATCCGCATCAGCGCGTTACAGTATATAAATATATATATATATATATATATATATATATATATATATATATATATATATATATATATATATATATATATAGAGAGAGAGAGAGAGAGAGAGCACTGCTCTTGTGCAGACTATCCTGCATTTTAATAATGTGAACTGGACATGTGTCACCTTAGCCTAGAAAAGAGAGAGAGTGTGCCTATAATTTAACCGATCATTTTTAGGCTCACCGCCAGGTGACACATGTATAGTCCGCACTGCTAAAATGCGGGACGGTCCGAACAAGAGCATTATTACACACATACACACACACTGAAGGGGATAAATATTGAAACATAATTATGTACTGGATTAAGGCGTGAAGAATCACTTTCCTTAAGGTTTTATTTGTCCCCACTACAAGAGTTTGCAATCGGGTTTTAGGCAAATTAACTTCAAGATACAACAATCCAATGGAATCTTTAGTTAGCAATCCTAAAGGATTCCAACTAACACTCGTTAAAACCGATTGAATAAATTGATAACTAAGAGAGAAAATGAGATAATGATCTCACAAAAAGGATTACTAAAAATGGTTGGATCATATCCTTTTATAGACCCATTTATTTCTTTTCATGAATAGATATTATACTAATAGTCATGTTGGTTCGTTAATAGACATATTTCGAAGGTAATGTCTTATTTACAAATTGACACATATTTAAGGGACATACTTATTCATGAATTGACACATCCTTTCTCATATTATTTAATTTCTCATTTATTTTTTGTCTAATATTACAATTTCTCCAACAATCCCCCACTAGATTGTAATATTTCGTCAATTTATTCATTGATATATTCATGAATATAAGAAGGTTTCTTTCAATTTAAACCTTCAATTAGTAAATGCATTTCAAAGTGAAAACTAAGACATAGGTATGTTATGCATTAAACCTTGTCTTAATATGTTAACACCGAAAATACATCACACGTGAGATATCTCAGTTTCTATGAGATGTCATTAAATAAGTTAGCACTATTATGCCCTTGTGCTCTATCTTGGTATTGTGAATATTTACAAGAGAAACCCTATACTCTTGCTAAAAGCAGCACCAATTCTTGTGTTCACATAGGTGAAGTTTTTATACATGTATTTGTTACTTTAGACATAAATTTGTAAGGACAATTTGTCCATCCTTATGTATATGATATGTCATACGCCGTTACAAGAATGATAGTTGTAAAGATCACATCGTCATCAACGAAATCCGAAGATCAAAAGAAGAAGGAATTTGGGAATCAGACCTGGCAGGATCGATCCAGACCAGATAAAAGAACCGATCCGGTTCACCGGACCGATCCGGCTAAAGGGACCGGACCGATCCGCCTGCTGAGCTGAGACCAGTACACCCCGGATCCATAGCGAACCGATGAAGGCAAAAGTTCCGGACCGATCCGATGCCAACCAGACCGATCCGGTTTCAGAAAAAGAACCGATCCGACTTAACCGGACCGATCCGCCTAATCGACCGGACCGATCCGGCGAGGATAAACACTGCCAGATCGTGCAGCCGATTTTGTAGGGTTTCGATCCCTTATTTAAACCACGATCAGCAGTTGGTTTTCTTAAGACTTTTCAACGATTATCAGAGCATATCAACCCTAAAGTCTTCACCTATTGAGTCCTATGATTTTTAGGTTTTTAGATTCACACATCTTCCATATCCTTGTGAATCAAGTTTTGTAACCCAAGAACATCATTGCTGTTGTTCAACCCTTGTGAAGTGGACTGCTCCTTCCTCTTCATTGCAGCCCTACTGGACAGGGATAGTTCCAGCCGCCAGCCCTACTGGAAAGGGTTTCTTCCAGCCGCGACTACAGAATCCGATACCCGAGGGTAATTCTTAGTCAACCTGTATTTCATTGTAATCCGATTGTAAACCGTCTTTTACAAATTATAGTGATATACAAATGGTTTTGCCCCTGTGGGGGATTTTTCCTTAAACTTTGTGTGTTGAATATTTATTGCATGATTCCATATTGTTTCAATCACACCTAGTTGCATGCTTAGGGTTAATTTGGGTTAAAATTGGTATTTATTATATTATTTCTTAATTGAACGCAAGCGCCAACTCTTTCAAATTGGTATCAGAGCAGGTTACACTAATCTATCGCGTATTCCTATTTTCCGCAAAATTTTTCTAAAGATATCAATTTTTTGAAATAAATTGATTTTTGAAAAAGAGCGTGTTCAAATGGAGAAATCATATTATAAAATGCCTATCTTTGACGGGACAAATTATGCATATTGGAAAGCCCGTATGAGGTCGGCTTTAAAAGCCATTGATGAACGTGTCTGGATTTTGGTTGAACGAGGGTGGACTCCTCCCACCGTGACTGTTGATAATGTGACCAACTTGAAACCTGACATTACTTGGACTGATGAAGAATTTAAATGGTCATCTTTTAATTCTAAGGGTCTAAGTGCTATTTCCGGGTCTGTCACACCTGATGAGTTCAAACGCATAATGACGTGCACCACGTCAAAAGAGGCATGGGATGTTTTGCAACTTACCCATGAAGGAACAAATGCTGTTAAAGAATCAAAATTGCAAAATTTAACAACTCAATTTGAAACCATCACCATGCATGAAAATGAATGTTTTGATGAATTTTATGCTAGGCTTTCTGACATTGTTAATACTAGCTATAATCTTGGTGAACATATTCCAAATGCTAGAGTTGTTAAAAATATTCTTCGTTCCCTTCCTAAGCGTTTTATACCTAAAGTCACTGTGCTAAATTCCTTGGGTAATTTAAATACTCTAAAATTGGAAGAACTGGTAGGAGATTTACAAACTTATGAAATAGACATGTTTCCTAAATCTGCCAAGCCAAAAGATAAGGGAATTGCCCTTAAAGCCCAAGAGAGAAAAAGTGAGGGGTCGGCAAGAAAGAGAGTCGAGTCATCTAGAAAGTTAGAAAATTCTGATTCTGAATGTGAGTTTGACTTAGATGATTTGGCCTTATTTGCTAAAAACTTTAAGAAAATTCTGAAATTTAAGAAAAGTGGGAACTTCAAAGATAAAAAAGAATTTTCAGAAAAATAAGTTTGAAAAGAAAGATTTCAAAGAACCCCCTAAAGACAGTGAGAGGTGTTTTGAGTGCGACGGTAAGGGACACAGAGCGTTTGAGTGTGCCACTCGTCTAAATAGGGAAAAGGGTAAAGCTGTCCTCAATGCTACCCTTAGTGACGACAGTGAGGTCGAGTCGGTGGACTCGGGAGATGAGTCACCGCATGAGCGTAACTTCACCGCGTTCATGGCTAGTCATGTGAGTACTCCTAGTGCATCTCACAACGATGAGGATGCTACTTCACAGGGACACCTCGACAGCGAGAGCGAAGAGAGTGAGGGAGAGGAGGAAGGTAGTGAGGACGAGAGTAACCTTCAACGCGCCTACGCCGAGTTATATAATGAGTCTTTTAAAACTAAAAAACGTAACAAGGCGTTAGTTCTTAGGATCACCGCGTTAGAAGAAGAGTTAGAAGAGACGAGAGAGAGAGAGTCCTACACCTGCACCGCCATGAGAGAGAGAGAGTTTGCCTGGGTTAGTAAAGAGAATTTGCTTAGAGAGAGAGAGAGCAGTTTTGAGAAAGAGAAAGCGGACTTGACTAAACAAGTGGCTAGTCTTACTAGTGAGCTCCATTCCTCCATGGAGACTAGGAAGAAACTTGAAGCCCTTGTTGCTCAGCTTACTCATGACCTTGAGAGAGCTAGGAAAGTCAAGGTACAAATCGAGGACAGATCTGGGAAGATGGGAAAGATGCTCCTCGGTCCCGCTTTAGGTTTTGGTGACAGGCAAGGAATAGGTTTTGATGGTGCCTCCACGTCCCAAATTGCACCCGGACCAATTCCTGAGTTTACTACGACTCCTTATGGCTGTCATAAAAAACCAAGAAGGAGAGTTCGACCAAGAAAAGCAAACCAAGGTCCTCCTAATAATGTGCCCTTTTGCTCCCATTACAAAAGAAACGGACACCTTAGGGAAAATTTCTATAAGTTGGGTCGGACACGACGTACGTTTGCTCCACCACATCAGACTGATGAGTTTGCCAGTCTGAGAGAGCGTGTTGAGTTTCTAGCCGCCACATCACAGAGTTTGATGGAGGAATTCCGACGGATGACCTTACCATCAATGAATGCGCCCCGCATTCCGGCTAAAACCAACAACAAGGGAATATAAAAAGGTACCTACACTTGGGTTCCTAAGAAAGAGAAAAAGGCTCTTGTTGTCCATGTTGCTCTCAAAGCCCATAATACCTCACAGTGGTATTTTGACAGTGGATGCTCCAGACACATGACAGGTGATTCCTCATATTTTACCCATCTTGAGGATTATAATGATGGGAGAGTCACCTTTGGAGATGGTAGCAAATCTAGCATAGTAGGACGAGGTACAGTAGAGTTACCAGGATTTTCAAAGCTAGAGAACGTGCTGTACGTCAAAGGTTTGAAAGCAAACCTTCTTAGCATCAGCCAGCTGTGCGACGATGACTTTGCAGTAAAGTTTGATCGGGAAGCTTGTAAGGTCTATAATCAAGCCGGTAAACTTTTAGTGCAAGGGGTGAGGACAGAGGATAACTGTTATGGGACTGAGCCCACATCCTCACTTGTCTGCAACAGCGCCACGATCTCTCCTATGGATCTGTGGCATCAACGTCTAGGTCATGTGAACGTTAGAGACTTATCTCGTTTAGTCAAAAAGGACCTAGTACGTGGCTTACCGTCACTTGGAAAGACAACTTTCACGATTTGTGGACCCTGTCAGTTGGGAAAGCAAATTCGTAGCCCACATAGGAAGTTGAATTCCATTACCACCTCACGTGTTCTTGAGTTGATTCACATGGATCTTATGGGTCCAACTCGCACGGAGAGTCTAGGTGGTAAGAGATACATTCTCGTGATGGTGGACGATTTCTCCAGGTACTCCATTATAGGTTTTCTGAGAGAGAAATCCGATGCTGTAGAATTTTTAACGACCAAGTGCCGTGTCCTGCAAAATCAACACGGGGTCACTATTAACATAACACGTAGTGACAACGGCACTGAATTTAAGGAAGCAAAGGTGGATTTGTACTGTGATAGCCTTGGGATCAAACATGAGTTTTCTGCTGTGAGAACTCCTCAGCAAAATGGGATTGTTGAGAGAAAGAACAGAACGATCCAAGAGATGGCTAGATCTATGCTTCTAGGTCGTAAAGTCTCTAGGAGATTTTGGGCAGAGGCAGTGTCTACTGCATGCCACACGGTGAATAGGGTTTATCTTCGTCCACACACACTTAAGACGCCTTATGAATTATGGACTGGCAAGAAACCCAACTTGGCATATTTCCGAGTTTTTGGGAGTAAATGCTACATTCTACGGGATAGAGAGCAATTAGGAAAGTTTGACTCCCGGAGCGACGAGGGAATATTGCTAGGATATTCATCGAACAGTAGAGCGTACCGGGTTTTTAACCTGAAGAGCTCTAAGATTATGGAATCAATAAACGTCACCGTGCAAGATGACGAACCTCCGACGGTTATTGATCCTAATCTTCAGTGTGAGGATGAGGATTGTTCTGACAGTGATTTACCTGTTCCTCTCTCACACTCTGTGGACCCTATTCCTGTGTTAGGGGACACACCTGCTTGGGTTCGCAAGAGTCATGATCCTTCAGCCATTGTTGGCGATCCCACTCTAGGGGTCAAGACTCGTGCTCAACTAGAGAACGTTGTTAGTCATCATTGCTACACGTCCAAAGTCGAGCCCAAGAACCACAAAGAAGCTCTCAAAGATGAACACTGGATATCTGCTATGCAGGATGAGTTGCTTCAGTTTAAGAAGAACAATGTCTGGGAACTTGTCCCCCGACCTAGTGATACTAATGTTATTGGTACCCGGTGGATTTTCAAGAACAAAATGGATGAAAATGGTACCATAATCAGAAATAAGGCTAGGTTGGTCGCTCAAGGCTACACACAGATAGAGGGTGTAGACTTTGGGGAGACATTTGCTCCTGTTGCGAGGCTTGAGTCCGTCCGTCTTCTGCTCGCCATCGCATGTCATCTGCACTTCAAGGTATATCAGATGGATGTCAAGAGTGCCTTTCTGAATGGCATTCTACAGGAAGAAGTTTATGTGGAACAACTAAAAGGGTTTGAAGACCCTAAGCACCCTGATCACGTCTACTATCTGAGGAAAGCTTTGTATGGTTTGAAGCAAGCACCCCGCGCTTGGTACGAGAGGCTTACTTCCTATCTCTTAGCCCGTGGCTTCAAGAGAGGGGGAGTTGATATGACGTTGTTCGTCAGGAGAGATGACGGTGCTATCTTGTTTGCCCAAGTCTATGTGGACGACATAGTCTTTGGATCCACATGCTCCCAGCATGCTCATCACTTTGAGGAGGAAATGAAAAGTGAGTTTGAGATGAGCATGGTTGGTGAGCTTACATTCTTCCTTGGTCTCCAGGTTCGTCAGCTAGAGGATGGGATGTTCATCTCCCAATCCAAGTATGCTAAAGACCTAGTGAAGAAATTTGGTTTAGACTCCGCTAAGCATACACGTACACCTATGAGTACTTCTCCCAAGCTTAGTAAGGACACTTCAGGCAAGGACGTAGAGCAAACCTTGTATCGGAGTATGATAGGCAGTCTTCTCTACTTGACTGCTGGTCGTCCCGACATTGCCTTTAGTGTTGGAGTCTGTGCGCGTTATCAGGCGTCTCCTAAAGAGTCACACTTACTCGCTCTAAAACGTATTATCAAATACGTGAGTGGGACTCTCTCATACGGTATTTGGTATTCCTTTGATACCGATGACCGTTTGTCCGCCTATTCGGATGCCGATTGGGCCGGGGACGTAGATGGTTGTAGGAGCACTTCTGGTGGATGTTTCTACTTTGGTTCTGCTCTTGTCTCTTGGTTGAGCAAGAAGCAAAACTCCATCTCTTTGTCCACTGCGGAGGCTGAGTACATCGCCGTCGGGAGTTGTTGCACGCAACTCCTGTGGATGAAGCAAATGTTGGAGGATTATGGGATTTCACAGGACACCATGTTCATTTCCTGTGATAACACGAGCGCGATACACATATCCCGCAATCCTGTCCAACATTCGCGCACAAAGCACATCAGGTTACGCGAGCACTTTATACGTCAGTTAGTTGAGGAGAAGGTCGTAACCCTGAGTTTTGTTCCTACCGACCGTCAGTTAGCCGATATTTTCACGAAACCTTTAGATGCCCTTAGATTTGAGAGTTTTAGGAAGTCTTTGGGGATTTGCACAGTTGACTGAGGGGTTGGTCTATGTCTAGAATAGGATGCTTCTTCATGTTCATATCATATGCTTCCTATTGCTAGTCTGTTTTATATGTATCATAGCTTTGTTGTACAGCTTTTATGTATTTTTTATTATTCTTAGAAAAATACAAAAAGATTTTCCTTTTTTGAAAAATTTTGAGAAAAGCACAAAAAGATTTTATTTTGATAAAATTTTTGAAAAATTCAAAAAGAGATTTGCCTTTTATGGATGATCATTTAAGATAGCCAAGTCACAACTTCATTCCATATATCCATGTGACTGTTTGATAGAGATTTAAGAGGCTACATCATTTCATCCATGTGCTTAACATTGATTGGAGTCCTTGAGATGTAATTAGTGATATTTCATACATGCTTGACTCCTATATCCTTTATTGCACACATGCACGGCTATATTTGATTGTTGCACTTGTCAATCTCATGTTGGCTTAAGTGTTTCCATCTCAATCCTGTCTATACAATGTATAAAATGCGATAAAACTTGACAAGATTGGATTGCATGTAAAAACCGTTTTGGTGAGACTGTGTGTATTTTTTCATAACGGGGAGGGGCTGCGAAAGTTGATTCTTTATACTTTGCGCAAAAGCCACCGTTAAAAAGGACCTAAAAATGGAGGAATTTTAATATCCGAGGTCCTAAGAGGTTAAAAGAGCCCGAAAAAAATTGATAAGGCAATAAAAAGCATTTCATGCCAAATATGGGCCATTTAGGTTTTCACCATCAATTCTCCAAAGTTTGAGAATTTAGTATACCTCTATTCAAAATATAAATCTGAGGGAGTTTGGTTGGAGAATGAGAAAAACGGGTTTGCACTTCCTTGAAAGTCCTGAAAAAGCATGAACAACATTTTGGACGTTATTGGTGTAGAAATCACTTTGAGCTTTGATTTGTAGATTTGATATAGTCAATGTCTTATATGTTCAATCTTTTACACCAAAGGAAGCATTTGAGTTCATTCGCTAGGAATATCCAATATTCATCGTGCACATATGTCATGTTTGTATGCTTTGATTTTCCTATCGAATTTTGATCACACCAATTCATTTACGCCATCACCGACTTGGTTGTTTTATGTTCATTCATGGTGTGATTTTATGCCTTGTGACATCCCGCACTTGCTTATCTGATTTATTTCTCTCATTTGTCTATTTGGGGACATCATAAAAAGGGGGAGAAAGAATTATCTTATTATGGGGGAGATTTGAAATTCTGAGTTTTGTTCTTAAATTGATTGATATATATACTTATGTTTATCTCATTTCAAACTCGATACGTCACTTGGTATTTGCTTTGTCTCATGTGTGTAGGTACATCTGTTGATAATCCCATGTTGCACACCCTGATGAGAAAAGCGTGAAGATTCCTGAAGAATTGAAGAACAAACGATGCAGCCTTAGTCATATGTACCTCTTTCAGTTTTGGGTTCATGGAAGGGTAGATTTGTATAGGCATTGTTCATACTTGATAATTCGGATTTTTTATGTTTGTTCCGGCATAGACATAGGGGGAGATTTGTAAGGACAATTTGTCCATCCTTATGTATATGATATGTCATACGCCGTTACAAGAATGATAGTTGTAAAGATCACATCGTCATCAACGAAATTCGAAGATCAAAAGAAGAAGGAATTTGGGAATCAGACCTGGCCGGACCCACCAGATAAAAGAACCGATCCGGTTCACCGGACCGATCCGGCTAAAGGGACCGGACCGATCCGCCTGCTGAGCTGAGACCAGTACACCCCGGATCCATAGCGAACCGATGAAGGCAAAAGTTCCGGACCGATCCGATGCCAACCAGACCGATCCGGTTTCAGAAAAAGAACCGATCCGACTTAACCGGACCGATCCGCCTAATCGACCGGACCGATCCGGCGAGGATAAACACTGCCAGGTCGTGCAGCCGATTTTGTAGGGTTTCGATCCCTTATTTAAACCACGATCAGCAGTTGGTTTTCTTAAGACTTTTCAACGATTATCAGAGCATATCAACCCTAAAGTCTTCACCTATTGAGTCCTATGATTTTTAGGTTTTTAGATTCACACATCTTCCATATCCTTGTGAATCAAGTTTTGTAACCCAAGAACATCATTGCTGTTGTTCAACCCTTGTGAAGTGGACTGCTCCTTCCTCTTCATTGCAGCCCTACTGGACAGGGATAGTTCCAGCCGCCAGCCCTACTGGAAAGGGTTTCTTCCAGCCGCGACTACAGAATCCGATACCCGAGGGTAATTCTTAGTCAACCTGTATTTCATTGTAATCCGATTGTAAACCGTCTTTTACAAATTATAGTGATATACAAATGGTTTTGCCCCTGTGGGGGATTTTTCCTTAAACTTTGTGTGTTGAATATTTATTGCATGATTCCATATTGTTTCAATCACACCTAGTTGCATGCTTAGGGTTAATTTGGGTTAAAATTGGTATTTATTATATTATTTCTTAATTGAACGCAAGCGCCAACTCTTTCAAAATTCTATATTTTAACTTCATCAAGAGCTTGTAACCCATCCCCGATTCGTAGCAATTTGCACTGATATCCTGGAAAGGACAATAAAAAAAATTCAGTGCACAATCAATCACATATCAGTAACTTATTTTTACACATTAAACTTTGGAATCGTGGTAGTTCTATTACAAAGTTGGGATACCATTACTGGTGATTTTTTAAAAGAAGGGCTTCAGTCCCATTCCACTAGATGTATTGTTTACTAAATCTCTTCAGATTCCTTTAGTCACAGTAACATATACAATATAATGTTAATTTTATTAATCATTTGACATTATGTCTTAACATGTCTATTGTACAAAATTTGTATACTCTCGACAAAGTATATCATTATCACATTACCAAGAAATAGACAACGTGGCCACAACAATCTATCTCACAGTCATTTTATTTCCTTGACTTACACAACAAAATAATATACGATCATAGGCCTCGGTCCTTTCCTTAATAATAACCATTGTCTTTAGATAGGCATACCCATGATTCCAAGATTAATGATATGGTAATCGACAAAGAACATAACCTCCGCCATTATTATCATTTATGAGAATAAACTTGACTTTTCTCATTTTCATACAAATAATTTTAATGGTTTTGTTCTTCCATATATATTGGTGTTTTCTTTGGTTAGTATCCAACAAACATCTTGACTTCCTATTATATTAATAAAAAAATTCTTATCACAACATTTGCACCAAATTAGATAAATACCTTATCTACATATTAACAATATTACATCATATGATGTATCTTATTAAATTTCATACCATGGGCACGTTATGTTAGTGAAAATTTTTGTAACATCATGCTAATGAAAATTTTCGTACATGTATGTGGAGTGAATTCACATTGTCCTCCTAAGACACGATTGCTTATTTCACCTCAATATTATAAAAACAATAAAAAAATAATAATGAATTATGATTAGATTCTACCATCTTTAAAGCAGTTGTTAAACCGCTCGATTTTGAATCTCATTATCAAAATTCAGTGACTATAATTATAACCACTCCTCGTTGGTTTAACAACATATCAGGTGGACAATTTTAATAACTTGATTGTCCTCTCACATATTTTGAGATTGATAATTTGAAATTTGTGAATTTTTTATTTTTCATAAAATAATTTATCACCGCATCGAATGCCAATAACATCAACAATGTCTAAAATGTGTCTCTCATATAACTCATTGTTTAATACGATGTCAAAACATGTGCATGTCGCAATACTAATGCAACAATTAACAAACTTAGCACACATTTATCATATCTATTTTTTTTCTTCCACTTTTATCTAAATGTTACATTATTATCAACAATTATCCCCACTAGAATGTAATATTTCTTTATGATAAACGCGCATTGTAAACCAAAATTTTAATTATTGATTAAGACTAAGGATAATATTTCAAATCTTATAATATGTAAATTCTATATTCTTTACATATCAAACCAATACTTGTGAACTAACAATCAAAGTTTTCAAATATTATCTCATGGCATGTTAAAGACCAAAATTTCTTTTAGTTGACAACTTGCCCTCATAGCATATTAAGGCTAAAAGGAATTCTTTACATATTTGTTAAAAAGTAACTTTTTTTAACACTCGCAAACATAGCAAGTTAAGGCAAATAAAAGACTTTCTTCAAGAGTAAGGTGGAAATGATGTGTACCAAGGTTCCAGATGTACGCTTTATGGTAATGGGATAGGTTGTTTTTATTTTTGAAATCTTGTTTTCTTTGTATTCGATGAAATGCATCACTGACATTAATTTTGTTTATTACAATTGACAGTAAAAGGAAATCTCCAAGGGAAACTGATATTAATTTAAATGACTTGAAACTTATCTGGAGTTTACATCAGTCGATCATTGGAGAGAACGTGAGGTCCGCTTCATATTTGTTGAGATACAGAAGCTCCACTTCATCTTTCATTGCTCGTCCTATGGTGTTTGATCTTGATCGAGTACCAACTTCTGAAACCCGTGTGGAATTACTGATCTGATGAAGAAGAGAAAAGCTCCCGCATTTTTTGACAAGTCCGCCTTTGCCACTGAAAGGGCAAAGAAAAACAAACAGGATGCCCCAGATGAGGGAACAAAGAATGTAGATGTACCCCCATCTACTGCTGCTAAGGAAACTGGCAAGAATCCCCTTGTGCCTCCAAAAAAGGCAGCACCTTCGATTGAAACTATTGCCATTTCACAAGGAGAGACAGCACCTTTAATTGAAAGTACTCCTCTAAGGAGATTGAAAAGAGGTCCTACTGAGAGACCTGTTGACTATGTTTCTCAACCTTCAAATGCTGAGGGTAATGTTCCAGCTCTTATTCCTCCGAGCTCTGCTATGGGCTTGATCAGATCTTGGACTGTCCCAGAATTCCAAGCTATTGAAGACACCTTTTCTCGTGAGAGAATTACTACTTTGGCTGCTCAACACATTACGTCAGTTAGTATCGTTAGCCTGAGTCCTTTATCGTCTAGTACTATATTCATATATTGGATTAAACTTCTTTCTTTTTTTTTTAGCTCGTGACGTGTTTCAATAGTATTTTGAAGAAATATGAAGCCATCAGGGCTTTGTAATACCCCGTATTTTTATGGCTTTTTTTTAATTTAGGGATTTATTAAATTTAATTGAGATAAATTAATTTAATTTTAATCCTGAAAGTTGTTTTAAATATTTACTAGCGTGACGAGAGTTAGTAATTATTGAAAGTTTGTGGATTCGTTAGATATTACTTATTGAGTAAAGTAATATGTAGAATTGATTTTTGTTAAAAATTGTCACGAGTGAATAAAATGACAATTGTGGAAATTTAAGTCGGGACACGCCTGTGTCGTGTCAGGACTAAATTATTATTATATAAAGTGAATAAATTATAAGTTTCCCGTATGATCATTTTGAGTGCGCCAATGTATCCGAAAGGGGCCAGATAGTCAGAAAAGTGTACCCGGGGATTTAGTTTGGGTCTCGGGGTGTTTTTAGGCCTATTTGACATCCCGGGAGGGTATTATAGATATCTTGCATTTTTGGGTAATTAAACCCACGAATTTAATTAGGTTATATCAGCCATTTGGAGTTGTCTCTTAGGGTTAACAAACACAAAATTAAAGAACGGCCATTAGAGAAGGAGTTGGAGAGCTTTACAAGCAATCCAAGGCCAAGAACTCACCCGTTTGCACCGCCACCACCACCAAAACGTAGATCGCGCGACGAGGAACGCAACCATACCATTTCATCCAAGAAATCAGAACCTTGAATTTTAGGCAAGTATCTATCTTGCTTTATTTTTTGTTAATGCCTCACCCATGTTAGTTTAGGATTACCAAGATCATGTCTTATGAAAGAAATTGTGAATTTAGAGACTTTAAATCGCATGTTTAGAGAGATTCAATATATTCTGGATATACCCATCACATGTAGAGGATTACCCACGAATTACTATGAGTTTAGAAACAAGAAATCTGGGAGATAATTAGAGGAATGGATAATTCTTTCAAAATTAGGGTTTTTGAAGATTATGTCAATTTTACCCCACTAACTCGATATCGTTGATGTGTTTATACATGTTTCACGTAGGAAATCTTGTATATATGTATATAGAACTTGTAGTATCGTTATTTGAGAATTTTAAACTTGTTAATGACGTTTTTGGAGAAATTGGAAGATGAAACCCGTAGGTTTAATTTGCAGTTTCTGGGCAAGAACTGCTTGATCGATCGATCGACCCAAGAGCATCGATCGATCGACTACTCCTGGAAAACTATATATTTCTCATCCGTTGATTTAATCCGATTAAGATGTATGGGATCCCTTGATTGTTGTTGTTGGAGTATAATGGGATATAGAGAAGACCAGTAGGGCCTAGGTAGACCCCGTTGAGTAACATTTTAGTGTAGGATGGGATTTTGGGTTAACGAGGAATTATTCATGTGAATAAGAAATCATGCGTATATTTAATAAAAAGATCGGGACTCGTAAGGGAGTTAGAACAGAACGTAATTGAGTGAATGCGTACTAAAATTTTACTTAGAAGGCTTCGAGAGAGGAGAAGTGGGTATGAAGTGAATAATAAATGAGAATATAAATAACAAGTCCGTTATACGAAATAATCGAGTAAAAGGTGTAATAACGGATAATTATAAGTATGGGTCGTGAGCGCACCTAATTTAGCAATGTGGATGTGTGTATATATATATATATATATATATATATATATATATATATATATATATATATCTGTGTGTGTGTGTGTGTGTGTGTGTGACTGTGTGATTGTGCATATATTATATCTGTATAAAAATCATACTCGGGCTACTTGCTATCACGGAGGTTTCCGCGCCGGGACGGTCTTATCTCGATTGGGCCTTTATGGGGGATATTGACTTGTACCCTAGAACATAGGATTCCTTGACTACAGGCTATCTGAGTGATAGTCAGATGGTCCTAAGAGACGTGAGGGTATGTGCTGACCTCTTAGGACCGAGAACTATGCTTCGCCTCCATTTGTATGTGTTTTGTGTTAATACAGTTCGAGAGTGATTCCGAACTAGTATTTCCCTTAGTATGAGCGATACGGGGACTTGATAGCAGAGTATGCCAGCACCAAAGATTGTATGTGAGGTGCAGATAGTATATATATATTATATGAGTGATTGGTATATATATACTTATATATGGAAACCTTGCACCATAGATTGTATGTGGGGTGCAGATAGTATATATATATTATATGAGTGATTGGTATATATATACTTATATATGGAAATCTTGCACCATAGATTTTATGTGGGGTGCCGTTAGTATATATATTATACGTGTAACTAATATATATACGTATATCTATATGAGAACTTTCTACTGTGCGTAATAGAAGTTAAGTAATGAATAAATTCTTCAACTTCACTATAAGTATTCGAAAACTTTATAACGGTACGGAGTTATTCTAAATTACGTAATAAATCTTGAAGAGATTGATTTTTCTAAAGTGAATATCATAACCTTATTTTCAAGTGATAAAACCTTATGGAGAATAAGTTAGAGAGACTTATGAGATTCATTAGTACGATAGGCGTGCACACTAGATGAGAAGTAAGAATTCTCAAGAGAGTGTCGCATACTAACATGGTTGTTGCATTAGCAGGTAAGCATTTTAAATACTTGCTAAACTATTTTTAAAACTGTGTTACAATCGGGCTCTGACCCGTTTTCTGTTATCTCTTCTCTCTTGTATATATATGTATATATTACAGGTGCCCAGCCACAGGGGCGTTATGCATAGGTTCTTTGGATTGGACGCGCTGTAGCTTATGTGGGAGTTGCAGGCCTTCGTTTTAGATGACCTCTTCATTGATTCGGTTCTTGTTATAGTTCTTCATAGTTAGGGCATGTGTCGCCCATTTCCTATTCAGTGTAAATTTGTCAGAGATGTATGTTCATTTATTTTCAGTATTCGGTACTCTATGGGTATTAACTCTTGTCAGGATGATTTCATTTGTAGTTTAAATTTGGTTTGGTTAATCTAGATGGATTAATTCTTTTGTGTTGATTGCTAGCCGTTGCACTTATGTGATTCTTAAACTGTTGGTTATTTAAAAGGTTTTCAATTTGGAATTTAATAAAGATGGAAATAAAGTTCTAAATTGTTTAGACACTTAGCTTAATTACTTAGGGTGTTTAAATTGGAAAATTTTATTTTGCGACAGTGATGCTAAGAATAAACCAACTGTTCACCTTGATTTTAATTTAATAAAGGATTGATCGCCCGGTATCTAATTAGGCGGGGTATCACAGGCTTCCACTTCCTCGGGTGGAATAGAAGAAGTTTTTGCTGGATTAACTCAATCTTTAAAGGAATCTCGTCAGAAGTACGAGGAAGACAAAAATGCATGGGAGAAATAATTCCAGTCTGTTGAAATAAATCGAGATCAAGCTGTGACTGTCTCCAAAGAGTTGGAGAAGAAACTAAAGGAGGTTGAACAACATAAAAAGGAGCTTGAGGTCAAGCTTAAATCTACCGAGGAAGATGTCGCCAAGCTTCAAGATGCTGAACGACGTAAGACAAAGGTAGAAGAAAAATTGAAATCTGCCGAAGAGCTCCTTAGGGAAGAGACTTCCTCGGAGAGAGCAAAAAGGAAAGTTGCTGTTAAGAAATCTTTTAGTGCTGGTTGGGACAAGGGTTGGAATAAGGGCCTGGACGTTATGTCTTCTCAGATGGAGTATGCCAGTGTTAAGTATTTTAGGGATGGATGGATAGCAGCTTTGAAGAAATTGAAGGTTGCTGAAGATTCTGAGTTGTTCCAGGAGCATACTCATGGCCCTCATCCCTCTCCTGGAGAAGAAAAAGAAGAAGAAGATGATGATGCATTAGATGAGTCTTCTATGATGATAGGAGAGTAAGTCCCTGTTGTTTCTGTTATTCAACCCTCCGAGCAAGTCCAAAAAGCAAGCACATCTTCCGAGCAACTGCCATTGCCCCCCGAGCAACCACACACTTCTTCCAAACCGTCCGAGGAGGTTGTAGTATATAAGGAGAAGGTGTAAAGTTGTTCGGGTCTTTTATTGCGTTATTTCTTGGATGTAACCCTAAAATGTATTTTCCTTTGTCGTGATGAATATAAAAATGAACTTTTGTTGTCCGTCTTGAATTTTTCTCTTACTTGCTATGTTCGCATCATTGTTGATTTTATTTTCTCTTTGCTAGTTTGTGGCCAGGATGAAACTCTTATCAGCTAATGATACAGAGTTGATGAAGAAATGCAATGATTATTGCAAAGCTGGTCATGCAGACTTTACTGAGGCCCAAATAATTGACATCCTCGGATCAGATGCCCCTGAACGAGCAATTGATGCTTACCAGTACTTGAAGTGTCTACTTGATCGTGCTGTAGCCAACAATGTGGCTTATTACGAAATGATTGAATATCTTCAAGGAACGATCGAGGAACTTCAACAGCAGTACAAAGAATCCAGCAAACTCCTACATGAGGGTTACGAGCAAAAGTGCCAACAACTGAGTGTTGATCGGGGTTATGATAAGTATCTCTCTGCTCATAAGATAAGAGAAAGTGTTCTAAGTCATGAGGTCGAAGAACATAGGCACATTGCCAAGCTGTTGGAAGAAGAAAATGTTACGCTGCAGGAGGAGCTAAAATGACTTTAAATTGTTGTCTCTTCTTCCTCGGGAGCCTTGGTTCCAGCCAACGATGAGGGTTATTCCTTTTTAGAGGTTGAAAATGCTGCCTTGAGAGAAGAGCTGGAGACTTTGAAACGAGCTAAATCGACATCCTCCTCAAGGGGTAGAGGTAGAGCTGTTCGAAAAAGTGTTGAAGAGACGAGGACTGACCAGACTTTATTAAATCAAGCCACTTAGATAAAAGCCAAAACTCAAGTCTTGGTCAAAATGTCTCAGAAAGTGCAAGTTCTCACCGACTAACTCTCCAACCAAAATTCAGTATTGGAAAATAAGGATCTTTTGGTAAAAAAGCTCCATGAGCAACTTGATAGATTGACCTGTCAATTTCACAAGCAGCCCAGGGAGTTTTGGATAGCTAGGTATAATGAAGTTCTGTATCATCTTGATGCTCGTTTGCAGTAGTCGAGCAACGAAGGATATAAACAAGGATGGTTGAATGCCTTATGTGTTCTGAAACTGGAGCAAGGTCATTTCTTATGGGATTATTATGAACCTGGAGTTCTTGATTTACGTGTGCCTCCCTTCAAACTTGACCTTAGCTGGGTTCCAGCCCGTGCCATTCCTCGAATTTTGATCTCCAAGTATCTCGGTGATTATAGTCTTCATTCGAATTTTAAGATATCTCGTCCAGAGCAATTGCTTGATCGACCATCCATAATTAATGTCAGAATGTTGCGAGATATGAACTTTATAAACTCTCCTTTTGCATTAGATGATCCTCCAGCTGGGGTGGAACCTGTTTCAAAAGCATAGGGAAAGAAACCCATAGAATAGGACATTTGTAATGAATCAAATTTCATATCGTATGTAATCTGCTTGGTTTTAATAAAGAAAGATTTAGTTTCTTTTACAATTTCATTTCCTTGGAAATATTTTGTAGAATGTCTTTGTTATTCGTTGGTGAATATATATATATATATATGTAGAAGGACGAAATGTCCTGTTTCGTTTTTAGACAATGGAACTTGTCCCATTTGTTGTCTGATTATAGTGACTTGTCACTCTTTGAGCCTAAGCAATGGAATGATTTTCATCCCATATTCCTGCTTAGTTGTAGTAATCTTACCAGGATTACCTTGTTGCCTAGACAGTGGATACCTCGGGAGGTCACCCATCTTCTTGCCTAATTTGGGATGTCCCTTGAGATCACCCGTGATACCAACATTATTGGTTAATTTTATTTTTACCGACCAGCTGGAGTTGGTGGTTATTGCCGACCAACCGGAGTTAGTGGTTGTTGAATGCCGACCAACCGGAGTTGGTGGTTGTTGAATTGTCAACCAACCAGAGTTGGTAGTTGTTGAATTGCCGACCAACCAGAGTTGGTGGTTGCTGATCTGGTTTGTGTATTGTGTAGCACGAATACTCCAAAAAAAAATTCAGCAAAAAAGAGAAATGGACAAAACATCGCTTTTATTCATATTGAAATAAATGGGTTACACATGAATTTTCATTACTGATAATACTTGCGCAGATGCTCTGCATTCCACGCGTTCTTGAATTCTTCTCCCTTCAAAGTTTCAATTCTGTATGTCCCAGGACAAACAACTTATGTTACTCGGTAAGGCCCATACCAGTTAGCCTCGAGTTTATTATGCTTCTGGATTAGCTTTTTCAGCACATAATCTCCCGCTTTCAAATCACACTTCTTCACCCTTTTGTTGTAAAACAAGGTTGTTCGTTGTTGGTAGGCTGCATTCCTGATCCTTGCTTCTTCCCTAACTTCCTCGAGCATAACCAGGTCTAAACGTCTCATCAAGTCGCTTATATGGGAAATGAAATTAAGCACCCTAGTTGTGGGTAGACCCAACTCAGCAGGTATGACAGCTTCACTTCCGAAAGATAACATGTATGGAGACTCCCCAGTTGTTATTCATGGTGTAGTGCGATAAGCCCACAACACAGAATGTAGCTCGTTAATCTAATTTCCCTTTGCATTATCTAGGCATTTTTTCAAACCATTCAGCAGACTTCTGTTCGTCACCTCAGTTTGCCCATTGCTTTGGGGATGGCCTGGTGCAGAATGGATCTTCTGTACATTGGATTGGTGACAATATGTAGCAAACTCCTCGTTGTCAAATTGGGTTCCATGGTCAGTAATGAATGCGTGTGGGAGACCATATCTGCAAATAATACTCTTCCAAATAAACTGATAGACCTTGTCATACGTCATATCAATGAGAGGTTCAGCTTCTACCCATTTGGTAAAATAATCCACAGCAACTATGAGGTATTTGAATCTCCCTTTGGTTATTGGAAGTGGCCTGACCAAGTCTATCCCCCACATGGCGAATGGCCAAGGGGACGTAATAGGTGTTAATAATGCTTGGGGAGTTCTTTGGATGGAAGAGAAACGTTGGCATTTATCGCACTTCTTAGCATAAGCTGCGCAGTCAGCTCTCATCGTTGACCAGTAATACCCCTGTGTTGTTATTCTCTGCAAAAGTGTCTGACCTGCTACATGGGCTTCGTAAGACCCTTCGTGAACCTCTTCAATCAAGTCTTTAACTTAGGAGGGATGGACACATCTCTGTAGTCCTGCTATAACGCCTCTTCTATACAAAATGCCACTGGTCAATACGTAACGATCAGCTTTAAACTTCAGTTTCTTTGCTGCGAGTTTATCAGTTGGCACAGCCCCCTCTTCGATATAAGCCCTGATGGGATCCATCCAGGATGGTCCCAAGTCGAGAGCAATGAAGTTCATCATCAAATCTTCATCTACGATCCGATCTATTAGGATTTCTATTGGGATTGTTCTTCGTAGCTCGGTGCGTGTTGTTGATACCAGCCGACCTAGGGCGTCGGCTCTTGCATTCTCCAATCTCGGTATTCTGATTAACTGAACTGTGACAAAAGTCGAGACAACCTCCATAGCTTTCGCATGATACTTGACCATTAATTCTCCCTTCGCTGCATACAACCCGAGAATTTGATTTACGATTAATTGTGAATCACTGAATACAACGACATGCTCTGCCTTTATGGTTTTGGCCAGACTTAGACCCACGATCATAGCTTCATATTCAGAATCATTATTAGAAGCCTTAAATTGAAAACGTAGAGCATACTCCATATCAATTCCATCAGGATTGTTTAAAACTATTCCTGCTCCACTGCCTATGGCACGCGAACAGCCATCCACATATAGGTTCCATACAGGTACTTCATTATCAAACTCTTGGTCAGACAGAGTTCCTCGGTGGAATATTTGATACTTCCTTTTGTCTTCCCCTGACACTTCTCACTGCTCATTGATTATCTTCTCTTGCTTATCCACGGATGGAAGTTGGCCGGGTGTTATCTTCGATGGTCCCGTAATATCCGCGGGTTGGTCTGTATTAAACTCCTGCTCTTCGGATGTATCAGAGTGAGTAAACTCTGCGATAAAATTTGCTACTGCCTTCCCCTTAAGTGACGACCTAGGCTCATAAATTATGTCATATTCACCAAGTGCTACTGCCCAATACATCAATCTTCTCGATTTCTCTGGTTTATGCAGAGCTTGTCTTAATGGCATATCACTATACACTACTATAGTATGGGCTTGGAAGTATGGCCTCATCCTTCTGCTTGATTCGATTAGTGCTAGTGCTAACTTCTCCAGCCTTGGATATCTGATCTCTGCTCCTCGGAAGGCCTTGTTGGTGTAATATACTGGTTTCTGCACTCCATCCTCCACTCTTATCAATGCTGAGCTAACTGCGTTATCTGAAACCGTCAAATACAAGTATAGCCTTTCTCCCATCACTAGTCTAGATAACAATGGAGGTGTTCCCAAATATTTCTTTAACTCTTGAAAGGCCTCCTCGCATTCATCATTCCACTCAAAAGTTTTTCGAAGTGTTTTGAAGAATGGGAGGCATCTGTCTGTTGCTCGTGACACAAATCTGTTAAGTGCTGCAACTCGCCCTGTGAGACTTTGCACCTCCTTTTTCGTAACTGGAGATCGTAGCTCCAATGGGGCCTTGATCTTTTCAGGGTTCACCTCGATACCCCGTTGGTTAACGATATATCCGAGAAACATACCTTCTCGTACTCCAAATATGCATTTGGTGGGATTCAACTTCATTTGATATTTCTCTAGTTGATCAAAAGTCTGACCTAGGTCAACTAAATGATCAGCAGCTTTCTTACTTTTCGTCAACATAAACCTCCATGTTATGACTGATTTTCTCTGCAAACACCTTATTCATCAGCTGTTGATATGTTGCACCTGCATTTTTAAGTCCGAAAGGCATAACATTATAGCAATAAGTCCCCCTTGGGGTTATAAAAGAGGTACTTTCCCTGTCCTCGGGTTTCATTTTAATCTGGTTGTAACCAGAGTAAGCATCCATGAAACTCAACAATTCATGCCCCGATGTAGCGTCCACCAGATGATCGATTCGGGACAAAGGAAAATGATCCTTTGGGCAGGCTTTATTAAGATCAGTGAAGTCCACACAATCCTCCACTTATTGTTTTTATTCTTTACCATCACCACATTTTCTAGCCAATCAGGATACTTGACGTCCTCAATAAAAAGGGCTTTTTGTAGTTTCTCTACTTCTTCCTGTATAGCTTGATTCTTTTCAGGGCTGAACACCCTTCTTCGCTGCTTCACTGGCTTGACTTCCTTGTTAACGTTGAGCTCGTGGCACAAGAAACTCGGGTCTATCCCTGGCATATCTTCATGACTCCATGCAAAAGTTTGTTTTCTGCACCTTAGAAATGCTACCAATTCCTATTTTATCGATACATCCAATGACGCACCAATTTGGATTCTTCGTTCTAGGTGTTCATCGTCCAGAATGATATTTTCGGTAGCTTCCATGATCTGGACTTTCACGAGCTGAGACTCGTCTCTAGGGTCTAATGTTTCAATCTCTACATCTTATGTTTCATCCACTTAATATATAGTAGTCTTCTTCCTGGATTCTTCTCGTTCTTCCTGTTCGGCAGATGAATAGTAGAATTTCCGAGCTACTTTCTGGTCGCCTTTTACAACTCCCACTCCGAAATTGGTTGGGAATTTTAAACATTAATGTACATTAAATGGTAATGCCTCGAACTTCTTCAGACCTACCCTTCCCATGATGATGTTGTAGGTTGATTGGACGTTTTTATTCATTACGAAAAAGCGTACTCTTTCTGTTCGGCAAGCAGGCCATGTACCAATAAGCATGTCCAACTTGATCGTCCCAAGTGGAAAAACCTTTTCGCCAGTAAAAGCGAGGAGGGGCCTATGATATGGCTCCAACTGGGATAACTTTAGATTCAAACTGTCAAAGCATGGGTAGAACATGATATCTGCAGAGCTACCATTATCCACCAGTACCCGTGAAATCACCACCTCCTTCATTCTCATCTTGATCACCAGTGGGTCATCATGAGGATATAGTACACCTGTCAGGTCGTTCTTAGAAAAGTCGATGACCAGTTTGTCCCTATTCACCTTCCTTGGGCGATCATCTTCAGCCAAGTTTATGCGCTGTATGTAAGAGCAAGCTTGGGCCTCATTGAGGTAAGCTTTTCTCTCCGCAGTAAGATCTCCACCTCCTGCATCTCCACCTGTAATGACATTACATTCAAATGACCCAAAATGGATTGAAAATACCTCACGCTCTGGTTGTCTTGGCCTTTTGGGGAGATCGGGGTCATCTTCTGGATCATCTTCGTGATCTCTCTTCTTGTCTTCTTTTGCTCGACGAGGAGACTTAGATCTTTGCCTTCTTCTGTTGCTGGTTTTTCCACCATTTTGGCGATCAACGTACTTAGTTAGTTTTTCTCGCCTGATGAGTGTTTCAATTTCGTTCTGGAGAGCTATGCAACGTTTGGTCGTGTGACCATGGTCTTTGTGGAATTCGCAATATTTGGACTTGTCCCTTTTGTCAGGATCTGCCTTCATTTTCTCTGGCCAAATTAGCTCCTCGTTGTTCTTGATCTCCTCTAAAATGTGATTTATATCTACCTTCAAGGGAGTATAATTTCCATATTTCCTCATCTGCTCCAGCGTTTGTTTAACTTTCGACTGCTTGTTGCCAACATTGTTCTTCTGATCCTTCTTCTCCATTTTACAAGCCTCAACCTTGGTCTCCTTAGTATCTGTATTCTTCTTCGCAGTCATGGCTTCCTCAGCGTTCATGATCTTGGTTGCCTTTGCCATTAGTTCTGCCATGGTCCTAGGCGGATCTTTGGCCAAAGTATAGTACAACTTGTTTGGCAATAGTCCACTCATCAAAGCAGTAATTATTGTCTTCTCCTCGTAATCAATTACCTTAAGTTTCTCGTTATTGAAACGAGTAATATAGTCCCTAGTACTTTCTTCTGTCTAACGCTCAGTAAGTGTGCTACACTTTTAACTAATTTCGCTCCAAAACAGAAATTCCCTATGAAAAGCTCTGCCAGTTGAAGGAAAGTTGCAATCTTCCCCCGAGGAAGGTTGTTGTACCATATCTGAGCTGACCCGGTGAGAGTTCCTGAAAATGCTCTGCATCTCATCTTATCTGGAACCGCATAGATATCGGCAGCAGCTTGGTATTGCTCTATATGGAGGACAGGATCAGTTTTTCCATCATATATAGGTGTCACCATAGGAGCTTTGAATTTTGATGGTGTGGAAAAATCCACAATTGCCAGCACGAATGGTGTCCCTTGGACAAAAGTTCTTTGTAGAGGATTCTTGGCCTTAGACATTTCCCCTAACATGTCTTCCAACCTTTGAATAGAGTCTTTCCATGCATCATTTCCCACCTCGGGCCTATTTTTTCGAGCGACTGGTCGCGTTGAGTTTACCTCTTGGGACCTTTCATTACGGGCTATTGGGCGTGATTGGGCAGAGCCTTCCCTTAGATTGGATGGATGTTGAGAGTTGCTCGACACAATCCTAGGAGGATTTCTATTCCTCCTGGGGCCCAATCGATCAAAAGGAGAGACTCTACTCAACCTTTCCAGAGCACTGATCCGTTCTGGAGTTAGAGTGACGTTCCTTTGAGAATCTGTAGCTCGTACTGATGAAGTCTGGCCAGGTTAATACGAAGGATCATTAGTCCTCTCAGTACGATTTGAGCCGGTATGTCTAGATTGAGAGACCTCCGGGAATAGCGTTCGTCTAGTTCTTGAAGATGGCAGATGGGTATTTCTCTGAACACTTCGTTGTCCTGATTGAGCCGGCACTCCATCTCGAACCGTTTGTATAAGTTGACGCATGGTTTCTTGCATGGTCGTTTGCCCTTGGACTAAATTAGCCATTATGCAAGCCAGATCTTAAATATTTGGTGGGGTCACTACAAGAAAAATGAATATTAGGGACAGGAGTATTAGGGACGGCCGTGTCATTTTGTCCCTTACGCTATATCAAAAGGGACGATTTTAATTACCATCCTTTTTTATAGTAGCAAAAGGGACGGTTTTTAAAAACCGTCCTTTTTGATATGTATCAAAAAGGGCGGTAATTAAAACCGTCCCTTATAGTATATGCGATTTTTTTGTTCTGATTTTTCGCGGGCTAATATAAGGGACGGATTTTTAAACCGTCTCTTTTACTATACCAAAAGGGACAGATTTTAAAAATCCGTCCCTTTTGCTAAATTACATTAGGGACGGTTTTTAAAATCCGTCCTATTTGCTATATCGAAAGGGACGGTTATTAAAAACCGTTCTTAAAGTATGTGAGATTTTTTAGCACTTTTTTTCTCGGACTAATTTAAGGGACGGATTTTAAAAACCGTCCCTTTTGGTATATTAAATGGGACAGTTTTAAAAACCGTCCCTTTTGATATATCAAAAGAGACGGTTTTTAAAATCCGTCCCATTTGATATCCCAAAGGGGACGGTTTTTTCCGACCCTTCTGGTATTTCCCTCACTTTTTTCACAAAGTTTCCCAATCTTTTCCAAACTTCCCTCTCACTCTCTCTCTCTCTCTCTCGTACGCGACGACGCTCTCTCTCCCTTTTAGCAGCAGATCTGTCTCTCCCTCTCTCTCGTGCGGTCACTCCCTCCCTCTGAGCCTCCACACCCACCTAAACCTCCCCACCCCTGCGCCGCGGCTTGCTTCCATCACTTGTCGCCTTCACCTTGCTTCTCCACCCGCCAACCCATCTCTCCACCTGCCTCGATGCTGCCGCCCTTATCGGACACCCCCATCTCACTGGTAATCTCTCCCACTAATGGAGGTTTCTGTATTTAAACGATTTTCACAGTATACATATGTTCGTTTGTATATATCGTTTTTGTATTTAAACGATTTTCAGTGTACAGGTGTTCGTTTGGTGTTCGTTCGTATAGATGATTTGGATGGAATTGACACAGTGTACATATGATATGGTTTTTTAGATGATATGGATTTTTTTCCTTAACACAGTGTACAGATGTTTGTATAGATGTGTTTTTCTCAGTTGTTCGTTGGTTCTGTTTTCACGGATGTTCGTTCGTTTATTTTTGTATTGAAACAAATTAGGAATTTTAACAAATGTTCGTTTGTATTGTTTTTTAGGAAAATCTGTGTGTTGGTATTAAAATTTTTGTTTCAATTTTTCGTGTTGTTATCGAAGTTTAAATTTTTGTGTTGGTATTGAAATGATTGTGCATCATTTTTTGTGCGAGGTTATATGGGTTGATTATTTTAATAGTTGGTACCGATTTTGATTTTGATAGTTGGTACTTATTCAGGTGTGGGAGTAGGATGTCTAAACTTGCATATTTGGGTGTGCATTAGATTGTGTACTAGTTTGTGGTGTGTACTGATTTATGGTATATTTGTTGTGTGTATTGAATTTTCATTCAGGCATTCCAATGTGTATTAATTTTTAATACCACATCTTCGTTGGGCATAAACAGGTATTCCGGTTTTGAGTTTTGACTTTTGATACCTCATCTTCATTCATGAAGTCTGGTTATTTGTTTAGATATTCATGGATATTGTTTGAGTAGTGACCAACCTTCATTGTGGTATTGTTTTCATATGAAAAATCAGTTAATATTTCTACTTTTTTATTCACTCAATTCCTTTTACATTACAAGCTATAGAGGATAAGACATGTTCTTTAGGGAGTTTTAGAACTAATGACAATAACACCTGTTTGGTTAGTATGTAAGAAATTATCTTTCAGTTAAGTTTTAGTATCTTTAGTTTCTGATTTTAGCTTTAGTTGATACCTGTTTAGTTGATTGATACCTGATTGGTGCGTTCCATTATTGGCGCAATTTTAGCATTCGTTTTGATTGGTTTCAATTTTAGCTTTCGGTTCACTTTTTATTGATGCAAAACAGATTGAGTTTAATTATTTATTAATGGGTTTGTTTATATTTTAGTTTCTGATTTTATGGTCATTTTCATTTATTTTTGGCAGGATAAGACGTATAATATGGAGGATGGAGCGGCTGGTATAGAGGTATTATATTTTAATGTCCATCCTTGTTACCTAATGTAAAAAATATTGCAATAAATGTTTTATGTTATTGCACACTGTTTAAAACTCTTTTCTTAATTTGTAGGAAAGTATACAAAGACAGTTGAATGCGATAGAAGAAGAACAACAGAATGACCCGAAAGTGAGAGATAAAATCTTTGAGGATGTCATTGGTCGTGACGGACATGGACGTGCATTATGTAGGGGAGTTGGTATTCGACCGCCATCTGTAAGGTCCATGCCTTCTCACTTTTACGAGAGCGAGATCGAAAGGTTGCAAAAGAGGATTGAGGAGGGAGAGACTCGTCATCGTGAAGAGATTCAAGAGTTGAAAGAGACCACCAACAAAATGGATTCCCAATACCACCAGATGATTCCCCTAGTACTTCCAATGTTCAGCTGTAGGGAACAGGTATCCTCATTTCTCATCGTTATCCAATTATCATAAAGAAATTATTTTGGATAGGAATACTAAATTGTACAAAGACAATTGGCGCATTTGTTTCTTGTCACTTCCTGTGTGTGTCGGTGGGGGGGGAGTACATAAGCATAAAAGCATGCCATCGATGGGTGAATATGTAAAACAGCCACAAAACGGTCCCGTAAGAGTCACGAACAACTCGCACGGGACCAATGTGACTCGTAGGAACCGACCGCGTAGTCACGGGGCTCCCGGTTTGAGTGTACGACGTAAATTTGCAAAAAATAGACTTAAAGCATAAAAACATGGCATCGAAGGGTTAAAACGTAAAACAGCCTTAAAACGGTCCCGTAAGAGTCACGAACACCTCGCACGGGACCAATGTGACTCGTAAGAACAAACGGCGTAGTCACAGGGCTCCCGGTTTGAGTGTACATCGTAAAGTTGCAAAAAATTAGACTTAAGCATAAAAACATGCCATCGAATGGTGAAAACGTAAAACAGCCTTAAAACGGTCCCGTAAGAGTCACGAACACCTCGCACGGGACCAATGTGACTCGTAAGAACCGACGGCGTAGTCCCGAGGCTCCCGGTTGGAGTGTACGACGTAAATTTGTAAAAAAATAGACTTAAGCATAAAAACATGCCATCGAAGGGTGAAATCGTAAAACAGCTCTGAAACAGTCCCGTAAGAGTCACGAACACCTCGCACGGGACCAATGTGACTCGTAGGAACCGACTGCGTAGTCACGGGACTCCCGGTTTGACTGTACGACGTAAAGTTGCAAAAAATAGACTTAAAGCATAAAAACATGGCATCAAAGGATTAAAACGTAAAACAGCCTTAAAACGGTCCCGTAAGAGTCACGAACACCTCGCACGGGACCAATGTGACTCGTAAGAACAAACGGCGTAGTCACGGGGCTCCCGGTTTGAGTGTACGTCGTAAAGTTGTAAAAAATTAGACTTCAGCATAAAAACATGCCATCGAATGGTGAAAACGTAAAACAGCCTTAAAACGGTCCCGTAATAGTCACGAACACCTCGCACGGGACCAATGTGACTCGTAAGAATCGACGGCGTAGTCCCGAGTCTCCCGATTGGAGTGTATGACGTAAATTTGCAAAAAAATAGACTTAAGCATAAAAACATGCCATCGAAGGGTGAAATCGTAAAACAGCCATAAAACGGTCCCGTAAGAGTCACGAACACCTCGCACGGGACCAATGTGACTCGTCGGAACCGATCGCGTAAGCACGGGACTCCCGGTTTGACTGTACGACGTAAAGTTGCAAAAAATTAGCCTTAAGCATAAAAACATGCCATCGAATGGTGAAAACATAAAACAGCCTTAAAACGGTCCCGTAACAATCACGAACACCTCGCACGGGACCAGTGTGACTCGTAAGAACAGACGGCGTTGTCCCGAGGCTCCCGGTTTGAGTGTACGACGTAAAGTTGTAAAAAATTAGACTTGAGCATAAAAACATGCCATCGAATGGTGAAAACGTAAAACAGCCTTGAAACGATCCCGTAAGAGTCACGAACACCTCGCACGGGACCAATGTGACTCGTAAGAACAGACGGCGTAGTCCCGAGGCTCCCGGTTGGAGTGTACGACGTAAATTTGCAAAAAAATAAACTTAAGCATAAAAACATGCCATTGAAGGGTGAAAACGTAAAACAGCCTTAAAACGGTTCCCTAAGAGTCACGAACACCTCGCACGGGACCAATGTGACTCGTCGGAACCGATCGCGTAGGCACGGGACTCCCGGTTTGAGTGTACGACGTAAATTTGCAAAAAATAGACTTAAAGCATAAAAACATGTCATCGAAGGGTTAAAACGTAAAACAAACCCAAAACGGTCCCGTAAGAGTCACGAACACCTCGCACGGGACCAATGTGACTCGTAGGAACCGATCGCGTAGGCACGGGACTCCCGGTTTGACTGTACGACGTAAAGTTGCACAAAATTAGCCTTAAGCATAAAAACATGCCATCGAAGGGTGAAAACGTAAAACAGCCTTAAAACGGCCCGTAAGAGTCACGAACACCTCGCACGGGACCAATGGGACTCGTAGGAACCAATCGAGTAGGCACGGGGCTCCCGATTGGAGTGTACGACGTAAATTTGTAAAAAAATATACTTAAGCATAAAAACATGCCATCGAAGGGTGAAATCGTAAAACAACCTTAAAACGGTCTCGTAAGAGTCACGAATACCTCGCACGGGACCAATGTGACTCGTAGGAACAAATGGCGTAGTCCCGAGGCTCCCGGTTGGAGTGTACGACGTAAATTTGCAAAAAAATAGACTTAAGCATAAAAACATGCCATCGAAGGGTGAAAACGTAAAACAACCTTAAAACGGTCCCGTAAGAGTCACGAACACCTCGCACGGGACCAATGTGACTCGTAGGAACCGACCGCGTAGTCACGGGACTCCCGGTTTGAGTGTACGACGTAAAACATTAGTTCAAGTTGGTTTGTTACGTAGGAACTAAAAATTGTTAAAAAATGTTAATATGAGTAGGAACTAAAAATTTACGTAGGAACTAAAAATTGTTACGTAGGAACTAAAAATTTCTTCCATTAACACTAGTATTGTTAAAAAAATGTTGGTTTGCTACGTAGAAACTAAAAATGAGTGAATATTGATCACAAGTTTTTAAGGGTTAAAATTGCAAAACAAGTAAAACTAACTTTTTTGTTTTGTTTCTTATATTTTTTTGCAGGTTAACATTTTAGGGGTATATTTTATTCGCGTGAAACACATGAACGAAGCAATGGTTTGCGACAGGTAAATTGTTTATTTATTATTGTTGTTGATATGCGAGATTGTTTTTTTTTTTTTTACTGGCCGTGCGGGCTTATGTGTTGATTAAACAGGTTGGTTTTCATGTATAAACAAAGGAGACTCTGCCGAATTTTTTTAAAAATTGTAATGAATTGTTGATTTGGGAGATTTTTCAATTTTTTTATGGCCGTGCGGGCCTTTGTGTTCATTAAACAGGTTGGTTTTCATGTATAAACAAAGGAGATTTTGTCGAATGTTTTTTAAAATTGTAAAGAATCGTTGATATGCGAGATTCTTATAGCTGTGCGGGTTTTTTATTGATTAAAAAGGTTGGTTTTCATGTATAAACAAAGGAGATTTTGACAATTTTTTTTTAAATTTGTAAAAAGTTGGTGGTACGATTAACTAATATATTTGGATATTTTATTTTACTATAATATTATTTTGATAAAATGATTATTTATTGATTGCAGGTTGTGTACAAGAAGTTGAAGAGACGGGATTAGATTGTGTACTAGTTTGTGGTGTGTACTGATTTATGGTATATTTGTTGTGTGTATTGAATTTTCATTCAGGCATTCCAATGTGTATTAATTTTTAATACCACATCTTCGTTGGGCATAAACAGGTATTCCGATTTTGAGTTTTAACTTTTGATACCTCATCTTCATTCATGAAGTCTGGTTATGTGTTTCGATATTCATGGATATTGTTTGAGTAGTGACCAACCTTCATTGTGGTATCGTTTTCATATGAAAAATCAGTTAATATTTCTACTTTTTTATTCACTCAATTCCTTTTACGTTACAAGCTATAGAGGATAAGACATGTTCTTTAGGGAGTTTTAGAACTAATGACAATAACACCTGTTTTGTTAGTATGTAAGAAATTATCTTTCAGTTAAGTTTTAGTATCTTTAGTTTCTGATTTTAGCTTTAGTTGATACCTGTTTAGTTGATTGATACCTGATTGGTGCGTTCCATTATTGGCGCAATTTTAGCATTCGTTTTGATTGGTTTCAATTTTAGCTTTCGGTTCACTTTTTATTGATGCAAAACAGATTGAGTTTAATTATTTATTAATGGGTTTGTTTATATTTTAGTTTCTGATTTTATGGTCATTTTCATTTATTTTTGGCAGGATAAGACGTATAATATGGAGGATGGAGCGGCTGGTATAGAGGTATTATATTTTAATGTCCATCCTTGTTACCTAATGTAAAAAATATTGCAATAAATGTTTTATGTTATTGCACACTGTTTAAAACTCTTTTCTTAATTTGTAGGAAAGTATACAAAGACAGTTGAATGCGATAGAAGAAGAACAACAGAATGACCCGAAAGTGAGAGATAAAATCTTTGAGGATGTCATTGGTCGTGACGGACATGGACGTGCATTATGTAGGGGAGTTGGTATTCGACCGCCATCTGTAAGGTCCATGCCTTCTCACTTTTACGAGAGCGAGATCGAAAGGTTGCAAAAGAGGATTGAGGAGGGAGAGACTCGTCATCGTGAAGAGATTCAAGAGTTGAAAGAGACCACCAACAAATTGTTTCGTATGATACAAAATGCTGGATTCCCAATACCACCAGATGATTCCCCGAGTACTTCCAATGTTCAGCTGTAGGGAACAGGTATCCGCATTTCTCATCGTTATCCAATTATCAGAAAGAAATTATTTTGGATAGGAATACTAAATTGTACAAAAACAATTAGCGCATTTGTTTCTTGTCACTTCCTGTGTGTGTCGTTGGGGGGGGCGTACATAAGCATAAAAGCATTCCATCGATGGGTGATATGTAAAACAGCCACAAAACGGTCCCGTAAGAGTCACGAACAACTCGCACGGGACCAATGTGACTCGTAGGAACCGACCGCGTAGTCACGGGGCTCCCGGTTTGAGTGTACAACGTAAATTTGCAAAAAATAGACTTAAAGCATAAAAACATGGCATCGAAGGGTTAAAACGTAAAACAGCCTTAAAACGGTCCCGTAAGAGTCACGAACACCTCGCACGGGACCAATGTGACTCGTAAGAACAAACGGCGTAGTCACGGGGCTCCCGGTTTGAGTGTACATCGTAAAGTTGCAAAAAATTAGACTTAAGCATAAAAACATGCCATCGAATGGTGAAAATGTAAAACAGCCTTAAAACGGTCCCGTAAGAGTCACGAACACCTCGCACGGGACCAATGTGACTCGTAAGAACCGACGGCGTAGTCCCGAGGCTCCCGGTTGGAGTGTACGACGTAAATTTACAAAAAAATAGACTTAAGCATAAAAACATGCCATCGAAGTGTGAAATCGTAAAACAGCCCTGAAACAGTCCCGTAAGAGTCACTATCGCACGGGACCAATGTGACTCGTAGGAACCGACCGCGTAGTCACGGGACTCCCGGTTTGACTGTACGACGTAAAGTTGAAAAAAATAGACTTAAAGCATAAAAACATGGCATCAAAGGATTAAAACGTAAAACAGCCTTAAAACGGTCCCGTAAGAGTCACGAACACCTCGCACGGGACCAATGTGACTCGTAAGAACAAACGGCGTAGTCACGGGGCTCCCGGTTTGAGTGTACGTCGTAAAGTTGTAAAAAATTAGACTTAAGCATAAAAACATGCCATCGAATGGTGAAAACGTAAAACAGCCTTAAAACGGTCCCGTAAGAGTCACGAACACCTCGCACGGGACCAATGTGACTCGTAAGAACCGACGGCGTAGTCTCGAGTCTCCCGATTGGAGTGTACGACGTAAATTTGCAAAAAAATAGACTTAAGCATAAAAACATGCCATCGAAGGGTGAAATCGTAAAACAGCCTTAAAACGGTCCCGTAAGAGTCACGAACACCTCGCACGGGACCAATGTGACTCGTCGGAACCGATCGCGTAGGCACGGAACTCCCGGTTTGACTGTACGACGTAAAGTTTCAAAAAATTAGCCTTAAGCATAAAAACATGCCATCGAATGGTGAAAACGTAAAACAGCCTTAAAACGGTCCCGTAACAGTCACGAACACCTCGCACGGGACCAGTGTGACTCGTAAGAACAGACGGCGTTGTCCCGAGGCTCCCGGTTTGAGTGTACGACGTAAAGTTGTAAAAAATTAGACTTGAGCATAAAAACATGCCATCGAATGGTGAAAACGTAAAACAGCCTTGAAACGGTCCCGTAAGAGTCACGAACACCTCGCACGGGACCAATGTGACTCGTAAGAACAGACGGCGTAGTCCCGAGGCTCCCGGTTGGAGTGTACGACGTAAATTTGCAAAAAATTAGACTTAAGCATAAAAACGTGCCATTGATGGGTGAAAACGTAAAACATCCTTAAAACGGTTCCGTAAGAGTCACGAACACCTCGCACGGGACCAATGTGACTCGTCGGAACCGATCGCGTAGGCACGGGACTCCCGGTTTGAGTGTACAACGTAAATTTGCAAAAAATAGACTTAATGCATAAAAACATGTCATCGAAGGGTTAAAACGTAAAACAAACCCAAAACGGTCCCGTAAGAGTCACGAACACCTCGCACGGGACCAATGTGACTCGTAGGAACCGATCGCGTAGGCACGGGACTCCCGGTTTGACTGTACGACGTAAAGTTGCAAAACATTAGCCTTAAGCATAAAAACATGCCATCGAAGGGTGAAAACGTAAAACAGCCTTAAAACGGCCCGTAAGAGTCACGAACACCTCGCACGGGACCAATGGGACTCGTAGGAACCAATCGCGTAGGCACGGGGCTCCCGAATTGAGTGTACGACGTAAATTTGCAAAAAAATATACTTAAGCATAAAAACATGCCATCGAATGGTGAAATCGTAAAACAACCTTAAAACGGTCTCGTAAGAGTCACGAATACCTCGCACGGGACCAATGTGACTCGTAGGAACAAATGGCGTAGTCCCGAGGCTCCCGGTTGGAGTGTACGACGTAAATTTGCAAAAAAATAGACTTAAGCATAAAAACATGCCATCGAAGGGTGAAAACGTAAAACAACCTTAAAACGGTCCCGTAAGAGTCACGAACACCTCGCACGGAACCAATGTGACTCGTAGGAACCGACCGCGTAGTCACGGGACTCCCGGTTTGAGTGTACGACGTAAAACATTAGTTCAAGTTGGTTTGTTACGTAGGAACTAAAAATTGTTAAAAAATGTTAAAATGAGTAGGAACTAAAAAATTACGTAGGAACTAAAAATTTCTTCCATTAACACTAGTGTTGTTAAAAAATGTTGGTTTGTTACGTAGGAACTAAAAATGAGTGAATATTGATCACAAGTTTTTAAGGGTTAAAAATTGCAAAACAAGTAAAACTAACTTTTTTGTTTTGTTTCTTATATTTTTTTGCAGGTTAACATTTTAGGGGTATATTTTATTCGCGTGACACATGAACGAAGCAATGGTTTGCGACAGGTAAATTGTTTATTTATTATTGTTGTTGATATGCGAGATTGTTTTTTTTTTTTACTGGCCGTGCGGGCTTTTGTGTTGATTAAACAAGTTGGTTTTCATGTATAATCAAAGGAGACTCTGCCGAATTTTTTTAAAAATTGTAATGAATTGTTGATTTGGGAGATTTTTCATTTTTTTATGGCCGTGCGGGCCTTTGTGTTCATTAAACAGGTTGGTTTTCATGTATAAACAAAGCAGATTTTGTCGAATTTTTTTTAAAATTGTAAAGAATCGTTGATATGTGAGATTCTTATAGCTGTGCGGGTTTTTTATTGATTAAAAAGGTTGGTTTTCATGTATAAACAAAGGAGATTTTGTCAATTTTTTTTAAAATTTGTAAAAAGTTGGTGGTACGATTAACTAATATATTTGGATATTTTATTTTACTATAATATTATTTTGATAAAATGATTATTTATTGATTGCAGGTTGTGCACAAGAAGTTGAAGAGACGGGATTTTGAGTGTCTACTATATGCGTCACTAAGAGAAGTTTTTGAAGCGTGACAACCATATTTATCATCTTAATTTAGGGATGATATTTTTTTGACAGTTGTATATCTTATTAATTAGTATGATTTTGTACTCATTTAAATATTTCGACTTGAATGTAGTTTAATGGAAGAAATTGTTATTAGATACGTGCTTCAATGAATGTGGTCGATATATTGTGTTTTTGATCGGATGATTTGATTTATAATGCATATTAGACGTCAATTATTATTGCAACATAAAACATATAATAATATAACTATTTATGATAATTTTTTATTTATTAATTGGGACGGTTATAAACCGTCCCTAATACTTATTTGTATTAATTGAGAATACCTTTTGGGACGGTTTTTACCGTCCCTAATACTCATTTTTGCATCAACTGAAATTACCTTTAGGGACGGTTTTTACCGTCCCTAATTGGGTCGCCAGAATCTCAGTAGTATTAGGGACGGTTTATCCGTCCCTAATACTATTGGCGGGAGCGGGGATTTTTTCGCGGGAACACTATTTGAGACGGTAAAATCCGTCCCTAATGTCAAATGCAAAGTGTTCATGAATTAAAATTTAGGACGGTAAAATCCGTCCCTAAAATATTTAGGACGCCTAGTATAAGGGACGGATTTTTGCCGTTGCAAAAACCGTCCCTAATACTCTTTAGGGACGGTTTTTGTACTTTTAGGGACGGTTTTTTACCGTCCCAAATACTCATTTTTCTTGTAGTGGGTAGAGGGGTTTGGAGGGACCCCAGTGTTTCGATTACTGGATTCCGGAATCTCAGCCATAGATGATGAGTTGTTTAGTGAAAAACGCTAAGTATAGTCGTTTCTCACAGACGGCGCCAATCTGTTGATGTAAAAAACTAGATGCAATCTAATTAATTAATCACAGATAAAAATGAATAAATAGATAACACAATGGATTTTTAAAGTGGTTCGGCTATCAAAATGGCCTACGTCCACTGTTCTTGTATTGCTGATTATTTGCTTTGAATCTCGATGATCGATTGACTAAGAGATCCAAAGTCCCCTTCTTATGAGGAGGTTACAATGTATTTATAGCCTTGAGGTTGTACATATGAAAAGGTAAGGTGCTGTTATTTAGTAGACATATACATCTGTACAATAATAATGCGCATTTAATGCGTAGTCACCTTTTGGTCTTCTTGATTGGATGCTCTGCACGCTAAGTAGATCGGACCGCCTAAGTTGCTCGGTAGGCTTAAGTAGCTCGGAACGCTTGAGTAGCTCGGTGAAAGTATGTTGTTCGTTGAAAGTATTTGTATTTTAATCTGTTGATTGACACGTGTCTTCATATGATTGATCCACGGCAGCTGACTAAATTTGGTATCAACAATCATTAGACATCTGGTTTCAAAAATTATCTCATTTGTGTACGTTCTTTAGCGTGTTAAAAATGGGCTTTAGGAGGCAAAAATTCAAAACATTAATCGAGTGTCCTTAAAAGAAGAACAAGCACCCCTAGACGCACAAAAGGAACATGTGGGAAGTTTCCTTTTCCTAATCAAACTCCATTTTCCAAAATTGACTCGTATGCGCTCGCTTTGTAGTATAAAATGGGCTTTAGGGAGCAAAAACTCAACATCAATCAAGTGGCCCTGAGAGAGGCACGAACACCCCAAGAGGTACAAAAGTAACTTGTGGAAAGTGTTTGTGTTCTCATTGGACTCTCGATTTTTGAAATTGACTAGTACATGATTATTTTGGGGTTATAAGTCGGTTTTGGGGGTGAAAAGTGAAAACAACAGCGAAATGGCTCGGAAAGAGGCACTGATAGCCCCAAAGGTATCAAAGTAACTTGAGGGAAGTGATCGTGTCTCCACATGACTCTCGATTTTTTAAAGTGACTAGTGGGAAGGATTTGGGCAAGTCTAGTAGTGATCAAAACTCTGTTCAAGTCTACCTTGGTTTTACTCATTTTGGACATGTTCTCTTAATTATTATCTTGTTTAAACATGAGGAGGTCGTCATCGTCTACCCCGACAGTGGCGGGCGAGTCATTGTTTACCACATATGATCGTGCATATGATTCATACCTGGTGATTGGTTTGAACCGACACTTGGAGACTATATTTGTCGCCTTCTTCCGCCCTCTTCCCGATGTCAGGTTCCGACTTGAGTGTCTTAGGAGTAAGGATGGCATCGTTAGTTCAATGCACAACATAAACTTGGATCATTTTTCTCTTATAGGTATTATCCGGACGGGTAACTTTGTACTCTCACCTAGATTTATATACTATTTTTAGAAACACAACGCATGTTCATAACTATCAAGATGCATGTTCATAGATAGCCATCACTAAAGACTAGGAGTTTTAAGAAATTTGAGAAGTTTACTGAAGTCAGTTCACTCTTTATAGTTGCACATATTATGGCTTCTGATTAAAAGAAAGTGAGTTTAGATTTTTTATATACATTTTGTAATAGCAATCCCCATATCATATGTTATGGTGTATAGGATCTAAGTAAAGTTGGAGCACGATCGTTATCATTTGGTAGTTTAAGTGGGTTGCTCAGTGCAATATCATTTTTATTTAAAATTCAAGTAACTATGACCATTAATTAAGATCTAAGCCTACTTAAAATCAAAGTTTGGCTCTTCAATTTTTACAAATTTTACAATGATAATCATGATAGAGGGCGTGTCATATGGATAGGTACACCATGCGCTAGTGTATTTTTCAGTTTCTTTTAGCTCCAGATTAAAGAAAGATGTGTGTAGATTGCGCCATAGGCAGAGAGAATTTGTAGCCATGGGTATATTGGAGACAAAAAACACTGGAAATTATATCTTGACCTCCGCAATTTTAGAAATTAGAAAATTATATCTTTGTCATGTGGCCCCTCGTAAGCATGGGAAGATACGCGGATGTCTTGAAGGCATGCAATATTCTAGAGTCACGATGCATCTACGTGTCACCAAGACTAAATATACTACAAATAATTTATGGCATGGACTGTACCTAGTATGGCTGTATATATATATATATGCATGTATAACTTATCGTAGATTTTACTTGCTAATTTTTGAACAATTCACATACTGATGCCATAAGGACAGCAATGGGCTTCATCCAGCTTTTATTTTTCTTTCAGAAGTTAAACTAGTTTATACAAATAAAGGAGTTAGTTTATAACATGGAGCAATGTTAGAATTAAAATAACATAGATATATTATGTCTGTGTACATGGTGGGGTGTGCTATTTTCAAATTTGTAGCCATGCCTTAGAATAGCAAGGTTAGTCTGGAAGTTTCATGTTTCTTTGGAACGTTTAATTTAAGGTTGATCTATGAACAATATATGAGTCATATTTATGTTTCCTAGTTTATCTGTTGAGCTTATTCGTATGCCTAGTAGTATGTGATATAGACTTTGTAATGGATTACAATTGTTGCTTATTTTTGTGTGTTTTAATTAGGGTACATAGGTTTTTAGTTCAATCCCTAATCATTTTTACATGGTTGGACTTTGTGGTTATTATACTAGTTTTCTTGAAATATTGAAAACACCATATTTAAAATTGAGAAGACTACATGACTTTGATTTCGGACTCTCTGTTTTCTTTTTTTAAATGATCTGTGTGGTTAGTGTGTTGGCTATTAAAAGACAACACTACTTTGATTCTATTGCCTAGTGTTTTTGTATTGATAATCGATATGCTTGGCCTTTTGTGTCTATTATAATTGTCAACCATGACTTATCTTTAACCTTTTAGTTTGAAGAAGTGAGGAAGATGATGAATTTCCTCTTTAAAAGTATGTTACAAAACTAGTATGCCACAAAATCAAAGAAAAAGAATGAGGGGTAGGGAATTGGCAACTCTGATGCCATTATTGTAACGATGACTATGTTGGGTCCTATTATAGAGCAAAGGAATATTCATTACAAAAGGGTGGTGTTGGGATTAAAATTCGTCCTAAAGTGAGTGCCAAAGTTGTCTTGGATCTGAAACGATTGCTAGAAGAGGTTGATAAGAGGAGGGGGTGCTTTTTGTTCTTACTTGAATTAAATTATATTTCACTATGATTTATAGAAGTAAATTGACATAGAAAGAGTAATTTAAGTTGATAATGATAGATTTAATCCTGGAGGTGGTACTCAATTTAAGGATGGAGTTATGCACCACATTGACTATATAGAAAAGGTACTGTTGGGACTTCACTTCTCTGCTCTATTTCTTCATTTGCTTTGGTTTTCAAGGCCTCGAAACAAGCATTGTGCAGCTATATAGAAAAGGTACTGTTAGGACTTGACTTGTGGGAATTAGAGAACATAATATATCTATTTTTATTGACTATTGATCCATTGTGTAGCCAAAATGTTTCTGCTAATTTAAACGTTAGTAGTTTGTTGGTTTTCTTGGATGGATCACTTGGAATCAAGGTCATATTCTTGTTCAACAACAATCTACAAACATATCTCCTAAAAGGAAACGCTGGTCTTATTCTTCATTGACTATAAAAAGCTTCTATCATAGATATACACATATCCATGTCCAAATCCATCGGTATTCCATCACCTATCCTGTAGAGTCATAGAATAGGAATCTGCTCGTGTGATGAGAATTTTGAAAAATATTTTTTTACCAAAATTATGTGGACTAGGTAGAAATCATCTGACAAATTATTGTTGAATCAAATACCAAAAAGTCCCTCAAACATTTTTTAATACACATTTTGTCCAAACCTTTTATTTTGTACAAAAAAGTCCCTTATTCTCTTATCTTTAAAGGTTCGCGCCAGCGGCATTTTTGACATGGTGAAGGACTTTTTGGTGCAAAATAAAAAAGCTTGGACTAAACATGTATTAAAAAAAGTTCGAGGGATTATTTGGTATATGCCCTATTATTTTTCTCATGTTTTGGTGACAAGTCCACAGTATTTTCATCATCACTCTCCAAACTTCACTAATAGTCCAGGTTATCATGACCCCCAAAACGATATCCTGGTATTTCAATAATGGTAAAATAATGTTGATTTTGTATCACCTAGTCAGATATCACTATCTTTATCCCAGAAACGACGGTGGTAAAGGATTGTTTGGTAGGGTCATCAAACTAGGCATTTGCATAAAAATATCTCATGAGGTCAAGGCGTATTTTTCCTTGCTTTGACTATGATTGCAAACGTCCAACCATTGACAATCAAAGAATAAAGTGTATACTGGTGACTGCTTGTCACATATCACCTATCAATCCATAGTGCGTTTAATGATTGTGGTTTGATCCTTGAACTTTAAATCAAAATTTTATTCCTTTTCCTATGTGGCATTCTCACCTTCCCATGAGAATTCTATAAATATTTTTTTAAAAGATGTTCATGTAAGACAGAAATAGAAAAGAAAGAAAAATAAAACTACATTTAAAAGATGTTCAAACATACAGAATTTAGACGCATCTGCCTAAACCCCATACACTAAACCCTCATTCAACAACCTGAACTATACAGAGCACTCGCATCACTTTGACAAATAAAATTTGGTATAAATGTCACTGTTATTCATGATGAATATTAGATCAGATCTTATGCCTCAAACTGGAGCATCAGTTATTTTTCTTGCACAAGGAGATTGATAAAGTGGTCCATCAAGCTTTAAAGTATTATAATGTTCGATAAAGGAGAAAATCAGTTGGTTGTGCAAGCATCAACAACCGATGATGCCCATATATGTTCCAAATCCCTGGTAAACTCTTCCTCTCTACCTAGTATTACAGTGTTGTGGTCAGCATTTGTTATAATGCTAACATTTTTATGTGGAGCCTTCATCTTCATAATGGTGCTGCATTCCAATGGGACTACCTGGTTGTGAGTACCATGTATAAGGTTGATTTTTATTCCCAAAATGCACAAACTTTGTAGGTACCTGTCCACTAGTTTTGCTCCTCCACATATCACATTATGCATTTTGTGCCAAACTGAATGGTGTGTGTTCCTAGTGAAGTCAGTGACCATGAAATGTAAATCCCTTCTACATATAAACAGCTTCAAAATCCATTCCCATGTTCTATGGTTCCGGCATATAAGAAAACATATGCATTTACCTAGGTGCTCATACCACGACATTACGAACGAACCAAACAACAACGGTGGCCATAAAGTCTTCTTTGCGAGTATCCTAAGTGATATTAAGCTAGCATCCTCCTTAAAAGAGAAGATAGGCGGTGCTACGAGGGTGATGGATGATATAGAATCAGAGTACTTTGAAGCTAATGCCAATGCAATTATACAACCCATGGAGTGTGCAAGCAAATCGAAAGAATTCAACTGAAATGGAGCTATCAATGATTTCTCGATCATTTGTATATGATCCCTCAAGGTGTACAGGCAGTCCCTTGGCTTTGGGCTTTTTCCAAATCCCAAGAGGTCTACAGCAAACAGATTGTAACGGTGCTTAGTAGATTCAGACAGATTAGGGAACACTGTTTCAGTCCAAAATGAGGAAGAATTGAGGAAACCATGTAAGAATACTACATTTTCTGTTGTCGTTCCTTTGTAGTCCTCGATGTTGGCATTTGATGGTTGTGTGAGTTGAATATGAAGCCTGGTGGGATGAGCAGTGGCAGCACAACTATGGCATGCACAGTCAGATCACCTAATCCCATTGGAATTGAATTGGAATTCTCAGGCTCAGGCTCATCCCATTTTGTGGGTATTCCAAGAAAACCCATTAATATCCTGAACATGTTTGTCCTCCCGTACAGAATTTCTGATAATTCACTCTCTCTATCATCATCACTACCATTTTCTTCCCTACTCCTGCTCCTGCAATAACACCGGGAAGCGTTTCCTTCCAATAATTTGCCCACCATTCTATACAAAATGCACAGAACCAAGTCCATCAAATCCAACCATAAGAAAACAATGGGACTCACACTCCAAATGAGGATTTCTGCCAATTTTCTTGGCCATTTCCCCGATAACACCCCTCTCATTTTCGGAAGATTGCCAATTGGAACACGCCCATTTTCCCAGATACAACTACTAGTAGATACCTCACGAAGCTTGTGTGGCACCCATTCCTTTTGCGAGTCCTCTATCCACACCATAATACCACATGTAAAATTAATTGGACAATGTCATATCCTCTATCAAACTACTAAATGAGAGTAAATACTTCAACTTAGCAATATACATATAGAAAAGCTTTATGTATGTTAGGGTCTGGAATATTTTTTGGGGCAAACTACATATGATGCCTCCCCTTTTTTTGTACGACGTGGACTAGCACTAATGAAGTCCTTCCAAAAATACCCACACAAGCATGCACTCATAGTTTACATTATATGTCAACTATATGGTTTGACGTTGTGCTTTCGTTTCTGCATTATTTTGCAACTTGGGCTATGCATCATTTTACTTGACTCTCTATTCATGATGTCTTATATCTCATACCTCCTTATAGATAGATATGCCTTTGGTGTCACCTTTACATCTATTAACTGGATTTTGAAATCCAAAAACAATTTGAGGTTTTTATATTGATGCGTGGAGTACTTTATCTTCTTGTTGTTGACAGTAGGTTCTCAATTGGGTGTTTATCTTGTGCAATCTCCTTCATTTGGTCATGAACTAGTTTTTGTGGATGGACAAATGTCAATTTTTGTATAGTTTGTCATGCCTTTCATGCTAGCACTAGATCTTGTTTTAGACTCCCTAATTAAAATTGGCTTTCACTCACCAGTAGAATTTGTCAATCAAAAGGTTAGGCTGAAATCTTAGTTAAAAAAAGAGCCCCTCTACTTATTTCCTTATTCATAATGCCTTATTAGAAGCTCCTCTCTTGGAAACTTATAGTGATTCCATTTTTATGTTAAGTTTCTAGAATTTCTTATCTGACTTGTCTCTCTCTCTCCCTGCTGATGTAGGGTCATGGTCGAGAATGCTGGATGTGCAAAACCCAACTCAGCTTATGGTAAGCTTCTCACAAACAATAAAAATTCCTAGTAATTGTTTACATACATATATATATATATATATATCACTGTTTTTGTTTTTATAGCACGTCAATATGAAGCCTTGGTCAGTAATTTTATTCTCTTGTTGCTAGTTATATTTCACTAGGATGTTGATTTGGGATGTGAAACAAAAATAATTATTCAATTATTTTGTTTGAAGTGAGGAATGAGATTGTTTCAGAGTATGGTGGTGATCAAAATCTTCTGTTGGTTGGTGTATATTATTCTTAAAATCAATTTTAACGTTTAAAACAGGTTGGCTACCTGTGATTTTCATGAATAAACAAAGGAGACTCTGTCGAAGTTTTTTTAAAATAATAGTAGTTAGATATTTATATTGTATGTGATGAGAATATACTATATTGATTCATTTTGCACATTGTATTGTTGATGAGCGCCTATTAATTCTGACATAATTGACACAATATTTTGTTTGTGCAAATGACAATTTTTGTAGAAAATGCAAATGTTTGGTTTTGGAGGTCGTACGCTTTAGTGTTGAGGAATTACTTTGATAAAAGCATTTCGTGTTTTGGAGTATAAGAAATTAATGTATTTTTGTTGTCAAGTCAAATATATGAACTTAGTGTTATAATTTTTATTTTGATGAATATTTGGAGATGGTTGTAAGAACTCTAACTATTGTTGAATGAAAATGATTTGTTGTGTTGGTTAAAAATCATCTTATGTATTACATTTTATGATTATTTGTTGTTTGTGTCGTCTGAAATGTAATTCAATTCTATATTAAATTGTAGTGATAGATTTTATTGTCCACAAAATATTGGTGCAAAAATTTTAAGATCCCTTTCACCTCTTTTGAGATGGTTAAAACTGTCCCAAAAATATATTAAAGACGGCTATATTTCCATCTCAAAAAGGTCTTCTAAAATAGCAACCTTTTTAGACATATTAATTCCGGTCTCAAAGCACTCTTTGGTGACAACTCTCGTGCCGTCTCAAAAGGATCATATAAAATAAGGACCTTTTGAGACGGATATATTCCTGTCTCAAAAAACTCTTTTGAGACGGCTATAGCGTCACAAAAAGTATTTATAACCCCCTATCAAAAAGACCCTCCCTAACCGTCCCAAATAGCGTCCCAAAAAGTATTTGAGACGGATAAACCATCTTTTGGGACTGTTAGGCCACCGTCTCAAAAGTTATTTTTTTTATAGTGACAAGGTCCGACACACAACTTTTCTCATTCCTCAACTATTCAACTTCTTTATACATAAGAGTTTTTACAAAGATAAATTTCAATAAAAATTATTATTTTATATTATAAATATATCCAACGATTAATGGATTGAACATTAACCTTAATATATATATATATATATATATATATATATATATATATATATATATATATATACACGAAAAAATACCTTATAAACTATTCAAGTATACGACTAGTTCTTTGTTCCAACTCTTTTGTTGTTATAGAATCTTTTTTAATTTTTCTTTCTTCAATATTTATCTTCTCTCGTTTATAATTTTAATATTTTTATCCTTGATTTGGAGAGAGATAAAATAAAGTTCTCATTATTAAATGTTGAATTTCAAAAAGAAATTTGCATTAGTATAAATTTCTTTTTATTTAAATAAATATACACATGGTTAATTAAATTTTAATAACTAATGTTAGTGTAATAACACAAATAAAATAGGAAATGAGTCATTTTTAGAATCAATGGTATATTGGTCCATCTAAAAAAAAACTAAAAAATCACTAACTAAGATTAAAAATAATATGGACTTGGCTTACAAAAATTATTAGGCTATTAATACACAAAAAATGCACCAAACATACAAGGGTATGACTCCTATTTTTTTATAACAGAAATATAAAATACTAAAAATTTACTCTAACAAAGATATTATATAATCCTATAACACCCAAGGCTTGATCTCTTAGGATAACCAATAAGAGTCTTCGTGGAGGACAAAGTGAGTTGACCTTATAAAGGGGAGGATGTTTGGTAGGCCGCGAACATGGTAGTGTACTTGGTAGGAGTTTGTATATCTTGTAGATATTTTTTATGAGCCAAGGAGTTTTCATCAAAAGAAATACACCACATGAATTTATGACATGGATCAAGCATATTATAACGGAGGGTGGTTTTATGCACCACCCAAGGATGATGGTCCATAGTATAAGGATGCACCTTACATACAATAATTAATAACTTATTTAACACATGCATATATATATATATATATATCTACTCCACTAAATTTAAGTATCTTTCCTACATGGGACAAGGTTCTACACACAACTTTTAAATTCCTCAACTATTCAACTTTAAATTTAAGTATCTTTCCTATGTGGGACAAGGTTCTACACAACCTTTTAGATTCCTCAACTATTCGACTTCTTTATAAGAGTTTTTACATAAATAAATTCCTATAAAAAAATTGTTTTATTTTGTAAATATATCTAATAGTTAATGGATATATATATATATATATATATATATATATATATATATATATATATATCTTTCTTTATATACAAAAAATAACTTATATGACTATTTAAGTATATAAGCATTTCTCTGTTGTAACTCATTTATTGTGATACAATCCTTTTCATTTTTTATTTCTTCAATATTTGTCATCTTCATTTATAATTTAAATATTTTGTATGAGAGAAAATAAAGAAGTTCTCATTATAATAAGTTTGACTAAGAGATAAAAATTGCATTTCGTATAAATGATTTTTTATTAAAATAAATATATGCATGGTTAATTAAATTTTAATAACTAATGTTAGTGTAATATCACAAATAAAATTAGAAATGACTCACTTTTAGAATCAATGGTATTTTGGTACAATTAAAAAAACTAAAAAGGCACTGATTGAGGTTGAAAATAATATGGGCATGGCTTAAAAAATGGGGCATATACCAAATAGTCTTTCGAACTTTTTTTATTACACGTTTAGTCCAAGCCTTTTTATTTTGCGGCTTTACCATGACGCTGGTGTGGACCTTTAGAGATAAGAGAATAAGGAACTTTTTGGTACAAGATAAAAGGCTTGGACTAAATGTGTATTAAAAAATGTTTGAGGGACTTTTTGGTATTTGATCCTTAAAAAATTATTAGGCTATCTGAACACAAACATGCACCAAGTACAAGGGTATGAGCTCAAGTATTTGATTTCTATAACAAAAATATAAAATGCAAAAAAATCGTTTAACAAAGACTTCATATTATCCCTGTATGTAACACCCAAAGCCTAATCTCTTAGGATTACCCTAAGGAGTCTTCATGGAGGGTGCTACCAAGTAACCTTATCAACAGGAGGATGTTTGGCAAAACCACAGTTATGGTAGCGTACTCAGTAGGAGTCTATAGATCTTGTAGATTTTTGGTTGAGGTCGTATATGGGTCGAGGACTTTTCATCCAAATAAATAAACCACGTGAATTGATGATTGGTCAAATAGATTATTACTTGATGATCAAGCCTTTGGTCTTCAAGAATCTCGAGGCTAAGGATATTTCGGGAAACCATTGATATGTTAGTAAACCATAGGTTTCCACCATCTCCTATAAATAGAAATCTTGGGAACACTTCCCAAAGTAGCTACCAACATCCAGAGAGAATTCTAAAGAGAGAGAAAGAGTGTGAGTTTGAGAGGAGAGGTGTTATCCCATAAGGAGGTCGTGACCTGGTACGTGGAAAAGTGGATCTTGGGTGGAGGAAGGTGGCCAGAGCCATCCTAGGAGCTACATAAACCGTTTTGATACCTTGAAGCATTGGATTTAGTCCTTTTGGTAAGGAATTATTCTCAACCAAACCCTGGTTTCCTTGAGTTTATCCCCTTTGATGTTAAATCTGAAATTATGACTATCTTTAGAATTTAGTCCATGGATAATTATTATTTATTTCATTTTAGTGCTAGCTAGGTTCAAACAATTATGTTTCTATCATTTGTTTTCATTTGGGGAGTTTAATTTGTAGATTGAAGTGTTCAAGGTATTCTTGTAGTTTTCTAGTGGGGTTTGGAGTTTGATCCTTAAATGCTTTAATAAAAGTGTTTTGTGTAACAAAACTATCATTTTACAAATCTACCCATTATGTGTTGTTGGACGAGAAATCCTAACTCCTTGGAGGCCTCCGATTGAAGCAGTATATTATTGTGCCTTAATTTCCTTTCGATGTCCTTTTGTACTCTTTAGGGTGTTGTGGCATCGGCATTGAGTTAGTTGGGCATATTGGGCATGGACCTAGCCTCATGCTTGGTGCTTAAGGCTGGGAAAGATGGATGACGAGTTAGTTCATAATTGTACTCTACTTTGTGCTTAGAATGACAGACTGGACTAAGCTTGGTATTGTATAATGTATAGAGCTCGATCAGTACTAGAGAACTGATGGCAAGTTGCGAAAGGATTGACCTTAAAGAGGGAAGGAAAGATGACCGCGGATAAAGGGTAGATTTGTGGAGATGACCCGCCATAACTAGGCAGAAGATCGTAGAGCAAGGTTGTGGTGAGTGTAGGTTCTACCACAGCCCTAAGAGGTTGCAGAAGACATGTAGTTTTGTTGACTGAGTTGAAAAGCCTTATAAAAGGACGAGGTCTTGATTTGGGATCTCGTATATGAGATGGCAATAAGCCCTTAATCGAGGTTTCGATTATAGAATAACGAAATTTGGATAATTGAGTTCTTTTCCGTATCTTATTTCATTTATTATTATATCTTTTTCTTTAATTGAATTAGTTATTACATTGAGATATTTTGGATCATTGGGTAAGATGCTTAGGAGTCCATAGAGGTCGTTGATGTGTTGAGGGTCTAGGAGGCCAAGGCCTCATTAGTTGTAGTCTGTATATTTAGTTAAGATGTAATTAAGGCCAAATTATTGTAGGGTGTGGAATAAATTTGTAGTCAATATTCGTGAAAACAAATGTATATAGAAATATATGGTTGTATCATGAGGATGTGGGATTTACATATGTTGTCAATATGAGTTGAGATTTGAGGTTGATGTCGATTTGATTATTTGTGCACTTGATGAATGGCATGCAAAATTAAACTATGGAAAGTCAGCTAAGGTTAATAGAAGGCCATGTATAGATTAAGAATCACCCTAATATTTACATCAAATTTGGCTTAGTGTGTGTGTGTATTGTGAGACAAACAAGAGGCGACCAAATAAGGCAAGGTCACGACGTGATATTATATGACATTGTGGTGTCAAAGTATAGAAACTTCTAATAAGAACTTCTTTATAAAATAGACAAATAATCATACACTTGTATACTGTAGGATCTGTTTGGGAACTTCAATTTCATGCCATTGGATTGAAATTGAAAAAAATTCAGTTCAAATTTCAAAAGTTTAAACTATAAAAATTTCCAATTTCAATTCCAAACCAAAGGAATGGAGTTCCAAACACAACCTTACCCCTCTAGATTTCAAAACAAAGCATTCTTTGAATTTAATATAATTTTTCATCATGAATTAGAACCCACTATTTAAACGTCAAACACAACTTTTAATTTGACACGTTAGAGAATTTTAAAAAAAACTCTTAATTTGACACACATGCTTGTGCATTATTTGCTCCCACTCTCTTTTTTTTGTTAGTCGTGTATGATATTTTATATTTGTTCTTAACTAAGAACCCAGTATATTTCATAGGATACTCCTCCCAAGCAAGGTACAAGAATGATATGTTCAAATAATCCTATGTGAAACCAAAGAAAACATAATTTATTGTGATGTACATACATGATGGAAGTGTGAATGCCTTACATGGGATTGAAGTGTACATATACAACGGTAGACTTGTCAATGGGTTATGTCTAGTCATGTTCATATCGGTTTTTATCGTATTCGGATCTTATCGAATTCGTGTCTAAACGTGTGACTTTTTTTATTGTGTATAAAAACAATATTCAAATCTGATCTGTTAAAGTATCGTGTCGTGTTCACCTATTATTACACATTAAAATAATGAATTATTTTGAATCATATATAAGTTGACACTTTAGCGCATTATTAAACACAATTAGACCCATTGATTCATTGACATTACTAAATCTTTCATTTTGGTAAAATTAATTATGATTAAATTAACATTAAGCTACATAAACCCTTTAGAAGTTCCAACAATATATCTTATTTACTTAAATTAATGAGTATTATCGGGTATTAACGGGTGAAGGGGGTCAACACTAACCCAACACGTTAACTATCGTGTCTTATCAAGTTGATACTAATATGACCCGAAATTATTAAGGGTCCACCAATTAACTTATAATTTTGTGTCGGCTCGTGTCTTACTATCATGTCGTGCGTCATTTTGTCAAGTCTATACAAAGGTAAATGCATATTTTATGTGTGGGGTGTGAACAACACGTTGCCTTGAGGTCGTGCTTTGCACGCTATAAACTACTCAGTTTGTTATTTATTTTTAGTTATGCGGCAGGGGATATCTTGTCTTCAGGCCATTTTTCAGGAATCAAGACTAAGTCCTCTCCCGGTTCGGTAAAAGATGGGTCATTCTCGGTGGCACACCAACTCCGTTGGCAATCAGACCCCATAAACTACCAACAGTTTAATCCAAAAGGTAAGATTTATCTGATGGGGATCCATTTTATCTTCCTTTTATTTTCATTGTATATTCTATTTTTAGTTCTTTTTAGGCCTTTTCCTTCCTTAATTAGTTTCCAAGCATGTTTGGGACTAATTAGGCATTCTTTTATTTCTTAGTTGGTCCTTTAGTCATTTTAGCTATTACTTGATTAGCAAGTAATATCTCTCTTATAAATAGGCTTGTATTCTCATTTGGTACTCATTCTCCATTCTTGAAATAAAAGAACTCTTTTGTTTCTCTCTCTAGAAATCATATTGTCTTGATTTTTAGGTCATTGACGTGTAGTTCATATCAAATTAGTATCAAAGCGAGGTGTTGTTCCCCAATTGGTGTATTGGTGTGTTGGTGATCAAAAAAAATCGTGCCCTACATTCTCAATGGCCCTAAAGAAGGCAACCCGAATTCAAGATGAGATTAACGAAAAGTTGAGGCAAAACAATCAAGAATTGAGACGACAAATGGATTGATTGAAAAAAGAACATCGAGAACAATTTGAAACCCTAATGTTGTAACTCTCCAAATTGCAAAACCCTGGTCCCTCTAAGGAATCACCGGAAACCATTTCCCACAGATCCAGAAAAAGACCCGAAGCTGCTGAACATCCACATGGGCTAATTCAGGCGCCGGAAAGGACTGTTTTGGGGTCTACAACCGCCGACCAAGGTCAGATGCCACATCTACTGCTTCAGACCACTCAGCCTCCTGCTGACAACACCTGGCACCTCCACTAGGTCGGACCACCCTCCCGGTGGCTGATCCTTTTTTTTTTGCCATGGATCTTCCCGCTTCTAGTGTGTATACCACACATCCCTGCCAAGAACATCTTTCAAACCCTCTAAACATTAATTGTTGTCCAACCATCATCAATAAAACCCTAACACCTGATGTCCCGTTTGAAAACCTAACTCGTATGGATTTAACCAAGTCATTGCCCCAATCTACTAACCATTTCCCCAACCTCAGCCGTAAAACCCATTCTGAACCTGGAGCCCACTATAATTTTTTCGACCAAAATTCATACCCAAATAACCCAATAAACCCAATTTTCACCCAAAAATTAATCTTACCCAAATTGCCCACAATCCCTAACACAGTTCCCCTCAACCAACCACATAATCTCAATCCTACTCGACCACCTGAGCCACCCGACCCATTTGATTTTGGTATTTTTGAATATCAAAATATTGACCCGCATTTGCATCCTCATGTACCACCATACATACCACCTCCCCCATCTTCCCATCATACCCCTTCACATCATGACCTCTCTCTATTCTATACCGATTCTTCTTCATCCTCTGACACTGGGGATACCCTGCCGTAGTATCTTTGAGTGGATTCCCCCACACGGTGCCCATCGCCCCATTCCACTACGGGATTGTCAATGTTTCTATTGTGGAAAACGTGGTCATCTAATTACCACGTGTCCCCACTATTAGCGTGATCCCCGAGTAGCTCCCATGGCCCCACATGATCATCCTCCTCGCCCACCACCTGTACAGATGCCACCGGACCCAATTGATTATGTTGCACCTGCACCAGGTGATGTGGTGGGCCCGAGAGCTCATCAGGATGGAGACCCACTCTCTTTAGCACTTCAGTTACTTTCACGGAGTCTCCATGGGGATATTCGCATAGATATTCCTATGTTCGATGGCAGATTCTCCACGAATGATATGACTGATTGGCTCGACACTATGGAGACAGATTACAAGCGGGTTCAGGGCCACTCATGTGTTCTTCTAGTTGCCACCAAATTTCAGGGCTTTGCCCGCGTTTGGTGGAATGACCTTTATTATCGTAGGACCATTACAGGACTCCCTCCTATCCAGGACTGGCTGAATCTCAAGGCCGCTCTTAAGGCCTCCTTTATACCCCCGACGTACGAGCGAGACCTCTTTAAGCGCATTTAGTCTCTCTAGCAGGATACGTCTTCGGTAGTAGAGTATACGGAGCAGTTCCAACTCCTCTGAACTAGAGCTCGCCTGTCCGAGATGGAGGATCAGCGGATCAGCCAATACATTCTGGGACTTCAGCCACATATTCGTTGTGACCTTGGATTGAGAGAGATACCGACCTTTTTGAAAGCGGTAGAGTATGCTACTAAGGTCGAGGCCTAGCATGCAGCCCTAGTAGCTTCTCCAGCATCCCGACCTCCCCATTCCTTGAGTTATGTTCCTCCTGCAACATCAGCCTCGACATCTTCTGCCATTACTCCAGTATCTTCCACTTCCGCTGCGACCCATACAGGTCCTCCCACATTTCGGTGCTTTAATTGCAGCACCGTGGGACACCGAGCTTCTGATTGTCCTTGGCCACGTCGTCGGGCCCTGTTAGTGATGGATCAGCCCCCAAAGTATCTCGACAAGACCGAGCATTCCCTGACCATGCATTGATTACAGTTTTAGAGGGTGACTCTATTGGCCTTCCCCTTTGAGTTCGTGAACGAACTCTTTTTGAGAGGGAGAGAGTGATGTTTGGACTAATTAGGCATCTTTTTATTTCTTAATTGGTCATTTTGTCATTTTAGCCATAGTTGTCAAATCGCGAATCGTATCGTGAATCGTTTACCCCCCGAATCGCGAATCGTGAATCGAATCGGTCGAATCGGTAGAATCGGAACCAAATGATAAAAACGTAGTAAAACATAAGTAAATGGGATTTAACACTATAGAATTGGTAATTAAGTGTAATATGACAAAAAACTAATCGTAGCACATGATAATATACCAAAATATATCACAAATTAACCGTAGCATATGTTCTCATTCATTTTAAGATTAAAAATGTAAAAAACAAAAATATATCATAAAACAACATACATATTAATTTAAAACATCCTACATATTAATTTAAAACAATAAAATAAATACAAAGGTTAATTTAAAACAATAAAACTGTAAAACAAATACTTTCGAAAATTTTAAACAGGCCTACCTACTAAGATTAACAATATTAATTTAAAACAGCCTACAAAATTACAACAATATTAATTTAACATAGTAAACCATATTAATTTAAAACAATAAAACATATGCTAAGATTAATTATAAAACAATATTAATTTAAAATAGCGTTCATATTAATTTAAAGCAACAAAACAAATATACCTTCAAAGATTTTATAACAAATATAAAAGTTTTATAACAAAAAAAAAAAGCAAAAGATAGAAGACACTCAACCAAGAGAATAGAGAAGAAAAGCCGGCTGAAAATAACCGAGCCAAGAGAACATGTTTTTCTCTAAAACTCAGTATCTTAACGGTATCCTTTGTTGTTTGCTTCTTTTTTTATTTGTTTTATTAAAACACACGTATGGTTATAAGGTAAAAAAAACCGCGAGAAAAAAAAAAAAAAAAAAAAAGTTGAATCGGAACCGAATCGTGAATCGGACCCGAATCGGAAGATTCGAATCGTGAATCGCCGATTCAGTCCGATTCTTTAGACATTTGCAATTCTCAACTCGATTCGAATCGTTTTATGTGAGAATCGAATCGGATCGTAAGATTCGAATCGCGAATCGTAAGTTTTTGACAACTATGATTTTGGCTATTACTTGACTAGCAAGTAATATCTCTCCTATAAATAGGCTTGTATTCTCATTTTTGTAATCATTCTCCATTCTTGAAATACAAGAACTCTTGTTTCTCTCATCTTGATTTTTAGGTCATTGACGTGTAGTTCACGTCATTACCATTCATCCCAAGCCAACAACTAGGCAATTGGGGTAATTGGAAACTAAACCATTCAATCCTAGGGTTGTTCGCGGTACGGTAAAAATCTGTACCATACCGTTCTGTACCGAAAATTGGTGGTAATAGTTTACATTTTTTACTTACCGAAACCGAAACTACCAAAAACGATTTTTTGTGGTTGGTTTTGGTTTTAACATTTTAAAAATCATTTTACCGACTGTACCGTACCAAAATGAAATACCGAAATTAATGTACCGAAAATATCAAAATGGTATTATCAAACTCACAATATTAAAAATACCAAATTAAATAAAACAAGAATACCTAATGACTAAAGCCAAACACAACCACACTCTTATATATTTTATATGTTCTCTGTTTTTCTTTTAAGTGGTCAAACCCTTTAGTAACCCTTGAATCAATACAAGATTTTACAACCCTTGGATCATTCACATCACAACTTATAACAACACTAGGGTTAATGATTCAGATTCAACATCCCAAATTACGACTCTCTCTCATCTTACAAAACAATATCCTCTCATCTCTCCTCCCTCACAGAAACTCACTTTGGCTCTCTCCGTCAACCCACCAACCTGTTCATTCAGCTTCACCTCGGCTCACTTATTCAATAATACTTCAAATCACACATTTTTTATTGTGTGTATTAAATCAAATATAAATATTATTATTTGAGAACAATATGGGTTCTTATTAATTGGAGAAAGAGAAATAGTGGTATTTCGTTTATTTTCTTATCTCTAGTGAAGTACTGATTGATTTGTTCGGGGATGCTACATGAAATTGAGTCGAATCATTTATGAACTGTGATGTACCCAATAAAAATATAGGGATGCTACATGATTGCTTAGAGTCTAAACTATACACTAAAACTTCCATCCTCAAGTAAGCGAATTTTGAGTTGATGTTCCATCACCACTTCAAAGCTTTTGTTGTTTTTTGTTTTTTGTTTTTTGTTTTTTGTTTTTTGTTTTTTGTTTTTTGTTTTTTGTTTTTTTCCTCTTGTTTATCTATTTTATGTTTTTTATTTATTTTACTCTCTATGTTTTGGATATATGTTGATATTCATATTTTCTTTTATAGATGAAGAAGTGAAAGTGCAAGAAATAAAGAAAGTTGAGCATCTTCATTTTGGTTTGATATTTAATGTAACGACCCGAATTGGCATTTATTTGAGTTTTTTTTGGACAATAGTATAATTTGAATTGCAATTTATGATGTTTATTTTGGAATTTAATGTTTCTATGTAGTTATGGAGACGAGACAATTATGCAGGTTATTTTCTTATTATTTGTTTTAAATATGGATATAAACATGTTTACGTGAGTGGTACATTATTTACCGAATACCATCAAAATTATCGTAAAGAGAAATTTATCAAAATTTACCGTATTTTCTTTAAAAAAACGATTTTACCGCAAAAACCTGATTTTATCGATGTACCGCGCGATTTGATTTTAATTTTGACTTATGGGCTAGTGTACCAGCTGGTAAAACTGATAATTTTGATTTGATGCTTTCAAAATTGGTTTGGTATTGATATGGTCCATTTACCGACCAAACTGACCGAAATCCAACCCTAATCCTACATGAGAAAAGCTAAAACAATGCGTCGTCAACATTCTTGCAAATGTGTTTCATGGTTTACTCAGCATATGTGGAAGGATATTTTCGCTTCTTCATTACTCTTATTTTATATTTTGGAGCTTAGATTTGAAGTGTATTACTTATTTATTAATTTTGAATTCATTTGAAAATGTTTAGGGGAGGAAGGAGTGTTATGTCTAACAATGTTATTCAATTAAATTATTGCAGATGTGTTTCATGGTTTACTCGCATATGTGGAAGGATATTTTCTTTTCTTCATTACTCTTATTTTATATTTTGGAGCTTAGCTTTTAAGTGTTTTACTTATTTATTAATTTTAAATTTATTTGAAAATGTTTAGGGGAGAAAGGAGTGTTATGTCAACAAATTTATTCAATTAAATTATAATGACTTAAAAGGATGCCCCATGAATGAAAAATAATATTTTAGAACCTATTTATTAAAATGAAGGTGGTACATATTCTTGTTCAAATAATCGTTTAATGAGATATACATTGAGAGAGGGTGATAGACAATATACTGAGATCAGAAACAATAGTATTTAAGAATCAGTTTGGGTATAGGAGGCCAACTATGAAAGCTATTTATTTATTGAGAAGAATAATGAAAATATATATATATATATATATATATATATATATAGAGAGAGAGAGAGAGAGAGAGAGAGAGAGAGAGAGAGAAATAAAGATATTCATATGGTAGTTATAGATTTAGAGAAGGCTTAATATGGTGAATTTTATATAGAAATGGGTTGATTAGTTGATAATATGGTGTGGTTAATAATTTGTATAATAACATCATGACTACAACGGCAAGTAGTGAATTTTCAAATAGGTTTGCATCTGTAATACCCCGTATTTTTATGCTATATTAATTTGGGAGATTTATTAAATTTAATGTGAATTAATTATTTAATAAAAATCCGGAAATTAATTATGTTATAATTATTAACGTGGTGAGAGTTAGTAATTATGGGAAAATTGTTGAATATTACTAATGAGCAAAGTAATATATAATATTGGTCATATTAAATGTCACAAGTGAATAAAATGACAATTTTGAAAATTTGAGTCGGGACGCCGTGTCGCGTCGGGACTAAATATTGATGAATAAAAGTGAATATATTATAAGTCACTCGTATGGTCGTTTCGAGTGCGCCAACGCGTCCGGAAGGGTCGAGATAGTCAGAAAAGTGTCCCCGGGGGTTTAGTTTGGATCTCGGGGCGTTTTTAGGCTTAATTAGTACCCCGGGAGGGCATTTTGGACATTTTACATTTTTGGGTAATTAAACCCACGAAAATTCAAGGGATATATCAGATGTCTAAGGTTGTCTTCTAGGGTTAGAACAACCAAAGACAAGTGACGGCCATAGGAGAGGGAAGGAGAGGTTTTTCCAAGCAATCCAAGGCCAACGATTCACACGGTTGCACCGCCACCACCACCAACGCGTAGATCGCGCGACGGAGAACGCAACCACACCAAATTCGTCACCAAACCAGAACGTCGAAAATCCCAAGCAAGTGTTTATCTTGCTTATTTCGTTAGTGCAACACTCATGTTAATCTAGGGATGATTAGGATGAGTTTTATGGAAGAAAACCCAAAATTGAGATAGGAATTCGCATGTAGTATTGATTTATATGTTATTCTGGAAACCCCTTCACATGTAGAGGATTAAACCACGAAATTTTGATGTTTTCGAAGAAGAAAATTCTGGAAAAGATTTATTAGAACCATGTTTAAGAGATTTCTAGGGTTCGTGAGATTTACATGAATTTTGGGCTTGTTAATCCATGATTATTAATGGAAATTTGCATGCTTTACGTAAAAGATGTATGGAATGGATTTATATAATTGGTAGTATAAATTTCTGGACGTTTGGGTATGGAAAGTTTGGATTTGGATGGAGTTATGTGAGAAAACCCGTAACTGGTAATTGCAGAATTCGCCATACCTGCTTGATCGATCGATCGAGCCCCAGACCTCGATCGATCGACCCCTCCTGGCAGACTCATATTTTCCCCTTTTTAAATTAGTTGAAATCACTTTAATGAGAAATAATTCTTGGACACCCTTATGAATACGTTTTGGGAGATAAAGAAGACCAGTAGGGTATATGAATAATTTTGGGAACTTTAATGTAAGACGAGAGTTGTATTTTTGGGATACTACATATAAGAAACGGTGAAACTACGTATTAAAGGGAGAGATTACGTAAAGTAGTTACCATGGAAAATATATGAATACCTACTGAATTTTTATACTTGGGTGGATAGAGTCCATGAGTGTTACGTAGTAAGTTGGAATAATTACCTCGAATTAAAGTTAAAGAAGAACCGTTATACGTGATAACTAATAATGAGATATGAGGATAAATGTCGTAACTATGGGATTTGAGATGTACCTAAAATTGATATGGTAATATTAGTATAGTCATATGATTGTGTATGCATATACTATCTATGTGTGAAAAATCGTGCCCGCGCTACTTGCTATCCCTGAGGTTACCGCGCTGGGACAGTCTTATCTCGATGGGACCTTTATGGGGGATATTGACTTGTACCCTAAAAGATAGATATCATTGGTACAGGCTATCGAATCGATAGTTCAGACGGTCCTAAGAGATGTGGGGGCATGTGCTATCCTCTTAGAGACTTGGAATCTATGCTTCGCCTCAATATTGTTTGTGTATGTGTTGATACAGTTCGAGAGTGATTCCGAACTTGTATTTCCCTTAGTACGAGAGATACGGGGATTGGATAGCAGAGTATGCACGCACCCTAATTTTTATGTGGGGTGCTGTTAGAATATATATATATATATTATACGAGTATTTAATATATATATAAAAAGGGCAAACCCAGTGCACGAGGCTCCCGCCACTGCGGGGTACTGGGGGGGCTGGATGTACAGTATTTAATATATATATGAAATTCTGAAATTTGGAACTGTCTACTGTGTTATGGTAAGTAAGAAATGAATCTTGACTTCAAATTGGAAATACTTGTTTTGAAAAAAATATAATACGACACTGGGAAACTTTATTAATAAATAAAGTTAAAATGAGAGCTTTGTTACTAAATGAAATATTCCTTTTAAACAACTATATTGTTCAGTTTTAAATCTTACGAGTAACCTAAGATAAGTTAAATCATTGGGGAAGTTTAGTGCGGTATAAGATAGATAATCCGTTGGGAAGGTTAGTACGATAGGCGTGCACATTAGAAGAGAGGTGAGAATTTCTCAAGAGAGTGCCGCACTAATATGTTGTTGCATTGGCCTGTAAACAATTTAAATACTTGCTAAACGAATTTTAAATCATATACACTATCGGGCTCTGACCCGTTTCTATTTCTCTTTTTCTCTTGTATATATATATATATATATATATTATAGGTGCCCAGCCACAGGGGCGTCTTGTATAGGATCCTTCGGAAGAAACGCGCTGCAGCTTAGGTGGGAGTTGCAGGGCACTTGCTTAGACGGCTTCATTTATTTGATTACACTCCTAGCATACTCATTTAGTGGGGCATGTGTCGCCCTTTTTCTATTATTCAGTTGTTTATTTGGACATTGTGATTCAGATATTTCTAGTATTGTCATTCTGGGATTTATTACTGTTTGGATGCTTTACTTCAAGTTTTAATGTTGGGATTTAGTTGTTGAATGTTTAAATTATTTGGATTATATGTTCCAGGAATTATTGTGGTATGATTCTTTAATATTAAACTGTTGTAAGTAATTAAATCTTTGTTTTTAAAAATAAAATTTGGAAAGTAATGTTTAAAAATGGTTTTGACACTTAGCTTAATTAATTAGGGTGTTTAAATTGGAAAAGTTATTTTTACGACAGTGATGCTAAGAATGAACCAACTGTTCACCTTGATTTTAATTTAATAAAGGAGTGATCGCCCGGTATTTAATTAGGCGGGGTGTCACAGCATCAAGGTACCTCATTAATCTGCTCTTGTTATGAATGAATTGACTAGACAAGTACAAAATGTGGTGTCCCGATTCATTTTTATTAGATGAAACTATAGAATGTGAATTAATGCTAAATTAGAAGAGTGGCGAGAAACCCTAGAGGGTTTAGAATAAAAAGAACTAAAACATAGACAAATGGGCTGTGGTGAAACTTAAGTATTTGTAAATATTATTTTCATCATTTAAACTCGAGTATCCAAAGAGATTGAGATATTAATAATAATGTTATCCATGGGATTAAAGCAAGTTGTGTCAAATGGGGAAGAGTTATCAGTGTTTCAGAAATGAACATTACTATAAAACAGTAGATATAGTTCCCATAGAAGATAAATTGAAATAAAATCAATTTATAGATAGTTTGAGGTTATATTGACTAGCTGAAAAATCTTAAAATAAGAATATCATGCAGTATAACCAATAATAATGCGCTTAACAAATTGGAATGAAAAAAAATAGAATTCATGTAGATGTGCGGGTCAAGACTGTTGAATTTAGTTAATTAACACTAGCCCATAATATTTTTAAAATCATAAATATATACACATGCTAGGGGGAACCTATGAAATACTTAAAAAGCGTAATGCAAGAGTTAAGTGCTCTCACTAAACTCCGGCCCGTATGAGAAGATAATTTTAACAAATTATAAATCTATATGAAGTCATGACCAATTTGAAGCTCCGCCACATTTTATGTTCCAATTTTACCCCAATATCCCCTAAAAATTGCCAAAAAAAATTGCACATGTTCGGTGTGTGCATTGCCGCTATTTATAATTAAATTGCGAAGTCATTTCCACATAAAAACTTCTGGTCAGTTTAATCTGAAAATATTCTATCCAAAACTGAAGCTCCATCTTCATTCACCTTGACATATAATGCTTTATGACTACTGTGAAACATCGAAAAACGAGGATCTTGAACAAAAGCATCAATTACATCAGGAAACTGAACTGTTTCGAGAACAACTTCCTATCAAAAAGACAGCAATTTGACAGCACCAACCTTAAACCAAACATTAAGGACTTGTGAGCACCAGCATTGAAAGATCAAAGAAATGGCATCAAGCTGCTTCAATTTCTGGTTTCAGGGTGCTTTCTTCCGCTTTACTGGAGTTTTTAATGTATCTCCAACAGCGCTTGTGAACGCCGCTTATTTTCTTAGGAGCATCTCCAGGTGGTAAACCTGCAAACATATTAACGTCACCAATGCACAACCAAAATCTCATTTCTTATAATATTAGAGAGAGAATACTGAACTTGTGGATTTAACTTCTCAAACAAAATCATTCAGTACGTTTTGATTGCAAAGATAGGGAAAATATTAAAAAACAGTTTATTTTTATGAGTAGAAAAAGGAGCAAGAAAATATAGAGCATGTATCACATTTATGACTACTGTTTCCATATAATATATATGCAATCGAACACAACAAAGTGAAAAATGAGTATGAAGAAACTTTTGGAAGAAAATGCAATGCTTATCAAAACACGCCCGTATAAGTAAAAAAATGCTTATAAAGCCAGTCTATTAGTTTCATCAAATTCACAGTTAACTACTACTAATCTACTGCCCAAAATATCTTCCAAAAGAAAGTATTCTGGAAAAGGAAAACCTAATTACTAAAAGTATTGTTTCAAAACAAGACTCATTAAAACTAGCAAGTTATTCTCAACTAGGAGCCAGAATAGTCTTGTACCATAAAAACCTGTAAGAAAGATTGTGACCCTATATGGGAAAAGGTTATCTGAGGACCTCTCCACACAGATTATGACCAGTGTAGATGCAGGGATAAATTTATCAAAACCAAATCAAACCAGCTATCAACTTGCTTCTTCAATCTTATTTAATCATCCCTTCATAAACACTCTGTACATTAATGTTCCCTACTAGAACCCGACTTGCTAAATCAATTGGGCTAATGTCAAGACGATCCTTGCACATGTTTTTACCAAGGAAAGTCCACATACAAAGATGTCCCAAATCAATTCACTATGTAGTAGGATCGATTTGGGAAATCTTTCACATTCTTCTTCAAGTGCCTCTAGCGAGGACCACTTGTAGAAGTCCAAATTTCTGGTACTGGAAAATCTATTTGAAGTGTGATTTTTTTCGAAAAAATGTGGTAGAACAGGATGGTCTTGTAATTTTCTAAATCAATTTACAAAAATTTGACATAACCTATTTTCTGTCAAAAAATGGAGTGCAACGCGACGACATTTATTCTTTAGTGGAATGGATAATAATTTATAGAATTAGGGGGATATATAACTCAGTAAAATTCCAAAATCCAACTACATGGATCCATCTTTTATGGAATTAGGGAATGAGGGGAAATACAGCTCGGCAAAATCCCAAATTCCAACTACATGGATCCATCTTCTTGACTCCTCTCCTTGTAATGCTTTATCCTGAATTTAGAAAAGCATGATCACTCTTACTCAGGGAACAGCTCAGCCTTCATCTAATTTGACCTTCCACCCTCTCTTTCTGCAACTCTCATCTTGGATCTACCCATTCCATACTAAATATTTCATATAGCAAAACTATCACAGCTGACTTCCCTCATTTTTATCTGAAATAGAACTTAGCAGGTAGATTTTGCCAGAAGGACAAATAAACCACAATAAAATACAATTACGCTTCCAAAACAGTTCTTATTTCACCTCCATTTATCTACTTCAACAACTTTTCATTAAATTCTGTGTCATCAGGTCTATGCGGCTAAACTTCAAACCCTAAACCATGTTGATGATAAGTGATAAACCACCATCACCCTTTTTAATAAGAAAGAGATTTTATTAATAAGAGTAAAGAGTATATAAAGCGAACAATGTCTTTAAACAGTATTAAAAGAAAGGAAGAAGAGAATAAAAAGAATAAGCAGGTCCCGTTTACATCACAAGCCTGCTCTACATAACTTTATTTAGTCACATCTTCCACCTGAATGAAATGCAAGCAAGAGGTATATCCTGAAAGGCTTTTCCCATTGTGACGTAAACTACACGTTAAAAGGTTCCTACAAATATCTAAACACCACTTTAAAGAGAGAAATACTCTTTTCTATTAAAGCTTCTACCTCAAATGAGGCTTACATGGGGGTATTTAAAGAGGAGTAGTGGCTTAGACTCCAAGCTAAGACCCTAATTATAAAAATATCATTACTACTCATTACATTTAAATACTAAAGCAAAACAAATGAAAATACAAATAATAAAAATAAAAAAAAATAAAAAATACAGTATGTGGGGCCTCCCACCTATTTGTCGGTGCACTGGGTACCCGTAAATCAGAGGGAATCGAGGCAAACACAACCCTGTCGTGATTCTGCCACCGAAATACTGCGGGTAGTATTGGACCCTTACTCACAACTTTCCAATATGTGATCCATTCCTCCAGTAACGTGTCTGTGACATGAGCAATTGCAGGTTGCCAATTGCCAATTTGTTGCATATATATATATGACGAGGAATGAATGCCATAGGATACGGTGGGTTTTCGGGAATAGTAATGCGGCTTGTCATTTGACGATAGCAGCGGTCTCCGAGTTACCAAGTCCCACCTAACTCCAGATCGAAAATCATGTACCGTCTTTGAGCCAAATCATGTGCAACTCCAACGGTAGCTAACTGATTTTGTGGAAATCCCATAAAAGGTTGCTATATTATTGAATTGGGTGATCGCATTTCGAGTTGCTCCTGCATGGCCGAACTTTTAAACCGCTTTTGTCCCACCCAGAACAGCGCCACGTTGATTGGTCCCCTATCGTAAAATACGCGGCCATCTTTCCCCTGCTTCATCGTGCAAGATGGGAGACATCGTGTGGAGGTCTGCAATTTTGAAGAACAACTAATTAATTATTGGTATATTCATAAAGTAACTACATTTGAATTTTATGGACAAAATTGAAATGTTGAATTCGTGAAGACTTTACCTCTACTAATTGCCATAAACAATTAACTGTCTTCTGGACATTTGTAGTACATGCATCAAGGGCGTAAGATACTCGTGCAAGAATGGCAGAACTCCAATCCTTCACAGTCATATCATTTAGGTCATGTAAATAAGTTGCCCAATCCACAAACACCGAATTATAACCCGTCGGAAAAAATATGGAGCTCATGACATAAACAATAAAAGCGCGAGCGATTTGTTCTACGCTCGCTAATCTAGCCTCCGGAGCTTGATCTTTCCAATGCAATATGTACGCTTTTAGCGTTGCGCACGAAATATTTTGTTCTTTATACTGTGGGTGGCCTATTCCGGGATAATATAATTCAAATATTTCCTAAACAGTTGTTATAGTATAAGGACTATAAGTAGGAAGACGGGGCAAAATTGGATTGGTTCCAATTGGAATTCCTGAAACCGAAAATTTTTGCCAGTTTGACATATAAATAATAAACATAAAAAGAAAGCGTACATTGAAATCCAAATGTTACCGGTTATATGCACAAAATCAAAAGGGGAAATCCTCAACTCCACGTACGGTGGGTGAAATGTATGTGTTATCTCCGACCACCTACTGATTAGGGCTACGATCATTTGGTTATCCGAGTTAGGAAAACTTTCACTAAACAAATGATTGAATGTGAAATTGTTTATGGCTTGTCGCAATTTCGGAACGTCGAAAAATTTTGCATAGACTTCAATCGGCCCTTGGATACTACAGCGCATGTTGAATTGACTGTCATTGGCATTTGTGTTGGGATCAATAATTGCGTTGCTCGCATGTGGTATATCGTCCTACAACCGAAATAAATTTTAATACACGACTTGGAAATTAGGTGACGGAGGAGGGTTTTTATTTGGTTTTGCAACTTTTGAACACCATTTTCTTTGAATATGAATCATCTTGTCCAAAAAAAAATTGACTTTGCGTAATTAAAATGACATAAGTGGGGTGTGATATTTGTGATAAAAGAAGAAAGAAATTAATGTGTAAAAAATATGAGGGATTAATTGTCATACCGCCCAGGGGCGGGCCCACCATGGGCGGGCATATGTCATCCGCCCACCCCCACCCCCACCCAAAAAAAAATCCAACCGTTACACTTGCCGTTATACTACCGTTATGTATATAACCTTTGGAAACTATCCGTTAATTCAAAAAAAAAAACTATATATATGACAATTAATCCCTCATATTTTTCACACACATCAATTTCTTTCTTCTTCTATCACATCACATATATCACGCACCACTTATCCCATTTTAATTTCACAAAGTCATTTTTTTTGTTGGACAAGATGATTCACATTCAAAGAAAACGGTGTTCAAAAGTTGTGAAACCAAATGAAAACCCTCCTCCGTCACCGATGTTTAAAAAGGCAAGGCGAGGCGAGGCGTTTTAGTCGCGGAGAGGCGAGGCGTAAGCCTCTAGGCGTTTGAGGCGTAAGCCTCACCGAAAAGAAAAAAAAAGAGCAAAGTAATATTAAAAAAATACTAATAAAACCATAAAAATAAAATAACAAAGAAATATAAAATAAAACTACAAAAAAAAACATCCTTAAGGACTTTCTCACATAGTTTGACATTTTTTTTTCCCCCGAGATAACTTTTAAAAAAAAGGTAATTTGAGAAAATCAATTTTAACATACTGGTTATTTTACAATATGACAATAAATTAATCAATGCAAAATCATATTGGCAAAATCGTTTTTTTAGCTTCATTCACATATTGGTTATTTTATAATGTGACAGTAAATTAATCAATGCAACTTAACAAGCAAATTTATTAAAAAACATTGATTTTCAAGCTAAGATTAAATAACAGCAATTTTATTAAAAAAATAATAAAACATATCAACCTAAGTTTATTAAAAAATCAGCAACCTTTAAAATATATTAGTTTCTTAATATATATTCAGTTTAGTTAAAGATAACATATTAATCTAAGTTCAAAACCAAAAAACAGAAAACTTTTTAAAAAAAGTCATATTGAAGTTAATTTAGTACATTTATTTCAAATAAAATCAAATTGACAAAATCAATTTTTTAAGTTTCATTAACATATTGGTTATTTTTTTTAAATTTCTCTCAAGTTACAATAGTAAATAGTATAAGTTAAGTGCAGTTTTAAAACAAAAAAAAAAAAAGAACAAGAGTTTTTTTTTTCGCGCCTCAGCAAAAAGGCGCGAGACGAGGCGTGAGGCGCACGGAGGCGTAAGCCTCGAGGCGCATTGAGGCGTAAACCTCAAATTCAACCCTAAGGCTTAAGCCTCGAGGCATTTTTTGCCCGCCTCGCCTCGAAGCGTAAGCCTCAAACGCCTTTTTAAACATTGTCCGTCACCAAATATCCCAGTCGTGTATCAAAATTTATTTCGGTTGTAGGACGATACACCACATGCGAGAGACACGATTATTGATACAAACGCACATGCCAATGACAGTCAATTCAACATGCGCAGCCGATTGAAGTCCATGCAAAAAATTTCGACATTCAGGAATTGCGACAAGCCATAGACAATTTTGGGCTCAGTCATTTATTTAGTGAAAGTTTTCCTAACTCGAATGACTAAATGACAAGAAACCTAATCAGTAGGTGGTCGAAGATAACACATACATTTCACCTACCGTGCGTTGAGTTGGGGATTACCCCTTTTGATTTTGTGCATATAATTGGTAATATTTGAATTTCATGCTACGCACTCAATTTATGTTTATTATTTATATGTCAAACTTGCAACATTTAATACTTATAAAAAAAATCGTTTTCAGGAATTCCAATTGGAACCAATCCAATTTTGCCCCATTTCCTAATTCTAGTCCTTATATTGTGGCATAGGCCACCCACAGTACAAAGGACGAAATATTTCGTGCGCAACACTAAAAGTGTACATGTTCATTGGAAAGAACAAGCTCCGGGGGCTAGATTAGCGAGCGTAGAACAAATCGCTCACGCTTTAGTTGTTTATGTCATGAGCTCCATATTTTTTCCGACGGGCCATAATTCGGTGTTTGTGGATTGGGCAACTTATATACATGACCTAAATGATAGGGCTGCGAAGGATTGGGGTTCTGCCATTCTTGCACGAGTGTACTACGCCCTTGATACATGTACTACAAATATCTGTTTATGGCAATAGTAGAGGTAAAGTCTTCACGAATTCGGCATTTCAATTTTGTCCATAAAATTTAAATTTAGTCACTTTATGAGTATACCAATTATCAATAAGTTAATCTTCAAAATCGCAGTACTACGGCTATGAGTACCTCCGCACAATGTCTCCCATCTTGCACGATGAAGCAGGGGAAAGATGGTCGCGTATTTTACGATGGGGGACCAATCAACATGGTGTTGTTCTGGGACAAAAGCGGTTAAAAAGTTCGGCTATGCAGGAGCAACTCGAAATGAGATCACCCGAGTCAATAATATATCAACCTTTTATGGGATTCCCACAAAATCAGTTGGCTACCATTGGAGTTGCATATGATTTGGCTCAGAGACAGTACATGATTTTCGATCCGGAGTTAGGTGGTACTTGGTATCTCGGAGACCGCTGCTATCGTCAGATGACAAGCCACATTACTATTCCCGAAAACTCACTGTATCCTATGGCATTCATTCCTCGATATATATATATACATGCAACAAATTTGCAATCGGCAATCGGCAATCTGCAATTGTTCATGTCACAGGAGGAATGGATTACATACACATCGCAGGAGGAATGGATTACATACTGGAAAGCTGTGAGTAAGGGTCCAATACTACCTGCAGTATTTCGATGGTGGAACCATGACGAGTTTAGGTTTGCCTCGATTGTACCCTCTGATTTACGGGTACCCAGCACACCGACAGATAGAGGGGAGGCCCTACATACGTACGACACAGGGCCAATCATTGTCCTAAAATTTGATACCGTTATCATGGGAAGTTGGGATTGCAAATTTAAGTGGGAATGGCACAACGGTCATTCAACTAGATCCACCAAGTACACCGAATGACTTAGCACCGACTGAATTTTACTCACGCTCACAATGGCGTGATATGTTTTTTTTTAGAGAGGACTACATCCGGAAATTGAAATCCAAAACGTTAGAACGAGAACTTATGTGAGAGAGGTGGTTGCGGGAGAAAGAAGAAGAGATTGTAAATCTGCGAAGCGCGGGACCGAGTTCGGCTTTCGAGACACTACCCCATTCCGCAACACACACCGTCGTACATATATGGAGATGAATATCCTATTTCATCACAAAGTATTGGCCATGCACCCTCACAAGATCCCGGAGGATCGTCTACTCAATCATCTATTGTCGATGATGCATTTGGAATTTTCAACACATTTCCTTATGACCAATATTTTGGTCAAGGTCCAATGTAAAGGCAATGTAATAATTTGTTGCGATAAAAAAATCCTTTTATGAGTAATAATTTGTTCGTTTATTATGTTATTGATGAATTCAAGTAAAAACACTCATACTCAAAGACAAAATAACTACGATTATATGTTTAAGCGCTTAGGTCGAACCTAGTAGAGGTACAACAAAATGGTTTCCCATAACGCAATAAACATTTTGGTAAGTAAGATAGTTTCGCGTCGGAATCAACATATTCTTTGTTGTAATTTGATATATTTGGTTCGTACTCTTCCCCGTCATTTTCATATATGCATTCTGAGAAGTATTCATAACTGGAATTGCTGTAGTCGGAAATGTCGTTATCTATTGCAAACGAGGTGTCGTCATAAATGTCAATTAATTGTTCCTGAATGTGATCCCTAGATAGCATCGCTCGTTGTGCTTTGTGACAACGTTGTAAGCACCTCTCCATTTGCCATTTATCCTCCTCCAATAAATCAAGGCAAAAAAACTCCGCTTCTTCGGGATACGATATAGTCCAAAGTGCGACAACGCGGTTTTTCGGCACAGGTAAGTGACGGTAGTGGCAAAGAACCTCTAGGTCGCACCTTTCATCTTATTTTTCCGACTAGGTGAGGTGTTCCCAAGGATACTCATCTCCGTCTTCGGCTTCTGAACTGGGAGAGATTAGGAATATATGACCATAGTCATTAAGAAAACGTCAAGTAGTATCAATCGGATAATTTTGGAAAATTACATTTTTCCCAAACCACAAGTTACCGAAAATATCCGTGTATGATCCATTGTAAATGGATGGGTTATAGGAACTGAAGCCATCCTTCTAACGTGGATTTAGCCCCCGTTTTTGTCAACTAGGAGACTTTCGACATCGGTGGCTCGTGTTAAAGTCTACATTAGACCTTTACCAACTAGCGATGACAATTGACGGTTGTGGTTGGAATGCGTCGACCTTCACACTCATTGTGCGTAATGATGAGGCGTGGAAAAGGTTGTGTGAGCAAGTCCCACGGTGTAGGGATATCCGTGGAGAGCCTTAGTATTTATTTCATGAATTTATAGGAGCTCTATACCTCCGTCGAACTATCTAAATTGTATGCGAGTCTATTTATCTTTCTGTTTAAAAGCATCCGTTTTCAATTGAGCATCAGTTTTCTGTGAATAACGAGTATTCAAAGCTTACTTTATCATATATATTATCACAACACTTAATTATTATGACACTAATAAGGAACAACAGAAACATTGAATAATTTATTCATAAATAATCCATCGAAAGGAATGGAATAGGTAAGAAGGTTCGTTGCGTAATGCCAGGCCACATGGATAACAGTTGCAAAACCTTTCCCACGTATGTTCCTCATAAATGAACATGTAGGTATCTTCATCCCACCTACCACCACCAACGCTTATAGCTTTCTCGTACAAGTCAAACTTCATTTTGTGCATGAACCAACATATATGGATCTCGTTTGTCGTACGTCCTCTACTAACATTAGGTGGTGTCATCCAACGTCGCTCGACGGTTGCGAAAGTGCTTGACGGTACTCGATAGTGGGGACTAAAAGGTAAATCAGAGTTGGTTATGAGGTTAAGCAGCTGGAAGTCTTCATTTATTAGCCATGGTTGTGAATCCATTATGCAAAAGCAGTAGATGAATGAGTTTCCATTCAAGTCATATTTACACAACGTCTACAAACCTGCCAGACGGGTTATTGTTTACCGTCCAAATATGAGTGGCCACATCATCTTTATTATCCAGAGTAATAAATGTTATACGACATTATGCAACTTCAGTTTGCAAACCAGGCAGAAAGATTATTGTTTATCGTCCAAATATGAGTGGTCACATCAGTATGGGAACCTGACAGACGAGTTTTTATTTACAATCCAAATATGAGTGCTCATCATCTTTATTAACCAGAGTAATAAATGCTATACGACATTATACAACTTCAGTCTGCAAAATTGGAAGACGGGTTATTGTTTACCGTCCAAATATGACTAGTCACATAATCTTTATTCAGATATCATTCCTATAATTATACCACATCTCATTAAACATTTTGCCGAACACACAACTACTCCAAAAACCAAAAAACATTTTGAACTCCATAAAAATCATGTCTAACAACGATTTGGAGGAAATGAAACTAGCTCAAAATGCCCAAAATTATGTTCTTGACTCACATAATGAAGCCGTCGCGATCCATACTAGATTGCGAAACGCAGTCTATCAATCATCCGTACTGCATAGTAATGTGGAAATTCATGAGCGAAGAACAGTGCACCGCGATAGAGAAACGGCTCACTGTAATTTGTGGAACGACTATTTCCAGGAGAACCCGACTTACCCCGGAAGAAATGTTCAGGCATCGCTTTAGGATGAACAAGTCGAGCTTCAATCGTATTTTGGAAACCGTTTGTGAAAAAGATTCATATTTCATCCAGAAGTGTGATTGTGTTGGTATATTGGGATTAAGCTCACACCAGAAGATTGTGTGTGCACTTCGTATATTAGCATATGGTAAATGCGGGGATTTACAAAATGAATATTTGAAAATTGCGGAGTCCACGACGATCAAGACTTTAAAACGTTTCTGTAGGGTTGTAGTGAAGGTTTTTAACCGTGAGTATTGCCGCATGCCAACAGAGGAAGATATTGCCCGCATGAAGCCTGAGAATGAGCGTCGTGGTTTTCCCGGGATGATTGGTAGCAATGATTGCATGCACTGGGAATGGAATAACTGTTCACATGCATGGAAAGGTCAATATTAGGGACATTGTCAAGCAACGACTATAATATTAGAGGTCGTGGCATCTCATGACACTTGGATATGGCACGCGTTCTTTGGAATGCCCGGTGCATGTAATTAACTAAATGTTTTGGCCAAATCTCACGTGTTTGAATAACTTCTGAAAGGAAATGGAACCCCTATGCACTTCGAAGTTTAACGAAAACACGTATAACACCAGGTATTACGTTGCAAATGATATTTATCCACCTCTCGCAACTATTGTCAAGAGTTTCAAGAGACCAACCACTCAAAAACAAAGCGTGTTCACATGAGCGAAGGAAGGTGCCCGAAAGGATGTTGAAAGGGCTTTTAGCATCCTACAACAATAGTTCCATTTCATTAGGAACCCGGTAAATTTTATAAAATATGAAGGCTTACGTGTAATTATGAAGGCTTGTGTCATATTACACAATATGATTGTCGAGGAGTTGCGAGAGGGGACTTTGTGTGCTGACCAACCGCTACGTGAGCCACCGCCCTGCTTAAGCAGGCAAAGCCTCGCTGGCTATTATCAGTACCAGGTGCGGGAGGCGAAGATGAAGAACAAGGATGCCCATAACCAATTGTGTGCTGACCTCGTGGAACACATTTGGACCCGTCATGCAGGAATCATGAAATTGATTGCTTTTACTATCATGAATTCAACACGTTTAGGTGTTTTGTTAATTTTAGTTAATGTGTAGCTATGTGTGTACTATTATTTAAATGTGTGTTTTTCTTATGTGTCATACACAATATTCACAAGTAAATCTATTTCCCTATTGTGATAAGCTCATATGTAAATCTATTTCACTATTGTGATAAGCTCCGATATGCTAGAGTCCGACGATGCATTATCTCATTCATCCGCATCTCGTGAAAGGCAAGTTGTTGGAGCGTGAAGTTACTAGTATCCACGTACATAACTTGATCTTCATCGTGTTAGAGTTGAGCTTCGTACTCTTTGTCGCGAATTGTAATTAAATCTTCATCGCGCTTGCGTTGAGCTTCATACTCTTTGTTTCGAATTGTAATTAAATCATCCATCTTCTCATTTAGATTTCTTTTTAGTGTTTATATGTGTTGAATTCCTTTATTAACGTAAACCACCCGTCAAAAGACTCCTAAAAATATCTAACACACTTTTAGAGAGAAATACTCTTCTTCTATTCAAAATTCAAGTGTAGCTCAAATGAGCTTACAAGAAGTATTTAAAAGGGAGGAGTAACTTAGGCTACAAGCTAAGGCATTAATTACAAAAATGTCATTGCTACTCCTAGCCTTTAAATACTAAAACAAAACACAAGATAATGCTTTAAGAAAAATAACAAGAGAAAGTAAAATACTATAATGCCCAAAAATATTCCAAAAAATGGCAATGATAATACCCCCGATTCACATCAATCTCCCCTCTCCTTAAAAAAGAGTTCGTCCTCGAACTCAAAGGGGAAGACCAACTGAATCACACTCCAAAACTATAATCGAGGCATGTTGGGAAAGCTCCTCGGATGCATCCAAAATAGTCAGGTGGGTGATCCATCATCAATAATGCGCGGCGTCGCGGGAGAGAGCAATCAGAGGCTCGGTGCCCAACAGTGCCACAGTTGTAGCAGCGGAAGGTAGGGGTCCTGGTGGTGGAGCAACAGGGGTAGCAGGAGAAAGCAATGAAGATATCACAGGAGGAATTGGGGCGGAAATCTGAGTAGGCGGAGCCTGTGAGGCCGGAAGGGTTATGGGTGCCGTGTGGTAAGCCTCGATCTTAGTCGCGTACTCGACCGCTTTCAGGAAGGTCGGTATCTCTCTCAGACACAAATCGTGCTTAATATGTGGCTGCAAACCCAATATATAGCGGTTGATCCGCTGATCCTCTGTCTCAGGTAGGCGAGCTCTGGTGCATAGAAGTTGAAACTGCTCTGTGTACTTCACGACTGATAAGGTGTCCTGCCTGAGAGATTGAATGCGAGCGAAGGGGTCGCGCTCGTAGGTAGGTGGAATGAAGGACGCCTGAAGAGAAGCCTTCAACTCCGGCCAAGTCTGAATACAAGGCAATCTGACCGTCGTGCGACGGTAGCAGAGGTCGTTCCACCAAACTCGAGCAGAACCTTGGAACTTGGTACCTGCAAGGAGGACATAGGAGCGACCTTGGACCCGCTTGTACTCAAAAACAGTCTCCATCGAAGCTAAGCAGTCGATCATGGCATCTGGAGAGAACCGTACATCAAACATGGGCACGTCAATGCGGATGTCACCGTGGAGGCTCCAGGAGAGCAACTGAAGGGCCATAGATAGGGAACTCTCGTCCTGATGAGCGTCGAGACCCATCACGTCGCCCGGCGCAGGTGGAACAACATCAACAGGAGGTAGAGGTATCTGTGCAGGCGGTGGATGAAGAGGCTGACCGTGCGGGGGATAGTGGGGGCAAGTGCCTATCAAATGGCCAAGCTCGCAGCAATAGAAGCAACGCCGATCTCGAAGCGGAGCGTGACGGGGGGTATCGGGTGGGGGTGGAGGTATCCAGTCCAAAATACTGAGGTGGCTATCCCCAAACTCGGAGGAGGAGGAACCCTAATGTAGTATTGAGAAGGTGTGGTGGGAGGGCGTATAATGCAAGGATGGAGGGTTAGGGAGGGTGCTCATCCCGGGGTTTGGATGGTGTGAATCAGGGTCGGGTGGGTGCCCAGGAATGTTTAAATGATGACCCAGACTCTCGGGGTAATCAAACAATCTAAAGGGGTGGGGGAATGATTCGGGTGGTCCGGTGGGTGGATGATATAGACTCGGGGGCTGAAATGAGGTGGAGGGGCCAAAAAAATTAGGTGGGTTGGGGTATGGGTAGGGTAGGGCAGGTTTTGGGTGTGGAGAAGTGGGAATGGGGTCCTTTGTTGGGTCAGAAGGCAGGGGCTGCTGTCGGAGGAGGGGCGAGGGGCCAAGGGGGTGTTAGCGGTGGGCGGAATGGCCTCTGGGGGCTGTCCCGGCTCAGAAGAAGGCCGACGGGGTTCTGTTTGGGGGTCAGCATGGTCGGGGTTAGGGTTTAGCGGGTCGACAAGTATGGGGAGGGAGCCGAACATGGGTGGGGCAGAGCTGGCGGTCAAGCGATGGTCTGTGGGTGCCGACAGGGGTAGGGGAAGGGTTTCGACACTAGTAGGGGGTGCGATGGTGTTTGGCGGGGGCGGGGCTTGGCCACAAGGGTTCAGTAGGAAGGGGGTTAGGGTTGGGGAAAAAGGGGTTTGAGAGCTAGGGTTTAGACCAGCGTGGTGGGAGTGGGTGGAGGGTGGGGTTACTTGGCCAGCGAGGAGTTGAGCCACTTGCCGCCTCAATTCTGCCACTTGTTGCTTCAATTCGAAATTCTAATCTTGTTGTGGCTGTTCGGATTTTTTGGGAGCCATTGGAGAGTAGAGAACGATTTTTTTGAAAAAAAAAGCAAAAAAAACAACAATACACTAGCACCAATGTAGAGTTTCACCCGCTCTGATACCAATTTGACGTAAACCACAAGTCAAAAGGCTCCTAAAAATATCTAACACACTTTTAGAGAGAGAAATACTCTTCTTCTATTCAAAATTCAAGTCTACCTCAAATGAGGTTACAAGGGGGTATTTAAAAAGGAGGAGTAACTCAGGCTACAAGCTAAGGCACTAATTACAAAAATGCCATTGCTACTCCTAGCCTTTAAATACTAAAACAAAACACAAGAAAATGCTTTAAGAAAAATACCAAGAGAAAGTAAAATACTATAATGCCCAAAAATATTCAAAAAAATGGCAATTATGCCCCCGATTCACATCAGTTACCAGAAGGGTCGTGTGTGTAGCCAAACTGTTAGCTGCCGCTCGTTTCTTCCCTTTCTGTTTCGCCGCTTTACGTCCCATCGGTCTCTACAGTGGATTATTGAAGTCCCCTTGGTCGGTGTCGTTCGAATCAAGTGGGCTTGCATTATTTTCCTCATACGTATATTGTGATCTAGTGGTTAACATGACATATTTCGATAAATCCTTGAGCAACTCGTAGCAATGGTCGTATCCAAATTTATGCCCCGCAGCGGTGCAAAAGTTTTCACGGGCTCGTTGGATCTAAAAAACAAAATATTCTATACAATTAGTGTTAAAAAATAATGAAATCAAATATAAAAAATAAACTAAACGTAAAGAAGTGTAATTACCCGAGTAACCTCCGATGTCCCACTATCTTTACCGGATCCGTATGTCCGGGACAACTTCACCGAATACAATAAACAATCTTTGTTTATATTTTTAAATTTCCCTTACAACGCATTTTTGGTACATTTGTAAATAACACCCTTGCTAGTGTTATATTCATTAGTTATTTTATCACACAAGGTCGTACCAGCTTGGTTTGTCCCCATATCACCATCGATAGAATATTTCAAATATGCCATACATAGCAACACCTCATCATGTTGAGTGAAATTTGGTAACTGGCTAGAGTTGGTGGGAATACTTTGGGAAGAAGACGCCGTTGAATTAATTTAGGAGGATGAAGATTTTTTGGGGTGTTAAACTAGTTAGGGTAAGTTGTGTATTTGTAATAAAATTTATAGCCGTTAGTATAATTTTATAGCCGTTTATTTCTACCATTAGGAGAGAATGAAATATATTTTTTTTTTAATGGAACTGGGCGGGGCAGTGTTAACCGCCGGCAAATGTCTACCGCCTAGCTGTGGGCCCTCAGTTTTACACACCCGATAGCCTCTCTCTTTCCCAAATGTACATTGTTTCCTACCCATTGTGGGTGGAAACAATGCAAAACTACACCATAAGCCTGCCCACTGGAGATGGCCTTGAGGAGTATTATAGATGAGATGAGGTCTCATGCTTAAGTCCCGTGACTTAAAAAGAATATTCCACTGATGGGGCCATGATCACCACGTGTGAGTTGACTTAATGTGATATCTTGTTGGCTATGATAAGTCTGATTTGCCTTGACATCCAACGGACAATGTGGATTCATTCTGCTATCTCGCAGCCTTCTCACCCAGACAACCATCACATTTGGGCAAGGTTGGATCAGCGATAGGTCACAGTCATCTGGATACTTCCACGGCCTTTTTAAGTCCAATTTGGCTGAAAGGTGCTGCCAACTGTTACAAGATGTCAACTGTCACTCCACGTGTGTGCCCTTGTAGGGTACGCCCAATATGCCCCATATAAATGAACTATAAGAGGTCTTAAACAGTTCCGCATGAAGCCAATATAGTTTTCATTGGATACCCAAATTGGTCCATAGCAGTCATTCTTTATATTTCATCTTTACCAACAATACAGAACACATTATCACCTCCTTGATAGCCACCTCAACCTCACTTGTAATCCAACTAAGGCTAACCTCATACTTGCATTTGTTTCGATTCTTCCACATTCCCCTAACTATATAAAGAGGGGGATACTGATATTGAAGACCATTGCGGAGAATGAAGAACCATTCCTAAAAGAAGCCATTAATTTAACCTCTAATGGAGGAGGGTGTATTGGACCCCCCCCCCCCCCCCCCCCAACACACACACACTCATCTGTAGCAGAAATAATTTCATGCTTGTGAAGCTATTGGACTTAATGACTATACATGCTGAATTTTTCTATATGTCCTTCACAACCATTACATCTTGAGAAGAAATGAAAGCCTTTTCTTCTTCAAATCATCATCAAATGACAGAGGCTGTTTTAAAACTCTCCAAGCAATGATGGACCACCACTTTAAAGGGATACTTTCGGGCCAAATCATACCACAAGACAGCACGATGCTCTTTTTTCTCTACAGATTACTCAAGCTGAGGCAACAGAAAAAATTTCTTTGATAGTCCTCCTCAAGATGCACTAATCATCTTCCTTCGTTATGATTAGATGGCTCTTAATAATCTCATTCAATATTTAAAGAGGAATAAGGTCTCTAAGATAGAGAGTATCCCAAGAAGTTTCCCTGTTTAAGTTGTGTAGTATCAAAAACCAAAAATTATAGACTAAAATTAACTCAAGAAATTTAAAGTGAAGCAAATCCCAAATTAATACTCAATGTCAATCATAAATAATAAGGTGTCTTCATAATGAAAATTCAAACTTATTGAGACGAAACACTAATTTGAGTAAGACTAGCCTACCAACTTAAAACACCAAGTTTAAGATAAATACTGAAAGTATCCCTAATAATCACAAGTACATATAAACTTATAAATAAATCTCTAAATACAAATTTACTATGTGTCCATATATTCTAACACTGTGTTCCTCATCATTACCATTAAAAAAAATTCAACCCCAAGTTTTGTAATGACAGAATGAGAAAAATAAGAAACTATGGATCAAAGTTTAGCCATGATACCAAATTTGTTGTAGAACCAAGAATAGAAAATAAAAGATACTGGAGAAATTTAACTAAAGCAATTCTCAAATTGATATCCAATGTCAATTTAATAATAGGGTGTCTTACACACTAAGGGCGTGTTTGATAAGTCTCAATTTCCATGAAAATGATGGTATCTTTGGCATTTTCCAACTTTTAGTGGTGCTTAATACACAATGTTCTCCATTACAATGTTTCCCAGGTTGAAGAATGTATCAATATGTAAAACTTATCTCAACTTCTATTTTCCGACTATCCCTATTGGAAAACGTTTTTCAAGCAAAGTGAAATAAGTTTTCATCATTGAAGCAAACACGCAAAGGACGAAATTTTAGACTGAAATCTTTTCCATCTTTTCAATCAAACACACCCTAAATAAAATTGTAATTCTACAAATACTACGTTACCTATTAAAAAGTTAAAATATTCCATTTAAGATTAATATTAAAACATCCCTTTTAATCCTACTAATCCCACATACATATAAATAAATCTCAAAATACAAGCTTTTATATTTCCATATTTTCTAACACTCGGCATCATATTAATACAAATGTAAGAAATTCCTAGGGGGTCATAATTTACCATGTTATCTTCAAACCAAATATATTTTCGAAAAATAATTGAACCTCTCCCGCCATCCATCTAATTAAATTATCAAAACCATCCTTCGTGTTTAACATTCTCTTCCAAGTGATTCAGGGTTCCAGATTTATTTGTATTTTTGTTTATTTTATTTATTAGGCTATTTCCCTATTTTAGTTGTTGTTTTAGGTTAAGAGGGTGACATTGTCTTTTAATGTCTTTAAAGTGCCCTTTTTAGTCTTTTTACGTTTTTAGACTTAGATTGACTAGCAAGCTAAGATTTTCCTATAAATAAGGCAATTGCCCTCCTAGGCGAACAGTTATAGCTGCTTTGTAGTATCTCTTCTAAAAGGTGAAATATGGGGTTATTGGTGATTAAATTTTGATTCTTTGACCATTAAACTCGATTTTGCAAGCCAAAAGGGGGATTGTGTGGTGTGGCTAGCATACTGATCTTGATTATGATATTACAATTGTTCATTTCAATTGTGACTTATTCAAAGCTCCATTTATATCAGATTTTGGGTGATTATTTATAATTTGGCCTCTGCTTTTATAATCTATTTTGTGGCTATGCCGCTATGACACGTTCAAATATGGACTCTCTTCAGGCTATCAGCATGAGACTCGATGGGAACTATTGACTGAATACTGTCTGAAAGCAGTGAATCTCAATCGTGTGAGGCTCAATGAATAACTGTCACAATCTAAAAAGCCCATGACATGGTAGCATTCACATCAATTGGACTTCATCCAAGCCTTTCAGTTGCTCCTTCACTATGTCAAAATCTCACCCCACCAAGAGTCATTTATATGAGCTCCTTGAGATCGCCCCATAAGGCAATCCTTTCTCATCTATTATGTTTTATTACTGAAAAAATTTGCTAATATTTAAACTATTTTCAATTGAAAATTATGTGAATTAGAAGTTTATGGGCTATTTTTATGATTTTATGTCATTTTTGTTATTTTTCTTTATTTGGTTGTATTTTTTTTTAGTAATTGTTTGCTGGTATTTAGGGAAGGAAGTGGCAAAGGCTATTAAAGGTATATTTGTCATTAGATCATAACATAGAGCCTAAGTTAATCCCCCCCCCCTATAAATACCCCTATTTTAGCCTCATTTGAGGTATTCTACATTTTTGAGAATTTATTTCCCATTTGACGTTATTTACGTCAATTGGTATTAGAGCATCCGCCCGTTGTTGTTGTAAAAAAAAAAAAAATCGTAGACAACGACAAATGGGTTTTAAGAGGATATATGCTCCCGTGGAAGCTCGCATGGATCAATTCGAGGAGGTCTTGAACCACTTCTTAGCGCAACTTGACGATCTTGAAACCACCACCATCCAAAACCCTAACCCTAGCCACCAAAATGTTTCAACCCACGCTTCCGCCACTATCTTCACCCAAAAGACATTGCCACCACCCGTAGCCACCACAAAAACCCAGAAAACAACCCCAAACATAGCCGGAACAAACCAGCCCACCGGAGGAACCACCGGAACCCCAAAATACCACCACAATGCCGCCACTACTGTTCAAAACAGGGTCGGACAGCTATTACGGCTGCCGCCCAAGATCCCTACCCCTGCCGCCACGCAAGAAACCCTAGTTTCTCTAACCAAACCCTCCAATTCAATTAAAAATCCATCTCCGACCAATTTTTTCCCCAAGAAACCCTTCACAGCCATAGGTTTGTTATTGATCCAGGAGGGCTTAACAGGGCCGGCCGACCCAACAAAGGAGGAGTCCGACCAACCCACCTCACCAACGAAGGCCACACAGCTCAACAACTATGGAAGGGGGTGTTTATGGTGTTGATCTTTTATTAGGGATTTTCGACCCAAGGATGCCTTAACCTCAATCGACGCGAGATGAAGACGGGTTCCAGTGGAGGGGTCGGAAAAGATCAATGCCATCCAGAGGAAGCCGGTGGCTGGGAGCTCGGGTGGTGCTTAACGACTTCAAACCCTTAGCAGTCACGAAGATGAAGGATTTGGTTTGGGAATGTTTAAGTTAGGTCAACTGGGGACTTTAATCGTCTTGGGTTTCTTCTTTTCCCTTATCTTGGGAACCAGTTTTTCTCTCTTATCTTTGCCCCCACAGTTTTTGAGGAATTTTCATTTGGCTCCAACTTTCAAAGCTCGACGACGGGCTTGCTTTTAAGAGGGAGAGAATGATGTGAATTAGAAGTTTGTGGGCTATTTTTTGGATTTTATGGCATTTTTGTTATTGTCTTTTATTTTCTTTATTTGGTTGTATTTATTTTTAGTAATTGTTTACTTGGTATTTAGGGAAGGAGGTGGCAAAGGCTACTAAGGGAATATTTGTCATTAGAATCATAGCTTAGAGCCTAAAAGCTAATTTCCGCTATAAATACTTCTATTGTAGCCTCATTTGAGGTATTCTACATTTTTTAAAGTTTATTAAAAGAGAGTTGAGACGTGAAATATCTTCATCTTATTTCCCATTTTGACGTTATTTACATAGAAAATATATATGAATGATTCCCGATTCACATTGCGATGGAATTTTTTCACTACAAAACACACATTAATATAATAATTCTAACTTATGTTAGAAGAAAACTTTCAAAATCAATATTTCTTACAAATAATCTTGTTCCGCTAGTATTCAAAAAAAACTATTACAATAATATTCAACTAATATGAATATACGAGTATGACCATATCTTTTCGGCATAAAGTAATAGAATTTGGATTGTTTTTAACTTAACCCCCGTAATAATGTCATGTTTAGACTTAACCCCCTCTATGATCAAAACTTAGACATAAACCCCTCCCGAAATCCAGACGGCATCAATCCTCAATAAAAACAAAGTTCATTATTCTGTAATTTGAATTTAGCCCCTTGAATCTTATCAACAAAAATACCAGTATCTCATTCCAGACTTTATCTTCTTCCCCTAATTTTAAAAAACCCTAACCCTAATTTTAAAAAATCCTAAACCTAGATTTAATAACCTCAATTGTTTTTTTCCTATGCCTTAATTAAATCCAATTAGTGGTGGTACACTATAGTGAGTTTATGGTAAAACTATCAACAAAAAGTCCAATTCTCTATTGAACAAAATGATTGAATGTTATTGCTCTAAAGAGAGAAGGTTTCAAAAAGGGGGAGAGAGAGAGAGAGCGAAACCACATTTGAACTAGAAGAAGACAAATTCTTATCTCAGGTTGCCGCAATGGAAGTCGACGCTACCTCCGCCATCAAGCATCGCATAATCACCACCACTACCACCACCAGTCCAACCGTCGCAAAATCCACCCAAGAGAGAATCTAAAAGGATCCTACCTAGTACTTCTAAGAGGCAGCAGAAGGTTTCTATTTCAGTAGCAAATAACGAATACCGCCTCAGATTCTCTCTGAAAAAGCAGATCAAGAGTGCCGAGAAGAATATGAAATGAAGTGAATGGGTTTGATTTAGATTGTTGGGTTTGTTCATATATCGTTGATTTAAATGGTTGGGTTTAATTCGTCACATATTGTTGACTGACTTCTTAGACATAATGTTCCGAATTATATTTTACTTTGTCCGCATTGATTTTGTTCCGTTATATTTGAACTGTATTGTTTTAGTTGTAATGTATTGGTTCAATTTGTTCACACATTATTGATTTTTACTAACTGGGTGTAATTAAGGTTTAGGATAAAAACAATTGAAGATATTACATTAAGGCCTCGTTTGATGCGTCGTATAAGAGGGTCATATTGGATAAAATTATCTTACTCAATGTTTGGTGTAGTTTAGGATGGTATATTAGACGGGATAAGTTGTCCCTAATGTTTAAAAAGGCGCGAGGCGAGGCGAGGCGTTTTGGCTTTAACGATGCAAGGCGTAAGCCTCACCCAAAAAAAGAGCAAAATAATATTAAAAAAATACTAATAAAACCATTAAAAATAAAGTAACAAAGAAATATAAAATAAAACTGCAAAAAATAACATCTTTGAGGACTTTCTCACATAGTTAAACATTTTTTTATTCCCCCGAGATGACTTTTTTACATATTCTTAATTTTATAATATGACAATAAATTAATCAATGTAAAATCAAATTGACCAAATCATATTTTTAGTTTCATTCACATTAGTTATTTTATAATATGGCGATAGATTAATCAATGCAAAATCAAATTGACAAAATCAGTTTTTTAAGTTCCATTCACATATTGGTTATTTTTTAAAAATTTCTTTCAAGTTACAATAGTAAATAGTATAAGTTAAGTGCAATTTTAAAACCAAAAAAAGAATAAGAGTTAGTAGATTTAAACATTTTTTTAAGTTAAGTACAATTTTAGAAAAAATTATGAAATTTACCTTCTAAAAAACAGATTGCGTGATGGAAGAAGAAAAAAAAAAAATCCTGCGCCTCACCAAAAAGGCGTGAGGTGCATCGAGGCATAAGCCTCGAGGCGCATTAAGGCGTAAGCCTCAAATTGTCCGGTGAGCTCCTTGTTCCACAAGGAGTGGGATAAAAAATCCCACCTCCAAGGTGGTATAAAATTATTCGGTGTCAAGATTTGATTTGAGATTACTAACTTGCCCTTATTAAGTTAAAATGAACTCGCTCAATTTGGACTCTCTCAAATGTTAGATAGCAACCGTCGGTCAATTTCATTCACAAAACTCTCCATTCAAATATTTCATCACAGTAGGTAACCTCCTCCTCCTTTCTTGTTTTTTTCTAGTTTTTTTTTTATGTTTGTTGCTTTATCATGAACTATTATTTTGGTTTAAATCGATTCAAATATTATGTTAACCCACCTGCTAATATCTTGTTACAAGTATTTTTTTTAATGTGTTGTTAATCCACCTGCTAGATAAGTTGAAAGCTATGTACAATTCAGTTTATTTGTTTTTGTATGTTTCCGACGGCTATTTTGAGTAAAATTAATACTACCCAGTTGTGGCTTCAAGCAATTTTTCGACGACTGGTTTGTTTTAAATTGAAAGATAAGATAGTAACTCAATCTATGTTATTGAGTTAAACTATGTGATAACGATATATTTTTTTATTATTTTATTATTAAATACAAAATATGGGTATTTTTTGAAAACTGGAGACAAATTAATCATATCCGGAGCATTTCAAACACAAGATTGTATTATTATATTCCATCTCGTCTTTTTATCCGGAACTATTTCAAACGCAGTATTGGAATAAGTTCTATCCGACCAATTCTTATCCTATCCAATCCGAAACTTTATAATATCTTATCCGACTCTCTTATATGGCACAACAAACGAGGCCTAAGGTTTATGATTTTTTAAATTAGGTTTACGGTTTATATTTTTGGGGAAAGACAGTGAAATGTGTATGGAGATAAGTGTATTTTAGTACATAGAATTCAGAGGGGAGAGTCAAATTATAAAGTAAACATGGGGTAAATGTAGAAAAAAACACTAGATAACTGTTAGTAATAGAATGGGGAATAAAACTCACCATCCTTATGAACGATTCCCCAAGCCTTCCCGTGGCGACCATCCTGCAAACAACCCAAAACTCATAAAACCTAAAAACAAAGTAAAGAAAAATATTTAAAAATAATAACCTTGTAGAGATTAATCTTGGTGATCTGATAGGAGACGCCGGTCCAGTGAGTCTTAGCCATGTTATAACCAATTCCCCAGTTGGGGAGAAACTGAGCAACCTCGAATAGGTTCTTCTTTTTATTTCTCTTAGGCTTTTTGGGGCCCTCAGCCACCACTGTTGGAGTGGTAGCAGAAGTAGTCATGTTTCTTAGGAAGTTGAATGATGACCTCAATAAGGTACCAGTTTTAGCCATTCCGCTTGATCTGATTGCCACACTGCTTGCCATTTTCTGATTTTTTTTTCTCTCTCCGTCACTGCCGCCCCCCACTGGTTTGTAAAACCCAAACCTTTTTTTTTTTTTGCCTATTTTGAGGTTAGGTTGATGATCACTATTTTAGTTAGTCCCCGCTGTTTAACGGATTATAAATTACTTGAGTTAACTCGCCGGTTTGGTTATGCATGAATACACGCAAGCTAACTCGATTTAAATTCTACTTTTAAATACAATTTTTAAATTCTATTTTTATGTTTATAAATATTTGTGTGCTTTTAATAACTTATTTTAAAATATATTTTTTTTAAAATTTAATAAAATTAACAAACATGTATATTTATATTATACATATGTATGTATGTATGTATGTGTGCAGGGGCGGACCTAGGTGGTCCCGAAGGTGGGCGGCCGCCCACCCGGGGTTTTCGAAAAAAAATTCCCGAGTATTGGTTTTTTTTTTTTGGACCTATGTGTAATATTTAATAATAGAAGGTGTAATATTTTGGGAGCAGAAACGAAAATAACCCAAAATCAATTCTCTACACATAAAGAACATCACACGTTTTTTTTTTCATTTACCTAACAGCCGCCGCTCTTCTTCATCTTCTTCGTTCTCTCTAGACTACCGGCGGCGGTGGTCCGTCTTAGCAGCCGCAGCAGAGCAGCTCCTCCGCCGCTCCGCCCGCTCCCTCCGGTCCGGCCTCCTCCTCCGCCCCTCCTCCTCTGGATCTCGGCCTCAACTCTCTCTCTCTCCACCACCACCAGCTACTCCGCCGGCAGCGGCAGCGAGCGCTGTCCCTCCCTTTTTCTTCTCCTAACTAACAAACAGCACAGGACAGGAGCCTCCTAGCCTTGTTGTGCTGCACAGCCACAGGTAATTTTTTGACATTCTTCATTCTTGAGTTGAGCTTGAGTTATGTAAATCATTGAAAAAATTAACTGTAAAAATTTATGATAAAAATAATGATAAAATTTATGATAAAAACATTGAAAAAATATAGTTTATTGTAAAAATTAGTTGATTGTAAAAATTAACATTGTTAGTTTAATTTAAAAATTAGATTGTTGACATTGTTAATTTAATCTAAAAATTAGATTGTTGAAATTAGTTTATTGTCAAAACATTGTTAGTTTATTTTAAAAACATTGAAAAAAATTAGTGTGTTCTAAAAATTAGTTTATTGAAAAAAAATTAGTTTATTGTAAAAACATTGTTAAATTAGTTTGTTGTTATTTATGAAATATAGGGCAAAATGTTGAAATATTTTAAAAAGACACATGGAGGAGGCGAGACAAGTCAAAGTCATACAACCCCAACCCCAACACCTCCGCCCGGACCGTCGGCCCCACCCAATATTGAAGCAAATTTAGAAGATTATCCTGCTGATCCGGGGTTAAGAAAAAGTGTTTCGGAGTATGACGTGAATGAAAGGAATGCGGTTCGATTGTATTACTTGACAAAAGGCCCTTGCCAGCCTAAAAATCACAACTTTCCTTGGCATTTATGTGCAAATGAGAAACGCAGATTTAGGCCTGTGTGGTTCAACGATCACGCAAATTGGTTGGAGTATAGCATTGCCAAAGATGCCGCATATTGTTTGTATTGCTATCTCTTTAAAACTGATAATGGCGGTTGCTTTGTTTCTGAAGGATATACGAATTGGAGAAAGAAAGAGAACTTTAATAAGCATGTTGGAGAGCCTACGAGTACACATAATAAATGTGTAAAGGCTGGTGGAGATCTATTTAAGCAAAAGCAACACATCGAATTTTCTTTAACTAAGCAATGTAGTCAAACTCAAGCAAACTATCGTGTTCGTTTGACCGCATTAATTGATTGTATTAGGTTTCTTTTGCGTCAAGGGTTGGGATTTCGATGGCATGATGAATCCGATGAATCACTGTATGAGGGTAACTTTCTTGAGCTTTTGCAATTTCTTTCCGATCACAATGAGGAAATCGAGAAAACTGTATTAAAGAAGGCTCCCCAAAACCACACGTTGACATCACCCAAAATTCAAAAGGATATTATTAACTCCATTGCAGTTGAGACTACAAATGCTATCCTTGTCGAGCTTGGGGATGATTATTTCTCTATCTTAGTTGATGAGTCCTGTAACATATCAGTGAAGGAACAAATGGCTGTTGTTTTACGCTTTGTTGATATAAAAGGATATGTAATGGAGCGTTTTCTTGGGCTTGTACATGTTAGTGATACTTCTGCTTTGTCACTTAAAGCAGCTGTTGATGGACTTTTATCCACACATGGATTAAGTATTGCAAGTTTGCGTGGGCAAGGGTATGACGGAGCTAGCAATATGCGAGGAGAATTCAATGGACTTAAAAGTTTGATTTTAATGGAGAATGAAACTGCTTATTATGTTCATTGTTTTGCTCATCAACTTCAATTAACTCTTGTAGCTGTTACAGAAAATCACCTTAAAATTTCTGCATTCTTTGATCTTGTAACATTTCTCACAAATATTGTTGGAGCATCATGTGAACGTCGAGACATTCTTCGTGAGAAACAGTTTGAGCAGGTCACAATAGGAATTTGCAATGGGGATATTTTGACCGGGCGGGGTTTGAATCAGGAGTTGGCATTAAAACGGGCGGGGGAGACACGTTAGGGTTCTCATTATGGCACACTTGTGATTTTGATTTGCTTATTCTCATCAATAAAGGATGTTCTCCTAATTATTGAAGATGATGCAAGAAATCGAAAACATAGAGGTCACGCAATGAACCTAATGGTACTTATGCAATGCTTTGAATTTGTATTTCACTTACATTTGATGAAAAATGTATTAGGTATTGCAAATGACTTATCACAAGCATTACAAAGAAAAGACCAAGACATTGTGAATGCCATGACTCTTGTGAAAATAACCAAACAACAATTACAACAAATGAGAGACGATGGGTGGGAGTCATTGTTGGAGGAGGCTTCTTTATTTTGTGTTAAACATCAGATACTCGTGCCGAGTATGGAAGACTTGTTTGTGGTTATTGGAAGATCCCGTCGCAATCCTGAAGAAGCCACAAATTATCATCATTATCGCGTTGAAGTGTTCTATACAGTGATAGATTTGCAGATTCAAGAGCTAAACAATCGTTTCAATGAGGTGAATACATAGTTGTTATTGTGCATATCTTGTCTTGATCCAAGCAATTCATTCTCTGCATATGACAAGAGAAAATTGATCCGATTTGCTGAGTTTTATCCCACTGACTTTCCTCCACAAGTGTTAATGATACTCGAGCATCAACTTGATAATTATATTATGGATTTGCGATTCGATGACCAATTTGCAGGATTAATGGGCGTTGGTGGGCTTGCTAGAAAGTTTGTTCAATTGAAGAAGGATCGTGTATATCCGTTGGTATATTTGCTTGTAAAATTGGCACTACTCTTACCCGTTGCAACTGCAACTGTAGAAAGAGTATTTTCTGCAATGAAAATTATCAAAACTTCGTTACGCAATCAAATGGGAGATGACATGATGAATGATTGTTTGGTGTCATATATTAAAAGGGAAATAGTGGTTGCCATTGACAATGAAGATATCATTCGACGCTTTCAGAATATAAAGACACGAAAAGTTTTGTTGTAAACAAGCTTATGTAATTTGATGTTTGATGACTAGTGTTTGTAATGAAAGATAATTTGACTATTTATATATGGTATTCTCGATAATACACAGGTTCTATAAATTGTGATTTTTTTAATATTATTTAATTTAATTAAATATTATTTTATTTTTCGCCCACCCGTCGCTAAAATCCTGGGTCCGCCATTGTATGTGTGTGTGTGTGTGTGTGTATTGATAATATTTTTAAATGCATATGTACTATATGTATATTTTATATCCGAACATTAATAATACCTGTATAAAACTATATATAAGTATCATTTATCTATTGATAATATTATTTAACATATGGATCTTAATATATTATATAATTTAATAAATATAAATATACATAATTTGGTATCCATGTACATATACATTTTTTATTTATAAGAATTATACACATATTATTGTATTAATATATATATATATATATATATATATATATATATATATATATATATGAAGGTATAAATGCATTAAAATGTTAAGAATGAATAATTCTGAGTTGAAAAATAAAAAATAGGAGTTAGAAAACACATTTTTGCTGTTTTCTAAAAAAACTTTATTATAACACGTAAATATTATAATTCAATTTTTAAAAACAGATGTGTCAAAAAGCATTTTTTTTATCAAAATTGTACTTAAACACTGAAAACAGAATTATAGTTGCAAACCAATCAGGCCCTTTTTCTAGATCATTTTGACAAAATTCCTCTTTCATATTCTATATTTAACTTAACTTCCTTTTTTGTAAATAATTATACTTTATATTGATTTCATAAAGAAGAAAAAAAAACTATTAAATTTTGTGAAGAAACGTGTTGATTTGTGTTCAACATGCGTAGTTTTCAGTGAAATGTGCGTCTATAGTAGTTGATTTTCATGAAATATGTGTCGATTTGCATGAAATCGGCGTGATGTCGAATTATTTGTAAAAGCTAGGACTAAGTCAAATATCATATTATCATAATCGACTTTGTCAATAAAAACCCTAATCTCTTTAACCTGACCTCCAAATTTTTAAAACCGTTGAATTTATGTTAAAAAGTTTTACTTTACTAAATAGACTTAACCCCCAAAATATTTTTTGACCAAAATACCCTTCTTTTAAAAAATACCACTACACAAAATCGTGCGAATGGTCACGCCCAGTGGGTCACGGTCCAAATCCACGACCAGGTCGTGACCATTTTATTTTTTGTCGTGACCATATTCATTACCGCACTGAGTCATGAATGCTCTGGAATTAGTCACGGTGCAAATTCCTGACCACTGTGGGTCACGGACTTGGACCGTGATCAAGTCGTGACCATCTTAGCGCCAAATTCGCGCCAAAATTCCCTCAAAGCTTGGTCGCGAATGGGTCACGGACTTGGATCGTGACCATAGGCATAACGAAGCACAAAACACGCACATATTGGGTCACGGCTGGGGGTCGTGACCATTTCTTGGTATGGGTCACGGCTATGGGTCGCGACTATATCTCATTCGAGCAGTGGTTGACATGAAAAAATGGTCGCGCACGGTGAGTCACGACTCTAGGTTGTGACCAGGTTCAATCCAGCAACTGCTCTCACTTTCATTTATTGGTCGCGCATGGTGGGTCACGACTCTAGGTCGTGACCAGGTTCAGATCTTAAAAAAAAACGCTGCTTTCTTTCATTTTTGCGAACGATTTCACAATGCATGGTGTGATTTATTGGCAATTTCTTAGCGATTTCACTTTCTTTCATTCTGATTTGTGTTTAAAGGCAATGATTTATGCACTAATTTATTATGATTTGTGTTTAAAGGTACGGATTTGTGTTTAATGGTAAGGATTTATGTCTAAAGCCCTAATTTATGCGTGTGTATGTGTATATATGTGTGTGTGTGTGTATAGATTTATGTTTATATGTGTGTATGTATGTGTGTGTTTATGCATATAGCTATGAACAAATAAATTATTTTTTATGTCAATAAACCCTAGATTGTATGTGTGTGTGTGTATAGATTGTATGTGTGTGTATATATAGATTTATGTAAAAAAAAAATAGGGTTTAGTGAACCCTAGATTGTGTGTGTGTGTGTATATAGATTATGTCAATAAATCCTAGATTGTATGTGTGTGTATTTCTTTTGACAAAATATTATTCAAAATCTTAGACATTATATTTTTTTTTGACAAAATATTATTCAAAATCCTAGACCTTGTTGTGGGTTATATGCGTGCCATCATATTATATTGGGGGTTATATACATGTCATGATTTTTTTTTGACAAAACAAAATTAAATGGATTTTTTTTTACATTGTATTGGGGATTATGTGCGCATCGTTATTTTTAACAATAACTCCTACCATGTTGTGATATTTCAGTAATTCTTTACTTCGCTACTTTAAATATGAGTCGCAAACACATGTGCACGTTAATATAGTGAGATATTGTTGGTTTGTGTCAAAGAGTGTGCGGGGCACAAAATTGTGTACTAGAGTTTGGTCGTGCGTGTACTAAAACTCTTTCATAATAAACCCTAACAAAACGTGTTACAAACAGGAGTGGGAGAGGGTGCAATTAAAGCCCTAGCATATGACGTATGTATGTATATGTCATATGTTTGAATTAATAGTTATTAATTAATTAGAGCCCTTAAGTGTAGGACTCATATTCACGCCCTCGTATACTTTTCTCAGGAAAAATGAGGCACGGTGATAATCACTGTCAATAGGAGTGAGAGAGGTTACAATTAGACCGCACACATAACTCTTTTATTAGTGCGCGCCGTATAGAGGGTACTTCTATTTATAGGTATGGAAATAAAATGATCGAACAATTTAACTACCTAGTAAATCGTGGAGTTGGTCTCTAGCAAGATTACCCATTCGATCGTATTCAATTTTCTCTACCAGAAAACTGGGCTGACGTTATACAAAATATATTTCACACAGAAAATCCCGATGTAGCCCTGACCTTGGTTACGTTGTTAGAGAAGGCGGAAAAAAAAATCACCCTTAAGGGATACAACTGCGTACTGAGAGCATTGACATAGGTTGCGATGTCTCGCACCACATGCATGTAAAATTGAATCTTGCCAACAAGTTGAGAATATATGGGATTTCGAGTTCATGTCACGGATATCTACACATCAATCATAGCTACCCTTCCTCCTAGTTGGCCACGTGCAAAAATTCATAGCTTCTTAAAAACTAATACCGAATGGATGGAGATCATACACATTGAACATATTCTAAAGTCTTACTCTGAAAAGGTATCTATATATTTATCTATATATATAGTCATAAGCTTGATTAATTAGTTATAATTTCATATTATTATAATTATTTATTAACTTATAGTTTTTCATTTTTGTAGATTACGTCGAGAGGAAACAACCCAATAGTACCAAGTGCCGAGGTGACACCACGACGAGGTTCACCATCTCGTGCACAACCCGAATTCTCAACACCAATGGCTGAGCAATTCAGAACTCCACCAATGGTTCATCATCACCAAGTCCAACTCCAAGTTCTCCTACACCCTAATCCAGCACTCTCGTTGCTCCAACGCCCCCATCCAGCACTCCCGATGCCTCTCGCTTAAATGAAAAGAAGCCCATTAGGTTCTTCCTTCTCGGGGATAACCCGATGGGTGATAGGAATGACGTGGTAAACTTTAAAGCCCGGTGTTTGTCGCTGGGAAAAATAAATGTGCGAGTTAGTGGACCAGACAATTGGAACCTTATTGATTAAGTTGTCAAATATGACATACATGATCAACTCCGCAAGCATTTCTTATTTCCTGACCGTTCCAAGAATAGGGTTATATCTCGGGTTGCTGAAGGATTGAGGACATACAGGAGAAAGCTTCGGAAGAAACATTTATCGAAGGAGGCCGCGAGCTCAGATATTTTGGCTTTGAAAGAGAGAGTGCCTCATAATGTTGAAATGCTGGTGGAATAATTTTGTGGAGAATGAGGTGAAGGAGAAAAAGTTGGTCCAGAGGGAGCAAAAAAAAATAGGGCATAAAAAACTGATATCCACGGGTTGGGATCCAAATCATATGAGGATTTGAAGAATGAATGGGAGAGTAGGACAAAGGATGGTCCAGATGCCGGTAAAAACCCAAATTGGTCCAACTTATTCGTTCATGCTCGACGAGACAAAGATAATAAATTCCCACCGCACTTGGCTAAGACGCTGGAATCAATAGAGGCCATCAGTAGTCAATCCGATTTAAGCTCTAACGATAACTTTGACCTTAAAAATGATGCCCTGACCCAAACCTTTGAAACGAACAAAAGGGGGAGAGCGAGAGGTGTTGGCTCACATATGCCAAAAATAAAACTTCAATGCATGGCACCTCTTATAGACGAGCTTTCTTCGGTCAAGAATTATATCTTTCCCCAAAAGGAACACCAGTTCAAAACCGATGGGGATGTCCGTGAGATTAAAAATACCATGGGATTATTGACGAATTAAATTGTAAAACTTGTGAACTTTTTTGAAAGTTATAGGCCCCCAATGCCTCCTCAAAGTTACCATTACCCTACTCCTACTCAAGGTTTCACATATCCTTTCGCTCCAATATTCCCCTCCCAAATGCCTCCTCCTCTAACATTCCCCTCCCAAATGCCTCACCCTCCAACATTCCCATCCCATGTGCCTCCGCCAGTCACGGGACTTGAGTCATCGTCAACAACTCACGGTGACTATGGCCAAGAGTACTATATTAGGGACCTTAGCAATACGAGGTTTGTTGGTGTGTGCACACTCATATTCATAGTTATCGAAACTCCCGTACACGGTCGACCTTTGGAGAAGGTGAGGCTCAAATAATGGTTGAAGAAATATACAACGATTGTGGAGATGTACATGCGCACGTTAACAGTGGGGAAGGGATGGAAATGAGGAATTATGTACAATATTGTATTGCTTGGCCAGTTTATCTATTGGCCAAGATGTAATAATCTTTTCTTTCATTTCAGTTGTAATAATTTTTTTTTTAGTTGTAAGAATATTGGTTTTGCTTCAGTTGCAATGATATTTTTTTTTGTTTTAGTTGTAAGAATATTGGTTTTGTTTTAGTTTTAATGATATTTTTTTTCAGTTGTAAGAATATTCTTTTTGTTTCAATTAATAATATTTTTAACCTATTACATTAGGACTAGAATTTGAAGATTATTACATGGATTTCTCACAATACAAATGGTGGATGGGAGAGACTAACCGAATATCAAATAATCGTGTAAAGGGCGTTTATGAGTTCGTTAAATACGCTTTTAAAAATATTAAAAGTGACAAGATTTCGTGTCCGTGCACTCATTGCATTAATGGAAAATATAAGTCATTGGAAGATGTTGAGTTGCATTTAATAAAGTGAAAAATCTGTCAAGACTATAAAATATGGACATACCATGGTGAAAAAGTTATATCTTATGTTCCGAAAGAACTACCGGTACCCAATTGCGTAATGAAACCCCAACAAGTGGAAGTGGTACATGATTCACCAACACATCGTCCATTGACCAACTTAATTGATTATGCTTATAAACTCCAAAACCATCAAAACCACCAACATATGGATACAGATAATTCACATTATGACAAAGTAAATGAATAATTTGATGTTGAACTACTAGGAGATCGATAATACATACGGTTGAAAGCCTATGCGGCTAGACCATTGTATAAAGATTGCGATGAAGATCACTCGGTATTATATGCAATTATTGGTTTGCATAATTTGAATAGTCAATTTGGTTTGTCTGGGAACATCATAACCGGAAATCTTAAGTGGGTTAAAGAAATTCTCCCAAAAGAGAACACGTTACCAGATAATTATCCTAGCATGAAGAAAATTTTGAAGGTTTTAGGTTTGAAATACAAACATATTCATACTTGTAAGTATGATTGCATATTGTACCGGAACGAGCACGAAGAGAAGGATGAATGTCATGTATATAGTGGGCCTATATATGTGGTTTGTGAGAATGGAAAGGATAAACCTGTAAAAAATCGCAAGTGTTCGCAAGTCCCATAAAAGGTTTTGAAGGATTTTCCACTTAGGCCACGATTAAAACGGTTTTTTACTGTACCGTGGATAGTGGAGGTCGTGACATGGTACACTCGATGCGAGGTGGGTGGGAATTTGATGCGTCATTCGATGATTAACCCATCTGGCAAATTTCAAACGCATAACACCATGAATTTGAAAAGGAACCGCATAAAGTTTGTCTTGCAATCTCAACCGATTAGTTTAACCCTTTCGATAATTTAAGTACTAGTCAGAGTTATTGGCCAGTTCTCATGGCGTCTTTAAGTCTCCCTCCGATACTATGCATGAGAAAGGAGTTCACGTTATTATCTTTGTTGATACCCAGGTCGAAGGCTCCCAATGATGACATTGATACATTCTTAGCACCATTAATCGAAGAACTTAAAGAGTTGTGGGATGAAGACGTGACGACGTTCGACTCTCATAAGGATGAAGAGTTCACACTTAAAGTAATGGTGATGTGGGAGATCCACGACCTTCTTGCTTATGGGACCTTATCCAGTTGTAATGTTCATGATTATTATGGATGCCCAATATGTGGGGAGGAAACTGAAGCCTGTTGGTTAAAACATAGTGGTGAGATGAGTTACACGGGTCATCGTAGATTTTTACAGACCAGTCACCCTTTTAGGAACGATGAGTCTAACTTTTTTCATGTTGGTTACGAGCACAGAACGGCACCTGTTCGAATTGCTGGTCAGCAAATTAAGGAGAAGGCGGCCGCTGCGACTACAGGGAATAAGTACATAAGCAAACACCCCCAGTTTGTAAACCTGAAGCGTAAAGCTAGGGGGGATCCGAACGACCCTGGTAAAGCGAAGCTATAACCCAGGAGATAAATATTTTTTAATTTGTCGTATTGGAAAGATCATCATGTAAGGCATATAATTGATGTGATCCACACAAAGAAGAATATTGTAGAACATCTGATAGGAACATATCTGGGTGGATCTCATTCCAAAGATGGAGAGCGGGCCCGTCGAGATCTACAGGATATGAAAATAAATAAGAAACTGTGGTTAAAAAATGATCCTATAACAGGAAGAATTTATACCCCCTGCTTTCACTTTGACTACTAGTGAGAAGAAGATCCTTTTGGACACGTTCGACTTGAAGACTCCGACTGATTATTGTGGTAATTTACGCAGGGTAGTAAGCTACCAACTAAATGACTTGAAATAGTGCAAGTCTCATGACTGATACGTAATCATCCAATTAATTCCTCTGTTATTTCGACATTGTTTCTCTGAACACGAAGATATCCGTCAAAATCAGTTTGTGTTTTACCCTACTTTATGCAAAAGTGGTAAACATAAGGCACATTAAAGTTGCGGAATTAACTTTAGCCGAGGCAGTTTGTGTATTAGAGAAATATTTTCCTCCGTCATTCTTTGATATCAGCATCCACCTGCTCGTGCATTTATGCGATGAAGCTTTATTATGTGGTCTCATTAGGTATCGTTGAATGTATCCTTTTGAGCGCTTGATGAAAACCTTCAAAGATTATGTAAAGAATACACGATATATTTGAGGGTGGAATCATCGCTATACGCTAGGGAACATATGCCGAAATAAGAGCTGAGGAGGTTTAATCCTCGTAGAGAACGAGTAATATAGGAAATTGACGAGTTTGAGGATGAGTTATCGTTTGGGAACCCTAAAGAGGTAAAACTCACAAATCTACAAGACGAGCAAGCAGCTCGTTATGTCTTCAAATCGCAAGATGAAGTCGAAGACTGGAGAGAGTGAGTATCTACTGAATTCTTCTTCTTTAATTATATATATTTTATATTTTATGATCTAAACTCTATAATTTTCCGATAGGAAGTACGAGAACGAAATTGCCCAAAATCAAAGGAGAAATTGCACGACAACCGATTTTAGGGTATGGGTGTCAAAAGAGGGAATTTTCACATCTTATATGTGCGGTTATTTATTCATGTGTGGTAAAAGCATGCCCTAATACAAATTCATTAATAAATGCAGCTTCTAAAGATAGGTGATGTCTTTTCCAGACTTGTACGCCTAGCAAAAGGTCCTAGTTTTCATGAGAAAGAGTTTAAGAAATTTCGCACCAACGGTTTTGATTTAATTTCATATCCATATGAGGAAATTTTTTTGACTCAAAATAGTGGAATATCAATTTCTGCCTTGACCACCTGTATCACTAACAAAAGTGATAAAAGTCCAAAGAATGCGGTGCTAACCTATTATGGGATAATTCAATAAATCCTAGAACCTGATTACTTAGATTTCACATAAAATTTATTATATTGTGATTGGGTAAAGGTGGAGGACACAACGAATGCTTGCAAAGTTGATACTGACTCCAAACTTAATATAGTAGATTTATCAAAGCTGAAGACTAAAGATCGCATAGTCGACGAGCCTTTTATTTGTGCCTTTCAGAACGTAAATAAGGTATTATACTCGAAGTATATAAACGATGGCAATTGGTCTATTATTGTGCATGCATCAAAGGGTATGACTACTCAAGTAGACGCATTAAAGGCTCCAAAAGAGTTCCAGTCAACTATTGATGACAACTCTAATTGGAGGGATCTTTTAGTTGATTCAGAGGAAGATTGAGTACCAAAATATTATTTATCCTCATCAATTATATTTCTATCCTATTATGATATTGACATTGTATTAGCACTTTACTTTAATGTATGAATGTTTAGTTACTTTTACGAATGTTTATCCTTATCAATCTTATTTGTATCCTACCAGGCACTCTTTACTTTAACTAAAGTAGTTATATAATTTATATGCGTTATCTATTAAATCTTTTAGATAATAGAAGGAATACAGACCCGTGAGAGGTACCAACACTTGGCACGAGACTAATTTAACTCGTAGGAACTGACCTTGTGGTCACGGGACTCACGGTTTGAGAATACGACGATAACTTGAAAATATTTAGACTTAGGCTTAAAAACATGGTGCTAGAGTGAGAAACCCCAAAACAACCTCCAAACGGCCCTGTGAGAGGCACCGACACCTCGCACCGGACTAATGTAACTAGTAGGAACTGATCGTCTGGCCACCAGGCTCCCAGTTTGAGAATACGACGATAATTTGAAAATTTCTGGACTTAGGCTAAAAAAATTACGCTAGAGGGGTGAACCCCGAAATGACCCCCAAATGGCCCCCATGAAAGGCTCCAACACCTCACACAGGACCAATGTAACTCGTAGGAACTGACCGTATGGCCACGGGACTCCCGATTTGATAATACGACGATAATTTGAAAATACCTAGACTTAGGCTTAAAAATATGGCACTAGAGGGGAGAACCCCGAAACAGCCCCCACACGGCCTCGTGAGAGGTACCGACACCTCGCACAGGACCAATGTAACTCGTAAGAACTAACCTCGTGGTCACGGGACTCCTAGTTTGAGAATACGATGATAAGTTAAAAATATCTAGACTTAGGCTTAAAAACATAGCGCTAGAGGGGGAAATCTCGAAACAGCCACCAAATGAACCCGTGAGAGGCACCGACACCTCGTACGGGACCAACGTAACTCGTAGGAACTGACCTAGTGATCACGAGGCTCCCAGTTTGAGAATACGACAATAATTTGAAAATATCTAGACTTAGGCTTAAAAATGGCGCTAGAGGGGGAACCCAAAAACAACCCCCAAACAGTCTCGTAAGACGCGCCAACACCTTGCACCGGACCAATGTAACTCGTAGGAACTGACCTTATGGTCACAGAACTCTCGGTTTGAGAATAGAGCGATAATTTGAAAATTTATAGACTTAGGCTTAAAAAATGGCTCTAGAGAGTGAACCCCGAAACGTCCCCGTGAGACGCTCCGACGCCTCACATGGGATCAATGTAACTCGTAGGAACTGATCACTTGTCCATGGGACTCTCGGTTTGATAATACGATGATAATTTGAAAATATCTAGACGTAGGCTTAAAAACATGGCGCTAGAGGAGGAAATCCCGAAACAGCCCCCAATATAACTCTTAGGAACTGATATGATGATAATTATAACTCGTATATGCAATTTTTCAGCTTGAATAAGATTTTTGTAAAACTACTTGGTTACTGATATCATTTTTTTTGTATCTTACTTTTTGCAGGATAACATTATATCGATTGCTTTTTTGCACGTGAAACAAATGAATGAGGCAATAACTTACAACATGAAGATTGTTTATATAATGTTGTTGACATTCAAGATTATGTTTTTTATGTGTTACATCCGTGTGGGCTTCTATAATTTGATTGTTAAAATTTATGGCCATGTGGGCTTTATAATAAGCAGGTTTTATATTAACAGGGTTTGGAATGTCCAGAAAACAAAGGAAACTCTGCCCAATTTTTTTTTTGTCTGTGAATTATTAAGACTTATATATTTAAGTTTGTATGTATATTAGTTTATTAACAACGTTCCCGATTCGTAATTTGTGATTTCTTTATTGTTTTGTCAATAATAAATATTTGTAACACCTAGTACACGTCCAACGTTACACGTAACAACCGACCGCGCAGTCACAGAACCCCTAATTCTAGGATTAGACAAAAAAAAATAATTATAGTCCATGACCATTTTTATTTTTTTCGTTGCACATAAAAATGGTCGCGGCTAAAGTCCGTGACCCATACCACGACGAAAAAAATGGAAAAAAATTGGTCGCGGCCAAAGTCCGTGACCCACATCGGGACAAAAATTGTGGCGGTACGGGTCATGGACTTTGGTCGTGACCATTTTTTTTTTGTCGCAGTATGGGTCCTGGACTTTGACCACGACCATTTTTCGTCACAGTTAGGGTCATGGACGTTGGTAGCGACCATTTTTTTGAATCGCGGTGTGGGTTACAAACTTTGGTCGCGACCATTTTTCATCACGGTTGGGGGTGGCGGACCTTGATCGCGACCATTTTTTTCGTCATGGTATGGGTCACGAACTTTGGCCGCGACCATTTTCGTCACGGTTAGGGGTCACGGACTTTGGCCGTGACCATCTGCCGTCACCCCTCAGGGTCGTGACCCCCCAATTGGCCACGAACCTGGGCCGCGACCCAGGAAATTGGTCACGCCCAAAATAGTCACGGCCTAAGTTCGCAACCCACAATCTTGGTCAGGAATTTTGACCGTTACCATTCGGCTCTCATTTCATCTTATTTCCCAAATCAAGGTCCTAATTTTTCATCAAAACCCAAATTCTAAAATAAAATCAAATGAGTTGAAGAGAATTTATGTAATTTAGCTTTTAATTATTATCACAAACAGTAAAGCATTGACATATTTCATTCATACTATAATCTTTAACTGAAACAATTGTATCCATTCTTTGGCTTTTTAAGATAGGTAATTTATTGTGCCAAGTCAACGAACAATTGACATAAGTTGGAGAAAAGCTCAAATTTAAGCTAATATTTTATGTTTTAGATATATTGGCCGCATATGCAACTTGCAAAATGATTCGGATTTGGTTGCTTGGGTACGAATGTTTTGTAAGCATTACTTCAAACAATATAAGAAGGGTAAATTATAATAGATCTCCCTAAACTATATCAGTTTTGCAGATAACTCCCTAATAAAAAAATCGACAAACCCCCTTAAACTATATAATTTTCAAAATTCAATAGTTTAGGAGGCACTTTGTCGAGTTTTTTAGATTAAGGGGCTATTTGCAAAACCGTTATAGTTCAGGGAGATTTATAATAATTTTCCCATATAAGAATAAGGATGAATTGTAATGCTTATAATATCATCATGTTAAGGATATCAACTGGTAATGATCGGGACGATAAAAGCACAACGAGTGATGGGTATGGACAACTTAAAAAGAGAAATAAATATGAGTATGAATAACTTAGAGAGAGACATGGTTATGAATGAGAGATGGAGTGCGTGTTTAGGTATAAATTAAGGTTTGTTGAGTGAGGAAGCAGATTTGGTTACAAGGTTTGGTTATTGATTCGGGGCATTTTTGTCTTAAAATATTAAAGGGGTTATGTCTAATTGCAACTTATGAGTTTTTTACGTCTAACACTTTAGTAAAGTGGGGGCTATGTCAAATAAGACATTATAAACTAGGGTTTAAATTTTTTAAAAAAAATTAGCCATACTAGTGTATGGGGTTTGTTACAAATTTTAGTGTTGCTTTCATGATTAGACCTTTTTAATTCCCCTTCTTTTTACTGTACAAGTTCTTTTTGTACAAATTAATGTGGCATCAATCAATGAGTTTGTATTATCTCCATCATTAGTTAGTTTCACACAATTTGTATGAAAAAGTTATAAGTTAATTTTCTTTTACAATTTGATTTTGAGGTTAGATAGAGTCTATTAAAGACGACTATCTGTCTTGCACATGATCTGTTATATGAGAAAATATTTTTAAAAATTAAAAAAATACAGAAGACTAAATATGTAAAATATAATAAATAGAAAAGAAACAATAATAAAATAAATACAAAACGTATATCCTGAACTAGAAATATATATATTGATCATAATCGGATATCCACACATATGTATAGTGTTAGGAATATTAGAAAGATATTAATTTTGGTACAAAATTGAAAAATACACTTTATAGTAAACTAAAAAACTTCGAATGAAAACCTTAAGGCAAGTATATTAATAGCAAGTTAGAATATAACAACTTGTTAAAATCTCAAAGAAAAATATATACCCCCCCCCCCCCCCCCCCCAAAAAAAAAAAAAAAAAAATAAAACCATGTAAAATACGAAGGATAATGTAGGGTTAGGGTTTAACCTCAGAGTTCTTTAATGTATCTATTACCACCCCTAAATAGTTCCTTGAATCAATACTAATGGTAATTCACAATCCATACGTGTAGGAGCTGTGGACATGAGGAACCATAGAGGGGAGAATTTTTTTCCATAGATGCAATGATAGAGATGAATGATATTGAGTCGTAAATGAAAATTCCAGAATTAATTATGGAGGTGAAGGTAGTTTGGCAATTGATCATATCATATTTGTGTAATTAGTGGGTTAATAATATATTACGAGAGAGTATTTAAGTCATTCGACACAGTGAAACATAGATGATTCATGGAATTATGTGTTAGTTACATTGGGTTGAATTTTTGGGGAGTTCATTGTCAAGATTTTTAGATTATGGGGTGATCTGTAAACTCGTAATAAAATAAAGGGTTTAATGTAGTTTAATTTTTTATCACGAGACTTCTGATATCCTGCTTTTAAATTATCACATTTTAAACACACCTTATCTTAATTTTAAACAACTCAAAGCTCAATACCAAATAACTCATATTATAATCAAACATCTAATAATACATTTTCTTATTTCTCTCGTTTAAAGAACAATCACCGTGCCAACCACCGTCACCCCTGCCCTACCAACCGTGGTTGTAATTATCCCTACCTTATCATCATTTACAACTCGCCTCCAATACCCCTCCCCCCCCCACCCCACCCACCATTGTAATTCTTACACTTTGTGACCTCCCATCCCATCACCTAACAATTAATTTCGCAACCCATAAACATTCATAAAATTTTATTTTTTTTGTGTGGTGGATTGTATAAACATAAGGTTATTAATTTTTGTAGATAAGAGATTGAGGGAGTGGGAGAGATGGGAGGGGAAGGAGAGAATGAGGGAGGGTTAGCTGATTGGTTTTATAAACTGGGGCTTTTGAATTAGAAGTTTAATATGAGAAAGTAATGGAATGTATATAGGCACAGCTTTGTGTACATGTATGTATATATACACGTGTAAATTTGTGTGCATATACATGTATATCGACACATTATTGGGTGCATATATTGTGAATCAAGGTGGAAATGGTACACAATATTTTTTTTATAAGAGAATACCAATGGTGTTCCCTTTTTAGTAAAGACTATTGTCACCAAGGGCCTTGACAACAAAAGAGTAAAAGAGTTGGGTTGAGATAAGAACTGTTGGGTATTGATATAAAAAAGTCATTGCCCAAAGAACTTCTATTGATCATATTTTAGAAAGTAAAAAAAAAGAACTAGATTCAAATAATGAATTTAAGATTTGGATCACGATACCTTTGCGGATCTTGTAGGTGATCCGAATGAGGAGAAATATTTGATGAAGAGGATGTTGGGGCTGCGCTTGTTCATCCTCCAAATTCATCATAAAATGTGTTATAATCCTTAAATCTTCAAGCATATGATCCACCCAAAAAATCCATGTGTGTGGGCACTTTTGGAGATGAAATCTTGGTGAAATGTGAGATAACTCAGTTTCTCTCTATTCCCCCCATCACAAAAATATGAATAGTATTTCTCCCCCCCCTCTCTAACCCGTGAGAATGTTTCATGGAGCTTAAAACCCTTCTATTGACCCATATAAGTAGTTACATAAAGTAGACTTGGGTCAATTAGGGTTTCAGAGAGTTTGGACTTGCTACTTGGTAAATTAACTATAATGGGGACCTAAGATAAATAATTAAATTAACTATAATGGGGACCCAAGATAAATAATTAAATTGACTCCCAAATAGAAATATGAAAATCACATATTACATCCAGTAATATATATTTTTTTCGTTGTTAAATTGTAATCAATTCCACTAAATGATTATAATTTCACTTCAATTTAATTATCTAATAATTACTTGAATAATGAGGTCTTGTTTGCAATGTAATTCCCCACGTAAAGCATGGAATACCTGCTAGGTAAATTCTACTCGTTGCTAAATGATTTTCACCAATCATCTTATTTATTCCTTGATCTCAAACTTAACTTATTTAATACTACCCATTGGTCGATTTTACTGGTGGAATCAAAATTGTAAGTTCATCAAGGGGGCATCGCAATCCAAGATATTTCCTAGACGTGGATTCCTTTAGAATATGATCTAAAATCTACCCATAAATTAATTCCCCAAGTTGTGGAGATTTAGACCCAATAAACTGAGTTGCACCCGTAACAACCAAAGCAATAATCGAGTGAATATTCCAATCATCATAATCTTTGGGATTAAGAATATATGCACCGTTGGCAAATATTGTGAGATTGTGCAAGTTTAATATAGTCATAATCTATACTTGGATCTTATTCTTGGTTAAATTTAATACATTGTTGATATAATGGTACGATCCATTTTGAATTTTCAGGAAATTTCCTAAACCATCCAACAGGTTCTCGTAGTAAAAATAAACAGCTAAGATTTTACTGTCAGCTTTACCGATAGGATGTCAATTCCCTGCCTAGATTGTAAACTATTCAATTGCATTAATTTTGATCATATGTGATCAATCTGAACCCAGCTCATCATAATTCCTACAAATAAAACAATTGACCAACATATGTAAATATATATAAGATAAATATAAGGCATTCTCACAAGCATAATTCTTATTTAAAAATGAACATGATACGCCTTTATTGAAAAATAAACGTTATACATGGTTTCAAGAATAAAACCCCAACAATCCACCACCTAGTCTTAAAGCCATGTTCCAATATATCTAACTCCTAACCCATCTAGTTGTCAGTATATAAGCTTAGTTGTAGAAGGATTAACCAATTGTTATTCAATGTGACCTTGATCACAAATATATCACATATTGTTCGATCCTTCAAAGGTAAAACATACGCTCAATGTGCTTAGCCCTTTATGAGTTTTAGGTTCACTCGAACTTGCAATCAATTCGCCATTAACATAATAAAGTGTAATAGCCAACTGCACTAAAAAAACCTCACCCAAGTCACTTAGGAAGTTCTTAATTTATATAGCTTATTTAATTGCCTTCGAAGTGGCAACATTTTTTTCCCCATGATGGAGTTAACAACACATGATTATTTCATACTCCTCCAATGTACAACACATATATTAAGGTAAAAAACCTGGAATATTTATCTGAATAAAAACTGAGTCTTTACACCTAAAAGTTATAAGACTATCCGTTGAGTAAACTAGCACGTAATCTCTAGCCCTTTTTAAGGTACTTAAGAATGTGCCTCAGTACGGTCTAGTGCTCCTCGACTGGGTTAAATTAGAATATGCTGACCATTTTAATTAAAAAAAAATGGTATACTACACAATGTAGCATAGATGAGGCTCCCCTACTACTTAAGCATAAGTATATTCCTCATCCTCTTGATCTCATTGGGTGCCTCGTGACACTGATCCTTATATAAAGTGATGCCCGAAAATGAACAATTCATTTATTGGAATCTTAATGTTAAACTTGTAAGTATAACATCGATACAACTTACTTGGGATAATCTCAACATCCTATTTATCTAATCTAGATAAAGCTTGATCCTAATATATGCTTAACTTGTTTTAAGCTCTTCATACCGAGTTACCTAGAAAACCACACGCGCATGTAAAATAATATACCCACCTTTTTCCACAATTAGGAGAATATCGTCCACATGTTGTACTAGAAATACCAACACATTTTCGACATGATTCTCATATAAAAAAGTATTGTTTGGGCTTTGATTAAAATCAAAAGTTTAATTGCTTCAAACCGAATGTTCTAAAACTTGATGTCATCTAAAGTCCATAAATGGACCTCTTAAACTTACAGACTTTGCTTACCTGACTTCTAGCTATGAATCCCTTTAGTCGCACTATAAAAATGCACTCGTCAAGACAATTGTTCAAGAGTGCAGTTTTAACATTAAAAGAATCCTAATCGGCTTTAACATGGATACCGAAGAGAAGGTTTGCTCATAATCAATCCTTATCTTTTTTAGTAAACTATTTTTTAATAAGACTTGCCTTTAAGGTTTTCATCTTCCCATCCATTCATCTTTCAACTTCTTGTAGACCCACTTGCACCCAATGGGTTTTATCCCACCAACGATTCCATAAGCTCATAAACCTTATCCAAATACATCAAATCCATCTTCATACCATAATAGTAAGTCAAATCTAAAAGTCTTGTCTTGGAATTGCTCATTGTAGTACTTGAGAATCGATTCGTATTCCCTTCGAATCTCATCAAAATGTTCATCCCAAAACACTAACATCTCAGGATGTCTCTTGATGCTCCCACTAAGATGTAGCACCACATGCATTACCTAATTATTGGTCCTGCTACTGCTACTACTACTATGTAATTGATTATCGATTCGAGGTTGTATTTCTACCTATACGAGTGGTCTAGCTACACTAATAATATTACATTTCTTATTCTCTTATAAAAAATGCTTACTCACAAGCACATGGTTATTACATAATCATCTTCAAGTACTAAATATTAACGCAATCAATGACCTTCTTGTGCTTATGAATGATGAGTCCATCAAAAGGTGGATGCCATGTGCCTCCAATAAGAGGAAAATACTTACCTTCAACAACATTTGGAAAGAATAGAGTAGGAATTGCTTGGGAACAAACACAAATTCCACAACCGAACTCTTAGTTAGGAAAGCAAAACTCATAGACGAAGAAGGAGTTAGAGGTGTGATCATGATCACTCCATATACAAGAGCTCTCTAGATATAAGATACCACTGAGGCATTCACCACAATAAGATAAAGCTCCGAAATCTCATCTACGAGAGATTAATGAATGCCCTGCTCATTGAGGGCAAGATCCACTAAGGAATAAGCCAATATATTCCTCATCGGTGAAATAGAGTCTCCTTTCTCAAGGACAATTAAAAACTCTAAAACTCTTAAGAAGTTTATCATCCCCAAATTTAAAATCTATTTTGGGAAAACTGATCCTATTGACTATGTTCTCCAGTATCGGTAAGCTTTGACCCTCTGGAATAATAATGAGGCTCTTATGTATCATATATTCCCTTCTAGTTCGGGAAATATCACACAAAAGTGGTTAAAATTACCACACAATTTGATCACTAATTATAAGCAGCTCGCGGAAGCCTTCACTGCCAAGTTTATCACCAACAGTTCCCATCCAAAGAGGACGGAGGGTTAAATCTTCACCGTAAAGAAGAAAACTCAGGAAACCTTACGTGAGTATGCTCGGCGGTATTGGGAAACCTACAACAAAATGGAGAATTATTCTGAGAAAGTGGTTGTGGCTTCATTCAACATCATCCTGTCGAGCAATTTTATGGTGCACCATTCCTTTACTAAGAAGGAGACTAACACCATCGACGATCTCATGTCAAGAATTGAGAAGTTTGTCAAAGTGGAGGACGTGGTGGTTGGCACATAGAAGGATAATGGTCACCCAAAGACGAGCAAGAATGGAGGCAAACATAACGCTCCCAATAAAGGGGGAATGAAGAAAAATGGAGTACCCAAAGGCAACAACAAATCAACCCCCGCCATATTCCACCGAATGATCAACATCGCGTTCAAATATTCGATCTATAAAATATTGAACAAGATTAAGGATCATCAATAATTTAAGTGGTCGAAGAAAATGGGAAGGGACCCGTCAAAAAGGAACATTGCTCTGAGATGTTCTTATCACGAGGAACATGGGCACAAGACAGAGAATTACAAAACACTAAAGTTGCACCTAGAGGATCTTGCCCACACATGTCATTTGGATGACTACGTGGAAAATAAAAGCAGAAAAGCTCATGTGGCGCGTAACCAGGAACTCGATAATGTCTCGAACGATAATGACATAGGGAATGAGTTTACGGTTATCCATAATGATTCAAATGCAAATTAGATTCTAGGCATTACTATGTGGAGATGGAGTTAAAGAAAGTTAATACGATCATGGAGGCTTTCCAAACTGACCCTAAAAAAACCTCAGTCGGCAAACACCAATAACTAGAGGATGTTCACTATGACAAACATATAGTATTTACCAAGGTAGACCAGGTTAAAGTAAGAAATCCACATCATGATGCGCTAGTAATCAGTCTCAGAATTTCCAACTGGTATGTGGACAAGCTAATAGTTGATTAGGGGATCTCCTCCGCGGTCATATATCTGAAACTGTTCAACAAGCTTAACCTTAAGATGGATTATTTGAAAGAAGCGACCATCCTTTCATCTAGCTTCATTAAAAAGATGACTATACCCCTAGAGAATGTGGTGCTACCAATATGAACTGAGAATATACTTAAGTTAATATAATTCTTAGTTGTAGACATTAAATCCCCCTATAACACTATATTGGGATGAGTTTGTCCCCACGCAATGAAGTTTGTCCCTTCCACCTACCACCAGAAGCTCAAATGCATCACCGACTAGGGGATAATGGAGGTAGGGGAAATCAATTTATTGTTCGAAATGCTTTATTACTGTCATCGAACATAAATAAGAATAAAAAGAAGAAAATAGTGGTTGTGGGAGAGGCGATCAGAAAAGGGATTTCCCCTCCAAATAACAACTAAAGTATGAGAGACCAGAGGTAGAAGAAACAAATGTGGGCCCTGCAAACAGAGTCACATAACCACTATAAGAAGTTAGGTTCGATGAATCTCACCTAGAGAAGATTTTTTTTATCGAAAGATCACTTACTGATTATGAAAAAAAAGAATTCATCTCTCTACTCAAGGACGATCACGACGTATTCACCTGGTAGCCTTAGGATATGACTGAGATTGGCCTTGAAGTCACGTAGCATTGACTTCACATTGATTTAACAATCTCACTGGTCACACAAAAGGTGCATTGAGCAACCCCTAGAAAGTCAAAGTAGTAAAAGAGGAAATGGGGAAACTTTTTGAGATAAGGTCCACCAAAGAAGTTAAATTCCTTAAGTGACTTTTGAACCCAGTTGTGGTCAATAAGAGAAAGAGGAAGTGGAGAGTCTTCAAAGACTTCATCGAACCTAAGAGAGAATATCCCAAATATAACTTTCATTTGCCAAAGATTGATTAGTTGGTTAAATCCATAGTTAGTCATGAATGAATGAGTTTCCTAGATGCTTACGCAGGATATCATCAAATCACCTTGTTAGGACCCAATCGAGAAAAGACTATATTAATCACTACCATTGGCATTATTATTATACAGTCGTGCCATTTATACTTAAAATGTACAGGCGACCTATCAACGGTTGATCACCAAGATATTTAAACATCATTTAGGTGATACCATGGAAATCTACATAGACGATATGCTCATAAAGAGTAAGTACAAAGGTGATTATCTGGCAGATTTGGTAAAGACTTTTGAGGTTCTCAGTGCTACAGAATGAAGCTCAATGTAGTTAAGTCCTCTTTCGAAGTACATTCCGATAAGTTTTGGGGCTAGTTGGTCAGCCAAAGGGGAATCGAAGCAAATTTCGACTAGATTAAGGCAATATATAGTGTTGAGATACCAAAAATAGTCAGAACATTTAAATGTTAATTGGAATGTTGGCAACACTCAACCATTTCATTTATAAGTCCTTTGAGAAGTGTCGGCCATTCTTTAAAATCTTAAAGAAAGAGATGGTCTAGACTTGGAATGAATAATACTCAAATTTACTCGAGAAAATTAAGTTATACCCGAGCCATCTCTGCTCGCAGTTCAAAATTTAACCGATTCAGTCTACTTGTATCTCGTAGTGTCCGACCACACAGTTAGCTCAACCTTGGTATGCGAGAAGGAGGGGCATCAGGCCCCGATTTATTATGTTAGAAAAATATATCTAGGTACTGAAAAAAGGTACATTTCTTTAGAGAAGTTAGCTTAACATGGATAGATGCTAAAAATGGTATATTTCTCTAAAGAAGTTAGCTTACTCATTAGTTATTGTCTCACATAATTAAAATATTATTTTGATGATCACTCTATAATTGTTATCACCTATTTTATACTTAAGATAGTCCTCAGAAAGGCCGAGCTCTATGGATGGATGTCCAAGTGGTCGGTGGATCTAAGGAGATTCAATATCCATTATCAACCCATAATTTCTATCAAAGGACGGGTATCAGGGGACTTCATCACCGAGTTCAATAGAGGACATGGGCCCAATGAAAGTGAACCTATCGATCAACTAACTACTGATGAGGTTGAATAACTCAAAAAGTGTACACTCTACGTGGATGGGGACTCTAACTCAAAAGGATAAGGAGTAGAAATTATCCTAGTAACTCCATATCACACTGTGCTCGAGCAAATAATTGGACTTGGCTTTGAGGCATCCAAAAATGAATATAAATATGAGGCCCTCATCACCGTATTAAATAAGGATATATCCATTAGCGTGAGTCATCTTGAAGTTTAGTATGATTTAAGGCTGGTATCTACCTAGCTATCAGGAGAATATAACACCAGGGATGAATACATATCAATATATCTCTAGATCTATTAGGACTTGGTCCCCAAATTTCAAGTACATCCAAGTCTAATAATTTCCTCAACGAAATAACAATCACTCAAATGCTCTAGTTAATTAGGCCTCAATATCGATTTTGACCTCAAAAGAACGATTGAAGTGGAATATCTTGCTTAACCGAGCATCATGAAGCAAAATGCTCTCGAGAGGTTCTTTCCGTCCAAAAGGTTACTAACCGGATGAATCTAGTCATAACATACTTACGATATGACACACTACCTGCCGATTAGAAACAGACTCATCAGATCAAGGTTAAAATCGCTCAATTTTACCTATCCTCTGAGGGAAATTTATACAGACGATCCTTCACTAAGACATACCTTTAGTGCGTGCACCCCAATGATGTCAAACAATTTCTAAGTGAGCTACATGAGAAGATATGTGGGAGTCATATAAGGGAAAAATATTTGGCTTTAAAGGCCATAAAGGAAGTGTACTAGTGATTGTACATGCAGAATGATGCAGTCTCTTATGTAAGGAAGTGCAAGAAGTGCCAAATGTTCTCACCCATGGTCCATCAGTCATCAAGCAACCTCAAGTATTTGACTAATCCATGGAATTTCATGTAATAAGATCTGGGTATTGTGGGTCTCCTACTAACAGAATATGAAAATTGGAAGTATTCGCTAGTCAACACATATTACTTCGCCAAATGGATAAAGGCTGAAACTCTAGCAAATATAATGGACATTGATATGATCACATTTATCTCAAGGAATATAATGACCCATTTTGGCATGTCGAGGATGCTTATAATCGATAATAGATCCTAATTTGAAAGTGGACCATTATAAGACTACTACAACAGTCATGGTATTAAGCACTACTATAGTTCGATGGCTTATCCCCAAAATAATGGGCAGACTGGGCCTCTAACAAGTAGTGCTAGATAGAATGAAGAAAATGATTTCTCATGTCCTTTAGGAATATCGAATAATGCCTGGGAGGTTAACTCGAGAAATGTCATTCGCCTTAGATTATGGAATGGAAGCCATAATTCCACCAGAAGCTAGCTTACCGACCATAAAGACGATTGTTGCCAATCAAATCTTGAACAAAAATTCCTAAGGATTGAGCTCGACTAGTTGAGGATATAAGATAACAAGGCTTGATCAAACTGACATCCAACCAATAAAAATTTTCCAAGCAGTACAACAAAGGAATCAACTAGAGTAAGTTCCAAGTTAGAGATTATGTGTTAATCTAGGTCATCACTAACATAGAGAAGTCGTCAGACTGTAAGTTGGGCCCTAACTATGAGGGACCATTCGAAGACATAAAAGAATACCTCTAAGGATACTACCATGTGGAAATAATGGAGGCAAGGGAGATCCCTAGGGCATGGAATGCGGTCAACCTCGGGAAAATTTATTTTTAAAGTTTTAATTATTTTTTCGTACCAACTCCTTAGATATTTAAAGATTCCAGTAGTGCAGTTTTTTTTGTTATTGTTCCAAATGGCAAGCCATCATCATTAATTACAAATTTATTCAAATTAGTTTTATCGAGTTTTGATTGCCCCTTTAATACCTTGTTAGGATTACACTTAATTATATCTTAAGGTTATATGTTTTCGTCACTGACAAACACGAAAACATTAAGAATTTCCCGGGTAAGAAAAAGACATATGGGGGAACCCTAGGCACTAAATGTCCCAACCTTGGTCGGTTAAAATCCCGAATGGGTGGATGGACCTACGATTAGGTGAATTTTATCCATAGTGTGCTCTATTCCTGACGAGGTGTGATGACACTATCCAAAAAAGTAGGATACATAGTAAAAATATACTCGATGTAGAAAATGGAAAAATACAAGACACGAAATTTACTAATAATTTCATTCATAAAACATTCACTTAATTATAAACATTAAGCAAATTAGTAGAATTACAAAGTGAATATACATATTGTCATAAAATGGTAAAAGTGTCCATCATCTTCGACGAGTCACTAGCTTAGCTATGGCAGCTCGATGACCATTGTCAGGATTAGGATGAAACTCATCATCACAATCATGGGCTAAAAGTAGTTCTTCACCAGTTTAAAAGGGATGGCATTAGTAGGCCTCCAACACCCATCACTCCCAAGAAGAGGAAGCCGAGTGAAGGGACAATTTACTTAGTGTGAATACTAAAATTTTGAATACTTAGTAATATTGAATATGGACAAGGCCTTGAGTCAACTGTGATTATAATCGACCTATTTGGCATCATGAAAGTTTAAGGCAACGTTCATTTAGACTTCGTCATAGTCAGTGACCCAGACAATGCGAGGACCTTTCCTAAAATAATACTTCAGGCTCATGATTTAGTGGTGCAAACTGTATTTGATGGCCTCATTATTCTCCAAATATTATTCTGCCTTACCAAGCTACTCCCTTAGAGAATTATTCTCATTCTACAATAGAAAAATAATATTTATATTATCTCCAAACTAGGTCTAGAGTGCCGCAACCACACCAAGCTAGTCATCGACAGAACTTGGAATCTTCTGGAGCACCCGTCAAATAGAGGACAAGGCTGATCGAGCTCACTCCGAAGCATATTGACCAAGAATGAAGTATAAGTCCTTATACTCTTGGGCTATTGACACCAAGGCTAAGTTATTATCGGCTTACAAAAATCAAGAAAGGGAAACACATTTAGAGATTAAAGACAACCAAGCACAAATAAGTAATCAACGATGCTTAAACAAATGACATTAAAGTCAAAATCACGAGTCATTTCATTAAATGAAAAATTAGATAAGCCCTTATAAATGTACATACAAAAGATAAGAAATATAAGATACAAGAAAATCATAAAGTAATCTAATTTGATGGATCCTTACTCCCTTTTATCACATGCTCTTGATCAACCACATTATTGTCTTCATAGCCTCCTTCTCCTGTACAGTGCTCCCCTTTTCCTGCTCAGTAACATCCACCTCTCCCTCTTCCACAAGGTTGGGGGAAGAACTAGGATTATGATCTCTAAAGAGCACAGACTCGAGCGGGCCCCCAGCCTTTCTTGAAGAAATATTAAAAATGTAGTCTATCATTTTCTTGGCTAGTCTAAAGGCTTCATCCTAACTTTGGTACAAGTATTTGTCATTGGCCTCCAATGAAGCGAATAACGACTGAAAGGACTCACTTATATATTTGCTCGACATTAGATTTTAGAGTAGCAGGCTGCAAGTCTTTGACCCTCATGTCAGCATCAAAGCTTTTGTCCTTCTATTGGGCATCCATAAAGGCTTTTAGGGGCTCATTAAGCTAATGGTCCTGTGGCCATCCCCGAGCTTTTCTACGTTCTTCCCTCCCCTTCCTTGGGGGGAGGTCTCAGTGCTCGTGCACGCACGATTAGAGGGAGAGAAGAAGAAGTGTCTCGCACCCATTTCAAGGAGGAGCGCTTCGGTCTTCATCAATGTGGGGTGATGTAAAGAGACAACGTCGCCAGCCTATTTTGAACAAAATAGGCAAAAGAAATATTGTCGCCTCGAGAGAACGACATCAAAGACATACTGATACTTGTGAAACCAACAGTTCAAAGGTTCGAAGGCTAAGTTACAGAATGAAAAGGTATTAGGTACCCATCCCATCCTTTCGGTCTCCCATGGGCATGTGTTATTCTTCTTCTTAAAAACTCTGTGAAGTGTGTACGTGTGTATATATAAATGGATAATGGAATTTCTCAACTCACCTCATGGAGAACGGTGAAGTGAGATCATTAGTAGGAGTGTTCCCAAGATAATAATAAAAAAAATCATAATGTGTGCACTTATCGGGATATCGATCGTCATGTTGAAATGATCATATATGACTTGGATGAAGCACGAATATGAATCACAAATACAATATATGAAAATAATATATGATTAAAAAATGTAAGAAGGACTCGAGTCTTGGGTTTTGTCCCAAGACGTCTACATAACCTAAAAAGGCATCAAAGTCCACGTAGTTCTCCTGCAATAAGAGGATTGGGATTATTCCATAAATCCAACCAGGTATTTTATTTAGATGTCTGCGTGTAAAGGATATTTTAGTTTGAGAAAATGTAATGAAGAATTTCGTTTGGAATTTATGAGTAAAACCCTATTTTTCCTATTTTTGGGTTTTTTTAAAGAAAATATGTTATGTGCAATTATACTAATAAAAAGTGAGATTATTAATATGTCTGGACTAACAGGGATGAAATGCTAAAGTAAATATTAGATAACTAATGCAAAAGTAAGGAAATTTAAAATAAAAAGAATATGTTCAGAACTTCTTTGGAGAGTTGAAGATTGATCTTGACTACTAAAAAATCTTCCTTGCAAGTGGACGAGGAATGTAGGATGAAAGAGATGGGGATTTTGCTAAATTGGGTGTGAAAGTGATGGAAATGAAGGGTGGGGAGAGATTTCAAATAAGGAAACTTCGCTAACTTTAGAAGAATGTTGCTGAGATCATTGAAGTTGATGTTTCTAGGGTGCCTTTCAAAGTGAGCTCATTATCTCTTATATAGGGTTAAGGGGGTGTCGATCAGCATTGTCCTTATTTGGCCTATCGACAGGCATCCCCAAACACACTACCGATAGGTAAAAAAAATGGGTCTGTCATTCGACAACATCATGTAGATTTCTAAAAAAAAAATGGTAAACACAATCCGTAAGTTTGAATCATGCACGGGGCATATCGTTGGAAAAGGGATTCAGTGCCCTTTAAGGATTCATTCAGTCTTATTTGAGCTAAAGAGTTTATGGGAGCCAATTGGATTTCGAGAGTGCCTGGTGGCATCATAATCAATTTTCGAGGGGAAAACGGATCGTTCGTCCAAAAGGTAAGTTCGATTTGTGCGCAGGGCAGGCTGTTAGAAAGGGTACTTGGATACCTTTAAATATTCATTGAGTGAGTTTATTGGGGTCAAAACGGGGGTCGGGAGCTCCCGATGGCCTCTAGATCGATTTTTGATAGTAAAATGGACTGTTCGTCTGAATTGTAAGGCCGATTTGTGCACAAGGTGGACCATTGGAAAGGGGATTAAGAGCCCTTCAAATATTCATTGAGCTTTAACTCTAACAAAAAAATTAACTATAGTCAAATCGGGCCCAAGGCGTTCGGCGACCTCTAGACCGGTACTCGAAGTATGACCTAGGATTTTATGGTGAATGGGGAAGTGATAGGGATCTAACGAGAGTCTTAGGGTGATCCTAAAATGTAATGTCTATAGAGCCCCTCGATGGGTGAGCTTTGGAAAAAGTGAAAGTTGTCGAATAGACACTACAGGGATGTTTGGAAAAGAGGTCTCTTATGTGGACCAAATAAATAAGGATGATCGATTCAGAGGGCTGACGTCAATTCTGAGTACCTAAGGTAATTCTAAGGATGACCGATTCTGAGGGCCGATGTCAATTCTGAGGACTTAAAGTTGATGATGATCGATTCTGCAGGCCGAGGTCAATTTTGAGGACGTAAGGTTATGACGATCAATTTTGAGTGTTGAGGTCAATTATGAGGACCTAAAGTGATAATGATCGATTCTGCACGTCGAGGTTAATTCTGAGGACCTAAGGTTATGATGAGTGATTTTACGAGCTGAGGTCAATTCTGAGGACCTAAGGTTATGACAACCGATTCTGCGAGCCTAGGTCAATTTTCAAGACCTACGGTGGTGACAAACGATTCTATGGGCCGAGGTCAATTCTGAGGACTTAAGGTTGTAATGACCGATTTTGAGGGTCAAGATCAATTCTGAGGATCTAAAGTGATGATGACCAATATTTTCGGATCGAGGTTAATTCTAAAGACCTAAGGTTGCGACGATCGATTCTGAGGCCTGAGGTCAATTATGAGGACCTAAGGTGATGACGACTGATTATGTAGGATGAGATTAATTCTAAGGACCTAAGGTGATGACAATCGATTTTGCGGTTCAAGGTCAATCTCGAGGACCTAAGATTGTGACGAGCGCTTCTGTGGGCCGAGATTAATTATGAGGACCTAAGGTTGTAGACGACCAATTCTACGGGCCAAGGTCAATTCTGAGGACCTAAAGTTGGGATTGCTCTTCAAAGGAGTCTTTTGTACTTGTGGCTTCATGTTGCTTTATGATTCAGCTGGGAAAAAAACATCTAATTGGAGATCCTATCCTTTTGGAAAGGAAATAGCTTTAATTCGAAAATTTCGTCGGGGAATGGGATGTAACCCTGCCGGGGAAGCTTAAATTCTTATGGTGGATGGTTTTGGAGAAAGTTTAGCCTAGGGATTCCACTAAGGATTTAAAAAAATGATTTTGGGTTTCGCTGGGGAATCGTAGCGATAGTTTGGGATGCACCATTTTAGGGTTTGTGCTATGATATTAATCCAGTTGGGGATTGTGAGAGCTTAAAATTGTTTTCTTTGTTTGGTATTTTTAGGATTTTTCTGGGGAATTTTTGGATTTTCTGGTATTTTCTAGTATTTTTTATACAAAATTTTAGGGGGTATGCCAACCGGCATACGGTAGGGGTTGTCGTTTGGTAGATGGCACGATCCCCTGTGTTTCCTTAGGCGGAGGAAAAGGCGTGTGCTGATCAGTATTGGCGGGGTCTGGCGACCAGCATGCTGTTTGGGCTCCTATAAAAAGGGGCTAACCCTCCTCATTTTTCACATATTTCTGCATCTGAAACTTCTGCTTCTTCTCTCTAAAATCCGTTTCTAAGTCTTTCCTTTTTAAAGACTTTAAATGGAAATCTCTTACAATATTGATGGATGTAACTTGGTGTGGTTGAGTGTGGATGATTGGGCGGGCCTAGAGTGACGAGCTAGGGTGCCCCTTACCTTGGGTAAAAGAATGTGTTTGATTTATTTGAGCCCGTTACTGATGAGCGTACTCTTCTACATGAGCCTGCACAATACCGTTCTTCTAGGGTGAGGAACCCTAGTGGCTATGCAACTATAGTGACCTTTGGCCTTTGGCATTTTTTTTTATTTTTTTCTTTATTTTCTTACGCTGACAAGAGATTTTCTTCTTTGCTTTTTTGGTTTTGATAGACTGACATTTCTTTTACGAGCCTGCATTCTAGGGGGATGGTGGGGGGTGAAGGATGCGTTTGAGAGTCTTCTAGCGGTGGTGCGCTGGGTAGTTACTTTTGCTAGCTTTGGGCACTTGGCACATGATTTGAACGAGATACTGCGTTCCACTACGATTTTATATACGTTAGGAGAGAACTGGTGGGACACTACCCCCACCTTTCATTTGGGTTTGTGGGATATCACTGTGACTCCCATCAATGTGTAGCAGCTATTGGGGATTGACTATGAGGGTGCACAGATTGAGGTAGACCGTATGGCGAGGTTAACATCGGATGTGATTCAGGCAACTTTTGGGGATATGGATAGGATAGTTTCTGGAGATTCTAGCCACATATTTTTTCTGAGGGACGTTCTTTTGAGTTGGAGGATTGACGAGATGGACGAGCTACAAGTGAAGTAGATGGCCCAGTTATTTATTCTGCTTTTCTTGGTAGGTTTCTTGGTGGTGACGAGTTGGCGATGTCGTCCATTTTTGGGTTTTGCCATTTTTAGGGTCTTTTAGGAGGTCCCACTCTATGATTGGGGGAGCCTAACCTTGACGACCCTTTATTTCTCTCTGGATGCATTCAATTGGTGTTGTTGGTATACTTTTATGGGAGCCACATATTTATTGGAGGTAATTCTCGCATTTTCTTTTCTTATATTTCCTGGCTTTTCTTTTTGGTTTATTCTGATTGTTGATTCTTGTCTTTTTACATATGTGGTTCTATGAGGTGATAGGCTCAACGCCAAGTTGATAGCCATGAAAGATGAGGACTTGCTGGACTTCTGCCAGATGTACCGGTGACGGAAGTCCAATCAGAATTTAAACCAGTCTATATCTTTGACGGTAGTACAACAGGCCTGAACACTTTGATGAGTGATCAGGTTATTCCTTGTTCTTCTGAATCCTTTTCGAGTATTTTCTATTTTTTGCAAGAATATTGATTTCTTTACCGAGGTTTATGGGTGACCTTCTATATACGGGGACGACTCCTCAGTATATGGGGATGAGAGGCATGCATGCGTATATGCGATGGTTGATGGCGTATGAGTTTGGATATTCTTGGTACTTAGGAGAATTATGCGGCAGATAATGGAGTACGAGGTGGTATTCCCATCGGCGGTGCTTCCGATGTTTATGAGACGAGTGTGGGAGATGTCGTATGAGGCCAGGATGACGGCAATGCTCGGTGAGGCTTATTCGCTCTATACGAATACGACATCGACTTATGACTACCTCAATTTCGTGATGAGTTGACTTAAGCCGTCATATACATACAATATGGTGAACATGCCTCCACATTCAGCAATTTTTAGCATGGGTATAAGTAGGTCAGTGGTATCTGCCCATAGTATAGGTGACGCGTCATCAATGGCGATGGTAGAGGAGGTTCCACTCATCCAGATCATTTCGCCCTCATATAATTTCTGATTGACTGGAGGGGGATCCCTGAGTCTGCCACATCGCCCTAATGTGGTGGGTTTGATATTGATGGGGCTAACAGAGGACGTACTTCAGCCTGAGGTATATTTCTCTTTTCTGTCTTGTCTCCTTTTGACATTTGCTTTGCTTTTTACTCACTGATTTGGCTTTGGTTATGTGGTTTTACTTGCAGCATGTTCGGGTTCTAACTACTTAACTAAAGGACATCAGGGACTGGGTGGCTTATGTGACTGCCTACATTAGGGATTCGGTTCCTGTTCCTTCTTGTCTGGTTCCGTCTGCTACCTCGAGTCGGGTTCAGGCTCGGGGAGTGGAGGTTCTATAGCTCACTGCCGGGGAAAGTGCATCCGCTACAAGGATTAAAGGTCTAGAGAGAGGGAGAGATTGAGGGGTTGGGTTCGGGCTGAGTCCCATTGCTTTGTATTTTTTTTTCTTCCACAGAAAAAGAATGAAATTATGCAAATAACAATATATATGAAGCATATTTTTATTTATTCTTGCTGTAATGACTCATTCTGCATGCACTCTTTAATCTGCTGCTGAGGCTATAAAAATGATAGGATGTCTTTTTAGAAAAGAAAATAATTCGAGGAAAAGACTTATGATTAAAAAAATGATGGATAAAATTGATAAGTTTAGGGGAAATAACCCGGAGGTTTTAAAATAAGGATTTATTTTTTTGAGTTTTTGATTTTGACAAAAAGGAAAGATAAAACTTTCTAAAATAAGGGGGTTACCGATCGACATACCCCTTATCCTGCCTATCGACAGGTGACTCCAGTCAAATCACCCTAAGGCTTTGATTGCACTTTCTTGTAGCCCGGAGTACTTGGTAGGGTAGGTTTTATTTCTGGCCCTTTGGGTTCTTTTTCTTTAGCTAAGGTATTTGGGTATAAAAGGGGGGGGGGGGGGTAAAGGGTGTGTTATTTTTCACCCATTAACATTTACCTAGGAAGGGCGCCCTTCCTATGAGTGTAGAATGAGACGCCTTTCCTATGAGTGCAGAATTCGCTTCATATCTCGAGAGCCGGGAAGCCATGTGTCTTTATAACATAGATTACGAAGCCTTCAATTTGTGTCGAGTCTCCTTGTGACGCAACAGGTCTATCGATGAACATGTTGGTGGCGGCAACGCAATTTTGGTATCCCGATGATCAAATTTTCTATTTGATTTAAACGAGGTCTGTTCGACCTATGAGGAGTTTTCATCCATACTGGGGATTGATCTTAGCGTGGTGGCGACTATGCCCGAATTCCCTCTGTCTCGTCAGGCGCTATTAGCATAATTTCTCCATATTTCCCCTTCACGTGGCTCGATCGTTGATCACTGGGGGAATGATCTCTCTTCCAGTTGTCATGTATTCTGTGCATCTCCGTGATTTCAAAGATACGGGCCATGCCAGAGCTGTTGCCCTGGGCTTAACTTCGAGGCTACTATTGGAGACCGAGGACCTAATGATGTACCCTTAACTAGTTGCCATTACAGTACGGATGTCATATCGTCGTAATCCTACGATGGTGATACTGGAAGAGATCCTGAACGATCTAGATGCTTGGCGGGAAGGCCACTCTGATTTCCTAGGAGAGAGCCCGATTATGCTATTCATGTGGCTGCTTGAGAGATTTCGTTTGGCGATCCCCCCTGAATATCCCTTGGTAGCTATGCCAAATTTCTTTACTCTCTATTCCATCAGCTTTGGCCCATTCATAGAGAACTGGGTATACTGGTTCGTGGAGCACGGAGCTCGATGTTTGCGCTAGTCGATGCCGTGGTGGGGGAGAACTGCAGCCCATTCTGGAATTGGGATAATACCGGTTCATTCGGTTAGTTGACCTTCGAAAAACCTCATTTTATTTCCCCTGGCGGCTCCTGCGCCAAGTCGGGTGGGAGCAGATAGTGCCTCCTCAGGCATTAGACTTTTTTCTCATAGAAGACTTAATTGAATCCATGTATTTTACACTTGAATTATGATCATATTATTGTTCCTCTTGATGAGTTTTACACTTGAATTATATATACCAATCGCTAAGGCATACATAATCCTTTTGTTCAAGTAAATGATAAATTGAACTGTCATTCTCGGAGGTAAGAAAAGAATAGCATTTTGTGAAAAAAGGGACCGCGCCCCTGTAAATCGTATGAGCTATCTATATATAAAAATTTTATGAGTTTCATTTTGAAAGAATTTTTTTTGAGGATCAGGCCCCATGTAGTTTTTAGAATAGGGAAATGAAGAGTTTTTTTTAGAATGGAAGGGGGATGGGAGGAGTCATAGCGCGCTGAGATTTTTAGAATTTCTTGAGGATATCTAGGTTGACTGGATGTGCTATTTCTTCTCCGTCAAGGTTAGTGAGCATATCGTCACCGCCTGACACGATCCTTTTCACGATATAGGGGTCACTCTTGTTTTTCTTGAATTTCACTCTGGGGTCCCAAACGGATTCTATGTTTTCTTTGAGGGCCAAATCTCCTGCTCGGACACCACGGTCCTTGACTCTTTTGTTGAATGATCGCGTTGTCCGGTGATGGTACCCTTGTATGTGGTATAGAGACTTCAGTCTCTTTTTATCCAATAGTGACAGTTCGTCCAGGCGGTTCTGATACTAATCTTCCTTGCTGATTTTGCTTTCAAACATAATGCACAGTGAAGGTATTTCCAGCTCAACGGGTAGGACTACTTCCATATCGTATACTAAAGAGTAAAGGGTAGCCCTAGTAAATGTCTTGATTGAAGTGCGATAGCCTCAAAAGGTGTAAGGGATTCGATCTCCCAATCTCTACAACTCTTGATCATCTTGCTGATGATGGTTTTGAGGTTTTTGTTGGCAGCTTCAACTGCTTCGTTGGTTTGATGTCTGTAGGGGGAAGACTTATGTCTCTTAATATCATACTGATCAACCAATTTCGTGACCTAGGCTTCGAAATATAACCCATTATCTGATACTAGCTCGTGAGGAACTCTGTATCGACAGATGATGTTCTTTCGGATAAACTTGGCTACTTTTTTATCGTTCAGTACTGTGTATGACTCGGCTTCGACCCTCTTAGTGAAGTAATCAATGGCAACCAATATGAACTCATGCCCATTGGAAGTTTTGGGTGTGACTTTCCCTATGATGTCAATTCCCCGAGTGGAGAACGGTCAATGAGAAGTCATATTATACAATTCTCGAGGAGGCAATTATTGGAGATCAGCAAATTGCTAGCATTTGAGGCATCTCCGGACGTAGGCGGTGCAATCCTGAACCATGGTGGTCCAATAATACCGTTGATGAATAATCTTCTTGGTGAGCATATAACCATTTATGTGGGGTCCGCATTCCCCGTTGTGGATCTTCTTCATTATTTCTTCAATGTCAGCCCTTGTGAGGCAGTTCAAATGGGTTCCATTGAAGTTTCTCTTTAACACTGCTTTATCGCAGACTATGTGCTGGGCAACCAATTTGTGGAGGGTCATACGAATTTTCTTATTGGCGTCTTATGGACACCTACCGTGCTTGAGGTGGCGCTAAATATCCACTACACCAAAATGACAAAATTATCACCTTTCAGCCGGCCACCCTTGTCAAGGTCATTGACCGTGATAAAAAACACGCATTTTGTGTCACGATCATTGACCTTGACACGACCGTGACAAATAATTGTCACGGCTAATGACCATGACAATTCTTTAAATAATTGTCACGGTCAAGGACCTTGACACGACTTTGACAACTTATGCAGCAAAAACCCTTACCCCTTTTTTTTTTCCCCCGCCGTTCCCTCCTTTTTCCAACTCTCTCTCTCTCTACTTTCCGGTTAATCTCTCTCTCTCTCTCTCTCTCTCTCTCTCTCTCTTCCATGTGTATATATGTGCGTGTGTGTGGGGGGGTGGGGGTGGGGCAGGGTGGGGGGGGCAGGGGATGTTGTGTGTGTGTGTGTATATGTGTGGTGGGTGGGGTGTGTGGAGGGGGATGGGGCAGGGTGGGGGCTGTTTTGTGTGTGTGTGTGTGTGTGTGTATGTGGTGGGTGGGGGTGGGTAGGGGGCAGGGTGGGGGTAGGGGGTGGGCCAGGGGGGTTGTTGTGTGTGTGTGTGTATATGTGTGGTTGGTGGGGGGTGGGGAGGGGGTGGGGGGCTGTTGTGTGTGTGGGGTGGGGGGTGGGGGTGGGGAGGAGGGAGGGGTAAGGCAAGGTACCATTGTAATTCTCTTAATATCGTGTTTTGATGATTCTATGAGATAATATATATTGTTTCAAGGTTAACTCATTGTAGATAAAAACATTCACATAGTAAGATTAAATTGAATCCATCCATAGATTCTATAATTACATCCACTAAAATATAATTAATAAATGAAACAGTTTTAGATGAAAGTAAATTAATAATTAGTGCCCATTTCATATGAAAGTAGGATTGCCCCTCAGTGTAAATTAGTAAATTAATAATTGTATACGTTAATTGTTAGTTTAATTGATGAAATGAATTAATTGAGTAGATGAATTAGAAGGAGTACGGGATACACATTTGTTGTTGACATTGCTGTTGGATTATTTTATTTAGTAAATATTTGGTTGGTTAGTTTAAAAGTGACATGACCAATGTATTATTGTCCATATGGGGGTGGGATTTTTCAACTTTTTTTGAAAATTACTTTGTATATCGAACAATATATATAGTATGATAATTAAATGAAACATACTTGAAATTAAATATAGTGCGCATAGATACTAGCCTTCTAGTTCTTATGCGTACGCATTCAATAACCCTTAGACCCGTTCGAGAGTCATTACCCCTGTAATGAGATCTCTCGAATTGTCCCGTTTGGACAGTTTGAGACTGTATAATTTCTGTATAATATTCTTAGTGGCTTAAAGTTGTTACTTTTGGAGGAAGTTCTGCAGTCGTATCTTAATGTTCTCTGGGTATATATTAGATTGACAAGTGTGACTGTTATTTCAATTGATCAATTGAAATAACACTCACACCTGACAATCTACGTCGTGTACTTGGAGAACTACGGGGATATGCTGTCGAATTTTTTTCAAATCGTAACAATGTGCATGAGATGTTAAGTATATTACAGAAAAATGCGGTCTTGAATGGGATAGGACCACTCACCCTTTAATAGGATAATTAAATGATAGGATAATTAAATAAAACATACTATAAATCTAAGTTTTATTTACCTTTAATAGGTGTTTAGTTGTGGTAGCTGTGATGGGATATCCGAAATACAAAGAGTGGATGGGTGAGACTAATAGAATGGGGGATGTGTTTCGCAGAGGTGCTAACGAATTTGTGAAATATGCAAAGAGATGTCATAATGATGAAGAGTTTCCGTGTCCGTGTGCTAGGTGTAAGAATGGTAAAGGGTTTGAGTGGAAAACAGTTGAACTACATTTGTTAAGATCGGGTATGCAAGATAGTTATCGATTTTGGAGTTTTCACGGTGAATTGAAAGTTCCTTTTGTCACCGACCAACCTTCACAACAACCTTCAACAAGTAGAATAAATGTAGAAGGGGACGACGTAGATCATAATATGTTAGAGGATTTAGTTGATGATGCGTACGGAGTTTATGAAGCAGAGGAGAATGAGGTTACTGATGATGTAGAAGATTCAAGTGCTCGTGAAGATAACACGATAAAACTTGACGATGACTACCAAAGTTTAAAATTTAAGGCGACCCAACCGTTATACTCTGGCTGTGAGAAAGATCAAACAAAATTTACATGCCATGGTTGGTTTGCACAATTTGAAGACGTAGTACGATTTGTCTGGCAATAGCGTGACATGAATTCTGAAATGGGTGAAGGGCTTATTACCCAAAGTGAATACACTTCCAAATAGCTATCCTGTTATGAAGAACAATTTGAAAGGTTTGGGAATGAAGTATAAATCGATTCATGCTTGTGTGTATGACTGCATACTATACCGAAAGGAGTATGAAAATCTCGATCGTTGTTCGGTATGCGATGAACCTAGATATGTCCAATCTACTAGTAAGGAAGGCACAATCTCAAAAGTGCCTAAAAAAGTATTAAAATATTTTCCCGTTGGGCCTAGATTAAAGCGATTTTTCACAGTACTATGGATTGCAGAGGCAATGACTTGGCATGCTAGGGCAGAAGTAGGGGGTAATATCATGCGTCATCCTATTGATTCTACTGCCCGGCGAAGGATGAATTTTGAGTATCCCGATTTTGCTCGAGAACAACGCAACATTCGTTTGGCTATATCAACAGATGGTTTCAATCCATTTGGAAATCTAAGCACCAATCAGAGTGTATGGCCAATGATCCTAGCCCCACTCAACCTCCCTCCTTCACAGTGTATGAGACCTGAATTTTTTATGATGGCTTTGTTGATACCTGGGCCAAAGGTACCAAGTGATGACATTGACGTCTACCTGGATCTTTTGGTAGAAGAATTAAATGAGTTGTGGGAAGAGGGTGTGCAATCATTTGACTCTTTTAGAAAAGAAGAGTTTACGCTGAAAGCTATGTTGATGTGGGCAATTCATGATTTTCCATCTTATGGGACATTATTCGGTTGTGTAGTACATGGTTATTTGGGGTGTCCTATTTGTGGAGAGGAGACCGAATCTCTTCATATATCCTCTAGCTTAAAAAATATATACCATCGCCATAGGAGGTTTTTACCCCTAGCTCATAGTTTCAGATATGAGAAAGGTTCCAATTTTTTATTGGGCGGAGTTGAACATAGGCTACCGCCGAGACAACTTTCGAGTTCAAAAATTAAAAGTAAATCTTCTGAATGTGGCCCTAATATTCCAGGTAAGAATCCCAAATTTAAGAACGTCAAGCATAAGAAGACCCCAACTGGGAATGAAATTGAGATAAGAAAGGCATGGTCTCGGAGGTCAATTTTATTTGACTTTCCTTATTGGAAGAATAACCCGATGCGCCATGTATTGGATGTGATGCATGCAGAGAAGAACTTTGTTGAACATATTATGGGTACTTGCCTTGGGGGGAGTCATTCGAAGGATGGAGAAAATGCACGAAACGACCTTAAATCGTTAAAACTTAAGCCACAACTATGGTTGAAAGAAGATAGTAGGGGAAGGACAATAATTCCCCCTGGTGCGTTTACTTTGACGAGTGGAGAAAGGAAGGTGCTTCTAGACACAATATATAATTTGAAGGGCCCATCTACTTTTTCGTCCAACTTGAAAAGGATTGTGAATTATGCTACTCATGATTTACATAAGTGTAAATCCCACGATTGGCATGTGATCATGCAATTGGTTACTCTATTATTTAAGCACTGTTTCTCCAAGCATAAGGATTTGCGTAGGGCTATTATGCAAATTAGTATTACCTTCTCCCTCTTGTGTGAGAAGGTAGTTGTGGGTACTCAGAATTAGGACCATGGGCCTGGACGAGTAGCCTAGTCCTGGCGGCCCAAAGTCCAGGCCCCTCATCTCTTATTTTGATCCGGTCTCCCCCCACGTTCCCATTAAGGGAAGTTATAGGGGAGATGGAAGACGTGGGGGAACCCATCACCTTCACTTACCTACATGTACATGTATATATTAAACCCTAGGTCCAGGGCAAAAGGACAGTTTTTGTATTCTCTGTAATTACTCTCCGGAGTATATAGAAATAATATCGACTGCACCGCCGTGGACGTAGGCACATCTTTGCTGAACCACGTACATCCTTTGTTGTGTGATTGTCATTTTATATTCCTTGTTCTCACTTGGTGAATGATTTCTTCTTATTTATTTGTGTTGCACAATAATTGTCACCACAATTGGCGCCCTCTGTGGGAAACGTTCATCTTTCCCTGAGAAGAGCCCACACCAAGAAAGGAGTTTAATATGTCTGGTCACAGCAGCAATGCCCCTCATGCAGGAGATATTCAAGATCCACCTGCTCCTCGCAGGATTAGGTCTAAAGTTCGAAGTTCAAATCAGGGAGCTCGCCTGGAAAGGCCAGCCTCGGAAGAAAGTCAGGGACCAGCGAGGTCCACACAGATATCCAGATTGATTGATGCGTACGAGGCAAGGCTCCACGAGCAGAGAGAGTCTTCCCACAGATTAGGCTGAGAATGCTCGCTTGAGAAGAAGACTGGAAAGACTGGAGAGGGAGCTTCGTCCTGATAACAGGAGACGTCCATACCGCACTCCTAGCCCTTAGGCAAGCAAGTCTCGCAGTCGAGGAAGGAGCCCTAGGCAAGAATCTCAAAAGGTCGAAGGAGGTGAGTCAAACGACGACCTCCGCGAACGGCTGCAAAAAGCTCGCCGCTACCAGAGCCCTGCTCGCAGCGACGAAAACATACAAAATCTAGTCCGCAGGGAGATGGACCAACATCTTGCTCACCACGGAACAAGATCAACCAGAGAACTCGCAAGGCGAGCTCTCAAAACCCAAATAAAGTCACCCTTCACGAGGGAAATCGAAGAGGAGGAAGCCCCCAAGAAATTTACCATTCCAAGGTTCAAGATTTACGACGGAAAGACTGATCCCATCGATCACGTCAGGCAATACCGACAGGCCATGACCCTCTGGAATCACCTAGATGCCCTGATGTGCCGCATTTTTCCCTCGAGCCTGCATGATGTAGCGCAGAAGTGGTTCGAAATCCTCCCCCACCGGTCGATCAGGAATTTCAAATCCCTAGCCGAACTTTTTACGGCCCGATTCATTACCAGTAGCTCCCATCCCAAAAGGATGGATGCTTTGCTAACAATGAAGAAAACGCCTCAAGAAACCCTCCGAGACTACGCGAAGAGGTACTGGGAGTTATTCAATGAGATCGAGGACTGCGCAGAGGAAGTGGCAGTGGCCTCCTTCAAAATTGGGCTCCCTAGTTCTTCCCTCCTATACCAGTCCCTGACGAAGAAGGAAGCTATGACTATTGACGACCTAATGGCCCAAATCGAGAAATACGCAAAGGTGGAAGATGTCACCCACCCTAATACAGGAGAAAATGGTCGAGCTAAGCTCACAACCAAGGGAAGTGAGAAAACTGAGAACCAGAAGAAAGGAGGAAAGAAAGAAGGCAATAATAGCTCCAAGAACGGAGGAAACCATGACGCGTCGAAAGTATTCCAGGCGGTCAACACCGTCTTCAAAGAACCAATTTACAAAATTCTCTCGAAGATCAAAGATGAGCCATTAATCAAGTGGCCCAAGAAAATGGGAGGAGATCCCTCGAAGAGGAACAATGCGTTAAGATGCGCTTTTCACAAAGAAGGAGGACATAAGACCGAGCACTGCAAAGCTCTTAAGTCTCACCTCGAGGAGTTGGCCCAGTCCGGGCATTTGAACGACTTTATAGAAAAGAGGGCAGAGAAAGTGGCTGCCAACAGAGAGGCGAGACCTGACAACGTGCTGGAGGATGATGCTGGACATGAGTTCATAATAATCCACGGAGTATCTGACCTCAAGCAGATACAAGGGAACTCAGCTCGAATGGAAATGAAAAAACTTACAACGGTAATGCAGGCTTTTCAAATCGATCCAGCAAAGTCACAGTCAGGAAAGCGTCGACGAGCAGAGGACGTCAACTATAACAAGCATATTATTTTCACGGATGAAGATTTGGTGGGAGTAAGGACCCCACATCATGATGACCTGGTCATTACACTCAGGATAGCCAACTTTGACATCGACAAGCTGCTCGTCGATCAAGGAAGCTCATCCGAAGTAATGTACCTTGACCTATTCAGGAAATTGAAGTTGAGCGCCGCCGACCTAAAGGAAGCTACTGTTCCTTTGGTCGGCTTCGCTGGAAAAATGACCATGCCACTGGGCAAGATAGTACTGCCAGTGCGTGCTGGAAACGTCTCCAAGATGATCGAGTTTTTGGTAGTTGACATCGACTCACCGTACTAGGACATCCTCGGCAGGGGATGGCTTCATGCGATGAAGGCAGTCTCCTTGACCTACCATCAGAAGCTCAAATATGTAACCGAGCGAGGAGTAATGGAGATCCACGACGACCAAGCGATGGCGAGGAAGTGCTTCATAGCAGCCATCCGACCAAAGCCAGAGAAGAAAGCCGGTCAACCCAGCGAGAAAGTTGAAGAAGGTGTGATACCTTCCAAGTAGTAATTAAAGTACGGAAGACCTGGAGTAGAGGAGACCAGGCTCCTCCCCTCCGAGCGTGTCGTCGAGGACCTAGTAGAAGTTATGGCTGAAGTTGGTGACAGTAGCAGAGTCTTCTTCATTGGAGCATCTCTCACCGACCAAGAACAGAAGGAGTTGACGACCTTGCTGAGACACAACGTAGATGTTTTCGCATGGGAACCATACGAGCTGCCTGGAATCGATCCTAGTATGGTCTGTCATCAGCTGCACGTCGACCCCACATTCAAGCCAATCACGCAGAAGGCACGGAGAACTGCACCCGAGAAGGCTAAAGCGGTCGAAAAGGAAGTCGAAAAACTGTTGGATGCAGGATCCATACGGGAAGTGCAATTCCCCGAGTGGTTGTCCAACCTAGTAGTTGTTCCGAAGAATAATGGGAAGTGTAGAGTTTGCATCGACTTCACTGACCTCAACAAAGCATGCCCTAAGGATAGTTTCCCCCTCCCAAAGATAGACCAACTAGTAGACGCCACTGTAGCTCACGAGCGAATGAGTTTCTTGGACGCATACTCAGGATATCACTAGATCCCCTTGTATGCCCCAGACCAGGACAAAACGTTCATCACGACAGTTGGGTTATATTACTATAAGGTCATACCCTTTGGGCTCAAGAATGCAGGGGCAACTTATCAACGTCTGGTCACTAAAATGTTCAAGGATCAAATGGGAGACCCAATGGAGGTCTACATCGATGACATGCTCGTTAAGAGCAAGAAGAAGGAAAATCACCTCTCGGACCTGTCAAAGACCTTCGAAATCCTCAGGAAGTACCGGATGAAACTTAATGCGAGAAAGTGTTCCTTCGGTGTCCAGTCAGGAAAATTTCTTGGGTACTTGGTCGGTAAGAGAGGCATAGAAGCTAATCCAGACCAGATCGATGCAATCAATAGGGTGCAACCCCCTCGAACAATCCGGGACGTGCAGAAGCTCACTGGAATGCTCGCCGCCTTAAATCGCTTCATCTCCAAATCCTCCGAGAAGTGCAAGCCTTTTTTCCAGCTTCTAAAGGAGAGTAAACCGATAGAGTGGAGCCCAGATTGCTCGTGAGCTTTGGACGAGCTCAAGTCCTACTTAAGCTCCCCGCTGCTGCTTGTCATACCACAACAAATGGATTCTTTGTACCTGTACCTCTCCGTATCCAATCACACTGTCAGCTCTGCGTTAATATGCAAGGTTACAGGAATCCAACACCCCGTTTACTATGCGAGCAAGACCTTATTAGACGCCGAGCAAAGGTACCTGCCATTGGAGAAGCTCACCTTTGCACTTGTAATAGCCTCGAGGAAGCTGAAGCATTATTTCGAAGCTCATATTATCATCGTCCTTACATCGCATTCCCTTAAGGCGGTCCTAAGGAAAGCGAACTTGTTGGGCAGACTGTCTAAGTGGTTAGTTGAGCTCGGTCGGTTTGTTATCTAATTTCAACCAAGGACAGCTATCAAGGGTCAGATCCTTGCTGATTTCATAGCCAAATTCACAGGTGAAGAACTCTCCGACCAACCTCAACCAACAAGGCAAGAGAAGAACCAAGCAACAGAGAGAACCTGGAGACTCTTCACTAATAGAGCCTCCAACTCAAAGGGGGCAGGGGTAGGCATTGTCCTCATCACTCCAGAAAACACAATCCTCGAACAAGGAATCAGGCTTGGATTTACAGCCTCCAATAACGAAGCAGAGTACGAAGCCCTAATATCCGGTCTCCAAAAGGCACAAACTCTAGGAGCAAAACGTTTACAGGTGTTCAGCGACTCTCAACTAGTCTCCAATCAGATAAGTGGAGATTACAATGCAAAGGATGAAAGAATGGCAGCCTACCTCGCCTTAGTGAGAGAATTAATGTCAAGCTTTGAAGAGATCAACATCCAGCAGTTTCCCAGGGGGCAAAACAGTCATGCTGATGCCTTAGCAGCCTTGAGTTTGACAGTTGACTCTGACCTTAAAAGGGTTATCCCCATCGGTTTCCTCATTTGTTCGAGCATTAACCACAACAACAAGTTACCAAACGTGGAACAAATACTCCAGGTGGGATCAGCCCCCAGCTGGATAGACCCCTTAAAGGACTATTTAAAGGATGGCACGCTCCCAGATGACAAGAAAACTGGCCACCAGATAAGAGTCAAAGCTGCTCGCTTTCACTTATCCACAGGAGGCGACTTGTATAAGAAATCCTTCTCCGGTCCCTACCTTAGATGCGTCCACTCAGGTGATATCGAGCAAGTGATACACGAGCTTCACAAAGGAATCTGTGGAAGTCATATCAGAGGAAGGTCTCTAGCCTTTCGAGAAATGAAGGAAGGCTATTGGTGGCCATATATGCAAATGGACTCCGCAGTATATGTCCGTAAATGCCTGAAATGCCAATTCCACGCTCCTATGGACCACTAACCCACCAGCGACCTGACGTCCCTGTCCAGCCCATGGCCCTTCACCCAATGGGGAATGGACATCGTGGGACCGCTGCCTACCGCCGTCGGCAATCACAAATACCTGTTGGTTGCGACTGACTATTTTACCAAATGGATTGAGGCTGAACCCCTGGCGAACATCCGAGATACTGATATGATAAGGTTCATATGGAGGAATATAATCACTCGGTTTGGAATCCCCAGAACCATCATCACCGACAATGGAACGCAGTTCGAAAGTGGCCCCTTTCAGAACTTCTGTAACGAACACGGGATCAGACACCGCTTCAGTTCGGTGGCCTACCCTCAGAACAATGGCCAAGCTGAAGCTTCCAACAAAACTGTGATCGATGGATTAAAGAAGCGATTAGAGCGATCCAAAGACGCATGGGTAACAGAGCTACCCCATGTTCTATGGGCGTACCGAACCACTCCTCGACGAGCAACAGGAGAAACCCCATTTTCGCTGACATATGGCATGGAAGCAGTCATCCCACTAGAAGCAGGTTTGCCAACAATGAGATCCAACCTTATCGACCAAGGCCTGAATAATAAAGCATTGCTCGCCGAACTCGACCTAGCCGATGAGCGAAGAGAGCTAGCCTTAGTGAAGCTAGTGAACTATCAGCAACAGCTCGCGAAGCATTACAACAAAAGGGTTAGCCCGAGGACGTTCCAAGTTAGGGACTATGTTCTAAGGAAAGTCCTGGGCAGCACAGTTAAGTCGTCAGACGGTAAGCTAGGCCCAAACTGGGAAGGACCCTTTAAAGTAACTAAAGACGATCTGCAAGGTGCCTATCACTTGGAAACGATGGAGGGCAGAGAAATACCACGAGCATGGAACGCATCTAATCTCAAGAAATTCTATTTTTAGATCTTTTTCTTGTATTCTTTTATTATGAAAATAAAAGTTCATTTTCCTTATTACTAATGAAAGTTACTTAATTGGTTACACTCTGATTGGTGACAGCTGCATTCATCGCACATCTTTTCCAAATAACAAGCAGATTGATCACTATAGCAGGGGAATACTCCTCCTCAGGTCATCGTCATAAAACACGAGAGACCTCTTAGCAATGCCCCTGGAAATATATAAAGCCATACAGAGGATTCTTAGGCAATACGACCAAATCTTATACTGGTTATCAAACCTACTTCGGTTGAATAAAATCCTGATCGGATGAAGACATCCAACACCAGGTGTGTCCTCGCCAATTGCCCTATTTAGGCCTAAGGGAGGTTGACGACACAATCTAAAAGGTAAAGTAGGGCATAATGGTACTTTGGTATTATACTGGACTGGGGGGATACTTGCATGACAAAACAGAAAAGATCATAAAGCAGCAAGGATATGAAAAGTAGGATATACACATTTAGTTGGCAAAATTGCCCAAAACACAAACTTTTCATTAATCCATCTTACTTACAACAATGATAATACATGTTTAGTCGGCAAGCTCGCCCAAAGCATTTACATTATCAAAAATAAAAAAATAGCAACTGGCAAAATCTCAAGGGGTGGAAGCCTCCGAGCAAGATAATCAGCCACTCGAGCTCTTCGTCCGTCATCAGGAGCAGGAGCAAACTTTTCCACAACCTCATTCGCATCCGACTCCAATAATTGCCGAGGAATAGCATCGATGGGGATCCATCGATCGTCCTTCCTGAATGGGTTGGGCATCAGAGTGGAGGAAGACATCTCATGACGATACTATAGCACCGAGTTCCTCGGGACTTGCAGCTCCTTCAAAACACTTAGCCATACCCTGATGAAAGAAAGCTCCTCGAACTCAGATAGCCTTATTTAAGCATCAGACCAGCCTTGATCATAATCGTCAGCCCACGCTTGTCGAGGACATTTCTTGAACAAGTGACGCAACCGGGTGACGTCCCTTTGAAGCCCAACAGCAATTACATATGCTCGCTGAACATCACCACGGAGTTCCTCCATTTCCTTATCATGAAGATCTTCTGCTTCCCTGTTTCTGCCCCTGGTGCTCCTACCAGCTCGCGAAAGGGGAGGGCGAGTGGGACCTCGCGGCATAGGAGGAGTAACATTATGACCAGATCTAGCTCGCGACGACGAGCAGCCTTGCAGAACTGCTGGAACAGTGCTCGGCGCATGCTCCCTGAGTCGTAAGACTTCTCTCCTCAGGTCTTCATTCTCCTGCTGAAGAGCCTCCCCAACTTGGTTGATCTCGGTAGCCTCTAGTAGTCTTGTTCTCAGCACATTGACCTCCTATTGCACTGAAGCACCAATATCCTCCATCTCCTGGAGCCTGTCCTTCAGCTTAGCTACTAGCTCGGATTGCTCCTTATACTTTTGATTTCTGGACCTAAGGGACTTACAAAGCTTGACGAAGGCCTGGCGAACTTCAGGACTCGCGTTGGGACCAAGGGTCTTACCCAATTGGGAAGTAGCAGGAATGTAATCATCTACATCAACTAACTACAAATGAAAGGAAGATAAAGGAGAGAAAGAGACAAATAAGTACAAGCAGAAATAAAGCCTTTTTCATTAATAAAGATTGAGGTTACATCGAACTGAAGAAAGAAAGTTTACAAACTAGAAAAAGCAAAAAATACAAAGCAATCCTATCAATTAGCAACCTCAGGTGGCCCAGAGGTGGATGGCCCTTTCTCAGCATCAACAGGAGCACCGCCCTCGGCAGGGGTGGTCTCTGTCATCTCAACAAGAGAAATATCAGCAGAGGTCACCTAAGGAGCAGGATCAGAGATTTCAATGGCTTGGGCAGGGTCCTCATCCACGACTGGCCTCGGTCCTGGGTCGTGCTCGTCAAAGAGTGGGGATGCAACATCCACCCCAGCGGCTATGAGAGCCTTGTTCCATCCTTTTCTTGAAGTTCAGATGGCTAATATAGCCTATCTGAACTTCAGCATCTTCGTATGCTACAGCCCAACCGGAATTATAAGAGTCTTCCTTGGCAGTGACAGCCTCAGACTCCTTTTTCTTCAGCTCTTCGGAGAGCACCCTTTTCTCCTCCATGACAGCAAGTTTGCTCGAGCAAACCAGGTCGTAGGCCTGCCTCAGCTCCTCCAGATCCTTGATTGTCGCATCCTTATCCTTGCTCGCGGTGGCAAGAGCCAAGTCGGATGAAATTCGAGCAGCGTCAATAGCCTTAAAATTGGCCTCGAGTTCCTTACCCTTCACCTTCAGGGCAGAATTCTCTTGCTCTAGCTCACTGTTTTTCTTCACCAGCTCATCGCGTGAACGATACAGCACGGCAAAGTCAGTAACGAACTGCGAAAAAGAGAAGGCATTGGAAGAAAAAAATGAGGGAATTCAGAAAAACATAAGAGAAAAAGAAAAAGAAACCTTACCAGAGCAAGCCTCTGACTAGCCTGGAGGGCCAAATGCTCTGACCCCACTACCCTTTGGAGATCAGCCGAGAGGAAAGCTCTCTCGAGCAGGGCCGGGGCCAGCTGAGGAGAAATTTCCACAGAGGCCCCCTCGAGCAGAGCGGACACTGGGACTAAGGCCTGCCCGACCTTCGTCCTCGCCTCAGCCCTCCTCTTCTCCTCCTCCTTCTCGCTCTCTCTCTTTTTCCTCTCCTCGACCCTCCTTTTCTCCTCCAATTTCTTCATCTCTTCTTCCTTTTTCCTCTCTCTCTCTCTCTCTCACCTGCTCCTCTTCCTTCCTTCTCCTCTCCTGCTCCTGAGCGGAGGACCGGGAACCAGTAGCCACGACCCCAGAAGTAGCTTTTTGCTTCTTTGACCTCTGTGCAAGAAGCACGTGGTCCTCATCATCACCATCCCTAATCAAGTTCTTCCTCAGAGGAACCATCTCTTCACTTGAACTGCTAGAAGTGCTCGACGATCCCCGAGCTTCAGAAACCTCCTCACGGTCAGAGGAACTGCTACTATCAAAGCTCCCTCCACCCAAATTACTCACGGCTCCTGCAAGGTCACTTTTAGAGCTGCTCTCCTCCTCGTCCAACTGGATAGGCTCTGCAACAGTCTCTTCGAAGGAGTCAAACTCTGGTATACTATCCACAGGCCTTGCTATGAAGCTGGAGCCAACGTTCTTGTACTCGAGCAGAAAGGCAGCAGACCTGGGATGCTCACCGTCACCCAAAGGCTCCCTGATATTCCAAGCCTTAACCAATTCCGAGATACGAACCTCGCTGAGAGCAGGCTCCAAATTCTTTGACCTCGCTGTGGAAGAAAAAGCAAAAGAGGAGTTAGAAAGGTCACAAATTAGCAAAAATTGAAATAATAGTACAATGTCTACCTATTTATTCCTCCCCGTAAAAAGGAACAGAGAACCTCTCAGACCTCGACCCTTCAAATTGGGGAGGGAACTGCCAATTCTTAACAAGGAAACCTTCTTGCCAGTAGTCCTTATGGGAATCAGGTAGATTTACTACCAATACCCTATTAGGGCTCCTAGCTTTGAGGTAAAGGACACCAGAACTAGTTCGAGAAAAGGAGTAACAAAAATAGACCTCAGCGAGCCCTAACCTAGTTCCATACAATTGATTTATCCTATGGACGCCATTTACTATTTTCCACACATTGGGAGAGCATTGTGCAGGAACAATATTGAAATAGCCAAAGAAATGCAGGAACAAATCATTGGGAGGAAAAGTGAGTCCCCCCTGGGAAAGCAACATAACATGGATCCAGTGAGCATCATCTATCTCTCTAATGTTTCTAGGATGGGAGGAATAACACTCAATATCTACCCACTCGGGAATGTTGTAAAACTTCCTAAACTCAGAGACCGACCTATTCCCAATCTTCGCCATTGAAAAGCCCTACAAAACTACAAACTCAAAGAGAAAGCACAGAGAAAAGATACAGGGAACTTACAAGATAGAAGACCAATTCAAACGATGAAGAAGCACGAGCCCAGACGGCAAGGAAGCAATGAGACTGGAGATTGAGAGAAGAAGGTACGAAGTGCTAGAACTCGCAAGGAATGAGAAAATGCTGGAAAAATTGGAACGACAATAGAGAAGTACCTATTCCAAGAAACCTTCAAATTCTACTAATCATAGTGCACAAGATACGAGGCGGGTGCCGCCAAAATCAGCTTCACGGTTTCCGAAGAATTGCAAAACAGCCATTATGGCTAATCATTTAAATCTATTGAGCCCATAAATATGGCCCAACAAATTTAGGGGCAATTGTGGGTACCCGGAATTAGGACCATGGGCCTGGACGAGTAGCCCAGTCCTGGTGGCCCAAAGTCCAGGCCCCTCATCTCTTATTTTGATCCAGTCTCCCCCCATGTTCCCATTTAGGGAAGTTATAGGGGAGATGGAAGACGTGGGGGAACCCATCACCTCCACTTACCTACATGTATATGTATATATTAAACCCTAGGTCCGGGGCAAAAGGACAGTTTTTATATTCTCTGTAATTACTCTCCGGAGTATATAGAAATAATATCGACTGCACCACCGTGGACGTAGGCACATCTTTACTGAACCACGTACATCCTTTGTTATGTGATTGTCATTTTATATTCCTTGTTCTCACTTAGTGAATGCTTTCTTCTTATTTATTTGTGTTGTACAATAATTGTCACCACAGTAGTGAATCGAGAACACATAGTGGCCGCAAAATTGGCTGTGATCGAAGAGATTTGTGTATTGGAGAAGCACTTTCCCCCAGCATTCTTTGACATAAGTATTCACTTGTTGGTACACCTATGTGACGAGGCACTTCTTTGTGGTCCAGTTAGATATCGGTGGATGTATCCGTTTGAAAGATTGATGAAAGTTTTTAAAGATTACGTCAAGAATACACGATACATTGCAGGATCAATTGCAGAGGAATACATCACCGTGAAGTCATCAATATATACTCGGGAATATATGCCTGACTCGACCAGCGTTGATGACACTGATGAATTCGCCGATGATGGTGGTCATGTGATGGGAAAACGAGTGAAATTAACGAGTTTGCAACATGAACAAGTAGCTCGTTATCTATTTGACACACATGAAGATGTCGAAGAATGGAAAAATTAAGTTTCGATTATTATAATGTTTAAAATTATTTTAGTTTATTTTAGATTATTTTATACATGATTAATTTTGTAATATGCAGAAAATATGAAGCCTGTGAGAACAAAAAAGACGAAAACAATGGTACAATCAGACATCGAATTTAGGCTATGGTTGACACAAGAGGTAATTATAATGAAAATAATCGTTATATAACGTTACATTACACTCAAATTTTACCACTAATATAATTAATTTATCTATATTCTCAGCTCCTAAAGACGGGTGATGCGACATCAAGGCTTGCTCGTCTAGCCACTGGACCCTTGTTCGTGGTACAAGAGTACAAAAAGTATCGATTGCACGGTTATATTTTCGGCGCTAAAGTGTACGAAGAAAGTACAAATGTACAGAACTCGAGAATTTCATACAAGGCTCTTACTATCTTTCGAGCGAGCGCAAAAGATAAAAACCTCGTTGAAGCTGAAATGACTTACTATGGTGTAATCCAAAATATATTTGAATTGGATTATATAAGCTTCAAAGAGGTTGTATTTTACTGTGACTGGGTAAGAGTTGAGGATAAAAATGCTTGTAAAGTTGATCCCGTCACCAATTTGATCATGGTTAACTTGTCCAAGTTGAAGAGTAACGACCACGTGGGCGATGAGCCGTTTGTTTGTGCATTTCAAAAGATTAAGCAAGTGTTTTATTCGGAGTATGTCAACAACGAGCCGTGGTCAATTGTCCAACACGCTCCAAGGCGTCTAAATAGTAGTGTGGATGACTTGGCTACTCCTACCGAATATCAATCCATTTTTTATGATAACCCGAATTTGAAACAATTTTTCAATTTGTAATAAATATTTCAATTTGTACCGAAACATCAATTTTTAATGCTTTTAATTCATTTGCACTTTATCATTTTCACTCTTGTGTAGTGTGCGTGTGTGGAGAGGAGATTAATACATAAATATTCTAACTACATCTAAGTTTTGTTTATACCAATCCATGAATATACGCTTCTTATCTTTAATAGGTGATTAGTACATAGTTATTTGGGGTGTCCTATTTGTGGAGAGGAGACTGAATCTCTTCGTCTATCCGAACACTAAGAAATGCCATAATCCTATGGAGTTATGCTTTGCAAATTCCTCCCAACAGTTATGTAGCCAAACATCACCAGTTGAAGTTGTCAATTTCACTTTTCATACCCCACCACTTGGAACCTCTAGCAAAACATGGGAGACCATTGGAAGGTGGAATTGACAACTTCAACTGCTGATTTTTGGTTACACAACGGTTGGAAGGAATTTACAGCGCATAACTCCATAGGATTATGGCATTTCTTAGTGTTCAGATATGAAAGGAATTATATTTGACACGATTTATTGGGGTACATTAGTTGGAAGGAGGTGCCATATGAGCTCAAGTTAGCTGTTTGGGTGACATTACAGGTAATGTATTTATATTTATATGTTAATTTTGATTTCGATTTCAATTTCGATTTATATTTATCTATATTTGCGGAGCGGATACTAATTTTACTTTATTTTATTTCAGGGGACAGGGAGTGGCCCTTAGGGTAGGCTACATATACTCGATACTTATGTGGCTCTTCGGACGAGAAGGGAAGGATAAGGAGGTGTCCACGAGCGTCGCGGTACAAAATCTCTTTTCCAGCTAAATAGTTTGTAGATTTGAGATAATTGATGGTGATGTTGTTTCTTCTTAAATAGTTTCTATTTTGAATGTATATTTGCGTTATCTCTAGTTTATTTGGATATATGATATTTGAATAGGTACAACGTTGATATAACAGCTACAAATATACTGTTGGGCAGTGGCAGTGGCCATACTGCCCAGCAGATTTTTTTTCAATTCTGCCCAGAATTGTCACGGTCATTGACCGTGACAAGCCCGTGACAAAAGTTATCACGGACTTGTCACAATCAATGACCGTGATAATTTTTTTAAAAGGGGACAAGAATTTGTCACGGTTATTAACCATGACTAAACGTGTCACGGTCCAGGACCGTGACACGACCGTGACAATTCTTACGAGCATGTCACGGTCTATGACCATGACACGCCCGTGATAAAAAAAGTTGTCTCGCCCCAAATTGTCACGGTCATTGACCTTGACAAGTCCAACTTGTCAAGGTCAATGACCGTGTCAATAGTGCAGATTTGGTGTAGTGATCGTAGTGCCAATACTCGGCCATAACAGGATCTTCCTCTGTGACGAGCTCAATATGGTAGTAGTGGGTTGGAAAAAATTGATTTTGAACTATAAAGAGGGCCATCTTTATTCCCTAAGGCATGTCGATTATGGAAGATAAGGTCACAAGGACATCTTCTAAATCGTTATTTGTGCGGGGAAAGTTGTGGAAGGTGATATGTCGAAATTGGGAGGCCAACTCTTCTAGGTAGGTGTGGAAGGGTAAGATATTTTCGTCATTGACTTTCCATCTTCTAAGAACTTAATCGATAATGAGGGCGGAGTCCCCATAGTCATCCAGGTGTTTGATACCTTTATTTATGGAAACTTTGAGAGCTACAGTGAATGCCTCATATTCGATCATATTATTAGTGAAGAGAAAATCTAGCTTAATGGCAATGGGAGTGTGAGAGTCATCAGGGCAGTTAAGAGTATCCCAATGTCGTATCCCTTCTTATTGGCAGTGCCGTCAAAGAACATTTACCATCGGAGGCCCTCTTGAGAGTTGCAGAGAATATCTTTGTCTGGGAATTCAAAGACCCAAACATCAACTTCTTCCATAAGGTAGTTAGCAAGGTAATCAGATATAGCTCTCCCTTTCGTGGATTTCTGCATAACATACGCGATATCAAACTCAGATAACAGCATCAACCATCGAGTCATTGGGATAGATTGAATGGGTTTCTTAAGCAATTATTTGATGGGATCCATTTGGAACACAAGTCCGATGGGAAAAGCGAGAATATAATATCGTAACTTTTGAGTGACCCGGACTAGGGCCACACATACTTTCTCTAAGGTAGTGTAGTTGACTTTGTGACCGACCAACTTTCGGCTTACATAGTAGATGTCTCTTTCTTTATGAATTTCCTCAATGTATTAGAATAGCAAAGCCCTTACTACGGTATCAGTTACGGTCAAGTATAGGAGTAGAGGGAGACCAGGCTGCAGTGGCATAAGTACTGGAGGTTGGGAGAAGTACATTTTGATTCGATCAAAGGCTTCCTGACAGGCCTCATTCCAAATTTTAGTAGAGTCCTTTCGAAGGAGTTTAAAGATGGGTAAGTAAATAGAAGTCAACTGGCTAATGAACCGACTTATATAATGTAATTTTCCCAAGAATCCTCAGACTTCCTTCTCTATTCGGGGTGGTGGAATTTTTAGTATGGTTTTCAGTTTGGCAGGGTATGCCTCGATTCCCTTCTCGCTAACTAAAAGTTCCAAAAGCTTTCCTTTGGTAATGTTGAAAACACATTTCTGTGGGTTTAACCGCATCTAGTATTACCGCAGTCATTCGAAGAATTTTCGGAGAGTGGGAACGTGACCTTCTAGGGTCTTAAACTTGATGATCATGTCGTCTACGTAAAATTCGACCTCTTTGTGTATCAGGTAATATAATATGGTTGTGGCAATCCTGTGGTAGGTATCCCTTGCGTTCTTGAGCCCGAATGGTATAACCGTGTAACAAAAGGTCCCCTAGAGGTGATGGAGGTAGTTTATTTCTTGATGATCATGGTGAATCTTGATCTGATTGTATCCGACGAACCCATCGATGAATGACTTGAGAGCATGACTGGCCGGGTTGTCCACAATCATGTCGATGTTGGGCAGTGGGTAATCGTCCTTCAAAAATGCTTTGTTCAAACCCTGTAGTTGACGCACATACTGACTTTTCCTCCTGATTTCGATTCGGGTTCAATATTGACTAGCCATGTGGGATATTCGATCACCCGAATGAAGCCTACATTTAATGCTTGATTACCTCTTCCTTAATCTTGAGTGACCATTCGGTACGGAGCGTTTGTAGTTTCTGTTTGACCGATTTGCATTTTGGGAGAGTTGGAATCTCGTGCTGGATGATCTCGGGATCAATGTTGGGTATGTACTCATAGGACTATGCAAAGACATCCACAAATTCCTTTAGCATCTATTTGAATTGCGCTTCCTCATCCTCATCAAGGGGTGGCCCCTATCCTAATCTCGCGTTGTTGGTTACTAGAACCGACAGTTTTATCCTTATTAATTTGAACGGGGTTATGTTGTTTGTTATTAACCTTATTAAGATCAATTAATAATTGTTCATTTGTAAAATCATCATCACTAAGATTTCGATTAGAAACAAGAAAATTAATGTAAGGCACAACAAGATACTCAAAATCTTTATTTATTTCATTTTTGGAAAAAATAACATTGAGAACCTCATCAAAAGAGGTCTCGATTACATTGTTATCATAAAAGGGAGGAATAATACCAGAGCAAGAAAGAAGGTAAACATTTGGGTTGGGTTGTATCTCAGTAGGTGGGACTGGTATGGCATTCCAGTTGAGGAGAGGCACATAAGTGGCCTTGATCAGAGTGGACGGGTCCAACGATATAGTGCCTGAATGGATTATACAGAGCATCAGCCCCAGTGTCTGCAGATTGATTGAGTCTTCGAAGTCACTTCCCTCGAAGTCCTCGGTAATGGTTACGGCTTATAAGCGAGAGGTTGCACTTTATGCTGGTAGTCTTCGACCCAGAAGTAGGTTTCTTGAAAGAAGATTTCCATCAACGGCCTCATCTTTTTATCCACATAATCATACCATGGTTCAGTAAAGCCACAAAAGGGGAATCCTTCACCCTCTTTGGCGTATCTCCTATGCAGAGAATCCCTCAAAATAGTCTTGGTAACTTCTAAACTTTTCTTCAACTGTGGTTGATGGAGCATTCTGAGTTTTTCTGGTGAAGGCTGATAACCTAGGCCACATGGGCGAAGGCCTTTTTTAGGACTATAGGTTCCACTATCCCTTGTTGACGTCGCCCCATCCCCAGCCCCAGTTCGGACATAAAGTCCACGTTAATGAACATTTGTATCATGTTGACATTATTACGATGGTGTGCTCTGGATAGAGTCGATATTTGAAATCATACCCTATCGGAAGGGGAAGTGGATCAACCCTAATGTCGAAAAGAAACATGCCATTTGTCCCATATTGTATTTCTAAATGTGGATTATTGGTGCTGGGAATTTCAGTACTGTAATCGTCTCTCAAAATAGTAATGACTTGACCCTTAGCGAAGAATTTTAACTTCTGATGAAAGGATGGGGATACACCTCCAATTCTATGAAGCCACGGTCGACCAAGCAACAGATTGAAGTATGCGAGTATGTTAATAACTTAAAACTCAGTAACAGGATTGATAGGGCCAACCCCTATTGTGAGTGTTATGGATTCTATCACTTCTCGAATAGTGTTGTCATAGCCATGCACTACGACAGAAGTAGGAGTGAGGTCACTTTTTTTCAACCCTAATTAATTTAAGGTTCTTAATGGGAATAAATTAAGGGATGGGCCATTATCGACGAGTGAGAGCGGGACTATCTTTCGCTTCACTTCAACGAAGATATTGATGGCATAGTTGTGATCTAGGCCGATCTTCAAAATATCTTCTTCGAAAAAGAAATGAGTCCAGTGGTGGTCAAGGATCCAACCAGGTTCACAACTTCTTTTAGAGTGGTGGAAGGAGGGACTTTGGGCCCAGTGAGAAACTTTATTAGAGCATTTCGGTGTAATTGGGAAGACATGAAGAGTTCCCACAAGGTAATATTGACTTGAGTCTTCTTGAGTTGGTCTAGGATTTTACTTTCCTTAATAATCATCTCCGGCATGGGAAGTTCTTTCACCACTCCCTTTTCCTTGTCTATTTTTTATGGTTGAGGACTCGAATATTGGTAGTGTCTCCCTGATCTGGTCATATGGTTTACAGAGGAGGGGAAGAATAAGAACCCCATTTCTTCATCGATTTTTGTTTGCACGATTACTTTACTAATTCCCCCTAATAGGTCCTCGAACGAGATCACCCCACACATGTTTACTGGACTAACCTTTTCCTTGACTCGGTTCATCATCAGAGCTATCAAATTCGTCCATCCATCCCGTGGTGATGATATCTTCCTACTAAGAGAAGTCAATACATTCCGTAACCTCAACTTTTTTTTTTATATAAATCCTCCCATTCAATGAGGAGGTGCGAGAGCTAAGGGACCAACGACCCTTGATGCTTTAAAGCAGTGAGTAGATCGAAAACACTACAGATTTTACTATCTGTTGGAATATGTCTGCCATAATCTGCACTGCATCTTCCAAACCGATTTCATCTACGAGTACCAACTAATTATTTAACTCCCGATCCCACTTCCTAGCTTTCATAAATAGGATGTTGAATTTTTTAAAGTCGATGGTCATTTCAGAGAGCAATTTCAGCCCGAAATCCAAAAGTTGGTTCAAAATAGTTGGCACCTCTATATCTCTTCCTTCATACTGGGTACGAACAACAATATAAGCCCTCGTAAAGAGCGACAAATCTCGATCGACAAATTAAGTGGGGTGTAGGAGAAAATAGGGGTAAACTTTGAGCGATTTGGGTGAAAATACGAGTATGTTGGGTGCTTTACTGTGCACATTAGGGTAGATTTGCTGAATTTTGGGTTATTTTCTAGGAAGATTGCATTGGTATGGATTGGAAGTGGGTTATAAGTGGTGTTGGGTTTATGATTGGCTCGTAAGGCAATTATACCCCGATCAATTAGACCTTGGATTACATTATGAAAGTGGAAGCACTGATCAGTTGTATAGCTGTCAGACTGGTAAAAGTCATAGTTAACATCAGTTTTGAAGTTTTTGGGAAGTGGGTTTGGCAACGGACGAGGGTCCAAAGGTTTAATGATATTTAGGCTTAGCAACGCTCGGTAGACTTTAGAGAGTGGAGAATGAAACTCGGTGTATTCTTTTCTAGTGGGTTTGGGGAGACTTTCTGACACCCAAGAGGTAGCAGGCTGGGGGATATTATTGATGATTGAGACTGTAACATTGACAGGCTTCTCATACTTTATGGGAGTGAACTGTCTGGACACTTTCTTTGGTTCAACTTCTGTCTTGGTAACACTTTCTTCAATCTCCACACCTGTTTCCCGGAGAGCTCGAAAGTGTGGGTAATACCGACCTTCGATAGTTGCTTTGATATAGGGCAATAAATTCTTCTTTACTATGCTGACTTATTTTCGGAGGGTCGATTGGTTATAGTGGTAGATTTCTCCTTCCACCGTGCTATGAAGCTGTTGACAGTTTCTTCGGGGTTCTGCCTGAAGCTGCTGACAGTTTCTCCGGGGTTCTTCTTGAAAAGTTCTAAATCACGGCATGTAACCTCTAGTTCTTCGTTATACTTATATTGTGATATGAATTCCTAGGCAGCATCCTCCCAACTGCGGATTCTAGATTCCTCGAGGGATAGAAACCAACTAAGAGTGTCGTCCTTCAAACTCTATGGAAACGTTTGGGCCATTATTTCTTCAGAGGCATCAAGGAGAGTCGTGGCTTGGTGATTGCTCTGAAGATAAACAATTGAGGGCCCACTGCCCCTGAACTTCTCGATGGCTGGCATTTTGAAGTTCTTCGGTAACCTTGCTTTAGAGTAGGGTAGGGAGATATGTGGATGTAATCCATGTAGTTCCATGATATCTTAACTTGGTCAAACTTCTTCGACAATATCTTGAGGTCTTTATTGATCTTGTACAATTCTTCCTCTTTGGGATTAATGGCTACTGGCAGGTTAGCCCCTGATTAGACAAGGTTTGGCACAGGGAGTTGAGTGTAACAACCCGTCCTTTTTGGAGACCATTAAATTCCATAATTGGAGATAAATTGGAATTTGGAGAATTTCTCGAAATAGTGGTTTTTGGGATTCTCGAGGATTTAATGATTTTGGAACGGTGTTATCAATTATTTTGGGACTATATAGGTCGAAGTAATTTAATTATATGTCGCCGTGGAGTATAGCGACAAGAGGTAAGATTTTGAGTAGAAAACCCGCATTTATTTATTTTGGGTTGGAATAGTGATTTGCGATCAAGTACCTCGGATGGGAATTTCGACTGCGCCATAATTCTCGGAATGTCCGAGATAGTCGGAAAAGAGTGTCCGATTGTCGAAAATGAGTTTCGGATATTTTTAGAGGTAAAAGTAACTCGTAATTGGGTAAACGAGTCGTTTTTGGGTTTTAAGGGTTTAAAACCCTTTTCTCCTTATAAAAGAAAGAAGAGAGGGAGAAAAAGAGAAGAAAGAAAAGGAAAGAGAGAGAAGAGAGAGAGGAAGGAGAAAGAGGAGGAGAAATGGAAGATCTTGGGCCAACTCCGCCGGATTCGACTCGAGGTCGTCGGATTTTATCCACGAGGCAAGTGTTTACTTGCTTTATTTATCTTTTTGCATAAATATCTCATACCGTAGTTTGGTATAAACAAACCCTAATGGTTTTGGGGTGGGTTATCGTGGATAAAACGGGTTTTTGGGAGTTAAAACAATTAAACCCCAATAATATTTTAATTTTGTGGAACTAGGGTTTTAATCCAAATTAATTGGTGATTTCGGGTTCTAGGATGTTTAGAACCCGTGTTATAAGTGTATTTGTAGTTGGTTGAGGTTGTAGGACGTTGGGTGAGGCGACAAAAGCTTGGGAGAAGCTTTAATGGCGGAAATCGTCTCGGAGGTGACGATGAATAGTAACCCGTCACCTTTGGGGGCATTTTTGGCCAGGAAAAGAATTGATTTAGCTTTCGGTCAAAACACCACAGTTGTAGATCTTTTCGATACGGTCGCGTGGGCGCCGACCGCGTATTTTTCTACGATTTGATATGAATTTTACAAGATGACAGCTCCGGGTTGACATCGTCAACTCGGAAATCAAATTGGGAATTGGAAAAATTACGGCTAGAATTAATGTCGTAGATGTTCGGGATAATTTTTGGGGTAGTTTAGAAACCCCGAAAATGAATTTGGGTTGTTGGATAAGGGACTTAAGGATTTCAGTTTTGGGTGACCTGGTGTGACCGGTCGACCGCGCCCCTATGGTCGGTCGACCGCGTCAAGGAGAAAGATCTTACTGCTTTGTTTCGTAGGCTTATTTGCAACCCGCGGTCGACCGGAGGTCTATGACCGGTCGACCGGTGCCCTGTTTTCAGCCCAAGATTTTTGGAGATTATTATTATTTCTCCTCTTTGAGATTTAAGTTTAAGGGCCTTCTAAGTTAAAGTATATTAGAGGGTTATGTCCTAAAGGACTTGAGGAATTGGGAATAAATATGTATATATTCACTTAGAGTGAATTATTATATTTGGAGATATCCAATAAACCTTTAAGAATTGATTAAGGTAATTATTAGTCATTAAAGTAAAAAATACTTTGGATTTAGAATCATGCTAATATCAATGCATGATTATGATTCTCGGAGGGAATCTTTGGGATTATTATCATCGTTAGATGCTATAGGCCACTAAGGCTGTTTATATATATATTCTAGGAAGAATATATAGGATATGTATATACTGTGTGTTTTAGGTATATATATATATATGATGAGGGAAATGATTTTGAAAATACATAAATGAATATTTTCAAAATGGAAAGAGAAATGTTTTTCATAATTAATAAAATATGGATTACACACCTCTCTAAATCGCTATCATAAGGGAAGTTGCGTTCGTATGGTGAAGCCCCCTGGCTAATGATGCAGGGTGGATATAGTCCTAGGCCATGGGAGCGCTTATGGTTGTATATTTTCTGCGGGGGTAGGGAGATTCCGGGTGTGGTCTTGGCTACCACGCAGGCTCATGGCCGCTTCCCGACGTCTTTCGATATAGGATCCCAGGTTGTCTTGGAGGCCCTGGAAGATGACAGCCATTTAGGGGCGCGCACAGTGGAGAAATCCGGAAGTATATTGTAGATGTATGTATATGTATAAATTGGGTGCCGAGGGTCTAATGAATCCCGACGATCGACCGTGCTGCATAGTAGTGTATCGGGGGGGTTCCTTGTTTGGATTTCGCTTCGCGAGACACCCCACGCACGAATATGGCATTGTGTTGAGACTGGGGAGAAGTTTAATCCTTAGTGCTCTCATATTATTAAATGTTTATGGTATATATATTATATATATCTTTCTGTACTGAGGGACTGGCGGATCTCAAAGATCGACCTTGCTGCATAGTAGTGTATCGGGGGGGTTCCTTGTTTGGATTTCGCTACGCGAGACACCCCACGCACGAACATGGCATAGCGTCGAGATTAGAGTGATGTTTAGCCCTTAGTACATATGTTTGACTATCTAGGATAGATAGTGGTTGGGTATTAGACTAGTTTAGCAGGGTAGCTTGACTAGAATGTTCTAGATAGATGCGCTAGGAGTGCACTATTAGCGGAGAGGTGAGGGGTATCTCATGGGAGTGCGATACCAACCTTAAATATGAGATAAAACCTTTTTCAAAATAATAAGGCATTTATGCACTTGCAAAATATTTTCAAAATTCGGGGCTCTGACCCGTTTATCTACTTCTCCTTTCTTGTTATATTATATATACACATAGGTGTCCAGACACAGGGACGCCTGGATGGAAATTCTTTCGAGTCAGACGTCTGCTGCAGCAGCTGTGGATGCTTGCAGGTTATCGGTAGACGTTTCCTTCCTTGTACTCTAGATAGGAGATATTGTATAAACACTCGAGCCAATGGCTCAATTGCATTTAATTATTCTTTCAGTACAGCATTCGATATGGTTGTATATTTTGACCGAGTGTTCGGTTATTTTAGTTCCTTTCTTTTCTATTTCAGTTCTTTACGCATTTAATTGTGAATGTTTTAATTTGTGCGCTAAAAAGAGTAGTTAGATAAAAGTTTTTTTTTACGGCCACCTAATAGGATATTAGTAATTAAATGGATTTTCGACAGTGATGTTAAGGATGATCCATTTGTGACTCCTGTTTTAATTTAATATTGGAGTGATCGCCCGGTATCTTATTAGGCGGGTTGTTACATTGAGATGGAGATGACCCATTGGCAAACGACGCATGCAAAGCATGATGATATTCTTTGAGAACCCAATTAGGCTCAGGAGCGGGCGAACCTATGGCACGAGGAAAGAGAACCTCGAGTTCTTCGGTAACGGAGATTCGATTTTGCTGCATCTCTAGACCTCGATTTGAAGATTGTCAATCTTGGCACTGAGTTGAACCAGGATCACCATCAAATCAGGCTGTACGTTCGGTGCTTGATCGGTATTCTCCATAGAGGACTGGTAAAGGTGGATTCTGGACTCGGATGAAGTTGAAGGGGAACTAAGGGAGCCAGGTCAAGAATTGGGTATGTAATTGATCTGAGAAGGAAAAAGATTCGAATTTATTTTTGATAAAGATGAAGAAGAATTATTTTTGAAGGGAAGGAAAAATGTTTTTGACTTTTTTGGTAAAATGGAGGAAAAATGTTTTCGGTATTTTGATGAAAAGGAGGAAAATAATGTTTTTGGCACTTTGATTTTTCAAAAAAGAAGAGGAAAAAATAAGAGAAAAGTCTCAGCGTGATTATTATTATGTTTATGTTTTCATTTGTATTAGATTTACCTAAATGAAAATGAAATACCGAACAGGACCCGAGCCTGGGAAAAATTGGGTTTGAAAAATAAGTAAGACCGGTTGGGCTTGTTTCCAGGCATGTGAACAGGGTCTTATTTTGAAAAAAATATGAAATGGTGCAAAAATTTGGGTGTCATGCCGACTCGATATTTAGGAAGATTTTCGTGTGGTAACTGACAAACTAAATATGAGTGCCCTAGGTCCGACGCCTATACGAGGTTTATGCAGTTATTGGGTTAGTGGAAAGGTTCCCCCTTTGGCATGACTTCCACGATATACTTCTTGCTTTTGAGGGCCATCGGTACGTGTGGATAAGCCATTTTATATACCTAAGTGTATGTGACTTGACTCACTATATACCTCGTGGGGACAGTATGTGTGAGAGGAAATTTGATATACTCGACGTACGTGATTGACTTCCTTGTTATATTCCTCCCATCGTGAGTTCGGTCAAGCAATACGATGCAGGGGGGGGGGGGGAACCGTTTGATATGCATCGAAGTACTAGGACAATGGAAGGTGAGAATCATATTGCTTAGGCTAACTGTGACCTGTCGGTCCAGCGCCCACCACAAAGTGATTACCCCAGCACGGAACAAATTTTTTGCCAATATCCATGCTCTTGGTGATGTAGTGTGCAAAATGCATGATTCTTAATTAGTATTTTATGGAGATAATTTTATTTGGCATGATGATCACTATACTAATAGGGAAGAATGTACAAGTATCATGAAAAATAAATCTAGCATAGAGCATGAAGATTACACTAAGCATGGATACGTTAGTGAGTGTGTGGTAGTGAACCTAAGCATGGATCAACTACAAGTGGTGTGTGATAAGTCCAAGTGAGCATGGATATATATAAGTGTGATAAGTGGAGGCGTGTGTTAGTGAAACCTAAGCATGGATATTATAAGTGGTGTGTAAAACATGTGGATATAAGTGACCCTACATATAAGTGTAAGTAGTGTGAGGTGTACATGGAAGATATTTACAAGTGAATGATGGTGAAAATGAGCATGAGATGAATATATACAAGAAATAAATAGAGGAGAAAGGGTACATACAGATAGGTGCGTACGAACACATGCAGAAAATGATAACACACATGTAAATAGAGTCTAGACCTCTTATGATAACTAGTCCCTAGCGGAGTCTCCAGCGTGGCCATCCCCGGGTTTTTCTTCGTTCTTCCCCCTTCCTCGGGGGGAGGTCTCGGTACTCGTGAGCTCGCAACTGGAGGGAGAGAAGAAGAAGGGTCTCGCACACATTTCAAGGAGGAGTGCTTCGACTGTCGTCAATGTGGTGTGATGTTAAGAGATAGAGTTACCTGCTTATTTTGTACAAAATAGGCAAAATAAATGTTGCCGCCTCGATACAACAACATAAAAGGCATACTGATGTTTGCGAAACCAATAGTCCCTCTCGCAATGTCAGTTTCTCATGGGCATGTGTTATTATTCTCCTTAAAAACTCCGTGAAGTGTGTGCGTGTGTATATATAAATAGAGAATGGAATTTCTCAATTCACGTCATGGAGAAAGGCGGAGTGAGATCATTTGTAGCAGTGTTCCCAAGATAATAATAAAAAAACATAATGTGTTCACTTATCGGGATATGTTTGGATGAAGAGCGAATAAAAATCACAAATACAATATATGGAAATATTATATGAATAAAAAATGCAAGGAGGACTCGAGTTTAGAGTTTTGGCCTAAAACGCCTACGTAGCCTAAAAAGGCATCAAAGTCCACGTAGTTCGTATGCAATATGAGGGTGGGGTTTATTCCATAAATCCAACCGGCAATTTTATTTAGATGTGCGTGTCTAAAAGGATATTTTGATTTAAGAAAATGTGATGAAGAATTCCATTTGGAATTTATGAGTAAAACCCTCTTTTTCTTATTTTTTTTATTGAAAATATGTTATGTGCAATAATACTTATAAAAAGTGAGATTATTAATATTTATGGACTAACAAAGATGAAATGCTAAAGTAAAGATTAAATAACTAATGTGAAGGTAAGGAAATTTAAAAGAGAGAGAATGTGTTTGGACCTTCTTTGGAGACTTGAAGATTGATCTTGATTATTGAAAAGGCTTCCTTCCAAGTGGACGAGGAATGTAGGATGAAAGAGAATGAGATTTTGCTAAATTGGGTGTGAAAGTGATGGAAATGAAAGGTGGGGAGAGGTTTCAAACAAGGAAAATTCGCCGACTTTAAGAGAATGTTGCTGAGATCACTGAAGTTGTTGGTTCTGGGGTGCCTTTCAAAGTGAGCTCATGCTCTCCTTATACAGTGTCAAGGGAGTACCGATCGACATTGTCCTTGTCCTGCCTATCGGCAGGCATCCTCAAACACACTGCCGATAGGCAGGGAAATAGGTCTGCTATTCGACAACCTCATCCATATTTCTAAAAAAAATGGTAGTAAAATGCAATTCGTAAGTCCAAATTGTGCATGGGGCATACCGTTGGAAAATGGTATTCAGTGCCCTTTAAGGATTCATTCAGTCTCATTTGAGCTTAAGAGTTGACGAGAGTCAAACAGAGTCCGAGAGTGCCTGGTGGCCTCTATATCAGTTTTTAGGGAAAAAATGGATCATTAGTCCGAATGATAAGTCCGATTCGCAAGCAGGGCAGATCGTTGGAAAGGGTTCAGATCCCTTCGAAGATCCATAGAGCTTTTGCTTGGGTGAGGAAGTTGATTGGGGTCAAAATGTGGCCTAGAAGCCCCCGGTGGTCTCTACATCATTTTTTAATAGTAAACTAGATAGTTCATTCGAATAGTACAATCGATTCGCACACGGGATGGACCGTTGGAAAGGAGATTCAAAGACCTTCGAAGATTTATTGAGCTTTGCTCTGACCAAAAAGTTAATTGGAGTCAAACGAAGCCCGAGAGTGCTCGATGGCCTCTAGATCGATACTCAGAGTATGACCTCGGGTTTTATGGTGAATGGGGAAGTTATAGGAATCTAAGGAGAGTCTTAGGGTGGTTCTAGAATATGGTGTCTACAAGTCCACGTTGATATTCACCTTGGTCTAATCATCTCTCCTATCCACGAGGTCGACAAAATCAATAAAAAACTGAAAAATCAAGAGGTGGGAAAAATAATTTTTACATAAAATATTTGAAGGTATGGAGATCTGAATTAGAACTACCAAGACTTACCAGTGAAATTGTGTGGGCAGAGTGAGATGCGAGCTTGTTAGTTGATAAGATCCTGACCGCTACCTGTTTGGCTAAAATACAGGCCCCCATCAATAATGCAGGGGCCATATAGGAATTTTTAGCCACTGAACCTTCGGTAGGACTCTTCGCCTTAGTGGATGCATCCAACTTTTTCTTGGTGGGTACAATTATTACAAGACTTGTGTAAGTCTTGCTATTCTTCATAGGGTTGTCTTGCGATTTAGCGTGGGACTCCACTACAGTAACTGGATTAGATGAACTCCTAATTACTTCCTTTTTTAAAGTTTTCGACTTGGAGAACTCGGGGAAACTCCCCCTTTATTAAACTTGGGATCCTCATCCTCAGCGAAATCTCTTCTTTGGAATCGAAGGGTTGACAGTGGGGAAGGGTGTTTTGTCTATAAACTCAAATGAGTCTGAGGTGATCATACCAGAAGACTCTTCCTCGCCATACAGTTTAACTAACTCTAGTTCTTTATCTGCTGGTCAGGTAACGAAAAAAATGGTGCTGGATGTGTAGTTCATCAACAGTGAAGCTAACCCGGGATGTTTAGCACCAGTAGTCAGAGGTTGATTAAATTTCTAATATTTCTTTAACTCAGCAAAATTGTCATATGTTTGATCAAGATCATTCTTCTTTGGGCTCTCTATACAAATAAAAGAACAACAACATCTGTGAGATTTGAATAAGTTGTGAACGAACAGAAAAGAATGCAAGAATTAACATTAGACGTATCGTATATCCCTTGTTAGGTAACCTATAGCATATATAGGGTTCACCACCCTATGGAATGGGTAGGTGTTACCACCCATTCACAACAAAATCGTGCGACTGGTAATCCTTGCTAGAATCTGATTGGTTTATAACAAGGACTTAACCTTCCTTATCTTCAGATTGTAAATGTTTTCATTCGATCTCACCCACATATAACAGTAACAGATATCTAAGATCCCTAACATAGTACCATATAGTTCATTAATCTAATTGACTTCGTTTACTATTCTCCAAGTGTTCGGGGAACAATAAGCTGGACCAATGTTAAAGAATTAGTAAAACTCTAAAAATAGTTTATTTGGGGGAAGGGTAACACCGACCTCAACAATAAACTGGGAGAACATCAAGTGATCTCCCTCAATATTATAATAATATTTATGATGCTCTCTTAGTTCAATAACTACCTAATCCGAAATAAAAAAATGTCTCTAAAACTCCTCAATCGATCCCTCACCAATAAGGCAAATCATCTTCACAGCAAAAACAATAATGAAGGCGATAGAAACAAAAAAATGGAACCTGAGCTTGAAAGAGAAACTATTGCATAAAATAAAAGAAGAGAATAAATGGACTCACTCTGAGAGTAAAAAGCAAATGAAGATCTTAAGTTTATTTTGAAATACAATGTGAAATGGCTCTCCAAAATCGACGTCAAAAAAATTATAAGTGAAATGGTTCAACTTAGAAGGCAATCCTATCATTATGGGCACGCCCCCAAATGACGATTGGCACATGCTACCGCCTTTTGGGTTAATTAATGCACATTTACCAATGTGCCCTTAAAAATTAGGACAAATTATAAGCGTATCCTTTGAATCTAATGGGAAAAATAAAGTAAGTTTACAACTCAAAAACACCAAGTGTCAGCACCTTCCGACTATAGCTCCTATGGACGACCATACCTCACTACCGATCACGATCAGAACTACAGTTAGCAGACGAATAAACCTCTTCACCCTAATCCAACTACAAATATTTATGGGAAATTATGGAGGAATTATCCAACGAGGTCTAAGGAAGTGACACATGTTCACTAGACTTAATATCAAACATAGCTCAAAGAGATAAGAATAGGTTTAGTACGATCAACGAAAATATTGGAATTAGATAAAGTCAATCAATTCAAGATAGCTACCTAAGGTTATGGAGTCCTACATGGCTCGGCCTCTTTCGGTTATCTATAAATGTGACCCGCGCCTATGGAAAAGGGGGTATGTAATCTTGTTATCAATAATCGATCAGTAATTGTAGAGAAACATCCCGTGGGCATAGGCACCACGTACATATTGTGTTCTTATGTGATTATGATTATTTACCTTACTCGGATTTAATTGTATTAACTTGATAGCAATAGGATTTTTCTGCTACAATTGATATCAATGTTCTAATTACTTGTAATAAAAATACCTGCCGTTTGGATTTTCCCTACTCCCCAACTAATATGAATTTTCTTAACCCCATATCATTATCCTTGAGATTTATCCTTATCCTCATTCCTCCCTTTTGGAAAAGAAGTTGATAGCTTCTTAACAAGTAACACCACACCTTTGCTTCTGACGTTGATTAATAATAGATTACAAAATGAATCTCGGTTTCCCTCTATATTTCTAATCCAAAGAATCCATTGTTAACCTAAGATGAAATCCATCTTTAGAACATGATGTTTACTTGAGCATTATCAACCAACATAAATGTTTACAAATTTCCATCGGTTCATTCTTTAGAATTAAATATGTTCATATAAAACTTCCCCATCGGGAGGATTGAACATACTTACACTTAATTTACAAGAATTTCCATTAATTTTAAAATATCGTCATTAATTTCCTCTAGTGCGGAAGAAAGACGAAGTTAACACGAGGAATTAATAACATCACAATTTTAAAATACTAATGGAAATTGTGGTTAAATAAGTTTGTTATCCTTCGTAATTGATATACACAAGTGTAGCCTCGTCCTCACCAAGCCTCAGCTCAGTCGAGCCGACATTACTCACCTATCAAGTTAGACAGTCATGGGTCCCTCTAGAGTGACCCTTTGTTAGCAGTCTCAACCTCATACTAATATTTTGGGCTGAGACTTATCAGCTGGCCCACCAGAATGTCACCGGTCTTGTCTTTGCTTGGTACCAATTAGACAATCGAGACCACACTTCAATCCAACTCAACATCTGCTTAGCAGGATATCAAACATGTCAGCCTCGACCAGGCCGAGAACTATCAAGACGACATAAATGTTACGTAAGACACAGGGTTCTAGCATGACTAGTCCACGTGGGAAGGGAGTTATAATAAGATTTTTATGAGCGCGTGAGGGAATATTAGATCATCATAACATATTTGTTCCAGGATAGGTGTCTCACCCTGATTGGAACCTTCACCCTGGACATGCCTCTTACATGCTTTGGGGAACAATGTTCACCCCAAGGACTATATATACTTGTCATCTCCTTCCTTAGAGGGGATCCAAAAATAGAAACCCTAGCCACTATGTAAAACCTACTGCAGAGGGAGAAAGTGTGAGAATTGTACTTAGAGACATTAGAGCTCATCTTTTTAGTTTAAGAAAACTCAACACCTTCATAGTGGAGTAGTCTAATGGCCGGACCACTTATATAATTGTGTTCACCCTCTTCTCCTCATCTCCTTCTTTATTGCTTCTTCTATTAATCATCTCCATTTTTATAGTGCTTGAGCTATGATAACTTTAAGTGTTGGTATCTTCTGGTATCATCATTTTGGCACCGTCGGTGGTAAATGAAGTTTTATCTTCTTCCTCTCTTTTCTAGCTTAGCTCCCACTTGAATCTGTGGTGGTGATCCAACTCCATAATAACTGGAACTAAATCACCAATGAAAGATTTCTAGTTGGGATCTTCAAGTTTTTTCCAGCTCACCTAATTTATTTATATTTTCACTGGAGAGATGGCTTTCGATCTGCCTCCAGGCGTTGGCCCCAGCTCCAGCCAGGCATGACCTCTGTCAGAAATGGCTAGCGTAGCGGCGGACCTGCGGTCGTTAGTGGCCAGCTAGTAAAAGATACAAGAATAATTTATGGATCTTATCCAAACTATGATGGTCAGGACTCCAAGCGCTGTGACGGAGATGATCACTCCGACCTCTAGAGATGTTGTGGATGCGACGATAGGGGGACTACCCTTGCCCCCCAAAAGGAGGCATAATGTCACCAGAGACGAAGAGACATGGCCGACCCAAGGTGACTTCATCTAGGAAAGCAGGTGCAAGAGGGTCAAGACGATCAGGGGTATAATGAATATGATTGTTGGGAACTATATGAAATTTTTGATATTACGGTCCACCCAACACCAACTTATAGGGGAAAAAATGTTAGGCGGACCCCAGAAGGCAGAACTATAACATCTGCCTTTGACAGACTTAGCAGAGGGTCAGCTTTTGATCGTCTCGGCCAATTAGGAGACCTACGAGACTGACTCTCCTATTCACACAGTAATGTTACCCCTAGAGGGAATAACAGTTTGGTGACCGTCGGCCTTATCCAGGCCAAAGGGAGAATAGAGGGAAGAAAATAGTCGTTATAGGACTATTGGCCGAGAGAAAGTGCCTACCCAGCTGACAGAGAATGAGGGTTAGATAATGCTATGGCAGTAGAGAAGCCATGGAATAGTTCAATTCAAAGGCTGGAGGATAAGATCAGCGACCTATTAAAAAGTTGAGACCCAGTCAATAGGGGGTACGTGGAAGGATCTCCCTATGTGGCAAAGATAGTAAACTTCCCCACTCCATCTAAGTTGAAGCTTCCTACCGTGAATTCAAATTATAATGGCAGTACTAACCCGATACATCACATTGAGATATATCAGTCTGAAATCGACATTTACTCTGTCTCATATGAGATGAGGTACCGGGCTTTCTCTGGCACTCTTTACTGGTGCGGCTCATATATGGTACGCATCCCTGCCTAAGAACTCCATCAAGAACTTTAAATAACTAGCCAATAAATTCATCCATAACTTATGTTTCGACATGAAGCCTCAAAATAAGGTGACTCATCTTATGTATGTGAAATAAGGGACGAATGAGACACTAAGAGACTATATTGCTCGTTCAATAAGGAGAAGATTGAGGTGGAGGATTACGAAGAAAATATTTCCATGGTAGCCCTCATGGGTGGACTGCAAAAAGTCAAGATGCTCTGGATGTTGGTCGAGGACCCTCTTAAGTCCATGACAGAACTTTTGGCTACGGTCGAGAGAGTTATGAATGCAGAGGAGGCTATGGTGGATAAAGGAGTGGACGAAAAGGAAGCCAGTGGGGTTAAAACTCAGAAAGCAAAGGGAAAAGACAGGAAGAAAAGGTTGGCTGACAACAAGTTTGCCAATTATACCCCATTGACAGTAAGTATGAATTGATCTTGAATGAGATTAAAGATGATAGAGCTCTCAGGTGGACTGAAAAGCTTAAGTCCCCTTCCCGCAAGAGGGACAAAAGTAAGTGGTATGAATTCTACCTAGACCACGACCACACAATGGACAAATGTTTTACTCTCAAAGATAAGATTGAGAAAATGCTGAAGCAAGGGAAACTCCGAAAGTATGTTGACTGGAGCAGTGCTAAGGATAATGCCACAAAAAAAATATGGTGGGTCAAAAGATAACAGGCTGAGACGACAGGCTCAGGACGATAAGAAAGATAAAGAGTCAAATGGTGACGAAGACCTACCTCCTAAGATCCCTGAGCCAAAGGGACGCATGCATATGATTTCCTTAGGTATTAAAATGATCAGTGGAGGAACGATTGGCGGAGGAACTGAATTGGATGATCATATGGCACACGTCGTGGAAACAAAGTCTTCTCCCAAATAAATGGAAGTAAACTCGACTACTTCATAGCCTAAGCTGAGAAAATTAAAGAAAGTATATATGGATACATTAGTGGTAGGGATCTCGCGAATGGACTTCAGGGGCATCTTGGCCCCACATGATGACCCTTTGGTCATCAACACTAGGGTTCATGGGTATAATGTGTCTCGAATATTGGTAGCCAGTAGTAACTCAGTCGATGTCATGTTTTGGGATTGATTCAAGGGGTTAAGGCTCAGTAAGAGGAGGTTGGTTCCTTATCATCAATCCATGATAGGGTTTAGTGGAGAAAAGGTGCACCCACTTGGGATGTTTGAGATGGATGTCTATATGGGTACCTGGACGAGTTGCCTAACGATGAAAGTAAGATGTTTATGGTGGATGAGAATGTATACTCAGCTTATAACATTATTCTCAATAGAGTAGCATTCATAGAATTTGAGTCAGTACCCTCAACTATTCACCAAATGGTAAAATTCTCGACTCCTTATTGGGTAGGGGATGTTCACAGTGACCAAGTCGAGGCAAGAGAGTGTTATTTCAGATCGACAAAATAAAAGGAGGCTTGGAAGAAGCTCACAACCTCCTATAATATTTACACTCTTGATCCAAGGACGAGAGGAAACTAAAGAAATGAGAGGTCGCAGATGAGTAAGAATACATTATCCTCAATGAGGACGAGCTGAAGAAAATCATCTAAATCAGCTCATCGTTAAAGAAGGAGGTGAAAGAAAGGTTAATTGAGCTATTGGAAAAGAGGCAAAGCACCTTTGCATGGAGCTATAAGGATATGTCAGGATTGACCCCGAAGTTATCTGCCATCTGCTAAACATGGATAATGAGGCCAAGCCTGTGAAGCAGAAGAGGAGGACCTATGTAAGAAATATGTACGAAGTCATCCAATAGGAGGTTACAATGTCCAATCAACTGAGTTTATTCGTGAATTGCACTACCCTGATTGGTTATCAAATGTTGTGATTGTGCCAAAAGCCAATAGGAAATGCAGGATGCGTGTAGACTTCATAGATTTAAAAAAGGCCTGCCCCAAAGACAGTTTTCCTTTGCCTCGTATATATTAATTGGTAGATTCTATGACTGGGCACGAGTTGATGAGGTTTATGGATGCATACTCAGGATATAACTAGATCTTTATAGGTGAAGACGACGCAGAGAAGACTTCTACCATCACTGACAGAGGAAGCTATTGCTACAAGGTCATGCCTTTAGGCCTTAATAATGTAGGGGAAACTTACCAGAGGTTGGTCAATAAAATGTTCAAGAATCAGATCGATAAGACTATAGAGGTTAATGTTGATGATATATTGATGAAGAGCCTCAAGGCCGATGATCATATGGACAACCTTAAGAGGACGTTCGACAGCTTGGATCTCTATAAGATGAAGTTAAATCCGGTAAAATATGTGTTTGACATCAGGATAGGAAAGTTCCCCGGCTTAATAGTCAATCAAAGGAGGATTGAGGAAAACTAAAAAAAAATTAAGGCGTTGATAGAAATAAAGACATCGAAGACTATGAAAGACGTGTAAAGAAAGATTTTTAAGAATTTAAAGCTTATTTAGGATCCCCAATGCTCCTATCTCGGGCCATCCAGGGAGAGAGATTATTTCTACACCTAGCAGTGCCAAAATCAGCCATAAGTGTAACTATTGTTAGAAATGATGAAGGGGTTCAGAAGCTTGCGACTTTAACAACAAGCCTCTTCAAGGGGTCGAGCTATAATACCCAATAATGGATAAATTGGCATATTATTTGATCAATGCCTCTATAAAAATGAAGCCCTCTTTTCAAGCTTATATTACGGGGATACTCGCCAACACTCCTTTAAGGCAAGTCATTCATAAACCTGAGAAATTGGATAGGCTATTGGCTAGGTCAATTAAATTAGGAGAGTTTGACATCATGTATCAGCCAAGGACAACAATCAAGGTGTAGGAATTAGCTAATTTTGTAGCTAAGTTCACTTGGGCCGAGGCTGATGTTAAAGAAGATGAGATTGGGGTATTTCCTGAGAAGATGACCCTAGGTTCGACCATGGCCGATGGTGCGAGAGCCGACCCTACTAAAAATGATGTTTTGTCCAGGAATGAGGCAATAGATGAAGGTCCTTTCTCGACAACAACTCGGTTTGGAGTTTATTTATAAATGGCTCCTTTATGGAAGTGGTAGTGGGACAGGGCTCATATTGTCAGCCCTAGATGGGACCGATACTAAATATGCCCTGAGATTCAGTTTTAAAGCTTCAAATAATGAATCAGAGTATGAGGCTCTGTTGGTAGGTCTGTCCTTAGCCAAAGTGTTGAACATTGGCCATATGATAGTACACAATGATTCTCAGCTAGTAGTGAACCAAATTCTGGGATCTATGAAGATAAAGATGAGAAAATGGCCAAGTATTTGTCAAATGTGAAGAGGGTATTGACCAACTTCAAAAAAGTGAAGGTAAAAAGAGTACCTTGGCTAGAGAACGACCGAGCGTGCACTTTTGTAAGGTTAGCCTCTGCTGCCAGAATATAGATTAGGAAGACTGTCCTGATTCAAATCCTGCATAGACCTAGTATTGAAGAGGACGATAATGAATTAAACTTTATTTGAACCTGAATTTTAGAGACTCATGGATGGATCCTTTGATCAAATACATCAGAAATGGGGAACTCCCAGACACTAAAGTCGAGTGACAGAAACTCTGATACCGAGCGACCAAGATCACTATTGTAGGAGACATTCTCTACAAAAAAGGTTTCCTATTACCTCTCCTTAGATGTGTCCATCATATAAAAATTGACTATGTCCTGCGTGACATCCATAAGGGGTTATGTGCAAGCCATATTGGAGGAAGATCTATCGTGAAGAGGGTTGTGACACAGGGGTACTAGTGGCCAACCCTTACAAGAGATGCGGTCGACCATGTGAAAAGATGCAATAAGTGTCAATGCTATACGAGTGTTCCCCACCAACCTCATTAGCCTCTCTCGTCCATTACATCTCCATGGGCATTTGTAATTTGGGAGATTGACCTAGTCGACCCACTATCGAAGGTACCAGATGAATATTAATATCTGACTGTGGCCATTGATTACTTTTCTAAATGGGTGGAAGTAGAGGCTATGACCTCCATCATTGAAGTAAAACATTTAAGTTCCTTTGGAGAACATCATTTGCAAATATGGTCTACCCCACACCATGATTTCTGACGATGGAAAGCAGTTCAAAAATAAGTCCTTAGAAGCCTATTACGAAAGGGTCGGCATCGAGTAGGACACTTACAGGGAGACATCCTTCATGCCAGCCTATGGGTCAGAGGTAGTAATTCTCACTGAACTCGATTTACCCAGTTACAAAGTCCAGACTTGCAACCCTGAGATCAACAACGAAGAAAGGAGGTTGAACTTGGACTTGATAGAAGAAAGAAAATAAGATGCCGAGGTCAAACAAGTGGCATATCTACAAATGACATCTAAATTCTATAATAAGAGGGCCAGAGCAAGGCCGATTGCTGTGGGAGATCTGGTGTTAAAAAAGGTTTGGCAGAAGCCAAACAAGTTGCATCCAAACTTTTATAGCCCATACAAAGTCACTGAAGAGGTCGTCCCTGGGACATACAGGCTGGAGAACCTAGAGGGAGAGCCTTTCTCCAATCCATGGAATGCAGATCACTTAAAGAAACAAGGTTCTAAAAAATGCGGGGCGTGATCGAGGCGTGGAGGCCAAGCCTTAAGCCTTAGAAGCCTAGGCGGGCCTTGGCGTAAAAAGGCGTGAAAAGGCGTTTTGGTCTTTTTAATATTTTTTAACCATAACAAGGCTATTAAAGTACTAAAATTGTACATATCATAAAAATATGTCTAAATATTTGTAAATAAAAATACTATTTGATTATTTTGGATGAGATAATGCTCCGGTTTACAAAAAAATCTTTAAAAGGCGATATCGTTTCCCTAAAGCATTGTTGTTTTTAGAGAAAAAGTACACCTTAAGGGTTTTATCAAGCATAAGGCGCCAAAATCTTAAGGCGGAGCGTTTCTCCCAAGCCTCAAGCCTAGGCGTGCCTAGACGGAGCCTAGGCGGTTTTTTTAGAACAGTGAGAAATATTATCAATAGGCTTGAATGCCATTTATATGTCATCCGATTTGTATACAAAGTGCTTATATTGGAATATCTCAAAGAAATTAATGAAATAACACAAGTGTTTACTCATATCGTTTGTCCAATTATCCAATGCATGATTTGGAATTGCTCTAAGCTAAATAACATCATTCTTATGGTGAATTAGTCTTCACTCACTCTCGGTAATATGATAAATCATGGAAGACTTGTCTCATCCATGTGCTCTCAATAACACCGAGAGGAGGAATAGTGTGGTAACACTACTTAGGTGGTGAAATGCACCAAAAAATTATGTGAAAAATCATGATGTTAAGGTTGTTTCAAACATCATTAATTTGTTGGCTTAAAATTTAGTCTCTCCCTCGGTGAAGACGATAGTGTATGAAGAGACGAAACTCGTCTATACACTTCCAAAAATGATGGGGGAGGATTTATGATCAAAATCATTAAGTTTGTGATTTCAAATTAAAAATAATTTCAGTATGGTTATATAAACACCACTAAGTGGTGATCTCTCTCGGCTAAGCCGAGAGTGGACTTGGTATGAACATCATTAATTTGGTGGTTTCAAATTAAAAATCATTGGAGTATGGTTATATAAACACCACTAATTGGTGACCTCTCTCGGCTAATCCAAGAGTGGACTTGGGATTAACATCATCAATTTGGCGGTTTCTAATGAAAAACATTTATTGGTTATATAAACTTCACTACGTGGAGACCATTCTCAGCTAAGACGAGTGTAATAATGGTGACCTCTATCGGTTGAGACGGGAGTAAAGTTTAATTGGAATTGTGGGCAAGTTCATTAACATTCATACAAATGTTGATAATGCACTTTAATAAATTACATAGCAGATATGAAATTGTGATGACAAGAGAATATCTATTCATCACAGCAGATAACGATAAGAAGAGAATTTATATTCATCAATGACGATGTTGCAGATAATGAAATTATTCAAAAAATATTACAAATAAAGATTAAAGACGATGTTGCAAATGATTCAAATATTGTTACGAGTGGAATGGGTACAAGTCAGGCCATAGGTGGTCGCCCAGTTTGTATTAAAAAAAGATTATGTTGTATTTTGTGGAAGATCCTCAGTCTGGTTTGAGACGACTCTATCCGTAACTGGCTGAATTTCGGCTTTATCATCATTTGGGCACCGTCAGTTGTCTCTGTCCCAACCTGTTCCATCGTCTCGAACCCAACCTTTTCCATCGTTTGTACATGAGCAACCACAACAACCTTCACATCGGCCAAGGTAACATCGATGAGAGGATCTGAGAGGTCAAGTGCTTTGAAGTCCTTAGGCACTAGTACTCTAACCTCTGGGAGTTTAAGGATGGCCCAGTGACGAGCCGTACTTACTCCCCTTTCAAGGTATTAAAAAGCATACCCTCTGAACTCCTCAAAAGCCTCAAACTCAACTACTGCCTAATTCTTAACCTCATCCTCGACTGAGGCCTTGAATTCAGATATAGCCTTATTCTTTGCCTAATTCAAGGCCTTCTTCACTGCAGCATCAATGTCAACCTTGTGCTTATCGACCTGGGCCTTTAGGGCATTGTTGTGATCCGTTTTAATCTTGGCCAAAGTATATGAATACTTATGCTGGAGCGCGACCACGACCTTCTAATAATTGGTGTTCTTAGAATTCATCTATCTCAAATTTTTCTTAGTTTTGTGGGCATCCTTGCCCTTTTGGATCAATGGGAGATTCTTATCAACCCACTCGCCAAGGAGTGTAAAGGTGAGCAGAGAATGCAAAAACAATAAAGGAAATGGATTAGTACGAGACAACACTTGCAATAAAAAATTAGCAAAAAAGTTTGAGACAATTACCTAAGTGACCTTGTGAAGGCTAAATTGGATAAGACGAGAAACTTCTATTGCTTTTAGGAAATGCGTGTCAACCTCAGGCTTCATTGAAGTAGCGGTAGCCCTGGCTCACTTAGGGTCACCGATCAAGGTCTCGTCGTTGAGGGTCAGCTGATCAAGATGGGCTGCCAGAGCAATATCAAACGAGATGGGGATCGCTTTATCTGATCCCTCCTTGGACGAGATGTCCTTATTATTTTTCTTATATGGATGATGGATGGGGTATCGTCAAGCACCTCTTTCCTCTTCTTGGATGCCTCAGAATTATTGGAACCGTCGGTGATCATTTTCTTTATTGGGGCCTGGGGTGCCGACTTCTTCTCGAATTTTTTGAACATGCTGGAGATATTGGGAGCGACCATCTTCCAAATAGCTTCAAGAGTGTCGTCTGGACGATCTGTAAAAACTAAGAAGAGGTTAATATCAGAATTTATATAAATAAATACGACACCACAGTTCAGGAACAAAGTTTACAACTTTATCAAAATAAATTCAAAAGCAATATTTATAACTTTATCTGAAGAAATCAAATAAAGACAACACCACATTTTAGAGGGAAAAATTATGCAATTTAATACGGGATCAACCCCCAATCCTGTCTTGGCTAGGATCTCAGCGGTCATAAGTTGCTTAAATTGCACGAGCCATCATCGTCCCCTCTGGCCTCGGATTTGTTCAATCTTGTCACGGTCGTTTACGCTTAAGCCGGGCTCAAGCTTGGTAGACATTGAAGCTTTCGCCCATTTTTATGGAACTCTCGGCTTGGATGCAGAGGAAGTAACATCTGACGAAAACTCCTATGCACTAGAGATGAAGAAATATTGTGATTTTCAGTGATGGTTGGATGTTCGGCTAACGAGAATAACCTTCTTTGTGGATTTTTTGGCTACAAGATGATAGTATCCAGGTTGGGCCTTCATGTAAGATACATTATTACACGCCCTAAATACATTAATTAGAAGGTCATAGCTTAAGTAGAACTTCTAGAGTGATATGAAGCCGAGAAAAATCCTCTATGCGTTGGGAGAAAGTTGGGCTGGGGCCAGGGCCATACTAGCGAGTATCGTCCTCACAATAGGGTTGACGGGGAGGAAGAAAATGACCTTGAATATTTGTTTATTGATAATAATATCTCCCTCATGGCCATCAAATGCCCTCTTGGCCTCCCCAAGGCTCTCATATGAATATCGAGATTAATCCCGTATAAGTGCCTCCAGCACAGAAGGTCGACGTCTCTTATGGTACTTCTGAAGGTTTGTGCATATGACATATCTAGTATTTCCTCGGCCTCATCTTTAGAGCCAATATTTTTTACAGTCGGTAATCCATTGGGAAACCTATCATGAAACTCTCCTTCAGTCATGGCCTAAAGAAGAACTACCTTTGGGAGAGAAGATTGCGCAATAATTACTCTCAGACCATTAGGGATCGATCGAAGCCTCAATAACCTAGTCATGATCACCAGACCCGATAGCCCTCGAGTTTGCCATACGAGAATAAAGGATTTGTATGGCCTCCTCATAGGAGTCAGACTCCCCGGATACCCTAGAGGTAGAAGGGTTACAACCCTGTGAAGATGAAGATGATTTGGAGCTCTGGGACGAGTTTCCACTCATGGAGTCCTCATTAATCTCAATTATCAGAAGATAAATGATAAATATGGGAACAAAAAATGGAGGGCATGTGAGTTCGGCCCTGACTTTCCTCTTAGCCTTGACCTCTACCTCTCCCTTTCGTATTTACCTATAAATACGACCCTAGAGATGAGGAAATTGATCAAGGAGTTCGTTTAAGCTCTTAAACATTTAGACAGGTTAGGGGTTTGACTTAGTTGACCTAAAGATCAAAAGGTGGAAATTTAATCATTTACAACGAAGAACACCAAGTGCAATGGAATTAAAACTCACCGAAAAAGATGATGGGTACAAGTCTGATGAATCTCACTATGGACAAGGAGGGCAAAGATCAACAAAAAAAACCCATCAACACTCACATAACCACTAAGCCACAATCAACACTCCTAAAATGGCCCTAAAATAACCAATGAAGGTCGTAAAAAAATGGAAGTTCACCGAAAAAGTAAAGTAGTGAATAAAAACCAGAAAAATGATGAAATGATAGAGAAAAAAGGAGATGAAGGTTACCTGGATGGAAGAGGAGATCGTAAATTAAAGAAATAACCCTAAAACTAGACGAAAAATATTGGCAGAGGAGAGAGAGGGAGAGATGCGAGTTGGTTTTCTGAAGGGAGAGGGGTTTGAAGGCGAAGGTAAAGTGGAGAAGAAAGAGAAAAAAAGATTTTTTTTCAGCCTATTTAAATGGTTCAATGATTGTGCATAATTCCCACTCAATCATCATTTGGGTACAACTTCCTAAGGCAGGCCTGTATTCATCACTCTTGGGCAACACACCAACACACACGATGACTGTCAAGTCTCCCCTCATGAACTCGTGTCTAATGTTTAAGATGTGAAACTGAAAGGACATCTCATCCCTCAATTAAGGAGCCTCATTAACATCTACTCTCAGACATTTTTACCCCTCAGCCTTCCACTCACATTGAAGGCTAAGGGCTAGGAGTGATTAATATACTCAAGCGTAGCCTCATCCTCAGCAAGCCTTAGCTCAACCAAGATAACATTACTCACCTATCAAGTCAGACAGTCGCGGGTCCCTTTGGAGTGACCCTTAGTCAGTAGTCTCGGCCTCGTACCAATATCTTAGGACGAGACCTATCAATTGACCCACCAGAACCTCATCCGTTCCATCTCGGCTTGGTACTACTCAGACAACCAAGACCATACTTTAATTCATCTTAGCATCTGCTTACCAGGATATCAAACGTGTCAGTCTCGGCCAGGTCGAGACCTATCAAGACGACATATATCTCATGTGTGACACAAGGTTCCAGCATGACTAGTCCACATGGGGAGGTAGCTATAACAAGATCTCCTTGATCACATGAGGGAATATTGCATCATCATAACATAATTATGCCCGGGACATGTGGCTAGACCTAATTAGAAACCTCACCCTGGACATGCCTCTTACATGCTTGGGGGAACAATGTGCACCCCAAGGACTATATATACTTGTCATCTCCTTTCTTGGAGGGGATCTAAAAATTGACACCCTAGCCAAACTCTGTAAAACCAACTATAGAGAGAGAATGTGTGAGAATTGTTCTTAGATCCATTAGAGCTCATCTGTTTAATATGAAAACACTCAACACCTGTATAGTGGAGTAGGCCAGTGGCTAAACCACTTACATAAGTATGTTCATCCTCTTCTCCTAATCTCCTTTTTATTGCTTCCTTTGTTCATCATCTCCATTTTTGTATATTTACTAGCTTGAGCTCATTATAAGTTCAAGTGTTGGTATCTTCTGGTATCATCAGTAACTATATTATCAGTCCTTAAAATTTATTCCAATTATAACCTTTTACTTTTAAGACTTAAACAATTGGTGAAACGTTGAGTTCATTTTTGAATTTGTAGAACATCATTGAAAATATCAATTTCTAACTAAATATGTGAGAATTAAATTTTGATCAAATTTTAATTTGGTTTCATTTTATTGTCAGTTAAAATTATTCCCATCGAGAATCCTAATTCCCTTCCGAAGTGAGATTTCTCTTTAGGAACTTAAAGAACCCTACCTTAAACTAGACAAATTTTTTATCTTTCAATTATGTTATTCAGACAATCTAGGAAACCTTTGTCCAAAATAATCGACTAATCGATGTCTTTTTGTCTCACAATTAATGACAGTGACTCCGTTGGAGAGGATATCATTAATTATGTTTATTCGTATACCATCGGTTCATTCCCTGAAATTGAATTTACTTGTGTAGGACTTCCCCATTGGGGGGCCTAACTCACTTACATTCAATTATAAGAATTATCACATAAGCTGGGGAGGGAATCCAATGCTAACACGAGGAACTAAGTACATCACATGGTAAAACATGAATGGAGACAATGGGGTTTATGTTAAAACCCTCTCCCACTTAATATTTTGAACTTGAGGATTTTATGAAAATAACATATTCATTTTTAAACTTCTGAATTAAATCACCGATAATTTATTAAATTACTTTAACATATTAAATTATTCGGCCTCTCTATCTTAATTTTGCAAAAATAAAACTGTTTTTAATTAAAATAAAATCCGGAGACTATAATTTAATTTATACCTTAAATCAATGGGTTATTTAAACTTTACCCATCATTTTATTTTTCTTTAGGCTTTGCCACTAATTTTGACATTTAGTGATGAAAAAATATAGCCTAAAGTGAAAAAACATAGTTTAAATGTCAAAATGAGTGGTAAAGTTTAAAAAGGTAAAATGGTGGGTGAAGTCAAAATGCCCTTACATTAATTAACATATTTAATTCAATTTTAGAAAAGAATAAATAAATGTTATTTTTTTCGAAAATTCGTGATATAGGTTAGTCACATCAATAAATCCATGTTGTCCATAAAATGTGGTTTCTAATTAAATTAATAATCAACTCACAAAATTATACAATAATTAAATATGAGATGATGGAGATGTAATAATCACAAAGATAAGTAATATATGTTTAAAAGGACAGAAAAATCTATTTCTATTTTGACAAATATATCTTCTGTGAGTGGAATCCTTGAAGATTAGAACTTCTTGAAGAATAATCATTGACGAAATAGAGTTTTGGAAGAAATAAGGCTCGAAAAGCCACCCAAAATCTATCTGGGTGGGGAGTTTCTCCTATTTCCATGTTTGCTTCTTTTTTTACTTGTTTTATAAATCTGCTAAAACTTGAAACTCCATAAAAGAAACTTTAAACATTGTGGGATTGTGCAAGTCTAATCTTTTTACCATATATACTTGAATATCACTCTTGGCCCTATACAGTTCGTTCTTGATGTACTAATATGATCCTCTTTGAACTATTAGACAAGTTCTTAAACCATCAGACATGTTCTCATAGTCAAGATAAACTACTAACCATCAGACATGGTCTTCACCAAGTCAACTAGTTTGGGGAGTTCACTCTTTTCAAGCACAACGCTGCACTCCAAGTGTTGGTTTCCAGATGGAACGTGACAACTCACACATTCTTTACTGCCTGGGGGGAGTTCAACATTTCGTTAGAGGATGTTTGTGATCTACTTGGGTTTGAGACCATGGGTGAGTATACATATCATGATGAGGCCTTGGATGCCGAAGAGACTACTGACCGAGCTGAGCTAGATTAGATTTACCGCAGTTGTACTGGGTCTTTTAACAAGGCTACTTTTACTCCTCTCATTATCTATTTTTTTGAAGCTCCTACTACGAAGGACGTTACTGCTGTAACGGGCCAAGGTAAAGGTACATCTTTGGAACTACCAGCCTATATTCTTGTGCTGCTTTCGCGTTTCTTCTTGACTGGAAAACCCAATGACCAACCCAGGAGGGACCTTATAAATATTTCTATCCGTTTGGCCAGGGGTTTCAACCTTCCTCTGGCTGCCATTACTTTGGGGTCCCTCTATACTTGGCTGGATCGAACCCACCTTGACATGGCATGGTCCCTCGGTCATTATAACTTTGCTAATTTTGCTAATACCGTTATCTTAATGGGTTTCCTCTATACCCATTCCTGCCATTGCTTCCAAGTCTGTCTCTTATCCCGTGAACCAAGGCATTAAGCCCCCACGCCTCTTATGCTTTCATAAAAAGCAGAGTCGAAAGGAGATAATGGGAGTTATTGATCGTTTCGACTCCTTTGTCACGAGGCTATACGGAGAATCCACCTTTGCCCACACTTGGAATTTTTTTCCTTCTGAGGCTAGAACGGTCACTTTTGTTCCAATTGTAGAAGATCCTTCACAGACCGTGGTACTTTTGTTCACTCATGGGTTTCTTCCTTCCTTTACTGAATGGGGATACACTTCTGAACCTTATAACCCTGATAGATGTAGTGGGCAGTTCGTGTTTGATCAGGGGGCTCCTCGACCTGTGTTTCAACTAAGCAATAAAAGGGCTACTTTTGCTGAGGCTTACACCTTCTACCTTACAAAAGCAGTACTTGGTGTGACTTTTACCATGGATGGTAGAGTCACCCTTCCTAGTGCCACTAGGAAAGGGGATATATCTACTTCTTATGCCATCGAGTTCTATTTGAGGCAACTAGCCCTGATTCACGATTTCATACAAAGTCCTCCCCAGTATCCCCCAATCCTTTATTTCTCTACCTTAGAGTTAGGTCGCAAAGGCAACTCCATTCTTGGAGTTGAGATCCCTCTGAGTAAAACCGTTAAAGATCCTCCCATCGAGCTACACCCTTATTGCCCAATGATCCCTACTGTCACGCCCAAACCTAAGACTGTTGCAACCCCCAAACAGCCTGACCCTACAACTGGAGCAGCCACTGGCGAAGGGCCTTCCCAACTACCGGCCAAAATAACTAAGAAGTCTAAGAGTGGGACTTCCTCAAAATCTAAGTCTCAAACTCAGCCTCAAACCTCTTTGGAGGCATTCCCCATTGCCTTCGTTACCCCTCCCATGTCTGCAGAAGTAAATGAAGAGCTGAGAAGGAGGGTTCAGGCTGAGGTGGAACGGATAAATGCTGAGTTTCAACGATGCACTCCTATCGTTCCTCCTTCTGTTGCCTTCCCTGCCATCCTGGTTGATCCAATGGAACTAGGGTTAAAAAGGAAGAAAAGTTCAAAGGTTCCTCGAAGTACTGGCACTGTGGGTGTGACGAACAAGACTCTGGGTACCAAGTCCCAGAGGAAACGAACTCCAGATGTACATATCTCCCCAGCTCCCTCTGTTGCTGCTTCATCTCCTCCTTTTCTAGTGGTTATATTCTCCCATTCTCTCTCTAAATCCTAGGTATGTATGTGTGGTTGCTTTTATTCGCATTTTTTATAAGGCAAGCTGCATTTGATTAACTCTTAACCACTTTGGTGCAGGAAGTTAAAGAAGAAATACCTATCCCCCCTGTGAGCCCTTTCGTGGGGGGACGTTTCGGTTCTTCTCAGGCCAATGTGACTCCTCCCCGTTCCCCTATAATCGGGCTTACCTACTCCCACCGTTCGACCTCTCAACATGCGAAGGATGCTATTGTGTGTGTGTGGGGGAGTCCGTTGAGTCTGTGGGCATCTCTTCTCAACCAGAGACAACTCCCCCAGCCCCTTCTGAATTACCACCTCAGTTCGAGGTTCTTCTTCCCATCGTTCCTGCTGCAGAACGTTCCCCTGAGGTAACATATTATCAATTACTTGTTAGGTCTCACATCTTTTTTCTCCTCCATCCCTTTTTCTGTGTAGCCTGCTAAACTTTGATACGTTGGGATGCCTTAGGTTGAAATGGCGTATTTGTTAGCTAACATTCTTTTTCCCCCTGTGCTGACGAGACCATTAGCTGCAGTTTCCCTCTTTGGTGCCATAACTGAGGTAAGTAACCCTTAGAGGTATTTTTCACTTCTTCTGTATTTATTCCTCATGTATAACACTTAGCTTCATGTTTGCAGCTTTCTCCAAGTCTTATCCCACCCTCTTTTCTTGGTGGTTTGCATGTTTCTAAGGCCAGGATTGATGATTCTGCCCAGCGTGGTGGTTCTTCTATACCCACCCATGTTGGGGCATCATTTGGAGGTCCAATGTCTTCTCCCAGTGAAACTCCTATGTTGGCCTTGGTACCTTTTGTTGGCGAGGGAGCTTTACCGACCGTTGAGGCTTCTTCAGTTGGAAGTGCCTTTGAGGCTTCTGAGGAAATAAGCCTGCCCCCAACAGTTCCTGCTGTTATGACCTTCGTGGTGACTCCCATTCTCGCTCCCGCTACTGCTGAGGTACTTCGCTAGTTTCTATGCATTTCTCAACCTTTCAAACTTCACTTATAATGGCGACTTAACACTAAAAACACTTGTTAAGATTTTTCGCAAACTTCGCCTATATCGGTGACTTAACAATGAAAACACTTGTTAAGATTTTTCATAAACTCCACCTATATCGGTGACTTAGCAATGAAAACACTTGTTAATATTTTTTTATAAACTCCATCTATATCGGTAACTTAACAATGAAAACACTTGTTAAGATTTTTCATAAACTCCACCTATATCAGTGACTTAACAATGAAAACAGTTGTTAAGATTTTTCATAAACTCCACCTGTATCGGTGACTTAATAATGAAAACACTTGTTAAGATTTTCCATAAACTCCACCTATATCAGTGACTTAATAATGAAAACACTTGTTAAGTTTTTTTTTCCTTTAACTCATTATTTCTTCTACCTGTTCTCAGGTTGCACGGGAGAATTCTCCACCAGTTCTTTCGCCCATCGCTTTACCCCATCGGGAACCCGTTATCTCAGAAGATTCTAATCACAACGATCAAGGTTCCACGATTGGAATTGCTGCTGAGAGTGAATCAGGTTGTGAGCTCCATATGCCCAAATTAGCTCCTTATGCCTTTTGCCTCATGGTCCTTCAGTGTTTCCCTCAAACGCCTGCCAGCCATCGTTTGGTAGTTGAGCAGCTTGCAAGTCACCATCCTGAGACTTTTACTGTAGATTACCTGCGTTCCAACATTCCCATGATGAGCGATAGGCTTCAGGGAATGGCGAATGTTGTTACAGATATCGTTAGCACTCCCACTTCAAACGTTACTAGATCCATCCTCAACCAATTCCTGGGCTATCTGAGGGAGTTGGGTCATGATGGCTTCCGTTTTGACTGGTTTATTATGCACTTAAAAACTTTGAAGAGCCAGTGACTGGATAGTCAGAGGGAGCTGTTGCAAAAACATTGGGAGGATCAACGGGCTGAGGAAACTAAGTTGGCTGAGCTAGCACTTCTGCTTGAAGCTGTCAACAAAGTGGTGGGGGACATCGAAGAGGCTTTGCGTCTGGCAAAGCTGAAACGAGAGAAACTCCTCATTGAACATACATAAGCACAAACGAGATTGGAGGTTTCTATTAATGCCCAACAGTCCTGCCTAGCAGCATCTTCGGGCCTTCCTGGAGATTTTTTCTCTGCTCCAGATCTGTGGTTCCTCTTAGGCCGATGAAATTTTGTATACATTTTCCTTTTCTTCTTCTTATGTAATTCTTATGCAGTAGCTCCCAATTTTGTAGTGCCCCAACGTTTATGAATGAATGAAAAAGATGTATATTTTTCCATGTCCTTTCTTTGTGCTATAAATGTTTGTATATATTATAAAGTTCTACAATTCTTTCATCTCCACTCGAGTTATAATAAAAACTTGTATATTCATAACAACAGCTAAATACAACGGTGGTCTAGACTTAATTGCTTACACATGATAGACTTTCAACCATTTATTGTTAATTTTGAATGGCTTGTCTTCTTCCATCTTAGAAATTAAGAAATAACCTGAATCACTTCTTTTACAATGAAAGGTCCCTCCCAATTCGCTGTAAATTTATGTAGGGGAAGCCCTATAATGTGCTTCACTGTTGCTTTCAAAACGAGGTCTCCCTCCACGAACTTCCTTGGTCTCACCAAGTTATCATATGCCTTGGAGAGCTATTTTGTATACATTTGAAAGTGCTACATTGCATTATCTTTATGTTCATCCAATGCTTCCAACTGCACATGTCTATTCTGAGGGAGCATGTCACTTCATAAGGCATATCGAGTAGAGGAAACTTCTATCTCTACCGGAAGAATCGCCTCAGTCCCATAAATAAGAAAGAACGGAGTATACCCTGTGGGCTTCCTTTTGGTTATTCGATAGGCCCACAACACAACTGGTATATTGTCATCCCACTATCCTAGAAAATCCTCCAATGTTTTAGCCAAAATATTAACCAAGGTATTGTTAATTACCTCAACTTGACCATTGCCCTTTGGGTATGCCACCGTTGAAGTATGGTGAATAATAGGGTATTTGTCTGTGAGCATTGTTACCTCTGAATTGACAAAAGGGGTTCCATTATCTGAGAGGATAACTTTTGGAATTGCAAAATGGCAAATTATGTATTCTCTAATAAAGTTGCTCACCACCCCCGCTGTTGCCCTTCTTAGTGGAATCACTTCAGCCCACTTTGTAAAGCACTCCGTTGCTATTAGTATCCATATCTTCCCCCTCGAAAAAGGATGTATTGCCTCTACCAGGTTGAACGCCCAAGTGTGAAAAGGATAAGGCATTGTCAGGGAGTGTAAGTCCACCGATGGGATATGGATCATATTTCCATAAAGTTGCAAATCCTTTCACTTTCGAACGAACTTAGGAGAGTCTTTCTCCATTGTTAGCCAATAATACCCCAACGTCATCAACTGGTCATACAACTTGGCCCCTCCTATGTGAGCTAGATCGTGCGCCTATTTGAGGACTTCGACTGTTTCTTCCTTTGTGACGCAACGCAATGGCCTGTTGAAGTAGCCCTTTCGGTAAAGTTGTCCCTCATGAACGTAGAACCTCGAGGCCCTTCGCTTAAGTCCCATCGCATTAATCTTCTCTATTGGGACAACTCCATTTTTAGTGAAGTCAATATAAGGCTGCCTCCAGTCTAGTTGAGCTTCAACGAAATGACATTCAGTTGTCTCAAAGAATAACTGGCACTTAGCGCGCTTTTATTGTAACTTTGTTGCATCCTGCTTCATTCTAGGCCAGAAATAACCCCCCCTTTGAATTCTCCTGTAAAGAGGTATATTAGTTGTTTCGCACTGCTTTTCATGTGTTTTTTTAACCTCCGCTCTGCTTTTTCTGGGCCGATGCATCTTGATAACCATCCCCCTGTGTTTTCGAAGTTAAAATTTCCCTGGTTTGTAAAGTATTTGGCTAATTCCCTCAGCTCCATTTCTCCTTACCCAGATTCCAGTTGCTTTTTAATCTCTCCCCTCTAGTCATCGTCCTCCTTCATCGGCATAATTGACTGTACCACCGAAAGAGCTGTTCTTCGTTGAATCACGACTGTAGTTGAATCGTTCCTCATGACCAGTTTCTGGGCGATGGTAGCATAGGCTTCTGGATGGCGGTTCATCATTAGAGGATGTCTCTTAATTTTGGTTCGATGGAACTGGATGAGGAGCATCTGAATGATTGTTTAGTATGGTTCTAGGCTTAGGTGCTTCAATGCATATTTTCCATTCACTTATTGAATCACCAAGTTCAAATCACCTTTGATGCAAAGTGAACAAATTTCCATTCGAAGGGCCTCTAGCAACCCCAGTACTAACGCTTCATACTCTGCTTCATTATTGGAATAATGGAAATCTAATTTATATAAAAGACAAATCTCCTCTATTCCTTTTGAAAGAATACCCCCTGCCCCTCCTTTATTTTCTACCGAAGATCCATCAAACTACATCATCCATTCTTCATCACTTGCATGTAAGTAATTGGCCTGCAAGTCGTCTCCTGGAATACTTTCTTTAGGTGGCTCAAACGTGCCAGAGGGGAAGATTGCCAACAGGTCAGCGTACGCCTGGCTTTTGATCGTGCGAGGGACTACACACTTCAAGTCATATTCTGAGAGGATGAAGAACCACCTAGCTGCCCTACCAATTAATATAGTTCTTGCCAGCAAATACTTAATAGGATCACATCTGGTTACAATATGAATTGTAAAAGATAGCATATAATGTCTAAGTTTTTAAGCTAAAAAGACTAAGGCTAAATCCAAGCTACTATATATGACCTCTGACCCATATATGATTTTGTTGAGGTAGTAGACTGGTCGTTCTTAGTCGTCAGTCTCTTATGCCAACAAAGCTCCAACGGACCTCGTGGTGGATGTGAGGTATAGCTACAACGATATTCCTGCCTTTGGGGGAACCATGGTCTGTGGTGAAACGAGCAACTTTTTTAGTCCAATGAGAGACTCCTGGTGAACCTCCTCCCACTTAAATTTCGTGTTCTTTTGCAAAAGCTGCATTAACGGGTGAGTCATTTCAGCCAATCCAGGCACAAATCTCCTAAAGTTAAGAAACTTTACCAAGGAAACTCTTCAATTCCTTCGCTGTTCTTGGATTGGGCATCTCTAAGATCGCTCGCTGTTTGTCTTGGTCCATCTGTACTCCCTGCCGATCAACCACAAAACCTAAAAACTTTCCACTAGTTACTCCAAAGACGCATTTTAGTGGGTTCATTTTCAGTTTATACTTTCTGCACCGAGCAAACACCTTCCTCAAGTCGCTTAGATGGAACACCTCCTTCCTCAACTTGATAACCAAATCATCCACATAAAATTCCACAAACTTGTGAAAGAAGTCATGGAAAATGGCCATCATTGTTCTTTGATAAGTAACCCCAGCATTCTTGAGTCCAAATGGCATTACTTTGTACATGAAGAGTTTCCCAATGGGGTTCTAAACGCCATTTTCTCTGCATCCGTAGGGTCCATCTTGATCTGATTGTACCCTATATACCCATCCATGAAGCTGTACATCTCATGACCAGCCGTTGCATCTATCAGGATATCAATGGAGGGTAGAGGGAACTCATCCTTGGGGCAATCCCTATTTAAGTCTCTGAAATCCACACATATCCTTATTTGTTTTTTATCTTTCTTACCCACTGGAATAATGCTAGACAACCAAAGTGGGTGTTGTATCGGTTTGATGAACCCTGCCGTCAACAAGCGTTGGACATCTTCCTTGATCTTCAAGTCTAGCTCAGGCTTGTACGTTCTCGTTGCTTATTTCACTGGAATGGCTGAAGGCATCACGTTCAACTTGTGATAGCTCACTTCCTCATCCAACCTTTCCATATCTGTGTACTTCCACACAAAAATATCTATGAACTCTTGAATCACTTTAACCAAAGCCTCTCATTTCTCCTTACAGAGATCCTTAGAGATTAAAATAGGCTTTGGATCCTCCCCTTCTTTCACCAGGTTTAACTGCTTCAACTCTTGTGACTGTGGCTTCGGTTGATCTGCTATGTAATCTGGTTCTTCGGCGACTTTTTCCATAAATTCCTGTATGTTGGAGTTGTCTATCACCATATATTATCCCCGTTGATCCATCAGAAAGCACTTATATATCGGGTCAGCCTCATTATTAATTTTTTCGGCCACCCGTTCACACCATTATAATCGATAAACCACCTTTCTTTCTTCGATAATTACCTTTTTGCACTGTCTGCTGGTAGTCGCCACTACCTTCCTCTTCTTCTCTCTAGAAGCCTCAACAACTCTTCCTCCTGAAAATTGACTCAGCACACTTTGTCATTGGACCTCATGCTTCATTGAATCCACTCTAGGCCTCACCTTGTCTTTGAGCTGCTTCAAAATGTTTTGGGGTCGAGGGACCACCTGATGGGCTTCTTAGGCCATCACTCCTTTGCTGCTTCCAACCTATTTATTTTACTCATTTAAGGGCCCCATCCTTTCTCTGATCGAGGAAACCCATGCTCCCTCCATTCTTCTCATTAGGACTTCGACGTCCTCCTCTAGCTCTGTGTAAAAGGCTGCGTCCACTAGGTGAGCTTCTTCAACAGCGAAGGGTCTCTTCGTAGCTCTAATGATCACCTCTATTCCCTTGATATTCGCCTTGGCGCATTGGTGATACGTCGAAGGAACTAGCCATTAGTTGTGCATCCACACTCTTTCTATCAACATATGGTAGGAAGTTGCACTCTCTATTACGTGAAATTTGATATGGAAACTCAGATTTCCCATCACAATCCCAACATTCACGTACCCAATGGACTTGGAAGACTGGTTGTTATTTCCTGAAATCACCAAAGGCATGGGGACTAACCTTTCCTTCGGAATATTAGCTGCGTGGAAAGAGTTAATTGGCATGATATTGATGGAAACTCCCCCATCCATAAGAGCTCTTACAAAACTAACCCCGTTAATGTTAGCAGTCACATACAATGGCCTATTATGAGGGAACCTTACGGCCTTATTCGCGTCGTTGAAAGTTATCTCTGATAGAAACCTCTTTACCAACCTGGCCATGGGTCACTTCCATCTCAGTGAAGGCACTGCGTTCTTCCTCGTAATGTAAAGGATTACCCGGGTTATTTCCAATCTACCCTCCTTTGGTATCCCTACTTGGTCGAAGAACCAGGTAAACTTTTGGGATTTTGAAACTGCACAGTATTCTATGGCTTGGCCTGCTTCCTCACCTTCAATGCTATATACGTCCTCCATATCTTTAGCACTTGCTTCATCGTAAGCTAACATTACATTATCCATTCCCTTAGTACAATATTCTAAAGCTTCTTCAAACTCCTCCTACTTCATCGTTAGATCCCTTTCCTCTCTCTCTACCTCCTCATCGTAGGCCACCACCAGATTGGCCCCATGCGCTGGGAGTGGGTTGTTGTTAATGTTATGTGGAGGGATATATAACGTTCATGCCTTTACATATTTATCGATGTTTCTCCTTAGCGTGAAACATCTCTCCGTTGGATGCTGGATCTTTCGATGAATCTGGCAATATTTGGGATTCGCCCTAGTTATAGCGACTGGTTCCCCAACGGGGATGCCCTTTGGTTCATATACTGTTCCTCCCTGAACCATTGCGTTGTAAGAGATAATCGCCTCTTCGACTATACAAGGCAATAATGGTGGGTCTTACCTATCTCTTCTAAACTTCCTCTTGTTGTCCTTCTTCGCTACCTTGCCCCCATCTGCTCCTTCGGTATACCCTACCCGTGGGGGCTGAGACCTCCCCCCACAGGTTGTATCGGCTGCCTAAACATTATGGGCACTACCACTGGTTTAGTCGTACAACCAAAGAGATATTCCTTATTGCTTTTAGGAATGCCGCAAAAGTCCCCTCGTCCGTCTTGCTAATAAGATGGCAGATGTACTCAAGAAGCAGTCCCTCCGTGCAGATCTGCAGTAGCTTGGACTCTTTGGCCTCCTCCCTCATATCGAGGGACCTTTCTCTGAACCTTCGAACGTAAACCACCACTTATTTCCTAGGTCGTTGCTTCTCCCTCCCCAGTTGGGTCAAAGTAAACTCATATTCTGCTAGAAAGAACTTCTGAACAAACAAAACATGCATCTCCTCCCATGTGGAAACACTCTTGGGAGCTAAGTGAGAATACCAAGTATATGCTTTATCAATTAAGGATTTAAAAAATTCTCTTAACCTGAGTTTCTTGTTATTGTAATGCACCCCAAGTGCTCAACGAAGCGTTTAATATGTTCCCTCGGGTTTTCACCCTTCCCTATATATTTTTCAAAGATAGGAGGAATATAATCTTTTGGATAGGGCTCATCGTTGTATTCCTGGGGGTAAGGCGTCCGAAAGTCATCGTAGACCGAAGCTACCTCGCCCGTAGATTACGAGGAAGCTTGTATGAATTGCATCATCTCTTTTTGTATTTCCTTCCTCATCTCTTCCATTGGCGACACCATTGAAGTGACGACCAATGGGGCCATAGGCTGAGTGCCCGTTGCAGCTGGAGAAATCATCACAGTTGGAGCCGTTGATGCTCCTGGGGTTCCTACTGTTGGATTTACAATAGAGGGTGTACTTGCTGGGACTGTTCCCTTTATGACTGCACTTGGTGGGGCCGTTGGGGCTGCCCTTGGTGTCACGAAGGAGTTGGCTTCAAATCTTCCTAACAGTGTTGAAGCTACAGGAGTTTGTAAAAACTCATAGAATTTATTCATGAGGAGTGCCACTTGGGCTGGTCCCAACCCAACGCTCGTAGAAGCCTGTGCCACCACTGGGACACCTGTCATCACTTGGACTGGAGGTACCTCTAGTCGAGGGGCTCCATCCATTGAAGCCTCCATCTCTCTTGTCGCCTGTTCTTCATTGTGTTGATGTCATCAAAGTTAAGCCTTCGATTAACATTATCCTACGCCATACTCCTTGTTTAGAAGAATGCCTCCCCAGCAGAGTTGCCAAATGTAAGAGGGTAGTTTAGATCAGATGGAGGCGTAATTCCTTTTGAGTACAGTAATGATAAGTTAAACAACAACACTATTGATTAACCACAGGATATACAAACATAACTCAGTGAAGATAGACTCAGTTTGAACTCACAAATATCTCGTGTATAACTCAAAAGATAATAATGAACTTAGAAGCAACTTTTCTTAGAGGGAGAGAGAAAATGAGCACCCTAGATACACCTTGGCAGGCAACCAAACACCCTCACCACCCTCAATTATCTCTGTAGAATATTAAAGCTTCGTAATAAATGACAATGTTGGGTGAGTAAACTCTATGGTTCGTAATAAATCTCTCTAGTAATAACTTCTGAATTCTCAACAACAACATCCTCTCCCCAGAGGTGGCTGGGGTCACACTACCCCCAAGGCAACTCAATCATCAATTCCTCTGAAAGACATCCATCATACTTTATGTCACAAACATTAAAATACTTGATGCACTAGTTATCTCCACGTCATAAACATTAAATGCTAAGACATTCCTTTTGCCTAACCACTGTGTGTCAGGGGGCTGTCATCATAGAGGTGTCTCACCAAATGTCTGAGAGCCCCAAATACTGCGGTGGTTTACTCAAGTGCAGATCTGACATTGACTAGATGGTAAGTGACATCACATAAAGTTGATGTGACATTAAGTAGAGGTTTGTTTAGCTCATAACTCAACGCCCGATGGAACTCAAGGCTGCTCCCCCTGAGGTTCCACTGTCAGGGTCCTTTTGGTGTTTTACTAGGTGTATCTAAGATGTTCAGGACAAACCCCAACGATGACTCAATTCTCAATCCTCCAAACCAAGTCCCTCTGAAGTTCCCACGACGAGGTCGTTCGATAGAGAATGAAAGCTCTCCCAGGCCCTGCCAAGCCTGGTCTCTCGTGAGTACCGTTCTAGCTCACATAAAATAATTATACTCATTGCATATTTACAATCGTTATAACTCATAGTAGATATAAACAAAAGATACAATAAGACTAAATTAATCAACAAGACTAAAGGACTAGCTCTCTTGGTCAGTTTCTTCGCTGGAAGGTCCCTCTGGGTTTCCACGCTGAGTTGCCACGCTGAGCTGCCTTAATCCCAAACACTGTTGTAAATGGGGGGATTATCTCTAATCTCAGGATTATCTTCAAGCCTCCTCTACACCTTTGAAATTCATCTTTTTCACATTTAAACTTCCATGTTCATGGCATTTCCTAAAAATGTCATTTTCAACACATACATGGTGTACAAAAAGTCTTATTTAAGTTCATATGTCAACTCAGGCTTATAACTACCATAGGTTATTCGAACTCTCAATTATAGTGTTTGTTGATTTATTTTATTTTTGCCTATATCAACACATTACCATGTTGACTCATTATGTTCTTTAATCATTTATACTATGGGTTTATGAATTTTCTAGATTGTATGATTACCCATAATTCCATTGTATGCCAATTAAACTCGAAATTTTACCAATTCCATTCGCTTCCTTTTACATCCCGGAGTTAACTGTATTCCGTTTATGATTTATAAACTTTCAACGTTTGCTATAAATGTCACAACTATTTCTTCCTTGGCTAGTGGTTTTGGATCTAAGTCGAAGCTTGGCTATGGCCATCCAGGGTCGGATTCTTTCGGTGCGTGTGAATACGATGTTGGTCGTCGTCAAATCGGGGTAACACGAAGAAATAAAGTCACCAACCTATTTTTCTCAAAACAGGCAAAATAATGCCGCTGCCTCGAGAGAAGGCATCAAGTTCAAACTGATGTAAGCGAAACAAAGTAGTTCGAAGGTCCGGGGACTAATTTATGAAATAGGAAGGTGTTAGGCGCCCATTCCTCCCTTTCGATCTCTCATGGGCTAATGTTAATCTTCTCCTTTTTAACTCCATGATATATGTACATGTTTATAATATAAATGATGGGAGAATGGAATCATCCAACTCACATCATGAAAGGGACGGAGAGGATTCATCCATAGGAGTGTTCTCGAGAATACTAATAAAAAATATGATGTAAGTGTTTGCCGAATCACAAATCAGTATGAAAAAGAGAGTGTGCATGTCGGACGATACACACGTATATAGGAATTTAAACTTGCAAAAAGTAAATATAGTAGGATATAAGAAATATATAAGCATGAAAAGGGGATGACTTGAATCTCGGTAATGGCCCAAGACACCTATGTAGCCCAATGTGCATCAAAGTCCACGTAGATTGAAAATGGCATAGGGGTGGGGTTCAACCCATAAATCCAAATGTAAGACTCCTTTTATGTGTTTTGAGGAAAATGTGTTTAAGAGTGAAAATATAAGAAAATCGAAGTCTCACTTTTGGAGTTTACGGATAAACTCTTTTTTTTTTAATTTATAAAAATAGATTATATGCAATATTATTATTAAAGAGTGAAGATTAGTTGATGTGAGATAATGAAACAAAATCAAAAAATCAAAAAAAGATTAATAACACTAAAATGAATAAAATAGAGAAAGGGATTAAGGAATGGACATCCTTATGGATGCTTGTTGCTGAATTTGGAATGTAAGTGTGCTGATTTTGAAGTGGTATAAAAGTGATATATCGAGGTGAGGTGGATAACCATATGGGGTGAGGAGGTGAGGTAAGACAATGTTGGAAAATGGGCTTTTTTTTTGGAAAAGGGAAGGCTCTGATTATGAGGATAATGTTTTTTGATTGCTGACAGGGGTTTTCAGGTTCTTCAGAATCTGTGGTTGACTGACGTCATAACCCTTTTTATAAGGGCCAACGGGGGTGCCGATCGTCATAAAACCTGGTCTACCTATCGACATAAGGCCTTCCATGTTAGGTAAGAATAAGTACATTTATACTCAGAGTATGACCTAGGGTTTATACTGCCATGCCATGCTAGGTAAGCTTGAGAGTTGATCAGAGTCAAACTGGGCTCGAGAGCCCCCAACGACCTCTCTATTTGTACTCAGAGTATGACCTAGGGTTTATGGTGAATAGATGAGTGATATGGCCTTAAGGAGGTGTTTAGGGTGGTACTAGATGGGGTGTCTACAGAGCCCCTTAAGGGAGAGCTTGGATTAAATGAAGGTCATCGAAGGATAGACACCACATCGACGTTAGGGAAAAGTGTTTTAGGACAAAGGTGATCGATTCAACGAGTTTAAGGGGTGCTCAGGTTGATTTTGCAGACCTAAGGGGTCAAAATGACCAATTCAGTTGGTAGAGGTCAATTATGGGGACTTTAAGATGTGGCGACCAATTATGCGGGACGAGGTTAATTCTGAGGACCTAAAATTGGTACGACCAATTTTGCGGGTCGAGTTCAATTATGAGGACCTTGAGTTATGACGATCAATTTTGTAGGCCGAGGTCAATTTTGAGGACCTTGAGTTATGACGATTATATCTATGGGCACGAGGACCTGGATTTGTTAGGACCACTACGGGTCGAGATTAATTTTGAGGACCTAAAGTTGTGATGACCAATTCTATGGGGCGAGGTCAATTCTGAGGACCTAAAGTTGCGACGGCCAATTATGCGGGCCGAGGTTAATTCTGAGGACCTAAAGTTGTGAAGACTAATTCTGAGGACCTAAAGTTGTGACGACCAAGGGTCAAGATCAATTTTGCGGACCTTAAGTTGTAATGACCAATTCTGTGGGTTGAGGTAAATTCTGAGGACCTTAAGAGGGATGGCCAATTCAATGGGTCGAGGTTAATTCTGAGGACCTAAAGTTGTGAGTCGTTAGAAAGTAATTCCACTGAGGAGGAGGTTAATTTTACGATTTCACTAGGGATTGTGTAGACCGTGATTCCTGTTGAGGGAAGGTGTAATAGGTTTTGGGTGTGGGTGCACTTTTAGCTCCGTCGAGGAGTATGTTGATGATAAAAGTGTATGATTGATCCAACTGGGGATTTTGAGAGTTTATAAGGGGCTTAGTTCTCAAAAATGATTTTCTTGGGGAAAATAATGATCTGTATTTCTCAGGGATTTTATGTTTTTTTTGTAATTTTTCGGGGAATTTTTGAATTTTTCAGCATTTTTATGACAAAATTTGGAGGGGACTATAAATAGGTAGGTTAGGAGAGATGCCTATCGACATAGGGCACGGACTCTTGGCTTCTTAGGGAAGGGTAAAGGTCACATTTGATCGGCATGGGTTAGGGGGCTACCGATCGACATGCTCGTTAACCTTCTATAAAAAGGGAGTGACCCTTCCTCATTTTTCACACCTTCAAGTGATTGAACATCTTACTTTCTCTCTCTAAGAGTCGTTCCTAAGTCCTTCTTTCTTCAAAAATTTAAATGGCGAGTACTTCTGGTGAAGTTAATAATGAGTGACTGTGTGTCGACGATTGGGCTGGCTTGGAATGGCGGGTTGTGGTGCTGCTTGCACAGGGCAATGAAAATACCTACGACTACTTTGAGTCAATTACTAATGAGAGGGTATTGTTGTGCGAGTCTGCACACTACCATTTGACATGGAAGAAGAATCTTAATGGCTATGTGAGTATTTTGACCTTCAGTTTTCTAATTTCTTATTTTTTATCTTGGTTTAATGAAGGGCTTTCTTTTGGTTTCTTGCAGGCTGATATCGCTTCTTTGAGAATTCAATCCCGTGGGATGACTTGGTTGAAATATGTTTGGGACCATCTTCCTCAGGCGGTGCATTTGATGGCGTCATTTGATGGGTTTGGTCCGTCGGTGGGTGCCTTAGATGAGACACCGCGCACTTCCACGATGTTGTGCGCACTCGATGAGAGGTGGTTAGACATGACCCACACATTCCATATAGGGGTTAGTGAGTTGACCGTTAGTCCCTTGGACATCTAAAAATTGACGGGGTTGAATTGTAAGGGGCATCAGATTGTGGTAGACCGTATTCTACGGGTCACAAAGGAGGTAGTGCGGGTTACTTTGGGAGATATGGGTAGAATCGTGTTGGGGAATTTTATCCATATTTCTAGGCGAAAGGAGATGCTATTGAAGAGGCAGATTAATGAGATTGATGGGTGAAAGGTTAGACAGATAATTTATTTTTTTATTTTGCTGTTGCATGGAAGATTTATGGTGGTGACGTTGTCCACTTGTGGGTTTTATCATAATTGTGGATTATTTTGAACATACATCTGTATGATTGAGGGAGATTTACTTTGGCATCCCTTTATGCTTCTTTGGATGCGTTCAGTCGGTGTTTTCGATAGACATTTATAGGACCTATGTACCTTTTGGAGCTAACTTTCAGTTTATTTCCCTTTTGCATTTTCTTGCAATCCTCTTATTTTTTGCTGACTTTTTGTCTTCTTATTGATGTGGTTTTATGAGGTGATAGGGAGCAACATGTGATTAGTGTCCGAGAAGGATAGCTAGTTGGGGGGTCTTATATAGGATGAACGGGTGGGGGAAGTCGAACAGATAATCGAACCAATCTTTGTCTCTAAAAGATGCGCGGAAGGCTCTAAACGACTTGACGAGCAATCAGATTAACTTTTGTCTTTTTTCTGAGTTCTTTGGATATTTAATTTTGAGTAGATACTGATTCTTTGCTGGGGATGTAGGTGACCTTCTTCCCTTAGAGTATTTCCTCTCAGGCTATGGGGGTTACAAGTTTGCATGTCCAAATGCGACGGTTGATAGCACATGAGCTTGGGTATGTCTGGTACCTTGGGAGAGAGTTATGAGGAAGACCGTGGAGGTGGAGGTACAACCTTCGGCACCCCTTGAGTACATGAGTTGGGTGAGAGAGATGACATACGATGCCAGGGCAACCACAATGATTGGGGAACCCTACACGCACTACATTGATACGACAACGGGTTACAACTACCTGGATTTTATGACCAGTTAGTTGATGCCTTCCTGTATATATGACATGGAGAATATGACTCTACCTGCCATTACTTTGGAGAGGGTTACTAGCACACCGGTGGCATCAACCCACAACATGGGAGGTGGTGCGACGGCAACGACAAGGGAGTCTTCGCTTATTCAGGTCACTCCTCCTTCCTACAACTTTTGATTGAGTAGTTGGAAGATGTTGAGGGTGCCCCACTATCCTCATATGTCAGTAGTCGGGTTGACAGACCTTACTGATGAGGCACTCCAGCTTGAGGTATACTTATTTTTCTTTTTCATTTGGCATCCCTTTATGCTTCTTTGGATGCATTCATTTAGTGCTACCGACAAACTTTTACATGACCCGTGTACCAAGTAACTTTAAGTTTATTTCCTTTTTATTTCTTTATCCTGACGTTCGTCTTCTTGAAGATGTGGTTTTATTAGGTGATAGGGCACAACATGGGGTTGGTGTCCCTGAAGGATAGCGAGTTAGGGGGTTTCTAAGGAAGTATCGGTGGGGGAAGTCGAACTAGCAGTTGAACCAATCCTTGCCTTTGAAGGGCGCGAGGAAGGATCTGAACGACCTGACGAGCGATCAGATTAGCTTTTTTTCCTGAGTTCTTTGGCATCTTTATTTTTGAGTATATACTGATTATTTACTGGGGATGTAGGTAACCTTCCTCCCTTAAAGTATTTCCTCTCGGCTATAGGGGTTGTGGGTATGCAAGCGTAGATGCGACGACTTCTGGTGCATGAGTTTGGGTACACATGCACACCCTCACCATTAACCTTCCCAATTTACCCCCATGCTCCATGCCTACTATTTAAGGAAAAAGAATTCCATTTTGAAGGGAGACTTTTATCATATCAATTTTAGAGAGAGTTAGAGATAGTTTAGTGTAGAAAATAAATTAGGATAAACACCATTTTGTAAATAGTTTTATTTTATTATTTTTATTCTTGTTAGATATTTGTGAGGTTAAATTTTCTAAGAGATTTAATTGAGTGATTATTTAATTGCAAATCACTTGGATTCTCAATTGGAGGGATGTAAATTGCAAATTCAAGAATTGGAGTCCAATTTCACTCAAATAGATTTGGTTTGATTGTTCTTCTGTTCTACTTTATTTTATTAGCCTTTGATTGTTTGATTATCATCTTTAATATGATATTAGGCTAAATCCCCTTTCAAGGGGTGGTGTGAACCTTTATTTGATATTATTTTAATTTAATTAGTTTGATTACTTGAAAATTCCCTTTGAATATTAATTTTGATCCCTCACACTTAACTTTACGCCTCGAGAGAGGGTAAATGATTTTCGAGAGAAGATCGAATTTCTAAGTTATAATACCCATTTTAGATTCGAACTAGAGATAGGGGTTTCTTAAGTGTGGTATTATTCCTTAAATTTCAAATCTAATTTCATTTTCTATGATTTATACAAATTTTAATCGATCAATCCTAGCGGGTGATTAATTAAAACGAGTGCAGATCTATTTTCTAGAGTTGTGGGGTGTTAAACTTAATATTCTAAAAAGTTGCTATTAAAATTACATTTGCAACGAGAGTTGATTTGTAATTTTGATATTAATTTGGGAGAATTCAATTAATTAAATTAATTAGTTACAATAGCTAAAATTTACGGTGTAATCCCACTCCTTGCTTGTTCTCACAATTATTTACCTCACTTTATCTCTTATTTTAGTGTTAGGCTTTATTTTTCACTTTTAGTCACTTTCTATTTAGTTTTTTTCATCTCACATTTTAGTTTAGTGTTATTTCACCTCACCTCACCCAATTGTTTTAATATTTGAAAAGATAAAAAAATTAGAAAAGTGAAAAACACAAAAAGAAAATAAAAGTGAATTACAATTGAGTTTGTCTCTAGCTTACCCCCTTGATGTGGATTCATACCCTTACTTACCGCTACACTTTAGATTGTTATATTTTGTAGGTAATTGAGAGTTTTGATTAGAGGAGCTTTTCAAGCAACGATGAAAAAACATACACCAAAAAGTTCTTTTTATCAAATGGCGCCGTTGCCGGGGAAGCGAAGCAATTTTCTTTTCTATCAAATGACGCCGTTGCCATTCTTGGGAGCGTGAAGCACTCGGAGCGGCTTCAATTTTGTAGTTCATTTATTTTCTATAGTTTGTTGCATTTTAGTACCATTTTTCTTTATTTTTAGAAAGCTTGTATTAGGATTTTTATCATTGCTTGTATTGCGGTGCATAGAGACACCATATTTTTCATTTTAAATTGTAATAATCGAAGAAAGCGTGATTGGGAAACTGGACAAGGTAGAGAGAGGGCGTCCAAAGGCGAGGATTTATAAGCCTCTCTACCTTGGGTAGGTAGGACTCCCGGGCCGACTGAGATATGCGTAATCTCCCCCCGGTCGACTCAATTTTTTTTGCACCCCACGGCTTAAAAACCGTGGGAGGTACATTTCTAAACCCTCGCCCCTCTCCTATTAGTGAGTCAATTCTTTTGTGTACCTTGTGTGATCTTACTTGATTTTATTCTCACATTCATTTTTGAATGGTGTGATGAATTAATTAATTAAGACCTACACCCGATCACTCACGAGAAGGGATTTCATCACCCGACTCACTCACTTACCATTATGTGCTACCCTAGCCATCACTAAATTTAAAACCAATCAACTAGGTAGCCCACTAGGAGAACATTTTTGCATATGCGAGCACTCAGATAATTTTCGCAATTTTTTATCGCCCGCGGACTTAATTAAAAAGTGACTACCCCTTTCACTAAATTTAAAGATAAAAATTGGCTATGTGCTGTTAGGAAATTTTCTTGACTTGTGTGTGTGTCCAATTCTATTTTTCGGTGGTCGATTTTAGTTGGTTCGTCCAAATCAAGAGTCCATATTTCTCACCACCTTTTCTTCCTAAAGAATACAAAAATATTTTCTTTATTTCATTTTTAAAAAAAATCCAAAAATATTTTCTTCCTTTATTTTTTAGAAAATCCAAAAATATTTTCTTTCTTTCATTTTCAGAAAAATACAAAAATATTTTCTTTCCTTTTGAATTTTTTTAAAAAAAAAAAATCAAAAAAATATTTCTCTCCTATGGCCGAAGAATGTCCTTTACGGGACTACTTTAGTCATTTTCCATTGATATGCGACACATGTGAGAATGATTCAGAGCCGTCTCTTTATGATATTCTTAGTGGTCACCGCTCTCTCACGAGTACCGTTGGTACTCTTGACCCGTCCATGCACGCACCTCATTTTCCATCACCCTCGGTGTCAAGTGTCAACGTGTATCATCCTTTGTTGTGCACCCATTGTTATGATGCCGATCACATGTCCCATGAGTGCCCTTACATTCCATATCCATTCGACCCCACCGTGGAACATGTGTATCCATTTGACACTATTTCGAAACCCACCTCGGCCTATTATCCCGATATACCTAATCCCGAGTTGTGTGAGTACCCGAGCTATTCGTGGAGGCCTGATCACCCTTTCACGCAATATGAATCCCAACCCGATGTTGTGGATCCTCACACGTTCCAATAGTCATTATGGCAACCTTGTGCACTCGTTCACGATCAGTTCCCTCACTACTCACCCCATGAGTATCAACCATTTGTTCATCACAAAAGCGATCCTTTCGTGTACGATGAGCTTGGCCCTACTCCACCCACTTCATTTGAGTATTCTCTATATACTCATGATAATAGCGAGTTGTGTCCACCTCAACCACCATCACCACCCGTCACTTCACCACCACAATCCTATACCTCCACTCTTGAGGCACTCTTGCAATAATTTATCATCGAGCAAGAGCAAGCCACTCAAATTCAAGCTCAAGCTCTCCAAAGGCTTGAACAATGATTAAATGAATTTGAGTGTTCAAGAGAGTCGAACATTCCCATGACTCCACCCATCGTTGCAATCGAGTTTGATGATGATTTGTCATATTTTCCCACCGATTTTTAGTGTGACCAACCCTATCTTCTCGAGAATCTCGAAGTTGAGACCATTACATGGTCCGGGCCTCAAGTTGATAATTGTGTTGACTTACCTTTCGATAGCGAGCCTGATAAAATTACACCATATACAAATGAACCCATCATTGCGGTTCACACTCCCATCATATCCAAAAATATGCCTGAGCTTTTACCTTATGCCCCAATTGCATATGTCTCTGACATGCCCATATCTTTTAGGTTAGCTATGGCTACGAATGCTCACTATTTTCCCGAGATAGAATCCGTGATAGTTCCTACCTATCTGGTTATGGATGATATCCCACCATGCATGGCTTCCATTGAGCCTGATATTTCTAGTGATTCCTCTATCTCTAATCTTGGTGCCTCGTCTTACCCATCCACCACATTCACCGATGCTACCCTTGTGGATAAGTTGAACACTCCATCTTTAGAAACCACTCTCCCTTGTGAGTATTCATTTACTCCTCCCAATGAGTGTGTGTCTCCCACGCTTGTGGAGAAGTTGATCACTCACTCATTTATTTTCACACTTCCTCCTGTGAGTGCCCTTGAGGATCACTCTGTGCCTCATGAGGAGTGTGTGTCTCCCATACTTGAGTTGGATCATCTTCCTCCACCGTTTACACCACCTGACCCACCCATTATCCCTTCGACCCCACCACCTGGTTTGGATATTGATTTTACACATTTCATGTTTCCCTCTACATTTTTAGATCCTCACCTAAAACCATCCTCCACCATCTACGAGAGTATTTATGGATATACTCTCCACTTTCGTGACACCGAGCTTGTTATTCCATGCCCGCCACTTTCTTGTTATGTTGATTTTTCTTCTTAACAGCTCCCTGGCGTGTCACAGCGCGACCATTATCATCGTCCATTCATAGAACGGTCGTGTCATTTCTATGAGTCCCACCCCATCAGTATTTCCATTCCATTTCGCCTCCCTCACCAACTAGAGCACCATTCTAATAGGGGCCTAGTTGCCCTCATCTTTAAGCTTAATAAGGCCCGTGATCGGTGCCTATTCACCCTCACCTTTACCTTAATACCCACCCACTCATAGTCCACCGATGCTTTGCATCGCGTGATGCATTTTGCCATACAAGTGCATTGACCTGTTTGAGCCTCTATCCAATAAGGCTGATGCTTCAGTCTTGTTTGGGGATGATTCTCATCACCCAATTTTTCTGCCTCCTTGCGCTTTCATAGATCTTATCTTTAGGGTGAGAATGGTTCGGTCTGGCTGAAGACATTAAACTTAACGCTACCGGGAGGCAGCCCGCGTTTCTTGTACTAGTCTCATCCTGTTTGGGGGTGGTGTTTCATATCACCCAATGCTTTACCATGTTTTAGACTTGTACATTTTTTTTATCTTATTACTTATTTAGGTTTATTCCTGGCTACATCTTTCCACTTCATTACCGGTTGATTCTGGTAATCTTTTTCCTACCTTATGCGCTCAATTTTAAAAATCATTTTACTTAACATCGAGGACGATGTTCCTTTTTGTTTAGGGGTGGAGAATTTTATCAAAATCGTACCTCTTTTGGAAAATTTTGATTTTTAAACTTGATTTTTAAAATTTTCGTGCAGTTTCTTTCATCTCAATCATTGATGTGAATTTTCAATCATCCATCTTTCAAAAGTCTAGGAATCAAGCTAGAGAATATTTTTTCTAAATAGCTTATGTAATACGCATCAAGGCATTTTGCACTATGATTTTCTAGACTCAACAAAAATTTGAGCACTTATCACGTCCCTACGTTTAGAGTTGAAGAGTACTAGAATTCCCAAGAAAACCTTAAGGATCACTAGTAGAGACTTTAGCTTGTGAGATTTGTGCCTTTCACCCTTTTAGAGAGTTTTACGCAATCTCCGAGTCACAAGTTGATTTAACCTCTTTTGGGTCTGCACTAAATTGTTGTATGATCTCATTATTTTTTATTAAATTTTTTGGCTTAATTACTGAGAACGACATCACTTTCGAGTTGTAAGAAACGCGTTCCTTGAAATTTGTCCCGAATACTAGATTCTCATCCATACACATACCATTTACCATTCACTTCACCCATATTCTTCCATATTCCCCACATCATACATTGCCCACTCCATCTCTATATCATCCTTCATTTTTTAGAAAAGACTGTTGATTTCAAATGTAAATGTCTTCATTGTTGGTTTGAAAAAAAAAGAAAAAAAAAGAAAAATTGAAAAAGAGAAGAGCAAAAGAAATTCGAAAAAAAGAAAAAAAAGAAAAAAAAGAGAGAAAATAAAATAAAGAGTTTGTAGTTTATTTTGTTGTAATAAAGACATTTGTTCTTCATGTATAATACACTCTTCTCAATCTTATTGCATCCATCACTCATCCATTATCCATCATATCACTATCCTACCTACCTCATCCCATCCATCCTACCTATCACATTCTTCCCATTTCATTTCCCCCTCACCCACAAACATCCATATTCCCCTAGGTGTTCGGGCAAATGAAAGTCAACACGGTGAATAACTCGATGTGCTCACTATTGTGATTAACATTTCTTTCATAAGATCACTTTTCTTTCTTAATGTTCGTTCTTTCTTATGTGTGTGTGAGATGTTTGAACTTGCTTACATTTACTCACCTCCTCACATACAAGAGCGATACACTAACCTTAATCTCGAGAGTTCGTTTGAGAAAGTTATATCCAGTGAGATTTAAAGTTGAAGCGTTGATTCAGATAAGGCAATCTAGGAATTACTCTTGTGATACTCGACCCGTTTTGACTGATTCACACTACACACGTTGAGTTCTAGGGAGGATGTGCCTTGAGTATTTACTTAGCTTCAACTTTTTACGATTCTAGCTTGTATTTCTCAAATTATTTCTCTCATGATGGATTGTGTGATTATTCTACATTTAATAAGAGATAGACTGCCATTTGCAAATAAATAATTTTGTGGGTATATTCCCTACAAACCCTCATGAGACACAACTCGTCCTGTAGGGCAACCTATAGGTTCAAAGGCTTGTTGCACATGCTAAGTGCAATCGCAAGTGCCCGCGAAAGTAGTAGACTTTTGTTTTCTTATCTTTCTCGTTCTCTTTATCTTATTGCTCGAGGACTAGCAACGCTCTGTTTGGGGGTGGTGTGATAAGCACCCAAAAGTGTACAATTTATACCCAGAATAGACGTATTTAGTTGCGAATTCTCGGCAATTTGAGTCTTATACGCTTTATTGTCTATTTTGTAGGTCGAATGCACGTTGCGGTGTTCAAATGCTTATTTCAAGGTAATTGTGCGAATTATGGAGCTAATTACCTTACTCCGTAACCTTACCCTAGCCTAAACCTACCCCGAACCCCGTGTTTGTTTAGTTCGTACCTTTTTATATTTTCTGAGATTTTTAGTTTGAGTCGTTTTATTTTTACGGTTTATTTTAGATTTATTTAGAATTTCTAGGTTTTATTTTCTATTTTATTTTTATCAGTATAATTTTATTTTATTTTATTTTATTTTATTTTAATTTTGATTAGTTTTTAGTTTTTTATTAGGATTAGGTTTTTTAGGATTTCATTTATTTTTATTTTTAGTTTTATTAGATTTTACGTTTTTAGAATTTTAGTTTTTAGTTTAATAGTTTTCTATTTTTATTTTTATTGTTATTTCTTTTTAGATTTATCTTTTTATTTTGTGTCTATTATTTTATAGGATTTTATATTTCTAGTAGATATTAATTAATTTTATTTTTTTAGTCAGTTTTATTTTTATTTTATTTTTTTAGGTGTACAAATGACACACACACACACAAATCCCATACACCTCAACTACACCCAAATACACCCTCATCCACACACTATAACCTACACCTCCACTACACCTTATCACTACTAACATCATCATCTTTCCCAACCTCATTCTCTCTCCTAAACTCCCATAACCCATTTACACAAATCCACCACCATTTATCCTCTCTCTTTCCACCACCAACAAACCCATTCCATTAAAATACCCACCTTAACAACCCATTACCCACTTCTGCCCATATCCCATAAACCCGAAACCGCCGCCGACAGCCTTCCCGACCACTTCCGGGGGTGCTGACCCGCGACCCACCAACCATACCCCGCCAAAAATCGAACCCGGGCAGTCCCAACAACCTAAACCCAGAGCCACCTGTCAACCCGTGACCTCACCAACCCGGAACCCGTCCCCTTATCCGAAACCAACTCCCGTCCGAACAGTCCCGACCCGGGAGCACCCTCAACCTCCTCTCCAATCCGATTTCAATTTAACCTAAAACCCGATCGCCACATTCAGCCATTTCACCCCACCAACCCGTGACCCATTTCAACTTCTACCCAAGTTATCCCAAAGCCAAGCCCCACGATTCTTCCATCTGCTAAATAAACCACATACCCTTTTTCAACCCTTTTCCTACTTTACCCAATATACCCTTAAACCACCACTTCCCACATGTCTTCTACCAAAGTCCAAAATTACCCCCAACTCTTCTCCCACATGCACACCCTCACAATTAACCTTCCCAATTTACCCCATGCTCCATGCCTACTATTTAAGGAAGAAGAAAACCATTTTGAAGGGAGACTTTTATCATATCAATTTTAGAGAGAGTTAGAGATAGTTTTGTGTAGAAAATAAATTAGGATAAACACCATTTTGTAAATAGTTTTATTTTATTATTTTTATTTTTGTTAGATATTTGTGAGGTTAAATTTTGTAAGAGATTTAATTGAGTGATTATTTAATTGCAAATCACTTGGATGCTCAATTGGTGGGATGTAAATTGCAAATTCAAGGATTGGAGTCCAATTTCACTCAAATAGATTTGGTTTGATTGTTCTTCTCTTCTACTTTATTTTATTAGCCTTTGATTGTTTGATTATCATGTTTAATATGATGTTAGGCTAAATCCCCTTTCAAGGGGTGAGGTGAACCTTTATTTGATATTATTTTAATTTAATTAGTTTGATTACTTAAGAATTCCCTTTGAATATTAATTTTGATCCCTCACCCTTGAATTTACGCCTCGAGAGAGGGTAAATGATTTTTGAGAGAAAATCGAATTTCTAAGTTATAATACCCATTTTAGATACGAACTAGAGATAGGGGTTTCTTAAGTGTGCTATTATTCCTTAAATTTCAACTCTAATTTTATTTTCTATGATTTATTCAAATTTTAATCGATCGATCCTCGCGGGTGATTAATTAAAATGAGTGTAGATCTATTTTCTAGAGTTGTGGGGTGTTAAACTTAATATTCTAAAAAGTAGCTATTTAAATTACATTTGCAACGAGAGTTGATTTGTAATTTTGATATTAATTTGGGAGAATTCAATTAATTAAATTAATTAGTTAGAATAGCTAAAATTTGCGGTGTAATCCAACTTCTTGATTGTTCTCACAATTATTTACCTCACTTTATCTCTTATTTTAGTGTTAGAATTTATTTTTCACTTTTAGTCACTTTCTAGTTAGTTGTTTTCATCTCACATTTTAGTTTAGTGTTATTTCACCTCACCTCACCCAATTGTTTTAATATTTGTAAAGATAAAAAAATTAGAAAAGTAAAAAAGCAAAAAGAGAAAATAAAAGTAAATTACAATTGAGTTTATCTCAAGCTTACCCCCTTGATGTGGATTGATACCCTTACTTACCGCTACATTTAGATTGTTATATTTTGTAGGTAATTGAGGATTTTGATTAGAGGAGCTTTTCAAGCAACGATGAAAAATATAACGAAAAGTTTTTTCTCTCACTTCCCCCCCCTGATTGGGTGCGAACGTCAATAGATGCTCTCATATGGAGCGATAGAGCTTAGGCAACAAGGCATGTATGGTGCAGGAGAAATTACGGGCAGACCTTGAGAGGTTTGGGTGAGGCTATGGGGGTGATGGGCGCTTTGACAGGCATGATATGGGTAGAAGGGTCAATCTTTATGAATATTCAGTGCTTGGCCAGTATTCTCTATGAATAGCTTGCGGAGGTAGATCCCAAATTCGGTTGAAGTAGCAAAAGAAGCAGTGGAGCTTCGGGGCGGTTTGATGAAAGACCGAAGCCAATAGGGAGCCAAGCCAAAGTCGGGTATGATATTGACTTGAGAAGGAAAATAATTTGGGTTTATTTTTGAAAGAAAATGGGAGATTTTTTGGTATTTTTTTGAAAAGGGGGAAGATAAATGTTTTTGGTTTTTAAAAAGAAGGGAAATAAAAAGAGGAATCTCAACATGGTTATTATTATTAGGTTTTCACTTGTATTATGTATGCCTAAATGCAAGAAAAATGACGGATGTGACCCAAGCCTGGGAAAGATAGGGTTTAAAAATATAAGATATGTTTTGACTTGTTTTCATGTAACAACACGTATTTTTACAGAATTAAGAAAAAAATCAATTAATTTGGTTAAAATTTAAATTACACGTGTGACGTAATTTAATAGAAATATGATGGGTTGATTAAATTATTAATCGAAGAGAAACGATTAATGATTATTGAATAAAATTATGAAGTGAATAGTAATTATATAATTGATGTCATAACGAGTGATAGTGACGTGACAATATGATATCTCAACCAGATGTCGTGAACGGACTAAATAAGGTAGAGATAGAAAATAAATTATGAATAACTCGGATGATGATTTTGAGATTACGATGGAGTCTATAAGGGTCGAAACAGTTAAAATAGTATACCCGGGTATGTAGTTTGGGTCCCGGGATAGTTTTAAACATAATTGACAACATATGAGGGAATTTTAGTCATTTTATAAACTAGGGTTAAGGGAATTTCGAGATTTTTAATATTATAAATAGTTGTGGTGATGGGAAGCTAGGGTAAAGAGATTAGAAAACAAGTGGAGGCTAGTAGAGAGGAGAGGACGAGTTTTCCTGGAGCTCAATGAAGGGTTTTGAGAGAATTCAAGCTCAATTTAGCATCACAACTACTATTAGAGGAAGGGTTAGAAGAGAAGCTTCATAAAAGAGGATCATATAAAAACCACTTCAATATAAGGCAAGTTATTATCTTGCTATTTTTATTAGTTATCATGCCCATGTAGAGTAGGAACTTGATATTAAGGATAATTCATGTTATATTTATAATTTGATGAAGAAAATTATAATTGAGAATAGGATTTGATGTAGTATAAATACAATTAAACGGGAAAAATAAAAATTCAAGAATTTTGGGGATTGAATCATGAATTAAATCTGGGTTTTTTGTGAATTTATTTGAAGAACACAAAATTATAGAATTTATGGTCATGACGTGTTAAATCTGATTATTGGACAAAAATAAATGGATTTTATTCACGATTTACATTCGAAATCATCCCTAGATATATCTTTGATGTTTAGTTATGTTATTTTAGAAATTGGGATGTTCATATGAAGGTTTGAGGGTTGGGATATATTAGACATTCATAACAGCTATAAAAAGATGAAGAAACCTTCTACATTTCAAATTGATTCGGCCCTAGGGCCAATCGATTCGGCCATTGGGTGAATCGATTCGGTGTACCCAGAATTAGAAAATTTTCCTTTTAAACCCAGAAATTATTGATAATTCATGAGAAAAATTTTAATACATGTTTAAATTATAAAGAGAAAGGTAAAAATGTTAGAAGACCTACAAGAAGGATTAGGTTAATAGAATTTGAGACGAGTGAGAGTGGGATAATTGACAACATATCCATAATTGTTAAATGGAAGAAATTTGGAATGGATTACGTAAGAATAAGAGAACTTACGATATGGTGGAAATGAGTAAAGATTTCGGAACGGGTGATTTGAATTACTAAAGTGAGTGTTACTCAAAATTACACAAATTGGAAGATTAATTGAAATTTATAGTGCGTGGAATATACGAGTGATTTAGACTACGAACGAGTTGATGAAATGGGGTTGTGTGTATACCTATTGAGTAATTTATAAATAGGTTGTGTGAATACCTATAGATTTGATTTGATTATGTGAGTGAACATACCTATGTTGCCTGCTATCAGGGGGTTTACGTGCAGAGGGCGATCCCACCTTGACGATTCCAGTGAGGTCAGGATTAGTTCCCCAGAGGATGGAACTTAGGGCGATCCACACTGTGTCGTGTACTAGTAGGATTGGGAGGTCTTTTGGGTATGTTAGGTATGTGCGTATCCCAAAGGCTTAGAACATGTTCTCCTCCATTGTTGTGTTGATTTATTTTGGGTTCGAGGAGACTTAGTGAACCAATAGTCCTTACTTGAGTATAAGAGGTACATGTACATGATAGCAGAGAATGCCAACATCACGAGGGGCCATTTTGGGGATGCTATATATATATATATACCCGTGTACTATATTTACTTATGTGAAACAGTAGAATGGTCAGATGATGAATATCTAAAAAGGAAAATAAGTGGTGAAACTTAAATAATTGACTCAATAATAAAATGAGAACAAATAATTTATTATTGAGACCGTATTAAAGTAGAGTATGGGGATATACGTGAGAGTGGTACTATCGAGAGTAGTCAGATACCTTAGCTAGTTGGGCAGGGAATGTAGTTAAGTAGAATACGTTAGGCGTGCATATTAGTTGAGAGGTGAGAATCTCAAGTGAGTGTACGTGAATAATACATGTGTAATAAGTAACTGATTTACATTGTGATTTAAATACTTGCTAAATATTTTTAAAATGTTTCACTTGGGCTCTGTCCCGTGTCAAAATATTTTTAAAACATTTTAGGTGTCCAGCCACAGGGATGCCCAACTTAGGATCCTATCCAGTGACATGTAGCTGGAGTATTGTTGAGGCTCGCAGGATATTTCTTAGACACTTTAGCTTGTTCTCTCTAGATATGAGATTTCATTATCAGTTATATATCTACTCATCTGGGCGTGTTGCCTTAAGACTCTTTTTTATTTTAGTTATGTAGCAGGCTGTATTCAGATTTTCTTCACTTATTTCAGATTGTGGTTGGATTTTATGCTTATAGAACCGATGGTTTATTCGGTCTCCTTTATTTAATTATTCATGTGTGTCATGTGATTGTTTAAACTATATTCATGTGGGAATGGTTTAGTTCATTTAAATTATTGTTACATGTGTTAATAATAAAAGATAAAATTGACACCAACTTTTTTTTACATAGGTAATTAGTAAATAAAAAGTTTTTGACAGTGATTCTAAGACTGAAACCATTAATGATTCCAGTTTAATTTAATAATGGATTGATCACCCAGGATTAAAATAGGCGGGTGTCACATTTCAGGCTCACGGACAGGTCCTGTTTTAAAAATGAACGAAATAGCGCAAAAATTTCGGTGGTATGCCGACCCATAGTTTTGGCAAGGTTTCGCATGGTAACTGATAAACTAATTATGAGTGTAGTAAAGATGATACCTATACGAGGTTTATTCACTTGTTGGGTTAGTGGAAGGGTTCCCAATTTGACACGACTTCTATGATATAACTTTTGCCTATAAGGGCAATCATTCATCGGTACATATGGCCAAGCCATTTGATATACCCAAGTGTACGTGAATTGCCTCACGATATACCTCTTAGGGACGGTACATGTGAGAGCGAATTCAATGTACTAAATGTATGTGATCGAGTTCCCTTCTATATACCTCCTGTCATGAGTTCAGTCAAGCGATACAATGGGGGGGGGGGGGGGGGGGAGGAACCGTTCGATATACATCGAAGGTACGAGGCCGATGGAAGGTGAGAATCATATCGCTTAGGTTAGCCATGCCCCAGTGAAGCCGACACCCATCACGAAGTGACCCCCAGTACGGGATAAAATTTTGGTCAATATTTCCATGCTTTGGTGATGTAGTGTGTAAATATGCATGAGTTTTAATTAGTATCTTATGTAGAGATATTTTTATTTGCACGCTAAGTAAGGGGATTGCTACAACTATAAAGTAGGGGTGGAAATTTTAGACATGGCACGACATAACACGAAATTGACCTGAAATTAACACGACTTGTCGTGTTCGTATTTTTTAACACAAAGTCGTGTCGTGTCATGTTCGTGTCAAAATTATGAGTAGTGTTAGTCGTGTTATCGTGTTTTTATGTGTGGTTATCGTGTCTATTTATGCTTAATTTATTGTAAAATTTAAGAAATCGTATTATTCGTGTCGTGTCATGTCATGTTGCGTCGCGTTCCATCCGGGTCGTGTTTGTGTCAACTAAAAAAACACGAATTCGTATCGTGTTCGTGTTCATGTTCGAAAAGTCGTGTCGTGTCGTGTTGGCCCAAAACATGACCCAAAACACGAATTACCACCCTTACTATGAGGGAGATTATGAAAAGTAAATCTAGCATGGATCATGAAGACTATACTAGGCATGGTGATAGGGAAGCATGTGAATATATAAGTGAATGAGATGTATAAGGTGAGAGAGTGACATGGGAATAATATGAGTGATCATGTGAATATACACAAGTGAATATGTATTCTACCGAGCTTAAGCATGGATCATCTACATGTGGTGTGTGAGATGTGTAAGTGAGCATGGATATATATATGAGTGAGAGAAGTGTGGGTGTGTGCTAGTGAAGCTAAGCATGGATAATTTACAAGTGGTGTATGGAGCATGTGAGTAACGGTAGAACTATATACAAGTGTAAGCGTGTGAAGTGAGCATGGAGAATATATACAAGTGTGCGAAGTGATCATGTACAAGTGAGTGAAAAGTGATGTATGAGAAGAGATCATGGTAGAGATAAACATGAGATAGACATACAAATAAAATAAGTAAATTATTAAAAGGAGCATACAAGTGGGAGCATATGTACACATGTAGAAATGTAGGAGAACAAAGATTTACACCCATGTAAAAATAGAGTCTAGTCCTCGTCCTCTTTAAAACACTCCCCGACAGAGTCGCAACTGTGGCCATCCAGGTCAGATTCCTTCAGCATGCGCGGATACGAAGTTGGCCATCATCAAATGGGAGTAACACGAAGAGATAGAGTCACCGGTATATTTTGCTCAAAACAAGTAAAAGAATGTCGTCACCTCAAGAGAACGACATCAAGGTCAAACTGATTTAAGATAAACCAAGTAGTTTGAAGGTCCATGGACTAAGTTATGAAATGAGAAGGGGTGAGGCACCCATTCCATCGTTTCAGTCTCTCATGGGATAATATTATTCTTCTCCTTTTTAAATCTGTGATGTGTGAGTATATGTGTATAATATAAGTGGTGGGAGAATGGAACCATCTAACTCATGTTACCGGGGGGGAGGGGGAGGGGGAGGGGGGGAATTCATCCGTAGGAGTGTTCCCCAGAATACTAATAAAAATATGATGCAAATGTTCGTCGAATCACAAATCTCTATGAAAAAGTGAGTGCGCATGTTGAACGAGACACAAGTATGTAGGAGTCTAAAACTCACAAAAAGTAGATATGATAGGATATAAGATATATATTAGCATGAAAAAAGGGAGGACTCGAATCTCGAGATTGGCCCAAGATGCCTACGTAGCCCAATGGGCATCAAAGTACACGTAATTCGAAAATGGCATAGGGGTGGGGTTCATTTAATAAATCCATATGCAAGACTCATCTTATGACTTTTGAGGAAATAGAAGTCTCACTTTTGGAATTTACGGATAAACCCTATTTTCATTTTTTTATGAAAATAAATTATGTGCAATATTACAAGTAAAGAGTGGAGATTAGTTGATGTGAGATAAGGAAACGAAAGCACAAAATATAAATAAGATGAATAACACTAAAATGCATAGAAAGGGATTGAGGAATGGACCTCCTTATAAATGCTTGTTACTGAATTTGGAGTGTAAATGTGCTGTTTTTGAAGTGGTATGAAAGTGATGTAATGAGGTGAGGTAGATAACCAAGTGGGGTAAGGAGGTGAGGTAAGATAATTAAGTGGGGTAAGGAGGTGACGTAAGAGAATATTGGAAAATGGACTTTTTTGGGAAAAGGAAGGCTCTGATTACGAGGATAATGGTTTCTAATAACTGAGAGGGGTTTTCAGGTTCTGAGGTAGGGTGAAGTCATGGCCCTTTTGTAGGGGCCAAGGGGGGTGCCAATTGGTATGGCCCATGGTCTGACTATCAGCATAAGTCCTGTCTTGATGGGCAAGGAAAAGTACACCCTGCCGATAGGCAGGGTGCCTGGGATACCAATAGGCAATCCAGAACGATTTTTTCGAAAAAATGGGCATAAAATGCAAACCATAAGTCCGAATTATGCACCGGGAAAACTGTTGGAAAGGCAATTCAGAGCCCTTTAAGGATTCATTAAGCCATTCCTGGGTCTGAGAGCTGACCAAAGTCAAATGGGGCTCGGAAGCGCCCGATGGTGTCTCGACGAGAGGTTTTCAAAGGAAAAGAGATCGCTCATCCCAACCGTAAGGCCAATCCACGCATGGGATGGATCGTTGGAAAGGTAATTCAGTTCCCTTCGAGATTTCATTGAGCTTCACTCGGTTCGTAGAGTTAACCAAGGTCAAACTGGGCCCAAAAGTGCTTGATGACCCTTCGGAGTAAACGAATCGTTTGTCCGAACTGTAAGACCAATTCTCACACGGGATGAACCGATGGAAAGGTTATTCAGATCCCTTCAAGGATTCATTGAGCTTCACGTAATCTAGAGAGTTGTCCAGAGTAAAATGGGGCTCAAGAGGTCCCGATAACCTCCAAATCTGTACTCATAGTGAAATGGATCGTTCATTTGAATTGTAAGGCCGATTCACGCACGAGATGGACTGTTGGAAAGGGGATTCAAATACCTTCGAGAATTCATTGAGCTTCACTCAAGCTGGGGAGTTAATCAGAGTCAAACGGGGCATGAGAGCACCCGGTGTCCTCTAGGTCGATACTCGGAGTATGACCTGGGGTTTATGGTGAATGGATGAGTGCTAGAGCCCTAAGGAGGTGTTTAGGGTGGTCCTAGGATTGGGTGTCTGCACAGGCCCTAGGGATCCAATCCCTCCTTAATTTTTTTCCTGTGATCCTTTGTGAAAACTCTTTCATTTTACATTATATTCATTTCCTTGTGGTCCAACCAACATTTTTTTTAACATAATACCCTCCTTACTTTCCTTACATAATTTCATCTTTTAATTCATTTTCTACACTTATCATTTTATGCGAACTTCACTAAGTCTCAAGAACCTTAATTTGAATCACATTGCTTTAGGGTATTTTATAAAGAAAGTGCGACTTGTGGCACCATTTTGTAAACTTTGGCAAAAAGTGTAATTTTCACATTTTAGGGATTATTTTGTGGATAAATAACCTTAGGGAATGTTTTGTAATTATTTTAACATTTACCCAATAATTCAAGTTTAAAACTTTAAACTAACGTATTATGCATATTTATACACATTCATGGGGTGTAAACCCACACTCATTTCCGTGTATCACCTCTGCATAACTATTTAAACCAATTCCTCACATTCAATAACATGCCTCCACATGGAATAATAACGTTTTTACTCATTATTTACATAAAAATATCATTTTTAATATTCTAAAATTATCGATGAAAATTAATTAAATACTTTAGTCCCATATTTTCATTTATTTCAATGGAAATAATAAAACACAATGGTAACTTGTTTATGTAATCTTCCTATGTGAATGCACGCATAAATATATACTGACATGCATAGAAAATTTCCATAATATTTAGTATATAAAACCCCCAACTCAAATGTGCCGAAAATATATGGGAAAAGGTTAAAGAAGAAAGCAACCCCCACCTCCAAAGGTGACCTTAAAGGGGTTACCAAGATTCCATAAATCGTCTATGAAAGCTTCATTAATCCCTCCTTCCAACTGCATAAAAATACACTTTAATCTACATAAAATACTCCAAGTTCAATCTCCAAGTACATCCAAAGTATGATGAAAATATTTCACCTTTGTTAAAGTACAAGTGTTTACTAGCTTTCTAAATATTTGGTATAACTGTATTTTCCCAACAAATTTATGGCGTAGAGAAGCTCCAAAGGATGATTTATTTTGCTGACAAATGAAGTTTTCGTACAAGAGGGGGAGGAAATGGTGTAATCCTTTTCTTTTGATTTTTGTTCTCAAAGAGGTATATTTAAAGGGTATGGGAAGTATATATAGTTTGAGCCGATCACTTGATGACAACATATTGTTTTGGACTAATAAGACAATGGCAACAATATTCCCTGAAATAAGAGAGTTACTTGTAGGCTAACTATTCTGGAAGGACATCTCATTTGTAAGGCAAAGGTACCAAGTGGATGGGAGCACACCATTTATTTGTTGATAACACATAATCCTAAGGAATAGGTTTTATAGTTGTATTTAAAAGGCTCCACTTGTTTTACTCATAAATCCTAACAAAAGCTGTAAAAAATTCCAACCCAAATTAAACCTCATTCTGCAAAAATGGTTAACTAAACCTTTCCCCCTCCCCACCATGCCGCCATAGCAGTAGTGAGGCCTCGATAATGTCTGGCTCCCCCACCATAATAGTTGGGAGGGTTCCGTAGCGGTTGGCAGCACTAACAACTTATCCTTTTTTTTCAAGCTACATCTATCGCAACCATTCATTTTCTCTCACTTAGTCTGTCTTACACAAATAGTTATAGCATACCAAGTCAACTAACCGCCAACACCAGTGTACGATCCAAGCTACAGGTGCAAAGCCAATCCATATATAACTCCTAATATTTCTGAATGCTACAAATTTCAATATTCGATAACTTTCTTAATAATATTTCTCAACACAAAACTATACACCCAATTTATTTACAAACGACAACAATTAATTTGATCAATGTTATACTACAAATACAACCGACTAATACCCTAAATATAATTTATGAAAATACCCCATTATGCCCAATTAGTTTTCTTACCAAATTCTAATTTATCAGAAATAAGGTTTTGTGCCCCAAATTATAAAATAACCCTTTTACCAAAATTGCATTCTTTATTCAAAACACTTACTTTTTATTTGCAGAATTTTATAAAACTTATCCATTAATTAGTTCACACTAATTAATATTTATAAAATCCCACTAAATGCAAAACTTTACGTAAAACATCAATATCATTCGCATGCGAGATCATGCAAAACCATGCGGGAGCCATGCAATGCCATGGAACACGTGTTTACTACTCGTAATACCCATGAAAATCTTTGCATTAATATATCTCATAAACTTTTACAAAAAAATATCACCATTGTTGATGTAAAAAACTAGATTGCTCTAATTATTCAATCACAGATAAATAAATAAGACAGAGATTTTTAAAGTGGTTCGGCTAGGGATAAAACCTACGTCCACTGTTATGTTATTGCTTAGTGTTTGCAGAATTCTTGAATACAAATTCTCTCAAGAAATTCCCGTCCCCTTGAATGAGGGTGATACAAGGTATTTATAGCCTTTAGGCTGTACATGAAAGGGTTGATACATTAAATGATATACATATGAAAGGGTAATACATTTAATGCAGCGTGTGCGTCAAGATAATGAACATTCAATGAATAGTTGAACTGTTGACATTCTGGCAATTAATAATACGGCCGAGATGCAGCTCAGACCGCCTTAGTTGCTTGTTGCTCAGGAGTTCCTCGGAGCGCGAGAGTACCTCGGAGTGCTGAAGTTCCTCGGTATATCCTCGTTGCTCGGGGAGAACATGAATTGGTCGAGGAAATGAACTTCCTCGTTACTATTGTGCCATGTATATTGACACGCGTCTTCGTCTGATTCGTACACATCAGCATATTAATTTTGGTATCAACAGAAGCCCCCAATGTTTCATATTTCGAACTTTGAGGAGTATGGAACATTCTTTCTCGGTTTATGGCAGTATTGAATGATCTTCCTGGGTTTTAGGAGCATCGTTTTTAAATTTATTCCCAAATTCAACGAAACCGCCTTTTTTCGAACTTTTAAGAGCGCTTCGATCTTAGTGCTCTTTTTGTCCTTTTAGCCGCCGGAAGTTCAATAGTTTCTTTTTTGTAATCATTTCATTCGCCGCTTCCCAAGGCAAAGTATTTAAACTTCTTAGGTAACCATACCGTCTTCTTCTTTTCCCAATTTCTTGCATTCAAGCTTTCTATTCTCTTCTTCTCTCTTGTGCATTCATCCTTGTTTTCGTTCGTTGTCAACATACCTCCTTTCTTCCTGTAAGATTTTCTTCCTTTCTTCTATATCTCTTTTATTCAGTATGGTTTATATTGTGGAGTCTGTTGAGAAATTTCGTTCTGATTTTTCCATTCCTTCCTGGGTAACTCTGGAGGTTCTTTCTGAGCCTTTAGATTATTTTCGATTGGCTGAGGGACATTGGTTCCCCAGTCTTTTCATTGCTGAATGTGATTTTTCCTTTCCACCAAACCCATTGTGTCTTGAGTTTTGTCAGTATTTTGATCTTGTCCCTGCAAAAATAGCCCCCAATTCATGGAGAATCATTAATGGGGTGCACAAATTAAATCTAACTCATGGGACTCGTATAGGGATCCCTGAAATCATGTATTGCTATAAATGGGCCACTATAGATAATATTTATTATTTAAAAATTAGGTTTCTGAATAGGGCTCTTGTAGTTAACCTCCCTGACTCAAATAGAGATTATTTTGAACATGGGTTGGTTATTAAAAATTGGCAATATGCCCCTTTAGTTAGAGATGGAGTATACAACGGTCCCAGATGCCCCCCATATGGCAATGGGATAGGTTTATTTTTCATTTTATTTTACTTATGAAATTATGCTTTCATCATGTTTGACAAAATGTATGACTGATATCTCATTATGTATTTATTTGCAGTTGATAGCAAAAGAAAAACTCCAAAAGAATCAGAGGTTAATATCAAGCATCTGAAACTTATCTGGGGTTTGCATAAGAACGTTGCAGACGAGCACATCAGGTCTGCATCATATTTGCTACAATATAAGAGTTATACAACCTCTTATACTGCTCGCCCTGTTGAGCCAGCTTCCACTCCAGAGGACTCTTCTTCAGATTCTCATCTTCCTTTAAGTCAGAGAATGGGCAAGAAAAGAGCTCCTCCTTCTCTATTTGATGACACTTCTTCTGCTGCTGGGACCAAGAAGAGCCAAACTGATGTCCCTGAGGGGACTAAGAAGGTGGATGATGCACCTTCCAAAGCTACCGAGAAGCCCCCAGTGGCTCCGAGCAAGAAAATTGCTCCTGTGGAAGTGATTACTATCTCTCCGACCAAGAGTTCTTCCTTGGTTGAAGTTGCTGAAACTCCTTTGAGGAGATTGAGGAAATCATCCTCAGTCAATTTGGCTGAAACTGCCTCCACACTGCCAGCTGGTGATGTTGGTGTTCCCACTATCATTCCTCCGAGCTCTGCAATGAGCTCGGTGAAAACTTGGATCATACCCGAGGTCCAAGGAATTGATGAAAAAATTTCTAGGGATATGCTGACATCCCTAGCTACTCGTCATCTTGCTTCGGTAAATTTCTCACTCTCTGAATTTCCTTTCTTTTTCTGAGTATTTGTATTTTTGCACTGACTTACTGTTTTTCTCCTCTTTCAGCTGGTGAACTGTTTTAATAACATTGTGAAGAAGGACGAGGTAATTAAAGCCTCTAGTTCCTTGTCTGGTGTAGAGGATGCTCTGTTGGGTTTGACCCAATCCTTAAAGGAATCTCGCCAACAGTACAATGAGGACAAGACTGCTTGGGAGAAAAAGTTGTCTGCGGTTGAGGCCGAGAAGGTGAAGATGGCTGAGGTCTCCAAGAATTTGGAGGATAAAGTAACAAATTTAGAGGTCGAACATCAGAAGTATGATGTCAAGCTCAAGAACTTGGGAGAGCTTGAAGATAAGTTGAAGAAGGCAGATGAGAAGTTGTCCGCCCTGCAAGATATCAAGGTCCAAAAGGAAGAATTGGATGTGAAGCTCTCCTCGGAGAAACTAAGAAGAAAAGTCGCAGTCAAAAAATCCTTCAGCGCTGGCTGGGAAAAAGGATGGGATAAGGGAATTGCTGCGATGACATCCCAAGTTCAATACGGGAAGTTGAAATACTTCCATGATGGCTGGGTAGCTGCTCTGCAGGAACTGAAGATCAAGGATGATTCTGATCTATTCCAGATGCACCTCCCTGGTCCTCCTCCACCAATTGTGGAAGAAGAAGAAGATGAGCCTGTCTCTGATGAATCTTCTATGGCCATAGGTGATCAGGTCTCTGCCTCTCAACCTTCTGCCACCGAGGACATTTCTTCCATGCCTCCTCCTCCTGAGAAGATTCCTGCCGATCAAGCTGCTGTTACTGTCGAGCAACCAAGCTCCTCGTCCCAGCCTCCCGAGAAAGTCTTGGGGGACAAGGAAAAGGTGTGAAGTTGTTCGGTATCATTTCTTTCTTTCATTACTTGTAATCGAACAATGTAATCTTTTGATGATCTAATAAAACACATCTTCGTTCCTCTTCATTGTTGATACTCTGTCTGCTTTTATTTATTAATTCCTGCCTTCTTCTCTATTAGTTTTTGGCCAGAATGGAATTGATATCTGCTCCTGATACTGAGTTGATGCGACAATGCAATGGATATTATAAAGCCGGTCATACAGACCTAAGTGTATCAGAGATTGTCGACATCCTTGGTCACGATGCCTCAGAGCAAGCAGTTGAGGCTTACCGGTACCTGAAGGATTTACTTGATAGATCTGTGGCTAATAATGTGGCATACTACGAATTGATCGAGGAACTTCATAGTTCCATAGAGGATCTTCAAAATCAACACAATGCATCAATGGCTTTGCTGCACAAGGAGTATGAAAATAGATATCAGCAGCTTTCTTCTGAAACAGGCCATAAAAAGATCCTCGCTGGATATGAGGTTAGGGAAAGAAATCTAAGAGGTGAGGTTGAGGCCTGCAGGCAGATTGCTGAGTTGCTGGAACAAGAGAACAATAATTTGCAGAAGAAATTGGCACAGTATGAATCTGCAGCATCATCTTCCACTGCCTTAGTACCAGTTACTGATGAAGGTTTCTCGTTCTTAGAGGTTGAAAATGCCAAATTAAGGCAAGAACTGGATAACTTAAGAAGATCTGCTACTGTTCGGGGACGAGGAAGAGGTTCTCGGGGGCGAGGAAGAGCTGTTCAAAATGTTGCCGAGGAGCAAAGTTCTCCAGTAGCTGCTCGGAGTCGATCAAGAGTTCTTAGCCGCAATGTTGAAGAATCTCGTACCCAGTCTACTTTGGAAACTCAAGCATTTCAATTAAACGCCAAAGATCGGGCTTTATCTGAATTGTCCAAGAAAAATCTAGCCTTGGAGGATCAACTTACTGCAACAAAGTCTGCTCTACATACTAAGGATCTTTTTGCCAAAAACCTTCTCGAACAATTAGATAGATTAATCTTCCAATTTCATAAGCAACCCAGGGAATTCTGGATGGCAGGATACAATGAAGCCCTTGTTCATTTGGATGCTCGTATTGAACATGCCAACAATGAAGGTTACAAGCAGGGATGGTTGAACGCACTAGGTGTGTTAAAATTGGAGCGAGGGCATTATTTATGGGATTATCATGCTCCAAGGTTATTAGACTTGCCTGTGCCACCTTTCAAATTGGATATGGCCTGGATCCCAGCTCGTTCCATTCCTCGTAGCTTAATTTCAAAATACCTCGGTGATTATAGCCTTCATTCCCAAATCGAAGTATCTCGTCCAGAGCATCTAATGGATACACCTTCAATAATGAATGTCAGAATGTTGAAGGATTTGAACTTTATTAATTCTCCCCTTTGCCTGGAAGATCCTCCTGCTGGCGAAGAGCCTATTTCTAAAGCAAAGGGCAAGAAACCAATAGAATAGGAATATCAATGTAATATTTAGTACATTCATGTAACCTGTAATTTATTTTGAATTTTAATGAAAAGACTTTCATTTTCTGTTTGCAAATTTTGCTATTGTCTTGTGTTTATCAAACACCTTTATATTTGTGCATATGCATCTGTTAAAAAGATAACAATAATATTGTTCATTAAGCAACTTAATAAAAAGCTACAAGTATCAAGGTTGTTCAATCACTTAATAATAAAGTAATGAGTATAAAATGTTCAAACTGTTTCCAACCAACCAGGGTGGATAAATAATGTTTGTCGACCAACTACAGTTGATGGGTTTTTATCCCCGACCAGCCATACTTGGTTCAATTTCAAATATTTTCATAAAATGTGTCCGACCAACTAAGGTCAATAATTTATCCTCGTCGACCAACTATAGTTAGTGAGTTTTTATCCCCGACCAACCATACTTGGTTCAGTTTGGAATATTTTGTTCTCTGAGGAACTTTTGTAATAATATTACTTCCCGTCCAACATAAGTTGGAATGTGAGAGTATATTTTTCAAATTCAATCAAAGGAGTATTTTTTGGTGAGTATTTTTTGGTTCTTTCGAACTGTCCACTAGTTATCTTACCAACCGTAGTTGATCACGCTAGTGTCGTCTCCTAACCAAAAGAGTATTTTTTGGTTCTTTCGAACTGCCCACTAGTTATCTTACCAACCGTAGTTGATCACGCTAGTGTCGTCTCCTAACCAAAAGAGTATTTTTTGGTTCTTTCGAACTGTCCACTAGTTATCTTACCAACCGTAGTTGATCACGCTAGTGTCGTCTCCTAACCAAAGGAGTATTTTTTGGTTCTTTCGAACTGTCCACTAGTTATCTTACCAACCGTAGTTGATCACGCTAGTGTCGTCTCCTAACCAAAGGAGTATTTTTTGGTTCTTTCGAACTGTCCACTAGTTATCTTACCAACCGTAGTTGATCACGCTAGTGTCGTCTCCTAACCAAAGGAGTATTTTTTGGTTCTTTCGAACTGTCCACTAGTTATCTTACCAACCGTAGTTGATCACGCTAGTGTCGTCTCCTAACCAAAGGAGTATTTTTTTTAAGCGTAGTGTATTACACTAGTATTCCCCGAAAAACTTTCAACAGAAAGAAAATGGTGAAACATCCTCGTTTTATTCATAATGAAGGAAATGCATTTACATTTTACATTACTGATAATACTTGCGTAGGTGTTCAGCGTTCCATGCATTCTTAAACTCCTCTCCCTCTAGAGTAGATATTCTGTAAGTTCCTGGTCGAACAACTTCTGTAACTCGGTAAGGTCCATGCCAGTTTGCTTCCAGTTTATTATGCTTCTGAATGACTTTCTTTAGCACATAATCCCCTTCTTTTAAGTCACATTTCTTCACCCTTTTGTTGTAGAACAGAGCTGTACGTTGTTGGTAAGCAGCATTCCTAATGGCTGCCTCTTCTCTAACTTCCTCGAGCATATCCAAATCCAGTCTTCGCATCAAATCGCTGATTGGGGAATTGAAATTCAGCACTCTATGCGTTGGGAGACCCAACTCGGCAGGTATCACAGCCTCACTTCCGAATGCTAGCATATATGGTGATTCTCCAGTTGCTGCTCGAGGAGTTGTTCGGTAAGCCCACAATACTGATTGTAGCTCATTAATCCAGTTAGCTTTAGCTTCACTTAGTCTTTTCTTCAAACCATTTAGCAGCGTTCTGTTCGTCACCTCAGTCTGCCCATTGCTTTGAGGACGACCTGGTGCTGAATGTGTCTTCAGGATGTTTGATTGTTGACAATAGGCAGCAAACTCCTCATTGTCAAATTGTGTTCCATGATCTGTGATGAAGGCATGAGGGAGACCATATCGGCAAATGATATTCTTCCAAACAAACTGGTATACCTTCTCGTATGTCATATCGATAAGCGGCTCAGCTTCTACCCACTTAGTAAAATAGTCCACTGCAACGACGAGGTACTTGAATCTTCCTCGGGTGGTCGGCAGTGGTCCAACCAAATCAATTCCCCACATGGCAAATGGCCAAGGGGAAGTTATGGGTGTCAACAATGCTTGTGGAGTTCGTCGGATGGAGGAAAAACGTTGGCACTTGTCACATTTCTTAGCATAGGCTATACAATCAGCCCTCATCGTCGGCCAGTAGTATCCTTGAGTCATTACCCTTTGCAAAAGTGTTCGACCTGCTACATGAGCTCCACAAGACCCTTCATGGATCTCTTCAATTAATTCTTTCACTTCGGAGGGATGTACACATCTCTGCAAACCTGCCATAATTCCTCGTCTATATAAAATACCATTAGTTAATACATACCGAGCAGCTTTATACTTCAATTTCTTGGCAGTGAGCTTATCCTCCGGCAATTCTCCCTCTTCAATATATACCCTGATGGGATCCATCTAAGATGGTCCTAAATCAAGGGCAATGACATTCATCGTCAAGTCCTCATCTATGCTCCGACTTTCCAGCACTTCAATTGGTATTGTTCTTCACAGCTCGGTACGAGTAGCTGACGCTAATCGAGTCAATGCGTCTGCTCTAGCATTTTCCATTCTCGGTATTCTCACCAATTGAATGGCGTCAAATTCTGTCAATAACTCCATCACCTTTGCATGGTATTTCACCATTAATTCTCCCTTAACTGCATATATTCCCATCATCTGATTCATAATTAATTGAGAATCACTGAAAACAATTACTTGCCGTGCTTCCATAACTTTCGCCAAATGAAAACCTGCTATCATGGCCTCGTACTCAGCTTCATTATTGGAAGCTTTGAATTGGAATCGTAAGGCATATTCTATGTCAATATCCTCTGGGGTGTTTAAAACAATCCCTGCTCCACAACCAGCTGTACAAGATGATCCATCTACATATAATCTCCATGTAGGTAACTCGTCTTCAAATTTCTTATCTATCAGAGCTCCTCGATAAAATATCTGCTGTTTTCTTTCATCATCCCCTGGTATCTTTCGTTCCTCGTCGGTCATCTGTTCGCGCCCTTTTACCAACCGGAGTTGGTCTGGGTTTGGATATGATGAGTTTTCTACATCCACAAGTCCTTTTACCAACCTTAGTTGGTCTGGACCTGTGTCTGTTGATCCTGTATCGTCCACAGGTAGGTCAGCAAGTACCTTTTGTTCCTCGGGGATATCAGGATACGTGAACTCTGCTATAAAATCTGCTACAGCTTGCCCCTTTAATGATGATCTGGGTTCATACACAATATCATATTCACCGAGTTCTATTGCCCAATACATCAATCTTCCTGATTTTTCTGGCTTGTGAAGAGCTTGCCTTAATGGCATGTCAGTATACACGATGATGGTATGAGCCTGGAAATATGGCCTCATTCTTCTACTTGCCTCAATTAACGCCAATGCCAATTTTTCTAGCTTTGGGTATCTGATTTCGGCACCTCGGAAAGCCTTACTTGTGTAATAAATTGGCTTCTGGACTCCATTCTCCAATCTGATCAATGCCGAGCTGACTGCATTCTCTGATACTGCCAGATATAAGTATAACTTTTCTCCTGTTATTGGCCTAGACAACAATGGTGGGGCTCCCAAATACTTCTTCAAATCTTGAAAGGCCTTCTCACATTCATTAGTCCACTCAAAACTTTTTCGCAGTGTTTTGAAGAATGGGAGGCATTTATCAGTTGCTCGGGATACAAATCTGTTGAGCGCTGCGACTCGCCCTGTAAGACTCTGTACTTCTTTCCTCGTCGTTGGGGATCGCAACCCTAAAAGAGCTTTGATCTTTTCTGGATTTGCCTCAATACCTCGTTGGTTGACGATGTATCCGAGGAACATTCCTTCTCGTACTCCAAAGGTACACTTCATCGGGTTGAGCTTCATTTGGTATTTATCCAGTTGATCAAAGGTCTGGCATAAGTCAACTAGATGATCAGTAGCTCTCTTGCTTTTGGTGAGCATGTCGTCGACATACACTTCCATGTTGCAACTGATTTGTTCGGCAAAAACCTTGTTCATCAGCCGCTGATATGTTGCACCTGCATTTTTTAAACCAAAAGGCATAACATTATAACAATAAGTTCCCCTTGGGGTAATAAAAGAAGTACTTTCCCTGTCTTCAGGTTTCATTTTAATCTGATTGTAGCCAGAATATGCATCCATGAAGCTGAGCAGCTCATGTCCCGAGGTAGCATCTACTAGCTGGTCGATTCTGGGCAATGGAAAATGATCTTTTGGGCATGCCTTGTTAAGATCAGTGAAATCAACACACATTCTCCACTTATTGTTCTTCTTTTTTACCATCACCACATTTGCCAACCAATCTGGATATTTCACATCCTCAATGAATTGGGCTTTCTGGAGCTTCTCAACCTCCTCTTGTATGGCCTGGTTCTTCTCGGGACTAAACACTCTTCTTTTCTGCTTCACAGGCTTGATCTCCTTATTCACATTGAGCTCATGACATAAGAAGTTTGGATCTATCCCTGACATGTCTTCATGACTCCAAGAAAAAGTATTCTTCCTGTTTCTCAAGAAAGTTATCAACTCTTGTTTTATCGAAACATCCAACGACGATCCTATCTGGGTTACTCGTTCAGGATGCTCGTCGTCCAGAATAACATTTTCTGTAGATTCCACCACCTGTCCTTTTACAAGTTGAGATTCATCCCTAGGATCAAGGGTTTCGATTTCTGTACCTTCCTCCACTTGGTAAGTAGTAGTCTTTTTCCTTGATTCTTCAAGTTCTTCTTGCTCGGCAGACGAATAATAGCATTCCCGAGCTACTTTTTGATCACCTTTCACAATTCCGACTCCAAAATTTGTTGGGAATTTCAAACACTGATGTACTGTAGATGGAACTGCTTCGAACTTCTTCAATCCAACTCTTCCCATGATGATGTTGTAGGCTGACTGCACATTCTTATTTATCACAAAGAAGCGTATTCTTTCTGTTCGACAAGCAGGCCAAGTTCCAATGAGTATATCCAACTTGATCGTCCCAAGTGGAAAAACTTTTTCGCCAGCAAAACCCAGTAGGGGTCTGTGATAAGGTTCCAATTGAGATAATTTAAAATTTAAGCTATCAAAGCATGAATAGTACATGATGTCTGCCGAACTACCGTTGTCTACCAACACCCTTGAAATGACCACATCTTTCATCCTCATTTTGATCACCAAAGGATCGTCATGAGGGTAAAGAACACCTGCCAAGTCGTTTTTTGAAAAACCAATGACTAACTTCTCTTTGTTTACCTTCCTCGGACGATCCTCCTCGGCCAGATTTATTCGCTGAATATATGAACAAGCTTGAGCCTCTCCGAGGTAAGCTTTTCTTTCTGCAGTAAGGTCTCCTCCTCCTGCATCTCCTCCTGTAATAACATTACAATCAAATGACCCAAAACGTATGGAAAATACCTCTCGTTCAGGCTGCCTTGGCTTCTTGGGAAGATCGGGGTCATCATCTGGATCATCTTCGTGGTCCCTCTTCTTTTTCTCCTCTGCCCGACGAGGAGATCTAGATCTCTCTCTAGTTCTATCATCATTCTTCCTCTCACCCCTGCGATCTACATATTTTGATAATTTTCCTCTTCGGATGAGCGTTTCAATCTCGTTCTGAAGGGCTATGCAATTTTTGGTCGTATGGCCATGATCTTTGTGAAACTCGCAGTATTTGGCCTTATTCCTCAGATCAGGATTTGTCCTTAGTTTATCTGGCCACTTGATTTCCTCGCTATTCTTGATTTCCTCCAAAACATGATTAATAGCCATTTTCAATGGAGTATAATTATCGTACTTCTTTAGGACTTCCCATGACGTCCTATTATTCTTGGAGTGCTTGTCACCACCATTACTTTTCTGATCTTTCTTCTTAGACTTGTCGACCTCCACTTTGATTTCTTTATCCATATTCTTCTTCGCAGCCATAGCCTCCTCGGCATTCATAATTTTGGCCGCTTTCGCCATCAACTCGGACATAGTTTTAGGTGGATCTTTGGCCAAGGTGTAGTACAGCTTGTTAGGCAGCAAACCACTCATCAAAGCAGTGATTGCTGTCTTTTCTTCATAATCTATGACTTCCAACTTCTCATTATTAAAACGAGTTATGTAATCTCTAGTACTCTCACCTGATTTTTGTCTAACACTTAGCAAGTGTGCTACTCGCTTTACCGGCTTCGCCCCAAAATAAAAATTGCCAATAAACAACTCGGCTAACTGAAAGAAAGTTGAAATCTTTCCCCGAGGAAGATTGTTATACCATGTCTGGGCAGATCCAGTAAGAGTTCCTGAGAAGGCCCTACATCTCATCTCGTCGGGAACAACATAGATGTCAGCAGCAGCTTGATACTGTTCTATGTGAAGAACAGGATCTGTCTTTCCATCATATTTGGGAGTTATCACAGGTGCTTTAAATTTCGATGGTGTAGGAAAATCCACAATGGCCTGTACAAAAGGTGTTCCTCGAACAAAAGTTCATTGTAGGGGGTTCTTTGCTTTAGCCATTTCTCCCAATTTATCCTCCAACCTTTGGAGAGATCCTTTCCACGCTTCATTTCCTTCATCGGGCCTATTGGTTCGAGCAATCGATCGTTCTGAGGTAGCTTCTTGAGATCTATCTTGACGAACGACTGGTCGTGACTGTGCTGATCCTTCTCTTAGATCTGATGGTTGTCGAAAACTCCTTGATATGGTCTTAGGTGGACTCCTATTCCTCCTAGGGCCTAATCGACTGAAAGGAGACGCCCTACTCAGTCTTTCTAAAGCACTGGGTCTTTCTGGAGAGAGGGTGATATGTTGATCAGTATCTGTCGTCCTTATTGACGAAGTTCGCCCAGGTTGATAAGAGAAATCATTAGACTCCTCATTGCGACGTGACTCAGTACGCCTGGATCGTGAAGAAAGTAAATAAGTTTGCCTCTGACCACTGTGCTGTCCTGAACGTGCAGGTGCACCACCATGAAGGGTTTGTAAGAGTTGCCTCATTGTGTCTTGCATGGCGGTTTGTCCTTGAGCCAGATTCGTCATAATTTCGCCCAGATCTGGCGGTGCAGAGGGATTTGGAGGATTTCCAGCATTTCCAACGTTTCGATTGCTAGATTCTGGATTATCCGCCATTGATGATAAATGATTTTTATGAAAAACGATAGTAACAGTCGTTTCCCACAGACGGCGCCAATCTGTTGATGTAAAAAACTAGATTGCTCTAATTATTCAATCACAGATAAATAAATAAGACAGAGATTTTTAAAGTGGTTCGGCCAGGGATAAAGCCTACGTCCACTGTTATGTTATTGCTTAGTGTTTGCAGAATTCTTGAATACAAATTCTCTCAAGAAATTCCCGTCCCCTTGAATGAGGGTGATACAAGGTATTTATAGCCTTTAGGCTGTACATGAAAGGGTTGATACATTAAATGATATACATATGAAAGGGTAATACATTTAATGCAGCGTGTGCGTCAAGATAATGAACATTCAATGAATAGTTGAACTGTTGACATTCTGGCAATTAATAATACGACCGAGATGCAGCTCGGACCGCCTTAGTTGCTTGTTGCTCAGGAGTTCCTCGGAGCGCGAGAGTACCTCGGAGTGCTGAAGTTCCTCGATATATCCTCGTTGCTCGGGGAGAACATGAGTTGGTCGAGGAAACGAACTTCCTCGTTACTATTGTGCCATGTATATTGACACGTGTCTTCGTCTGATTCGTACACATCAGCATATTAATTTTGGTATCAACAACCATGTACGATGTTTTAATATGTATTCACAAGTCAGGGTATTACAATCATTTCCCATATTGAACATTCTTCTCACTTAAACAAGAGATAAAATTTACATTACCGGGGGCTAGAAGAGGAAGGGACATTACCATTAGAGATGACAGTCCTCAGCCACTGAAACCATCCAATTACGAATATCCTGCACCCAAGATGTCTGCATTGATACAGTTTGAAAATAAGAGCCAGAAAGATATCAAGCTAAAAAATATGGGAAATATCTCAAAATGTAAAATCAAGAAGAATGTGAACAATATTACCCCATTGGACCATTGTTTGTTGGGCAAAGGAGGAAAGCCTTTTTAACTCAGCATGTGGGCAATCGGGGATCTCCACTCTATCCCTCCAAACCATCCGCAAATACTAGGAATTCAACCCATAATCGTGAAGCGTAGGAGGACTCATTGCTCTGGCACCGCTACCCAAAGCCTGACCTGATGATCTGGGTAATGTGCTACCTCATTCCCTGACTTTCTAGGGTGGCGCCTTGTCCACGTCATAGATCGAAGGCAACATCAACCACCTCACCATGAAATCTAGATAGTCATACATCGCGACTGTATCTGTGTAAAATGAGTAGTCCTCCCCTATCAAAACTGCCACATGAGCCTCATCTGACATCCTATTTGAATCATCCAAGTGGTCTGAAGGACCCGCTGGTGGAATCTTTATCTTTCCTACCATCTATTATCTCAAAGCTGAGCTTTCTCGCATACTTATAGACATAATAATGACCATCCATGATGGAAATACCAACACAGATTCATGCACAAGTAATCTTGTGTACCTGCACCGACTGAAGTGACAATCCTACACCCATTTTTTGTAATGTTTTCCTAACCTTACCACATGTCTACATTTTAAGGGACCCTAATGCTAAGGTCTCTAAGCAAATTCTAAAAATAACTAAAAAGTAATAAATTAATATAAAGAGAAATAATAAGCATTGAATTAAGTAAGCATACGTAACAAGCCGAGTGCCTTACACCTTCCCTACTCATAACCCAATTCTCGAACACGCACCACAAGAATCTCTAGACCAAACGTAGACTATAAAACCACACTTAGGAATATCCTGAAAGGTATAGCATGAACCTTTTTATTTGTTATTATATAAAACAAAATGGAGACTTTGAATAACCTACAAAACCCAACTGCGCAAAGGGGCGTGCACCAAACTTGGACATGGCGTTAAACTACATCCAGGGGTAAAATTAGGGGTGGTAATTCGGGTTAGTCGTGTCATTTTCGGGTCGCATTGATTTTAATTCGAGTATAAGTTTTGGGAAATCTTAAATCTATACGAGTTAATCGTATCTTGTTCGGGTCATTTCGGGTTATTACTGTAAACAGGTTATTGTGTAAAATATTTCCAGGCCTTGGCAAAACCACCAAGCACCCAAAACCTCAGATCGATAACCCGACCTTGGGGGAGGCGGTGGGATGGGAGACAAGCACACCCACGCCCACCATTAACTTCGCAGCGAGTTCCCTCCCACGAGCACAACGCCAACGCTCGTTCCCTGGGCCCGCAATGCCATAATTAGGCTCTCATCAAAGCCCCAATCCTCTTTATAATTATCAACCCCCATTAGACTTCCGACACGAAGGTATTCAACACTCATGACTCCTATCAGGTGCGACTCAAGAGAAAGTATGGGCCTAGGAAAATCTTTTTAAATGGGCCCTTTTATATTTAAAATTATTATATTTATTACAATATTTAGTTATATTCAAATTTAGTTTAATATTTTTCTCTCTGTATGACCCTTTTTAGCTTCACATTCATATTTTCCGCTAAACTTATATATAATTTAGAAAATTTACATGTTCACTAATATTATATTTACTTTAGATAGAATTTAAAAAAAATAAAGTACTAGATAATAAAACATGGCCAGATTTTTTGCTCAAATAATATTATGTACATTAATGTTTATATATAAATGAATCCTAATATAAGTTTTGTTTTTATAGTTAAAGTGAGCTAAGTATTGAAACAAGGTCTCTCTATCGAGAGAAATGGCCTAATTGTAGAAAAAAAATCGAAGGATTCAAAATCATATGGAAACTTTAGAGTGTAAAATAATGGAAGCTAGTTAGAGGGTAATCAATTTATATATTATACAAAGTCTCCAAATCAGTGAAATAACATTATTATTTTCACAAATACATATACATATACTTAAAATAAAACATTATAACTAATTGGGGTCCTCCCTAAAGTGAGGCCCTGGGCAGTTACCTAACTTGACAATGAGGATAGCCAACCCTGACTCCTATCAGGTGTCTATAATTTGACAACCTTTCTCTTATCCTAAGCTCTTTCGTTGAGGGTATTTATACTCACCCTATCCCAACACCTTTGCACTTTTCCCTAGGGTCCAACCATGGTTCCATCAATCTTGGACCCCCAGTCTTCCTTCAAACCCTAACCGAAGACTTTGGTTAGCTCTCAAACCCCGAATTCCATCCATAAAAAAAATCATAGAACTCTGAATTCTTTTTCCAATGGTCTGGCCGTGGGCGAATCGGGCTTATAGCTCGAAAGATATGGATCAAAACCCTTTTTTCCAGCCTATAGGCACGACACCTCACCTTCTTATAGGCATACAAGGTTTCCTTCACATGCAAGTCAGAGCCACCTATTTGCATGCAGGTCTGGTACCCTATCGACCTCGGGCAGAAATATCTTTTCTTCCTTTAGGATTTTCCTATATAAGGAAATCTTTACACATGACCTCGATTTTATTGTGATGGCTATACTTAATTTAGCATACATCATTTTCACAACATTTTTCCATACGATCCCTTACATACCATGATCCACCTTCAACCACAATTTCACCATTATCCACACACTAGACATCATGAAACCAATATCTCAAAAAATGATTCAAAAATGCTTAGAGGTCCAAATCCTTTTACAATTTACTAATCCCATAAGTGGTATTTTGCATATTTTGGTGTTCTAATTTCATTTCAAGTTGTTATATTCTAATACTACCACGAATATTACCCCTTTTACTATTATATACATCTTCAAGTCTGTTTTCATACACCAAAAAACCCAAAAAATGGGTTTAAACCATAATTTCAAATTTAGGTTGTTCTCATATTTTTCTACACTTTCACCACATTTCACCTAAAGTTCATAAATCAAAGAAGACGCATTAGATTTGGATTATAGGTCAGACCCCAACCTTGTTTATATGACGAACCGCGGGCATTTTGATGCCATTTTTTTGCTAAGTATGCATCCTTAAGATATTTTGGGATCAATGCCCATTTTTTACTTATTTCATTTGCACAACTGATAAGTCACTTTTATTGTACTTCTAACCCCGTTAATTTGTGTATTCTAGCATTCTCGTTCATGTTATTCTCGGTTCTTATGCTAATTTATTGAAGAACCCCCATTTTGGTCATATATATATTGTCTGTGCCTTATTTGAGCTTTTATAGGTCTCAGGAATGCAAGTTGTGAAGTTTGGATAAGTTTCAAAAAAGTTCCGTTGACAGGTGCATCTTCGGGGGCATTTTAGTAAATTCAGCATTCGAGTTTTGGTTTCGATCTCTTCACAAAAGTTGTATCCCTCCTTCTCATCTTCGTGTGGCCTCTAATGATGCATGAATTTGATCTAGAGCGAAGAAGTTACGGACGATTCGGTGAAACTTTAGAAAAAAAAATCCAAAATAAGGCAACCTTATCTTGAAAGTAGGTCCAAATCGATTCGACCTTGCCGAATCGATTCGGTTGTTACCAGTCATCCTCTTCCCTCACGCGAATCAATTCGAACTCCTCTGAATCGATTCAGTTCTGCAGATTTTTTAAGTTTTCTCCTTATTACTAGTTTGCCATTTTGGATAGATTTTTTTCGGTTTTTATCCTTGATTTTCCTTCATTTGAATAGATATATAGATTACTTTTGTGAGAAGGGGAAAAAATATAAACACTCTTTTCTCTCTTCTAGGTCAAGTGTATTTATTGCTCTTCCTACTTGTAAAGCTTTGAATTATCACAAGTTAGTTGTTAATTAATGCAAGCTTTGTTCATTCAATCGATATCTACTTTTGTTCTTTAGCTTTAAATTGCATTTATTACCATAACTTTAATTATTTTGTGTTTACACTTCACGCCTTGATTAATCTTGTTGTTTCTTTGCATGAATAACTTAGTTTCCATTATGAGTAGCTAGACTTATGGTTGGGGATCATAATTCCACCTCGGATGCTTGAACTTCATATTTAGGATTTGGTTTAGAATTGTTCTAATTGAACTTTATGTGTTGGTATTGGAGTATCTTAGTCTCTTAATTTCCCTTGTCATTCAAGGGTAGTATTTGATGCTTTATTACAACCCCAACCCATCTATCAATAACTAATTAACTCATAATCCTTCATTGATGAGTTTAGTCTCAACATGGTTGATGTTCGGACTTAATTAATTATGCTTGATTAGAATTAATTTCAACCCATTCCTATCATCTTTTTAGTGAATCTAAGGTGGGAGAATTATCCTCAATCCCTTTTATCTCTTGAAGTCAAGCTTAACTTAGTTCGTTTTAGTTTAGCGGTTAGTTAAAATCACCTCGTCAAATAATCAAATCATCTTTTACACTTTCTTTTTATGACGTTTAGAGATTAACCTTTATCCTAATCTTGTTCTCCTAGGAGCGTTCAATCCCTAAGGAATACGATCCATCTAGTTACATGCCCGACTCTCAATGCCTTATCCATCTAGTTTCCGTCAACTCTATCATCCCCACCTAAACCAAGTCGGTCCTTAGGTCAAAACAATCCCACTTTCTTTACCATATCCTAGATGCCAACACCGTTATTAGCCTCCCTGCTTTAGTGCTTCAACAAATGTTGAATGCCACTTACTGTGATAAGGGATCCACTACTCTCCCTTATGCACGATTGGTTTCTAGTATTTGTAGAGATGCTTGGTGTGAGGGAGTCCCCTCCGATATAATACCTAGGCTTCCCTCTTTGCTTAATGAGGATGCAATCGAGAAGACCTTAGGGAAAGCTTATTGGGAGAGGAAGAGACAGTTGGTGATAGAACACGTGGCTGTTGGGATCCCCTTCGATTTTAATGCTTCGATGCCGAATGTTCTGGAGGTCCCTCCTCCTGTTCCACATCCGATGGGTCCCATTCGCGAGTTGTCTGTGAGGATGGATACATTACAGACTGATTTTGCTACTTTTAGGGACAGTCACGAGAGGGGGTTTGCTGAGTTTTGAGGCGCATACGAGCGGGATATGTCCATGCTAGCACGGGCACAGATAGACCTGCTTGAATAACTACGCGGAGGTGAGGCTATTGTGCCTCCTTACTTGTTTGATCCTTATACCCCGGGTAACCCCAACGCGCTTAGTTCTTTTAGCCGCCGCCCTGATGCTTCTTAGGGAGCTGCCTTATATCACATGCTGCTGCAGTTTTTACTTCATGTTTCTATAATCATTATGGTTTTTAAAGTTTGTAGGGCTGTCATGTTTTTGGGTTCCAAATTTGTGTATGTTGGGGTAGAGAGAGTCAATATTGTATTTTCTCATTTTTGCTTTTAATCCACATGTACGCAACTCCATATTATATTAATTAAATTACTCAGTTTCTTTCTTTTATCTCTCTTGTATATATCTCTCTTATGTATATATTATTGTTTTTAGTACTAATGTGTAACAGGTATGCCGTTGTGAGGTTCTCGAGTTACTCCTTACGGGGTGACTATTTTCTAACCCTTTTCCCTTTTTATTCCTACTAACATTGGGGACAGTGTTCATTTCAAGTTAAGGGGTATGGATTACATTTCTGATACCGGTTATGATGTTAGTATTTATTTATTTTAAAAAATATTTTTCTCCATTGTCTCCAATGATTACGTATATGATCGCCTTATCCTTTTGTATAGCAATGATGCATGCTTAGAGTTTATGTTTTATTAGCCTTTAGATCGTACATTTTTTTCATTGTGAATAACCTCATAAAATCAAGCTGTGAAGCTTTGAGCACATTATAAATTAATTGTTTATGATTTGGTTTAAAGCGTTTCAAATTCGTGTTCATATGACGCATGCTATAGCATTACAAAAGTTAGAATTGAGACTAATCTTCAATTGTGAGCATATACATATACACTATCTCTTTATTGAAAAATGATCTTGTTGGCGATATCATTTTCTTTTCATTGATTGCATATTAATTGAATTATCATTTGAGCATGATTTTCAATGGTGTTGAGTCTCGAGAATCACATGAAACTTTAGGAAAGGATCCTAGGCCTTCTTTGTTGTTAAACCCCATATGACCTTAACCTTAACCATTATACATGTCCCTAATTAACCCCGGTGAGCCCTACTATGACCTTTCTTTTCATCCCAAATCCTCTAGCCAACTCCACATTGGAGTTATAAATCCTTATACACTTTTCGTACCTTGGTTTGGGATTATTCCCGGGATTGAATGGTGTTTGTTTTAATGTGGATTGCAATCAAGCTATGAGTGGACTAGAAAAAAAATGAGAAAAAAGAAAATAAAAAAAGAAAGAAAAAGAAAAGAAATGAAAATAGAATAAATGGTTCCAATGTATATGGAAATAAAAGTCTTACTCTCATGAATATCTTTCTTTTGGAATTTGAATTCAATTCCTTAATTGCCCACTAATTCCACTATCCAGTGTGTTATTTCCAAATCCCCTTTGCCCCCGTACATAGAATTTCGCTTCCTAACCGTAGCCTTCCCAAAATTATATACCCTAAAAGTCCTACTTGATCCTAAGGTAATTTGATTCAACGATCGAACATTAGCGATAATCTGTTTAAGTGCATTTCACATTGGTTAATATGCGATATCCTTTAATGAGATTGTATTTTTCACTTTTATATATCGTTCTTCGTTGATGACATGTGCGTGGCTTTGTTTCCTTTCACGATTACTCATTATTCCCGCATGTCTCGTTCGTGTTACATCCTATTTCTGAGCGTTTTCATTTGTTGAGTGTAACAACCGGAGAGGAATTGAGTATGCATGCTTTAGCGTTTACATGGATTATGAAAGTTTTGCCAAATCTAAATTACCACATGTGTCCGCTTATTTTGCATTTCATTGGTTTCAATTTCTATTGGAGTTACTTGTTTAATGTCGATAATTATCGTCTTTAGTGTGAGCTTTGTTCACTTTGTTAATATATTATGCTTATTTGATAATTGTTGAGCTTTGCATCGATTTTCATTTTATCATTGTATGAGTTGACATGATATTTGTGGGTATCATCCCTGGAAACCCTCACGAGACGACACTCGTCCCTTAGGGCCACTTAGGGGTTTAACGACTTATTGCATACGCTAAATGCAATCGTTCGCCCGCGAAAGTAGCATTTTACTTATTTCTACATATTTCTACTGTTTTTATTTTTTTGATGGCCCTTGTTTCTTCATACTTCATTGTTCGGGACTAGCAATGTATAAGTGATAAGCACCCAAAACTGTACATTTTATACCCCAAATAGATGTACTTTAGTTGTTAATTCTCGGTAATATGGGTCTTATGCGCTTAATTGTTCAATATGCAGGCTTAATTGCAGTTGCGGTGTCAAAAGCTATATTTCCAGGCATTTGCAGTTATAATGGAGCTAAATACCTTCCCCCGTAACCTTACCCGAGCCTAAACCTACCCCGAACCCCGTGTGTGTCTAATTTGCCCTTTTATTATTTTTTAGATTTTTAGTTTGAGTCATTTTTATTTTAGATTTATTTAGAATTTCTAGGATTTATTTTCCAATTTTTATATTTCTTTTTATTTAGTATTTTGATTTTTCTTCTATTAGTCTTTAGTTTTAGTTTTATTTTATTTTATTAGGATTAAAATTTTTAGGATTTCATGTATTTTAGTTTATTTTGATTTCACATTTTCTTTTTAGGATTTTAGTTTTAGTTTAATAGATTTCTAGTTTTATTTTTTATTTTCATTTTTTTTTAGTTTTATTTGAGTCTTTGTTTTATTTTAGAATAGGATTTTATTTTTTAGGCTTTTATTTTATTTTATTATTTTTATTAGTTAGTTTTATTTTAAGGGGCCAAATTAAACACACACAAAGACGCACCCTATATCCACATACACTTATCCTAAACCCAACTAATCTATCCTACACCCTAAGCCACACCCAACTATCCTATACCCTCACCCACACAATAAACCCAAACTTCATCTTCCCCAACAACTCACCCTCTCTCCTCTCTCCAAAACACAAAACCCACAAACCACTGCCGGCGACCCCAAACCCTAATTCCGATCCAACCCGATCTCACCTCACACCCCCCTCTTCCCTAACCTGCCTGCAACCCGACGCTGTGCCACCTCCCTCCGCGGCTCTGCCTCACAAACCGGCGACGCCCATACAAACCCAACCCGACCCCTGTCGACCTGCAATCGAACCCACACCCAAATCCTCCGTCAACCCGAGAACCTCACTCCGATCCAAACAAACCCGCGAACAGCCTAACCCGCCGGCGAGCCACCATCTCAGCTATTCTCGACCCTAACCCACAATCCCATCTTCCATACCCCATACCCATATACCCATACCCATGTCATTTCTAAACCTCAAGCCTTGCACGACTTCTACCTGCCAAATGCAAAACCAAAGCCAAATACCCATGTTCCACTTAAACCTCACTTATTCCCCCTTTAAAACCATTTATTAAAATACCCCCAACTACCACTTTTTACCATTTACCCAAAAATAACCCCAATAACTAAATCAGATTTTTATTCCTATCCACTCACCCACTTATCTCCACACCTCACCATTCCCATGCACACTCAACCCAATTCCCATTATACCCCTTAGCCCCATGTGTGCCATGCATCTACTATAAAAGAAGACTCAAGACACCATTTGGAGACTCATCATCAAATAGAGAGAGAAAATTCTAGAGAAAAGTAGAGAGTTAGGTTAGAATAAATTAGGTAGAAATATTTGTAAATAATTTTATTTTTATTTTTGTAGATATTTGTGAGTGATAATTGTGTGAGATTCAAGTTGAGTAAAATTTTCATTTATATCTTTGTTGATCACTCACTTGGAAGGTTGTATGCTTGGATTTCAAGGATAGAGTTCAAATTGCCAATTTCAAGGAGAATTGCGAAATTTTGTTCTCTTTCTCTACTCTTTTATTATATTAATACCTATTGAATATTTGTTTATAATGTTAGATACCATGTTAGGCTAATTCCCCTTTCAAGGGGTGGGGGAAACCCTTATTTGATGTTATTTTAGTTTAATTAGTTTGATTACTTGAAATTTCCTTTTGAATGCTAATTTTGATCCCTCACCCTTAGATTTACGCCTTGAGAAAGGGTAAATGATTTTCGAGAGAAAATCGAAATTCTAATTATAATACCCATTTTAGATTCGAACTAGAGATAGGGGTTTCTTAAGTGGGGTATTATAACTTGAATTTCAACTCTAAATTTATTTTCTAAGATTTACATAAATTTTAATGGATCGATCCTAGCGGGTGATTAAAAGGAGTGTAGATCTATTTTTCTAGAGTTGTGGGGTGTTAAACTTAATATTCTAAAATGTTATTATTAAAATTACATTTGCAACGAGAGTTGATTTGTAGTTTTGATATTAATTTGGGATAATTCAATTAATTAAATTAATTAATTAGAATAACTAAAATTTGTGGTGTAATCCCATTCCTTGATTGTTCTCACAATTATTTACCTCACTTTATCTCTTATTTTAGTGTTAAACTTTGTTTTCTTTTTAGTCACTTTTTAGTTAGTTGTTTAGATCTTTACATTTAGTTTAATTTAGTTTAAACCTCACCTCACTTTATTGTTTTAATATTTGAAAAAGCTAAAAAAAAAAGTAGAAAAGTGAAAAAGCACAAAAAGAAAATAAAAAGTGAATTACAATTCCGTTCCCTTTGCTTTACAACCTTGAAAGTGGATTGATACCCTTACTTACCTCTGCATTTGAGTTGATATTATATTTTGTAGGTATTTGAGGTTTTGATTAGAAGGACTTTTCAAGCAACGACGAAAGAAAAATAATACACCGAAGAGTTCTTTCTATCAAATGGCGCCGTTGCCATTCTTGGGAGCGTGAAGCACTCGGAGCGGAGTAAATTTTTTAGTTCATTTATTTCCTATTTTTTGTTGCATTTTAGTACCATTTTTTGCATTTTATTAGAAGGCTTGTATTAGGATTTTATCATTGCTTGTATTGCGGTGCATAGGACACCATTTATTTTTCATTTTAAAATTGTAATAATCGAAGACAAGCGTGATTGGAAAACCAGACAAGGTAAAGAGAGGGCGTCCAAAGGCGAGGAAAAGAAGCCTCTGTACCTTGGGGCGGTAGGACTCACGGGGATGACTGAGATTGACGTGATCTCCCCCCGGTCGACTCAACATTTTCGGCACCCCACGGCCTAAAAACCGTGGGAGGTACATTTCTTACACCTTCGCGCCTCTCCTGTTAGCGAGTTAATTCTCTTGTGTGCTCTTATTTGATTTTATTCTCGCATTTATTTTCGAATGGTGTGATGAATTAATTAATTAAGACATACACCCGGTCACTCACGAGAAGGGATTTCATCACCCGACTCACTCGCTTATCATTGTGTGCTACCCTAGCCATCATTAAATTTAAAATCAATCAACTAGGTAGCCGACTAGGAGAAAATTTTGCAAAGGCGATCACTTATATTATTCCGTGAATTTTTATCGCCCGTGGACTTAATTAAAATTTGACTACCCTTTCACTAAATCTAAAGATAACAATTGGCTATGTGCTAATTAGGAATTTTTTTTGACTTGTGTGTGTGTCCAATTCCATTTTCGATAGTCAATTTTAGTTAGTTCGTCCAAATCAAGAGTCCATATTTTTTCCCCACAATTTTCTTCCAAAAAACAAAAAAAATATTTTCTTTCATTTAAAAAAATAAATCCAAAAATACTTTCTTTCTCCCATTTTTCGAAAAATTCAAGCATATTTTCTTTCCTTTTGAAAAAAAAAATCCAAAAAAATATTTCTCTCCACATGGCCGAAGAACGTCCTTTACGGGACTACTTTGGTCATTTTCCATTGATACGTGACACGCGTGAGAGTGATCCCGAGCCGTCTCTTTATGATCTTCTTAGTCGTTTCACCTCTCTCACGAGTAACCCATCCATGCGCGCCCCACCTATTCCATCACCCTCGGTGTCAAGTGTCGACGTGCCTCCTCCTTTGTTGTGCACCCACTGTTATTATGCCGATCACATGTCCCATGAGTGTCCATACTTATCATATCCATACAAACCCACCACGGACCATGTGTATCCATATGACACTGTTCCGGAACCCACCTCGGCCTACTACCCCGCTATACCTAATCCCGAGTTGTGTGAGTACCCGAGTTATTCGTGGAGGCCTGATCACCCTTCCACGCAATACAAATCCCAACCCGATGTTGTGGATCCTCACACGTTCCAACAATCGTCATGGTAACCTTGTGCACCCGTACACGATCAGTTCCCTCACTACCCACCCCATGAGTATCAACCATTTGTCCATCACGAAAGCAATCCTTTCGTGTATGATGTACTTGGCCCCATCCCACACACTTCCTTTGAGTATTCTCCATACACTCCCGATTATAACGAGTTGTGTCCACCTCAACCACCACCACCACCCATTATTACACCAACACCTTCATCCACATCCGCTCTCGAAACCCTCTTGTAAAAGTTCATACTTGAGCAAGAGCAAGCAATTAAAACTCAAGCTCTCCAAAGGCTTGAACAAAGGTTAAATGAATTAGAGTGTGCGAGAGAGTCAAAAATTCCCATGGCTCCACCCATCATTACAACCGAGTGTGATGATGATGTGTCCTCTTGTGACACGAATTTTGAGTGTGACCAATCCTATCCTCCTGAAAATCTTGAAGTCGAGACCATTCCATGGTCCGGGTCCCAAGTCGACAATTGTGTTGACTTACCTTTCGATAGTGATCCTGATCCAATCCCACTATGTCCACCTGAACCCCACCTTGAGGTTCCCACTCCCGTTGAATCCAAAACAATGCCCGAGTATACACCTATCGAGCTTCACCCTTGTGTTCCCGAGGAACCCATTTATCCCAGTTTAGCTCTGGCTACAAGTGTACACCATTTTCCCGAGATATATTCCATCATAGTTCCTAACTATCCGGATATCGATGATGTACCACCATGCATGGCTCCCTTTGAGCCTCATATTTCTAGTGATTCCTCTATGTCTGAGATTGGTGCCTCATCTTACCCACCCACCCCATTTACCGATGCTACTCTTATGGAGAAGTTGACAACCCCATATTTAGAAACCACAATCCCTTGTGAGTATTCATTTACTCGTCCCAATGAGTGTGTGTCTCCCATGCTTGAGTTGGATCATCTTCCTCCACCGTTTATCCCACCCGATACACCATTTGTCCCATCCGACCCACCCATTATCCTTTCCGCCCCACCACCTGGTTTGGATATTGATTTTGCACATTTCAAGTTTCCATCTACATATTTAGATCCTAACCTAAAACCTTACCCCACCCATGAGAGTATATGTGGTGATACTCTCTACTTCCGTGACACCGAGCTTTTTCCTCCATGCACACAACTTCCTTGTGGTGTTGACTTTTCCCATCGACAGCTCCCTGTCGTGTCACGGCGCGACCATTATCATCGCCTATTCATAGAACGGTCGTGTGATTTTTATGAGCCCCACCCCATCACTATTGCCAAACCCTTTTGCCTTCCCATCCAACTTGAACACCATTCTTATAGGTCCCTACTTGCCCTCACATTTTGGCTCAATAATTCCCGTGATCGGTGCCTAGTCACCCTTACCTTAATACCCACCCGCCCATGGTCCACCGATGCTTTGCATCGTGTGATGCACTTTGCCATACAAGTGCATTGACCCGTTTTAGCCTCTATCCAACAAGACTAACACTTCAGTCTTGTTTGGGGGTGATCTTCATCACTCATTATTCTGCCGCCTCGCGCCATCATAGATCTTATCTTTAGGGAGATATTCCATCGGTCTAGCTGAAGATATTAAACTTAGCGCTACCGGGAGGCAACCCACGTTTCTTGTACTAGTCTCATCCTATTTGGGGGTGGTGTTTCACATCACCCTACGCTTTACCATGTTATGGACTTGTACAATTTTGTATCTTCTCCTTTTTTCAGGTTTATTCTTGGCTACATCTTTCCACTTCATTAGCGGTTCATTCTGGTAATCTCTTTCCTCCCTTATGCTCTCAATTTTAAAAATCATTTTACCTAACATCGAGGACGATGTTCCTTTTTGTTTGGGGGTGGAGAATTTTATCAAAATCGTACCTCTTTTGAATTTTTTTGATTTTTGAACCTGATTTTTAAAATTTCGTGCAGTTTCTTTCATCTCAATCATTGATGTGAATTTTCAATCATTCATCTTTCAAAAGTCTAGGAATCAAGCTAGAGGATTTATATTTTTTCTAAATAGCTTATGTAATACATAACAAGGCATTTTGAACCATGAATTTCTAGACTCAACAAAATTTGCGCACTTATCAAGTCACTACGGTTTAGAGTTGAGGAGTACTACAATTTCCAAGAGAACCTTAAGGATCACTAGTGGAGACTTTAGCTTGTGAGATTTGTGCCTTTCACCCTTTCAGAGTGTTTTACGCAACCTCCGAGTCTCAAGTTGATTCAACTTCTTTTGGGTCCGCACTTAAACTGTTGCATGATCTCATTTTTCTTCACTAAATTTTTGGCTTGATCACTGAGAATGACATCTCTTTCGAGTTGTAAGAAACGCGTGTCTTGAAATTTGTCCCGAATACTAGATTTTCATCCATACACCTACCACTTTCCCCCATATCATATTCCCATTCATTTCACCCATTTTTACCATATTCTACCCTATTCACACACATTCCCCTCACCTTCACCTATCATTGCCATATCATCTTTCATTTTCAAATAAAAGAGTGTTTGTTCCAAATGTTAAATGTCTTCATTGTTGGTTTGAAAAGTGAGAGAAAAAGAAAAAAGAAAAAAAAAGAAAAAGAGAAAAACATAAAATAGCAAAAATAGGAAAAATAGAAAAAAGAAAAGAAAAATAACAAGAAAAAGAAAAGAAAAAAAAAAGAGAGAGAGAAAAGAAAAGGAAAAGAAAAGAAAGAGAGTGTAGTTAGTTATTTTGAAATAAAGACATTGGTTCTTCATGTATTGAACATTCTTCTCACATATCCATCCATCATACATTCATCCATTATCCTTCATCCTTCATATCACTGTCACCATCCCATCTTATCCCTCATACCATCATACTTCATCCCACAGATCCCATTTCATTTCCCCTCACCCATAAACATCTATATTTCCCATAGGTGTTCGGGCAAATGAAAGTCAACGTGGTGAATAACTTGACGTTCTCACTATAGTGATTAGCATTTCCTTCATGTGTGTGAGACGTTTGAACTTGCTTACATTTACTCCCATCCTCACACACAAGAGCGATACACTAACCCAAATCTTGAGAGTTCGTTTGAGAGAGAGATATCCGTGAGATTTGAAGTTCAAGCGTTGATTCCGACAAGGCAATCTAGGAATTACTCTTATGATACTCACCCGTTTTGACTGATTCACACTACACACGTTGAGTTATAAGACGAATGTGCCTTGAGTATTTACTTAGCTAAATATTTTTACACATTTTAGCTTGTATTTTTGAAAATATTTCTCATGACATTGATTGTGCGATTATTCTACGTCTAATAAGAGATTGACTGCCTTTCAATAAATCATTTAGCAAATAAAGAATTTTGTGGGTATATTCCCTGCAAACCCTCACGAGACACAACTCGTCCTGTAGGGCAACCTATAGGTTTAAAGGCTTGTTGCACATGCTAAGTGCAATCGCAAGTGCCCGCGAAAATGGTACACTTTAGGTTTATTATCTTTCTCTTTCTCTTTATCTTATTGCTCGAGGACTAGCAATGCTCTGTTTGGGGGTGGTGTGATAAGCACCAAAAACTGTACATTTTATACCCCAAATAGATGTACTTTAGTTGCTAATTCTCGATAATATGGGTCTTATGCGCTTAATTGTTCAATATGCAGGCTTAATTGCAGTTGCGGTGTCAAAAGCTATATTTCCAGGCATTTGCAGTTATAATGGAGCTATATACCTTCCCCCGTAACCTTACCCGAGCCTAAACCTACCCCGAACCCCGTGTGTGTCTAATTTTCCCTTTTATTATTTTTTAGATTTTTAGTTTGAGTCATTTTTATTTTAGATTTATTTAGAATTTCTAGGATTTATTTTCCAATTTTTATATATCTTTTTATTTAGTATTTTGATTTTTATTCTATTAGTCTTTAGTTTTAGTTTTATTTTATTTTATTAGGATTAGAATTTTTAGGATTTCATGTATTTTAGTTTATTTTGATTTCGCATTTTCTTTTTAAGATTTTAGTTTTAGTTTAATAGATTTCTAGTTTTATTTTTTATTTTCGTTTCTTTTTAGTTTTATTTGAGTCTTTGTTTTATTTTAGAATGGGATTTTATTTTTTAGGCTTTTATTTTATTTTATTATTTTTATTAGCTAGTTTTATTTTAAGGGTCCAAATTAAATACACACAAAGACACACCCTATACCCACATACACTTATCCTAAACCCAACTAATATATCCTACACCCTAAGCCACACCCAACTATCCTATACCCTCACCCACACAATAAACCCCAACTTCATCTTCCCCAACAACTCACACTCTCTCCTCTTTCCAAAACACAAAACCCACAAACCACTGTCGGCGACCTCAAACCCAAATTTCGATCCAACCCGATCTCACCTCACACCCCCCTCTTCCCTAACCTGCCTGCATCCCGACGCTGTGCCACCTCCCTCCGCGGCTTTGCCTCACAAACCGGCGACGCCCATACAAACCCAACCCGACCCCTGTCGACCTGCAATCGAACCCACATCCAAATCCTCCATCAACCCAAGAACCTCACTCCGATCCAAACGAACCCTTGAACACCTAACCCGCAGGAGAGCCACCATCTCAGCTATGCCCGACCCTAACCCACAATCCCATCTTCCATACCCCATACTTATATACCAAGACCCATGTCATTTCTAAACCTCAAGCCTTGCACGACTTCTACCTGCCAAATGCAAAACCAAAGCCAAATACCCATGTGCCACTTAAACCTCACTTATTCCCCCTTTAAAACCATTTACCCAAAATACCCCCAACTACCACTTTTTACCATTTACCCAAAAATACCCCCAATAACTAAATCAGATTTTTATTCCTATCCACTCACCCACTTATCTCCACACCTCACCATTCCCATGCACACTCAACCCAATTCCCATTATACCCCTTAGCCCCATGTGTGCCATGCATCTACTATAAAAGAAGACTCAAGACACCATTTGGAGACTCATCATCAAATAGAGAGAGAAAATTCTAGAGAAAAGTAGAGAGTTAGGTTAGAATAAATTAGGTAGAAATATTTGTAAATAATTTTATTTTTATTTTTTTAGATATTTGTGAGTGATAATTGTGTGAGATTCAAGTTGAGTAAAATTTTCATTTATATCTTTGTTGATCCCTCACTTGGAAGGTTGTATGCTTGAATTTCAAGGATAGAGTTCAAATTTCCAATTTCAAGGAGACTTGTGAATATTTGTTCTCTTTCTCTACTCTTTTATTATATTAATGCCTAATGAATATTTATTTATTATGTTTGATACCATGTTAGGCTAAATCCCTTTCAAGGGGTGGGGAAAACCCTTATTTAATGTTATTTTAGTTTAATTAGTTTGATTACTTGAAATTTCCCTTTGAATGCTAATTTTGATCCCTCACCCTTAGATTTACGCCTCGAGAGAGGGTAAATGATTTTCGAGAGAAAATCAAAATTCTAATTATAATACCCATTTTAGATTCGAACTAGAGATAGGGGGTTCTTAAGTGGGGTATTATAACTTGAATTTCAACTCTAAATTTATTTTCTAAGATTTACATCAATTTTAATGGATCGATCCTATCGGGTGATTAATTAAAAGGAGTGTGGATCTATTTTTCTAGAGTTGTGGAGTGTTAAACTTAATATTCTAAAATGTTATTATTAAAATTACATTTGCAACGAGAGTTGATTTGTAGTTTTGATATTAATTTGGGAGAATTCAATTAATTAAATTAATTAATTAGAATAACTAAAATTTGTGGTGTAATCCCATTCCTTGATTGTTCTCACAATTATTTACCTCACTTTATCTCCTATTTTAGTGTTAAACTTTGTTTTCTTTTTAGTCACTTTTTAGTTAGTTATTTAGATCTTTACATTTAGTTTAGTTTAGTTTAAATCTCACCTCACCCTATTGTTTTAATATTTGTAAAAGCTAAAAAAAAAGTAGAAAAGTGAAAAAGCACAAAAAGAAAATAAAACATGAATTACAATTTTGTTCCCTTTGTTGTACAACATTGAAAGTGGATTGATACCCTCACTTACCTCTACACTTGAGTTGATATTATATTTTGTAGGTATTTGAGGTTTTGATTAGAAGGACTTTTCAAGCAACGACGAAAGAAAAATAATACACCGAAGAGTTCTTTCTTTCAATGTATAAGTTAAGGGATGTGATAAGTCACTTTTATTGTATTTCTAACCCCGTTAATTTGTGCATTCTAGCATTCCCGTACATGTTATTCCAGATTCTTATGCTCATTTATTGACTAACCCCCATTTTGGTCATATATATATTGTGTGTGTCTTATTTGAGGTTTTATAGGTCTTAGGTATGCAAGTTGTGAAGTTTGTATAAGTTTCGAAAAAGTTCCGTTGATAGGTGCATCTTCGGGGGCATTTTAGTAAATTGAGCATTTGAGTTTTGGTTCCAATCTCTTCACAAAAGTTGTATCCCTCCTTCTCATCTTCGTGTGGCCTCTAAAGATGAATAAATCCGATCTAGAACGAAGAAGTTACGGACGATTCAGTGAAACTTTAGAAAAATAAACCCCAAATAAAGAAACCTTATCTTGAAAGTAGGTCCGAGTCGATTCGCCCTTGCCGAATCGATTCTGTTGTTGCCAGTTATCAGCTTCCCTCACGCGAATCGTTTCAAACTCCTCTGAATCGATTCAGTTCTGCAGATTTTTTAAGTTTTCTCCTTATTACTAGTTTGCCATTTTGGATAGATTTTTTCGATTTTTATCCTTGGTTTTCCTTCATTTGAATAGATATATAGATTACTTTTGTGAGAAGGGGAAAAAATATAAACACTCTCTTCTCTCTTCTAGGTCAAGTGTATTTATTTCTCTTCCTACTTGTAAAGCTTTGAATTCTCACAAGTTAGTTGTTAATTAATGCAAGCTTTGTTCATTCAATCCATATCTACTTTTGTTCTTTTGCTTTAAATTGCATTTATTACCATAACTTTATTTTTTTTGTGTTTATACTTCATGCCTTGCTTAATCATGTTGTTTCTTTGCATGAATAACTTAGTTTCCATTATGAGTAGCTAGACTTATGGTTGGGGATCATAATCCCACCTCAGATGCTTGAACTTCATATTTAGGGTTTGGTTTAGAATTGTTCTAAGTGAACTTTATGTGTTGGTATTGGAGTATCTTAGTCTCTTAATTTCCCTTCTTATGCAAGGGTAGTATTTAATGCTTTATTACAACCCTAACCCATCTATCAATAACTAATTAACCCCCAATCCTTCATTGATGAGTTTAGTCTCAATATGGTTGATGTTCAGACCTAATTAATTGTGCTTGATTAAAATTAATTTCAACCCATTCCTATCATCTTTTTAGTGAATCCAAGGTGGGAGAATTATCCTCAATCCCTTTTATCTCTTGAAGTCAAGCTTAACTTAGTTCGTTTTAGTTTAGCGGTTAGTTAAAATCACCTCGTCAAACAATCAAATCATCTTTTACACTTTCTTTTTATGACGTTTAGAGAATAACTTTTATCCTAATCTTGTTCTCCTAGGAGCGTTCAATTCCTAAGGAATACGATCCTGGCCTTGCCCGGTTACTACTTGTTACGAATGTTTTGAACTTGAATCAAAGACTCATTAGAGAGCAACCAAGTTTTTGGCATCGTTGCTGGGAATTAGCAATAAATTTAGGTCAGAAGACATTTTGTTTACAATATTACGTTTCCTGTGGTCACCGTGACAACACAGTTTCCAAAATTAATCCAAATCCCATAGATGCAAGATGAGAGCGAGAATATTCCAAATCCTATCGTCTAAACCATAGACGAGAGAGAGAATACTCTTAATCCCATAGCTAGATCCTCCTCATCTGAAAAGCGTTCGGATTATTGGAGACCATCTCCAACTCCTTCCATTTCGTTCGATGCCCATATCGGATTTAACTCTAAGACTAATTCTATGGCCGATAATCAGAGTGAGCATGGTAGTAGAGGGGAGGTCGAGCCTCCCTATAGGCTAATAAGAGATTACTTACAACCGAAGAGGACCACTTCTCCGTCGTGTATCATCTTCCTGTATAACGCTGCTCAATTCCATTTCCGCAATGGAATGATCCAACTACTTCCAACCTTCCATGGAATGGAAAGTGAGCAACCCTATCTCCATATCCGAGAGTTTGAGGAGGTTTGCCCTACTTTTAGCGACCAAAATTGTCCTCTTGATATAGCTCGACTCAAACTCATCCATTTTTCTTTAAAGGACAAAGCCAAAACTTGGCTTTAATCCTTGTCTCCTAATTCCATCGGTAAATGGCGAGATATGCAAGCATAATTTTTAAAGAAGTTTTTCCCAACCCATCGAACCAATGCTCTCAAAGGTCAAATCCAAACCTTTTCCCAAACCGAGGGTGAGACTTTCGAGCGATGTTGGGAAAGATATAATAAGCTACTTCATAAATGCCCAAATCACGATTTTAAGAAATGGAGATTAGTCTCCTTTTTCCATAACGGGCTTTCACTCAACGGGAAATAAATGGTGGAGACAATGTGCTCCAGGGAGTTCTTGGGAATAGACCCGGATGACAAATGGGCCCACTTTAAATATTATTCCGAGACTACCCAAGCATGGGACACCTCGGACCTTAGCAAAGCCAAATCACATTCACCTATTCCGCCTTCTTCAAGCAATGGGATATATCACCTGATCGATGGGGATGATATGTCCTTGAGAGTAGCTCAACTTACCAAGTGTATTGAGGCCATGGACTAAAAGAATCAAAAACTCGCCAATCCTTCTCCTACGTATATTGAAGACTCGTGTGCCATTTGCAACATGGAAGATCACTCAACCAAGGATTGTCCTACGATTCCAACGTATAGAGTGATGCTTCATGACCAAGCAAACACAATAGCCATGTACAAGAAATAATTTACAACTCCTCTAGGAGAAGGGTATAATCCTTCATGGAGAAACCACCCCGATTTATCCTACGGGCAATCCCAACAAGCCCAAAATCCCCCTCACTCGAATTATAAAAATCCTCCTCCACCTCAAAATTACCAACAACTATATAATTAATTTCCTTCTCCTCAAGTGCAGATGTAAGGTCCCCCTTTGGGACCACTCCTCCGGCTATACCCCTGTATGCTCACCCGAACAAAATAAGTCTTAACGATGCTCTTCAAGCTTTCATGACTTCTGAATAAGCCACCAATGCTCGACTTGAAGATCAAATCTCTAAGTTGACCTCATCATTAAGCATTCAAGAAAAGGCAAAGTTACCTTCAAAAATCCAAAGGCCCACTGGGCAAAATAGCGTGAATTCCGACGTCTCTACTCCCCCTTCCGTTCAAAATCGATCGATGGAACAAGACAATTCCATCATTACTCTTAGGAGTGGGAAGGTGATTCAAAATCCTATCGCACTTTCCCCAAAAGAATCCTATGAGATCACACTAACTCCCCGAGAGAGTGAAGTGACTCCGAAAAAGAGAAGTGATAAATCGCTGACCAAGGAGCCGGAAGTTTCAGTCCCGCGTCCATTTCTCGCACCCTACCCTCAAAGACTCCTTCCCATAGATAAACCCAACAAAGACCAAGAAATTATGGACACATTTAAATAGGTAAAAATTAATCTCCCTCTCCTTGGCATGATTAAGCAAATCCCATCCTACGGTAAGTTTTTGAAATATTTATGTACCCTTAAGAGAAATCACGTTTCCTGAAAAAAGGTAGAGTTGACTCAATAGGTGAGCTCCATTTTCCAACACAACACGATTCCAAAATTTAAGTACCCAGGGTGTCCAACTATTTTGTGTGTGATTGGAAACTTCGCCATTAATCGCGCCTTTCTTGATCTTGGAGCTAATGTGAACCTCTTGACATATTCGGTATATCTTCAATTGGGCCTAGGAGATCTTATCCCAACCAAAATTAGAATCCAATTGATTGACGGCTCCATAAAAATTCAATGGGGCATATTAGAAGATATCCTCATCCAGGTTGACACCTTTGTGTTCCCGACCAACTTTATCATTCTTGATACACTTCCTGTTTCAAGCCCCAACACTCAACATCTCGTCATCTTAGGATGACCATTCCTCGCGACCGCGGATGCATCAATCAATTGTAGGAATGGTGAGATGAACCTGTCCTTTGGAAATATTACATTAGATGTCAATATTTTCAATGTGTCTCTCCTCTCAAGTGACGAGGATGAGTGTATTAAGGAAGTGAATTTTGTTGTGAGGTATTCGTTACATATGATCATGTTATAAGGAATGAAATTGTATAGAGTGTATTAAATGCTTATTTTGAAATGCTAGAAGAAGATGGTGTAGATGAAAACCAAGATTTAGGAATGGAATTCAAGAGTTATGAATTCACCCCAATTGATGACTCCATCATATCCGAAATTGTCATTTCCTTAAAACCGTCAATCTCGTGTGAGGAGCGTTGCCGAAAGGAAAACGGGGTTGATGATGTAGATATCAAATTATGCACCAAACCACCTAGACTTCACTTTAATAACCCATGGCCCCCACTTTTAAATATTAATTCGATTTCCATAACCAAACATGGGTTAATCGTCCGGGGTTGTGTATTTTTAATAGGCATCACATGTTCGGATCTAGATACTAATATACTTATTAAGCAGTTTAAATTAAAGCGGAACAAAGTAAAAAAAATTGGAAGAATAGGAGTTTGTCTAGGAAGTTAAGTTCTTGTTATATCCGTGGATTTACCGCCCGACATTATACTCTATAGCCCCGTATATGGGGTTGATTAGGTTCAGTATAATCTTGATTTTTGTGCCGAGCAACCCCCGACACATGTGGGGTTGCATATTTTTGTCCCGAACCTATTCTACATCTCTGTTATATCCATTAGGGTCCTTAGAGCCAAGATATTCTAGTCCAAACCTTGAATTCAATGAGATTGGATGAAATAGTGAAACAAGAAGTTGGATATTGATTTTCGAATCGATTCGGGCTTCTCCGAATCGATTCGACCCTTAGGCAGTAAGCAGGTCTTCATAAGTGAGTCAATTCGGAGTTCTTAGAATCTATTCGGGTCCCTTTTTTCAATTCACAAACGTTTCCAGTAGGCTCCCCAAACTCGACGAATCGATTCGACCCTATGCAAATTGATTCGCCTCTCAACAGTAGAAAAGTATAGACATTTCGAATTGATTTGGACTACTCAAAATCTCTTCGCCCCCAAGACAGTTTTCAAATTTGTTATATGCGAATCAATTTGGACTCCTCCGAATCGATTCGGATTCGGCCTTTTAAAGTCTGCCTGCCTACATTTAACCTCATTTTCCCAACTCTCTCCTCACCCGTAGAAAATCCCCTCGATACCTCTCAATTTCCCAACTTCTCCCTACTCAATTTCTCTCCTACTCTTAATGCACACTCCTTCAAGGTATAATTCCAAACCTGTTAATGTTAATATATAGTTGTAATTTGTTTACATTGTGTTCAAAATGGGGAAATGTTCTTCCATTTAATATATTGTGATTGATTCAATGAAATGCTCATTTTTCTACTGATTTCCAACTATATCCAACAAATACACCATGTGATTGTTGTTTTATTGATTGAGGTGTATTTGTTGGGGCATTTCAATGAATCAAATACACTTTTCTCCCTAGTTTGAACTCAATGCACACAATATGTTCGATAAAATGCCCAATGAGCAGTTGGTGCATAATTGTTCCATTTTTTCATCGTTTATCGAACATTTACAACATTTATCCCTTGATTGAGTGTGGTACATGTCAGATACGTATATCCTCCTATTGTCTTTCGGCATGCACCCTTTATTCCTTTTCAAACCCTTTTCACGCGTAGTTTGATTTTATGCATTGCACTAATTGTGTATGTATTGAATTGAAATTTTTATAGGTTCATAATGGCTCAAAAACCAACATCCAACACCGTAAGTGGTCATACTGGGTTTGAAACCTTCCGTTCAAAGGAAAAGTGAGATTGGTATATGGAAAAATTTATGTCGAATCGGGCGATTGCTATCGAGCGTCCAATGAAGCGTAGCGACTTTCCTAACAAAGTTAGGAGGCATTTTCAGAAATTTCATTAGGAGGCTCACTTGGTAGAGGTGGGAGATGTTAATGAGGAGCATGTAAGAAGGTTCTATGCATCGCTTGTCTCAATAAGAGACGAGACTTATGAGGCGTTTGTTTGGGGGAGAAGAATTCAAATCTTAAAGCCAATTCTTTCTATACTATTGGGAGGTGTTGATAGCCTGGAGGTGTATGGGTACCAATCTGGCAATCCTCTTGCCCTGCTTCCTAGTGATGTTCTTATCGCGCGTCTGGCTCCCGGGTATGTTCAGATCGGTGATACTTTCCCTACTAGGTACACGCCCGACTCTCACCGCCTTATCCATCTAGTTGCCATCAGCTCTACCATCCCCGCCCAAACCAAGTCAGTCCTTAGGTCAAAACAAGCCCACTTTCTTTACCATATCCTAGACGCCAATACCGTTGTTACCCTCCCTGCTTTAGTGCTTCAACAAATGTTGAATGTTGCTTACTGTGATAAGGGAGCCACTACTCTCCCTTATGCACGATTGGTTTCGAGTATTTGTAGAGATGCTCGATGTGACGGAGTCCCCTCCGATAAAATACCTAGGCTGCCCTCTTTGCTTGATGAGGATGCGATCGAGAAGACCTTAGGGAAAGCTTATTGGGAGAGGAAGAGACAGTTGATGATGGAACACACGGCTGTTGGGATCCCCTTCGATTTTAATGCTTCGGTGCCAAATGTTCTGGAGGTCCCTCCTCCTGTTCCACATCCGATGGGTCCCATTCGAGAGTTGTCTGCGAGGATGGATACATTACAAACTGATTTTACTACTTTTAGGGACAGTCACGAGAGGGGGTTTGCTGAGTTTTGAGGCGCATACGAGTGGGATATGTCCATGCTAGCACGGGCACAGATAGACCTGTTTGAACAACTACGCGAAGGCGAGGCTATTGTGCCTCCTTACTTGTTTGATCCTTATACCTCGGGTGACCCCAACTCACTTAGTTCTTTTAGCCGCCGCCCTAATTATTCTTAGGGAGCTGCTTTATATCACATGCTGCTGCAGTTTTTACTTCATGTTTCTATAATTATTATGGTTTTTAAAGTTTGTAGGGCTGTCATGTTTTTGGGTTCCATATTTGTGTATGTTGGGGTAGAGAGAGTCAATATTGTATTTTCTCATTTTTGCTTTTAATCCACATGTACGCAACTCCATATTATATTAATGAAATCACTCAGTTTCTTTCTTTTATCTCTCTTGTATATATCTCTCTTATGTATATATTATTGTTTTTAGTACTAACGTGTAACAGGTATGCCGTTGCGAGGTTCTCGAGTTACTCCTTACGGGGTGACTATTTTCTAACCCTTTTCCCTTTTTATTCCTACTAACATTGGGGACAATGTTCATTTCAAGTTAAGGGGTATGGATTACATTTCTGATACCGGTTATGATGTTAGTATTTATTTATTTAAAAAAATGATTTTTCTCCCTTGTCTCTAATGATTATGTATATGATCGCCTTATCCTTTTGTATAGCAATGATGCATGCTTAGAGTTTATGTGTTATTAGCCTTTAGACCGTACATTGTTTTCATTGTGAATAACCTTATAAAATCAAACTGTGAAGCTTTGAGCACATTACAAATTAATTATTTATGATTTGGCTTAAAGCGTTTCAAATTCGTGATCATATGGCGCATGCTATAGCATTACAAAAGTTAGAATTGAGACTAATCTTCAATTGTGACCATATACATATACACTATCTCTTTCTTGAAAAATGATCTTGTTGGAGATATCATTTTCTTTTCATTGATTGCATATTAATTGAATTATCATTTAAGCATGATTTTCAATGGTGTTGAGTCTCGAGAATCACATGAAACTTTAAGAAAGGATCCTAGGCCTTCTTTGTTGTTAAACCCCATATGACCTTAACCTTACCCATTATACATGTCCCTAATCAACCCCGCTGAGCCCTACTGTGACCTTTCTTTTCATCCCAAATCCCCTAGCCAACTCCACATTGGAGTTATAAACCCTTATACACCTTCCGTACCTCAGTTTGGGATTATTCCCGGGATTGAATGGTGTTTGTTTTAATGTGGATTGCAATCAAGCTATGAGTGGACTAGAAAAAAAAATGAGAAAAAGAAAATAGAAAAAGAAAGAAAAAGAAAAGAAATGAAAATCGAATAAATGGTTCCAATGTACATGGAAATAAAAGTCTTACGCTCATGAATATCTTTCTTTTGGAATTTGAATTCACTTCCTTAATTGCCCACTAATTCCACTATCCCGTGTGTTATTTCCAAATCCCCTTTGTCCCCGTACATAGAATTTCGCTTCCTAACCGTAGCCTTCCCAAAATTATATACCCGAAAAGTCCTATTTGATCCTAAGGTAATGTGATTCAATGGTCGAACATTAGCGATAATCTGTTTAAGTGCATTTCACATTGGTTAATATGCGATATCCTTTAATGAAATTTTATTTTTCACTTTTATATATCGTTATTCATTGATGACATGTGCGTGGCTTTATTTCCTTTTACGATTACTCATTATGCCCGCATGTCTCGTTCGTGTTACATCCTATTTCTGAGCGTTTTCATTTGTTGAGTGTAACAACCAGAGAGGACTTGAGTATGCATGCTTTAGCGTTTACATGGATTATGAAAGTTTTGCCAAATCTAAATTACCACATGTGTCCGCTTATTTCGCATTTCATTGGTTTCAATTTCTGTTGAAGTTACTTGTTTAATATCGATAATTGTCATCTTTAAAGTGAGCTTTGTTCACTTTGTTAATATATTATGCTTCTTTGATAATTGTTGAGCTTTGCATTGATTTTCATTTTATCATTGTATGAGTTTACATGATGTTTGTGGGTATCATCCCTGGAAACCCTCACGAGACGACACTCGTCCCTTAGGGCCACCTATAGGTTTAACGGCTTATTGCATACGCTAAATGCAATCGTTCGCCCGCGAAAGTCGCATTTTACTTATTTGTACATATTTCTACTGTTTTTGTTTTCTTGATGGACCTTGTTTCTTCATACTTCATTGTTCGGGACTAGCAATGTATAAGTTAGGGGGTGTGATAAGTCAGTTTTATTGTATTTCTAACCCCGTTAATTTGTGCATTCTAGCATTCTTGTATATGTTATTCCCAATTCTTATGTTCATTTATTGACTAACCCCCATTTTGGTCATATATATAATGTGTGTACCTTATTTGAGCTTTTATAGGTCTCGGGAATGCAAGTTGTGAAGTTTGGATAAGTTCCGAAATATTTTCGTTGACAGTCGAATCTTCTAGGGCATTTTAGTAAATTCAACATTCGGGTTTTGGTCCCAATCTCTTCACAGAAGTTGTAGCCCTCCTTCTCATCTTGGCGTGGCCTCCAACGATGCATAAATCCCATTCATAACGAAGAAGTTACAGACTATTCGGTGAAACTTGGGGAGAATAAACCCAAAATAAAAGCAACCTTGTCTTGAAAGCAGGTCCGAATCGATTCGGCCCTTGGCAAATCTATTCAGTCATTACTAGTGCATCAGCTTCCCTCATGCAAATCGATTCGGACTCCTCCGAATCGATTCGGTTCTGCATATTTTTTGAGTTTTCTCCTTATTACTAGTTTGCCATTTTGGATAGATTTTTTTGGGTTTTATCCTTGGTTTTCCTTCATTTGAATAGATATATAGATTACTTTTGTGAGAAGGGGGGAAAATAGAAACACTCTCTTCTCTCTCCTAGGTTAAGTATGTTTATTGTTCTTCCTACTTGTAAAGCTTTGAATTCTCACAAGTTTGTTGTTAATTAATGCAAGCTTTGTTCATTCAATCCATATCTACTTGTGTTCTTTAGCTTTAAATTTCATTTATTACCGTAGCTTTAATTGTTTTGTGTTTACAGTTCATGCCTTGCTTAACTATGTTGTTTCTTTGCAGGAATAACTTAGTTTCCATTATGAGTAGCTAAATTTATGGTTGGGGATCATAATCCCACCTCGGATACTAAAACTTCATATTTAGGGTTTGGTTTAGAATTGTTCTAATTGAACTTCATGTGTTGGTATTGGAGTATCTTGGTCTCTTAACTTCCCTTTTCATGCAAGGGTATTGTTTAATGCTTTACTAGAACTCCAATCCATCTAGCAGTAACTAATTAACCCCTAATCTTCCCTTGATGAGTTTAGTCTCTACATGGTTGATGTTCGAACTTAATTAGTTATGCTCGATTAGAATTAATTTCGACCCAATCCTATCATCTTTTTAGTGAATCCAAGGTGGGAGAATGATCATCAATCCCCTTTATCTCTTGAACTCAAGCTTAAATTAGTTCATTTCGGGTTACCTTTATTGTTTATTTGTTCTTCATGTTAGTTTAACGGTTAGTTAAAATCACCTCTTTAAATAATCAAATCATCTTTTACACTTTCTTTTTGTGATGTTTAGAGAATATCCTTTATCCTAATCTTGTTCTCCTAGGAGCGTTCATTCCCTGAGGAATATGATCCCGGTCTTGCTCGATTACTAGTTGTTGCGAATGATTTGCAATTGAATCAAACACTCTTTAGAGAGCAACCAACTACACCAAAACAGGAAAATTACAAGTTTTTTAAACACTTGCAAAGGGCATTTGCAACGATTCAAAACACTGTTGCAAAATTTTTTCAAGTGTTCAAAACGATTGAAAATTCTATTTGCAACGGTTTATTAGAAATGAATGTCCGTTCTGGATAATCGTTATAAAAAATTGCAACGGTTATGAACACTTGCAAATGAAAATTTTAAAAGTGTTTGCAACGGTTATAAACACTCGCAAATGAAAAAATATGTATTTTTTTTGTAATGATTCGAAACACTTACAAATATTAATATGTAAGGTAAAAAATGTTCCTTTTTTAAGTGTTATGAACTGTTACATAAATTAAAATATTTAAAAAATAAAAAATTATCCACCACATACAACCACGCTAACATATAGTAAACAATAAAAATTGCTAAAAACATGATAATAATGTCCAAACACTTTCGTAGAATATTTCATGATATGTTCGATATAAACAAACACTCTTATCAAGAAAAGAAGCAATAACCAAATGTATATATTGAGTATTATACTAAACAAAAAAAATGTTTCATTACGTTGGATTTAAATATTCAAACAACCTTTCCTTACATATATTAAAGTTTCCTGCATGCTTTATAGGCACCCCTCAAAGATTACAGAACATTGGAGTTTAACTCTTCAAACAACCTTTCATTACATACATTTAAATTTCCTAATAACAACAACAACCCTTGCAGTGCATAAATTAAAAAGTCAATAGCTAATAGCATAATTTGAACAAAACAAACTTACACATGAACAAATATAAATTGCACTTACACATGACCAAAACGTAAACTCAATCTTTGTATTGCAGTGGCTATTCCCACAATAGTATTGATAATACGCAAATATCGCGTATTTCATCCGTCGAACCTACGCATTTTAGCCCCCTCGGGTGCCTTAATCTCTATATTTAAGCCCATTAACCAGACAACCTCGGTTTATATTGATAACATGCTATATGAGGTATAATTGAGCTTTTGTAGGTATTTAGGTACCAAGTATGGGATTCGGACGCATTCCGCGTAATTTTCGTACGCAATCGCACGTTCAAGGGCAATTCGGTCATTTTATAGATTAGGCACCTGGCCCGACATCTTCATGGAAGTTGTATCTCTCCTCGCTAGCTTCGCGTGGCCGTGAACGGTGCGTGATTCTGAGTCCGTATGACAAAGTTACGGCGAATTGAGCGGAGATGGAAAGCATGCCAAAACAGGGGAAACAACAGGCTGCCCTGCTTGATCGATCGATTGAGCCTGGGGTTCGATCGATCGAGCCTTTGTATTTTTTCCACGATTTCAATAGTCGATCAATCGACCACAGGGGTCGATCGATCGATGCTCTATTTTTTCCTGCAGATATTTTCTTCTCTTTTCTTTCTTCTTTTCTTTTATTCTAACTTAGTATATAAACCAATTTTGTTGTAATAAGGACATATTCAGTAGACAAAACGTTTTTAGGTTATAAGAGCTTAGGTTTTGAGGGTTTTGAAGAGTTTTTCTTCAATAGTTCTTGGATTGACACTCTTTTGGATTGATTGTTGCACTATTCATCATCCCCTCCATTTATATAGTTTGTATTTCCTTCTTTCTTGCTTTGATAGTTTGATTTACATGCTTTCTTAACTTGCTTTGTAGTATAGATTTATCGCGTTTATTCCCGCTTTCCATTTATCGCGTTTTTAACTTGCTTTCTAGCTAATCGAAATTAGGTTGTGCTTGAATGGAACTCACTCGAGTTGACGCGTTGCTTTGCTTTGGTGATGGTGTTTACGGGTCTATTTCGAGTGTGTTGTCCTAGTTATTACGCCTAGGATATTTGACGGGGAATATCATGTATGTCCCGTGATTACGACCTTTCGCGAGTAATTTCCGGGATATTTGTTGACGCCAAAATCTTATTAGGCTTTTATGATGATTTAGGGCGTAACAACCCTTGATTTAATTAACTGTCGAAACGAGACGCATTTGTAATAACTCGTCGCCCCATATAACCATTTTATACTACTTAACTCGGGTGAGGGATATTCGACGCAACCTATAGTTTTACTCACTTTGTTAACCTAGTTTCATTTCCCTCGCCTAGATTAATCATTTCCCTTTTATGCATATTTTCCTTTTTAGTTTCTAAACACCTTTTACACTTTTATTCCTGAATTAATAATCTGTTGCGATCTATCAAACATTCTCTGTGGATTCGATACCCGACCTACCGCTATACTCACCCGTTGAGTGTAGTCGTAATTTAGGTTTTTGTATAGAGTTGGTGAGCCGAATATAAAACGATCGGCGCGTAGGTGACTCTCGCGCCGCGGCGAAACCCTATCTATCAAGTATCATTACTGATTCTCCTCATTAACTATTTCCTTATAATCAATATTAAGCACAGTGCATTCAAAGTGTTCAGGTGGTCCAAAACCAAGTTCAGGCGATCACTCTTCACGTAAAGAAAATTAAGATGATTTATAAGAAAAGAAAAATCATATAAAGAAAAGTTTCAAATGAAAAATAGTAGTTTAGATGTGGCAAAGCCAACACAAAGGATACATCACTACTGATGATCCTATGATCAGATCATCTCCCCATTTCATTGATTAACTTTTGTACTTTACTCAACATATCTGGTAATGACAGAAAAATAAATAAACAAATTGGCGTTTCAAATTGTAATTAATGAGACATATTTTCAATCGAAATAAGTTTAATCAGGCCTTAGATATAAGTTGTTTTGAAAATTAAAATATTTAACAGCACTTTATGTAAATTTCATTATTTGTTGTGCTTGAGAACAATCTCGCGTGCAAATTCATAAATACATCTTTGTAGCAGTAGCAAAATTTAAAGAACAATGAGCTTAAACGAAAATTAGGTAAGAAATCTTGACCTAGCTAAATTTAAAGGCCAATGAGCTTAAACTTGAAAGTTGAGATACGGAAAGAAATTTACATCCAACGATTCAAACTATTAAAGTATATTGTGAGACTTAATGTGTTTATTTACCGTTTGAGATTTCACAAAAGCACAAAATTTGAACATAGGTGGTAGTAAAGTAAAGCATATAACTGTTTTTTGGTAGGGACAAGTACAGTAAAGAAACTAATCTAAAAATATAAGGATAACTGAAAAATGGTATTATTGGGTAAGCTTGAAGCATGGTGGGTCCCCTTCGGGAAATTCAGATTAGTGTAGCAGAAGATAAATTTAAGTTGTTATTTTTTAGGAGAGATTTTATGAGTTTTATTTGTTTTGAATTTATCTTTAGATAGTTTCCTTGTTTATCTTTATTTCTTTTATTATGCTAACGTAGTTTAGCTATATATAAGGCCATTGGCCTTCTCTTGTGTAATCACTTAATAATTATGAACAAATGAGAAGAAGTATTAGAGAGGGAAATCATTTCATTAATATGTGTGTGTGTGTGTGTGTGTGTGTGTATGCAAGTGTGTGAGTTTTATATTGTGTTTACATCAAGTATAGAGGAGTTGGGATGAGCAACCATGAAAAGGAAACAAGTGCACAAAACACTAACCATTGAGGAAAATGGTAGAAAATCAATAGTGTGTGTGTGAGAGAGAGGGGGGAGGGGTTGAAGATAAACCACTTTATCAAAGAACGGTAGATTTTGAGGTCTATGAGCTTAATATTTTGGAAAAATTCAGAAGCATCAATCTCAACGTCAATAAAAATGAAGTTGTTTTTTCTTAGTGTGGGTGGGGGAGGATGAAGGGAGTGGAGGTAGCGGAGAGAAGTGGGAGGATATACCGGAAGAATTCATAAGAGCTTTAATCTACAATCCAGTATGAAATGTTGCAAATGGTCTGTTGTATCTAATAACTCAACCTTAACAGTTTCAAGAGAAAAAAATACATTTATGAGGATTTGAACTTAGAGAAGAGGCTCATTTTTTCTACAATGAACTAGTGACTACAATGGGACTGTGAGAAAATACTATCAACAGAATTATGACAATTTTAAAACAAATAAGGGGTGAAGGACATTGACTAAGACTTACATTGTCCAAACATTAATCATGAAAAAAACTCTCGACTAGGGCCTATGACCAACTTTTAATCACATGCGAAAACATCTTAATTACTTAATCACTATAATACATTAGATAACCAAGTGTAGCAAGCATCTTGCTCTACTAGGGCCTATGACCATCTTCAAAACATCTTGTAAATTGAAAATAGGTCTCAATCACTCTAAAACCCACTCATTTTATAGGGGTATAAGAGTATGTCAATATTGAACCAACATATTTTTATATATGCCTAATGCTCGAATAAATTGGTGTGATACTCCCTGCTACACTAATAACATATACCCAACTCTTAACAGTGGAAAAACCCAAATTTTACCGATTTCTCAAGGTAAAATGCCCCATAAGGTTGGAGATGGTCCAAATAAGATCAACAAGTACAAGAAAATCTTAGCTATTTTACTATCCCACTAATTATTAATTAAAACACCCTAACCAAATATTACATGTCTAGAATTACTCATTCTTTGTTAGTTTTTTCTGTTTTTGTTTATTTTCCCATTATTCTTTGTTAGTTAAAGATGGGAGATATTGTAGATATATGAAAAATAAGTCATATTTTGGTTTCGGCTATGTGAGTAGATATAGATACTAGGTAGATTTATCATTGTCATATATATATATATATATATATATATGTGTGTGTGTGTGTGTGTGTGTGTGTGTGTATTATAATTAAGTTTTGACATTTTTTAATTCTGTTAGTTAACAAGGTGTAATCACAAGCTTTCATTTTCCAATAAAGGATTGGATATTAGGGAGATTGATCATCTTAACCATTCATTCTTAAATTAACAGTCAATATTATGTTCCAATATAAGAATAAAAAAAGTTTGGACATTTTTCAATACTGTAAGTTGCGTGCTGTAATCATTTTATTTTCCAGTAAAGGATTGTGATTTGTGGAACTTTACTCTCTAAAGTTATTTCACAACTCTAAACGAGCCCAATCTGAGAATACTATTGTGGTTGACTAAAGCTATTTATTCACAAAAAGATAATAAATTTTTTAAAATAAATTGAGTCATATATTCGACTTGTTTTATCTCTCTTCCTTGAATTCAATCCATATGTGAGGTTAGTAACAAAAACACAAACACTATATATGAATACAATGAGTGTGTAACACATATAAACTTTTTTTTTCTCCAGTTATAGTCTTTTGAATAAACACCTTTTGTTTCACCACTTTATATCTTTCTATCTTGGGGGCTACGAAGCATGGACACTTCTCCGAAGGTAAGGTACCCATGTTGGATACTCCGACATGCATACGACACATCTCGAATACTCTGTATGGCGTGTCGGACTTGTTTGGCATTTTAAAAAAGACGGACATTTCGCGGACACGACAAGGTGCCAAAAATTAAAAAATACTGAGAAATTATAGCCTCATCGTGTAAAATTAAATCGTGTAAGGGTTTATTAATAATAAGAAGAAAATTTAAAAGAATGAAGTTAGTCTCTAACTCTATTTTAATGCGTATTTTTTAATCACGATTTAACTGTCTTTATGATATATTAGACCATGTTAATTTTAATAAATTAGTTTCATAACTAATTTTTTTTAAGTGCAAAATAGATGAAAGTATATATATATATATATATTATATATATATATATATATATATATATATATATATATATATATATATATATATCCGTGTTGTGTCCTAATATTATTATATTTGTTGTGTCGACATCTATGTGTCATGTCGGACACGACACTTGCATCTGTGTCCGTACTTCATAGCTTGGGGGATATACTAAATTTTGCTTTAATACAAAACAACAATGGATTGATATGAAAAGAAAGAAAGATGAAAAAAAATTTAATGAGATCATACATACCTATCTTCCAAAGGCTTGGTGAAGATATGAAGCAAAGTTCCCTCATCATCCCTCTTAGCAAAAATCCTCAGCTCCTCACGTTCCTTAATCTTCTCATCACTCAGAACATCCCCAGCCTTGTTCTTTAAATTATGATAATACGTTAGAGGCGGTGATGGTATTAACTCCCACCTATCTATCGCACTTCAGTGCCTTATCTCCCTCATAGTTCGAAATATATCCTCACTCGCCAATGCCAAACCTCGACCCCTCGTTGTGCTCCAAATAGGTTTGTATTTTACTTTTCCTCTTTGTCCCATTGTAACACCCCGTATTTCTGAATATTCCATTTAATTAGATTGGAGAATTAAATGAGAAAATGTCGGCTTAATTTAAATTACGGAAGAGTAGTAATTTAAAGAGTTTTATTTAAATTTTAATTTTGGTATATTAATCGAGAGATAGATACCGATAAATATTGCCTCATTTTATTTACTTAGTGCGAGTGGTAAATAGTTACTTAACACGTGTAGACCGTGTTGGGGTGAGAACGAGTTATAATTTTTAAGTAACTCAAATGATAATTTAGAGGTCACCAATGAGTCCGGAAGGGTCAAAATAGGCAAAATAGTATACCCGGGGATACTAGTTGAGTCCCGGGGTAATTTTGGACTAAACTGAGGCCGTTCGGGGGCTTTTTGGTCTTTTAACATAAGAGGGTATGGAGACCTACGAAATTTAGAGTTTTATATCAGCCGTATGATAGAGGGATTAGGGTTAGAACACCCATGACAACACCAATACCATTAGAGAGAGGAGAGGCACAACTTTCTAAGGCAAAAGAAGATTTGGGAAGAATTCAAAGGGATTTTTACCATCAACTTGTTGGGGAAGAAGGATTGAAGGATGAAGATCATCAATCATCAACAAGAACCACGAAATCAAACCCTACTGATCATAAGGCAAGTTGTTTATTGCAAAAATCATAAAGTTATTATACCCATGTGTAGGGTTTTGAATAGTTTGTTTAAATCATTATTTTGATTGGAGAAAGATGATATTTATGCATGTTGGGATAGGAATCGCATGTAGAATGATTTAACCTATGTAGAGGAGTAATATTCAGATTAGACTTGATGATTTTTCGGATTAAAATCTGGGTTTTGAATGAAAATATGGGAAGAACACCATAACTAGGGTTTCAAGAATTTTGGGGTTTAATTCATTATTTCTTTAAAGAAATTGGAGTTTTGATGTATTTGATTACGTTAGAAACTGTCCTAGTATATGTGGAAATATGTTAGGATCATTGGGTCAAAGTTTGGTGGACTGTAATGGAGTTGATGTTTTGTTAATGGAGGAAACGTCTCAATGAAGAAGACAGACTGCGTCTGTCCCTGTTCGATCGATCGATCGATCATGAACTATCGATCGATCGACTAAGTCGATCGATCGAACCCAGCCGTCGATCGATCGACGCAAGCTGTTTCCCTAAAATTTTGTGTTTAATTCTTCGTTGAGTTCGGGAATGAATGGGTATTCTAGGATTTACATTATACTTATATGGGAGGGAAAATAAGACCAGTAGGTATATTGTTGAGGTCCGATAAGGCCATTGGGTGTAGGGCTTGGATTACGGACCGAGGAGAATGATCCGATTTAGTAGAGTATCGGGGATTTTGGAAATTGAGTTCCGGGGCGAAGTAAATTCAATTTAAGAAATAGACCAGTAGGGTAAGCAATAACTACTGAAATTATATGTAAGGGGTAACTAGGACCCTTAGAGTTGTGTGTATACTCAAATAAGTACGATTAATGAGATAAATCGTGAGGCGAATATTGTACGGTTAATATATGAGATTAAAATATTACGTACGTATATGATTAATAGGTCGGGCATGTACCTACTGAATTATGTGATCTTTTAGGTAGAGAGATTATACCTAAATTAATTATGTTAGGGTCGATGAGACATTCCGAACTAACGTAAAGTTATTATAAGTTTGGGGTCGATGAGAAATACCGAACCAAACTTTGAACTGGTGTCGCGATGAGAGAGTCCCGAACCAAAATATGTGTATATATATATTTTTAAAATAATTGGGGTCGATGTATCATGCCGAACCAATTCTCACTTGGGGTCGATGAATCATTCCGAACCAAGAGTCCTTTACGTGTATAAAAAGGACAAAATAGAAATGACTGATATTTAGTATATATTATGTGTGAAATATATATATACTGGATGATATTCTACTTCCGTGTGTTATTAGATTGATATGTTTGATATATTTGAAGATGCATACTGAATTGGTAAGTTAAGTAGTGAAACTTAATTACGAAATGAACCTTTAGATAGAGAAAATCTATTTAGTAATTCAAGTAGCGAAACTTAATTACATAAGTGGGAAAGTTAACAATTGTGAGAATTGTAGTAATTTTAGTAGTAAAACTAAATGGGAAGTCTTGAAAAATAACATAGATGAAATGTTACTTGAGAATTAATTAACATACGCGAGATGTTAGTGAAAAGGTTGTACTGTATGGGCGGTACTGGAACTTGGGTATAGATAAGTTCAGTTTACTACTTTGGTTTAGTTAGCTTGAGAAGTACGGCTAGATAAACTAAGTGTAGAACGTTAGGTGTGCACAAAAGATGAGGGGTGAGTTAACTCGAGAGAGTGTACGAGAACCTAACATGTGTAATCAATAACCGCATTTTATATTGTGATAAACGCTTGCAAAATATTTTCAAAATGTTTTGAGTACTAACTCTTGCTATAAAATATTTTCAAAACCTTTTAGGTGTCCAGCCACAGGGATGCCATGTATGATGATTCCATTCCAGAGACTCGGAGCTGTAGCACAGTGGATGCTTATAGGATTTGACTAGACGATATCTCTCATTCAGATCTAGCACAGGATCTCACACTCTTCTATGTATGGACTTGTGGTCCGGTATTAGTCTCAGATGTTAGTTTCAGACTAGTGGTTATTCTATTGTTTTTTGGGTTTTTCTTTAGCCGATGGTTTATTCGGTAATACTTTTATTCTGTTGTACTTTCACTTGTTGTTTGATTTGTAGTACATGATTATTTGTACTTTGTTCCGCATGTTTGGTTTTTCTGTTTTAAGAAAGATAAAATTGGCACCGGTCTAATTTTACTTAGGGTATTAGTAATTAAAAAGTTTTCGACAGTGATGCTAAGAATGAACCATTTGAGAAACTTGTTTAATTTAATAAAGGCCTGATCACCCGATGTTTAAATTAGGTGGGGTGTCACACTCATGCACTAGCTCATTCATAGGTAAAATAACCATTTCGTTGTTGCTTGCCAAAACCACTAAGTTTAATCCGATCTCATTTGTCTCCGCGTCCTCTGCTATAAACTCAACGAACTTGTGGAATTTGATGAACAATTGTACGTAATCCACAACGGGGGTGAGGGCGGGGCACATTTCCTATGGTGTGATCAATAATTTTCAGTGTTTGTTGATCTTTCCCTTGTTAATGAGATCAGAGTCCTTTTACTACCTTTTTCCTATGAAGATATGTTTAATTTAACAGACATTATGATTTAGTATCTCTACAAAAGTGTGTCAGGGATGACGTACACAAGGACTAACAGTCGTATTTATAAAAAAAATCATTTATGTGAAAATCAAAAGAATATAAATGGAAGACAATGATATCACATTATTCCATTTGTTATATAGCCATTATTGATTATAAAAATGATATATTCTATTTCACAGTAGTTCAATATCATTTTCATTAATATCTTCGCATATACTATGTAGGGAAATTTTCTATTATTACTTTTGAAGAACTAATTTCAATCGCATTGGATGCACCTCGAGTTGTTGGAATATATCAAGGGATTAAAAATCCAGTATTTATTAACGAGCGCGTTAGTAAATTTTTCCCTGCTATGCTGCTAAAAGAGTTCATATTTGAGAAAATATTAGCAGTAATGTATTAAGTAACATTGTCCAGGATTCATACATTATAGTTTCTACATTGAATAAGTTCAAAGTGATACTTTCAACATGTGAAATGGCCCAAGGGTAAGAAATTTGAGGACAAATTTGTGGACATGCTAAAGAAATATGGATATAAAGGTTCATATTTTTCGAAGGAATGGTTAAAAAAGCTTGCATTTATTCAGTCGTTTGCCCCCAGCGTCACTTGTTTACAAATCAAATAAGATAAACCTGCCTAAAATATTCCAAATCGGTGATGTGACCATACCATGTCAGGACACAAATCAGTTTCTCTTTTTTACTTTGGGCTTTAGGGTACCATGATCAGTTGGTACATACATAGAAATGTATCTAACGACTTATCTACTAATGAAGTAAGTTATGATTAAAATAATGGAAGGTTCATGGTGATAATCTATTTAAAACGATGTTTCTAGATTCTTGATTATGGTTGATAAATAAGTGTACATCCCAAAATTTGGTATGTTTAAGTTATTAAAAGAGCAAAATCTCCAACACCGCATTTTCAATTCCTCAATTTCTTTTTCCTTTTAATTGTATATTTGAACAATTGCACTTTTGAAATTAAGTATAGGAAGGGTTATTTACCTAATATAGGTGGTAGCCTTTGTTCCTTCAGGCAGTTGATAAACACCTTACTCCTACTAACATCGATCGCATCATTTTTTTCGAGTTACCATATTGCTCAATCGGTCCGATTGGCTTTGAAACTAGGAGTTAGTATATGATACATGGTTCATACAAACATTCTAATCCAAAGGTACCTTGTACGTAAAAAAACACATATTCGAAAAAGTGACGTGTTGGGTGAGTTTTAGGAAGTTCACGAATTTTGTGAGGTTACAGGAATATATCCCGACTTATTTAAAATTGTGATGTGTGCAAATCCCGACACGTTTCATTGGTAGTTTGAGTTATAACCATGGAGGGTTGCACCTCGGTTCTCTAGCCTCACTAGTGAGAATAGTGGAGAAATTGAGCAATTTGGTGATTAATGACATGATTTCTTGATAGGCAGTGGTGCAAGTACTCTATGGCTGCAATCTAACTTTGTTTTGGTTTTACATATTGAAGTGAGTTTTTTTATTTAGGTGGTCGCTTAAACAATTTTTATGTTTGTTAAAAAAAATAATTCTTTTTATGTACAAAAAATCCTAACATGTGTATTAGCCTTATTTTAGACGGTTAAAAATTTGAAAATTCAAGATTGCGGGTTTGGAGGCATATTAATAAAACAACTACATACTTATATATAATAAGATAACATAAGGTACCACAATTTCATCTTTTAGATCAATTTCCTAGGTCCAATTAATTTTACTGTAGCTATATAATTAAATTAACAGAATGGGTCAATAATGGAATTACCACTAAGAAGACCATTTCGAGATCATAAAATATAAAGTAGTTAGTTTACCTTATTACACTTCAGGGCATCAGTTCTTAAAGACGATGTGAAAGTCGGAGGGAAGTCCAAAAAATATCCTCAACATCGTGATTATTAATCGTGGATTCCTTCGGATGGAAGTCTTGAGCAACTTCACAATTCAATCTTGGTGGCAACGGGTGGGCACACGTGTCAGTCGAAGTTAAGGGGTTGAAATCTTCCATAGGTCTCCACACACCATTGATCACAATTGAACTTTATGTTTAGTATTTGATATATTATTCATTTTTTTATCTTTATCAATATTATAAATTGGGTGCAAATAACTGACAAAGCTAAGTACGAGAAGTTATCCTCACTTGCCTATAAATGGTTTCTTTAGAAGGGTATTTCAGATCCAAAGTTTCAAAGTGGAAGACCATAAACACTTACATCCTCCAAGACCTCTTGTGAAAGGAATATACATAATGTAAAACCATTTCTAAAAATAAAAGGGAAGTGTAATACCCCGTAATTTTAAATGACTTTTAAAATGGTTATATTTTAAATTAATGGATTAATTGGATTTTATTATTAATTAATTCATTCGGGTTTTATCCGGACGGTAGATATTAAAATGGATGATTCTGAATATTACTTAAAGATATTTAGGTAATATATGAATGTGATGTCATTGATATGACTGTATGATATAAATTCGGTAATTTATATTTTTAGTCAGACGCGGTATGGGACGTGTCGGGACTAGTTTATTAAATTAAAAAAGAAATTTATTTTCCATCGACCTTATAGTCATTTCAACTGCGTCGTTGCGTCCGGAATGTTCGAAATAGTCAGAAAAGTCTATTTGGATGTTAATTTTGAGTCTCGGGTCATTTGAAAATGAAAGGACAACCCGAAAGGGCATTTTGGTCATTTTTCTAGGAGGGATGAATAGTGATTTCGGGTTTGTCCTATTATAAGTATTGGTAGATTAAGTGTATGTGGGTTATTCATCTCCTCTACACAAAATAGAGAAGCCATCTTCCTAGAGGGAGTGAAAGAGTACTTGGGAAGGAGAAGAACAAGAACCAAGGTTCACCACCACCAACCACCACCGGAGTTTGACCGGAGAAGGGACAACCAACTGAGATATACTACACCAAAGGATCAGACCTTCAGAAAAGGCAAGTGTTTGATAATGGAAATTTAAGTTTGTATATTGTCCATGTTAGAATAGTATGAAAAGAAAAGATTATTCATGTTTGGAAGAAATAATGGAGTATTAAATGGATTTCTGGAAACTGAAATGATATAGGAATTAAACTCATGTTTTAGGTTGATAATAATCCACGAAATAGTCATGAATCTGTTGAAGAAATTATGAAAACCATTGATGTGTTCTTGAAGATGATATGTTGATAATTTTCTGGAAATAAGGAGATAAACATGATTTTTAATCCAATCTCTTGATGATTCTAAGATGTTTAGAGTGCTGGAAATCGTTCATATATGTTGACATATCATGTAGTAATAATTATAACTCATTTTGGAGGTTAATATGAAGGTTTGAATGAGTAAAAATGGTGAAACCCGTAGTTCCTGAAATGCAGAAAAACCAGGCTGTGACCTGAGGGATCGATCGATCGACCCCTGCCTTCGATCGATCGACCTCCCCAGAATATGTAAGGTTGTTTCTTTTTAAATGTTGATTCTTATACCAAACCTTTTGTGGATCTTTGGTGATTATTATTTGGATATTATGGGACTTAGAAAATATCAGTAAACCCTTGATAAGATTTGAATTAATTTGATTTGGATTCAAGTGATTAAAATGATGAAAATTATATCGAATGGAATTTCGATTGCTAGATTCATTTGTTAAATTCCAAATGGGGATGTATGAGGATTTAAGATAAGACCAGTAGGGGTGATTTAATATAACACCTGGATATCCTTAAGTTTACAAGAGGGTTTAATCCTAAGTGAAAGAAGATGTGTTTATAAGAGAATTGAAACTATCGATTTTAACCTTAATTAAAAGGAGAACTAAACTCGTAGTAATTCGGGAGAAATGATGTTATGGACCAGTAGGATATTAGTGACTTCTTACTGAATATATGTGGAGGAAATACCTATTTGAATCATGTGTTTTGAGTGAGGGTAGCCTTAGGGTTACAATTTGAACATCAAGGACTGAGTTTAAGCTCATTATTGATTGTGCAAGGACTAAGTGTAATACGAGCGCTTAGCAGTATGGCTCCTGGATAGAGATGGGAGTTTAGAACACATTTGGTTGAAAGAAGGTATGAGGTTATCCCGATCGTATAGTTGAATTTGTCGGACCTCCTCGATCGACAAAGTTAAGTAGTAGTGTATTGGAGGGGTTCCTTGTTTGGATTTCGCTCTGCGAGACACTCCGCGCATGAACCTTAACGACGTCGGGAGTGGAGAGATGTTATAGGATGCGAGTATAATTAAATGAAGTAAAGATATGATATTTTAACACGTGGGATTTAAAGAGATAGAATGCTACGTGAGAACGTGTGTGCTTGCATTCAAATGAGCAAATTATATATTAAACCCTTTTAACCTAAAACAAACCCTAAACATGCAACAGTATGTGATTGAATAAGATGATAATCTAAACAAGAACATTCAAACACATGCAATTGAGGAAAAATCCCCCAAAGGGCCAAAACCATTTATTTTCACTATAATTTGTAAGAAAACGGCTTACAATCGGATTACAATGAAAATACAAGTGACTAAGAATTACCCTCAGGTATCGGATTCTGTAGTCGTGGCTGGAACTATCCCTTTCCAGTAGGGCTGCAATGGAGAAGAGAAACGGTTTCCCCACAAGGGTTGAACAAGAGCAAAGCTTCGTTCCTGGGTTGCAAAGAGATTCACAAATGATTAGAAATTTGTGTGAATCAAAAACCTAGAGTCTAGATGCTCAATAGGTGAAGACTTAGGGCTTTCTGTACTCTGAAAAACGTGTGTTTTAGTCTTGGAAAACCACTTCCCGTAGTGGGATTAAATAAGAAGGCTCGGGCCTTAAAAAACTGAACACGATCTGTTTGAGTTTATCTCAAGCGGACCGGTCCGGGTCTGAGGCGGATCGGTCCGATTTGACCGGATCGGTTCGGTTGTTCCTGCTTCATCGATTCGCATTCAATCCGGGGTATACTGGCCTTCTGACAAACAGGCGGATCGGTCCGGGTCTTTAGGCGGACCGGTCCGGTTAGCCGGATCGGTTCTTTTATTTCAGCGGATCGGTCCGGCTGTCAGACTATAATTCCTCTTCTTCTTTTGATATTCGGATCCGTTGAATCTTGAATCTTGAATTTCTTTAACGGTGTAACGGCGTGCGACATAATACATTGATAATGGACAAAAATGTCCTTACAAATCTCCCCCTATGTCTATGCCGGTACAAACATAAAAACAAACATCCGAATTATCAAAGCAACTAAAAATGTGCCTATACAAATCTATCCTTCCATGAACCCAAAACTGGAAAGATACAATTGAATAAGACTACAGCATTTGCTCTTCAATTCAGCAGGAATCACAACGCTTTTCTCATCAGTGTGTGCAATCCAATGATAATCCATGTAGTACCTACACACATGAGACAAAGCAAAATACCAAGTGACATATCGAGTTTGAAATGAGATAAACATATATACCAATTTATGAGCAAACTCTCAAACTTTCAAAACTCCCCCATAATAAGATAATTCTTTCTCCCCCTTTTTATGATGTCCCCAAATAGACAAATGAGAGAAATAAATCAAATAAGAAAGTGCGGGGTGTCACTCGAATAAAATCACACCATGAATGAACACAAAGCAACCAAGTCGATGATAGCGTGAATGAAGTGGTGTGATCAAATTCGATAGGAAAATCAATGCATACAAACATGACATATGTGCACGATGAATATTGGATATTCCTAGCGAATGAACTCAAATGCTTCCTTTGGTGTAAAAATAATGACAATATAAGATATTGACTCAATCAAATCAACAAATCAAAGCTCAAAGTGATTTTCACACCAATAACGTCCCAAATGTTTTTATGCAATTTCAGGACTTTCAAGGAAGTGCAAACCCGTTAAAAGATTCTCCAACCAAACTCCCTCAGATATAATTTTGAATATAGGCATTCTAGATTCTCAACTTTGGAGAATTGATGGTGAAACCTAAGTGGCCCATATTTGGCATGAATTGCTTTTTATTGCCTTTAAATTTTTTCGGGCTCTTTTAACCTCTTTAGACCTCGGATATTAAAATTCCTCCATTTTTAGGTCCTTTTTAACTGTGGCTTTTGCGCAAAGGATAGATGATTACCTTTCGCAGCCCCTCCCCGTTATACAAAAACACACAGTCTCACCAAAACGGTTTTTACATGCATTCCAATCTTGTCAAGTTTTATCGCATATTGTACATTGTATAGACAGAATTGAGATGGAAACACTCAAGCCAATATGAGATAGACAAGTGCAAAAATCAAATATAGCCGTGCATGTGTGCAATAAAGGATATAGGAGTCAAACATGTAGGAAGATATCACTAATTACATCTCAAAGACTCCATACTAAGTAAAGCACATGGATGAAATGATATAGCGTCTCAAATCTCTATCAAACAGTCACATGGATAAATGAAGTGAAGTTGTGACTTGGCTACCTTAAATGCTCATCCATAAAAGAAGCATAAAGATAAAAATCTTTTTGGTCTTTTTCAAAATTTTTCTTAAAGGAAAATCTTTTTGCATTTTTTTTAAAAGAAATATAAAAAGCAAAAAGAATAAATAAAAGCTGTACAACTAAGTAATGGTACATATAAACAGACTAGCAATAGGAAGCATATGATATGAACATGAAGAAGCATCCTATTCTAGACATAGACCAACCCCTCAGTCAACTGTGCAAGTCCCCAAAGACTTCCTAAGACTCTCAAATCTAAGGGCATCTAAAGGTTTCGTGAAAATGTCGGCTAACTGACGGTCGGTGGGAACAAAACTCAGGGATACAGTGTTCTCCTCAACTAACTGACGAATAAAGTGCTCACGTATCCTGATGTGTTTTGTGCGCGAATGCTGGACGGGATTACGGGATATGTGTATCGCGCTCGTGTTATCACAAGAAATGATCATGGTGTCTTGTGAAATCCCATCCACAAGAGTTGTGTGCAACAACTCCCGGCGGCTATGTACTCAGCCTCCACAATGGACAAAGAGATGGAATTTTACTTCTTGCTCAGCCAGGAGACAAGAGCAAAACCAAAATAGAAACACCCACCAGAAGTGCTCCTACAACCATCTACATCCCCAGCCCAATCGGCATCCGAATAGGCGGACAAACAATCATCGGTATCAAAGGAATACCAAATACCGTATGATAGAGTCCCACTCACGTATTTAATAATACGTTTTAGAGCAAGTAAATGTGACTCTTTCGGGGACGCCTGATATCGCGCACAGACTCCAACACTAAAGGCGATGTCGGGACGACTGGCAGTCAAGTAGAGAAGACTACCTATCATACTCCGATATAAGGTTTGCTCTACGTCCTTGCCTGAAGTGTCCTTACTAAGCTTGGTAGTGGTACTCATAGGTGTACGTGCATGCTTAGCGGAGTCTAAACCAAATTTCTTCACTAGGTCTCTAGCATACTTGGATTGGGAGATGAACATCCCATCCTCTAGGTGACGAACCTGGAAACCAAGGAAGAATGTAAGCTCACCAACCATGCTCATCTCAAACTCACTTTTCATTTCCTCCTCAAAGTGATGAGCATGCTGGGAGCATGTGGATCCAAAGACTATGTCGTCCACATACACCTGGGCAACCAAAATAGCACCGTCATCTCTCCGGACGAACAACGTCATTTCTACTCCACCTCTCTTGAAGCCACGAGCTAAGAGATAGGAAGTAAGCCTCTCGTACCAAGCGCGGGGTGCTTGCTTCAAACCATACAAGGCTTTTCTAAGATAGTAGACGTGCTCTAGGTGCTGAGGGTCTTCAAACCCTTTTGGTTGTTCCACATAAACCTCCTCCTGTAGAATGCCATTCAGAAAGGCACTCTTGACATCCATCTGATATACCTTGAAGCGCAGATGACATGCGATGGCGAGCAGAAGATGGACGGACTCAAGCCTCCCAACAGGAGCAAATGTCTCCCCAAAGTCTACACCCTCTATCTGTGTGTAGCCTTGAGCGACCAACCTAGCCTTATTTCGGATTATGGTACCATTTTCATCCATTTTGTTCTTGAAAATCCACCGGGTACCTATGACATTAGTCTCGCTAGGTCGGGGGACTAATTCCCAGACATTATTCTTTTTAAATTGAAGCAACTCATCCTGCATAGCAGATATCCAGTGTTCATCCTTGAGTGCTTCTTTATGGTTCTTGGGCTCGACTTTGGACGTGTAGCAAAGATGGCTAACAACGTTCTCTAGCTGAGCACAAGTCTTGACCCCTAGAGTGGGATCGCCAACAATGGCAGACGGGTCATGACTCTTGCGAACCCAAGCAGGTGTGTCCCCTAACACAGGAGTATGGTCCACAGAGTGTGAGAGAGGAACAGGTAAATCACTTTCAGAACAATCCTCATCCTCACACTGAAGGTTAGGGTCAATAACCGTCGAAGGTTCGTCATCTTGCACGGTGACGTTTATTGATTCCATAACCTTAGAGCTCTTCAGGTTAAAGACCCGGTACGCTCTTCTAGTCGATGAATATCCTAGAAATATTCCCTCGTCGCTCCGTGAGTCGAACTTTCCTAATTGATCTCTATCCCGTAGGATGTAGCATTTACTCCCAAAAACACGGAAATATGCCAGGTTGGGCTTCTTGCCAGTCCACAACTCATAAGGAGTCTGAAGTGTGTGTGGACGCAAATACACCCTATTCATCGTGTGGCATGCAGTAGACACTGCCTCTGCCCAAAATCTCCTAGAAACTTTACGACCTAGAAGCATAGATCTAGCCATCTCTTGGATCATTCTATTCTTTCTCTCAACAATCCCATTTTACTGAGGAGTTCTCACAGCAGAAAACTCATGTTTGATCCCGAGGCTATCACAGTAAAGGTCTACCTTTGCTTCTGTGAATTCAGTGCCATTATCACTACGTATCCTGTTAATAGTGACACCGTGTTGATTTTGCAGGACACGGCACTTGGTCGTTAAAAAATCTACAGCATCGGATTTCTCTCTCAGAAAACCTACAATGGAGTATCTGGAGAAATCATCTACCATCACGAGGATGTACCTCTTACCACCTAGACTCTCAGTACGAGTGGGACCCATAAGATCCATGTGAATCAACTCAAGAACACGAGAGGTGGTAATGGAATGTAACTTCCTATGAGGACTACGAATTTGTTTTCCCAACTGACAGGGTCCACAAACGGTCGAAGTTGACTTTCCAAGGGATGGTAAGCCACGTACTAGGTCCCTTTTAGCTAAACGATTAAGATCTCTAACGTTCACGTGACCTAGACGTTGGTGCCACAGATCCATAGGAGTGATCGTGGCACTGTTGCAGACAAGTGAGGATGTGGGCTCAGTCCCATAGCAATTATCCTCGGTCCTCACCCCTTGCACTAATAGTTTACCAGCTTGATTATAGACTTTACACGCGTCCCGATCAAACTTTACTGCAAAGTCAGCGTCGCACAGCTGGCTAATGCTGAGAAAGTTTTCTTTCAAACCTTTGACGTACAAAACATTTTCTAGCTTAGGAAATCCAGGTAACTCAACAGTACCACGTCCTATAATGCTAGACTTGCTCCCATCTCCAAAGGTGACTCTGCCATCCTGATAGTCCTCAAGAGTCGTAAAAAATGAGGCATCACCTGTCATGTGTCTGGAGCACCCACTGTCAAAATACCACTGTGAGGTATTATGAGCTTTGAGAGCAACATGAACAACAAAGGCCTTTTTATCTTTCTTAGGTACCCAAGCAGGAATGACCTTTTGTTTGCCTTTGTTGTTGTTGGTTTTAGCTGGAATGTGAGAAGCGTTCACTAACGGCAAAGACATCCGTCGGAATTCTTCCATTAAACTCTGAGTCGTGGCAGCTAAGAACTCAACTCGCTCTCTCAGACTAGAAAACTCATCAGTATGACGTGGTAGAGCAATAGTACGTCGTGTTCGACCCATGCTATATCAAAACTCCCTAAGGTGGCCTTTTCTTTTGCAATAAGTACAAAAGAGTACAGTCACAGGCGGACCTTGGTTTGCCTTTCTTGGTCGAACTCTCCTTCGAGGTTTTTGTCGGTGACCATAAGGAGAGGTAGTAAACTCAGGAACTGGTCCAGGTGCAATTTGGGACGTGGAGGCACCATCATATCCAATTCCTTGCTGATCACCAAAACCTAAAGCGGGGCCGAGGAACATCTTTCCCATCTTTCCAGATCTGTCCTCGATTTTTACCTTGACTTCCCATGCTTTCTCAAGATCATGAGTCAGCTGGGCAACAAGGGCTTCAAGTTTCTTCCGAGTCTCCACGGAGGAATGGAGCTGACTCGTAAGACTAGCCACTTGTTTAGTCAAGTCCCCTCTTTTTTTCTCTAAAACACTCTCTCTCTCTAAACAGATTCTCTTGCTTGACACGGGCAGATTCTCTCTCTCTCAGGGTGGTGACGGTGGAGGTGGAGGACTCTCTTTCTCTCGCCTTTCTTAAATCTTCCTCTAAGCCGGTGATCTTAAGAACTAGCGCTTTGTTACATTTTTTAGTTTTAAATGACTCAGAATATAACTCAGCATAGGCACGTTGAATATCACTCTCGCTCTCACTTGAGTCATCCTCCCCCTCACTCTCATCGATCTCACTGTCGAGGTGTCCCTGTGAAGCATCATCTTCATCGTCGTGAAGAGAACTAGGAGTGTTTACTTGACTGTCCATGAATGCGGTGAAGTTACACTCATGCGGTGACTCATCTCCTGAATCCACCGTCTTGACCTCACTGTCGTCACTAAGGGTAGCATTAAGGACAGCTTTCCCTATTTCTCTATTCAGACGATTGGCACACTCAAAGGCTCTATGACCCCTACCATCGCACTCAAAGCATCTCTCACTTTCTTTCTTAGGATGCTTTTTGGAGTCTTTTTCATTTTTCTTTTCAAACTTATTTTTCTCAAATTTCTTTTTATCTTTAAAATTGCCATTTTTCTTAAATTTGAGAATTCTCTTGAAATTTTTTGCAAAAAGAGCTAAATCATCTAGGTCAAAATCACACTCAGAATCTGACGTGCCAATCTCTCTCTTTCTAGACGACTCTACCCTTTTTCTAGCCGACCCCTCACTCCTTCTCTCTTGGGCTTTAAGTGAAATTCCCTTATCTTTAGATTTAACAGTTTTAGGGAACAAATCAATTTCATAAGTTTGCAAATCTCCTACAAGTTCTTCCAATTTTAGCGTATTTAAATTACCCATAGAATTTAGCGCAGTGACTTTAGGGATAAAACGCTTAGGCAAAGAACGAAGAATCTTTTTAACAACTCTAGCATTAGGAATATGTTCACCAAGATTAAAGCTAGTATTCACAATGTCAGAAAGTCTAGCATAAAATTCATCAAAGCATTCAGATTCATGCATGGTGATGGTTTCAAATTGAGTTGTCAAATTTTGCAACTTAGATTCTTTCACAGCATTAGTTCCTTCATGGGTGAGTTGTAAAACATCACATGCCTCTTTTGACGTGGTGCACGTCATTATACGTTTGAACTCATCAGGTGTGATAGACCCAGAAATAACACTTAGACCCTTAGAATTAAAAGATGACCATTTAAATTCTTCATCAGTCCAAGAAGTGTCAGGTTTCAAACTAATCACATTATCAACAGTCACGGAGGGAGGAGTCCACCCTTTTTCTACTAAAATCCAGACACGTTCATCAATGGCTTTTAAAGCCGACTTCATTCGGGCTTTCCAATATGCATAATTTATCCCGTCAAAAACAGGCATTTTATTATATAATTTCTCCATTTGAACACGCACTTTTTCAAAAATCAATTTTATTAGAAAAATGATATCTTAGAAAAAAAAATTGCGAAAAATAGGAAAACGCGATAGATTAGCGTAACCTGCTCTGATACCAATTTGAGAACGTGTGTGCTTGCATTCAAATGAGCAAATTATATATTAAACCCTTTTAACCCAAAACAAACCCTAAACATGCAACAGTATGTGATTGAATAAGATGATAATCTAAGCAAGAACATTCAAACACATGCAATTGAGGAAAAATCCCCCAAAGGGGCAAAACCATTTATTTTCACTATAATTTGTAAGAAAACGGCTTACAATCGGATTACAATGAAAATACAAGTGACTAAGAATTACCCTCAGGTATTGGATTCTGTAGCCGCGGCTGGAACTATCCCTTTCCAGTAGGGCTGCAATGGAGAAGAGAAACGGCTTCTCCACAAGGGTTGAACAAGAGCAAAGCTTCGTTACTGGGTTGCAAAGAGATTCACAAATGATTGGCAATTTGTGTGAATCAAAAACCTAGAGTCTAGATGCTCAATAGGTGAAGACTTAGGGCTTTCTGTACTCTGAAAAACGTGTGTTTTAGTCTTGGAAAACCACTTCCCGTAGTGGGATTAAATAAGAAGGCTCGGGCCTTAAAAAACTGAACACGATCTGAACACGAACTGTTTGAGTTTATCTCAAGTGGACCGGTCCGGGTCTGAGGCGGATCGGTCTGATTTGACCGGATCGGTTCTTTTTCCTTGAGGCGGATCGGTCCGGTTGTGACCGGATCGGTTCGGTTGTTCCTGCTTCATCGGTTCGCATTCAATCCGGGGTATACTGGCCTTCTGACAAACAGGCGGATCGGTCCGGGTCTTTAGGCGGACCGGTCCGGTTAGCCGGATCGGTTCTTTTATTTCAGCAGATCGATCCGGCTGTCAGACTATGATTCCTCTTCTTCTTTTGATATTCGGATCCGTTGAATCTTGAATCTTGAATTTCTTCAACGGTGTAACGGCGTGCGACATAATACATTGATAATGGACAAAAATGTCCTTACACTACGTATGGGAAATATCTTAGGGTAGTGATATTACCTTCTTGATATTATATTATAGGTATGAGAATACCTATTTGATTGATTGATGATTTACGTGTATGACATACCTAGCTTACTTGCTATCGGTGGGAGGTTTGCGCGTGAGGGCAGTCATATCCTGATGAATCCATGGGATCTTTGATTTGTCACTCGAGAACATAGGTCTATGAAAGACTTATCAGGGAGTTGATAAGTCCGCTGACTGTGGGTACGTAGGTATGTGCGTGACCCATGGATACGAGAACTATGTTCGCCTCCAATTTGTTTGTTGTTGTTTGTGGTTCGTGGAATCTTACCGAACCTTTAGTCCCCTATTCGGCGACCTGCGATGATGGGACATGATAGCAGAGTAATGCATTGCACCGCAGCTGTGACTCGGGGTGCCGTATTATATATGAATATATATAATGGATTAAATGATTGAATGGATATATATATTGTGGTTAAATCTATCTACAGTGATAATTGTAGATAACGGTGAATAGAGAAAGATAATGGAATTAAGTTAATGAATGTTTATTCTTACAGAATTGAAAAGCTTAATTCATATTAATGAGAAATTATTCATGTTAATGAGAAACTAATCATATAAATGAGAAATGTAAATGAATAATAATGTAACGTATGGTATGGGACATACGGGGTTATGATATGGGAATGGAATTATAATATGGAGACTAGAAAAGAGGAACCATTAACTAGGAGGTTAATAGGAAACGTTAAGTGTGCACTCTAGTTGAGAGGTGAGAATAGAAAGTGAGAGTTGGTTCTAACATATACATAATAAATGCTTTATTGCACTTGTTAAATACTTGCTATTTTAAAAATCATCTACACATTCGGGCTCTGACCCGTTTGCTTGCATATTTTCTTTTCTATTGTATCTTCTATATCAGGTGTCCAGCAACAGGGACGCCAACCTTAGAGGATTATGTTGAACTATGGAGCTATGGAGATTTTGCTTAGACGCCTTTCATCTTTTGATTCACAGTATTCTTAGTGAGGGCATGTCGCCCAAAGGATTTCAGTTATCTTTTCTATCGAGGTCAAATACTATTGTATTCGGGTCTTTTTAATACAGTTGTTATTGATGGGATTACTGTAATGGATTAATATTATTTGGGAATGTTTATTCCAATTGCATTTAAATTCTTTTGTGTTATCTATTTGGTTATCAGTGTTGTAAAATAAAATGTGTTGGGTTATTCTTAAACTGGAAATGGTTTTGTTGAAATTTAAATTTGGAAAGTTTTTAACACCAGCTTAATTGGTTATTGGGTGAGTTGTAAATGTTTTCGTCAGTGATGCTAAGAATGAGCCAACTGTATATTATGTTTTAATTTGGTATGGGACTGGCCACCCGGTATTTAATTAGGCGGGGTGTTACAGGTGGTATCAGAGCATCAGGTTCTAGTGTCCTTTAGTATCTGTACGGCTTATTGTGTTTTCAGCTTAGCGTTCTTTGATGTAGAGCCCTATGAGTAGGATTATTGCTTTTCTATTTACGCTTACGATCTTCAGCTATTTTGAGATATCAAATACTGATAGTGTTCTCTCGTTTCAGATGCCTCCTCGACGTGCACCTCATCCCGCCCCAGCTCAGGGTCCGATGACTGCGGCCGAAGTTGCTGCAATTGTCGCTCAGGCAGTCAATGCTGCTGTAGCTGCTGTTCAGCAGGCTCTAACACCGGCACCGATTGTGCCACCCGCTCAAGGGCAAGTATTTCCTACTGCATGGGAACGAGCGAGGGGTGCCTTTCAGAAAGCGCACCCACCTGAGTTTCAGGGAGGATCAGACGTTGTGGATGCTAGCCAATGGAAGAAAATTTATCAAACGGCACTTGAGAATGATTGAATGCACTGAGGTTCAACGTCAAATACTAGCCACATTCAAGCTAGTAGGGGCAGCTTTACAATGGTGGGAAGCTACGACCACTATGGAGGAAAGGGACACACTGACTATCCAAGACTTTTGGATACGGTTTGATGGGAAGTATTTTCCTTCCGCCATCCAGACAGAGATGAGGCGGAAGCTACTTGATTTGAAACAGGGAGAGAAAACTGTGGCGGAATATGAGGAAGAGTTTACGAGATTAACTAATTTGGTACCAGCTGAAGTACCTACTGAGGAGAGGAGAGTCCTAATGTTCACTAATGGGTTGAACTATAAAATTTGCCAACATGTATTGGGGAATCTTTCACTACGTACGTATGCAGATGTTCTTAATGCTGCAATGCTCCACTGCCAGGATAACCGCTTACATAATTAGGGTGTCAAGCGGGGTTTTGGGTCAAGCCTGCAAGGCAAGACTACTGGGGGCAGTTCTAGTGGGACTCAGCCAGGGCAGAGTCATCAGCGTCAGAGTGAGCAGGGTTCCCAGACAGGGGACTATGCTAAGCGTTTGCGATCTGGAGATTCTCGATTTGAGTATAGAGGAATTGGGCAAGGATAACAGGGCCATCAGGGCTAGAGACAGGCTCATCAGGGCCAAGGGAAGGGAGGTAATGGCCAGCAGGTTCGGGGTCAGCAGGGGAATGGTGGTGGAAAGTTTGCGGGAAAATGTTTCGTGTGTGAAAAGTTTGCGGGAAAATGTTTCGTGTGTGGCAAGTATGGCCATAAACGTCAAGATTGTCCTGAGAAAGACAAATTCCCTCAGCAACAACATGCTCGACAGGAGCCACAGGTACCAGTGTTTCCACCAGCTGCTCTTCCAGCTCCAGCTCCGGTGCTAGCACTACCTCCCATTCCAGCAGCACCCGCGCAGCAGGGTCAGTACGGGCGTGTATATAACGTCCGTCAGGCAGCGAATCAACAACCACCACCCGCGAATGAGGGTATGTTTTCTATCTAAGGGATTATGAAGCGTATATTGATTTTTGTAGTGATTGATATTGTGTGGGTAAAAGGGTTGCTAAACTTAGCCTATAGCATCGTTATTTACGTAGACTCACTGAGGGGTGTGGGACACCTTTACATTACATGTTATCACATGGGTTTGATTTTTATCATGGGATTACTTACCTTGGGCATGTCCGAGCATGATGAGACTATCGACATGCATTGACTTATGGTATAAGAGAGCATATGTCTGCATCTTGTCTTCTATAAGAGAGTAGATGCGTAGACCCTATTTGAAATAGATAAAAACTAAATTTTTGTTTTAAATCGATAAACCTGATATTTTTTTTTTAAACCAAAATTTGTATATACTATTATTGACTAAGGACCTTAGGAGTTTCGATGACCGACTACTTTAGGAAGTAGTGTATCGGGGTGGTTCCTTGTTTGGATTTCGCTTGCGAGACACCCCACGCATGAAACTAATAACCGTTGGGAGTCGAAATAAGCTAGGTCTTTGGAATACGAGTTTATAACCTTTGCGAAACTTTTAATATTGAAAGCGGTACGAGAGGGTGCATGGGCGCCCTGGATGATTGGATTGTAGTATTTTTCATAATTGTAAAAAAGGTATGTAATTGAGACTTCAGGATTTATTTGTTCACTACGAGAGGATCATTTTTCCCAAAGTTTGTCACGAGGACGGTATAGGGAAGATTAGATAAAGTCTAAATTTGATTCAGTTGAAACTATATGGTGAGGCTTGGCGTATAACATCGATAGGGATTTTGTTAATGTACTGTATGGGCGGTACATCTTGGATTTCTTGCGATGTGAGATTTATACTCGGAGTTGACCTTACCGGTATGACTTATATTCCTGAATTTCGGGACGAAATTCTGTTATAAGGGGGGAAGTATGTAATACCCCGTAATTTTAAATGACTTTTAAAATGGGTTATATTTTAAATTAATGGATTAATTGGATTTTATTATTAATTAATTCATTCGGGTTTTATCCGGACGGTGGATATTAAAATGGATGATTCTGAATATTACTTAAAGATATTTAGGTAATATATGAATGTGATGTCATTGATATGACTGTATGATATAAATTCGGTAATTTATATTTTTAGTCAGACGCGGTATGGGACGTGTCGGGACTAGTTTATTAAATTAAAAAGGAAATTTATTTTCTATCTACTTTATAGTCATTTCGACTGTGTCGTTGCGTCCAGAAGGTTCGAAATAGTCAGAAAAGTCTATTTGGATGTTAATTTTGAGTCTCGGGTCATTTGGAAATGAAAGGACAACCCGAAAGGGCATTTTGGTCATTTTTCTAGGAGGGATGAATAGTGATTTCGGGTTTGTCCTATTATAAGTATTGGTAGATTAAGTGTATGTGGGTTATTCATCTCCTCTACACAAAATAGAGAAGCCATCTTCCTAGAGGGAGTGAAAGAGTACTTGGGAAGGAGAAGAACAAGAACCAAGGTTCACCACCACCAACCACCACCGGAGTTTGACCGGAGAAGGGACAACCAACTGAGATATACTACACCAAAGGACCAGACCTTCAGAAAAGGCAAGTGTTTGATAATGGAAATTTAAGTTTGTATATTGTCCATGTTAGAATAGTATGAAAAGAAAAGATTATTCATGTTTAGAAGAAATAATGGAGTATTAAATGGATTTCTGGAAACTGAAATGATATAGGAATTAAACTCATGTTTTAGGTTGATAATAATCCACGAAATAGTCATGAATCTGTTGAAGAAATTATGAAAACCATTTATGTGTTCTTGAAGATGATATGTTGATAATTTTCTGGAAATAAGGAGATAAACATGATTTTTAATCCAATCTTTTGATGATTCTAAGATGTTTAGAGTGCTGGAAATCGTTCATATATGTTGACATATCATGTAGTAATAATTATAACTCATTTTGGAGGTTAATATGAAGGTTTGAATGAATAAAAATGGTGAAACCCATAGTTGCTGAAATGCAGAAAAACCAGGCTGTGACCTGAGGGATCGATCGATCGACCCCTGCCTTCGATCGATCGACCTCCCCAGAATATGTAAAGTTGTTTCTTTTTAAATGTTGATTATTATCCCAAACCTTTTGTGGATCTTTGGTGATTATTATTTGGATATTATGGGACTTAGAAAATATCAGTAAACCCTTGATAAGATTTGAATTAATTTGATTTGGATTCAAGTGATTAAAATGATGAAAATTATATCGAATGGAATTTCGGTTGCTAGATTCATTTGTTAAATTACAAATGGGGATGTATGAGGATTTAAGATAGGACCAGTAGGGGTGATTTAATATAACACCTGGGTATCCTTAAGTTTACAAGAGGGTTTAATCCTAAGTGAAAGAAGATGTGTTTATAAGAGATTTGAAACTATCGATTTTAACCTTAATTAAAAGGAGAACTAAACTCGTAGTAATTCGGGAGAAATGATGCTATGGACCAGTAGGATATTAGTGACTTCTTACTGAATATATGTGGAGGAAATACCTATTTGAATCATGTGTTTTGAGTGAGGGTAGCCTTAGGGTTACAATTTGAACATCAAGGACTGAGTTTAAGCTCATTATTGATTGTGCAAGGACTAAGTGTAATACGAGCGCTTAGCAGTATGGCTCCTAGATAGAGATGGGAGTTTAGAACACATTTGGTTGAAAGAAGGTATGAGGTTATCCCGATCGCATAGTTGAAGTTGTCGGACCTCCTCGATCGACAAAGTTAAGTAGTAGTGTATTGGAGGGGTTCTTTGTTTGAATTTTGCTTTGCGAGACGCTCCGCGCATGAACCTTAACGACGTCGGGAGTGGAGAGATGTTATAGGATGCGAGGATAATTACATGAAGTAAAGATATGATATTTTAATACGTGGGATTTAAAGAGATATAATGCTACGTATGGGAAATATCTTAGGGTGGTGATATTACCTTCTTGATATTATATTATAGGTATGATAATACCTATTTGATTGATTGATGATTTACGTGTATGACATACCTAGCTTACTTGCTATCGGTGGGAGGTTTGTGCGTGAGGGCAGTCATATCCTGATAAATCCATGGGATCTTTGATTTGTCACTCGAGAACATAGGTCTATGAAAGACTTATCGGGGAGTTGATAAGTCCGCTGACTGTGGGTACGTAGGTATGTGCGTGACCCATGGATACGAGAACTATGTTCGCCTCCAATTTGTTTGTTGTTGTTTGTGGTTCGTGGAATCTTACCGAACCTTTAGTCCCCTATTCGGCGACCTGCGATGATGGGACATGATAGCAGAGTAATGCATTGCACCGCAGCTGTGACTCGGGGTGCCGTATTATATATGAATATATATAATGGATTAAATGATTGAATGGATATATATTGTGGTTAAATCTATCTACAGTGATAATTGTAGATAACGGTGAATAGAGAAAGATAATGGAATTAAGTTAATGAATGTTTATTCTTACAGAATTGAAAACCTTAATTCATATTAATGAGAAATTATTCATGTTAATAAGAAACTAATCATATAAATGAGAAATGTAAATGAATAATAATGTAACGTATGGTATGTGACATACGGGGTTATGATATGGGAATGGAATTATAATATGGAGACTAGAAAAGAGGAACCATTAACTAGGAGGTTAATAGGAAACGTTAAGTGTGCACTCTAGTTGAGAGGTGAGAATAGCAAGTGAGAGTTGGTTCTAATATATACATAATAAATGCTTTATTGCACTTGTTAAATACTTGCTGTTTTAAAAATCATCTACACATTCGGGCTCTGACCCGTTTCCTTGCATATTTTTTTTTCTATTGTATCTTCTATATCAGGTGTCCAGCAACAGGGACGCCAACCTTAGCGGATTATGTTGAACTATGGAGCTATGGAGATTTTGCTTAGACGCCTTTCATCTTTTGATTCACAGTATTCTTAGTGAGGGCATGTCGCCCAAAGGATTTCAGTTATCTTTTCTATCGAGGTCAAATACTATTGTATTCGGGTCTTTTTAATACAGTTGTTATTGATGGGATTACTGTAATGGATTAATATTATTTGGGAATGTTTATTCCAATTGCATTTAAATTCTTTTGTGTTATCTATTTGGTTATCAGTGTTATAAAATAAAATGTGTTAGGTTATTCTTAAACTAGAAATGGTTTTGTTGAAATTTAAATTTGGAAAGTTTTTAACACCAGCTTAATTGGTTATTGGGTGAGTTGTAAATGTTTTCGTCAGTGATGCTAAGAATGAGCCAACTGTATATTCTGTTTTAATTTGGTATGGGACTGGCCACCCGGTATTTAATTAGGCGGGGTGTTACAGGAAGGTCTACTCATATGAGATTTATTTGGTGTACCTTCAAACAATTTGTGAATTTTTCTGATTCAAAGATTATCAAAAAGCGCAAGGCAAATTTCTAGTTCTGCAAACAAGTAAAATGAATTTATTGAGGTCCAATTGTAACACCCCGTATTAATCGGGGAGTGAGTGGTTAATACTTAGGGAAATTTAATTACTATGTGAATAGTAATAATTTATTTACGTCATTTCAGGTACTAATGACGGGGTATGTACTTCTCTCAGTCGGAAGTCGGTATAGACTAATTTCGGTGTGAGATAAGGATTTTTATAAATTAATTCGGATGCCAATTTTAAGTGGACGGTTGAGTCCGAATGGACCGAGATAGTTGAAAAAGTGTACCCGGGAGTAGTAAACGGGTCACGGGACATTTTTAGGCATAACCGGGCCCACACGGGGGTATTTGGGTCACTTGGGCTTGGCCCATTAGGCCAAAAACGGGATTTAGCCTAATTACCTAATTAAAAGAAAAGGGAAATGACTGATTGAAGTTTAGGAAGTGCTTAGTGGGAGAGGAAAAAAACCTAAGAGACAGTTAAAGGCAATTTGGGGGACAAAGGAAAGAGCCAAAAGAGGGAATTTCATCGTAAACCTTGGAATTCACAACTTCGATTCAGACCCTGCGAAATCATAAGATAAGTGGTTAACTTGCTGTAGTATTTAATTTTCTTTTTGATTCATAATTATGTGATGTGAGAAATCAAAATTCGTTTTGGGATGTAAAGGGTATAAACATGGGATTTTTGTAAACCAATATTCTGAATTCCTAAATTGTGTAGCAATTGATGTATAATCTGATATTTGTATATATTTCTGGTAAGATGTGTAAACCCAAATAAATTAGAAACGAAATTTAGATAAGAATTTGATGTTGAAGTGGGTTAACGAATAAAAATGAATTTTCCCCAATTTATGAAAAACAGTAGAGAACATAAATTAAATGGTGTTTGTGGACTTTATGGGGGTCCCTTATGAGGTTTTTGGTATATATTGTTGATGGTAAGACTTGGGTTTTACTGTAGAAGAAGTTAGGCTTTGGAGCTTTTCGTCCATTGCTGAAACAGAAGGGGGAAGAAGACGATGACCTGTACGATCGATCGATCGAGGGTTGAGGATCGATCGATCGATGGTCGAAAAATTCTGGCAGTCCGGCCAGTTTATATATATATAAGGGGAATTTAATTAAAAAAAAATTATATACCTTAGGTAATGAGAGATAAACATAAGGATACAATTTAATTAATTGTGAAGGAAAATTAATTGGGATTTGGAGGAAATTTATGTGTGACACACTACGGTTAAATTTTTTGAAAGAATATTTCAAAATAATTAAATACGGATTGAGTGGGCAAGTCCGGGCATATGGGTTGAGTGATACCAAAGCGTTAAATTTATTTAGAGTGAAAGCTAAATAATTTGGAGTCAGGAATTTAGACTCGGGTATTATTTTGTTTCGGGACATGAGAGTAAGTTCGAATATATTGGTTGGGGTGACACCAAAACGTAATTTAATTAATTAATGTGTGAATTAATTAATAATTAGAGTTGGGCCATAAACTCTTAATAATTTGAATAGGCTTGTGTTACGGACTTAGTACACGGTATAGCCGGGATAGTTTATTTTTATTTATATATATATATATGGTGTGCGATAGTATATATATATGGTGTGTGCATTAATATTAGTGGTTAGATACTATTATTATATACTCTAGTGCTATAGGGGGAGGTTGTGCGTAGTGGATGAATCCCCTAGCTTGAGGAGTAGGATGAGCATATTCCCAGGTCATAGCGTCCATTATATGGGTGAGGGGCATCTCATTTTCAGGGAAGGAATATGACCGCCTCCAAATATTTATGTATTAATAAAGTTAGTGAGAAATTATGACTTGGGATAACTAGGTTATGTGAATTTATCTAGTGGGATAGAACTTTAAAGAAATTACATCCGGTGAGTTATTACTCGGGAGGATATTTAGTATTAATTATTATTTCAGCATGTTTGTGAATGTTGTAATATAACTATACGTATATAATGAGGTAAATAATTATATACGGGTGAATTAATACAGGCCGTGAATTGTATTATATATATAATGGGTGTGAAAGTTATATGATTTTGAGAAGGAAAATGATTAATTAAGTTAATGTTAATAATAACTTAGAAATCATAATTATGGCACACTCGGTTAGAGTGGGGTGGTTGCAAGGGGTTATATTAGTTATCTAGTCATGGGATAAATAACTAGGTAGATTAATTAAGGCGTTAGTAGTGCACATTGGAGAAGGGGTGAGAATGTTCTCAAGGGAGTGCGGCACTAACTAAAATATGAAGAGCATGCATATATATTTATTACTACAAGTTAATCATTTGCTAAATATTTTCCAAATGTTTTGGGTACTAACCCTTGTTATAAAAACTCTTAAAAACCTTTTAGGTGTCCAGCCACAGGGACGCGAGGCTTGACTCATTCCATGGATCCATTGCTGCAGCATGGGTGGATGTTGCGGGAGTTTGATAGGCGCCTCTTTCTTTTCATTCTTAGTGTAGAGACTTCCTATCAGTTATTCGAGCATGTTGCTCACAGTTTATTCAGTACTTATGTCAAACCTGTTGAGATTTATTACTGTCTTTACTTTTGTTGGATTTTGAACCAATGGTTTATTCGGTCAGTTAATTAATTGTGAATGGTTGGTTTCAGCATGAGTATTTCATTTAAGTTAATGAAAGATAAAACTTGGCACCATGCTAATTTTCTCACTTAGGTGGTTAGTAATTAAAAAGGTGACAGTGATGCTAAGAATCAACCAACTGGGAAACCTGTTCTAATTTAATTTAGGGCTGATCACCTGGGGTTAATTAGGCGAGTTATCACAGATGGTATTAGAGCATCAGGTTCTAGTGTCCTTAGGATCTTTATAGCTTACTACGTTTCAGCGTAGCTTTCGGTTGTTATAGAGCCCTGTTATTAGGACGGTTGATTCATTTTTCGCTTGTGAGATATCGTATTTTTGCTATTAGTTTTTGTATAAATTGTGTACTTATACAATTCGATCTATTTTCAAATGCCACCGAAGAGGTAGAGAGCGGAGAGAGCTGAGGCCAAGGATGAGTTAATGGAGGCTCATCAGGAGCCACAGGTACCGCCACCCCCACCCCCACCCCCACCCGAGTAGATCTCCACTACTCAGGTGGACGTTATAGTGGCCCAGGCAGTTGAGACAGCAATGAGGGCTATGGCAGCCCATTTTCCTCAACCCCAAGCACCACCTCCCGTGGCACTAGCAGTTCGGGATCCAGTGGGGCCACCGTCTTGGCAGCGAGTTAGGGAGACCTTTCAGAAGGGTCACCCATCCGAGTTTCGGGGTAGCACCGATGTGGTAGAGGCTTATGACTGGAAGAAGAATATTCAGCACCATCTGCGCATGCTGGAATGTACTGATGTGTAGAAATAGATGTTTGCTACCTTTCGTCTGTCGGGGTCAGCCTTACAGTGGTAGGAGTCAGTTACCACCGCTGAGGAGAGAGATTTGATGACGATATCGAGTTCTGGGTGCGGTTCGATCGCAAATACTTCCCACCAGCGATAGAGGCTGAAATGAGGAAGAAGTTCAGCGAGTAAGTACAGGGTGATCGATCAGTGGAAGATTATGAGGAAGAGTTCACACGTTTGGAAAACTTTGTGCCAAATGAGGTTAGTGATGAGGAGCAAAAGAAGTCAAGGTTCATGGATGGCTTATCCTGGAGGATCAGGCAGCATTTGATTGGGAATCTGGCGTTAGTGACGTATACAGATATCGTTAATGCTACCCTTGTACATTGACAGGATCATCGCTTCCATGCGAAGGGAAGCAAGAGAATAGGGGAGCCGAGCCAGCAGGGCAAGGCGGTTACTAGTGGTGACACGAGTGGTACTCAGTAGTAAACTAGCAGTCAGCAGGGAATCAGGCTAAAAAATTTAGGCCTGGTGGGTTCCGACCGGGAGGACAGGGGTTCAGGCAGGGGCATCCGGACGCAAATCAGCAGCAGTAGGTTCCTCAAGGCCGTCAGGGCTAAGGGAACAATGGGGGAGGACAAAGCCACGTCAGATCTAACAGGGCCAACGATAGGGGACAGTCAGAAATGCTATTTTTCCCATGGCCAACCAGGACACTTCAAGCGGGAGTGCTCGCAGAGGGGCAGAGGTCATCAGCAGGGTGCCCAACAGGGGCAAGAGAGGCAGTTGCCGTCAGCAGTACCAGCTCCACCCGCCCCGCAGCAGCAAGGGCAAATGCACTACGGGCGTGTGTATAACGTCCGGGACGTTCCCAATCCTCCAGCACAGCAGGCGCCGCCAGCAGTTGAGGGTATTTTTCTCATTTATGGTCATGAGGGTAGTATACTTTTTGATACGGGAGCATCGCATTCATTCTTTAAATCTAATTTTGCTAAACGGGCCAAGTTACTAGAGACCGCGAGTAGTCTTCGTATGTGTGTAGAGTCGCCAGTAGGCAGCGGGGCTTTGATTCACTCAATTTTTCGAGGGGTGGACGTTTTGATTAAGAGGCTTAGTTTAGCAGCATATCTCTTAGTGTTAGATATGGAGGGGTACGATGTCATCCTGGGTATGGATTGTTACGAGAGGACAATCGTGTTCTCCATTCCGGGATAGGAAATGTTCCTAATAGAGATGTCGCTACCTAAGGGAGGGTCACGCACACACTTGTATTACATCGAGGAGGAAACCTCATAGGAGGTGGTGGTTCTGTTGGACTCAATCCCAATAGTGAGGGACTTTGAGGATGTGTTCCAGGAAATACCAGGTTTGCCACCCAACAGGGAAATCGAATTCGTAATCGATTTAGCACCAGGGACGAGGCCGATTGCTCGAGCCCCATATCGTATGGCCCCTTCAGAGATACATGAGTTGAGAGAGCAGATTCAGCAGCTCCTGGGTCAGGGTTTCATCCGGCGGAGTACATCAACGTGGGGTGCACCGGTGTTGTTTGTAAAGAAGTGGGATGGTTCACTTAGGTTACGCGTGGACTATAGGGAGTTGAACAAGGTGACGATACGGAAAAAGTATCCGTTACCTAGGATTGATGATTTATTTGACCAATTGAGAGGGGCGTCTTACTTCTCCAAGTTCGACTTAAGGTCAGGGTATCATCAACTGCGTATCCGAGAGGAGGATGTTCCTAAGACCGCTTTCCTGTCGCGGTATGGATCTTACGAGTTCAGGGTGATGCCATTCGGGCTCACCAATGCACCAGCAGTGCTCATGGACCTCATGAATAGGGTTTTCAGGGATTATCTCGATCAATTTGTCATCGTGTTCATTGATGACATCCTGATCTACTTGTTCACCGAGGAGGAGCACGCAGAGCATCTGCGTATGGTTCTACAGACATTGCAGGATCACTAGCTCTATGCTAAATTCAGGAAGTGTGGATTTTAGCTACGGGAGGTGCAGTTTCTTGGCCACGTGGTGTCAAACTGGGGTATTGCGATGGATTCGAGTAAGATGTCGGCGGTGAGGGAGTGGGGACAGCCCACGACACCGACCGAGGTGCGCAGTTTTTTGGGATTGGTTGGTTATTACAGATGGTTCATTAAAGGATTCTCAAAGATTATGGGCCTTTTGACAAATCTGACTCGGAAAGGGGTGCCTTTCACTTGGAGTGGTCATTGTCAATTAGCTTTCGATGAGCTAAAGGACAATTTGACATCTGCACCCGTACTTGCTTTGCCGAAGGGAGGACTAGAGTATTGGGTTTACACTGACGCATCCTTACAGGGACTTGGAGGTGTGCTTCAGCAGGAGGAGAGGGATATAGCTTATGCGTCCAAAAAACTAAAGCCCCATGAGAGGAATTACCCCACTCACGACCTAGAGCTAGCAGCGGTCATTTTTGCTTTGAGGCTATAGAGACATTATCTTCTAGGAGAACAATTCACTTTATTCACGGATCACAAGTCACTTCAGTATCTTTTCACACAGAAGGATCTAAATAGGAGGCAGAGGCGGTGGCTAGAATTCGTGAAAGACTACTAGTTTGATATTCAGTATCATCCTGGTAAGGCTAATGTGGTAGCAGACGCATTGAGCCGGAGACCGACTCGAGAAATATCAGAAGTCTGGAAAGCGAAGTGGAGAGAGTTTCGATATGAGGATGATGTATCCAGGGCCTGCATGTCAGCATTATCCATCACACCTGAGATCATTATGCGGGTTGTGAGGGCTCAGGCAAAGGATCAGATCTACGGGATAGGGTAATCCAGTTGTTAACCGAGGGAGCAGAGGGTTACTCGATCAGCTCGGAAGGAGGCTTACACCTTAATGGGAGGTTAATTGTGACAGAGGATGAGGAATTGAGGCACACGGTTATGACAGAGTCCCATGGTTCGAGATTTATGGTACATCCCGACGGGGATAAAATGTACCATGATATGAGGAGGCAGTATTGGTGGGTAGGAATGAAATGGGTCATAGCAGAGTTTGTCTCGAAATGTGCTACATGTCAGCTTGTGAAAGTTGACCATCAAAGACCATCAGGGATGCTACAGCCGCTAGAAATTCTTGTGTGAAAGTGGGAGAGCATCTCCATAGATTTCATTACAGGGTTACCTGCATCGCAGAGGGGTCACGATTCCATATGGGTCATTGTGGATCGATTGACCAAGGTGGCCCACTTCCTGCCGGTTCGCATGAACTTTGAGACGATGCATTATGCACAGCTATTCATAGCAGAGATTATTAAGCTGCATGGGGTGCCGATAAATATTGTGTCCGACATAGACAAATTTTTGTGGCCCACTTTTGGCAGAGCTTTCAGGAGGCCATGGGCACGGAGTTACGTTTGAGTACAGCCTATCACCCACAGACCGACGGGCATATTGAGAGAGTCAACCAGATGCTGGAAGACATGCTCAGAATGTGCATTTTAGACTTTGGGGGAGGCTGGGAGAAATATCTTCCTCTGGTAGAATTCGCGTATAATAACTCTTACGAATTCACGATCGGCATGGCACCATTCGAGGCACTATATGGGAGACCTTGTCGTTCGCCCGCTTAATGGTTAGAGGTGGGGGACAACAAGCTATTGGGGATGGAGATTGTCCAGGAGATGTCTGCCAAGATAGAGTTGATCTGAGGGCAGATTCGGATAGATTAGGATAGGCAGAAAAGTTTTGTTGATGCTTCACGAAGACATGTGGAGTTAGAGGTTGGGGACCAGGTATTAGTCCGGGTGTCCCCTATTAAAGGGGTGATGAGGTTCGACAAGAAGGGTAAGTTAGCACCGAGATACGTGGGACCTTTCCCTATCATTGAGAGGGTGGGACCGGTAGCATATAGACTGGGATTACCAGATCATCTTCAGCGGATACATGACGTGTTCCATGTGGCATCACTGAAAAAATATCGAAGGAGAGAGAGAGCCTTCTGGCATATTCCACTCGAGGAAATTGATTTACAGCCAGACATCTCATATGAGGAGAGATCAGTGGTTATTCTGGACCATAGTAAGCGAAAGTTACGATCCAAGGATGTTTCACTAGTTAGAGTACAGTGGGGTCATCACAACGTTGATGAGTCTACCTAGGAGCGGGAGGAGGATATGCGGGAACAATATCCAGAGCTATTCACCACAGGTACGACCTAATTTCGAGGATGAAATTCCTTTGTTGGGGGGAAGTGTGTAACACCCCGTATTTTTGTGCATTTAATATTTAATTAATTCAAGAATTCAAAACTACTTGTGTGTCGTAATTTTAATTAAATTAATTATGGCAATATATATATATATATATATATATATTCATCAGGGAGTGAGTGGTTAATATTTAGGGAAATTAAATTACTAAGTGAATAGTAATAACTTATTTACGTCATTTCGGGTACTAATGACAGGGTATATACTAATCTCAGTCGGGAGTCGGTATAAACTAATTTGGGTGTGAGATAAGGATTTTTATAAATTAATTTGGATGCCAATTTTGAGTGTATGGTTGAGTCCGAATGGGCCGAGATAGTCGAAAAAGTGTACCCGGGGATAGTTACGGATCATGGTACGATTTTAGGTATAATCGGGCCCACACGGGGGTATTTGGGTCACTTGGGCTTGGCCCATTAGGCCAAAAAAGGAATTTAGCCTAATTACCTAATTAAAAGAAAAGGGAAACGGCTGATTGAAGTTTAGGAAATGCTTAGTGGGAGAGGAAAAAAAACCTAAGAGGGGGTTAAAGGCAATTTGGGGGATAAACGAAAGAGCCAAAAGAGGGGATTTCATCGTCAACCTTGGAATTCACAACTTCGATTCAGACCCTACGAAATCATAAGGCAAGTGATTAACTGGTTGTAGCATTTAATTTTCTTTTCAATTCATATTTATGTGAAGTGAGAAATCAAAATTCATTTTGGGATGTAAAGGGTATAAACATGGGGTTTTTGTAAACCAATATTCTGAATTCCTAAATTGTGTAGCAATTGATGTATAATCTGAGATTTGTATATATTTCTGGTAAGATGTGTAAACCCAGATAAATTAGAAACGAAATTTAGATACGAATTTGATGTTGAAATGGGTTAACGAATAAAAATGGAATTTCCCCAATTTATAAAAAATAGTAGAGAACGTAAATTAAATAGTGTTGGTGGACTTTATGGGGGTCCCTTATGAGGTTTTTGGTATATATTGTTGATGGGAAGACTTGGGTTTTACTGTAGAAGAAGTTAGGCTTTGGAGCTTTTCGTCCATTGCTGAAACAAAAGGGGGAAGAAGACGATGACCTGTACGATTGATCGATCGAGGGTTGGGGATCGATCGATCAATGGTTGAAAAATTCTGGCAGTTCGGCCAATTTATATATATAAGGGGAATTTAATTTAAATTCTTTTTTTCTATACCTTAGGTAATGAGAGATAAACGTAAGGATACAATCTAATTAATTGTGAAGGAAAATTAATTGGGATTTGGAGGAAATTTATGTGTGACACACTACGGTTAAATTTTGGAAAGAATATTTCGAAATAATTAAATACGAATTGAGTGGGCGAGTTCGGGCATATGGGTTGAGTGATACCAAGGTGTTAAATTTATTTAGAGTGAAAGCTAAATAATTTGGAGTTGGAAATTTAGACTCGGGTATTGTTTTATTTCGGGCCACGAGAGTAAGTTCGAATATATTGGTTGGGGTGACACCAAAAAGTAATTTAATTAATTAATGTGCAAATTAATTAATAATTAGAGTTCGGCCATAAATTCTTAATAATTTGAATAGACTTGTGTTACGTACTTAGTACACGGTATAGCCGGGATAGTTTATTTTTATTTATATATATATACGGTGTGCGATAGTATATATATATATAGTGTGTGTGTGAATTAATATTAGTGGTTAGATACTATTATTATATACTATAGTGCTATAGGGGGAGGTTGTGCCTAGTGGTTGAATCCCCTAGCTTGAGGAGTAGGGTGAGTATATTCCCTGGTCATAGCGTCCATTATATGGGTGAGGAGCATCTCACTTTCAAGGAAGGAATATGACCGCCTCCAAATATTTATGTATTAATCAAGTTAGTGAGACATTCTGACTTGGGATAACTAGGTTATGTGAATTTACCTAGTTGGATAGCACTTTAAAGAAATTACATCCGGTGAGTTATTACTCGAGAGGATGTTTAGTATTAATTATTATTTCAGCATGTTTGTGAATGTTGTAATATAACTATACATATATAATGAGGTAAATAATTATATACGGGTTTATTATTATAGGCAATTGATGACCCAACCCGTTAATATTAACGGGTCGTGTTTGGGTATTGTTATTAGACCCGTTAGGCTTAACGGGTCGTGTACGGGTTAAGGGTGTTTTCACCCGTTAACCCGTTAACCCGACCCGTACACGACCCAAACCGACCCGTTGACAGGTCTAATCAATTGTATTATACATATAATGGGTGTGAAAGTTATATGATTTTGAGAAGGGAAATGATTAATTAAGTTAATGTTAATAATAACTTAGAAATCATAATTATGGCACACTCGGTTAGAGTGGGGTGGTTTCAAGGGGTTATATTAGTTATCTAGTCATGGGATAAATAACTAGTTATATTAATTAAGGCATTAGTAGTGCACATTAGAGAAGGGGTGAGAATGTTCTCAAGGGAGTGCGGCATTAACTAAAATATGAAGAGCATGCATATATATTTATTACTGCAAGTTAATCAGTTGCTAAATGTTTTCCAAATATTTTGGGTGCTAACCCTTGTTATAAAAACTTTTAAAAACCTTTTAGGTGTCCAGCCACAGGGGCGCCAAGCTTGACTCATTCGAGGGATCCATTGTTGCAGCTTGTGTGGATGTTGCGGGAGTTTGATAGGCGCCTCTTTCTTTTCATTCTTAGTGTAGAGATTTCCTATCAGTTATTCGAGCATGTTGCTCACAGTTTATTTAGTACTTATGTCATACCTGTTGAGATTTATTATTGTCTTTACTTTTGTTGGATTTTGAACCGATGGTTTTTCGGTCAGTTAATTAATTGTGAATGGTTGGTTTCAGTTAATTGTGATTGTTTATATTAATTTGTTTCCGCATGAGTGTTTCATTTAAGTTAATGAAAGATAAAACTTGGCACCAGTCTAATTTTCTCACTTAGGTGGTTAGTAATTAAAAAGGCGACAGTGATGCTAAGAATGAACCAACTGAGAAACCTGTTCTAATTTAATTTAGGACTGATCACCCGGGTTAATTAGGCGGGGTGTCACACTAATGTCACAACAACTAAACGAAACAATAAAATTAAAGACAAATAATGACCAATTCTAGTGCATATAATTGCATTAAAAGCACGAACGTGTGGTCTATCAAAATTGCAAATAAGTCATTTCTCTTCAATGATAAATATGTCATGAGATATATAATAGCAAAAATCAGAGTCACCCTAATACATATAACTCATGATAGATATGTCTTGAGACTAATAACGAAATGGGCCTCAGTAGTGATGCGAACCATGGTTTCTCCTCTAGATAGATCAGTCACATGCTGCAATTCAGTAGGAAAAATCATCAAATCTCATATCTATGGGAACTTGAATTGGACAATAATCTAAAGTTATTTTCTACTTACAATTAATGTGTCGTTAAATGAAGCAAAAATGTTGGCCACGCCAAAAATAACTTGTCATTTCATATTTCTAGCAAGAATCTTGTAACAATGCTCTTGAATTCAACAAAAATAAGAAACATAATCCAATAAACGGTCACCGAATAACAATATTTCATGTATTATTAGAAAAAGGGCTAATGTCAAAACGATCCTTCCACAACATGTCTTTACTAAAAAAAAGTCCACTTCTAAAATAATATCTCAAATCAATCCACAATGTATGAGACATTTGGAACATCTTCAACATTATCCTTTTAAGGCATCTAGAAGTGTCCTAATTTCTGGATTAATCTGGGAAATCTTTTGATTTTGAAAACAGTGGTAAAACATAATGATTTTATATAGATATAAAATAATAGGAAATATTTTCTTCCGGTCAACAACATTTTTTTAATATTATAAAATTTGCTAGCTTAATTATTGACTTAGAACAGTTCTACAAAGGACATCTTTGTTGTATTGTGACTATTTATTTAATGTGAAAATGAGCCTAAATGTCAATCTAACATCATTTCACCAAACAACTTCAAGAAACCTAAATATTAAACAATTCTAATCCAACTCTAGCTATCATGTAACAAAAAACAAATATTTAACATATGTATTTAGTTTATTGGGGTGTAAATATATAGAGGATAATACATCAACCACATAGGACTCACAATATTATCTTCATGCCCAAATAATAATTAAGCATCCAAATGATCTGATTTTTTCAAATAATGGGGAAAAAACACAAAATCTTACCTGCAAGATAGATCAGACGATGACGTTAGGGTTTGTCGAGAATGGGGTTTGAGAAAATGAGAAGAGTTAAGGGCAAAATGTAATCTTGAATACCCTGGGAATGATAAAAATAATATGAGGAGTGAAAGTATTTTGACGCTTAACACAAGGGTTGAGTTCTAAGCATGTGAGAATTTATAACTATTCTGAACGATTAAATTCATTTTTTTTATTAGTTGCAATATTACAGATTTGATGTACTGTTAGTTCATTTTCATATTTTATCATTCCATTCATGTAGTTAGTACATTATAATCATGTAGTTAGCCCTCTTATATATTATCCGTTTAGTGGTCCCATATATTCGTACTCACTTTCCAAAGTGAGATTACGATTTTAGGGTGTCGCTAGCATTTTAGTCATTTTATACTTTTATTAATTATACTTCTCATGTTTAGTTCGTTTGCTCTCTTTTTTTAATTATATTTCTCCATACATTCCCTTACATCACCTAGTTCCGCCTTCAACCACCACTCCACCACCATCATACGCACACTAAAAATCAATAAACTAAGAAAATAGAGTTCAAAAGTGCTTGAAGGTCCAAATCCTTTTACATTTAACTAGTCCCATAAGTGCCATTTTGCATATTTTGGTGATCATATTCCATTTCTAATTATTCTATTATACTTTTATCACTAATCCTACCATTTTTACTATTATATATATCTTTAAGTCTGAAAGAGCACAAGTATGGTCAAAAGCTCCATAGGATTAGATTGTTGTATTCCGTTCCAAAATATTTTGAGCCATTGTCTCAGATGACCTATAAATCTTCATGTTCAAGATTACAAGACAAAAGTTCTTGATCTTCAATCGAGAGCCAACTCATGCCATGACCAATGAGAATGACGCTTTAGGATAAAGGTAATGACATAGAATATACTTAGATGCACTTTTGGTTTAACATAATTAAAAAATGAATTTTCTTAAATTGGAAAATGTGTTAAACTTTGTGTGTGAGTTTTGGAGATATTATCAAATACACTATGCAATATACTTTTCATATAGAAAATACTATTTTTTAAGAAATTACATCTTTATGTGTGTATCTTAAGTATGAATGTTTTTGGTTAAGAACAAACATACTTGTGTTTTTTCTAAATTGATTTTCAAACTTTGGTAGGCTAGGACAATTCCCTGTACATTTGTGTGACTTGCATCGCCGTAACAAAAATATCCCTCGCTGCAATGAACAACCTTTCTCTAAACACGCACTTGACCAAAGTTTTCTTTCATTTTTCTGCGATTTGTCCTTGTCATAAGTTCTCTCCAACAAACATACCAAATCTGGCGCAAAAAGAAAATCTTTCCAAAAATTTACTTTGAAAAAAGTGTAAATTTTCTTTTATTGCCATATCTTTTAGTACGTTGTGGAAGAAACTTATTTGTGTGGACAAGTATAGCTTAGGTCCTCTTAGAGCTTGTGGTCACAAGTTTGAAATGGATATTTATCTCTTCTTTGCCCCACAAACAAGTTAAGGTTTTTGAAATATTTTTTGTCTCAAGATTTTATCATACTATTATCTAGAGAGAAAAATCTTCTTTGTATTTTTATGCTATTGAAGTTTTTTATCTAAAATATTTTTGAGGTTTCATTACTTCAACATTAAACCTTAAACAATTTTATTTTAATTTGTCTTTTTATAGTGTTAGATTTTTTATATCTCAAAAATATTTTGTGAGTTTATTTCAATTAGTCAAATAATTATGAAGCTTCCATAAATATTTAGGAATCTCACATCCTAAAAATTAGAAAAAAACATTTGTGGATTCTCAACCTTGTCCCCAAAACTTGGAATGCAAAGTTTTATCTTCCAACTCAAAAGGACGATTGTTGATAGTGTCTTGAAAAAGACATTGGTTGCAACCAAATCCGATCGCAGATGTGTACCATTCTCTAGTTGTTGGAGCTCTCCAAGAAGGATATGGAGGGAAAGAGTTTCTAATAGATCATATCATCGTGTGATTATAAATCTTTGTCTTCTAGGTGTAATACTCTACCATAACACATTTGTCGTTCTGTCGATCCGATATTTTTTTCGTTGTGGATACATCCATGTACGCCTTAGTATTGTGATATTTTATTCAACTTTTCGCACTTAGATTATATCACTTAATATTAAAGATAAAATTTGGTGTAATGTACTTGGTAAATAATTTATCACATATATCTTAGGTGTTGTCTTTTACCGTTGACAAAAAATTGAAGGAAAACCTTGTCTCAATATTGACAAGTGATTCTAATTGGTTATCCTCCATCCATATTGGTTTCGAGCACACGCAATCTCAAAGTCTATTTTCATAAATTAAAAACCCCCAAAAGGAGCTTAAACTATAATTATTACTTTATAGTGTTCTCATATTTTTCTACACTTTCTCTACATTTCACCTACTTTTCATAAAGTAAAATAGATACCTTAGATTTGAATTATGGTTTAGACCCCAACCTTGTTCATATTGTGAACTACATAGATTTTGCTGCCAATTTTGGATACGGAAGCATCCCTAAGCTATTTTAGGATTCAAGTTCATTTTTACTTATTTCATTTTCATATATTACCATACCACTCATGTAGTTAGTACATTGTACTCATGTAGTTAGCTCTCTTGTATTTATTATTTCTTTAAAGGTTCCATATATGCATACTCACTTTCCATAGTGAGATTATTATTTCAAAACGTCACTCACATTTTAGTCATGTCATACATACTTTTATTATATTTCTTATGTTTAGTTATTTTGCTCCCTTTCTAGAGATCTCATTTATCGTATTCACTTTTCCATAATGAGTTTATGTATATGGGATTCCGCTCATATTTAATCTCCTTAGGCTAATTCATTCCCATATTCCCCAGGATGCGATATAATGATCACACTCCTCTCTCTCTCACGTAGACACACCACACACACACACACACACACATATATATGCATCCACTTTGCACACATGACACGTTTTCTACATATGCACATATTCACGCATTTAGGATAAGAAAAACATTTTGTATAACCCATGAGAGATCGGAAGGGCGGAGTGGGTGCCTAAGACCTTCTCACTCCATAAAATTAAATTCTTTTATGTATTTATAAATAATATATATTATTCCTTTTATTTGAATTAAGTTGTGCTCACCCCGTGATTCAAAGTACTAATAATACTTTGGGTTATATTAGATATTATATATTATTCCTTTAATCTGATTTTGTAATTGCAAATAAATGTCCCGGCAACGTGGAGAATTGCAGATGAATTTTCTCCAAATGTTTTCGAGATTGCGCAATGATCTAATGGCATTAACTTATTAAATTCATATGACAACACACTACAATTTTTAATTTTTTTTACGCTAGAACATGCAACTATGTGATTATTGCGTAAAAGAGTAAAATATGCATTCAAACAACAAAAGACAGTTTTAAGGAAAAATACCCATCTAGGCAAAACCTTTTCTTATTCACTTTATAAAATTTACTAATCACAACTTACAAATTCTATAAAGGAACAAAAACTTTCCCGACGAATCTCCCGCAGGTGACCTTTGTCTTCCTGCAGCAATGATCTCCGCAAGAATCACAAGTATAGCAGTGGAGACGCCTTCTCCACAAGATGTAATTCCAATAGAAATTTCGTGAGGGTTTCAAAGTGGATTTATAACTATATATGAGAGGTGATGTGTGTGAATCAAAAGAAGTTATTACTTTTAAAATATGAGACTTTATGTAGTAGGTCTGCAGAAAACGTATTTTTAAAAGTCTTATAATAAACCTGCACGAAGCAGGTATCTGTAGGAAAACACAAAAAAATCGAGGTGACGACGGTCGTTCTTACGAGTTTAATACTCGCTCGAATGAGATCAACTCTTCGTTTGGATAGAAACAAGATTCGTTCGAATGACAAGCCTATCTTGTTTAAAAATGCTTCAAACGACCTTCTAACGACTTGAAACAGTACGACTTCGTTATATGTTTGTTTGATGTAGACTTCAAGCGACCATTCTAAAGAAAAAGCTCTTTCATTCGAATGAGATTGCAATCTCGTTTGAATGACTAGGGTGAAAAAATTATTTTAAGTCCAAAAATGCCTCGTTTTTAAATAAAATAAAATATAAACAACTCCTAATATAATTATAAATAAACTTCGAACTCCAAATATAAATTATACCATCATTAGGTGGAGTAGTGGAACACGATGAAGATGAACGTGATGCACGTTAAAGATATAGTGGTGCACATTATAGATGCATGTTGGAATTTCTGGATATTTGGATCTTTGATACGTCATGATGATCATGATGATGTGATGCAGAGTAACAGGATATTCCATAAAGAATGTAACCTAGATACTAAGGGCAATGTTTAAAATGTTACTCTTACAAATCTCCCCCTATGGGTATTCCGGTACAATCATAAAAAATCCAAACAACTAAAAAACATCTTTGACAAACATTGTTCTAATACACTCCCAAAACCCACAAATGGAATGATATCAAAATACATAAGTCTTCGAAGTCTTCAACATTTTCAGATCTCAAAATCTTCAAATTCTCCAACTTTCTCATGATTATATTTTGGGGGAACTTTGTCTTAAGTGTAATTTATATATTCTCATCAAAGTGCACAATAGACAAGGAAATACTCGTGACACGACAAAGAGTTGGAAATATAAAATCATAAGAAGAACTTATGTCTCCCCCGTAAATTAAACTCCAACTCCCCCAGAATTCGTTCTCCCCTTTCTTATTCAAAAAAAAATGAAGATTATCATAACAAATATAAGACAATAAGTGTCGTGCAATGATAAACTAAGAAAAAACAAACCAACTATTTTTGAATTTTTCAAAATTTTATAATGTATAAAAATATACAAGTACAATACACACCATGAACTAACACTGAGATAACCAAGTCGTGAAAGCGTAAGGAATAGGTGTGAAAAAATTCGATAGGTAAATCAACTCAAACAAACCTAACATAAGTGCATGTTGGATTGGATTAGGTGTAAAAAAATGAATTCATATGAAACTGACTAAGTCTAATCGACAAATCAAAGTCTAAAATGATTTTCACACCAATAGCGCCCAGAATTAGTTAATGTTTTTTTAGATTGTATGGTATGTGCAAACCCAATGATCTTTTAATTTAACTCCCTTAAAATCCTCTCGTAGTACAGAAATTCACACAAAGAAATTTGAAGAAATTAATGCTTGTGTTTTATGGCATACCCCATTACTCTGCATCACGTCTTCACGACGTATCAAAGATCTGAATATCCAGCAACTCCAACGTGCATCATGTTCATCTTCATCGTGCTCCACGACTCCACCTAATGATGGTATAATTTATATTTGGAGTTCGAAGTTCATTTATAATTATATTGGGAGTTGTTTTTATTTTATTTTATTTAAAAACAAGGCATTTTTAGAAAATAAAATATTTTTTCACACCAGTCGTTTCAAACGAGATGGCAATCTCATTCGAACGAAAGAGATTTTTCGTTAGAAGGTCGTTTGAAGTCTACATCAAGCGTACATCTAATAAATGCGTACTATTTCAAGTGGTTAGAAGCGAACGAGGGTCGCCTCGATTTTTGTATTTTTCTATAGATACCTGCTCTGTGTAGGGTATTTATAATACTCTTAAAAATATGTTTTATGTAAAACTGCTGCACAAAGTCTCGTATTTTAAAAGGAAAAATATTTTTTGATTCACATAATCGCCTCCCATATATAGTTGTAAATCGACTTTAAAACCCTCACGTAATTTCTACCAGAATTACATCTTGTGGAGAAGGCATCTCCACTGTTATACTTGTGATTTTTGCGAGGATCGTTGGTGAAGGATTTGTGACTCTTATGGAGATCATTTATGAAGGAAGACAAAGGTCACCCGCGGGAGATTCGTCGAAAAAATGTTGTTCCTTTATAGAATTTGTAAGTTGAGATTTCTAAAATTTATAAAGTGAATAGGAAAAGGTTTTGCCGAAAAGGGGATTTTTCCTGAAAACTGTCTTATGTGGTTTGAATGCATGTTTTACTGTTTTACATAATAATTACATAGTTGCATGTTCTACTGTAAAAAGAATTAAAAAAAGGTGTGAGTTGTCATATGAATTTAATAAGTTAACGTCATTACATCAATGTGCACTCTCAAATTGGTATCAGATCATTTAGCTATTTTACTCTAACAAGTGGTATCAGAGCGAGTTGCACTAATTTACTGTGCAAATCCTTGTTTACTGTTATTTTAGGGTAGGTGGTTATTCATCTCTCTTGTGTTGATATATTTTTTTTTTTCTCTCGATGGATTCCCATAGTTTTTATGACTTATATCACTTGAATTTGAAGTTTATTAAAAGTATTGAGATTCTTGAAAAAGGAAATTTTCGTTTTAAAGCTATTATGGATCTTTTGCAAAATATTCAAACTCAAAGAGATTTCCTTCATGAGAAACTTGTAGACATGGATCATGATTTTAAAATTTTAGAATTGTCCAAGAAAGAGAGTGATGATAGAGAACGACTTTTAAAGAAAGAATTAAAAGACTCTAAAATTTCTAGGGTTTGTAATTGTGCCATTAAGGATAATGATTATAAGACACGTGAGAAAACTCTAAGGGATAAATTCACTTGTATTGAGGGGGAGAAAGATTACCTTTTAAGAATGACTAACAATATGAAGAAAGAATCCCTAAAACTTGAAGAGTCAAATTTTTTGCTTGAGTCTAAAATTTTGAAGTTTAAACATGGTTTAAAAGACTCGAGTAGTGTTTGTAATAATGGTATTGGTTCCCATGTTTCTAATGCTTTCGGTGTTATAGCCAAGACAGTTGTTTATTTTAGAGGGCCAACCGCATCCAAGGACGTTAGAAAAGGTCAATCCATAGGTAACATTCCTCGAGTTTACACATGCTCATATTGTGGTAGGAAAGGTAACCTTAGACGTTTTTGTTATAATGTTGGAAGAGGTCCTAGGAAGTTGAAGTCTAGTGTCCCATTGGTTCCCAAAACCCAATTAATTAAGTTTATATCTATTGGGGTTAGAAAATTATTTTTAGAGGCGCTAGATGTTAGACTGCTTGATTCTCACATACTTGTACATGATTATTTACATGTTATATCTTATGGATGATTTCTTGCATGATTTTATTTGTCCTACTGTAGTTTTACTTCATGATATATGTTTGCTAGTGTTATGACATGTGTATATTTTGTATTATATTTTTCTTTTATTGAGTCATATTAGAAAAATAGAAAAAGATTTTATTTTGATAATTCTTTTTAAAAATACAAAGAGATTTTTGGTTTTTATGTATTTTAGTTTTACACATTTACTGTGGCACATTGGTCCGTTTGAATCCAATTCACTCCGCAATTTCCATATGGCTATGACATTTGGTTATGATTATAGATACTTAAATTGATCTTAACCATTTTTTTGTGGATTTGTTTCAAACTTGACATGCATTATGAAATCGACTTTGTATATGCCTCCGCACACACATGCACGAGCGTTTTGAACATTAATTTCATATGTATATTTGAGCTTTGTAAGATTATCTCTCATCAATTTTGTCATTTACATGTTTATGTGGCTATGGGAGATTTGTGCATGTAAGAACCGTTGCTCGTGAGAGATTTTATTGAGTATTGAAAAAAATATGAGTGAGCATGGAAAAGGGCTGCGAAAGATAGGTTGAGTTTGCGTGAAAGTTACCATTGAAAAAAGCCCAAGAAAAAATAAAGGCAATAGAAACAGAAAAATTGCCAAAAAAGGGCCAACATAATTTAGTTAATTGATCTTGTAAAAAGAAGTGACTTCAAAAGAAAATGAAAAGAAAAGAAAAGAAAAGAAAATATAATATTTGTTTATCTTTTTAGGGAGTTTAGTTGAACATCAATGGGTTTGCACAATGAATCCTAGTTAAGCTTATTTTGTCATGACGCTATTGATTTGTAAAATCATCAATATTCTAGGTTTATGTACATTGTGATTGTTTTGTTCATTGAAGTTCACTTTATCTTGTCACTTGAGGCTAAAGCTTAGTTGGATAAAGTTTTGCGAATAATTAGAACTTCTTGAACATATTTGAGTGTTTGGATCATAATTCATTTGTGTCTAGTTCATGCCCATTCATTCCATCCCACATGTTTAGACACATTGATACTATGCTAGTGTGTAAAGCTTATGTGTTTTGTATCATGTTTTACGGTCATTATATATATATATATATATATATATATATATATATATATATATATATATATATATATATATATATATATATATATATATGTCTGTGTGTGTGTGTTGGAATTTCATTGGTATATTTTGCATATATTATATATGGTATCGTGTTATATTTGTAAAATTTATATTTTATTTGAAAATGATGAAATTTTCAAAAATAGTTGGTTGTGTTTGTCTTTGAGATTATCATTACATACGCTTGAATTTATCTTGTTTTCTTCATATTCGTGATGCTCTTGTTTAAAGGTTATGTTTATAACTCGATGCGTCACGAGGAATATTTCATTATCACATCTGTGTTGGTACTTAAAGCGGAAATCAAGACACATTGGATGAAGATAAAGTTGCCAAAGGAAAGAACAAGTGGAGATTTGAAGACAATGTCTTATGCCAATCGATTTCTAGGGTTTGAGATGGTGTTAGGATTTTTGTCTTAGGGAATTTTTTATTTTAATTTGATGTCCGATTATGTTTGTTTTTTTGTACCAGAATAGCCAAAGGGTAAGATTTGTAAGAACAATTTTTATGATATTATTCATAGTATAGGCCATTTTATAATTTAAGCTAGTTTGGCGTATCATGTTACAAACCGTCACGACGAACCGAACTCAAGCATCTCCAAGTTTGAAGAGTTTCCTACATCTCAACAAGGTATAATGCTTTTAGGAGTTTAAAACTTTTCACAATATTATTTGGGATGTTATTTTTATGAAAAAATAGAGGCTGGAACTTTTAAAGTTTTAAAATAAAAATCCGATTTTTTTTGGAGGTCATTTGAAGTCTCGTTAGAAGTTATCAAACGAAAAGGCATTTTCGTTTGAATGAGGAATCATTGTTTTACATCGTTTCAAGGTCATACTACTTTTATCATTCGAATGAGTTTCATTTTTGTCCGAACAAGCCACCACCTCAAAATTTTTGAACGCTCTATAAATACTTGTTTCATGTTTATTTTTTCTAAGACTTTGCCATAAATGTTCTGCATATCTTTTGCAAAAGTTTTTAACCTTTTGAGTTTAGAAAACCTTTTTTATTCACAAAACACATTCTCAAAATATATTTGTGTGAATCTTTTTTAGCCCTAGATAGTCTGTATCCGCGAATACACAACTCTTGTGGAAATAATTTCTTTACTGCTAAACTTGTGATTCTCGAGGGTATCACTACTGAAAACAAAGGTTGATCGGTGGATACTGACCGTGGAAGGTTGCGTTTGAATTGCTCTTCAACAAGTAGTATTCTTTAGAGATCTTCCAAAGACTAGCGCTTAAAATATAAGGTTTTGTCCGCAATGGATTTTTTCTCAATCTTTGTGTTCGTGAATGCGTAGCATATTCATATTGTTTTGAACACATATTTGCCTTCACATCTAATTTAATCAAAGATTAAAATTGGTTTTGTATGCTTGGAATATTAAATTGATAAAAACATAAAAAATAAAAGTTTTGTTTGTAACTATCATTGTCGAGCACATTTATTTTTACATTCTCAAATTGGTATCAAAGCATTCAACTATTTTACCCTAACAGTTACCTATTTCTTTCCAATGAAGATGATTAAATTTTTATTGACGTGGTTATAATGAATTTTACACAAATGTGGGCTCTTGTGTTGCATATATAGATTCGATTGTGAAAGATCGAGATTAAATTTCATAAATCTATACATTCAACACATTATATATAATTTAATATGTTTTTACTTGTTTCGAGTTTGGTTTATTATCGAATTCCACATCTCCATAACATATAGTCGATTAAAGAGCATAGAGTGGATCACAAATAAAAATAATAGTGACACATAGTTGTGTTAGTCAAGACCCTATACTTCCTATATAATAAAACTAATAAGGAAGAATGAAGACATGAGATAATTTAAAATGTGGCACGCGTTGCATTCTTGAATGTTTTTTCTGACATTGTCATTTTTTATTTACGAATTGTTATGGTGAATCCTCCTTGATTAAATATGTTAACTTGACATTTTCGAAGTATATTTTCAAATAGGACTTTTGGTTACATCATGCCATCATACAATAAGTTTGTTTTGGCTACAGCAAACAACGTACCAACATAAAGCATTCTGATATTAGTTTAGATGAGGGAAATACCACCTAGCAAGATAATTGAGAAGTGCATCGAAGCCCAGTTGTCATATCGATGCTTCAATATGATCGGCTAGACTCTAGAGACTGGTCGACCTCATCCTCCAAGGTTGTGTGGACTGTTAATATATGGGTCGGGTTTTACCGGGATCCGATATCCGCCCACGATAAATATGAATTATCCATTTTATATCGGATAATTCATTATTATATTAGATAAATATATTAGATAATTAGAGTCCAACTTTAGTTGGTTTAGGACTCTTATGTTTTTCTAATATATATATATATATATATATTAGGAGAGTCAAATATGGGTGTGCATCAATAGACGATCAATTTGGTATTGATCTGATTTTCTCTCTCCCCCTGCACTTTCTCTCTTTTCAAAATTTTGTGGGTCTCTCTCTCTCTCTCTCTTGGTTCATCATCCAAGAACCTTGGATTTGTGATCGTGAAGATCAAAGGGGCAACTCTCGTAGCCAACACAGACATTCACGAGTCGCAACGCGTACACGGAGGAAGAACAAAAGTGCGTATCAGATTTCTCGGTGTTCGACAGAGGTTTACATTCCGCAAATAAGGTAATCCTCAAACCCATATGTGCTACGTGTATATATAATGTCAAAATTTTCTTTCATTGGTATCAAAGCCATCGTAGTTATTTGATCGCCTGAAAAATTATCGGATCTTAATTTTGTACAAAAACTCCATTAATACCCAATTAAATTCGTTTTAAAAATCAGAGGGTATTAATCTGAAATTTTTGCATGAATATGTTTCTGCATATGTGAGGAGTATGCACGTTAAGTTTCATCGCATTCCGTTAAGTAGTTTAAGAGAAAATAAAAACATTAGTTCTGTTCTAATTTTTTCTGAAATTTTTTAGGCCAACTTTGAGACCAAAAATAGTATCATTACCGACGATGAAAAATTAATATTTTTGCATATTATTGTTTCTTGTAGTAATAGCTTTCCAACCATATATCATATGCCTTTTTTGGACTTAAAACGAATGAGATATAGCTCTCCAAAGTTGGCCTCATGAAACTCGTTTTCTGGAAAAAAAAATTCGTTGAAGAAGACGATGAACGGTGTTTTTTTCTTAAATTTAAATTATTAAATTTTAAATTAAATAAACGGAGGCCTTAATGATGAAATAAAATTCTGAAAAAAATACTTTTGGAATCAGTAGGTCAAAACCTATTTTTCCATGTTGTCAAGATATATTTTTACTGTTTATGCAAAAAAAAAAGTTAATCAAAATGCATTTTTGGACACTTTAATAATATCTAATAAATACTGGAAAATCCTAGAAAATTATAGAAAAAATTTCTGACTTAGTGGATGAAAAATTATACCCTTTTTGAGCATTTTTAATATTCTGAAAAATTTTATGCACCTTCAGTGGTTTATTTAATTCAGTATTTAATTGCATTTAAATGTTTTTGTTTGTGATTATTGCCTCCAAAACTTACGTAGTTCACACAATGATCATGTTGACCCTCTTGCTCCCTAAGTTGGTGAGTGTGGCAATAATTGTCCATTTAAAGGCCTAGGTTATGTGTTTTGCATGATTAAATGGATAATTTTACAAAATTGATAATTAAATGAGCTTGCGTTTGCCTGTTTTACTTTGTTTTAAGGTTGTTCCTATGTACATGTGCAATCAGACATACCCCGTTCGGCTTTCAGTAGATACTATGTATAGGCTTCTTCTCTTATTTGATGTAATGGTGAGATAGAGAGGTTTTTAAAGCCAATTGTAAGGGGATGATTTCTAATTGCACAACAATACAAAGGAATTACCTTAGCACAAGCTCTAAACTGTTAATTTAGGACCTATATGAGATCCTGCGCATTTTTTTTTTTGTTATTTGGCGCAAAATTGGTTATCATAACATTATACTTGCTGTGATTTTAAATTATGATAAATGGATGGAATTGATTAATAGATATGTTCATTAATCAGGAAATTTGTTCAAAAATCAATTGGAAAATATATTCTAATTTTACAACATTAGGAGATGACTGCGAGCTTTACAAACTTTCGATTTTAATGTGTAAGAAAAGAAAATATTTTATAATTGGATTTTAAAACAAATTAAAAAGATGTGTTTTACAATATTAATGTCAATTTTTTGCGCAAATTTAATGTAGTGATGGCAACCAATAACGTTATTGCCGCTATGACTAAAGAGGATAAGCTAACTGGTAACAACTACAACATATGGCACCGTAAGATCCAATATCTACTCAATCAGCATGAGTTGCTTGATTGTCTCACCACTATTATGGTTGAGCTTGTTGAGGGTAGTACTGTCGCCAACTGACGTGAGCATGAGGCTTACCAGGCTTGGGTAAATGAGGATCGTGTTGCGCGCTTTACTATACTAAGCCACATGCACGACGACCTCATCGGGCATTACGATCACCTCAAAACAGTCAAAGAAATGTGGGATCAACTTCGATTCGACTTCGGTGGTACGTCCACTACGAGACTTAGGGGTCTTGTTCTGAAGTTCGAAACTTATCGTAAGGATAATAAGCATACGATGACTGAACATCTTTGAGTGATGTCCACTATGATATGGAATAATTTGTTTAAATTGGATTTATTTGTTCTGTTTCTTCTCCTTCATTATCATATATTGCAAAAGTTAATGTTGATTCAGTTACTTGGCATGCTAGACTTGGGCATATAGGAAAAGATAGAATAGCCCGATTAGCTAGAGAATGCCTTTTAGGCCCACTCGATAAGGTCGAGCTACCTATACGTGAGCCTTGTTTGGCAGGAAAAGCATGTAGAAAGCCTTTTGGTAAGGCTTTAAGAGCTAATCAATCGCTAGAATTAGTACACTTAGACATATGTGCACCTAAGAGTGTAAAGTCACGTCATGGCACCTCTTATTTTCTCACATTTATAAATGATTATACGCGATTGGGACATGTCTATTTGATCGCTCACCGCTATGAAGCTTTGAATTGTTTCAAACGCTATGTAGCAGAGGTTGAGAATCAGCAATCGAAAAGGTTAAAAAATTTCGTACAGATAGAGGACTCGAAAACTTATCAGATCAGTTCAAAGAAACGTGTGAAGAAAAGGGGATACGCAGACAATTAACTATTCCTCATAATCCGCAACAAAATGGTGTTGGAGAGAGAAGGAATAAAACTCTTCTACATATTACTAGATCTATGATGGTGCAAGCCAACCTCCCAATATCCTTCTGGGGGGATGCCCTTTTGACCGTTGCCTACATACAAAGTATAGTGCCTTCTCAGTCAGTTTCCTCCACCCCATATGAACTCTGGAAAGGCGAAAGACCCAATTTGGATCATTTGCGCCCTTGGGGTTCAGCAGGTTATGTTCATACAACTTCCCATAAGTTCGAGAAGTTAGGCCCTAGAGCTCGAAAGCATATCTTTATAAGATATTCTGAGAGCTCAAAAGGATACGTTATGTACGGTGAACACCCTGATGGAGGAATGACTGAAATAGAGTCACATGATGTCGAATTCTTAGAAAAGGATTTTCCTAGCATTGGCAATGCAAAAGAGGATCTCGAACTCTATGAGTTAGAGAACGATGAAGACATTTTACCATCTTCAAGAGAGGCTGTGGGATTAGTTCCTCCTCCTGTAATCGCTGAAGATAGTAGTGGTTTTCAGCCTAGTGGGAGCATTCCAGAAAGTGTGAGTGCATCACCACTAGATACTCAAGATTGTCAAATTCGCCGAAAATATTCCACGTCGTCATTTGAGATTGAGGGGAATACTTTCCTAAGCATTGCTTTAGACGAGGAAGAGCCAGCTTCTTTTGTAGAAGTTCTTTCCTCAAGTGCTAAGAATGAGTGGATGGCTGGTATGTAGGAAGAATTGAACTCCATGGCTAAGAAAAAAGTCTGGGAGTTAGTTGACCTTCCACCCAGGCGTAAGACTATTGGGATCAAGTGGGTTCTAAAAGTCAAGCGTAAAGCGGATGGTTCAATTGACAAGTATAAGGCACGCCTTGTGGCAAAAGTCTATACCCAAAGAGAGGGTGTAGACTATGAAAAGACATTCTCCCCAGTGGTGAGGTTTGCCTTTATCCGCCTTATCCTTGCTATTGTCGCACAAATGAATTTAGAACTATTTCAGATGGATGTTAAGACTACATTTCTCAACGGAGAACTTGATGAAGAGATTTATATGGATCAACCCATGGGTTTTATATCCAAAGTACAAGAGCACAAAGTTTGTTGCCTAAAATGTTCTATATATGGCCTCAAACAGTCGTCAAGGCAACGGTATTTTGGTTTTCATCATGCCATTACCTCTGTTGGTTTTGACATGATTGAAAAAGACCACTGCGTATATCTTAAACGATCCAAGAAAAGTGTTCTTGTCCTTTCATTGTATATTGATGGCATCTTATTAGCCGGGAATGACCTGGACTCCATAGTCGCCACGAAAGAGTGGTTGTCCTCAACTTTTGGGATGAAGGACATGGGTGAAGCAAATTATGTGCTGGGGGATAAGATCGTGAGAGATCGATCTAAGAAGCTTCTCTGTTTGTCTCAGGAGACTTACATAAAGAAGATTCTGGAAAGGTTTCGCATGAATAACTTCAAACCCATTGACACTCCAATAGAGAAAGGGTGTACATTAAGCCTAGATGATTGTCCAATAACTGATGAAGAAAAGAATCAAATGTCAAAAGTTCCATATGCATCAGCCATAGGGAGTCTGATGTACGTTATGTTGTGTACACGTCCAGACATCTGCTATGCAGTTGGTATAGTTATCCTCTATCAGAGTAACCCAAGCCACACGCACTCGAGAGAAGTGAAGAGGATTTTTCGGTACCTATGTGGGACTGTTGATCTCGTCCTATGTTACCATGGAGGGGAGGGGAGACTTACAGGCTACAGCGATGCTGATTGGGCTGGTGACAAAGATGGAAGGAAATCCACTTCAGGATATGCATTTATTCTCGGGGGGAGCTATCACATGATGCAGTAAGAAGCAAATGTGTATTGATTTATCCACTATGGAATCGAAATATGTGGCATGCTCGGCAGCTATTCAGGAAGTTATTTGGCTAAGGAGATTCTTACAAAGGCTAGGCATTTCAGATCATGCTGCAGAGGTTGTGCTTATCTATTGTGATAGCACATCAGCCCTAGCTTATGCGAAGGATCCAAAGTATCATGGGAAATCTAAGCATATTGGCATTCGTTATCATTACACTAGAGATATGATTGCGCAAGGGGAGGTTGTCCTGAAGCGTATCTCCACAGGTTGTATGGTAGCTGATCCATTAACTAAGCCCATTGCTCGAGATGTTTTCCCCTCTCATGTTAGGAGCATGGGGCTACGTAGGATTTGATATGTTTGACACCTCATTTGCTCATTGACGTTATTATTATTTATTTGATATAGTGTTCATTTCTTTTATTTGTTAATTAAATGAATTGTTATCATTATGTACACATCTTATAGATATGTCACCGGGCTTGAATCGATTCTCTCACACGAGTGATTCTTCTTGGCGCTTTGACAGTGAGCAAGATGAGACATTTATATCTATGGCGCTTTGACAGCGAGCTAAGACATTGATATCATTGGCGCCTGAAAGGCGAGCAAGATATATACGATTATGCATATTATGTTATATGTCACCTTAGTTGAGTACTAATATAAGAACTTATATATAGAGAGGTCGCTCATAGAGTATCTCCATAACTATATGTAGCCTGTTTTAGTCGAATGTGAGATTTCAGGCAGACACTATGCGAGTGACTGGGGTGAAACTCAGGTTAGGCGCTAGACAACGACTAGACTCAGATTCGTATGGTGTCCTTTTATTTCAAAAGTGACATACCCATTTTAAAGGGATGACGTCATAGCATACATTTCATACTGTATGTGCTTTACCGACCGTCAGTGGGAGCGATGAATGAATCCCTGCTTCATCGTTGTGTGAGCCACATGGATTATTATAATCCCACTCTATGCCTTTTGTTGACCTGAGACTATGTGATGAGGAGAGGACTTGATAACGCTACTTTAGCGTGTTTACCTAGGAAGATGGATGATACCGTCTAAGGGGCACGACTAGGAAAGCGATTAAGTCAAATTGAATTGGCATGAGTACTTAGGGAAAACTATTTGATTATACACCATGATAATGTGACTGATAGTTCGGACGACTTTATCTTGTTTCATACACAACTTAGTCATGATTACAATACATATTTGGAGTATAACACTACTTTCTTGAGGGATTAAGAGTGCTAAATTCGGTGTAAATCGAACTGTCTAGGTATATACGAGATTCCTTCGAGTGATGCGTCTTCATTAGTTAGATGATGACTTAATGATTATGCTCCCGAGACTGTATGTTTTTCTCGTGAGGTCACACGTCACATTTCCTCTATGAGGAGATGAGTGATGGAGGTCGTTGAAGATATGTTAGAAAAAGCCCGCCTTTTGTGAGCGAGTGGGAGATGTTAAGATATGGGTCGGGTTTTTACCCGGATCTTATATCCGCCCATAATAAATATGAATTATCCATTTTATATCGAATAATTCATTATTATACTAGATAAATATATTAGATAATTAAAGTCCAACTTTAGTTGGTTTAGGACTCTTATGTTTTTCTAATATATATATATATATATATATATATATATATATATATATATATTCGGAGAGTAAAATATGGGTGTGCATCAATAGATGATCAATTTGGTATTGATCTGATTTTCTCTCTCCTCCTACACTTTCTCTCTCTTCAAAATTTCGTGGGTATCTCTCTCTCTCTCTCTTGGTTCATCATCCAAGAACCTTGGATTTGTGATCGTGAAGATCAATGGGTCAACTCTCGTAGCCAACCTAGACATTCACGAGTCGCAAAACGTACACGGAGGAAGAACAAGAGTGCGTATCAGATTTCTCGGTGTTCGACAGAGGTTTACATTCCGCAAATAAGGTAATCCTCAAACCCATATGTGCTACATGTATATATAATGTCAAAATTTTCTTTCATGGACAAACGAAACGACCATCAGTGTGGATACTTGTTTTATCTAGTATACCATGTGGTCTATAAGTGAGGGACTACAATTACAAGACACCTACCCATTACGCTTACAATACAAGATCACATAACCACCCCGAGTAAATCCCTCAATTACTAGAGGAGTGGGGGAGTAGGGTATAAGCATCCATTCTAAGTGGATGCCACATGGATGGCCATGTTCACCATCATCGGGTTAGAAGTTAGTGGGAAAGGGGATTATTTCTTGTACGACTAGTACATAAAGCCATTAGGGGAACTATATTAGATAAAATCTTATTAATGGGAAACTTGTGTAATATCTTCTTCATGTATTATTAATAAATGGACACCCCATCCTCTTTTACTAGTGGACGTAGGCCAAGATGAGGCCAAACCACATATACCTTAGTGTTCTTACTGGAATGTTTTTTTCACTTACCATTAATTTAAGGTGTTAATTTTGACTCCAACATCTTTGGCTCTGTCTGTGAAAAATGAAGCTTCATCAAGCCATGAACTGAATGACCCATTCCATTAATGACCTCATTCAATAACAAGTCGTTTTACAAGCATAATTAGCTTAGATTCTCTCCCAGCTGCAGCAAGCACACCTATGTCAGCACACTTTTAGAAGGACTGATAGGTGACGGGGAGGATCGAGTCCCCCAATAGACAACCTATGTCACTTACCAGAATGGTGAGGAAGTTCCCCCAGATCCTCCTGCACCTGTGGCTTTTTCATCCATCTTGCGAGTATTGGTGTTTAGGAGGATAAACCTCGTGGTCATTCCATCTTACCGGGACTATGTCAATTGAGTGTCCCCCTTTAGTTGGAACATTTTGGACTACCTATGCCACCATACTTCAAGCTTTTAAGGATGGACTTTTTAGACGGGACATTCGATCCCCTTGACCACATAAATAACTATGAGGGTTACATGGACCTTATGGGAAGCCCACATAATATCAGGTGATGAGCATTCTTTACCATTCTCAAGTGCTCAGCATGAACCTAGGTTAACCGTCCTCATGCCAACTTAGTGACCTACTTTAGTGAGATTATGGATTTTTTTCCCATCACTTTATCAGCATCTCCACGTATGAGAAAATCAGTGACTACCTCTTTAATGTGATAAAAAAATAATGATGAGTTCCTAAGGGAGTTTGTCCAGTGATTCAATTGAGAGCGCCGAAATCAATCATCCAGATGAATGGGTAAAAGTTTTAGTGTTCCTAAGGGGATTTTATAGCAAGAGTATTATCAAATACCTCTCCAAAATCCCTCAAAACAATATGATTAATATAAAAAAATAAGGTAGATAATCATGTCCACTCAGAGGATCGATCAGTAGCCACCTACTCCCCTACGAGGGAGAGGGACCTCGTAAAAATCAGTTAAATGGAGATTGAACAAAGTGAAGATGCAACTAGGACTAAAGCAATAGCAGAGATCGAAGAGAAATTACGATTGTTTCAACCCATGACTACCTCAGTTAGAAGAGTTATGGCAATCATGTGGAACACTCGCATGGTTAACTAGCCAAATCAGGTGAAGAGTTGTCCGTCCATATGAAGGTCTAAGTAGTATTCATCTTTTATCATGACTACGACCATGACACAACTGAATTTCTTCTCATCGAGAATTGAATAGAATCACTTACCCAAAGTGCGAATTTGATGGAGTCAAATCGAAATGACGAACCGAAAAAACCTGACAAAATAGATACAGAAAAGGAAAATCGATCCGACCATAAAGGGTAATCAATGGATCGAATCCAAGTCCATGAAAGGCCTCAGCATCAAATCTTGTGGAGAAGTCCCAACTTGCGAGACATGTAGGCATGATCTTTGGAAGACTAGCCACCAAAGTAGAATCCAACTCCACTCGAAAGTCATATAAAGGGAAAACTTGATAAGAGATGGAAATCCAAGCACCTAAGCCTCTGAAACATTGGAGAATATTATTTCCACCCTTAAAGACTCCCATAACCTAACCACCCCACATTTTCGATACTGAGAGAAGTTGTCATATCAAATTGGTTGACACGCTTGAAAAAGAATTCAGAATCTTTCAACATCAAATAATTAGATCCAATAGATGAACCAAGGGAAGTTTTCCTATTGAACATCTTGACCCTATCCCTCTTTACAAAGGGTAGCCAGAAAATGTGTTAAATCTTAGGTCTTCATTAAAGTCAGGGCTACAAGAGAATATGGTAGCACTCCTTAGGCACAATCACAAGAAGTTTGCCTAGAGCCATGGGGACACTCAAGATGTAGATGCCTCAATAGAGACTAATCAATTGAATGTTGATCAAATTTTCAAAACAATTAAGAAAACAAGTGTATGTTTGTCTGTAAACACAACCATGTATTCCATGTTAAAGGCTATAAGTTGTTGGTTGCACAGTTTGCTCGAGAGGTCATATGCACCGAATAGATTTTGAACGTTATCTTAATTGGAAATATGAATCGAAAGTGGAGCAGTTGTGTAGATTAATCTTACCTAAATGAAGATTGCTAAAGGATTGTTACCCTCTTCTGCATATCGATGCCCTAGAGGATGCCATGATAGGGAATGGAATGTTGCCATTCATGAACGCATACTACGAATACAACCATACAAGAATTCACCCAAGACACAAATAAAAGACTTCATTCATAACTAATCATTAACGGGTCATGTCGTTTAGATTAAAGACCGCTAAAGCAACAAAGCAGCAGCTAGTGAACTCCATGTTTGTAGACAGAGTAGGCAAGATAATGGAGGTATGTGGACGATTTGCTCGTTAAAATACTAACACAATGTGATCACGTCAAAATCTAGGAGAACGCCTGTCACTCTTGACATATTCGAAATAAAGATGAACCTAACCAAATGTTCCTTCAGAGTTTCCTCTGGAAAATTTTTTTGCTTCGTGGTGATCAGCTGAGGGATTGAGGCCAACTCGAAGAAGACTCAATCACTGTTGGGTATAAGGATTCCCAAAAGAGTTAAGGAAGTTCAGTCATTGATTGGACAAATTGGTGCTCTTAATCAGTACGCAGGAAGGCAATGGACAAATGCCTCCCTTTTTCAAAACTCTAAAGAGAGGGCGTTCGTCTGGACAGGAGAATACAAATAATCTTTTTAGGATCTCAAGTAGTACTTGGACAAATCCCCACTCCTATCAAAATTCGTATCCAATGAGGAATTATACCCTTACTTAGTCATCTCATAATCGGCGATTAGTTTTGCACTAATTAAGATTGATAATTGTATTTAAACATTCGTGTATTATGTGAGTCTTGCATTCAAAGGGGAAAAGTCCAGTTATACCAAGATTGAAAAATTGGCATGCGCACTTATAGCCTTCATTCGCAAACTGAGGCCATATTTCTAAGCATGCATGATTGTGGTACTCACAAACCACCCCCTTAAACACATTTTACACGGTCATTGGATATTCTTATAAGAGACGTATAAAAATAATAGCTACATTAAGTGTACTATTATAATATGTATTAATTTCAAGCTTACTCATAGATGCACCATTTGAAAGAATTGATGAGAATTTTCCAAAAAGACTTTTAGAAGCACTAGTTGAACGAGGTAGAAACTTGTATAAACCTCTACAAAAATTAAGAATTTTGTTAATAATCGAAAGTGTTCCCCCAGAAAGGATTAACAAAGGACAAATCCTTCATAGACAACATGAAATTATAATTGAAAATAAAGAAGCAAAAAATTAAGAATTGCTTTTTCGAATTTCATGATGACCAAGAATACTTAACAGAAACAACATAAGCAACATAAGAACTATTAAAAATTTATAAGGTATATAGAATTGTAAATAAAATTTCATTAACTCGTGTACAAATGATTAAAGAAATATAAATATGCAAATTTTTATTCCTGAGCGAAGGAACAGAACCTACTATCAGTATTTTCACAGCAATCTCCTCAATTCGAAAGATGTTGAAGCAATAGAAAATGAAATAATTTCTCTCCGTAAAATTGATGCCTAGTATCAACAAGAAGAAGATTTAGATGATTCCATTACCAGACACAATATTGAGAATATGATGGGAGGATAAGAAAAGCAAAAGAATTTCCCAAAATACAATAAACAATCATTAAGCTATGATGCAATGAGCCAACCAGATACGCAAGTAATGATGCCAGCCAACAATTATACATGGTTCGCCAACATGACCACGTCCACGGGGTTTAGAGTTTCTTTTTTATTAACTTAGAGAATACATCAACAGAGTTGTAGTACTGATCGACATTACTATCTCCCATGCCCCTCCCCAAGAGGGGCAGGTTTTTATTTATATAGGACCTTAAGAGAGTTCTAAGCTTTGTTAACAGCTATCCCTAGAAGCTTGGACTTATCTCTTATCAGTTTAAGTCGTCCCAAGGGATATACATGCGGGAGTCCTATGTGACACGGATTCTAAATTGACTTAATACGCAAAGGACTTGTGGCCTCGTGTTGGACACGTGCAGGTCATGTTCCATCATAACTATGGTCCCTATAATTGACCTCAAAGCTTAGTGTCACTTAGAGGTCATTGGGCTTGTTATGCCTTAGTCGGTTGATTGTGCCTTGGTCAGCTAGTGACTTTGGCAAGTTGTTGTGCTGGAATATTTGATGGTTTGATTGAAGGGTAGTCTTGTAAATATCCATAAAATTGAAGAGTCTTTAAACCGTTGAATGCTTCCAGCGGTACGCTGGTAAATATTACCCCTTTTCTTCTTTCTGGCAATGAACCTCCACTTCGTCTATCATCACACGCGCATGTAATCATCATTTTTCTGAGGAATGGTGAGGACACTTGCAGCTACAAGGTGACGGTTCCCCCCATTTTCCCCATTTTCCAGTTCATTTGAAAATTTTGTAATCTTCAATATTTTTAAGGAGAGCTTGTCACTTCTTTTGCTTCATTGTAAGAATTTCTTTGAAACTCTCTCTTGATTTCCTTCTACGCTTTGCTCTATTTAGTTTTTCATTGATCTTGTGATCTTTAAACATAATATATGTAATTGAAGAGAAAACATTGAAAGAATTTAAGCTTAAACATCGAATCTCCCTATGGGTATCAATAACCGATGGTCGTTGTGACCTTTGTGTCCTTCATGAAGGCCACTGGTTGCCTTCAATCTTCATTGCTGAGTACAGGGCCACTTTCCCCTAAACCGATTATTTTTTTTACTTTTGTTAATACTTCAATGTGGTCCTAACCCAGGTTACCCCAAACACGTGGAGGACTGTAAATGGGGTCAATCACATTAATGAGCTATATATGACCCATCTCAACATAACTGAGATTGTGTACTGTTACCAATGGCTAACAACTACTGAAAATATCAATTGTATGAAAACAAGGACAACTAATCGAGCCCTAGTTATGAACCTTCCTGATTCCAATAAGGATTATTAAAATCATAACCTGATTGTGAAAAATTGGCAATATTCTCCCCTTCTTGAGGGTGTGGCATATGAAGGGCCAAGATATCCTTAGGAAAGGGCAAGGAATAGGTTAGGAAGGCTTTTTGTTAGCTCTGTGATTCTTCTTTGATTGATGTTAATCCTATGTTCTTTTTTCTTTTTTTGCAGTGAAGAACAAGAAGAAATTTCCATGTAACTCCGACATTAATTTTCTTGAACTCCGTGCGACTTGGTCCATTCAACAAGAAGTTGGAGTTGTAGAGCATCCATGGCCGGAAAAATTCCTACTCGATTACAAGAGAACCACCATTTCATTTGTTTCAAGGTCGATAGAGGGGATGTCGATCATCCCTATCACTTTGGATAACCCAGAGGCTTCCACTTCTCTTGATTCAAAGAGGATCCAACTATCCGAGGAAAGCACATCGTACTCTTCTGAAGCTCTTGGCGTTTTGTCAATCCCTTCCACCATTTCTCCCAGTGCTATGGCAAAGAGGAAAATCACCGAATTGGTTACTGCCAATGTTGGTGTTGTGCATACTGGTACCACATCTCCTCCTCCTGCTCGTCCATTAGGCAAAAAGAAGGAACTTGATCGGCCGGAGAGTAAGAAAAGTAATGTTAGGGGTTCCACCAATCCCATAAACCTTGATGACTCCCTTATAAAAGACTATGAGCTCCTTTCAAAGAGGCAAAAGATAGACCAACTTCCCCCACTAGAATTTGTTGGGAAGAAAGTTGTTGATAAGGGCAAGAGTGGTTCCCAGTCTGTAATTGCTCGTCTTGATTTGACCAAGAACCTTATTAGATTTGGGGTTTCCTTGCAGATAGGGCAGATGCCTCTACCTTGCCCCATTTAAGGTCTGGAGCGTGGAAACCACAACATTTCCCTTGCAAGTTGATCGCCTTCATATTATTCCTTTATGTATGTCTTTTGTACCTTCCTTAGGTTTATTTCTTCTTTTATTTTGCATTTCCTAATCGACCATAATCAATTATTAAAAATAAATGATCGGATGAAGGAGTCCTCTATTGATGCGAAGGTCGCATTTGATGATCTATGCAAATCCTTTGAGGTTGATCATCGTGTCAACAAGGGTCAGGTGGCCAAGAAGAAAAACCTTGATACAAAGGTCAAGAACCTGGATATTGAGAAGCCCTCTCTCCAAAAAAATATTGATGATTCTACTACTACTGGGGCTACTGCCGAGTAGTCGAGAAAAGAAGCTATAGATGCGAAGGTTGCGGTCAACCTTGCCGAAACGCATACAACTGAAGTTAAGGCCAAAGTAGAGAAAGCCTTAGTTAATGTGGCGAAGGCCAATGAAGACGCTTTTACCCATGTCCGGGACAAGGCCTTCGCACATGTTGTCTGTAATGAAAATCGCTTAACTTAAGAAAGTATTTTTTAAGAATGGTTGGGACGAAGCTTTGGCCAAAGTCGACACATTTAAGGGGTCAGACCTCTTCAATGAGAATCTTCCAGGTTCTCCCCCTCAATTTGAGTAAGAACTTAAGGATAATGATGGTCAGGTCATTGCAGGGGAGAAGGCTGCTGACCAAGCTCAAGCCACTGATAACCAAACAGTCGACCTGAACCAGACGACTTCTGAGCAGGAGCCCGAGAAGGAAAAGGTCGGTAAAGAAGTTTCTTAGGATATTTATGTTAGGAAATGTTTTCTTTCTTCTTTGTTTCCTTTTTGGTGTAGGGGCGTGCCCTAACTGTAATCATTTTTAATGGAATTAATGGTTTGATTCAATCATTGTTGCCTCATTTGATTTTTACAAGTTTTCTTTTCGACAAACTCATATATCCGACCAATTGTTCATTCAATTTAGCGTGAGGTTTGTAGCATTATTGCTGCACAAATCGACTTTCAAAAAAGACGCGGGAGGTGGTTTGTTGTTTGTTATGTTGAAGACGACGAGGATGACGAGCTTGACGAGCACTAGGCACTGATGTGTTAGTCCAAGCGAAAGAGGAATATTTGGACCTTCATCACCTCTTTCATCAAGCGGTTGCAGATAATGTTTCCTTTCATGATATGATTTTTTGCCCAACGCCGCCACAAAGATTCGTTGTCAAATCTAAAAGCCAACTTCGAAAGAAAGTTGGTCGATCTATCATGAAAGAGCGGCTTTAATGAGAGGCTGGCCATTATAGAATCTGCTCATTCAGGGAAGGAATTTATTTTAAACGCCTATCAAGTGGGCATTAGAGAGGTCGCCACTATCCTTGATAAAGAGAACAATGACTTAAGGGGTGATCTTGAGAGCCTTAAGAAGCCCAAGTCGAGAGACAAAGTCGGGGGGCACTTCCTTTTTAAAAGAGGAGAATGCTCGGCTGTTGGATGAGCCCAGGAAGGTTAAAAAGGACAAGGATCAGTCTTCCACTCAAGGGAAGAGGGGAAATCTCCTAGCCGAAGAGATAGAAAATAACATAAAAACTTTTATTAACAAAGTGTCAACTAATAAGACTCCGACCAAGAAGGTTGATCGCCTCACGCTCCAGTTCCATAAATGACCTCACCAGGTCTGGATGGACGGCTATGGCGAGGCTATTCTAAATACGGATTGCACCTTGAGCGATGCTAGAAATATTTGTTTCAAGCATGGTTGTCTTAATTCCCCTGTAGTGGCGAAGATCCCACGGGATTCTAAGTTATGGTATCGGTATGACCCAGGCTACTTGGACCATCAAGATTCTCCTTACAAGCTCAACATGTCGTGGATCCCAATGAATGAAATTTCATTCAGCCTTATCAGGAAATACCTTGACGACTTTGAACTTGATGAAAACAAGGAACTCTATCTAATTCAACACTTGGTTGACAGGGTGAGTTCGGGTAGGGCATCGAGGGTTAGAGATATGATTCCGATCGTGACTCCTTATGCATTGGATGTTCCACCTGCTAGAGTTGGGAGTTCGACGAATGGGCCACCCCGGTCTCATGGTTAATCTTTCCATATTTACAATTTCATTATAAATCATTTAGTTTTCTCAATTTTCTTGTAATAACTTATTAGCATTAATCGGAATTTTAACAATTTTAATTTCTAATGCGATGTGTGTGGTCTTCTGGTCTTACCTTTTAGGTGATTTCGTCACATCAAACCTTAGGCCTACAACTAGAAAAGTAAAAATAGACCTATTGGACCTAATTGTTAGGTCGTTCCCCAGTGAGGATTTTTAGGACCTAGCTGGTTGTGGGTGCCTAAGGTTTTCCAGTAGGCCTTCAATCGACAGTAAGCCATTTTTCATGTTTTTTTATTCGCCAAAACTCTTTGTGTTGGCCGACCTATATCCAGAGTTGAATTTCAGTGGCTCGACTAACAGTCTTAAAAGAAGACAATTTTGAGAGAAAATAGTTATCACAAGGATAAGTAATATTTTAGAGAGAACTTATTAAAATAATTAGCCTTCTTTGTTAGGTACTCATTTGCCTTCCACTTGGAACAAATCATAAGTGCGAGAAGTTAAATATAACTTCTAAAAAAACTTTAAAAATGAAATGAATAGAAAAAGTTATCTTAAACTAAAAATCTAAAAGTAAAATTTCTTCAGATTGGATGCGTTCCAAGCCCGAGGAACCTCCCTGCCCTCCATTTTTCGTAAGTGGTAGGCTCTCATCAGGTTGTCACGGATGACTTTGAGTGGACGTTTCCAATTGAGCCCCATTTTCCCGTCAAATGGCTTTTTAGCACTACCCATGATTTTTCTTAACACATAGTCCCTGACATTGAATCCTCTTGCTTCGACCCCCTTGGCCAACTGCTACTGGTAGAAGGCGAGTTTCACAAGAGCCAACTCTCTTTTTCCATTAGACCAGTCAAGCTCCGCTCTAATTGTTTTATTGTTGAGATCTTGATCGAGATCTTGATCGATTAAAGTCGACTTCATGGTCAGCAGAACTACATCCAGTGGGATTATTGCCTCCATTTCATATGCCAAGGCAAAGGATTTTTCCCCGTTGATCGCTGGGGAGTTGTTCAGAATACCTAGAGAACATGGGGAGTTGGTCGACCCAAGCACCCATTGCTTTTTCAAGCAACTTTTCTATTCCATCAAGTATTGTCTTGTTGGAAGCTTCTAAATGCCCATTGCCTTGGGGGTAGACCACTCAACTATAATAATGTCAGATACCATGTTCACCGTAAAATATTTGGAATATGGTACTTTCGGACTGAGTCCCGTAATCTGTGATGATGATATAAGAAATGGCAAACCTTGTTATGATGTTTCTCCATATGAACTTGGTCATATCGACATCTCAAATGTTCATCAGGGGTTCCTCTTCAACCCATTTAGAGAAGTAGTCTGTAATGACTAACAAATACTTCCTACTGCTAGACACAAGTGGCAATGGGCCGACGATGTCAAGTCACCCTGGGCAATTGGCCAAGGGCTTGTGAGGGACTGGAGGTCGTTGGCCGATTGGTGCACCAGTGGTGAGAAGAGTTCACAATTCCTGCATTTTCGAGCATAGAAATCTGCGTCCTTTTGCATGTAGTACGACCAGCACCCTTATTTCATTACTCTAAATGATAATGATCTAACCATGCATGGCTCCCATATATTCCTTCATAAACCTCGTAGAGGGTTTGCTCGACATCGTCCAAGTGCACGCATTGGAGGTAAGGCCCTAAAAAAGAGCGTCGATAAAGTTTCTTGTCTTCCCCTAAGTGGAAACGAGCATATTTAACCCATATCTTATGTGTTTTTTCCTATCAACTAGAGGGGCATCTTCCATTATGTAATGCATAATCGAATCCATTAGCTCGGGGTCTTATCGATGACCAAAACTTGCTAAAAAACGTTCCCTCTATTGATATTGGTCTGGTCGAGGTACTCCATTTCAATTGTTCGTTTCCTGTCCATCTTTACAGCTAAAGCAAGTGTGGTGTTCCCTCTTGGGAACTGTTGCACTTATACATGCACAAATTGGGTGACCAATTATTGGTCTTCCTCAAGGTATACATCCATGTGCTTGTCATTAGCATTGTAGACCCTCGATATCTAAGTTGATATTAGCCTTGAGTCACAGAAGACATCAAGGTTATGAGCTCCCAAGGAGAGTGCCTTTCGCAATCCGCGGAGCAAGGGTTCGTACTCAGCTTCTTTGTTAGAGGCTTCAAATCCCAAACGAATTGCCTATTCGAGAAATCTTTTCTCCAGGGACGCCAATACTATCCTGACTCCTGCCCCATTAGAATTTGACACTCCATCAACATACGGTACCCATTTATCTCCCTCTTCGATTGGTTGTGGGACCAAAAATATACATTCTTTTCTAGTCTTTTGTGGTTCTTGGTCATTGAAAAATTCAACGATGAAATATTCTATTTCTTTCCCTTTGATCGAGGTTCTAGGATGAAACTGAATATCAAACCTCATGAGTTCTACTGACCACTTAGACATCTATCCAAATAGATCGACCTTTCTGAGTATTACTTTGAAAGGGAAGGAGGTTATAATGATAATGGTGCATTCCTTAAAGTAGTACTTCAACTATTAGGAGGATATCACCAGCACATATGCAAGTTTTTTCAATGGCATGTGCCTTTTTTCAGTGTTGAGCAATGTTTTGCTCGCATAATAAATCGAAGCATAACCTCAATATTCTTGAGAACCAAGGTTGAGCTTACAAAGCCAGTGGACACCGCCAGATATAAGAATAAAGTGCCTCTATCGTCTAGAATGGTCAGCAGTGGTGGTTTGCTCGGATACTTCTTGATTTATTCAAGCGCCTTGGTGAATTCATCGTTCCATACTTCCTTCTTTTCTTTCTTAAGTGCTTAAAAGAAAGGTCATCACTTCTCTATGAACCTTGACATAAAGCGGTTGAGAGTGACTAGCATTCCAATCAACTTTTGTACCTCGCGCACACTCTTAAGGGGTTACACATTCCTGATGGATTTAATTTGGTCGGGGTTTGACTCGATACATCTTTGATTGACTAGGTATCTGAGTAACTTTCCCAATTGTACCCTAAAGGTGGACTCTGACGTGTTCAGCTTCATTCTGTAATACCGAAGCACTTCAAAAGTTTTTGCCAAGTCTGTAAGGTAATCCCCCTTCATCCTGCTTCTTACAAGCAAGTCATCGATATATACCTCCACTGTGTCTCCTAGGTGCTCCATAAACATCATTGTCACAAGTCTCTGGTAGGTCTCCCCAACATTCTTCAATTCGAACGGCATCACCTTATAGTAATATATCCCCAGAGTGGTGATGAAGGGAGTTTTTTCCTAGTCGGGAGAAAATAATGATAGTTGGTGGTAACCAGAGTAGGCGTCGAGGAAACTCATACGATCATAGTTAGCGATAGCGTCGACCGACTGGTCTATCTTTTGTAGAGAATAACTATTCTCCAGGCATGCACGGTTTAGATCAGTGAAATCTATGCAGACTCTCCACTTCCCATTGCTCTTCCTTACAACTACTGGATTTGACAGCCACTTGGGGAAACGAACTTCTTTTATGGACTATGCCTTGAAAAAATTTCCCACTACTTCTTCAACAGCTTTAGCTTTCTTGGGCACAGTTCATCGCACTTTTTGAGCCACTGGTGAATGCAGCAGATCCACATGGAGCTTGTGACGCATCACTCCCAAGTCTATTTTCGGTATGTCATGTGTCCTCCATGCAAATACATCTTGGTTGCCTTTGAGGAAAGCAACTAACTCTCTTTATTCTTCTTCCATGAGTGAACTGCTGGTCAGGAACTTCTTTTCAGGATGATTGTGATCAAACGCCACCTCTTGCAGGGGTTCCATAAAGAGACTGGCAGGGGCAAGCCTAGTTTTCTCAATACCAGGTCACCCATACTTTTGCTGTTATTTGGAAGGCATGGATCCCGCCTCGGGCTTCACTAATTTTTTCTTCTTCTTCTCTTTTTTAGGTCGGATGGCAACTATGAAACATTTTCTGGACAAGGCTTGGTTCCCGCATATCTCCATGACTCATTTGTCAATGATGCACTTTATTTTTTTATGGAAGGTAAATGGTACAACCATCATGGTGTGAAACCACCCTCTATTGAGGATAGCATTATATGGGAAGTTTATATCCACCACAAGGAAAACAATGAGCTTAGAGACCATTCTAGTCCGGACAGGGAGAACTACCTTTCCCAGGGGTAAGGTCATCATTCATGCAAATTCGACCAGTGAGACGGTGGCCTCCGGCAGGTCTTCTACAAGAAAGTTCAACTGATTGAACATTCAGAGGTACATAACTTTCGAGGAACTCCCTTAGTCTACCAATAGCTTGTCCACATCCCAATAGGCAACTCTGAGAGTGATGACAAGAGCGTCATAAGAGTGCACTTGCAATATTAATGGAAGATTTATATAATTTAGTGTCCATCACACACAATACCGAATTTTATCTTTTTATCCCAAACAAGCATCTAGGTGATAAAATAGATAAATTAAAGCATGTAAAGTGACAAGGCAATATGAGGGAAAAAACCACCCATTGTAGGTAAAATCTTTTTTGAATCAATACTTTAAAGTTTTACATGACGCAACTTACAAAACTTATAAAGAATGCAGCTCTCTCCTGAGTCGTCCACAGGTGGCGATCCACCCTTGGTATCCACCGATCAGCCTCTTTCTTCCTTCATCACTGATCCCCTCGAGAACCACAATGGTCAGCAGTGAACAAGATCTCTCCATAAGAGTAACTTAGATATAGAACTATCTAGGGTTTCAAATAGATTCACATATATATTTAGGAGTGATTATTTGTGAATCAAAATGTATTTTTTACCTAAACAAAGTGAGAACTTTTGCACCAGGTATGCAGAAATCAATTTTGCAAAAGTCTCATTCAAAATCTCTACGAAAAATTTATTTATAAGTTGGCATAGAATTCGAGGCTGCAGCATTCTTTCGAACGAAAACAATGCTCGTTCGAACGAGAATAGCAGCTCATTTGAATGAAAGCCCAATCGTTCAAATGAAACAGCTATCTCATTTGAACAAGCTTCCAACGAGCTTCAAACAATGCAAAACAGTAATACCATGTCCCAATAATCCAATTAAACTATGTGTGAATTATTCTGAAGAGGGGTTAATGATGATTATACGAGAATTGTGGGTCGAAAATTGAATAAGTAAAAGAATGGAAAAAAAATAAGAGGTCATTCGAACAACATTAAAAGGTCGCACGAAGCAGGGCTTCAATTGAGATACCACTGCTTTATAGTGGCATGTCACGCTAGGGGTGGCACGAAGAAAACATCGAACGAGGTGGAGAAGTCGTTCGAACAACATGGGATTATCGTTCGAACGACGTAGATCGAAAATTTGTTAATCAGATTGCCCATGTGCGATGTTACGTTTTTACCACTGTATCGTTCTACTGTCTAGCCCAAAATAGTCCAGATTGGGCAAAACGGAAATTTAAGATTTTGGGATGTTTTATTAAGGTTGGTTTGGCCATTTCATTGGGAGAAGAATACAAGAGAGGGAGAGAGGGAGAGAGAGAGAGGGGGGGGGGGGAGGGGGGTCTTCCACCATGGGAGGGATTCTTTCACCACTCTTCTACCATTCTACCACCATGAAACACCATTTTCCTTATATATCCCACCATATTTGGAGTGTTTACACCCATTTCACCACTGCTGATGAAGACCTACGAATTTTAGAGAAATATTGGGGGATTTTTGGAGAAGATGATGAGGGCTTCCACCAAGTTTGAAGTGAATCTACTTGGAAGCTTGGATGGAGCACATTTTGGAGCAATTTGGAGGATGCTTTTGGTAACCCCTTAAGGACACGTTTGGAGGTGGGGGTTGCCCCTCCTACACCAACATTTCTGCCACCATTGGAGCCTTTAGAGGTGGAAAAATCTATCCTTAGTATTTAAGACTCTATTTGCTTCATTTGTAGTCTTGTTGTTAGATTGCATAAATAGGGTAAATTTGATTATATGATGAAATTGATGTGTAGAAATTACTGAAGATTTTTATGGAATAAAAATGTTGGTAAAATATTATTTTGTTGAAAATAAAGAATGAATAAACATTTCAAAGTTTTGAAATATTAAATGTTCGTATTTTGTGAAAGTGGTGTATTAATTAGAAAGATTGATGTTAAACATTTAATGAAATAAAATGTTTGAAAATGATGATTTTCCTTGTTAAATATTGGTGAAATAACGTTTTAAAGTTTCTTGCAAAAATGAAGATTTTATGAAAAATGGACATTTGTGAGTTTGAAGAAATTAAATGTCTTTTAAGCTTTAAAAATGTATATTTGCAAGAATGAGGAAATTCTTGAATAAAAATATGTTTAACCCATTTAATAGGATTTTAAGGTTTAAAGTTCATCTTCTCATGCATATGAACTTGTAGTATTTTGGCACTAAGTGTATAAGCAAGTTTAAAAAGATTTTGTTGGGTTCAAACATGAAATAATGAAAAGTAGAAATTCTTGTCTTTAAATGTGTGATAAGTACAAAGTTGTAAAACTACATGTAAAATAAAAGGAAATGGTATTTTTCTTATAAAAGTAGTCTTAAGTGTAAATGAATTTATTGAATGAAGAAAATGAAGAAATGTGTGGGTTGAAAAATGGTTAATAAAGGTATTGAAAAAGTGTTGATGGTTAAGCATTGAAAAGTTAGTGTGTATAACTTAGTAATGTTGTAAAAGATTAACACTTATGAAATTAAAAAAGTAATAATTGAATAAAAATGTTTCTAATTAAGAAGAATATTGCTCCAAGCTTAAAAAGGGTGTTAAGGTGTTAAAACACTTAAGAAGTTAGTGATAGTAACTTAATAGTGTTTTTATGGAAATTTAATACTTACGAAAATGGAGTTAAAGATGAGTTTACAAATGGGTAAAATGGTAAATTTTACTTAAAGTGAAACATCTTTATGATATAAAAATATTGAAAAAGGTGTTACACAAGGTAGCCCAAATGAATATGATTTTTGAAATAAAATCAAGGATAAAGTGTAAAGGACATGAAATGATAAATTTCAAAGTGTAACACAAGTTGGGGTGTAACCTCGGACTTTTGGCTTCGATCGGGTAAAAAGGAAAGGTGGAATAATGTGGACATTTGTAAAATATTAAAATACATTAAAAAGAACTCGGATGACACCGGGATAATTAAGAAGGGCCCGGAGCCCTATGGCGAAAGGCTCAAAATGGTGCGCATAGTCAACGGTGTAGAGTCCGTTCAAGTATGCGATATTTGGAAGATTCTGAGAAAAGATAAAGAAATAAGGAACATGTCAAGAAATGGGTTGTGGGGTGAAATGTATTATTACAACCTAATTTGAATAAATTAATAAATGTTGCGAAAAAGGTTAAAATGGACAAGTAAATGTGTAGTTGATTAATGTCCATAAGGTAAGGAAAAAGGTAAAGTAAGTTGGAAAAGATGTGCTTAAGCAACCTAAGCGGTTAAACCCATAATTCACACAAGAACGTGTTGTGAAAGGTTTTTCAAAGGTTAAATGAATATTCTCTAACACGGTGTTTGCGTCTGTTGAAAGGGTGGGTTTCAACAAAAATACTAATATGTATTGAATAAATAAAAAAGGGTGATTCGGTTAAATCAAGTGTAGTGATTTCAAGTATTGAACCGTGTGTGTTAAAAAGCAAGAAATGCTAAAATGAGAAAAATGAAGTCTTTTATAAGATTAAGGCAAATTAATCTGAATAAATAAGGTTTTCCGAAGTAAAACGGTTTCATGCATTATATATATATATATATATATATATATATATATATATATATATATATATATATATATATATATATATATATATGCATGTGCATGTAGGCATAACGTGTTAGAGTCTCCTTTCTGCCGTTCGATTCTATACTGCATTTGTATATTTTCCACTGAGCATTAACTCACACCCTCGCTTTGTTACGGCAGGTTGGGAGTAATTTCGTATTTTGAGAGCGTTATACAGGTAAGTACTTTCTTTATTTTAAATTAGTAGCTCTGTATGCTTAGACTTTGGAGTGTTTCTCATGGGTCCCTCACGTAGCTTATTTTGAAACTGGAATCGCTTGTTAAATAAGTGAAATGTTAATTAAAATAAAACTGGACTAGCAGCATTATATAGGTTATTTCATTGCACTTCACACTTAACGTTGACTACGGGTAACCCATAACTCCGGGTCGGGGCATTACAAATGGTATCAGAGCTCTGGGTTCAAGGTTCCTTTCAAAAGTGACGTGGTGAGGTCGGTATTGGATCTTTCGACGTCGATTTTGGTTTGGGTCGGTCACGCCAGTTTGATGGCGGTTAGTTCGTGTCCTCACGGTCAAGATAAAGAGGTTATCACGACAAGTGAGTTGGTGTCAAATGGCACGCGATCAAGTTGATAATTATTTATCATTTTCGCACTTCTGATTAGAATTGTAGAGATTTACATGTGTCCATGCAAGTCAATAGTGGTGACACCGTGGTTGTTAGTGTGAGGTGCCCGTATTAAATTCTTGGTAACATAAAAATCATTTGAGGTGTCGACAGAGTGAAAAGACGCCCATTGGGTAAGTGGCACGAGTTGCATATAGTCAACGGTAGAGGCTAATGATTAGGGTGTCATTACTAAGCACTTATGATTGGTGATTAAAAGGTATATAACCCTTAGGTGCGGCGCTTACAGGTAGTTAACGTTGGTGATGTAATTAGGCAAATTTAATCCTTTGGGTGACATCGCAATTGATGGTACTCCGACGAACATATGAAGTTATGTAGGCTAATAGTGGCAACGTCGTGATCCTTTGTGTGAGATGTATTATGCGATAACCTTGATGATGAGAGTAGCCTTGGTAGTGGCAATAGTGAGTAGTGTTCTTTGCGACCTAGCTGTAAAGATTGTGTATTTCATGTATGCAGACAAGATAACTGAATGGCGTTCATAAGTATTGATCTCGTGGTGAGAAAGTATTTGATCTGCTTGGTTGAGGACTTGGGTTTAGTATATCTTGATAATAATGTGGTATTGAGGAATAGGATCCCGTGTAACGTCTGTGGTGTAGTCCTTAACATTTATAGGCAATACCTGACGTCCCATATCCTACTAAGATCAATATAGCCGTTTTAACTCCTAGGTTAGCGCATGGTATGACGTTTGCATAGTGAGGCAACTTAGTTGTTATAGTTGAACATTTATTGAGGATTAGGTGAGGCAGGCCTTGAGGTTTATAGATTGCAGGCGACGTCCTGTACCCTGGCATAATCCGTAGTAGTGTTGGTTGTAGTCTGTATGTGACTTGTAGTCACGACCGTTTGGAAGAAAGAAAAGATTATTATCTAGGTGTAGAGACTCATTTTAGCCGCCGAGGTAATGGCTAGGTGAGAGGAAATCCTAGTGTGAGAGTCATATTGAGGATAAAGATTGAATGTATTGACGCCTTGAGGTGTTTAATAGTAAAGATGCACCATAGGTAGAAGCTTGTAGACTAGTGTATTCGCGAGCATCGGGTAATAGTGATGTGGGTGCTGAAGGGTTTGTAGAGTGCATCTATGATGATGAAGGTATGGATGATGAAACCCTGTCAGGTCTTGAGGACGAAATGTGTTTAGTGTCCTTGGGAGACCAGTGAATCCCGTATGAAGGAGCTTTAGCATTCTAGTAATGATTGTGTGGAGGGTCAGGTGATGATCCCAGATTGCTGGTCGTATAGTGTACATGTCGGGTGTGGCATCCCAAATCGGCACAGATGGGTAGTATAAACCCTAAGGTAAGGTGATAGTTGTGTCATTATAGGAATTATGCGCGAATGCATAGAATGACTAGTATGGGTGTGGTGATACTCGATTTCGGGATGTACTAGGAAATGTATTCGAGACTTGGAATGATGGCGCCATGTGGAGACTTAAAGATGGCAACCGAGGTGGGTAGCATCGAAACATGATTATAATGTTGACGTGTCGACGATATATGCTACGGTAGCCTTAAAAATGTAAGGACTAGTTCTTAGCACGTCTTGCCAAGCCAGTACGGGTTAGAAGATGTAGCCATGTGTGGTACTTACTACCCTTAGAATGCCAATGGCAGCGGGTGTGGTCGCCACGTAGATTCTGTGTGGGTTGAACCCAAAAGTAAGTTTGGTGGCAACTTCGTGTGTAGTCAAAAGACACGGTGAGGTGATCGTCTCGCTTGAAATAAGTAATGCCTATGGGAGTTTAGGATTTCGATCACGATATCATAAGTTTGCTAACAAGCTAGGTGTAGTAGGTTGATGACGTCGTCACTGGTAATTGGACAAGGTCGATGTAAACAAGAACGTGAGGTATCCGCCAATCAAGATGATTCATGTACGCCAAGGATGTGACGGGTAGGGCCTTGCTCCCAAGGATGGAAGCCGGGCGTTCACTTCCTAAAGGACTATCGATTCGTAAATTTCTTTCGTGTTACGACAATGAATGGTTATGATTCGATTCGTTACGGCTAGTATCCCAAGCCAGGGTATATGGCAAGGACCTGTGCTCGGTGAGAACGTCGGGGATGAGTGACGTGACTTCAAGAATATAGCGTAGGTTCGCTTTCGTAAGTCACAGTCGAACGCTTATAGGAGGAATTTATCGGGATGGTCGCTTGTTCCTTCTGACTCTCGTATGTTCCTTTGGATTTCGGTAATCGATGATCGGTATTTTCAAATATGTGGTAACTCGGATTGGTACCATATTATGGTACAACGCGGTTGAGCCTAGTAGAGCGCAGTGGGCCACGTATGGTCAATGCAACTCGCAACTGGACATGCCAATCTGAGATATTCTTGCTATTGCATAAAGTTGTGTACGGATGGTTGCGCTTTCGACCACACGGTTTGCTCGTAATATTGACCTTTCTTAGATTTAGTGGACTTTCGACTGGCCGACACAGCAATCATGCTCTTACATGTTGCGGTGGGAGGTTGTCAGTCTGACCAAATTGTCGTCAGTAAAAACGACGTGTTTCATGTAATCGATATCCTCAAGTCGTTGGTGTTTGCCCGCAATGATCTTGGTTGGGTCACTCAGAAAGGCTTATAGGACTGTCATGAGCTTCCTTACTTCCATCATGAAGGCGTTCCCCTTGATTTGGCTTAGGTTTAACGCCTCATGAATCATTGCGAACTCATGGCCCAAATACTCGTCCAAGACATTGTCTGGTCTTGGGCCCTCATGGATTACCGCAAATTTACGTTTCATATTATCTTCCAAGAAAGTGTCTGGTCACTGGTCACGCATAAGCTGCATTGCGTCATCCTTTATCTCTATGAAGTTGTTTAGGTGACCAGCCTATACTAGCTCCACGAGATGGGACTTTAGTGCCTTGCAGTTTTCAGTCTTGTAATTGTGATATTCGTGATATGCACATTTCAGTGTCGGGTTCCTCTTCTTCGGATCGCTGAACATTTTCTCGACCATTTGAAATACTATCGCCCTTTGATCTTGTAAAAGAACTTACAAATTTGTTCGGAGAACACCATGTTAATTGCCTTGAATGATTTCTCATAATCCTTTTTTCTCGGCTCTTTTTAGCTTTCCATTCTCTTTCCTTCTTGTTTTTTTGTTTGCCCCCTCCTTATCCTCGTTCTTGTGATTCTTTTGTCACTCTCCATCCTGGCTAACTCTGGTCATCGTATCTTCGACCTTGGCATATTTTTCGATCCTAGCCATCGATCGTGATGGCCTCTCGCTTGGTAAGGGGATGGTAGAGCACGAAACCGCTTAGCAGACCTATTTTCAAGGACGCCACCGCGACTTGCTCGGTGCAATCCTCCACTTGATTATACACCTCTCAGTACCTTCTAGCGTACTCACATAGTGTTTAATGGGGCTTTTGCTTCATCATCAGAAGGGAGTCCATCCGCTTGGAATGGGTGCAGCTAGTAATGAATCTGGTTGTGAGGGATTCAGCTAATTGCTTTAAGGAAGCTATCGATCGGTGTGGCAGCTTTTCAAACCACTTTTGAGCAGCATTTTCGAGGCTGGAGGGGAAAATCCGACACATCAACCCTTCATTTGTGCTGCACAGATTCATCGCCTCGCGATATTGCTTGATGTGATCAGTGGGATCAGTCTTCCCGTTGTAAGTATTGAATATTGGGGGAGTAAACTTTTTGGGAGGCTCCCCGCCATACGTTATGAATATTGGGGGAGTAAACTTTTTGGGAGGCTCAAACTCCACTATAGATCAGCTAAATGGTGACTTGATCTGGAAGACGAGTGCTCTTCTGGCAAGCTCCTTAGTAGTACGAGCCCCTTCATGGATTAGGTGCCTCTCTACATCTCTTCTGATAAAGTCACAAAGCTCCCTATCTCTTCGTTGGTCTTCGAGGCGTGGTTTCCCCTTAGGGGACCTTCGCCGAGGAGAGTATTCCTTCAATTGATGGGTACTCGTTCCTCGGCTACAAGTTATGCTCACCTAACGGCTAGGAGTTCGCGAGCAATAACCATGCTTGCGCTTTTCTCTTTGGGCTTCCTTCCCCAGCTTCTCTAGGCGTCGCTGGAGTGCAACGTTCTGGTCCTGTTAAAGCCTATTGGTAACCCTTTCATCCCGGAGACGCTTCTCGTAGTTGTTAACAAACCTTGAGATCTAATTGGATCGCTCATGCTCATCACTATTCACTGTCATATCCTCCTGAGGGCGATAACGAGCATCTAAAGACTGATAATACTCACCAGATCTAACCCTCTGAAAGGGCGAGGTAAGCTGATGGCCCTCCCGGTCGTCGTAATCATCATGGTCTAGGGGATAAACCTCCATAGTTATGTTGTTGATGACCCTCTTGGTCATTGACGTTCACATAGTCGGGGTTGGGTGAGTGAGACATCTCAGAGATTTAGTCGGTGGCAAAAAACTCAGGTTGTTTCCCGCAGACGGTGTCGATTGTAGGTGGTAATTTCCGACGGTGTTTGTATTCAATACACACGATTTAAATAAGAAATAAATTACTCTGGAGAGAGGATCGAAAAACACACAACACAAGAATATACGTAGTTCAACAACGTGCGTACGTCCACGGGGTTTGGAGTTTCTTTTTTATTGACTTAGAGAAAGGTCGACATAGTTGTAATATTGCTTGACGTTACAATCTCACGTGCTCCTCCCCAAGGCGCTTAAGAGAGTCATACGCTTTATTAATAGTTATCCCTAGAAGTTTGAACAGTTCACAAGGGATATACATGTGAGAGACCTATGTGACACGGGTTCTAAATTGACTTGATACATAGGAACTTGGGGTCTTGTGCTGGACACGTGCAGGTCATGTGTCAACGTAACTCTGGTCCCCACAGTTGGTATTGGAGGTATGAAGCAAAGGGAAAGAATATGGGCTTTTAATACATAAAATGAGAACCATATTTTTTCGAACCAAAACGATATGGTCTAAAAACATACCGTAACCACCCATATCTTCCATTAAAAAAATATAAGGGCCTTTCGACTAAACCCCGTGTACTTATAAGATATTTGACGCAACCCCTCACAATTGAGAAACTAGACATAAATCTGTATTTATGCCATGATTGAATATACTTCAAATGATGGACGAAGACTAATGTCCATCGATCTTTGAGAAGTATGCCTAGTTTATCATCCTATGACATTAATACAGGGTCAAGTAAAAAAATATTAAAAGTATTTATTTAATTATTATTTTTTTATGAACTAATTATAATGGATCATTATACCCCTAAGAATTCCACATAGACTAAGAATATTCTTTAAATGTCAATATTTTTTTAATTTAAACATTTATTAATTTATTACTAATTAATTAGTTATTAAGTTTTTTTAATTACTAGGACGGTAGCTTCCTCCTTGTGTTGCACCCTTTATTTTGCAAACCTATAGTATTTTTTAATTATTTAAGTATTTATTTACTAATCCAATATTAATTAACAAATTTAGATACTAACACGAGTGACCCACTTGAAAGTCCTCAAGTCGCAACCCATTATTGCATACTTACTATTTGTTAATCATTTAAATAAATGCTTGTTTTCAATTTAAATACTAGTACTTTTTTAATTATTATTTATTTATTCTTTAAATATAGTTAATTTATTTAATTACGATGATGGAAAACCCCTCATGAAGTCTTTATTCATTTTTTTTTTTTGCCAACACTATTTATTGTAATTAAATATTTATTAGTTAATAAATTTATTTATTACTTAATAAAATATTTTTATAAATTACTTAAAGAAAAGTACTAATTAATTAATACAATGATTAACCCAAGGTAAGTCTTGTCTTCGTGTTGCACCCTATTTAACTTAATCCTCTTAAATATAAAAATTTAAATTTATCCCCCTATATCAATGCCTTGATTATTATTTATATATACCTCCCTGGACCATGTAAGAACCGTGTCTATTTGCCTTTTGGAAGGTTATGTTTAATATTTCATCTTTGAAGGATTAAATATAAATATGACATTAATACTCAAATGGATAAGTAATGAAAATGAAAAATAAATTTAAGATCGAGAAGTACCTTCCAACTTTTTGTTAGCATTGACATTTCTCGAGAGATTTGAGTGTAAATATCTGAATATATATATTACTATTTTCTTATGAAAATGTTTTCTAATCAAGGTGGGAAAACTCTACCCTATATTTACACCTTTTTCCACTTTATGACCTCTTTTCCATCATTACAAACAAACACAATATAAAGTATAAAATACATTTTCCACGTACACATTTCTAAGGTAATTCTTTGGCGTTCATAAAAAACGGAGGGGAAAGGTATATGTTTCATAAGAATGTGAATTGATATCCGTTGACTGGTTTTAGTTTTCTAATGTGCATTTCGTGGAGGTAATTGCATCCTTCAATTTAAAAATAGTGTCGAAATTACCACCAATTTTTTTATAAATACTAAATTGCAAACACTTGCTGAAATTCAATTGTCTTTGCCAGCATTGATGACTACAAACACGAATTTTCCCAAATACAACTATAGCAAAATTCAACAGATATAAATTATGTAATGCAACTATAACAAAACTCAAGAAGCTCCCAACATGTTGTCAGCTGCACTGTGAGATAGCCTTCAATAAACAAATGTCTCAAGTGAAAACCACTGCAAAAAGGGAGTCGAACTCCCCAGGATTCCACATCATTACTCCTACAACATACCTTGCATGCACATGAAAGATACACCATGAAGAGGACCTCCAGTAACCTCACAAAATAGATAGGCTCCAGGTTTCATTAGCTTTTAAAAATCAAATCACCCAATCTTTTGATAAGAAGATTCTATAAAATAACATTTCTCCCGAACATAGAATCACAGAATATCCTAATCAAACTTTCAGGAATTTATAGAATTTGAGTATATCTAACAAAATTAGAATATCTAACAATATTAGAGAAGCACTGATAAGATTCATTGACTACTAAAAATCTTGAAAACTATTTATGTACTTGATGTGAAAATGATAATTCATTTGATTTCAATGAATTATCAGATGCAGTGAAAATAAGCCTCTAATACGTAAAATGAGAGTAACACTTGCTTTGAGGATGTTTGATCAAGACTCAACTCGATGAGGGAAATTTTGGTATATAGTACTCATTCTCTTCTCCTCTTCCTTAATAAAGGGACAAGGTGACCAACTTTGGATGTCTAATTTTAGTATCCATTTCTCTCATCTATATTAATGCATAAAAAGACGTATCGTGTTGATCTTGCCACATCCATGCCCTTATCATATAGGTAAGGATTCAATCTGTAATTAGTTTCTTCCGGCTATCATTGTCATTAAATTTAAGAGTTCTACATCTTTCTTTTGAAGGGGGTACGGGAAAAATATACTAAATAATGAGAAGACGAAATCAGAAATAGATCTTCAAGTTCAAGTTCAAGTTGGTACATCAGTTACAGGTCTGAAAAACATGAAAGTTGGTTCATATTGAAGGGAGAGAGCTGGTGTAGTTTCTTCTCATGCTCAAGGTTCTTAATTGTGTGTTTCTACCCAAAACGGAATATCCTTATAATTTGTTACATCCAAAAGATTCTCACACCACAGCTGCATCCTATTAGTCAATAATTCCATTTCCAAATCTAATTACAAAAACACCCAAACCCGACTATTCCTCCAAGCAGAGGCCCAGCTCTCACTTTTTTAAAGGAAACCCAGCAAGAGTCTCAGCATAGCATAGCAGATTGTGCAGGGGCTGGTTTGGGTTATGGCGGAGGTGAAAAAATAGGTAGTGGGAGAGGGGGTGGCCTGGGTGTCGGTGGTTGTAGTGCAGAGAGAACAGCCACTAGGCTTCGGATGTCAGAGCCAAGAGCTGCCTTGGTTTCATGGAGTCTAACTTGGCTTCAACTCCCATGCACCATCGAAGTTATCACAATTTTACAACAATAATATATTTTATGTACTGCAAGCACGTTACTAACAATTCTTGTCAACCCACTTGCATAAGCTCTCTCTCAACTGGTAGATGTTGGCTCTTATACGTACCACTACTATAGTAGCAGCGGGTATTTTTCTTGTAGCTCGGCATCATCTTCTTTTCATAGTGATACCTCACATAATGAATTTAATCTCTTTGAAAGGGATAATAACACTATTATTAGGAGATACTTTAGCTCTTGCCCAAAAAGACATTAGTGAGTGGACCGCCCATTACTTCCTCACATCTGGAATAAAGGGATGGGCAAGCTGACAATCTTGTGGAGCTAGAAGAACCATTAATGATAATTCTTCCCAAGTGCTCATAACCTAGGTTTCACTTTCTATCTCGGATTCTCGGCATCTAGAATTTAAGTTTTTAGATGAGTCGGGCGTTGAAACCAATTTGACAAATAAATAAGTTCTCTCACAAAAATGTGAAGGAAAAAAAAAACTTACATTGAGTGGCCAAATGAATGACCTTATTAGGGGAAAAGGAGCTTTGCTACCCAAAAAATCCTAACAAGCAAAAATACTCAAGTGGGCACATCAAAATACTCCAATATACCCATTTACCAAAAATACCTAAAATTGTGAATATTACAATCAATTTTAAAAAGAGTACAATTAATTCATATTACAATCAAAACCATACTATATTCCCATCACCTACATAATGAATTAAACCAATTATTAGTTGTTTCTATAAGAATATATATAGTTTCCATCAAAAAGAAGATAGCAACCAATTATGATCCCAGTTAATTACATAAGACGAATTTGTTGTCCTCATCCTTGAATATGTAACTGCAGAAAGGAGGATGATAACAGCCTACGCACCAGATGACAAACAATCATCCGATGGCAATTCTAAAGATACATGCAACCTTTCTAACATTCACTTTTGTAACCAAAACAGAAGAAGCGAGATGGGGAACTTTTGTCATTTGCAACCAACAAAACCTCTACAACAATCTACTATTTTTTTAACTAATCCTACAACATATATAATATATAATCGGAGTCATGTTGAAAAAACCTATGGGTTGAGGAAGCTTCTGGACATGTATGAATTGAGAGAGGCCACAAGTTGAATTCATATAACAATATTTGATGCTGTCAGAGGGAGGGGGGGTTACTAACAACATTTGGTGAACAATCATGCATTCAACTACCTCCCAATGTCACAAACACGTCACAAGAATAATGGGTCGAAAGAATTTCAACTTTAATGAACAAGGGTTCTTTCGAATCAAGCAGATGTAACTTCGGTAACTTGCAATATAATTCCATACAAAAACTCATGATGCCAACTCATGCATTCCCCCATTATAATTTTGGTTTCTTCCTCCTACCATATCTTGCCTTTTGACTCCAAGATATCTCTTCCTCAAGAAAAACATCCTCGAATCTATTCTTAAGCAAAAAAAATTCACTTCTAAATGCACCAAAAAAATCACTTAATTTCATTTCCATCCATTGTTTTAATTCTATTCGAAATAGCCAATGTCTTCCATTTGAATATCCCCAAAAACCTCTCGATTCCAAACTCATTTTATTTTTTGCACTCTCTAGTTCTTTCCATGAACCTAATAAACCTTTCCAGCCCAAAACACTTCCCACTCCCCCCATCATTCCTTAGAGCAGTCCTTTCATTTCTTGTGCTTTAATCACGTTACTATTCTGAGGGAATAACGGACCAACTCATGGACTGGTACTAAGGACAATTGAGGCAATGATCTGAAGTTAGTCTCACCAAACCCTCTTGACTAACATTCAGGAACATTTCTTCCCATCCCATATATATCTCCCTAAAGTATGACCATGTATAATGGCCTTTAAGAATAGTGATGTCCCTTAAACACGCCTCCCTATCAAAACAATAGAAATCTCTCATTCCCTTTGTCATCCTGCCTACTCATATTTTCAGAAACAAAACGAACAATGTTAAATTACCGCCCAAATACCGCACAATTCTGCAAGTCATTTACAATACTTTATTCTCACTGTCTCTACACAACCCATAAATCACTGAAAGCCAAGAAATTTCACCAATCACTTAAACCGTATTGATAAAATACACTACCCAATCAAACACATAATCGCTAATACAAGTGTGACAGCCCAAATGGAAACCACCCCCACGCCCCTCCCCCCACCCCACCCCACCCAAAAAAAAAACTCAACCCAAAAAAAGGCCCCGACCCCCCACCCTTCCTATAAAACACTTATTGTATTTTCCCTTTCTCGTTCTTGTACAGTATTAACTGTTCGTCTCAATATTCATTAAAGGAAGGATTACAAAGATTTGGGCAAAATACTAAAAGTACCCTACTAGCATATTCCAAAATAATATTATTTATTCTCTCATCACGCATATACATCATTCTCCACGGATAGGAGAAACCTCAGTAACAAGCTTTAGGGTGGCTTGTATTAGCCATTGCCAAACACAAGCGGATATTTCAAAATCTCCTCCAACAATCCATTTTTGGCCCAAATTGACTTTTATCGAAAAGCCGCGGTCCAGAAACTCCGATGGTATCAAAGTGGAGGTCCAAAGAAAACACTTTACATCGAAGCAGATGTCGGATGATGAGGGTTGAATGAGACAATTGATAACGGATGATGCACAACTTGAACTTTTAACACCGAAGTAGGCCAAGTAACTCATCACATGGGCCATCATTAGCTTCTAACCTTCATCAGATGTTGATAGCCAGGATTTGGGGTAGAGGCTAGTGGCAAAACCTCGGCCAACGTAACGACTCTACTGAGTCCTTGGGCAACGAGATAAAGGTCCAAATTGTCGAGCAGTGATCAATCCAAATCAAACAACTGTAAGTCCCTACGCCATGGTAATGATATTAAACATCTACGCGCACAAAGACTTCAGAATGTACCATTAGATATGAATCAAAGGTAGAGCAGAAGATTTTACAATTCAACCAACAAAAACACACTCGATATTCATGAATTGCTATAAATGAGGGATTACAAAGTTAACTCTCAATATTCATTAATTGCTATAAATGAGGGATTACAAAGATATACTCGTGGAACTTGGTGCCCAAGATACCCCCAAAATAATAAAGAACATTGTAAAAGAACATTTGATCTGATCCACATGACTCTCGCCACGCATAAAAACTGTAGGCCAAAAGCCTGCCAAAAAATACATATGGAAAAACCATATAATCTCATAAGGGGACGTAATGAGATTGAGCTCTTCTTCCAACCAAACCAATCAAATGTTCCAGGTTAAGAGCAAAGTAGGAATGAGAATGTTCTAGTTTAAAGCGGCCCAACCACATTCCGATCTCATTGTTCTATTACCCTTCCTAAACCCATCTCAAACCAGTGCACATTGGGTTACGTGTGTGTGTGTGTGTGTGTGTGTGTGTGTGTGTGTAACCGGTAGGAGAAACCATTCAGCTTTTACTATAATTTATTTGTCCAGCATGTAGACACGTCATGGAACCAACAATGATAAGTTATTGAATTTCAACTCTTACACGTTTAATTCAAGGGGAAGCATCATATTATATATATTATATAAGACGGAGTGTTGGGTAACTAAGAAACAAAATGGGCCATTGCAGAAATGCGGATACTAAAATGGAGGTGTGATAAAACTCGCAAAGACAAAATAAAAAATTGACCATATTTGTCACGAGTAAATAAATGTCTCTCTGACGCGTGTGATTACGGCTCAAGTGCAAGCCGCTCAAGTAATAGTCCGGCAAACCGGGTGTCGAACACAGTAAATAGGACGCAGAATATGACGACGAGTAGGAAAGGCAATTAGCCTTACGATTGACTCAGAGAAAGAAGGAAAAGATGATGGTTTGTGATTTTCCTATCAACTAATGCAATTTAATTAAACTAGTAAATGAACTACGCATGCAAGAATAACTAAGCGAGTTTTAAAATCAATGTTGGAAAATGAAGTTAGGGTACACTCCCCCGAACCATCAGTGATTACTCGGAACATAAAAACTTCAAAAACTTAATTCTCAATTCAAGGAAACATCGAATACTTTCTAAGCATTCGACATATGCGGATTTTACTCCTCACAATATCAAATCAAAAATTGTAATTGACGGGAATGACAAATTACCGGAACTTGTATTGCATCCTTAAACATTCCGGTTACCTAGGGCAAACAAAATTAAAAGACCTACAATATTTATTTCGGTAATAAATGAAGCCCTTGAGTTAGTAATTAAATTTTATTCGTTTTTAAATTCATTTGTAACACCTAGGCTCGTGTACCCCAACCCTCTAAAAATTTAGCCGGACATAGCTACGTGGGAAATAACTAAAATTCTAAAGTTGCATGCGTTGAAAATCAAGATGAAACTATTGCTAAACATGCATGGAAAGCTTGGAATCTCAGTAAATAAATAAAGCATGCAAATAATATTATTTCAAGAGCAAGGTAGAAGAAAGGTAAACTCTATTAATGAAACTTTTTTTCATTAATCCTTAAAGGTGTAAGCTTGATGAAGAAAATTGAAAACTGTCCTCTTGCCTCTTCCCCTCTTTTTTTCTAGGTCAAAAACTCCCTAAAAGATATCTAGAATAATGAAAGAATCTTAATGCCCCGTTTTTCTAAGAGTTTTAATCTTGTACAACTCTAATTGTTAAGTGGAGAAAAAAAGATTTTGTTCAAATGCCAGCGAACCGGTTCGGTATGTCCTTTGTAAATGGGCCAGCCGGCTCAGGATTCCGGTAGCGAGGCCAAATTCTGTGAACAAGAGCGAACCGGTTCCCTTAGGAACCAAACCGGTTCGGATCTCGAAAATTCCTTATTTTCTTCCTTGAATTATGCTCATTTTCATATCATCATATCTTCGCCACTGAAACTCAAATTTGGATGTCGTTTCTTCCTACGATCTCGTGAATTCAAGGTCCTCGACTTCTCTTTAGGTTTCGCATCCGAATTCCAGTTGTACAATTACGTTACTACCCTTGACTTTCCTTCTTTTCTTTTCAATCTTTATTCTGGTTTCTCTTTTGTCTTCACGTCCATGAAACACTTGTGAAATATAAAAGAGATACATGAAACTCGATGTACAAGAAGATGTTAGTAACAATGATATGAGATAAATCCATTTCAATTGCACCACACGGGGTGATAAAAGCCTTTAAATTACAGGGATAAATACGAAGATATCGGCGGGACATGTCAAGCATACATCAATAAGTTCTTCCGTAAGGAATAGTGATTTAGTTAGTATTGAAGGTAATGCTAGGGTAAGGGTAGAGGTAGGCCTATATTGAGTTGGTGGGATAATGCGTTGAATAGGAACAAAAAAACATGATATCATGGTTCAACCTAGGATAATGCGTTGAATAGGAACAAATGGAAATGTAGAATTCATGTAGCCGGCCCCTAATAAGTGGGAAAAGGCTTTGTTGAGTTCAGTTGAGTATTCACCAGTTCAAAAGTACGGGGCTCATCCAATCTTATACTAGCAACTTCATATCTCTTTTAGTTGTTCAGTGCATTAAGCAAAAGAGAATAGAATCATCACATTATTCATGATTTAACATTATATATGGTGTCAAGAATAGTTGATGGAAGCTAATTATGTCGTTACACTAATAGATCAGGTAACTAGGGCTGCAAATGCAAAGGAACCGAGTTGTTCATGAACAGCTCAAGCTCGGCTCGATTAAATGTCGAGCTCGACTCGTTTGTTAAGCAAACGAACCCAGCTTGAACATGATTTCTCATTTTAAAAAATGCAATTGTTAGGCTCGGCTCGAGCTCGACTCGTGTTCGGATTTTAAGGCATAAACGGGCTCGATTAGGCCTCTTAAAACTGAGTTGCTCGAGCTCGGCTCGTGTTCGGTTCGTTCAAAGCTCGTGTTCGGCTCGTTCGTTTAGTAAATGAACCGAGCTCGAACACAATTTCAAGCTCGTTTAATAAACGAGCTTAGCTAAGTCCGGCTCGAACTCGGCTCGGCTCAGTTCGTTGGTAAACTAAAGGTGAAGGGTTGGTTTTAATTCTTTATCTTCCATAAAGAGTTGAAGTTCGGGTCTCTGATCCATCGTGTATGTCTATCAATAATTTAAGACTGCATCCCGATTGGCTAAAAGAATTTATCCAAACATGAAATGAGCGACCCAAAAAAATGTGAGTTCCACAAAGTTAAGATAAATTGGGCATCATCCAATCTTAAAGTATAGTATAAATGTTTTATTTCTTTTAGTTGTTCAATGCATCAAGTAAAAGAGAATATAACTAGGTTTTCTTCCCAGTATATGACTAAAATTATGCAAGTGAACCAAATGCCATTATGCTTCTTCCCAGCATATAGCTAAAGCTAAAATTAGGCTTCTGAGAGCACATATACATAAAGATTTAATACAGAATCCTAGCAGTTCTAATTGTGAACTATTATATTAATTATGACTAGAACTATTATATTAATCATGACACTATTGTTAGAATCTGTTTTACCAATCCAAAGCCGGGAGTACTTGGCGAAGACAAACTAACCTAAAAGATTCAATGTAAAATCATCTGCAAATCATGGTCAACCAATCCAATTGACATTCAACTTGCTCTATTTATTACACCAAAGCACACCCACAACTCTACTTCCTCTTCTCACCTCCCTTTATGTTGCCGGCAAGCTATTAATCAAAACGGGTAGAAGTATTGAGACAAAATAAATACTAGTGCTTACCATTAAAAGGTTACTGCTGGTTCATAAAGATACTTGTTTGAAAAATATATATACATATATTAACCTCACAAGACATGAAGTACAACTCTATATAGATGGTACCTAACTTAGAATGCCTAACATTTGAATAAATCCCCCCATCCCAACCATCAGGTATTAACATTTACGGGTAGAAACGTCCTTGTTGCAAAAATTAAGGACAAGTGTGGAAAGCTTAAAATACAAAACTAATATACCTTGAAAAAAGGTTTAAAGAGAGGGTCTAGGGATCACATCATAAATCCAAAAGGAGAGTCGGCTACAAGGAATAGTATATAATTTAGTAACAAAAAAAGCTTAAGACACAATTGACATGATGAACACAAAAACACGTCGGTCATTTAATGATGCAACTAAAAGTCCAGAATACCTCGAACACAAACGACATCAAAAAGATGCCGGCGAAAAAGATGCCTCCAAACCTTTACACGAGCAGAAACTTGCAGCTGAACCTGGTAAAAGCATAATGAAGAAGCAATGATTGAAGTCAAGATTGTCATCCAACACAGAAAAGTTTATCCTGTAACTTCAATCTAAGCCCCCTACATTTTGCAAGAAAGAAAATGCAGTAGATTAGTTCTAAACACGAAGAAAATCTTCTCAATTGCGAAGTGTGAGGAGGCCCATTAGAATAAACTAAAGGCATAGAGTACCCCCCAAGTTCTTCGCAGTGTTGCTATTGGAGTCCTCTCATACAAAATCAAAATTGTGAAGCGAGAGTAGTTGTAGACCTGCTAAGAACTTCACCCAGAAGTAGGCCACCACAGCAATTTATTACACAACTCCTATGAAGCACAGATTCTTCGAAATGTTAAAAGAATACAAAACAAACCCAAACTGAATGAGGATTGGGCAAAGAAAGAATGATAAAGAAATCTCCTCAATCACATCAACTATGGCTAAGGTTTCATTCAAGCTGGGAATTTGCACTTGAATTTGCACTTCGAATGGCGAGCAAGGGCTTCAGAACCTCTCTCTCTCCCTTTCATCCCACTTCACTGCACTCTAGCAGATTCTCAAAGCAATAATGGACTATCTTATATGTTGACTTTTATGGTATTTTCCAATGAAATGTGGAGCACCGGCTCATTCCCCACACTCACAGCTACAAAAAATCAGAGCATAAGAACCTTCCTTTCTCATTAAAGTAAAGGAAATAGGAACTCTCTTGCTCACTACAGAAATCAAAATAGGCCAAGGAAACCAAACACCTCCAGCGGTGTAGCATCTTAAAACAATTAATATGTTGGTTCGGTTTATAATTTTCAGATATTAGATTTGCTTTTTTGGAATACTTCGATATTTTTGCTTTTGTTTTCTATTTGATAATTTAAATTTCAAACGAATTCTGAAATCTGAAATTATTTAAAATTTTGTGTATGCTTTATTCTATTCATCTTACTATATGCCTCTTTACCCGCCTAACTCTTAACTGTAGTTTATACAAAACATTCCAAATTTAGACCACAACACCGCTTTATTGTTACAAAATTATTTATTTTTTCATGTATTGTACAATGTGAGCCTCACTTTGATCAGTTGTGTGACTTTGCCTTGGGCGAAGGCGAAGTGGAGACATTGTTGCTTTGGTGCACTTTCCGCCTTAAGTAACTACTGTTACTATGTTGTAATAGATCCTTAACAGCCAAATATAATTTTGAAACAAAGATGACTCTTGTGAGTCATAACTCTATTTAAGGGTGTTCCACTAAGGATCGTTCGTTGGGGTATATATAATAATTAAAAAACACTATAATTATGTGATGAGTTCTTCAAATTCCATTACAATTATATAAACGTTAAGAAATACAAAAAATTATATTATAATACTATTTATCGCATCATATCCTTGTTTTAAATTATTTTGAATCACTTCGCCACACTCTGGGGGTAATCTGGTTTCATGATATTTATATTTTTTTGCTACACGCGTCAAAAATGTCAATCAATTTTATCAAATTGGGTTTTGACCTACTTTTTGGTATGCAAGTTGATGGGAATAGGGAAGATTTCCCACATTTGTCCTTCATAGCCAACCCTTTTGCTTTTTACCCCAGCATATGGGTTAAATGTTAGTTTAACACCTAACAGAAATTGTTCAATATCAAATTAAAAAAATATATTATAATAATAATAATAATAATAAAGAAAGAAATCCGACAAAAGTGCCAGATCAGTTAGAAACATCAATTGAGACAGTAAAGGAAGATCTTATGCAGATAAATAACGGGTTGTACTGAAAGTGAAGCATCCAATTATAGTATCTTGGCTTTCAAATCCTGAAAACTTAGATGGGACTGAAAACTGTCTAATGGAAATTAATGCACTAAGGATATTACTCGCAATTGGCGATAACATTGTTAAGCGAATAATCTAGTAACAGATAATTAATGAGTTGTAGCGGACATGAAACATCTCAAATTATGGTATTCCTGACTTTCAAATAACGATCCTGAAAACTTAAAGGGGTCAGAAAACTGTCGAATAGAAATTAATGCACTATGGTTGTTACTGGCAACTGGCGATAACATTGTTTAGGGAATAATCTAGTACTGAATGAAAAAACAAAGGAAATAGAAATGAATTATAACATCAGAGGCTTGTAAGTCTGAATGTATAGAAGAATACGGTGGAATAGAAGACGAAGAAGAAAAGGATGAAGGGGACAGGGACACAGAACAAAAAGACAAACATGGAAACGAAAGACAAATATCAAGAATACAGAGATGAGAAGACAACGATGTAAAAGAGGGTGGTGGTGGAAGTGGTGGTGGCAGCAGCAGCTGTGAGGAGACATGCACCTCTAGACTACAAAAGAAATCCCGCACCCAACTTAAGCTGCAGAAAAACTGATCCTTTTGGTCTTTTTCTTTTTATGGTGAGTAGGCGACTTTGGGATTGAGTTCATTTTAACGAGTCCAAAGACCTATTGCGACCAAATCAAAGAACTTTAAAACAAATGGGACATCAGTAATGCTACAGAGTCCAGACAACCAGCATTCAGCAACCAAACCAGAGCAGTAAATACATTTAAGTGACTATGCCATCACTTTCAAAACTACCCCTTTCATCCTTTTCTCCTTCATACTTTTCTCCTTGGTCGGCTTATATACATTTAAGTCATTGCCATTACAGAGATATATTACCGCCATTACACCATCATATTACAGTAACCGACTAACTTGTCCTTTTCTCATTCTTCGTACTGTATCTTCTCTTCCAGATTCTTCTTTGAATGATTTCCAATGACACAGCTCTATTATGATTGATTCAAGTTTTTCTTCATAATACATTTGCCCAGTCATTCGCGAGAACAAACGTCAATGTGAGAATTCAAATGACTAATCTCGCATCATGTCCTCTATTCTGTAGCGTTCTAGTTTCGCTCATGTCATTTTGTCCAAATGTTGGATGTGAAGTTAAGGGAAGTAAAGGTGCCACCACATAATTTATTTTTCACATAATCATCAAATTCCCTAGGATTGATTTTATTTTCGACCTCACTTTCAGGGCGACAGGATATAATGTTTCTAAAAATCAGCAATTTCACAAGGGTGAACTAAGAAGCGGATTTCATGAATAAAAGTCCTTGCATTGAACATATTCTTACCACGCGAAAAATTGAGAGTAAACCTTTCTGCTGAACTTTCAGCCTTTTGTCATCTGCTTCGCCGAAAAAAAGACAGGTTCAACTGAAAAGATCTATTATAGAGAAAAAAATCAACCAAAAGAAAAAAATAAAGATCTGATTTTAAAATTTGAGCGCAATGACTCGCATAGTATTATGAATTATGCCTTAATCACTATAAACACAATAACTAAATGCAATTTCAAAGAGCAAGTGACTGATTACCCAATTGAGTGCTGAAAACTATACCGTTCAGTAGTTTGACAGTGCATAAGTATAACTTAAATTCTAGACAATTAATTGAAGTTGTTACTTAGTACTAAACAACTTACTGCAATATAATATAATAATCAAATTTATATTTGAAAATCTAACCAAATATGCTTTGTGACCAGGATATAAACCAACTGTACCAACTTTGACATCATTCGAGCTGACGACCTCTATAGTTGAAATTGAAGCTAACTATCCAATGCTAAAAATGTGTTCTCAACATTGATCTGGGACTTCGTAAAGTTACATTAAAGTGGACTTGAACACGCTTTAAAAAATACACTGAAAAAACAAGGATGTAATAAGTGATGTAGCTGAACTGAAGGGGTTTAGAAGGCACGCCTAGGCTCCAGGCTCACCAAAGAGCCTAATAACGTCGTCCCCGGCCCGTTTCCCTCTCTGCGTTGGCTCCTCGCCTCACCTCTGGAAAGGCTCCTTCAGTAAGGTGTAACGCGAGAGTCTTGCGCGTCTAGGTTCTAGGCTCAAAGTTCCCATAAGGTGTGCCTTGTTTAATTTTTACTAGAAAACGCCCACAATACAAGAATGGACGAATTAACATGTTAACAAAACGTATTTTCCAATGAATAATGAGAATTGAAACATTTTTCACCAAGACAAACAAGCTAACCAAAGACAAAGCCTAAGTTGTGAAACTTAATCTTTCTTCCTAGTCACTACTTAGGCAAAAGTATTTAAAAAAAACTCCAACGTCGTTGTATCTCCGGTTGATTTTGATTTTTCTTTTCAAACATTGGAGTATATGTTTTATAAATATATCCATATATTTGTTTTTGTTGAATATTTGATAATTAAAAATACTAAAAAAATTGATAGTTGATTAGAGATTTTTTCATATGGTATATTAGATATATCTTCTTATGTGTCCCTTCATAACGTTGTATAATAGAATCTCTGCTATATATTTCAAATTTAAGATCACAAATAATTTTATTGTTATAGATGTACCATTTTTGCATGTTTGTATAATGTGCGCCTCACTCTGATCATTGTGCGCCTTATATAATTATGGTTGCAAGGCTGGGAAGCAACACCGCCTAAAGACTTAGAACTAGGTTAGGTCACCAAAAAATTAATGATCGCTAAAATTGTGTGATATTTAACCTACTCTTAAACTTTACAAATATAAAATGAAAGCGGGGATGACGCTACTTCACAAGATACCATAGAAGTTAGCAAGCATGACGCCACTTTACAAAAGTAAAGGTTTATGCACATAGGAGTTAGATCCACCACGATCAAGAAAAACACCTCTTTCCTTATCCTTTGGAACTAAAGTCCCATACCATCATTATAATAGCGCCATCATTATAATAACGGATCTACCTCTCAAGTTAATCCTTTACAAGCTAGAGAAATTATATAAATGATTTATTCTTGTTGATGTGATTCTATAACTAACTCTATTTTCAGGAAATTAAGAATTACATATTATGAGTAAAATAAGTCGTCCAAGTCCTTTACCTTTATCCTAAAGGAACTTTTTCATTGGTCATGACATGAGGTAAAGACTTATTGGTCGGCATATCAAACTATTATGTTTTTAAACTAAGTCGTCTAAATCCTTTACATTTATCCTGAAGCGACATTCTCATTGGTCGTGGCATGAGGTAGGCAAACTATTATATTTTTGCCCCGTGTAGTCCCCGAATTTTGCGAAAGTGTGATAATATTACCAATATTCCCTTATAAAAATTGGTGTAGGGTCTTCTATCCCCACTGATTCTCCGTGCTTGGCATGATTCTCCTTATCCTTTGGAACTGAAGTCCCATACTATCATTATAATAACGGATCTACCTCTCAAGCAAATCCTTCACAAGATAGAGAAATTATAGAAATGATTTATTCTTGTTGGTGTGATTCTATAACTAAATCCATTTTCAAGAATTTAAAAATTACATATCAAGAGTAAACTAAGTCGTCCAAGTCCTTTACCTTTATCCTAAAGCAACTTTCTCAATGATCATGACATGAGGTAGACTTATTGGTTTATGCTTTTAAACTAAGTCGTCTAAATCCTTTACCTTTATCCTTAAGCGGCATTCTCATTGGTCATGGCATGAGACGGACTTATGAGTCGGCAGATAAAACTATTATATTTTTGCCCTGTGTAGTCCTCGAATTTTGCGAAAGTACGATAATATTACCAATATTCCCTTATAAAATTGGTTTGGGGTCTTCTATCCCCATTGATTCTCCGTGCTTAGCTGATTGCGAGCTTTCCTAAACTTGAGGTCCTAAGACTGATGTGCTTAAGGTATCTCGATCATGAATGTGTAGCATAGTGTATGTACATATATGTATATATACATATATATTGTGTATTGTATTTGCATGTGGCAAGGGATACTGCAATGCATGCTTCAAAATGTGGTGTGATTATGCTTCTACGAATCACAAAGTTTAAGTTCATTTTCCAAATGTTAGTTTCTTCAATGTTTGTGCGGAGCATCCCCAAAACTTCTCTTTAGAATCTATTTAATAAGCTATTATTACATATTGGGAAAGGAATTAAGATATTTAAATGTGTTGGAAAGCACTTTTGACATATGGCCCATCTTTGCTTCCATAAACCAAAATTAGTGATTCAAAACATATTTCAATACATTTTTAAAAAAAATATAAGAGGAAAAAATGTAAGCGTTCCTCCACCCAAAGTATTGCATTCTAGATAGGGTCACGGATCTCTAAATCGTGTGTTCCACTGTTCTTTTGAAGAGACGGAGATAGTATGAAAGATATACGAGGATTTGTTACAGCTCTCTCGATTTGTTTCAACCCAAGCGAATCAAGTAAGACGTAGGTACTCAACTTTTAAGGGTCTAATTTGAAAACCTAATGTGAATGTCGTATCCCTCTTTACTATATATATTCACTTTATATGGTATCGAAACAATCCAAAAAAATTTGCAAACGTAAACAGTGTCTACTAAGCCAACCCCAACATACCACATACCGGGTAACTGAAGCGACCCACACCCAGGGTAAATTTGTGTAAAAACATAAAAAATTTATATTGTGTTGCAATTTAATAAAAAACAAGACAAGTTTCTTCAAAAAATATAAAGATGTTTGGCCACCAGCACAAAATGTGACCATCTTGGGTCAACTTGTAATTTTTAAATCGGGCCAAAATACAATTTTTCAATGTCGGATAAGAGCCTACCAAACATGTTACAAAAAATGTGGTTACTTTACAATTTTCAAATGTACAGGAACTAACGAGTTGGAGACGTTGAGAGAGAGGTGGAAAGGAGTAAGTGGAGAGAGAGAGAGAGAGAGAGAGAGAGAGGAGTAGATCTTTACATTGTGTTAATTTTGACATATAGTACCAAAATGATCCCTGGACACTTTGCCCTAAACATATATTAAATGAATATTTTAGAAATATATTGGAATTGATTTAAATAATCAACTAGCTTTGTAGTATAATCGTGTACTGCTTAGAATTTAATTAGTATAGATGTGAATTACATGAAATTTCTCCTACTTTCTTGGACTCAAGTGACATCAATTAAAATGAGTTAACAATCCTACAACTTCAACATCAAGTAGTATGATAAAGTTACTTCAACAAATATAACGCATCACTACCCCACTTCAATCAATAACAAGTACTGTAACACTAGATAGGAAAAGCGATCAGAACCAGTAAAATTGATGAGGAGCTAAGTACACAGCAATGACATCCAGCTTTCAACAAGTTTTTTTTTTGTTCTTTTGTTTTTTTAGCCTTTCCCTTATTTTTATCTTATGGGATACAGAGAACTCAAGAACAGACTCCACATCCCATCATATGTAGGTCCTATCCAAAACACAAGTCTCCCGCTTAACTGCAAGGTCGGCTGGCCTTACCCCCATATATGGAGAGGCTGCTCCCATGTCTCGAACCCGAGACCAACCGTAGCTTGGGCGAGGGCACTTGGCATCGCACCAAGGTACGACCTCTACATCCCATTATATATATTTGAAGAAAATTAATAATTCAAACATCAAAGGAAATTCGAATTTCTTACTCATGCTTTACTTCTATGCACCTATAACAGCAACGCATGGCTCTTACCTTGCGTGTCTGGAATTACTTTAATGATTTTTTTATTTCAACTTATAATTTTCACATTTTGGATCATTCAAACAAAACCGTGTTTCAAACAAGGTATATCAAAGCATAAAGTACACAACTCCCATCTCTTATGGCCAATCAAAGCCAAGAGTCGGACAAAGGCCAGCATATTTATCAATGGCATGTCTGTTAAATAATTTGCTCCATTATCCATTTTCAATATCCCTGTTCCCACCTAATGTTAATAATAGTCCAACTAAATTGCAACTTTTCTTAAGCATGGATTGGTGATAGACATCAAAAATTGTGGGAAAATCAACATAACTCAGTGATTTTTTTCTCCGTAAGCATCCACTCACAATCCAGCTTCTAAATGCAGCTCAGGTCAATTGCATCTACATTGTTGTCGACACTCGAATTGTCAATGAAAAACATGCCACGAATTTGTGAGATAATTGTTGAAACCAACACAGGGCAGATATGGGGAGAAAAGGAAATCAAGTTTTAAAATATATATATATATATATATATATATATGACTCAAAAAGCACTGCCTTTTAAGAAGTAAGATGGACAAACAAACATAATATGAATGGCTAAAATTTCACTATTTGAAGCCTACAAAACACAAAATCTCACTATTTAAAGCCTACAAAACCAATGCTTCCTCTAGAACTATCCTGAAAGAAAAGAATGTTAACTCACAAGCTCTCAAATACAAACACCTCATTGAAAGAGGCTTACAAAACAAAATAGCAATAGGCGACGATGGCTTTGAAGAGTCAAACTAACATTTTCTAAATGAAATCCCCCTCTCCCCCAAGTCCAAAAAATCATTCCAACCAACTAGTTTCCTAACACAGGATTCAAATCGATTTGGACTAACCTTGCCCGTCGCTATCGGGTCAGTGTGCAAAGATATTAGAAATCAATAAAAGATTTTAAATTAATAAATAAATAAAATAAAAACCATGTGTTAAGGAAAGAAAAAAGTAAACCAACTACCAAGTAAAAGACCAATACAAGAGCTATTCGCAGTTGATACAAATAAATAAATAAATAAAACTACAACTTAATGTGGTTTAAATTACAATTTTAGTATTTCAACATATAATAAATAGTATGAATCGTGTCACTTTCTTAGATTTTATTTTAAAAAGAATTTTTTTTTTAAAACTACAATAAATATATATTATATATAAGGTGATTATATGAATTAGATCCTCTACTACTTCCACGAGTTTTAATAACTTTGGGTATTTTGATCTTCGACCTGGACCAAGCTGCAATGACATGTGTAGACCATCCAATTCTAACGGCTTGGACGCGACTACATGAGGTGGCTCTACGGATGTATGACTGTGGGTATTCAATCAAGGCCCGCCCCATTATACTTTTCAATACTGTGTTATAATTTCTGGAAATGGCTACTACCCTTTCTCGTTATCTCGAGGCTGCACTTTCCATTCAATTGTGGTGATTATGAACTCTCAAGAACAAAAAAAATTGTAATAAGCTGAAACAACTGCGTCGAAAAATTATATACCCGACTTTCAAATTTCAATACAAAAATGAGGAATCCCGAGAAACAAGAGAAACTTAGGACAGATTTGCAACATATAAGAGAAACTGGGAGGAACCGAAAATGTTATAATTCTCCTCTATGTTGTTCTCAAAGACTCTAGTTGTATCATTCCCACCAATTCATCACATATGTCCATTAACTAGGAACATCAATCCATGTTTTCCACTATGTTGCTCTTAATCTGTACTTGTATCTACGTTGTCCACTAACTACCATTATGATCATCTTTGTTTCCTTGCCCTTCAACTACTGGTCTGAAGTGTTATTTTCTCAATTATAGAATTAATTAAAAGCCTCGTAGAGTTTACACACTGGCCAAAATGAGAAGGAACGGGAGGAAGTTTTTTATCAGTGTCCAACTTCAACTATTACATCTTAAGAAAAAGGAAAAGGATTTGATAGAGAATTCTAAGTCAGTTTTCAGAAAGGAAGTGAACTAAAACATCGACCAAGAATCAGAACTAGTCAGAACTTATTCTTGCAGTCCTAATTACCAGATAAGGAACCTCATCTTCAACCAGAAATGCAGCAGCAATCGCCGAACAGATTGCGGAAATCAAAGAATTGGGGGGAACAACAAACTACGCACAGCTGTGATCCTCACGAATCAGGCCCAGTGCCAATGAAGTGTGCACAAAATATATAGCCCAAAGCTTACATATAGGCCTACAAGGTGTCATCTTCAAGATGTCTGGGCCTGAATGGATGAAAATCATAGGCAGACGATAAATGCTCAGAGAGACGAGCTATGAAACGTAAATTCGAACAATTTATGACAATCAGGTGGACTGAGGTTGCCCTATAATCCTAAAGCACACTGAGTTCAACTCCACATGCTTGTTAAAGATAAATTTCACATAATTGAAGCTGCTGAAACTTAAGAACCATCTGAAATCTATGAGATACACACATTTTTTCACAAAAAACTACAAATTGCTCAGTAAATGATAAGTGCAATTTAAACTGATGACACTAATTAAACAGAAACTTCCCAATGTGATATAAGGATGTCAAGGATGTCAAAAGCATAAACAAAACAAACTTAACTGCCACTGAAACTTCAGTTCCAAAAAAAACGGTCTCCAATAACAGAGCAGCAACCTGAAATGACAAAACTAGCATAAACCACCCGAACACAGGAAAAAGTCATGGAAGGGTGAATAACCTATTTCTCTAAATGCGAAAATACCCAAGACCACTTCTTTTCCCAAGCCAGGTGTAAATCATTGATGCAGCATATAGCTATTGCTTAAGACTTATTGTTACGACCCTCAAAACCAGCATTTCTTGACCTGCTTGCCTCTTCAAGTGAAGGATGATCGTTGGAAGTTCTATAACACAAAGCAAAAACATGTAAGCATTTCAGAACATATAATCAAAAATCTATTGCATACATAATCAATATATATACATATATACATATAGATATATAGATGTGTGCGCGTATATCTTACTTCCGTTTCTTCGCATTCTGCTGCTTGATGCCAACAACCATATCCATAGTCATCTTCTGATGTTCCCTTGTTTGTGCATGCAGGTCTAGACCTTCTACTGTTTCACAATCAACTTTGCAAATGCGGCACCATCCCATGCTAGATGGCTTCTTTGCTCTTAATCTATCAAAGGAGTCTGCATCACCCTGAAAACATCCATGCAAACACATAACAAACTCTCAGCATATTATAGGCAGGGAAACAAATGGGATTCTGCCTTCACTCTCCTCAACAACCAATAGATATCACATAAATTAAAATTGGGGGAAACAAAACATTGTAAACAGCTGAAAGTATCACAGATGCCAATACTTACTGCATAAAATCCACCATCATTTGGAAAACCATGGAGAGAATAGCTGCTCCTAAACCCTGGCTCACCAAGGCGTGGATGGGTTGGCTTCTTGCCACCAAATGACTCACCAAGGGGTACAGGGCGAGGAAAGCTCCCAGGCCCAGAAAAGTTGCCGAACGCAGTTGGCTCTCCCAGACGCATATGACTGGGTAAATTATGAGGACCTGGGAACTCACCTCTCCGCAAATGGCCTGGAAGACTATCTTGCCCAATCAACTCACCACTCCTCGAATGCTCACCCATTCGCGAATTCCCGTGACCATCGATTTCTCTCTGCAGGTGGCCAGGTAAAAGTGGGAACCTACTATCACGAAAAGAATTACCACCTGGATCTGAAGGTAAATTGAAGGATCTGGATCCTTCACCAAATGAACGTGTTCCTTTGCCATCAATATCATCAAAGCTGGGCTGGCCACGTGGGACACCAGAAGGGCCTCCAAATCCATGCGATGAAATGTCAAATTCTCGACCCGGACTTCTAGGACGTTCCATATGATGCCGACCAAATCCAGGAACTGGTCCAAGAGTCCGATCATCTCTCCCTCTGTTGTCATCATGAAAACCAACCGGTGGTGCCCTTTCTCCAGAATCCATTTTCAATCCATCGTCATAGTTGAATCCACGAGGGGGCTTATCAAAAGGCCTTGAAATTGAATCCATACCAAGTCCATTAGGACCCCTATCCATTGGCCTTGACGAGGGAAAGCTACTCCCAAATTTGGGAGACGGCTCTGGACCCAAATGAGAAGGCCTAGGAAATTGTTTGAGCCCTTCCTCAAACTCGCCTTGACCGAGACGCTGAGTGGGACCCATTGGAAAAGAATTCATATTCTCCCCCGAAAAAGTTTTGAACCTTTCATCTCGCGGCCCGAGTGTAGATGGGGAGTCAAGTCCTGGTGCCCCATTCATTCTCGGCATACCTGATTCAATGGCAGAAAGCTGCCCAAATGGACCCCTCTCCATATATCCCGGCACATGGGAGTCTGGATGTCTGCCATCAAATTGATGTGACCTCTGATTAGGAAACATTTCAGTTTCCACTGAATTGATAGGACGTTGCAGACCAATCTGACCTCCAGGGCCATGGGTTGGTGCTCTTCCCATTATCCCACCCTGAGGACCATATGATCCGGAAGGAGGCACAGCACCCAGTGGTGGGCCACCAGCTGGTTCACCTTGAGATGACCTGGAAACCCCAGCATGTGGGGGAGGCATATGACCTTGATTATACTGCCCCTGAGGAGCATTGGACTGTAATTCAAAGCTCCTTTGTGGATGACCAAATTGCGCAGGTCCCCTCCCAAATGGGACTGTTGAACCCTGAACGGAAAATCCACTAGGTGGAATGTCAGGATTAAAAGATCCAGGCTGGTTTAATAGTGGTGGCTGGAAATGATCAGATGGATTAAAGGGTTGTCCAGAGGGAGGTAAATGTCCAGGTCCCAGAGGCCTTATTATGTTAGGAGGGTACCCTGCCAATTGTGCATTAGGTGGGGGGCCTGGAAGATGCCCCGGCTGCACCATCGAAGGGACAGTTGGCCTTTGTTGATGAGTGGAAGGCCCATAAGGCATTGGAGGTAGTTGACGATCTCTACTAATAAGAGGAGTTTGTGAATTGCCTTGTGAGATGACATTCTCACCTGAACCATCAAGGTTAGACGAGGGAACCAGGGCAACAGTTTTTGAGCCCCTATCAGTCACGGTAGAAGCCTTCGCACTCTCATCTTTTTGCAACTTCGTCTTGTTTACGTCAAGAGACTCTGCTTGTCGCAAAGATGAATCCTCTATTGAATGCTCCGCTTGTTTAGGGGTGGCGGTAGTGGCATCTTTCCCATCCAAGGATGCAATTTCAACTGACTTGCCACCGTGTAAAGAACTTAAGGTACTTTCGCTGCCCTCTTCATTCACTGCTTGCTTGATTACAGGCTCACCAGAACCAACCTTTGCTGCATGCACCCCGGAGCCTGCATCCTTGTCGAGTGTTTTATCCACGGTTAAGGATTTGCCATCATTCATGAAATTCATGCCTGTTTCAGATTTAAGGGCCTTCACATTATGTGAATCAGCTCCAAGACCATTAGCATCCTTTTCAGCAGTCTTCTGAGAAGGTGATCCAGGTTCTCGGCCCATAACACTTCTATCAGTTGCCACATCTTGATTCTTAGTGGTTTGCCCAGATTGGACAAATTGTTGCTCAGAAGACTCTTGTGGTTGGCTGCTAGCCCTATTGGCATAATTCTGATGTCCAGACGGTTGGTTTAAACCAAGCTGCATTGGCCCGACCTGAGCTGCAACACCAAATGTACCAGGGGATTTCGTGAAATGCTGAGATTGTACCCCTTGGATTGGCATAACAGGTCTACCCGCATAATTTTGAGACTGCTGGCTTGTAACATTCTGCTGCGGCTGAAGGTGGGTAAGAGAATGTTGCTGCAATGAATGAGGTGGACCCTGTGGGTGTAACTGAGACTGCATAGGCTGCTGCGGGGCAAAATGACCCTGCTGATTTAACTGACTCTGAACCGGACCTGACGTTTGTCCCGGAAAAGGCTGCTGCACATATTGTTGTTGAGTTTGCTGCATAACCGGACGCTGGTGAACTGGGTGGCCTGGTTGCTGTGTATGAGGCTGAATTTGCTGCTGTTGAGCAGGAGGGATACTTGCAACTTGACCTTGTGATGGTAATTGTTGATTTGGTACTAGAGCATGAGACAGGGGTGGACGCATTGGAGGAGGTTGCTGTGGGAACTGACCATGCATTTGAGTCGGGGGTAAAGACCCACTCGAGGGATGTATATGCATAGGAAGTTGAGTTAGGGCAGGCTGCATTTGCTGGTGTGGGTGGCCTGGTTGCTGTGGATATGAATGATGAGCGGACACCACATGAGCAGATGACTGCTGGCCCTGAGGCTGGGTAGGCGGTGGAGGCGGAAGTTGAGGCTGCGGTTGGGGATGATTTTGAAGTTGAGCTTGTGGATGCACATGCGAGTGAGGTTGGGGTTGGGGTTGGGGTTGGGGTTGGAGCTGGGGCTGGAGCTGGGGCTGGGGCTGGGGCTGGGGCTGGGGGTGAGCCTGAGGCTGAACTTGTAACTGAGGATGAAGCACCTGTGGATGGGGCTGCTGATACTGAGGCAACTGCATTTGTGGTTGTGGATGGGGCTGAGCTTGAGGGTAAGGCTGTGCTTGAGGAGGCAAATGGCCATGAGGGGGTGGGTGGGTCTGTGGTTGAAATGAAGCATGGGGCTGCACTGCAGGGTGTTGCTGTTGTGGGTTAATTTGAGCTTGGTTATGATGGTGTGCAGCCACTGGAGCCTGGCCATACAGGTGTTGTTGAGACTGTCCATGGGGAGGGATTTGTGGCTGAGGTTGGGATGGAGTGTGCAGCTGCGCAAGGGGTTGGGCCTGGGGCTGGACCTGGGGTTGGGCCTGGGGCTGGACCTGGGGCTGAGTGTAGACCTGGGGCTGCTGCCCTTGCACTGGATACTGCTGGAATTGCTGGGCGATCTGTTGTTGGTGCGGGTAGTACTGTTGATAAGACTGCTGGTATGGGTCATATCCAGGATATTGTTGGTAGTACTGCTGATATTGTTGCTGATACCACTGCTCTGGAGTTGGGGCAGCAACCTGGGCTACAGCTTGGCCCTGAGGATTCGCATTTGTTTGTTGATTGGGATTCTGTCCAGGAGGTGGTGCGGCAGTAGCTTGTGAAGTCTGTGGCTGAGAAGTTGGTGCTACTGATTGAGTAGTGGTCTGTGCCTGGCTGGCAGCAGTAGCTGTTCCAGAGGTGGTAGTATCCTGGACGTTCTCTGTCGCCTGCTGTGCTTGCGGATTTGAACCCTGTTGTTTCATATACAAGAACTGACATAAGAAAAAAAAAACATTATTGGATACATGTAGATACAAGTGTGACTCAATGCACTCACAGGGCAACTTTGGGCGTGTTCCTGTACTTGTCGGTGCACAATCTGGATTCCACATCTGTTGCATATAACTGCAGAATTTCCAAAGGTGCACCCAGAACAATGGGAAGTGCAATCAGACAGCGGGCCCTGCCATGTGCATCCACTCCTGTGATAGAGACAGTGTACTGCTATCTTGCCTATGGTTTCCGCTAGCGCTTTGTTTGATTCTACAAGTGGCTGTCATGGAAGGTCAATTCCTCAAAATTAGAACAAGAAAAATTACATATGGCCCAGAAACCAAAATAGATGATAGTGTGAACGTTAACCTTGGAATCCGCTTCTGTTACCAGGTATCCATCGTAAGGGCAGGCTCGGGTAGTGCCCACCACGTATGCCAAGCAAGGTTTGCAGTATAGATGAGTGCACTGTGACTGAAGTGCTTCACTTGGGTACACAAGAGTGCGACAGACTGGACAGAAGTACTCTCCGGCAAGGGACTGAATGTTTAATATGCACTCGTTATCAAAACCCATGTTGATTCAGAAAAGTGACTTCAGCTCCCAAAGAACATCAATGCAATGAATCTAAAAAAATAAGTACCTCTCAGCTGCAGCAGGTAAAACAAAGAGTTACCTCCCGTACATACTTTCAACAGTTGTGACATTCAAATGTGTAAGAAATCACTATAAATAATAACTTGCTCAGGTTACTGATTTATTAGAACAAAATGAAGAAACTTGAGGATCCACGTACGCAAATGATTTTCTAATTCTCCAGTTTTTTACTATTTTGCATGCAAAAGAACATGTATATTAAGAAAGCAACACGAGATGAGGGAATTGGGAAAACTAGTGCTCAGGTAAGATTGAGATTATAGATATGAGAATTTACCAGTTGGGATTCTCCTTCAAATCATCATAGTTCTAAGACTCATGACTCGATTCACCATATGATTCGCGATTCATTGCTTTATTGATACGAATCACGTAGCAGATCTTAATAGAACATGAGTAGATTCGCGGTTCAATTCATACAATTCGATTTGAAAATCGCAGATAGGTTTGAGTCATGTATGGAATCCATAGTTAACATTACCATGGATATTCTATGATCTAATTGATCGAATCGAGAATCAAAACTAACTCTCCAATGTCATTTGTAATTCAATTTTTCTTGTGAGATATATCAATTCCATTTGAATTGGAAGTTATTTTTACTGAAATATATATAGTATAATTTGGTCAATGGTATTTCGATCATCTTCTCTTTACCTCTTCATTCGTTATTATATATGTTATTTACTATGAATATATGATTCTTGAAGAATGATGCATTAATTTTGTGAGTTGCAAATTGAAGTATTGGTAAGGAATAATTCTCATTGACATGTACACAGGTGGATTACTGTTAGGTGATGTGATCATACTCTAATATTAGTTTTAAATGATAGCAAATTTTATTATTTCATATTTGTGTTTTCTACGTACTTATACATTATTTACTAGTTTTTATATTTTAAACCAAATCTTCGATTCACGATAGAACTTGCAATTTACAACTAAGATAATAATACACGGAATCAATGAGGATCCTGACAAAAACAGCTCAAACTGACATAAGCGGAGTTATCATTCATAATCAATCCAAAACTAAATCGAACATGTAACATCATAAAACATAGAAGTATATAGAAGTTGGTGATTCTTATCCAGAAACAGTATATAGAAGTTCATCAAAAAAATACAAACACGAGTCAGAAGCAATGTTTGAAATCGCGATTGCGCATTGCGTCGCGCTTAGGCTACACTCTAGCATCGCGTAAACAATATTCTATTTCACGTAAGCAATTTGGGTATTTGATTTTTATATATAAAAAAATCAGGAAATAATATAATGCAAAAAAAAAAAATCTAGCATATAATTTCACAAATGAACTCAAAATTAGGAACCCGCAGACATTGCATTCATTCAAATAAAATCCATATTTTTCATACCATGACATCTAAAACAAGTAAACAAAATAAGTCATCACAAATAACATCCGTGTATCGTTCCAACCACTTCTAAGTTTGCAAAACATAGCCAACCAAATAGAACATCAAAAGAAGTCATTTTCATCCAACAAAGCAACAAAAAAAAGAAAACTATTTGCGAGACTTACCTGATGCGATTTCAAAAAAAAAGGGCTGATTTTGGTTGATTTTTTAGCTGCGACAGAAAGGGAGGTAGTATTAGGGTTTTAAAGGAGAGAGAAGGAGATAGGAGAGCTGCGTATGTGGGGGAAACAAAAACCCTAGGGAAATAAGGCTTCGGCTTTTTTTTTACCATAACCATTCAAAATGGCACCGTTTTGAAGCTCACAGCATTATCAAAAAAAAAAACTCCGCGTACGCAAAAGGCTATTTTGCCCATTTTGCATGCAAAATGTGTACTTCGCGTGCCATATAGGCATTTTGCGCAAGGAAAGTGTGTTACGCAGCCCAGGGTGCACCTCCTTGCGTTTTACCTCCACAAAGCGATATTGCACATTTTGCAGCGCAATTTCAAACACTGGTCAAAAGAAAGCAATGATTGCAGTTCAATCTTCCTCACATACAAAAATGTATATGCAAATAAGTATCACTTTATTGAAGCCTATTTAAAGACATCGTATTCAATGTTTTAAAAGGCACAAAGCAACTCTGAGGCGCTGCACTCGACTGAGGCGAAGCGTAAGTTTCAAGACGGATTGAGGTGTAAGCCTCAATTTGAAGAAAAGAAATCATAAAGATATTAGAAAAAAATACTAATAAAGTACAAAATAATATATCATGGCTATATCACATAAAAATATAGCATAGTCAATATTACTAACACAATAAATTTATAGTACCGCTTTGAGTGGGTAGTAAAATTGATATATTTATACTACAGGTGCTCTCTATGGGACTAAAACTCTATGAAGTTATACTGCCGCAATATAGGTTGTAGGATAGATACAAGAGGAGGATCTCAGTAAGTGGAAAGGAGGGCGGGCGGATCAATGTCATGTCCCAACTTGGGACAGGTAAAATGTTGGGCAGTTGAAGCTTGAGCCGGGATTTTCAATCCATCCAGGACTACAAAAACATTTTAAGAATGTGCCAGGACTACTCATTACAGTATATCAGCCAGGATTTTGGGGGGAAATAGAATTTTACTGTTATAAACTGGGAAAGTTTTTTAGATGTACCAACGGAAATCTTGTTCATAACTTTAATTTATGTTTTGTATTCAAAGAGACATGCATATACTTGCACAGATCCGATTCTTTCTCAGGTCACACTGTAGACCGTCTCCTGTCCCATGTGGGCAGGTCACTTTCCTTATAAGGATCCCGTAAAAACTATACATTGCGAAATAACCCAAAACAACTATAACTATATACCTTTTTGATAAGAATCAAAAGATAGTATACTTCAAGCTAAATATACACTACCATATATACTATGCATTGTAGATACTATACATCGCAATGCCAAATATGGCTCTATAACTATATACCTTTTTACGAGAATCAAAAGATGGTATAATTTCATACTAACTATACACTATCATGTATACTACGGCATTGTAGATGTCGGTTTTTGCTCGCAAAGTCAATAGAAATTCAATAGACTTAAAGCCTTTTGGCAAACATCTACTTTATTATATTTGCTAACCTAGTCTAGCCTTCATCTCCTCGTTGCCTGTTTCAATACCTAATCCATCTATAAATATAAAGATGTAAGATGTAATTACATATTATAAAATGTAATCCATTTCCAAGCGGAATATAGAATAAATCAAACCCTAAAAAGGTGCCCTAATCCAGTACTAGATGGAAATCGCAGCACCCGTGAATCTGTGCTTATTCACGAACATACATGTAGGTTTTTATATTGTTGATTTCAAACTGAGTTTGTTGTTTGTTCTTTTATGTTTAATGTGTACATTTGGATGAACTGAACTGCGAAGACAAGTTCAAACTTTGCGTAGAAAGTTTTGAAATTCACTTCAAATCGGCCAATTCTCCTCCCCCTTTCCCTACTCATACGAAGAAATAACGCATTTCATTTTCTTTTCTCTACTTACTTAAATACCACCGTTTGAAATTTGGAGAGAGTTTCAAAAATACAGTTTCACATAAAATCAACATTCTCTCATCTCCCTCTCCTGTTCTCATTCAACTCTATAAAATAATACACTTAATGTTCTTTTCTCTCCATTTTAGACAAACAATTGTTGCGTTAAGCCGAAATTTGACAGATGATGAAAACGATGAGGAAATCAAGAAACACAACAGATATGTGCTGTGTGTGTAATCACATAAATGGTCAAAAACCCCAACAGGAAAAAAATGAAGATTATATTATATTCTTAGCCTGCATGAACACAGGAACAAAAAGATCAGTGAACATAAATGGTATAAATTATAACTTAGAAAACCAGGCAGAATAACATGCATATATGTGATCATATAAATGGGGAAGTACATATATGTTCACAAAAATGGTCAAATCACACAATCAGAAATTAATTACAGAAACAAACAAAACCTGTAACTTATTTTCTAGTCTTAACCTTCATGCATGGAAGAACAAAATATCAATAAATGTGAACGATAAATGTTAACAAAATAACATAGATTTATACGATCGATATACATAAAATGAAAATAAAAGGAGAAGTAAAGATAGCGTGTGTGAAAACAAATAGCTGTACAGATGGATCTTATACCTGAAATCCGGTGCAGTAGGGTTGGATTGAATTGATTTTTTTGTAAAAACCCTAAACTTGATTGAGTAGCAAAGTGAAGGAACTAAAGGTAACAAGTTATGGGTTTTGGGAACGGCTACGAGTAGTGAAAGGAGATAGATTAGAGAGTGGTGGTGAGGTTTCTGAAGATCGGGAGAGAAATGGTGAGGCCGATGAAACAAGTGAGGCGGTGCTTATAAAAAGGGTGTAAGCTGATAATCTGATTTTGTTCTCTTCCTTGAAGAGATAACGGCGTTAATGGGTTTACCCTAATGCCTACTCACGGCTGAGTTTTTCCCTTTTCGTCTTTCATATATTTTATATATTGTGTATTTTCTATTTTTAGGATCCTCGAAATGAAATATTTCTCCCCAAAAGTAGCGAGCTTTTTTAACTTAATCTCGTGCAATAATAATGTATTTTGATTTGATTTATACAAGATGATAAATTAGAAAGTCTCTTATATTTGGACAAACATTTGTAATTCGACTTTATTCACTCATTTTATTTCGACAAAAATATTTGTCTTCCCCGCTTCATCTTCTTCTCCAAATTCAAAAACTCTTTATTCTAATTTCGAAAACCTATTTATTTATTTCTTCCTCATTCAGTTAATTCAATGTACAACAAACCACCATCACCACCAAGCACCAATATCACCGCAAACCACCCACAATCACCCTATTTATCTATCTAAAATTACTCGTGGCCCTATTTTTCAAAATCGTGATCATGATCGTCCAAGAAACGCTGCTTTCATTTTGTATGCACTTGAAAACTTATTGACAGTGTATGAGTGAATCCACTTTCCTAATTTCAAGTCGCCTATTTTCGCACACGCTGATAAAGTCGCCACCAATACCACCTGATCCAATTCCACGGGAGCCTTTGCATCAAATGGAACATAGACAAAGCTTATTTGTATTTCTCACGTTGAGCATATCCGGAAATCATGGTTATCCAATAAATAACATTCATCTCACGAGTCTCATCAAATATTCTACATGTCCTATCGTAATCACCGTATGCCTAGCAAGCAACGAATGTTATGTCACAATTATCACGGATTTTGCTAAACACCATGTTTAAATAGAGTTTCCAAATGCTCTATCTATCTACAATTACTTAAGGTTTTTACGAGTCGTTTGCGGTGATGTTGGTACTTGGTGGCTGTTGATACCAAAATTAGTATGCTGATATAGACGAATAATAAGAAGACATGTGTCGATCTACGTGGCACAATAGCAACGAGGAGGTTTATTTCCCCGACCAAGTCATACTCACTCCGAGCAGCAAGTGTACTCTGAGGAACTCCAATACTCCGAGGAACTCCAACACTCCGAGGAACTCTTGAACGACGAACAACTAAGGCGGTCCGAGCTGCACCTCGGCCACAGCATTGATTGCCAGAGCTGCATCTCGGCCACAGCATTGATTGCTAGATAATCAACAGTTCAACTATTCATTGAATGCTTATCATACAGACGTATACTCTTAAAGGGCATTAATTGTTTACCCTTTCACATGTACAGCCTAAGGGCTATAAATACATTGTATCACCCTCATTCTAGGGGACCGGATTTTCTGGATAGAATTACATATCGAGAACTCCAAAACACTTGGCAATAACAGAAACAGTGGACGTAGGCCATTCTTATAAGGGTAAACCACTTTAAAATTCTTTGTCTCATTTATATTTATCTGTGATTAAATAATTATAAGCAATCTAATTTTTTACATCAACAGATTGGCGCCGTCTGTGGGAACGACTGTTGTTATCGTTTTTCACCAAAAATCATTCATCATCAATGGCAGATAATCCTGAATCCAGCAATCGAAACGCTGGGAACGTTGGGAATCCTCCAAATCCCTCTGCACCTCCAGATCTGGCGGGAATTATGACGAATCTGGCTCAAGGACAAACCGCCATGCAAGAAACAATGCGGCAACTCATACAAACCCTTCATGGCGGTGCACCTGCACATTCAGGACAGAGAAGTGGTCACAGACAAACCTATTTACTTTCTTCACGATCCAGGCGTACTGAGTCATATCGCAATGAGGGATCTGATGATTTCTCTTATCAACCTGGGCGAACTTCGTCAATACGGGCCACAGATACTGATCAACGTATCAATCTCTCTCCAGAGAGACCCAGTGCCTTGGAAAGATTGAGCAGGGTATCTCCTTTCAGCCGATTAGGCCCCAGGAGGAATAGGAGTCCACCTAAGGCCATGTCGAGGAGTTTTCGACAACCATCAGATCTAAGAGAGGGATCAGCACAATCACGACCAGTTGCTCGTCAAGATAGATCTCAGGAGGCTACGTCAGAACAATCAATTGCTCAAACTAATAGGCCCGAGGAAGGAAATGATGCGTGGAAAGGTTTCATTCAGCGGTTGGAGGATAGATTGGGAGAAATGGCTAAGGCGAAGAATCCCCTACAACGAACTTTTGTTCAAGGGACACCTTTTGTCCAGGCCATTGTGGATTTTCCTACCCCGTCAAAGTTTAAAGCCCCTGTGGTAACCCCCAAATATGATGGAAAGACAGATCCTGTTCTGCACATAGAGCAGTATCAAGCTGCTGCCGACATCTATGCTGTCCCCGACGAGATGAGATGCAGAGCATTCTCAGGAACTCTTACTGGATCTGCCCAGATATGGTACAACAATCTTCCTCGGGGTAAGATCTCAACTTTCTTTCAATTGTCCGAGTTGTTCATCGGTAATTTCTGTTTTGGAGCAAAGCCAGTAAAACGAGTAGCACACTTGTTAAGTGTTAGACAAAAATCTGGTGAGAGTACTAGAGATTACATAACTCGTTTCAATAACGAGAAGCTGGAAGTCATAGATTATGAAGAAAAGACAGCAATCACTGCCTTGATGAGTGGGTTGTTGCCTAACAAGTTGTATTACACTTTGGCCAAAGATCCACCTATAACTATGTCAGAGTTGATGGTAAAAGCGGCCAAAATCATGAATGCCGAGGAGGCTATGGCTGCGAAGAAGAATGTGGATAAAGAAACCAGGGTAGAAGTCGAAAAATCTAAGAAGAAAGAGCATAAAGGCAATGGCAGTGACAAGCATTCCAAGAATAATAAGTCGTCATGGGAAGTCCTGAAGAAATTCGATAATTATACTCCTTTGAAAATGGGTATTAATCATGTCTTGGAAGAAATCAAGAATAACGAGGAAGTAAGGTGGCCAAAGAAACTGAGGTCAGACCCTGACAAAAGAAATAGAGATAAATATTGCGAGTTTCATAAGGATCATGGTCATATGACTAAAAACTGCATAGCCCTCCAGAACGAGATTGAAACGCTCATTAGACGAGGAAAGTTGTCAAAGTATGTTGATCGTAGAAATGAAAGAGGAAATGAAGACCGATCAAGAGAGAGGTCTAGATCTCCTCGTCGGGCAGAAGAAAACAGGAAAATAAATCATAAAGATAATACAGAGGATGACCCCGATCGTCCCAAAAGGCCAAGGCAACCAGAACGCGAGGTATTTTCAATACGTTTTGGAACATTTGACTGTAATGTTATTACAGGTGGAGATGCAGGAGGAGATCTTACTGCAGAAAGAAAAGCTTATCTCGGTGAGGCTCAAGCTTGCTCATACATTCAACGGATAAATTTGGCTGAGGAGGATCGCCCGAGGAAGATAAATAAAGAGAAGTTAGTCATTGGTTTTTCAAAAAACGACCTTGCAGGTGTTCTTTACCCTCACGACGACCCTTTTGTGATCAAAATGAGGATGAAAGAAGTAGTGATTTCAAGGGTTCTGGTAGATAATGGTAGTTCGGCAGACATCATGTTCTACTCATGCTTTGACAGTTTAAATTTAAAATTATCTCAATTGGAGCCTTATCACAGACATCTCCCGGGTTTTGCTGGCGAGAAGGTTTTTCCACTTGGGACGATCAAGTTGGATATATTCATTGGAACTTGGCCTGCTTGTCGAACAGAAAGAATACGCTTCTTTGTGGTGGATAAGAATGTGCAATCAGCTTACAACATCATCATGGGAAGGGTTGGTTTGAAGAAGTTCGAAGCAGTTCCATCTACAGTACATCAATGCTTAAAATTTCCAACAAATTTTGGAGTAGGAGTTGTGAAAGGTGATCAAAAAGTAGCTCGAGAATGCTATTATTCATCTGCCGAGCAATAGGAGCTTGAAGAGTCAAGGAAAAAGACTACTACCTACCAGGTAGATGAAGGTACAAAAATTAAAACACTGGATCCCAGAGATGAATCCCAACTTGTAAAAAGACAGGTGGTGGAGTCTACAGAAAATGTTATTCTGGACGATGAACATCCTGAACAAACAACTCAGATAGGTTCGTCGTTGGATGCTTCAATAAAACAGGAGTTGATAACTTTCTTGAGAAACAGAAAGAAAATTTTTGCATGGAGTCATGAAGACATGCCAGGAATAGATCCAAACTTCTTATGTCATGAGCTTAATGTTGTAATACCCCGTAATTTTAAATGACTTTTAAAATGGGTTATATTTTAAATTAATGGATTAATTATATTTTATTATTAATTAATTCATTCGGGTTATCCGGACGGTGGATATTAAAATGGATGATTCTGAATATTACTTAAAGATATTTAGGTAATATATGAATGTGATGTCATTGATATGACTGTATGAGATAAATTCGGTAATTTATATTTTTAGTCAGACGCGGTATGGGACGTGTCGGGACTAGTTTATTAAATTAAAAAGGAAATTTATTTTCTATCGATCTAATAGTCATTTCGACTGCGTCGTTGCGTCCAGAAGGTTCGATATAGTCAGAAAAGTCTATTTGGATGTTAATTTTGAGTCTCGGATCATTTGGGAATGAATAGACAACCCGAAAGGGCATTTTGGTCATTTTTCTAGGGGGATGAATAGTGATTTCGGATTTGGAACTATTATAAGTATTGGTAGATTAAGTGTATGGGGGTTATTCATCTCCTCTTCACAAATAAGAGCAGCCATCCTCCTAGAGAGAGTGTAAGAGTGCTTGGGAAGGGAAAAGTCACTTGGGAAGGAGAAGAACAAGAACCAAGGTTCACCACCACCAACCACCACCGGAGTTTGATCGGAGAAGGGACAACCAACTGAGATACTACACCAAAGGATCAGACCTACAAGAAAGGCAAGTGTTTGATAATGGCAATTTAAGTTTGTATATTGTCCATGTTAGAATAGTATGAAAAGAGAAGATTATTCATGTTTGGAAGAAATAATGGAGTATTAAATGGATTTCTGGAAAACTGAAATGATATAGGAATCTAACTCATGTTTTCGGATGATATTAATCCACGAAATAGTCATGAATCTGTTGAAGAATCTATGAAAACCATTGATGTGTTCTTGAAGATGATATGTTGATAAATTTCTGGAAATAAGGAGATAAACATGCTTTTTAATCCAATCCCTTGATGATTCTAGGATGTTTAGAGTACTGGAAATCGTTCATATATGTTGGCATATCATGTAGTAATAATTATAACTCATTTTGGAGGTTAATATGAAGGTTTGAATGAGTAAAAATGGTGAAACCCGTAGTTGCTGAAATGCATAAAAACCAGGCTTGGACCTGAGTGATCGATCGATCGACCACTACCTTCGATCGATCGACCTCCCCAGATTATGTAAAGTTGTTTCTTTTTAAATGTTGATTCTTATCCCAAACCTTTTGTGGATCTTTGGTGATTATTATTTGGAGATTATGGGACCTAGAAAACATCAGTAAACCCTTGATAAGATTTGAATTAATTTGATTTGGATTCGAGTGATTTAAATGATTAAAATTATATTAAATGGAATTTCGGTTGCTAGATTCATTCGTTAAAATTCCAAATGGGGATGGATGAGGATTTAATATAGGACCAGTAGGGGTGATTTAATATAACACCTGGGTATCCTTAAGTTTACAAGAGGGTTTAATCCTAAGTGAAAGAATATGTGTTTATAAGAGATTTGAAACTATCGATTTTAACCTTAATTAAAAAGGAGAACTAAACTCGTAGTAGTTCGGGAGAAATGATGCTATGGACCAGTAGGATATTAGTGACTTCTTACTGAATATATGTTGAGGAAAAACCTATTTGAATTTTATGAGATGGGAGCTTAGAACACATTTGATTGAAGGAGGGTACGAGGTTATCCCGATCGCATAGTTAAAGTTTTTCGGACCTCCTCGATCGACAAAGTTAAGTAGTAGTGTATTGGAGAGGTTCCTTGTTTGGATTTCGCTTTGCGAGACGCTCCGCGCATGAACCTTAACGACGTCGGTAGTGGAGAGATGTTATAGGATGCGAGGATAATTAATTTATGTAGTAAAGATATGATATTTTAAAAGAGATATAATGCTACGTATGGGAAATATCTTAGGGTAGTGATAATTACCTTATTGATATTATATTATAGGTATGATAATACCTATTTGATTGATTGATGATTATGTGTATGACATACCTAGCTTACTTGCTATCGGTGGGAGGTTTACGCGTGAGGACAGTCATATCCTGATGAATCCATGGGATCTTTGATTTGTCGCTCGAGAACATAGGTCTATGAAAGACTTATCGGGGAGTTGATAAGTCCGCTGACTGTGGGTACGTAGGTATGTGCGTGACCCATGGATACGAGAACTATGTTCGCCTCCAATTTGTTTATTGTTGTTTGTGGTTCGTGGAATCTTACCGAACCTGTAGTCCCCTATTCGGCGACCTGCGATGATGGGACATGATAGCAGAGTAATGCATTGCACCACAACTGTGTCTCGGGGTGCCGTATTATATATGAATATATATATAATAGATTAAATGGTTACATGATTATATATTGTGTTTAAATCTATCTACGGTGATAATTGTAGATAACGGTGAATAGAGACAGATAATGGAATTAAGTTAATGAATGTTTATTCTTAAAGAATCGAAAAGCTTAACTCATATTAATGAGTACTGATTCATGTCAATGAGAAACTAATAAAGGAGATATGTAAATGAATAATAATATGACGTATGGTATGGGACATACGAGGATTATGATATGGGAATGGAATTATAATATGGAGACTAGAGAAGAGGAACCATTAACTAGGAGGTTAATAGGAAACGTTAAGTGTGCACTCTAGTTGAGAGGTGAGAATTGCAAGTGAGAGTGGGATCTAACATGTACATAATAAATGCTTTATTGCACTTGTTAAATACTTGCTGTTTTTAAAATAATCTACACATTCGGGCTCTGACCCGTTTCCTTGCATATTTTCTCTTCTATTGTATCTCTATATCAGGTGTCCAGCAACAGGGACGCCAACCATAGTTGATTTTGTTGAGCTATGGAGCTAAGGAGGTTTTGCTTAGACAATTGTCATCTTTTTGATTCACAGTATTCTTACATAGGGCATGTCGCCCAAAGGATTTCAGTTATCAGTTTCTGTCGGAGTTAAATGCTATTGTATTTGTGTCCTTTTAATACATTTAACATTGTTGGGATTATTGTAAAGGATTTATATTATTTGGGAATGTTTATTCCAGTTGCATTTAAATTCTTTTGAGTTATTTATTTAGTGATTTGTGTTGTAGAATAAAATGTGTTGTGTTATTCCTAAACTGGAAATGGATTTTGTTAAAATAAAATTTGAAAAGTTTTTAACACCAGCTTAATTGAGTTTTGGGTGAGTTGTAAATGTTTTCGACAGTGATGCTAAGAATGAGCCAACTGTATATTCTGTTTTAATTTGGTATGGGACTGGCCAACATTTATTGGGAAATCTTTCACTACGTACGTATGCAGATGTTCTTAATGCTGCAATGCTCCACTGTCAAGATAATCGCTTCCATAATCAGGGTGTCAAGCGGAGGTTTGGTTCAGGCCTGCAAGGCAAGACTATTGGGGGCAGTTCTAGTGGGACTCAGCCAGGGCAGAGTCATCAGCGTCAGAGTGAGCAGGGTTCCCAGACAGGGGACTATGCTAAGCGTTTGCGATCTGAAGATTCTCGATTTGAGGATAGAGGTGTTGGGCAAGGACAACAGGGCCATCAGGGCCAGAAGCAGGCTCATCAGGGTCAAGGGAAGGGAGGTAATGGCCAGCAGGTTTGGGGTCAACAGGGGCAAGGTGGTGGAAAGTTTGCGAGAAAATGTTTCGTGTGTGGCGAGTATGGCCATAAACGTCAAGATTGTCCTGAGAAAGACAAATTCCCTCAGCAACAACATGCTCGACAGGAGCCACAGGTACCAGTGTTTCCACCAGCTATTCTTCCAGCTCCAGCTCCAGTGCTAGCACTACCTCCCATTCCAGCAGCACCCGCGCAGCAGGGTCAGTACGGGTGTGTATACAACGTCCATCAGGCAGTGAATCAACAACCACCACCCGCGAATGAGGGTATGTTTCTATCTAAGGATTATGAATCGTATAATGATTTTGTTATGATTAACGTTGTGTGGGCAAAAGGGTTGCTAAACTTAGCCTATAGCACTGTTAATTATGTAGACTCACTGAGGGGTGTGGGACACCTTTATATTGCATGTTATCACGTGGGTTTGATTTGTATCATGGGATTACTTACCTTGAGCATGTCCGAGTGTGATTCGACTATCGACGTGCATTGATTTGTGGTATATGAGAGCTTTTGTCTGCATCTTGTCTTCTATAAAAGAGTAGATGCGTAGACCCTATTTAAAATCGATAAACCTGATATTATTATTATTATTTTTTAAACCAAATTTTTTTTTATATATATTATTGACTAAGGACCTTAGGAGTTTCGATGACCGACTACTTTAGGAAGTAGTGTATCGGGGTGGTTCCTTATTTGGATTTCGCCTGCGAGACACCCCACGCATGAAACTAATAACCGTTGGGAGTCGAAATAAGTTAGGTCTTTAGGAAACGAGATTATAACCTTTGCGAAACTTTTAATATTGAAAGCGGTACGAGAGGGTGTATGGGCGCCCTGGATGATTGAATTGTAGTATTTTTCATAATTGTGAAAAAGGTAAGTAATTGTGACTTCAAGATTTATTTGTCCACTACGAGAGGATCATTTTTTTCCTAAAGTTTATCACGAGGATGGTATAGGGTAGATTAGGTGAAGTCTAAATTTGATTCAGTTGAAACTATATGGTGAGGCTTGGCGTATAAACATCGATAGGGACTTTGTTAATGTACTGTATGGGAGGTACATCTTGGATTTCTTGCGATGTGGGATTTATACTCGGAGTTGACCTTGCCGGTATGACTTATATTCCTGAATTTCGGGACGAAATTCTGTTATAAGGGGGGAAGTATGTAATACCCCGCAATTTTAAATGACTTTTAAAATGGGTTATATTTTAAATTAATGGATTAATTAGATTTTATTATTAATTAATTCATTCGGGTTATCCGGACGGTGGATATTAAAATGGATGATTCTGAATATTACTTAAACATATTTAGGTAATATATGAATGTGATGTCATTGATATGATTGTATGAGATAAATTCGGTAATTTATATTTTTAGTCAGACGCGGTATGGGACGTGTCGGGACTAGTTTATTAAATTAAAAAGAAAATTTATTTTCTATCGATCTAATAGTCATTTCGACTGCGTCGTTGCGTTCGGAAGGTTCGATATAGTCAGAAAAGTCTATTTGGGTGTTAATTTTGAGTCTCGGGTCATTTGGGAATGAATAGACAACCCGAAAGGGCATTTTGGTCATTTTTCTAGGGGGATGAATAGTGATTTCGGATTTGGAACTATTATAAGTATTGTTAGATTAAGTGTATGGGGGTTATTCATCTCCTCTTCACAAATAAGAGCAGCCATCCTCCTAGAGAGAGTGTAAGAGTGTTTGGGAAGGGAAAAGTCACTTGGGAAGGAGAAGAACAATAACCAAGGTTCACCACCACCAACCACCACCGGAGTTTGACTGGAGAAGGGACAACCAACTGAGATATACTACACCAAAGGATCAGACCTACAAGAAAGGCAAGTGTTTGATAATGGCAATTTAAGTTTGTATATTGTCCATGTTAGAATAGTATGAAAAGAGAAGATTATTCATGTTTGGAAGAAATAATGGAGTATTAAATGGATTTCTGGAAAACTGAAATGATATAGGAATCTAACTCATGTTTTAGGATGATATTAATCCACGAAATAGTCATAAATCTGTTGAAGAATCTATGAAAACCATTTATGTGTTCTTGAAGATGATATGTTGATAAATTTCTGGAAATAAGGAGATAAACATGCTTTTTAATCCAATCCCTTGATGATTCTAGGAAGTTTAGAGTACTGGAAATCGTTCATATATGTTGGCATATCATGTAGTAGTAATTATAACTCATTTTGGAGGTTAATATGAAGGTTTGAATGAGTAAAAATGGTGAAACCCGTAGTTGCTGAAATGCAGAAAAACCAGGCTTGGACCTGAGTGATCGATCGATCGACCACTACCTTCGATTGATCGACCTCCCCAGATTATGTAAAGTTGTTTCTTTTTAAATGTTGATTCTTATCTCAAACCTTTTGTGGATCTTTGGTGATTATTATTTGGAGATTATGGGACCTAGAAAACATCAGTAAACCCTTGATAAGATTTGAATTAATTTGATTTGGATTCGAGTGATTTAAATGATTAAAATTATATTAAATGGAATTTCGGTTGCTAGATTCATTCGTTAAAATTCCAAATGGGGATGGATGAGGATTTAAGATAGGACCAGTAGGGGTGATTTAATATAACACCTGGGTATCCTTAAGTTTACAAGAGGGTTTAATCCTAAGTGAAAGAATATGTGTTTATAAGAGATTTGAAACTATCGATTTTAACCTTAATTAAAAAGGATAACTAAACTCGTAGTAGTTCGGGAGAAATGATGCTATGGACCAGTAGGATATTAGTGACTTCTTACTGAATATATGTTGAGGAAAAACCTATTTGAATTTTATGAGATGGGAGCTTAGAACACATTTGATTGAAGGAGGGTACGAGGTTATCCCGATCGCATAGTTAAAGTTTTTCGGACCTCCTCGATCGACAAAGTTAAGTAGTAGTGTATTGGAGGGGTTCCTTGTTTGGATTTCGCTTTGCGAGACGCTCCGCGCATGAACCTTAACGACGTCGGTAGTGGAGAGATGTTATAGGATGCGAGGATAATTAATTTATGTAGTAAAGATATGATATTTTAAAAGAGATATAATGCTACGTATGGGAAATATCTTAGGGTAGTGATAATTACCTTATTGATATTATATTATAGGTATGATAATACCTATTTGATTGATTGATGATTATGTGTATGACATACCTAGCTTACTTGCTATCGGTGGGAGGTTTACGCGTGAGGACAGTCATATCCTGATGAATCCATGGGATCTTTGATTTGTCGCTCGAGAACATAGGTCTATGAAAGACTTATCGGGGAGTTGATAAGTCCGCTGACTGTGGGTACGTAGGTATGTGCGTGACCCATGGATACGAGAACTATGTTCACCTCCAATTTGTTTATTGTTGTTTGTGGTTCGTGGAATCTTACCGAACCTGTAGTCCCCTATTCGGCGACCTGCGATGATGGGACATGATAGCAGAGTAATGCATTGCACCACAACTGTGTCTCGGGGTGCCGTATTATATATGAATATATATATAATAGATTAAATGGTTACATGATTATATATTGTGTTTAAATCTATCTACGGTGATAATTGTAGATAACGGTGAATAGAGACAGATAATGGAATTAAGTTAATGAATGTTTATTCTTAAAGAATCGAAAAGCTTAACTCATATTAATGAGTACTGATTCATGTCAATGAGAAACTAATAAAGGAGATATGTAAATGAATAATAATATGACGTATGGTATGGGACATACGAGGATTATGATATGGGAATGGAATTATAATATGGAGACTAGAGAAGAGGAACCATTAACTAGGAGGTTAATAGGAAACGTTAAGTGTGCACTCTAGTTGAGAGGTGAGAATTGCAAGTGAGAGTGGGATCTAACATGTACATAATAAATGTTTTATTGCACTTGTTAAATACTTGCTGTTTTTAAAATAATCTACACATTCGGGCTCTGACCCGTTTCCTTGCATATTTTCTCTTCTATTGTATCTCTATATCAGGTGTCCAGCAACAGGGACGCCAACCATAGTTGATTTTGTTGAGCTGTGGAGCTAAGGAGGTTTTGCTTAGACGATTGTCATCTTTTTGATTCACAGTATTCTTACATAGGGCATGTCGCCCAAAGGATTTCAGTTATCAGTTTCTGTCGGAGTTAAATGCTATTGTATTTGTGTCCTTTTAATACATTTAACATTGTTGGGATTATTGTAAAGGATTTATATTATTTGGGAATGTTTATTCCAGTTGCATTTAAATTCTTTTGAGTTATTTATTTAGTGATCTGTGTTGTAGAATAAAATGTGTTGTGTTATTCCTAAACTGGAAATGGATTTTGTTAAAATAAAATTTGAAAAGTTTTTAACACCAGCTTAATTGAGTTTTGGGTGAGTTGTAAATGTTTTCGACACTGATGCTAAGAATGAGCCAACTGTATATTCTGTTTTAATTTGGTATGGGACTGGCCACCCGGTATTTAATTAGGCGGGGTGTTACAGGTGGTATCAGAGCATCAGGTTCTAGTGTCCTTTAGGATCTGTACGGCTTATTGTGTCTTCAGCTTAGCGTTCTTTGATGTAGAGCCCTGTGAGTAGGATTATTGCTTTTCTATTTACGCTTACGATCTTCAGCTATTTTGAGATATCAAATACTGATAGTGTTCTCTCGTTTCAGATGCCTCCTCGACGTGCACCTCAGCCCGCCCCAGCTCAGGGTACAATGACTGCAGCCGAAGTTGCTGCAATTGTCGCTCAGGGAGTCAATGCTGTTGTAGCCGCTATTCAGCAGGCTCCCGCACTGGCACCGGTTGTGCCACCCGCGTAAGGGCAAGTGTTTCCTACTGCATGGGAACGAGCGAGGGATGCCTTTCAGAAAGCGCACCCACCTGAGTTTCAGGGAGGATCAGATGTTGTGACTGCTAGCCAATGGAAGAAAGATATCCAATGGCACTTGAGAATGATCGAATGCGCTGAGGTTCAACGTCAGATACTAGCCACATTCAAGCTAGTAGGGGCAGCTTTGCAATGGTGGGAAGCTACGACCACTATGGAGGAGAGGGACACAATGACTATCCAAGACTTTTGGATACGGTTTGATGGGAAGTATTTTCCTTCCGCTATCCAGACAGAGATGAGGCGGAAGCTACTTGATTTGAAACAGGGAGAGAAAACTGTGGCGGAATATGAGGAAGAGTTTACGAGATTAACTAATTTGGTACCAGCTGAAGTACCTACCGAGGAGAGGAGAGTCTTAATGTTCACTGATGGGCTGAACTATAAAATTCGCCAACATTTATTGGGGAATCTTTCACTACGTACGTATGCAGATGTTCTTAATGCTGCAATGCTCCACTGTCAAGATAACCGCTTCCATAATCAGGGTGTCAAGCGGGGGTTTGGTTCAGGCCTGCAAGGCAAGACTATTGGGGGCAGTTCTAGTGGGACTCAGCCAGGGCAGAGTCATCAGCGTCAGAGTGAGCAGGGTTCCCAGACAGGGGACTATGCTAAGCGTTTGCGATCTGGAGATTCTCGATTTGAGGATAGAGGTGTTGGGCAAGGACAACAGGGCCATCAGGGCCAGAAGCAGGCTCATCAGGGTCAAGGGAAGGGAGGTAATGGCCAGCAGGTTTGGGGTCAACAGGGGCAAGGTGGTGGAAAGTTTGCGAGAAAATGTTTCGTGTGTGGCGAGTATGGCCATAAACGTCAAGATTGTCCTGAGAAAGACAAATTCCCTCAGCAACAACATGCTCGACAGGAGCCACAGGTACCAGTGTTTCCACCAGCTATTCTTCCAGCTCCAGCTCCAGTGCTAGCACTACCTCCCATTCCAGCAGCACCCGCGCAGCAGGGTCAGTACGGGTGTGTATACAACGTCCATCAGGCAGTGAATCAACAACCACCACCCGCGAATGAGGGTATGTTTCTATCTAAGGATTATGAATCGTATAATGATTTTGTTATGATTAACGTTGTGTGGGCAAAAGGGTTGCTAAACTTAGCCTATAGCACTGTTAATTATGTAGACTCACTGAGGGGTGTGGGACACCTTTATATTGCATGTTATCACGTGGGTTTGATTTGTATCATGGGATTACTTACCTTGAGCATGTCCGAGTGTGATTCGACTATCGACGTGCATTGATTTGTGGTATATGAGAGCTTTTGTCTGCATCTTGTCTTCTATAAAAGAGTAGATGCGTAGACCCTATTTAAAATCGATAAACCTGATATTATTATTATTAATTTTTAAACCAAAATTTTTTTTATATATATTATTGACTAAGGACCTTAGGAGTTTCGATGACCGACTACTTTAGGAAGTAGTGTATCGGGGTGGTTCCTTATTTGGATTTCGCCTGCGAGACACCCCACGCATGAAACTAATAACCGTTGGGAGTCGAAATAAGTTAGGTCTTTAGGAAACGAGATTATAACCTTTGCGAAACTTTTAATATTGAAAGCGGTACGAGAGGGTGTATGGGCGCCCTGGATGATTGAATTGTAGTATTTTTCATAATTGTGAAAAAGGTAAGTAATTGTGACTTCAAGATTTATTTGTCCACTACGAGAGGATCATTTTTTTCCTAAAGTTTATCACGAGGATGGTATAGGGTAGATTAGGTGAAGTCTAAATTTGATTCAGTTGAAACTATATGGTGAGGCTTGGCGTATAAACATCGATAGGGACTTTGTTAATGTACTGTATGGGAGGTACATCTTGGATTTCTTGCGATGTGGGATTTATACTCGGAGTTGACCTTGCCGGTATGACTTATATTCCTGAATTTTGGGACGAAATTCTGTTATAAGGGGGGAAGTATGTAATACCCCGCAATTTTAAATGACTTTTAAAATGGGTTATATTTTAAATTAATGGATTAATTAGATTTTATTATTAATTAATTCATTCGGGTTATCCGGACGGTGGATATTAAAATGGATGATTCTGAATATTACTTAAACATATTTAGGTAATATATGAATGTGATGTCATTGATATGATTGTATGAGATAAATTCGGTAATTTATATTTTTAGTCAGACGCGATATGGGACGTGTCGGGACTAGTTTATTAAATTAAAAAGAAAATTTATTTTCTATCGATCTAATAGTCATTTCGACTGCGTCGTTGCGTTCGGAAGGTTCGATATAGTTAGAAAAGTCTATTTGGGTGTTAATTTTGAGTCTCGGGTCATTTGGGAATGAATAGACAACCCGAAAGGGCATTTTGGTCATTTTTCTAGGGGGATGAATAGTGATTTCGGATTTGGAACTATTATAAGTATTGTTAGATTAAGTGTATGGGGGTTATTCATCTCCTCTTCACAAATAAGAGCAGCCATCCTCCTAGAGAGAGTGTAAGAGTGTTTGGGAAGGGAAAAGTCACTTGGGAAGGAGAAGAACAATAACCAAGGTTCACCACCACCAACCACCACCGGAGTTTGACTGGAGAAGGGACAACCAACTGAGATATACTACACCAAAGGATCAAACCTACAAGAAAGGCAAGTGTTTGATAATGGCAATTTAAGTTTGTATATTGTCCATGTTAGAATAGTATGAAAAGAGAAGATTATTCATGTTTGGAAGAAATAATGGAGTATTAAATGGATTTCTGGAAAACTGAAATGATATAGGAATCTAACTCATGTTTTAGGATGATATTAATCCACGAAATAGTCATAAATCTGTTGAAGAATCTATGAAAACCATTTATGTGTTCTTGAAGATGATATGTTGATAAATTTCTGGAAATAAGGAGATAAACATGCTTTTTAATCCAATCCCTTGATGATTCTAGGAAGTTTAGAGTACTGGAAATCGTTCATATATGTTGGCATATCATGTAGTAGTAATTATAACTCATTTTGGAGGTTAATATGAAGGTTTGAATGAGTAAAAATGGTGAAACCCGTAGTTGCTGAAATGCAGAAAAACCAGGCTTGGACCTGAGTGATCGATCGATCGACCACTACCTTCGATTGATCGACCTCCCCAGATTATGTAAAGTTGTTTCTTTTTAAATGTTGATTCTTATCTCAAACCTTTTGTGGATCTTTGGTGATTATTATTTGGAGATTATGGGACCTAGAAAACATCAGTAAACCCTTGATAAGATTTGAATTAATTTGATTTGGATTCGAGTGATTTAAATGATTAAAATTATATTAAATGGAATTTCGGTTGCTAGATTCATTCGTTAAAATTCCAAATGGGGATGGATGAGGATTTAAGATAGGACCAGTAGGGGTGATTTAATATAACACCTGGGTATCCTTAAGTTTACAAGAGGGTTTAATCCTAAGTGAAAGAATATGTGTTTATAAGAGATTTGAAACTATCGATTTTAACCTTAATTAAAAAGGATAACTAAACTCGTAGTAGTTCGGGAGAAATGATGCTATGGACCAGTAGGATATTAGTGACTTCTTACTGAATATATGTTGAGGAAAAACCTATTTGAATTTTATGAGATGGGAGCTTAGAACACATTTGATTGAAGGAGGGTACGAGGTTATCCCGATCGCATAGTTAAAGTTTTTCGGACCTCCTCGATCGACAAAGTTAAGTAGTAGTGTATTGGAGGGGTTCCTTGTTTGGATTTCGCTTTGCGAGACGCTCCGCGCATGAACCTTAACGACGTCGGTAGTGGAGAGATGTTATAGGATGCGAGGATAATTAATTTATGTAGTAAAGATATGATATTTTAAAAGAGATATAATGCTACGTATGGGAAATATCTTAGGGTAGTGATAATTACCTTATTGATATTATATTATAGGTATGATAATACCTATTTGATTGATTGATGATTATGTGTATGACATACCTAGCTTACTTGCTATCGGTGGGAGGTTTACGCGTGAGGACAGTCATATCCTGATGAATCCATGGGATCTTTGATTTGTCGCTCGAGAACATAGGTCTATGAAAGACTTATCGGGGAGTTGATAAGTCCGCTGACTGTGGGTACGTAGGTATGTGCGTGACCCATGGATACAAAAACTATGTTCGCCTCCAATTTGTTTGTTGTTGTTTGTGGTTCGTGGAATCTTACCGAACCTGTAGTCCCCTATTCGGCGACCTGCGATGATGGGACATGATAGCAGAGTAATGCATTGCACCACAGGTGTGTCTCGGGGTGCCGTATTATATATGAATATATATATAATAGATTAAATGGTTACATGATTATATATTGTGTTTAAATCTATCTACGGTGATAATTGTAGATAACGGTGAATAGAGACAGATAATGGAATTAAGTTAATGAATGTTTATTCTTAAAGAATCGAAAAGCTTAACTCATATTAATGAGTACTGATTCATGTCAATGAGAAACTAATAAAGGAGATATGTAAATGAATAATAATGTGACGTATGGTATGGGACATACGGGGATTATGATATGGGAATGGAATTATAATATGGAGACTAGAGAAGAGGAACCATTAACTAGGAGGTTAATAGGAAACGTTAAGTGTGCACTCTAGTTGAGAGGTGAGAATTGCAAGTGAGAGTGGGATCTAACATGTACATAATAAATGCTTTATTGCACTTGTTAAATACTTGCTGTTTTTAAAATAATCTACACATTCGGGCTCTGACCCGTTTCCTTGCATATTTTCTCTTCTATTGTATCTCTATATCAGGTGTCCAGCAACAGGGACGCCAACCATAGTTGATTTTGTTGAGCTATGGAGCTGAGGAGGTTTTTCTTAGACGCTTGTCATCTTTTTGATTCACAGTATTCTTACATAGGGCATGTCGCCCAAAGGATTTCAGTTATCAGTTTCTGTCGGAGTTAAATGCTATTGTATTTGTGTCCTTTTAATACATTTAACATTGTTGGGATTATTGTAAAGGATTTATATTATTTGGGAATGTTTATTCCAGTTGCATTTCAATTCTTTTGAGTTATTTATTTAGTGATCTGTGTTGTAGAATAAAATGTGTTGTGTTATTCCTAAACTGGAAATGGATTTTGTTAAAATAAAATTTGAAAAGTTTTTAACACCAGCTTAATTGAGTTTTGGGTGAGTTGTAAATGTTTTCGACAGTGATGCTAAGAATGAGCCAACTGTATATTCTGTTTTAATTTGGTATGGGACTGGCCACCCGGTATTTAATTAGGCGGGGTGTTACAGGTGGTATCAGAGCATCAGGTTCTAGTGTCCTTTAGGATCTGTACGGCTTATTGTGTCTTCAGCTTAGCGTTCTTTGATGTAGAGCCCTGTGAGTAGGATTATTGCTTTTCTATTTACGCTTACGATCTTCAGCTATTTTGAGATATCAAATACTGATAGTGTTTTCTCGTTTCAGATGCCTCATCGACGTGCACCTCAGCCCGCCCCAGCTCAGGGTACAATGACTGCAGCTGAAGTTGCTGCAATTGTCGCTCAGGCAGTCAATGCTGCTGTAGCCGCTATTCAGCAGGCTCGCGCACTGGCACCGGTTGTGCCACCCGCGCAGGGGCAAGTGTTTCCTACTGCATGGGAACGAGCGAGGGATGCCTTTCAGAAAGCGCACCCACCTGAGTTTCAGGGAGGATCATATGTTGTGACTGCTAGCCAATGGAAGAAAGATATCCAACGGCACTTGAGAATGATCTAACGCACTGAGGTTCAACGTCAGATACTAGCCACATTCAAGCTAGTAGGGGCAGCTTTGCAATGGTGGGAAGCTACGACCACTATGGAGGAGAGGGACACAATGACTATCCAAGACTTTTGGATACGGTTTGATGGGAAGTATTTTCCTTCCGCTATCCAGACAGAGATGAGGCGGAAGCTACTTGATTTGAAACAGGGAGAGAAAACTGTGGCGGAATATGAGGAAGAGTTTACGAGATTAACTAATTTGGTACCAGCTGAAGTACCTACTGAGGAAAGGAGAGTCTTAATGTTCACTGATGGGTTGAACTATAAAATTCGCCAACATTTATTGGGAAATCTTTCACTACGTACGTATGCAGATGTTCTTAATGCTGCAATGCTCCACTGTCAAGATAATCGCTTCCATAATCAGGGTGTCAAGCGGAGGTTTGGTTCAGGCCTGCAAGGCAAGACTATTGGGGGCAGTTCTAGTGGGACTCAGTCAGGGCAGAGTCATCAGCGTCAGAGTGAGCAGGGTTCCCAGACAGGGGACTATGCTAAGCGTTTGCGATCTGGAGATTCTCGATTTGAGGATAGAGGTGTTGGGCAAGGACAACAGGGCCATTAGGGCCAGAAGCAGGCTCATCAGGGTCAAGGGAAGGGAGGTAATGGCCAACAGGTTTGGGGTCAACAGGGGCAAGGTGGTGGAAAGTTTGCGGGAAAATGTTTCGTGTGTGGCAAGTATGGCCATAAACGTCAAGATTGTCCTGAGAAAGACAAATTCCCTCAGCAACAACATGCTCGACAAGAGCCACAGGTACCAGTGTTTCCACCAGCTGTTCTTCCAGCTCCAGCTCCAGTGCTAGCACTACCTCCCATTCCAGCAGCACCCGCGCAGCAGGGTCAGTACGGGCGTGTATACAACGTCCATCAGGCAGTGAATCAACAACCACCACCCGCGAATGAGGGTATGTTTCTATCTAAGGATTATGAATCGTATAGTGATTTTGTTATGATTAACGTTGTGTGGGCAAAAGGGTTGCTAAACTTAGCCTATAGCACTGTTAATTATGTAGACTCACTGAGGGGTGTTCGACACCTTTATATTGCATGTTATCACGTGGGTTTGATTTGTATCATGGGATTACTTACCTTGAGCATGCCCGAGTGTGATTCGACTATCGGCGTGCATTGATTTATGGTATATGAGAGCTTTTGTCTGCATCTTGTCTTCTATAAAAGAGTAGATGCGTAGACCCTGTTTAAAATCGATAAACCTGATATTATTATTTTTTTTTTTTAAACCAAAATATTTTTTATATATATTATTGACTAAGGACTTTAGGAGTTTCGATGACCGACTACTTTAGGAAGTAGTGTATCGGGGTGGTTCCTTGTTTGGATTTCGCCTGCGAGACACCCCACGCATGAAACTAATAATAATTGGGAGTCGAAATAAGTTAGGTCTTTAGGAAACGAGATTATAACCTTTGCGAAACTTTTAATATTGAAAGCGGTACGAGAGGGTGGATGGGCGCCCTGGATGATTGAATTGTAGTATTTTTCATAATTGTGAAAAAGGTAAGTAATTGTGACTTCAAGATTTATTTGTCCACCACGAGAGGATCATTTTTTTCCTAAAGTTTATCACGAGGATGGTATAGGGAAGATTAGGTGAAATCTAAATTCGATTCAGTTGAAACTATATGGTGAGGCTTGGCGTATAAACATCGACAGGGACTTTGTTAATGTACTGTATTGGAGGTACATCTTGGATTTCTTGCGATGTGGGATTTATACTCGGAGTTGACCTTGCCGGTATGACTTGTATTCCTGAATTTCGGGACGAAATTCTGTTATAAGGGGGGAAGTACGTAATACCCCGCAATTTTAAATGACTTTTAAAATGGGTTATACTTTAAATTAATGGATTAATTAGATTTTATTATTAATTCATTCATTCGGGTTATCCGGACGGTGGATATTTAAATGGATGATTCTGAATATTACTTAAAGATATTTAGGTAATATATGAATGTGATGTCATTGATATGACTGTATGAGATAAATTCGGTAATTTATATTTTTAGTCCGACGCGGTATGGGACGTGTCGGGACTAGTTTATTAAATTAAAAAGGAAATTTATTTTCTATCGATCTAATAGTCATTTCGACTGCGTCGTTGCGTTCGGAAGGTTCGATATAGTCAGAAAAGTCTATTTGGATGTTAATTTTGAGTCTCGGGTCATTTGGGAATGAATAGACAACCCGAAAGGGCATTTTGGTCATTTTTCTAGGGGGGATGAATAGTGATTTCGGATTTGGAACTATTATAAGTATTGGTAGATTAAGTGTATGTGGGTTATTCATCTCCTCTTCACAAATAAGAGCATCCATCCTCCTAGAGAGAGTGTAAGAGTGTTTGGGAAGGGAAAAGTTACTTGGGAAGGAGAAGAACAAGAACCAAGGTTCACCACCACCAACCACCACCGGAGTTTGACCGGAGAAGGGACAACCAACTGAGATATACTGCACCAAAGGATCAGACCTACAAGAAAGGCAAGTGTTTGATAATGGCAATTTAAGTTTGTATATTGTCCATGTTAGAATAGTATGAAAAGAGAAGATTATTCATGTTTGGAAGAAATAATGGAGTATTAAATGAATTTCTGGAAAACTGAAATGATATAGGAATCTAACTCATGTTTTAGGATGATATTAATCCACGAAATAGTCATGAATCTGTTGAAGAATCTATGAAAACCATTGATGTGTTCTTGAAGATGATATGTTGATAAATTTCTGGAAATAAGGAGATAAGCATGCTTTTTAATCCAATCCCTTGATGATTCTAGGATGTTTATAGTACTGGAAATCGTTCATATATGTTGGCATATCATGTAGTAATAATTATAACTCATTTTGGAGGTTAATATGAAGGTTTGAATGAGTAAAAATGGTGAAACCCGTAGTTGCTGAAATGCATAAAAACCAGGCTTGGACCTGAGTGATCGATCGATCGACCACTACCTTCGATCGATCGACCTCCCCAGATTATGTAAAGTTGTTTCTTTTTAAATGTTGATTCTTATCCCAAACCTTTTGTGGATATTTGGTGATTATTATTTGGAGATTATGGGACCTAGAAAACATCAGTAAACCCTTGATAAGATTTGAATTAATTTGATTTGGATTCGAGTGATTTAAATGATGAAAATTATATTAAATGGAATTTCGGTTGCTAGATTCATTCGTTAAAATTCCAAATGGGGATGGATGAGGATTTAAGATGGGACCAGTAGGGGTGATTTAATATAACACCTGGGTATCCTTAAGTTTACAAGAGGGTTTAATCCTAAGTGAAAGAATATGTGTTTATAAGAGATTTGAAACTATCGATTTTAACCTTAATTAAAAAGGAGAACTAAACTCGTAGTAGTTCGGGAGAAATGATGCTATGGACCAGTAGGATATTAGTGACTTCTTACTGAATATATGTTGAGGAAAAACCTATTTGAATTTTATGAGATGTGAGCTTAGAACACATTTGATTGAATGAGGGTATGAGGTTATCCCGATCGCATAGTTAAAGTTTTTCGGACCTCCTCGATCGACAAAGTTAAGTAGTAGTGTATTGGAGGGGTTCCTTGTTTGGATTTCGCTTTGCGAGACGCTCCGCGCATGAACCTTAACGACGTCGGTAGTGGAGAGATGTTATAGGATGCGAGGATAATTAATTTATGTAGTAAAGATATGATATTTTAAAAGAGATATAATGCTACGTATGGGAAATATCTTAGGGTAGTGATAATTACCTTATTGATATTATATTATAGGTATGATAATACCTATTTGATTGATTGATGATTATGTGTATGACATACCTAGCTTACTTGCTATCGGTGGGAGGTTTACGCGTGAGGACAGTCATATCCTGATGAATCCATGGGATCTTTGATTTATCGCTCGAGCACATAGGTCTATGAAAGACTTATCGGGGAGTTGATAAGTCCGCTGACTGTGGGTACGTAGGTATGTGCGTGACCCATGGATACGAGAACTATGTTCGCCTCCAATTTGTTTGTTGTTGTTTGTGGTTCGTGGAATCTTACCGAACCTGTAGTCCCCTATTCGGCGACCTGCGATGATGGGATATGATAGCAGAGTAATGCATTGCACCACAGCTGTGTCTCGGGGTGCCGTATTATATATGAATATATATATAATAGATTAAATGGTTACATGATTATATATTGTGTTTAAATCTATCTACGGTGATAATTGTAGATAACGGTGAATAGAGAAAGATAATGGATTTAAGTTAATGAATGTTTATTCTTAAAGAATCGAAAAGCTTAACTCATATTAATGAGTACTGATTCATGTCAATGAGAAACTAATAAAGGAGATATGTAAATGAATAATAATATGACGTATGGTATGGGACATACGGGGATTATGATATGGGAATGGAATTATAATATGGAGACTAGAGAAGAGGAACCATTAACTAGGAGGTTAATAGGAAACGTTAAGTGTGCACTCTAGTTGAGAGGTGAGAATTGCAAGTGAGAGTGGGATCTAACATGTACATAATAAATGCTTTATTGCACTTGTTAAATACTTGCTGTTTTTAAAATAATCTACACATTCGGGCTCTGACCCGTTTCCTTGCATATTTTCTCTTCTATTGTATCTCTATATCAGGTGTCCAGCAACAGGGACGCCAACCATAGTTGATTTTGTTGAGCTATGGAGCTAAGGAGGTTTTTCTTAGACGATTGTCATCTTTTTGATTCACAGTATTCTTACATAGGGCATGTCGCCCAAAGGATTTCAGTTATCAGTTTCTGTCGGAGTTAAATGCTATTGTATTTGTGTCCTTTTAATACATTTAACATTGTTGGGATTATTGTAAAGGATTTATATTATTTGGGAATGTTTATTCCAGTTGCATTTAAATTCTTTTGAGTTATTTATTTAGTGATCTGTGTTGTAGAATAAAATGTGTTGTGTTATTCCTAAACTGGAAATGGATTTTGTTAAAATAAAATTTGAAAAGTTTTTAACACCAGCTTAATTGAGTTTTGGGTGAGTTGTAAATGTTTTCGACACTGATGCTAAGAATGAGCCAACTGTATATTCTGTTTTAATTTGGTATGGGACTGGCCACCCGGTATTTAATTAGGCGAGGTGTTACAAATGTGAATAAGGAGATCATGCCTGTAAAGCAGAGAAGAAGAGTATTTAGTCCCGAGAAGAATCAAGCTATACAAGAGGAGGTCGAGAAGCTCCAGAAAGCCCAATTGATTGAAGATGTGAAATATCCAGACTAGTTAGCAAATGTGGTGATGGTAAAGAAGAAAAACAATAAATGGAGAATGTGTGTTGATTTCACCGATCTCAACAAGGCATGCCCAAAGGATCACTTTCCATTGCCCAGAATCGATCAACTAGTGGATGCTACCTCGGGACACGAGCTGCTCAGCTTCATGGATGCTTACTCTGGCTACAACCAGATCAAAATGAAACCTGAAGACAGGGAAAGTACTTCTTTTATTACCGCTAGGGGAACTTATTGTTATAATGTTATGCCTTTTGGTTTGAAAAATGCAGGAGCGACATACCAGCGGCTGATGAACAAGGTTTTTGCCGAACAAATCAGTTGCAATATGGAAGTCTATGTCGATGATATGCTGACAAAGAGCAAGAAAGCTGCTGATCATCTAGTTGACTTAGGTCAGACCTTTGATCAACTGGATAAATACCAAATGAAGCTCAACCCGACGAAGTGCACATTTGGAGTACGAGAAGGAAATTTTCCTCATGTACATCGTCAACCAGCGAGGCATTGAGGCGAATCCAGAAAAGATCAAAGCTCTTTTAGGGTTGCGATCTTCAACGACGAAGAAAGAGGTGCAGAGTCTTACAGGACGAGTTGTAGTGCTCAACAAATTTGTATCCCGAGCAACTGATAGATGCCTCCCATTCTTCAAAACACTTCGAAAAACTTTCGAGTGGAATGACGAATGCGAGAAAGCCTTTAAAGACTTGAAGAAATATTTGGGAGCACCTCCACTGTTGTCCAGGCCAGTAATGGGAGAAAAGTTGTACTTGTACCTGGAAGTATCAGAGAATGCAGTCAGCTCGGCATTGATCAGAATGGAGAATGGAGTCCAGAAGCCAATTTATTACACAAGTAAGGCTTTCCGAGGTGCAGAGATTAGGTACCCAAAGCTGGAAAAATTGGCATTGGCATTAATTGAGGCAAGTAGAAGAATGAGGCCATATTTCCAGGCCCATACCATCGTCCTGTATACCGACATGCCATTGAGACAAGCCCTTCATAAACCAGAAAAATCAGGGAGACTGATGTACTGGGCAATAGAGCTCGGTGAATATGATATTGTGTATGAACCCAGATCATCATTAAAAGGGCAAGCTGTAGCAGATTTTATAGCAGAGTTTACTTATCCTGATACCCCCGAGGAACAAAAGTTGCTCGATGATCAACCTGTGGATGTTACAGGATCAACAAACACAAGCTTAGACCAACTCCGGTTGGTAAAAGGGCTTGTGGATATTGAAGGATCATCAAATTCGAGCTCAGACCAACTCCGGTTGGTAAAAGGGCGAGAAGAGATGATCGACGAGGAGCGAGAAATACCCGGGGAGGATGAAAGGAAATAACAAATATTTCACCGAGGAACTTTGTCAAATAAGAAATTTGAAGACGAGTTACCTACATGGAGATTATATATAGATGGGTCATCTTGCACAACAGGTTGTGGAGTAGGGATTGTTTTGAACACCCCAGACGAGATTGACATGGAATACGCCCTGCGATTCCAATTCAAAGCTTCCAATAATGAGGCGGAGTATGAGGCCATGACAGCAGGTCTTAATTTAGTAAAGATTATAGAAGCACAACAAGTGATGGTATTCAGTGATTCTCAATTAATTGTGAATCAGGTGATGGGAACATATGCAGTTAAAGGAGAATTAATGGTCAAGTATCATGCAAAGGTGATGGAGTTGTTGGCAGAATTTGATGTCATTCAGTTGATCAGAATACCAAGAATGGAGAATGCACGAGCAAACGCACTGGCCCGACTAGCATCAGCTACTCGTACCGAGCTGCAAAGAACGATACCAATTGAAGTATTAGAAAGTCGGAGCATAGATGAAGACCTGACGATGAATATTATTACCCTTGATTTAGGACCATCTTGGATGGATCCCATCAGGGCATATATTGAGGAGGGAGAATTACCGGAGGATAAGCTCGCTGCCAAGAAATTGAAGTTTAAAGTTGCTCGGTATATACTAACTAATGGTGTTTTGTATAGACGAGGAATTATGGCAGGTTTGCAAAGATGTGTACATCCCTCCGAGGTGAAAGAATTGATCGAAGAGATCCATGAAGGGTCCTGTGGAGCCCATGTAGCAGGTCGAACACTTTTGCAAAGGGTGATGACGCAGGGATACTACTGGCCAACGATGAGGGCTGATTGTATAGCCTATGCTAAGAGATGTGATAAATGCCAACGTTTTTCCTCCATTCGACGAACTCCACAAGCATTGTTGACACCCATAACTTCCCCTTGGCCATTTGCCATGTGGGGAATTGATTTGGTTGGACCACTGCCAACGACCCGAGGAAGATTCAAGTACCTCGTCGTCGCAGTGGATTATTTTACTAAGTGGGTAGAAGCTGAGCCACTTATTGATATGACATACGAGAAGGTGTACCAGTTCGTTTGGAAGAATATCATCTGCCGATATGGTCTCCCTCACGCCTTCATCACAGACCATGGAACACAATTTGATAACGAGGAGTTTGCCGCCTATTGTCATCAGTCAAACATTTTGAAGGTTCATTCAGCACCAGGCCATCCTCAAAGCAATGGGCAGACTGAAGTGACGAACATAACATTACTAAATGGTTTGAAGAAGAGGCTAAGTGAGGCTAAAGCTAATTGGATTAATGAGCTACAGTAAGTATTGTGGGCTTACCGAATAACTCCCCGAGCAGCAACTGGAGAATCACCATATATGCTGGCATTTGGAAGTGAGGCCGTAATACCTGCCGAGTTGGGTCTTCCAACACACAGAGTGCTGAACTTCAATTCCCCAGTCAGCGACTTAATGAGAAGATTAGATTTGGACATGCTCGAGGAGGTTAGAGAAGAGGAAGCCATTAGGAATGCTGCTTACCAACAACGAACAACTCCGTTCTACAACAAGAGGGTGAAAAAATGCGACTTAAAAGAAGGAGATTACGTGCTAAAGAAGGTCATTCAGAAGCACAATAAATTGGAAGCAAACTGGCATGGACCTTACCGAGTTACAGAAGTTATTCGACTAGGAACTTACCGAATAGCAACTCTAGAAGGAGAGGAATTTAAGAATGCATGGAATGCTGAACACCTACGCAAGTATTATCAGTGATGTAAAATGTAAAGTAGTTCCATCAATATGAATAAAACGATGATATTTCGCCATCTTCTTTTTATTGAAAGTTTTTCGGAGAATACTAGTGTGCAACACTACGCTGCTCGGCAGTAAAAATAACACGATAGTTCAAGCTCGGACCAACTCCGGTTGCTAAAAGGGCGAGAACAAACCATACTCCTTTGGTTAGGAGGCGTACACTAGCTCAGACCAACTCCGGTTAGTAAAAGGGCGAGTGGACACGATAGTTCGAACTCAGACCAATTCCGGTTGGTAAAAGGGCGAGAACACGACATTCCTAAAAATACCAGCTCCGGTTGGTTAGGAAACCATACTCCTTTGGTTAGGAGGCTAACACTGGCTCAGACCAATTTTGGTAAAAGGGCAAGTGGACATGATAATTTGAACTCAGACCAACTCCGGTTGGTAAAAGGGCGAGAACAACATTCCTAAAAATGCCAACGTGTTTGGCTAGGAAGCAAAATACTCCTAAAAATGCCAATCTCGGTTGGTTAGGAAACAAGACATGCTCTCAAATGCCAACTTATGTTGGTCGGGAGGTAAGATTATTACAGAAAATACAAAAGTTCCTCGAAGAACAAAATATTCCAAACTGAACCAAGTATGGCTGGTCTGGGATAAAAACCCACTAACTATAATTGGTCGACGAGCACAATTTAACAACCTTGGTTGGTTGGAAAAATTTTAAACATCATTATACTCATTACTTTATTATTAAGTGATCGAGCAACATTACTGATACTTGTAACTTTTTAAGTTGGTCGATGAACCACACAATATTGTTATGCAAGCATAAATATAAAGTGTTTGACAAGTACAAGACAATAGCAATACAGATTTGCAAACGAAAATGAAAGTCTTTCATAAAATTCAGAATAAATTACAAGTTACATTGATAATTACATGGATATGTATACTAATTGTTACATCCAAAATTTCTATTCTATTGGTTTTTTCCCCTCAGCTTTCGATAAAGGTTCCTCACCAGCAGGAGGATCATTTAAAGACTGAGGAGAATTGATGAAGTTCAAATCCTTCAGCATCCTGACGTTCATCACAGAAGGTCGATCTAGAAGATGCTCGGGACGAGATACCTCGATCTGAGAATGAAGATTGTAGTCATCGAGGTATTTTGCAATTAAGCTCCGAGGAATGGCACGAGCTGGGATCCATTCCATGTCCAAATTATACGGTGACACAGGCAAGTCAAGTACCCCAGGATCATAATAGTCCCATAAATAGTGTCCTTGTTCGAGCTTCAGCACGCCCAAGGCATTCAACCAGCCTTGTTTGTAGCCCTCATTATTGGCATTCTGGATACGATCATCCAAATGGAATAGTGCTTCGTTGTATCCAGCCATCCAGAACTCCCTGGACTGTTTTATGAAATTGAAATGTTAACCTTTCAAGCTTCTCGTGAAGACTCTGGATGAAAAGTTCATTAGTCTCCAACACTGATTTCTCTGAAGAGAGTTATTTTTCCAGTTCTCTAATTTTCTTTGACATGTCAGACAAAGCCTGATTTTTTGCCATCAATTAGAATGCTTGGTTTTCCAACGCTGATTGAGTACGAGCTTCTTCAACAGTACGACGAAGAACTCTTGATCGTCCCCGAGCAGGTTGAGTACTTTGTTCCTCGATAACATTCTGAGAAACTCTTCCTCGTCCACGAGAACCTCTTCCTCGTCCCCGAATAGCAGTAGAAGGCCCAACTCTTCTCAAAGCCTCTAACTCTTCTCGCAACTTGGCATTTTTCACTTCTAAAAATGAGAATCCTTCATCGGTGACCGGTACCAAGGCAGTGGAAGATGAAGCAGCAGATCTCAGCTGAGCTAGTTCTTTTTGCAAATTGTTGTTTTCTTGTTCCAATAGCTCAGCGATTTACCTGTCCCCTTCGACATCTGCTTTCAATGTTCTCTCTCTCACTTCATAGCCAGCAAGTATCTTGTCGTAGCCTTTTTCAGCACTAAGTTGTTTGATTTTCTTCTCATACCCTTCGTGCAAAAGAGCTGAAAACTCTTTATACTGCTGCTGAAGTTCATCGAGAGTACCTTGCAAGTCTTCAATCATTTCGTAGTAAGCCACATTATTGGCCACAACTCGGTCAAGTAAGCATTTCAGGTACTGATAAGCTTCGATCGCCTGCTCTGAAGCATCCTGACCAAGGATGTCGGCAACTTCTGATACACTCAAGTTTGTGTGACCAGCCTTATAATATTCATGATATTGCTGCATCAGCTTTGTATCATTAGCAGACAGCAGATCCATCCTGGCCAGAAACTAGTAGAGAAAGAAAAAGTAATCATCAAAAAGAAGATCAAGGCAGAGTACAGATAGAAAAGAGACAATCGTATGGAAGAAAAAAACTCAAATTTTATTAGATCATAATGCAGAGTTACAAAGATCTTGGTTACACTTGACAAAGAAGAAAAATAGAAACAAATACCGAACAACTTCACACCTTTTCCTTGTCTCCCAAGACTTTCTCGGGAGGCTGGGACGAGGAGCTCGGTTGTTCAGTGGGAACAATGGATTGGTCGGCTAGAGCTGGAACTTGTTCAGGAGGAGCAGGCAGAGATGAAAGCTCCTCGTCGGCAGGTTGAGTAAGGATTGGATCACCCACTACCATTGAAGATTCTTCGGAGGCAGCTTCGTCCTCTTCTTCATCTTCAATAATTGGGGGAGGACCAGGGAGATGCTGTTGAAACAGTTCTGAGTCCTCATTAATCTTCAATTCTTGCAGGGCAGCAATCCAACCATCTCGGAAGTATTTAAGACTCCCATATTGCACTTGGGTCATCATGGCTGCTACCCCCCTGTTCCACCCTTTGTCCCAACCAGTGCGGAAAGATTTTTTCACCACCAACTTTCTTTTCATTTTCTCCAAGGAGATCTTCTCGGATAGAAGATCCTCGGTGGCTTTTAACTTAGCTTCCACCTCCTCCTTCTGACGACTCACTTCTCGCAGAAGAGACAATTCTTCTTCTGCCATTTTCATCTTATTTTCAAGCTCCCCAAAGCTCTTGAGCTTCTCGTCATACTTCTTTTTCTCTCCCTCCAAATCTTTCACCTTATTTTCCAAACCCTTGGAAACTTCAACGAGCTGCACCTTCTCTGCCTCAACTGCAGCCAACTTCTTCTCCCATTCAGCCTTATCCTCATCATACTTTTGACGGGACTCCTTCAAAGATTTGGTCAAACGTATTAAAGCATCTTCCACTCCGGACGAGGAGCTAGAAGCCTTGATCGCTTCATCCTTCTTCACAATGGTGTTAAAGCAACTCACCAGCTGAAAAAAGGAGATAATGATAAGTCAGCACAGAGATACATGTATTGATGGAAAGAAAGAAAATTCAGAATATGAGAAATTTACTGAAGCAATGTGACGAGTAGCCAAGGATGTAAGCACATCCCTAGACATATTCTCCTCAATTTCTTGGACTTCAGGAATGGTCCAAGTCTTCACCGAGCTCATAGCTGAGCTCGAAGGAATAATAGTTGGAACACCAGCTCCACTAACTTGGAGCTGGGGAATAGTTTCAGCCAAATTGACCGAGGAGGATTTCTTCAGTCTCCTCGGTGGCATTTCAACAGTTTCAACCAAAGAAGAGCTTTTGGTTGGGAAGATGGTGATCACTTCCACAGGTGCATCCTTCTTGCTCGGAGCCACTGGGGGCTTCTCGACAGCCTTCTGAGGAGCAACAGAAGGGGCAGCATCTAATTTCTTTGTCCCCTTTGGGACGTCAGTCTTGTTTCTTTTTCCATCTCCAGCAGAGGTAGTCTCCTCAAAGATAGCAGGAACTCTTTGTTTGCCCATTTTCTGACTCAGAGGAATGTGAGATTCTGGAGAAGAGTCCTCAGGAACTGACACTGGATCACTAGTGCTGACCACAGGACGAGCAGTAAAGGATGATGTATAGCTCCTATACTGCAACAAATATGAAGCAGACCTGATGTGCTCGTCTGCAACTTTCTGATGCAAACTCCAGATAAGTTTCAAATGTTTAATATTAACGTCTGATTCTTTTGGAGTCTTTCTTTTGCTGTCAATTGCAAACAAATACATATTTAAATGTCAATCACACATTTATTCAAACATAATGAAATCATAATTTCAGAAATAAAGTAAAATGAAAATAACCTATCCCATTGCCATATGGAGGGCATCTGGGACCCTGATATACTTCATCTCCAATCAAAGGGGCATGTTGCCAATTTTTGATAACTACCCCATGTTCAAAATAATCCCTATTAGCATCAGGGAGGTTGACTACTAAAGCCCTATTCAAAAATCAAGTTTTTAAATAAAAAATATTATCTAGAACAGCCCATCTATAACAATACATAATCTCAGGAATTCCTATACGGGTTTCGTGAGTTTGATTTAACCTATACACCCCATTAACTATTCTCCATGTGTTGGGAGCTATTTTTGCAGGAACAACATCGAAATAATGACAGAACTCTAAGCACAAAGGGTTTGGTGGAAAAGAAAATCCACATTCAGCAATAAAGAGGCTGGGGAACCAATGTCCCTCAGCCAGACGAAAATAATTTAAAGGCTCAGAAAGATCCTCCAGAGTTACCCAAGATGGAATAGAAAAATCAGAGCGGAATTTCTCAAGAGATTCAATAACATAAACCATGGCGAATAAAAGAAATGAAGAAGAAGGAAGAAGATCTTACAGGAAAAAGGGAGATCTGTTGACAACGAACGGAGAAAAGGATGAACGCACAAGAGAGAGAAAGACTAAGGAAAACTCGGAAGCAGAAATTGGAAAAGGTAGAAGATGATGGGATTGCCTATGAAGCTTAAATACTTTGCCTTGGGAAACGGCGAAAGAAATGATTACAAAAAAGAAACTATTACGCTACCGGCGGCTAAAAGGACAAAAAGTGCGCGAAGATCAAAGCGCTTATAAAAATTCAAAAAGGCGGTAAAAACCAGGAAGATCATTTAATATTGCCATATACCAAGAAAGAATGTTCCATATTCCTCAAAGTTCGAAATATGAAACATTGGGGGCTTCTGTTGGTACCAAAATTAGTATGCTGATATAGACGAATAATAAGAAGACATGTGTCGATCTACGTGGCACAATAGCAACGAGGAGGTTTATTTCTCCGACCAAGTCATACTCACTCCGAGCAACAAGTGTACTCCGAGGAACTCCAATACTCCGAGGAACACCAACACTCCGAGGAACTTCAACACTCCGAGGAACTCCTGAACGATGAACAACTAAGGCGGTCCGAGCTGCACCTCGGCCACAGCATTGATTGCCAGAGCTGCATCTCGGCCACAACATTGATTGCTAGATAATCAACAGTTCAACTATTCATTGAATGCTTATCATACATACGTATACTCTTAAAGGGCATTAATTGTTTACCCTTTCACATGTACAGCCTAAGGGCTATAAATACATTGTATCACCCTCATTCTAGGGGACCGGATTTTCTGGATAGAATTACATATCGAGAACTCCAAAACACTTGGCAATAACAGAAACAGTGGACGTAGGCTATTCTTATAAGGCTGAACCACTTTAAAATTCTTTGTCTCATTTATATTTATCTGTGATTAAATAATTAGAAGCAATCTAATTTTTTACATCGGCGATAGTGGTTTCTAGTACGTTGGATTAAATATATTAGGAATAAATAAAGAAAATGGGTTTTTTAAATTAGGGTTAGGCGTTGTTGGATATGGAACAGAAGAATGAAACCTTTGTCCAAATAAAGTGAGGGGGTAAGTCAAATTACAGATTAAGAGGTTTCTTTTAGCAGAAAACTAACGATGTTATAATCTAGGGTGTTGTGTCTAATTTTTCATCTTCCAGGGAAAAAGTCAACATACATTATTATTGTGTCAAAATACGATATTATGGTGTGGGACAAGTAAACAAAACTAAAATATATTTATATGCTTGTGAAATTTAATTACGAATGTTTAAAAGGGAATTTATAATTAGTAACTACGACAATCATTTAAATATTCAGTTCATACTCTATTACGATACATGGTGATGTTAAATGTACCATGCATGCTAGGGAGATGATAAGTCATAAAAGTATCGCGATGGGTAATGAGTATTGTATCTTCACTGTAAATACAATTTTAATAATATTCAAATTTTGTAGGTCTGTGAGTGTAAGAAAACATGTATTTACTTACAGGTGAAGATTATTGTATTCCGAATAAAAATTAGTTTTTCTTTTATGCTTATAATAAATAATTAAATATATGATATTCAATTCATCGCCTTATATGTTGATATAAACTTCAAATCCAAATAGCACGAAAAGAGTAATTAATTTCACACAACTCCATTAAATTTATCTCAAATGAACAACAATTTGCATGGTCTTTATAAGCACGGTTCACAAAGATGTTGTACATTGGATCTGGTTGTCTTGTTGCACTAGTGCTTCATATAACCAAGTTGGTGGCCTTCATTTCAACTATTAGGCCTCTCGACGACGCCCACTTAGGTTAACATTCTCATTGTGAGGATTTATATATACCAATATATGTAGGTTGTAAGTAAAGGAGAAGGATTAGATATTTGTCGTATTGGTTTGGAAGTAGGAACTTTGTATCGGTTTGTAAAAGGTGATTATCATGTTTTTTCATAGTAAAATGCAAAAGAAAAAAATATCTCATGAATTACGCGTTCATAGATTGAATAAATTATTTATAAAATATGTATTTTGTAAAAATAACATTATGTGTCATTAAAAGTAATATTTTTTAGAGCTAAAAAGCATTCATTTTCCTGTATAAGGCAATTGAATGATTTGGATTTTACCTATTTTGTCAAGCTTGTTATTAGTTTTAATGTGTAATGGCTTCCCCACCCATATATACAATTTGGTTCCCCAAAAAGATAAGCAGAAGATACTTACATATGTTTGTATACTTTTTATTTTAGTCTCCTTTTAGATGAAATTTAATAGGGGTAGAGTATGATATAACAAGATTTGGAAATGCACAGCTGCGATGGCTTTAGATACCATGTTGAGAAGTGTAGATGAAGATGTACACGTAGTAGTTGCTATAATATCTTTAACTTTCTAAATCGAGGATAACAAGCGTGTCAAAATACATGACATATATTGATGAAGAGTAATGAATGTGGTATGGAAAAATACAAAATAATGTCCATTGTGTAAATGACAGTCCGAGTATCAAAATAAAATGAGCTTTATTTATAGGAAAAAAATGCAAATAACATACCTGAATCTAAACAGTGAGACCCAAAAAGAGTCGACCAAAATTAATATGTAAATAACATTAATAATAAAAGAGTATCGATATTTGTTTCCTTTCCACAAACCCAAGCCTAAACAACAAATGCATCTTGGTTCCTTAAGCAATAAAACATCCACAAATTTATGTATGTGAATTATATATAAAACAAATTGCACCTGAATATAGCCGTTGAGTATGAGGGGCGCCAATGAGATTTGAGGATACGAGTGGAGTCGGTGAAACCTAGCGTCAACAAGCTTTAAGTCGATGAGATAAAGTTGAGACTTGATAGAGAGAGCACCTAAACTTGTGAATGGTCATCCCCAGGGGGTCACGGTCCAAAGTCGTGACCACCTAAACTTTGGCGTGATCATATCCATGACCCAATGTGGTCATGGATTCTCTTGGAAGTGATCACGGCCCAAATCCCTGACCAATGTGGGTCACGGCCTTAGGCCGTGACCATCATAGCGCCAAATTCATGCCAAAGTTCCCTCCAAGTTTGGTCATGGACAAGGGTCGTGATCAAGGCCACAATGCAAACATAATGTATCATGACATTGAGCCGTAACCATCTCAATTTGTTCATGCGCGTGGGTCACGACTGGGGGGTCGTGACTACATGGTTGCCTACGCGCTGATGTGGAAAAAATTTATGGGTCATGGCAATGGGTCACGACTTTAGGTCGTGACCACTCTCCTTATAATACCCCCCTCATTTCATTTCATTTCTTCCCGTGCCAATCTCTATCTCTATCTCTTTCGGGGATTGGCATTCTTAAACCCTAATTTCGAGATTTCCATTCTCATTCTCTAAGGTAAACCCTATTTTTTTCATTTTTGTGTTAAACCCTAATGTATATGTGTGTGTAGTTATGTGTATGTGTGTGTTTATGCGTGTATGTGTATGTGTATGTGTGTGTACGTGTGTATATGCATACATATTTATGTGTATATTTATGTGAATGTGTGTGCATATATGTGTACGTCTGAATACGTGTGTGTGTGTGTGTGTGTGTGTGTGTGTGTGAATATGTGTGTACTTTTTTTTTTCAAGAAAATGAATGTTATATTTATGGATTGAAATTTATTGCATTACTTATTGGGTATTGTTAACATTGTTTGAGAATTATTATTTATAGTTTGAAATTAACTGCATTGTTTAAGAGTATTGTCACTATTAGTATTGACTGAATGTGGTTACTTATGGATTAAAATAAATTGCAAAATTTAAGGGTATTGTCATTTAGGGCTTGAAATTTATTTAAAGTTTGAAATTAATTGAGTATTATTAGTATTGGTTGATTGTGGTTACCACAGCGAGGTTTACCATCTCGTGTACAACCCGAATTATCAACACCAATTGGTGAGCAATACACAACTCCACCAATGGTTTCCTCCTCAAGTCCAACTACTTCGATGCCCTCATCCAGCACTCCCATTGCTCCATTGCCCCCATTCAAAGTTGTCGACTCCTCCCGCTCAACCCAAAAGAAGCTCATTCGATTTTCCCTTCTCGGGAATAACCCGACGGGTGATTGAAATGACGTGCTGAACTTTAAAGCCCGGTGTTTGGCTTTGGGAAAAATTAAACATGGGGGTTGGTGGACTAGAAAACTAAAACTTGGTTAATAAAGTCATCAAAGATGACATATACGATAAACTCTGCAAATATTTCTCATTTCCCGATCGTTCCAAAAATAAGGTTCTATCTCAGGTTATTGAAACATTGAGGACATACAGGAGAAACCTTCGGAAGAAACATTTCACGAAGGAGGCATCGAGCTCCGATATTTTATCTTTGAAAGAGAGAGTGCCTCCCAATGTTGAAATTCGGGTGGAGCAGTGGAATAAGTTTTGGGAGAATGAGGCGACGGAGAAAAAGTTGGTCCAAAGGGAGAAAAAAATAGGGCCCAAAAGAATGATATCCATAGGCTGGGATCCAAATTCTATGAGGATTTGAAGAATAATGGGCGAATATGATTAAGGATAGTCCAAATGCTGGTAAAAAATCAAATCGGACCAACTTATTCGTTCATGCTCGATGGGACAAATATAATAAATTCCCGTCGCACTTAGCTGAGACGCTATAATCAATAGAGGCCATCAATAACCAGTCAGGTTCGAGCCCTAATGATGACTTTGACCTTGAAAATAATGCTCTGACCCAGAGCTTTAGAAAGGATAGAAGGGGGAGGACGAGAGGTATTGGCTCACATATGCCAAAAATAAAATTTCAACCGACCGTACCTCTCGTGGACTAATTTTCTTTGATCAAGGATCGTTTCTCGTCCAATGAGTAATAATAGTTCAAGACCGCTGGGGATATCCAGGATGTCAAAAATAACCTGTGAATGTTGACGAATCAAATTGGGCAACTTGTGTCACTTTTCCAAAATTATAGGATCCCAATGCCGCCTCCTCAAGGATACCTTTACCCTCACCCTCCTCCTCAAGGTTTTCCCTATCTTCCCCCTTCAAGTTTCCCTTCCCAAATGTTTCCTCTAACATTCCCCTCCCAAATGCCGCCTCATCAAACATTCCCCTCCCAAAAATGCTTTATCTAACATTCCCCTCCCAAATGCCGCCTCATTTAACATTCCCATTCCACGTGCCTCCACTTCTCACAGGACTTGGATCATCATCAACAACTCATGGTGATTATGGCGAAAAGTACTATTTCAAAGACATGGGCAATAAGAGGGTTGTTGGGGTGTGCACACTCATCTCCAAGGTTATCGGAATTCGAGTACACACCCGACCTTTGGAGACGGGTGAGGCTCAAATACTGGTCGATGAAATATACAGCGGCTACGGAGATATGCCTGCATTCACTAAAGGTGGAGATGGGATGAATTGAGGAATTATGCACTATTTTATTGCTTGGCCAATTTATTTGTTGGAAAATATAAAATAATATTTTATTTTGTTTTAGTTGTAATAACATTTTTTTGTTTCAGTTGTAATAACATTTTTTTCTAGTTATAAGAATATTGGTTTTGCTTCAGTTTAAGAATATTAGTTTTGTTTTAGTTGTCATAATATTTTTATATTGCTTTGGTTGTAAGAATATTGTTTTTGTTTCTGTTGTAATAATATTTTTTAACCTATATCCACGGGACTGAAACTTGAAGATTATTACACGGATTTCCCACTATACAAAGAGTGAATGGGAGATACAAACCGAATTTCAAATAATCGTGTAAATGGCATTCGAGAATTTGTTAAATACGCTTTCAAAAATCTTAAAAGTGATAAGATTCCGTGTCCGTGCACCCGTTGTATGAACGGAAAATATAAGTAACCGGAATACGTTGAGTTGCATTTAATATAGTAGGGAATCTGTTAAAACTATAAAATATGGACATACCATGGGGAAAAGAATATACATTATGTTCAGAAATAATTGTCGGTACCCGACCGCGTAACGAAACCCCGATGAGTAGAAGTGGTACATGATTCATCAATATACTATCCATTAACTGACTTAATCAATGATGCTTACGGACCCTGCAACCGTCAAAATCACCAATCTATGGATATGGATAATGCGCATTATGGCCAACTAAATGAAAATTTTAATGTTGAACTTCCAGTAAATCGGGAATACATACGGTTGAAAGCCGATGCGGCTAAATCGTTGTATAAAGATTGCGATGAAGATCAGTCAATATTATATGCAATTATCGATCTGTATAATTTGGTTTGTCTGGGAACAGTGTAATCAGAATTCTTGAGTGGGTTAAAGATATTCTTCCAAAAGAGAACACGTTACCGAACAATTATCCTACCATAAAGAAGAGCTTGAAGGGTTGGGGATTGAAATACAAATCGATTCATTCATGCAAGTATGATTGTATATTGTACCGCAACGAGCACAAAGAGAAGGATGAATATCCTGTATGCAGTGAGCCTAGATATGTGGTTTGTAAGAATGGAAAGGACAAAGCTGCAAATGATCGCAGGTGCTCACAAGTCCCACAAAAGGTTTTGAAGTATTTTCCATTTGGGTCACAGTTAAAAAGGTTTTTTACTGTACCGTGGATAGCGGAGGCAATGACATAACACGCTCGATGGGAGGTGGTTGAGAATCTGATACATCATCCAGTTGATTCACCCATCTGGAAAATTTTAAACGCACAAACGCGCAACGATCGTCTTGCAATCTCAACCGATGGGTTTAACCTTTTCGATAATTTAAGTATTAGTCAGAGTTATTGGTCAGTTCTTTTGGCGCCTTTAAGTCTCCCTCTAACACTATGCATGAGAAAGGAGTTCGCATTACTGTCTTTATTGATACCCGGGACGAAGGCTCCCAATGATGATATTGATATATTATTAGTACCATTGATCGAAGAACTTAAAGAGTTGTGGAATAAAGGCGTGACGACGTTCGACTCTCATAAGGGTGAAAAGTTTACACTTAAAATAATGATGATATGGGGGTTCCACGACCTTTCAGCTTATGGGATCTTATCCGATTGTAATGTTCATGATTATTATGGATGTCCCATATATGGGGAGGAAACTCAAGCTTGTTGGCTAAAACATAGTGGTAAGATGAGTTACACGGTTCATCTTAGATATATGTCGACCAGTCACCCTTTTAGGAACAACAAGTCTAATAATTTGCCTGTCTCTCACGAGCGCATAACGCCACCTGCTAGACTTTTTGGTCTGCAGGTCGAGGAAAAGGTGACGGTTGTGACTGCGGGGAATAGGTACGTATGCAAACACCCCCAGTTTATAAACCTAAAACGTAAAGATAGAGGGGATCCAAACGACCCTTGTAAAGCGAAGCCGTGGTTCAAGCGATCAATATTTTTTTATTTATCGCATTAGAAAAATCATCGTATAAGGCATGTAGTTGTTGTGATGCACACAGAGAAAAATGTTGCAGAACATCTGATATGAACATGTCTGGGTGGAACTCATTTGAAAAATGGAGAGCGGGCCCGCCTAGATCTACATAATATGAAAATAAAGAAGAAGTTGTGGTTAAAAAACGATCCTACAACAGGATTTTTTTTTACCCCCGGGCTGCTTTCACTTTGACTACTAGTGAGAAGAAGATCCTTTTAGACATGTTGTTCAACTTAAAGACTCCAACCGATTATTCGGGTAGTTTACGTAGGGTAGTAAGCTACTAAGCAAATGACTAGAAACAGTGCAAGTCTCATGACTGGCACGTGATCATCCAATTAATCTTTATGTTATTTCAGCATTACTTTTCTGAACACAAAGATCTCCATCGGGTAATTATGCAAATCAGTTTGTGTTTTACCCTACTTTATGATCTAAACTCACAAATCTATAATACGAGAAAGCAACCCGTTACGTCTTCGAATCGCAAGATGAAGTCAAAGACTGGAGAGAGTGAGTAACTACTAAATTCTTCTTATTTGATTGTATGCTTTTTATATTTTATGATCTAAACTCTACAATTTACTGGAAGAAAGTACGAGAACGAAATTGCCCAAGATCAAAGGAGAAATTGCATGACAACTAATTTTAAGGCATGGGTATCAAAAGAGATAAATTTCACATCTTATGTGTGCAATTATTTATTTGAGTGTGATAAAAACATACCCTGATACAAATTCATTAATAAATGCAGTTTTTAAAAAGAGATGATGTCTCTTCCAGGCTTACACGCCTAGCAAAAGGCCTTAGTTTTCGTGTGAAAGAGTTTAAGAAATTCCGCACCAACAATTTTGATTTCATTTCATATCCATATGAGGAAAAGCTTTTGACGCAAAATGGTGGAATATCAATTTATGCCTTGACCACCTGTATCACTAACAAAAGTGATAAAATCCAAGGAATACCGTGCTAACCTATTATGGGATAATCCAACAAATCCTAGAACTTTATTACTTAGATTTCACATAAACCATATTCTATTGTGACTGGGCAAAGATTGAGGAGAAAACGAATGCTTGCAAAGTTGATACTGACTCCAAACTTATTATGGTAGATTTATTAAGGCTGAAGAGTAAAGATCGCATAGTTGACGAGCCTTTTATTTGTGCCTTTCAGAACATAAATAAGTTATTCTACTTGAAGTGCATAAACGATGACAATTGGTATATTGTTGTGCATGCACCAAATGTATGACTACTAAAGTGGATGCATTAAAGCTCCAAACGAGTTTCAGTCAGAAGGATCTTTTAGTTGATTTAGAGGAAGGTTGAGTATTAAAATATTATGTTATCCTTATTAATCTTATATGTATCCTATTATGATATTGGCATTGTATTAACGCTTTACTTTGATGTATGAATGTTTAGTTACTTTTACGAATGTTTAATATGAGTTATGTAAGTTAACTTTCGATAATATGTTATGCTCAGTCGAATGTTTAGGTACTTTCACAAAACGTTCGGTTTGAGAATAGAGTCATTTGAGTTTGTGATTTGATCAAATTGACCCAACTCAATTTCCACGTATTCATATACATATACATTTGTTGATTAGTTTCATTGATACAGTGTTCATAAAATGAAGTTAAATTAGCTTGATTTTATGAAGATCTTATTAAATAAACTAATCAACAAATGTACATGTAAAAGAATACGTTAGGGGGCTTCAGGATCAATTTGGTCTAATCACACATTTATAAGACTCTATTTAATGGTCTTTTTGGATCACAGGATTCAAATACTCTTTACTTTAATCGAAGTAGTTATATAATTTATATGCATTATCTTTTAAATCTTTTAGATGACATAAGGAGTACGGAATAATTATTGGCTTTATTTGGTTTGGTTGTTAGGTAATTATTAGTTGTTGGCTTGTTGTTGGATAGTATGTTAGAAGGAGTACGGGATAATTATTGATTGTTAGCTTGTTGTTGTTTTTTGGTTGTTGGATAATCACGGGACCCCTCGTTTGAGAACACGACGTTAATTTCAAAATATATAGACTTGGGCTTATAAACATGCTGTTAGGACATATTTTTAATAAGTCCATCACAATTAATTATGTCATATACCGCTACAAGTCATCGAAGAATTGTGAAGATTGCATCTACTAAAGACAAATCCGAATTACCAGTTGCCGTCAACATTCAAGCCCAACAATATGAACTTTGGTAAGATATTGTTTTAAAGTTTCATTTACATTTCATATTAAGAGTGTTGGGAGATTTTTAAAAGGGTTTTAAAAAAAAAACTTTGTTATAAAAATTGTTTTTATAAATGTTTGTTTTTAAAGAGGTTTTATAATTGTTTGTGAAAATCTGCTACAGTAGTAAACGTACCTCGGTTTTGACGCCAAGGTCGTTCAAGCGAGATCTCAATCTCGTTCGAACGACATTGGGATGTCGCGCGTAGTCGTTCAAACGACACGCGATCTCGTTCAAACGAGATGGGGTTCTCGTTCGAACGACCCTGCTTTTGGCTGACACGTCTGACTTCATCCTGATCCCTTGACCGACTCAATTTTCCTATAAAAGAGATCTGCCAGCCTTTGTATTTCGTGGAGAACAGTTTCAGCTTTAAAGTGTTTTATCTTTTTGAAACTTTTGTGTATCTTCCCAGTTTTAATTCAATACCTTTTGGCAGAAAGTTTTTCTCCAACAATTTTAAGGGTTCAAATATTTTATTTTTAATTCACAAAATCCCAATTACTTTTGTGTGAATTGTTTTGTGGAACCCAATAACATATTTTGTTTTTGTTCATACTTTGTGGGGAGAGCTCTACAACCGACAACTGCGTGCTATTGTGGAGGGAGTCCTTATAAAATTCACATCTTGTGGAGAAGTCGTTTCTCTTCTTCACTGCTGCCCTCCTGAAAAGGGAAAGTTCCAGCCGCCGACATCGAAACCGACACCTGCGGGTATTTCGTATGTCACCCTATTTCATTGTAATCCATGCAAGCCGTTTTCTTACAAAATTATAGTGAAATAAAAGATTTTTCCCCTTTGGGGATTTTTCCCGAATATTTGTGTCACATGCTTTATTTATTTATGGGTTGACACACGCACTTTTAGATGCATGTTTAGGGGCTGAATTAATTTGGTTTAAAAATAGACTCTAATTAAATAAGTGTGCCGAATTGGAAACTTGCGAATAAATTTAATCAATTATCACACAGTCACGCACTCTACAAATTGGTATCAGAGCGGGTTACGCTAATTTATTGCGTGATCCTGATTTTTCGAGGATTTACTTTCTGATACAATTTGTCTACTCACATTTACAAATTGGTATCAGAGCAGGTTACTCTAAATTATCGAGTATTCCTATTTTCCGCAAAATCGTGTGATATTGATTTTTTTTTAAAAACGTTTTGTGAAAAAATCGCAAATTTTTTCAATGGAACGCTCATTTAATGAGGAGCCTATTTTTGATAAAGTTCACGACCATGCTAAAAATTTAAAAAGTTTGAATTTGAAACTTTGCAAAAGAATTAAAGTTTTGGAAAAAGAAAATTCTCTCTTTAGAAGTAAGATTGAATATTTGCAAGCGTTTCAAACTCAAAGTGATATTTGTCGTGATCACTTTGGTAATTTGTGTATTGATTTTGATTATTTGAAAATTACCAAAAAGAAGAGTGATGATAGGGTCCTATTTTTAGAGAAGGAATTGGAGGACCTTAAAAATTCGATGGTTTATGTTTGTGCCAAAGAGGAGAAAAATATTTTAGTCAATAAGTTTGTGGAACGTGAAAAGACTTTTACGAAAAAGTTTGCTTTAATTGAGGGAGAGAGAGATACGCTTTTAGGAATTATTGAAAACTTGAAAAAGGCGTCCCTTAATTTGGAAGAGTCTAATTCTTTGCTTGAGTAAAAAATTTTGAAGTTAAAAAATGATTTGACTGACTCAAGTAGGTTTGATAGTGATGGTAATGGCTCATCTTGTTCTCATGCTTCTAGTGCTAAAGCCAAAACCATTATTTGTTTTAGAGGGTCAACCGTTCCAAAGGATGTTAGAAAAGATCACACTTTAGGTGTCGTTCCACCCGTTTACACATGTTGATATTATGGTAGGAAAGGTCACCTTAGGCGTTTTTGTTTTGATCTTGGAAAAAGTCCTACGAAATTTATGTCTAGTGTTCCCGTGGTTCCCAAAGCCCCCACACGACGTTTCACATCTATTTGGGTTAGGAAATCACTTTTGGATACGCTAGATTTTAGAATAGTTGATTCTCGTTTACTTGCACATGATTCTTCTCTTGCCATATCATATAGATGATTGTGTTTGCATGTTTGTCATACGCTAGTTATGCTGTTTGATATATTTTTGCTAGCGTTGTGACATGTACTTTTTGTATAGATTTTTTTATTTTGAAATTTTTTGAAAAATACAAAAGATTTTATTTTGATAAAACTTTTGAAAAATCTAAAAAGATTTTTGTATTTTGTTTGCACCGTTTATGGATGGACACTTAGGATGACCAAGTCACAACATCATTCCATTATTCATGTGATTGTTTGATAGTGTTTTGAGACAATAGGTCAATTCATCCATGTGCTTTATAATGTTTGGAGTTATTAAGATGTAATTAAGTGCTACTTCCTACATGTTTGACTCATGTTTCCTTTATTGCACACATGCACGGATTTGTTTGATTATTGTGCTTGTCTTATCACATGTTGGTTGGGTGTTTTCACTTCAATCCTGTCCTTAAAACGAACCAAGCGTGATAAATTTTGATAAGAAAATTGTGCATATAAGAACCGTTTTGCGAGTTTGTGTGCTTTATTTAAAAACGGGGAAGGGCTGCGAAAGGTTCACTTTGCATTTGCGAATACTAAGCAACCATTAAATTGGACCTAAAAAATGGAGGAATTTTATTATCCGGGGTCCAAAGAGGTTTAAAAGAGTCCGAAAAAATTTAAATGCAATAAAAAGAAATTCATGCCAAATTATAGGCCATTTAGTTTTTTGCACCAATTCTCCAAAGTTTGAGAATTTAGTTTATTCACCTCTAAAAGAAAATATATATGAGGGTGTTTGGTTGGAGAATTAAAACGAGTTTGCACGTCCTTAAAAGTCTTGAAAATGCGCTAAATAGTTTTGGACGTTATTGGTGTGGAAATCATTTGACTTTGATTTGTTGATTTGTATAAGACGATGTCATTTAAATTCCACAATTTTTTACACCTAAGGATACTTTTGATGTTCATTCGTTAGGAGTACATATGCATCATGCACATATGATTGATTGAGTTGATTTACCTATCGAATGTGTTCACACCCATTCATTTCGTTTCCATGACTTGGTTGTTTGGGTTTAAATCCATGGTGTGATTTTTTTGTATCCTATTTTTTTATAAAAAAATTGAAAAATCCAAAAATAGTTTGTGAAATTTTTGGGGACATACCTTTGCATGCGCGTAGCTTGATCTTTGTTTGCTATGCATTTTTATCGTGACACTCCATGTTTTGATTTTTTCTTCTTATCTGTCTATTTGGGGACATCATAAAAAATGGGAGAAAGAATTATCATGTTACGGGGGAGTTTTTGCATTATGGGGGAGATTTGATTTATTAATGCTTTATTCTTATATCATTTCAAACTCGATGCGTCACGAAGGTTTTTGCTTTTTCTCATGTGTGTAGGTACAAAGATTGAAGATCATGATGTTGCACACCCTGATGAGAAAAGCTTTGAGAGTTTTGATGTTGAAGAAAAATTTGAGAACTTGTAAATTTTACCTTTTCAGTTTTGGGATTCATGGGAGGGTAAATTTGTATAGGCATTTTGGTTTTTGATAATTCAGATATATTATGTATGTATCGGCATAGACATAGGGGAGATTTGTAAGGACATATTTTTAATAAGTCTGTCACAATTAATTATGTCATATACCGCTACAAGTCGTCGAAGAATTGTGAAGATTGCATCTACAAAAGACAAATCCGAATTACCAGTTGCCGTCAACATTCAAGCCCAACAATATGAACTTTGGTAAGATATTGTTTTAAAGTTTCATTTACATTTCATATTAAGAGTGTTGGGAGATTTTTAAAAGGGTTTAAAAAAAAACTTTGTTATAAAAATTGTTTTTATAAATGTTTGTTTTTAAAGAGGTTTTATAATTGTTTGTGAAAATCTGCTACAGCAGTAAACGTACCTCGGTTTCGACGCCAAGGTCGTTCAAGCGAGATCTGAATCTCGTTCGAACGACATTGGGATGTCGCGCGTAGTCGTTCAAACGACACGCGATCTCGTTCAAACGAGATGGGGTTCTCGTTCGAACGACCCTGCTTTTGGCTGACACGTCTGACTTCATCCTGATCCCTTGACCGACTCAATTTTCCTATAAAAGAGATCTGCCGGCCTTGGTATTTCGTGGAGAATAGTTTCAGCTTTAAAGTGTTTTATCTTTTTAAAACTTTTCTGTATCTGCCCAGTTTTAATTCAATACATTTTGGCAGAAAGTTTTTCTCCAACAATTTTAAGGGTTCAAATATTTTATTTTTAATTCACAAAATCCCAATTACTTTTGTGTGAATTGTTTTGTGGAACCCAAGAACATATTTTGTTTTTGTTCATACTTTGTGGGGAGAGCTCTACAACCGACAACTACGTGCTATTGTGGAGGGAGTCCTTATAAAGTTCACATCTTGTGGAGAAGTCATTTCTCTTCTTCACTGCTGCCCTCCTGAAAAGGGAAAGTTCCAGCCGTCGACATCGGAACCGACACCTGCGGGTATTTCGTATGTCACCCTATTTCATTGTAATCCATGTAAGCCGTTTTCTTACAAAATTATAGTGAAATAAAAGATTTTTCCCCTTTGGAGATTTTTTCTGAATATTTGTGTCACATGCTTTATTTATTTATGGGTTGACACACGCACTTTTAGATGCATGTTTAGGGGCTGGATTAATTTGGTTTAAAAATAGACTCTAATTAAATAAGTGTGCCGAATTGGAAACTTGCGAATAAATTTAATCAATTATCACACAGTCACGAACTCTACACATGCCGTTAGGGGCATCAACAGCTCCCACCAACACCTCGCACCAACCGAAACACTCCCCAAACGGCCCCGTAAGAGGCATCAACAGCTCGCACCAACACCTCTCACGGGGCCATTTGGGGGGTGCTTTGGGCTTTCGCCCTCTAATGGCATGTTTTCAACCATAATTCTTGATATTTTTAAATTATCGTTATATTCTCAAACGGGGGTTCCCGTGATCACACGGCCAGTTCTTGCGAGTTACGTTGGTCCTGTGCGAGGTGTTCGTACCTCTCACAAGATTATTTGGGGGGTGTTTTGGGTTTTTGCTCTCTGACGATATGTTTTCAAGCCTAAGTGTATATATTTTTAAATTATCGTCATATTCTCAAACCGGGTGTCCCGTGATCACGCCGTCGGTTCCTGAGAGTTACATCGGTCCGTGCGAGGTGTTTGGGCCTGTCACGGGGCCGCTTGGGTGGTGTTTTGATTTTTCACCCTCTAACGACATGTTTTAAGCCTATGTCTATATATGTTCAAATTATCGTCATATTCTCAAATCGGTGGTCCCATGATCACGCAATTTGTTCATGCGAGTTACATTTGTCCCGTGTGAGGTGTTTGCGCCTTTTACGGGACCGTTTGGAGGGTGCTTTGGGTTTTCGTTCTCTAAAGGCATGTTTGGCAAGAAAATCTGCCTTTTCTGGCCTTGCCAAATGCAACGTGTTGTATAACGCATTGAAATTGTTCTGGAAAGGTGTCCTGGATAATATGATGCGTTTTCCAGTTTGGAGTTTGATAGAGTATTCCAAATACGACTCCTCTCGTTACTGGGAGTGTGACCTTCATCAATAACAACTAATATAGGACACTTTAATAGTATTTTCCCCTACTTTTTATGCTTCTCATTTTCAACACTCATTTTCTCTTTCTTTGAGTGTTTATTCGTCGTGATTATTTCCTAGGTTGTTAAGTTCTTAATCTTACTGTGAGGCCACCTTGTAATGTTGAGTTTTCTGCACCTCTTTTATAATGTTATAAGAGCTTGACAACCCTCACAAGAGAGAATCACGATGAAGGAACACTCAAAGAAAGGAAAAAGGAGTGTTGTAAATGAGAAGCATCAAGAACGGGGGAAAATACTATTGGACTGTCCTATATTGGTGGTTCTTGATGAAGGCCACACTCCCGTAATGAGAGGAGTTGTATTTGAAATACTATATCAAACTCCAAATTGGAAACGCATCATATTATCTGGGACTCCTTTCAAGAATAATTTTAATGAGTTCTACAACACGCAACATTTGTCAAGGCCAAAAAAGGCAGATTTTTTGCCAAACATGCCTTTAGAGGACAAAAATAAAAAACACGTCCCAAACGGTCTCGCGAGAGGTGCAAACACCTCGCACGGGGCCAATATAACTCGCTGGAGCTGATCACGTGGTCACGAGGCCCTCGATCTGAGAATATGACGATAATTTGAAAATATATAGACTTAGGTTTAAAACATGTCGTTAGAGTGAGAAAATCGAAAAATCCCCCCAAACGGTCTCGTGAGAGGTGCGAACACCTCGCGCGGGACCAATGTAACTCGTAGGAACCGACCGCATTGTCATGGGACCCCTGGTTTGAGAATATAACGATAATTTAAAAATATCTACACTTAGACTTGATAACATACCGTTAGAGGGCGAAAACTCAAAATACCCCCCAAACGGCTCCTTAAGGGGCACGATCACCTCACATGGGTCCAATGTCGCTCGGAGGGATTGACCGCGAGGTCACGGGACCTCCGATTGGAGAGCATGACCTAAATTTGAGAATATATAAACTTAGGCTTAAAAACGAGCCGTTAGAGGGCGAAACCCCGTAACGCCCCCCAAACGGCCCCGAGACCGGCGCCAACACGTCACACGGGACCAATGTAACTCATTGGAATCGATCGCGTGGTCACGGGACCCCCGATATGAGAGCATGAACAAAATTTGAGAATATATAGACTTAGGCTTGAAAACGTGTCGTTAGAGGGAAAAATCCCATAACGCCCCCCAAACGGTCCCGTGAGCTGCACCAACACCTCGAACGGGACCAATGTAATTCCTTGGAACCGACCTTGTGGTCACGGGTCCCTCGGTTGGAGAGCATGGACCAAATTTGAGAATATCCACACTAAGGCTTGAAAATGTGTCGTTAAAGGGCGAAACCCTGTAAAGCTCCCCAAACGGCCCCGTGAGCGGCGCCAATACCTCTCACGGGACCAATGTAACTCGTTAGAACCGACTGCGTGATCAAGAGACTCCCAGTTTGAGAGCATGACTCATATTTGAGAATATATAGACTTAAGCTCGAAAATGTGCTATTAGAGGGCGAAACCCCATAACGCCACCCAAATGGCCCCGTGAGTGGTGTTAACACCTCTCACGGATCCAATATTGCTCGTAATAACCGATCGCGTAGTCACGGGACCACCAGTTTGAGAACACAACCCAAATTTGAGAATATATAGACTTAGGCTTGAAAATATATTGTTAGAGGGCGAAACCCCATAACGCCCCTTAAACGGATCCGTGAGGGGTGTCAACACCTCGCATGGGTCCAATGTAGCTCATAGGAACCGACCATGCGGTCAAGGGACCCCCTGTTGGATAGCACGGCCCAAATTTGAGAATATATAAACTTAGACTTGAAAACGTGCCACTAGAGGGCGAAACCCCGTAACGCCCCCCAAACGGCTTCGTGAGGGGCGCTAACACCTCGCACGGGTCCAATGTAGCTCGTAGGAACCGATTTCGAGCTCATGGGGCCCCCGATTCGAGAGCACGACCAAAATTTGAGAATATATAGACTTAAGCTTGAAAACGTACCCTTAAAGGTGCGAAACCCTGTAATGCCCCCCAAATGGCCCCGTAAGCGGTGCCAGCACTTCGCATGGGTCCAAATTAGATCGTAGGAGCCGACCGCGTGGTCACGGGATCCCCTATTCGAGAGCACAACCCAAATTTGAGAATATATAGATTCAGGCTTGAAAACGTGTCATTAGAGGGCGAATCCATGTAATACCCTTAAAGGGCCCCGTGAGCGGTGCTAACACCTCACACGAGACAAATGTAACTCGTTGGAACTGATCGCATGGTCACGGGATCATCGACTTGAGAGCATGACTCAAATTTGAGAATACATATACTTAGGCTTGAAAATGTGCCGTTAGAGGGCGAAACCCCATAATGCCACCCAAATGGACCCAGGAGCGGTGCAAACACCTCGCATGAGCCAATGTAGCTCGTAAGAACCGACCTCGTGGTCACGGGGCCCCCGGGTTGAACGCACGATCCAAATTTGAGAATATCCACACTTAGGCTTGAAAACGTGCTTAGAGGGCGAAACCACGTAAATCTCCCCAAACGGTCCCGTGAGCAGAGCCAACACCTCACATGGGACCAATGTAACTCGTTGGAACCGACCGCGTCATCTCGCGACCCCCGATTTGAGAGCACGAATCAAATTTGAGAATGTATAGACTTAGGCTTGAAAACGTGTCGTTAGAGAGCGAAACCCCGTAACGCCCCCCAAATGTCCCCGAGAGCAGTGCTAACACCTCTCACGGGTCCAATGTTGCTCTTAAGAACCAACCGTGTAATCCCATGACCCTCAATTTGAGAGCACGACCCAAATTTGAGAATATATAGACTTAGACTCGAAAACATGCCGTTAGAGGGCGAAACCCTGTAACGCCCCCCAAATGGACCCGTGAGGGGAGCCAACACCTCGCACCGGTCCAATGTAGCTCGTCAAAACCGATCGCGGGGTCAAGGGACCCCCGATTGGAGAGCATGACCCAAATTTGAGAATATATATACTTAGGCTTGAAAATGTGCCGTTAAGGGGCCAAACCCTGTAATGCCCCCTAAACGGCTCCCTGAGGGGCACCAACACCTCGCACGGGTCCAATGCAGCTCGTAGGAATCGATTTGGTGGTCCCGTGACCTCCGATTGGAGAGCACGACCCAAATTTGAGAATATATAAACTTAGTCTTGAAAATGTACCGTTAGAGGGCGAAACCCTCTAATTCCCCCTAAATGTCCCCTTGAGCGGTGCCAACACTTCACATGGGTCCAATGTAGCTCGTAGGAGTCGACCGCGGGGTCACGAGACCCCCGATTTGAGAGCACATCCTAACTTTGAGAATATATAAATTTAGGCTTGAAAACGTGTCGTTAGAGGGCGAACCCCCGTAGTACCCCAAACGGCCCCGTGAACGGCGCCAACACCTCAGATGGGACAAATGTAACTCGTTGGAACAGATCGTATGGTCACGGGACACCTGGCTTGAGAGCACGACTCAAATTTGAGAATATATATACTTAGGCTAGAAAATGCGTCGTTAGAGGATGAAACCTCGTAACGCCCTCCAAATAGCCCCGTGAGCGGTGCTAACACCTCTCACGAGTCCAATGTATCTCGTAAGAACCGATCGCGTGGTCACGGACCCCAAGTTTGAGAGCATGACCCAAATTTGAGAATATATAGACTTAGGTTTAAAAATATGCCTTAGAGGGCGAAACCCCGTAAACCCCCCCAAACCGAACCATGAGGAGTGCCAACACCTCGCACAGGTCTAATGTAGTTCGTAAGAACTGATTGTGTGGTCCAGGGACCCCCGGTTGGAGAGCACGACCAAAATTTGAGAATATATAGACTTAGGCTTGAAAACGTGTCGTTAAGGGGTGAAACCTCATAATGCCCCCCAAACGGCTCGGTGAGGGGCGCCAATACCTCGCACGGGTTCAATGTAGCTCTTAGGAACTGGCTGCGTGCTCATGGAACCCCTGGTTGGAGGCTACAACCTAAATTTTAGTATATATATACTTAGGCTAGAAAATGTACCATTAGAGGGCAAAACCCGTAATACCCCCAAATGGCCCCGTGAGCGGTGCCAACACTTCGTATGGGTCCAATGTAGCTCGTAGGAGCCGATTGCGTGGTCACGGGACCCCCAGTTTGAGAGAACAACCCAAATTTGAGAATATATAGAGTCGGGCTTGAAAACGTGCCGTTAGAGGGCAAATCCCCGGAATGCCCCCAAACCCCCCGTGAGCAACATCAACACCTCGGAGGGGACAAATGTATCCCTTTGCAACCGATCGCATGGTCACGGGATGCCCGACTTGAGAGAACGACTCAAATTTAAGAATATATATACGTAGACTTAAAAACGTGTCGTTAGAGGGCGAAACCCCGTAATGCCCCCCAAACGACTCTGTGAGGGGCGCCAACACCTCGCACGGGGTCCAATATAGCTCGTAGGAACCGATCGCGAGGTCACGGGATCCCCGGTTAGAGAGCACGACCAAAATTTGAGAATATATAGACTTAGGCTTGAAAACGTACCGTTAGAGGGTGAAACCCCGTAACGCCCCCCAAACGGATGCGTGAGGGGTGCTAACACCTCGCATGGGACTAATGTAACTTGTTGGAACTGACCGCATGGTCACCCGACCCTCGGTTTGACAGTACGACTCAAATTTGAGAATATATAAACTTAGGCTTGAAAACGTGTCGTTAAGGGGTGAAACACCGTAATGGCCCCCAAACGGCTCCGTGAGGGGAGCCAACACTTCGCACGGGTCCAATGTAGTTCTTCGGAACCGACCGCGTGGTCACGGACCCCCCGATTGGAGGGAAGACTCAAATTTGAGTATATACAGACTTAGGCTTCAAAACGTACGATTAGAGGGCGAAACCCCGTAACGCCCCCGTGAGCAGTGCCAACACTTTGCATGGGTCCAATGTAACTCGTAGGAGCCAATCGCATGGTCACGGGACCCCCGATTTGAGAGCACAACCCAAATTTGAGAATATATAGTTTCAGGCTTGAAAACGTGCTGTTAGAGGCCAAACCCCCGGAATGCCCCCAAATACCCCCATAAGCGGTGTCAACACCTCGCAAGGGACAAATGTAACTATTTACAACCGATCGCATGGTCACGGTACGCCCGTCTTGAGAGCACGACTCAAATTTGAGAATATATATACTTAGGCTTGAAAACGTGTCGTTAGAGGGCGAAACCCGGTAACGCCCCCAAATGACTCCGTGAGGGGTGCCAACACCTCGCACGGGATCCAATGTAGCTCGTAGGAACCGATCGCGAGGTCACGGGACCCCCGATTGGAGAGCATGACTAAAATTTGAGAATATATAGACTTAGGCTTGAAAACGTATCGTTAGAGGGCGAAACCCCGTAACGCCCCCAAACAGCCCCGTGAGTGGTGCCAACACCGCATGGGACCAGTGTAACTTGTTGTAACTGACCACATGGTCACGCGACCCCCGATTTAAGACGACGACTTAAACTTGAGAATATATAGACTTATGCTTGAAAATGAGCCATTAGAGGGCGAAACCTCGTAATGCCCCAAAATGGCCCCGTAAGGGGTGCCAACACCTCGCATGGGCCTAATATAGCTCGTAGGAACCGACCGCGTGATCCCGGGATCCCCGGTTGGAGAGCACGACCCAAATTTGAGAATATATAGACTTAAGCTTTGAAACGTGCCATTAGAGGGTGAAACCTCGTAACGCACCCCAAATGGCCCTGTGAGCGGTGCTAACACCTCGTACGGGATCAATATAACTCATCGGAGCCGACCGCGTGGTCACGGGACCCCTGGTTTGAGAGCATAACCCAAATATGAGAATATCCACACTTAGTCTTGAAAATGTGCCATTAGAGGGCCAAAACCCCGTAACGATCCCCAAACGGCCCCGTGAGTGATGCCAACACCTCGCACGGCACTAATGTAGCTCATTAGAACCGACCGTGTGGTCACTGGACCACCGGTTTGAGAGCACGACCCAAATTTGAGAATATTCATACTTATACTTAAAAACGTGCTGTTAGAGAGTGAAACCCCATAACACCCCCTAACAACCCCGTGAGAAGAGCTAAGACCTCGAATGAAACCAATGTAACTCGTTGGAACTGACCACGTGGTCACAGGACCCCCGGTTTGAGAGCACGACCCAATTTTAAGAATATCTACACTTAGGCTTGAAAACGTGCTGTTAGAGGGTGAAAACCCATAATGCCTCTCAAATGGCCCTGTGAGCCATGCCAACACCTTTCACTGGACCAATGTAACTCGTTGGAACCGATCGCATGGTCACGGGACCCCCGGTTTGAGATCGTGACCCAAATTTGATAGGTTCCATACTTTGATTTGAAAATATATCGTTAGAGGTAAAAACCCAGTAACGGCCCTATGAGCGGCGCCTCCACACTTAGACTTGAAAATGTGCCGTTAGAGGGAAAAAACCCGTAACACCCCTCCAACAGTCCCGTGAGTGGTGCCAACACCTCGCACGAGACCAATATAACTCATTGGAACCGACCGCATCATCACGAGACCCTGGGGTTTGAGAGCACGACCCAATTTTGAGAATATCCATACTTTGGCTTGAAAAAGTGTCGTTAGAGGGCGAAATCCCACAACGCTCCCCGAACGACCCCTTGAGAGGCGCCACCACCTCGCACGGGACCAATGTAACTCGTTGGAACCGACCACGTGGTCACGAAACCCCTGGTTTGAGAGCACGACTCAATTTTGAGAATATGGTTGTGGACTCAAACCCGGGGTCCCGTAACCATGCGAACTTTTATAACTTATTTTTTAGCATTATGGTCGTGCGAGGTATACATTACGCATGTTTTAGAATGTTCAGAAAATGGAGAAAATTCCAACCAATTTTATTTTAATATAGTTAAAATGGTCGCGATCAAAGTCCATGACCATCTCTATTTTTTTTGTCAAACATAAACCGGGTCACAGCCTAGGGCTGTGACTAGTCGCATAATTTATGGTATGGGTCACGGCCTTGGGCCGTGACTTATAGCGTGACCAATCGCATAAATTAAGGCATGGGTCGCTGAAAAATGTTACTAAAGCCGTTTATTAAAAATAAACTATTTAAGTAACTCCGATCAGTTTTTTTAAGAAACTCTTTTCGTAAAAACCAAACTATTTGAACACAAGATGTGTTTACCAAATCAGTATGTACGAGATCTATTCAAGAATTGAATAACAGGTTTATAAAGTAGTTTAAAAAACTTAAACTCAGCACAACCAAGAATTAGATGAGGAGAAGTAGAAAGATTATGTTCACGATGTTTTTTACGTGGTAAAACCTCACTAATTGAGGAAACATCCACGACTCCCTCTACGGAGTAAAATGAAAAATCCACTAAAATAAATATATGAGTTACAAACTATATAACTAACATGAGAACAACTCAGACCTAGATAAGTTTAGGAATGTACCCTCTGGTGTCCTTAAAACTTCTCTGCAGTTCTGATTGTAGATGTAGTTCTCCCAGTTTATTAACTTCTGATTTGTTCCAGCACTTTACGTCGATTCTTTGTTCACAAGATCTTATTACCAACACTTTTCGTGTTGTAGGGTGAAAGTGTTTGTGGAGGTTCTCTGTAACACATGCATGCACACACACACACACACACTTATTAAGTACAAACAGTCCTAACAAATTACAGTAACACTATATGCTGTGATCTTTTCTTTTTCTTTCTTCTTACAAAACTTTGCGCCTTATTTGACCTTTAAATCATTCCCAGAATCCACGGATACCTTGTTAGGAAGACAGACAAGGTCTTAATCAATCTCAGAATTTAGAAAAGTTTTTCGAGATTAAAAACCTCCAAGTGTGATTCCAACTAGGTCAAAGGTTTAGTTTTACAAGAACTAGAAACATAAAGCATTTATTGTTGATTTCAAAGTAAGCAAACGTTTTATGGAAAATAATCAACAATATATTTCTCAAGATGAGAAATAAAGAATGAAACTAAGTGTAATGTAACATGAATAACTTAGATCTAAAATTTCTATGAAATCAGAAAGTAGATCTGAGTAAACGTTTAAGTTGAAAACAAGATCTAACGAACAAGAGGTTACAGCAGCAATAACAAACTCAACTCAAACTCTCAATCACTCAAGAACACTCAGGGTAGTGTTTTGGATATGGAGTTTTTAAGAAATGTTTGAGTTTGGACGGAAGAGGCTTTGACGAAACAAGTTAGGGTTTCTAACTCTCTCTCTTCTCTCTGTTTTCTCTCTCTTCTCTCTTCTCTATTCTCTCTCTTCTCTCTCTACTCTCTCAATTTCTCAGAGGAAATGAAAATGGAAAAAGTCTTCGAAGTCTGAGAGTAGGGTTCCTTTTATAGGGTGAAGAGAAGGTTCGAGAGATTCGATCAAAACCAAGGGCCAGGATTAAGTCAAGTCAAATTGACTTTGATCGAAGGGTTCTAATAAGGCGGTGCTTAAACGAATCCTGATTGGTTTAGAAAGTTGTACTGGGATTCACCAAGACAACATGCAGATCGTCGATAGCTAATGATCCAAGGGCTAAAAGCATACACGTTTTTAACTCAGTAAACAAACACAGTTACAGCCAATCAGATGAAGACAGGTGTTGGATGATAACAGGATATAAAACGCACGTCTTAAACTAATTAAAACCACACCCCAAAGTTTACTCCGCTTTTGAATTCTACCCAAGGTAATATTAAGCCAAAATACCCAACAAATAATATTTACAAATTGACCACAAAACTTTTAAATCAAGTTTTAATTAATAAAACCTTATTTAAAAAATGTTTAAAAAATCCCAAAAAATTACTAAAATTCCAACTTAGGGATTTAAACACACTCAACATATGTTCACACATTATTATGCAGTATGATATGCAAGAAATAAATTCTACTGTGTGTGAGTGTTGGCAATTTGATCTTGATCAAAACAAGATAGAGAGATGAAGTAGCAAACCAACTTCTGAGGTTCTTTGGATACTAGGGAGGACATAATTTTGTCACAATTTCCAAACTAGATGAGCACTTATACAATATAGACTCAATTGACTCAAGAGTATAAGGACTTCAATCTCCCCCTTTGGAAATATGAGACAAAATCTCCTTTGAGTCACTAGGACTCGTAGGGCAACAAGAAAATAAGAAAAACTTATTCCTATCAAAATTCTATCTACCCAATACCTAGAAATCAAAAAGTACATAACTCAACTAAGTACATTTGAATACCCTATTACAAGTGTTGAGAGTAACTGTACAATAAGAACCTGCAATAAATCACTAAGATCAAGCTGTTTAGCATATGAAAGAATTGAATAGACTCAAATTTCTCCCCCATTTTGTCTCAAATGGACAAAGAGAAAAACTTGGATAAACAGCAAAGTTATTAGTCAGCATAAACCATACCAATAGATTTACATAATGAAATGAATCTATTATAATCTAGAGGTTTGGTAAACATATCTGCGAGTTGTAGATCAGTAGGAAGATAATTGATTTCTAATTCCTTAGATTCAACCAATTCGCGTATAAAATGATGTCTTATTTTAATATGCTTTGTTCGCGAGTGTTGAACAGGGTTTTTAGAAATATTAATCGCACTTTGATTATCACAATAGAGATGCAATTGGTTTTCTTGAATACCATAATCACTTAACATTTGTTTAAGCCACATTAATTGTGCACAACAGCTACCAGCGGCTATGTATTCAGATTCAGCTGTTGAGAGTGATGTGCAGTTTTGTTTTTTACTACTCCATCCTACCAAGTTATTACCTATATAATAACATGCTCCCGATGTGCTTTTACTATCATCAGTACACCCAGCCCAATCAGCATCAGTGTATCCAATTATAGTGCTTGGTGTGTCATTAGTGTACCAAAGTCCTAGATTTAGAGTGCCTTTTACATATTTAATGATACGTTTAACAGCATTCAAGTGGCTCTCTTTAGGGTTACTTTGATATCGAGCATATACACACACAACATACATAATATCAGGGCGCGAGGCAGTAAGATATAGTAAGGTCCCTATCATACTACGATACTGAGTAGGATCTACAGATTTTCCATTTTCATCTTTCAAAAGTTTTAGCGTAGTACTCATGGGCGTTTTAGCATCTTTAGCACTCTCGAGGCCAAATTTCTTTACTATCTCTAAAGCGTACTTGGATTGCGATACAAATAATCCTTCTGAATTTTGTTTGACTTGAAGGCCTAAGAAGAATTATAGCTCCCCCATAAGGGACATTTGAAATTCCTTATGCATAGTTTCAGAGAAGGATTTGACTTCTGAGGGAGAAGTTGATCCAAATATAATATCGTCAATATAAACTTGAGCAATAGTGATGTGTTTGTCAAAATGTTTGACAAAAAGAGTTTGGTCATTTCCGCCTCTTTTAAAACCTTTATCTAAAAGAAAACTGGAAAGACGCTCATACCAAGCTCTAGGAGCTTGTTTAAGGTCATACAAAGCCTTTTTCAGACGAAATACATGATTTGGATGTTTAGGGTCAATGAACCCTTTAGGTTATTCTACATAGGTTTCTTCAGCCAGTATTCCATTAAGGAACGCAGATTTGACATCCATTTGGTACAGTGTAAAATGCATGTGGCAAGCTATAGCAAAAAGCAGACGAACAGATTCTAAACGAGTAACAGGAGCAAAAGTCTCGTTAAAATCTATTCATTCTATTTGAGAGTATCCTTGAGCAACTAATCTAGCTTTATTTCTAATTATTATCCCATTTTCATCAGTCTTATTTTTGAAAATCCAACGTGTGCCAACAACCTTTTTGTGATCAGGACGTGGAACAAGATACCAAATATCATGAATGACAAATTGTAAAAGTTCTTCCTGCATAGCAGAAATCCAGTGAGAGTCATTCAATGCCTCATTTACATTCTTTGGTTCCACAAGGGAAACAAAACATGCATAATGTGCATAGTTTCTGAGTTGGGATCTTGTACGCACTGGCTCACTAGGGTTACCAACTACGTTATTTATGGGATGATCTTTAGAAACCCAGTTAGGTACTTCAGGTGTCTCAATAGGTAATGAATTATCCATTTCAGAGGAGTCATTTTCTAAAATATTTGTAGACTCTTAGTCAATAGTAAATTCACCGGTCTTGCTTTCTATAGTAGTGTCACTAACAATTACATTTATGGATTCCATCAAAGTTTTAGTTCGAAGATTATACACTCGATAAGTTCTACTGTTAGGCGAATATCCTAGAAATATGGCTTTATCTCCCCGACTCTCAAATTTGGACAAGTGTTCCCTATCTTTGCATACATAACAAGTACTGCCAAAGGTTCTAAGGTATTTGAGATTAGGCTTTTTATTGTACCAAAGTTCGTAAGGGGTTTGTTTGGAATTATTTATAAGATAGACCCTATTTATAATGTGACAAGCAGTACGAATGGACTTTACCCAAAAATATTTAGGTAAATTCTTGGCATGTAGCATAACACGTGCCATCTCCTAAAGGGTACGATTCTTTCTCTCCATAATACCATTCTGTTGAGGGGTCTTAGGAGCACTGAACTCGTGTTTATAACCATTATAATCACAGTATTCTACAATACCAGTGTCTTTGAATTCACCACCTCTATCACTACGAATTCTATTCACTTGAGTATCCTTCTCATTTTCAATCCTAAGAAGAATTTTTAGGAAGGTTTGGAATGTTTTAGACTTTTGTTTTAAGAAGGCTACCCAGGTAAATCTAGTGAAGTCATCAACCATAACTAGGATGTAACTGTGTCCACAGAGACTAACTGTTTGGGAGGGACCCATTATGTCCATATGGATGAGTTCTAATGGATTAGAGGTAAGAATATCTTTGACTTTCTTATGAGGTGCCTTAAAAATTTTACCTTCTTAACAGGAACCACAGATAAGATTGGGTATAAGTTTGATTTTAGGAACTCCTCTAACTATTTCCTGAGAGGTCAGTCTACTAAGGTTATCGTAATTTATATGACCCATTCTGTTATGCCATATCTCATTGTCATCCATTCTGGCAACATTACAGATTTCAGAATTGTTCATGACAGTGTAGCAATTATCAGGAGTTCTGAATTCAGTAATTATGCATTCACCTTTTTCATTTAAAATTTTGCAATTGTTCTTTGAAAAGGTAACAGTATGATCTGAGTCACAAAATTGCGATATGCTAAGTAGATTTGCCTTAAGACCTTTAACTAGAAGAACATCTTGAAGAATAGGAAGCCCATCTTCTTGGAGAGTTCCTTTGCCTATGATTTGAGATGAAACTCCATCACCAAAAATGACTTTACCACCAGCAAAGCTGGTTTTGTTTAAAAGTTTAGTTTCATCACCAGTCATATGCTTAGAACATCAAGAGTCTAAATACCAACCAGATGATGTGTGTTCAGCTTTTAATGCAGTAACAACAACATTACACTTCATTTGAGGTAATAGATCATCTTTTCTAACCCAAATTGCCTTAGTTTTCATCTTGCGCTTATTAGCTCTCAATTGATAAAATTTGCGAGCTTTGGATTTTTATTGAAAAATGTTTTGCGCATGATTTTGAATTTTGTGAAAGACTTGAGCATTTGGTTTAGGAAAGTGCTTAGGATTCCTTCTAGGAAATGTTCTTTTAGGTTTGGTCTTTCTCTTTCTATAATTATAGTTTTTATCTGGCTGTCTAGGAAGTATATAATTATTTCAATTCCTCCTAGAATAGTTAAGGTTCTGATAGATATGAGGATTATAGACAGGTTTAACTAGTCTCCTAGCATAGCAACTATCAAAAGAGTGACCATATATGTCGCAGTAGGAGCAATAAAGATTGCTCAGAATTGAGGTCTCCTTAGGAAAGTCTCTAAACAAAGGTTTTGAAGAGTTTTGAGGCTGAACTCTATTCCTAGGTGTGACAGTCTTGAATGCAGACTCACTCTTCCTAATAGAAGGGCAGACGTATTTAGCCTTAGGTGAACTTTCATGTTTAGAGCAACTTGATTCCCCAATGTTAAAATTTTGATTTTTTGAATCAAACTCAGTTTTTAGAGAATGAAAGTCTGGGCATGTTTCAATAGGTATTTTGCCTCCTGACACAAACTTGATAGGTTCAAGAGATTTTGTTTGTGTTTTCAAATTGGGGCAAAACCCTATTCCAGTTCGATCATCAGAATTGGTTTTTGATTCAGCAACAAATTCATCAAAACATTTTGAATTATTTTTAAATTTTGTAAATTTTTTGAAAACAGTTGCTGTCTTTTCTTTAGTTTGCTCCAATTCTAACAATGTCCCTGTTAACGCAAAAATTCTCCATCTACGAGGACCAATCAGAAAAGGACACATGTCATCCTACGTGGTAATATTCGACACCCGAGGAGAGTTGGTCGGCATCCGAGGAGAGCTGGTCGGCACCCGAGGAGTGTTAGTCGGCATCCGAGGAGAGTTGGTCGGCACCCGAGAAGTGTTAGTCTACACCCGAGGAGAGTTGGTCGGCACTCGAGGAGTGATAGTCGGCACACGAGGAGAGTTGGTCGGCATATCAACCAGGAAGATCAAAGGATAACTATGCATTTAATGTGCATTAATGTACATTTATACTGTAGATGACAACACATAGCATACCAAGCAATTCAACAATTAGATTCGTTGAATGTAGACATAATGTATAAATGTCTACATTCAATGAATCTCTTTATATCCCATCACTATAAATACATGTATTCCCTTAGCCAAAAAGAGAGATCCGAGAGATCTAAGAGATCCAAGAGAACCTAGAAACCCCATACACAAGATACACATCCTTTCTCTCTCTACACCCTATGGTGCTATTGTAAACCTCTGGGAATAAAATAACAGTGGACGTAGGCTTTATTCATAGCCGAACCACTTTAAAAATCTTTGTCTCTTATGTGTTTGATTGGATTGCTTTCATCTATTTATCTGTGATCATAAAAATGGGATTCGGTCCAGTTTTTTGCATCAACAGATTGGCGCCGTCTGTGGGAAACGACTGTTGCTATCGTTTTTCACCAAAAATCATTTATCATCAATGGCAGATAATCCAGAACCCAGTAATCGAAATGCTGGAAATGCTGGAAATCCTCCAAATCCATCTGCACCTCCAGATCTGGCTGGAATTATGACGAATCTGGCTGAAGGACAAACCGCCATGCAAGAAACAATGAGGCAACTCATTCAAACTCTTCACGGCGGTGCACCTACCCATTCAAGGCAAAGGAGTGATCGTGGGCAATCGCGATCTAGGCGTACTGGGTCATATCGTAATGAAGAATCTAATGATTTTTCTTATCAACTTGGGCGAACTTCATCGATACGGGCTACGGATACAGATCAACATATCACTCTCTCTCCGGAGAGAACCAGCGCCCTGGAAAGATTAAGCAGGGTGTCTCCTTTCAGTCGGTTAGGACCAAGGAGAAATATGAGTCCACCTAGAGCCCCATCCAGAAGCTTTCGACCACCATCAGGTTTGAGAGAAGGATCAGCACAATCACGACCAGCTACTCGTCGAGATAGATCTCAGGAAGCTACGTCAGAACAATCAATTGCTCGGACTAAGCGTCCCGAGGAAGGAAATAAAGCATGGAAAGGTTCCATTCAGCGATTGGAGGATAGACTTGGAGAAATGGCTAAAGAAAAGAATCCCTTACAGAGAACTTTTGTTCAAAGGACACCTTTTGTGCAGGCCATTGTGAATTTTCCTACACCATCGAAATTCAAAGCACCTGTAGTGACCCCTAAGTATGATGGAAAGACAGATCCTGTTCTTCATATAGAACAATACCAAGCTGTTGCCGACATATATGCCGTCCCCGACGAGATGAGGTGTAGAGCATTCTCGGGAACTCTTACCGGATCTGCACAGATATGGTACAATAATCTTCCTCGGGGTAAGATTTCGACTTTTATTCAGTTAGCCGAGTTGTTCATTGGCAATTTCTGCTTTGGAGCAAAGCCGGTAAAGCGAGTAGCGCACTTGTTAAGTGTTAGACAAAAATCAGGTGAGAGTACTAGAGATTACATAACTCGTTTCAATAACGAGAAGTTGGAAGTCATAGATTATGAAGAAAAGACAGCGATCACTGCTTTGATGAGTGGATTGCTGCCTAACAAGTTATACTACACTTTGGCCAAAGATCCACCTAAAACTATGTCGGAGTTGATGGCAAAAGCGGCAAAAATCATGAATGCCGAGGAGGCTATGGCTGCGAAGAAGAATATGGATAAAGAAACCAAGGTGGAGGTTGACAAATCTAAGAAGAAAGAGCAAAAAGGTAATGGTGGTGACAAGCACTCCAAGAATAATAGGACGTCATGGGAAGTCCTGAAGAAATACGATAATTATACTCCATTGAAAATGGGTATAAATCATGTTTTGGAAGAAATCAAGAATAACGAAGAAATCAAGTGGCCAGATAAACTGAGGACCAATCCTGACCTGAGGAATAGGGCCAAATATTGCGAATTCCATAAAGATCATGGCCATACGATCAAAAATTGCATAGCCCTTTAGAACGAGATTGAAACGCTCATCTGAAGAGGAAAGTTGTCAAAGTATGTAGATCGTGAAAGGAAGAATGATGATAGAACTAGAGATCGTTCCAGATCTCCTCGTCGGACGGAGGAGAAAAAGAAAAGAAATCATGAAGATGATCCAGATGAAGACCCCGATCTTCCAAAAAAGCCAAGGCAGCCTGAACGAGAGGTATTTTCCATACCTTTTGGGTCATTTGATTGTAATGTTATTACAGGAGGAGATGCTGGAGGGGGAGACCTTACTGCAGAAAGAAAGGCCTATCTCGGAGAGGCTCAAGCCTGCTCATATATTCAACGAATAAATCTTGCCGAGGATGATCGTCCGAGGAAGGTAAATAAAGAGAAGCTAGTTATTGGTTTTTCAAAAAACGATTTGGCAGGTGTTCTTTACCCTCACGACGATCCTTTGGTGATCAAAATGAGGATGAAAGATGTGGTGATTTCAAGGGTGTTGGTGGACAATGGTAGTTAGGCAGACATCATGTACTATTCATGCTTTGATAGCTTGAATTTGAAATTATCTCAATTGAAACCTTATCACAGACCCCTTCTGGGTTTTGCTGGCGAGAAAGTTTTTCCACTTGGGACGATCAAGTTGGACATATTCATTGGAACTTGGCCTGCTTGTCGAACAGAAAGAATACGCTTCTTTGTGATGGACAAGAATGTGCAGTCAGCCTACAACATCATCATGGGAAGAGTTGGTTTGAAGAAGTTCGAAGCAGTTCCATCTACAGTGCATCAATGCTTAAAATTCCCAACAAACTTCGGAGTAGGAGTTGTGAAAGGTGATCAAAAAATAGCTCGGGAATGCTATTATTCATCTGCCGAGCAAGAGGAGCTTGAGGAATCAAGGAAAAAGACTACTACCTACCAGGTGGAGGAAGGTACAGAAATCGAAACTCTTGATCCCAGGGATGAATCCCAACTTGTAAAAGGACAGGTGGTAGAATCTACAGAAAATGTTATTCTGGACGAGGAGCACCCTGAACGAGTAACCCAGATAGGTTCGTCGTTGGATGCTTCAATAAAATATGAGTTGATAACTTTCTTGAGAAATAAGAAGAATACTTTTGCATGGAGTCACGAAGACATGCCAGGAATAGATCCAAACTTCTTATGTCATGAACTCAATGTGAATAAGGAGATCAAGCCTGTGAAGCAGAGAAGAAGAGTGTTTAGTCCCGAGAAGAATTAGGCCATACAAGAGGAGGTCGAGAAGCTCCAGAAAGCCCAATTCATTGAAGATGTGAAATATCCAGACGGGTTAGCAAATGTGGTGATGGTAAAGAAGAAGAATAATAAATGGAGAATGTGTGTTGATTTCACTTATCTCAACAAAGCATGCCCTAAAGATCATTTTCCATTGCCCAGAATAGACCAGCTAGTGGATGCTACTTCGGGGCATGAGCTGCTCAGCTTCATGGATGCATATTCTGGCTACAACCATATCAAAATGAAACCTGAAGACAGGGAAAGTACTTCTTTTATTACCCCAAGGGGAACTTATTGTTATAATGTCATGCCTTTTGGTTTGAAAAATGCAGGTGCAACATATCAGCGGCTGATGAATAAGGTTTTTGTCGAACAAATCAGTTGCAACATGGAAGTCTACGTCGACGATATGCTAACAAAGAGCAAGAAAGCTGCTGATCATCTAGTTGACTTAGGTCAGACCTTTGATCAACTAGATAAATACCAAATGAAGCTCAACCCGACGAAGTGCACCTTTGGAGTACGAGAAGGAATGTTCCTCGGATACATCGTCAACCAACGAGGTATTGAGGCAAATCCAAAAAAGATCAAAGCTCTTTTAGGGCTGCGATCCCCAACGACGAAGAAAGAAGTACAGAGTCTTACAGGACGAGTTGCGGCGCTCAATAGATTTGTGTCCCGAGCAACTGATAAATGCCTCCCATTCTTCAAAACACTTCGAAAAACTTTTGAGTGGACTGATGAATGTGAGAAGGCCTTTCAAGACTTGAAAAAGTATTTGGGAGCACCTCCATTGTTGTCCAGGCCAATAACAAGAGAGAAGTTGTACTTGTATCTGGCAGTGTCAGAGAATGCAGTTAGTTCAGCATTGATCAGATTGGAGAATGGAGTCCAGAAACCAATATATTACACAAGTAAAGATTTCCGAGGTGCGGAAATCAGGTACCCAAAGCTGGAGAAATTGGCATTGGCATTAATTGAAGCAAGTAGAAGAATGAGGCCATATTTCCAGGCCCATACCATCGTCGTTTATACCGACATGCCATTAAGGCAAGCCCTTCATAAGCCAGAAAAGTCAGGAAGATTGATGTACTGGGCAATAGAGCTCGATGAGTATGATATTGTGTATGAACCCAGATCATCATTGAAAGGGCAGGCTGTAGCAGATTTTATAGCAGAGTTTACATATCCTGATACCCCCGAGGAACAAAAGTTGCTCGCTGACCAACCTGTGGATGCTACAGGATCAACAGACATAAATCCAGACCAACTCCGGTTGGTAAAAAGACTTGTGGATGTAGAAGGATCATCAACTTCAAACTCAGACCAGCTCCGGTTGGTAAAAGAGCGAGAAGAGATGATCGACGAGGAGCGAAAAGTGTCAGGGGAGGATGAAAAGAAGCAACAAATATTTCACCGAGGAACTCTATCAGATAAGGAATTTGAAGACGGGTTACCCATATGGAGATTATATGTAGATGGCTCATCTTGCACAGCAGGTTCTGGAGCAAGAATTGTTTTGAATACTCCAGACGAGATTGACCTGGAATATGCTTTACGATTCCAATTCAAAGCCTCCAATAATGAGGCTGAGTATGAGGCCATGATAGCAGGTCTTAATTTATCAAAGATTATGGAAGCGCAACAAGTGATGGTATTCAGTGATTCTCAATTGATTGTGAATCAGATGATGGGAACATATGCAGTTAAAGGAGAACTAATGGTCAAGTATCATGCAAAGGTGATGGAATTGTTGGCAGAATTTGATGCCATTCAGTTGATCAGAATACCCAGAATAGAAAATGCACAAGCAAACGTACTGGCCCGACTAGCATCAGCTACTCGTACCGAGCTACGAAGAACAATACCAATTGAAGTACTGGAAAGTCGGAGCATAAATGAAAACCTGACGATGAATGTTATTACCCTTGATTTAGGACCATCTTGGATGGATCCCATCAGGGCATATATTGAAGAAGGAAAATTGCCAGAGGACAAGCTCGCGGTAAAGAAATTGAAGTATAAAGCTGCTCGATATGTATTAACTAATGGTATTTTATATAGACGAGGAATTATGGCAGGTTTGCAGAGATGTGTACATCCCTCCGAGGTGAAAGAATTAATTGAAGAAATCCATGAAAGGTCTTGTGGAGCTCATGTAGCAGGTCGAACACTTTTACAAAGGGTAATGACTCAAGGATACTATTGGCCGACGATGAGGGCTGATTGTATAGCCTATGCTAAGAAATGTGACAAGAGCCAACGTTTTTCCTCTATCCGACGAACTCCACAAGCATTGTTGACACCAATAACTTCCCCTTGGCCATTTTCCATGTGGGGAATTGATTTGGTTGGACCACTGCCGACCACCCGAGGAAGATTCAAGTACCTCGTCGTTGCAGTGGACTATTTTACTAAGTGGGTAGAAGCTGAGCCGCTTATTGATATGACATACGAGAAGGTATACCAGTTCGTTTGGAAGAATATCATCTGTCGATATGGTCTCCCTCATGCCTTCATCATAGACCATGGAACCCAATTTGATAACGAGGAATTTGCTGCCTATTGTCATCAGTCGAACATTTTGAAGGTTCATTCAGCACCAGGCCACCCTCAAAGCAATGGGCAGACTGAAGTGACGAATAGAACACTGCTAAATGGTTTGAAGAAAAGGCTAAGTGAAGCTAAATCTAACTGGATTAATGAGCTACAATCAGTATTGTGGGCTTACCGAACAACTCCCCGAACAGCGACTGGAGAATCACCATATATGCTGGCATTTGGAAGTGAAGCTGTAATACCTGCCGAGTTGGGTCTTCCAACGCATAGAGTATTGAATTTCAATTCTCATGTCAGTGACTTAATGAGGAGACTGGATTTGGATATGCTCGAGGAGGTCAGAGAAGAGGCAGCCATTAGGAATGCTGCTTATCAACAACGAACAGCTCTTTTCTACAACAAAAGGGTGAGGAAATGCGATTTAAAAGAAGGAGATTATGTGCTAAAGAAGGTAATTAAGAAACACAATAAATTGGAGGCAAACTGGCATGGGCCTTACCGAGTTACAGAAGTTATTCGACCAGGAACTTACCGAATAGCAACTCTAGAAGGAGAAGAATTCAAGAATGCTTGGAATGCTGAACACCTTCGCAAGTATTATCAATGATGTAAAATGTACAACGGTTCCATCAATATGAATAAAACGATGATGTTTTCACCATTTTCCTATCCTTTGTTTGAAAGTTTTTCGGGGAATACTAGTGTTGTACACTACGCTGCTCGACAGCAAAAAGAACACAGTAGTTTGAAAGAACCAAAAAATATACTCCTTTGGTTAGGAGGCGTACACTAGCGTGACCAACTAAGGTTGGTAAGATAACTAGTGGACAGATAGTTCGAAAGAACCAAAAAATATACTCTCCTTTGGTTAGGAGGCGTACACTAGCGTGACCAACTAAGGTTGGTAAGATAACTAGTGGACAGATAGTTCGAAAGAACCAAAAAATATACTCCTTTGGTTAGGAGGCGTACACTAGCGTGACCAACTAAGGTTGGTAAGATAACTAGTGGACAGATAGTTCGAAAGAACCAGATAGTTCGAAAGAACCTGATAGTTCGAACCCATGACCAACTCCGGTTGGTAAAAGGGCAAGAACAACATTCTTAAAAAAGCCAATCTCGGTTGGTTTGAAAACAAAATATGACAACAAGTTGGTCGGAAGGTAAAATCATTCCAGAAAATACAAAGAATTCCAAACTGAACCAAGTATAGTTGGTCGGTGATCAATTATACTTGGTCGACGAGGATAAATTATCGACCATGGTTGGTCGGACACATTTTATGAAAAAGTTTACCAAGTATGGTTGGTCGGGGATAAAAACCCATCAACTGTAGTTGGTCGACAAACACAATTTAACAACCTTGGTTGGTTGGAAACATTTTAAACATTTTATACTCATTACTTTATTATTAAGTAATTGAGCAACATTGATACTTGTAATTTTGATTACTAAGTTGGTTGATAAACAACACAATATTATTATATTTTTAACTTATACATATGCACAGATGTAGAGTATTTTACAAGACAATAGCAATTAAGATTGCGAATAAAAATGAAAGTCTTTCATTAAAATAAAAAACAAAATACATTGAGAATGAAAATGTATACTAACTATTACATTGAGATTCCTACTCTATTGGTTTCTTTCCCTCTTCTTTTGAAACAAGTTCCTCGCCAGCAGGAGGATCATCCAAAGCATAAGGGGAGTTTATGAAGTTAAAATCTTTCAGCATTCTGATGTTCATCACAGATGGTCTGTCCGAGCAGCTCTTGCTCGTCCCCGAGAAGCTCTTGCTCGTCCCCGAGAAGCTCTTGCTCATCCCCGAGCAGGAAGTTGCTCTTCAAGACTCATGATCTTCTCGGACATCTCAGCCAAGGCCTGGTTCTTTGCCATTAGTTGGAAGGCTTGATTCTCCAAAGTAGATTGAGTTCTCTGTTCTTCGACAGTTACCCGAGCAGCTCTTGCTCGTCCCCGAGCAGAGGTAGAAGTCAAAATCAGCATCTACAGCACTGAGATCTTTGCTACTACTATCTCGACGAATAATGAAGAAGAAGTTGTGTGAAAATGTTTCGAAGTCCACCACTAGCTTGGTACTAATCAGATTGAAGAGTTGGGTTCAAAAGCTAGTATGTTACTCGACAAAGTATTCAGAGGATCATAAATCAGAAGAATCAAGCACGTGAAGTTAACACTCAGTTGCTCGACACAGGAGGCAGTTGGTCGGCTAGCAAACCAATCAACATACTTGAAGATTATGATAAGCTACAAGCTGCATACTATGGCATGGCTGCATCCAAATTCCCAAGGGTGATACATATCACACGGAGTTCCTCAAAAGAAAGATTAACAACCATCGATCAGCCTGCATCATATGTCGTCCAGGAGATAATGCACTTTATGTTGAACAAATCAAGAAGGTAGATCAAGAATTTCATGAGCACCGAGCAACACTGCAGAATAAATACTCCATCCTTTCAAGTAAACCATCAAGCATGGAGCATTGGGGGCTTCTGTTAACGCAAAAATTCTCCATCTACGAGGACCAACCAGAAAAGTAAACATGTCATCCTACGTGGTAATATTCGACACCCGAGGAGAGTTGGTCGGCATCCGAGGAGAGCTGGTCGGCACCCGAGGAGTGTTAGTCGGCATCCGAGGAGAGTTGGTCGGCACCCGAGAAGTGTTAGTCTACACCCGAGGAGAGTTGGTCGGCACCCGAGGAGTGATAGTCGGCACCCGAGGAGAGTTGGTCGGCATATCAACCAGGAAGATCAAAGGATAACTATGCATTTAATGTGCATTAATGTACATTTATACTGTAGATGACAACACATAGCATACCCAGCAATTCAACAATTAGATTCGTTGAATGTAGACATAATGTATAAATGTCTACATTCAATGAATCTCTTTATCTCCCATCACTATAAATACATGTATTCCCTTAGCCAAAAAGAGAGATCCGAGAGATCTAAGAGATCCAAGAAAACCTAGAAACCCCATACACAAGATACACATCCTTTCTCTCTCTACACCCTATGGTGCTATTGTAAACCCCTGGGAATAAAATAACAGTGGACGTAGGCTTTATTCATAGCCGAACCACTTTAAAAATCTTTGTCTCTTATGTGTTTGATTGGATTGCTTTCATCTATTTATCTGTGATCATAAAAATGGGATTCGGTCCAGTTTTTTGCATCAACAATCCCTTTGTATTTTTTCTCCAGAGTTTCATTTGTTTCTTTTAAATCTCTGAGTTTTTCATCAAACATTTTGATTTCGCTTTTATGAGTCAAATATTGGGTAGTATACTCTTCAGCATTTAGTTTAACCATTAGGCTTAGATCTTCTAACTTCTTAGTGAGATCTTTCACAATCTTTTCTAGTCTAGTGCTTTTCTTGAGAGTTTTAGCATAAAGTGTGTGAATGTCAGGGAGGTCTTCATTGTCCGAGTCACTAAGTGTGGTGTGTGGAGTGACCCCTAAAGATTCATTTGTTAAACTCACGCACCCATTGACATCGTCATTATCACTATCCCTTTGACTCACACACCCCGAGGTAGAACATGCAACATTCTCAGTAATCAAAGCATCTAAACCAGTATAAACATGATTATCAATAGCAGGAATAGAGTTACTAGAAGCATTCTCATACACAGGCATAAGCACATCATCATTATATATGATCTTGGCAAAGAAGGACATGCAAGGATAAAAAACATCAGATGACTCAGGTTCCTCCTTTTCAGAATCACTTGAATCATCCTATGTTTTGCAAATGTTAGCTCTAGTATGTTTGTTTTGAGTGTTCAAGTTAACTCTACAGTCTTGTGCAATGTGCCCCAGTTTACCACATCTATAACATTCAGTCTTTTAAGGTCTATATTAAGTCTGAAGTGAGAATCCTTGTGATTTTTATCATAGTTTTTCTCATGAGGCCTGTGATTAGAGGAAGTTGGATAATTTGAATTGCCTTGTTTATTTGCCTCTTTGTTTCTAAACTTAATAATTTTCTTAAACTATTTAGTAACTAAGGCAATCTGATTGTCCAAACTCTCTATATTGCATTCCTCATCAGAATCATAAGTGGGGAATATAAGTTCAGGCTTAGTTAACTTAGAAGAGAAGCTCAGATTGGAACTAGTCTGTTTCCTATGGGTTTGAATCAATTGTTTCTTAAATTTTAGTTCCATTTCCACAGTTCTTAATTTACTACTGAGTAATTCAGGAGTGAGATTTTGATCACACATTTCCTCAATAGCATATCTTTTGTTATCAAATTTCTGTAGTAATGATCTTAGAATTTTAGATACAATTTCATGTCTGTCATAAGTCACCCCATTAGCATGCAGTTTGGTCACAATATCAGTCAAGTTCATATAGAAGTCATCAAATGACTCAGTCTCAGACATAATTAATGAGTTATACTGCTGAATAAGCGTTTGGGTTTTAGCAGCCTTAACTCTAGTGTCTCCTTCATGAGCAGTAACCAAGGTGTCCCAAGCTTCCTTAGAAGTGGTACAAGATGAGATTCTTTTGAACTCATGTTCATTTATGGACATAAATATGGCATTCTTTCCTTTACTATTATTTTGAGAAACTTGTTTCCCTTCTTGAGTGAACTCACTTAGAGCTTTCTTAACCCTCTCATTACTTCCTTCGTTGGCTGGTTTAGTAGGAAAAATGTAACCATTTTCAACTATGTCCCAGACATCATCTCCCAGAGTTCCTTGAATGAAGGCAATCATCCTTACTTTCCAGTAAGCAAAATTGGTTCCATCAAAGATTGGAGGTCTGGTCAAGTTACCAAATCTTTCATTTTTCTCGTCCATATTTGATTTTCAGAAAACAATTTCAGAAACACAGGATCTCTTTTGAAATCAGTTTACCAAGCTCTGATACCAATTGAAAAATGTTACTAAAGTCGTTTATTAAAAATAAACTATTTAAGTAACTCCGGTCTGTTTTTTTAAGAAACTCTTTTCGTAAAAACCAAACTATTTGAACACAAGATGTGTTTAACAAATCAGTATGTACGAGATCTATTCAAGAATTGAATAACAAGTTTATAAAGTAGTTTAAAAAACTTAAACTCAGCACAACCAAGAATGAGACGAGGAGATGTAGAAGGATTATGTTCACGATGTTTTTTACGTGGTAAAACCTCACCAATTGAGGAAACATCCACGACTCCCTCTACGGAGTAAAATGAAAAATCCACTAAAACAAATATATGAGTTACAAACTATATAACTAACATGCAAACAACTCAAACCTGTATAAGTTTAGGAATGTACCCTCTGGTGTCCTTAAAACTTCTCTGCAGTTCTGATTGTAGATGTAGTTCTCCCAGTTTGTTAACTTCTGATTTGTTCCAGCACTTTACGTCGACTCTTTGTTCATAAGATCTTATTACCAACACTTTTCATGTTGTAGGGTGAAAGTGTTTGTGGAGGTGCTCTCTAACACATGCATGCACACACACACTTATTAAGTACAAACATGTGACACCCTGACTAATTAAATACCGGGTAGCTACTCCTTTATTAAATCAATACAAAATGCCAAGTTGGTTCAGTTAATAGCATCACTGTCGAAAACATTTTAATAATTACTAACCACCTAGTATTTAAAAAGTAAGTTGCCAAATTTTAATTTAAGTCTGATTAACATGCGATAAAAGAATAATGGAAGAACAACATAATCCATTCACCATAACGAAGTAATGAAGTAATCAACAAATAATATAAGTCCGGAGGAAAACTCCTCACAACAATCCCACAATTGAAATAATAACATAAGTCTAAATCCTGAATTAATTACATGCCCGAAATCTGAATAACTGAAATAAATGAAATGCCTCTAAAAGAAATGGGCGCCATGCCCTACAACTGATAAATACTGAATATGGAGTCAAGATAGATGAAGCGTCTACAAGCAAAGTCATGTAACTTCCACAAACAGCTACAGCTCGTCACCTGAATGAGGATCCTAAGCATGGTGTCCTTGTGGCTGGGCACCTAAAAATGGTTTTTACAAAAATAGGTTTGAAAGCAAATGGGTCAGAGCCCGAAAGTGGAAATCATTTTAAAAACAGCAAGTGTTTTAATAACATTAAAACATTAAATGCAAAAAAACATGTTAGGACGTGCACTCGCATGAAATCCTCACCTCTCGACTACATGTGCACTCCTAACGTACCGTACCCATCTAAATGACATTCATATCTATCCAAACCGTAATAAGTTCTACCCCTTACTACTCGATTCCCATATTACATTCTAGCGTTATCAAATAAATAGAGGGCTTTACTTAAACTCAGATTCTCAATTTGTAGTACAATTCACTATCAGTTAACCCGTTATGTTTTCTCAAAACATTACCATAATTATATTCACAATACCAACATGAAAGTTCCCATTAATTAAGTGTATATTATTCACGTCATAAATATACAATACAAGCACCCCGAGACTAGCTGCGGTGCACACAAACTCTGCTATCCATCCCGGTACATCACGTACATAAGGATCACGCATTCCGAATCTCTCAGGAATCGTTCTCAGATAACAACATCACAAATAATGGAGGCGAACACAGTCACATCACATGGGTCACGCACATACCTGCGCTCCCACGATCAGCAGACTTATTAACATCCCAATAAGTTCTTCTCTGACCTATGTTCATCGAGGTAACCAATCTAAATCCGGGCAACATAAGGATTAGAAGGCCCTAAGCGAACGTAAACCTCCCGTGATAGCAAGTATGGTAGGTATGTCATACACATAAAATCAATACATATACTAAGTATTCACACATCTTAGTAATCACCATAATATATTGGTGGTACACTTCTCAATCTCGTACCGACATATAATGCTACACAATTTATATGTTCCCGATTAATATAGTAATTTAGGCCGTCAATATTTCTCACATCGTAATAGACACTCACGTCCTACTTCATAATTTCCCTTAGGTTCAACTACACTTCTAGGTTTTACTCCTCTATATATCCCAAATGTCCCTACTATATCAATTTATCATCAAGGGAAGGTTATCTCTACCATTAAATAAGGTTACGGGACACGCGAAATCAAAACAGGCTAAAAAGCCTAAACTGTCAACTCGTTAGAAGTCTCGTTCGAACGAGGCTGTTCGAACGAGAGTTCGTTCGAACGAACTGGGCCTTCTAACGAGATCTCGTTCGAACGAAAGTCATCGAACGAACATCCCTTCTCGTTAGAAGTCAAACTGTCAACTCGTTAGAAGCTCGTTCGAACGAGCTCGTTCGAACGACCTGGGCAGGTCTTCTAACGAGTGGCCAGATTCGAGCCCAGAAATTCCTTAACTCGTTTTTCCAATTTCTCTTCACCTCTAATCTCACCTAAATGTCATTCCAACAATGTTTCAAGGTATCTAATCCTTCCTAAACATGTTTCAACCGTATTACAACATTTATATGGGTTCAAGTCACCCTAAACTACATCAAATTATCAAATCTCCAACATTTATTTTTCAAATCTCAAGAACATGAACCCTAGAAAAATCAAGTCATTCATAGACATAATTAAATCCGTTTTTATGATGTAAAAGATGTATTTTCATCTGAATAATCATCCTATCAACGTTCTACATGCAATTTCCTCAATAGATTCTTAAATCTCTACATCCAATTAAATGGGTTTTCATCATACTCCAAGAACAATACAATTTATTTGAATTTCCTACGCACGGAAGAAGCATTCTCTGCAAAATAATGAAATTAAACCACTTACCTTATGTGTATCTCTGAATTTGATGACGAATTGATGAGTTTCTCTCTCTCTCTCTGCAGAATTTTCCTCTCTTCCCTCTCCCTCTACAAGCTCTTCTCTAATGGTGACAATGGAGGCTAGGGTTTGTCTTAGGAACTTTTGGAACAAATCTAATAACCCCCGTAGCCCAATAAGCCCTCAGATGTGGTTAGTGGGTTTAGTGGGAAATTACCAAGTCAGCTTTTTAATTCCCAATTTTCGTAGGTTTTAATTCCCAAAAATCCAAAATTACCAAACTACCCTTATACGTTGCCGGTGTGGCCTAAAAATGCCCCGAGACCCAAACCAAACCCCCGGCTAGTGTTTTCTGACTATTTCGACCCTTCCGGACGCGTTGGCGAACTCAAAATGACCATACGATTTATAGAAATAAAATTCACTTTTTTTAATTAAAATAAATATATTCCGGACGCGACTGTCACACGCGTCTCAACAAAATTTCCAAATTGCCGTATTTCAATCTCACGACAAATTTCATAATTCAGTATTCATATATAATCATATATGCACATTATAATCAAATACTAACTCGCATCTTGCTAGTATTTTAATCCGGATTAATTTCCAAATAATACGCATTTAATTCAATTAATCCCATAAATAAATATCACAAAAATACGGGGTATTACATACTTCCCCCCTAATAACTGAATTTCGTCCCGAAATTTGGAACTAGAAAGTACCTGGTAAGAACAACTCTGGATAACGTTCGCGCATCTCATCCTCGCGCTCCCATGTGGACTCCTCGACATTATGATGTCGCCACTGAACACGCACTAACGGAACTATCTTTGACCGTAGCTTCCGCTAACTTCGGTCCAAAATAGCAATCGGTCCCTCCTCGTAGGAGCTATCAGGCTGGAGATCGATGTCCTCCAAAGCGATATGAGAATGAGCTAAATCGTCTCTAAGATATTTCCTTAGCGAGGAAATATGAAACACATCGTGAATCCGATGTAAATGCTCCGGTAACCCAAGCCTATACGCAACTGGTCCAATCCGCTCAATAATAGGAAATGGTCCCACATATCTCGGTGCCAACTTCCCTTTCTTCCCGAAACGCATAATCCCCTTCATAGGAGATACTCTGAGCAAAACCTGGTCCCCCACTTGGAACTCTCTGAAGAACCTCTTCGCATCAGCATAGCTCTTCTGCCTGTCTTGAGCTACCCGAATGCGACTCCGAATTAATTATATCCTTGCCGAAGTATCCTGAATCACTTCCGGCCCAAGTAGTTTGTTGTCCCCCACCTCTAACCAACATGCTGGGGAACGACAAGGTCTACCGTACAACGCTTCAAATGGAGCCATGCCAATAGTGAACTGGTAGGAGTTGTTGTAAGCAAACTCCATCAGTGGAAGATACTGCTCCCGTCCACCCCCAAAATAAATGATGGACATACGTAGCATGTCTTCCAACATCTGGTTTGTACGCTCGGTCTGCCCATCGGTCTGCGGGTGATATGCCGTACTCAACCGTAATTCCGTGTCCATGGCCTCCTAAAAACTCTCCCAAAACTGCGAAACAAATATCTTGTCTCGGTCAGACACGATATTTAGGGGCACACCGTGAAGTCTCACTATCTCAGAAATAAAGAGCTGGGCATACTGTCCCGTAGTGTAGTCTGTCCTTACGGGTAGGAAATGAGCGACTTTGGTCAACCTGTCCACAATTACCCAAATGGAGTCGTGACCTCTCTGTGACGTAGGCAACCCCGTGATAAAGTCCATGCAGATGCTCTCCCACATCCACATCGGGATCTCTAATGGCTGTAGCAGTCCTGTCGGTCTCTGATGATCCACTTTTACTAGCTGACAAGTGGCGCATTTTGAAACAAACACGGCAATATCTCTCTTCATCCCGCTCCACTAATAATGTCGTCTCATGTCTTGATACATTTTGTCCCCTCCGGGATGTACCGCGAACCGTGAGCCATGCGACTCTGCCATCACCTCGTGTCGCAATCCCTCCCCTTCCGGAACTACCAATCTCCCATGGAAGCGTAATCCCCCGTCTGAGCTAACGGTATAGGACTCGTCTCCCTCTGCTAATAATCGAACTATCTGCTCCCGACAGAACGAGTCATTTGCCTGTGCCCTTACTACCTTCGTGACAATCTGCGGTGTAACGGTCATCACAGACATGAACGATCGGGCCACTACATCCTGGTGTCCCAATTCCTTCCACTTGTCCTTCCACACCCCTGCCACTTCATCTGCTGGCCTACGGCTCAACGCGTCTGCTACCACGTTAGCCTTCCCCGGGTGATACTGGATATCAAACTGATAGTCCTTCACAAACTCAAGCCACCTTCGCTGCCGCATATTCAACTCCTTTTGCGTGAATAGGTACTGAAGGGACTTGTGGTCTGTGAACAATCGAAACTTCTCCCCCAGAAGATAATGTCTCCAAATACGAAGGGCAAATACAACTGCCGCCAACTCCAAGTCATGAGTGGGGTAATTCTTCTCGTGAGGCTTTAGCTTACTGGATGCATAAGCAATGGCCTGACTCTCCTGCTGTAATACACCTCCAAGTCCTTGTAAGGACGCATCGGTGTAGACTAGATACTCAACTCCCGGCAATGCTAACACAGGTGCTGAGGTCAACTTATCCTTCAACTCATCGAATGCCAACTGACAGGCATCACTCCAGATGAATGGCACACCCTTACGAGTCAGATGTGTCAAAGGACCCGCTATCTTCGAAAATCCCCGAATAAACCTCCTGTAGTATCCTGCTAGACCCAAGAAACTACGGATTTTCGTTGGTGTCGTGGGCTGTCCCCACTCCCTTACCGCGGATACCTTCCCCGGATCAACAGATATTCCCCGGTCGGAAATAATGTGTCCCAAAAACTGGACCTCCTTCAGCCAAAACCCGCATTTCTCATATTTTGCATACAGCTCGTTCTGACGTAGCGTCTGCAAAACTTGCTTCAAATGCTCGGCGTGCTCCTCCTCTGTCTGGGAGTAAACCAGAATATCATCGATGAAGACAGTGATAAACTGATCTAGGAAATCCCTGAACACCCTATTCATCAAGTCCATAAACACGGCTGGAGCATTGGTCAAACTAAAATGCATAACCCGAAACTCGTAAGAACCATATCTCGATAAGAACGCAGTCTTCGAGACATCCTCCTCCCTGATACGCAACTGATGGTATCCTGATCTCAAATCAATCTTCGAGAAGAAAGAAGCTCCTCTCAACTGGTCGAATAGGTCATCGATTCGAGGCAACGGATACTTATTCCGTATCGTGACCTTGTTCAACTCTCGGTAATCCACACACAATCTCAGTGAACCATCTCTCTTCTTTACGAACAACACAGGGGCACCCCACGGCGAAGTACTCCTCCGTATAAACCCCTGACCCAACAACTGCTCAATCTGATCCCGTAGCTCTCGCATCTCTGCCGGAGCCATACGGTACGGTACGCGTGCTATAGGTCTCGTATCTGGTAATAAGTCTATGACAAAGTCTATCTCTCGACTGGGGGGTAGGCCCGGTATCTCCTGAAACACATCGGAATACTCCCTGACAACTGGGATGGAATCTAAAGGAATCACAACCTCCTTAGAGGTATCCTCCTCTAGGTAATACAAATGAGCGGTCGAGCCTCCCTCTGGGCGAGTCATCACCACTACAAACATCTCTTGCCCCGGAATGGCAAAAACAATGCTCCCATCGAATCAATCAATCATGGCTCTATAATCTGCGAGCCAATCCATACCGATAATCACATCGTGCACATGCATATCTAATACCAACATGTTTGCAGGTAATGCCAAGCTACCAATCTCTACCCCCACTCCCCGGCATATAAAGAAAATAAGTGACCCACTCCCCAATGGTGAGTCTACACACGTCACTGTGCTCTCTGCTGTGGCTAACAACCCTAAGGCTTTCAAAAAATGTGTAGCTATAAAACAGTGCGTTGCCCCCGTATCAAACAAAACCCGACCCATAGTACCATGAATAGGAAACATACCCTCAATAGCGGGTGGTGCCTGTGGAGCTGCTGCCTGGTGGACATTATAGACACGTCCATACTGTAACTGCCCCTGCTGCACAGGAACTGTTGGAATGGCTGGTAGTGCTGGCACCTGGGCTGGAGCTGGGAGAGCAGGTGGAAAAAGTGGCCTCTGTGGCTCATGTCGAGCACCCTGCTGCTGCGGGGCCCTGCCCCTATCAGGACAGTCCTGGCGTTTATGGCCAGTCTTTCCACAAACAAAACACTTCCCCGGGAAGTTCCCCCCTCTCTGTCCCTGCTGCCCCCAGCTCTGGTGGCCGTTACCATTCCTCCACTGGCCCTGCTGAAACTGCTGCTGACCATTCTGACCCTGCTGGTTCTGATGGCCGTTCGGACCCTGATGGCCCTGCCGGAAACCTCCCTGTCCGTGCCTGAAATTTCCCGACCTGAACCTCTTATGATCCCCCTGCTGGGAACCCTGGTCACCCTGCCTCTGCCCCTGAACCGATTGTGCCCCACTGGCACCATGTCATCCAGTCCTGCCCTGATGGCTGGACTCTCCCGATCGCTTGCCCTCAGCCATGTGAAAGCGGTGATCTTGGCAATGGAGCAATGTAGCGTTAACCACATCAGAATAAGTGGCCAACGATAGGTTCCCCAACAAATGCTGACGGATCCTCCAAGTCAACCCGTCTGTAAATTTCTGTATATTCTTCTCCTCTGTCGGTATCTCATCCGGAACAATGTTCAGAAGATCAGTGAATTCGGCCTCATACTCGGCCACAGTCTTACCCTCCTGTCGAAGGCTCATCAACTTCCTCCTCATTTCCGTATGAACAGCTGACGGAAAGTACTTGCGGTCGAACCGCACCCAGAACTCCTGAATAGTGAGAGTGTCTCTCTCCTCCACGGTGGTAATAGACTCCCACCACTGCAGTGCAGACCCCACTAGCTTAAAGGTAGCTAGTATCTGCTTCTGGACATCGGTGCACTCATACATCCTCAGGTGCCGCTGAATGTCCTTCCTCCACTGACTCGAAACTACCACATCGGAGCTACCTGCGAACTCCGGAGGGTGTGCTTTCTGAAAAACATCACGTACACGTTCCCAAGCAGACGGGAATGCATGTGCCTGAACTGGCGCGGCTACTGGCGCCTGAGGTGGTGCCTGCTGAACTACGGCTAGTGCGGCATTTACCGCCTAGGCCACAATGGCTGCAACCTCGGCGGCATTCATCGTGCCCTGAACTGGTGCGAGCTGTGGTTCTGGCGTAGCATCCCTGGGAACACGTTGTGCACGTCGTGGAGGCATCTGAAATAAGAATGAAGTTTATAAGTTCGCAGTTATAAACTTGAAATAGCTGAAGAACGTAGCATATACAAAAGAATACAACAGTCCTAAAATATAGGGCTCTACATCAAAGAAAACTCCGCGGAAACATAATAAGCCGTACAGATCCTAAAAGACACTAGAACCTGATGCTCTGATACCACCTGTGACACCCCGACTAATTAAATACCGGGTAGCTACTCCTTTATTAAATCAATACAAAATGCCAAGTTGGTTCAGTTAATAGCATCACTGTCGAAAACATTTTAATAATTACTAACCACCTAGTATTTAAAAAGTAAGTTGCCGAATTTTAATTTAAGTATGATTAACATGCGATAAAAGAATAATGGAAGAACAACATAATCCATTCACCATAACGAAGTAATGAAGTAATCAACAAATAATATAAGTCCGGAGGAAAACTCCTCACAACAATCCCACAATTGAAATAATAACATAAGTCTAAATCCTGAATTAATTACATGCCCGAAATCTGAATAACTGAAATAAATGAAATGCCTCTAAAAGAAATGGGCGACATGCCCTACAACTGATAAATACTGAATATGGAGTCAAGATAGATGAAGCGTCTACAAGCAAAGTCCTGTAACTTCCACAAACAGCTACAGCTCGTCACCTGAATGAGGATCCTAAGCATGGTGTCCTTGTGGCTGGGCACCTAAAAATGTTTTTACAAAAATAGGTTTGAAAGCAAATGGGCCAGAGCCCGAAAGTGGAAATCATTTTAAAAACAGCAAGTGCTTTAATAACATTAAAACATTAAATGCAAAAAAACATGTTAGGACGTGCACTCGCATGAAATCCTCACCTCTCGACTACATGTGCACTCCTAACGTACCGTACCCATCTAAATGACATACATATCTATCCAAACCGTAATAAGTTCTACCCCTTACTACTCGATTCCCATATTACATTCTAGCGTTATCAAATAAATAGAAGGCTTTACTTAAACTCAGATTCTCAATTTGTAGTACAATTCACTATCGGTTAACCCGTTATGTTTTCTCAAAACATTACCATAATTATATTCACAATACCAACATGAAAGTTCCCATTAATTAAGTGTATATTATTCACGTCATAAATATACAATACAAGCACCCCGAGACTAGCTGCGGTGCACACATACTCTGCTATCCATCCCGGTACATCACGTACATAATGATCACGCATTTCGAATCTCTCAGGAATCGTTCTCAGATAACAACATCACAAATAATGGAGGCGAACACAGTCACATCACATGGGTCACGCACATACCTGCGCTCCCACGATCAGCAGACTTATTAACATCCCAATAAGTCCTTCTCTGACCTATGTTCATCGAGGTAACCAATCTAAATCCGGGCAACACAAGAATTAGAAGGCCCTAAGCGAACGTAAATCTCCCGTGATAGCAAGTATGGTAGGTATGTCATACACATAAAATCAATACATATACTAAGTATTCACACATCTTAGTAATCACCATAATATATTGGTGGTACACTTCTCAATCTCGTACCGACATATAATGCTACACAATTTATATGTTCCCGATTAATATAGTAATTTAGGCCGTCAATATTTCTCGCATCGTAATAGACACTCACGTCCTACTTCATAATTTCCCTTAGGTTCAACTACACTTCTAGGTTTTACTCCTCTATATATCCCAAATGTCCCTACTATATCAATTTATCATCAAGGGAAGGTTATCTCTACCATTAAATAAGGTTACGGGACACGCGAAATCAAAACAGGCTAAAAAGCCTAAACTGTCAACTCGTTAGAAGTCTCGTTCGAACGAGGCTGTTCGAACGAGAGTTCGTTCGAACGAATTGGGCCTTCTAACGAGATCCCTTTCGAACGAAAGTCATCGAACGAACATCCCTTCTCATTAGAAGTCAAACTGTCAACTCGTTAGAAGCTCGTTCGAACGAGCTCGTTCGAACGACCTGGGCAGGTCTTCTAACGAGTGGCCAGATTCGAGCCCAGAAATTCCTTAACTCGTTTTTCCAATTTCTCTTCACCTCTAATCTCACCTAAATGTCATTCCAACAATGTTTCAAGGTATCTAATCCTTCCTAAACATGTTTCAACCGTATTACAACATTTATATGGGTTTAAGTCACCCTAAACTACATCAAATTATCAAATCTCCAACATTTATTTTTCAAATCTCAAGAACATGAACCCTAGAAAAATCAAGTCATTCATAGACATAATTAAATCCGTTTTTATGATGTAAAAGATGTATTTTCATCTGACTAATCATCCTATCAACGTTCTACATGCAATTTCCTCAATAGATTCTTAAATCTCTACATCCAATTAAATGGGTTTTCATCATACTCCAAGAACAATACAATTTATTTGAATTTCCTACGCACGGAAGAAGCATTCTCTGCAAAATAATGAAATTAAACCACTTGCCTTATGTGTATCTCTGAATTTGATGACGAATTGATGAGTTTCTCTCTCTCTCTCTGCAGAATTTTCCTCTCTTCCCTCTCCCTCTACAAGCTCTTCTCTAATGGTGGCAATGGAGGCTAGGGTTTGTCTTAGGAACTTTTGGAACAAATCTAATAACCCCCGTAGCCCAATAAGTCCTCAGATGTGGTTAGTGGGTTTAGTGGGAAATTACCAAATCAGCTTTTTAATTCCCAATTTTCGTAGGTTTTAATTCCCAAAAATCCAAAATTACCAAACTACCCTTATACGTTGCCGGTGTGGCCTAAAAATGCCCCGGGACCCAAACCAAACCCCCGACTAGTGTTTTCTGACTATTTCGACCCTTTCGGACGCGTTGGCGCACTCAAAATGACCATACGGTTTATAAAAATAAAATTCACTTTTTTTAATTAAAATAAATATAATCCGGACGCGACTGTCACACGCGTCTCAACAAAATTTCCAAATTGCCGTATTTCAATCTCACGACAAATTTCATAATTCAGTATTCATATATAATCATATATGCACATTATAATCAAATATTAACTCGCATATTGCTAGTATTTTAATCCGGATTAGTTTCCAAATAATACGCATTTAATTCAATTAATCCCATAAATAAATATCACAAAAATACGGGGTATTACAAAACAGTCCTAACAAATTACAGTAACACTATATGCTGTGATCTTTTCTTTTTCTTTCTTCTTACAAAACTTTGCGCCTTCTTTGACCTTTAAATCATTCCCAGAATCCACGGATACCTTGCTAGGAAGACAGACAACGTCTTAATCAATCTCAGAATTTAGAAAAGTTTTTCGAGATTGAAAACCTCCAAGTGTGATTCCAACTAGGTCAAAGGTTTAGTTTTACAAGAACTAGAAACATAAAGCATTTATTGTTGATTTCAAAGTAAGCAAACGTTTTATGGAAAATAATCAATAATATATTTCTCAAGATGAGAAATAAAGAATGAAACTAAGTGTAATGTAACATGAATAACTCAGATCTAAAATTTCTATGAAATCAGAAAGTAGATCTGAGTAAACGTTTAAGTTGAAAACAATATCTAACGAACAAGAGATTACAGCAGCAATAACAAACTCAACTCAAACTCTCAATCACTCAAGAACACTCAGTGTAGTGTTTTGGATATGGAGTTTTTAAGAAATGTTTGAGTTTGGATGGAAGAGGCTTTGACGAAACAGGTTAGGGTTTCTAACTCTCTCTCTTCTCTCTCTTCTCTCTCAATTTCTCAGAGGAAATGAAAATGGCAAAAGTCTTCGAAGTCTGAGAGTAGGGTTCCTTTTATAGGGTGAAGAGAAGGTTCGAGAGATTCGATCAAAACCAAGGGCCAGGATTAAGTCAAGTCAAATTGACTTTGATCGAAGGGTTCTAATAAGGCGGTGCTTAAACGAATCCTGATTGGTTTAGAAAGTTGTACTGGGATTCACCAAGACAACATGCAGATCGTCGATAGCTAATGATCCAAGAGCTAAAAGCATACGCGTTTTTAACTCAGTAAACAAACACAATTACAGCCAATCAGATGAAGACATGTGTTGGATGATAACAGGATATAAAACGCGCGTCTTAAACTAATTAAAACCACACCCCAAAGTTTACTCCGCTTTCGGATTCTACCCAAGGTAACATTAAGCCAAAATACCCAACAAATAATATTTACAAATTGACCACAAAACTTTTAAATCAAGTTTTAATTAATAAAACCTTATTTAAAAAATGTTTAAAAAATCCCAAAAAATTACTAAAATTCCAACTTAGGGATTTAAACACACTCAACATATGTTCACACATTATTATGCAGTATGATATGCAAGAAATAAATTCTACTGTGTGTGAGTGTTGGCAATTTGATCTTGATCAAAACAAGATAGAGAGATGAAGTAGCAAACCAACTTCTGAGGTTCTTTGGATACTAGGAAGGACATAATTTTGTCACAATTTCCAAACTAGATGAGCACTTATACAATATAGACTCAATTGAGTCAAGAGTATAAGGGCTTCAGTCGCGGCGTGACCAGTCGCATAAATTAGATGATGGGCCACGGCCTTGGGCGGTGACCAATCGCATGAATTAAAGGATGGGTCACGACCTTGGGGCGTGACCAATCGCATAAACTAAAGGATAAGTCAGGGCCTAGGGTCGTGCCTAGCTGTGTGTATGGGTCACGAATATAGTTCATGACCATATGTCGTGACCCCCAAGGTCCGTGACCCTTCGTTTGGTCAGGATTTAGGTTGTGACCCACCATAATGGTCAAGCCCGAAATGGTCACGACCCACGGTCTTGGTTAGGGACTTTGGCCGTGACCGTTCGTTTAATATGGTGTAGTGATAAATGAATAAATAATGAAGTTGGGATTGGGGTTTGTAATAATACCCTAAACGGGTCGAGGTTGGGGTTTGAAACACTAAACCCAACCCCGCCCCGAACCCAATGGGGTTTCTAAACACCAACCCCTAACTTATTATATTTATTCACCTATAAATCCGTTCCATTAAGGCAGGGTCGAGTACTTTCAAAAACCCGCTCACTATCATCCATGAGTAATGGTGTCAAAATACATAACATATATATATATATATATATATATATATGATGAACTAGTAAGTGTATACATGCGTTGCACGTGTTACTCACATTTGAATTATGTTACTGTAAATTGGGGATCGGGCGATGTAGGATGGAATTTACAATAAAGAAAGTGCATAGCAATACGGAATTGAGTAAAAATGGGAGATATTCATCATATTGGTAATACGTTGATTAGGGTTTCCATAACTTTGCGTGCGCATAAAACTTGAATTGTTATTAAATATATTTTAATACGAAAAGTATCTTTCGCGAAATATTTGAGAAAAATCTCGGTTGGCAAATTGAAAATCTGATATGAAGTGTAAAAAGAATTAGGACGTCATAATGTCGGTTTATGTTGGGGGGGGGGGTATTTTTTATTTTTATAAATTTTTCATCTATGTTGTTGTATAATTTTCTTGGAATTTGTAAAGTTATTGTACAAGAATATTGACTTATGATTCAATGGAATCAAATTATTCAGAAACATTAGTATTTATGTTAAAATATTTTCTTAACTTAACTCTCTGTGATAATATTGTATTTTAACATAGCCCCCCCCCCCCCCCCCCAAATGTTGATAAATTATACAGAACCCCACAAAAACATAGTGTCATTACTATTCGTTAAAAGTGCCCATTAATATGTAATTAGACTTAACCCTTGAACGATTTCGTGTCGCATTAGGTAAAAAATGTTAGGGCCGAGCCTGATCAACCCCAAACCCATCCCACCCAGCCCAATCTAACACGAACATAATCCAAAATCTTTTTTTAACCTAACACGAATACGACCCAATTAAAATGCAAAATGCATGAACGGTTCAATTAAACACGGCACAACATGAATTATTTTTCTTACTTACCCCAAACACAATCCATTTAAAATGCGAAACAACATGAAATAATTTTTTGACCTAACTCTAACACGGCCCAATTAAAACATGACTCGACACGACATAATTATACATGACATGGCATTGAATCTTTTTTTTACTTAACACTAACACGACGCAATTAAAAAATGATATGCAAATACCCGTGCCCAATTCCTAGCTTGGTCCGGATTAATTTTTCCCACCTAATCTTGAACTCGACTCGTAAATATTATAGTCTTCGATCGCGATTTCGGGCAGGCCCGATGAATTTTTTTTGTTTAAAAAAGTTTGAATTAGTGTTTTTTTCGTCTACTTCCATCATGGAGAAACTATAAACACTAAAATCTAATTGATATTTCATAAAATAAAATATATAATTATGAAATGTATTAAATTAAAATAAGATAAATAAGAGGGAAAACGTACAAAGGACTATTAAATTTCATACATATAGCATTATTTGATCACTAATAAAGGCTAATTATGACTTGAGCAATTAATAAACCAAATTCCCTCAATGAGATTAACAATAAAATTAACAAATTGAAAACCACTTGTAATTTAATAAATTATGACAAATGAACCTAAAAAAAAGTTTTAAATGAAATAAAATAGCAAAACTTAATTAAACAATGTCAACATAAAAATGTTATATTATATAAAATTATTTAATTATTTATTTATAATCAAATTTTGGGCTTCGGGCTTGGCAACGTTTGGCTCAACCTCGGTCCAAAATTCATCTGGGCTTAGGCTCGGCTCGGCTCAAACTCAAATAAAGCTCGGTCTGAAAATAGCGGACCGAACGTGCGGACTTCGGGCTTATCTGGCTCAATTTACAGGCGTAGTGTTAGATAACAAATATTGTATCATGTCGTATTTTAATATTACGTGATGTGTCGTGTTTACCTTGGTTCTTATTAGATGAAAAAACACGATTTCATATCAGTTTATGTTAGTTCATGTTAGTGTACGGTGAAAATAATATTTCGTGTCATGTTAGGTCAAAAAATAAAAATTCATATCGAGTTTTAGTTGGATCGTGTTAGTGTTACATAAAGAAAAAATATTTCATGTCGGGGCGTATATAATTTGGGTTGTTTTCATGTTAGGTAAAAAATAAGATTACTTGTTGTATTGTGTCATGTTTGTGTCCAATACAAATATATACTCCATTCGTTCAAAATTAAGAGCCCCTACCCATTTTTCACATAAATTAACGATACATTCAATCAATGGTCAATATTAGCATTTGTTCACTATAGTAAAATTTGGTTAGTTGATTATGTAAAAATAATTGTGTACGAAGTCTAAACAAGAGCCGATAAAGGGGTTAAGCGCAGGTAAAAAAAATATATCTGTATATCTTTAACCTTATTTTTCTTCACGATGGCAAACAACTTAGAAAAACCACAAAAGAACACGTCCCATAATAATATTATAGTAAAAAAAATTCATCTTCATCTCCATATATATATATACTAGGGTGTACCCGTGCCGATAGCACGGTGATAAATTTGCTCACGATTGTTTTTTGTTTTGACACGCTCACATTCCCGATTATAAACAAAATACATTATTGAACTCTCTCCCACACACATGTAATAAATTCTCTTCCCACAAAATGAATATTCTAGACATCCAAACCATTATGTTTAATGTGAGAATTATGAAAAAAAGTCATAAATATTGATGAAAAATTTATTCTAGGGTGTACGCGTACCGATAGCTCGATGATAAATTTGCTCTCGTGATATTTTCTCTTTTAAAAAACTTTGCAATGTCGCATATGGTATTATTCACCTCACACCTTTTTAATACTACATATAAACATTAATGTCACTTTAAGAAAGACATAAAATTTCACACTTTACTTAAGCTAATTATTTACCCAAACTACAAAAGTATCAATATCAAGGAGGACGACAATAATTATTGTAATACTTTGTACACTTCATAGAACTAAACCTATAGCACAAAACACATAGCTATAAAAAAAACTGCTTACAAAGATCAATAAAGCAAAGAGTTATAAATCATAAAATATTTGCATTAACACTACGCTCATTAATTTGAGAAACAATAACCATATGCAATAGTTGACATGGGAAAGTGAATCGTAAATTTTATAATCTCATGAATACACTATTGTACCATTAAAACCTTGTTCTATTTAATTCTCATGTCTGCATAGTGGTCAAGTCTAGGTTAACAATTATCAATCTTGTATCTATGGATACAGGTTTAACTACAGGTTAATCAAAAATAAAAACAGTATTAATTTTAGAAGACATTTTTATTTATTATTTTTTTTCGATAAAGAACAATATTTTAACCTGTTTTTAAATCATTTTTTATTTTTTAAAATTAAAAAATAACTTTTTTTTTATAAAAAAAACAGTTAAAAAAACAGTTATGATAGTTTTAAAAACTTTTTATTTATTTAAAACACTATTATGATAGTTTTAAAAAAGTTTTTTTCGTAAGATAGATTTAAAAACTATTTTTTTCCAACAAAATGCTTTTTACATAAAACTCGAAAAAAAATTAACAAAAAAAAATGTTTTTTTAATTTTTTAAATAACACGATCACAACCCAAATAAAGCGCAACATGTCATTGAGTCGTATTTTTTTTCATACCGGTGGCGATGACCATTATTTATTATTTCAAAAATAATATTTTTACGACTCCATGCCACGTATGGTATTATCCATGCCACGACGTGTTTTATTTGGGTCATGGTAGTGTTACTTAAAAAATATAAAAAATAGTATTTTTTCCCAGTTTTACGTAAAAAATATTTTTTTTTGGAAAAAAATAGTTTTTAAATCTATCTTTAAAAAAAACTTCTTTAAAAATTATCATAACAGTTTTTTAAATAAAAAAGGTTTTTAAAACTATCGTGACAGTTTTTATAAAAAAAATATATTTATTTTTTTATTTTTAAAAAATAAAAATGTTTTAAAAAACACTTTAAAATACTGTTCTTTATTGGAAAAAAAATAATAAATAAAAAAGTATTTGTTTGATTTTTAGAGCAAAATGCAACTTTATCTTTTAAAAAGTATATGGAGTGCTTTAAGAATTTTTAGAGTGTGGTTAACTATACCCCAAAAAATGACACGCAAGTGTATTTATAACAACATTTGTACAAAGTGTTTTCTTTTACATTTTAAAACATTAAACATACACCATAAATAGTTTCTCCTTCAATCTAGTAGAAGTAAACTTAGTCTGCTGTAAAAAAAAAAAGTATTAGTATAACCATTTTGTGAAGCTTGTGAAGCCATTGTGAACCTTTTCACAAACCCATTTTGTAAACCTTTTCGCAAACCCATTTTGTGAAGACCGTGAACCCATTTCTTTCTTTTCATCGTCTTTTTCCCGTTCTCACTACTCTTTCTTTAAACCTGCAAGTTCAACAGTATAGAAAAGCATAAAATATATCTCATAAAAAACTAAAAACATTCAAAATACACCACAACTCACAGTAAAACTCCAAAAAATCCAAATGCAGATCAACAATGTTATAAATTAATAACAACCTATACATGAAGATCATCGAATCTAATCAAAAAATTAGTGGATGAAATCCCCAGTTGAAAGCTAAGAGATGAGTAATATACCTTTGATCCATAAAACAACCCCCCCCCCCGAAAAAAAAAAAAAAAAAAAAAAAATTGTAAAATAAGATGGGCCAGTCGTAGAGATACAAGAATGAGGAGGTGATGGCCTTGTAAGGTGAAATGAGGCGAAACCCCAAAAGTATTGTAAGGCGATACCAGATTTGTCTCTTCAATGCAAGTGTACACCACTTTTACAAACACCCACCTTTAAAAAAATTAATCACATAAACATGAGCAAGATGTAGATATATTATCAAGATGTGTGTTCGTTACCTCCCCACTCAACTTCAGAGAGCTGAAGATATATTATCAAGATGTCGGATTCCTTGTCGAGATGAAGAGAAACAAATAGAGGGAGATGGAGTCAAACCTGAAATTTCTTGATTTGTCTACCAAAAATCAACCAATCTACAACAAAAACACTAATCCATTTATAAACTTATTTTTCAAAAATAAAAAATAAAAATAACTTGGGTGGCATAAAAAATAGAGGTTATAGAGAAAGGACGTTGCGTCCCTTTCTTGGCTCGGTGGTTTTCGTATTTGCACAGCAACGGACCATGTGTCCCTGCTATAAAAATGAGTAGATGCAAAAAAAAAAGATGAGATCTCATAAACATCTCCACACATAGAAGTAAACATGAGCAGATTTGGCAATATATGATCTTGAACCGATTTGAAAATGGCTGGATATACGTGGTTGTAAACATGAGCTAGCTCCGACGTAATGAAACCCCCACGAAAATAGGATATGCGTGGTTGTAAACATGAGCTAGGGTGTACCCGTGCCGATGACATGGAGATAAATTTGATCCCGTGTTATTTTGTACTTGTGCCGATAGCACGACGACAAATTTATTCCCGTGTCGCCACTAATGGAAATAGGACTGACAATTTTTGACACGATAACCCGTTTACGGTAATAACCCGAAATGACCCGAACATGAAATGATTAACTCGTATAGAATTAAGAGTACCCAAAATGTATACTCAAATAAAATCAACGCGACCCGAAAATGACATGACTAACCCGAATTGCCACCCCTAAATGGAAATATAAATATTGGTCATCCCATTGAACACTTACATCATGATTACGATTTAAATACAATGCATTTGTGTCTTAGAAACATCTAGTTTAAATTTACAATTACTATATTTTTACTATAACATTTCAAACTTGAATGAACCAAATTTTATATACTTTAGACACAGGAGTCCTCGGATGTCCCCGTAACGATGGCACGATGATAAATATGCTCCCGAGTATTTGTCGCTATAACACACTCACAGTACGATATTATTGATTTCGTGCCTTGACACCGTTTTTGTATATGTATTTCGTATATAAAACTTTCCGTGTCGTGTCACTTTTTTTGTGTTCGTATTTGGTAAATAAAATTTCGTTATGTGTTACTTTTTTTACCAAATACAAACACGATCCAATTAAATAAGTGGATTTTTTATATTTTTTATTTATACCAAATACAAACACGATCCAATTAAATAAAGTGAATTTTATATATTTTTGATTTAACACCAACACATCACAAATAAAGTGACACAACACGAAATGAAACGATACAATATAATTTTTAATTACCAAATACAAACGTGACTTAAAATATTATTTTGTTATTTTTTCATCCAAGTTCTTATTTAAAAAATAAATATAGTTTAATGTTTTTTCTTCGTCCTAATTTTTATTATTAAAAACTGCATATTCAATACAATACGAAATTATTTACTAAAAAAATTACTTAGTAAGAAAATTTAGTGTACATTTCATGAGACACAACTCGAAATTTTTACTAAAAGATATTATTTTTTTAACCCAATTTTTACAAAAATTTAGTGTCTTCTCTTTTCAACACATTTTTTATTAACTAAAAGAAATCATTTACTAAGAAAAAACCACCTTACCCCTTTGTATGTGAGAAAAACTCACCTTTGTCTCACCAAAAACTGAGCATGCATTAGTTTGTGAGAAACCCCCACAAATCTCATCAAAAACTAAAACACAATATGGAAATAATAACAACTCACCATCATAATACAAAGTAAAAATAGAACTAATGATTAAAATTAATAATGATCGTCTAAAACTAATTCTCAGTTTGTAGCATTAGATCAAATGGACAAATCTATAATTTGCAAAATGGATAAAATACAAACTATTCAAAAGTAAAAGATAAAATTACATGGGTGAGAAATCCATCTCCAGATTTGTAGCATACAATAGACCAAATAAGTTTTTTGCCGGAGATGTGGCCTTTTAGGCGTGATCCATGGTTGTGCGACTGGAGCAGTCCGACGAGATCCATGAGCTCCATGGAAGTGAGATCCATAAGCTCCAAATATCACATCAAAATCAATAATACACCATCTCGGCCCAAAAATAAAACCAACAAACAGTGAAAAATTACAAAGATCTGAAATAGAAAATCATCATACCATTTTGAGAGGGGGAGGATCGTTTTCTCGTTGTCGTACTCGCCCGTCCTTCCGCTGTCTTCTCGTTATCATCGTCCTTCCGATGTCTTATGCTCAATGGTGAACTCATTAATAACATACACAATCATCACAGCATAAGCAAGAATTATAGAAGAAAAAAAATTGAATAACTTACAGACGCATCTCCGGCACCATGTTACACCATCTCAAGACCCATCTCCGGCATTGGTGCCACCATAAGTAAAATTTGTAGCAGGTAGTAATTTCAATGGTAGGACTATCACTGTCTTTGAAAGAGATCTGCATGATATGATCTCCTTGCTTTACACGGGCTCATGTGGATATGGGTGGAGGAATGTTTGAGTGCCTATAATCATGTTGCGTGGGACAATAATGGTCCTCACTATTTTGCCACTATGGCATGTTTCAACTATAACGGATCCCCTGATACCTTCGATGAAGGGGCATTTGTATGAAGGGGAAAGTTCCTTCGATGTCTTTGGGTGTTTTAAATCCCAATCCAACACTCTTGTGGAAGCGATTTCCACACTTATCAGGCCTATTTCCCTTCCCAGATACCTTCGAGCTCAAGAACACCTTGAATTTCCTTATGCGTTTGTTCGGCGACGCTTGATGACTGACAAAAAAGAAGATGCAAAAAAATAATAAAACATATAAATCTACACTTACCAGGCCTATTTCCCTTCCCATACCTTCGAGCTCAAGAACATAAGCACTCTCCGGCCCATCTCCAGCACCATGTTTCACCGTCTCAAGACCCATCTCCAGGACTATCACAACAATATACCACTTAGTTCCGTATAGGATTTCATAACATCCAGCCGCGGTGATGGACGGAGACCATAACATCTAAAGAAAAAAGATCCATGCCCATGTATCAATGTAAAATATAGAGAAAAAGTCGTAGACTTTGATGTTCCTACAAAGATAAGAAGCAACTTATCAGTTAATATATTGCAGATGGTCCTGGCCCTCTATCCCCCATACAGAGATAAACCAACCATTGCTCGTGTTTGTGAGAGAAACGGGTGAAAGTTAAAGTCATCTGCTTGTGTTTGTGGGCGAGAGAGAGAGAAATACGTGATATTGGGTTTGTGTGGGTGACAGACAAAGAGAGAGAGAAATGGGTTGGGTTAAGTCCTCTGGTGTTTGTGTGGGTGACAGAGACGTGATGTTTAATTTTTACAGGCCTCGAGACATGGGATGTATTTATTAGACGTGTACTTGTGAAGGGCATGGCACATGTAATGATGTGTCATCATTTTCAACCGTTAAGATGTACACTCCCAATATTTAATCTCAGTCACCAGTTGATAAAGACCAAATCCCTCAAAATGTAATCTGAACCGCTAATTGGGAGAGACAAAAAAAAACTCCTCCTTTATTATATATATATATATAAGAGCCTTAGCAAATGTTGAGTCTCTAGCCCCACAACTATTTAGCCTTATCAACAAAAATAAACTTTAGTCAGAGAGACGCCATTGTCGCATGTGTGAAATAAGGTGAGTGGTGGCACTGAGGTAATGGTATTAACAAAATAGTGATCTTGATTTTGGTTGAAAATGACATGCGTATGATATATCTATCATGCAATGATATTTGGTCATAAAGGAAATATATTCCTCTCCATTAGATGAAGTTAGAGAAATAATTGGAGGAATTCGATTTATTACTCAAATCGACATTCTCTCTCCGTGATTACTCATTTATATAGGGGTTTTGAGAGGGCGAGATGTCGAGTCCCCTAGTCTCCATAATTAAAGGCACCTATTAGGAGGAAGAAAAAGAGATATCGTATATGTTTATGATAACAATAGGGGTCAACAGTGGGTAAGATGAAAAGTCGTTTCTATGGATAGAGAATGAAGATAGAGGGACAAATAGAGGTTTAAATGTAGTGACGATGGATGATATGTCTATGATATGTAAGTGGGCATGCAATGATTTGTTAGGAATTCATTTAGCCTTTATGGGTATAACATTAAAAAATGACACTTTTGGTTTAACCCGCTTTCTAAGTTAGTATAAATAATGAACGTGGTATGAGAAAATACAAAATAATGTCCAACAGAGAGAGGTTTATTTAATAAAATGGATGAACTTGTAATAATGTCCATTTTATGGCTGGGTAAACATGTTCAAGGACTATACTGTAATACCCCGTATTTTTTTATATTTATCTATTATTTATTAATTGTAAAAATAAATTAATAAATGAGAAAATTATTACTTGTGTGAATCGATAAGAATAAAATACATAATTTACATGGTGATTTAATTTGCATGTTATGTAATCTCTTTGTTTCGCATGTTATAATTAAATTTATTTTCTAGAGAAGATGGACAAATCCCCAAACATATTATTAAGAGAGAAATAGAGAAAGAGCCTCTTAAGTGGCATTTACAAGCTCAATAAGAAACTTAGAAAAAGAAAGAGATTTGCCAATTATTGAGCCTAAATAAGACAACAAAATACAAGCTAAGAACTTGGAGATATATGTAGACCCCCTTATAAAGAGAGTAAAAGAAAGCTTAAACGTGGGAATTTATAATTATTCCCATTACAAGTAGGGGTGTGCACGAATCCGAATAGATCGAAAGGACCGAAAAAACCGAACCGGACCGAACACACTTTTGCAAGTTTTTTTTAAATTCGGTCTTAATTTGGTCTAAAAATATATAGGATCGCACAATTCGGTTCGGTTTCGGTCTTGAACCGAAAAAATCGGGTTTGGATCGGACCGGACCACTTATATATATATATATATATATATATAAGAAATAACAACTTAGCGCTAACTCACGTACACATCACGCTTCAAATTACAATTACACACCTTGTGGGCCACACGGCCACAACATTCCCTTCAACCAACATAACCCTAACCCCTTTATTCTTGTTTTCTCCTCTCTCTCTATGCAACGGGCGGCGGCGGCAACAACACTCTCCCTCATCTCGTCCGGTTGTTTCCTTCATCTTGTCCGACACTCACTGTCCCTCATCTCATCCGGATGTAACTGTAAGATCCTTGTAGTTTTGTAACTCTAAGATTTGGTTGTTTGGTTTTTGTTTGGTTTAAGTTGGTTGGTTTAACTGTAAAATCCTTGTGGTTTTTGTTTGGTTTATGTTGGTTGATTAATCAAATGATAGGCCGAACTGTACAATTGGGTAGTGTATTAGTTAGGAGGTCACAACACGATCTTTGCACTAGAAATGGATCTTGACATAGAGGCATTCATCTTCTATGCTTCAATGTGTTTATATCAGAGTATGCAAGCTTTTGTCCTGGATTATGTTAGATTAGATCCCATCGGCTTATTCATCTAAAACATGTTTGAATTGATTTAACAGAATCTACATCGAAACTAAGGAAATAAAAGAAATAAAACAATACATAAAGCTTCCCTTCCTCGGCTGTCTCCTCTTTTTTAGCCCAGCTTCCCTTGTCTAAAGCACAAACACAACAAAACATACTATATAAAAGAAAATAAATCTATTCTTGACATTTTGTGCGCTTAACAGCTATTTGATAGTTGTTCTAGTGTTATTTTTAATAAAAAAAAATTGTTGTTTTTCAATAGTATGATAATTTTTTTTGAAGTGTTGTTTTTTTAGAGAAATGTTATTTTTTTTAAAGCGTGTTGTTTTTAATACAAAAAAATGTGTTGTTTTATATGAGTATGGAACCAATAGGACCGAGATCGAACATGGACCGCTTGAAAATTGAATAGGACTGAAATCGATTATTCCGATCCGATCTCGGTCCATAATTTTTTAGGACCGATTAATGCGGTTCGGTCCCAAAAACCCCTCAAAATCGGACCGGACCGGACCGCGAACATCCCTAATTACAAGAGATGGAAAAATCTAAAGGAAGGGAAGGCCATGTTTGTCTAATTAATTCATTGGTCTAATTATCTATATAAGATTTGACTATATGCGGCTACGCATAAAATTAGTAAGGGTGTATTTAATACAAAAGTGGACAAATGGCTTGAGTGACAAATTTAGACATGGCGAATATTTTCATGGCAATTTGTATAATTTTCTAAGTATGGTTGATTGATAACATTTATTTTTTAGGTAGCAAATCATATTTTTAAACAAAATAAAAATAGTTTATAACGAAAAATAAAGTTTAAAACAAAACAAGCATATTTTTTTAAAGAAAAAACTGTTTTTGATAAAAAGAAAATAGTTTTTAAAATAAAAAACAAAAAAATAAACCTATTAACCAAAAAAAGTTTTAGCAAAAAAAAAAGCTAGATTATGAAAAGTTATTAACAAAACAAAACAATTTTTAACAAAAAAAATAAAAATTAACGGGAAAAAGACAGTTAAAAAAAAGAGTTTTTAACAAAATAAAATTATTTATAACAAAAAACTGTCTTTTAAGAAAAAGGCATTTTAACAAAAAAATCCAGTTTTAATGGGAAAAAAACAATTTTCAAAATAATTGTTTTCAACAAAATAAAAACGATTTTAATGGAAAAAATGTAATTTTTAACAAAATAAAAATATTTTAATGAAAAAATAATAGTATTTACCCCTAAAAAAAGAAGTTTTAAAAAAAGATGGCAAAATTTGTGGGGGAAAATAACTTTGCTATATACCGAAGCAAATTTTGCCTACAAAAGTTACAAATGGATGACAATTTTGTATATTGACATGAGTACCTATAAAAAATTTAATGGCAAAAAAGGTAGGTAAAAAACATAAAATAGTGGGTAAATCCACCATTTTTCATATTTTTCATGGAAAATAAGGGGTATCAAACACACCCTAAGTGTGTATTTTATTTACATTGTAAATTATTACTGTGTATTGTAAGGTATTACCATTTGAATCGGACTCTAGAGTGACGCGAAGATCCGAAGACGTATTTGTGATGCTTTCGATTGGACCTAAGGGGTATGTATACCTTTGATCTGAGGTTTGGACTAGTTGCTGTAGTGTTTTGGACTCATTTGGAGGCCCAAAATTAGGCATATTGGTGACTTGCATGATTAGAGTTATTTAAGGAGTGTTAACCCTCATTAATTAAACATTTTGCACACAAAGTATAAACCCTGAATACCTCAGAAATTTGGGAGATTTTGCGGATAAATTTTTAGAGGAAGAACAAGGGACCAAGAGAAGGAATCACTTGTTCGTATTATTCAGACATGAAATCTCTTGCTTTTTCACCGTGTTATCTGTAACTTATTTATGGTTTCATTATAACGTGATTTTTATTTGGGATTAGGAGCATGCTTAGGGTGTAAGTTTATTGTTCAATTATATTGGGTATTTGGTTAATATGGAACCTATTATAACACCGTATTGGGTGTAGAAATATGATATGGTAATTTTTTGTGATAATCTATCATTAAATTCGTATTTTTATGATGATCATACGTTAGAACCCATGTTTATGATTGATCTTTTATGAGTATTGCTATATGAAATGATGGTGAAACTGATTCAAGAAATTGAATTCGTAACTTATTGCTCTATTAAAGTGAGATTTTGAGACTTCATAATTTATCGAACTTTGGATGTATTAATGTGGATAATTAAATTTGGGACATGTGGGAAAAATGAGGCTTGATTTTTCTAGTTATAATAAATGAGTTATGGTCGTTTGAAGTTTGGGTTAAATTTATGGGATTTATTATAAATATTTGGGGAAGAAGGAGAGGACCCCTGTTATAGCAGGAGTGCAAGTCGTTATAGCACCCTTAAGGGGGAGCTATAGTGCCCCCACTCAGCTCTTGTAGCAGCTTGTGGAAGGTAGCGTGTGATTTTAATGATATTTTATCTTTTTTAGTTAATTTCTCTTCATTATCCTCCTGGTTTACTTACTGAGAGTTTTTTTTTGTAGATTTCAAGTGGTATTCATGATAGTAAATGATGATACCACATTCAGTTCCATAATTATTAGTCTTATGTTCACCGTCGTTTAAAGGATGAGGTCCCAAGGTCTGTCAAAGACCTCTGCCAGGCAGTTTCCAGCCCTTTAGTGACCTTAATTATCCCAACAAATAGCCCACAAGGGAGTTAAGGACCATATCAGTGTCCTTAAAACTACAAGGCACTTAGTCGTGCTATTAAAACTTTAAAATCAATCTCTCCGACCACATGACGAATAATTTTAAGTCACTGGATAGTCTAGCGGATGCCTAGCAATAATTGACCTTTTATTAATTAACGGGAACTGGAGATGGGAGTTCCTTGATGCTAGCACATTGGGCGTTTATTTAAATTAGGGGGAGGATCCTGGGCTTAATATGGTGGTGGTGAGGCGATATGTGAAGTGTTTATTATTGATGTATGTGGGGGTGATTTTAGCACTAGGGAGTGCGGGAGGTATCCATTTTTTGTGGTTGCCATTTTTGATAGATTGTTCTCTGATTTCGGGATATACATGGGGGAAAATGGAGCCGAAGGAGGTGTTATGATTTGTATTTCTCTTTTTGAGCTTTTCTACCGACAGTTTCACTGGTTTTTCATATTTGCGAGAGTTATAAACTTGTCAATTTTATTCTTTTTACTTATTCTAATCAGATGTTGTCTTCTCATTTTAGTTATCTCGTATCTTATTTCTTTATTGTGCAGTCATGGATTTTTTCTTACTTTTCTCTAACTGTTGGGATGCCGTGGATTCAAGCATCGATGGATGGGATTTTCCCCCTCTTTACCCGATTGCGCGGGCGAATTTGAGAGTGGGTCTCTGCCTTCTTTAAGGGTCGTAGAGAGAGTACTTGAGGGACATAACAACAGAGAGGGTAAGTTGATTCATACTTAATTCATTTTTATCCTTTTTCTTTGCTTTGTCATTCATTTATTTTCCATGCTTTGTTTTTCATTTCTTTATTTTCTCCTGGTACCTTGGGAGTTGACCCGTCATGTGTTAGGGTGGGTGTTATGGCATGGACATTGTCTAGTTGGAGGATACTTTTGGAGAAGCCTTACAGGGCCGTCTTTTATTGGGGGAACGAGTGACTCGACGATATATATGGGATTTTCCTGTATGGGTGCCATTTCCTCCTTTTATAATATGAGTCATGTTAAGGGGTTTATTGTGGATAATCATCGGATGTTTTTGGATGGAATACCTGTTGTAGACTTCCTTAGAGAAAATCTAGATTATCAGGGCTTATTGGAAATGAGGGTGATGATGATGCCCAATCATGTGTTCCATGAGGCATTATTAGTACAGTTGGTGTAGCTCCGACGGGGAGAGAGACTTAGGTAGTGGATGGAGAATAGGTGGCTCCGGGGGTGGAAAAGAGATGGAAGCAAGGTCTTTGAGGGTAAATATCATGACTCCAAGGGTCATGCTTGAGTTATTATCCAGGGAAGGTGGAGACATTTCTATAATGGGTGAGGTGGGGGCGATGAGGTTAAGAGAGGCTTTGATGGTATGAAGAGCTCTTCTCGTGAGGTTCAAATTGGTTTAGTTAGGACTGAGAGGGGTCCATTGGGGGTTCAGGGGGGAGATGGGGGAGATTTTCATTTAGGATTCGACATGGAAGGTCCTTCGGGGAATGCTTGTAGGAGCACTCACCTTGGAGAATTCATGGAGACTTCATCCTTATTGAGGTGCTTAAATTTTGGGGAGCTAGACCAGGTGGAGGATTATAGGACAGGTCGAGATCCTTTTCCTTTCTAAGTATGGGGCTAGAGGACATGGATTACTGACGTATGCATGGGGTGAAGGAGGTGGTTGTAAAGGTACAGGAGATGGGTATTACACATGGCCAAGCCTAGGTGGAGGAGGCTACCATGACTCGTATTGTGGATCTTGAGGCTATGGCGAGGGAGTTAAAGGGGGAGTTTTGGGATGAGGTTATGATGTGGGTGCTGTCCAGGGGGATACTCCTCTTAAGGGGTGGACATTATTGTCTTACTTAAGGAGTTGCAGTCCCATCGAAGTGATCTTACATCAATTTTTCCTATTTCGTGATCTACCAATATTTTGAACCGTTTTGCTTCCAGGGTCCATACATCTTTAGGAGCGGAGGGGGTATGCCTTCCTTTTACTGTCTTAACTTTCTTTCCATTTGTTTTATATTGACTATCTTCCCGAATTTATGCATTTTTATTATAGGATGGGATAGTCTCGTCGTTTAGCCTTCAAAGGGTATTGACTTTCTGCTCTTTATTTTACCAAGAATTATCATACTCCTACGGAGGCTTTCGAGTAACGGACTGAGGCCCGAGCGTCTTATTCTCTTTTTCGTGTAGCCACACGTATTGATATGGTTTCAGTCTCTTACGCAGAGTCCATGAACCATCCGTCGACTATCCATATGACCCCTTCCCCGACTCAGACCAACCCGTGCCACAGGAGGATGCAAATGCAGGAGGTGATAATATAGTGGGCCAAGAAGGGCCATCATGATGAGTAGGAGGTTTTGAATCTTCATCTAGGTGGGGGGTTGTCCCCAATAATTCATACATCTGACTCCCTTTATTTTATTCTTTTTCTTGATGCACAAATAGTATTCTGTATTTGTTTGTATAAGGATTTGGTACTTAGGATGAGATATTTAGGATTCCTTTATTTTATGTTTTTGATGAAATTATTGTGATTTCATTCATGCTTATGCTTTTATACTTTCCATGGGAGATCATTATTGATTATGGGTTGGCATAATAGGTTTATTTTTACTTAATTTACAGGGTAATTGACGCAAAATCATCATATGAATGGAGTGAGCTTAACTCTTTTATTAAAATGGTGGTGATATACTTATATTTTTATACCAAAATAAAAGGTATATATATATATATATATACACACACACACACACAATAAAAGTGTTAAATCTTTTTGAGACTCTTCTTTTGGGGAAAGATAAGATCATCCTTTTACTAGTGAGTCGTTTGTTGTGTTGACGTTTAAGCGCGAGGGAAGGAAGTCCCCTTTCCTTGTTTGTGTACTGAATGGAGCTTTTTAATGTTATTTTAGAATCATGATGTCGTACTTTAGCCAAGATAGGAACCCCTTATGGGGAGTCCTTTATGAGTCCGCCTACTTAATGATTTATCCCGAGATGCAGGTGTGTTTTGAGGAGGGTTTTGCTTGGTGTTTATTTTTTGGGGAACTGGGTATAGGGGTAGTGTCCTTTCCCTCTAGTTTTTTTTACTTATTTTCTCATAGTATTAGACTTTATGTGTTGTTTCTTAAATAAGGATAGATTTGTGGAGTTCCATAATGCCTTTGGGAACCATTTATTACTTGGAGTTTAGTTTAGTTAGATCGCTCCAACTCTTTAGGAGCGAGGGCATAATGACCATAAACCGATTTTTTCGTAAAAGGGTTTTTTGGTGTTTATTTAGATTGTGCCTAAAGTGATATATCGGGTTGCCTATATATCTCAAATTCAAATAGAACGACGTATCTGTATTTGAATGTTTGCGATAATAATATAGTAGAGAATTAAGTCTACATAGTTATTTATAGTGAAAAAGTTAGGAGCACGAATTTTTTAGCTGACTTTAAATGAGTGGTTAGTGGCTCAAGTGAGCGTTCTAATGTAGGTTTAGAAATGTGTATGGGCTTGTATGGTTTTCCCTTCCTGTTATGACTGATTTAATCGATCAATATCGAAAGGTTAGGAAAATGTGACTCTGTCGAGATTAGCTAAGGTATCCGCCCTGTTAGAATTTATATTAATGACGAGGTACGGTCTTACCCAGTTAGATGCAAAATTTCCTTCGAGAGTCCGGAAGGGTTTGATATTCTCTTTTAGAACTAGGTCTCCCTCTTGTATGTTTTGCTTCTTTACCCTCTTATTAAATTCCCGGCTATCCATTGTTACTAGCACAAGAAAACTTGGATATGATGACATTTTTTTGGTGACGTTTTGAAAAATGTCGGTATATAGAGGATATGCCGACATTTATTTTAAAACGCTGGAACATTCTCGACGATTTTAAATAATTGTTGAAAATTTTGTTGACGTTCGTGTAAAAAGTCAAAATATTGCTACGTTTATTAAAAAGGTGGGTTATTTCTCGTTGTTTTTTTTAATAAAAACGTCGGATAGAAAATTAATTTAGCGCTTAAATGTTTACAACTTTCATCTTATTTTTCAGTTCCCTCCAAACATCCACGAATTTCCCTTTCCGTAATTCATAAGTGTTTAATGTATCCTCTAAAACCTAGCCTTCCATAAAAATCATCAAACCGTTAGAACCACACCTCCACTCTCGTTCTGTCAATATTGGTGAAACACTTAATCTGTTCTTGGGCCGCCACCAACTCAATCAGATGAAGAGAAGTATTAGTTTTATGCTAGGTTTAGTATCATTTAGAAATTAATATCTTATGATCAAGTCAATCAAATGATTATATTATTTGTTGCTCCTGTTACTAGGTAATGTTGTTGTACAATAAAAGGTAAAGAAGAAATCGAAAACTTATCTATCTTTACTATGCATTTCAGTTCCAATTTTTTAACAAATTCGAACTTTTGAGCTTTTGACCAAATGTAGTTTGATTTGTGTTCATATTTAACAAGGGAGCTAGGTCATGTTTTACATTCATTTCTTGTCATGCTTTGCTTATTATTATGGATATTAAACCTAATTATTTAAATATTTAGATTGTTAAGATGTAAAATTAAATCTTTTCTTAACTAGAATAAAATTTCCTCTTATTTGGATAGATGAGATTGCAATCCACACTTGTAAATTATGTGTAATGTACAGTCATAAGTAAAATATTCAGACACTAGATTTATTTTGAACAAAATTATACTCATTTCATCTCAAATTAAGAATCCGTACTTTTCTTTTGTATAATTAAGGATAGATTCGATCAACGGTCAATATCAACTCTTGTTCACCAACATTGAACTTGATTCATTGATTATGTCCAAAAAAGGAAAGTGGACCCTTAATTTGGGATAATGTAAAAGGAATAGTGGACTCTTAGAGTATAATATTACATCAAGGGATGATTACAAAAAAAACTTAAAGTTTGTAGGTAAATGCAAATATTTGACTATCATTTCATAAAGTTATGATTTGGTTAAAAATAATTTTTTGTGCTTTACACATGTAGGTCTCAAGAGACTTGGAGAAATCGAAGACTAAATAATTGAAGTGAAACCCTAATTTCGTGCTTTCAATTTTCTCTTTGTTCGGTAAAAAAAAAACGTATCCTTCCATTTTTTCCTACATGAACTTTGAGAAGCAAAACGTAAATTAAGAATATATGTTGTGATCATTATAGGATACAATATTTTTCTTGTCAAATTAATATGAGAGAACATAAACGAATAACAATGTTTCTTTTATGGAAAGAAGTTCAATATTGTAATGTGGACAATATGTTTATGTTTGTGTTTCTTAAACTAATTTATTGAATTAAAATGGACATATGGTCATCTCCCCCTATATACATGTCTTACAATAAAATAATGGGAGGAAATTGAGTTTTGTGACGTATTATTTTGGAATGAATGTTGTGAATAAAAGCACCGCTTTATATGCTTGTAAATTCATTAAACTCAACGTCTATTATATGTATTTAAGCGTCATTGGTCTAATTTAGAATTGAATCTTAATGGAGCTTGAATAATCACTATTTGATTAACAAACCTATGTTCCTTTAGAAATTTCCATCGTTTCAGATTAATTCTTATTTTGCTTCAACACATGATATACTTTGGAAGCTTTATATGTTCCCTGATATGCTTAAGTGTAACCTCGTCCTAGACAAGACTCAGCCCAACGCCATAACCTCAGCCCAATGTCCATCAAACTCATCTGCATATGGGTCCAGGACAGAGGGGCCCACATCAACCAGTCTCATCCTCCGAGACCTCATCCTTATAACAGTTGCAGTCACGTACAAAGGTTCACTTTACAGTCCAAGTTAACTTCGTGTCTTGGCCCTTGCCACATGTCAGCTTCGTACCGCATTGAAAGGCCGAGAACACCATGAGTTTCCCAAGACGATCTTTACAGTTCTGAATTTATCTACCTGGAAGCCCACCTCTACACTCTCGGCTCGATCGAGACCAACAAAGTTGACTTCAATATTTCATGAGGGACACGCGACTTGTGCATCATCAGGTCATGTGGACATACCGTTACAACAGGTTTATGTCCACATGAGGGAATATTTCATCATCATGATATGCTCGTGTAGGGGACAGATGGAATTCTCATTGTGGATAGCTCACTTCATTCACACCAGGTGCATTCTTAGGGGGTACACTGTGCACCCCCAAGCCTATACATATCAACTTCATCTTCTTCACTGAGGATCGGATTATTGTTTACCTAAAAAAACTCTACCCATTTGTAAACCTAGAGAGAGAAAGCTTGAGTGACTGTAATTCATGGCCTTCAGCGCCTTTTAATAATAAAACACTCATACCCTCTTGCACAGTGGAATAGGCCCCGATCTAACCACTTATATTTATGTGTTCTCTGTCTCTCTCACCTCCTTATTTGCACACTTACATTTATGTGATTATATCTTAATTGATAACTTAGCTATAGCTTGAGCTGCAAACACATTTGAGGTTGGTGATTATCTACATCATCATTCCATGTTCCCATTGGAACCCTCCTATCACATTGGTAACTTGTTGTTTCGGTGTTCTTATTGTTGTTACGGAACAAAAACAAATGTTTTAAATTTAGCATGTTAGATATCCCACTTGGTATCTCCTCCACATTGGTGTTCCTGATATCCAATGTTTGTAGTTTTCTTAGTCTCTCCATTGACATGGAAAGATTTCTAAACTTGCCCGTAAGTTTAATTACCTCAAATTGAACAGCCCAACCGTGTCAGGTATTGTTTCGATAGACACACCATGTAGATCAAGTACTTTTGTAACTTAAAATTTTGGTGATATGTCACTCAGAGAATGACGATCATGAATCTATTTAAAAAACGAAGAAAGATCAAAGGTGGTCTGACATAGTTCGGCATAATCTGATGTGTTCACCTATGTTATAGACTGATAGGCGTTGGTATTTCCCTTCTAGCCTTAACTCTCTATCATCATATGTTGTGCAAAAAATATCTTAGTGTGATGTCGTCATAGCGAGTTCTCGCACTATGTCATGAACTTTAAATGTCTTAACCCTCCCACCCTCATTAATCTCAGTAACATGGATTATGCTTCGAAAGATAAGTTTCGTGAGGTAGACCTATGCCAACTCCTCCATTGTAATTGCTTTTCTTTCTATAATAAACCCCTCCGCAACCCACCCAAAGTCGAATAAATTTTTTTCGTTTGATAAGGAAACTATCGGGAAAAACACAGCAGTGCACGAAACTGTGATTCAGGTAGAACAGTAGGTCAATAAAACTCAATAATAAGATTCCTTTCACTCGTTCAAGCATGGGATTGTATCTTAGTTGCCAATTGAGGCTATCATGAACCTTCTTCCTCTCAACAGCCGTGTTGTTCCTTTAACACATGGCCCCTATAATTGCCACTATTGCGAGAGGAAACCCTTCACATTGCTAAAGTATGTGATGGGAAATACCATGACTACTCTTGAAGAAATGGGATGGGTGACTGTCGTTTATCTTATGCCCACCATATATCCTATGGAAAGCACAAACACCAAACCCTCCCATATCCTTACCGTAGATGCAACTATGATACTGATGTAGCAACAATCAGGGTCATACGAAGCAAGATCTATGAATGCACCAATCTTCACAATATCAGTCTAAAAGATTGCCATCTCATTTTTGCAAACGCCGAGTACAATTGTTAACTTCGCTAATAAATAAGCCAATACATTCATCTCAAATGAAAATGAGATGGCAGCCATAACTAAATGAACTCATTGAAGTATGTATATGAACATGAAATCCCTTTTACTTACCGGACACAAAAAACATAACCATCCATTTATTTTAAAATTTCCTTAAATCATAGATACTTGCATTAATCTGATAAACCAAATAACTCAAAACTCTAAATTTATAATTTGTATATTTTTCTATTATTTCATCAACCAAATGCAGATATAACTATTATACAACCGACTAAAGATCAATTGATTCACAAAGTTAAACACATAATCTCAAAAAATCTCGAAAATGACACAAGTCTAACACACAATAAGTAGTTCACCTTCTTTAATGATGATTCAATCTTTTTAACTATTGTCTTTGTGATATCTCACCAAACAATATATATGCAACCTAAATAACCAAATGAAAACAAATTAACTTATATAAATAAGAGAATTAGTAGTGGGAATATTTTGCATGATAAGACGTAAATTCAGCGGAGGCAGGAAAATTTACCTTCAATAACAAGGAGTGTTAAATAGTCCTGATGTTCCTATCCATTCTATATACTTAACAACCTTATTATTTATTCAGTGCCACCCCTGGTGTATCACACCAACTTAATATATATAGATCACATTTTGATGGCTACAGTTATAAACATAGTTACGTTGTTTTTGGCATAACGCTCGAGAGTATTACTCACAGTAGGTCAAGACGCTATGATATGAGTAACCCTACCAATTATGCCCTTCATCGATTCTTCTACAAAATAATCCGTTGATGAACGCTCATCTGCATTGTATCAATCAGTTGACTCAAGTAGTTGTTTTGGTAATTTATGACTGTAGCAGAAGTTGTACATTTTGTTTTCTGGTAAGTGTAGTGGGTTATGTTGATTGTGTTATGTGCTAAATTTATCAAATGTTATTTCTTCATTTACAGATGCAAATTATAACTTGTAACTCGAAGGCTGATTCTCTTTAGTGGTTTTAGTCTATAGTTATGAACATGATCATCTCAGTTATTGACTCTACAATCTTCTTGGACCTCATTAGTTCACATATGATATGTTACCTTCCTAATTTGAATGCTCATATTTATTCAGTCACATCCACATGTTGGCATTGTTTATAGCAGACCACCGAGTTTTGTTTAGTACTAGGATAGGGGGCATGTGACTAGAGTGAAACCTTTATATGCACAACATTGTTTTTTTTTTTTTCATTTTTTGGATCGTTTAAAAGTAGGAGATGAGGGGGTGGGGGGAGAAAATTTCCATGTTCCCTTTGTAGACCTATTGGGACTTTGAATTCTTCTCTCGACGTGGTAATAACTAATGGTAGACAATTCAACCCAAGTGACATGGTGCAGCTTCCTTAATTAACGTATTTTTCTTACTGTGACTAATGTTTAAAAAGGCGTTTGAGGCTTACACCTCGAGGCGAGGTGAGTAAAAAATGCCTCGAGGCTTAAGCCTCAGGGTTAAATTTGAGGCTTACACCTCAATGCGCGTCGAGGCTTACGCCTCGCCTCGTGCCTTTTTGCTAAGGCGCGAAAAAAAAAACTCTTTTTCCATTTTTGTTTTAAAACTGCGCTTAACTTATACTATTTACTATTGTAACTTGAGAGAAATTTTTAAAAAATAACCAATATGTTAATGAAACTTAAAAAACTGATTTTGTCAATTTGATTTTGTTTGAAATAAATGTACTAAATTAACTTCAATATGGTTTTTTTTTAAAAGGTTTCTGTTTTTTAAAGGGTTATGTTTTGGGGTTTTCAACTTAGATTAATATGTTTTCTTTAACTAAAATGAATATATTTTAAGAAACTAATATATTTTAAAGGTTGCAGTTTTTTTTAACAGACTTAGGTTGATATGTTTTATTATTTTTTTAATAAAATTGTTGATTTTTCTAGTCTTAGCTTGAAGATCAATGTTTTTTAATAAATTTACTTGTTAAGTTGCATTGATTAATTTACTGTCATATTATAAAATAACCAATATGTGAATGAAGCTAAAAAAGTGATTTCGCCAATATGATTTTGCATTGATTCATTTATTGTCATATTGTAAAAGAACCAATATGTTAAAATTGATTTTCTCAAATTACTTTTTTTTTAAAGTTATATTGGGGGGAACAAAAAATGTCAAACTATGTTAGAAAGTCCTCAAGAATGTTTTTTTTGTAGTTTTAATTTATATTTCTTTGTTATTTTATTTTTATGGTTTTATTAGTATTTTTTAATATTATTTTGCTTTTTTTTTTCTTTTCGGTGAGGCTCACCTCGCCTTTCGCCTTTTTAAACATTGATTGTGACTTGAAGTCGCTTGAATGAATTCGTATATATGCTCGGATTTTAAGGAGGGTTTTGTAGACTAGCTTGGAGGTAGTTAAAATTCTATTTTTTGACTTGCAACTTACATGTGTAGTCATAATTTTTAGCATTCTTCTTCCTTTTAGATTAATTAAGTTTTAAAAAAAAGGCTAGTGGCTTCGGTTCTAAATTTTTAGATTAGAAACCGTTCAATCAATTTGTTTATTTATTCTTTTAATAACTTATTATAGGAATTTATATGCCTTAATTGATACTAAAATGTCTACCAAGCATGTTAATCTAAGATCAAACAATAAGAGTAAATAAATTCTAATCGATAATGATTGATTTCATAACTGGTTAGCTTGGGAACAAAAAAAATTTCCTCATTCTGAAGGTGGTTTGAGTTGTAGAAGTTTATATGACATTAGCAAGTGTAGTAACACTAAGCTTTATTGGAAATTGAAGGTTAATAAAGGCTTGTGGGAATTTTTTTTGAAACAAAAGATTAAATTTGACTTTGTGAAAGGGGCAAAATCTTCAAAGTTCATTAAAAGAATCCATGAAGTTAGGGATATTAGTGGTCAGTTCATCCTAGCTAAAGGTACATATATGATATGGACAACTTCTTCTCAAGGGGATTTCTCTTTCAAATCATCTTTTAACTTGGTTAGACAGTGCAAAGTATCTAACTTGAGCTATCAATTAATTTGTAACCAGTATATTACTCTAAAATTGTCTGCGTTCATTTGGAAATTTACATGAAGTTGTTCCCTTAGATTCTCAAATTAAGAAATTGGGGATTAGACTTGCCCCCAGATGTAGTAACTGTAACAGGTATGAAGAAAACATCCCACATAATTTTCTACAATGTAAATTGGCTACTGAAGTCGGTATTATTTTGGTCGTATCTTTGGGATTTCTCATTTTTTGGGAATTATGGGAAGCTAGAAACTCCAGTCACTTTGAAGTCAGCTCATCATCTAAGGCAGAGGTGATTCAGAATGTGTTTCAAACTGTTTCATCACTGGCTAGTACTTTCATTTTTAAGGACATTATAGCTGCGGTGGATGTTCAGGTCATTTATTAGTTCAAAATCAAGATTCAACCAAGTAAACTTCAGTTTATTGTGGTTAGATGGGTTCATCCACAAGTAGGCTAGTGTAAACTTAATATAGATGGTTCATCTAAGGAAAATCCAGGGTTAAGTGGAGCAGGTGGTATTATTAGAGATAGTTCAGGAAACTTAATTTCATATTTTGCAAAGTTCTTTGACCGTCAAACTGCTTTGTATGCTTAAGCAAAAGCTATGGAAATTGGTTTACTATATTGTGTGTTTCCCTAGTATTATCTAATATTCTAGTTGAATCGGACTAAGAGCCCAGTCCAGTTCATTAATGGAATTTGGAAGCCCTCTTGGTCCATTGCTGATATGGTGAAAAATTATTCTTCTATTATTCAGTCCAAAAACTATATGGTGAACCATATTTGGAGACAAGATAAAAATAGCAGATGAACTAGCAAATGTAACAACCTCAAATTCTTATTCTTCCACGTTAAATCATTGTCCTCCCTCCCTTCATCCATTAAAGGACATTTCATCATGGATAAAGCTGCCATCCCATCAATTCGAGTTTGCAAGTTGTAGATGTTTGGTCCTGCTATCTTTTTTCTAAGTTCATCTCAATATCTTTGCAATGGAAATGTGTACAAATCTCCAAAATTACCTTTTCTGCATTGTTTATATTTTATGTAATAAGCTACTTATGAGAGGCCATTTCTCATAATTATTAATAAATGTAGGGTTCTTGCTTAAAAAAAGAGAATGATTTTTATTGATAGTAGAAAATCGATAAGCATATGTTTTCCTTTGTTAGATGTTGACAATTTGTATTGATTTCTTTATATGTTGTTATAAAATAAATAGGAGTTTGCTTCAATTTTAATATTATGTCATTTATCTCATTGGAAATGTATGTGTATATAAGTTCCAAAATTTATTCCATTGGCATCCATTAGATTTCTGCATATGATTTGAAAGAGGAATACCTACTATCATTTAGTCAATAAAATATTTTAGTACATATTACATTCAAAGGTAATTTGGATACACATATATTTTCGGGGCTGCCGTATTTTTTTTTAAATGGATAGAACCTTTTCATTCTACTAAAACCAATTTATTTCACTGTATAAGAATTGGGGTTGATTTTGACTGAAAGAGATGGATGATCTCGAATTGGTGTTGCATGGGAATCTCGAATGAATGAACGGGTGGAAGCTCAAATACGTGATTTTATGGAGTCTCGTATGCGTTCTACAGGTGATATTTCTTTAGGCGCTAGACATGTCAACTTTTATTAGTTATTGTATGTACGAGTACAATTGTTTAATTTTGTGCATTACATATAATATTTTATGTATTCTCATTGCTAGGTTCCTGAAAATGCCAATGTTGGTTTTGTAGCATCACCACCGTTGCAACAATTGACATATGAGGTTCAATCGACATGTATGAGTTTTGTGGGTAAGTTGCTGATGGTTTACATTATTATCGTTAAATTAAATTCCAATATAATTGTATAAGGGTATATACGGTGCACAAAAGTATGACACGTCTTCATGCCTTCTGGCTTTATATAATAGTAGATTTGCTGTAGTTGTTGCATTTTTTTTGCCGTGCGGACCAGTGTAACTCTTTGAAAATTAATCTTTTGAGTTGGAAATTAATCCGTTGAACTTTTATTGATGTTATAAATTCATGAAGTTATCTATGTTGAAATTGGTGAAAGACATTTATTGGTGGTTTAATTTGGCTATTGCTGTTGTTATTGGGTTTAATTTTAAATGTTAAAACAAGTTGGTTTTCATGAATAAATAAAGGAAACTCTGTCGATTTTTTCCAAAACACAACCTTTTATTTATGGTATGTAACATTTGCATTTAACCGATCCCACATTGCGAGGCTTACGATTTTTATTTGGGTCAGGTAGAAAACTTCACAAGCTATATGGTAATATGTTTTACTAACATATTAAAGTTTTTTTGGTGCTTTTATAATTGAAAATTTATTTTGAAGTTATATATATCACTATGTTTCGGTTTCTCATGCAAGTTGTATATTATTTTCATTAATACTATATAAGTTGATTTGAAAATATTGAATCGAATTATTATCCATCTTCCAATTATTCTCTTGTTCAATCTTAGGAGCGGATGATGATCAAGAAGGCAAAAAATAATAACTAATCGAAAAGTTTGACTTGGGAAGTAAGTCCCTAACGATCTTTCGTTTTTCTTTTGTGCATCACTTTTACATTGGCTTATTAAGTTTTTAATACGTATATACTTTCCTTTTGTAGGTTGTTTTTTCATGATCACGACCATGGACATCTTTTTGACTCGTTTGAATAGAACTGTAGCATTTTTTTAATCATAGTTTATGTTCATATTTTATTTTGAATGTTTTGGTACAAATTTTTGGCTTATTAGTAGACAACTTGTTTGAAATGGTTGAGGATACACTTTCTTCATTTTGTTTTGGGGTGATTAGTTATTATAGTACCTAGTTTTTCTTTTGGTTGATCAACAATGTATTGAGGAATCATTTATAATATTAATGATGCCTCCTTGAATTTATATTTAGTTTGAGAAATTTAGTGTTTTCATTTAAAGTTAAAAGTATGCAATAAGTTTATACTTCACGTTTTACATTATATGGTAGTTAAAATAAGTACGCTTTACAAAAAAAATGTCAGATTATAGTATGGGAAAAGCTAACATTTAGATGTTTTTAAGTAAATGATTGAAGGATGTGTTAATATATAATTTAACATTCCCGACGCTTTTTGAGAAACTTTGAACATAACCCAACATTTTCCAAAAAGATTGCAAGCATATCACGAGGGTAAGGGAAATTCCCGACGGTTAAAAAGTGTCATAAAAAACATCGTAAATATATAGCCGATATTTTTCCCAAACGACGCTTATTTCCCGACTGTTGATACATCGACATTTTTCAAAAACGTTGTACAAAGGTCGGGAATAGTTTTCCCAACATTTCAAGGCTAGCCTTGATTATGATAAGCAACCTTTAGTCTCCTCTAGTCGAGGAGAGTTACTTTATTATAGTGGGCTTGGACCCAGTCAGTTTCATCCACTTGGATTTCGAGCATGATCCTCAATGAAGGTATCTCAACTTCTATGGGTATGACTGCCTCTATGACATAAACTAATGAGTATGGGTAGCCCCTATCGAGTTTCGCTCTATAATTCGATAACTGTATAGGTCATACGAGATTTTTTTTGATTAATCATTATATATTTTTATCATATTGCAGACGATGTTCTTGATATTCTTATCAGCAGTCTTGACTGCTCTGTTGGATTGAGGTCTATATGATGAAGACTTATATCGAGTAATCCCATACTCATGTTGTAGGTTTGAGACATTTTTCTCAATGTGAGAACTATTGTTTGATACTAACTCATGGGGTATGCCAACGTGACAGATGATGTTTTAACGTATAAATTTGGCTACCTTATTGGCATTGAGAATAGAGTTAAACTCGATTTCGACCCACTTTGTGAAGTAGTTGATGGCGACTAGGATGAGCTCGGGTCCAATGGAGGCTTTAGGGGTTAATTTCCCTATGATGTCTACCCCCATGGGAAGAAAGACCACGATAAATTCTAGTAATAAAGTTCTCGGGGAAGTAGATGTTGTTGTAGGGCAAAAGGTTGACATTTGAGACACCTCCTGATGTAATACATGTAATTTTTTTAGAACATAGTCCAATATTATAATTGTTGGAGTATTTTTCTAAAGAGGGTGTGTCCACTCATGTGTGGGCCGCATTTACAATACGGATTTTATCCATGATCTCAAAGGTCTTGTCCTATGTAACACATCTTATGTGTATTTCGTTAAACCTTATTTTGTGAGTTGGCCTCCACATATGATGAGATGGACCTCTAATTATCTTAGGGGAGTTGATTATTTGAAAAGGATTTTATCTGGTAATAGTTCTCGTTCAGTAAGTTCCATAGACCGTAGTACCATATTGTGGTCTTTTCTTTCATTTCATCGATGGACTCTATCTCAAAGCAATAGGAAGGGGTGCTCCAGCTAGTTATAGTAAACGTCATATCTGTGGTTCTTTATAGCATGCCTATCATAGAGGATATGGTAGTAAGCGCATCTGTAAAGTTATTTTTAGCCCTAGGGAGAAAGTTGAATTTGTGACGCTCGAATCGCAAAGCTACCTATTATGAGTAGGTGTGGTAAGGATATAGTTTATCATATCGAATTCTCCATTTAACTAATATCTAGATGATGACTAGTCTTGAGTCTCTATAGGTCTTTAATTAAGTGATTCCCATTTCCAAATTGATCTCAAGACCCGATATAAAAGCCTCGTATTCAGTCATGTTGTCGGTGCATTCATATGTGAGTTTGATGGCAGGAGAAAGCTGGCATGAATCGGGAGATAATAGGACCATTTCAATGTCAATTTCTCCTTTCTTGAAGACTCCGTCAAAATAGAGTTCCCAAGTTTCTCTGTTGTCTAAGGTGAACAAGTCCTCATCTAGGAATTATGTCTTATTTTCTTCCTACTTGTCTGACAGGGGTTGCCCCATAAGAAGGTCGGAGATGGCTTATCCTTTAGTGGATTTCTGCGTGACATAAGTGTTGATGCCGACAGATAAAAATGAAGGTATGAAGATGATGATTGAAGATGAAATGGTGATCACATCAAACATATAAGAGACAAAGATTTTTTAAAGTGGTTAGGCTATGAATAAAGCCTACGTCCACTGTTATTTTATTCCCAGGGGTTTACAATAGCACCATAGGGTGTAGAGAGAGAAAGGATGTGTATCTTGTGTATGATGTTTCTTGGTTCTCCTCCATCTCCTCCCTTTTGGCTAAGGGGATACATGTATTTATAGTGATGGGAGATAAAGAGATTCATTGTATGTAGACATTTATGTCTACATTTAACGAATCTAATTGTTGAATTGCTTGGTATGCTATGTGTTGTCATCTATTAATACAGTATAAATGTACATTAAGGCTCATTAAATGCGTTGTCATCTTCATTAATGCACATTAAATGCATAATTATCCTTTGATATTCCTGGTTGGTATGCCGACCAACTCTCCTTGGGTGCCGACTAAATCTCCTCGGGTGCCGACCAACTCTCCTCGGGTGCCGACTAACACTCCTCAGGTGCCGACCAACTCTCCTCGGATGCCGACCAACTCTCCTCGGGTGTCGAATATTGCCACGTAGGATGACATGTGTCCTTTTCTGATTGGTCCTCGTAGATGGAAATTTTTTACGTTAATAGAAGCCCCCAATGCTCCATGCTTGATGGTTTACTTGAAAGGATGGGGTATTTATTCTGCAGTGTTGCTCGGTGCTCGTGAAATTCTTGATCTACCTTCTTGATTTGTTCAACATAAAGTTCATTATCTCCTGGACGACTAATGATGCAGGCTGATTGATGGTTGCTAATCTTTCTTTAGAGGAACTCCGTGTGCTATGTATCACCCCTGGGAATTTGGATGCAGCCATGCCATAGTATGCAGCTTGTAGCTTGTCATAATCTTCAAGTATGTTGATTGGTTTGCTAGCCGACCAACTGCCTCCTGTGCCGAGCAACTGAGTGCTAACTTCATGTGCTTGATTCTTCTGATTTATGATCCTATGAATACTTTGTCGAGTAACATACTAGCTTTTGAACCCAACTCTTCAATCTGATTAGTACCAAGTTAGTGGTGGACTTCGAAACATTTTCATACAACTTCTTCTTCAATGTTGGTCGGGACAGTAGTAGTAAAGATCTCAGTGCTGTAGATGCTGAATTTGACTTCTGAACTTCAATAGTATGCGCATAATAACTCCTGAATATGCCTCCTGAACTTCAATATACCTCCTGAACTTCAATATTCCTCATGAACTTCAATATATCTCCTGAACTAATTCTCGAGCAAGAAAAACAACTTCTGAATGATAATTAGTCGGGGCCCCGACTATGTAAGTTTATAGAGTTGAATTTGCTGCTCGACTGTATGAGAATGTGCCACCGAATGAACAACTGAATTTTTAATAGAAGCCCCCAAGTGTGGAATGTGAACTTTGAATGCTTTTTGCTTGATCGCTTTCACATACTCATAAAAATGTTTCCGACCAACTGTAGTTGACAGCTTCTTATTTCCGACCAACCTGAGTTGGTGGATTTTTTCTTCCCAACCAACCTTAGTTGGCACTTTTGGGAAATATTTTTTCTTCCCATCCAACCTTAGTTGGCATTTTTGAGAATAGTTTTTCTTCCGAACCAACCTTAGTTGGCATTTTTAGGAATAGTTTTACTTCCCATCCAACCTTAGTTGGCATTTTTTAGAATAGTTTTTCTTCCTAACCAACCTTAGTTGGATTTTTAGGAATAGTTTTACTTCCCAACCAACCTTAGTTGGCATTTTTGAGAAATATTTTTGATAATAAATGATGGAGACTTCCTCGGAGCTGACCAACAGATTGTTGGGAATAAGATATAATAAATGTTGGAGACCTCCTCGGAGCTGACCAACAGATTGTTGGGAATAAGATATAATAAATGCTGGAGACCTCCTCGGAGCTGACCAACAGATTGTTGGGAATATAAATATGCATAGACATAAAGAATGATTTGTAATAATAATAAACTGTCTTGCTGATCTGTCGAGGCAACATTGCATAATGCCGAATAAGAATGATATTTTCCAGAATATAAGAAAATGGCCGAGTACTTTGTCGGGCCTGAATATAGATAAGAATTACCCCGACCAACCATCTGTTGGGGGTGAAATATAATAAACGTTATAGTTCTTCCTCGGAGCTGAATATGATATAATAAATGCTGGAGACCTCCTCAACAGATTGTTGGGAATAAGATAATATAAATGCTGAAGACTTCCTTGAAGCTGAATATATATAGAGAGAAGAAATTTTTCGAGCTCCATGCTGAGATAAATATAAAATATGAATCCGAACGGATATATAGAATAATTCGTGCTTGAGCATAAATCAGAGCAATAATAAAATATATAGTTCCTTGCTGAGGTGAAATTTCATAATGCTGAGCAATGATAATAGTTTCTAGATTGTTTCCGAGCATTCGTCGGCGTTGAATCTTGTACCTATAAAAATTAATAACTTGCTCTACCATATGTGTAGGCTGAATTGATTAGTCATGAGAATAATTTACTCATCCAATCAATATATGATATGTATATGCTTGAGAAATAAAAATATTAATTTCAAAAAATGAAATAATATATGTTGGCTGATATGTCGAGGCAAAATTGCCTGATGTCGAGCAATAATAGTTTCCAGAGGTTTAAGATTGTGGCTGAGCTTTCGTCGGGATTGAATATCGTCCCTATGAAATCTTAATAAGATGCCCAAGCACCTGTCTAAATTAGATCAAATAAATATTATCATGAGAATAATTATTCAGCCAACCAATATGTGATGTGTATCAGCATAAGGCAATAAAAATTTCAAAATATGAAATAATATGTTTTATGCCAAATGTGTGTGAGATGGACAAATTATTATTAGATATGCGCCATAAATAAGACGTAGAGTTTTTTTGTAAAGTTATTTAATCTCCAACAACTAATCAGGTATAAGTTGATGTTTGAAAATTATTTATCACTTGTCTTTAAAAATATATATATTTTTTTATGATCACAAGTTTTTTTAAAAAAAAAAAAACTTAAGCCCCCTGTTTACCCCCAAGCTGAACTCGTGTTTAAAGAAATATCTGGGGTGCTCCGTATTTTTTAATAACCCAAGATTCTACTGTTGCCGACCAACTGCATGGGTGTTGCCAACCAACATTTGGGGATGTCTCAGGTTGTAGAATATATAGTGCTGACCAAGAAGCAAATGGTCCCCGACCAGCAGAGCGATTTCGCCAATCAACAAAAATGGTGCATTGATATTGCAGACCAACTGTTGGATGGTCACCGAACAATATCAGATGTTGCCGACCAAGAAATGGATGGTTGGATAGTTGCCGACTAGTAAATTGAACCCTCCGAACAAGACTGAGATGTCGCCGATCAAGAAGTAGATGATCGCCGACCTTTAATAAAAGATGGCCCGAGATGATGCCGACCAACAATATGTATGGCTGTTCAGAAATAGGGGCTGTAAGTGGACGATTCCGAACAGCCATATGAGCCGCAGTGATGAATTTTTCATGAGATTGCTATGTCCCAAAATATCTCGAACCAATAGATCAGAAAAATAACATTCGATGTAAAATCCAAGCATTAAGATTGATAATTAAATGATCCATTCTCTAATCCACCATATTGTGTGATTCCGACAAAGAAACCCTGTGATGTGATGAATGAGGAGCCAACATCTCAAATTTGTGCCCAGAGTCTTGATATGGTCATGATCGTTTAATTGATCCTTTTTTTACAAGAGGTGGGTAATGGTTTTTCAGGTGAGAGAAAATTATTTTTTATATTGATCCCTTCCTATTCCCTATTTGGAGAGATAAAAATATGGTAAATGATCGAAGTTATTACCAAATTTATATTAAAAATCAATCAATGAGACTTTATTGACATAGATGGAAGACGAACCAAATTAAGTATATAGTTCATAAAAATGAATGCAAAGAGACTCAAACTTGAAGAGAGAGAAAGTAGATATGGGTCATGATTTCCATGAGAAAACTTTTTATTGTCTTTAACCTTTTCCCATTCTCTGATTAAAAATATAATGGGAATTTGAATAGTCATTAAAGATCTTTAAAAAATTATTTCAAAATCAACAATGAAAATTATCAAATCTTATCATCGTCGTATATATTGGTATATGTAATCATTTAAAATATTTATTCCATGATATAAAATTGAAACTCGAGAATCAAGCAAAAAGTTATGATTTATGAAATCCACTATTCTTCAGATTTATAAATAAGAATTATTCTAACAGTTATGATTTAAAAATCATGATATGCAACATGTTGCAGATAAAAATTGGACAATTAATTTATGTATATAAACATAAAAATCATGATTGAATAAAAAAGATGTATGTATAATTGATTATACATAGAGAAAATAAAAACTTAGCTTTTGATGGAGAACAATGCTTGTAACACGTTTCCACAGACGACGCCAATCTGTTAATAACTAGAAATAGCATCCATGTTATCTTATCGGCATCAACAACAGATAAAAATGAAGGTATGAAGATGATGATTGAAGATGAAATGGTGATCACATCAAACACATAAGAGACAAAGGTTTTTTAAAGTGGTTCGGCTATGAATAAAGCCTACGTCCACTGTTATTTTATTCCCAGAGGTTTACAATAGCACCATAGGGTGTAGAGAGAGAAAGGATGTGTATCTTGTGTATGGTGTTTCTTGGTTCTCCTCCATCTCCTCCCTTTTGGCTTAGGGGATACATGTATTTATAGTGATGGGAGATAAAGAGATTCATTGTATGTAGACATTTATGTCTACATTTAACGAATCTAATTGTTGAATTGCTTGGTATGCTATGTGTTGTCATCTATTAATACAGTATAAATGTACATTAAGGCTCATTAAATGCGCTGTCATCTTCATTAATGCACATTAAATGCATAATTATCCTTTGATCTTCCTGGTTGGTATGCCGACCAACTCTCCTCGGGTGCCGACTAACTCTCCTCGGGTGCCGACTAACACTCCTCAGGTGCCGACCAACTCTCCTCGGATGCCGACCAACTCTCCTTGGGTGTCGAATATTGCCACGTAGGATGACATGTGTCCTTTTCTGATTGGTCCTCGTAATTGGAGAATTTTTGCGTTAACAATAAGTGATTTTGAATTTGGACAGCTTCAGTAGCCATTTGGCCTTTCGACTTGAGAGGATGGGTTTCTCAAATAGGTATTTCAAAGGATCCACCCTGGAGATGAGTCACGTGTTGAAGGGCATCATGTAATGGGAGAGTTTACTATAGATACACGAGCTTTTTCTAAGATGATGTATTTAAGCTTATAGGATACTAGCTACTGTTGACATAGTAGATGGTGCATTACTTTTGGGAACTCTTTACGTATTGGGTCAACATTACTCTTTTATTTTCTTGAATACTTCTTGGCATTGAGCATTCCACTATTTGGGCGAGTCTTTTTTGAGTATTTAGAAGATGGTTCGCAAATGGCGGTAAAATGGTTGATGAACCGACTTATGAATTATATTTGGCCTAAGAATGCTCTGACATTTTTTCAATTTTGGGGGGTAACATCTCTCGTATTGATTTTACCTTGGTGGTATCAACGTCGGTTCCCTATTTGTTCATAAAGAATCTGAGGACTTTCCCCTTGGTGAATCCGAAGACACATTTGTGAGGACTTTCCCTTTGGTTATTCATAAAAATCTGGTAATCAGGATGTAGTTTTATCTGGTTATAACCTACGAATCCGTCTATAAAGGAGTTGAGTGCGTTATTGGCCTTGATATCCACCAATAAGTCGATATGTGGTAGAGGAAAATCATCCTTAGGATAAACTCGGTTGAGATTTCTGTAATATACATACATTCAGACTTTACCATTGGTTTTAGGTACGGGTACGATATTGGCTTGCCAAGTGGGATATTCTACTACTAGGATGAATCCGATGCTGAGTTATTTTTGCATTACCTCCTTAACATTCAAGGACCATTTGGGTATTAGTTTATGAAGTCCTTAATTTATGGGATTTGTGTAAGGGGGAGTAGGTATCTCGTGAATAACGATAGTTAGGTAGATTCCGAGCATATAGGCGTAAGACCAAACGTATATGTCTACGAAGCTGAAGAGGAGATCGGTGAACTACTTTCTCGTTCTCATTAAGGGAGGGCCTAATTTGTAATTGTTTGGGGTTTGGGGGAGTGCCCAGTTTTATGGTCACTATGACATCCTCATTGGGAGACATGCATATATTTTGACCGTGGTCAAGTTTTTATAAGTGTTTTTAGTATTTCACATCTGTGGAGTCATCATTATTAGGTGTGAGTTAGAATCCATCACTATATTCACAATCGTCACATGCAACACACGTAGGCAAATACTAGAAATCACAATTTATTATGCCATCAAATGGATGAAGGACAACATTAATAATATCATAAATTCTACTTTATAGAGGGATACATTGAGAGAGGGGATAAGGGGACTCAGTTTTTAACAAGATAAACTCAAAATGGTCACCAAAATGCATCTGACAGAGGTCCAGTTATAAATTCCATTGTTACCATGATGTTGGCGATGAGGTGGGTCAGACTTTATCGAAGGACCTTCAGATTAGTCTAGAGCCTTAACGTGGATTGTAGGCTAGGGAATGTTGTGTTATTTGAGCTGGGCTATTATTTACTTAGGGGTTGTCAAAGGGTCCCTAGTTGGGTCTATCATGGGATCAGTGTGGGGGAGGGTCTTGGAGAGGGCTTTCATTAGGTGATGGTGACTTACTTAATTCGACTATTAGTCCCATTGGAGCTTGTTGGTCACATTCTGAGGTCTGATCGAAGGCAGTGTCTCAGGTTGTGGGGTCATTTAATCTGTTTATGGAGGTAAATATTGAGTTCAAGGATGTTGACTAATCATCCTCTCTTAGTTGTGTTACCACGGGAGGTTGAGGCGATGTACCGGTCATGGAAGCATTCTATGGGACTTAAGTCTGAGGACCCCAACATTGCCACTAGGGGAATTTTATCAGGAAATAAGGTGGGTAATCCCCATTCAGGTTCTTACTCAGGGACTTTTTTGTCTTCATCGGTAACCCATGATACGTTGAGGATCTCCATCTCGGGCTGTAAGGATTTATTCACTTCATCCCACTATGGTTCAGGGTGCCCGTGATGGGGAAGTCCTCCCTTGTGAGACGAAAGTAACCGTTCCACCTATGATAGAGTTTTTAGGATCGGGGTTCAGGTTTTATTTCTAGGCATGTAGCCTAAACTAGATTTTCCTTAGTGTTCCTTAATAGTTACAGCTTCCAGAGTTCCTTGTTCATTCCTTCCAAGTCTGAATTTCGGCATTTACCCCATTTTCTGGATAATTTGAGTGGCTACATTATGAATAATCGGATCCTCTTTGATCTTGTGATCGAGTGGGATGACTAATAATCCACTAAGACACATGTCACTGCCGTCATGTATGGTATCCAGGAGGGTAATGGTACTGGTGACTACAACTATGGGCCAACTATCATCCCCTTAGATCGTGGTGACGTTCGTATTGAACTGGAACCTGACTTTCTTATGAAATTATGAGGGTAATGCCCCCATGGGGTGTATCCAAGGCCTTCTTAGCCAAAGTTTAAAGTTAGTGGGGACATCGAGTACTTGGAACTCTATGTCATATTTGATAGCCCCCTCTATGAGTGTGAGGTTAATGGCTCTTATGACCTCTTGGATAATACTATCATAGGAACTGATGGTTATAGAAGATGGTGTAAACTAGGAGGATGTGTATCCTGGTCAGTGGTAGTGCTATGAGGGCACACATTAATGGTGGACCCATTGTCTATCAGTACTAAAGGCACAATCTGTTTGCAGGCATCAATGGTGATGTGTTGTTGTATGGTAATGGACCCTATGGTGGAATATATCTCGATCGGAGTCAGGTGTTAAGGAACAGAAGCCTGAGATGATAGATAGATAAAGGCGGTTCAGTGTTCTTGAGATGTATCTGGTAACTCCCATATGGTGATATTAGCTTACGTCAGATGGAGTTGCTCTTGGACTTTGTTATTTTCTTGAGAGGGGGATGATATCTCCTTTAACGGGACATTTTTCCTATCTATAAGGGCTCGGGGGTGTAAGTGAGGATTTTCATTACCGTGGGGAGGACTTGTTCATCCTTTTGACTTGGGGTGTTAGGAGATGGTTATATAGAAATGGATGATTCCGATTGGACGTCTTCATTCGAGGCGGTTTTATGGATGTCATCATCATCTGATTATGTTTTTAATCTTCCAAGTTTATATCCCTCACTATGCTTGCGGCCTCACAGTAGGGATATCTGTAAGATTAACAGTAGTTTGCATATTCTAGTCCTCAGGGTGAGAGTCCTTTGACAAATCTAGCAATAGATAATGCGGACACCACATATTAAAGGTTGTGGAAATTTCCCTGTGTATGATCGTGGAAAGACGTCTCTCCATTTTTGTACACAAGTTGTACGAATACCTTCGAGTGAGGGGACCTTCTCGTGAGATATAACCTCGGTGGATCATCTTATCTCGGAGCTTAAGGCTATGTTTCGATCGGATCGGATCGAAAAATGACCATTCGAAAAAAAATCCGATTTTTTCGGAAATAAAGTAATAATTCCGATTTTCGATCCAATTTTTTTGAAAATAAAAAAAAAATTCCGAATTCGGAAAAATCGAAAAAAATTGGAAATTAAAAAAATATGCTAAAAATCTAGAAATTTCTGAAATTCCAAAATTTCAAAAAAATAAATATAGGATTATCGATTACTCGAAATTCTCATTTTAAAGAAATCAAGAAAAATGTTTAACCCAACATGTAAATACATAAGGATTAAACCATTGTTTTCATTTGTGTAGAGGATAGAGGGATAATCTCCTTTTATGTAGGACTTTTTTGGGCTGCTCTTCCTCTCGTAGCCGAAGTGGGACACATGAGATTGTTTTAAAAAATTAGAAAAATAAAAAATAGGAGAATGTTTCAGAAAATATCGAAAATAATTCAAAAAAACCGGATAAAAAAATTGGAAATTCAGAATTATTTTTGATTTCCTATCCGATATTTTTTGGAAAAATCGAAAATCGAAAAACCCTCTGTACGTTCCAAAATCGAAAAATATCCGATCGAATATCGAAAAATATCGGAATGTTCGAAAAACACACACATCCCTATCGAAGCTTGATGATGTCGACGATGTGGGTAGCATTCAGGTACGTACTCCCGTAGCTGCTCCCCACAATGGTGTAGTGATGGGTTTATGGTGATATTCTAAGTACAAATAGATCGAAGGTTAATCGTAGGATGAGTAAGTCCAGTTCATTATGAGGATCAATATGATTCTATGTTGGATGCCTTTTGAGTTTTAAGTCGATTTTAGGTGGTTCGGGATATACTTCGATAGATCTGCACATGACATCTTGTATTTCCATCGAAAGGTCATCCCATCCGGTCGACCAGATTCTTTGTTACACATGGGCACTAGGATGTCTGAATTTTCCCTCCCTATTGAAGAATTTAAGGGTTGGTGCATCGTATGAGACACTTGGCCATAAACTGTCTATAGTGTATCCTCGCCTTTTTATACGACTGGTCCAGTGTTCGTAATATTGAAGATGATTAAGTTTCTTAGTGGCTGCTATATATATAATCCCAAAATTTTAACCTCAGATGTTGGTAGCCTCGAAAGATGTAAATTATTATTGGTGAAGTCCTAGTCCTTTCCCGGGGGAGTGGTCCTATTATGTCATTATTGTCCAAACCTGGGGTTGAGGATAAAATCATCTCCGGTCCTTGGAGATATGTTCCCCTCTATGATCAAGAGATGTCCAAATCAGTTTGTAATTCCATATTTTGGTAGGTGAGCAGAGTAGACACGTTCAGGCTCGGGAGCTGAAGGTCTTGCACCGGGCTCTAGTTCGCTGGAGGCGGTGCTTAGCTCGAGTTTTGGTTCGATCAATCTATAATGATCAAAATTGCCTCCATAGTACCTTTTGATTATGTGGATGGTATCGAGAGGAAAAACTCGAGTCTTGGGTCCTTGCGGAGGGGGTAGAGTGGTCATTCGTCATTGCCTATTGAGCAAACTTTAGAATATTATCTCGGAGACTATAACCCTTTGATTTTTTAGAGTAGGTTACATATCTCTTTTAGAAGACTATTATATGGGAGGTATGCTATGGAGTCGGGGTTATCTTTTAGTTTTGCCTCCCAAGCGACGTCTCTATTAGCTATGTGTTCTCTGATCCTTTCTTATTCCTTGTATTATAGTTGGTGACGAACTCGATATTTACAGTTTATGTGACCATTTGCTCTGAGTTTTTTATCCCTTTCACTTATCTGTATTGGGGGGATATGATATCGAGGTGTCCGAACTATGAGTTTTTCTATTTAGTGACTTAAAGATGTGGCACTCCCACGATTTTTCAAAGAGCTGATCGAGAACGTTTTTGAAGTAATGAGTGAGTAGGCATCACTATCAATTTTTGAATTCACAAGGATAAATAGGTGTACCTCAGAGGTCTATCCAACCCACTCGGTGGATTAGATTAGTACTGCGAATGTGATATGCCCAGTCGCTTGGAGGTCCTCATCATACATAACTCCCACTCAATCGAGTGATCTATTTTCTCCATAAAAGGAGTAAGAAGCCATGGACTTTTGAGAGCATGAACTTCATAACCAGGATCAAGTCTCGGTTGCAGTGTTAGTTTTTAGGAAGTTTATGTCCATATTGAAGAATGTCATATGGTCAAAGGTGGCCTTATTCTTAGCGATGATTTTAATGGCAGCTGATGGTGTGCCCAGAAGGGTTGCTGTTAGGAAGGGTGAGTGTGTCCTCATCCTTAATTTGTGATGAATAAGGACTATCAAGATTGATGGGTCGATGTTTGGGGTGGTGGTATCTGATGATATGTTGGTGCGTGGGTTGGGATGATATGGTAGGGGGTTGTTTGTGAAATTAGTGTTTGGTGGCGTGAGGCTTATGGCATAAATTAGGTTTTGGATGAAGTATCTCAATGCCCAATAATTATAAATGGAACTTTCAATGTGAGTTGCGTTGTCAATTCATATCTAAGATGGTAGTGTGTGGACTAGGGTTGGGGGAGTTTAAGGCGACTGTCCAATTTTAGTGGGGTGAAAACCCGACTGAGCGGAACTTGAATATCTGTGAGATGTCTTTGCTGAGTTTAGGACTCTTTGGAATGGGGAATGACTTGATATTTTTTCGGGGGGATCTAGACTGGAAAGGTACAACAGAGGCTACTATTGGTTAGATGGTCTTTGTGAATTTACTACAAGCGTAGTGATATGAGATGTTTAGGTTCCAGGTTAGTTCTTACGGGCATAGAACTAATTAATCGATCGAAGGAACTCTTTTGTAGATTTGGTAGCTTTAGTGGGAAAACATTCATCTGTCTTACACCCTATTATGTTGAGTGCCTTAAAGTCAGGGGTCCAGGTGAGCCCTAATTTACTATGTACTTCCTCTAAAAGGTTATTTATCAGGATATCGATTTGTTCATTTTCTAGAGGGCGGTTGACTAGTTGACTGGTTTTCTCTATCCATCGAGTGACAAAATTAACAACTACTTCCTCCTTATCTCTCTTTGGCATCTCTAAGTCCTTACTGTGATGCCAATCTCCCCCATTATATTCATACTACTTAAAAAAAGTAATGACATACATCATCTTAAGTTTTAACGATTCCCTTATGTTTTAGACCCTTATACCAGGTAAGGTCTCCTCCGGACATAATGGAGGATAACATTCTCTTTAGAACTCTGAGGTCTACATTTTGAACCTGCATCTGAAGGTGGTAGTTGGAAAAATGGGCATATGGAAATCCCAATCTTTGTATGTTTTGAAGACAGACGGGGTTTGAGTACTCGGGGTACATATTGTAGGGCTCGAAGTAACCATAAGGGGAAATGGTACTTGTAAGTGGGGGTACCGACATTAGTAGGGGAGCCAGTGAAGGTACTAGGGAAGAGGAGCTTTAGGATTGATCAAATTTGTCTCAACCGTTATTGTGGCGAGATAGTAGTGTTTAGGGTGGGGGAGGGAGTTCATTTTCTCATCTTTCGGACGTAGTAGTACCATATTTTAGGCAGATTTGTGTTCGTCTTAGTGCCCTGATTTTTTACTGGATGGTATCCTGAGAGGCGATAATGTTTTCTAATTGCCTCAAAACCTGGTCCATTACAGATGGATCCTGGTCTTCTTCTGCAAAGTAGAATTGACAGTATTGGGTGGGGAGCTCACTAATAAAAACTAGATGACCGTATGGAGTGCGTACTCAGGTTTCCATGATAAGAATTTAGTGTCAATTTATGTCGATCATGATAACTGCAGAAAAAGTCAAGGAATTTTCGTTTAAGATTTTATAGACAAAAGGATAATATATGGAGGGAGAAATACTCATATATGTATGACTTTTTTTATGCAATTCTTTTATCTCTATTTAACCGTATATGGATGGTATTTTGTCTTTATTTTTTTGTATTTTTTGGTTTAGTGGTATCTTCAAATGGGAAAAACTGAATTGGGTCCCGATGGAGCCGGGTGGACGGGGGTGAACTCTTATTTTTTATCTAAGGAGCTAGGAAGTAATGGAATGTGGTATATTATTTTCTCAGTACTGGACAAGATGCAAACATTACCTGTCACCGAGACTTTGGGATTGAGAGGGAAGCTACCTAATATACCGGACGAGTGGGAAAAAAGTGTGAGAGTATTCATCGGTGACTAACCTTTTGGCTGACCGCTTTTATCCTCGGGAGTATAAGGCTCAAACATTATGAAAATTAAGATTGTGAAGTACGTGATGCAAATAAGTAATCTTTATTATTCGTATATATTGATGCTTGGTTTATCGTGAGTTCCTTTGCACATACCAATATGCTTGGATGATTGTACAATGTTGCATACGAGGACCTAAGCACATATTTACAGTTCAGGGGATCCTAAAACTAAAGCCTCTAAACGTTTCTAAAATGTACGTAAAATTATCATGCGGGGGAAAAATATTAATCATAGTATAAAGTAAATATAAGTATAGTTCAACTCGCTTCATGTATCCCTAGTGCAGTCACCACTGTGGTGTAGTGGGATTCATATGGGACTCCGGGGGAAGATGCTGCGGAAAGGCTTCGCTTCGTTGGTTTAGATCCCTATGTGGACACGAGAGTTCTTATTTATCGATATTCCATTTCTCCCTAAGGTCGGGTTATCTGTTCAGTGACTGATGATTTGCCCCAGGAAGTTTTTCGACACCATATGCAGTTTTTATTGCATTCCCCTATTTAAGCTTAAGCCTAAGTTCTTTGTGCGAGGGGCTATTGATTATTCAGATTCGCCAGTTTATTTTATATAAAAATAAAATAAATTATTTGAGATAACCTATTCTGGCTAACCCTAAGGCATGTTTAGGTCTGCAGATGATTAATAGATTCTTGTTGAGGATTTGTGAATCGGGTTACGAGTGGGGAAGGTATTAGTCACCCCATTTGTTCTTTATGCTTCCTTATCTATATATTTATTATCACTATTTACATTATGCGATTATTTTTTTATTTAGTTTGGACCATGATGAGAGACCTTATTTTGTGAATCCCTTGAAATGTAGATATGTGCTTAGGTAGAAAAATTGATGTTTAGTGAGAGGTTTTCGAACGTCACTTTAACCAATATGGGTACACAAGAGTGCTCGTGTGTGAATGTGTATTCGGATAACGGGAGGCCATTAGTATGCATGGGTGAGATGGAGCTCGACTTGTATAATGGGAGGTCGTTAAAAGTGTGTATGTGTGGGTGTCCTCGATAGGTTCGCCCTAAAAAATGCAAAGGATGAGGGTTGAGGAATAAAATCCCCTTCCCGCCACTCGCGTAGCTTTTGCAGGCTCCCAAGGACATGAATCGGTCATCACTAAGGGTATATGGAAGTGTAAAGATTGTAGTCGCCAACCAGTTTTACTAAAAACAGTAAAAATAGGAGACCGTCTCCAAAGAGACGACATAAAAGAATATTGATGCATATGAAACCAAATAAATCGTGGTATCAGGGACTAAATTACAGAATTGGGAGCTATTTTTCACCCATTCCACCCTTTCGGTCTCTCATGAGTAATACAAATGTTCTCCTTCACCTAACATGTGTAACCGTGTGTGTAATGAATATATATATATATATATATATATATATATATATATATATATAAGATGGTAGTTTAAATATGGGAAAATACCGGATTTGTGTACGTGTTTGACTTTAGCAACTTCGGTTGCGCCTACGTATCCGTCACAGTCGGAATCAAAGTCAGCGTAGTTTGTGGATTCGTACTATTTGTTGAAAAACTCATTATGGTGGAACTCAAGAGGTGAAAGATTATGCAACTCTTCTCAAAGAACTCATTTCAAAACTCTTTCCTAAAACTCTCTCTAAAAACTCATAAGACAAGAAATCACTCTTCTTCTCCCAAGAAGACCTCTCTTCAAATATAAGGAAATGAAGTCTATTTATAACAAAAATCAACCCAAGTGGGTTGCCATATGTCAAAAAACCTGTGGTGATATATGTCCTCTTTTGGATAGCTTGTGTCCCATAACATATGTTGCACCCTTAATATTAGAATATTGTCTAGTTAATGTATAAATAATACACAAGTACGCGTGATATGCTGGACGCACATAATAATACATCAGTTGCATAAACACATGGACTTTTATCAATATTAATCATCTCTAATCTCATTTAATGATTAAATGAGAGTCTTATCTTTAAGCCCCTCCTACATTTCGCCCCTCGTACATATAGTTGATATATTGATTGTATGTATGAAACACCCTTAGTCGGTTTTGATATGTTCGATCAACCTGTGAATCATGGGTAATAATCTCATATCTCATTTCATCTTGATGATATACATCTATCTCATATCTCACATTTTATGATATACTGTAAACTCATATTTCATATCTTAAATCTCATATTTTAGGCTTTGATCTCATGGGTTATTCCGAAGGACCTCGTGATCATTCTTTTCATACAAATGATATACTATGAGTATTGCCCCCATTCCTATTTAAATGAACACGCATCCACGATTTTACCATGGTTGTTTGTAACTCGACTTTGGTAAAAAGTATTATCATGGGCACATAATAACTACTTCCTCATTCTCTTTCATTATTCTCAACAAAGCTATTTAGAACTATTTCATTGTTCAATTTCATCATTCTCAACTAAGCTTGGTGGAAGTATTATTATGGTTTACATAATAACTAATTCATCGCATCTCTATTAATCTTTTAGTGCATGCACATGATTTACATAATAACTACTTCACTCGTCTAAATCACAACGAGGTTTTTTAATGCATGAGCCTATTTATTTGATTTGTCCAAATCACGACGAGGTTTCTTATGCATGCACATATTATTGACTCGTCCAAATCACGAAGAGATTTCTTGTGCATATACGTGTTATTGAATCGCCCATAGATTTATTGAAGTTACTACTTCTTCTCCTGCTATTGAGGTAACTACTGCCTTCTCATTCTTTTGCATAAGTCTTGTCCTCATGCCTGTTAGGACCAAGATTTTAAAAAGTAAAATATGACTCCTTAACAATGAAAACCACTTGTTAAGATTTTTCGCAAACTCACATCTACGAGGTGACTTAATAATGAAAACACACTTGTTAAGATTTTTCTTCCACCATTAGAGGTGACTTAACAATGAAAACACAATTTTTAAGATTTTTTGCAAACTCCACTGTTAGAGGTGGCTTAACAATGAAAACACACTTGTTAAGGTTTTTCTTCTACGGTTAGAGGTGACTTAACAATGAAAACAAACTTGTTAAGATTTTTTACAAACACCGTTAAAGGTGACTTAACAATGAAAACACATTTATTAAGATTTTTTGCAAACTCCACCGTTAGAGGTGGCTTAACAATGAAAATACACTTGTTAAAATTTTTTGCAAACTCCACCGTTAGAGGTGACTTAACAATGAAAAAACACTTGTTAAGATTTTTCGTAAACTCCACCTATAACGGTGACTTAACAATGAAAACACACTTGCTATGATTTTTCTTCCACCATTAGAGGTGACTTAACAATGAAAACACACTTGTTAAAATTTTTCTTCCACCGTTAGAGGTGATTTAATAATGAAAACACACCTGTTAAGATTTTTCGCAAACTCCACCGTTAGAGGTGACTTAACAATGAAAACACACTTGTTAATATTTTTCGCAAACTCAATTGTTAGAGGTGACTTAACAATGAAAACACACTTGTTGAGATTTTTCGTAAACTCCACTTATAACGGTGACTTAACAATGAAAACCACTTCTTATGATTTTTCTTCCACCGTTAGAGCTGACTTAACAATGAAAATACACTTGTTAAGATTTTTCTTCCACTGTTAGAGGTGACTTAACAATGAAAACACACTCGTTAAGATTTTTCGCAAACTCCACAGTTAGAGGTGACTTAACAATAAAAACATACTTGTTAAGATTTTTCTTCTACCGTTAGAGGTGACTTAACAATGAAAATACACTTGTTAAGATTTTTCGTAAACTTCAACTATAACGGTGGCTTAACAATGAAAATCACTTGTTAAGATTTTTTGTAAACTCCACCTATAATGGTGACTGAATAATGAAAACCACTTGTTAAGATTTTTTCGTAAACTCCACCTATAACGGTGACTTAACAAATGAAAACCATTTGTTAAATTTTTTTCGTAAACTCCACCTACAACGGTGACTTAACAATGAAAACCACTTGTTAAGATTTTTCTTCCACCGTTAGAGATGACTTAACAATGAAAACACACTTGTTAAGATTTTTCACAAACTCCACCGTTAGAGGTGACTTAACAATGAAAACACACCTGTTAAGATTTTTCGTGAACTCCACCTATAACTAGACTTAACAATGAAAACCCTTGTTAAGATTTTTGTAAACTCCACCTATAATGGTGACTTAATAATGTAAGAGGATAGTTTAAATATTTTAAATACCGGATTTGTGTACGTGTTTGACTTAAGTAACTTTGGTTGCGCCTACGTATCCGTCACAGTCGGAATCAATGTTAGCGTAGTTCATGGGTTCGTACTATTCGTCGAAAAACTCATTATATGGTGGAACTCAAGAGGTGAAAGGTTATGTAACTCTTCTCAAAGAACTCATCTCAAAACTCTTTCCTAAAACTCTCTTTAAAAACTCATAAGACAAGAAATCACTATTCTTCTCCCAAGAAGATCTCTCTTCAACTATAAGGAAATGAGTCTATTTATAACAAAAACCAACCCAAGTGGGTTGCCATATATCAAACAACCTGTGGTGATAAATGTCCTCTTTTGTATGGCTTGTGTCCCATAATATATGTTGCACCCTCAATACTATAATATTATCTAGTTAATTTATAAATCATACGCAAATACGCGTGATATGCTGGACGCGCATAATAATACCTCAGTCCCATAAACACATGGACTTTTATCAATATTATTCATCTCTAATCTCATTTAATGATTAAATGAGAGGCTTATCATTAAGCCCCTCCTAAAATATATCTATATAATAAGGAGTAGGATGTTTTTACTATTTGATAAACTTATAAGCTAAGTAGGGGCTGTGATGAAGCCACGAAGGCAAGAAATCGAGGGCTCAGATCAAACTTGGTAAAACTTGCACAAAGCTAAAAAATTTGAGAAGTGACCACTGCCTTTTAGACGTTTCTACTTACACACTTATTCCCTTGCTTCTGAAGCACATAATCACCCACTACGATGCTCTCACTCGACCCTTAACTTCTCTCTCTACCATTAGTATCTCTGATCTTCACGGACTCTCCCCCTCTCTACCTTAGTTTTCGTAAGTATTCTCCTATTTCAAATCTGATGTTAATTTTATTTTTCTTCTTTTATTGTTCGAGTATATGAATTTGTAGGTTGATCATCCCGTGAGTATTTTTGGGTTTGATTCTCCAAATCCTCTGTTGTGTTGAAGAAACCCAAACCCAGGTTTTTTATGGGTTTGAGATTGTTTACTTTCACCATTTTTTTCTTCTACACTCACCAAAACATCGCCCCGTCTACTTTAGTTTCATAGTATAATTTTTTGTTCTTTGGAGGAAGATATTTTGTGTAACAACCCACATGTATTTGGATTTACACTACAAATCTCAGGTATGTTTTGTCTCTTGGGCGATTCATTAGAAAATTGAAATTAGTTTTTTTTTAGGATTTTGCATTCAGTTTTTGCTTTTTGGGCAATTCATTGGAAGACCGCAATTAGTTTTTTTTCCTAAAAATTTGAGTAAAAATCGACATATTATCATCGGTGTAGTGTGGGGTTAAGAAAAAAACATAGAATTTGAGTAAAAATTAATGTTCTTGCCAGTGTAGTATGGTGTTGAGATAAAATTAGAAATAATACTGTAAAAAATTGATGTTCTTGCCATGTATTTTTTAATATGCACTACTTATGTATGTATTTGCAATATTATGAGGTGCTGTTGAATAAATAATGTAAAACTAAATATTTGAATATCATCAATAATAATGTAGACACTTTGTTAAATATCTTTTTGTTGTTTGATGTCATAGTTGCATTAAAGAAGCCTAAAACAGAGGAATTGTTACTCTTAAATTATATCACAATATTAGTTTTAATTTTATTACTCAGTTAGTCTTCCATTTTATTTCTTACAGTGATTTAGCAGTAGGTACTTTTTTTCTTACTCTAAATTCTTGGGGTTTCATGATGTCTTTTTGGCAGTGATTTAGCAACAGGTACTTTTATGGTTTGGTTACTTCCAAATCTGAATTCCAACATTAACTTACAGTTATCTCTGTTTGATTCTTTTTTTTGTTGGTATCTTGGGTTCCAAATCAGAGTTCAAAATAATGTTATTTGGATTATGCATGTCTGAATTGGTTGTGCGCGTGGTGTATTAAGTTTGAAATATTTTATTTTGTAGATTTCTGCTTTCTGATCGTTATTAAAAAAAGATCTTATATAAACTATTTCTTTTGAAAGAAACTTATGAGATTCACTTGAACTCACCTTCGTTTGAATTTAAAAGGAATGTAGAGTCTGGTTTGTGTTTTATCAATAAGGTTGTCATTACTTTTAGGACACTTGGATTTTGTTTCTTAAAATTACTCAATGAGCTGTTATTAAATGTTAGTAATTTCACGTTTGTGTTCTATCAAATGAATTGGGTATATTAAGAAATGTAGGATTTGGTGACAAATTGGTAATTTTTAATTTCCAGTTAACGAATTGGTTTTTATTAACCAGTTTACGTTTGACACCCATTTATTTTCATGTGGCATTCTTATTGTCATTCTCACTAAGAATGCTATTTTGATATAAGAATCTAAGAATGTTGTTTTGATCTGTCTTTTTTAGGGAAATGATGGTGATCTACATGTCATTCTCACCAAGAGATCTTCAACTCTCTTTACTCACTCAGGTGAAGTTTCATTATCGGGAGGTAAAGCAGAGGAAGGGGATGCAAACGATACCGCCACTGCGACGAGGGAAGCGAGAGAAGAGATGTTCTGTTAGGTCTCTATTGACATCTTATTGATCTTCTTCAAATGCCATATCACCCTTGAGTAAATTATCTTTAACTGATCACATGTGGTACGTTGTAGACTTTGGGGCCCGGGGTAGAGGATTGCCAATGGCAATTGATATACCAAGGGTATAATTAATAATGAATATTCATTCTTTATTGGTTGTTTTTGTTGTACGGTGGATTTGCATGTCATATAGGATTTGGTTTTGTTTTTATACTTGAGTACCTTTTTAATTTTACAAAAAGTCTTAATGGAATTCGTTTTATTAACACTTGAATCGATTTGTACCAATGTGAATCTTTGTCCATGTGTATGAAGAGAAAGATACTGCTTTGCTAGATGATACTATTGAACTATTGATATGTTTTAGAGTACAAAATGTTTCTCTAATCTTATATCTAAAAACATTTCATTTTTTCTACCATTTTGAATGATACATACAAAGAGCTTATTAGACACACTAATAATAACCACTGATAAAATGTTATTTTTTGGGGTGGTTGTCTTCTCCCATTCGTTCTTAATTCTATCGACCTTTGACTGCTGTTTTTAATCAAATCCACAGGTATCATTCATCATATTCATGTTGTAGCCCCCTAATTTATGAATCCCTTCGATATGGTGTGAATGTTTCTTAGTTATTTTTAAACATTTTTCTTTCCTTTTTCCTTTTATATGGATATATGCTCTGTTCTTGCTAGGAAAAATATGCTTATTGATGATATTATTTTGATACTAACAGAGTTATACTTTTTGTTTACATAAGCAGTACGTGTTTGTAATTGCAATCAAGTTGTAATGTACGAAGAGCGCATTAGTGTAATCTATGAATATGGGATTCGGTTTGATGTTGATCTTAAAACTATGAATTTCAATATCAGTCCTGATATGGTGTTGATCTTAAAACTTGAAAGCAAGCTGATTGAAAAGAAAAGAAAATCCTCATACTTGATATGCTAATATACCGATACCTGATATGCTTATATTTGATACCTTATATACTGGTAGCCGATACCTTATACGTTGATAACCGATCAACAACATACCTGCATACCTGGTATTGAGTTGAAGGCATTGACATGGCTGCATTTGTGGCAATATTCAATTACAACAGTGTTACACTACAAAATCATGTGGGTGAACTGATCCGACATGGCTGCATTTGTGGCGATATTGAATTTCCCTTAGTGGATTTGCATTTCAACTTCGACTGCTTACTTACATGTTTAATTTTTTTCTCAGGAATCCCAGCTCGGATTGTTGGGTGGCTTCTTGGAAGTAAGTGATAAATTCTGGAACATCGTAGAAAACTAGCAATAAAACTTAATAATTACAGTTCTACGCATGATCAGTTGGTGCGTGTTTGATTACGAAGTTGGAATTTTTTTGAAAAGTAATTCATTTTCACTTAAAAAAGCAAAGAGATATGAGTGGTGTGGTGAGTTTCTTTCTTAGTTTTCTTTTTTTTTTCATGAATCCAATTCTTTAGGGGTGGATAAAACTTGGATTACGTGGAAAACCAAAAAGGTCAGAGTAAACTGCACGAAGTCACTCTTAACTTCTTTCAATCTTTTCTTTTACTTTTGATTAAAATGATATGTTTTTTAGTTTCTTTCCAACTTTGTAATCAAATGATATGTTTTGTTCATGTTTTATCAGGAAAAGTATACGTCAATCTATGATGGAATTTTTTTTTGTCTACCTCTAAACATGATAAAGTTCTAATGATGTACTATGCCGGACAATTAATTTTTCATTGAATTTACAGGCATTTAGCTCATAATAATTCCACACATCAATCTGATTATTTAGGTGAACAGGTTTTAATGGTACTGTAATAACCCGCATAATTTTTGGGGTATTTTCAAAATAAAGAGGAAAAATAAAGTTTTTGATAAAATTATTTTTATTGCTCAAATATGTTGGTTATTATTTTTAAAGGCGAGAATTTCAAACGATTTCGAAAACAGAGTTAAAACGGATTTTAAAATGATTTTAAAATGTTTTTAACTCTTGGAGTTGTTTTGACTTCCAACTCTTCATTTATTTGCCTTATTTAAAGGAGTCTTTTGGATTCCAACTTTTCATTTCTTTACATTATAAAAGGAAGTCGTGGGCAAGCCTTTTTAACCTACTTCTGGCACAAATTTTGGTAGCAAATATATTTTATATTCCTCTTCTTTTTATATACACATTGGCCCTTGATATTTGTGAGTTCCAACCTTAGATTAGAGGTGTTCTTGGGGCTATTTTTGAGGATGTTCTTGGAGGAGCTTTTGTAGATCTTTTGTGCTGATCTTGAGGATGTGATCATTGATTTCTCATCATGGTTTGAGGTATGGGGTTTTACGCAATATGCTCCTTAAATCTCGCGAGTGTCATTCTCTTTGAATTCTTGTTTAATTGAACTCATATTTGAATTGATAAATTCATTGAAATCTGGAAAATAATTGTTGACATTATTTTGATTCATGTGGTATCATTATATTATTGATGAGCACGTTGTCATGAGATTTTAATATGGCACGGATGTTGGGCACCCGCCAAAATTCCTGTTTCTCGGGATATGGCTTGATAAAGCATATACGGATGTGGTGAGGCCTGGTGACCCGGTTAAAGTGTCGTTGAGAAATTATATTGATAAATGCTTTGAGATTTTCATTTTGATTTGAATATTTGTACTCGTGTTGTTACGTTTTATTCATCGCTAACAAATATTTATTGAGCATCTTTTTTGTCGTATTGTGTACTTCCCCATATTTTCTTTTAGTGGCAGGTTAGCGCGGATTTTGGGGTGCTATGGAGATTGATTTTAGCGAGGATTATTTGGAAAAGATTTATATTATTTTGATGTATAGAGATTTGGAGATTTGTATTTTATTTTCGAGTTACTTGTTGTAATTGAAGAGATTGAGATTAGTGGATTTATATTATTGTGGGTTTATTTAGATGCTCTATACCTTGTCACTTGTGGATTTTGATTTATTTTATCGCATTAGCGCTCCGTTCTCTCTCCCCGGGCGGGCGGGTTGTTACAAATGGTATCAGAGCTTAGGTATACGGCAACCCTCGGGGCTTGGGTTTGGGGTTCATTGCGTGGATAACAATTTTTGGAGATAGAAACTTTTAAGTGATATTCGTGATAGGTTTCGAGATTAAAGGTGAGAAATTATTTTTGGAGACAAGATTATTTTGGAGATTGTTGGCCTGATTTTGAGAGTTAGGCATTCGACGAATTTCGAGGGCGAAATTCCATTGTTAGTGGGGAAGTGTAATAACCCACATAATTTTTGGGGTATTTTCAAAATAAAGAGGAAAAATAAAGTTTTTGATAAAACTATTTTTATTGCTCAAATATGTTGGTTATTATTTTTAAAGGCGAGAATTTCAAACGGTTTCGAAAACAGAGTTAAAACGGATTTTAAAATGATTTTAAAATGTTTTTAACTCTTGGAGTTGTTTTGACTTCCAACTCTTCATTTATTTGCCTTATTTAAAGGAGTCTTTTGGATTCCAACTTTTCATTTCTTTGTATTATAAAAGGAAGTCGTGGGCAAGCCTTTTTAACCTACTTCTGGCACAAATTTTGGTAGCAAATATATTTTATATTCCTCTTCTTTTTATATACACATTGGTCCTTGATATTTATGAGTTCCAACCTTAGATTAGAGGTGTTCTTGGAGCTATTTTTGAGGATGTTCTTGGAGGAGCTTTTGTAGATCTTTTGTGTTGATCTTGAGGATGTGATCATTGGTTTCTCATCATGGTTTGAGGTATGGGGTTTTACACAATATGCTCCTTAAATCTCGCGAGTGTCATTCTCTTTGAATTCTTGTTTAATTGAACTCATATTTGAATTGATAAATTCATTGAAATCTGGAAAATAATTGTTGAAATTATTTTGATTCATGTGGTATCATTATATTGTTGATGAGCACGTTGTCATGAGATTTTAATATGGCACGGATGTTGGGCACCCGCCAAAATTCCTGTTTCCCGGGCTATGGCTTGATAAAGCATATACGGATGTGGTGAGGCCTGGTGACCCAGTTAAAGTGTTGTTGAGAAATTATATTGATAAATGCTTTGAGATTTTCATTTTGATTTGAATATTCGTACTCGTGTTGTTACGTTTTATTCATCGCTAACATATATTTGTTGAGCATCTTTCTTGTCGTATTGTGTACTTCCCCACATTTTCTTTTAGTGGCAGGTTAGCGCGGATTTTGGGGCGCTATGGAGATTGATTTTAGCGAGGATTATTTGGGAAAGATTTATATTATTTTGATGTATGGAGCTTTGGAGATTTGTATTTTATTTTCGAGTTACTTGTTGTAATTGAAGAGATTGAGATTAGTGGATTTATATTATTGTGGGTTTATTTAGATGCTCTATACCTTGTCACTTGTGGATTTTGATTTATTTTATCGCATTAGCGCTCCGTTCGCTCTCCACGGGCGGACGGGTTGTTACAAATGGTATCAGAGCTTAGGTATATGGCAACCCTCGGGGCTTGGGTTTGGGGTTCATTGCGTGGATAATAATTTTTGGAGATAGATAATTTTAAGTTATATTCGTGATAGGTTTCGAGATTAGAGGTGAGGAATTATTTTTGGAGACAAGATTATTTTGGAGATTGTTGGCCTGATTTTGAGAGTTAGGCATTCGGCGAATTTCGAGGGCGAAATTCCATTGTTAGTGGGGAAGTGTAATAACCCGCATAATTTTTGAGGTATTTTCAAAATAAAGAGGAAAAATAAAGTTTTTGATAAAATTATTTTTATTGCTCAAATATGTTGGTTATTATTTTTAAAGGCGAGAATTTCAAACGGTTTCGAAAACAGAGTTAAAACGGACTTTAAAATGTTTTTAACTCTTGGAGTTGTTTTGACTTCCAACTCTTCATTTATTTGCCTTATTTAAAGGAGTCTTTTGGATTCCAACTTTTCATTTCTTTGCATTATAAAAGGAAGTCGTGGGCAAGCCTTTTTAACCTACTTCTGGCACAAATTTTGGTAGCAAATATATTTTATATTCCCCTTATTTTTATATACACATTGGCCTTTGATATTTGTGAGTTCCAACCTTAGATTAGAGGTGTTCTTGGGGCTATTTTTGAGGATGTTCTTGGAGGAGCTTTTGTAGATCTTTTGTGTTGATCTTGAGGATGTGATCATTGGTTTCTCATCATGGTTTGAGGTATGGGGTTTTACACAATATGCTCCTTAAATCTCGCGAGTGTCATTCTCTTTGAATTCTTGTTTAATTGAACTCATATTTGAATTGATAAATTCATTGAAATCTGGAAAATAATTGTTGAAATTATTTTGATTCATGTGGTATCATTATATTGTTGATGAGCACGTTGTCATGAGATTTTAATATGGCACGGATGTTGGGCACCCGCCAAAATTCCTGTTTCCCGGGCTATGGCTTGATAAAGCATATACGGATGTGGTGAGGCCTGGTGACCCAGTTAAAGTGTTGTTGAGAAATTATATTGATAAATGCTTTGAGATTTGCATTTTGATTTGAATATTCGTACTCGTGTTGTTACGTTTTATTCATCGCTAACATATATTTGTTGAGCATCTTTCTTGTCGTATTGTGTACTTCCCCACATTTTCTTTTAGTGGCAGGTTAGCGCGGATTTTGGGGCGCTATGAAGATTGATTTTAGCGAGGATTATTTGGGAAAGATTTATATTATTTTGATGTATGGAGCTTTGGAGATTTGTATTTTATTTTCGAGTTACTTGTTGTAATTGAAGAGATTGAGATTAGTGGATCTATATTATTGTGGGTTTATTTAGATGCTCTATACCTTGTCACTTGTGGATTTTGATTTATTTTATCGCATTAGCGCTCCGTTCGCTCTCGTCGGGCGGACGGGGTGTTACAGGTACGATAGTCGACGATTCACTTTCCAGGCATTTCCTGTTGGATTATGCAGATATCCTAACTCAATGACGTGCTGTTTGATGCAAAGTTCCAGTGTGTATAAGCAAGTTGGTTTTTTGAATTCTCATGATAATACATTAGATAGGGAATTAACTTATAGTGTGGAAGACCCCAATTTTAAATGTCTTTTACTTTAAAATCATTTTCCTTGTGAAATATATGCAGAAGCGTTAGGTGACGGTTCAACTTAAGACAAATTTTAATTTCGTGACAAATTAAAATTAAACCAAGTGAAATGACATTAATCCATTAAAATATTTTCACTTAAACATAATAAATCCAAGTCCTAGAATTTTCCTAAGCCATATTTTTCAATTATACCAAGTTAGGCCAAACCAAATTTTATCAATTAAACTAAATGACTTGAATTAACATAAACGTTACCCAATATTAATTTGCACCAAATTAAACGAGTAGAGATTAAATTAAACCAATTTTATCTTTTACTTAAGCATGCGTTCTAAGTGATTTTGCAAAAGATAAAATAAACAATTAATCCACTACGCCGCGATGTACGAGGAAAAACCCACAACGGGAAATAACCTCGGGCGGCCCTAGCCTCAAATCCTGTAAGTACGGAATTTACATTTACAAGACAGATGACTTACAACCTCAACTCGAACCCTCTCAAGCCTTAACGCGTCTTCTTGTAACCACCTCTGCCTAACGGATAACCACGGAGCTCCACTGCGATCTCGGACCCACCGATCGGATAATAGGTACATCATCAACCACACATGATGTCTTTCACCATGTGAGGAAGCCGAAGCTAAACAATTCTTCTTCTTCTTTGAGGGATTTAGAAGAAAACCCAAACTTCTCTTCAAACGAATGTAGAGATAAACCGGTGCCAAAATGCTCCAAGCAAAGTATATGTATATATGAACTTGGAAGAAACCAATATGGGTGAGTGTTTAAAGAATTTTTTCTTTATAAAATAAACACTCAAACTCATGAACTTTTTCTTGGAAGAATTAACTCTCAAACCTCTCTCTAGGAGTTAGAATATTATGAAAAAGTTAGTTTAGAAAAAGTTGTTCCCGCACATTATAAGATCTGATAAAAGTTAGTGGAGAAACAAGTGGGGAAAGTGGGTAAAACCTGCCAAAAAATTTTCCCGCATGATATCTTGTTCAAATGAGATTTTCGTTCGAACGAAGTCTCATTCGAACGAGGCTTCTGAAGAAGTTCCAGTGTGAACTCGTTAGAAATCTCGTTGGAAATCTCATTCGAACATCCATCTCGTTCGAACGACATTTCAAACGAAGTTCCAGTTGCCAATATGGGAACTCGTTGGCGAACTCGTTCGGACGACAATGTGGTTCGAATGACACTTCGAACGAACTTTAAGAAATTTTGAAATATTCTATTTTTCACACAGAAACTTTATTAACTTATTTTAAAGTTTTATTGAAATCTTTCTGAAAATAAACAACAGTTTTAATTAAACCTATTCCCATTATAAATCGTTCCAAGCTCCTATATATATATATATATGTAATGCATTCATACCTTGGGAGAATGGAACCACTATTACTGACGTAGAAACGAGGAACTTAAACTCGGCATTTTGATGAAGATTTATACACTTGGCCGCTACGTCTTCAGATAAACTCGTCATAGGCTTGAATGGATCAATATGAACTCTATCCTATGACTCAAATGTTTTTGTCCGGAATTGAACCAAAACTACAAAGGACTCAATTGGAAATTTGTGTCCTTACAAATCTCCCCCTTTGGCTATTCCGAGACAAAAACTAAACAAAAATCCTAAAGAGCCGTCAAGCTCACTAGACTAAAAAACATCCCACCCAAGATAAAGAGTACAATGCTTGACTCGAATACCACTTTAGAATTAAACGCTTTGCCACTTGAAGGTTGCCACTTTAGAAGAATTCCTGCACACTTAAGAAAACTATCAAACGTATAGGGAATATCAAAGTATTTAATACAATGAGAATAAATACCCCCCCAAATTAATTCTCCCCCTTTATCAAAACAAATCTACCTAAGAAGGTCATGACTTCCCCTAAGTTAAATTTCCCAAACTTAGATACGATTACAATAGGATTAGATACCATTTCTCCCCCTATCATTTTCCCCCTTTTTGTTCAGGAATAGACAAAGGCTAAAGAATAAAAAATTAACGTATCTCCCCCAATGAAAGCATATTACCCGTAAACTAAACAAGGGATAAATAAAATGGGAGAACAAGCTAAACATGCAAATGTGCAAAAGTGATAAGAACATTAAAGAGTATGGGCACCAAAAGATATACACCTAATCCAACAAATAATAACGGATACCAACTAGGATGCAAGAAAATGATATCAATAAGATACATAAAGTATTAAGCATGTGGTATCAACAAAGAATGCAACAAGATAGATACCAATTATAAATTAAAGCATATGTGGACTAGAAGACAAGGCAAAGACTAAATAAAAATATCAAATATATGTATACATAAGATATACCTAATAGACACAAGTACACATATGTAGATATAAACTCACAAATGACACAAAATACGATAAGCTTTTCACACTCGTATGGCAAAAATGTGTCATATGGAAATGGAAGTGTTGGGGTGTGAACTAGTAACAATTAAATTTAGACCCAATCACTTAAAACACGTTCACGGAGTTCTCAATTGATTGCAAACTTCATCACATTTGAATATAGCCTCATTTGACAATATAGATTGAACTCAATGAACAAACAAACACAATGCATACAAGCCTAGCATGTTGATGATTCTACAAACCAATAGAGTCATGACATTGACAATGTAACTAGGGAAACGGACATTGTGCAAACCGTTGATATATCATCCAAACTCCCTCAATAAGCATATATATTATTCTTTTGAATGAATATATCAATCAAACATAGTCCTTGGCAATTTTTTTTATTGCCATGTTTTCTTTTAGGCCTTTGGACCACGTATTTCTTTTAGATCCATTTCAAACGGTGGCTTACTATCGCAAAGGATAATAAATCCTTTCGGAGCCCTTCCCCGTGCACATTATATTAATCATTTTTTATTTCTCACAATTCTCACGTGCAACGGATTTTGACATGCACTAGTCCTCCTAGGTCACAGTCAAATATACATATGAAGTTAAAATTCCAAATGAGCTCGTGCATGTGTAAAAAGAGGCATATAAAATAGAGCCATTTAAGCAACGCAAAAATCCAACTACTCCATGTAAGCATGGTAAAGAACATAATAAGGATTGACAATTTAAACCAAAAATTCTAGCCACATGGGAGCGAAAAAGATGGGATTCTAACACAAATATATGCCACATAAAGTGTGTCAAACAAAATACACACAAAATAAAATCTTTTTGAGTTTTTGACATTTTTAACCCAAAAAAATATACTAAAAAACACACACAAAAATCATTTGTATTTTTCATTAAGCTTAACTGAAACAAATAAAACACAAATTATAAACAAAAATCTTTTTGAATTTTTCATTTAATGCAAACAAAAATAAAACAAATATAATACAAAAAGATAAACAAAAATCATATTTCTAGCATGTGATTAAGCATGGAGCATAGACTAGAAAATGATTAAACAAACATACATTTAGCATGATAATATAGCATGAAGCATAAAAGCTAAAGTATACAAACACTAACACATTCATCCTTTAGATTTAACAAGGGAGGAAGCATGTGAAAGTAAATGAGAATCAAACGTCCTATTTTGCAAGGCAACCAAGTCGGATTTCCTAACCCAAATTAATGAAGAATGACTATCTTGGGGTGTAGGAATTTTAACTACCTTGGTTGCTTTACATTGGGATTTTCTAGGAATTCGTTTAAGATTAAATTTTTTTTTTCTAAGATGACCTTTTCGACCACAATGTGTACAAGTAAAATTACGTCAAAATTTGGTACTTAAGGAATGATTTCTAAAGGCTTTCCTAGTAGATTCTCCTAAAACATTGGTTTTGGCTTTATGAGTAGATTAATTACAAGTATTGAAGCCTAAACCACACATGTCATTTTTAATTTGGACCGTTCCTAAGATTTTATCTAATTTTTCCGAACGACACTCCAAATCAAATTTGACATTACTAGAGTCTTTTAATTTAGTTTCTAATTCTAGGATGTTAGACTCTAATAAAAAATTTCTCTCTTCGAACTCGAGAAGCTCCATTTTCAAGGATTCCATTAAACCTCTAAGGCTATCTCTCTCGCCTTCTACATATTCTAGCTTCTCTCGAAGAGATCTCTCTCGTGTCCTAAGGTCTTCAACCAACATACTATTATCAACGACCTTGACACGTTCTTTCAAACTAGCTTCTAACTTCAAATTAGCTCTTTTTAATTTAATTGATTCTTCATATAATTCTTGAAAAGAATTTTGAAGTTCACTCACATTAACCTCTTCTTCATTTTCACTCTCTCTTTCTTCTTCACGCTCACTACCATACAAAACAGGGGATTCATAAACTTTGACCAAGGAAGTGTCATGTGTTTTAATATCTTCATGGGAAAATTCATTATCGGAACTCACACAACAAGCCATAAAAGTCACAAAGTTAGGCTTAGTGGGGGAATCGGGTCCCTCTTCCTTATCATTATCACTAAGGGTCGCATTATATGAAATGGGTCGCTTACCTTCTCTCCTTAGTTTAGTGGGGCACTCAGAAGCCCTATGGCCATACCCTTCACAACCAAAACACTTATTTGACTCGTCCCTATTTAAATTTTCGTTAGAAGATTTAGGGATCCTTTCGGCTTTGTCATACTTAGAAGTTTCAAATTTCTTAAAATCATTTTTAAATTTATCTTTGTTAAATTTAAGAAATTTTCTAAATTTCCTAGCAAACATAACCATGTCTTCCGAGTCACTATCACTCTCGCTCTCTACTACTTATTTTTCCTCTTTCCGGGTTTTTAAAGCAATGCCCTTTTCGATTTTCTTTTCAGTTTTAGAGGGAAACATGTCTAGTTCATAGGTTTGTAAATCACCTACTAGCTCTTCTAATTTCATAGAGGCTAAAGTTGGTAAAGAATTTAAAACGGTCATTTTTGGAATAAATCTATCGGAAAGGGACCTTAAAATTTTCTTTACAACTCGGTTGTCGGGTATTTTCTCTCCCAAGTTAAAAGATGAATTAAAAACATCGGAAAGTCTAGCATAAAATTCATCAAACGTTTCTTTTTCATTCATTTTGATAGTTTCAAATTGATTGGTGAGGTTTTAGACTTTAGAAGCTTTAACGACACTTATTCCTTCATGAGTGAGTTGTAAAATATCCCAAGCTTCTTTAGCGGTCTCACACGTCATAATGCGTCAGAATTCATCCGGTGTGACAGCGCTAAACAAGGCATTTAAACCTCGAGAATTAAAATTAAAAAGTTTACATTCACCCTCACTTCATCTATCGGCCGGTTTGGGAACACGTTCATTATCTACTAAATGAGTTGGTGGAGACCACCCGTTAACTATCGATAACCAAACCCTCTCTTTGATAGATTTTAGTGCCGATTTCATATGCGCTTTCCAGTACGCGTAGTTAGAACCATCAAAAATAGGAAATTTTAAGAATGGGGAAAATTTCATTTTAGCCAAAAATTATTTAAAGGATCTTAACGAAATAATTTATCGCTTTGGCTCTGATACCAATTTGATAGTGTGGAATCCCCCAATTTTAAATGTCTTTTACTTTAAAATCAATTTCCTTGTGAAATATATGCGGAAGCGTTAGGTGACGGTTCAACTTAAGACAAATTTTAATTTTTTGACAAATCAAAATTAAACCAAGTGAAATTACATTAATCCATTAAAACATTTTCACAATACATAATAAATCCAAGTCCTAGAATTTGCCTAAGTCATATTTTTCAATTATACCAAGTTAGGCCAAACCAAATTTTATCAATTAAATTAAATGACTTGAATTAACATAAACGTTACCCAATATTAATTTACACCAAATTAAACAAGTAGAGATTAAATTAAACCAATTTTATCTTTTACCTAAGCATGCGTTCTAGGTGATTTTGCAAAAGATAAAATAAACAATTAATCCACTACGCCACGATGTACGAGGAAAAACCCACAACGGGAAATAACCTCGTACGGCCCTAGCCTCAAATCCTGTAAGTACAGAATTTACATTTACAAGACAGATGACTTACAACCTCAACTCAAACCCTCTCAAGCCTTAACGCGTCTTCTTGTAACCACCTCTTCCTAGCGGATAACCATGGAGCTCCACCGCGATCTCGGACCCACCGATCGGACAATAGGTACACCGTCAACCACACATGATGCCTTTCACCATGTGAGGAAGCCGCAGCTAAATAATTCTTCTTCTTCTTTGAGGGATTTAGAAGAAAACCCAAACTTAGCTTCAAACGAATGTAGCGATAAACCGGTGCTAAAATGCTCCAAGAAAAGTATATGTCTATATGAACTTGGAAGAAACAAATATGGGTGTAACTAAGTGTTTAAACATTTTTTTCTTTATAAAATGAACACTCAAACTCATGAACTTTTTCTTGGAAGAATCAACTCTCAAACCTCTCTCTAGGAGTTAGAATATTATGAAAAAGTTAGTTTGGAAAAAGTTGTTCCCGCACATTATAAGATATGATAAAAGTTAGTGGAGAAACAAGTGGGGAAAGTGGGTAAATACTGCCAAAAAAAAAATTCCGCCTGATATCTCGTTCGAACGAAGTCTCGTTCGAACGAGGCTTGTAACGAAGTTCCAGTGTGAACTCGTTAGAAATCTCGTTGGAAATATCGTTCGAACATCCATCTCATTCGAATGACATTTCGAACGAAGTTCCAGTGGCCAATATGGGAACTCGTTGGCAAACTCGTTCGAACGACAATGTGGTTCGAATGACACTTCGAACGAACTTCTAAAAATTTTGAAATATTCTATTTTTATCCCAGAAACTTTATAAACTTATTTTAAAGTTTTATTAAAATCTTTCTAAAAATAAACAACAGTTTTAGTTAAACCTACATCCATTATAAATCGTTCCAAGCTCCTATATATATATGCAATGCATTCATACATTGGGAGCATGGAACCACTATTAATGACGTAGAAACGAGGCACTTAAACTCGACATTTTGATGAAGCTTTGTACACTTGGCCGCTACGTCTTCAAACAAACTCGTCATAGGCTTGAATGGATCAATATGAACTCTATCCTGTAACTCAAATGTTTTTGTCCGGAATTGAACCAAAACTACAAAGGACTCAATTGGAAATTTGTGTCCCTACACTAACTATTTTCAAGGTTTGTCTTCCTCTGTTTTCTTCCATTTTTTTGTTGGTTTACTGCATCTATATACCAATAAACCATTTGAAGTTTATATCGTATACATGGTAATGAGTTTGATGACAATGGTCCATGTAGCTTACCAATATGAGACAACTTACTAATTCAACCTATATTTTAATTTTAATTTATAATTTACCCTTTATTTCTTACATGTCAATTCTGATGGCCAAGTGCAGTCCCCGTCACAGGAAGTACATGACGTGTTGTTTGATGAATTGTGGTGATGTTGTCCCCAAGGATGTGAATGCGGTTGTGGCCACCACAAGGACAAAACGAACAATTCAATTTGTGGATTGCTGCCCCGACTGGATTTAAGTGCGGGATTAACTACCATGCCCTAACTGTTGTTTGTATGATCTCTAATTTGGCAAGTGTTGCTGAAGTAATCTCGAGGATTGATCACAAGTTTGACCTTATGTATGCCAAACGAGCTTTTGGGCACTGGCACATTGGTTTGGGAGCATTTCGCTGCTTTCGAAAAGGATTACGAGGAGGTTGGGTTTACGGCTTTTGTTTTTGGCAGTATGAATTTTTAATCAATATGATCTTTTTTGAACATCCATTTTGATAGTAAATGTTTTTTAAGTCTTTTATACTTTTAAACTTCACCAAGCATTATGTTATGTATTTGAATGAACTCAAAAGAGTTGATGTTCAGTTAGTAAAGTCGGTAGTGGATTTGATATATTTGAATGAACTCTCTGATTTGTTTGTGTTGTACAATTATCCAACCTTAGGCTCATTCTTATATAATAAAAATTCATTCAGCATTAAATTTATGATGTCCACCTAACTGTTTTTTCACCTCTAATTGGGCTAGAAAATTACCCAAGTTTTCCAAAGTTTGTAAAAATTCATTAGTTTTATTATCCATCTCTATTAGTTCTCTTATTTTTTATGTTTTTTATTTGTATTCTAAATTCACTTTGTGTATTTGGCTTATTCCACCTCTCTTTATACTTTGTTAACATGGTTAAATATGAAATTCAGTTATGTTTTAATTTTGTATAATATTGTGGTGATAATTATACAGTATATTAAATATTGCTCAATCAAACAGTTGATAGTTTGCACCTCTGTTTTGTTGGGTGGGGGTAAAACAATACTAAAATATAAAGTAATTACTATGTTTACTCCTACTTTTAATATTGATTCACTTATGTTTTTAGGATTAATGAGGGAGTTACAATCACAAAGCTAAGTCCAAGATCCATTTTAATTGAAGCATTAATCCCTGATAAAAGTAACAGTCTAGGCAATGTTTTTGCCGTTTTGTAATTACGTATTTTGGACTTTTTTTGCCGTTTTGCGATTACGTACAATCACAATCTTCACCGTGCCTTCAGGCACGGGCATTTCTCTAGTGTATATATATATATATATATATATATATATATATATATATAGAGAGAGAGAGAGAGAGATAGATAGATAGATAGATAGATAGATAGATAGATAGATAGAGAGAGAGAGAGATGCCTTCTCCTATAAGGACTCTTTATGATGCAGACCCCGGTACATACTATTTTTTTTAAATAGTAAAAGAAATGAATTTTTTAATGAAACTTCATGAATATAATCTCCATAGTGAGAAGATCATCTCCAATTTTTTTGATCAAAAAATTCAATAAAAAACCGTTGAGATGAGGTAATACGTAAAAAAATGCTATAAATATGCATTTTCGACCATTGAAATTTTGACGATCATCTCACCCACTTTTTATTGAAATTTTTGATGAAACTTCATGGATATGATATTGAAAGTGAGAAGATCATATCCACGAAGTTTCATAAGAAAATTCAATTAATCATGCGGCTGGCGGCGACCAAAAATTTTAACGGTCGAAAATGCATATTTATACCTTTTTTGACATATCACCTCATCTCAACGATTTTTTTTATTGAATTTTTGATAAAAAAATCGGAGATGATCTTTTCACCGTGGAGATCATATCCATGAAGTTTCATAAAAAAAATCATTTTTTACTATTTAAAAAAAATAGTATGTACAAGTGTCTGCACCATAAGAAGTCCTTACATGAGACTTTTTGTATATATATATATATATATATATATATATATATATATATATATATATATATATATATATATATATATATAGCGTGCGAGAAGTGAAATCATCGCGTCCACGTCATGGAAAATATAGGAACATTAATTTTAAGTAGTGAAACTAAAGGATAAAGAAAAATGTAAAATTATCCAGAATATGAGCGATACTCCGAATCAAAACTCACTATGAAAGAGTGAGTACACGTATCTAACGAGGTCGCTAAAAAGGTCAAGTAAAATTAATAAAAATAGCTACACTATGAGTGATGCAAGGGATCACCATTCACTATGAACAAGCGAATACGCATGTCAATTGGACCGCTAAAGTGGTAATCAAATAAATAATAGTAGATAAACTATTAGTATTGTGCCGAATCGTAACTCACTATGAATAAGTGAATACACATGTTAACGGGATAGCTAAAAGGGTGAAAAAATAAATAATAATTGCTATACTATAACCGACACACCAGATTGTAACTTAATACGAACAAGTGTACACTCTTATCAATGGGATCGCTAAAAAGTCAAGAGAAATAAATAAACTAATACGTAAATAGAAACCTTGTAGGAATAAAGTGAAAGAAGTAAAATGATGACTCGAATCCCAAAGTAGTTTCAGTATGGCTACATAACCAAAGTCGACATTAAAGTCCACATATTTCAAAAATAAAAAAAATAAAAGTGGGGTATAAACCATAAATATGAACCTAGAGTTTTCTATTTTAAATTGGGAAAAAGCGTGTACAGTGGTGAAAATGTAAAAAAAAATTGGAAAAAACTCTAATTTGGGGTTTATGACTTAAACCCTCTTTTTGGGATTTTGAGTTTATAAAATAAATTTTGTGAGTATATAGATACTAAAAATTCTGATTAGTGATGAGAAAGTAATAATTAATTAGAATATGTACTAAAAATAATAGGATGTAAAAAATGACACTAAATTAATAAAGTTGGATGAATAGGATTGGAACTTCTATATGATTTGATTTCTGATTTTTGGTAGTTGAGTAATAAGATTTTTGGATGGTGGCAAGTGGTGTTGAGTGTTGGCAAAAGATGAGATAAGGGAGTGATGTATGGGAATGTAAGAGAATGTTTTTTTAAAGTAATGTAATAGGGTTGCCAGACGAATTACAAGGCTAAAGGTCCTTAAACGGCGAGGTCAGGGATTCTTATCTAAAAAGACCATACTGCCACTGGGGGTGCCGATCATCATGGTTGGTGGCCTATATATTAGAATAGATGCCAAACTTAACAGCCAAGTAAAGTTTCCCCTACTTGCAGGCAGGAGGAAGGGGATCTTTCAAAAAAATGGTCGCTTACAATAGGGATCATTAGAAAGATGATTTAGAGTTCTATGAAAGTGTTTTTGAGATACTCTTGGGTTCGAGAGTTTACTAATGTCAAATGAAGCTCGGGGGCATCCGGTGAACTTCAGTAAGGGTTTCTAGGTAAAAGAGTTCTAAATGCGAGCCGTAAGTTCAATTCACACATGGTAAGGATCGGTGGAGGGGGATTCAGAGCACCTTGAAAGTATGTTGAGATGCTCTCGATTCTAAAAATTGACCAAAGTCAAACAGGGCTCAGGGAGCATCCCGTGATCTCTAATTAAAAAGGTTGATAAATGTGAACCATAAGTTTTATTCGCACATGATAGGGGACGTTGAAAAGGGGATGCAAAGCCCTAAGGAAGTATGTTGAGATGCTCTCACGTTTGAGAGTTAACTAAAGTCAAATGGAGCCCGAAGAGCATTCGGTGACCCCTAGTTAGGGTTTGAATAAGGATCGGGGGTTCGAGGTTCGAAGGGACTGCATTTGGATACTGTGATGTGCATGGGGTACTATAATTGAATTTCTACATAGCCTCTTGATGGTTGGGCTTAGGGTAAGCGAAGATATCGAAAGATATACACCTGGATTGAAGTTATTAGTGTTGAGTTTTGGTGCACCGAAACTCTAGTGGGTATGAGTAGATTTTGATCATGGTGGGGATGGAGGCTGATTTTGAGGTCTCTGGGAGTACAAGTGACCGATTAAGGGGGTCTCTACCAATTATGAAGGCCTAAAGAATGTAGGCGACCGATTCAGGGATCGAGGCTTATTCTGAGGGCGTAGGTCAATTCTGAAGACCTAAAGAGTATGCGACTGATTCATATGATCGCGACCTAATTATGAGGGCCTAGGTAAATTTTGAGAACCTAAAGAGTGCATGCGACTAATTCAGAGGATCATGGACTAATTCTGAGGGCATAAGTCAATTATGAGTACTTAAATATTGAAAAATATCTTTGGAAAGGATATACTGTGATATGATAATTTTTTTGGAAATTCTTGGATTTTTCTAAGCGATGTTCCAATTTTTGATGATTTTTAAATGCTTGGATATTTTTTTTTATATTTGATGATTCTTTTATGGATGATTGTGACACCCCTCCTAATTAAATATCGGGTGATCAGTCCATTATTAAATTATAACCAAGGTGAACGGTTGGTTCATTCTTAGCATCACTGTCGCAAAAAATAACTTTTCCAATTAAACACCCTAAATAATTAAGCTAAGTGACAAAACCATTTTTAGATTTAAATTTCAGAATTTAATTTAAAACCAATATTAAAACCTTACAATATCCAAGGTTTTAAAATCACACAACAATCTGACTGGAAAATATAATCCAAGCAATTTAAACATTCAACTAAATAAGTCAAACATTAAAACTTAAAGGAAAAACATCCTGACAATAACCATTCCAAAATGTAAATACTGAAACTAAACAACTAACAATCTCTGATAAAAACAACTGAATAATGGAAAAGGGCTACACATGCCCAACTGGATAAAATAGAACGAGAAGTGGAATCAATAATGAGGTCGTCTAAACAAGAGGCCTGCAACTCCCACTTAAGCTGCAGCACGTTCCATCCAAAGGACCCTATGCAAGACGCCCCTGTGGCTGGACACCTGTAATATATACATATATATACAAGAGAGAAGAGAAAATAGGAAACGGGTCAGAGCCCGATTGTAAAACAATTTAAAATTCAGTTTAGTAAGTATTTAAAATGCTTACCGGCTAATGCAACAATCATATTAGTGCGACACTCCCTTGAGAAATTCTTACCTTTCTTCTAATGTGCACACCTATCGCACTAATACTCCAAACAGTTTAACTTATCTTAAATTTCTCATAAGATTTCATGCCGACAATTTCTAATGTTGAGAAAGTTAATTTTATTTAAAAGCAAAGTTCTCACATAACCCTCATTTGATTATAAAGTTTTCCAGTAACGTAGTCATAACTTTTCAAACACTTAATTCCCAAGTTGAAATAATTATTCATTTCTTCCTTACAATAGTCACAGTAGATAGTTCCCAAATTCCAAGTTTAAATATATATATATCAAATACTCATATAATATATATATTCTACGGCACCCCATATAAATTTATGGTGAGGGCATACTCTACTATCCAGTCCCCATATCACTCGTACTAAGGGAAAATACTAGTTCGGAATCACTCTCGAACTCTATTAGCACAAAACACATACAAATTGAAGCGAAGCATAGATCCAAGTCACTAAGAGGTCAGGACATACCCTCACGTCTTTTAGGACCGTCTGACTATCGATCGGATAGCCTGTACCAAGGATTCCTATGTTCTAGGGTACGAGTCAATATCTCCCATAAAGGTCCCATCGAGATAAGACTGTCCCAGCGCGGTAACCTCAGGGATAACAAGTAGCGCGGGCATGATTTTTACACGTATATAGTATATACACAAACACAACCATATATGTATACTACTATTCCCATTTCAAATTTAGGTACACCCACAACCCATACTTATGATAATTATTCTCATTGCACAATACTAGATTATCCCGTATAATGGTTTGTCACTTTTATTCTTATTTATGGGATTATTCCAACTTACTACGTAACATTCGTGAATTCCTATCTCCCCAAGTGTAATTTCAGTAGGCACTCATTTATTTTACAACGTAACTTCCTCACTAGTCTCACCCTTTAAACACGCGTTCCCATTGTTTCTTAAGTGTAAAATACCTTTGTTAAGGATTTAATATCGTCTTAGATTAAGGGTTCCATTTTTATAAAGTCTTACTGGTCTTCTTTACCTCCCAAAATATTTTAACAATAATGTCTAAGAATTTCCATTAATTTACGTTGGGATCACCTATTTAAAAAGGGAAATTTGAGTTTTCTAGAAGGGGTCGATCGATCGATGGCAGGTGCTCGATCGATCGATGCATCGATCGATCGATAATCCTGGTTCGATCGATCGATCAAGCAGGTATGGTAAATCTGCAGAATTTCCAGTTACGGTTTCCTCTTCCAAAATCATCCGAAACAATATATTTGACTTCCAAACTCCCAACAATTTATACTACCAGTGTTATATTCTCAAATGAAGGGTATTCTACGTAAGGCATGCGGATTTTCATCATGAATAACGAATTAAATGGGGAATAATCCATAAAAAGTCAAGAACCCTAATATTTTCTTTGTTTAGTTTCTTCCCATTCTTTTACCAGATTTCATACTCCTAATTTACTGAAATTTTCGTGGTTCAATCTCTACATGTGAGTTTGATTTTCAGAATACATCTATTACCCACATATCATGCAATTCAAGTCTCCAAATAGTTTTTTCTTTCACAAAAACTAGTCCTAAACAATCCTAGGCTAATATTATTGAAGCATTAACTGAAATAGAGCAAGATAGACACTTGCCTGGGGAATTCTTGGTTCAGATTTGTGGAGAGATTGGTGTGATTTTGATCCTCGTTGCGCGATCTAAAGTTTGGCGGCGACGGCGGTGCAAACGGCGGAGTTCTTGGCCTAGAACTCCTTGGAAAGCGTCTCCTCTTCCTCTCCAATAGCCGTCTTTAGTTTATGGATGTTATTACCCTAGAATATGACTCCTATCATATGATATACTCTTAGAAATTTCGTGGGTTTTCATGCCCAAAAATGTAAAATGTCCAAAATGCCATCCCGGGACGTTAATTAGGCCTAAAAACGCCCCGAGACCCAAACTAAACCCCTGGGTACATTATTTTGACTATCTCGACCCTTACGGACACATTGACGCACTCAAAATGACCATATGGGTGACTTATAATTTATTCACTTTTAATAGTCCAAATTTAATCCCGACACGACACAAGCGCATCCCGATAAATTTCCAAAATTATCAATTTAAATTCTCGTGATAATTTTACTAAATTTAGATACACCTCTTACTTTACTCATAAAGTAACTTACAACAAAATTCCAATAATTACTAACTCTCGTCACGCTAGTAAGTATTTAAATGATTTTCTGGATTAATATTAAATTAATATCTCTAATTAATTTTAATAAATCCCCAAAATTAAAAGTCATAAAAATACGGGGTATTACATACTTCCTCCCTAATAACGGAATTTCGTCCCGAAATTCGAAAAATATAAGGTGTACCTGGCAAGAATAGCTCTGGGTACTTCTCGGCATGTCTGCCTCACGCTCCCAAGTGGATTCCTCCACATTATGATGCTCCCACTGGACCCGGACAAGTGGGACTACCTTTGACCTCAATCTCCTTTCGCTATGGTCTAGGATAGCCACTGGTCTCTCCTCATAAGAGCTGTCGGGTTATAAGTCAATCTCCTCAATCGCGATGTGGGTGTGGGCCATGTCATCCCGAAGGTATCGTCTCAACGACGAGATGTGGAATACATCGTGAATGCGATGTAAGTGCTCTGGCAGTCCCAATCTGTATGCTACCGGCCTAATCCTCTCGATAATGGGAAATGGTTCCACGTACCTCGGGGCCAATTTCCCTTTCTTCCCGAACCTCATCACTCCTTTCATAGGAGATACACATAGTAATACTTGGTACCCCACATTAAATTCTCGAAAGAACCGTTTTGCATCGGCGTAGCTTTTCTGCCTATCCTGGGCTACCCGAATGCGACTCCTGATAATCTTAATCCTAGCGGAGGTTTCCTGAATCACCTCTGGTCCGAGTAACTTATTATCCCCCACTTCTAGCCAACAAGTTGGGGAACAACAAGGCCTGCCATACAATGCCTCAGACGGAGCCATGCCAATCATGAACTGATAAGAGTTATTATAAGCAAACTCTACCAGTGGGAGGTGTGGCTCCCAACCTCCCCCAAAATCAAGGACACACATGCGTAGCATATCCTCCAACATCTGATTGGTACGCTCTGTCTATCCATCTATCTGTGGGTGATAAGCGGAACTTAACCTCAACTCGGTACCCATGGCCTCCTGAAAACTCTCCCAGAAACGCGACACGAAAATTTTGTCTCTATCTGACACAATATCCAGGGGCACCCCATGTAATCTAACAATATCATCAATGAACAACTGAGCATACTGGCCCGTGGTATAGTCTGTCCGTACTGGCAGAAAATGAGCCACTTTGGTCAAATGATCCATAATCACCTTGATGGAGTCGTGGCCCCGCTGTGATGTAGGCAACCTTGTAATAAAATCCATGGAAATACTCTCCCACTTCCACGCGGGTATTTCCAACGGTTGAAGCAACCCTGACGGTTTCTGATGGTCCACCTTTACCAGCTGGCAAGTAGAACATTTGGACATGAACTCAACAATGTCCTTTTTTATCCCACTCCACCAGTATTGTCGCCTCATATCCTGGTACATCTTATCTCTCCCAGGATGCACTACAAATCGGGACCCGTGAGACTGGGTCATTACTGCATGACTTAAGTCTGCTCCTTCGGGAACCATCAATCTCCCATTAAACCTCAAACCCCCATCGAAACTAACAGAATAGGACTTAGCACCCTCAGCTAACAGTCGTACAATTTGTTCCTGGCAAAATGGGTCTGCTGTCTGTGTCTGCTGTCTGTGCCTGCGCATGTATTACCCTCGTAACAATCTCGGGTGTCACTGTCATGACAGATATAAAGGAACGGGCTACCGCGTCCTGGTGACCCAACTCTTTCCACTTTACTTTCCAAATGTCCGCTACATCGTCAATCGGCCTATGGCTCAACGTATCAGCAACTACGTTAGCCTTCCCCGGATGGTACTATATGTCGAACTGATAGTCTTTCACAAACTCTAACCACCTGCGTTGACGCATATTCAGCTCTCGCTGAGTGAACAGATACTGCAGTGACTTGTGGTCTGTGAACAAATGGAATTTCTCCCCCAATAAGTAGTGTCTCCATATCCTCAATGCAAAGACGACCGCTGCTAACTCTAGGTCGTGTGTGGGGTAATTCTTCTCGTGCGGCTTAAGCTTGTGAGAGGCAAAAGCTATTACCTTCTCTTCCTACTAAAGTACTCCTCCAAGTCCCCGTAAGGAGGCATCGGTGTAAACCAAATATTCCACGCCCGGCTTGGGTAAAGCAAGGACTGGTGCCGAAGTCAGCTTGTCTTTCAGCTCATCGAAAGCCAATTGACAAGTATCGTCCCAGACATATGGTACCCCCTTGCGAGTCAGGTTCGTCAATGGACCCGCTATTTTGGAGAACCCTCGAATAAATCTCCTGTAGTACCCGTCTAACCCCAAGAAACTACGCACTTCCGTCGGTGTCGTGGGTTGTCCCTACTCCCTCACTGCTGACACTTTACTCGGGTCCATCGCTATCCCCATTTCAGAAATAACATGTCCCAAGAATTGCACTTCTCGTAGCCAGAATCTGCACTTCTCGTACTTAGCATACAGTTGATGCTCTCATAGAGTCTGAAGAACCTGCCTCAAGTGCTCAGCATGCTCTTCCTCCATGTGTGAATATATCAGGATATCATCTATGAAGACGATGAAAAACTAATCCAAGAACTCTCTGAACACTCGGTTCATCAAGTCCATGAATACGGCTGGAGCATTTGTGAGTCCAAATGGCATCACTCTGAACTCATAGGACCCATATCTCGTCAAGAAAGCAGTCTTCGAAACATTCTGCTCCCTAATACATAGCTGATGGTATCCTGACCTCAAATTTATCTTGGAAAAGAAAGTTGCTACCCTCAGCTGGTCGAACAGATCATCAATTCGAGGCAATGGAGATTTGTTCCGTATCGTGACCTTGTTCAGCTCCCGGTAGTCCACACATAGTCTCAGTGAACCATCTCTCTTTTTCACAAACAGCACTGGAGCGTCCCAAGGTGAGGTACTCCTACGAATGAAGCCCTGACCTAACAGTTGCTCTATCTGATCTCTTAACTCTCGCATCTCCACCTGAGCCATACGGTATGGAGCGCGTGCTATCGGTCGAGTATCCGGTAATAAATCTATGACAAAATCTATCTATCGATTGGGGGGTAGGCCTGGTATCTCCTCAAATACATCAGAATCCTCACGAACAACTGGGATCGAGTCTAAGGGAATCACGACCTCCTTAGAGGTATCCTCCTCTATGTAATATAAATGAGCGGTAGAGCCTCCCTCTGGGCGAGGCATCGCCACTACAAACATCTCTTGCCTCGGGATGGCAAAGATAATACTCCCACCGAAACAATCTATCATGGCTCTGTATGCTGCGAGCCAATCCATACCAATAATGACGTCGTGCTCATGCATATCTAAAACTAACATGTCTGTAGGTAAGATTAAGCTACCAATCTCTACTCTCACACCCCGGCATATAAAGAAGATTAACGATTCATTTCCCAGTGGTGAGTCTATACATGTCATAGTGCTCTCTGCTGTGGCTAATAACCGTAAGTCCTTTGCAAACTGAGTAGCTATAAAATAGTGTGTCACCCCAGTATCAAATAAAATCCAACCCATAGTACCATGGATAGGAAACGTACCCTCAATCGCGGGTGGAACCTGTGGATCTGCTTCCTGGTGGAAGTTATAGACAAGTCCGTACTGTAACTGCCCCTGCTGTACTGGAGCTGCTGGAATAGTTGGTAGGGCTGGTGCCTGAGCTGGTGCTGGGAGGGAGGCTAGAAAAAATGGCCTCTGTGGCTCATTACGGGCACCCTGCTGCTATGGGGCTCTATTTCCCTCTGGACAATCCTGGCGCCTGTGGCCATTTTTACCACACCCGAAGCATCGGCCCCTAAAATTTCTTCCCCTCTGTGCCTGTTGATTACGGCCCTGTTGGCCGTTACCACCCCGCTATTGACCCTGTTGGCCCTGCTGCTGACCCTGCGGCTGACGATGTTGGCCCTGCTGATTAGGCTGGCCCTGTTGACCTTGCTTAAATCCCCCAAATCCATGCCTGTAGTCACCTGATCGGAACCGCTTGGCAGGGTCCCCCTGATGAGAACTCTGCTCATACTGACGAATCTTCCCCTGAGATGTCGGTGTTCCACTAGCACCACTACCCCCTGTCCTGCCCTGCTGGCTGGACTCTCCTACTTGCTTGCTTCCCTGTAGGTGGAAGCGGTGATCCTGGCAGTGTAATAAAGCAGCATTGAGTACGTTCGTGTAGGTACTCAGTGACAAATTACCTATGAGATGCTGACGGATCCTCCAAGCCAACCCGTCTACAAATAACAGTATCTTCTTCCCCTCAGTGGGTGCCTCATCTGGCACTATAGTGAGAAGTCTTGTGAAATCCTCTTCGTACTCAGCCACAGTCGAATTTTCCTGTTTCAAATTCAGTAACTTCCTCCTCATCTCAGTCTGCACGGTGAATGGGAAGTATTTACTTTCAAACCGTGTTAAAATGACTGAATAGTGATAACATCCCTCTCCTCCAAGGTGGTGGTGGATTCCCACCAATGCAAAGCGGCCCCCACTAACTTAAAGGAAGCTAACAGCTGTATCTCCACGTCCGTGCACTCGTACATGCGCAAATGCCTCTGGATATCTTTCTTCCATTGACTGGCTACTATAATATCCGAATTGCCTACAAACTCTGGGGGATGCGCCTTCTGGAAGGCATCCTTAACTCGCTCCCATGCAGATGGAAGCTGTGCCGGTACTGGCGCCACTGCCTGAACTTAGGGTGGAGCTTGCTGCACTACCGCTAGCGCGGCATTCACCGCCTGAGCAACGATAGCGGCTACCTCGGTTGCGTTCATCGTTCCCTGAGCTGGAGCTACTGGCTGCTCAGCTTGGGCACGCCTATCCTTAGGTGCGCGTCTCGGAGGCATCTGAAATGTAAACAAATTTATTAGTCTACAGTTATCATCAATTCTCAAATAGCTGAAGACGTAATCGTAAAAGCAAGAATACAACAATCCTAAAATAGGGCTCTATAGCAAGAACGCTAAGCTGAAAGCGAAATAAGCCGTACAGATCCTAAAGGACACTAGAACCTGATGCTCTGATACCACCTGTGACACCCTGCCTAATTAAATACCGGGTGATCAGTGCTTTATTAAATTATAACCAAGGTGAACGGTTGGTTCATTCTTAGCATCACTATCGCAAAAAATAACTTTTCGAATTAAACACCCTAAATAATTAAGCTAAGTGACAAAACCATTTTTAGATTTAAATTTCAGAATTTAATTTAAAACCAATATTAAAACCTTACATAATCCATAGTTTAAAAATCACACAACAATCTGACTGGAAAATATAATCCAAGCAATTTAAACATTCAACTAAATAAGTCCAACATTAAAATTTAAAGGAAAAACATCCCGACAATAACAATTCCAAAATGTAAATACTGAAACTAAACAACTAACAATCTCTGATAAAAATAACTGAATAATGGAAAAGGGCTACACATGCCTAACTGGATAAAATAGAACGAGAAGTGGAATCAATAATGAGGTCGTCTAAACAAGAGGCCTGCAACTCCCACCTAAGCTGCAGCACGTTCCATCCAAAGGACCCTATGCAAGACGCCCCTGTGGCTGGGCACCTGTAATATATACATATATATACAAGAGAGAAGAGAAAATAGGAAACGGGTCAGATCCCGATTGTAAAACAGTTTAAAATCCAGTTTAGCAAGTATTTAAAATGCTTACTGGCTAATGCAACAATCATATTAGTGCGACACTCCCTTGAGAAATTCTCACCTCTCTTCTAATGTGCACACCTATCGCACTAATACTCCAAACAGTTTAACTTATCTTAAATTTCTCATAAGATTTCATGCCGACAATTTCTAATGTTGAGAAAGTTAATTTTATTTAAAAGCAAAGTTCTCACATAACCCTCATTTGATTATAAAGTTTTCCAGTAACGTAATCATAACTTTTCAAACACTTAATTCCCAAGTTGAAATAATTATTCATTTCTTCCTTACCATAGTCACAGTAGATAGTTCCCAAATTCCAAGTTTAAATATATATATCAAATACTCATATAATATATATATTCTACAGCACCCCATATAAATTTATGGTGCGGGCATACTCTACTATCCAGTCCCCATATCACTCGTACTAAGGGAAAATACTAGTTCGGAATCACTCTCGAACTGTATTAGCACAAAACACATACAAATTGAGGCGAAGCATAGATCCAAGTCACTAAGAGGTCAGGACATACCCTCACGTCTTTTAGGACCGTCTGACTATCGATCGGATAGCCTGTACTAAGGATTCCTATGTTCTAGGGTACGAGTCAATATCTCCCATAAAGGTCCCATCGAGATAAGACTGTCCCAGCGCGGTAACCTCAGGGATAGCAAGTAGCGCGGGCATGATTTTTACACGTATATAGTATATACACAAACACAACCATATATGTATACTACTATTCCCATTTCAAATTTAGGTATACCCACAACCCATACTTATGATAATTATTCTCATTGCATAATACTAGATTATCCCGTATAATGGTTTGTCACTTTTATTCTTATTTATGGGATTATTCCAACTTACTACGTAACATTCGTGAATTCCTATCTCCCCAAGTGTAATTTCAGTAGGTACTCATTTATTTTACAACGTAACTTCCTCACGAGTCTCACCCTTTAAACACGCGTTCCCATTGTTTATTAAGTGTGAAATACCTTTGTTAAGGATTTAATCTCGTCTTAGATTAAGGGTTCCATTTTTATAAAGTCTTACTGGTCTTCTTTACCTCCCAAAATATTTTAACAATAATGTCCAAGAATTTCCATTAATTTACGTTGGGACCACCTATTTAAAAAGGGAAATTTGAGTTTTCCAGGAGGGGTCGATCGATCGATGCGTCAATCGATCGATACTCCTGGTTCGATCGATCGATCAAGCAGGTATGGTAAATCTGCAGAATTTCCAGTTACTGGTTTCCTCTTCCAAAATCATCCAAAACAATATATTTTACTTCTAAACTCCCAACAATTTATACTACCAGTGTTATATTCTAAAATGAAGGGTATTCTACGTAAGGCATGCGAATTTTCATCATGAATAACGAATTAAATGGGGAATAATCCATAAAAATGTCAAGAACCCTAATATTTTCTTTATTTAGTTTCTTCCCATTCTTTTACCAGATTTCATACTCCTAATTTACTGAAATTTTCGTGGTTAAATCTCTACATGTGAGTTTGATTTCCAGAATACATCTATTACCCATATATCATGCAATTCAAGTCTCCAAATAGGTTTTTCTTTCACAAAAACTAGTCCTAAACAATCCTAGGCTAATATTATTGAAGCATTTACTGAAATAGAGCAAGATAGATACTTGCCTGGGGAATTCTTGGTTCAGATTTGTGGAGAGATTGGTGTGGTTTGATCCTCATTGCGCGATCTAAAGTTTGGCGGTACAAGCGGCGGAGTTCTTGGCCTAGAACTTCTTGGAAAGCTTCTCCTCTTCCTCTCCAATGGTCGTCTTTAGTTTATGGATGTTCTAACCCTAGAAGATGACTCCTATCATCTGATATACATTTAAAAATTTCGTGGGTTTTCATGCCCAAAAATGTAAAATGTCCAAAATGCCATCCCGGGATGTTAATTAGGCCTAAAAACCCCCCGAGACCCAAACTAAACCCCCGGGTACATTATTTTGACTATCTCGACCCTTCCGGACACATTGACGCACTCAAAATGATCATACGAGTGACTTATAATTTATTCACTTTTAATAGTCCAAATTTAATCCGATACGACACAAGCGCGTCCCGATAAATTTCCAAAATTATCAATTTAAATTATCGTGTTAATTTTACTAAATTTAGATACACCTCTTACTTTACTCATAAAGTAACTTACAACAAAATTTCAATAATTACTAACTCTCGTCACGCTAGTAAGTATTTAAATGATTTTCTGGATTAATATTAAATTAATATCTCTAATTAATTTTAATAAATCTCCAAAATTAAAAGTCATAAAAATACGGGGTATTACAATGATGTATAATGTTTGCCAAATTTGAAATTTTTGGAATTTTGTGTAAGTTTTAAGAATTGTTGATGAATTTTTGAATGCATATGAATATTTTAAAATTGGCTGATTTTTTAATGAAAAAAATATGATTTTGGTGGAATTTGAGACTTTGAGTTTTGAATTTTTAACTATCTTTTTAACCATTTTTTTGAAGTTTTTGTAACAAAATTTAAGGGGGTGCTGATAGACACCAATCGACAGGGTACAGAAAATAAAGGGATTTTGAGGGTTCTCGAAGGTCGCTTCCAGCTGGCATACGTGATGACCGACATACCCATTAGGCCCTATAAGAAGGGGCTGAGGCATCCTCATTTTCACAACGCAGACAAAATCTCTCTCTCTAGAAAACTCACTGGAGCGATTTTCGTGAGCTTTTGAAGAAAAATGGTCTTCAACATTGTGGATGTCGACAACTAGGCCAACATCGAGTGGGCTCTCCTTGCGGTAATGTCGACGGGGGTGTGGAATGGATACTGCCATGCCAAGGCAGTGGATGATGATAGGATCTTATTGCGGGAGCCCGAGCTCCACCGATCTACTAGGGCGAGAAACCCCGAGGGCTATGTGAGTATTTTTTATTTTTATTTTATTTTGATTAATTATTCCGCTTGGGGCTTCATGTTATTCATTTTAATTTTGCAAACAGACGTCGCTTTGATGAGAAAAGCTTCCCAAGGAGGTGAGGCTGATGGTGGACATTGTCGGGTTCTGCTACCTGGTGAGGACTCTAGATGACACATCGGGGTCGAATGCGGTGGTGGGACATTTGGGATTAGATGACCTCCATGAATGAGTGCACGCGTACGTCGGACTGGTCTTGTGTTTCACCGTTAGTGACCGTTGACTATCGATCGCTTAGTTCGAGCTCTAGTAGCGGTGGATCGACTTCTCATTTTACGGGAAGTGCATTCATCGAGACCTTTGAGGCTGTTATTTAGGCTATATTTTTAGAGAGTTCGGGCTGCGCCCCGATAATTTTGATATTTTTTATTTCCTTTCTTTTTCTTGTACCTGAAAAATGTAAGAGCATCAACAAATATATATATAAAATGACGTATTTTTCATTTTTAATTGTCTTGAGTTAAGTGACTATACTACATGCACTTTAATTTTCCACTGGGGATTTTATTTGAAGAGTAAGAAAATATGTTTATAATTTTTTGAAATATGTTCTTTTTTGAATGTGTAAAGAAATCAATGCTCTGGAAACTCTTTTGTAAAAAGCTAACTATGTACGGGGCTTAATTTGAAAATGATAAAAATAAAAGAAGAAAGGGGACTGGATTGACCGACTCTTGGAAAATGGGGTTAAATGTCTCCATTGGTCTATGCCTTGGTGGGGTGAGTAGTATCCTATTTTGTAATTAGATGACTTCCGTTATGTTTGACTAATGGTTCTCCGTCAGACTTCTTTCTATTTTCCCTAGTGACTTTCACGTCAAGCGGGCTGGGAGCAAATGGTCCCTCCGCCCATAACCAATTTTTATCCCGTGGAGGACTTGACCGAATCATTGAGGATATTTTTAGGGCCTTTGTGGCCGCGTTATATGATATCGTGCTTGCATCGCAAACTGTTGCTATGGTCCATCTCGAGATGTTTGTGCCTATTTTTGGATCATTTGGTTATTATTTTGATATTTCAGCCTCCCCCCAACGCCCCAGTTTACAATCACCCATCTCAAGGTTCTAGTGCCTCATTTCGGGTCATTTGGTTATTGTTTTTATATATTATACCAACTCCCCATTTTAACCTAAAACTTGCATAAAATTATCATTTTGTTAAATTGGGAGTCCGACAAGGATGCGACTTATTCAAGCACTTCACAATCATGGATCTTGAGGTGTTCATGCCTCATTCCATGTCATTTGGTTATTATTTATATATTTCACCCCCAACACCAACCTAAAACTTGCATACACTTGTCATTTTGTTAAATTGGTAGTTCGGTGTGAACACAAATAGTTCACACGTGTTGAAATGGTCCATATCGAGGTGCTCATGCCTCTTTTCGGGCTCTATTGATGTTTTGATATTTCACTACACCCTGCCCCATTTTAACCTAAAACTTGTGTATACTTGTCATTTTGGAAAATCGGGAGTCCAATAAGGAAATGGTCAATTAACACAAGTTGTAATGGTCCATATCGATGTGTTTGTGCCTTTTTTGGGAGCATTTGGTTGTTGTTTTAAAATTTCACTCTCCTTCACGCCCCATTTTTAACTTAAAACTTGCGTATAATTATCATTGTGTATAATCGGGAGTTAGATAAGGACACGACTTGTTCAAACATGTTACAATCATTTATCTCAAGGTTCTCATGCCTATTTTCGGGTCATTTGGCTGTTGATTTGCTATTTCACCCCCAACACCCCAGTTTAACCTAAACTTGAGTATACTTGTCCTTTTGTTAAACCATTAGTCTGATAAGGGCACTGCTAATACATTGCAATGGTCTATATCGAGGTGCTCATGCCTCTATCGAGACCATTTGATTAATTTTATATTTCACTCCCAATGCCCAGTTTCTTTAACATAAAACTTGCGTATAATTTTCATTTTGTATAATTGGGAGTCCAGTAAGAACATGACTAGCTCAAACACGTTACAATTATCCATTTCGAGGTGTCCGTGCCTATTTTCACGTCATTTAGACGTTGTTTTTATATCCCACGGGCACTAAAACTTGCATATCATTTTTTTAAAATCGGGAGTTTGACAAGGACATAGTTAATTCGCAAACATTGTAATAGTCCTTATCGAGGTGATCATGCCTCATTTCAGGCCATTGGGTTGCTGTTTTGATATTCCACCCCCAACGCCCAATTTTTAAACTTAAATTTGCGTATAATTGTTATTTTAATAAATCGGGAGTCCTATAAGGACACAACTAGTTCAAACATGTTGAAATGGTCCATCTAGAGGTGTACGTGCCTATTTCCCGATCATTTGGTTATTGTTTTAATATTTCACCCACCCAATGCCCTATTTTAACCTAAAACTTGTGTATAATTGTCATTTTGTTAAACTGGGAGTTCGATAAGGACACAGTCAATTCACACACATTACAATGGTCCTTATTGAGGTTCTCGTGTTTTATTATAGGCCATTTGGCTGTTGTTTTGATAAAATTTACCCCCAACGCCCCTTTCTTAACCTAAAACTTTCGTATAATTTCATTTTGTTAAATCGAGAGTCCATTAAGGAAAGGGGTGTTTCACATATGTTACAATGGTCCATATGGAGGTTCTCATACCTGTTTCCAGGCCATTTGGTTGTTGTTTTGATATTTCACCCCCGACGCTCCATTTTAATCTAAAACTTTAGTATACTCGTTGGTTTGTTAAATCGGGAGTCCGATAAGGTCATATCTTGTTCAAACACGTTACAGTCATCGATCTCAAGGTGTTCGTGCCTCATTCCAAGTTTTTTGGTTGTTATTTTGATTTTTCACTCCCAACACCCCATATTAACTGAAAACTTGCGTATACTTGTTATTTTGTTAAATTGAGAGTCCAATAAGGACACATTAAGTTCATATATGTTGCAATGGTCCCTCACGAGGTGCTTGTGCTTCTTTTCGAGCCCTTTGGTTGCTGTTTTGATATTTAACCCCACCCCAACTCCCCTTATTAACCTAAAACATACATATACTTGTCATTTTGTTAAACAAGGAGTTCGATAAGGACACACCTAGTTCACACACGCCACAATGTTCCATATCGAGTTGCGTGTGCGTCTTTCCAGGCCATTTTGGTTGTTGTTTTTATATCCCCCTCCCTACACCCCTTTCTAACCTAAAACTCACATAGACTTGTCATGTTGTTAAATCGAGATTCTGATAAGGATACATTCAGTTCACACATATTTTAATGGTCCTTCTCGAGGTGCTCATTCCTCTTTCTGGGCAATTTGGCCTCTCTCTCGATATTTCACCCCCCAGTGCTCATTTTTAACCTAAAACTTGTGTATAATTGTCATTTTGTTAAACCGAGAGTTTGATAAGGAAATAATAATTTCATACATGTTATAATGGTCTATACTGAGGTGTTCGTGCCTCAAACCGAGCCATTTGATTGTTGTTTTGATATTTCACCCCCAATGCGCCATTTTTTAACCTAAAACTTGTGTATAATTGTCATTTTGTTGCAGGTTAAAATGGTTCGTATCGAGGTCTTCATGCCTCTTTTGGGGCCATTTGGTCATTGTTTTGGCATTTCACCTCAACGCCCCATTTTAATTCAAAACTTGCATATACTTGTCGTTTTGTTAAATTGGTAGTCAGATAAGGACATGGTCACATCACACACGTTACAATGGTCTATCTCGAAGTTTTCGTTCCTCTTTCCGAGCTATTTGATTGTATTTTTGAGATTTCACCCCCAAACGCTATGTTTTTATCTTAAAAGTCTCGTATGCTTAGCACTTTTTGAATCAGGAGTTTGATAAGGGCATGAACAATTTCTACGAGTTGCTTTGGTTCCTCTTGCAGTGTTCGTGCCTTTATAAGGGTCATTATGTTTCTAATTGTAGTTTTCTCCATTTAATTTAACCTAAAACTTGCGTATTCTTGATAATTACTAAAATTACGAGTCCAATAAGGACAAAGTCAGTTTCGACAAGTTAATTGGAGCCTCTCAAGGTGTTTGTGCCTCTTTCGGGCCACTTGGTTGTTTTATAAATTGGTTTGTTTTCTTTATCATTGCATTAACACAGTGTTCAACTACTATTTGTTCCTTTAACCAAACCATAAACTACCTAAGTGGTTTGATTAGTTCGATATAAAGACTAAAAAGCTTTACAAATTTATCAAATAATACCTTAAATGTAGTCTCTTTCATCGTTCGAAATATGACACGACTAGGTTCTTGAGAAGAGATTTATTAAAGCAAACGAAAATTTGAAATGTACAAACAAAAATCTCAGTGAGATTAAATCTATATGGACAAATTAACACAATATAAAAATAAAGAAAGAGACAAGGAAAGAACACCGATATTATTTGAGGACTTGATCACCCATAATAGTTCTCTCATGTGGTCATTTTGACTGTTTGAAGTTCAGTTAGAAATAATGAATTTTTTTATGTATCTTCAAGGAATATAATAAAGAGAGATAATTAGTTTAGGAAAGAAATATAGTGAATGCCATGACACATGAGAGTAAATTGCACATATATATGACATACATAAAATAAATTATGTCCCTTAAATTATAATATGACTAAATAAATGGAGATCAAATGTCAAATCACCCTTTTGTTCATAAGTATGATTATTGTACTTGGATTTATTTTCTCAAATCTCATTTTTAATCTTTAATCTATTATTAAATTCTCGAAAATGATCTAAATGAAATGCAACACTGTTGTGATATCTATTCGATCAGATAACCCAGGTGAGTATATTTCTCATGCTTTTCAATTGATCATAATCAACTTGCATTCTTGTAGATATGTCTAGCTAGCGATTTAAATTAAAGGAAAAGAGAGTACATGGACATATCTTCTGGAGGTCAAATATAATTAAAATTCCATCTTCATTTTTCTTGAGGAGTTGAGACTCACTATTTAACACATCTTCTTTATAATATAGAGTGAAAACACTGCAAGAAAATACGCACATTATAAAAAAATTAAATAACAGGGTATATTATTAGATTAACACTAGAAGAGAATATGGTGTATGAGGAAAGGTATTACCTAAAAGACAACATGCCATGTTCTAACTCGGGCTTAGGCATCTTCATGAATAGGGGATTTGTGAACAACTCTAACCTAGGCCTAACCTCGAGATTCGTAAGGATATTTGCAACCAAATATTTGATAGTTAAAAATGAATTAAATATTTTGACATTTTCCCTATCCATATATTATAAAGTTATTTTAGCTTATGTGTAACTAAATATACATCTTATGAATAACCTATTTAATTTGATAAAGAACAAGACAAGACTAATATAAGAAAATATACCAACTCGTAATCTGTAGGAAACTTTATCTTAGAAAAATGATTATCTTCAAACTTCCATAAATAAATGATTATAGAGAACGGAAGAAGAATGTAATAAACTGAAAGTGAAACAAAGACTAATTCTAATAACACACCTAGTTTTTCCAGAAAATAACCCATCCTTTACAACATTGCAGAGATGTTGAACCGCATCTATTTCCCCTTATTTTTCCCGTGCATATCCAACATCATCATGAATAGGAAAGAGTTAAAATATATATAAAGAAGGAAGAAAAATCGACGGTCCTTTGAAATGGATTACGAATGAGAGTATTTTTAGCACTACGAGTTGATAAAACTGATATAACAAGAAGTTAAAATTTGGCATTATCATGAAATTTGAGCCAAGCATAGTACTGGAAGGATATGAAGAACACCAAAAAAGGGTTAGCATTATATAAGAAATAAAACATTTCATATCTTAATGTTAAAGGCTTTTTTTCTATCCAGATAAAACATTTCATGACTTGGAAGGTGTCTCTCCATGTTCACCCTATGAAAGCAACATAAAGAAAGGTCTGCAATACTCACGAATCAGTAATATAATCTCCTTCCCGTATATATATGGATTCAATCTATGTAGCACAAATAATAAGTGGAATCAGATTTGGAAAGATGATAATATATATATATATATATATATATATATATATATATAATTTGGAATCTGAACTTCAGAGATGGCATTTTGTATTTCAGCACACTTAAGTACAACATTGTCGTAATTAATGCCTTCCTATTCTTGAATGAGTTAGTCATTCAATCCATTCTCGTTGTTTGTAGGAGATGAAGTTTTGGCCGGGGGAGACCTTGATGCGAGAAACTAAAAAACACTAGAACAGAGAATAATAGTGTCTTCAAGCTTTTGTTTTTGGTAGGTTGGAAATCCAGTCTACACTACACAATTAGGGGGAAATTCAACAATTACTATGGTTTCACTTAAATCCCTAAACCTAAATTCTAACTCGTATATCTAGAGGTATATTATGAGATGAGTAATGCGTTTGAGTATTTGAATACTCTAAATATAATTACCCACACTCGGGAGGTCAACATGTCAAGCTATTCTCTGCAAAATGATAATGAAAAGCAAAATATTTCAATTTATGAATACAAAACTGCACAATTTATAATTGTGTTTAGGAATGACAAGGGCAATCATAAACATGTACATGCGTATATTTAACTAAAACAAAGATTTATGATACTAAACATGTGTGTGTATGTGTGTCTTTGTTTATATAAGTCATAGTTAAAATGAGGTTAAAAGTGATAAGAATATGTAGAAGAGTTCTACATAGAAAAGATCAAATTGAAAATTATATTGAGTTTAATTACACACATAATTTGAAATTTAGATTACTTAAATCCCTAACCTCGTGTTCCAACGACTCAAATAACTTTTCCAATGAGGTCATTTTGCGATATGCAGAACTATGACTTGGGGTATTTTTAACGGGATGACCCACATGAACAAACATTGATATTAGCTACTACATGAAGAGGAGGATCAAAGCCCAGATTGGACTCAAGATCACTCTTTGGAGTCTATTAAGATAATATAACGTACAATATCAAAACAACTCACATAAAGAATTCTCCCCACTTTCGATTAAAACAGTCTTTCGATTAGTCACAGGCAAAATTTCATTAGACCTCCTAGAGAACACATACCCGTTACAATCGTAGTAGTAGGAGGAGTGTGGCGGGAGGATGGCAGGAAAAGGGTCTCCGTAAGAGAGAGAGCGAGAGAGATAGAGGGCACAGTTAGGGTTATTGGATTATGACCGGGTACGGAATTTGAGATGTCTTGTTTTAATAAACCGTGCAATAATATAGCACATTTTAAAACCATACCTGATTGTTAAATAATTGTTCCAAATTCTCCACGTGTAAGTGTTCTAGATTGCCTTTTTGATATAATGAGGACCGTCCGGTTTCTACTAAAGTTGTCGATGAAGGTGTAGAACTCTGAGGTGGCTTGATAGCATAACTCAACTATTATGGAGCCAGGCACAAGAGTGAGGTAACACATGAGAGGGAAATAATTTTTTATTTAAAAAATATTTTTTGATATTTTTGAAAATGAGAGAAAATATTTTTAGTCTCTAGAAAAAGGAGGAAAGAGGAAAATTCCCCATTGTAATTGTTATTATGAGATTTCACTTGTATTATGTTCTGCCTAGGGTGGTGCAAGTGAAATGTCAGACATGAATTGAGTTTAAAAAATAATGGGATACACAATAAAAGACATGGTTGACTTGTTTCCACACTCATGGACATGATCCTGTTTTAAAAACGAGTGGAAGAGAGAAAAATTTGGGTGATAAGACGACTCAAAATTTTGGGAGAGTTTCGCATTTAAACCGATAATCTAGGTATAAATGTCCTATGGTAGACATCTATACGAGGTTTATTCAATGGAGGCTAGTGTAAGGGTTCCCCCATTTGGCATGACTTCCACGATATACCTCTTACCTATAAGGACAATCCTTCCTCGGTAGTGTGGAAAAGCCATTTGATATACGTGAATGTTTATTCATTACCTCACGATATACCTCATGGTGATGGTACACGTGAGAGCGAATATGATATACTCGACATACATGAACGAGTTTCCCACTATATACCTCCCGTATTGAGTTCGATCAAGCAACACGATTGCGGGTAACCGTTCGATATACATCAAAGGAACTTAGCCAATGGAAGGTGGGAGTCATATCGCTTAGGTTAATCGCGCCCAGTAGGATCGACAAGCCATCACAAAGTGACTCCCCAGTATGGGATAAATATAAGGTCGATATATAGTGCTCGCGTAGTGTGCAAAATGCACGGGTCTTAATTAGTATCTTAATGAAAATTTTACGTATATTAAGAGATATATGTACAACTACTAAGCATGGAATAAAGCATGAGAATTTACATGAGTGGCATGTGAAAAAGATCGAAGTATACACGAAGAGTAAAACAAATAAATATGCACAAGTAATGTGAAACACGAGGCATATTCAAGAAAATAAAGCATGATAATATGTAAAAGGTGTGAAACTTGGGGATACACATACATGAGATGGATATATGTACAAAGTGGAAGTAACCTGGTAATATGTGCAAGTGAAGGTAACGCGGAGTTTTGCGTAAGTGAAGAGAATAGGGAAATATGTAAAAATGATATGTGAAGCATGTGAATAAGAATATGAGATGTGAAGCAAGTGGATAAGCATGTGAGAATAAGTATGTCCATATACAATTGACATAGAGTATGTGAAAAATGTGAACAAGTGAAGTGGAATTGGGAAAATGTGTATATATGAGTGTGAAACAAGTGGATAAAGCATGGGTGTATACAAGTGACATGAGGCATGCAATATGTACATGTGATGAGAAGATAAGTATGGTAGAGGAAAGAATATACATGTGAGCATGAGAGTAAAAGGAAGAATATAAAAGTGGAAACATATATACATTTGTAAAAAATGGAGGAAAATGAGAAAAAAATCTAAGAAAAAGAAAAGCCCATGTAAATAAAGTCAAGTCCTCTAAAATAAATGTAATACCCCATATTTTCATGGCTTTTAAATTTAAGGATTTATTAAATTTAATTGAGATAAATTAATTTAATTTTAATCCGGAATGTTGTTTTAAATATTTACTAGCGTGACGAGAGTTAGTAATTATTGGAAATTTGTTATTTGTTGCATATTACTGGATAAGAATAATAATATATGAGATTTATTTTTATAATACTGTCACGTGTGAATAAAATGACAATTATGGAAATTTAAGTCGGGACGCGCCTGTGTCGTGTCGGGACTAAATGTGGATTAATAAAAGTGAATATTTTATAGGTTGTTCATATGGTCATTTTGAGTGCTCCAACGCGTCCGGAAGGTTTGAGATAGTCAGAAAAGTGTACCCGGGGGTTTAGTTTGGGTCTCGGGGCGTTTTTAGGCCTAATTAGTACCCCGGGAGGGCGTTTTGGACATTTTGCAATTATGGGTAATTAAACCTACGAATTTTATAGGGTTATATCAGATGGGAAGTGTCATGTTTTAGGGTTAACACAATGAAATACTAATGACGGCCATTGGAGAGGAAGAGGAGAAGCTCTCTAAGGAGTTCTAGGCCAAGAACACCTCCGATTGCACCGCCGTCACCACCAACGCGTAGATCGCGCGACGGGGAACACAACCACACCAAAATCGTCCGCAAATCAGAACTGAAATTTTCTAGGCAAGTATCTATCTTGCTTTTATCAAGTTAATGCATCCTTTTATATTAGTCTTAGGTTGATTAGATTAGTATTCTTGAAGAAAAACATAAATTGGAGACACAAATTGCATGTTAGAATGTTATAGATCATATTTCTGGAAACCTATTTCACATATAGAGGATGAGCCACGAAATTCCATGATATTAGAGATAGAAAATCTGGAAAAAGAATGAAAGAGATTAAGTTAAAGGAAAGATTAGGGTTCATAAGAATTATGTAGAGTTTGCCCCTTTTAACCCATGATTCTTGAGAAAAATTCGCATGTGTTACGTAGGAAATTGTTTAAATGGGTATACAACACTTATAGTATAATTGATTGGGAGTTTGGGACTGTAATATGATGGTTTGGAGGAGTTTGGGTTGAGAATCCCGTAACTGGGTTGGCTGCAGTTTTGCCATAACTGCTTGATCGATCGATCGAGCCCAGAGCATCGATCGATCGAAGGTTCGATCGATCGACCACCTTTCATCGATCGATCGACCCTCCTGGGAAAACTGCATTTTTGCTCGTGTTAGCTTAATTCGATTTTATGCGTAGTAAACCTTGATTAGGGTTGCTAGAATATAATGGAACATAAAGAGGACTAGTAGGGTCAAGAGAAATCCCATAAAGTGGAACTTTAATACGAAGGGAAATAAAGGATAAACGGGGAGACTTTCAGACTTAAGAAATCATACTTGTGTTGATTTAATAATCAAAACATCTAATAAGTTGGATTAGAAGGCGAGAGAGGACCTACTGAAATTGTACTTAAATAAAGAAAACACTTCGAGTGACAAGAAGTGAGTTTAGAATAAATTAATTACGAGAAGAGAAAGGAATGAGGCCGTTATACGATATAATTGAGAAAAACGTGTAATAACGGATAATGATAATTTTGGGTCGTGAGAGTACCTAATTTAATAATGTGGATGTGATTACATATTTATATATGATGGTGTGATTGTGCATATATTATTTCTATGTAAAAATTGTACCCGCGCTACTTGCTATCCCTGAGGTTACCGCGCTGGGACGATCTTATCTCGTGTGCCTTATGGGGGATATTGACTCGTACCCTAGAAGATAGAAATCCTAGGTACGGGCTATTGGATCGATAGTCGGACGGTCCTAAGAGACGTGAGGGTATGTACTGACCTCTTGGACTTGGAATCTATGCTTCACCTCAATGTTGTTTGTGTTTGTGTTAATACAGTTCGAGAGTGATTCCGAACTAGTATTTCCCTTAGTTTGTGTGATACGGGGACTTGATAGCAGAGTATGCCAGCACCATAGATTTTATGTGTGGTGCCGTTAGTATATATATAATTTATGAGTGATTGGTATATATATACTTATATATGGGAGTCTAGCACCATAGATTTTATGTGGGGTGCCGTTAGTATATATATATATAATTTATGAGTGATTGGTATATATATACTTATATATGGGAGGCTAGCACCATAGATTTTATGTGGGGTGCTGTTTGTATATATATTATACGAGTAATTAATATATATACGTGTAACTATATGAGAACTTTCTACTGAGTAAAATAGTAGTTAAGGAAAGTATGAAATTTAATCAGCTTCATTATAAGTATTCGGAAACGTTATAATAATGCGGAATTATTCTAAATAACGTAAGAAATCTTGAAGAGTTAGATTTTCTAAAAGTGAATATCATAACCTTAATTTCACGTGTTAAAACTTATGGAGAATAATTTAGAGAGATATATGGGGTTCATTAGTACGATAGACGTGCACACTAGATGAGAGGTGAAAATTCTCAAGAGAGTGTCGCGTACTAATATGATTGTTGCATTAGCCGGTAAGCATTTTAAATACTTGCTAAACTATTTTTAAAACGGTTTTACATTCGGGCTCTGACCCGTTTGCGGTTACCTCTTCTCTCTTGTGTGTATATATATATATATATATATGTATTACAGGTGCCCAGCCACAAGGGTGTCTTACTTAGGATTCTTTGGATGGAACGCGCTGTAGCTTTTGTGGGAGTTGCAGGCCATTGCTTAGACGACCTCATTGTTAACTCTACTTCTAGTTCAGCTTTATCCAGCCGGGGCATGTGTCGCCCTTTTTCATTATTTAGTTGGTATTGTCACAGATTGTAATTCTTTTATATTTCAATATCTTTATTTCGGGATTTGTTACTGGCAGGATGTTTTCCTTTAGTGTTTTAAATGTTGGGATTTATTATTGATGATTAAATTCATGAATGTTCATCTCTATTCTCATACTTAATGTGTGACTCTTAATATGTTAATGATTAAAGGTTTTATAATCAGATTTAATAAAATGGAAATAAGGGTTTCAAATGGTTTTGACACTTAGCTTAATTAATTAGGGTGTTTAAATTGGAAAAGTTATTTTTACGACAGTGATGATGAGAATGAACCAACTGTTCACCTTGATTTTAATTTAATAAAGGAGTGACCGCCCGGTATTTAATTAGGCGGGGTGTCACAATAAACTCCTCAGTGTATTTGCCACTGTGGCTATCTTACACGGGTTCGCACATAAAAAATGTGAAGGATGGGGCTCGAGGAAGAAAATCCCCTCCTCATAACTCACGTAGCGTTCGCGGGCTCACAAGTAAATGAAGCGGCCATCGTCAAGGGTATGTGAAAGTATAAGATTGGATTCACCAATCTATTTTACTCAAAATAGGAAAAAGAGGTAGTATTCCCCAAAGAGACGACATAAAAGACTACCTACACATACGAAACGAAATAGATCATGGAGTTGTGGGCTAAGTTATGGAATAGGAAGGTGTTAAGCACCCATTATGCCCTTTCAGTCTCTCATGGGCTATAGAAATATTCTCATTATGTGTGTGGAGTGAAAATGTATATATATACGTGAACAGTGTGTGAGGAATGAAATCATCATGTCCGCATCATGAAAAGATGGGAACGGATCATTATAAGGAGTGAAAAGAAAAAAAGAGAAAACTATAAAAGTGGCCGAAATATATGTGATATGCCTGATCATAACTCGCTACAAAAGAGTGAGTATGCGTGTCTAATGAAACTGCTAAATAGTCAAGTAAAATGAATGAAAATATCTACACAATGAGTGATACACCAGACCGTGACTCACCATGAACAAGTGACCACGCATGTCAATGGGAGAACTAAAGAGGTAACAAAATAAATAATAATAGATAAACTATGAGCGGTGCGTCAGATCGTAATTGTATATGAACAAGTGAATACGTATATTAATGGGGTCGCTAAAAAGGTAACAAAATAAATAATTATAAATAAACTATGAGATGCGCCATATCAAAACTCACTATGAATAAGTGAATACGCATATCAACATGATAGATACAAATAAGTAAAGATAAATAAACTAATATGTAAGTAGAAATGTACTCAGAATAAAGTGAAATATGTAAAGTGAGGACTCGAATCCCAAAGTAGTTTTGGCATGCCTACGTAGCCAATATCGGCATCAAAGTCCACATATTTTAAAAAGAGAATAAAGATGGGGTCTAACGCATAAATTTGAAACTAGATTTTTCTATCTTAATTCGTGAAAAATCGGGTACATGTGGTGAAAATTTAAAAAAATGAGATAATTATAATTTGGGGGTTTTGAGTTAAACCCTATTTTGGGTTTTTAGAAAAATAAAGTCTCGTAGTATATAAATAATAAAAAGTGCGATTAGTGATGAGGAAGTAAGAATTAACTTGAAAATGTACTAAAAGTTATAAGATGTAAGAAATGAAACCAAATTAATAAAGTTGGATGAATAGGAGTTGGATCTTCTAAACGATTTGAATTATGATTTTTGGAAGTTGAGTAATCTAATTTTTGGATGGTGGTGGGGTGGTGGAGTGGTGGAAAAAGGTGATGTGAGTGAGTGATATAAGGGATTATAAGAAAATATTTCTAAAAGTGGTGTAATAAGGTTGCAACACGAATTACGAGATCCTTAAATAGGTAACCTGTAACACCCCGCCCGCCCGGGGAGAGCAAACGGAGCGCTACTGTCGATAAACTAAATCAATTTCACAAATAATAAGGTATAGAGCATCTAATTCCCAAACAACAAAAGAGAACTACGAATCCCAAATCTCTTCAAAATACAAATACAACAATTCTCTCGAAATAATTACAACAATCTAACTATCTCGAAAATAAAATAAATCTCCAAATGCTCTATACATCAAAATAAATACAAGTCTTCTCATCTCTTGTATTTAAAATTCTTCCCAAATAATCCTCGCTAAAATCATCCCAATCGGTCCATAGCACTCAAATCCGTGCTCACCTGCCAACTAAGAAAAAGATGGGGAAGTACACAATACAACAGGAATATGCTCAACAAAGATGTTACGATGAATAAAACGTCACAATACGAATACGAATATTCAAATCAAACACAAATCTCAATAGCATTTTATCAATAAATTCTCAACAACACATTAACCGGGTCACCAGGCCTCACCCCATCCGCATATGCTTTATCAAGTCATAGCCCTTGGAAGCAGGAATTTTGGCCGGTGCCCAACGTCCGTGCCATATTAAAATCTCATGACAACGTGCTCAACAACAACATGAATAATACCACATTAATCAAAATAATTCCAACAATTATTTTTCCAGATTTCAATGAATTTAACAATTCAAAATACGAGTTCAATTAAGAAGAATTCAACGGATCGCGAGATTTAGGAGCATATTGTGTAAAACCCCATACCTAAAAATCATCAAATGAATCATCGCATAATTTAGCCTCAAAATCTAATCACACCATCACGTTCCTCTCGCGAAAATAATCAAATCTCGTTCTAGCCCATACTCGAGAAAACACCAAATAAGCCTTCTAATCTAAGGTTAAATTCTTGAATAAGTTTGGGGCTATGGTTTGTATATGAAAAGGAGTAATTTTAAAGAGCTCTTCTGGTTGAAAAGTTTGAGAAAAAGTGATTTGAAAAGCCAAGCCACGAATTTGTTGATATATAAAGGATCAAGAGTTTGATTAAGAAAAGAGTTCTAATCAGATACAAACACTAAAATTTTTATTCCGGACGATCGGACCGTTGGAATCGCTTGAAATTTTAGTATATTGTAGCGAACGGCGAGACAGGACCTCTGACAAAAATTCAACTTGATCGGACGGGCGGATTTCTAAAAATATTATTTTGACTAGAGAGTTTTATGTTCCGAAGACTCTTAGAGAGTTTTATGTTTTGAGGACTCTTCTAAATAATAAAAATTCAATTAAAGCTCCATTTTAATTCCAATTCCGAAACCGTTTGAAATTCTCGCCTTTAAAAAATAATAACCAACATATTTGAGCAATAAAAATAATTTTATCTCAAAATTTAATTTTCCTCCTAATTTCGAAAATACCCCAAAAATTACGCGGGTTGTTACATAACCCTAAAGGGACAAAAAGACCAGTATTCCCCTGGGGTGACGATCGGCATGGATGGGGGTTGTATATCGGCATAGGTTACAGACTTGGCGGCCAAGTAATGTCTCTTCTGCCTGCAGGCAGGGGGAGGGGTGCCTATAAGCAGGTTAAAAGTGGATTTTTTTTTAAAAAATGATCGTAAAATGCAAATCGAAAGTCCATTTCATGCACGGACGGGACCGTTGGAAAGAGATTAAGAGATCTATTAATGTATGTTGAGATATTCTTGGGTCCAAGAGTTAACTAAACTCAAACAGATTTCAGGGATTATCCGATGACCTTCGATTAGTGTTTCTGGGTAAAAAGATTGCTAAACGAAAACTGTAAGTTTGATTTGCACACGATAGGAACTGTTGAAAAGGGGATTCAAAGCCCTATGAAAGTGCATTTCGATCTTGAATCTGAGAGACTACCAAAGTAAAACGAAGCTCGGGGAGCGTCTAATGACCTCTAGGTAAAAGGGTTGCTAAATGTGAACCGTAAGTTTGATTCGTGCATGGTAGGGGTTGTTGGAAAGGAAATTCATAGCTTTAAGAAAATGAGTTAAGATAATTTCAGGTTCGAGAGTTAAGCAAAGTCAAATGGGGAACAAAAAGTGTCTGGAGAAAGTAAGAGTTAACTAGAAAATGTACTAAAAGAATAAGATGTAACAAATGTCACTAAATTAACAAAATTGGAGGAATAGGAGTTGGAACTTCTAAATGATTTAAATTCTGATTTTTAGAAGTTGAGTAATCTGATTTTTGGATGGTGGTGGAGTGGTGGAAAGTGGTGGGAAAAGGTGATGTGAGTGATTGATGTTAGGTAATGTAAGAGAATATTTCAGAAAGTGGTTGTAACACCCCTTACTTTTGAGCATTTATTTTCCAGTATTAAATCACCTTGTGAGTTGTAATTTAAAATAAGTGAGAATTAAAATGGGAATTTAAGGTAAATATTAATTTGTGTAGAAGAGTTAATATTTATAAGAATTGTATATTTACTAGTGTGAGAAAGTAAATAGAATCATATGGTATGCAATTTCGTACTATGTGAGTAGAAGTGGCGGGAATTGATTATTTCTCAACTGGGGCATGTATGTGTGAGTTATATGAGGGTGGGATAGAACGTTTTATTATCGGAATCTCGGATGTCAATTTGGAGTGCACGGTTGATTCAGGATGGGTCGAGATAGTCAAAATGAGTGCTCGAGGGTTATATTTGGGTTGTGAGGTCTTTTTGGCTAGTTGGACTCGGTTAAGGTTATATGAGTCATTTTACATGTGTATTATCATTTAAAGTTGTGATAAATGTATATATGGGTTATTAGGCTTATGAGACATTTAGCCAATCTCATTTGTGAGAAAACCCATTTGAGAGAAACCTAAGGAATAAGAGAAATATGAGAAACAATGGGATTTTTCGGCTCTATCCGCAACTACGAAGAGGATTCGGAGTTTACAACATTAAGGCAGGTGATTAAACTTGCCAAATAATTCTTGTGTGTGAATTATTGCATATTAATTGGTGGGTTTTTGTGTTTTGGGTATTAAGGGTTAAATCTTAATATTTTGTTGATAAACCCTTGAATTTGATGTTATATATGGTTAAATCTTGATTTTGTTGATAGATTCTTGAATTTGATGTTATATATATATTTTGGATGGTGGAAATAATGGGTGGAGTTAGTTAGAAATGGGTTTTAGAGGTTTATGTGAATCTCATAAGGAATAAAATCTGAACATACCTGACCAGTTAGATTAGTGGTCCTCGGATCAGTTCGTTTATGAAGCAGCAGACCGGTTTGTTTTTGGAAGTCATCGGTTCGGTTTACTCTTTTTAGTGCAGCGGACTGGTTCATTTCTTGGAGCCATCGGTTCGGTTTGCAAGTCACAAATTTCTAACTTTTCTTTAACTCCCTTCCAATTGGGCGTAATGATTGAGAACCCTCTAATATGAAGTGATATTATGTTTATGATGTAAAAAGCAGGATAATGATATTACACGATGGTAGGGAGACATTGGGACGATTATGGTAGTATATTAGGTAGATTTATACCCCGATTCCTTATTTAAGATATTGGATACGAGATAGTTAAGAGAAGTCGTGTGTCCTGAGTTATATTAAACTTATGGATTAATATAATGTGCGATTGATTATTAAAGCTTAAGTGAGTGATTAAGTAATAAAGCGAATTGGTAATATGTGTGAGGAAGTATCAGCTAGTGTAATGAGTGATATACACGGGTAGCCGGGTTTATTGATATATACTTTCGGATGAGAGAAAATAGGTGTATATATATATATATATATATATATTGTGTGTGTATGACATATTATGTGGAACGTACCCCTCTAGTGCTATCATGAGAAGTTGCGCGATGTGGGTGAATCCTCTGGCTAGTGAATGCAGGGAGAGTATATTCCCCAGGTTATAACGTTCAGTATTTATATAGTGTGACTTTTATCATGGGTGAGACGTCTTGGGTATGATTCATCTCGCTTTCAGGTGAGGAACTATGGCCGCTTCCCATACATTTGTGCTTTATTTTACCAAGTGGGTGTGAGAGTCCGATGGTTGGTACCCAGGTTGGTGTGCGTATCCCCTGGAAGATGGTAGTACTTAGAGACTGCATCCAGTGAGCTAATGCTCTAAGGGATGGTTAGTGTACATATAATGATTAATATGTATGTGTACTTGATATGAGATGATAAATCATGTATAATAATGAGAGTAATATAATACATGATTTGATGATTAATGTTTGAATCAATATGCTTATAACTAGTGAAAGTTATTAGTAATGAATTGATAAATGATCATTGAGAATGATATTAAATAGCGGTTATATTGGTATGAATTAAACACGCGAGTGTGTGGGTTAACACATAAGTATGAGGTTGGGTTATACATAGATGAATCGAGTAGATTAACTAAGATTTAAAATGCATACGTTTAGGTGCGCGCTATAGTTGAGGGGTGAGTATAAATCCCAAGAGAGGCCGACACCAACTTAATTATGGAATTTTTGCATTCATAATTATTATGCATTTTAATTCACTTGCTAAAATATTTTTTAAACCGGGTGTTGACCCGTATATATCATTACTTTTTCTTGTCCTTCGTTATATCTTTTAGATATCCCACCATAAGGACGCCAAGGATGAGCTTCCATTCCAGCGTCTATGGAACTATAGCATATGTGGAATGTTGGAGGATTTTTTATATAGACGCATATCATTTTGGTAAATCTAGTTACGGACTAGTAGTGTTAATTGGGCGTGTATTGCCCATATGTTGTATTGATGTATATGCTTTATATTTCAGTCATTTGTTATGTTGTATGGGTCTGTTAATCGACAGCTTATTCGGTTATTTTTGTTGTGTAGTTTTGTTACATATGTCTATTTTCCTGTTTTATAATTGCAGTTAATGGATTGTTGTAATATTTTTTTTAACTGGAACTTTTGGCATCCGCTATATTATTATTTATGGGTGGTTAGTTATACTTTTGGTCTGTGCGACAGTGATTCTAAGAATGAGCCATTTGAGATTCCTTATTATCTTAGTAGAGGACCGACCAGCCATTATTTTAATAAGCGGGGTGTCACAAATGGTATCAGAGCATCAAGTTCTTGTGTCTTTAGGATCAGTGCGAACTTTCTATGTTCTACCGTAGTGTTTTTGATATCGAGCTCTATTATTAGGATTGTTGTGTTCATTGTGCATTTACGATCTTTTGCTATGAGAAATTGCGGTAGTCTGATACAGGCTGCTATTATTTCAGATACCACCAAAAAGGGGTCGCCCGGCTAGGGAAAATAGAGGGGCAGAGGATGTGGAGTCCCAATTGTCGCTGGAAACTATGACTGCAGCAGAGGTTGCCAATATAATGGCTCAAGCAGTCAATGCGTCCATGACCGCTATGGCTCAACAGTTTCCTCAGGCTCAGCAACAGATGACAGCTTCGGTAGCTCAAACCCACACGTGGCCATCTGTGTGGGAGAGAGTTCAGGAAGCCTTCTAAAATGGACATCCTCCGGAATTTCAAGGTGGAGCCGCTGTGATAGAGGCGAGTCAGTTGAAAAAGGATATCCAACATCACCTCCATATAGTCGAATGTAGTGTTGTTCAAAAGCAAATACTTTCCACCTTCAACTTGGTAGGTGCATATCTCCAGTGGTGGGAGTTGGTTACTACTTCGGAGCAGAGGGACACGATGCCCATAAATGAGTTTTGGGTTCGATTTGATCAAAAATATTTTCCTCATGCGATTCAGATGGATATGAGAAAGAAACTGTTAGATGTGACTCAAGGGGATCGGTCGGTGGCTGAATATGAAGAATAATTTACCCAGCTGGAAAATTTTGTGCCCAAAGAGGTAAATACCGAGGATAAGAGAGTATCGAAGTTTATTAGTGGTTTAAGTTGGAGAATTTGACAACATTTATTAGGGAACCCAGCATTGCTGACATTCACAGATGTAATGAATGCTGCATTATTGCATTATCAGGATCACCGTCTTCACTTAAAAGGGAATTAGCGACTTGGGGATCCTGGCCAGTCGAGTAAGTCAGGAGGAAATAGTGTCGTCGGGGCACAATAATATTAGTAGCAGGGTAACTATCAGAAAGAGCGGGATCTCCATCCAGGGTAATTGGCTAAGAGACAACGTCCCGGAGATTTTATATCTGATGGCAGTGGTTTCAGGAAAATCTATCAGGACTCCCATCAGCAACAGGGTGTTCTCCAGGGTCATTTAGGCCGAGGGCACAATGGGGGAGGCCAACAGGGTAGAGGTGTTCAAGGCCAGTGACAAGAGTAGTTTCGAGTCAGCCAGTAGGTCCAGAGGCTGGAGAATTTTATGGGCCATTGCTTTCGGTGTGGTGAGGCGGGTCACAGAAAGTCAGAATGCCCACAGATGAATAGGGTACAGATACCAGGAACCTAACAGGTACAACAAGCGCCTTTATCACCTTTACCACCACTATAAGAAAACTTAGATTCAACGACGTTTATGTGGCGATGTTTAAAAAAATGTTTGTGTATAGAGGATATGCAGACGTTTATGTCACAACATAGGAAAATTCTCGACGTTTTGTAAAACTGTCGAATATTTGGCGACGTTTGACACAAACGTTGAAAAACTATGACATTTATTTAAAAAACATGGCTTATTAACCGCCGTTTATAAAAAAAACGTTGGTTCTCTTAATTCAAACTTCCCTCCCAAACCCTCCACTACGTTTGCGCGTCCGAGATTTTCCACTTCCCTTCACATTTTTTGTTCCCTTCAAAACTCTCCAGTACGTTCCCTAATTCACATATTTTCTGCCCCTTGAAACCCTAAGTCTGTGATTCAAATCTGCAATTCCAAAGAACCGTTTCAAGTCTGCGATTCCTTGAACAAGAACAAGAGTTTTCTCCAAAACCTTGAAGCAGGTTTGCGATTCCTTGAACAAGAACAAGAACCAGGTTTGCGATTCATTGACTAGAACCAAATATTTCTTATGTATTTTTTGTTTATATCACACTAGGTTTCTTCACTGTAACTTAATTTTTAACGATTATATTATTAGAAGAATTTATCATTAAAAAAAAAGGCGTGTAAAAAAAATCGTCAATACACACATATTAAGGTTGTATTTAAATTGAAAAATGATTGATTTGTTTAATTTTTGTAAAAAAGTAAAAAAAAAATCAAGGAAAAAGGGCTGAGTGGAGATTTAGATTTTGTGAAAACAAGGAAATAAGAGATCATCTCAAGAAGACATCATTTATCATACACAATTTTTTAGCTTTTCATAAAATGACGTGTTTTTCTATCAAAAATATAAATAAAATGACCAGTTTTTTTAACGTTGTGGTCAAACGAATGTTTAATGTCAAATCAATGATTTCCCATGTTTCTTATGTATTTTTGTTTATATCTAATTTGAGTGTATGCGTTTTAATTTGAGGCTGAAAAATCCTATTGTTTAAGAGAAGCATGCCAACATTCTATATTTCTTATATCACATATTCTATTGTTAAGCCGTCTTTATTAAATTGTCAATCCATTTTTATTAATTTTTTATGCCAACATTGTATTGTCAAGCCATATTTATTAAATTATGCACTGATTTTTTTTATAAATCATAAAGTCAGATGCGCCGTAGGCGATTTTTTTTAATAAATAAAACTCATTAGGAGACAAATTTCTTGAAGGAAATAAAGAGGAGGGTGGATGAGTGTGCCCACCACTAAGGCGAAGTTCTGTAAAGATGTGTACATCACATGTACGAAATAGAGTGTTTAGATTTGATCTACCTTTTGGAATTTTTAATTTCAAAAATCTTATAATTTCACAAAATATGATTAGGGTAAATATAATTCCTGGTCTTTACTCATGTAGGGCTCAAGAGACTAAGATAAATCGACCCTACCTGTTCAAGAATGTTCAACAATACTTGAAGTGAAACCCTCTTGTTGTCAATTTTTTCTTCATCGGGTAAATAATACATTTCCTCTAAGGGTGCGTTTGATAACAAAGATGGAAACACATGGAAAATATTCCATTTCCACGAAATTATTTTATTTTATTCAATTAATAATACAATTACCTATCAACAATCAAGAAATGGGTATGGTGTTTTGAATTTGATATAATAAAATTATGTTTCTCATATTGTCGTATTCTGTAAGCATATCAAACCGGTTATCTCGAGCTCTTTCTAATATCGGCCTTCAGAGACCCTCTATCGTTCAGGTATTATTTTCACTTCTACTACTGTATCCAATGAAATAGTAATGACTGAATAGGATCAAAAGCTTCTTTAAAATGAACATTGACTAATAATAATACATTAATGTAAATTGAAAGGTGGATAAATGATATCAAAAGCACTTAGAAGCTAGAAAATGTGTAAGCTTTCTTATTTGTAATGGAAAATAAGGTTTTTAGGTCACTATGGTGTGTTTGATCGGAGGGGCTGAATTAATTTCAAATATTGAATTATGTTTGTTGTGGGGACGAAGTGAAGTTTTGGCAGAGAATCTTATTGTCGTAAGTCGTGTCTTTTGTAAATTTAATCTCAATAGTGGATTTTATATATTTGTTTGTTGAATTTGACAAGTTATATAATCTTTCCTATCAGCTAAAATCTTTGTTATAATTTTGAATGCAAAATTAGCGAGGGTAATTAGCCTATATTAGAATCTGCTCCAATTGTTTTGGGACTTAAGGTGACATGTTTATATATAAGTTTCTTGTACTTATTTATTCAATTAAAATGTACGTATGGTCATCTCCCCATATATAGATGTCATACATTAAAATGGTGGGAGGAATTGAGTTTTATGATGTCTTGGTTAGATTGAGTTTTATGACTTATTATTCTGGAATGAATGTTGTGAATAGAATCACAACTCTGTATGCTTGTAACTTTAGCATCTATTATATGTATTTAAGCATTATTAGTATAAATTAGAATTTAATGTGATGGAGCTTGAATAATTACTATCTGATTGACAAGCCTATATTAACTTAGAAATTTCTAACCTCACGCACGATAGAGTTTATAATCTTCGTATTTTTCCTATTCCTGCTTGTACCCGTCTGCTGCATTAGAAACTTGATGTTTCAGTGTCCTTATTTTTATTACAGAACAAAAACAGATGTCTTTGCCACGTTAAATATCCCACTTGGTAGCTCCTCCACACTGGTGCTCCTGATATCCAGCATTTGTAGGTTTCACATGTGCTCCTCCACATTGGTGATATCAACTAGATCCTCCACACTGATGTTCATATATGATATACATTATAGATATCCATTGGAGAAAATAATCATCTTATTTTATACATTCAACTAGTTCACAGCTGAAAAATAACCCTAAAAAAGGGACAAGTTTCACAATGAACAAATGAAGCAATTTAGCACTTTACCATTAAAGGTACATTCCAAAAGGACAGAAAAATATAAGCAAAGATCTACTTTTCTCTTTATTTTTTTCATCACAAAAATGAACATAATTATAGGACACTGCTTTCTTTTTGTACATAGAAGAACCAAGGATAGCCAGAAAAAGTATAAATCAAGAATATTTGACCAAACAATTGGAAATGAAACTAGAAAAAGAAGCAAATTGTTAGCGGACTTTTTTTGTCTATTATAATGTTAAAAGAAAATAGAAGCGTCAAACAATGCACAACTTCTACTAATTAAAAGTTTAGGAAGTAGGATTAGATCAATGTTCTCATTTCACCTTCTATTGGGAGCCGGATGGATTAACTGTGTATACCTTACCACACAGTTCATGGCTAAAGAAGTTGATGGATTTTTCATGCGTCTTTTTATTTATTTATTATATCTCCATTTCCCCTTGTTTTAAGTTGTGCACGTTCCATTTTTCAATGTCCTGATTTAAGCTCTAAGCTATAGCTTAAAGAGTTCACAATAGTATGAATTTGATTTGTTATAGTGCTCACATCTTGTACTATGTTTTCGTAGTATAAAGTCTTGTGATGATATTTTATTATCTATGATGGGTTACTATGTCAATAGTGACAAAATTTATTATTGCTTGATGGGTTACTATTTCCAAATTGTACTTTTTCGTAGATGGCTTTTTTTTATTGTTATTGGGTGTTTGTCGGTTCGAGCATAAAGTGATGAGGCTATACACCTAATGGAAATGGTAGAATTGATAATAAGTATACCATGGATCTTATGTCTTAGAGGAAGATTCACCTTGATAATAGCTGTCATATTGGAAAATTCACCAAGTATGTTGTGCCAATAAACATTTCTACTCTAATGATACAACTTTTAATCACATCACTCTTCTGTTCAAGATAAAATGTGCTAAACCAAGGCTGCCTACTTTTCAAGTTATCAAATGGCTGAGACCTTCTGTTGGAATGGTCAAATTAAATTGTGATGGGGCTTCCTAATGCAATCCAGGATTAGATGGATCAGGTGGTATTATTAGGGACTACAAAGGGAAATTTATTGAGGCTTTCTCTTCCTTTGAGGGTATTTGTTCAAATAATCGAGCAGAAATGTTGGCAATTCTTAGAGGATTAAATCTTTGACATATTCTTAAACTTAAAGTCATTCTTGCACCTAGGCTCTAGGGAGACAATGGCGCATTGGTACGCCTTGTGCCTTCAAAAACTATCATATCACTACCATAAGTGAACTACAAATCAAAATTTTCATTACCTAAATGGTATTTAAGAAATCTTTTAATTATACTACATTAAGATTGATTTGTTTTCATTGGGAATTTAGTATGACCACTCCTTTATGTATATTGTCATAATGTCACATGCATTTAATGGTTACAAATGCACACTTTGTAACTAAAAAATACAAATTTCCGCACCAGAGACCGACTATATAAATAAAAAGTAGTTCAGGCCGAGGGTGGGTCACTTTTTTGCAATTGTGTTGTATGAGCACGACATTGAATTTGCTGGCAAACTTGGTACTAGTGGAACCGAAGAAATTTGGAATTCTGGTAAATTGGCAGTGAGAGTACACCATGTAAGATATACTGACGCAGCTGAAAAAAGAAATGGCAGAAGAGTTGATATGCTTAGAGGCTAGAAATCAGATAGAGTTGATATCTTATTAAAACCAAAAGAGTTGGAACTTATGGACAACGTTTTGACTACCAAGTGAGTGGAACTCCCATATTTTATATTATTGCATTGTTAGATATTATTTCCACAACGGTTTTATATTCTATTTGTACAGGTATGAGGAGGCTCGGGAGGAGGAAATATTTCATTGACATGGTTTCTGAGGTATGTTTAACTTCTTACACCATATTTCAATGTTTTTTTTAATCTTATAACATTTTATGATGGTTAGTTTGACTCTTGACCCGAATTTTTTGTGTTGACATATTGGTTAGTATGACTATACATCTGAAGCATATAATGAAGTTTAAGTTAAGCATATAATGGAGCTTATAACAGGTCGACATGCAATTGATTCGTGTCGACAAAGGCTCATGAAGTTGATGCAAGAGCGTCTTATTTGTGCAAGAGCGTCATATTGCGTGGTGATTTGGTTCATCTCTATTTTCAGCAACACTTATTAGACGTCCCCATGGCTGTCGCCCTTGATTCCGTTCAAATTAGGGGTAAGCATTGTTTAAAATTTCACTCGAGGCGAGGCAAAGTGGGGTGAGGAATTCCTCTCTCAGAGGTTTCGTCTCTCACTTCGAGGAGTCTCTTCCTCATTCTTTCTCTCCTCAAGGACCTTTTATCTTGTGAGATAATTTGGTGCCCATGTTTCCAGGTTTGCACGTTAGTTGAATACTTATCTTTTGCTTTGTCATCAACAGTTATTATTTTTCTTCTTCTTCTATGGAGATATTTTCTAAGTTCTAGGTTTAGTTCTTTTTTTGAAGCAAAATTAAAAGAAACGAGTCATCTTGGCAGGGTGCTCCTCATAACCACACGATCGGTGGACTTGCAGTTTGCTTAAAACATGCTCAATCTCCCGAATTTAAGGCTTATCAGTACCAGGTATTGTGCATTCCATTTAGCTCAGTATATGATCCAACTTATAATATCCCAATTCAAAAGTTTAACTTGGTTCTGTCTCATTCATCTTGTAGGTGTTTTTTAATTGTAGATCTCTGCAAGCCGTTTGACCGAGCTAGGATACAAACTGGTTTCTGGAGGAGTGATAACCACTTGGTTCTTGTGGATCTCAGGCCACTAGTGAGTTTCTGGATTTTAATATTTATTCTCTAGTTTTCATAATTCTCACATCAACACATCTTATCATTGCTTATGTAAAAGGTAAAGTGTATATATCTACTGAATGGGATAAATCTTAAATGTTAGGTTCTGTCTGGTCCAGGGGAAATCTTTTTACCTAGTTCAAAAGTAAAATAACGAAAAGTATCACTTTACCTATTTCCGATTACTCCTTTGCCCAAAATCAGATAAGTATAGTATATACACATTCATGTTCCATTAATAATACCTAACCTATGGCGAGTTTGGTAAGTTTTTAAATCATATTAATGTTAAATTACCCATTTAAAAAAAAATAATACTTTTTTGGTTCGGTACATACCATTTTTTAGAAAGTTTTCATGTAAAAATAGGCCTTTCATCACGAAAGCCTTACAAGAAATGTGCTAGAGTTGTTGGGGATGTTTTTTTATTAAGTTTCATTCGCACGGGGACACAGCTGTTTATGACTCATTGGTCCGAATGGCATAGGATTTTCCCTTGAGTTGCCCACTCATCCGTGGGCATGGAAATTTTGGTTCGATTAATGCAGATCCTCCAGATGCAATGCATTATATAGAGTATAGACTTGAAGCACTCTCTGAAGCAATGGGTAACATGGGCATCTTAGAGGCATATCTAACTTTGCGAGGACGTGCCATAGTCAGAGGAAAGGCCGATTTCCTTGTTTGTCATTCTCATGAACATGTCCTGTATTTCAGTGATAAGGGAATTGTCTACTCTGCTCGAGCTAATAAAATTTTAGAATGTAGACGTGCTGCTGCTGGCACACCATTAGTTTAGATTTTTTCTTTATTTGATGGTGAGAGAATAACTTCCATTATTCCCGTGAGTGAGTTCAGTATCTTCTAATGCTTACTGCATATATGTTTAATGAAGTGTTATATATATATATATATATAAAGACTCGTGTGCAGAATATGAGTCTTAATTGATATATCTGATAAGCCAATTTAGTCCTAGCTAAATCAATAGGAAAGCACAACAGTTCCTCTAGCAACGAAATAGAAAAAAATATATATTATAAGTAAAAATATATGATTGGTTCTACATCGATTCTATATATGGTAGGCTAAGGTTCGATTTATAATGGTTCCACATCGGTTTGGTCAATAGGTTTTTTAAAATTAGGAACCAGAACCTACCCAATGGTGTCAAAAAACCAAACCAAACCTCGTGGTTTGGTTCGGTTTGGTTTGGTTCTTCAGGTTGATAAGTTTCGCTGTCCACCCCTAGTAGTCTCTCTATGTACATACACACACGCAAGTAGAACAAAAAAGCAACACGCGGGTACAAATTCATTGATAGCTTCATAAATGAGTCGAATGACTAAAACTTATCTATTATTGGAAGTAGTGCGTATTGTGGTTGATTATTTATTTTGTATTGCTTAAGATTTGTCATACATTAGACTGTTTAACATTATGCTTAAGATTATAGTTTTGAAAGAGGAATTTTAGACTTGATGGATGCTTTTGATAACAAAGACGTTCTTTTTAATGTTTTTTCTTGTTGTTTTATACTGTACCATGACGACCACCAGTAGATCTCAAATCCAACACATTCGGAGAGCTATGTCAAGCTCTGAGCGATAGGAGCATATAGAAGCCAACCCTGCCATGCCTGAACCTCATATACGGGATTTTATGAAGTCTCGTATGCGCTTTATGGGTGGTGTTTCTTTAGGCACTAGATAGGTCAACTTTTATTAATTACTGAAGGTATGAGTACAATTGCTTAATTTTATGCATTACATCTAATATTTTGTGTATATTCTAATTGCTAGGTTCATGTCAATGCTAATGTTGATCTTGTAGCATCACCACAGTTGCAACCATTGACATCTGAGGTTCAATCGCAACACCGCTCGCAATCCTCAATGACCACAAATCGTATCACGATCTCAACTTTGAAACTATTGCGAGGTTAGTATATTTGTTGGAACATTTTAAAGTAAGATCCTTACTTAATATTCCATTGTTTAGATGCATATAAGATCCATAATGTATACACTAGTTATACTCTTGCCAATGGCACGATTAATAGCTTAACTTGGACATGAATTCGTTGAACTTTTGTGTTGATAGAAGTAATTTATGAGGTTATCTATGTTGAAATTGGTGGAAGGGATTTATTGGTGGCTCAATTTGGTTATTGTTGTTGTTATTAAGTTTAATTTTAAATGTTAAAACAAGTTGGTTTCATGAATTAATAAAGGAAACTCTGTTTTTTTTTCAAATTTATAAGTGTGTTGAAAATGAATACCGTGACTTTTATTTATGGTTTGTAAAATCTGCGTGTAACTAGGCCTACATTGTGAGGATTACGTTTTTTATTTAGATCAGATCGCAAACTTCACAAGCCATATGGTAAGATGTTTTACCAATATATTATATTTTTTAGTACTTTTATAATTGAAATTTTATTTTGTCGTTAAAAATATCAATGTTTTTAGGTTTTCTCGTACAATTGTTGATTTGAAAGTATTGAATCTAATTATTCCCTTGTTCAATTTTAGGAGTGGATGACGACGAATAAGGCAAAAAATACTAACTAATCGAAAAGTTTAACTTGGGAAGTAAGTCCCTAACCACTTTTCATTTTTCTTTTGTGCATATCACTTTTACATTGACTTATTTATTTTTTAATACTTATTTTCTTTCCTTTTGCAGGTGGTTTTGTCATGCTCATGGTCATAGATATCTTTTTGACTATTTTGAATAGTACTCTAGCATTTTTTATGAGAGTTTATTTTCACATTTTGTTTGGAATGTTTTGGTGCAATTTTTTGTATTATTAGTAGACACCTTGTTTGAGATGGTTGAAGATACACTTTCTTCATTTTGTTTTGGGATGATTGGTTATCATAGTACATAGTTTTCTTTGGTTGATTGACAATGTATTGAGGAATCAATTATAATATTAATGATGTCTCCTTGAATATATATTTAGTTTGAGAAATTTGATGTCTTCATCTAAAGTTAAAAGTAGGCAATAAGTTTATAATTAAAGTTCAAAATTTTAAATTATATGGTCCTTCTTTACAAAAAAAAATGTTGGATCATAGTATGGGAAAAGTTAACATTACGACGTTTTTAAGTAATGATTGAAAGGGTTTGTTAATATATAGTTTAAAATTCTCGACGTTTTTGGAGAAACGTTGACCACAACCCGACGTTTTTTTCGAAAAGGTTGCGAAATTACCGACAGTTAAATAACATCGCAGCAAACGTCGTAAGCGTATATCCGACGGTTTTTAAAAACGTAGGGAATACTTTTCCCAATGTCTTTAACGTTTATGTCGACGTTTATAAAACGTCGCTAAAGCCAAGTTTTCTTGTAGTGCACCTCCAACACCCGTCCCAATCATCCCACCCCAATAAGGATAAATGCAGTTTGGGCGAGTTTATAATGTCCAAAATGCGATGTCACCATAGGTACAACAACCTCCACCAGCTATTGATGGTACATTCCCTATCTATGGGCATATGAGTCGGGTGTTATCTGATATGGGAGCATCGCATTTATTCACAGTTGTTCATTTTGCGCTTGCGGCAGGATTATTAGAGTCAGTCGATACCCTTTTAATATGTGTAGATTCTACCCAGGGTAGAGAGGCGCTTATCCGCTCCATATGTAGAGGGGTGGAGATAGACGTCAGAAGATTGAGTTTAGCAGCCGACTTACTTGTGTTAGATATGATCGAGTATGATGTTATTTTGGGTATGGACTGGTTGGCACAATACCGGGTGATGGTGGATTATTTTGGAAGATCCATTGTAGTTTCCATTCCAGGCCAAGAAATGTTTTTAGTTGCCATGCCCCTTCGAGAGGGAGGTTCGAGTACCCATTTTTATTGTATTTAGAAGGAAACCTCGCAGGAAGTAGTTATTTTCTTAGACTCGATTACAGCAGCCAGAGAGTTTGCAGATGTTTTTTAGGAGATACCAGGTTTATCGCCGAGTTGAGCGATCGAGTTCGTCATTGATTTAGCACTTGGGACTAGGCCGATTGCACGAGCACCATACCGTATGGCTCCTTTGGAGATGCATGAGTTACGAGACCAAATTTAGCAACTTCTGGGGCTGGTTTTTATTCAGTGGAGCATGTCACCTTGGGGTGCACCTGTGTTGTTTTTAAAGAAGAAGGACGATTCTATTCGATTGTGTGTGGATTACTGAGATTTGAATAAGGCGACGATCCTAAATAAATACCCGTTACCTCGTATCGATGATCTATTTGATCAATTGAAAGGGGCAGCGTACTTCTCTAGTATATATTTAAGATCGGGGTATTACCAGCTATGTATTAGAGAGCAGGATGTCTCTAAAACTGCATTTTTGACCCATTGTAGATCTTATAAGTTTTTAGTCATGCCGTTTGGGTTAACCAACGCCCCTGCAGTATTCATGGATTTGATGAATAGGGTGTTTCGGGACTTCTTGGATTAGTTTGTGATTGTTTTCATTGATGATATTCTAGTCTATTCTCAGACGGAGAGCGAACAGGCTGAGCATTTTTGTTTGGTTCTGCAGACACTACGGGACCATCAATTATACCCCAAGTTCAAGAAATGTGGGTTTTGGTTACGTGAAGTGCAATTTTTGGGTCATATAATGTTATATTAGGGCATTTTAGTGGACTCGAGTAAAGTTACGATGGTGAGGGAGTGGGGCCAATCTACGACACCGATAGAGATTCACAGTTTCTTGGGATTAGAGGGGTATTATCGTCGTTTTATTAAGGGATTTTCGAAGATTGCAGGCCTTTTGACGAATTTAACCCGGAAGGGAGTGCAGTTTGTGTAGGATGATTACTGTCAGTTGACATTTGATGAGCTAAAGGACATATTGACTTCAGGACCCGTACTCGCATTGCCTAAAGCAAGAGTGTAGTACTTAGTATTTACTGATGCATCCCTCAAAGGACTAGGGGGTGTGATACAACAGGAGGAGAGGGCTATCACCTATGCGTCTTGCAAGCTTAAAACCTACGAGAGAAATTATCCCACACATGATTTACAGTTAGCTACGGTAGTCTTTGCCTTGAGAACATGGAGGAATTATCTCTTGGGGGAGAACTTTAGTCGTTTCACGGATCGCAAATCGCTACAGTACTTGTTCACTCAAAAGGATCTCAAAATGAGGCAGTGTAGGTGGTTGAAATTCGTGGAAGATTACCAATTTGATATCCAATACCACCTGGGGAAGGCTAATGTGGTAGCCGACGCATTGAGTCGATGACCCACTGGACTGTTAGTGGAAGTATGGATAGCTAAATGGAATGAATTTTGTCAGAATGATGCAGTTGCCAGGGCATGCATGATAGCGTTGACTGTCACACTCGAGATTATGATGCAGGTGGTGAAAGCGCAAGCCAAAGATAAAGATTGTAAGGAAAAGGTGCAATAATTACTGACTGAGGGAGAAAAATCCTACTCTATCAGATCTAAGGGTGGACTAGTTCCAATGAGAGGCTGCTAGTCATGGATGATGGGGATTTGAGGCATGCTATTATGTCAGAATCCCATGGGTTAAAATTTGAGGTATATCCCGGTGGAGACAAGATATACCAGGACATGCGTAGACAATACTGTTGGGCTGGCATGAAAAAGGACATAACTGAGTTTGTCTCCAAATGTGCCACTTGTCAGTTAGTGAAAGTGGACCATCAGCGACCTACCAGAATGTTGCAACTGTTAGAAATTCTGGTGTGGAAATGGGAAAGTATATCAATGGATTTTATCACGGGATTATCGTTATCGTAACAAGGTCATGATTCTATCTGGGTAATCGTGGATCGTTTAACCAAGGTGACACACTTTTTACTAGTGCGAATGGATTTCATGACGGCATAGTATGCCCAGATTTTTATAGATGAGATTGTGAGATTACATGGGGTGCCGATTAGTATTGTGTCCGACCGAGATAAGATCTTGTGTCTTGTTTTTTGTCAGAGTTTTTAGGAGGCAATGGGGACTGAGTTGTGGTTAGGTACGACATATCACCCGCAGACTAATGGGCAGATTGAGCGAGTAAATCAAATGTTGGAAGATATGCTTAGAATGTGTATACTTGATTTTAAAGGAGGGTGGGAGCAATATCTTTCACTGGTAGAATTTGCATATAATAATTCCTACCAGTTCACTATAGGTAAGGCATCTTACGAGGCATTATATGGTCGACCATGCCGTTCAATCGCTTGTTGGATGGAAGTGGGGGATAATAAACTTCTTGGACGTGAGATAATCCAAAATACTTCTGCTAAAATTTAGCTAATTCCGAATCACATACGAATTATGCAAGATCGACAAAAAAACTATGCCAATGCGGACCGTAGGCATGTGGAACTGGAAATGGGAGACCAAGTGTTGTTAAGGGTATCCCCTATGAAAGGTGTGATGAGATTTGGGAAGAAAGGCAAACTTGAACCAAGGTATATAGGGGCTTTTCCAATTATTAAGAGGACAGGGCTTGTAGCGTATATGATCGCTTTATCAGAACATTTACAAAGAATTCATAATGTGTTTCATGTCTCGGCATTGAAGAAGTATAAAAGAAGTGAGAGGGCTTATTGGCATATTCCATTGGAAGAAATTAACTTGCAACCCGATGTCTCATATGAGGAGCAACCGATTGCCATTTTAGACCATAGTGAGCGTAAGCTACGATTGAAGATAGTGCCTTTGATTCGAGTTCAGTGGGAACACCACAACGCCGACGTGGGAACGAGAGGAAGATATGCGAGACAAGTATCCTTACCTCTTTTTACCAGGTGCGCTTGAATTTCGAGGATGAAATTCCTTCGTAGGGGGAGAGTATGTAACACCCCTTATTTTTGAGCGTTTATTTTCCAGTATTAAGTTACCTTGTGGGTTGTAATTTAAAATAAGTGTGAAATAAAATGGGAATTTAAGATAAATATTAATTTATGGAAAAGAGTTAATATTTATGCGAATTGTGTATTTACTAGTGTAAGAAAGTAAATAGAATCATACGGTATGCTATTTCGTTGTATGTGAGTAGAAGCGCCGGGAATTGATTATTTCTCAATTGGGGCATGTATGTGTGAGTTATACGAGGTTGGGATTGAACTTTTTATTATTAAAATCTCGGATGTCAATTTGGAGTGCCGGTTGATTCAGGATGGGTCAAGATAGTCAAAATGAGTGCTCGGGGGTTATATTTGGGTTTCGGGGTCTTTTTGGCTAGTTGGACTCGATTAAGGGTATACGAGTCATTTTATGGGTTTATTATCATTTAAAGTTGGGATAAATAAATATATGGGTTGTTAGGCTTATGATAGAGTTAGCTAATCTCATTTGTGAGAAAACCCAATTGAGAGAAACGTAAGGAAGAAGAGAAAGAAAAGATAAACCTTGGGATTTTCGGCCATATCCGCAACTACAAAGAGGATTCGGAGTCTACAACATTAAAGCAAATGATTAAACTTGATAAATAATTCTTGTGTGTGAATTATTGTATAATTAATTGGTGGGTTGTTGTGTTTTGGGTATTAAGGGTTGAATCTTGATTTTATTGATGAACCCTTCAATTTGATGTTAGATATGGTTAAATCTTGATTTTTTTGATAGATTCTTGAAGTTATTGTCATACATATATTTTGGATGGTGTAAATAATGGGTAGAGTTAGGTTAGAAATGGGTTTTAGAGGTTTGGGTGAATCTCGTAAGGAATAAAATCTGAACAGATGGGACCGGTTCGATTAGTGGTCCTCAGATCGATTCATTTAAGAAGTAACGAACCAGTTCGTTTTTGGAAGTCATTGATTCGGTTCTCTCTTTTCACTGCAGCGGACTGGTTTGTTTGTTAGAACCATCAATTCGGTTCGCAAGTCACAGATTTCTAACTTTTCTTTAACTCCTTTCCAATTGGGCGTAGTGATTGAGAACCCTCTAATATGAAGTGATATTAATGTTTGTGATGTAATAAATGGGATAATGATATTACACGACGGTAGGGAGACATCGAGATGATTATGGAAGTATATTAGGGAGATTTATATCCTGGTTCCTTATTTAAAATATTGGATACGGGCTAGTTGAGAGAAGTCGTGTGTCCCGATTTAAATTAAACTTGCGAATTTATCAAATGTGTGATTGATTATCAAAGCTTAAGTGAGTGATTGAGTAATAAAGCTGATTGGGAATATATGTGAGGAAGTATCGGCTAGTGTAATGAGTGTTATACACGGGTAGCCGAGTTTATTGATATATACTTTTGGATATGAGAAAGTAGGTATATGGGATGTGTATATATATATATATATATATATATAGAGAGAGAGAGAGAGAGAGATAGAGGTTCAAAAGCGAACATTAAAAGATGAACATTTTAACGAACATTAACAAAACACACCTTAAAACTCATTAATTTTAATTTTTATTTTATAATTGGTCCGCGCCAGCGACAACGCATGTCACCCGCAATGAACACGTGTGTCAATCCAATATTTTTTTTACACACACCTTACCCCCTACCCCCCACCCCCACCGCCCACACACCCCACACCTGCTTTGGATTGGGTATAGGCTATGGGTTTGCTCAGGTGGATCCGAGTGAGTGGTTGGGTCGAGCACTGGGTGGAACTGAGTTTCAGATTAGGGATTGCAGAATTCGGGTTTGAGATCGGGTTCGGTTATGACCGGAGGTAAGGGTATGAATGGTGGGTACCATGGACGCCTGGTGTTTCAGGAGGTTATCAGAGTTTTGTACCAGGTCGAAGTTGGGGGATTTGCAGGTTGAGGGGTTATAAGGATGGCAGTGGGTAAAGAGGCCTCCGTCACTTTTGGTGTGGTCGGAGTTTGGGTTTTTGGGGCAGCCATGGGAGATGGGTTTATGGAGTTTGTTGGTGGTCTGGGCAGTTGGGTCGCTGGAGTTTGGGGATGACAGCAGGGATCGAGATAGGTAAGGGTAAGGTTGGGTGGGTGGGGGTGGCGTGGATGGGTGGGTAAGGTATGTGTAAAAAATATATTCGGTCGACACGCGTGTCCATTGCCACTGGCGCGGTCCAGTTATAACATAAGAATTAAAATTAATGGGTTGTAATGTGTGTTTTGTTAATGTTCGTTAAAATGTTCATCTTTTAATGTTCATAAGAATTAAACTTGTTAATTAATCAAATGTGCGATTGATTATTAAAGCTTAAGTGAGTGATTGAGTAATAAAGCTGATTGGGAATATATGTGAGGAAGTATCGGCTAATGTAATGAGTGATATACACGGGTAGCCGAGTTTATTGATATATACTTTCGAATATCAGAAAGTAGGTATATATATCATGTGTGTATGACATATTATGTGGAACATACCCCTCTAGTGCTATCATGGGAAGTTGCACAATGTGGGTGAATCCTCTGGTTAGTGAATGCAGGGAGAGTATATTCCCTGGGTCATAGCATCCAGTATTTATACAGTGTGACTTTTATCATGGGTGAGACGTCTTGGGTATGATTCGTCTCGCTTTCAAGTGAGGAATTATGCCGCTTCCCATACGTTTGTGATTTATTTTACACCAAGTCGATGTGAGAGTCCGATGATTGGAACCCAGGTTGGTGTGCGTATCCCTTGGAAGATGGTAGCACTTAGAGAATGCATCCAGTGAGCTAATGCTCTGAGGGATGGTTAGTTTACATATAATGAGTAATATGTATGTGTACTTGATATGATATGATAAATCATGTATAATAATGAGAGTAATATCATATAGGCTTTAATTATTTATATGTGAATCAATATGCTTACAACTAGTGGAAGTTATTAGTAATGAATTGATAGATGATCATTGAGAATGATGTTAAAAAGCGGTTATGTTGGTATGAATTAGACACGTGAGTGTGTGGGTTAACGCGTAAGTATGAGGTTGGGTTATCCATAGATGAATTGGGTAGCTTAACTAATATTTAAAATGTACCCGTTTATATGCGCGGTATAGTTGAGGGGTGAGTATGAATCCCAATAGAGGGCGACACCAACTTAATTATGAAATTTTCGCATTCATAATTTTTATGCATTTTAATTCACTTGCTAAAATATTTTTTAAACCGGGCACTGACCGGTACATATCTTTCCCTTTTCTTATCCTTTGTTATATTTTTTAGGTGTTCCACCACAAGGATGCCGAGGATGAGCTTCCATTCCAGTGTCTATAGAGCTTCAACATATGTCGAATGTTGTAGGATTTTTGATATAAACACATCTCATTTTTGTAAATCTAGTTAAGGACTAGCAGTGTTAATTGGCCGTGTATTACCCATGTGTTGTATTGATGTATATGCTTTAATTGGCCGTGTATTACCCATGTTAATAACATGTTTATTCGGTTATTTTTGTTGTGTAGTTTTGTTGCATATGTATATGTTCCTATTTTTTAATTGTTGTTAATGGATTATTGTAATATTTTTTTTAACTAGAGCTTTTGGCATCCGCTATATTATTATTTATGGGTGGTTAGTTATACTTTTGGTCTGTATGATAGTGATGCTAAGAATGTGCCATTTGAGAGTCATGTTTTATTTTAGCAGAGGGCTGGTCACCCATTATTTTAATAAGCGGGGTGTCACAGTGGTGTAATAGGGTTGCCACATCAATTACGAGTTAAAAGGTCCTTGAACAACGAGTTCAGGGTTTCCTTAAATAGGAAACCCAAATGGGAAAAAGGACCATTTTTCCTCTGGGGGTGCCGATCGGCATGGATGGTGGACTGTTTATCGGCATAGGTTCCAGATTTGGCGGCCAAGTAATGTCTATTCTTCTTGCAGGTGGGGGGAGGGGCACCTATAAGCTGGTTGAAAGTGATTTTTTTTAAAAATGATCATAAAATACAAATTGAAAGTCCATTTCACGCACGTTCGGGACTGTTAGAAAGATATTAAGAGATCCATAAAAGTATGTTGAGATACTCTCGAGTCCAAGAGTTAATCAAAGTTAAATAGAGCTCAAAATTTTTTCACGGACATTTGGTTAGGGTTTCTGGGTAAAAAGGTTGCTAAATGAGAATCGTAAGTTCGATTCGCACAAGATAGGGACTGTTGGAAAGGATATTCAGAGATCTATGAAAGTGAGTGAGATACTGTCGGATCCAATAGACTACCAAAGAAAAGTGGAGCTCGGGAAGCATCCAATGACCTCTAGGTAAAAGTTTGCTAAATGTGAACTGTAAGTTTGATTCGTGCATGGTAGGGGTTATTGGAATGGAAATTCAGAGCCTTATGAAAGTGCGTTAAGATGATCTCAAGTTTTGAGAGTTTAATAAAGTCAAATGGACCATAAAAAGTGTCTGGTAACCTCTGATTAGGGTTTAGAGGAGGCCTGGGTGTCTGAGGTTCGAAAGGACTACGTTTGGGCCCTATGAAGGTGTATGGGGGGACTATAATGGGGCGCATACAATATGCATAAGAACTATCGACTTGAATAACATGAGGAAGTTAAAAGGTATACATATGTAACACCCCGTCTAATTAAATACTGGGTAGCTACTCCTTTATTAAATTAATATAGAATATCAAGTTGGTTCAGTCTTAGCATCACTGTCGAAAAATATATAATTAAATACTAGCCACCTAATATTTAAAAAGAGAGATGCCAAATTTTATTAATTAAGTTAACCAATAAACAAGAATTTATTTATAAACCATCAATCGCATAAACAATCTCATATAAATGCTCAATGAGATGAAATCACATAAGTCTGGAGTAAACACTCCAATAATAAAGATGCTAGAGTAAATAATTTCCAAATACAAGAGTCTGAATAAATAATAAACCAAAAATTGAAATAATGAAAGTCTGCAACTACAACCTCTAAATGAGAATGGGCGACATTTCTTAACTGATACAAATGACTCGGAAGGAATCAAGGATAAAATGAGAGCGTCTTCTACCAAGATTCTGTAACTTCCACGCAGCTACAGCACGTCATCAGAATGGAACTCCTATGCTTGGCGTCCCTGTGGCTGGGCACCTAAAAGGTTTTTACAAAACAAAAAAATAGATTTGGAGGAAAATGGGTCATAACCCGATGTGAAAACAATTTAAAAGTTTAGCAAGTGTTTAAATTACAATTAAACAACACATATTATAAACACGTTAGTTGCGTACTCTCACATGAGTTTCTTACCTCTCAACTACTGTGCACACCTAACGTATGCCTTTAACCCATCCAAGTTATGCCACTATCTAACTAGTTTGTACCACTCCTGTATTCACATTCTAACATATAGTATCTATTCGTAACCCCCAAACAAGCCATATTTATAACCCATGTTCACATTCATTAAATTACTTATCTCGAGTGTTAATTAAATTCTCATTCTTAACCCATTCAAATATCTTAGCTATTCACATCTACTAAGCAACAATGAACCAGCCACAAATATAGGTATATAATCCAGTATAATATCTCATATACAAATTAGGCACCCCACAAGGATAGAACCTACGATGCCCTCATACTCTGCTATCGAATCCCGGTACATCACATACGTGAGTATCATAAGTTTCGAATCGCTCAAGAACCGCTCCAATAAAAATCACACATAATGGAGGCGAACATAGTTCACATATCCATGGGTCACGGACATACCTACGCTCCCAAGGTCAACAGACTTATCAACTCAGAAATAAGTCATTCACAATACTATGTCCTTAAGGTACCAGCCTAAATACCCCCGAAGGCACACAAGGATAAGAGAGTCCTTTTCCAAAATAAAACTAACCTCCCGTGATAGCAAGTATGGTAGGTATGTCATACACATAAGAAATCCATACACTAGGCATTCACACAACCTAAGTAATCAGATAACAATATAGATGTTCACACATTTCATCTAGTTAATCTCATACGTAGCAAGTGTACCCCGAACATTACACATAATATATTTTTCGTTTGATAGCTCTCTCGTCGTATCAATTTGAGTACTTAAACCTATCTCAAAAGGTTACTAGGTCTATTATTGGTTTCTAATGTCATCTCAGCACTTGAAACCCCTCCGTTGTTGCCCGTAATCTTATATCATCATTAATTCCCGTTATAGTTTCAATTCGAATGATTTCTAATCGTACCCCACTCGGTAGACCCTCATAAGAAATGTCATTTAATTCCCTAAGTCATAACATTCTTCGATAATACTAAGACCTTACTAACTTTATATAAGTCCCACACAATAATATATTAATCACCCTAATAACCAACATCGGCTTTGGAATAATCATTAAACCTTAAAGAGAAACAATTGTCAAAAATCAGAAGGGGTCGATCGATCGAAGAAAAGGGGTCAATCGATCGATGGTTCGATCGATCGGCATTCTTGAGTCGATCGATCGATCAAGCAGGTATCAGCCCAGAATTTCTTAATAGTTACGGGTTCTCCTCTTTTTACAGCTCAAATTCTCTATCCCAACGTCCAAAACTCACAACTAAGTATGCTATTTATCCTACTAACATGTTTACATCTTTCCCCACGTTTTAGATTCATCAAATCAACATATAACATTAATTTCTTGGATCAAATTACCCATTTTTCATATAAAAACCTAGTTTTCCTATTTCTTCAAGAACATCACATAATCCAATCAATTTCATAAATTATATACCCATAATCATAAATTCGTGGTTGTTATCATCTCCAACATTTACTACATGCAAGACCTATCCAGATTATGATTTAAACCTTTCAAATCCATTCAATTTTCATTAATTATGATAATTCTTCAATTATAGAATAACATGTAAAGTATATGCTTTGAATCTTTGCAAGATAAATCACTTGCCTTAAGTTTGATGTTTTGATTCGTTGATGGTGTTCAAGCGCTGGTCCTCTCCTTCTTTCCGGTCACAATTCTGTCGAAAATGGTGGTGGTTTTGGTTTGGAGACTTTTTGTAACTTCTCCTCTGACTCACGTAGTCCACCCCTTTGTTTTTGGCTGATAATGACCCTAATGGCTTTTCCAATAAATAAACACTAAAATTTGTGGGTCTTAATTCCTTAATTTTTAAAATGACCAAAATACCCTTCAGGGTTGCCGGTTTGGCCTAAAAATGCCCCGGGACCCAAACTAAATCCCGGACTAGTATTTTCTAACTATCTCGATCCTTCCGGACACGTTGGCGCACTCAAAAAGCTCATACGAATGACATAAAAATAAAATACTTTTAAATCCATTAAATTGGGTCCTGACACGACTGGCACGCGCGTCCCAACTTAATTATCGAAACTGTCATATTTTCAACTCACGACAATTTTAATAAATTCAATGATCACATATTACCCTAATCACTCAGTAATATTCAACAATATAATAATAACCAAATACTAACTCTCGTCTTGCTAGCATTTAAATCCGAGCTAATTTTCCAATTAAATATCCCAAATTAATTTTAATAAATCCCATAATTAAAAGCAATTCCATTTAATTAACCTCATAATTAAAAGCCATAAAAATACGGGGTATTACATACTTTCCCCCTAATAACGAAATTTCGTCCCGAAATTCGGAAAAGTAAGGCATACCTGGAAAAATTAGGTATCCTTCAGTACTCAAAACAAAATATAAAGAAAGACCCAATCACTAAAGCCCTCGCTTCACAACAAGCTTGTTTAACAGTATTGACACTTTATCAGTTATAGGGTTATACCTCAATGAATGCACCTCACATTCTGCTCTTACTAAACAACACTCTAATAAGAATATCTTATACATCATTGGCCGCATTATCTCAATATTATTGTGAGTTCGCACCTCACTACGCATTAACTCCCGCGTTTATCAAAGCACCAAACTCCCATCCTGGAAGAAATAAATAACACATCTGACTACTCTTGCCCATTCTTTGAATCTCTGTTCCCAGCATTTTGACTTTTACATAAGGGAAAACCACTTCAGCCGGTTGGTGTTACACAAAACATTTGAAGCACCTTATCCACTATAAATAGATACGGGTGCTATCCCCCAACTCTACCATTAAGTAATATCTTCTCCCCATTACCCCAATATACCTCACTTACTAGTTATACCCGATTTGGAAATGAAAAGATCACAAAGAATCCAAAATTTCTTTCATACAATCCACCAGTCGTCAATCACCTTGCGCCTACACCTTGGCTATAGGTGATACAACCCTCAGAACGAAATGTTATTTCCACTACTTCTTGCTACCCCACATTGAAGGTGGATTTCGGGGATCTCCTATTGGTTCTGAATAATACTACGTAGGACTACGTACCGGTGTGTTCACTATCTAATAGTGTATATCACCCAAGGATATTACAATTCGTCTCCTTCCGGACAACCTGTCCCACATATTCGAAGGAACTCGTTACTTATCTATAAGTTGGCAATCCCCTCAAGGAAATTTTCCAATTTGACTCTTCCATCACTGGAATCGTCGGCTTGATACAAAATTACCTGGTTGATCATCTTACCCCAACCAATCTACTACTTACTATACCCCTTTTAATGCCGACTTTCACGTACACTTCTTCCCGTTAAGTGATACTTACTAACCCCCTTCTTCCCTCGACGTATACCAAAATTTTTGACCCGTGCACCTTTCACCACGTTGTGCACATCCGGACTCTTATACTTTATCAACATCCTTACTCTATTTACGTGTAATCCACCCTTAACATTCGATTGGGTGGAACTCCGCTCCAAATTGTCCATAATAGTTAACTATTTGCCTTCTCAAGAGACACTCCCTTTTTAAATGGCTTCCCACTGCCTTTCAACCAATTTTGGAGGTGCTATTATGATTGCACAAGAATCAATAGATCGTCGTCCTTCTCATGACGCTTAATTCACTCTACCACTTCCATTTCGTCATATTAATCCCATAAGTAATAATTTCACCCGTCTATGTCTCTTCTTCCGGCGATTACTACATTAGTAAACCAAGATGTCTACACCCCTTATAACCCATGCATACGGGTTTAAACATCATATACGCTTCATACGTACTCCAAACTCTTTATTTCCCCTGTATTTGTAACGTGGCTATACCACTTGGGCATTCTCAATCACCCCCAAATTATAAATCCTAAGTCCTCCTTAACCTCATTGCATCCTTCAACCAGCCGTAATAAAACTAAAATTTTCAGTATTTCCTTAACACATAATTGGCTATACTAGCCTTATATCTTAATTTACCCTTTTAACTTCCAGTTATAACTACATACTACCATAACGATCGAGGTACCCAAATCATGGACGAATGGCCAAACATTTCCTTACTACCAACCGTACGCTAAGTTTCATGCGTGGGGTGTCTCACAAAGAGAAATCCAAACAAGGAACGCCCCCGATACACTAATTCCTAGCATTGTCGGTCATCGGAATCCGTTATGTCCTCAGTCCATAACATGTACCCCTATATTCCCGACTCTTAACAACGAAGTTACATCTCCTTCCGCAATGACATTCAAATAAGGAACTCTTTACGAAAGACACTTTCTCTTGACATTGATGGTAATCACATTCCATATACAACATGCAAATATAATCGGGGCTCTCAAAATCCCGTCTCCATACACACAACTATGAGTTTAAACTCCCAAATCTCTAAAGGGTGATAAAATAATGCACTCTTCTTATTACGACATCCTGAGCGTTAATTATAATAACCAGCTAAACCTTTTCACTGACTAGTAAACCAATTACATACGAATCATATCAATTAAATCCCTACGCATACTGAGATTAAATATCTGAGACCATTATACCTTTTAAATCACAACAATATATATATATATATATATATATATATACACACACACACACACACACATATATACAAAAGTACAATTACGAGCCCGACCCTCTCAAAGATGGGGCCTCTCCAGAACGAAACATTCTACCCCCAGGTAGTAACCCTGATAAACTTGCAATACCATCACACTATCGGTATAATCATATATAAAACCATAATTAGGATAATATCGTACTCGTATAACATAGCACTAAAACGAGTAATTTCAATAAAGTATATACCACTATCAATATACTCATTCATCCTCCGCGGATGACAATAAAGGTAACCCCACACTATCAGGGAAAATATTCACATAAATAATAAAATTTTCGATACTCACTAAACTCGACTCTCAAGCAAAATAACAATAATAACAATTGTATCAACTCGTTCATGCTACAAACAACATGCAACATCATCTGAGGATATAACTCATACGTCTATCCTGACAATCGTCCTGGCTGCTCAAATGGTTCCTAGACTTAACACACCTGTCCGTACCAAACCAAATATTTCAATAACTGTTTCCCTTTCCAGGCACAATACCTTTATCCCTACACTTGCATCGGGAAACATTTATAATGCACGGGTTTCACTCCCCACAAAATACCTCTACTCATACTCCACTTATCTTCGGTCACACTGACCATGTTAAGGTGGTCCTTCTCTCGGACGTTGGTAGACTCGAATCTGATGACTACCTCCATTGTTCCCTTAGATTTGATGGTCCTAAGGAACACACTACTAGTTTCCACCGTCTCTTACTTAAATCACCATCGCTCGATAATAATTCAGCAATCCGAATTATTTTAACGGGTTCCCCGTCGGGTCTTCCCCTTGTGGTACTTTTCCAACACAATTTTCCCCAGTCTTACTCTTTATAAATTCCTCGATTCTTGCATCTCCCCACCCAAGGAAACGTTTACCTCCAAATTAACACTACGCGACATTATTACCATCTGCGTTGACCGTCCAAGCAGAATTCCTCAGAAGAGCTAACAATTCTTCTTGTATGTAAATTATCTCTTTAATGTCCTCTTCTCCACCTCACCTACTTCACCCGGTGTAAGGTTCGCTAAATAATTAAATTTCATCCCACAAAGTGACCTCTGTCCGTCCCTCTTGTGTGAGTTCAGAAACCTTCTCCTTTCACCCTGAACATCTGGTGAAGGAACTTATGGTCAAACCATACGTGTACGCCTTCTCTAGATGTCACATTCCACTTCTAAGTGTGGTGATTGTCTCTCACCATTGAAACTCCGCTCTTACGAGCCAAGACAAATTACCCAAAATTTTCACTCTCGATTGTCCATACCCCGACATATATCCAAGCCTTTGGATATATTACGTTCGTTTGGCTGGCACACGCCATCTCCGCATTTCGAGTATTTCCACTGCTGGTCCTCTTCAACGTTTCACCTAACTCTTTCTCTCCCATTCCAACCTTGTTGGGTGAGTCTCATTTGACCCCACTTTCTACTTTAGTTGTGCCTGGAAGTCATAAGTCGCGCCTTAGCCGTCTGTACCGTCCTGGACTTCCATACCATAATATGGGTGACTTCGACTACGGTTATCCTTCTTTGATAAATTAAATAACCTCAACTGATCTTTTGCCTCCTACTGTTCGCCCAATTGTCTTCCCCTGACGTACTATATTGTTCGGCGCACGAACACACCCGATTGTAAATAAGATTCACTATCATATACGTCATAGCAGGAGAACGAAATTTCACAAAAAAAATCAACAATCCTAAACATAGGGCTCTACATAAAGAAAGCTACGCAAGAAGCATAATAAGCCGCACAGATCCTGAAGGACACTAGAACCTGATGCTCCGATACCACCTGTAATACCCCATCTAATTAAATACCGGGTAGTTACTCCTTTATTAAATTAATACAGAATATCTAGTTGGTTCAGTCTTAGCATCACTGTCGAAAAACATATAATTAATTACTAGCCACCTAATATTTAAAAAGAGAGATGCCAAATTTTATTTATCAAGTTGACCAATAAACAAGAATTTATTTATAAACAATCAATCGCATAAACAATCTCATATAAATGGTCAACGAGATGAAATCACATAAGTCTGGAGTAAACACTCTAATAATAAAGATGCCAGAGTAAATAATGTCCAAATACAAGAGTCTAAATAAATAATAAATCAAAAACTGAAATAATGAAAGTTTGCAACTACAACCTCTAAATGAGAATGGGCGACATGCCCTAACTGATACAAATGACTCTGAAGGAATCAAGGATAAAACGAGAGCGTATTCTACCAAGATCCTGTAACTTCCACAGCAGCTACAACACGTCATCAGAATGGAACTCCTATGCTTGGCGTCCCTGTGGCTGGGCACCTAAAAGGTTTTTACAAAACAAAAAAATAGATTTGGAGGAAAATGAGTCATAGCCCGATGTGAAAACAATCTAAAAGCTCAGCAAGTGTTTAAATTACAATTAAACAACACATATTATAAAAACGTTAGTTACGTACTCTCACATGAGTTTCTTACCTCTCAAATACTGTGCACGCCTAACGTATGCCTTTAACCCATCCTAGTTATGCCACTATCTAACTAGTTTGTACCACTCCTGTCTTCGCATTCTAACATATAGTATCTATACGTAACCCCCAAATAAGCCATATTTATAACCCATGTTCACATTCATTAAATTACTTATCTAGAGTGTTAATTAAATTATCATTCTTAACCCATTCAAATATCTTAGCTATTCACATCTACTAAGAAACAATGAACCAGTCACAAGTATAGGTATATAATCCAGTATAATATCTCATATACAAATTAGGCACCCCACAAGGATAGAACCTACGATGCCTTCATACTCTGCTATCGAATCCCGGTACATCACGTACGTGAGGATCATAAGTTCCGAATCGCTCAAGAACCGTTCCAATAAAAATCACACATAATAGAGGCGAACATAGTTCACATATCCATGAGTCACGAACATACCTACGCTCCCAAGGTCAGCAGACTTATCAACTCACAAATAAGTCATTCACAGTACTATGTCCTTAAGGTACCAGTCTAAATCCCCTCGAAGGCACACAAGGATAAGAGGGTCCTTTTCCAAAATAAAACTAACCTCCCGTGATAGAAAGTATGGTAGGTATGTCGTACACATAAGAAATCCATACACTAGGCATTCACACAACCTAAGTAATCATATAACAATATAGATGTTCACACATTTCATCTAGTTAATCTCATAAGTAGAAAGTGTACCCCGAACATTACACATAATATATTTTCCGTTTGATAGCTTTCTCGTCGTATCAATTTGAGTACTTAAACCTATCTCAAAAGGTTACTAGGTCTCTTATTGGTTTCTAATGTCATCTCAGTACTTGAAACCCCTCCGTTGCTGCCCGTAATCTTATATCATCATTAATTCCCGTTATAGTTTCAATTCAAATGATTTCTAATCATACCCCACTCGGTAGACCCTCGTAAGAAATTTCATTCAATTCCTTAAGTCATAACATTCTTCGATAATACTAAAACCTTACTAACTTTATCTAAGTCCCACACAATAATATATTAATCACCCTAATAACCAACATCGGCTTTGGAATAATCATTAAACCTTAAAGAGAAAAAATTTTCAAAAATCAGAAGGGGTCGATCAATCTAAGAAAAGGGTTCGATCGATCGATGGTTCGATCGATCGGCATTCTTGAGTCGATCGATCGATCAAGCAGGTATCAGCCCAGAATTTCTTAACAGTTACGGGTTCTCCTCTTTTTACACCTCAAATTCTTTATCCCAACGTTCAAAACTCACAACTAAGTATACTATTTATCGTACTAACATGTTTACATCTTTCCCCACATTTTAGATTCATCAAATCAACATATAACATCAATTTCTTGGATCAAATTACCCAATTTTCATATAAAAACCTAGTTTTCCTATTTCTTCAAGAACATCACATAATCCAACCAATTTAATAAATTCTCTACCCATAAATCATAAATTCGTGGTTGTTATCATCTCCAACATTTACTACATGCAAGACCTATCCAGATTATGATTTAAACCTTTCAAATCCATTCAATTTTCATTAATTATGATAATTCTTCAATTCTAGAACAACATGTAAAGTATATGCTTTGAATCTTTGCAAGATAAATCACTTGCCTTAAGTTTGATGTTCTGATTCGTTGATGGTGTTCAAGGGCTGGTCCTCTCCTTCTTTCCGGTCACAATTCCGTCGAAAATGGTGGTGGTTTTGGTTTGGAGACTTTTTGTAATCTCTCCTCTAACTCATGTAGTCCAACCCTTTGTTTTTGGCTGATCATGGCCCTAATGGCCTTTCCAATAATAAATAAATAAACACTAAAATTCGTGGGTCTTAATTCCTTAATTTTTAAAATGACCAAAATACCTTTCCGGGTTGCCGGTTTGGCTTAAAAATGCTCCGGGACCCAAACAAAACCCCCGGCTAGTGTTTTCTGAATAGCTCGACCCTTCCGGACACGTTGGTGCACTCAAAAAGCTCATACAGATGACATAAAAATAAAATACTTTTAAATCCATTAAATTGGGTCCTGACACGACTGGCACGCGCGTCCCAACTTAATTACCGAAACTGTCATATTTTCAACTCACGACAATTTTAATAAATTCAATGATCACATATTACCCTAATCACTCAGTAATATTCAACAACATAATAATAACCAAATACTAACTCTTGTCTCACTAGCATTTAAATCCGAGTTAATTTTTCAATTAATTATCCCAAATTAATTTTAATAAATCTCATAATTAAAAGCAATTCCATTTAATTAACCTCATAATTAAAAGCCATAAAAATACGGGATATTACAACATATGCATGAGAAGTTACGGCTTGAGATAATTTGATATCTCATTCGAGAAGGAGAGTTAAAATGGTAAATTGAGAGATGGGCGCATCTCTATGGTGACAACATATAGATAAAGAGATTATTGAGACTTGTGCTCATGAGAAGGAATCAATATTTCACCTATGAACCCGTGTGTCCACGAGATTAAAAATTATGTAGTTCGATTGTTGCAGTGATCCACATGGAAAGGTTCCAACGTGATGTGTGTGCAAGTTTGAGCACCTGGCTTGAGAAGTGGACTATTTTTGAGGTGTAGAATAAGGGGGTGTATTTGGGGTTGGAGTGGACCAAAAGTCACTGACAGATATATATGTATCCCTTATTGACATGGCTAAAATCCCAGAGGTTTCGTAGGACCTCGAGGTGAATTGAAGTGATCACTTCGTTAGAGAAAGTGGGGATTAGACTAGAGATGGAGTTATGCCTAATAGAAAAGTGTTCATATCCCTATGTTTATTTGGATATGGCATACTAAGGATGCCTTTTTACTTACATTGGTCCATATGAACCCTTTTCCAATACAAATCCTAACAATTTCCCATTCGTTACCCAAAAGGCACACTTCAGTGGGTTCATTTTAAGCTTGTAGTTTCTACATCTCTTAAAAACTCCCCTCAAATTAACCAAGTGTGAGTCCTACTTCTTAGATTTTATGACCAAATTATCCACATAATGTTCTAAGATATCTTGAAAAAGATTATGAAAAATGGACATTATTAATCTTTGATAGTTTACCCCTATATTTTTCAGACCGAAAGGCAGAACAGTGCAATTAAAATTGCCCAATGGGGTCCCGAAGATTATCTTCTCTACGTAATTTGAATTCGTGTTTATCTAGTTGTACCCATATAACCATCCAAAAAGTTAAACATTCCCTGTCTAGTTGTGGAGTCAATCAAGCTGTCAAATAATGGCAGCGGGAATTCATATTTGGGGCATACTCTATTAAGGTCTCTGAAATCCACACAAATGTGTATTTGTATTTTGCCCTTATTTCCCACTAGATTGATGCTAGATAGCCATATTGGATGAAGAATCATCTTGATATATCCAATAGGAAGTAATCATTCCACCTTAGATTCATATATGTTTTTTAGGTTATGGATGATTTCATGAATAGGATGGCTGAGGGTATGACATTTAACTTGTGGGAAGTCACATCTTGGTTTAAGTCAGGCATTTCAGTGTATTTACACGTGAACATAGCTTTGTACTCTTTGATGATCTTGGATCAAGTTTGGCTTATTCGACTCCTCCACGTCTTTTGAGATAAAAATTGTCTTTGGTTCCTCCTCACCATTTGCCATATAAATCTGTTCCAGATCTTGCACGTAGGGCTTTGGATGATCTTGCATAGATTAAATATATTTTTCAATCTCTTTAATAAACTAGTGGATATTGGAATTATCAATGACAAGGAATTGCCCTTGATTATCCATAAGGAAACATTCATAGTCTGCCTTCGGGTCAATTTCCTCTAGAAAATTAGTTTCCCGCTCACACATTTAGAGACGATAAACCACTCTTCCATCACTGAGCAATTTTTTTTCATTTTCACCTAGGAGGTGGGAGTGACTTTCTATTGTTGGAGATCTGAATTTACTCAAACTTAGGTCTTATCAACCTACTCAATGCACCATGACGTCTAACTTCTCTTGTCACTTGATCAATTCTTGGCCTTATTGTATCTCTCAGCTATTTTGAGATATCATGGATTTGTGTAATGACATCATTAACTTGCTCAAGTTCCACCATCTCTTCCTCTTTAACCATCATAAAGCCCAACCTATATTTTATGGCTAATACCCTAGCCTTTTCGACCTGCATTGTCAAGATGCGTGTGTCAGCATTAAGCCCAATGTAAAAAGTTGCATCGACCAAATGTGTTTTATCTATGAAAAAAGGCTTATTGGTTGCTCGGGTGACAATCAATGTTCCTTTGACATTGGCACACTGATGATAAGTCAAAGCGACTATATTATGATTATTTATCCACACTCGCGCAATCAAGACTGACTCATTCACATGAAATTTTATATGTGATGCGAGGTTACCTATTAATATCCCAACATTAATGTAACCAACTAATTTAAAAGTCTGATTATTGTAGCCATAAATCAGTAGGGGCATTGCGATTAACCTTGTCTTAAAGAGTTTTTCCTCATATAAAGAGATAATTGGCATTATATTCACCGATGCACCTTTATCCATCATATCCCTAGAGAAACTAGTTCCGTTGTGTGACACCCCGCCTAATTAATCCCGGGTGATCAGTCCTAAATCATGTTAGAAAAGGTTTCTCAGTTGGTCCATTCTTAGCATCACTGTCGTCTTTTTAATTGCTAACCACCTACGTGAGAAAAGCAGACTGGTGCCAATTTTTATATCTCTAAATTAATTAAAACTCATGCGGAACATAAAATAATACACAATCACAATTAACTAAAATAACCATCCACAATTAAAATACTTAACCGAATAAACCATCGGTCCAAATAACCAATACAAGCAAAGATAAGAAGAAAAATCTTAACAAGTCTAATACATGAACTGTGAGCGACATGCTCAGATAACTGCTAGAGAATTCCTACACAAACAAAAGAAGGAGGCGTCTATCAAAACCCCGCAACATCCACATGTGCTGCAGCAAAGGATACCTGGAATAGAGTCAAGCCTGGCACCCTTGTGGTTGGACACCTAAAAGGTTTTTAAATTTTTTATAGCAAGGGTTAGTACCCAAAAACATTTGAAAACATTTAACAAATGATTAACTTGCAGTAATAAATAAATATGCATGCTCTTCATATTTTAGTTAGTGCCGCACTCTCTTGAGGACTTCCTCACCCCTCCTCCAATGTGCACTACTAACGCTTCCATTTAATTTACTAGGTCCTGCGCTCTTGACCCAATACTTATTTTAACCCTTGAAATTTTCCTACACTAAATGAGTATGCCTTAATTCATGATTTTTAAGTTATTATAAACATCAAACTTAATTAAATCATTACCCGTTTTAATTTCATATAACATTCACACCCGTTATGCACATAATACATTTTTCACTATGTATTAATTATCCCATATATAATTATCTACCTAATTATATATTCAATCATTTTACAGTATTCACAAACATGCTGAAATAACATTTAATACCAACTTTTGACCAAGTAAAAATACTCACAAAAATATAAATTTTTCCAAGTGCTATCCCACTAGGTGTATTCACATAACCTAGTTATCCGAGTTAGATTCGCTCACTAACTTAGTTTAACATACGAATTTGGAGACGGTCATATTCCTTCCCTGAAAGTGAGATGCCCCTCACCCATATAACGGACGCTATGACCTGGGATTTTACTCGCCCTACTCCTCAAGCTAGGGGATTCATCCACTACGCGCAACCTCCCCCTATAGCACTAGAGTATATACTAATAATATCCAATCACTGATATTAATGCACACACACTATATATATATACTGTCACACCCCGTACATATATATAAATATAAAATGTCCCGGCTACACAATGTACACAATCCGTAACATAAGCCTAGTTAATTTATTAAGAGTTTAGGGTCCAACTCTAATCATTAATTAATTCACACATTAATTAATAAAGTCACCTTTGGTGTCGCCCCCACCATAAAATTGGACTTACTCTCGTAGTCCTAATCAACCTCACCCGAGTCTAAATCCCCGACTCTCAAATTATTTAGCCTTTACCTAAATAAAATTTATCTCTCGATATTCCTCAACCATTATCCCTGTACTTGTTTTCTAACTATGTTCAATCCTTTCGAACTCTTCCCAAAAATTTACCCTTAGTGTATCACCTAATTTCTCCATAACCCGACGAATTTAAATTATGATGTCACACTAAGTCGTCTCCAAATTCTAATTAATTTTATTCACCATTAATTAGATTTAAAATCCATGTATAAATTTCTCACCAAATTAATTTATGGAAAAAGATTAAATTAAATTTTCTTTATATAAAATAAAACTGGGCGAACTGTCAAAATCTGTCGACCTTCGATCGATCGACCCCAGACCTTCGATCGATCGATCGAGCAGGTCTTCGTCTTCCTCACGAAGACAGATTCTGCCATGGACGAGTTTCATAAAACCCTAACTCCTTCTACCAGCAATATCAAGCTTTCTTAACAATAATACAAATTAGGAACCTTATTAGGGACCTCCAGAATGCCCTCCAACGTTATTAATTCGTCCATTAACTACAATTTCTGAATTTGGGGAAATATTCATCTTTAATTCCTTACCCATTTACATCCCAAATCCCTTCACCAAATTCGTTTCTAATTATCCAAATATCATCCTACCAGATATGTATCAATTTATAATATCAGATTTCTACAAGAATCCTCATTCAAATTCGTAAATCAGATTATTATTTTCAAAACCTCATGTTTATGCCATGAACACCCAAAACGAATTTTGATCAAACACATCACATGAATATGAATTTCAAAACAGATTCAATACTATTGCAAGTAATCCACTTGCCTTAGGTTTCGTAGTGTCTGATTCGGAGATGAATTTCCAAGGTTGAAGACAATCCTTGTTGGCTCTCTAGTGATCCCAAAACTGCCTTTAACTGCTATTAGGGTTCCTTAATACACTTAACCTTTTCTAAAACTTTATCAGCCGTTTTATTATTCCTTCCAATTCCTTAATTTACCTAATCCCCTTTTTTTGCCTAATGGGCCAAGCCCAAGTGACCCAAATACCCCCGTGTGGGACCGGCTATGTCTAAAAACGCCCCTTGACCCGTTTACTATCCCCGGGTACACTTTTTCGACTATCTCGGCCCATCCGGACTCAACCGTACACTCAGAGTTAGCATCCGAATTAATTCATAAAAAATGTTTATCCCCTCACCCCTTTAGTCTATACCGACTCCCGATTGAGATAAGTGCATACCCTGTCATTAATACTCGAAATGACTTAAATAATTAATTACTATTCACTTAGTAAATAACTTCCCGTAAATATTAACCATTTACTCCCCGATTAATATTTAAATAAAATTTTCTTAATTAATTCAATTAAATTACGACTCACAAGTAATTTTCAATTCCCGAATTAATTAAATATTTAATGCATGAAAAATGCGGGGTGTTACATGCTCCCCCCCTTACAAAGGAATTTCATCCCCGAAATTAGGTCATACCTGTGATGAAAAGCTCTGGATATTGCTCCCGCATATCCTCCTCCCGCTGCCAAGTAGACCCGTCAATGTTGTGATGACCCCACTGTACTCTAACTAGTGGAACAACCTTGGATCGTAATTTCCGCTCGCTACGGTCTAGGATAGCCACCGGCCTCTCCTCATATGAGATGTCTAGCTGTAAATCAATTTCTTCAAGTGGAATGTGCCAGAAGGCCCTCTCACTCCTGCGATATTTCTTCAGCGATGCTACATGAAACACGTCGTGTATCCGCTGAAGATGCTCCGGTAATCCCAGCCTGTAGGCTACAGGCCCCACCATCTCGATAATAGGTAAAGGTACTACGTACCTCGGTGCTAGCTTACCCTTGTTGCCGAACCTCATCACCCCTTTCATGGGGGACACCCTGACCAATACCTGATCCCCAACCTCTAACTCCATGTGTCTCCGTGAAGCATCAGCGTAACTTTTCTGCCTATCCTGAGCTATCCGAATCCTCCCTCGGATCAGCTCTATCTTGGAAGATGTCTCCTGAACAATCTCTGGCCCCAACAGTTTGTTGTCCCCCACCTCTAACCAACAAGCGGGTGAACGACAAGGTCTCCCGTATAATGCCTCGAATGGTGCCATGCGGATCGTGAATTGGTAAGAGTTATTATACGCAAACTCTACTAGAGGAAGATATTTCTCCCAACCTCCCCCAAAGTCCAGTATACACATTCTGAGCATATCTTCCAACATCTGATTGACTCTCTCGGTCTGCCCGTCATTCTGTGGGTGATAGGCTGTACTCAAACGTAACTCCGTGCCCATGGCCTCCTGAAAACTCTGCCAAAAATGGGCCACAAAGATCTTGTCCCTATCCGACACAATATTAATCGGTACCCCGTGCAGTTTAACAATCTCTTCTATGAATAGCTGTGCATAACGCATCGTCTCAAAGTCTGTGCGAATCAGTAGGAAGTGTACCACTTTGGTCAACCGATCCACAACAACCCATATGGAATCGTGACCCTTCTGTGATGTCGGTAACCCTGTAATGAAGTCCATAGAGATGCTCTCCCACTTCCACACAGGAATTTCAAGTGGATGTAGCATCCCTGATGGTCTCTGATGGTCAACTTTCACAAGCTGACACGTGGCACAGTTCGAAACAAACTCTGCTATGTCCCGTTTCATCCCTGCGCACCAATACTGCCTCCTCATATCTTGATACATTTTATCCCCATCGGGATGTACCGCGAATCTCGACCCATGAGACTTTATCATAACAGTGTGCCTCAACTCCGCATCCTCTGGCACAATCAACCTCCCATTATGACGTAAGCCTCCCTCCGAGCTGATCGAGTAACCCTCTGCTCCCTCAGTTAGCAACTGGCTCACCCTATCTCGGCAGGTCTGATCCTCTGCCTGAGCCCTCACAACCCGCATAATGATCTCGGGTGTGATGGATAATGCTGACATGCAAGCCCTGGCTACATCATCCTCGTATCGAAGTTCTCTCCACTTCGCTTTCCAGACTTCTGATATTTCCCCAGTCGGTCTTCGACTCAATGCATCTGCCATCACATTAGCCTTACCAGGATGATACTGAATATCAAACTGATAGTCTTTCATGAATTCTAGCCATCGCCTCTGTCTCATATTCAAATCCTTCTGAGTGAAAAGGTACTGAAGTGATTTGTGATCCGTGAATAGCGTGAACTGCTTCCCCAGGAGATAATGTCTCCATATCCTCAAAGCAAAAACGACTGCTGCTAACTCCAGGTCGTGAGTGGGGCAATTCCTCTCGTGGGGCTTTAGCTTCCTGGACGCATAAGCTATAGCCCTTTCCTCCTGCTGAATCACACCCCCAAGTCCCTGTAAGGATGCGTCAGTGTAAACCCGATACTCTAATCCTCCTTTCGGTAATGCAAGCACGGGTGCAGATGTCAACTTGTACTTTAACTCGTCGAAGGCTAATTAACAGTGATCATTCCAAGTGAAAGGTACCCCTTTCCGAGTAAGATTCGTCAAAGGGCCCGCAATCTTTGAGAGTCCTTTGATGAACCGTCTGTAATAACCGGCCAACCCCAGAAAACTGCGCACTTCTGTCGGTGTCGTGGGCTGTCCCCACTCCCTCACCGCCGATACTTTACTTGGATCTACCGCAATACCCCGGTCTGACACCACGTGGCTAAGGAACTGGACCTCCCGTAGCCAAAATCCACACTTACCAAATTTGGCATAGAGTTGGTGATCCCGTAATGTCTGTAACACTGTATGTAGGTGCTCTGCGTGCTCCTCCTCGGTACGCGAGTAGATCAGGATGTCATCAATGAACATGATAACAAACTGATCGAGAAACTCCCTGAATACTCTGTTCATGAGGTCCATGAACACTGCTGGTGCATGGGTGAGTCCGAATAGCATCACCCTAAACTCGTAAGATTCATACCGCGACAGGAAAGCGGTATTCGGAACATCTTCCTCTCGGATACGTAATTGATGATATCCTGACCTTAAGTCGACCTTAGAGAAATAAGACGCCCCTCTCAACTGGTCAAATAGGTCGTCAATCCCAGGCAACGGATACTTATTCCGTATCGTGGCCTTATTCAGCTCTCTATAGTCCACGCAAAACCGTAGTGAGCCATCTCGCTTTTTCACAAATAACACCGGTGCACCCCACGGCGATGTACTCCGTCGTATGAAACCCTGACCCAAAAGCTGCTGAATCTGCTCCCTCAGCTCACGCATCTCTGAAGGGGCCATACGGTATGGGGCCCGAGCAATCAGCCTCGTCCCCGGTGCTAAATCGATCACAAATTCGATTTCCCTGCTAGGTGGTAACCCTGGTATCTCCTGAAACACATCCTCAAAGTCTCTCACCACTGGGATTGAATCCAACGAAATAGCCACCTCCTGTGAGGTTTCCTCCTCAATGTAATACAAGTGTGTGCGTGACCCTCCCTCGGGTAGTGGCATTGCTATTAAGAACATCTCCTGCCCTGGAATGGAGAACACGATAGTCATTTCGTAGCAATCCACCGTTGCCCGATAACCTGCCAACCGATCCATACCCAAAATGACATCGTACCCCTCCATATCTAACACTAGTAGGTCCGCTGCTAAACTAAGTCTCACAATCAAAATGTCCACACCCCGACAAATCGAGTGAATCGTAGCCCCGCTGCCAATTGGCGACTCTACACACATCCGAAGACCTCCCGCGGTCTCTAGTAGTCCGGCCCGTTTAGCAAAATTTAATTTAATGAATGAATGTGATGTTCCCGTATCAAAGAGAATACTACCCTCATAACCATGAATGAGAAACATACCCTAAACTGCTGGCCGTGCTTGCTGCGTCGGGGGATTAGGAACATCCCGGACGTTAAACACACGTCCGTAGTGCATCTGCCCCTGCTGAGGTGGGGCGGGTGGAGCTGGTGCTGCTGGTGGTAATTGTCCCCATTGCCCCTGTTGGGCCTCCTACTGTTGACCTCTGCCCCTTTGTGGGCACTCCCTCTTGAAATGTCCTGGCTGGCCACACACAAAATAGCGTCTCTGACCATCCCCCTGTCGTTGGCCCTGTTGGCCCTGACGCGGCTGGCCCTGGCCCTGCTGGCCTCCCCCATTATTCCCTTGGCCCTGACGGTCCTGAGGAACCTGCTGCTGCTGATTCGGGCCCGGCTGCCCCTGCCTGAACCCTTGTCCTCCCTGTCGGAAACCACCAGGCTTAAACTTCTTAGCCTGATTCCCTTGCTGACTACCCGCCTGCTGCTGAGCACCACTAGTGTCACTACTAGTAACAGACTTTCCCTGTTGGCTCGGCTCCCCTGTTCGCTTGCTCCCCTTCGCGTGGAAGTGATGGTCCTGGTAGTGTACAAGTGCGACATTAATGACGTCTCTATACGTCACTAACGCCGGATTCCCAATCAAGTGTTGCCTGATCCTCCAGGCTAAACCGCCCATAAACCTCGATGTCTTTCGCTCCTCATCGCTCACCTCATTTGGCACAAAGTTTGCCAAACGGGTGAACTCTTCCTCGTAGTCTGCCACTGATCGGTCACCCTGAACTAAATCACTGAATTTCTTCCTCATCTCAGTATCTACTGCTGGTGGAAAGTATTTGCGGTCGAACCGCACCCAAAACTCTCCTATCGGCATCAAGTCTCGCTCCCCGGCGGTGGTAACTGACTCCCACCACTGTAAGGCTTCCCCTGATAGACGAAAGGTAGCAAGCATCTGCTTCTGTACCTCGGTAAGCTCTAGCATGCGCAGATGGCGCTGAATGTTCTTCTTCAAGTCACTAGCCTCTATCACATATGTGCTACCCCAGAACTCAGGTGGGTGACCCTTCTGAAAGGTCTCCCTGACTCTCTGCCAGGTTGGTGGCCCCATTGGAGCCTGAACTGCTGGTGCCACTGGAGGTGGTGCTTGGGGCTGTGGAAAGTGAGCTGCCATAGCTCTCATTGCTGTTTCGACCGCCTGGGCCACTATCACTGCCACCTGAGTAGTGGAAATCAACTCGGGTGGGGGTGGTGGTAGCGGTACCTGTGGCTCCCGATGAGCCTCCCTGATTTCATCCCTAGCCTCATCCCTCTCCGCACTCAGTCTCCTCGGTGGCATCTGAAATAGATTAAATCGCATAAGTACACTGTTTACACAAAAATATTCACAGCAGAAAATTACTATATCTCACAAGCGATAATGAGTCAACAGTCCTAATCATAGGGCTCTACAATGAACGAGTGCTACGCTGAAACGTAGAAAGCCGCACAGATCCTAAGGACACTAGAACCTGATGCTCTGATACCATCTGTGACACCCCGCCTAATTAATCCCGGGTGATCAGTCCTAAATCATGTTAGAAAAGGTTTCTCAGTTGGTCCATTCTTAGCATCACTGTCGTCTTTTTAATTGCTAACCACCTACGTGAGAAAAGCAGACTGGTGCAAATTTTTATATCTTTAAATTAATTAAAACTCATGCGGAACATAAAATAATACACAATCACAATTAACTAAAATAACCATCCACAATTAAAATACTTAAGCCAATAAACCATCGGTCCGAATAACCAATACAAGCAAAGATAAGAAGAAAAATCTTAACAAGTCTAATACATGAACTGTGAGCGACATGCTCAGATAACTGCTAGAGAATTCCTACACGAACGAAATAAGGAGGCGTCTATCAAAACCCCGCAACATCCACATGTGCTGCAGCAAAGGATACCTGGAATAGAGTCAAGCCTGGCGCCCTTGTGGTTGGACACCTAAAAGGTTTTTAAATTTTTTATAGCAAGGGTTAGTACCCAAAAACATTTGAAAACATTTAACAAATGATTAACTTGCAGTAATAAATAAATATGCATGCTCTTCATATTTTAGTTAGTGCCGCACTCTCTTGAGGACTTCCTCACCCCTCCTCCAATGTGCACTACTAACGCTTCCATTTAATTTACTAGGTCCTGCGCTCTTGACCCAATACTTATTTTAACCCTTGAAATTTTCCTACACTAAATGAGTATGCCTTAATTCATGATTTTTAAGTTATTATAAACATCAAACTTAATTAAATCATTACCCGTTTTAATTTCATATAACATTCACACCCGTTATGCACATAATACATTTTTCACTATGTATTAATTATCCCATATATAATTATCTACCTAATTATATATTTAATCATTTTACAGTATTCACAAACATGCTGAAATAACATTTAATACCAACTTTTGACCAAGTAAAAATACTCACAAAAATATAAATTTTTCCAAGTGCTATCCCACTAGGTGTATTCACATAACCTTGTTATCCGAGTTAGATTCGCTCACTAACTTAGTTTAACATACGAATTTGGAGACGGTCATATTCCTTCCCTGAAAGTGAGATGCCCCTCACCCATATAACGGACGCTATGACCTGGGATTTTACTCGCCCTACTCCTCAAGCTAGGGGATTCATCCACTACGCGCAACCTCCCCCTATAGCACTAAAGTATATACTAATAATATCCAATCACTGATATTAATGCACACACACTATATATATATATACTGTCACACCCCGTACATATATATAAATATAAAATGTCCCGGCTACACCATGTACACAATCCGTAACATAAGCCTAGTTAATTTATTAAGAGTTTAGGGTCCAACTCTAATCATTAATTAATTTACACATTAATTAATTAAGTCACCTTTGGAGTCGCCCCCACCATAAAATTGGACTTACTCTCGTAGTCCTAATCAACCTCACCCGAGTCTAAATCCCCGACTCTCAAATTATTTAGCCTTTACCTAAATAAAAGTTATCTCTCGGTATTCCTCAACCATTATCCCCGTACTTGTTTTCTAACTATGTTCAATCCTTTCGAACTCTTCCCAAAAATTTACCCTTAGTGTATCACCTAATTTCTCCATAACCCGACGAATTTAAATTATGATGTCACACTAAGTCGTCTCCAAATTCTAATTAATTTTATTCACCATTAATTAGATTTAAAATCCATGTATAAATTTCTCACCAAATTAATTTATGGAAAAAGATTAAATTAAATTTTCTTTATATAAAATAAAACTGGGCGAACTGTCAAAATCTGCCGACCTTCGATCGATCGACCCCAGACCTTCGATCGATCGATCGAGCAGGTCTTCGTCTTCCTCACGAAGACAGATTCTGCCATGGACGAGTTTCATAAAACCCTAACTCCTTCTACCATCAATCTCAAGCTTTCTTAACAATAATACAAGTTAGGAACCTTATTAGGGACCTCCAGAATGCCCTCCAACGTTATTAATTCTTCCATTAACTACAATTTCTGAATTTGGGGAAATATTCATCTTTAATTCCTTACCCATTTACATCCCAAATCCCTTCACCAAATTCGTTTCTAATTATCCAGATATCATCCTACCAGATATGTATCAATTTATAATATCAGATTTCTACAAGAATCCTCATTCAAATTCGTAAATCAGATTATTATTTTCAAAACCTCATGTTTATGCCATGAACACCCAAAACGAATTTTGATCAAACACATCACATGAATATGAATTTCAAAACAGATTCAATACTATTGCAAGTTATCCACTTGCCTTAGGTTTCGTAGTGTCTGATTCGGCGATGAATTTCCAAGGTTGAAGACAATCCTTGTTGGCTCTCTAGTGATCCGAAAACTGCCTTTAACTGCTATTAGGGTTCCTTAATACACTTAGCCTTTTCTAAAACTTTATCAACCGTTTTATTATTCCTTCCAATTCCTTAATTTACCTAATCCCATTTTTTTGCCTAATGGGCCAAGCCCAAGTGACCCAAATGCCCCCGTGTGGGCCCGGCTATGTCTAAAAACACCCCGTGACCCGTTTACTACCCCCGGGTACACTTTTCCGACTATCTCGGCCCATTCAGACTCAACCGTACACTCAGAATTGGCATCCGAATTAATTCATAAAAAATGTTTATCCCCTCACCCCTTTAGTCTATACCGACTCCCGGTTGAGATAAGTGCATACCCTGTCATTAATACTCGAAATGACTTAAATAATTAATTACTATTCAGTTAGTAAATAACTTCCCGTAAATATTAACCATTTACTCCCCGATTAATATTTAAATAAAATTTTCCTAATTAATTCAATTAAATTACGACTCACAAGTAATTTTCAATTCCCGAATTAATTAAATATTTAATGCATGAAAAATGAGGGGTGTTACACGTTGATGCTCGTCGTCACATATAATGGTCTATTGTGGGGGAATCTAATATGTTTGTGTGCATTTGAGAAAGTCATCTCGGGCATAAATCGACGGATCAATCTTGCTATGGGGACCTTCCAATTAAGCAAAGGAACATCATTCTTCCTCGTTGTCTTAAGGATGACTCGGGTGATCTCCAAATGGCTATATTGGGGCATACATATCTAGTCAAAGAACAACAAAAATTGCGGTGAACTTGATACATCCTGGTATTCTAAATTGGGGTCTACTTCATAGTCCTCCATATGATAAGCTTGTTCAACATCCCTAATGCTTGGTTCATTGTAAGTAATGATGTCGTTGGCTATTCCTACCAAACACCTATCATACATGAGCTAAAACTCTTATTCTTTTCTCTAATATTACCTACTTTGGGTTATTGCTTCTTCATTGTAATCCACCACCATATGTTCCCCGTGAGCTGGTAAAGGTTTATGGTTGACATTGGCTTGAGGGACTTGTAAATTTTCTTCTATTACTTGTTTGTTGATGATCATTTTCAATGTAAAGAATAAAGTAATTGAATGACCCACATGTTAATGTAAATGGAAGTATTTTTGGTCAATTTGTATATCTATCATATGATCATAGGAAGGAAAGTTCCTCAGGGGGAAATGGGGTCATCTACCGTCATTATAACATAATAACTCATTAACTCTTCAATAGAATAAGACAATGGTTATGGATCTTCATATTCATCATTTTTTTTATTCTCCTTCCTTCTCTAGTAGGTTGTGTTTTTAGCCCCTTTTGTCATAGTTAACTCACGTTGGTGCTTAATTGGTGGTCCCTCAGCCATTGCCTCCATTGTTTACTTAGCATATCTATTATTTCCACATAAAGTTGGGTATAATAGGGTTGGTGCTAACAACTATATAGATGTTTTGTGTAACCTTAATGAAGGCCTTGAATGTGCCCCCTCTAGTCTCATTTATCAAGTGATAAACGTAATTTAGTTATAATCCTTCGGCATATATTTGAAGGATCCAACCTTTCATTACATCCTTTCTAACATCTAGAGACATTTTTCTGAATCTTCGAATATACATCATGACTTATTCACATGGATTTGCCTTTCATGATCAAGCTGGGCTAAGGTGAATTCGTCTCTTGTTAATTTTTTTATAGAAACTAGATGTGCATTAACACATCCCAATTTCCTAAGTGTGAGGTTTATCCTAAATAAATACTAAACCCTAAGTGAAACCAATATTTCTTTCAAATGCTAAAACTGTCTTGTTAAATCACGGTGTTACAACCCATAGTTTTAACTGAAAAATGCTACATACATACCTCATTTACTGCCTAACAACTGTTCTCGTATGACTATACTCTAATCAATACTATTACCAAGCTTCAAATAATTCTAGCTGGCATTATTCATCATCACCTATATATAACTGCTTAAAATAACTGGAAGAAAAAGAATAAGCAAAACTTTTCCAAGTATATAATTTTATACCTATAACAGTGTATATATAAATCTGTTTGAATATCATGACTGGGACTAAAATGTTGGTAATGTAACACATTGTATAGTAATCTGAAGCAAAAATGAAATATCAACAGTATTAAACAGGGGCATACAGAAGTCTGCAATATATATAAGAACTATATTGTGATTATAACTGGATATATTTTTTATCGAGTTATAAATAAGGGTTCAGACTATAACACGATAAACCATAAATTATCTGTTATATGAGCTTCAAATGCGTAGACCTACTGTTATAATACTATCCAAAGCCTTTGGACGAGAAATCCCAATAATCGGGGGATAATAAAATGGCTTGCCACACTTAGCTAGAGTAATACTCATATGTATGTAGCAAATAAAAACCAGGCACTCAACTTCTGAGTCCTACAGGACAATAAGAACTACTGCGGTATACTAGGGTCTAATCCATAAATCGTAAGGTATGCTACTAGGGGTTTCACTGATAATGGTTACAAAATGGCAGGCTATATTGTAATAAAGTAAAATAACTAAAACTAAAGTTTTAATAAAATGTAGGGGCATACTGTAATTCGGGTACAATAGATGAAATCAATGGGTTTACTGAAATCATAAGCTGTCAGGGTTTGGCTCGCTAGAGTTTAAATGGATAAAAATTCAATCCATATTTACGATAAATGTGAACTATACAAAAGAGTTCATAAATGAGAACATGAGTTCAAAGGCAATCACATAGTGATATAAACAATACAGTAATTTCAAGGACATACGCTCAAAGTGTAATAGTGAAATAAAATCACCTACAATAATTCTATGTGATGTTGACTAATTTGGTACACGTTGTATTTGATATCTCTCGCTATAATTTTAATGTAGGGTTATTACGAATAATAAAAACAGATATTTCAGTAGTATATACATATGCACATTATTTATTATTTATACGGTGACAAGAGCTGACGTTATACGTAGTTCGGTTTGAAGTTGAATTAAACTAACTTAAATAATATGGGTAGTGCATCAATATTAATATACATTTTCCGATTGGATCCGACTTCAGTTTTTATAAACTGACACGATTTTTACCATGATAATTTTCAGGAGAAAAAGTAATAAAAAAATGATTTTTGAAGTTGGACATCGAGTAATTTGGTTGATTGTAAAACACGGTAAATAATGTAGAAAAATTTATGGTATAGGCTTTACTGGATAAAAATGGCAATTTTTGTACTTCGGGCCATATTTGACACAATGGCCTAAATTTAGCACCAACAAAAATAGTGTCGTTTATAAAATGTTTGTATATGAAAATGTTTTTTTCGACACTGCGAATCCAACATTACATTCCTTGCATTTTCTGAGCAACAATTTAAAAGATATGAATTTTTAAAGATTAAAAATGTGGCATTTTAATGCGTATATTTTTAGTTACCGCTTGGTTTTAAAAGAACACTATTTTTCTTTCTCGATAAAATACGTTTATAACTAATCTTATTCTGAATTCTATTACATTATTTTTGTCTCGATTTTATTTATTTCGTCATAACACACGCGGTATACAAATAGATACACATCCAAATATACCTACATATAAACACACAATGTGTTATAAACACACACACACACACACACACACATATACACTAAAAACACTTGTTTTAATCACACAAATATACACACTATAACACATGTTTTTAAACACACAAATACACACACGAAAACACCTATTTTTATATAAAACACACACACACACACACACACACACCTATATATATATATATATATATATATATATATATATATATATATATAATCTTAACCATATATGTATACATATAAATATACATATAGGTATACCATAAAAAAACAAGAAGGGAAGAAAATAGGGGAAAAATCCATACTTGGTTTAAGCTTTATACATGGTGGATGCCAATGGTAGGAGGAAGAAGGTTCCGTGGGTTTATGTTGGAGTATAGATTGGTGTGGGTTCTTATTTCGTCAGGTTTTGGTTTCAAAGAAGATGAACTTATTTTGTTTTTCTTGTTTTGTTTCTTCTTTTTTCCCTATTCTTATGGCTTAATGGAGGAGATGAGCTGGGTTTAAAAGCTCATTGGATTTTTATAACATGGAGGGAGAATAGAGTTGGCTCGAGCATTTTCTTTTTTGTTTTAAACCGAACATAAGGACAAGACAGGGTAAGGCGGTTAGGAATATCATTTTTCTTTTCTTTTAGTTTTTCTACCCGTAACAGGTAATCAATAAAGGGAGGGGCGGTTTATATTTTTTCTTTTTCTTTTTCTTTTTCTTTTTTTCCTTTTAAAACCGAATAGGAAAAAGGGTGTTAGGATTGTTGATGCAAAAAACTGGACCGAAGAATTTTTGCGTTAACAAGGATATTTTAGGTTATTTCATTTTTTTTCAACTTTTATCCCCAAAAGTTTAAAACTTAGTAATTAAACTTTATACCTTTAACTTTTTAACACCTACTTTTATTTTTAAAGTAAAAGAAATTTAGTATTTTGTTTTGATATAAAAATTTATTTTGAATGTACATGGTATTGGCATGTGTTGAATTTTATACATACAAATATGTCTACTCGGTAATTAGTTCGGTTAAAAAATATTATTTTATTTATCGACTTAAAATAAAATTATCATTTTGACAGATAAAAACTTCATCTCTACATTTTTTTTAAAAAGGTGGGTTATTACAATCTACTTGCCTTAAAAAAATTACATCCTCGAAATTTATATATTCTTAAAGTTTCGAATTCTCGTGGTTTACATCGCCGAAGTTATATAGTATATATAGAATGATAGGGTTATAAGCTTATCACGTAATTTAACAACTTTACCAAAGTTCATTCTTCTCGTGATGAGTTATATAACACAATCGAACAAAAGATAATGATGGATCCATGATTGGAATAAAAGGGGTTTCAGATAATTAATCTACATTTTTACAAGCTTTTCACGTGTCGTATATCGTAGCGAAGGTTTTTAAAATGAGGTTTCATGTACAGTCTGGTTGTATGGAGTTCATTTCACACAATGCATTTCGTTATGCTATAAAAAGAGGTATCGGTTAGAGGATATCACAGGTTAAACACTGATCTCGTTATAAAGACATTTTATATCTCATTGCACATTGGGTAATTAAAAAGTATAAGTTATTTGATAATGTTGGTTGACAATCGAGTTGTTAAAGTCCGATCTCCTAAATTAAACTAACATTAAGATGATATCTGAATCGTAAGTCATGTTTAGAAAATACCAAAAATCTCGTAGCGGAGCAAAGAAAATTTCCTTCTCCGTGTAAGCCTAGAAAGTCTAATATAAGAATTTCAATCCCTATTGTTTTAGTACAATACTTTATGCTTATTTCTTTCATTAGCATTTCTATTAATAGGGTACAATTTAAGGATATTGTGGTTGTGGTGTCATGTATTGGTTAATCGGGAACAATACATCAATTGTCTCTTATAGTTGATAATTTCTTCAAGAGGTCTATAATTTCACATGCTAAGGAAAAATGTAATTGGAATCTTGATATGGTGTTTACCTAACGTTTTAAATACCAGAATAATGCATATATAGGATTTGATTTATATGAAGCCAATAATTGGGACAAAAGGTAATATTCGATAGTTTTTGGGTATTTCAAGTGGGTTTACTGATTTGATGGGTTCTCGGGTTTACATGGTTTTGCTACGAATTACTATGGTCATGATGTCTAATATCGTAGAAATAATCTCAAGGAATCTACCTTGGTCATGTAAAGCAAAAGGATTTTGTTAAGTACATCGGAAAATTCTAGATATACCCATATACTTGGATAATTTTTAGACCCGATAAATGGATGGGGTTTAGTAGTCTAGGGTATACTAATGCGAATGAAAATAATTTCCTTAAATGTAGTTCGTATAACAATGTAAATAAGGTCACCAACACCTATATCATTCTATGTGAAGATATTACGGTGAAGAGACTACGTATAAGAGTATACTGATCTTAACTAATGTATATACTGACGTGTATGAAATCGTAGTCACTAATATTTAGAACTCACTAAGAATGAGTTGTATAATCATGGTAGGATAATGTTAGGTCATAAAAGTTTCAAGCTAAATTCATTTGCTTGGGGTGGTTGGTATAATCTAAAAGAGCATGTTCTTATCCCAAAATTTGATGTAATCTAATCTTCTAGGTACGTATATTTTTCTACTCAATGAGAAACTGGATTTCAGTATTATGATAAATCCTAGTAACGGGCTTTTTGGATATAATCAAATAGTTTTCATTGAGAGAAAAGGGAAATTTTGGAGGGTTGGTCTACTATCAGTCATACTGAATTGTATCCTTGGAACTTACGAGATAGTATAATAACAAATTCACTGTGACATGATCCAATTTCCATTCCGGGATTAGAAAAAATTGGGGAAGTTCAATGGGATGCTGGTGTCCTAATTGGACTTGGTGACAAGCACGACATTTCCTTAACAATTTCTTAATATTGTTCTCATATTGGCTATTAAGGATATATCTTCATCACATGATACATTTGGGAGCTTCTAGGGTGTATCATGAATCTAACAACGAGCTTCTTGTGATATCTCTTAACGTAGTGATGATTCATTCGGTACATATAATCTATCTTTAAATCATAGGTTTATTTTTCTCTGGTATGATAACTCTTGGGTCTCAGGTTTGTATTTCGTCACAAAGGGATATTGGAGACTATTGTTATAAGGTTTTCTTTCTCAGGTTTGGATAAGCAACATTATTAGTGAACTCTACAATAGTGAGGGGTTATCTAAAGATCATATGGTCCTTTTGTAATAGTAATATCCTATGAAATCAGCTGGTTAAGTTTTTTCAGTAGGGTTATGGGTTAATGCGCCAGCTACAATGTTTACGTTTCTAAATGGTAGTCTATCTTGAATCTGTAATCCTCAAAATTTCATTCAACATTTCTATATCAAACTCAAGTCCTATCATGTGAATATGTATTTCAAACTTGGGTGACCTGAAGTTACTTATAATTTCTTACTGTCTACTAAAAGATTACGGTTTCCTATACTTATGCAGGAGATAACACAATTATGAAAGGCGAAATTACTCTTAGATGGTTACTAACTAAATATATGAGATATTGGTAATAGTGTGAAGGTTAATAATTGGAATGGGGTTTGATTCGATGGTTACCTTAATTTGGATGGTTACGATACACAAGTGATAAATAAACTTGTAACTAATTTAACTTTAATGATGTAAGGGTTTAATTTATGCTTATTCCTAATCCGTCGGTGCTTTAGAACTCTAAACGGGTCATAAGGGGTACTATATTTGAATAATTATTCCTGGATATCTTGTAGATATTCTTAGAAGGTAGTTACGAAATTTATAGTCCATTTATTTAAATATTTATCGAAGGATATTACATGTGTCGAAGAAATTGAACTACATAGAATAAGGAGAAGGCTAATGTTATCATAGGGTCCAATGTTATCATAGGGTCTTTATAATTAAAGCATAAGGTTCGAGTAAATATCTATAAATCGGATTACTGTTAATTGGTAATTTTTTGGGTACTCATAGAATCATGATACGAAAAGGAACAAGCAATCTGGGGCTAAGGGTTTCAGATACTGCATGGTGGGTTATAAAGGTCTCATTGATTAAAATACACAAAATACTATTCTGGATAAGAACTTAGGAAGTCTTGGTAATTGATGCAAAAAAAATTAACACGGGTTTCTTGTATTCACATGCGTTATTCATATTTTCTTTCCTAAACTTAGAAAATAAAGGAAGCTATTAGTTTTATCATTCACCTATCAGGGGTGAAAAGCCGTACTATTTAATAACAAGACTATCTGGGTTTTAGGTTTGGGTTTCATTGGAAAAATGGTTTATAAGGGAAATACATCTGGGGTATCAAGGTCATGTAGAGAGGTTAGGTAAGGTTTCATTTGATTACAACTATTCTAGTTGTTTAGGGTAAGAATTATGTTTAATATGGAGCCCATAATGTTTCTGATGATATTAATTCTAAAAATATCCCAAATCACGATAAATTAGGGAAATAATTAACAGTTGTCATAAGACATATGGTATTGGTTAAATAATCAAAATTCGTAATCAGACTTGTGTAGGATTTGGGGAAAATTGTAGTTACGGGATATGATCCAGTAAGTAACACCATTACATTCTAAAGAGTAGAACAGTCAGTCGTAATATTTTTAATGTCCTCCACTTATTCTAGAGAAACTCCCAATATTCATTAAGGAACTCCTTTAATAGTTTCTCATCCAATCATGGACATATCCCATTCTAACATAGGTAATTTTTTCTCATAATATAATGGGAATGGTATCGAGTATAACAAGAGTACAATGCGAATAATGATAATAAAAGGTCAAATAGATAAGTGTGATAACTTTCAAAGATGAATGTTTTGGAATTCCAAACAATGTAAATCATTTTCAAGGGGAGTATCAATTGAATAGTTTGGAAAAAAGAATAGTGATGTACGTATAGACTTATGGAGTATAATATATACAATCCCCTCTTAATATAACTTTCTCAGTATGCCTCTAATACTCAATCACATCATTTACAGTTCCAAATTCGTAATGATTCTTTTAGCCACATAAAATCTGAATACCGAAATTAATCACTTAACTCCCAATTGTAGTTCAAGGATTTAATCTTATAATCCCTCTATATAAATATATTCACCTTACCAATAGCCACTTATACCGTTTCCTAACTAAAATCCTGGTATCTCATATGTAATTTCGAGATTGATTTCCTTACTCAAGTATAAACATCTTATCCTCACCATCCTTATTATCTAAAGCACCCACTTGATAATAATGCTCAACTTATGCATCGCATAGGCTACATTATCATGGTTGATCTCTGATACCGCGTTATCACATCTTGGTTTCTCGAGTATCAGGTTTATCCTAAGTGAATACTAAACCATAAGAGAAACCAATATTTAAAAGCTAAAACTGGCTGGCTAAATCACGGTGTTACAACCCATAGTTTTAACTAAAAAATGCTATATATACATACCTTATTTATTGCCTAGCAACTGTTCACGTACGACAATTGTCTAATCAATACTATTCCCATGCTTCAGATAATTCTAATAGAAACTGTTCATCATCGCCTAAAGGTACCTATTTGAAATAACCAGAAGTAATAGTATGAGCAAAACTTTGCCAAGTAGATAATGCTATCCCTATGACAATGTATATATGCGAATCTGTTTACATATCATAATTGGGGCTGAAATGCTGGTAACGTAACACAGTGTATAGTAATCTGAAGCAAAAATGAAATATCAACAATACTAAATAGGGGCATACTGAAGTGTGCGATATATAGAAGAATTGTATGGTGATTATAATTGGATATGTTGTTTATTGAGTTATAAATAAGGGTTCAGACTATAACATGATAGCCGAAAAATTTATCGACTATAGGGGCTTCAAATAAGAATTGTATGGTGATTATAATTGGATATGTTGTTTATTGAGTTATAAATAAGGGTTCAGACTATAACATGATAGCCGAAAAATTTATCGACTATAGGGGCTTCAAATGTGTAGATATATCGTTAGGGAATAATAAAATGGCATAGTATTCTTAGCTAGACCGACACTCATATATATGTAGCAAATAAAAACTAGGCACTCAGCATCTGAGTACTAAATGCCAACTATAACTACCATGGTATACCAAGGTCTAATACCTGAATCGTAAGGTAGACTACTAGGAGTTTCACTGATAATGGTTATAAAATGGTAGGTTATGCTGTAATAAAGTGAAATAACTTAAAATTAGAGTTTTTACAAGATGCATGGGTGTAATGCAATCTGGATAAAATAAATGACATTAGCGGGTTTACTTAAATCATATGTTGTCAGGGTTTAGTTGGCTAGAGTTTAATTGGATAAAAATTGAATCAATATTCACGGTAATTATGAACTACACAGAAGAATTTAGAAATGAGAACTTGAGCTCAAGGGCTATCACATAGTGATATAAATAATACAGTAATTTTAAGGACATACGCCTAAAGTATAATAGTGAAATAGAATCACCTACCATAATTCCGTGTGATGTTGACTTGTTTGATACACATTTTATTTGATATGTCTCGCTGTGATTTTAATGTAGGATTTTTACGAATAATCGAAATAGATATTTCACTAGTCTATATGTATGCACACTATTGATTGTTTATACGGTGATAAGAGTTTATGTTATGCATTGCTCGTCTCGAAGTCAAAGTAAACTTATTTAATAATGTGGGTAGTGCATTAATATTAATATACATTTTTCAGTAGGATTTGACTTCAATTTGTGTAAACTGATACAATTTTTACCCAAATAACTTTCGGGAGAAAAAGTGATAGAATAATGATTTTTGAAGTTGGGCATTGAGTAATTTGGTTGATTGTAAAACATGGTAAATAATGTAGGAAAATTTATGGTATAGGCTTTATAGGATAAAAATGGTAATTTTTGTACTAGTGTTCCGGTCCGTATTTGACACAATTTCCAAAATTTAGCTTCAATAAAAATAGTGTCATTTATAAAATGTTTGTACATGAAAATATTCTCTTCGACGTTGCGAATCCAACAATACATATCATATATTTTTCTGAGCAATGATTTGAAATATATGAATTTTTTAAGTTTAAAAAGGTGGCATTTCAACAAGTATATTTATAATCCTCGTTTGGTTTTAAAAGAACATTATTTTTCTTTCTCGACAAAATACGTATATGATTAATGTTATTTCGAATAATAATACATTAGTTTTTTTCTCAGTTTTATTTATTTCGTCATAACACACGCATGTACACAGAGAGGTACACATGCATATATACCTATATATATTAGGGGTGACAATTTTAGAAATGACACGAAAAGACGACACGGAATGATACGAAATTGACACGATATGTCGTGTTCGTGTCGTGTTTTTTGACACGAAGTCGTGTCATGTTGTGTTCGTGTCTGAATTATGAGTCGTGTCGTGTCGTGTTATCGTGTTTTTTAGGCGTGAAATTTAAGAAATTCTGGTATTTGTGTCGTGTCGTGCTGTGTAATTTTTTATTCGGTTCGTGTTAACTACAAAAAATACGAATTCGTGTCGTGTCGTGTTCGTGTCCGAAAAAATCTTATCGTGTCGTGTCGTGTCAGCCTAAAACACAACCCGTTGACCCGAATTGCGACCCCTAATATATATAAACACACACTGTGTTATAAAAGCACACATACACACACACTAAAAACACCTATTTAAAACACAAAAATGCACACACTAAACGACCTATTTTTAAATATACAAATACACACACCCACACCCACACACCCACTCACTAAAATACATATTTTTATATACAAACACACACATGAACACATACATATATATACACATAGATATAAGCATGCACACACACATATATATATACAACACATACGCACACAACATGTATATATATGACTAACTACACCTGAACACGCACACATGTAGTAATATATATATATATAATCATAACCATATATGTATACATATAAATATACACAGGGGGTATACCATAAAAAAAAAGGAAGGGAAGAAAACAAGGGAAAAATGCATACCCGGTTTAAGCTTCGTACATGGTGGATGTCCATGGTAGGAAGAAGAAGGTTTCGTGAGTTTATGTAGGAGCATAGGTTGGTGTGAGTTCTTATTTCATGGGTTTTGGTTTTAAAGAAGATGAACTTATTTTGTTTTTCTTGGTTTGTTTCTTCTTTTTTCCCCCCTTTTCTTATGGTTTAATGGAAAGATGAGTTAAATTTAAAAGCTCATTGGCTTTTTGTAAAAGGGAGAGAGAATATAGTCGGGTTGAGTATTTGTTTTAAACCAAACATAAGGACAAGACAAGGTGGGGCGGTTATGTTTAGCATTTTTATTTTCCTTTTGTTTTCTTTTATTTTTTTCTACCAGTAATAGATAATCAATAAAGGGAGGGGCTGTTTATATTTTTTTTCCCCCTTAAAACCAAATAGGAAAAAAGGGTGGTAGTATATTTTAGGTTATTTCTTTTTTTTGAACTTTTATCCCCAAAAGTTTAAAACTTAGGAATTAAACTTTTATACCTTAAACTTTTCAATACCTAAGTTTATTTTTGAAGAAAAAGAAATTAAGGAGTTTGTTTTGATATAAAAATTTATTTTGAATGTATATAGTATTGGCACATGTAGAATTTTATACATAAAAAATATGTCTACTCGGTAATTAGTTCGGTTAAAAATGATTATTTTATTTATCGACTATAAATAAAAATGTCATTTTGACACATAAATACTTCAAATTTACATTTTTTAATAAAAATCAAATATGTGGGTTGTTACATGCGTATCTTACCACATAGCGACATTCCTTGGAGCTCAGTGGGAATACCAAGTACATGCTTTGTTCGTTAAATATGTAGAGAAATCTCTCAGATGGAGCCTCTTGTTGTTGTAATGGGATCCCAAATGTTCAACAAAGCAATTAATATACTCCTTAAGGTCACCCCTTTCCCATAAAATTTCTCAAATATTGGACGGACATACCCCTCAGGGTATGGTTAGTAATTTCAATCCTCTGGTTGAGGAGTTCAGATATCATTATAAATGGACACTGCCTCATCGGGAGATTGTGAGGTTAGTGCCATTATCTTTATCATCTACTTCTTTATCTCTTTAAGAGTCAAAGTGGATGAGGGGGATTTCTCAACTGACTAGGATTTTTATGGAGTGACCTCAAGTGAGGCATTGATATCAACAATTACTTCAATGGTTGGCGTTGTAGTGATTATAGTGAGATTGGCCACCAAATGATCAACAAGTCTTGAAGATTGAATGAGCATATCCGTTGAAGGATTTGCTGGTAGGGCGACTAGAGTATAAAAAGAGATATTATTCATTTTTGGGTCAAATCACATCACTCCAGGTAGAGCTTACAAAAACTCCATAAACTAGGCCATGATGTTGGCCATCTAGTTTGGCCCCATCACGATGCTTGTGGAAGCTTGTCCCTCATAAACACCTCCTGTGACAGTAGTGTTTTTAGGAAGGTTAGCAGTGGGAGCATAATGTTCTCCCTGGGGTTGGTATCATAGAAAAAAGTGTGGTTGATGTTATTATTCACCATTCAACCAGAATACCTCCCCAGCGGAGTTGCTAAATATAAGAGAGTAGTGTAATTTAAGGTGTTTATGAATACCAAAGGCATAACCCATTTTAATGGTATGAAAACAATGATAAGTACACTCGAAATAATGAGGAACAAAGTCCGGTATATATCACAATAATGGGTAATAAATATATAATGTTTAGATCATAAATGAGCCTTTACTATATGTCATCTTAGGGGCAGAGAGAAATAAGTACTCTAAGTTCACCAACAGTAGGTAAATAAGCACCAATAATACAGATGGAATAATGTTTGGATGATGATAAATGCTTGAGTTCTTAATGAGAATTGGACAAGCATATTACTAGTGGGAGAATGTGAAATCTCATTTCAAGGTTTTGATAACTCGATAACTCAATGATCTTATAGCTCTAAGATTTTAAGGCTTATCAAAGTATAAGTGGGGTATTTATAGGTTGAGGTTAGTTGCGAAGGACCTCAGGCGAAAAAAATATCGAGTCAAACTACCGTACCTAACATGTCACTAGCATTAAATTATGAGTGAAATATCGAGTGACCAATCATTGTGTCAGGTGGAGCAACAAGCATGGTATGGCATCACTCAGATCTTTTTAGAAAATATACCATTTTTCCTCCAATAACTATATGTGGTTGAGAATTAGTTCATACATGGTTGCTCGAGTAATGCTCTTTCGAGTTATATATGATTGTTATTTACTTGATGTATTTAAAATGGATAAGTATAATGCCTTGCTCTCAATCCTCTAAACCAATTCCTTTAAAGGTTTCCTAAGTAAGTTTCATCGATAGAGCATGTAAGCTCTCACAGGTCCTTCCAAACTTGGTCCATCGCTAGTACCGAATAACATCATAAATATTACAATAGAAATCATAATTATAACAAAATATACAAAATACATGGTGGATCCTTTAGCTTCTTTTGGAAGGCTTTACTAGTCATCAATTAAGATCCACTGTGTCTTGGTCTCTTGTTAAATACTAAATAAGGAGGTTTGTAATTTAGTGAGAAGCATTATCATCAAACCCCTCCTAAAGGTGGGGATTTCAAACCCCCGAGTACATGATTTTGAAGGATGGTGAGCCCTGTGAAAGAGCATGATAATCGATTCTAAGATTTGTGTGTTTCGATGATGTCTTATTAGAATACAGAATCATCTCCCTCTCCCCTTTACCATGGGAAAGGTGTTTATTAAATTTTGGCTAGTCCTTATTTAACTGGTGGCTAACTCTTACAGGACATTGATGGTTGCAGTTCTCTCATTTAAAGAGTTAACGAGAACATGACATGACCCTAACCCCGTTTTTCCATTTGTATCATTTTTAGGCTAAGAGTAAGAAATGTGGTGTAGGGTTGAAGTATCTAGATCTTAAGCTGGGATTTCGAGGCTTTGTGAAAGATATCCATAATGCCCCGAAGGATTGAAATAAAATATTTTTCTTTATTAGGGTAATTAAACAAGTACGAGGAGTTCCTGTGTGAATATTCTTACACTCTAGAATGAACTTATTCCATTTGGAGCTTTTCGATCTCTTTTGGTGAGCTTTTCATAATTTAGGAGGAAATAAAATTATCGGGCCTTCCTTTAGACTCCTTCGTGGCCTTGAAGAGGGTTTTCAAAGCACTTTTGGGACCCACCCCTAAGGAATAAGGGCATCCCCTAAAACTTCTACCACCCATTATGGTGTTATGGGACCCGAAAGGTAGGTTACTGTAGACAAACGACGCTTCACTGGTTTTGATCCCTACGGTGATGTGAGAGTTCTTGCTCCTCGATTCGTCGTTTGTCCCTGAGGTTGGTTTATTGATTCAGTGATTGATGATTTTCTCATGGAAGTTATTCTACACCATATCCAGTTTTTATTGGATGCCCTTGTTTAAGCTTAAGTCTTTCTCCGTACGAGGGGTTTTGGTTGTTTAGAATCGTCAGTTTATGTTATATAAAAGAAAACAAAATGGTTCGGGTTTGCCCTTTAGGGCTAATCTTAAGTAAGGTTAGGTCCGCAGAAGTATTGTGGGTTCAGGAACTGGTTTACGAGTGGGGAAGGTATTAGGTACCCCACTTATTCTTTATTTTTCCTTATTTTTATACTTATTATTCTTATTGTGGCTATTTACATTATGTGGTTAGTTTTTTTGTTTATTATAGAACATACTCATAGACCTTAATTTGAAAATCCCTTAAAATGCATATATGTGCTTAGGTAGAAAAATTAATGTTCAGTGAGAGGTGTTAGAATGTCACTTAAATCGGTTTTGTGTGTGTGTGAGTGAGTGTGTGTGCATACCCGACAAGTTGCGACTTGTATACTGGGTGGTCGTTAAAAGGTAAGCTTGATATAGTTCCATATCTAGTTCATGAGGGGCTGCTAAAAAGGTAAGATGAGTGATGGGTGCATATCTGTGGTGACAACATATCAAGATATATAAATTATAGGTTTGTGGTCACGAGAAAGACTCGGTATAGTTCTTATTTACCCGTGTAGCCATGAGATCCAAGATTACAAAGTTCGGTTGTTATAGTGAGCCATATGTAAATGCTCCATTGTGATGTGTGTGTACATCTGAGGACTTGTATTGAGAGGCATATAAGCTATTTGTGAGACAGAGGGTAGCTTTGGGGGAGGTTCATAATAGGAGTTGACGTGAAGGCACTGACAAATATGTAATTTATTATGATTATCGAGTGATCACTAGTTTGAAGGTGTTGTTGAACCTTTAAACTAGTTTGGATGTGTAGAATGAGGGGGTGCATTTTGGGTTGGAGTCGACTATAAGTCACCAGCAAAGATCTATGTATCCCTTATCGACATGGCTAAAATCCCAGAGGTGTCGTAGGACCTAGGGGTTATTCAAAGTGATAGAGATTATCACTTCAGTTGAGAAAGGGGGTTTGGACTAGATATGGAGACATCTTTGACGGATAATAAGCTAAGAGACGTATTATAAGACTTAGGCTCATAAGTTTGCTTCGGTGTTGCGTCTGCGTATGCAAGAGGTCTTGAGATCAAAGACAATGTAGTTATAGCAAACGGGACATACTTACGTGGGAAGGCGATTGTGACACCCCGCTTAAAATAATAACGGGTGGCCAGCCCTATACTAAATTAAATCAGGAATCTCAAGTGGATCATTCTTAGCATCTACTGACGATACTGAGATAAAAACTGCTAACTACTCGATACTATAATAAGCGGATGCCAAAAATTTAAAAACATACAATGAACATCAAGCCAACAATAAAATAACTACTGATCAAGATAAAAGGTGCACACATACTACGATAAAAAGGAGTACTCAAAATAAAACCAATTAAGTACACTAAGAAATTTTACCCGAATATGCTGTCGGGTCACAGGCAATACAATAATCCATGGGAAAGAAATAAAAATGCTACAAGAACTCCTTGGGTATAAACTCGATGCACAAAATGAATCCTATCTAGATTTACAACCGGTAGGAAGCGACTATAACAAAATCCCGCAACAATCCGCATCTGCTACGGCTCCCAAGACACTGGATTGAGAAGCATCACCGGTATCCTTACGGCGGGACACCTGTAATAAGCAATATATATATATATATATATATAGCAAGAGATAAATATAAATGGGTCAGAGCTCGAGGTGTGAAAATGTTTATAGCAAGTGTATTAACGATGCCTAATAATTACAAATGCATAATTTCATAATTAGAGTGGAATCGCACGCTCGTGGAACTCAAAATCACCCCTCAACTAAAGCGCACACCTAAACGTATGCATCTGAACCTTAATTAAACAACCCAACACCTTCTAGGGATAACCCAATATTTATCTACACATAGACTACACACGCATAACCCACTAACTCAAGTGTAACCCAAAATCTTCTTATTCTATCATACCCTAAGTTTACGCTCAAGCTTATATTTTAACATAATAACGTATACGTACACACTTATACATTACTAGAGTCCATCCGATTCTAATTTTTAACTTAAACAAGTCCTTATTAACAGAATAAACACACATTAACTTCCTATTCTTATAAAACACTCTTTCACCATTCAACATATACCCGAGTACCAAGGACTAAACTTCTCCCCACTCCTAACATTGCGCTACGTTTCGTGCGTAGGACATCTCGCAAAGTAAAATCCAAATAAGGAACCCCCCGATACACTACTCCTTAACAATGTTGATCGTCGGGATCCATTATGCCCTCAACCCACATCCTATAACCTCAACTACGTATTTTGAGTTCCATCTCTAAGTACACAAGTAGGATATCTCCTAAAATATTTGGGATCTATATAACAACCTTAGTAACTAAGTTCGATCGTTTAACCCTAACAAGCTAGTACACCTAATCACACAAAATGTGCATCTTAGGATACTCATATCACATTCACCTATAGAATATATATCATTACTCTAGATATACATAATACAATCATTCAATCCTATAACCATGTACACATACCACACATAATGCGCACTTTGAAATACTCATGACATATACGGTTATAGGACGTAAAATACTTCATAATGAAATCATCTTTTATGAATTACTCACTTTATCCCGGGTTACCATATATCGGATTATTATCACATCGTCATGGTAATAAAATAAATCACAACAGATGGTAAGCGATCATAGTTCCTAACCGGAGAGTGAGAACGAATCATTCCCAAGACTTCTCAACCCCAAATAAAATCACATAAAAAATAATGGACGACTATGACCTGGGGACTATACGCACCCTGCTCCTCAAGCCAAGGGCCTCACCCACATCGCCCAACCTCCCATGATAGCATGTGCTGGGTATGCTCACACAATAAGTATATATATTATTAATACTACAAATATTTATACAAGCAATCACATCATATGTATAAATCATCACACAAGGAATATACATTCGCGCCATATAACCACGCATTTATATATATACGTACTATCTCCAATCCTTAGGTATAAAGGAAGAGAATTCGTTGATATGTATACAACTCTCATTATACTAACCGTCGTTATAACGCATACCTGCCCAATACATTTCCTTACACGATCCCTCACTTGAAACATATACATCCAGTTCACCTATGATATGAATAGTCTCCCATTATCCAACATTAAGGATACTATCTCAAAATCGAACATATGTATCAATCCCTATACACATGCCATCTATATCCGGATGCCCACCGATAGATAATAATTACCCCGGCTGTAAGTACACACCTAATTAGTAGTCGGTAATCTATTCAATCCTTTCAAACTAAGATTTCGGTTCAGTTAGTCATGTGTACCCTTAACAATATCGCGTTTTTTATTTAATCCCCAAGTTCATCGTCACTAAGGATATTTGACCTTTCTTTCATTGGTCTACCAATAATATCTAAATAAAATCCTATCGTTAGAAGGATTTGACACAAAAGTCGGCATAACAATCTTACGTCATACCTTCACAACTTCCTCGAAGAGTCCTTAATCTTACATCATATATTAACTCACTTCTTATCTCCAAATAGGACTCACATACCTAATGAGGTTCCCCACTACATTAATGCGATAAACCCCAATACATACGAATGTATCTTCCCCAAACTAGCTCGATACGTCTCCACGATCATATCATGTGAGAAACTTCCAATAAATCTCCAAAACGTACTTCTCGTACCATAATAGGATGTTCCAAATCGAGAAACCCGGTCGAAATGGAGTAAAACTCATTCTAGAAAAATCTAGCAAAACAACCTTGTTTTCGAATCGATTCAGCCCAAAGGGACCTGTAAGTCTGCTACATACCGAATCGATTCGCAAGGGGAGAATTGATTCGGCCCTAAGGACCTGTAGGTTCTGCAACATGGCGAATCGATTCACAAGTGGCGAATCGATTCGGCTTGTTCAGCAAGTTACGAAAATGGCTATTTTTCTCTAAACCCAAAATTTCCAAAATCCCCATATATCATCCCCCAACCATCAATCTTCATCCCAAACATGTTTCTAACCTTAAAACTAATCATATAACTACCCAAAAAATTTTATAACCTCAAATGCAAGATTTAACCCAATAATTTAGGTTTTGACATATAACCCAAAATCCAATTCTTTTGTCCACAAATTATGAAATAAATGATACACAATATTTATTTAGCAAGATTAATCACTTGCCTCGAAGTTGTAGAGGTTTAATCGCCCTCGAGATCACGTATTGGCTGGAAATCTCCAAGCTTTCTTCTCTCTATTCTTTCTTTCCTCTTATCCCTCTCTCTCTAGGGCATTCTCTCCCTCTCTCTCTCAATCTCAATAATGAGATTTTAATCTCCCAAAGACTTTATAAGCCTAATCTACCAAAATACCCACTTTAAATGATAATATACTCTTTTAATGACTCGTTTACTCCAATTCGAGTCAAACTAACTTAAAATATTCCGAAATCGAAATAAATCCGAAGGACAATCATTTTTAATATCTCGACCCATCCGGAATCAACCGCGCACTCAGAATCGTCATCCGAATTACTTTATATCATCTTCAAATTTTGACCTCAATTGCCAAATTTTAAAATTCTCCGATTTAAATAATTTTATTTCTCCCAATTAAATTAAATTCTCGGTCCCAAAAATCACGGGGTATTACAACGATGGGATATCGGGTATAAAATATACAACATTATGGTATTTATGGATCATAGTCCTTAATATGATATTTTGATACTAATTTAATTAAAGACATATGATTGATAAGTATTCCAGGAAAACGCATATTCGAGGTGCCACCGTTAGGACATGCTTTGTTCTCTCAGAGTAATGGTGAGGGCATTTTGATTTTAGACTTTGGTTTTAGCAATGTTTTGGAGTAATTCGGTTCATGGACACTTTCATGAGAATAATTTTAAAAAGTATGTTTGTATATCGTCTTTAGTCATACCCATTGATTATCATTTATTTAACATATGAATATGTCATTTCTGCTTAATAAACAGAGGTGTTGGGTGAAAGACCAGGATTTAAAATACGTACATTATAAAGTGCATACCCGATCCCCTAATGGGGGTCAGGCTAAGTGATTTAAATAAATATTGATAGTTTATATCACAAAATATATTTGGGGTATATAATTTAAGTTTCTGCAGAGTTCCTTTAACCTTTGAGCATAAGCTAAATTTTTCCAGGGGGTGTGTCCCCAATGAGGCGAAACCATTTAGTCAGACAAAGCATCATTTGGAAGAAGTGACTTTCGCGGCGTGCGCACAGAGGTTTGCCTCCGTTTCTCGAAGGATGTAACTTTTCTAAATTCCGAACTTCACTCGGGATTACTGACTGAGTTCGAGTTTCTCGGATGCTCGGGATTGCAGAAAGTTAGAAAAGTGAATCAATGTTAGGTTTTGGGGTTCTTTTTAAGATTGATAAGAGGACTTTTATAAGGGTTGACATGGGTAAATGACTGATTAACCGAATAATTAATTAATTTTCCATATTTAGGATGGATCGGGGGTGGTAGGGACATGTGTAAGGTCGATCCATTTTGAATAGGGACCAGTGTCCTCCTCTATTAACCATTGGGTCAATAGAGGAGATATGATAATGATTGCCAAGATCTTTAGCCGTTCGATTAAAGGTCTTTAATATTTCAGTTAAAGGTCTTTAACATAGATTGATCTTTGCTTTTTGCTTTGGATTTTGAGGGAATTTTTACTTTTTCCCCTAATTTTTTTTCAAGGGTTAGTTTTAACCCTCTTATCTTTGGTGGTGTCTGATTTCTACCCTTTGGTTCATAGGAGTGTGATTGGGAGAAGGAATCAAGCCTCGATTATAGATCGGGGGTGTCGATAGAGGCGTTCGACTAAGAGGGTGAGCGTGCAGACACTCTTCGTCGATATTTGGGAGGGAAATAGTGTTTGCCCATTTAAAATGAGTATGTATCTGGGAGAAAAAGGGAAGTTGTATAAAACCTAAGAAGAAAGTAGGATTTTTATAATATAACATGGGCCTTTAACCATTCGATTGAATATAACCTTTAACCGTTCGATTAAAAGATATGGAGTGAAGATATGAAATTTTTTAGCGTTTAAAGGATTTAGATCGTTTAACCGTTTAGTTAATCGAGTCGAATTCTAAAACATATTAGAGGGTTGCCCCATAGGTAGTTTCTAATTTTTTTCACTCCATTTATTCTTTTCTCTTGCTTTCTTCTCTCATATATCAAGTTTTCCACCAAATTGTGAACTTTTTCTTTTGAATTTTTTGAGTTTTTAGACACTATGGATCATCAGGAGCCTATTTTAGATGGTGATGTTGAGATTCAGGTCATAGACATGAATCAAGGTAGATGGATTACCATGGAGGGTGGTGAAGGTCAGGAGGGGCAGGCTGGACAGGAAGGGCCTACACGGTGGAGTTCGGTGTTTGTTATGGGGCCTATAGGGCACTAGGGGTGGTGCCTCATGCTGATGATTGGGAGGGGTTGGCCTGGAAGGATGAGCCTACGGTACAGGGTGCATGAGTGACTTATGAAACTCTTCTACCAGCAGATGAGGCTGATAGTGAGGTCTTTATGTAGGAGTGTGATCATCATCGGGCAATAGGGGTACGCCTCACGGGTGTTCCACACATACGTTCTCTTTTTTTGTTTTATATATTTATGTTTTACCGCGAGGATGAATGAGATTGTGATGGGCTTGAGATGAACGTGACAAAATCACATTGGGACTTCCCTTTTAAAATAAAAAATAAACCATCAAGTATGACAATGGATAATAATGATGATAATACAACATGGGGAAACGATAAAAATGTTAGCAATAGTAATACTAATAAAGCAAAATATATAGACAAATGAGTAATCAAATAAGATAAAGATAAATAGAGACCTAAATCTAATAAAATTTAATAGAATAATATAAGATACAATTGAGAAAATCAAATAAAATAAGATAAAAATAAGAATAAAAATGGAAACTAACTAAGAAGGGGGAACAATTTGTAAATACGGGTATAATGATGATGGACTAGTCGAGCGACTCATATGTCACATATATACTCATTTAGTGATAATAATAATAATAATAATATGGGAGAAAGCTTCGGGGGTTTAGGATTACCTCACGAAGGATTATCCTTCTTAGTTAGTAGGAACCGAATTTAGGTAGCTTAAGTGTGAACGTACAATGATTTAAACACCGAGAAGGAGAAAGATTCGGGGGGCTTAGTTATACCTCATGACTGATTAACCTTCTTAGTTAAAGGGAACCGAATATAGGTGGCTTAAGTGTGAGTATACAGTGATTAAAATAGGGAGATGCAGAAAGATCTATGGGGTTTAGGATCACCTCATAACTGATTAACCTTATCAGTTAGCAGGAACCAAAGATAGGTGGATTAAGTGTGAGCGTATGGTGATTAAAACATCGAGAACGAGAAATCTCCGAGGGGTTTAGGATGACCTCACGACCGATTAACCTCGTTTGTCACCGGGAAATGAAGATATGTGGCTTAAGTGTGAGTGTATAGTGATTAAAACATAGAGAGGGAGAAAGATCCAGGAAGTTTAGGATCAACGCACGACTAATTAATCTTCTTAGTCAGTAGGAATAGAAGATAGGTGGTTTAAGCGTGAACGTTCGGTGATTAAAATACTGATAGGTAGAGAGCTCAGGGTATTTAATATCAACTCAGAACTGATCAACCTTATTAATTTGTTGGAATCAAAGATAGGTGGATTAAGTGTGAACGTATGGTGGTTAAAACACTGAGAGTGAGAAAGCTACGGGGATATAATCACCTAAAGATTGATTAATCTTCTTAATAAGTGGGAACCAAATATTGGTTGCTTAAGTGTGAATGTACGGTAATTAAAACATCGAGAGGGAGATATATTTGGGAGGGTTTAGGATCACCTCAGGATTAATAAACACTTTTAGCCAACGATAACCGAAGATATGTGGCTGAAGTGTTAATGCACAGTAATTAAAACATCTAAAAAGAGAAAGATTTGGGGGTTTAGGATCAACTCATGAATGATTAACCATATTAGTTGGTGGGATTAAATATAGGTGGTTTAAGTGTGAATGTGTGGTGATTAAAACATCTAGAAGGACAAATATAATTATCTTGTTATTTATTTGTACATATTTATTTTGTATTATTTGAAGTCAGGTGGGTATGCTCGGGTCAAGACTTCAATTGGTCGATTGACGAGATCTTGGGCGAGGGTTCCTCCATTCCCGTGTGAAAATCCCTTACTAGTTTATTTTAACAAAAGTTAAAGCTGTTAAGAAGGGCCCGATCTGTCTTTTTGGAGAAACTCTTTTAAGAAAACAAACAAAATAACACAAGGGGTGTTTTGCAAAAAGTTATGAACGAGTTATATCAGATATTAGTGAACAAGTTTTGAAAAAAAAACTAATTTAGTTAAAGTAGAAGTATAGCAGTAGGGATGAGAGAATTATCAAACATGCACAATACACAAGATTTTTAATGCGGTAAAACCCTAAAGTAAGGAAAACATCCACAGTGACCTCTACGCCACAAAACAAAAACATCCACTAAATAAAGTCTTAGGTTACAAACATGCAACAAAATATACACACAAAAACTCCTAGTCTCAGTTCAGAAACATACCATAACACTTTAGTAGATCTGACTTCTTCAGGCTCTTGATGTTGTCCTTGTCGTTCCTCTGTTTGGCACCTCTTTCTCCTCTTAGTCTTTACGAAGTCTCAATAATTTGAATCTCTCAACAAACACAAGTAAAGTAGTGTGATGGTGTTAGTGGGTATTGTGCCTAAACACATGCATGCGCGCTCGCGCGCGCACACTCACACACACACTCACTCTTATACAAACGGTTTCCTACAAATTACAAATATTCTAAGAATGATATGTAAGGTTTTTTCACAACACTGAAATCGTGTTTGGATATTGAGATTTATAAAGTTTCAGATCTGAGTTCTTTAAGAATCTCTTTAAAACCAGATTATTCGAATATTATTCAGGTACAAGTTTTTTAAAATGAAAAACTTAGATCTGAAAATATGAAATCACAGTTTTCAGTTTTGTAAAAGAGATTTGTTGGATTCACAAAAAATTATAAAAACGTTTATTTCAAGACAGATCCAATAAATAGAGACAAGGATTTCTTAATGTGACACCCCGCCTAATTAAATCCTGAGTGATTAGTCCTAAATTAAATTAAAACATGTTTCTTAGTTGGTTCATTCTTAGCATCACAATCGATTTTTTTTAATTACTAATCACCTAAGTCAAATTAAACTGGTATCAAATTTTATCTTTCATTAACCCGAGAAAATTACTCATGCGGAAATAATAATTAAGCATCCACAATATACTATAATGCAAACCATCTCACAATATATAATGAATGTAGTCTTGCCGAGTCAATAATCGGCTAAAAATTCAAAATTGCTAAATAAAACCAATATAATCCAAAACTGAATATCTGAAATAATGACAACGGACAACATGTCCCAATAGAGAGTACTAAAATGAGATCCTACACTATATTTGAATGAATGAATCGTCTCTGCAAAGTCCTGCCAGCCTCCACAATGCTGCAGCTGCATGTCCCTGGACTAAATCCTCAAGTCTGACGTCCCTGTGGCTGGACACCTAAAAGGGTTTACGCCTCTTTCATGAATATTCGATTCATTACTTAACATTATTTTTGGGATTTTTTCAACAACACTCACGGACTTCGTGGCCTCACACCACCGGTCTCCGCCGCCAAATATTACTACAGTTGGTTTGGGAGTTTTCACCCTAGGGACATCATAACCCTGCTTAATTATTTAACCCAGCATCATCCAATATCATTATCTTGCTAATGTGTTCAACATTTTCATAATTTTTACTTTAATTTGCATTTTTCGGGCCTAAGCCAAAGCCTTGGACTTAACCGTCCATTTTCTCAATATACTTGGAAAATAACTACTTCTCTTTAAGTCCAAAAATCATTCACATTTTAGGACTTAATTCAATTTCACTCATACTAGTATAAAACTTTCATTAACATTTTTATTTCATAAGAATGTTCCATTTTAGATAAATTACCAATTTACCCTTTATTTACAAAAACATGAAATTTCGTTATGTAACAAGCGTCATTTCTCGAAAAAATTCATTAAGTTTCCAATCTTAACATTCTAACGCCTTAGTTGTTTTAAGACTTGTTTAACATCACACCTGTCCCCAACTTTCACACTCTTTAATTCAACAATTTCATAACGCGAGATAACGTTTTTGTTTTAGTTTATGTTTAAATCCAATAAGACTTCTTCTAAACTCGCTTAAATATTTATTCATAAAATACTACGAGTTTATATGCATAGAGAATGTACTATAAATGCCAAAATCCCATCAATGGGTTGAACATGTATTTCTTTCTAGAATTTTATAATTTTCACAACAAACATATTTTTCAAATAAGTGAGACATTCTTAACTTCCTTAAATTAAAAAATGACGTTTATTCATAACTATTCCATTTTGAAAACAACTTAGAAATATTTATTTCATAAATATTTAACAACATTAACATTTTCCACATTTTTATTTTATATAAATGTTCATCATACCTTTCTACTAGGATTACACAAATGCTACTTTCTGGCATTTTTATTCTTAGAAAATGTCCCATGTTTCTTTTTACTAGAAATTACACCCGAATAATATTTTCTACATTTTTCGCTCACGTACAATGCCTATTTCCAGATTATTAGGGAAAACTATACAATTAATAACTTCCTACATTTTTATCTACCATAAAAATGTACACTTCTGACTTTACTAGAAACTTATCATTTCCTCATAGGAAACCCACTCTTAACACTCAACAGTAATAAGACTACAATATACACTAATAAAGTCTCAAACATAAGAGTAGATTACCCCACCTCAAACACTCTGAAAAGTGGTGATTATTTTGTTGAAGAAGATGGGTGACTCCCCCACCGCCAAAGGTGGTCTTAATGAGAGTCACACAAAGCTCCACAAAAAAAAAGCTCCAGAAAAAGCTCCAACAGATACTCCAAAATGCTCAGCAACGCATGTCCAAAATAACCCCCTTCAACCTACACCCAACTCAAGGGACACTCATATTTGTCTCCTCCAAAACTCCAAATAAACAACTCATATTTTTAATAGTAGAGAAGTAACTATTTTGCTGTTAAAGTATTTGCTAAAGCCTGTAATGGTGGGATGCAGTGAGATTTTAGAGAGAAATAAGAATGGTCTTTCTTTTTGTTTCAACATCACTCGGCTTTCTCTAATATATACATACAAAAGGCTAATTCATTAACTGTTGGTCAACGGTGACACTAAATTGCAGAACTAGTGACTTGACGAGTCCCTTTCACCTGCCTCTTTAATTTGATTCCTTTCGTCTGACTTGATTCAGAGCATCCGGACATCAATGTTGTTGGGCTTAGGTTGACCTGTTGTAGGAGATATCACATCCCACGTCTCTCTTATCTCCTTATTACGCTAGTGTCCAAGACATACCCCAAGGGTTTAATACATTAGTCCTCGGTTGAGCCTTCAATAAAAAGTTGACAGTGACAAAGGCAGTTTAGACTTACCAATCCCATCTTACTTTACTCTGTACACAAATGAATTGAATATTTATGCTATAATTACAACTATCTTAGATCAGGTAGCTAGGCCCATGAGCTAGCAGCTAGTTGACCAAGTCAACGTCGTTTTAGCAACTACATGCATCATTCTAACAGTTTTTGGTAGGGGTGTTCGCGGTCGGGTCCGATCCGGTTTTTAGTAATTTTAAGGACCGGACCGATTTAACCGGTCCTAAAAAAAATGGACCAAGACCGGACCGATTAAGACAGTTTTTCGGGCTTAATCGGTCCGGTTTTTTATATGGTCGGTCCGGTCTAACTTGTCGGTCCTAATACATTTGAGATTTTTAAAAAAAATGAGACACAGGTCCGTAAGTATTAACACTGCTCAAACTTTCAGATTTAATGCTTACGAACCTGTGTCTCATTTTTTGAACACCCCTACAGACCTTTGAAAATTTGAGCAGTTTTAACCATAAAAGCAGCCTATTTTTTAGCAAATTTTTATTTTAACAAATACCATAATGCCTCTGTTCGAATCTTAATTTAACAAATACTAATATAAAAAATACCAGAAAAATAAATTTGTATTTTAACAGAAAAAGAAAAAAACTCACAAGTGCCTCTGTTCTGTTGTTTCTTAGAAAAACAAATTTGAGAAAAATAAAAGAACTCATAATGTATTTGTATTTGAATCGGAGGAAAAAAAAAGTTACCTCTGTTTGAGGTAGCGACGCACAGCAGAACGCAGCGCCGGAGGTAGCGCCGGAGGCAGCGCCGGATGTAGCTGAGCAACGACCGTGGCACTGGAGGTAGCGACGCAGCTGCAACGACGCAAATGGGTCAGAGGCAGAGGCGCTAGTGTCTCTGAGTCAGAGGCCGGCGATGGGTTTCTTAGAGTAAGAGAGAGAGAATGGTGGGTTTTGTCATATGGGTTTCTTTTCTTAGGGTTTTTTTTCTTAGAATGAGTGAGGTGTGTGCGTGTGAACGAGATATAGATCAGGCCTTTCCTTTTTTTTATGACCAGTGTACCCCCAACTACAATATTCCATCTTCTTTTTTTATATACATAAATAAATATATATATATATATATATATATATATATATTAATAGTAACCGGTCCGGGTCGGTCCATAATGGGTATTTAATAGGGGGGACCGAGGACCGGACCGACTAAACCGGTTTGTCAAAAAAAAAACTTGGACCGGATCGATTAAAAAAAAAGACCGGTAAAATTAGGGCGGTCCGGTTCGGTCCACCGGTCCATTCGGTTTTCTGAACACCCCTAGTTTTTGGTACCATTCAAGCGACGGTGATGGTCCCTTAAGCGACCGACGTAAATATCTAATCCCTCCTTCCTTGTTTTTCACGTTTGTCTCAGGTTCGTATGTACTAGGGGTGCACATCGAAATCGAAAATCCGATAAATCGAACCAAACCGACTGCATTGGTTCGATTTGGATCGGTTTTTTTGCTCAATGGTTCGGTTCCGGTTTGAAAAAAAAAAACAATACATCGGTTCGGTTCTCGGTTCCAGGGTAAAAAAACCCAATCCGATCCGAAAACCGATCCGATCCGAACCAATACGGGACCGAAACGATTTATAATTACATATATATATTTATTTAATATATTTAACACTTGTAATTTATATTTTTGTGATTATTTGAGTTTTTAACTTAAGTTATTGAGGTCAAAATTAATTTTGACCTTAAAAAAATTAGTTATGAAACACATTAATCTTAAAAAAAATTAGTTATGAAATACGATTTTGGAACTGAAAACCGATCCGATCCGGGAACCGCTGGTTCGGTTTGGTTCGGTTCTGTATTAAAGTCGGTTCGGTTCCGATTCCAAAAATTTGGAACCGACCAAGGTCGGTTCGGTTCTCAGATTAGTACCAAAACCGATCCAAACCGAACCGTGTGCACCCCTAATATGTACACCATCTCGTCCCAGCTATATATGTCTAGATAAATGAGTGTTAAAATCACAGCCCAAAAGTCCCAAAGCAATGGGTCCACGTGTTTCATAAACTATTAGGTATTGACTAAAGACACTAACGACCACAAATAGGTTTTCTCATAACCAACAGTACCTGTACCCTCTTATATTAAAACCAAGCCCATTTTATAATATATAATTATGGATATATCCCTCATTCTTTAACACCCTTGATACCTTAATGCCCTCACTACATATATATATCCTTTTTCTAAGAAGCACATCTAATTTATTTAATCTCTAACCCACTCGTTCTCTTTAATATTAAAGTGACTTATATAATTTATAACTCAATAATTTCATAACCCTTATATAATTCTTGTGTTATCCTCAATCCAATAATTTTCCTTGTTCAATTCAATTCGTCACCTGCGATTTCTTATAAATAGAATTTATCCCTCTTTATGTAAATATATATATATATATAATTCCTGATTTAATAATTTCCCTTTACTTTATTTCAAATCCCAAATTTTTAATAATTATTTTCAAACCTCCAAGTTAATTTAAATAGAGATACAACCTCGCCTTGATCATCCAAGTTTCCACGTCTTTCATTTTATCGCAACTATATACGGGGACTAAATAAAATATTTAGGGCGGGGTATTACATTCTTCCCTCCTTTGGAAATTTCGTCCTCGAAATTCATGATGATCAAGCTAACAAATCATTCATCCAGCAATTTAACTCAAACCCTAGATGTCTTTAACACTATAGTCTAACCCAAATGTCTCATACCATTATTTTAATACAACCGTGGTGGGATCTAAGGACTTATTTCTAACTCCCAATCATGCCTATCATGACCATCTAAACAGTAACTCAAATAATTCATAATCACCAAATATCATGCTAATCACCCAAGGAACTCAATGTCGTGAATTATCCGGATCATCAGAATTCACAAGCCTATATTTCTTCAAATGATTTCGATCTTGCCTGGCCTAGGAAGATACATCCTCAACGTCGATAACTATTCACATCAATGATTTCGAGACAGCCATTTCAATCACATTGATTCAACTGACTGATACCTCCTATTAGACTACACGCTAAGCTAGAGTCATCCGAGGTATGATAACCCAAATACGCATGAGATGCTACATTCTCAATCAAAAAATTCCATACAGAGTGCAACACCAGAATTTAATGTTCCATCAAATTCTAATATTCATATCTTAGAGTCTTAACCTAAAATCCATGACGTACATCGTAACTAGATATACCGGTTAACAAGCGATTGTGTTTACATAAGGCTATCAAGTATACATGTGAACTACATGCAACAAACTATGAGACCATGCATACACCAACCGATGTAGAACACGGGTACTCTCGAAAGAGAGCGTACTCATGTACCGTGATTCATCAACCTCAATCCGGCCTACCTCGCATCACTACTGAGCTTAAGCAATGCTACACTTGAATACAAACCCATACAATAACTTCCCATCACCGTGATCCAAAAAGACACAATAAGATAAATTGGATGAGGTGACTGCCACGCCAAAATGAAACGATTGAATTCGGGCAATGAACCATGCCACGCGAAGTAAGAACCATAACATACACTTGAAGTCTAAAATTTCATCGGCCTATATGTGCATTAAAGTATTATCCTAGCCATGTGACCTGATTTGAATCACTCATCACGACTACCCATCTTTAAAAACAATAACCGGGAATCGATTCACTTGGGAAGCTAAAATGCTAGGCTTCCCTCATTAAGAATGAGGTTACTTGTTATCCTTCATATTAAAGTAAGGTTACTTTTTTCGTTTCTTAATATTAATCACTGACCTACATACTCACGTCTCCCCAATATCTGCACGTGATTACTAACTTTTAAACCTCGATCTCTTCTTATTTAGTGAAACACAACACTCACATAATTTTACCCTACGACCATCGCTACAACCCTTAGTAACATCCAATGTGATCCCAAATCATAACTATCAGACCAGTTACAATGACATCCTAAATTTTCTGGCATTATCTATGCCGAATACCTAATGATACTCCTCACTAGAGTCATATTAAGTCATATGGGTAGCACAAGTAGGTGTTACAATTAAGCCTAACACTTCATTTCGAGTGCTATCTCTAAAATCATAATGAACATCATCGTGTTCTAAGTCTCCCAAATGCATAATCTATCACTCATTAATCTATTTCTGACATTATCCTTAGGAGTCATATCACGACACCTACTTATAAACAAAAAACATGGCATTAACTCCAAGTACTCCTATAAATCAACATGACCTAAACATACTACAATCATCAATGATTTATAATTACTATGTAGGCTTCAATACCTTAATGATTCCCAAATCTTTTATGGGTGATAACACCGTACTTAGTCATCTCCTTAAATCGTCTACACATCCGTCACGAAAAACCACAAGTCGCACCATGACCCATGTTACATAACCTCGAATTTACCAATATGACATGTTTATTATCACATATATCTTGATACAACTTTGATTTCTTTCCACACTACATGGAGGAGGTAACAATTCGATCATTCCCTAAAATGGCCATATACATCCTAGTGTAAGAATCGTCACGTAAGAGTCCTATCATGCATGATAACTGATCACGGCTACCAACTCGTGACCTCTAGGTGTCAACCCTAGTCACTATGTTTTATACCAACTGTAAGACTATATTTTGTACATCATAAGAAAATCCAAAAATTTCAAGGGGAAACGTTATTGTCATCACACTCATTTGCTAAATCATAGGCTATTACCACTATAAAACCTTTGGTGGGATACAGGGCATCGGGTACAACCCATAAACTTTTAGGTCCATACTTTTGACGCCACAAGAGATCTTATTCCTCAATACCATTTCATTTTTCTAATATCATAATTCAATACCACCATTTCTAACACTAAGTCCCAAGGACAATATAGATTCGTTCTTAAATGTCCCTGAATCAATATGATTATCTAAACCTAAATCACAATCATGTCACTTAGGAATTCAAATTTCCATATAATTATTAGCTTACAAGCCACGCTACTTAGTCACCTAATCCCGTAGATAAAACCACAAGCACACCAATTGAGATGCAAATATAATCATTAAGACTTTCTAATCATCCAACTCCCACATAATACGTCTCACACAAATCTAAGATTCCACGACCTAATGGCCGACACCAAAACCTGATACTTGTTAGCTAACACTACCAGAACGAATACATCAGAATAAGAATATCTACTAAATTAGCCGATCACCAACTCAAAGAGGAGGGCACAACGTGCTCAAGACCTTGATTTTACCATCAAGGTACAAATTGAAACCGTCACCAAGCAGGCGTGACTGGATCCAACTGAAAATGACACCGAAAGATCCACTACCGACCTCACCACGTCACACTCGAAAGGAACATTGAACCTAAAGCTCTGATACCAAGTTGTAACGTCCCGATCCAAATTTAAAGGTTAATAAAGGATCAATCCAATCTGATTCGTACGTTATATGTGAAGTGCAATGGAACAACCTAAATAATGTTTCTAGTCCAATTTTATTATTATTTAACATTACTCTTGTGATCATGCGATTCCAATTATTATCAACTACGTGACATAACCCAAGTGAAGTGCCCCCAAGGTCAAGTAAACAGAGCTACCAATCGTAAAAGTAAGTAACTACTTACCTATATAATGATCCCAAAGTACGGAACATCATGAAACCTACCGTAACAAAATAGGGATGTGAGCCGAATGCCCATTGGAATTATATACAATGCAGTATAGAAACGAATGGCAGAAGATAATACTCACACGCTATACTACATGCATGTGAAAATACTTATATATCTGCATATATTTTGTAGGAAAACACACATCCCAATGTATTAAACCATTTTATTTCGAAATTTTTTTTTGATACCTTTTATCCTCTTTGTCTTTACAAGAATTATTTTGTCATTATTCTTAAAGGCTATCATTCTCTCCCATTGACGCACACGGTTAAACAATTAACAGTTGTTGGGAAAATCTTTCATTTACTTTCAAACATTTATTACCCAACGTTCATTAACTCACACCGAGTCATTAATCATTACTTAAGACTTGCTTTCAACACACACGCACACTGTGTTTAGAAAATATTCACTTTCCTTTGAAAACCTTATGCAACACACGCTTGTGTTGATTGTAGTTCAAACCTCATTTGGTAGCTTAAACATCACTGAATTTCCCTTTAAACCATCCCATGTTTCCACATGAATATTTAAACATTTATTGCGTTATTCTTACATTAGTAAATCAATGAATTAGTGCCATTCACTTATGCCTCTTTCATGAATATTCGATTCATTACATAGCATTATTTTTGGGATTTTGCCAACAACACTCACGGACTTCGTGGCCTCACACCACCGGTCTCCGCTGTCAAATACTACTGCAGTTGATTTGGGGGTTTTCACCGTAGGGACATCATAGCCATGCTTAATTATTTTACTTGACAATATCCAATATCATTATCTTGTTATGTTCAACATTTTCATAATTTTTACTTTAATTTGCATTTTTCGGGCCAAAGCCAAAGCCTTGGACTTGACCGTCCATTTTCCCATTATACTTGGAAAATCACTACTTCTCTTTAAGTCCAAAAATCATTCACATTTTAGGACTTAATTCAATTTCACCCATATTAGTATAAAAACTTCATTAACATTTTTATTTCATAACAATGTTCCATTTTAGATAAATTACTAATTTACCCCCTTTATACCAAAACTTGCAATTTCGTTATGTAACAAGCGTCATTTCTCGGAAAAAATCAATAAGTTTCCAATCTTAACATTCTAACGTCTTAGTTGTTTTAACACTTGTTTAACATCACGCCTCTCCCCAACTTTCACACTTGTTAATTCAACAATTTCATTACGAGAGATAACGTTTTTGTCTTACTTTATGTTTAAATCCAATAAGACCTCTTCTAAACTCGCTTACATATTTATTCATAAACTACGAGTTTATATGCATAGAGAATGTACTATAAATGCCAAAATCCCATCAATGGGTTGAACATGTATTGCTTTTTAGAATTTTATACTTTTCACAACAAACATATTTTTCAAATAAGTGAGACATTCTTAATTTCCTATAATTCAAAAATGACGTTTATTCATAACTATTCCATTTTGAAAACAACTTAGAAATATTTATTTCGTAAATATTTAACAACATTAACATTTTCCACATTTTTATTTTATAAAAATGTTCATCATACCTTTCTACTAGGATTACACAAATGCTACTTTCTAGCATTTTTATTCTAGAAAATGCCCCATGTTTCTTTTTACTAGAAATTACACCTGAATAATATTTTCTACATTTTTCTCTCACGTACAATGCCTATTTCCAGATTATTAGGGAAAACTACACAAATAATAACTTCCTAGATTTTTATCTACCATAAAAATGTACACTTCTGACTTTACTAGAAACTTATCAATTGCTTATAGGAAATCTACTCTTAACACTCAACAGTAATAAGACTACAATATACACTAATAAAGTCTCAAACATAAGAGTAGATTACCCCACCTCAAACACTCTGAAAAGTGGTGGTGTTTTTGTTGAAGAAGATGGGTGACTAATGGGAGTCACACAAAGCTCCAAAAAAAGCTCTAACAGATACTCCAAAATGCTCAGCAACCCATGTCCAAAATAACCCCCTTCAACCTACACCCAACTCAAGGGACACTCATATTTGTCTCCTCCAAAACTCCAAATAAACAACTCATATTTTTAATAGTAGAGAAGTAACTATTTTGCTGTTAAAGTATTTGCTAAAGCCTGTAATGGTGGGATGCAGTGAGATTTTAGAGAGAAATAAGAATGGTCTTTCTTTTTGTTTCAACATCACTCGGCTTTCTCTAATATATACATACAAATGGCTAATTCATTAACTGTTGGTCAACGGTGACACTAAATTGCAGAACTCGTGACTTGACGAGTCCCTTTCACCTGCCTCTTTAATTTGATTCCTTTCGTCTGACTTGATTCAGAGCATCCGGACATCAATGTTGTTGGGCTTAGGTTGACCTGTTGTAGGAGATATCACATCCCACGTCTCTCTTATCTCCTTATTACGCTAGTGTCCAAGACATACCCCAAGGGTTTAATACATTAGTCCTCGGTTGAGCCTTCAATAAAAAAGTTGACAGTGACAAAGGCAGTTTAGACTTACCAGTCCCATCTTACTTTACTCTGTACACAAATGAATTGAATATTTATGCTATAATTACAACTATCTTAGATCAGGTTGCTAGGCCCATGAGCTAGCAGCTAGTTGACCAAGTCAGCGTCGTTTTAGCAACTACATGCATCATTCTAACAGTTTTTGGTACCATTCAAGCGACGATGATGGTCCCTTAAGCGACCGACGTAAATATCTAATCCCTCCTTCCTTGTTTTGCACGTTTGTCTCAGGTTCGTATGTACACCATCTCGTCCTAGCTATATATGTATTGATAAATGAGTGTTAAAATCACAACCCAAAAGTCCCAAAGCAATGGGTCCACATGTTTTGTAAACTATTGGGTATTGACCAAAAACACTAACAACCACAAACAGGTTTTCTCATAACCAATAGTACCTATACCCGTTTATATTAAAACTAAGGCCATTTTATAATATATAATTATAGATATATCCCTTATTCATTAACACCCTTAATACCTTAATGCCCTCACTGCATATATATATCATTTTCTAAGAAGCACATCTAATTTATATAATCTCTAACCCACTAGTTCTCTTTAATATTAAAGTGACTTATATAATTTATAACTCAATAATTTCATAACCCTTATATAATTTATGCGTTATCCTCAATCCAATAATTTTCCTTGTTCAATTCAATTCGTCACCTGTGATTTCTTATAATTAGAATTTATCCCTCTTTATGTAAATATATATATAATTCCTGATTTAATAATTTCCCTTTACTTTATTTCAAATCCCAAATTTTCAATAATTATTTTCAAACCTCCAAGTTAATTTAAATAGAGATACAACCTCGTCTTGATCATCCAAGTTTCCATGTCTTTCATTTTATCACAACTATATACGGGGACTAAATAAAATTTTTAGGGCGGGTTATTACAAGTGCACTCGGAGATAAGTTTGGCATGTAATGGTTCTCGTTCAACAAGTTCCATATATAATGGGGCCTACTATCATTTTATCAATGACACTAATCTTAAAGTGACACGAAGGGGTGCTCCGTCTAGTTACAGTAAACATAATCTCTATGGTTCCTTCTGGCATGAATCATAGAAGATAAGGTAGAAAGCACGTCTGCAGAGTTATTTTTTGCCCTGGGTAGAATTCAAATTCGAGATGCTCGAATCGCAAAGCTACCCTTCTGAGCCGGTGTGTTAAGGTTGCAGTTTATCGCCTCAAAGTCTTCATTCACCTAATATCTGGCGAATAACTAGTCTTGTGTCTTTGTAGGCCTCTAATTAAGTGATTTCCATTTCCAAAGTGATCTCGAGACTCGTTATGAAAATTCATATTCAACGATGTTTTCGGTGCATTCATGTGTGAGTTTAATTGCAGTAGGAAGCTGACATGAATCTCAGAATATAAGGAACATTACAATTCCAAATCCTTTTTTAGAGGCCTCATCAAAATAAAGTTCCCAAGTTTCTCTATAGTCTAACGCGAATAGGTCCTTGTTTGGGAATTTTGTCTCACTTTTTCTCTCGTTGTTTGACGGGGATACCTGACAATAAGGTCAGAGACGGATCATCCTTTGGTGAATTTATATGTGACATGAGTGATTTTTAATTCAAACAACATTAAAAACTATTTGTCAATTTGGTTAGAGAATGAGGGTTTCTCGAACTTGCATTTTAGGGGATCCATCCTAAAGATAAGTCGTATGTTAAAGTACATCGTGTAATGGCGGAGTTTACAAAAGGTACACAATATTTTTCTAAGGCAGTGTATTCGAGCTCGTACGCTACCAGGTTCTGCTGACATCGTAGATGGAACATTCCTTCCAGGAACTCTTTATGTATTGGGTTAATATGTCTCCTACGTCTATATCAGTTTTGGTCAGGTAGAGTAGGAGAGTTTGTTCCGGTTACGGAGGTAAAAATGCAGGTGGGTGAGTGAGGTACTCTTATATATTCTCCAATGCTTCTTAGCATTGAGCGTTCCACTCTTTGGGAGAGTCTTTCTTGAGTATTTGAAAGATAGGTTCGAAAATGGTGGTAAGTTGATTGATGAGCCGACTTATGAATCGTATTTCGATCATGAATCCTTTGACCTTTTTTTTCCATTTCATGGGTTGGCATCTTGCATATGGCTTTGAACTTAACATGGTCTACCTCTATTCCATCTTTGTTAGTAACGAATCTAAGGAATTTCCCCTTGCTGAATCCGAAGACATATTTATGAGGTTAGTCTAATTTTGAAGATGCGTAGTCTCTGGAAGAACATACGGGGTGATGAAATGTGTCCTTCACGGTCCTTCGATTTTATAATCATATCATCCACGTAGACTTCTATTTCCTTGTGTATGAGGTCATGTAAGATGGTTACGGATTATCTTTGGTAATTTTCACTATCATTCCTAAGATCGAGGGGCATACTTATATAGCAATACGTTCCATATGGGGTTATGAATCGAATTTTTTCCTTGAGATCAGGATGCATTTTTATCTGATTATAACTTGTAAATCCGTCATCAAAGGAGTTAAGTGCATTGATGGTCATGATATCCACCAATAAATCAATATCTAGTGGAGGAAATCATCCATGGGACAGAATTAGTTGAGATTTCTAAAATTTACATACATTCGAACTTTTCCATTGGTTTTAGGTATGGGTATGATGTTGGCTAGCCAAGTGGGAAATTTTATTTCTCGAACGAATCCGACGTTGAGTTATTTACGAACTACCTCCTTAACTTTTAGGTAACATTTGAATATCAGTTTACCAAGGCTTTATTTTAAAAGATTTGCATTAGGGATAATAGGTATCTCATGCATAACGATGGTTGGTTTGATTTCGGGCACGTCGTCCTATGACCAAGAAAATATGTCCACAAAGCTTGTGAGTATATCGGTAAACTACTTGTGCTCATTTTCATTAAGGGAGGGCCCTATTTGTAAGTATTTGGGGTTTTTGGGAGTGCCAAGTTTATGATTGTTATGCCATCCTCGTTGGGAGACATGCATAAATTTTAACCTTACTTAAGTTTTTTTTAAGCGTTTTAAGTAATTTGGATCCGCAAAGTCATCATTATTAGGTGTGAGTTATAATCCATCGTTAGATTAATAATTGTCACATGTAACACACGCAGTCAAATACTGGAAATCACCATTCAATATTCCATTAAAGGGAGGAAGGACAACATTGATAACGACATAAAGTATACTTTATAGAGGGATACATTAGGAGAAGGGATAAGCGGGACTCGATTATTAACAGGACAGACATAAAAGACCTCAGAATGACGGGCATCGGGATGCATCTGACAAAGTTCTAGTTATTAAGTACCACCGTTCCCATGATGTTTGCGATGAGGTAGGTTGAACTTTACCAGAGGACCTTTAAAGTGGGTTTTCGATAATCTAAAACCTTGGCATAAATTGCAATCTAACGAAGGTAGTGTTGTTTAAGCTGGGCTATCATTTTCTTTGGGGGTTTCCACAGGGTCCCTAGTTGGGTCTATCATGGGATTAGTATAGGGGAGGGCCTTGGAGAGGGATTACAACAAGTGTTGGTGACTTTTTTCGTTACACTGGAAGTCCCATGGGAGGTGGTAGGTCACATTCTGAGGTTTGATAGAAGGCAATGTCTCAGGTCATCGGGCCATTAAATTTGGTATAAGGAGGTAGAGATTGAGTTAATAATGTTGAATAATCATCCTTTCTCGATCGTGTTATCGCAGGAGGCGGGGGCAGTATACAAGACATGAAAGCGTTTTGCAAGGATTAAGTTTGAGGACCCCAATATGGTCCACTAGGGAAATTTCATCAGGAAACAAGGCAGGTAATCCCCATTCAGGTTCTCTCCTGGGTACTTCACTATCTTTCTCAATAACCCATAATACATTGAGCTTGTTGTGGCTGACAATGTCTATTCTCACGTAATCCACATAAATTCCCTCTTTGTAGAGGATATCCATATTGGGCTATAAGGATTAAGTCACTTTGTCCCACTATGGTTCAGGGAGCCTGTGATAGGGGAAGTTCTCCCCATAGAGATGGAAATAATCTTTTTGAGAACACACTATATATTTGAATTACTTGAGTCTGTACCATATAATAGTTCCAACTAGTTTGGATATGAAGACAAAATTAGATATATTTCCTTTTTAGCATTTTCTCCCTGGTTTGCAAAGCATTAACAACATTGATCTTGTTTGATACATCCTCAATACCTAAAAGGGAAGTTATATATTGCACTGAACACACTATAGGACACAAATAATGCATATTTTAGTGTAAGTGGGTGTACACGTGTTTTAATATTTTTAGGTTTTATACATTTAAAATGATTTTTTACATAATTAAAATCAAGGTTTTAAAATGTTATGGGCTAAAATAAAATTATTTTTTATTACTAAAAACTTCACAGGGTAGAATATAAAATCGACAAAAACTTTTGGGGTAGAAATTCGTATTGTTTAGAACTCTAAAACACGCCTTTTATATTGGATGATATTGCCCCACATGTTGGTCTCTGGTTGGTCCCTTTTGTACTTGTTGCCTCTCACAGTTCTGAGATTGTTTGGTAATCGTTATCTCAAATTTAATCTACGATCTGCATGTCGTCTGGATGAATCCTGGTGATGTGTGTATTGGCCAATAAGAGGAAACGATTATGCGGTCCTTTAAACCCTGTTAGATTAGAATTCAAAATGACGTTTTAATCTGATCCATTCAATTCCATTCAATCATCCAGAATGTTCCATGATTAGTATAAATAAGACCCCTTGGTTAGACATTTGAGAACTTTTAGAGAGGTTGTCATTTTGAGAGAAAAAAATAGAGAGAAGACAGAGCAGAGAGAGAAATGAGAAAGGTTAGATAAAGAGAGAGAAAATTTGAGTTATGTGTTATCAAATCCATACATTTTCTCACAAACACTAATGAAATACTTTTCGAGTTAAATAAAACCAGAAAACCTTTGTTAAGTGTTAGATTTCTTAGTTTTTTCTTGAGGGTTTGGATCTTTGCAAGTCTGAAGATCACTCTTCACACTTTATCTCTCTTAAAAACCCAATCTCATTGTAGATCTCACTTTTCTTCATATAAATTGTGAGATATACGCTGAGATATATTTTTCACATGTGTTTAGGGTTTCTTTTACCTTCTCTTGTTTGGATCTAGTATGTGGTTGTATATTCTTTTAAATCCCTTTTTGATTTCAATTTTCTTGAAAAGGAGACTTAAAAAACAGTCCATGTTTTAGATCTGAAGTTTTGTTTCAAAAAACTAAGCTTTACAGTTTGTGAAACTAGTTTGTGTATAAATAAAGTGTTTGAAACATTTGATTTATTTTTTGAAAGATATTCTTCAGATTTGAAATATTCCTTTTGTAATAGAAAATTTGATTTTCTTGAAAAGTGAAACTCCACATTTCATATGGAATTTTGTAATTTGTAGGACTGTCTATATAAAGAATTTGAGAGACGCAAGTAGCATATTGCATGTGTTATTGCACTTCACAGCACAAACACTCTCACACAAACCCCTAGTAAAAGTGTGGTTCCTTAGAGAGGTTTTGTGTTGACTGAGTCCATCAAAGCAATGAGTGAGGAGTTAGAGATTTAGGGAGATCAAAGCCAGAATAAGAATACCGTGGAGGAGATTTTTACTCTTTAGGTATATATCTGTTCTTTAGTCTAGGATCTTGTGTTGCATTTTTATGTGCTTGTAACTCTTGTACAAATTGTTTATAGTGGATTTTTTTAGTTGTGGCATAGAGGTCGCCGTGGATGTTTCCTCAAATTAAGATTTTACCACGTTAAGAATTAGTGCGTCAATTTACTATTTTAGTTCTTAATATCTTGCATGGTTTAATTTCAATACAAAGAACTAGTATATGCTTATATTTAAAACCTAAGGTAATTAAGCTACCAAGTCTAACATCCAACTGAATCAGTTGTATACACATATTATGTTTTAAGATTTTAAAAGGAGTTTCCTCAAAGAGTTTGTTTTTGGAGTTTACTTAACATTTTAACTTTGTGTTAAAAACCTTAGTAAACATCTTTTCAAGTTGTATCAGAGTGGTTTTATCAATACATTTTTTATCATGAAACTCTTGCTTTCTGAAATCTTTTTCTAAAAATAGATGAGAGATTTGAGAAGCTAGGTAACCTGTCCCGTCCACCTCTATTTGATGGATAAAATTTTCCTTACTGAAAATTAAGGATGATTGCATTCATCCAAGGGACTTTGGGTGATGATGTGTGGGATATGATTGAAAATGGATACCAACACCCAACTAAGCCTTTGTCTGAAACCATCACTGAAATAGTTAAGAGAAATCTCAGTGAATTTACCAAAGAAGAGAAAAAGATGTCACTTGACAATAATAAGGGAAATAACTGTATTTTTATGTCCATAAACGAGCACGAATTTAAATGCATGTCTTGTGGATCGACTTCCAAGGAAGCCTGGGACACTCTCATCACCACCCATGAGGGTGATGAACGTGTTGAGGCTTGAAAAACCCAAATGTTAGTCGAACAATACAATACTCTTATTATGGATGAAAATGAGTCATTTGATGATTTCTATATAAAATTAACTAAGATTGTCACAAAGTTACATGCCAATGGAATAAAGTATGACATAAAGGAAATTGTACTTAAAATCCTAAGATCATTGCCTGCTAAATTTGACAAAAAATGTTATGCCATAAAAGAGATGGATGACCTAAACCTGACTCCTGAATTACTTGGTAGTAAATTAAGAACTGTAGAAATGGAGTTAAAATATAAAAAGAAAATGACTGACCAAAAAAAAAAAGATTTGTTGGGTCTAATGTTGTCTTTTCATCCCAAGTGACAGTCCCTAAATTGAACCCACTGGATCTTAACCTTGACCTTAATGAGGAATGTGATTTGGATAACCAAATGGCTCTTATGAGCAAAGAGTTTAAGAAAATTATTAAGTTTAGAAACTCTATGGCTTCTAAACAAGGCAAACCTGGTTACCAAAATCATCAAAATCACGGACCTTGTGACAAAAATGATGATAAACAGACCAATGATAACAATAGGTCAAAGAATGATAATCACCACATAAAATGTCATAGTTGTGGGAAAATGGGACATTATTATGCTAAGTGTAGAGTTAATTTTAACAACAACAATGTTAGGGCTAATGTGTGAAAAAATGGGATGACTCAATTGATTCTCATGAAAATGAAATTGAGTCAACCAACATTGATGAATCGTGTATGTCCTTTTATGCCAAGATAATAAATTCTGATGATAATGCTTGTTTATCTGCTAATGATTGTATTGTGTATGTTAATGTTGATGTCATGCCTGCTAGTGATATTCATGTATATACTCATGTTGAAAATAAAGTAGATAATGCTAGCTTACGGGTGAGTTAAAGTGAAAACGTTGTTGACGAATTAAACGGGTGTGTGAGTTCCACTGCATAAAATAAATCGATAGGGGACACTACAAAAAATTCACTTAGCGAGTCCGATGATGACCTACCTGACATTCAAGAGTTGTACACCAAAACTCTTAAAAAGAGTGCCAAACTAAATAAGATTGTTAAGAAATTACACTGCACAATGCATTGCTCATGAGACAGAGACGAAAGAGTTTTCTTTAAAATTAAAAGACTCATCTAAGAAAAATGTTATCCTAAAAGAAATGTACAAGGTTACTTTAATTAAATTGGATGAATCCAAACAGAAAGTTTCAAGTTTTCTTAAAAATAATTACATTTTGAAACACAAGCTAAAACTTATGAAGAAATTGTTGTTGGAAGTAAAATGATTTTTTAAGAAAAATCTGGTCTAGGTTTTGGAGAAAAATATTTTCCCAACAGAACAATTGTCTCCCTTGAAAATGTTATTTTTGTAAAAGAAGGCCAGAGTGATGAAAACCTCACAAGGAAAATTTTCCTATTAGTGTCTCTAAATCAATGCAAACTAAGTGTAATCAACAACCAAAACCTAATGGAAAATCTAAGTATGTATGTCTGCGTGCAAGAGACCTCGGACAAAACTCCAAGACTTGTGTTAATTGTACTAGTCTGTCTTACAAGTCCAAACCCATATTTAAGGACTTAAGTGATAGGGTTAAGCCTACTTCGCCTCAGTATTATTCCTACTACGATGTCTATGGGCACCCCATTACCGAGTGTTTTCACAAAAGGCTGTGTACACCTACTTATCAAAACATTAACTATTTGAGAAAGAGTAGGAATACTTATATTCTCCCAAAGCAGACCACACACAACTCTAACTATAAGAGAAATGGAGGACCTAAAACTAAGAAGAAACCATTTAGAAAGACCAGATAGACCTTTTCTAAGTCAAAGGCAAAGAATTTTTTTAAAACCAAGCCTATTTGGATTAGAAAAGACGAAATGTTACCCCAACTCAAGTGGAATGTGGTGGTAACTATTTTTAAGGCCCATCTCACCTTCGCTGGTTAGTACATGGATTTCGAGTGTTCTAAATATATGACAAGGGACAAAACAAAATTGAAGAATAAGTCATATTTCCTTGGAGGTAGTGTCCTCTTTGGATATGGCGTTTTCTTTCAGATAATAGGTAAGGGAACACTTTGTGAAAAAGAGCTCCTACTTTAAATGATATCCTCTTGGTTAAAGGTCTTAAGGCTAACCTACTAAGGATATCCTAATTTTGTGATTCCAATCATACTATTACCTCTTCAAAAACTAATTGCAAAATCTTGAATGAAAAGGTTAAATGTATCCTTTTAGGAAACATAACTGCAGATAACTGTGTAAGGACCAAATTTTCAATTAAGTCTTAATGTAGTTTTGACTTATTCTGAACAAAACACGTTTGTGTCATAGGTAGATTTTGATTCTCCAATCACTATGAGACTATGACTTATCGTAGATTAATTGAAGATGTTGTAGTAAAGCTACAAGGAATTAATCATGCCGAAGTTTAATTGATGCAATTTCTCGTCTTTGAAGTTTTATTACATTCCGAGATCACACAGGAATGAATGGATAATGTTAATGAAACTCAGAATTTTATTTTACAAAAATAAGGATATTATTTTTAAAAGAAAATGTTTTTAAAAGTGTTTTAAATGTTTACACTTCGTTTTAATCAGATGAGGACGGATTAGAGTTGGATAAGAGTTGTTTTTTTTTAATATAACTTTGTTTTTAAAGTTGGAGCTCTAATTTTGACGTCATTCAAACGACACCTCATGTCGTTCGAACGAGACCTGATGTCATTTGAACGACGCAGTATCTCGCTCAAACGAGACTCTTCCACCGCCTTAAAATGTTTATAAAAAGGCGTGCTTTGTTTCCTCGAAGTGGGTGCAGTACGAAAAATAGTTTCGATATAAAGAGTTTTCTGCACAAAGTTTTCTAAGATTTTAAAGCTTAAACACATCCTTAGAGTTTTACAAAGATCTGAGTTATCATTACCATATGTTTATGTGATCTTTGTTTCACCAAGTTGGGTTTGTTCAACATTTGAACATTATTGGTTTTGCAGTGGAGAAGCGAAGAAGGTTACTTTCGTGTTCAATATCGTAGACGACACAAGGCCATATCGGTGGATACCCAGGCATTCGTGGAGGCGATTGCTGTGGACGAGCATTGTGGAAGAAGGTTACTTTCCGCGTGGGCACTGTGAAGATTTGTAGAAGATCAGAGGAGCGTCAAGTCTCATGGGTGGATCGAGTCGTTGTATAAGACTACCGTCTAACTTTGTAAAACCATTGTCATAATGATTGTCTGGCATGGGATGTCCGAGATTTTTTGCCGATTGGATTTTTCCTCATACATCAACATTGTGAGTATTGTTTTACTTTATTTACTTGATTTAATCACTAGTTGCATGCTTAGGGTTAAGTTAATTTGTGTCACAACTTGGTTTGATAAAATTAAAAAAGGATTTTTCAAAAGAGAAAGTTGGTTTGCATTCATCCTTAACTTAATTCCGCTTAAGCAAAAGTTTTATTTTTAAATATTTGGGGACCTACAAACTGTTACACAGTGATTCCAAATACTGAATCTTGCAAGGTTTCCAGATTAGATGATTCTGATTTGTAGGACCCTTTTTCTTCAAATGTGCTTTAAGAATGTCAAAATAAATTTTCTTTCAAAAACTCCCAAGCTACACAATCACTATGATATGGGTTTACAATGGAAGACATACAGACTTACACAATGACACTATCCCCATAAGCCTTGATGCTCTTATTTTCTTTAACCGCTCCTCCACAGTGCCCACGCAGAAATCCTTCCACGATACTCGTCCATAAAACGCATCTATGAGTGCCTCGGTGTCCATTGATGCAGCTTAGTAACCGTACACAATTCGAAGCATGGACTCTTCCATTTCTTCACCACAAAATCCAACGAACAATGTTCAACGTGATGAACAAACCCCAGATAGTGCAAATAAGATCTCTATATCAATTGTATATGAAAGCTCAGATCTTTTAAACTCTATGATTTTAATATTTGAAAACATTAGAAAACTTTTGTGTAGAAAAACGAAACTGCTAAATTGTAATTTGGTTCTGCACCCTTTCAAAATTTCGAGAGAAAAAATCTTTAAAAATAAAAAACTTAAGTCGGTAAGTCATTTTAACGAGATGCTTGAGTCATTCTAACGACTGTGAAATGTCGTTCGAACGACATCACATGTCGTTTAAACATTTTTAACTAAAGTTTCCATCCTTTAAAACTCTTTCCGAACTCCATAAACATAATGCGTTCATACCTGAGAGATATTCGGAATACAATCTGAATGAAGACGTGAAACGCGCACTAATAAAACTAGACGTGATAAATCTTTGAAGCTTTACCGCTACGTCTTCTAAACAAACACGTCATAGACTACATGTGAATCATGAAAATATAAAATCTATCTATGACTCAAACAACAAGTTTTGTTCCACAAATAAGTCAATTACATACAAATGGACTTAATTGGAAATTTTATCCTTACAAATCTCCCTCTTTGACTATTTCGGGACAAAACCCAAACAGTGAAATGCCTAAACTGGGTCATCAAGGCCGTTTGACACCTAAATCTCATCCCATAAATCCAAAATAAAAAAAATACAGGATAAGGAATAGTATATTTAGGCTTGGCAAGAACGAGCTATCTGAATGCGATGTAGTCATGAAATCTTGAATCTCTAAAGCATACCTACGCACATGAAACAGACAAATACCTAGTGAAGTATGGCTGGACAAATGATATAAAAAATACCAATAAAATATGTGAGCAAAACAATATGTGCAATACAATATGATACCAATAAAATACGAACATATGATAAAAAACATGATATCAATTTGTAAATCAAAACAGAATATGTGCTCATCAAAATATACTCCCCCTACATCACATACATCTCTCCCCCTTTTGTCTCAAATAGAAAATAAGTGAAAAAGATAAACAAACATCATCATATCTAGAATGAAATAATCAATGAAGCATATCTAGATAAACATGAAACCCCAACTAAAAATAATCACGAAGTACCAAATCGTAGCGTGCAAATAGTCACAAAAATGAAATCATCAATCTAAGCAAAGATGTGACTGAGTGAAACAATGCAGTAAAGAATCAACACATGAAATAATCAATATTGTCTGCATGAAAACTGTCCAAATGAACCTAAAAGTACCAAAATAGAAATATATAATCATATATACGAAGTAGGTAATGAAATAGAATATGGGCTCAAAAATCCAGGCAGGTCGTTCAAACGACTAAGCCATGTCTTTTGAACGACATTGGTAAGTCCTTTAAATGAGGTCAAAAAGGACCCAAAACAGTAAGTTTTTGTTTGAAGCATCATTCCAATGACTCTAAAAATGACCCTTCTAATGACCATATCTGATAAAATCATCGCCTCGAAAAATATGTCACGAGAAGCAAACTTTGAACGACTTGGACATGTCATTCGAACGAAGTCCAGAAATATTTTAAACGACTTCAAAAATACTGTACCTCAATGCTAAAAATGATAAAGTTTTGCCTAGTAATTTTCTTCCATGAAAACAGGTATTAGAGATACAAAACCGTAGTAAAACAGACTCAAAACTGAATAATAAAACAAACAAAAATAATGTGAGTTTCATGCTAACGTAGTATCAACGTATGCCAACATGAATATGGAATGAATGGACGTGGACTTTTCAACAAATGAGTCACAATATGAACACATCAAAATAATCGATAAGCTCTAATTGATAGCTAAATGTCATCAAACTTAGTTTTAGCCATACGTGATAATTAATATATTGAGATAGATGAACTAAACAAACAACATGCACACAAATCCATAATTTTGACGATTCTAAAATAATAACGTCATGATACAATTTTTAACATAAGGATTCGTGGTGCAAACCCGTTTAATTATCCATCCAAGCACCCTCAATTATATATTTTCTTTTTCAATCTCTTTTGAGGTTTATAGTTTTCTCAACTTAGAGAAATCCCATTGGCCCTATTTTGGCATATGATTCTTTTTACTGCCTTAATTTTTTTGGGGCTCTTTTAACTGTGGCTTTCACGATGAGTTTATTGTACTATCGCAACCCTTTTCCGTGAAAACTAATCATTTTTTCAATACATGCAATATAAATGCTCACGGTAAATGGTTCTTACATGCACACCTCCTCCCAAGTCTTATTACGCATAGATGACAAAATTGAGACAAGAACGTCTCACCAAACTCAAATATGCATGGGATGTCAAACATTCATATTAACTCGTGCATGTGTGCAAAGATGGCATGCATACAAAGTCGAATCCAAATGCATATCAACTTCAAAATAACCTCATTTAGACAATGGTTAAGATCATTCAACGCATCAACAATTATGATAGAATGTCTTAGCCACATGGATAATAAAGTGATAGGGGTGCAAGCACACCAATATGCCACATCAAACATGAAAACTCAAGACACAAAAGAAAATCGGAAATATTTTTGTATTTTTCTAAAAATTATTTTTGACTCTTTTTGTATTTTCAAAAATATATGAAATGAAAAATCTTTTTGTTTTTTCAAAAAATTTATAAAAAATAAAATCTTTTTGTATTTTTAAATAAGACTCAAATAAATGAAAAATATAATACAAAGAGATACACATGTCATAACACTAGTAAGATATAAATCGTGAAGCAAAGACTAGCGTATGACAAACATGGCAACACAATCATCCTTTAGATCTAGCATGGGAAGAATCAAGTGCAACCAAGCAAGAACCTTGAAGTTTAATTCCTAAAGCCTCTAGGTTCGATTTCCTAACGCCTAAGGTGACCCTCCTACCTTAATGAAAACAAGTGTAAACACGATGAGGAATATGACCTAAATATGGACCGCTCCTAACATTCCTAGTCAGCTCTCTCATACGATTGGTGTTGGATTTGGGAATGGGAACAATGCGACCTATACCAAACCTATCTTCCTTAATTTGAACGGTGCCTAACATTCTATTAAACTTTTTCGACCTTGCCTCCAAATCAATCTTCACCCTACTCGAGTCTCTCAATCTCTCCTTAAGCTCACAATTACTAGACTCAAGCAAGGAGTTTAAAACGGTCACTTTGGGATCAAATCTACTAGGCAACGACCTTAAGATTTTCTTTATAACTCGATTGTCATGTATTTTATCTCCAAAGTTAACGAAAGAATTGACTATGTTGGACATTCTAGCATAAAACTCATCAAACAACTCACTCTTTAACATGTTAATCGTCTCAAATTGTGTAGTGACGTTCTAAAGTTTAGATGCCCTAACCCTGTTAGTGCCCTCGTGAGTAAGTACAAGAATATTCCAAGCCTCTTTTGAAGTTTCACACATCATGATTCGATTATACTCTTTCGGTGTGACATGTGAGGAAATAACGTGAAGACCTCTAGAATTGTAAGCGCAAGTCTATGTTCAGCTTCGTAACTCAACAAATTTTAAATTAGTGGCCTCTCCCTTTCGTGTGACTAGTGGTGTCCGACTCTTCTTGATTGCTAACTGAACACACTCATCAATTGATTTTAAAGCACTTCTCATTCTCATTTTTCATTAAGCATAGTTTGTGCCATAAAAAAAGGAGATCTGGAACTTTCAAAATTTTTGAATTTCATCCTTAAAAGCACAATGTATCAATACACACAAAAAATGTTTATACCTCTGATACCAATTTTTAGGCCCCTTTTTCTTCAAATGTGCTTTAAGGATGCCAAAACAAATTTTCTTTCAAAAATGTTTTCAAAATTTAACATGCACCAAGTTTGTGAACCAATTTTTCTTAAGCCCAAATGTATCTTGTTTAATCCTAAACATGCATCTAGGTGATTAAAGAAAGTAAAAAAAAAGTAAAGTTCACAATGCTAGATGTACGAGGAAACCACAAAGGGAAAAAACCTTGGACGACCCAAGCCATATAATCATTATAATACAGGTTTACAAAGGAAGATATACATACTTACATAACGACTCGATCCCCACAAGCCTTGGTGCTCTTCTTCTCTATAACCGCTCCTCTGTCATGACCACGCAAAAATTCTGCCACGATACTCATTCAAAACACACGCGTCAATGAGTGCGTCAGTGTCCACCGATGCATCTTAGCAACCCTATACAATTCGTAAGCTCGAATCTTTTAAACTCTAAGGATGGTTTTAATCTTTGAAAACCATAGAAAACTTTTGTGCAGAAAAATGAAACTGATAAACTGTAATTTGGTTCTGCACCCTTTCGAAATTCTGAGAGAAAAATTCTTTAAATAAAGAACTTAAGTCGACAAGTCGTTCTAACCAGATGCTCAAGTCGTTACGATGATTGTGAGATGTCATTCGAATGACATCACATGTTATTTGAAGTCTTAAAAACTAAGGTGAGAATTCACACGACTCTAAAAAATAGTTATCTCAGAATAAACGAGGATAAAACATTTTTAAATAAAATTTCCATCCTTTAAAACTCTTTTCGAACTCCATAAACATAATGCGTTCATACCTGAGAGATATTCATCATGCAATCTTAATGAAGACGTGACACGTGCACCAATAAAACATGGCATGATAAATCTTTGAAGTTTTGTCGCCATATCTTCTAAATAAACACGCCATAGACTTTATGGGAATCGTGACAATAGAAAATCTATTTATGACTCAAACAATAAGTTTTGGCTTGAGAATAAGTCAATTACATACAAATTGACTCAATTGAAAATTTTGACCTTACATGATTTATGGCACAATATATTGGGACACACAAATTTTGATAACCTTCGTAGACTAAGCTCCCAAGAAATAGTTAGAGGCCTACCCAAAATCAAAAATACTTTTAACTCTGTTTGTGGTCCCTGCCAAGAAAGGAAGATAAGTAAATATGCTCATAAGAAAGTTAAAGACATTTTAACCTCGAATCTCTTGAACTAATCCACATGGACATTATGGGTCCCTCAATAACTGTGAGCCTATGTGGTAACAGTTATATTTTAGTTATGGTAGATGATTTTACACAATTTACTTAGGTCGCTTTTATGAAAAATAAATCTGACACATTCCGTGAGTCCAAAAAAATTCTTTCAAAATTGAGAACGAGAAGGATACCCAAGTATGTCGCATAAGAAGTGATGGAGGTGGAGAGTTCAAAGTTTCAGGTGTCACCGAATATTGTGTAGGTAGTGGATACAAATATGAGTTTAGTGCACCTAACACACCTGGCAGAATGGCATTGCTGAACATAAAAATAGGACCATACAAGAGGTGGCTAGGGTGATGTTACACGCAAAAAGTCTACCAAAATACTTTTGGGTTGAGGCTGTACAGACTGCGTGTCACATTATTAACCATGTATACCTCAGAAAAAATACAAAAGAGAATTCATATGAACTATGGTACAATAAGAAGTCTAACTTGAAGTACTTTAAAACTTTCGGGAGTTTTTGCTATGTCTACAAAAACAGAGCAAACCTTTCAAAATTCGATACCCGGGGTGATAAAGCCATTTTATGGGTTATTCCGAGACAAGTAGGGTGTAATACCCTGTATTTTTGAGTAATTCATAAATAAATTAATTCGGTGAATTTTAAATTACACATGTACCGTGAATTGATAGAATTAAATATTTTGGGGGAAAATGATTATTGTTGATGGAATAATTTGCGTGATAATAATTATACGTTGCAGCGAGCGATACGTGTAAACTAATTGAGGACAAGGTGGGATATTGTTGTAGAGTGACTCGAATGGCAATTTTGTGGTCATGATTGATTCCAAATGGGTCGAAATTGTCGGAATAGTGTACCCGGGGGTTATAATTGGGTTTCGGGACCTTTTTAGTCATAACCGAGCTCACACGGGAGTGTTCGGGTCACTTGGGCTTGACCCGTAAGTGTAATTTTGGGAATTGGGATTTAAAACCTTAGATTAGTCACTTGGGGCAGAAGCATATCATATCCAAAACCCAAAGAATGAAAGGATAGGAGAGGAGAGGCCATCTGAGAGGAAGAAAAGCGAATTTGGAGGTGTAGCACTTGATTCACCTACAATTGTTACTGAAATCGGAATCGAAACGAGGAGAGATCAATACCATCATAAATAAATGGATTCAGACCTACAATTCCAAGCAAGCGTTTACCTGACATGTTTTTAAGAAGTTGCAATACTCATGTAGAGTAGGGTTTTATAATTGATGTTCTTGGGGTTTTGAGGGTTAAAATCTATGAATTGGGAGAGGGTTGAATGTAGAATGAACCTATGTTTTGTGGTTAAGACAAGTCAGATGTGATTGAATTAAAAACATGAAAGTAATCTGTTTTTTATGAGTATAGAGGAAGAACATGAAAAAAATTGGGTTTTGATGAATTAAAGGTTATAATCAGTTCTTGAATAGAATTCTTGATGTTTTGATGATATATTTACGTTGGAAATCATCCCTATACATATATGTAATGTTTATTAAGAGTTAGGTGAAGAATTACGAGGTTTTGAGTAATGAAAATTAGAGAAAATGCAATTGCGTAGGAGAAGAAAAAAAAACTCATAATTTTCTAATCGATTCGGATTTCCCAAATTTTGGTAATTTCTCGTATATAAGCCTAGAACTTGTGAACAATTATCGAGGACACTTTTGGTACATCTTTAAACATAATAAGGGATATTATGAATTACAGTAGGACTTGGTAGAAATGGGACTTAGGCATGAATAAGAGAATTACGACTAAGATTATCGGGCTTAAAGACTAGTGTTAGTGAATTTGAAAGAATAAAATTGAATCGCGGGAATTTCGAGTGAATTTATGATGTAAACCACTAGAGTATGAGTGAATTAACTAAGAAAATAACATGAGGGGTAACTGGGGCCCTTCAGATAGAGAATAATACTCGAAAAAATGTGAGAGAGAGTTATAATCATATATCGTTAGTACGTTGAATATTCGAGAAATATTTATATGTACGGATTATATTTATAGGTTGAGTGTATATATATACAGATGATATTTATAGGTTGAGTGTATACCTATACGGATGATATTCATAGGTTGTGTGTATACCTGTATGGATTATATATATAGGTTGTGTGTATACCTATATGAAATATATGGATAGGTGGTGTGTATGCTTGCTATGTGGTTTCTTATGTGTGTGAACATACCAACACTGCTTGCTATCCGGAGGTTTCCATGCAGAGGGATATCCCACCTTGACGATTCCAGCGAGGTTTGGATTTGTGCCAAAAAATATGGAACTTAGGGTAGCTCACTATGTGCATGTATTGGTGTGGTTGGCAGGTCGTTTGGGTACGTTATGTATGTGCATAGCGCAAAGTCTTAGAACCAAGTTTGCCTCCATTGTATGTTGAATTATTTTGGGTTTGAGGAGACATTTTGAAGCATTTGTCCTTGATTGGGTACGAGAGGTACTTGGACTTGATAGTAGAGTATGCAGACTCGCACCGTGGTTCCTAGCCTGGGGATGTTGGAGTTATGTATATAGATTGTGTGACATATCTATACATACATGTGTATTATCCTACTTATGTGTGAAAGTAGAACCTGTAGATAACATATATCTAAATGTGATATAATTAACAGATATTCTACCTACTGTGTGATGGTAATAAAGTTAGATATCGTATATTTAAAAGCCGATTTAAGTAGAGTAACTTGATGAATTTTTTTTTAATAATAACATAAGTGAGATGTTAATTATGGTTAATAATAACATCTGAGATATGTTATTTACTGGTGTTACGATAGTATGCGCGGTACAGGAGAATTTAAAGAGATATTTAACTGAGGACTTAATGGGTAGTGTACTGTATGGACAGTATGGGGGAGCCAAACCCTTTAGTGAATAAATAGTTATTGAGGTTGGGTAGCACAACTAGGTAGGATATGTTAGGCATGCACATTATTTGAGGGTGAGGAACTCAAGGGAGTGTACGTTGAACTAACATGTGTAATCAATAATTGATTTTAAACTATGATAAATACTTGCTAAATATTTTCAATTATTTTGGGCTCTCACCCGTCATGCAAAAATACTTTCAAAACCTTTTAGGTTTCCAGCCACAGGGGCGCTAAGCTTAATGACTTGTTCCAGGGATGCGTAGCTGCATCACTTATCGATGCTTGCAGGATTTGCATTAGACGCTTTTGATGCTTCATTCCTAAAATAGGATTGTGGTTCAGTTATTTCATTTGGGCATGTCGCCATCCAACTATTTCATTTAAATCAGTTGTATCAAATTATGTATTAGTGGATTCAGTTTTATTTCATAGACTCATAGTTGTATTTTATATTGTGAATCGATGGTTTATTAGGTATTATTTCTTTGGTTATTTATCTTGTGATGGATTCATGTTGTTATTATTGTTTGGATGGTTTGGTTATAGTATTAAATTTCCGAATGTTATTATCAATGAAAGATAAAATTTGACACACGCTTAATTTATCATAGGTGATTAGTAAATTAAAAAGTTTTCGACAGTGATGCTAAGAATGACACCATCAACGATTTCTGTTTAGTTTAATAATGGATTAATCACCCATGATTAGAGTAGGAGGGTGTCACATAGGGCTTACCGTATTTATAATATGCGTACCAAGGTCATTCTAGAGTCTATTAATGTAATTGTAAATGACACTAGCGCAGAGAGTATTGACAGTCAAATAGTAGTCCTGGATGAGTCTAAAACAGTTTTTACCCCCGACTCTCGAGAGATAGTTGATTCACTGCCACCTTAGAACCCTTCGGTACTAACCTGAGTTTCTAAAGACCACCCTCTCGAGAAGGTTGTTGGTAAACCGTCTAAGCTAGTTCGAACGAGATCACAACTACAAAAATTAGCTACTTTTGCATGTTTTGTTTCTCTAGAAGAACCAAAAACTGTAAACAACGCCCTATGTGACTCATTCTGGATTAATGCTATGTAACAAGAGCTTATCCAGTTTCAAATTCATGATGTTTGGTATCTCGTCCCACGGCCTAAAGACAAGAAGGTTATTGGTACCCATTGGATTTTTAAAAATAAAACTGGTGAGGAAGGGTTGTAATTAGAAAAAATACTAGGTTAATATCATAAGGATATTCTCATATAAATGGAATAGACTTCAACGAGACTTTTGCTCCTGTCACTCGACTCGATTTTGCTCGTATCCTCCTTACTGTATCGTGTTGTTTGTAATTCAGGCTTTTTCAAATGGACGTCAAGTTCACATTTTTAGACGGTATTTTGACATACGAAGTATACGAAAAAAACTTAAGGGTTTTGTAGATCCCTCTCACCCTGACTATGTCTATAGACTTAAGAAGGCTTTGTATGTCTTAAAGCAAGCTCCTAGATCCTGGTATGAGCGCCTCTCGACCTTTTTAGTCAATAAAGGGTTTGAGCGAGGTGGAAACGACCAGACATTGTTTGTTAGAACGATGAAACACCACGTCTTAATTGCACAAGTCTATGTAGACACTATCATATTCGGTTCCACCTCCCCTCATCAAGTAAAGGGTTTTCTGATATAATCCATGTGGAATTCCAGATGTCTTTAATGGAAGAATTACAATACTTCTTAGGTTTGCAAGTCAAACCACTTATGATGGTCTATTCATAACTCAATCTAAATATGATAGTGATCTTGTTAAAATGATGGGGCTTGATAATTCTAAAATATCACATACACCCATGAGCACATCCACGAAAATATCTAAAGAAGAAAATGGGAAAGACACCAGGACTACATTGAAGCATGATAGGAGTTTGTTATACCTTACTGCATCTAGGTTAGGTATTTCCTTTGTTGTATGTGTTTGTGCACGATACCAATGCGAACCTAAATAAAGTCATATGTTGTTTGTAAAACGAATAATTAAATACGTTAAAGGCATAATAAATTTTGGTAAATGGTATACAAAAGACACCACTAGCGCTGTAGTTGGATGCACTAATGCGGACTGGGAAGGATGTTCAGACAATATTAAGAGAACGTCTTGACACTGTTACTATGCAGGAAATAATCTTGTAGGATGGAGTATTAAAAAATATAATTGTATATCCCTTTCAACCGCTGAATCAAAATATATAACTGCGGGCAGTTGATGTGCTCAACTTTTGTGGATCAAGCAAATGCTTAGTGATTACGGTGTCATTAAACATAAATTGACTATGTATTGTGATAACCAGAGTGCCATTAATATATCTAAAAATTCGGCACAACTGACAAAAGATGCCTCCTTAATCTGATAATTATAGGAGACCCTTGATTCTGCCTTTGTTTATAACATTATCTATGTAGCACAATTATTTATATATCCTTATTTTTACATATCTCTTTTACCCTATTGTATACTTGAGAAAAATTAGGGGAGAAGAACTTGAGTAAGTGGCTTTAGATTTAATATCTTACTTTATCTTAACTCAACTAATATTCCCATTAAGTGTTTCTATTTCAGGCATTCTCTTTACAGATCGGTTGTATATCTTTCCATGATTAGGATAATGGTTTGTATTATAGTTCAGTAATGTATTTTTGTTCTTTTATATTCAGCTCTAGGATGGGAAAGTGTAGAGTAGCTCTTTTGTATTGGAAATCTAGGGTTTTTATTTTTTTACCCACGAGTACAGGTTACTCAAGAGAATTGTCTCTAATATTCAAAAGGGGAGATTGAGAACACACTATATGGTTGACTTACTTGACTGTACCATATAGGAGTTCCAACTAGTTTGGATATGAAGGCAAAATAAGATAGATTTCTTTTTTAGAATATTCTTCACGGTTTACAAAGCTTCAACAAGAATGATCCTGTCCAAGACATCCTCAACACCTAAAATGGAAGTTATATATTTCACTGAATATACTATAGGACACAAATTATGCATATTTTAGTGTTAGTATGTGTACATGTGTTTAAATATTTTTAGGAATTTTTTAAACATTTATATATATTAAAAATGATTTTTTCCATATTTAAAATCAAGGTTTTAAAATGTTGTGGGCTAAAATAGAATTATTTTTTTATTCCTAAAAATTTCCCAGGGTAGAATATAAAATCGACAGACACTTTTGGGGTAAAATTTTTTATTGTTTAAAACTCTAAAACACGCATTTTATATCAGTTGATATTGCCCTACATGTTGGTCCCTTTTGTGCTTGTTGCCTCTCACAGTTCTGAGATCGTTTGGTAACCGTTAGATCAAAATTAATTTACGATATGCATGTCGTCTGGATGAATCCCTGTGAGGTCTGTATTGACTAATAAGAGGAAGCGGTTGTGCGGTTCTTTAAACACCATTAGATTAGAATTCAAAAGGATGTTTTAATCCCAGCCATCCAATTCCATTCAATCATCCATAATGTTCCATCCTTAGTATAAATAAGACTCTTGGTTAAACATTTGAGAACTTTTGGAGAGGTCGACGTTTTGAGGAAAAAAATTAGAGATAAGACAGAGCAAAGGGTGAAAAGATTTTTGTGTCATCAAATCCATACGTTTTCTCCCAAACACCAACCCAAATACTTTTAGAGTTAAATCAAACTAGAAAACCTTCGTTGAGTGGTAGATTTCTTAGTTTTTTCTTTAGGGTTTGGGTGTTTGCAAGTCTAAAGAGCACTCTTCACAGTTTATCTCTCTTAGGAACCCAATCTCGTTGTAGATCTCACTTTTCTTCCTAGAAATTGTGTGATATATGCTGAGATATATTTTTCACGTATCCTTAAGGTTTATTTTACCTTCTCTTATTTGGATCTGGTTTGTGGTTGTATATTCTTTTAGATCCATTCTCATTTTCAATTTTCTTGAAAAATAAGCTTAAAAACAGTCCATATTTTATATATGAAGTTTTATTTCGAAAAAATTAGTTTTACAATTTATGAAAGTATTTTGCGTATAAATAAAGCGTTTGAAACATTTGATCTATTTTTTGAAAGATTTTCTTCAGATCTAAAATTTTCTTTTTGTAACAGAAAGTCTAATTTTCTTGAAAAATGATACTCCGCATTTCATATAAATCTGTAATTTGTAGGACTATTTGTATAAATAATTTGAGAGATGTAAGTAGTAAATTACATATGTTTTTGCACTTCACAGTCACAAACACTCTTACATGAACACCTAGTAAATGTGTGGTTCCTTTGAGAGATTTTATATTGACTGAGTCCATCAAAGCAATGAGCGTGAAGATAGAGCAAAGAAACAACTAGGGAGATCATACCCAAATCAAAATACCGTGGAGGAGATTTTCGCTCATTACGTATATTTCTGTTCTTTAGCCCAGGATCTTGTTTTGCATGTTTATGTGCTTGTAACTCTTGTACAAATTGTTTATAGTGGATTTTTTTGTTGTGGTGTAGAGGTCACCGTGGATGTTTTCTCAAATTGAGGTTTTACCACGTTAAAAATCACCGTGTCAGTTTACTATTTTAGTTCTTAATATCTTGCATGGTTTGGTTTCAATATAAAGAACTAGTATAGGTTTTTGATTTAAAACCTAAGGTAATCAGGTTACCAAGTATAAAATCCCACTAAATCATTTGTATACACATATTGTGTTTTAAGATTTTAAAAGGAGTTTCCTCAAAGAGTTTGTTTTCGAAATTTACTTAACATTTTAACTTTGTGTTAAAAACCTTAGTATACATCTTTTCACTTTCCACTCGTGATTAGGGTTTTATTTCTAGTAATGTATCCCATATTGGATTTTCCTTTATGTTCCTTAGCAATGAGAGCTTCCATAGATCCTTGTTGATTCCATATAAATCTGAATCCCAGAAGTTACCCCATTTTGTGGATGATTTGGGCAGTTACATTATGAATAACTAGCCCTCTTAGATCATGTGATCGAGTGGGATGACTCAGAATATGTTAAGACAGATGTCATTACTATCATGGAGGGTATCTAAGAGGGAGCAGTACTAGTGTTGCAAATTGTGTCCCTACTGCCATCGCCTTAGATTTTGATGACTTCCAAATCGAACGGGAACTGAAATTTCATGTGCAATGACAATGGTAATGGACACCATCTTTTGGACATCTCGATCGGACTCGGGTATTGAGTCACAAAAGCTTAAGATAAAAACTGGATGAGGTCGACTTAGTGTTCTAGGGATGTAGCTAGTAACTCCTATAAGGTGATATTATCTCACTTCTAACGGAGTTTCTCTTCGACTTTATTATTTTCTCGAGGGTCGGGATGATATCTTTTTAGGTGGGATCTTTCACCTTGCTAGCAGGGCTTGAAGGGTTGGGGTGTCGTCCAAGCCGAGCCAGAAAGTTGACCTCTTTATTCCGGGAGAGTATGGGTTCTACTCGGGCCTCTTGTTCAGCCTTTTCTAAATGGAGCCGAAGGTCAGTTAATGATATGGGGCGGGAGGTAGGCGGTGTTGGATTTTGAACCATCACTTCGATCCAATCAAGGATGTGGGTTGGCTTTGGGCATTCAAGAGCTTTGTTTGGAGTATGGGGAGGGATTAAGATGTAATATTGTCTATCCAATGTATGTTCATATCTTCATCGGGGGTGTGAGTGAGGATTTTCTCTATCGTAGCGAGAACTTATTCATCTTTTTGACTGGGGGCATAAAAATGGTTCTGTAGGTATAGATGATCCGACCCATATGTCGTCAATCTAGGCGATCTCGTGGATGTCATCATCCTCTGAAGAGATTTTTTATCTTCCTGTTTTATGTCCCTCACTATGCTTGTGGCCTCACAGTATATGTCTCCTAATTAGGGTCCCTAAGGTGAGAGTCCTTTAACAAATCTAGCAATGCCTAATATAGACACCATATATTGAAGGTTGTAAAAATTTCTCGTTATATAATAAAGGAGATATAGGCTAACCTTTTATGTCCACACGTTGTATGAATACCTTTTGATGGGGGACCTTCTAGAGGAAGATGGCCTCGACGAATGATCTCATCTTGAATCTCGATGATGCCAATAATATGGGCAGCATTTAGGTAATTACTCCCCTAGCTGTGCCCCACACTGGTGTAGTGATGGGTCCATGGTGATATTTCAAGTACGAATATATCGAAGGTCAATCGTAGGATGAGTAAGTACAACTCATTATCTGTATAGGGTGCCTTTGAAGCTACGTGATGATTTTAGGTGGTTCGGGATCTTCTTCGATAGATCTGTATATGACATCTTGTATTTCCATTATCAAGTCATCCCATCCGATGGGTCGAATACTTTGTTACATGTTGACATTAAAATGTTTGAGTTCTCCCTCCCCGTTAAATAATTGGAGGGGTTCTCCTTTATCGAGAGATTTGGTCATAAAGTGTCTGCAGTATAGCCTCGTTTTTTCATACTGTTGGTCTAGTGTTCGTACTATTTAAGGTGGCCAAGTTCCTCAGTGTTAGTTATGTCTATAATGCTAAATTTTTAATCTCGGATGCTGGTAACCTCGATGGATGTGGGTCCCTATTCCTGAAGTCCTACTCTTTTTACCGAGGACTGGTCACATTATCCCATAACATGTTCCTGTCATCTCTAATGCATTTACCATATAGTGAAATAAATTTGATTAGAGAGGTAAGATTTGGATCATAAAATTCCAGGGTTAATGATTGAATAGAATTTTAGATAAGCTTTATCTCCCAAGCATGCTTTCATAAAATGCAAATGGAGAGAATTGGAAGTTTTATTGGAGAAATTAAGCCTCATAACTAAGTTTTTGGGACAAATCTCCTCAATTTTTGGATCCATGAAAGCTACCACAAAAATATTATGAAGTTTTATTGATTTCTTAAGCCTTATCATAGTACGCTTGTTGTCTATACCTTTGACATTATAGAAAAGGACCTTAATCATTTTGACTGGGAGAGAAAAGGAGTTTGGGAATGAGTGGTTTTACCTTTAGACCCAGTTATAATCGAGGATTTGTCAAAGCACTGCTTTGTGTTCTTCTTCTTCTTTTTTTGGGAGCATCTTACACACTTATGAGGGATGCATACTTATTTGAAATGGCAATAAAAAAGTTTTTATAATCTTCTGGTAGGATATGAATCTCAATAGATTTAACCTCCATTTCACCATTAGATAGACTATTAATACTCCAATCAAAATAGTGTCTTTTGGTCTTGGTCAAACTAGGTTTAGGTGATAAATTATTGGAATGCAACTAGTGTTTTGTAGGGATCACCATTTTTTTCTTATAGACCTTGGGCATAGGTATAGAAGATTTGTCAGGCCTCTCATTGTCAGTGATTGTTGAAAGGATTTCACCCTCATAAGTGGGAAATAGGATTCCTGCATCGTCATTGACATTTTCTTCGCAATTAATTTCCTTATCTAACTGGAAACCATTAGATAACAACACTAAATGAGAATTTTCCTCTACTTCAAAAGGAATTGTGGCCTTATTGGACCTCTTCTCATTTGGTATAGGCTTGTGTTTACTGGATTCTTCTCCTTAAAAATTAGCTTGAGTTTTAGACTAAATTTGGCTATAATACTTAATATAAATCAGCTTTCCATTGTGATTTGGAAAATGATTATTCAGTGAATCCTTAACCACCATAGGATCAGTATTATTGGCTTAATCAAGATTTTTGCAGTCCCTATCATTGTTCCCTTAACCCTGTAGTGTTTACAAAATTTAGGGATTTTCTTATGCTCAACGTTTTGCTAAAAACCATTATCACCATTGTCAATCCATACCTTATGAGCTAAGTTTTTTACAAGATCTACTTCCACACATATGTAATATGTATTGGGCCCGAACAAACCAACAGTTGAATCGTCAATCTTCAAAGGAGTTCCAATGAGTTTTCGGGAATAAATAAATTGGCAAAAAAAAGGAAGGGATATACATGTGGGGGTCATTGAGAAATATTCATTATCCTTTTATGGATATACCATTTTTCCTCAACCATAATTGCATGTAGTTCTCGTTACAATTGATCTTTATAAGGATATGTTTGCCATCTAATAACCCTACTAAAAATCAGCCTTAAGAAAGAAGGAATGGAAGATTTTTCTGATTACCTCCATAGGAGGACGACCAAAAATGAATTTTTCCAACCAAGGAGAATTTAAAAGGCTCAGTTAGGATTCGAATATATTTATTTGCTAACAACACAGTTGGTTAACCTTTGTGCATGCATGGGATTTTCAAAGATATATCATTTGTTGGTTTACTAACAAGAATATAATCAAATGATTTAGTAAAAAGGGGGAGATTAGGAATAGAAGAAGGACTAGGAGGTCTATTATTTAAGTATAGGGTTCCACAGTCGTCATTCCAAGGAAGATAGAAGGGTTTAAATAAATATGATAGAGAAACTCCAAGGATTTCAGAAGAAGTATTTCGATATTGCTAAGTAGATTTTAACTAGTTTTATAACAATTATATGTATATAGAGGTTTGAGTGTGTATGGAGTTAATTATTTTCTAAATGAAGCATAGACAATATAAAGAGGGTCAAGGATTTTTAAACCGATAACCCTATAATTACCAGTTTACTAACGGGCTTAGAAATAATAAAGCATGATCAGTATAACCATAAAATAATGTCAACCCAAAACCTTTGGGGGAAATAAACAAATAGATAGGCACACTAACTAGAGTGGAACTCATACGTATGTAGTAATTAATCCAGGCTCTCAGCCATCTGAGACCTTAGACCAAGTAGAAAAGTTTCATGGGATAATACGACAATCTATACCCTAATTAATATTGATGCTTATACCAAAGACATTTAGAACATAAGTGCATAGGTGAGCTGATTCAATCATTGCAACAACCTCTTGAAATCTGTTATTAAAGTGGAAGGATTTAAATTCATCCAAAGGATCCATATTTAAATATCAATGAAATTTAATAATACATGTAGCATGGCAGTATCATAACATGCACCTATGAAGAATAATTTGATGCAATCACAATGTGATATTATCTGAACCTGGGGGTTGAGGACAAACTCATATCTGAGCCCTGAAGATATGTTACCCTCAATGATCAAGAGATGGTCAGATCAATCCATATATGTTTGGGATCAAGGACTGAAGGCCTTATAGTAGGCCCCGGTTTGTTGAAGGCGGTGTTTAGATCGAGTTTTGGTCTGATCAATTGAGAAGGATTGACATTGCCTTTGGATTCAGTTTGGATCACGTGGATGGTACAAATAGGTAAGACTCGAGATTGGGTCCTTGTAAATGGGGTCAAGTGGTCGTTCCTCGTTATCTGTCATACTCGTTTTGGAATATTATCTGGGCAACCATGAACCTTTGATTTTCGTGAAGTAGGATCCATATCTATTTGGGGCAAAGGTAATCTCTTAATTTTTCTTCCCAAGTGGTATCTATGTTGGCTATATGTGCTATGAATCTTTCTTCCTCCCCATACAATAATTGGTGACAAACTCAATATTTCTAAGTGATATAATCATTTTCTCTGAGTTGTTGGTCCCTTTCACCCATTGTACTGGGGGAATAGGATATCAAGGGGTTCGAACTACGGGTTCCTCTATTTAGTGACTTATAGATGTAGCACTCCCATGGTTTTTTGAAGAGTCGATTGAGAAGGTATTTGAAGTAACGGGGGAGTGGGCATCACTATATATTTTTGAATATGTGAGGGAAAATAGGTGTACCTAAGAGGTCGATACAACCCACCTAGTGGATTGGACCGGTACTGTGAAGGAGATATGCTCGGTCACTTTAAGGGCCTCGTCATACATATCTTGCCACTCGATCGAGTGATCTATTTTCCCCACATAAGGAGTAAGAAGCCATGGCTCTTTTGAGAGAATAAACTCTGTCACTAAAATCTAGTATGGGCTGCAATGGTTGGTTTGTAGAAGCATATGTCCATAGTGAATAGTGTTATATGGTCAATGGTGGTCTTATTCTCAACGATGATTTTAATAACGTCTAATGGTGTGCCCAGTGGGGTTACTAATTGGAAGGGTAATTATGTCCTCATCCTCGATTTGTGATGAATAGAACTATCAGGGTGGATGGGTCAGTGTTTGGAGTGGGCGTATAAAATAAAGCATTGGTGTGTGGGTTGGGATGATAAGGCACGGGGTTATTTGTAACATTAGGATTTAGTGGAATGAGGCTCCTCGCATCAATGAGGTCTTGAATAGTGACTGGGCCCCTGATGGAACTGACAATGTGAGTTTGCCTTCTAGTTCCTATATAGGATGGTGGGGGTGGCCTAAGGTTGAGGGGTTTAAGCCAACCATCCAATTTTAATGCAGTGAAGACCCGACTGAGTGCATCTTGGAGATCAACGAGTTATCTTTGTCGGGTTTTGGACTTTTTAGGAGGGGGAAATACTTGATAGTTTTTTACGAGGATCCAAACTGGAAAGGTGTAGCAAATGCTACCATTAGCAGGGAGGTGTTAGTAGCTCGATGTGGTTCTTGTTGTGGATTAACTACAAGGGTAGTGATATGAGATGGGTAGGATCCAGGTATGTATGGGAAGATAACTAATTTATCGATCAATGAGACTCTTTTGAAGATTTGGCATCTTTGGAGGGAAAACTTTCCTAGATCTTACACCCTATGTAGTTAAGAACATTAAATTTAGGGAGCTAGGTGAGACCCAGTTCTCTATATACTTCCTTTCGGAGATTTTTTATCATGATATCGATCTGATCATTTTATAGGGGAGGTTCACCATTGGATCTGCGTTCTCTCCATCGAGTGACGAAAGTTCCAACTACTTCTTCCTCCTCCTTTTTTAACATCTCAATTACTTACGTGTGATGCCATGCTACTCATTTTTATATGTACTGCATAAAAAAGGCACGATATACATCATCCCAGGATTTAGCGCTTCCATTATATTTAGACTCATATACCAAGTAAAGGCTCGTTCGGATAGAATGGAGGTGAACATTATCTCTAATGTTCCGAGGTCTATATTTTGGACCTGCATCTGAAGGTGGCATTTGGAAAAATAGTCAGATGGAGAGACTAATCCTTCGAATGTCTTAAATACGGGAATCTTAAATTTTTTTAATAATCGAGCTTCCAAGTAGAGGGCCATTTTTTATGATCATAAGCTCATACATAGTTTGCATCTTACTAACAGCTTCTTGGACAATACACAATTCAGATTGGACATGCATTATCTCTTGGTTCAGAGGAGGAGGAATAACCTCATCGGTTGGTTGAGGAACTACCGACTCAGCTTATGGGGGGCCTTGATAAGCGAGGTGTAGTCACTCGGGGTACATATCATAGGGATCGAAGTAATTATGAGGGTAAAATGGTACTTGTAAGTGGGGGCACCGACATTAGCAGAGGAGACGGTGGTGTTACTAGGGTAGGGGGAACTTAAGGGTTGATCAGATTTGTCTCAATCATTTTTGTCGGAGGGATACCATTGTTTGGGATAAGAGAAAGAGTAAGTTCTCTCCAATTTTGAGCGTAGAAATACCCTCTTGTAGGAGAACTTGTGCTCAGTCTAGTGCCCTAATTATTTTAGTGCGTAGTATTATGAGAGGCGCTGATGTTTTCTAGTTGTCTCAGAACTTGATCTATAATGGAGAGTAGTCTTCTTCAGTATACATTGAACTTACTACGGAGTATACTTGACAGTTGTGGGTGTGGAGCTCGCTAATGATAACTAGACGACCGTACGAAGTGCAAACTCGGATTTCTAGGGTAATAACTTAATGTGAATTTTTGCTGGTAGTGATAACTGCAGAAAAATCGAGGCAATTTTTTTTTTCAGGATTTTGCAAATCGAAGGATAATACATAGGGGAGGACTCACATATGTATGAATTTTTCCAATAAAATTCTTTTATATGTATTTATCCATATATGGACTATATTTTTTATATATATATTTTTTTGTTTGATAGTATCTTCAAATAGGAGGAACTGAACAAAGTCCCATTGGATTCAGGTGGACGGGGGTGAGCTCTCATATTTTGTGCGAGGAGCAAGGAACTAATTGACTCAGGTCTTTTATTTTCTCAAAATAAAATGTGGGTAGGAGAATCCAACGTAAAGGAATTTTTTTTAAGACACCTTACAGATTCATATTATTTTATCTTCCATGCAAAAGGGAAGACATTCAGTCTGGAATTTGAGTGGTTTTGGACCATCCTTCTACCGTCTGACAATTTTAATTTTTTTATCAAACCGATTTCTCCATAAGTATCTACTATTTTTGTGCAATAGGATGCGTACCTAGAGCTTTTTCTCTATATGAAAAAAGGAGATATGACTCATTGATCAGTGGATCTCTTTTCATTGCCACGTATCATGATATACCGGGTTGCTTAGATTGAACCACCTTTGAGGCACGTGCAAAATCACAGTACTCTAGTATTCAAAAGCCAATTCAATATACCACATAACTGGATAAGCTCCAAACATTCCCTTTCACCGAGACTTTGGAATCGAGAGAGAATCTACCTAATATATCGAATGGGTGGGCAAATATGGTGAGAATATTCATCGACGACCAGCGTTTCGGCTAACCATTTTTGGCCTCGAGGGTATAGAGTTTAAACGATATGAGAATCAAAACTATGCAGTGCGTGATGCAAACAACTAATCTTTATTATTTACATAATTTGATGTTTGTTTTATTGAGATGTCCTTAGAGCATACTTATACATTTGGAAGAATGTACAATGCTTCACATGGGAATCGAAGCATGTATCTAAGTTGCGAGGGACCCTAAAACTAATGTCTCTAACCAGTTCTAAAACATACATAGATTGGCCAAGCGGGGGGAGAGAAATTAAGAATAATAGAATGGAAGCATAAGGATAGTTAAACTCGCTTGATGTATCCCTAGCGAAGTCACAACTGTGCTGTTATAGGACCCGAATGAGACTCGGAGAATTGGTTGTTCAGAGTCGTCAATTTATTTTATATAAAAACTAAACAAAATGGTTCGAGTTAGCCGTTTCGGGCTAATCTTAAAGAAAGAATAGGTTTACGGATGATCTAAAAATTCTTATTGTGTTCCCAGTAATTGGGTTATGAGTGGGGAAGGTATTAGTCACCCTACTTGTTCTTTATGCTTCCTTATTTATATATTTTTAGTGCTCTTTAGATTATGTGTTTTCTTTTTTATTTACTTTAGAACATGCCGAGAGATCTTAATTTGTGAATCCCTTAGAATGTAGATATGTTCTTAGGTAGAAAAATTGATGTCTAGTAAGAGGTTTTGGAATGTCACTTGAACCGTTATGGGTACACAAAAGTGTTTGTGTGTTTATATGTATCTGGATAACGGGTGGCCGTTAGTATGCATAGGTGCGATGGAGCTCGGATTGTATAACGAGAGGCCATTAAAAGTTTGTGTATGTGTGGACATCCTTGATGGTTTTGCCCTAAAAAAATACAAAGGATGGGGGTTGACGAAGAAAATCCCCTTCCCTTGACATGCATAGCATTCGCGAGCTCCAAGGACATGAAGCGGTCATCATCGAGGGTATATGAAAGTGTGAAATTAGAGTCTTCGACCTCTTTTACTCAAAATAGGAAAAATCGATAGTTGTTCTCGAATAGACAACACAAAAGTCTACTGATGCATACGAAACAAAATAGATCATGGACTCGGGGAGTAAATTACGGAATGGGAAGTTATTAGGCACCAATTCTGCCCTTTCGGTCTTTTATGGGCTATAAAAACATTTTCCTTCGACTAAAATGTGATATCATGTCTATAATGCGTGGAGTGAATATGCATATATACGTTAACATTATATAAGGACAAAAATCATCATGTTCGCATCATGGAAAAGACGGGGATGAATTATTTGAAGGAGTGAAACTAAAATAAAAAGAAAAATGTAAAAGTAACGAGAATATAAGCAATAATTCGGATCATTACTCACTACGAAAGAGTGAATGTCTAACAGAACCGCTAAAAAAGTCAAGTAAAATAAATGAACATAGCTACACTATGATTGATGTGTCGGATCGTGACTCACCATGAACAAGTGAATACGCATGTCAATGAGACAACTAGAGAGGTAATAAAATAAATAGTAATTAATAAATTATGGGCAATGCGTTGGATCATAACAAACTAATATATATGTCAATGGAATCGCCAAAAAGGTAACAAAATAAATAATAATATATAAAGTATAAAGGATGTGACGAATCGTTACTCATTATGAACAAGTGAATATGTATGGCAGTGGGATCACTAAAAAGTAAGTAGAAATAAATAAACTAATACGTACGTAGAAATATAGTATAAAATAAAGTGTAAGAAGTAAAACTGGGACTTGAATCCCAAAGTAATTTTGGATGCCTACTTAGTCGAAGTCAGCATCAAAGTCCACATAGTTCTAAAAGAGAATAAATGTGGGATCTAACCCATTCAAGACTAGAGTTTTATTTTTAATTTGTGAAAAAAACGTGTACAAATGGTGAGAATGTAAAAAAAAAGGAGAAAACTCTAATTTGGGGTTCATGAGTTAAACCTTCTTTTGGGATTTTTAATTTTATAAAAATAAAGTTTGTGGGTATATAAATACTAAAAAGTGTGATTAGTGATGAGAAAGCAAGAATTAACTAGAATGTGTATTAAAAGTAATAATATGTAAGAAATGACACTAAACTAATAAACATGGATGAATAGGATTTGACCTTCTAAATGATTTAAATTTTAATTTTTGGAAGTTGAGTAATCCAATGTTTGGATGGTGGTGGAGTGGTTGCAAAATGTGAGGTGATGGAGTGATGTAAGGGAATATAAGAGAATATTTTTGAAAATGATCTAATAACATTACCTAATGAATTACGAAGGTGAAGGTCCTTGAACAATGAGGTTAGGGTTTATTTAAATAGGAAACCATAAAGAGAAAAAAAGATCGAGTGGCCTTGGGGTGCTAATCGGCATGGCTAGTGGCCTGCCTATCAGAATATGTGTCCGACTTAGCGGCCAAGCAAAGTCTCCCCTACTTGCAGGCAGGGGATAAAGGGTGCCTATAGACTGACTGAAAGTGGATTTTTAAAAAATAGTCATAAAATATAAATCGAAAATTCATTTCGCTTACATCCATGATCGTTGGAAATAGGATTCAGGTCTTTTTAAAAGTGTGCCGAGATACTCTCAAGTCCAAGAGTTGACCAAAGTCAAACGAACCTCGAGGAGCATCTAGTGACCTACTGATATAGTTTTGGGGTTAAAAGGTTTCTAAATGCGAATTGTAAGTTCGATTCATTCATGGTAGGAACTATTTGAAATGGAATTCAAAGAAATATAAAAATACATTGAGATACTCTCGATAGAAAGATATTACCAAAATCAAATGCATCTCGGGGAATATTTGATGACCTCTGGGTGAAAAGGTTACTAAATGCGAATCGTAAGTCTGATTCTCGTATGATAGGGGCCATTTCAAAGGGAATTCAGAGCCCTATGAAAGTGCATTAAGATACTATCGAGTATAAGAGTTGACCAAAGTCAATTGGAGCTCGAAGAGCACCTGGTGACCTCTAGTTAGGGTTCGAAGGAGGATCGGGGCTCGGAGGTTGGAAAGGGACTTTCTTTAGACCCTGTGGAGGTGTACGTGGGGTACTAGAATGTGGTTTTTATAGATCCCCTCGATGAAAGAGCTTAGGATCAATGAAGGTTAACGAAAGATAGACATCTTGATAAAAGTTATGAGTGTTGGGTTTTAGTGCACCAGAACTCTGGTGGGTCTGAGTAGATTTTGATCCAGGTGGGGATGCAGGCATGGTTCTAAGGACTTAGGGAGTGTAAGTGACTAATTCAAGGGGTTGTAGCCAATTCTGAGGGCCTAATGAGTGTAGGCGAGCAATTCGAGGGTCGAGGCTTATTTCTGGGGGAGTAGGCAAATTCTAAGGACCTAAAGAGTATATGCGATGGACTTAGAGGGTTGAGGCCAAATCTGAGTGCATATGTTAATTCTAAAGACCTAAAGAGTGTATACGATAGATTATTGGGATCATGACCTAACTATGAGGGCCTAGGTAAATTATGAAGGCCTAAAGAGTGCATATGACACATTTAGAGGGTCGTGGCCTAATTCTAAAGGTCTAAGTCAATTTTAAGGACCAAAAGAATGAGAATTATCTTTGGAAAGGATATGCAGTGATGTGGGATTTTTTTTGGAAATTCCTGGATTTTTCTAAGATACGTTGCAACTTTTGATGAATTTTAAGTGCTTGGATATTTTTTACATTTGATGAATTTATATGGGAAATGTGCATTTTTTTTTCAAAATTTGAATTTATGTGATTTTTGGAATTTTCTAAATTTTTTTGGAATTTTTGATGAATTTTAAAATGCATGTGGAAATTTTGAAATTGGATGATTTTTGTATGAAAATATGTGATTTTGGTGAAATTTGAGTATTTGCGAGTTTTTGAACTCTTTTGGAATTTTTCTATTTTTTAACAACTTTTTTAGAATTGTATGAGGTTTTGTCATAAAATTTGAGGAAGGTGCCAATCAACAGGGCATAGAAAATCAAGGGATTTTTAGGGTTCTTGAGAATCATTATCGGTTGTCATACCTGGGGGTGCCGACCGTCATGCCCTTTAGCCCCTATAAGAAGGGGTTGAGGGTAGCCTCATTTGCATACCTCCAACTAAATCTCTTTTTCTCTCTCTAACACACTCTCTTATGCGATTTTTTTTTAGCTTTTGAAGAGCAATTATCGTCAACATTATGGACGTCGATGATTGGGCTAACATCGAGTGGGCCACTTTACGGTAATACCGATGGGGGTGGAGAATGCATACCACCACGCCAAGGCAGTGAATGATAAAAGTATCTTATTGTGGGAGGCCAAGATCCACCATTCTGTTAGGGTGAGAAACCCCAAAGGCCATTTGAGTCTTTTTATTTTTTTGAATTTTGATTAACTATTCCGTGGGGGATTCATGTTATTTATTTGAGTTTTACAGACGAATGTCGCTATAACGAATGTTCGCTCTCGGCTAACTGTAGGGGTAAGACGGTATGGGACAAGCGTCCGGAGGAGGTGAGATTGATGGTGGACATTGTCGGATTCGGCTACCTAGTGCAGACTCAGGATCACACATCGTGTTTGACTGTACTGTTATATGCTCTCGGTAAGAAGTGGTGGGACATTCGAGATTGAATGGTCTTTACGATCGAGTGTGTGCGTGACAACTCGATCTTGCATTGCATCGACGATGACTATTGAAGCCCGATCTTCTAGTTTGAGCTCTGGCAGTGGGGGGTCCACTTCTCATTTTTGTAGGATGCGCAATCGTTGAGAACCTAGAGGCTTTTATTTAGTCTAGGTTTTTAGAGAGTTCGGGTTGCGCCTCAATAATTTTAATTTTTTTGTTACCTTTCTTTTTTGTGTACCCGAAAAATGTATGAGCTGGAAGAGATATATGTAAAATGATGTAATTTTCATTTTTGATTATCTTGTGTTAAGTGACTTATACTACATGGACATTAATTTTCCACTAGGTAATTTATATAAAAAGTAAGAAAATGTGTATAATTTTTTTTTAAATATGTGTTTTTTTAATGTCTAAAAAGAGGAATGTTCGGGAGACTTTTTTTTAACAAAAAGTTAACTTTAAAGGGGGCTTATTTGTAAAATGATAAAAACAAAAGAAGAAATGGGACTAAATTGAATGGATCTTGGAAACTTGGGCTATATGTCTTCGTTGGTAGGTACCCCGATGGGGTGAGCTGCAACCCGTTTTACAACTGGACAACTTTCATTGTGCTCAATTCACGGGTCTCTTCCAGGCCTCTTTCTATCTACATGACATCCCGCCTATTTTAATCTCGGCTGATCAATCCTTTATCAAAATAAAACAGGATTCTCATAATGGATCATTCTCAGCATCACTGTCGAAAACCAACTAATTACTAATAACCTATTATACCCGGTGTTAAATTTTAAACATTCTAATATTTTTAACTTAAACGCACAAAATCCAACCACATAATATATACACACAACTGAAATATATAAACAATAACTGATAACTCTCGGTAAAATATTAATACTAACATATCGAATAGGCACAAACGAAAATGCAGAAAATAAAATAAATGACAAGAGTTTGGCAACATTCCCAAATATAACTCACAATACCTTTGATCTATATCACAAGGATAGAAGCGTATAAATAATCCCTAATAACATCCACAGCTACTGCAACATCGTCTGACTCGAAGGAATAATATAATCCAAGCGTCCCTGTGTCTGGACACCTAAAAGGTTTTTAAAATATTTGCAAGCGGGTCAGATCCCAAAACGTTTTGAAAATATTTAGCAAGTGTTTAAAATACTTTAATATTTAAAATATAATATCCTCCTTATTTAAACTGGTGTCGCACTCACATGAGTTATCCCTCACCTCTCATCTAACAGTGCACACCTAACGCATGTAGTTTAAACACCCTAGTTACGTTACCCCGCCTAGCTAGCATCTCACCAAACTTCTAAACACCCATACGCTATCTCATGCCCCGCGTATTTAATATCCTAAGCTTTCGCACGAGCTTATGTAATTATAATTCTCAGTTATAATTTATCCGTTCATTTTGAATAACTTTCACTAGTTATTATACTATTCACATTTTAATGTCATGTCTCGTCTATAATATTCTCATCTTTATATACATATCTCACATTTTATTCCGGATTTTATTCTCCCGGATGTAACAATTTACTTATCACTTTATCCTTTATTTTGTTCGTATCCAATCCTTTTTGTCCAAGAAAATTTTCCCAAAATTAAGTGTAAAAAACGAACTAAACCGATGGCCAAAAAAACGAACCAGTCCGGTGACAATAAACGAACCGAACCGATCGCCCCAAAAAATGAATCGACTCGGTTACCCAAATCGAATCTCAATCCATCAGTTCGACGTGTATAGATTCGGGAGTTCATTATCTTCACTAACTCCAAAATTGATGGTTTTTTACATCACCACCCATCACTACACACTTATTTTTACCCAACACAATAATTTATTCATGGGTTTCATTAATTTAACTAAGATTTAAACCCTAACTTAGTTAAACCCAAAATTTCTCATCTTTCCAAATTTCTCACAAAAAATGACACCAATAATATGGATTTGAGCTCAAATTTCATATGGAGTTGTAATCACATCAATTTATATAAAAATAATTTCAAAAACCCCATTTTGGTTTAATAATCCCATCCCAAAATTCATATAGTTTTCACCAACTATAATATGAATTATAAACACACATAAATAGTTAAAAAAAGTTAAACACTTGTCTCGTTGGATAAATTTGACGACCTCGTGCCAGGATCTGCCGGAGCTTGGCCAAATATCTCCTCTTCTTCTTCCTTTCTTTCCTTCTTTCTTTTCTTTCTCTCTTTCTTTCGTGACCTTATAAGATATAAATAAGGGTTGTCCACTTATTAAACCCCAAATTGACTCGTATACACAAATGCAAGTCCCTACTAGTCCAGAAAGTCCTCGGAACCCAAACACTGCCCCGGGTACTCTATTTTGACTATTTAAGCCCATCCGAGACCAATTGTGCACTCGAAATCCCCATCCAAGTCACTTATACAAAAATTACCTTTTTAAATCCAATACAACTCCACACGTATTTTCCAAATAAAATATTATTACTTGTCACCTTTTCCAACCGCGACATGATATAAAATAATCCAACATCATTTACTTATTCTCGTAAGTAAATATATCACACATCAATATTAATCCGTCACTCGCCGATTAAAATTTGTCCGTTCACTTTAAATTCTCAAATTAATAAATTACACGCGCTCATGTAATTTAAATGTCCATAAAAGTACGGGGTATTACATACTTTCCCCTTACAAAGAAATTTCATCCTCGAAATTCGGATACAACCGGTTTTAAGAATCAGGATTTTTGACAACGCAACATCCTCTAGTACTCAAGATCAATCTCAAATTAACATAGGGGTTACTCTACTATACACCAACTGGTTGTACCCACCTGTCTAAAGGATTAATCACTATAGCCCCAGCTTCACGATAAGCTTGTTTAATTCTCTTCGTACTGATATACTCCATCAGTCATAAGGTCTCACCTCAATAATGGCACATCACACATTGTGCCTCTAACAACGACATCCGAGTAAGACGAGCCTATACATCACTGGCTCTATCGCCTTAATACTATTAAAAGGCCGAACATCACTAACTGATGGCTTCCTGTATCCATACTAACACAAAACTCCCATCATGAGAGAAACCATGTGAACATTTGATCACACATGTCAGTCCTTCAAATCTCGATTTATGGTGACGTAAGTCTCACGATGCTCAAAAGTCACCCTAAAATAGTTTGTGGTTAGTGCCCCTCTCAATAATGGACTCTAGATCACGTCCGATCCAAAAGTCTTGTTATTCGATCACCTCTAAACAACCAGAGGGAGAAATGACAAGGCTTTCCACGCGACACCTCAAATGGCATCTTGTTCATAATAAACCGGTACAAGTTATTACAAACAACTCTAGAAATCGGTAATTTCCCTTCCCAATTACTGTAAAGTTTATAATGCTCACTACTCGCATTATTCAACATTCCAAATCACCTCCCGTATACTCATTGGTTATAGGTGACACAACTTGCCCCAAAACAAAACGTCATCCCCACTGCTTCTTGAAAAGCTTTATCGGAGGTGGGGTTCAAGGATCTCATCTTGATTCACAACAATATTGGGTGACACCTTGCACCGATGCAATCCTTCTTTACCCGCCCACCTACACATTCCATCACTAGAATCGTCGGCTTGATGAAAATTTTTTGGTTGATCATCTCGAACCAACCTATTTCTATCTATGAGTGGTACACCCGAAGACAATCTCATTACGTCTCACCTAACACCAATTCCCACTGATAACGTCTCACATTAAGTGGTACTTTATACTCCCCTTTTTTCTCTGGGTACATTAAGAATCACGGCCAGTGCTCTTTTCACCACAATGCGCACTTCTGGGCCCTTTTTACTTTATAGACATCAACATTATATTTACGTGCAAGCCACCCTCAACATTCAACTGAGTAGGACTCCGCTCCACTTTACCACAACATTTTAATTTTCCTCTTCTCAAGAGATATCCTTTTTAAATGGCTCCCAAAGCCTTTCAACTCATTCCGGGTGAGCCACTCTCATTGCACACATATACTTGGATCATCGTCTTTCTCACACGACGTTTAATTCATCATACCATTCTAGCTTGTTTATAACTGCCCCACATACATATATTCCACACATCTATTCCCACGTCCTCCAATCTTGGAAGATTTTGAAACCAACTAACTAGGGCACCCATATACCCTATAATCCTTGCATATTAGCAAAATACTGGAAACGTCACACGATTAACACACTCTCCTCAAAACTGGCCTCGCATTCTCGACGTGGCTATAACATATGGGTATTCTCAATCACCCCATAAATCGAAATTTAATTCTCCTTAACACCATTCCACCCTTCAACTCGAGGTGAGAAGAAAAATTTTCAGTGATCTCTCACGGCACTACTGGCTCCACTGGCCTTATATTATATAATAGCTCTCAGCTCAGAGTGTTATCTCTATACTTCCATTAATTAACATTCAAAATTGATGTCCTAGCATCCATCAACATCTCTCTACTCGCGACGTTTATCAAAATCCATTCGTATCTCATCCCGCAATCACATTCAAATTAGGAACTTTCCCCCAAATGCACCATCACTCAGCATTGGCGGTAATCAAATTCCATAAACTTCAAACACATAATTAGGACTCTCAAAAATCCTGTTCCCATACATATAAATATAAATCTCAAATCCCACATCTCTAATGGAGTGATATAATAATGCGCTCTCCCTATCACCTAGTCCTGAGAGCTAAACATAATAATGAGCTCAATCTTTCCTCTTGATAGTAAACCCAATATACCTCGAATCATATCGGTAAAGTCCCTACACACCGGGATCAACCATAACGAGATAACTATATTCTCTGAAGTCTCCGTCATAATATAATATGAATGAGAGATCGACCCTCTTTCAGGTGAGGCACCGTCAAAACAACACATCCTGCCCTGGAACAGCAAACACGATAGCCTTGCAATATCAGCCCACTATCATTCTAACCAGTCTATACTCGGGATAATATCATACTCGTATAACACATCACTAAAATGAATAATTCCAATCAAATATATTCCCACTGTGACTAAACCCTCTTCCCAGTGGATGAAACCAAAAATAACCCCACTATACCAAGGAAAATACATAAACATAATAATGTTATCGATATAACAACTAAACTCGTCTCACACGCGAATCTAGTGCTAATCAGGATAACGTGACTCGCTCAAGTCACATAAAGCATACCTCCTTTACCCGAGGATAAAACTCATATTTCTACCTTGCCAATCTCCCTGGTTGCTTAAGTGGTTCCCGGATATGACACGCTTGTCCGAACCGAACCAAAAACTATCTTAATTATTGCCCCTACTAGGCACCATACTATTGTCCCTTTAGTCGCTTTGGAAAAAATCAATGCATGTGGTCCTACTATTCACATAAAAAAATTTCTCTATATAATCCACTTATCTTTGGCCATGCTCGTCGTATTACGGTTGTCCTTCTCTCAGACCCTGGTAGCCTCGACCCTGATGGCTATCCCCATTGTTCCCTTAGCTCTGCTGACCCTAAGGAATATATTATTGGCTTTAACAACCCTAACTGAATCCACCCTCACTCGGTGGGAATCCAACTATCTAAATCATTTAAATGAGCCCCCTAATGGGTATCCTCCCTGCGGTGTTTCACTAGCACCGTATCATCCAGTCTTACTTCCTGACTAAATTCTCTAAAACTTTTAGCTCCCTTCACCAAGAAGCATTACTATCCTCATTGTCAAAAGCATGACAATGTCTCCATCTACATCGATTGTCCAAGCAGAATTTTCCTTAAATGTTGGTGACTCCTCTCGTGAGTCCATCACCCACTTAAGGACTCTTTTCTCCACTGTACATACATCATCAGGTACAAGGTTCGCTATATAAGGCCTATGTCTGACCTTTCTATGATAAATTTAGAATATCATTCACATCTCCTTATGAACAATAGATGAAGGAACTTACGCTCAAACCATACCTAATATCCTTCCATTGGAATAATATTTCACTTTTCAAATGTGGTGATTGACTCCCACCACTACAACACTGCTACCACGAGCTAGAAAATTTTTTACCCCAAATTTTCACTTCCGGGTATACTACACTCTGCTGTATGCCAAAGCCTCTGGATACCCCATGCCCATTGTCTAACACACCCAATCTCCACATTTACTAAAATTCCAACGGGTGGTCCTCTTCAAAGACCCCTCTGACTCTCTCCCATTCTAACCGCACTGTGTGAGTTTAATTTGGCACCACTTTCTACTATAGCAGTACTTGAAAATATATACTACATCCTAGTAGTCCTTATAGACCCAACATCCCGAGAAACAATAGGGGTGACCTCGACTATGGTCATCGTCTATAAAATATTCTTCAACTCCAACTGAGCCCTGCCTCCTGTTATTCTCCCAACGACCCTCGCTGGTCGTCCTTCGTTGTTCGGCATACAAAACACACCCGAACGCATATAAGATTCACTATAATAATACAATCATAGCAGGAGAACAAAATCTCACCATGGGAATCAACAATCCTAAGCATAGGGCTCTACTTCAAAAAGAAAGCTGAAAAGCTGTTACTTAAGCCGTTTAATTCAAGATTAAACCGTCTAAGTAACTCCGAACTGTTTTTTGTAGAAGCTCTTTTCTTTAAATCAAAACATATTAACCACAAGATATGTTTAATAAAAATGTACGAGATAAGTTCAATATTATGTAACAGTTTTGAAAAATAGTTTAAATCATCACACCAACAAGAATGAGATGAGGAGATGTAAGAAGATTAAGTACACAATTTTTAACGTGGTAAAACCTCACCCAACTGAGGAAACATCCACGATGACTTCTAAGTCACAAACCAAAAATCCACTAAAATAAAATATACAAGTTACAGGCTATTTAACACACATGCAAACAAAATAGACCTATACAAGTTTAGAATATGTACCCACTGGTTTGATTCTAACTTCTCTGCAGTTCTGATGTTGATGTTGCTTTCTCAGCTTCTTAAATTCTCAACACTTTGTTTCAGTTTTACGTCGACTCTTTCACGTTTCAAGATCTTATACCCAACACTTCTTGTGTTGTAGTGTGATAAGTGTTTGTGAAAGTGATCTAACACATGCATGCACACACGCACACTTATTTCTACACACAAGTCCTATCAAATTACAGAAATATCTAAATGAATTAAGTTTTTCAGTTTCTCTCCTCTTTAGAAACAAAGAACTTTCTTGATCTTTAAACTAACCCATAATCCAAGGTTACCTTGCTCGAAAGATGGTTCAAGGTCTTAATCAATTTCATAGGGTTTTGAAAATATTTTTGAAATTGAAAACCACCGATTGCGATTCCAAATAGATCAGAAGTCTTGTTTCATAAGAACTAGAAACAGAAAGGAATTTGTTGATTCTAGAGTTGTGAAAAACATTTATAGAAAAATAATCAACAAATCTGACTTCTCGAGATGAGGAACGTAAAAATGCAGATCTAAGTGTAATATAACATAAAATAGCAAGATCTACAGTTTCTACAACAAAGAAATAGAGATCAAACTGAAATGCTTAAGTTGGTTACAAGATCTCAAACTCATAGGATTCAAACCACGAACTGTCTTCAAACCACTACCAAAATAACTCTCAAACACTCAGGTTTGGTGTTTGGTGTAAACTAATTTTGGAAAAAGAATTTAGGGTTTGAAAGTAAGATTAGGGTTTAAACGATTTTGGGTTTTCACTATCTGGTTTCTCTCTCTTCTCTTTTTCTCTCAGTTTGGATGAACTGGCCAAAGTCTTCAAATACTGAGACTTAACCTCCTTTTATACTAAGCAAGGAAGGTTCGAGAATAAGAGATCAAATCCAATGGATGAGATTTTATCATGGACTGTTTACTCTCATCCAACGGTTTAATAAAATAGGTGGATTAAATATACGCTGATTGGTCTAAGAGGGGTTCACAGGGATTGGGATAAAACGCATGCAGATCATTGATGAAAATAATCCAAGGGCTGAGATTGCAAACAGGTTCTGAATGTATAAACAAACACAAATCAAGCCAGTGTAACAATGACAGGTGTAAGGCCAATATTAAACCCAAACGCATGTTCTAAAATAATTACACACGCACCCTCAAGTCTCAAGCGCTTTCGAATTCTACCCAACCAAATATTCAGCAAGTTTAGATAAAACTAGAAATTACAAAATTACGCCTAAAGTTTATAAAACCAACTTTTATTATGAAAGAAATCATTTTAAAAAATTGTTTAAAAATTCCCAAAAATAATTAAAACCTTATTTTAAAAGGGAATTAACTCACACAAGAAATTAATGCATTATATATGAATGTATGCAATCCTAGACTGTGTGGAGTTGAGAATTTTACATTTGAATGAATCAATTGAGGAATCAAGTGTAGTATCTGAGATTCCTTGGTATCTAGGGGATGGGACTCAATATTTTGTCACAATTTCCAAACTAGATGAGCACTTATACAATGTAGACTCAAGTGAGTCAAGAGTATAAGGTGCTTCAAAAGCAATGCTGAAAATGTAGTACGTCCGCACAGATTCCTAAGGACACTAGAACCTGACGCTATAATACCATCTGTAACACCCCGCTTATTTTAATCTCGACAGATCAATCCTTTATCAAAATAAAACAGGATTCTCATAATGGATCATTCTCAGCATCACTATCGAAAACTAATTAACTACTAATAACCTATTAGGCCTGGTGTTAAATTTTAAATTTTCTAATCTTTTTAACTTAAATGCAAAAAATCCAACCGGACAATATATACACACGACTGAAATAAATAAACAATAATCGATAACTCTCGGTAAAACATTAATAGAACCATATCGAATTGGCGCAAACGAAAATGCAGAAAATAAAATAAATGACAACAGCTTGGCAACATGCCTGAATATTACTCACAATACCTCCTATCTATATCAAAAGGATAGAAGCGTCTAACAACCCCTACTAGCATCCACAACTAATGTAACATCGTCTGACTCGAAGGAATAATATCATCCACGCGTCCCTGTGTCTGGACACCTAAAAGGTTTTTAAAATATTTGCAAGCGAGTCAGAGCCCAAAACGTTTTGAAAATATTTAGCAAGTGTTTAAAATACTTTAATATTTAAAATATAATATCCTCCATATTTAAACTGGTGTCGCACTAACATGAGATACCCCTCACATCTCATCTAACAGTGCACACCTAACGCATGTAGTTTAAACACCCTAGTTACGTTACTCCACCTAACTAGCATCTCACCAAACTTCTAAACACCCATACGCTATCTCATGCCCCGCGTATTTAATATCCTAAGATTTTTCACAAGCTTATGCAATTATAATTCTCACTTATAATTTATCTGTTCATTTTGAATAAGTTTCACTAGTTATTACACTATTCACATTTTAATGTCATGTCTCGTGTATAATCTTCTCATCTTTATATACATATCTCACATTTTATTCCGGATTTTATTCTCCCGAATGTAACAATTTACTTATCACTTTATCCTTTATTTGGTCCGTATATATATATATATATATATATACAATATACTATACACATAAAGTATATCCATACTTATATATCACCATCCCTCAAAGCTATAACTGAATTGATGCAGTCTCTAGAATGCTATCATCTTCCAGGGAACACACACATCATCCTGGGTACCACCGATCGGGATCTCACACCGACTTAGTAAAAACATAATACAAACGTATAGGAACCGGCCATAGTTCCTCACCTGAAAGTGAGATAAATCATACCCAAGACGTCTCACCCATGATAAAGTGCCACACTGCTTAAATGACTAGATGCTATGACCTGGGGACTATACTCTCCTTGCATTCACTAGTCAGGGGATTCACCCACATCGAGCATTTTTCCATGATAGCACTAGAGAGGTATGTTCCACACAAATATATCATTCACACCCAGATATATTTATAATCATGCCATATATACTCTCTCTCTCTCTCTCTCTCTATATATATATATATATATATATATATATATATATATATATATATATATATGAGAGAGGATCACAAGTGGACCAAAAGAATGGACTTTTTGATGGACTTAACAAAAAACACTAATAACCCATTAATTTTAATTCATATAGTTTAATTGGTTCGCGCCAGCGGCACTCAATACCTTTTCGGCCAGACCCCCGACCTTCACCCCCGACCTCCTACCCCCCTCCCAACCCTTATACCCGTCGGCATTATCATCTCAGCAACCTGAACCCAGCGACCTACATACCCACTGGCAGCCTGAACAACCCCGAACCAGCCTTATACCACCATAACCCACCTAAACTCCATACCCACCAACGTAGGTATACCCACCGTACACCCCCATAACCCATTTTTGGCAGCCCTTACCCACTGGCAATCAACCCAAATTACCTACATCAAACTAGCAATTCATATCCCCAAACACCAACAACTCTGACCCTCTCAGGCAACCACCAAACCATTTAACTCCGGATGACAAAACCCAGATGCTGGCGACTTTACCCCTGCTAAAAATATGTGTCTCGGTTATCGATTCTCGGCTCTATCCATACTTTAGAAGAATTTCAATGCGAATAAGAGTTGGTGTTCGTGTTGTCGGCGACTTTACCCCTGCCAAGAAATGGGTCGCTGGAGTTGGTGTTGGCCGGATAGGAGGGTCGCCGGAGGTTGATTAGCAGGTGGGTTGAGGGTGGATCTTGAGGATGGGTTATGGCAGTAGGGTTTTGGGAAATGGGTTTGTTTGATGTTGTTGTTGTTAAGTTGACAGGTGGGTTAGGTGGGTGGGTAGGGGGTAGGGGTAAAGGTGGGGTCTCAGTTCTCGGGTGCCGCTAGCGCGGACAAATTAAACTATAGGAATTAAAATTAATGTGTTTTTAGTGTTTTTTGTTAAGTCCATTATTTTGGTCCACTTGTGATCGTCTCTCATATATATATATATATATATATATATATATATATATATATATATATCATCAAATCCGGCTATTCATGCCTATCTCCTGTGGCATTAGCCTATAATCCCGAATATACCAATTCGTATTAATTTATAAGTATACACACAACTTATTTTAATCCTATAAGTATTCACTCACTTATGATACGATTATCACACTAATTCCTTCTGAATATTAGCTTATCACCTCTAGCTAGTATTCTAATTTCATCCTAATCGCACATTCGGATTTCACTCACATATTATCGGCACATACATTCTACATGCATAAATGTATATATACCCGCCGAAATGATTTTCCCGAGTGTCGTTCGCCTCAAACACTCCTAAATTTATAACCTAGATCTTATTCTCTCTAACCCGAGATTTATATATCACCCATTTAATCTTTTAGTGGCCCTCACACTCTATTTAGGATTCCCTAATATTTAACTCCTAAATGAATTCCTCTCCAATCCTTTTTGTCCAAGAAAAAATTCCCAAAATTAGCTGTAAAAATGAATCGAACCGATGGCTAGAAAAACGAACCGGTCCGATGACAATAAATGAACCGAACCGATGGCCCCCAAAAATGAACCGGTCCGGTTACCCAAATCGAACCGCATTCCATCGTCCAACATGTACAGATTCGGGAGTTCATCATCTTCACCAACTCCAAAATTAATGGTTTTTACATCACCAACCATCACTACACACTTATTTTTACCCACCACAATAATTTATTCATGGGATTCATCAATTTAACTAAGATTTAAACTCTAACTTAGTTAAACCCTAAATTTTTCCTTTTTCCAAATTTCTCACCAAAAATGACGCCATTAACGTGGATTAGAGCTTATATTTCACATGGAGTTGCCCGTGAGTGAATCAGATGGGCCCTAAGAATATGTTTTGTTGTTATAATTTACTACTGCATTGAGTCAGCTTTAGTAGAGTTTATTATGGTAATGTGTAGTGATTAATTACCGTATGGTTAAACGCTAGTAAAAATGTAGTGATATGACTGTCGTGTCAGATACTCTAAGAGGAGAAATCTTTATTTTGTGCGGTGCCACCTGAAATAGGGTTGGGCCCAGATATATGAATATATGAAAATTTGCATGGTGTTATAGACCTCAGCGAGTGTGTTGTCTAGTTATATGTGATTTCGGTGCGTAGGAATTTATTTTAATGAGGAGACTCAGGTTTTATTTTGTTCTTCTTCAAGCAGAGAGATAGAACCCGTTATATTTATTGCGCCGAGTACTTGGGTTAGTAAGGGCATTATGATTCATGTTACATTTTTAGGGACACGAGAGTGGACGAGTATACTTTTGTGTCACAATACGTAGATTGTAGGAGAGTACATAGTATGTATTGAAGGCCTTACGGGCCTCGAAAACTGGCTAGGTTAGATAGTAGTGTATCGGGGGGTTCCTTGTTTGGATTTCGCCTTGCGAGACACCCCACGCATGAAACTAGCGAACTTCGAGAGTTGGAGAGAAATTTGGTCGATAGTACATAAGTTTTGTATGTTGGTTATTGTACCTATACGATAATATAATTGAGAGTTGATAATTCTTTTATGACTTAAGGCCAATAGAGTCGCCTAGTCTTAGTATCATTCTGAATAGAGCAATAATACTATTGAAGGATTGATTAAGTTTTGACGAGTGGGGTGGTTGAGTGCATCCCTACCACATCAGCATACCGAGTGTGAAAGAATTGAAGTAAGAAAATTTTATGTCATTTGAATAATGATGCGTGAGGCATAGGGTGTATGGGCGCCCTAGGGGATTGAATCAAACGGTGGATTATGATTATCTTGTGAATTTGATAACATGTAGTAGGGTAAGCCGAAGATTACTCCGTAAGGTTTGTTAGAGACTTACGTTTCAAAATAAACTGAGATTTTTGAGTGGGAAAAGAGACTTGTGTCACACGGTACGACAAAGTCACACGTATCATGATTAGTACATTCAAGAGAGTATAAAATGTATAGGATACAAATAACAGTGGTAATGGGTTTAATGTAGAGTAATTTTCAAAGTTAGTCTTGCAGTGGGTCAGCTGACTGTTAGAAAAAGGGCGGACAATTTGAAACCAGTAGGGGCTCCTTCCACTAGAGAATGGAAGAGTATTCCCAAGGATCTTCTCATGTAGCTGAGATGGTAAGATTATAGGTACTAAAATGCGATTGAGTGCGGCCTAATACCCATAGAGGGATGGGCAGGACAAGCGGTCTAATCGGATGCGGTAGAGAAAATTTTATGTGGACCCTGAGATCTTAGAGGAGGACGGGAGCAGTACCTTCCACTAGTGGAGTTTGTGTCCAAATAACTCCTTTTCATTCACGTTCAGGCAGAGTTCCAGTAGAAGTATGGCACGGTAAACTTTGTTGTTGTCCTACTTGAGAGTTAGAGGTGGGGGACCAATTATGATTACAAATGTTGGAGAAGAATCGATATTATCGTATATATTATGTGTGAAATATATATTACACAGCCAATTTACTTGTATGAACGACACGAGACGAAGTCGTATGTATATGAAAAGAGGATAAATCTACTAAGGTGCAAATAGTAGAAGGCTAGATAGTGAATATCTAAAATAAATTTTATGTAGTGAAACTTAAGTAGGAAGGCTTGGGCAAGAGCCTATATGAAAGGGTAACCTGGAGTTTAAAACAAACACATGTGAAGTGTTCATTATTAAGGGTATTCGATAGCGTACTATATGGGTGGTACGTAGTAGCTTACTTGTGAGCGGAAGGGTGCGATGCGCAATATTTTTACAGCTTTGTCTGTACCTGGCATATTTTTTCCAAATTTCGGGATGAAATTCCGTTGTAAGGGGGGAAGTATGTAACACCCCATATTTTTTACGATTTAAATAATTATATGATTAATTATTATTATGGGAATAAGTATGCGATTAATTATTGTTGTTGGATTAATTAAATTAAAATGTGAGAAATTAATTTGTTATTAATCCGGATTGAAATAATTATTAACTAGCGTGCCAAGGATTAATACTTATTGTTGAGAATTATTGAATATTACTGTGTGATATGTAATATGGAATTATAACATTTGATAAATTGTCGGAAGTGAGAAATACGGCAATTTGGTAATTTAAGTCTGACACGCGTGTAAGTCGTGTCGGGACTAATTGAATAGAATAAAAAGAGAATTTATTTTTATTAGCTCATATGGTCAAAATAGTATACCCGGGTGTTTAGTTTGGGTCCTGGGGCAATTTTAGGCCTAACCGGCTTCTCGAAAGGGCATTTTGGTAAATTATATTTTTGGGTTTAATTAATTGACGAAAATTGGGAGTTATTTTATCATCCAAGAAAAGTCTTTTAGGGTTGTGAGACACAGGAAGGAAAGAACGGTCATACAGGGTGTGAGGGAGAACCAAACTCCAAGAGGGAAGGCCAAATTATCCTCACCTTGCACAACCGTGACCACCAACGCGTAGATCGAGAAGAGAGGAACGCGTATATACCAACATCACCAACGGATCATACCGTCACATTCGAGGCAAGTGTTTATTACTTGCTTTCTTTTAGCAATAATCATGCTCATGTTAGTGTAGGTGAAATTAATCATAATTTACATGTTAATTGGGTGAAAATTGGAGATTTAAATTATGATTAAGGACTGGTCTAATTAGTGGTTGAAATTCCTTCTTGTATGTAGAGGATTAATCACGGAATTGAATTATATATTGATGAACGAATCTGGGTTGATTAGGTTCTTTAATTGAAAATTTGGAAACTAGGGTTAATATGAATTAATCTGGGGATTTTATATAATTATGATGATTAAGGATGAATTAATGATCCTAGGATGTTAGGAATGATTTATAACCTGTTATGTGTTAATGGGTATTGATGATGAGGCGTTGGGTGTTGAATCTTAGAGGTTTGTAGGTTAAAAAATGGTATAAAATGCTGAAATTTGGTGAAGAAGACGAAACAGTGGGTCTCGAGCGAAGTCGCGCGAAGTGGTTCAAACGAGATGGGGATCTCGCGCGAAGTCATTCGAAGAACATGTGGAAGTCGTTCGAGCGACATGTCATTCTGGTTTGAACAACATGTCATTCTGGTTTGAGCGACAAGGTGAATTTCTAAGAATTTTCTTAGAGTCCAGTTTTGAGTTTGCCGATTTATTGGACTATATATATATATATATATATATATGAACTTGTGAATATTTCTACTGTGTGAAATTAGTAGACTTGGTAATAGTAATAATCATTACATTGCGCCAAGTGATCTTAACCTAAGGGTGCAGGGTTAGTGTATATATATAGGATGATGAGACTATATATATGTATGAGTGTACTTGTGGAACTTTTTACTTTGTGAGACTAGTAGATAAAATGGAAATGAGAAATAAAATAATCTTAGTGGATAAAAGATTTACCATTCGAATGGTGAATAATGAAACTTAGTATGTGAGATAAACTATTTGAATAGCGTATTGTATGGGAGATACGAAAATACTACTAGTGAGCATAGTTAGTATTAGTATGGTTTCTGACTAGTTAGACTGTGAGGTATAACTAGGGGAGATTAGATGTACATTAGGCGTGCACAATAGATGAGAGGTGTGAAACTCATGTGAGAGTTCGATAACTAACATGCGTATAAGACTTGTTTTAAGAACCAGTTTTAAATACTTGCTAAATCATTTTTACACCTCGGGCTCTGACCCGTTTCTTGTATTTCTTCTCTCTTTTGATATATATATATATGTATTAGTGCAGGTGCCTAGCCACAGGGACACCGGTTCTAGATACTTGGATGGTTTGCCGAGCTGCAGCTGTTGTGGAAGTTGCGGGTTATTGAGATTAGACGCTTCTCTCATTTTATTCAGTTCCTAGTTCACATGCTTCAGTTCAGGCATGTGTCGCCCATCTTCATTAGCGGGATTTTACTCAGTTCCTTTGTAGTTCTTTTCTGTTGGATTGAGTATTTATTTTAGTTTTGTTTGTGACTTTGAACTTGAAGGTTTTATCCAGTCTTAATTATTTAGTATTTAATTCAATCAACATTCATTTATTGTGTGTGGTTTATAATTAAATGTTCAGAAATTAATTGAATTAATTGGTTTCAAATTAAGTTGGGAATTGTTTTGAAACTTGCTTAATTAAATGTTAGGTAATTAATTGGATTTAAGTTTTCGACAGTGATGCTAAGAATGAACCAACCAAACATTCTGTTATAAATTTTATAAAGGACTGATCACCCGATATTTAATTGGGCGGGGTGTCACAAAAAGGTTGATATTTATATACACATAACAGTTTAACAACATTTCTACAAAATATAACCAAATAAGCTGTCGGTTAACAGACTGAATACAAAATATTACATCAAGTATGACAGTATATACGAATACTAAACTTGGGCAACACACCCGAATATTCAGATAAATCATAGCTAGAGTATCAAAAGAAATGATGCGTCTACTACAAAAGTCCTACAACATCCGCAAAATGACATTGCTCCTTAACACTGGGAAGGGAAGTCACATCACCTGAACGTATATAAGAACCACACAAGAAGGAGAAATATAAATGGGTCAGGGCCCGATTTGATATGATATACATGTGAATAAATGCATGACAATATGAATACTATTATCATAAATAATACAATTCGCTCTTCATTCAAGAAATCATCCTCACCTCTCCTCTCAGTGCACATCCTAATGCGTACAATTCATTCAAAGTTAAACTACCCATCTACTTAATAGGAGTAACCTAACTATATTCTACATGCCAAGTTTATCAGTTGGAAACATATTCACTAGTCAAAAGTCATTAGGGACCATAGGCCATCAAAGTCGATTCACAGTTTACTTCAGTCAATTAATCACTTAGGTGAAATACCATTTCAATGAGAACAGTTACAATTATAATAATAACAGTTCTAAGACCATCATTTCGGGAGTCACCCCACTGGATGCACCCCTAGATACTATCATCTTCCAGGGCCTATAACCAAGACCACTTGGGTATCCTAAATCGCAACGCGTGGGAAGCGGCCATATACCTTCGACAGTGAGTCATAACCATACCCGAAATTACCTCACCTCGAACCATACAATCATACAACGTAACAACCGGTATCATGGCCTGAGGACTATACTCTCTTTGCATCATTAGCTAGGGGATTCACCTCTAACGCGTACTTCCCCTATGATAGTATTTAGAGAGGTATGTATAAATGTGCCATAGTTACAAACTATATGAAGTTAAACATACGGTCCTTAAATTCTGATACCATATGTACATATAATTTGGGCTACAAGACATAATTATTATCATTCTAGCCCTCGAAGGTCCATCACACACTACCCGATCCTACACTCGTCTTGCTCTCGTTTACTAGACGAAATGAGACATTATAGCTTTATAAATAGTCCTTAAAATAAGCCCGGACACTTTCGTACTATCCTAGAGTACCACTCTCTTTATATGAGGTCATATTACTTCTCAATACATCCTAAGAGAAGGTTCCTAAGCCTTAAACCCAAAAGAAAAGGAGTAGAAAGAAATTCTAATTCTTAGGCTGAAAACAGAGTACCGATCGATCGACCGCGTAATTGAAATTTTCCTTGCGAGGGAACCAGTAGGCTTTTCCCTTTAGGCCCAGTCGACCAGCAGCTTGATCGCGGTCGACCGATCACACCAGATCACTCGGCCATTCCCCATTTTTACATACAAAACCTAAATCCCCAACTCTTCTTCTTTCCTCTACACCAACTATCATGAACCAATATTATCAAAAAAATCATTCCTATATGATCACCTAATAATATACAACCTCAAATCATATCTAACTTATCTAGGTGGAGGTTTGAACAACAACTCAATCAAACCCTAAATGGGTCAAATCTTAAGAACAATAACTAAACACACAATTTATTCAACATAATCATAAGGTATTGCAAGTGTAATACTTGCCTTGTTATTGGAGTCTCGAATTCTTCCTCGTAGCAACGATTCCAAGTTCAAATGGACAATCTCTTCTCTTTTTCTTCTTTCTCTCAAGCTCTCACTTCTCTCTAGCTTCTAGGTTTAGAAAATACACAAATGAGGTATAAACACTCTTGCAAGACTAAATACCTAAATATAACTCAAATACATTAAGTCCAACATTAAATTCTACTACATACTTAAAATGACTCGTAACATCATATTTAAGCCATAACTAGATAAAATTATCACCCTGACACTTATTTTGACTATCTCGACCCTTCTCGGACTAACCGCGCCCTCTAAAATGACATCCGGGATATGGTTCATTATTTTCTATTCCAACGTCATATTAACATTCTAATAATAATCCAATTGGAATATAAATTATACCCGTCGCCTCAAAGCATAGAGACTCAACATTAACATAATATTACACTATTTACATTCGCGTAAAGGTAAATATGCAATACTCATAAATATTAACTCTTAAATTACTGAAATTAATATTTACTCCAATTTCCTTTATTTATATAACTAACCCACATGGAAAATTAATATAAAAATAAATGCTCAAAAGCAAGGGGTATTATAGCTACACACAGATTTAGGGTGTAGACTTTGATGAGACATTCGCTCCTGCTTCTAGGCTTGAGTCTGTTCTCTTATTACTCCCCATAATATGTCATCTATGGTTAAAGTTATATCAATTGGATGTCAAAAGTACCTTCCTTAATGCGATTCTATAAGAGGAAGTATATATATGGAAAAATCAAAGAGGTTAGAAGACCCAAAGCACTATGGAAATGCTTATTATCTTAAGAAGGCCTTGTAAGGCTTGAAGCAAGCACCCCGTTCTTGGTATGATAGGATCATTTCCTATCTCTTAGCTCGTGGCTTCAAGATAAAGGGAGTGGATACGACGTTGTTTATGAGGAGAAAGAGTGGTGCTATATTGGTTGCTCAAATCTATGTGGATGACATAGTATTTGAATCCACGTGCTCCTGACATGCTTACACTTTTGAGGAGGAGATGAAGAGCGAGTTTGAAATGAGCATGGTTGATAAGCTTACCCTATTCTTAGGTCTCCATATGCGTTAACTTGAGGATGGGATATTCATATATCAATCCAAATATGCTAGGGACCTAGTAAATAAGTTTAGTTTAGACTCCCCTAACCACTCACGCACCCCTATAAGTACATCGACTAAGCTTAGTAAAGACACTTTAAAGAAAACCCTTTATAGGAGCATGATAGGTAGTCTACTCTACTTGATTACTGTCATCCCGACATTACCTTTAGTATTAGAGTTTGTGTGCGATACCAAGCGTCCCTGAACGAGTCTGAATTGCTTGCACTTAAACGTATTATCAAATACGCCAGTGGCACTCTTTCCAACGGTATTTGGTATTCCTTCGATACCAATGACCATTTGTCCGCCTATTCGAATGTCGATTAGTTCGGGGATGTTGATGGTTGTAGGAGTGCCTCATCTGGGTGTTTTTACTTTGGGAGTGCCCTTATTTCTTGGTTAAGCAAGAACCAAACTCTATATCTTTGTCCATGACGAAGGCCAAATATATAGTCGTCGGGAGTTATTTCACGTAACTTGTAAGGTGTGGGTTCTTGAATTACAATTAGTGTTAAGCGAGGCATAAACCTTTATTGAGAGATATTCAATACTCAAGCCTGCATTAAATGAATTCTTTTATAACATATATTCTTGGAAAGTGCAATAAATGGAAGAGACCAGCAAATAACTTGGTCAGAGGGAGAAGGAATAAGCACCCTTAGTGCAATAACGGCAAGGCAGTAACCTCGAGGCACAATAAATGCTCAGGAGTGGTGTTAATGGAGGTAAAGGGAATAATCACGCAATAATGATCTCACAACAAACACTCTTATCTAAAGAAATCTCAATAGCAATTCTAGGTTTAGATTGTCGTCCATGTAAACTATCTTGCTGGAATATTTATATGGGAGCCAAGTTACTCGAGTGACCTTGCTGGCATTCAATGAGATGACCACCATTAATGAAAAAGATACGATCTTATTAATGTTGAATATAGTGCATTAAATGCACAAGATATGATATTTTGGTACGAAAATTATTTAGCCTATCAGTGATCTGGTGGTATTAATTAGGATGGGATGTGGCAGCCTAAAGGTCCATCTTACGATGGATGCAAGGTCCAGTGAAATATTTTACAAAGTCCAGTAATTCCTCTACCGACCATCAGCATACTTAAAGGCCGAGAAAGTATTCAGATCTCATCTTCAAGAATGGAGCATGGGGAGATTTTGGGGGGTTAAATTGTTCATTAACAACTGTCATATGTTGCTAAGAGATTCCAAGTGGCACATTATGAAAAGTAGAATTGGTGACATCAAATGGTACCAGCTGAACAAACAATATCAGGACAATTGTCCTCCCAAGTAGGCACCCCAGCACTTTATCAGCACTTGGTCGGCTCCAGATCTAATTGGTAGGCACACCGCGCAATCAACTCCAGAAGGTAAATCGTCAATAAGAAGAAGGGTAAAACACATGGGAATTATCAAGAGACACTCCACCTCTGTTATAGAAGGCCAATAACCTCATTCATTATGTAAGGATGTAACGTTTCATGATAAATACTCTATCCTTTCACTACACCCTCAAGCATGGAGCATTGAGGTATTTTGATGATGGCAAAATTTACCACACTACATGGACCATTGATAAATGGACACATGTCCTATGTGGTGATCTTCATAATAATTACTCATGTGTTCGGCTTCCATGACAGTTGGTCGCCCAATCGATCGACCAACCTAAAGAATATGAACCATCAAAAGCCATTTATATGGAGCCAACAACACTCATGGTATTCGAGAATATCAATAGTTATATTTAATATCAACACTCATATTTATTGTATATAAATGTAAATGCTTGAGTATATAAAGGTTTTCCATCAATTAGATTCCTAACCACTATAAATACATGATCTTCCATAGCTCAAAGGGACAAGTAAATCATTCTCAAGCACACCCATTTGTGTTATTGTAATCACCAGAAATAAAACAAACAGTGGACGTAGGCTTTCTTCATAGTTGAATCACTTTAAAAATCTTTGTCTCTTGTGTGTTTACATGGATTGTTTATCTTTATTTTATTTGTTCACGTCTCTAAATGATAGACCATTTTTAGACATCAACAGATTGGCGCCGTATGTGGGAACTCGACACAATTTTTTTTCTTCTTATTAGAAGAAACGAAAATCATCATCATCAAAATCTAAGTCTTTATATTTTTACATATAAACGATTACATTTATATTCACATAGATTTGCTCAATCATGATTCTTAGATGTTTATATTCATAAACTTTATGTTCAATTCTTATTTAGGAATCTTCATAATAGTAAATTTCATAATCATAAGCTTTGTATAAGTACTTTATAATAGGGAGTTTATTAAGAATCTTCTAGGTTGATACTAGATTACAAAAGATGTCTTGATTCCCATATCTCAGATTTTTTGGCACGGGAAAAACATCCAGAACAGTCCTCTCTCATTAAAAATATTGACCACGTGTTTATAACATATTTGACGTTGTTTTCTCAATAGATAATTTCTTTACAAATATTTACGGATTTTATTGGCTTCATCAGTCGACGAAAGTGGAAAAGGAAGCAAGGCCCCTGTAGCTGACTAGCCGCTAAAAAATTTATCTGACAAAGAAGGTCGTCGGACCATCATTTATGGTCGTCGACTAAGAAGAGGTTGGAGGAAGGTCATCACCGTCGCTTTATTACTAGTCGACTGAGGGTACAGGGTTTGTCCTTAGAGCTCCTTGCGTGAGTTGTAAGATGGAAAACATGGATTTTTCCATTTTAACTTTATTAAAATAATCACTTGTTTTATAATGCCACCACTCTTTATGTATAAGCGAATTTTCGAAACCAAACACAGACAAACTTCTTTGGGATGCTTGGGTCTCAGACATCTTTTACTAAATTAAATATTTGTTGTAAAAAGCTTTCAATTTCTTACATTAGCTCTCTATACTTCACATCTTCATGTGGAAATATTTTTTTGAAACCAACTTATGTTTTGAGTATTTGCTTGGAATTCAAATAATTTTACAAAAATTCTAGGCTAAACACTTATATCTTACATTTAATAAATATTTGATAAAAAAACTTTCACTTGACACGTATTCAACGTGACACGTATTCGTCATAAATGTTATTATTTCATATTTTGAAATTTTTATTGCCCGTTGTTCGAGCAGATACATATCATATATTGTTTAGCCAAATAAGTTAATCTCGTGATAATTTCCATTTGATTTAGCCTCAATAGATGGTCAGAAAACTTATTAACTTCCACAGGTATAAGATTCAGTCCTGATGAATGCTCAGACACAATCTTAAGCTCTGGAAAGAATTATTAATGCTCGATAGTGTACAATTTTGCCTCGACGGATTATCCAGGCACTATTTATCTTATTATTACTCCGGCGGACGATCGCGAACGCTACAGCATTTTAAGACCCGACAAATGGTCGGCATAGTTTATGGTTAATCGGCATTACATTTATTATTGATATTCAACCCTAATGAATGGTTTGGAAATCTATTTGTCTCTAACAATGCAGGATCATTCGTAATATTTACTCGGTCCCCTCAAACATTATTTAAAGTCCCCGATGGATGGTCGAAACTTTCATTATTTATCTGGATTTATCACTAGCTTCGATGGATATTCGATGCACATCATATGTATTATGTGAATCATCACAATTTAGCCCCGATGGACTGTTGGGCATTACCAGCCGCATGATCATTCGTTAGTCAACATTATATTTGCGGTTTAAGTTCAAATGCTCGGGCATGCTCATTATTTGATCGCTTTATTTATAATCGGCATTATACTGCAACAAAGGCCCAATGAATGGTCAAACAATATTATTATTATTATTATTATTCAATTTACTCTTCATAATCTCGGCTGGGGGCGCCGTAGTTATATTGACCATTCTCTACAACATTAGTCAAGCAAGCCTCAGCGTATTAATGCTTCACAGGCCTGTAGTAAACCTCCCTAATTAGGCCATTTATACGATCAACATATAATATTGTCTTGCATGAATTATTAGTGGGACAAGAGAAAATGCAGAAAAAGTGCATAATAGCAAAAATTGGTCTAGAACTGAAGACATCTCAGCAAAGCACCTCAGCTGCATGGCCAAAATCAAACTTCCTGTATGACCCCATCTCCAGAGAGATCATCAACAAGAAGTTCGCCAAATTTAGGAAATTCGTTGCAGTCTTATGGATGACAAGATCCGACCATACGTCACTAATGCACGAGCAAGATCCTAACCTCAAACTTTATGTATGACTTTGTCTTTGATAAATCAAGAGCAATAAGTCCGTAAAACTTCATGTATAAACACATGAAGTTTTACCTGACCGACTTAAAATATAGGAATAATTATACATTCCTAATACGCTTGGTCGCCACTGATAACTAATGCTACAACTTAGATCAACAAAACTATTTACAGTTTTATCTAAGAAACAACATTAGTAGAATTTATGGCCTAACAATCACCATTGACTTGACTGACTAGTCTACAGAGATTACTTAGTCGGCAAGTTGATTAAAAACTAATCACAAGCTTAAATAAAGACCAAATAATTATTCTAATAGCAATGGCTTCAGTAGGATAGTACAAAACTAGAGACAATCATTACAAGGAAATAACAAAGCTCTTACGAGTCATTTCGTGGGGCATTCTTCCTCAGCCTTATTCCAACAAGAGCAACATCAATGACGTAGAAACCAGAGTACATTTTGGCAAGTCGCTGTTTTTCAAACTATCCACAAGAATGCAACCCGGTGAAATATTTTACAAAGTTTAGTAATTCCTATGCCAACCACTAGCAAACTTAAAGGCCAAGAAAGTATTCAGATCTCATCTTCAAGAATGAAGCATGGGGAGATTTTAGGGGGTTAAATTATTCATTAACAGCTGTCATATGTTCCCAAAAGATTCCAAATGGTACATTTTGGAAAGTAAAATTGATGATATCAAACGGTACCCACTGAACCAACAACATCAGGGCATTTGTCCTCCCAAGTAGGCACCCCAGCACTTGGTCGGCTCCATATCTAATTGGTTGGCATATTGCTCAATCAACGCCAGAAAGTAAATCATCAATAAGAAGAAGGGTCAAATGCATGGGAATTATCAATAGACATTCCACATGTGTTATACAAGGCCAATAACTTCATTCATTATGTGTGAATGTAATATTTCAGAATAAATACTCCATCCTTTCGCTAAACCCTCAATTATGGAGCATAGGGGGATTTTGTTAATGGCAAAATTTTCCACCCTATGTGAACCAACGATAAGTGGACACCCGTCCTCCTACGTGGCAATATTCATAATAATCACTTACATGGTCGGCTCTCGAGACAGTGGGTCGGCCAACCGGCTGACCAACCTAAAGAATATAAACCATCAAAAGCCATTTATATGGAGTCACCATTAGTCATTGTACTCGAGAATATCAACAGTTATATTGAATATCAATAATCATATTTATTGTATATAGATGTAAATACCTGAATATATAAAAGGAATTCCATCTCTTGAACTCCTAACCACTATAAATACATGGTCTCCCATAGCTCAAAGGGACAAGTAAATCCTTATCAAGCACACCCAACTATGCTATTGTAATCACTATAAATAAGACAAACAGTGGATGTAGGATTTCTTCATAGCCGAACCACTTTAGAAATCTTTGTCTCATGTGTGTTTGCATGGATTGTTTTACGCTGGAATTTCCAGCATTATCATTGTTGGCGTTTCTTTGCATTAATTGCAATTGATATTCATCCCCCCATTTTACACATGGAGTGATGGGGTTTATGCTTGTGTCTCACGTGAGGCACCTCATGCGTCGCTAGTTTACAATAATTATTATTAAATCTGAATCTGTTCCACCACGCACGTGTGTGAGCTATGCGAGGGATTTCATACATCGTCGCCTCAGATATATTTGTGTCATTCCTTGGATACACACAGCTATTTGTGCGTGGGATCCTGGCACTGTCATTCCCTATCCACAACCTTTTACCCCTTATAAAAGAGAAGGTACTTAGCCTTAGGTTTTTTACCCTTGAGGTTTTTTGCAATCTCTCTTTTAGAGAGATAAAGAGGAGACGTCGTTATTCTTTTTATTTTTTACAAATGCTTCCCTTATTTTCTTCTCTAACCTTCTTTGTGCATCCATGGCTCCTGTTTTCAAGAGAACTCCCTTTGCTAGGAATGTCTCCCCAACTCATGCTCGTCAAAACCTATGGGCCCATTATTATTGTACCTCATATTTTGGTGAGTTACACTACTCCTGGTCCACATCTAATTAATTTTCGGGCGCAATTAATTCTAAAGAGGAGGTAAAATTATTGATGGACAAGAGTGATACGACTGAGGAATTTTCTTACATACCAACCGACACCATTACCCACTTCAGAATTAAAATTGGGGATTTCCCCTATTCAAACGTGGAGTTTGAATCCACTGGTGGTTGTTGCAAGGGGCAGGGACTCAAGACGCAGTATATTCATAGTAAGTATGCTTATAAACTGGTGATGGTAGGTTTATTATCCACCTATTGGTTTGGTGACCTCACACTTACTAAAAATAATGGCACACTTCGCACTTTAGTTTCTCGCTAGAGCCATCATACCCACACCTTATTACCAACTGGGGGGAATTCACTATCACCCTAGAGGATATCTGTGAGCTTCTAATCTTGGAGGCTGCTGGTTTTAACGCTTTCATTGAGGAGGCTATATCTAGTAATGAGGAGGTGGTCAAGAAATGCATTGTGTCTTATAACAAGTGCACATTTCCTTAGGTAATCCGTCATTTCTTTTACATTGCGGATAAAGCCAGGGCAAAGGCTCAAGAGTCTATATGGATGGATCCAAAAGGAAAATAGGTAGCTTAGATGTCGCCTACTAGAAGTGGTTATGGATCAGACATCGAGTTAGCAGATTACATCTGGGTAATCCTTTGTAAGATCTTTATTCTTGGGAAGCCTTATGATTGTCCGAGGAAGGATCTGATTAACATGGTCGTTCGAATGTCCTCTAGAGTGAAAATTGCTATAACTCTGGGCTCTTTATACACATGGCTCGACCATGCACGTGCCTATTCAGTGTGACACCCCGACTAATTAAATACCGGGTAGCTACTCCTTTATTAAATTAATACAAAATGTCAAGTTGGTCCAGTTAACAGCATCACTGTCGAAAACATTTTAATCATTACTAACCACCTAGTATTTAAAAAGTAAGATGTCAAATTTTAAATTAAGTCTGATGAACATACAATAAAAGAATTATGAAAGAATATCATAACCATACACCATAAAGTCTCAATAAAGTAACCAACAATTAATAATAAGTCCGGAGGAAAAACTCCTCACAACAATCCCACCACTGAAATAAATAAAACAGTATATCCAGAATTAATTACATGCCAACAATCTGAATAACTGAAATATGAAATGTCTCTAATAGAAATGGGCGACATGCCCTACAAATGATGAAAACTGAATAGAGTCAAGACAAAAGAAACGTCTACTATCAAGGTCCTGTAACTTCCACAAACAGCTACAGCTCATCACCTGAATGGAAATCCTATGCATGGTGTCCTTGTGACTGGGCACCTAAAAGGTTTTTACAAAAATAGATTTGAAAGCAAACGGGTCAGAGCCCGAAAGTGGAGAGTATTTTAAAAACATCAAGTGCTTTAATAACATTAAAACAAAGAATGCAAAATACATGTTAGGACGTGCTCTCACATGAAATACTCACCTCTTGACTAATCGTGCACTCCTAACGTACAATACCCATCTAAGTGGTAGTTATATCTAACTAAACCGACATAAGTTCTAACCCATCTACTCGATTCACAATATGAATTCCCAATGTTATCACTTGAATAGATAGCTTTACTTAAACTCATATTCTCAATTTTTAGAATTACCATTCACTGGAGGTTATCCCCTTATTTATCTTCTCAAGGAGTTACTATAAATTATTCTCATAATTAAACATGACAAGTCTGTTCATTTAACCGTATATCATTCACATCATAAATATACAATACGAGCACCCCGAGACTAAACTGCGGTGCACACATACTCTGCTATCCATCCCGGTACATCACGTACATAAGGATCACGCATTCCGAATCTCTCAGGAATCGTTCTCAGATAACAACAATCACAATCAATGGAGGCGAACACAGTCACATCACATGGGTCATGCACATACCTACGCTCCCACGATCAGCAGACTTATTAACTTCCCAATAAGTCCTTCTCTGACCTATGTCCTCGAGGTACCAATCTATATCGCCCCGTAGGCACACAAATATTAGATGGTCCTAAACGAACGCAAACCTCCCGTGATAGCAAGTATGGTAGGTATGTCATACACATAAGTTATATACTAAGCATTCACACTTCTTAGATGTCTCAATATTAATAAAGGTATATTCTACATCCTTATACCATTATTCCAATTTTATACATTTTAAGTCTTCTGATAATATATAATGTAGACTGTCGACACATCTCACGTCATAGTTTCTTGTACTTAAAACCTATCTCAAAGGGATTATTAAGTTTCCTATTATTCCCACATATAACATCATTATTCTTAAGGTCCTTACTTCTGCCCCAAACCTCATTTCATCAAATTATTCAAATTTACTCTTTTAACCCTAATCTTATCTCACTCATTGAATTTCATTAGATTTTAGAATAATTCCTCAAATAGAATTCTAATTAAGGTCCAAATTTTATAACCATACCTACTGGTCTTCCATAAGTCTAAGGATATTCATAAAGTCTACAATAATAATTTTCTAAGGGTTAACATCATTAAAATTTAGTTAGGGAAAATTTTACTCATTCTGGGAAGGTCGATCGATCGACCTTGAACATCGATCGATCGATGGTGGTCGATCGATCGACTGATGAATGTCGATCGATCGATTGCACCAGATAGGCTACGGACTGCTTCGTTTTGCAGTCCTCAAATCGTCCCAAAAATTCATTACAATGCATGAAACTTCATTCTAACGTTATAATATCATCAAATAATCATCCTACAACATTGTTAACGTTCTAAAACTAATTAATCATCACCCAAAGGCCTTATTTAGATCAAAACATCCTCAAGAACCCTAGTTTTCTATTTCTTTCAAGAACAACAGTAATTCTCTTCTTTAATCCGTTTTTAGATCATCAAGTATTATGTTTTGGATTCATAATTCGTCCAGAATATGTCTACATGCAATTCCTAACATGGTTTATAGTTTTAATCCTCAAATTCATGGGTCTATATCAATTTTCCAAGACAAAATTCGATAATTACACTAAATATAGAAGAACACATTCATTGAATCAATTGTAACTAAATCACTTGCCTTATGTTCTTCAGATTTTTGTTGTTGGTTGAAGAAGGTTGAATTGCTTTCTCTCTCTCTGCAGAATTCTCTTCTCTCTTTCTCTCTCTACAAGTTCTTCTCCAAGATGACAATGGTGGTTTAGAGGTTGCCTTAGGAACCTCTTAAAATTTCTTCCAATAACTCCCGTAGCCCATTAAGTCATTTAGTGTTGTTAGTGGGTTTAGTGGGTAAAGAATAAATCAGATTTTAACTTCTAATTTTCGTGGGTTTTAATTCCCAAAATTCCGAAATTACCAAACTACCCTTTTGGGTTGCCGGTATGGCCTAAAAATGCCCCGGGACCCAAACTAAACCCCCGGCTAGTGTTTTCTGACTATTTCGACCCTTTTGGACTCGTTGGCGCACTCAAAATGACCATACGATTGATAAAAATAAAATTCACTTTTTAATTCAAATAATTACATTCCTGACGCGACTGTCACGTGCGTCCCAACTAAATTTTCCAAATTGCCGTATTTCAGCCTCGCGATAATTTCAATATTTTCAATATTCATATATTGCCATATATACACATTATAATCAAATACCAACTCACATCTCGTTAGTATTTTATCCGGATTAATTCTCAATTAATTCACATTTAATTTAATTAATCCCATAAATAAATATCGATAAAAATGCGGGGTATTACATTCAGTATGCAGTTAAGTTGTTTTGATGTCTCTAATTATGCGAACCACATCCTTATGACTGCCTTTCTTTAAGCCCATTTATCAGAATATGCACCAGTGGGTACCCTCCACACATCAAGGTACCTCGTATTGAACCACAGGTGGTCCAATAAATCATTCCAACCTTTCATTTATAATGTTAAAAAGTTTAAGTTTCGCCCTTATATTGGGGTTAGTCAGTATTTTACAAACTTTTTTTTATGAAGAAGCTAAGCCGATTTCCCCTGTTAACGAGGACTATATAAGGAAGTTTCCCCCAAGCGGTATTCCTCTTATTCTTATCCCCTCATATTTTCACTCTTATACTGAGTAGTCCTTATATTATTACCTTTACTCACCCAACCGAGTAGCCATGTAGTTCGGCTATGATTAGGGTGTTACCATGCTCAGCCATATTACCCTTAAAAAATCGTCAAACTTTTCATTTACCTGTAGGAATTTTCTTACTTCTAATGTCGTGGTCCTTTCTTCCAAGTACTAGGTAACCGCTTATCCCCAGTGAAGCTTCCTTGGGATGTAGGTCCTAAGTTCCCAACTTTACCTCTCTGTCTCCAGGACCAATCAACTGCTGGTTCCTCTTGAGCACCCTCAATGATATTGTTCTTGAAGAGCTACCCCTTTGTCTCATTTAGAGGAGACAGTGGTTAAGAAAAAGAAGGGAGCGCAAGTTTTACAATTTAATAAGGGGACTTTTAGTTCACATAGTCCTTCGACGGTTGTTGTGGAAGAAGACACCATTCGGGTTGCCTCTATTGGGTCGGCTGTTAGGTCCAAAAGGAAGTTACCTTCCATAAAAATCAAGGAATCCAAGAAGACCCATATACATGTCATTGTTGCGGAAGCGTCACCTCGTAAGTCTATTGCCATGACTTAGTTGCATAAGTTTATAATATATACGAAGAGTTGTCTAATCAGTAGGCCATATATTCTGCTGCCGATAAAGCTGAGTTATCGTATTTTATGTCTACGAAGGGGGCATATTTTTTAATCCTCCTATTGGTGAAGGCAACAAGAAACATAACAGTTCGGCCGCCCAGGCGACTAGCTTTGTTGGGGTAGTGCTTGAGAAATAAAAGATTGAGGCGAAAGAAGATCAAGAAGATGAATGAGATGATAAGGAAAGTGAGGAGGAGGTGGAAACTGAGGTAAAAAAAGAGGAGGAAGAGACTCTTTAACATTCTCCCTTACTACATTGGGCGCGCAAACTGTGCAAGATGTATTCTTCGTAGAAACCTTAATCACCTCCTCAAGATTATACCATTCTATAGGATTTTTCCCCTGACCAAAAGGTATATATGATTTTCTTTTTTTGTAGTTTTGGCTTTATGTAATTTGTTCCAACTTTATTTTGCTAACTCTGTGCTTGCTGATCACAGATTGATGTTTATTTTAGTGCCCCGAAAGGCGTTGTTATTAGTGAAGGTGAACCGTCGTTAGGATCTTCTGTAGATGAAGTTATGCCTTAATTACTTTCTTCATCTCTTGACACCCCAATGGCTGGAGCAACTACAACAGACGTTCAAGAGGTAACATTGGATCCCCCACTTGGAGCAGGGGTAGGGTTTTTTAGTAATGGTTCTATAAGTAGTGATTATTCCCCTGACTCCTATTTCTCACACCATTAAGTTTCTCTCCAGGAGGAGGACCATGAAGACAACGTTGGTGTAGAGTGCACGGATCCCCCTATTAATGGGCCAACTCCAATGGTAAAGATTTTTAGATTTGGACATTTTTTAATTTTATGATCTAATTCTCTATTTGGTTTGTTAATTGTATCTATCCTTTCTTTCTTTGTTATTGCAGACCCTTTCTCCTGAGACCATTCCTCAAAATCCATGCCGGGCCATTATACTTGTACCCACTCCTACTACAGTAAATGAGCAAGTCCTGGTCCACTTATTTGGTCCTTATATTCTTAGAAGGGAGAAAGCTGAAGACACTATTGTTGAGGATGAAATTCCCTTGGAAGTTCCCCCGGAACTAGTTGCTTCAAGTGTTGTTGGGAGTTAATTGGCACGAGGTATTGTGAAAACTTAAACTAGACAAGGCTATTTATTTATGTGATTGCGTATTAGTTCTTTGTGTGACTATGATGGCATACTCTTCGATTTAATCACCACACCTGTTATTGCATTTCATTACTACCTTCATGTTTAATAATTCTGAGCCGAAATAAAATTATAATGTAAGTTTGGATTGTTATTGTTGCATATATATATATATATATATATATATATATATATATATATATATATATATATATATATATATATATATATACGTTCTCTTTGACAAATACTTTGTTGAAATGTAAGCTTTATTAACACGTCATTAACGACATTAGGTTGGAGTGCAATGTTTTGAGTTATTCAGTAGTAGAGTTTTTTTTATTATGATCGTTTTTATGTTAGTGCTCTATGGGTATGTGCATATATATATATATATATATATATAGTAGAGATAAATCCGAATATAAATTTGAGTGGGGAAATAAATAAATTATACCTTCTTTGAGTGTATGTCGATGCATTTAATGTGAATAACCCATATTTTTTGCATTTTTATTAGTTTACATGATATAATTTTTATTTGTAGGTATAATGACATTTTATGTTTTAGTGTGAGATTTCATGCGGTTGTTTTAGAATAAGGAGTTCATTTATCTTTATTTATATACAAACTGAAACATATTTATGTTTAAGTACACACTCTCTATTGACATCTCTTTGAGCTACGGAATCTGGCATATTTATACATTCGTGTTTTTTGTTGATTAGAAACTGAGGAAATGTAATTTTCGTTTGAAATTAATATAACTTATGCATTGTCATTCATTTTTCCTTTATTTTTAGATTAAAGGCCCTGGAAGTCACTTGAAAGGCCTTATAAGGCTACCAATCCTTTGGCTTACAAAAATAATTATTAATTTATTTAAAATTAACCTTTAGTATTCGAGGAGATGTAAGGTAATGAAGGTGGAGTTTTCTTATGATAAATTTCTTAAGTAACATGTGTTGTTTGAGGTCTTTAAGATTTCTTCTATAAGTTAATTTAGTTGGGATATAATCTTCTTATGTTTGGCACTCATTTCTATTGTAGGATTAATCATAGGTCGATGAGAATGAAAGATATAAGAAGGGACCATGACATAAAAATAGTGGTCTCTCATTAAAACAAAAGGTACGTCTATAGTCGAGTGAACTCAAGAAGCAAAAATATATGCAAAATATATATTACCAATCTATATATATATATACCTTTCTTTTGTTATAAAAGTAAGTAATAACTCTTTCTTTTATTACATAGACTCATTTGGAAAATTTTAGTTCATTTATAACATTATTGTTTATTACATGGACTCATTGAATTGGTGATGTGAAAAAGACTTTTGGTGTTTTTTTTCTTCTGTGCCAATTAAAAGTAATGCATTTCAGATCTTTTACTGATGATCTATTTATGCTTTTGTTTTGTGATCTGTATAGAAATGCTATGTTCAATGTTTGAATGTTGGGCATGGAGTGAGGTGACCCCGGCAGCGCGGGTCGATGCGCAAAGACTTTATATGCGGAAGTAAACTATTGTTGAGTAAACACCTTAAACCTACGAGTTTATATGAATGATGCAAAGGGGACCAAATTAAACTTTTACTTAATTTGATTAACTTTTATGAAAATAATTTTAATTTTCAAAGTTAATTATAGTCCAAAACAGATTCAATTTTTAGGCGAGTTTCTAATTATTTAGTCCTACCTTTTCGTGTGAGGTGAAATGCGAAAAATGTACAACACACAGTATTTATTTAACGTCGCAAAAACCCTTCCCCGGGAAAAACGACGAACTCCTCTAGGAGTTACCTAAACTACTTCCACTAAAACAATAAATCAACAGGAACGATTTACAAACAACAAACTTAACAATTAAAGAAGAATGATCTAGCTATTACCCCACTCGACCAAGTCTCTAGCCTGGTTGCTTATTCAGTTCTCTCTTTAACTTGTCCTCACTTGTTTTTGCGTTCTTCACTTCTCAGCCTCCCCTCTAACTTCTTTAAGCACAGGTTGGCTCAGTGCCTATTATTTATTTTCTAGTGAAGTGTGTGTGATGCAACAGACTATATATCACCTATATATTTGCAAGTATTGTGTTATTCAAATCAAATCATCTTGACTTTGAATACACTTTTGAAAATCTTTCTTTTCTCTTTCTTTAAATCTCGAACACTAGACTTGTTCAGATATTACACAAACATGTGTCTACGTGAATACAACGTGAGTGATTATATGAGAGTGATATGAGATGAAAACAATTTTTGAAAATCACTAACACAATCAAGCAATCATGTTCACAGAATATGACTTCAAATATATTCAATAAATTCAGAGACAGTCAAATATTCACAATCTTGTTTTTCAGAAAATAAATATTAGATTAAATAAGATTTTAATCTAAAATCGTATCAAGACTATTTTCGCAAATATTTCAGATTAAATCGAAACAGTCTTAAACACACATGCAAATAATATTCAGTCAAGATATTAAATCTTCTATAAATCAGATCTCAAAAATCTTAGGTTTAACTTTCTAAACCTCAAACAGTGCAAATCTGAATATTACCAAAATATTTTCTGAAAAATCAGTTTTAAAACAAAACGTTTTAAAATCATACAAGATCTCACAATCAAGTCACAAGCAGAATATTCACATACACAAATTAAATTCGTGAATAGTGTGTGTTGTGTACAAATCTTAGATCTAAAGACTGATCTAAAAATACACACAAGAATGAGAGAACTCACTTACAAAAATAATGTGGTCTTGAAAAATCGTAAGTGCTGATTTACAAAGAGAGAAGTCCAATCTTCATTTTAGTTTTGACAAAAATCAATACTTGAAGATGACACAAAAATACTCTGGTTTAATCTCTCTTTCTCTCTAAAAATTTTTGACAGAGTTCTGCTACAAAATTATTTTCTCAGCTCTCTCTAAAAATGAATACCCAAAGGGTTCTATTTATAGAGTGCACAAGTGTGTGCAGATTGGTGTAAAATAGATTCACATGGATTACCAAAGAAATACACTCAACCGTAGATAAAATGTAATCTGAGGGCTCACAAAGAAACACAAAGTGATGTGTTAAAAATGTGACACGTGTTGTGCAAGCTGTAACAGACTAACAGATTCAAAAAACAATTAGTTATATGAAACTGTGTCGTTTTAAAAATATGCCAGTTGTACTACACTGCGTACGAAGAACGCTACCAATATTACTGTTGCAAATAAAAGCACCACGTCGTCGTTTTAAAATAGAATCCAAAAACCATTTTCGGTTTTGCAGAATACCGTGGGCGGTAAAAATAGTCCGGCGTCGTCGTTTCAAAAAAAATAAATGCCAGCTTGTAAACAGTACCACAACGTACAAAAGACGCAACAGATACGGCATCGTTTTTAAAAAAAAAAAGTTTTGGTTTAACAAAACCGTTGTAACACCCCGCCTAATTAAATACCGGGTGGCCAGTCCCATACCAAATTAAAACAGAATATACAGTTGGCTCATTCTTAGCATCACTGTCGAAAACATTTACAACTCACCCACTACTCAATTAAACTGGTGTAAAAAACTCTCCAAATTTAAATTTCAACAAAACCATTTTTAGTTTAAGAATAACACTACACATTTATTCTACAAAACTGGTAACACAATAAATAACACAAAAGAATTTAAATGCAACTGGAATAAACATTCCCAAATAATATAAATCCTTTACAATAATCCCAACAATGTTAAATGTATTAAAAGTCCCGAATACAATAGAGTTTGACCTCAATAGAAAAGATAACTGAATCCTTTGGGCGACATGCCCGAACTAAGAATACTGTGAATTAAAAAGATGATAAGCGTCTAAGAAAAATTTCCATAAATCCATCGCCTGTCCTAATCCGCAAACGTTGGCGTCCCTGTTTCTGGACACCTGATATAGAGATACAATAGAAGAGAAAATATGCAAGGAAACGGGTCAGAGCCCGAATGTGTAGAGTATTTTTAAAACAGCAAGTATTTAACAAGTGCAATAAAGCATTTATTATGTACATGTTAGATCCAACTCTCACTTGCAATTCTCACCTCTCAACTAGAGTGCACACTTAACGTTTCCTATTAACCTCCTAGTTAATGGTTCCTCTTTTCTAGTCTCCATATTATAATTCCATTCCCATATCATAATCCCCGTATGTCCCATACCATACGTCACATTATTATGCATTTACATTTCTCCTTTATGATTAGTTTCTCATTAATATGAATCATAACTCATTATTTCTCATTAATATGAATCGTTACTCATTAATATGAGTTAAGCTTTTCAATTCTAAAAGCATAAACATTTATTAACTAAATTCCATTAACATATTTTATTCACCGTTATCTACAATTATCACCGTAGATAGATCTAACCACAATATATCCATTTAATCATTTAATTCATTATATATATATATATATATATATTCATATATAATACGGCACCCCGAGTCACATCTGCGGTGCAATGCATTACTCTGCTATCATGTCCCATCATCGCAGGTCGCCGAATAGGGGACTACAGGTTCGGTAAGATTCCACGAACCACAAACAACAACAAACAAATTGGAGGCGAAGATAGTTCTCGTATCCATGGGTCACGCACATACCTACACACCCACAGTCAGCGGACTTATCAACTCCCCGATAAGTCTTTCATAGACCTATGTTCTCGAGCGACAAATCAAAGATCCCATGGATTCATCAGGATATGACTGCCCTCACGCGTAAACCTCCCACCGATAGCAAGTAAGCTAGGTATGTCATACACATAAATCAATAATCAATCAAATAGGTATTATTATACCTATAACATAATATCAATAAGGTAATTATCACTACCCAAAGATATTTCCCATACGTAGCATTATATCCCTTTTAAATCCCACGTATTAACATATTACATCTTTACTTCATAATTTAATTATCCTCGCATCCTATAACATCTCTCCACTCCCGACGTCGTTAAGGTTCATGCGCGGTGCGTCTCGCAAAGCGAAATCCAAACAAGGAACCCCTCCAATACACTACTACTTAACTTTGTCGATCGAGGAGGTCCGACAACTACAACTATGCGATCGGGATAACCTCATACCTCTTTCAACTAAATGTGTTCCAAACTCCCATTTCTATCTAGGAGCTATACCACTACGCTCTTATAATTTAAATTATTCATTTATCCTAACACCACTCCACTCCCGACGTCGTTAAGGTTCATGCGCGGAGCGTCTCGCAAAGCGAAGTCCAAATAAGGAACCCCTCCATTACACTACTACTTAACTTTGTCGAGCGAGGAAGTTTGTCAACTTTAAATACGTGATTGGGATAACCTCATACCCTAAGGCTACCCTCTCTCAATGCACAAGATTTAAATAGGATTTTCCTCAACATATATTCGGTAATAAGTCACTAATATCCTACTGGTCCATAGCATTATTACTCCCGAACTACTACGAGTTTATTTCTTCTTTTTATTAAGGTTAAAACCGATAGTTTAAAATCTCTTATAAGCACATATTCTTTCACTTAGGATTAAACCCTCTTGTAAACCTAAGGATACCCAGGTGGTATATTCAATCACCCCTACTGGTCCTATCTTTAATCCTCATACATCTCCATTTAGAATTTAACAAATGAATCTAGCAACCGAAATTCCATTCAATATAATTTTCATCATTTTAATCACTTAAATCCAATTCACAATTAATTCAAATCTTATCAAGGGTTTACTGATATTTTCTAAGTCCCATAATCTCCAAATAATAATCACCAAAGATCCACAAAAGGTTTGGGATAAGAATCAACATTTAAAAAGAAACATCTTTACTTAAACTGGGGAGGTCGATCGATCGAAGGTAGGGGTCGATCGATCGATCCCTCAGGTCCAGGCTTGATTTTCTGCATTTTCTCCAACTACGGGTTTAACAACTTTTTATCATTTAAACCTTCATCTAAACATCCCAAATGACTTATAAACTTTACTACATGATATATCAACATATATGAACGATTTCCAATACTCTAAACATCCTAGAATCATCAAAGGATTGGATTAAAAAGCATGTTTATCTCCTTATTCCCAGAAATTTATTAACATAACCTCTTCAAGAACACATCAATGGTTTCCATGATTTCTTCAATAGATTCATGACTAATTCGTGGATTATTAATATCCTAACACATGAGTTAAATTCCTAAATCATTTCAGTTTTCCAGAAATCCATTTACTACTCCATTATTTCTTCCAAACAATAATAATCTTCTCTTTTTATATTATTCTAACATGGACAATATACAAACTTAATATGCCATTATCAAACACTTGCCTTTGGTGTAGGTCTGATCCTTTGGTGTAGTTTATCTCAGTTGGTTGTCCCTTCTCCGGTCAAACTCCGGTGGTGGCTGGTGGTGGTTGGTGGTGGTGAACCTTGGTTCTTGTTCTTCACCTTCCCAAGTGACTTTTCCTTTCCCAAGCACTCTTACTCTCACTCTAAGAAGATGGCTGCTCTTATTTGTGAAGAGGAGATGAATAACTCTCATTCACTTAATCTACCAATACTTATAATAGTTCCAAATCCGAAATCACTATTCATCCCCCCTAGAAAAATGACCAAAATGCCCTTTCGGGTTGTCTATTCATTCCCAAATGACCCGAGACTCAAAATTAACATCCAAATAGACTTTTCTGACCATTTCGAACCTTCCGGACGCAACGACGCAGTCGAAATGACTATTAGGTCGATAGAAAATAAATTTCCCTTTTTAATTTAATAAACTAGTCCCGACACGTCCCATACCGCGTCTGACTAAAAATATAAATTACCGAATTTATATCATACGGTCATCTCAATGACATCACATTCATATATTACCTAAATATCTTTAAGTAATATTCAGAATCATCCAAATCCATATCCACAGTCCGGATAAAACTCGAATGAATTAATTTATAATAAAATCTAATTAATCCATTAATTTAAAATATAACCCATTTTAAAAGTCATTTAAAATTACGGGGTATTACAACCGTGGGCGGTGAAACAATCAACAGGGCGGTAAAATAACACAAGGGTGGTAAAGTCTGATGAAGGGCTTACACACTATCAGACAGTATGGGACAGGTGTACATGCCAACAGTGACGACAGCTAAAGAAAGTCAAATCGGTAGCAGGGGCTATAAAAGCTACATGCCAACATATATATAAATAATAATATATATTCTGAAGGACCAAGACAAAACCAACAGATGTGGCAAGATCTAAGGGGAAAATCGCCCAAGGCTATAAGCCTATATATTAACATAAATTCATGCATACATATATAATATACTAATATATATATATACACGCATGAACCATGACATCCAAAAAAAATATCACACGCACATGCAAATAACAAAATGTATTTTTAACTTAAAAAAAAACTATTCTGCAACTTTTATCAAAAGAAATATTTAGTGTCAAAATTTATTTTCCAAGAAATATTTTTCTTATGAAAATTTCAAATAAAGTTTTTTTTTGAACTCAAAAATAATTTTATTACGACGAAACAAAACATTATCATAAGATATGATAAAAATGCAAAATGCAACGTGGTGTTGTGTCCTATGTGATAGAAATTCCTATGAGCCATAAGATTACCTTTTTCTGAGATGGCGGACTGAATGGAGCGCACATTTGATGTAGATGGACAAAGCGAGATTGGAGTCGATATGGGGACACATAATCCTAAATTACAAAAATATTTTGTCAAAATTCAAGTCCAACTAGATGAAGTCCTATATAGCTATAGCACAAAAAGCAAATCCTAGGTGTGCTCTATATAGGGCCTTCAAACTCCTCCATTGGACTAATTTTGACAAAACCCTTGAGTACATCAAATGATATACTAAGGAAAAATAAATTCTAATATGCCCTATACAAAAATATTTATCTACCCACCCATCCTAAAGAAAAAGACACACGATTCGGATCGGTTGCGCGGTTGAAGAAAAACCTGCAAAACATAAATACTCTTCCTGCCAAGAAATCAAGTTAATAGCATTTGCTCTATCAAGATATTGAAATGACAAAATTAAATGTGCAGGAAATTATAAGACAGGATATGAATGAACAACACAAGACTAGAATATGTACTCAATTCTCCCCCATTTTGTCTAAATTAAACAATGGTAAGAAGAAAAAAAATAAGTGTTCATAATCTGCAAATAAGCGTCTCCTACATTAAACATGTCTTTAAGAGATACCGGTTATTAGTAGATACCTTCATCCTAAAACCTCGGAGATATAGTAATCAAAGTATGCAGTTTAAACATAAGAAAAACAGTCAAGTACAATCTTTCCAATCAAATGTTGAAGTTACTTCAAAACAAGAGTTATCTTAAGGTATATAAACCATAAAAATCACATGCAATAGAAGGAACAACCCTAAGTGTTTAAGAGTTTTTGGAGCATAAAACTGGTACGAATATCTATTAGCATCGCAATACATGGTAACTCCATTTTGATAAAACTCACCTCCCCCATCATTGAACAAATCTAAGGGTGTGGTGGTGTTTAAGTCCTTAACCTTCTCGTGAGGAGACTTAATGATTTTCTCACACTCGCAAGCGTCACATACATTAGTTGGACATTTCTTAGACTTTAAAAAATCCATTTGAGGTCTCAAATCACAAGTCCTAATCCAAATAGGCCGAGTTTTCAAAGGTTTTTGTGCCTTTTGGAATTTAGGAAAAGATTTAGCTTTCGAAAAACTGTTCTTGTGAACATGAGGCCTAGACTTATTGAAGAAATGATTCCAATTATTATTAGTGCGCTGCCTTAAAAAATTTGTAAATCGCTTCACGTTAGGGTTATGACTTTTAAAATGCGTACCTATCTTGCGATTACTAAGGCATTCCCAGTTTTGGTGACCAAAAACATCACACCTAGTACAGAATTTACTAGAAGTAGGTAGATCAGATTGGTATTGTTTTTCCTCTACATGTTTGACAGATTCATTACGAATAAATGGTTTAGGAGGTCTATAGAGTCCCTTGACTGGAGGACAATATTTTGATGTAGATGCCTCAACAAAATTTTCAATGAAAGTATCAATGTCATTTTCAAAATCACTTTCAATTAAGACTTGTTTTCCTTTATCCTTTTCAGACAACTTACTTTCCAACGGAAGAGCCATTTCTTCTTGGGCTTTTGCAAAGGGGGCTGGTTTAGTAAAATCATCAGTCTTTGAAATAGGACCATCATAACCAAACCCTCTAGTATCACCCTTATATCGTTGTTCAGCAAGCAATTTGTCAAGGTCAAAACATGTTATATCACGACTACGACACATTTTGAAAGCTGTTTCACAAACTTGTTTGGATTTTTCAACTTGCAAAAGTGCTTCATTATATTTTTCTTCAAAAGAAGATAAATTTTCTTTTAAAGTCGTAATCTGAATTTTAAAATCAAGTGATTGTTTTTCAAAATCAGTTTTGACATTGTTTATTTCAATGGAATTTTGTTGAACAATCTTATATTGGTTCTCTAAGGTCTCACTAAGCATTTTAACCAAATTCGATAATTCTTGTCTATTCTGCAAAGTCCTCACATACAATTCAGAGTAATCATCATAGCCAACAAAATTTTCATGCTCATTTGTTTCCGTGTGTGAGTTGTTGCTATCATCAAATTCAGTATCACACAAGGCACGTTTAGCATCAAACGGAGCAGTTATTTCAAGCATAGAAGGCTGACTAGCTAATAAAGATTTAATAGCATCAATTAAATCAAGTTCATCATCATAATTTGAATCAGAAACAGAATGAGAATCATCATCATAATCAGTCATTCCTTCTAAGTACACATCTCCACAACAATCATAAACGTTCCCAAAAAATGCAACACAGTTTGATTCATCAAAAATAGGAGGTCTACTAAAATTACCAAGCCTAAGTAATTGACTTGAATCATCAATTAAAACAAGGTAAAAAGTGTTTAACAAAAGTTTTGAAAACGATCTATAAAAGTCTAGCTCTGATACCACTTGAGGTGACCCCGGCAACGCGGGTCGATGCGCAAAGACTTTATATGCGGAAGTAAACTATTGTTGAGTAAACACCTTAAACCTACGAGTTTATATAAATGATGCAAAGGGGACCAAATTAAACTTTTACTTAATTTGATTAACTTTTATGAAAATAATTTTAATTTTCAAAGTTAATTATAGTCCAAAACAGATTCAATTTTTAGGCGAGTTTCTAATTATTTAGTCCTACCTTTTCGTGTGAGGTGAAATGCGAAAAATGTACAACACACAGTATTTATTTAACGTCGCAAAAACCCTTCCCCGGGAAAAACGACGAACTCCTCTAGGAGTTACCTAAACTACTTCCACTAAAACAATAAATCAACAGGAACGATTTACAAATAACAAACTTAACAATTAAAGAAGAATGATCTAGCTATTACCCCACTCGACCAAGTCTCTAGCCTGGTTGCTTATTCAGTTCTCTCTTTAACTTGTCCTCACTTGTTTTTGCGTTCTTCACTTCTCAGCCTCCCCTCTAACTTCTTTAAGCGCAGGTTGACTCAGTGCCTATTATTTATTTTCTAGTGAAGTGTGTGTGATGCAACAGACTATATATCACCTATATCTTTGCAAGTCTTGTGTTATTCAAATCAAGTCATCTTGACTTTGAATACACTTTTGAAAAGCTTTCTTTTCTCTTTCTTTAAATCTCGAACACTAGACTTGTTCAGATATTACACAAACATGTTTCTACGTGAATACAACGTGAGTGATTATATGAGAGTGATATGAGATGCAAACAATTTCTGAAAATCACTAACACAATCAAGCAATCATGTTCACAGAATATGACTTCAAATATATTCAATAAATTCAGAGACAGTCAAATACTCACAATCTTGTTTTTCAGAAAACAAATATTACATTAAATCAGATTTTAATCTAAAATTGTATCAAGACTATTTTCGCAAATATTTCAGATTAAATCGAAACAGTCTTAAACACACATGCAAATAATATTCAGTCAAGATATTAAATCTTCCACAAATCAGATCTCAAAAATCTTAGGTTTAACTTTCTAAACCTCAAACAGTGCAAATCTGAATATTACCAAAATATTTTCTGAAAAATCAGTTTTAAAACAAAACGTTTTAAAATCATACAAGATCTCACAATCAAGTCACAAGCAGAATATTCACATACACAAATTAAATTCGTGAATAGTGTGTGTTGTGTACAAATCTTAGATCTAAAGACTGATCTAAAAATACACACAAGAATGAGAGAACTCACTTACAAAAATAATGTGTTCTTGAAAAATCGTAAGTGCTGATTTACAAAGAGAGAAGTCCAATCTTCATTTTAGTTTTGACAGAAATCAATACTTGAAGATGACACAAAAATAATCTGGTTTAATCTCTCTTTCTCTCTAAAATTTTTTGACAGAATTCTGCTACAAAATTATTTTCTCAGCTCTCTCTAAAAATGAATACCCAAAGGGTTCTATTTATAGAGTGCACAAGTGTGTGCAGATTGGTGTAAAATAGATTCACATGGATTACCAAAGAAATACACTCAACTGTAGATAAAATGTAATCTGAGGGCTCACAAAGAAACACAAAGTGATGTGTTAAAAATGTGACACGTGTTGTGCAAGCTGTAACAGACTAACAGATTCAAAAAACAATTAGTTATATGAAACTGTGTCGTTTTAAAAATATGCCAGTTGTACTACACTGCGTACCAAGAACGCTACCAATATTACTGTTGCAAATAAAAGCACCACGTCGTCGTTTCAAAATAGAATCCAAAAACCATTTTCGGTTTTGCAGAATACCGTGGGCGGTAAAAATAGTCCGACGTCGTCGTTTCAAAAAAAAATAAATGCCAGATTGTAAACAGTACCACAGCGTACAAAAGACGCAACAGATACGGCATCGTTTTTAAAAAAAAAAGTTTTGGTTTAACAAAACCGTGGGCGGTGAAACAATCAATAGGGCGGTAAAATAACACAAGGGTGGTAAAGTCTGATGAAGGGCTTACACGCTATCAGACAGTATGGGACAGGTGTACACGCCAACAGTGACGACAGCTAAAGAAAGTCAAATCGGTAGCAGGGGCTATAAAAGCTACATGCCAACATATATATAAATAATAATTTATATTCTGAAGGACCAAGACAAAACCAACAGATGTGGCAAGATCTAAGGGGAAAATCGCCCAAGGCTATAAGCCTATATATTAACATAAATGCATGCATACATATATAATATACTAATATATATATACACGCATGAACCATGACGTCCAAAAAAAATATCACACTCACATGCAAATAACAAAATGTATTTTTAACTTCAAAAAAAACTATTCTGCAACTTTTATCAAAAGAAATATTTAGTGTCAAAATTTATTTTCCAAGAAATATTTTTCTTATAAAAATTTCAAATAAAGTTTTTTTTTGAACTCAAAAATTATTTTATTACGACGAAACAAAACATTATCATAAGATTGATAAAAATGCAAAATGCAACGTGGTGTTGTGTCCTATGTGACAGAAATTCCTATGAGCCATAAGATTACCTTTTTCTGAGATGGCGGACTGAATGGAGTGCACATTTGATGTAGATGGACAAAGAGAGCTTGGAGTCGATATGGGGACACGTAATCCTAAATTACAAAAATATTTTGTCAAAATTCAAGTCCAACTAGATGAAGTCCTATATAGCTATAGCACGAAAAGCAAATCCTAGGTGTGCTCTATATAGGGCCTTCATGGAGCAGGATAGTCATAGAAATACCATTGCCCTAATATGGTTGTAGAGAAATAAAATGTACTTAAAAGTTTGGTGCTCCTACCTATCTATATGAAATTATTTCCAATTTATAAACCACTAAGTCGAGGTCTAATATCTTCGTGCCTTTAGGCACAAACATACCCCGATCTATATAATATTTGTAATGCCCCAACCCGAATTTGGGCTATCGTTAGGTTAACCCGCACCTGAGTCAAGGTGTTAAGGGTGAGGGGGAAAGTCCAATTTTATCATTTAAGAAAATCCTTTAATTTACACCATTTTATAAGGAACAAAATGTAATTAAACAGGTTTTAATATAAGAAATAGGTTTTCGCATTAAACAATTAAGTTAATTAGCAAGATTTATTTAGGAAAGTTCCACTAAATCTAACAATGCTAATAAGAAGGGAAATAAACCATAAAACTCTTGTATTATTACAACAAAATGGCCCTAGGCCCGAAAAAAAATAGATTGTTTAAATTTCCATGAATTAAAATGTCCCGAAACAAAATTTTTAAAAATGCCATGACAGAGCACTAACGACGAATAGTACCCTGTGGAGCCTTATCAATGTTCTTGTCAATGTCCCTACTGGAGGTACATGAGGGTTGGGGTTTAAACATAAAAGTAAGGGGTGAGAAAAACGCTCAACAGGGTGAGGAGGACTAAGCTATTCAGTTTAATAAGAAAATACTGTACATATAACGTTTATTTTATAAATTTCAAAAATGTTATCATTTAATAAGTATAAATGCAACTACCGTGCAATGCAACCTGAGCTATGTACTCATACCCACACTTAGAGACCAATTATATCATTTTATCCTTAGAATCATTTACCACATACCTTCTATTAGGTTTTCTTTCACATTTACTTAGGCACAACCTTTTTATTATCATATTTCACTTTTCTCAATATTTTTTTCTCGCAGTGCACCAAATAGCATGCGTACTATAACAGTTCCACACCACCAGCAATGCCACCATATGCTCTGATCAGTGGTTTTGGATATTTCACCCCAGGGCTCCGAGCCCTTCTTAATTTTTTCTGGTACATTCGAGTCCATATTGATGTGTTTTAACATTTATCAAATGTCCACATTATATCATCACCTTCACCCTTCTTCGGTTCACATTTACATTTCATACCTATTTCATTCTATTTCATTCATTTTGTCCGTTTTACACAAAATCGACTGATAAAGTCAAATGAGGAGGTCTAACCACTAGGACCCTCTATTTTACCAAAATTACCATTTCGCCAACGTGTTGCGAAAAAACATATTTTCATCATTAAAACATTATAAATTATCATTTTACATGCAAAACCATATTTCATCGTTTTACTTAAAGAAAATCCCATCTCTTCACATTTCGTTTACAAGAATTGAATTTATCGTTGTTGTGGGCCAAATTACTCATGCCATGTGGTCATATGATATTGGAAACTTGTCCTCATGAGTATACACCTCAACGCTTTATTTACACTCGGCTCCAGAACTACTTGTTCAGCATACCGACCGAATAACTTAATAAGATGAATCATCAGGAAGAAAAAAGGTCATTCACATGAAAATTATGAAGAGACATTCCACGCGTGTCTTAGAAGATCAATAGTCTTATTTATTATGTACGGGTGTAAATGATGGATATATAAATGCATTCCACCCCTTAGTTTTCAAGACCATTATAAACTTCTTATTTTACTTAGCTCAAGGGACAAGTCTAGCACTCACAAGCAAGACTACCCAGAACTCCATGTAACTACCTTAAATTGTAATACCATAACAATGGACATACTCTTTACCTAAGCTGAACCACTTTAATAATATTTGTTGTTCCTTATTATTTTCAATTACATTACTCAACTAATATCTGTGATTGCGAAATTGGTAATTATTAGCTAAGATAAAGTCTCTACCAATTATAAACATCAATATATTGGCATCGTCTGTGGGAACGACTACTGGTCATCCTTATGTACACATTATATTCACTTGTTCCCCTAGAAAGTTTTTTAAGGGACGACGAACGTTCTTGAGAGCAGTCTTGCAGGTGCAGGCAATGCTTTAGATCAATATACTCCTCCTATTATTGCAGATCTTCAAGGAATCTTGCTCAATCTTGCCAAAGGTGGGAAACCATGCAAGAGTCATTTAGGCAGTCAGCTCGAACATTGAAAAACAAGTCCATTATGGCAACATCCCGAAGGGATATGCCACCTCCTCCCACCAGAAATAAGAAAAATATCTATTATAGGTCCTCCCGTGATAGATCCTACTGCCCCGAGGGTAATATTATCAATTCGTTCTACTAATTACTATGATGGTTAGTCTTTTACCCCTGAACGGTCGAGCGTGTTAGAACGCTCGAGTAAAACATCTATTTTTAATCGTCTTGGTGCCTGATAAACTAGAAGTCATCACGGAGAACCAGTCCAATCCCACTAGCATATGGAGGGGTCAATTAGGTCCAGGGCTAGCATTAGAGGATCTATGCGTACTAAGTAGACTTCTCAGGAAAAGATCTCAACACAGATGCACAAAAAGACCACCAAAATTACTTCAGCCAAATCCAAACAAGATTAGCATTCTTGGAAGGGATCCGTTTAGAGATAGGAAGATCTTTGGGGAGAAATGGCTAAAACCAAGAATCCTTTATAGAGGAGTTTTGTGAAAGGCTCTCCTTTCATACAGGCTATTATGGATTACCCCACACCTTCCAAATTCAAACCGTTTGTGGTCACACCTAAGTACGATGGTAAAATTGATCCCGTCCTTTGTCTAATAATACCAGGTTACTGTTGATATATATTTTATTCCTAACGAGATGAGATGCAAAGATTTTTCAAGTACAATTACTGGTCCAGATCATATATGGTTTAATAATTTACCCCGAGGATAGATTGCCAGTTTTCATTAGCTCACCGAACTATTCATTAATAATTTCTTCTTTGGAGCAAAACCCATTAAGAAGGTATCCCAATTACTCAGTGTCCACCAGCGACCAGGATAAACTACTCGATAATATATCACTCGTTTTAATAATGAGAAGCTGGAGTTAGTTGACTACAAAGAAAAAATGGCCATCATAAATTTGATGAGTGGGCGGTTTCCTGAAAACTTATAATTTTCATTGGCAAGGGAACCTCTGAAGACCATGATTTAATTAATGGCAAAAGTTGGGAAGATCTAAGAAAACCTCCGGGACAAAATTTGAGGTCCAGAAGAGCTCTGATAAGAAGGAACAAAAAGACAAGAAAGTCGAGAAGCCTAAAAAGTATGGGAATATACCCATCTCACTATAGGTGTGCATCACATTTTGGAGGAAACTAAGGGAAGTAAAGACTCGAAATGGCCTGGAAAACTGAAATTGCCGCCCAATCGGGGAGATAAGTCCAAGTATTATGACTTTCATAAAGATCATGGACACGCCACCAATAACGGTATTACCTCGAAGAATAAAATTGATTATCTCATCGTTGAGGAAAATTAACTAAGTTTATTGACCAAACTGAAGGTTGTGATACCAGAAGACGGTCAAGATACCCTTATAAAAATAAAGACGAGATGAAAAGAGGTCGAGATGATTATTCTGAAGATGACCCTGACTTATCGAAGAAAGCCAGGGAGCCTGAACTTAAGATAGGCATGATATCCTTTGGTTGTTATTTCATTATCGGAGGGGATGTTGAAAGGGAAGATGAAGTTGCTGAGATAAAGGCATAGTTAAATAAGGCCAAATCTTGCTCTTATATTAGGCAAGTAAATTTAATAAATAAAATAGATGGTCGGCCCAGAAAGGTGAACAAAGATAAGATGGTCATCGACTTCTCTAAGAATGATTTGTCGGGAGGTATGTACCCTCATGACGACCCTCTAGTCATTACTTACCGATTACATCACTCCAAGATAGTAAGAATTCTCTTCAGTAATGGTAGTTCGGCAGACGTAATGTTCTATAATTGCTTTCATAGCATGAGGTCGCGAGATAGCATTTTGGATCCTTACCATTGGCCTTTAATCGACTTTTCTAGAGAAAAAGGTGTATCCTTTATGGACTATCAAATTAGAAGAATTGATCGTCCCTTGGCCAACAAGTAGAATATAAAAGATTTGCTTCTTTGTACTAGATAAAAATATTCCTTCGGCTTATAATATGATCCTCAAAAAAGTTAGATTAAAGAAGTTTGAAGCACTGGCGTCAACAGTTCATCAATGTATGAAGTTCCCCACTCACTATAGGGTTGGCATGGTAAAGGGTAATCGGATGGAGGCTAGAGAGTGCTAATATACCTCTACTGACCAACAAGAATTTCAAAAGAGCACCATCACTTACTAAATTGACACTTTGGACCCCCATAAAGAATTTATTGTAATCAAAGGGCAAGTTGTGGAGGCCACAAATTCCACTATATTGGGCGATGAAAAGCTAGAGAGAACCACCCTAATTGGTTCAAACCTAACACCCTCCCTCAAACAGGAATTAATTACATTCCTTAGAGAGAAAAAAGAACTGCTTCCTTAGAGCCATAAGGACATGCTCAGAATTAGCCCTCACTTTATATGCCACAAACTTAATATCAATAAAGATGTTAAGTCGGTCAAGAAATAATGCGGGGTATTTATTCCTGAGAAAAATATGGCCATCCAATAAGAAGTAGACAAATTGCAGAAAGCCCATTTTATTGAAGATGTCAAGTACTCTAATTGGTTGACCAACGTAGTAATGGTAAAAAAAGAATGAAAAATGGAGAATGTGTGTGGATTTTACCGACCTCAATAAAACATGCACAAAAGATAACTTTCCTTTATAAAGGATTGATCAGTTGGCAGATGCAACAGTAGGTCATGAGTTGCTGAGCTTCATGGATGCTTACTCTGGTTACAGCCAGGTCAAAATGAAACCCGAGGATAAAGAAAGCACATCTTTTATCACCAGCCGAGGTACCTACTGCTCCAAAGTTATGGATTTGGGGCTTAAAAATGCTGGAGCAACATACTAGAGGCTAGTGAATAAAGATTTTTAAAAAAAATTGGGAAGAACATAGAAGTATATGTGGATGACATGCTTAATAAGAGCAAGGTAGCTGCTGGTCATATCAAAGACCTAAGTCAGATGTTTTATCAGCTAAAAAAACATCAAATGCAGCTAAATCCGATCAAGTGTGTGTTCGGTGTACCGAAAGGATTATTCCTTGGTTTTATTGTGAATTAAAGGGGCATTGAATCTAACCTAGATTAAATAAAGGAATCGATTGTGATGCAATCTCCAATAAGCTATAAAGATGTGTAGAAATTGACTGGAATAGTGATCGCCCTCAATTGATTTATATCCAGAGCTACTGATAAGTTCCTACCATTCTTTAGAGTACTTAGGAAAACCTTTCAATAGAATGAAGAATGCGAAATGCCTTTTAGGAGTAGAAAAAGTACTTGGGATATCCCCCACTGCTCTACCGACCAATTCTGGGAGAAAAATTGTTTCTATATTTGGCTATTTCAGAATCCGTTATTATCTTGGCATTAGTTAGGTTGGAAGATAGAGTTCTAAACATAGTGTATTAAACAAGCAAATCATTTAGAGGAGACGAAGTCAGGTATCCCCGCCTGGAAAAGCTAGCCCTTGATCTTATTGAGGCTTTAAGGAGGATGCAGCCATATTTTCAAGCACATACCATTGTAGTTTACACAAATCTTACCCCGTGCCAGGACCTTTACAAATCAGATAAATTAGGGAGATGGATGTCCTTGGCAGTTGAGCTAAGAGAATACAAAATCTTTTATTCTAAGGATAAATTTCCAATTTAGTCAATTGGTAAGCGTTGGCTTAATTTCAGAAAAAAACTATTTTAGTCATAGGATAGAAGTTTGTGACCTTCAAGCCTATGACATTTGAGTTGAAGATGTAGCGGCCAAGCATATATTGAACATATCCTCATTATCGGTTTTCGTTCCATGTTTAACGTCATCATCCTTTCAATTTTCCATGGTCTCTCAAGGTATGAATTCATATGGTATATTTAAAGAATTAGAATTTTTATTGGGTGTCATTTTTTTATTGAACTAAGTTTAAAATTATTTTTTATTTTTTGATGATTTTTTTTGAAATGTCGTTCGAACGATTTTTCAGTCTCATTTGAACGAGCTCCCCGGTCGTTTGAACGAGGTTTCAAACGTTTTATTTTCCTGCAATCTCGTTTAAAGTTTTGTTTGTATTATCGTTCGAACGACATTCTCTTCTGCAATCTCGTTCGAATGAGATAACAAAGTCGTTCGAACGACTGACGATTTTCAATAGTTTTACAACAGTTTTTTAAGCTTCCCACTATCATTTTAACCACCTTTTTAAGTAGAGTGGGAATGGATTTATTCTACTGACTTTTGAGATCCATTTTGCTACACTTTTGAGAGAATAAATACTCATCCAAAAGTTTCATTTGTTTTGTTGATTCTTAATGGTTTAACTTCCAACAAAACACAAAGTTTACAGCCATAGAGTTTCATGATCCAAGTTTATCCATATATTATGCTTTGAGATCATTGGTTTGGCACCGGGTATCATTCTCTACCCAAAAGAGACAGTTTCCTACGGAGGATTCCGTTTTGTTATTCGTGGTGTGCATACGGATGAGGACTTCATGTGTTTGGCGGTAACTATGCCCAATCGATGGACTCCGAGACGAAGGTGGATTTCTGAGTTGTCGACTAGGCGGAGGTGGAGGAACGAAGAAGTTATAAGGCTTGAGAGGGTGTCAGGTTGTTAAGTAAGTCTGTTTGTCGTGCCCTTTGTAAAACCATACCTAGTGGACTTATGACTAGGTCATCCGAGGTTTTTCCCGTTGTAGGTTTTTCTCATACATCACGGTGTTGTGGTTGCGTGGGTGTTTTTATCTTGCTAATTATCACATACATGCATGCTTATGGGTAACAAGATAAATATCTGTTTAATCACAACATTTGTTTAAATTGGGGCCAATTTAATATTGGGTAAAGTTTAGTTTAATTTAATTCAAGTCGAACTTAATTAATTTTGGCGTTTTTCATGGTTGGTATGCTTGGGTAATCTAGAACTTGAATTGAATTAATTTAGTTTCAAAAACCTTTAAATATTTTTTTTAGTTTACTTTATTTTAATTTTGTAGATCTTAATTTTTAATTTTGGAATATTTTGTGAACAATCTCATTTTTAAATTTAAAAATTGGAATTTACAAGTGGTATTAGAGAGTTATTATTCTTTCAAGTGGTATCAAAGCTTTTTTATTCTTTCAAGTGGTATTAGAGCATATAATTTAAGGAAATCATATTCTTACAAGTGGTATTAGAGCGGGAACACTAATTTATTGTGTTAAGATCATTTTTGGGTTTAAATATGGAAAATATACCTTTTTTAAAATTTCATATTTTTTTATGGTTCCAACTATGCGTATTGGAAAGCGCGTATGAGGTCGAAACTTAAATTATTAGATGAGGGGGTTTGGAAATCAGTTGTTAGAGGGTGGTCCCCACCAATGTGTTTAGAAGGAGAAGTTCGTGTACCTAAACTCGTAGAAAGATGGAGTGAGAATGAGCTTAAGTTACCATACTTCAACTCTCGAGGTCTAAATTCTCTTTTTAGTGCGATCACACCAGAGGAGTTTTGCCAGATTATGGCGTGTGAAATGTGAAAGGAGGCATGGGACATACTCCAACTCACCCATGAAGGTACTAGTGCTGTTAAGGCTTCTAAACTCCAAAACCTCACCACTCAATTTGAAACCATTAAGATGTTAGTAAGTGAGATTTTTGATGAGTTCTATGCAAGATTGTTCGATACTGTGAATTCGTCTTTTAATTTGGGAGAAAAGATCCCAGACAACCATGTCGTAAAGAAAATTTTGAGGTAATTACCCGATGTGATTGTTTAAAAATTCTTTTTACACTTTAAACTCTACGAAACTTGAAGAGCTTGAAGGTGACTTACAAACCTATTAACTTGACATGTTTCCTTCCAAGGATGTGAAGAAAAAAGATAAGGGCATGGCTTTGAAAGCTCAAAAGGAGGAAACATTGATTTCGAATGATGATTTTGAGATTGACCCGGATGATATGGCTTTGTTTTCTAATAAGTTTAGAATATTTCTTAAGATTGATAAAGAAAAACTTAAAAATGATTATAAGAAGCTTCATAAGTCTAAGCATAATAAAGCCGAGAAATTTCCTAAAAATCGTAATGAGGATCTTAATAGGGACGAGTCAAATAGATATTTTAGTTGTGAGGGTTATTGCCATAGGGTAGTCTACTTTCCTACTAAACTAAGTAAGGAAGGAAAGACACCAATTTCATATAATGCCACCCTTAGTGATAGTGAACCGAAAGAGGGACCTGGTTCCTCCATTGAGATCAATTTTATCGCGTTCAAGGCGAGTCATGTGAGCAATAGTGAAAAATCTACCGTTAATGATAACTTAATATATGACACTTCTGAGGCCATTGTTTGTGAATCCCATGAATTTGATGGTAAAGAGAGTGGATAAGAGAGTGAGAATGAAGAAGATAAGGAGGAGAGCGAACTCCAAGTAGCCTTTCATGAGTTGTATACAGAGTCGTTAAAATTAAAAAGGACAAACTTGAAGTTAGAAGGTAGAATGTGTGAACGTACCGTATGTAGTGATGGAAGTATGTTAATTGAAAATCTTAAGTCATGTGAGAGAACTCTTCGTGAGAAGCTAGAGTACGTTGAAGTTGAAAGAGATTTCCTTAAAGGTTTAATGAAGGCTATGAAGAAAGAGCTTCTTGAGTTTGAAAAGTCAAGAAGTTTACATGAGTCTATAATAGTGGATCTTAAAGAGAAATTGATAAACTCAAGTCGGGTCAAATTTGATTTGGAGTGTAGGCTGGAAAAATTATATAAAATTTTAGGCACCTTCCAAATCAAAGATGACATGCATGGTATTGGTTTTGATACTCAAAATGCTTCTACTAGTAAAGCCAAAACCATGACTTTGAGAGAATCGTCAAGGAACACTAGAAAATATCAATCCTTAAGTTATACTTTATGCCATTTTTCACTTGCATACATTGTGGTCATAAGGGTGACCTTAGGAGGTTTTGTTTTGATCTTAAAAATGGTCCTAGTAAGTCCGAGGGTAGAGTCACCAAGGTCACCAAGTCCCAGGAGCATCGTGTTGCACTCATATGGGTTAAGAGATTCGATTTGGAGGCTTTATGATTCTCATTTGCTTGCACATGATTCCTCCCGTTCTAAATATAAAGGTTGATTGTGTTAGCTTTGTTTACATACACTATCTTTTGTGCTTCATGATATATTCTTGCTAGTTATATGTTTGTTTGTCATATTCTAGTCTATGCTTCATTATATAAATTTTGCTAGAATTACGATATGTGTATCTTTTGTATTTTAACTTTTTTCATTTATTAGGTCTTATTGAAAAATACAAAAATATTTTGTTTGTCTTTTGAGTTGATTTTTTTTAACAAATTTTTAAAAAACTCAAAAAGATTTTTTCATGTGTATTTTAATTTTACACATTTTTTGTGGCATATGCTTGTGTTTGAATCCTATATCTTTCTCCCGCATCCATGTTGCTAAAACTTTTGGTTATGAATTTTAATACTCAAAATGTTCTTTATCATGCTTGCAGGAGTAGTTTGATTTTGAGTTACTTAATGAATTCGATTTTTATATGCCTCTCACACACATGCACGAGCTCTTTTGAAATTTAACTCTGAATGTATATTTGAGCTAAGTGAGATGTTCTCTTATCAATTTTGTTATCTACATATTTATGTAACTATGGAGTATTTGTGCATGTAAGAACCGTTGCACGTGAGATTTATTTGAATTTTATAAAAAAATAATATATGAGGGTGCATGGAAAGGGCTACATAAGGATCAAATCTCCTTTGCGTGAAAGCCACCGCTGGCAAGGGCCTAAAACAAAAGTGTGGAATTATAAAAAGTATCCAAGCCAACATAGTTTAGTTTGATATGTTCATTCAAAAGAAAAGAAGATAATGATTATTTATGAGGGAATTTGGTTGGAAATATCAATGGGTTTGCACAATTATACTTATTTTGTCACAACTCTATTGATTTGTAGAATCATCAAAATTCTAGGCTTGTGTGTATTGTGCTTGTTTATTATTTGAGTTCACTTTATCTTATCACTCGAGGCTAAATCTATGTTTGATAAAGTTTTTGCAATCATATAGAACTCTTTGAACATTTTTAAGTAATTGGGTCATGATTCTTTTGTCTTTAGTTCACACCCCTTTATTATGTTTTTCACATGGTTATTTAGACAGACTTATGCCATATGAGTGCGGAAAACTTATTGCATTTTGTGTATTGTGTGGTGTTTACACCTATATATGTGTGCTTATGATTCATTGATATATTTTTGCTTATATATATATATATATATATATATATATATATATATATATATATATATATATATATATATATATATATTTATGTGTGTGTGTGTGTGTGTGTGTGTGTGTGTGTATGGTATTATTTGCTTTGAGTTTTTGCTTTTACATCTAGTCCATGTATATTTTTTGTTAATATAGGTATCTATCTTGTTGAAACTTTTCATTGATATCACATGATTATCTTTGAACATTCTAATTGGTATCATTTTACTATCGCATCTTAATTGGTATTTATTATTTCTTGTATGGATTAGTTGCTTTGTTGTTCTTGTTTCACTATACACCATTGCATAATGCACTTATTTTTCCATTATGCTTATCCCTTATTTCATATAGGGTGAGAATTGATTTAACTGGGAGAAAGGGGTTATTTTATGCATGTTTACCTTTGTCTATTCCGAACAAAAAGGGGGAGAAATGGTATCTAACTCTTTTAATTTGAGGAAATCTAACTTAGGGGGAGACGTCTTTCTTATGTAGATCATGTTAGACAAAGGGGGAGAATTTAATTATGCAATTTATATTGTTATATTTCATATGAATTTGATGGTGTGTTTAAGTGTCCAATGCAATTCAAAGCAAGCAAAGCTTCTCTACTATGTATCAGTCAAGCGTCTGTAATTTTATTTTTAGGTGGGATTGTGTCTTTTAAATGATCTTGACAGCCCATAGAATTTTTATTTTGGTTTTGTCCCGAAATAGCCAAAGGGGGAGATTTGTTAGGACAAATTTCTAATTGAGTCAATTTGTTAAGTGTTGGCTTAATTTTGGACAAAACTATTTGAGTTGTAGGATAGAAGTTTATGACCTTCAAGCCTATGATGTTTGAGTTGAAGACATAGCGGCCAAGAATAAATTGAAGATATCATCATTATTGATTTTCCTGCCATGTTTAACGTCATCCAGATGCGATTACTACTCCAAGTTTGCCTGCTAAGCACACTTGCTTGGAAGAAAACTCTATTCTAAAGAAAACTGAGAAGATCACCGATCAACTTGAAATGTCAGTTGCCCAAGAGATGGCTTAAGGTACAATGAATAGAGCAAAAAAATTCTATAAAGGCGTATTGTCAGGGGAAAGCTTCAATAATGACATTCCAGTCTGGAAGTTGTATGTAGATGGATCCTTATGTGCTACTGGAAGTAGAGAAGGTCTGATCACTAGCAATCCGAACAAAATTGATGTGGAGTACGCACTTCATTTTCAATTCCAAGATTCTAACAATTAAGCAGAGTCCGAAGCATTAATTACAGACTTGGAGTTAGCCTTATCATTGGGAGTCGAGCGAAGTATGTCGCATAGTGATTCTCAGCTCATTATTAACGAAGTAATTCAAACTTATGGATTCAAGGGGATATCATGATCAAGTATCTATCCAAAATCATGAAAGTCATCTCCAAGTTTGTCACTGTTAAAATAGTGAGAAATTAAAGGATAGAGAACACCAGAGCAAATGCAATGGGTGGAGGTTGAGTCGTTGGTTAAAATGCCTTATGAAAAAGTTTTCTAGTTCATATGGAAATAAATCATATGCATGTATGGAATACCATACGCCTTCATCACTGATCATGTCACTCAGTTTGATAATGAAGAATTTAAAGAGTATTGTATTCAGTCCAAGATCCAAAATCTTTACTCTGCCCCAAGACACCCATGATATAATATAAAAACAGAGGTTAACAATAAAACCATACTTGATGGTTTGAAAAAGATGTTGGATGATGCAAAGGGAAACTGGATAAATGAACTGTATGGTGTTCTTTGGGCATATAAAACTACGCCGAGATCAGGCATCGGTGAGACTCCTTATATGCTTGCTTTTGGAACTGAAGTAATGGTACCAGCTGAGATAGGTTTGTCGACTCACATGGTGTTGAACTTTGATTACCCTAAAAATGATCTCAAGAGGAGGTTGAATTTAGACATGATTGTAGAAGTCAGGGAGGACGTTGCACTTTGAAAGATTGTTTATCAATAAATGACTGCTATATTCTACAACAGGAGGGTCAATCCGACCAACTTGAAAGAACGAGACTATGTCCTTAATAATGTGATCCAGAATGAAAAAAAATTATAACCAAACAGGCACAGTCCTTACTGCATCTCGAAAGTTATCTGACTAGGAATTTATCGCCTGGAAACACTTGAAGGGGAAGAATTTAAGAATCCATGGAACGACATTAACCTCGGGAAATACTATCAATTATTCTATTATGAATTTGATGTAACCGTTTCTTCCAGATTAATATATTTGTGATTTCCTATAAAAATATGCTTTGTTTTTATGTTTCTTTTTTCAGAGTACGGTGATGTACATCCCCCCAGCAAATAGCAAACTTTTTCAACTTCAAAAAAGAAAATTCTTTTAGACTTCATATATGACTTCGTCTTTCACAATTCACGAACAAAAAGTCCCTGAAACTTCATGTATGACTTAAAGTAAAAAACAAGGAGTTTTACCCAACCAAATTGAATTCAGGAAAACCTACATTCTTAATGCACTTTGTCGTCAATGGTAGCTAATGTAAACATTTATCACTAAAAACGTTTTACCTAAGAGCATTAACCAAAGGCCCTATAATTCAAGTTCATAACTTAACCAAACACAGATCAATTAAGCAAGTTAGTTAGTTGCATAGCCAATACACTAATCAAAGAGCTTAATTATAAATCAAAGGCTAAAGTACATAGATAAACACGTATGTAAAAAATAGTCTTTTTATTCTATCAAACTTTAATAAAAGGTAGACATACAATTAGAAACAAGAAAGAAAAACAAATTTATTCTATGGAAGTTTTCCTTCAGCCTTGTCCATATCCAAAGGAGGAACATCAATGGTACTAGGCAAAGTTTTGGTTCTAAAAGCTCTCAACCTATTATGCCCGTTGTTACTTAGTCGACCCAACAGGTGAGGGGGCAAATGTACTCATCTTCACCCTGAAGACCATAGTCCCCTAAGTATTTTCTGACTAAGCTCTGGGGAATGGCACTGGTCAGAATCCACGTGGCGGTATCAATCTTGAATGGAGGCTCAGGATAATCCAACATGCCTAGATCATGTCAATGCCATAAATCACTCTTGTCATCTACTTTCAGCAACCCCAACATGTTTAACCAACCCCATTTGTATCATTCTCGGCGAGCTTGCTCCAGATGATCATCCAAGTGAGTTAAGGCCTTATCAAAACCATCTATCCATATAACTTTGGGTTATTTATATAAGTGATCATTTAATCAGTCCACTTTGTCTTGGAGCTTCATGATGGTTTTATCTTTCTCTTTTAACAATGCTGCTTGGTCGACCAAGGTCCTTTTAGTTCTTTCTTCTTCCTAGTTGTTCGAGCAAAAACTACTTATATAAAAGGCTAGCCAGATTTGGTCTTTTTCTTATTGAATCTTTCTAGCTCCTTTAGCTGTTTGTTATTCTCAAGCTCCAGGAAAGAAGCACCTTTATTCGACGCAACCTCAGCTGACTTTTTCAAGCTCTCCAACTCATTCCTTAAATTGTTATTCTCCTGTCCAGAAGAGTGGAAACATCCCTAGAACTTTCCACTTCCCTGTTCAACAAGAATTATTTCTTCATGAAGGCGGATGCGATCTCATGCAGTTTCTTATCAATTCCCTAACATGCACTCATTCCCTCATATTTGGCTTCGTAATTATAATGCAGCAGATCTCGAGCAAGACTATAATCATTCTAAAGTTGATCAATCATCTCATAGTACATTTTATTATTTGCCACAACCCTATCAAAGAGATGATGAAGGTGTACATAGGCATCTTTTACTTGGTAGAATGTATCTCTGCCGAGCAAGCCCTTTAATTCAGTCTCAGTCGGGCTTACATGGTCAACTTCTAACAAGCTTTTGCTACGCCTTGATAAGTCAATTTTAGCGGAGATATTTTCATTTTTCCTGGTAATAAACTGAAGAGAATAGTGTTAGAACAACAAGTCAAATAGATCAGAGTAAGTAAGCATAATCACAAGTATACACTAATAAGTTGACCAAATAAAAAATTTCATTCATTACAAAAAAAATGTGTTACAAAGTATTGTTTTATTACAAAGTTCAAAAATAAAAATAAATAAATGTAAACATGAAATTAAGAGAGACACAAGAGCAGGTCATCGGGCCGAAAGAGATTTACACTTTCTTGGTGTCCTTAGTCGATACCTTCGGGAGTATGGAATGATTCCCAATTACAGGTGCTAGGGATAATTTCCCTATCCCCTCTTCATCATCAATTTCTTCATCAAATTTGGGAGGGGAACTAGGGTTATGCCTCTGGAATGTGTCATATTCAGCTATAGTGCCGACCTCCTTCAAGGCTGAGGTCTATCCATTTTTAAAGGATATTTTCTTCCCATACTCAATCTAGAAAGCAGTTGCAACCAATGCCTTCACCCGGACCCTATTGAAGGCATCTTACTTGTCTTTTTTGTATTGGACCTTTAACTCTTAAAATATATTCTTTTCAGCAGGTTTCTCCCCAATCGTGATAGTTTCCTTGTCCTCGATAACCTTTATCATGTCCTTAGCACCCTTAACTTTGTCGTCGACAGTCTTTATTTTGTCTTCTACTACAGTTACCCTATCTTCAGCCACCTTCAGTTTCTCTTGACATTGTTTCTACTCTTTCTTAAAAGCTTCCTCAGAATCCTTCAAAGATTTTCTTAATCCTCTAAAGTACTCCTCTACATCAATCGATTATGACCTCAACTGGTTATACCTAGTCAGCAACTAGTCATAGTCGACCAAAAACTGCATGACAAGACAAAAATAAAAAATTTATTGTAAATACTTAAAGATATTATGAAAAACAAACAAAGGATTAATAAGTTTACCTAAGCTAAGTTTTGATTCACCATGCCCACTCCCATAAATGGGCTCTTGTCAAAGGGATTACAGCTGACCTATCTGCTGGGAGAACTCCTGCACCAATTAGCCCCTGACAAGCCCAGGGTTCACTGCCACAGAGGCAGACTCAAGAGCACATTAGTCGGTAAAAAATCTTCTGGGCCAGTTCTTGTTAGATAGATGGTCCTCTTTTCAGTCTTTGGAACTTAAGCTTAGTATTTTTTGCCTCTTCAATGCTAATGAGCAGGGGTCATTTATCAGCAACAGTAATCCTCTTCGGTGGTAGAGAATGTATACCAACCATTAGGTTTGAATGATTCGAAGTGAGGGAAGTCCGAATAATTATGATATCGAACGATTTGAAGGAGAATAACAGTGATATCATATGATTTGAATGAGTATATTATCCCTCCGAGTGTCAAATCCTTATTTAGTTTAAGTGACACATCAACAAAAGATGTAAAAGTAGGTTCCTCATCCAAATTGATGGGAACTTAAGGAAACACTTAAATTTATCGGGCCACAAAAGATGTAATGGATCTTTTATCCTCTAATAGGATAGAAGCTTCTCTTGGGCTCTCTTTTCCTACTATTTGATGAATAGACCATAGGAATTTCAATTCATCCAACCTCACCTTACCTTCCTTAGGAAACTTCTTTTTACTTTAATGTGCAAAAATAAATCAAAAGTGGTTATTCGTTATATCATCAAATAATTAGTAAGCATGGAAGAAAAATTTAATTCAAGGCGTTAAACTGACCTATGTCACGCCCTTTTGGGGGGCATTTGGGACCAGTGTATTTGACCCCTCAAGATGGGGACATATTTCCAGTTCTTCCCCACTAAACCCTAATACCAATAGTCTTTGTTTGAATCGGGCCGATTAACTACTAGAGCCCTATTTGCCTTCTTAGTCTTCAGATAATAATTGTTATCCCTGTTGTTCCCCATTTGTAATAATAGTACATCAGCTCAGGAATCCTAATGTAGGTCCTATGGATTTCTTTTAAACGATGGATCCCATTTATTACCCTCCAAGTGTTAGGTGATGCTCTAGTAGGGACCACATCGAAGTGTTTATAGAATTCAAGGAACAGGTTGTTTGGAGGGAAAGTTATCTCGCACTCTTCAATGAATAAGGTGGGGATCCAATGGCCCTCATCAAATGACAATAAGTCCACAGGACCCTCCACCATACCTAATTGGGAATTTTCCATCTTTCCCTGAACTCTACTAAGGAATCCTCATCCATAATATACACTATTGTTTGAATGAAATAAAAGAAAGAAGATTTACATAAGTTACTACAGGATAGTAAGGAAGAAACGACAAAGGAAAAACTCAAAGAAATAGAGATTGCTTAAGTGTGAAGGTTGAAAGTGAGAAGGGGGGTTTGTCCTTTTATAGCTTACCTTGAAGGTTGAAAATTTATGATTAATTGAACCAAAATTGATCTCTTGATGGCCGCACAGTTCCCAAAGATGCGAAAAAGACCAGCGTACCCTTTGGTGGTTCGTTATTTTTAAATTATTCACAAAAATGCCACCGCCTAATAAATTATTGAAAAATTTACAGGTCGAGAAGGTTCGCTATTGAACATCATCGTGCTTGAGCGTCGAGCAACATTTTAGAACTAATCCTCCATCCTTTTAACAAAACATCAAGCATGGAGCATTGGGGGCTATTGTTATGGGCCAAATTATTCATTCCATGTGGGTATATGATATTGGGTCACCTATCATAGTGAGTATACACCTCAGCGCTTTATTTACACTGGGTAGGCTCTAGAATTACTTGGTCGGCATATTGACCGACTAGCTTAAGAAGATGAACCATCAGGAAGAAAAGGGTCATTCACATGGGAATTATCAAAAAACATTCCACACGTGCCTTAGAAGATCAATAGTTTCATTCATTATGTACGGGTGTAAATACCTGGATATATAAAGGAATTCCACCCCTTGGTTTTTGGTACCATTATAAATATCTTATTTCCCTTAGCTGAAGGGACAAGTCTAGCACACACAAGCAAGACTACCTAGAATTTTATGTAATTACCCTCAATCGAAATACCATAATAGTGGATGTAGGCTTTCCCTAAACTGAACCACTATAAAAATATTTATTTTTCCTTTATTATTTTCTTTTACATTACTTAACTAATTATCTATGATTACGAAATTTGTAATTATTAGCTAAGATAAAGTCTCTACCAATTTTGGACATTAGCAATCGTTGTGAAGGCCATTTTTATCAACATGTCCATTTTAGCCTTATAATCATATGTTGTCTTAGGCATCATTATTCCTCATTTTATCAATATTTTACAACATATTTAGGGGCTAAATTTACCAACTTTCATATTTTATCTTGAAACTCATTTTAATCATCATTTATCATGTTTATATGTTCTCTACTAACATACCACAAGACTCTACACACGGGAAGATGGATTTTAACCTAGAAATCTTATAATATGAGTTCTAAACTTGATATTAACATGAAACCATATTTTATGTTCATATTATCATATTCCGAGATTAAAATGATGTTTGTTCTTCAAAAATCCATTCAAGTTTAGTTTTCTTTAAAACTTGCATTTTTCATAAGAAAACTTTAAATAAACATACTAGAAAATAACTTTACATGATTATCTACTTTCTAACATGCATCCTAACATGTAGCTTAGGTTTTAAACTTAAAAACATAGTGAGGAAAACCCACGTTGAGTTTGAAGATGAGAACCTAGGAAATGATGACTTGAAAGGTCCTAAAACTCCAAGAACAACTCATCAATCCAACTTCTTCCTTGGACAAGGCTTGAATTGGGTCTTACAAGCTTGAAAATGGCTAAAATAAGGCTTGGAATGGAGGTATAAACCTTGGACATGGGTGGAGGAAGATTGAAAATGGAGGCAGGCAATTGGAAATAGAGAGAGAGCTTGAAAATCTGATGGAGATGTGTTATAATGACCCCCAACACTCTCTTATCTCTTATTTATACCCCAAAACCTACTAGGCTTTTACCCTTTGGTCCAACAAAACCCCTAAACCCATTTGATCTTCTCCATTAGGAGCTTGTCAGATCAAACGCTTTAATGGTTCTCATCATGACAACATATTAATATCTGCAGAAATTTAATTTTTTGTAGTCTCGATCGAACGAGACTAGACCTCGTTCAAACGGGGTTCCAATGAGGATCTAAAAATATTGGTGATAAGTTTACAGATAATGGTCGTTCGATGGTAGTTTAAAGAAGTTGTTTGAACAATGGAGGCTTCACGTTCAAATGACCCAATCTTTATTATAACGAGATTTGAATCTCGTTCGAATGACCCAAAACTTTTCTTATTTAAATTTTAGGCAATTTTTTTTATTTTTTTATTTCTATTTTTATTTTTTTTAGAGAATAGGGAAATGATCCCCAATCATATTATTAATTTGGGAGAAAAATCCCCTCCCATGTGGTAACTTACAAGCAGAAGGAAATAAACTAAAACTGATCATAAACATTCAAAATATCAAATTGAAGCACCCTATCTTGTCCAGCCTTATGGCCCCTCTAGCCATGGGAGGAAGAGCCAAAAGGTTAGTAAAAGTGAGGAGAGAATTGGAGTTAACGGAAAAATTTTCTAGAATATCCGCCACCATGTTCGATTCCCTGAAACAATGATTGAGTGAGTAGTTGAGATTGGAGAGAAATCCTTTGACATCGTTGACACACTGACTAAGATGCTAAGGAGGTTTCCAATTCTTGTTTATCAGGTTCACCACATAAGAAGAGTCTGAGTCAATCTGCACATCTGAAATTACACGATCCAAGCACATTTTTAGACCCAACCATAAACTTTTTATCTCCACATGAGAGTTTGTTGAAATTCCTTCATAGCTAGCGAGAGCAAAAACAAGGTCTCCTTGATTATTTCTCAAAATATCCCCTATTCCACTTTGGCCTGGGTTGCCTTTAGAAGCACCATCAATATTTAACTTGTAACAAATGGAAGAAGAAGAGGACCATTTGATAGTAGAAGGTAGCCTGAATTTAGATTTAATAGAGATATTGAAAATTTTCAAAATATCCCTATCAGAGCTGGAACTTTTAGAACTAAAGGTCTTGTCATTGAAAATATCAGAGATGATGGTTATGGACTATTTTATCACTGAATCAGCATGGAAGTTTGAGTTTTCAAAAAGGGAATGATTTTTATTTTTCCAAATTTCCCAATAAATAATGTTTGGTTCCCAATAAATTTAGAATAATCTTGGGGACCACTTTTAATCCACCAGTAATGGATCATTGATGAGAAGTTAATAAAAGACATCTCTATTCCCATGAGAATTTTTTGATAATGCAGAAAAAGGTGTTCAAGAGATTCAGTGTCTTGTCTATAGAGCTTACATCTAGAACATAATCTAATGCCTAGAGATTGAATCTTGACATCTATTGATAGGCAGTTATGAGAGATTTTCCAGAGATTAATTGAGAATTTCTTTGGAATGTCGGGATCCCAAATAAATTTATGAGTAGAAGAAGCAGGGAATTGGGGTTTCGAAATTTCATAGGCAGAAGAAAGAGAGAAATCACCTGTAGAATTTGGAGTCCAGTACCATTTTTCTTCTTGATACCTCATATGAGGAAGGCAAAGATCTTTCACTTTCATTAAGGATTTCCATGTATGAGAAGCCCCATAAGAAGAAGAATTGTTGTTCTTGTATCTCTTCGACATGTAAGAAGCCTAAAGAGAATCCTCAATTTTCATTTTTCAGTATAACTTCATGAATAAAGCTTTATATATGCTTGACAGATCAACAAGACCTAGGCCACCTTCTCTGAAGTCTCTGCAAATCAAATTCCATTTTGCCCATTGATGCTTCCAAACATCTACTTCATTACCACCCCAAAAAAATTTGCTGAAAATTCTCTGAATTTTGGTTAAAACTACCTTGGGAGGAGTTATTGAAGCCAGCAGGAATGATGGGATAGTGGAAAGAACATGCTTAAGAAGGATAACTTTACCTCCAGGAGATAGAATCTTTGATTGCCATCCAGAGACTCTAGATGTCAAAGCTTGAATAAGACTATCATAGTACTTTACCTTGTTCCTGCCCTTGAAAATAGGACACCCCAGATATTTCAGAGGTAATTCCTTATGGTGGAGACCAATTATGACTGCTATTTTGGATCTAAAGGATGGACTGTAGTTTTTTGCAACTGTAAAACTACTTTTGTTGCTATTAATCATCTGACCAGATAGGCAACACTAGAGATGAAAAAATTCCTTCAGGTTTTTTATGCTTCTCTTATCCCCTCTGCTGAAAATAATGAGGTCATCTACGAATGCCAAATGAGATATCAATGGTGTTCCACTTGGATGGTAATAAGGAGAAATTTTATCATTATTCATTAAGTTATTAAGACCTTGGATTAAGAAATCTACAACTATAATAAAAAGAGCAGGGGATAGGGGGTCCCTTATCTCAAATCTCTAGAGGACTTGAAGAACCCACTAGATTGGCCATTAATTAAGACTGAAAACCAGTTATTGGAAATGCTTCTCCAAACAAAATCAATCCACCTTTCTCCAAAGCCAAAATCTCTAAGCACTTGAATCAAGAATCACCAATGGAGTCTGTCATAAGCCTTTTCCATATCAAATTTGAAAATAACATTTCCCCATGAATTTTTCCCCCAAATTGTTGACCATTTCTTTAGCCAGAAGAACATTCTCTTGAATAAACCTTCCTTTTATGAACCCACTTTGATTAGATGAAATGATATATGGGAGAACTGTGGCAAGTCTAGAACATAAGATCTTTGTAATTATATTGAAAGAAAAGTTGTATAGGCTTATAGGTCTTAACTCGCCACAATTATCTGGAACCTTAGTTTTGGGAACAAGAACAATAGATATACTAGTCCAGCTTTTAGGAAGATCAAAACCTAAAAAATGAGAGTTAATAGCACAAATCAAATCTTCTTTAATTATTAACCATCATGACCTGTAAAAAAGACCTCCAAATCCATCTGGACCTAGAGCAGATTCTTCATTGAGGGCAGTTATAGCATCATACACTTCTTCTTTATTGGTAAGTGACTCTAGAGCTTCATTCATCTCATTAGATATTAGAGAGGGAATTAAGTCATCAACATCTGCTAAAGGGATAAAAGGGTCTGCTGCAAGTTGATTCTGGAAAAACCACAATATATGGTTCTTTATATCTTCTGCATCTTCCATAAGAACCCCTGCTTCATTTCTAATTGAATGAATATGCAACTTTTGACTCTTTGCCTTTACTAGGTTATGAAAATACTTAGTGTTAGCATCACCTTCTTTGAGCCATTTTTGGGTAGCCTTTTGTCTCCAGAATGTCTCCTCATAATTTTGAGCTTTAAGCAAGTCAGATGTCCTTTTTTGTAATGCCATTCTGTTAACTTCAGAACAATCATTCTCATAAAGAAGCTCTAATTGCAGAATATCATATTCAAGGTCCTTTACATGTTGAAATACATCTTTGAAGGTTTCCCTATTCCAGTTCTTCAATACCCCTTTTAACCTTTGGATTTTCTTTGCAAATTTCTGAATAGCTGAGGCATTTATATTTACTTCCCAAGATTGTTTCACCAGATCGATAAATTGAGGACGAGAGCACCAAATATGCTTAAATTTAAATGGTTTAGGCTTGGAATAAAGAGAAGTTTTTATTGAAAGGAGAAGAGGAGAGTGATCAGAGGTTGTTTTGTTTAGGTGACTAATTTTTGCATTTGGAAAAGTTAAAATAAATGATTGACTAACTAAGCACCTGTCCAATCTAGCCATAATAATATCCTCCTCCTTCTTGTTGTTGCACCAAGTGCATTTAGTGCCATTGTATCCCATATCAATGAGACCACTATCTTCTATAGCTTGAACAAAATCATCTACTAAGCCTTGATCAATGTTGTTACCTCCCAATTTCTCAGTGTGGTCCATAACTACATTAAAATCTCCTATCACCATATGAGTCAAATCTTGATGAAGACCTGAAATATAACACATCTCATTCCATAGGTTTGTTCTTTCTTCCTTAGAACACTTTGCATAGACAATGGTAACTACCACAGAATTCTTGAATTCTGGATGACTTATTTTCACAGTAATATGCTGCATATGGTCATATAAGATTTGAATGTCAACATTAAATATCCATAACAGCCAAATTTTTCCATTCAAATTACAACAAGCACCTTCAAAACCCCATTTCTTCCTATAGAAATACAATCTGGCCATATCAACTTTAGGCTCCATAAGAGCAAGAAAAGGGAGTTTATGAATCTTTTTAAAACGATTAAGTCTCCGGGTAGATGATTTCTTTGCTGCACCTCGAATGTTCCACACAATCAGATTTATCATTAGGATTTTGAGAGGGGAGAGTTGTTGATACCTTTGGATGTTGATCTGGTGAATCGCTTGAACAGTTGATATTTCATTTTTTGAGGCTTATCTTTAACTGGACTCATTTTGGAATTTGGTTGTTGCTTCTCTAAATTTGAATCTTGATATTTTGTCTTTATTTTTCCTTCGATATAATTCACAAACATCTGCAATTCCTCTATCATAGGAGTCTGGTATGCAACCTATTCCTCTTTATCAGTTAAGTACAAAGACTTTGAAGCCCCATTCTTGCACAATCAATAATTCCTGTACTTTGAGGTGATGTTGGAAAGAGCTCATTTTCACTGCTATCATTCTTTCCATAGTATTGGGTGAAGTATTTTTTATTTTTTCCTCTTTTCTTCGAAACTTTCACAGTCCATTCTTGTATACCCCTTCCACTTGGTTCCTTCTCCTTTGAAAGGCTTTGTGTTTCCTCGATTGTATCTTCTAACACGGTGATATCTTCTTTTGGTTGTTCTTTGTTTTCTTCAGATATGACCTTGAGAGGATCTTTTGTTTTAACTTGAATCTTTCCCTGATATATCCTTTTTGCAGGTATCTCTTCTTATTTTTTTCTCTATTAACTTGATTGGGAAGCAAGAATATACAAGAGTCTTCATAGTGGCCTTATTTACTGTAATTTTTACAGTATTTAGGCTTATATTTAACCCTAACCTCCTGCCAAAATCCTTTTTCTCCACACCCAATACAAATTCTCTTGGGAATCTTCTTTGTAAGGTCAACCTCCACATAAACACGGGCAACACTCGGCCTGTTAATATCAGTTGTTGAGGCATCAAGGTTTAGTGGTTTGCCAATTAACTGTGCAATTGAAAAGAGATAGTATTTTGAGAAAAAATGAATTAGTAATTGAGGGAAGGATATCCAAATGGGAGAAAAACTACTTTCGATATCGGGACGAAAATCAGAAGTCCATTTGAATACCCTCATTGGAAATCTGCCCACATACCAGGTATCTCTCATCCACATCCTTGTGAAATCCTCTTCTGAGTTAAGTCTTATCAAAACATGTTTGTTGTCAATCTGTCCAACATTAACAGTAGTTTTGAGAGCAAAAGTTTGGAATTTCTTGTGTATATCTTCCATGGATGGCCTGCCATGAGAAAACTTACCTATTAAGTCATGTTTGAATGGTTGTGAAAGAGTCTCTATATCAGCATGTGTGAAAATAATGATGGGTTCCCCTTTGAAGGTGGATGGCGGTTTGAGACTGATATTGTGATTATGGGATGATGAATTAGTCACCACAAATGCGAAGGATCGAGACCACACTGATTTGATGTCAGGTGGTTTAGGAACAACGTGAGGGGGATTGTTGTTTGCCATGCAAACCCTAAGTAGGGTTGGAGAGAGAGGGAGAGAGAGAGAGAGGCAATTCAATCCCATTTTAATTACAGAAAGGCCGCAAGAATAATTCAAAACAGACAACTATCCATTATATTAAGTCCATGGCCAATAGGCATGAAAATCACAGGATAAAGAGGTACAATATACGGCACGATCATCATAATGTCAAGTATGGATGTTTTATTATTCCAGAAAAAATAATACAATTAATGGACTGGATTGAACCAGCGATGAAAGAGTCCCATGGCTAAGATGAGATGATATGGTGTCAGTATACATTATATGGGGTAGCCGGTTCATTTTTTACTGAATTTTCCTCTGTTATCCCACTATTATGTTGTTTCCCCTCTTTTACCTTCGTAATAATTGATTTTCCCATTCACTTTAATTTAAAAGCTAAGGTAATTTCCTAACTCTCTTAGTGAAAACTCTAAAACATTCCTGATCGGGTGACAACCGAGCGTCGTGTAACTACGCTCGTCGTTGTTTGGTTTACAACCTCAACACAAAAACCTAAACTTTAAATACACATGTTTTATGTATAACGACGAGTTCGGGTATCGAATCCAAAGAGGACTTCGTTTAAAATTTAATTGATTTATTTCTTCTTAAAAGAGTGTAAAAGAAATTTTTTTGGTTTTTTTAAATGTCTTATATTACATTTAATTTAGAAAAGTATTTAAACTAAATTAATTTACAAATATGAAAACCATAGGTTGAGAATTAAATACTTTGCCTCACAATACATAGCATAAATGGTTACATGGTTAGACAAGTTTAAAATACGTAAGCACATATTGTCACTCCCCATATTTCCATAAAAGTCAAAATATGAGTTTGGCGTCAACAATATTCTCAAAATTACACACGCAAGGTACCAAATATGGTGTACACATGATATATTAAATTAAGGTTCCTATATGTAAAATCGGGAACAATTAACTCATCAAAACAAGCCATCTTCCATCATACTCTAGAGAAGCTACTACACACCCAAGGTAAGTTCATCAATCTCAACCTAATTAAAATTACCTAAAAAAGAATTTTTAAATGGTTGAAACTATTACCAAGTTGATAAACTAATTAATAAAATAGATAAAATAATTTTATAAAAGCATATGAAAGAATTTAACAAAATAAAAATAATTAACTAAAAAAATAACTAAAGAGATATATTTAAATTAATTAATAAAATGGGATTACAAATTAAAATTACAAAAAATTTAAACTAAAACTACTTCTAAGAACGGTAATAGATACCTCTTGGTGATTGCCCGAGTCTTTATTTATTGATGAGCAAAGGCATTGGTGAGGAATGTGAAAACAATACAAAACAATAGTTAAATATACAAAATGGGGATTGGTGGGCATGATTATTGATGGAAGTGGCTAATGAAAGTAGGCTAAATAATTGGACAGGATCTTTATTTTAAGCCAGTATTATATGCAAAATATGGCGCACACCACATGGAAATGGGAGTATAAAAAGTCTCGGCATCTTATATGGAATATAGGGACAATATGGAAAAAGGAAATAAGGAGAAAAGAAGGTTGTTGGCACGCGGGAAGGGGCACAAAGCCGCACGATGCGCGCTAAGGGCATAGTATAAGTGATCTTGCGCCACGTGGCGTTACCTTGCACGGTCTCAATTTAAAGGGAAAAAAGCCTTATTTCCATGGGGTGACACTCGACCTGAGTCCCCCACCCCACCCCCACAATCTTTCCTACGTACCATTGATCCAACTAAGGTACTCAATAAATATATTGCATCGATCATATTTAACCATTAATATAATCCCTATTTCCCATAATTACAAATTGAACCCCAAACTCTATAGCTTCTTCAAGAGGCCTCATATTTAGGCACTGCAAGAACTAGTGTGACCCTTATTTTGGTGTTGATAATATTTTAAGAGTGTTCGGGTCATGAGGGTTGACTTTGCTACCTTTGACTTTTGACTTTCTTTTTTATCCAAATTTGAATAATCATAACTTCTTTGTTTGAAAGCGTAATGACACGCTATTTGAACCCAAAATTTCCTTGTTTTAAGACCTACAATTTCCGTGAGAGCCTGGGTCCGAATTTGATCATCTAAATTACCATTTTGCCCCTAAAAGTGCATATATGCACGTTTCATGCTTCGATTGCTTCCAAACTTCGTCATTAGCTTCCAAAACTCTGTAAATACTCAAATAAATCTTGTACAAGTGATTAACCATGAATATTTAAGTTTATAAGATAACGTGAGTTTTAACGAGTGTGGGACTCCAATTCTACACAAAAAATAAGCAATGAAATACAATTTTTAACGCGAATCAATACCCACTACATCAATTCATACATAGATAACTATTTATCTCTCCAACATAAGACGACCAAGTGTAGTGATCAACTACCTCTCTCACTCAACATCTTGCATTTACAAAAAATGGTATCAATCCTTCTCAAACGGCTCTCTGATTTCCTTTTTTTATTCATCTCTATCACTAAATGTTTTCCTATAACTTTATCTCCATATGTGTATTTTTTATCAGATCGATAATGTTCTTGACTTCTTATCGGTCTACACTAAGCCAACCCATAATCTATCGGTTAGACATTATAATGCATATATATATATATATATATATATGGGAGAGGGGTGTTTGAATAGTGCCAACAAATTAACGGCTGCGATCAAATTTTTTGGGTCGATCTAAGGGTTTCAGATTGTGCCATGTCACCATTTACCAATTGTGCATGGCAAGTGGGGGAGAAAATGGGAGACCTTTAACACAAACCCTACCATCACCCGATGCACCCCTCTCTCATTCTATCCCTCTCTTATCCATCTTCCCCCGCCTCTCTGTCACACAATACAGGTAATCTTCTTCATTCCCTTACACACAGTACACACACATGCACCTACAAACACGCACACACGCACCTACAAACACACACACACACACACACACGTACTTATAAACACACACACGCACACATGATTTAGGGTTTTGATTTTGTTTTAGATTTAGGGCTTCGATTTTGTTTACATGCATGGAGCGATTTAGGGCTTCTATTTTTGTTAAGATCTATGTCGATTTTGTTCACTTTGTTCTAGATCTGTTGACATGTATGCTTATAGTTTGGGATCTAATTAATTTTTGTTTTTTGTTATTTATTTTTTCTTTTGCAGGTGACCTGATTATACTTGAACATCCTAAACAGGTATACCGCTTTCCTTTTTATTGATTGTCTATTTATTTATTTTAGGTTAGTTTTTTTCAGTGATGGATAAATCTATATTTATTTTTAGACAGTTCCTTTGCAGATTCTGAGTTAATAAGGTCTAAAACTTTACTTCATTTCCTATGCACTCGAGTGTAACTTCTCTACTATGTTCAAATAAACCTTTTCTAAACATCCATTGGCCAGTTTTATATAAAACTTTAGGGTCTAACATACCAGTGCCTCTGTTGGCAAAGTTATGATACTTGATTAGGATCAAGTAATTCATCTAATTGATGTTTGTTGGTTTGAATACTTCATTTCCTATAATTGGTTTGATTTTGTAGAACTAACAGTATTTTTAATGTTATTGGTGTTTGTTGGTTTGAATCTTGCAAGTGATAAACTAGTGTTTATTGGTTCGAATCTGTTTCAGATGTTGTTGGTGTATATATATTACGTGTATTTGGGTTTTACCCTTGCTAATTTGTTTTTTTTAATGGTGTGAAGGATCGATCCAATATGGTTTTAATTCAGGACCCAATTAGCCAAGAAAAAAGGTATTTGGAGATGAGGAAGAATGTCTACATGCTTCTTAGGTATTTGATCATATGACCCACTTAATCAGGAAATTTGTCTCTTTACTTACATTAATATCTCTGTTATTTTTTTAACCGTGTTAAATTTTGAAGTAATTTCTCATCGCCCATTGTTACCCATCTCTTAGATTTATTGTTAATATATTGTGTATTGACACACAATTGTACCCAACATAATTATTGGCATAAATCTTAGTTGTTGGGTAATTTTTCCTTAAAATGATTTGCTCCTGTATGTTTGACTAAATGAGGGCCAAAATAAACTAAAAAGTGACGCATAAATTGGGCGTGCCATAGTCATAGGATAGGCTCGGAGAATCGGTCATGCATTACCCATATAGTGTGTACTATGAAAGTATAATGGGGGCGTGTAATTTGACATGGGCAAACTTTTGATAATTCTTTATCACGAGTATACACTAGGAAACCATGTTAGGTGGTTTAGTTTTTTTTCTTCTTATTATCTATCATGTTCGTCATTTTCTCTTTAACTTTGTAGTTATGTTTTAGAGGATCTCCATCAAATGTGCGTCTCTAAAGCGATATTGTATTGAGGAACGTTATGACTAATGCTAATAATGTAGATAATATCAAAGTTGTATTTCTGGAACTGGAAAGTTCATAAGGTCTAATAGGATGAAAGAGGTATGCACTAAATTAGTTTGTGAATTAACGAGTCTTATCGGGTGAACCTGATAGCAAGCACATAACTTTACTTATTCTTATCCCAATATTGTGTCGAGTTGCATTTTGTGAGGTCTACTTTTATCTGTATACTGCCATATTCTTATGTGTATTCTGCCATATACGTACTCCATGTTTGTTTTATGCGATTTGTATTACGTATATAGTTGTTTTTATTGAATAAATTTGTTTATTATGTACTCATTATCGATGGAGAACAGTTATTGAGGACCATATTCTACGACACATTTTTTTCGGGATCGAATTTGTTCAGTTTGTTATTTGTTTTAGATCTGTTCATTTTCTTTTTCTTCAAATTTAGCTTATTTGTCCTTATAATTATTCCTTGAAAGATGAAATTCATTTTTTTCTGCTTTGGTTTTGCAGATTGACGATCAGTGACTGTAGGGAGCTTTAGATGCTTAATCAGGCTATTTGGAGTACATATGTTTACTTTATATATTTTTTGAGGTGATGTGGTGTTATGGTTATATTTTTACATTTCAATACTCTCTATTTATGAGGTCATATCATTTTTCTATATTTATATTATCTACGGGTATATAGATGCCATTTGCCTACTTTTCATACACATTGTTTGAAATTTAACATCATCACTTATATTTTTCAGATTATGATAGGATGAGCAGATTGTGATACTGTGGTTACACTAGGATAATGCAAAAGCATCTAAAAAAGAATCAGAATCTATTCAGCATCGTGATCTACCTGCAAGTTTGGGAATTAACTTTATCATTGTGGTCTACGTACAGAATGTATTCATGGAAAGGGGATTCCAATTTAGTTTACAAGCTTGGGAATTTTGTTGGAAATCTTGCTGAATCTATTCAGCAACGTGGTCTACCTGCAACAGCCGATTTTATTGCTCTATCTTTAATTGAGACTCGAAAAGCTTCTGATGAACTAATGTGCTTAAGGTATGTAAGTTTACAAACTAATTTTCCATTCCATTATCTGTTTGTTAATGTGTTGAATGTCCTGAACTAATGTGCTTAATTTTATTATTTGTTTACAAACTAATGTTCTTAATGTGCTGAACAAACTAATGTTATTTGTTTACAGATATTTTTGTATGTATGTCAAAAAGAATTGTGGTGATTACTGATTATGTAGCCTCAATTTCTCCATTATCAAAATGCGAATGATTTGGGGTGTTAATTTTACTTGAAAATTGAATGAACAATCTGAGTTTGGACACAATCTACAACAACTGAGTTTGGACACAATCTACAACAACTTAATATGCAGCAGATCTGTCAATCTGAGTTTGGACATACACACACGCATACACATGTGCACATATACACACACGCACACAGATCTGTCATGCACACATACATGCACATAGACACACACTCGCACCGATCTGCGTTATTATAAATCTTAACTATTTTTATCAATTTTGTGTGTATATTGAAATGCATGTTGATTATGCTCGACTTCGGTTCTAATTATTGCAATTTGAAATGCACAGCCCAATGGTATGGGCTCATTATGCTTGAGTTCGGTTTGGATCGTTGGGAATAAACTAAATTGTTGCACAATCTGAGTTTGGACACAATCTGCAACAGCTTAATTTTATGCAACTTAGTTTTATGTTTTTCTTCGCACTAATTCAAGCACTTGACTTCCTCTAATTCTCTTTTCACACTCTCTTTCTGCAAAACTTGATGAGAATAATTATCTGTTGTGTCTCCAATAGGTGAGTGCTTCCATTCGTGGCCATAAATCGCAACAATTAATTGCTAATGATGCGAATCACCATCGCAATATCTTTATGTATCTGATGAGACTCAGTGTAAGATCAATCAATAATTTATTAATAATTTACTGCCTTATACTTGATTCAATAAAGCATTAGTTTATGGTACTCATTATATCCTTTTAAGTTTTGTTCGATAAAGCATTGATATCATTTTTATTCTCTTGAGTGATTACTTTGTTATCAAGGTATGTTTACAAAAAATTTTATTTCTTTATTTGATGTATTCCATTACTAATATGTTTGATATTATTATGGTATCCAACCCACCCTTTTCATTATTAATGTTCTTAAGTTTTAGTGTTTAAATTTTTCTTAAAATGGTCTGATTTTACTATATTGACATGGTGTAGACATTGACAACGGATGTTGCAGTCATATGTTTGAACCATCCCCTGCATTAATTAGGATGTCGCACACATATATACACACGCTGCACACACTGCACAGTTACGTACATTACACTACACGCACACAAGGCACACTGCACGCACGATACACCAGCACAAATAGATGGGCTTCTGGACAAATCTATTTTTTTATTAGTATTAATTTCATTAGAGGTAGATCACTTTTTTATGTGATTTAGGTGAACTACTTTAGTTCTCTCAATTGATGCCTCTCTCACGCTTGGTATCTCCCTATGCACTGTCTTCTTTCTACTTTATCTTCTCTACTTATCATTAAGAGTGAAGGTAAACTGTATTGGTCCTTATGTTCTGATAATTTATTTTCCTAATGCTATAGTGATCCTATTCCTTTGTTTGGATTCATTTTCTACATTTTTATGGCTGGTGTTATCTCATATGGAACTACGTACCCCATTTATTTGTTAATGATAAATAACATTCGCAATTCTATTTATTTCAATTGTCAAAAATGTTTTTATTTTATTTTTCATTTTTTAGTTAAGTTGTGTGATATGTTACTAAGCATGTGCTTCCTTTTGTAGGTAGAACGCACATGGCGTCTTGCACTGGTTCATGAATCAAGTAGGTATCTCCGTGGATATTCCTATGTGTTGTCGTTTCAACATCGTAAACTCATGTATGTGTAGATGCTTTTGATTTTTTTATTTGCTTTGGAAAATATGAGCGACATGGAAGTAGTGTGAAATATGAGAAATAACCTAGAACAAAATACTTTATGAGAAATAACACGAACCAAAATGCTTTAGAGTGTTGTAATAATTTGGTACAATAATCTCATTCCTTTATGATGTTTTTTTTGCAATTAGTTGAGCCCCCAGTGAATGTCTTTGGGGAGAATCATTAGTTCCGATGAGCACCCCCACCTATTCGAGTGGACAAGATGTTTGAACAAATGAGACCCGAATTCCCTAATGGACCTCCACACTTTATCCGCTATCTTTTTCCTGATAGGAAGAACTGTGACATATATGGTTGGGACATGGTGGTTTGTGCCAAAAAAACGTGTTTTTGTTTTTTCTGCCAACATAATTATGATATCTTTTTACTGATTCTGTATAAAGAGATTAACCTTTAGTTTTTGATGATCTATAATTTTACTTTTAAACTACTTAATTGATATTAGGGTTGTTGGTGGATTATTGTTTTATTTCTCAAAACAGGGTGGATAGTTCTATAAACAAAGAAAATTCTGTCCAATTTTTTAAAATTGTTTCCACTTAATTGAATTATATATAACACTTAATTGGTGTTATTTCTGTGAGGTCTATTACACTATTTGTATTGTTGTAATATTTTCTAAAATGTTTACACATTGATGTTGTAAAAAATAATGTCCGACTTGAAAGTATTTGGGGTGTTTGTGGTAATTACCGATGGCGTCGTGTCGTAAGCCCAAGTACTAATATTGGGGGTAAATTCGTTTTCGTGCCTTATTTTTTAAAAATTACACTTTGTTTTGTTGGGGGACAAAATTTTTGTCATTTTGTGATTACATACTTTGAAAATTTTTATCATGCCTTCAGGCACGAGCATACACTAGAGTGTGTGTATATATATATATATATGTGTGTGTGTGTGTGTGTGTGTGTGTTTTAATTCTTTGATTGTTTTCTTTTGAAATCATGATGTCTGGTTGTAAAGGCGGATGGCGATAAAAATTAGGGCTATTGGATTTTTAGATTCCCCCAAAAATTATAAATTAATTCTCTCACTGATAACTTCTCTTACTTTGGTATTCATCGTCTTAGACCTCTCATTAGAGTATTGTAATCTATGTTTTATAGGAATGTGAATATAGAGTATATATAATTTAATCATTTTTAGGGATTTGGATTTGTGGTTGATGTCAATGTTATCGTTGTCTTACATTGCCGTAGTCATTTAGATTTTCACTTTTCAAATTTGCAGTAGATGTGATCTACATATATCTCACACTCATTATTAATTTGTTCGTATAGGTATGATCAAGAAGAAATGGGAAGCTATGTTGAAGTTTATGACTGCTGATATACAATACACTTAGGGGTTTATACACACAGATTCTGAACCTATCTTTTTTTATGTTGAGTATCATATAGAGATTAAATGTAGTGAATTTTGGGATTAAGATTTCAAATTTTAGTTTCATTGGGTTTAGTTTTGTTCATCTTATTGCGTGTTGAATTTTTTTTTTAAATTGTTTTTTAAAATAAGTACTGCATATATAATACTTTGAAAATAATTCTTTGTGATATAATTCTTATAACATATTTTTCATTATGTGACTTCTTTTAAACTTGAATATTCATCTCTTTGTCACATTATTTAGATCCTTTTAAATGATGGAATTTTATAATCTATTTTAATGTTATTAAGCATTCATCTCTTTACTATTCTAATTTTTTGTTCTCTTTGATTTCCAATTTTTAGACTAAGTTTATGATGTAGTGGTAGTTTGTTGGACCATTAAAAGGATGATTATTCATACCCAAATATTCATTGTCGGAGCCAGAGTAAAGGTTGATACGTTGCGTTATGTACATCTTATAACCAAACAATTTTGTATTGGCATCTTTTTGTTGTTTATATAGTTCAAACTAAAATTATTGTTTGACATTTAGGCATCTCACTCATGGATTGAGCTTCCACGTTGATTCAAAGGTACTCTCTCTTTCTCTCTAAATTTTTTGTTTCTATAGTTTAGTGTATAACTGATTTTTGGTTTAATCGATGTTTATTTTTAAGTTGCATGATGCATGGTTGACATAATGCCCAAGTAGGCCTTTTGATTAACTTGACAAAATTTTGGCTTGGGTTTGTAGAAGATGTCCATGTCATTTTATAATTTTCAATTTTTAGTTATGCCTATAGACCTATAAGAACCCATTCTTATATGTAGACTTCCCTTCTTTATAGTTTTGGTATAAGTATATGTTAAGTGGTTGAACGCGTTTCAATTAAATAAATATTTTATTATGAACCAAGATATTATCTTACCTCGCACTCTGTTTAAGTAATTAACTTTTAGCATCTAGACACCAATAATAAACATACACAAGTATAATGTGGATACAGATGTCATGTTAATTTATAAATATTTCCTTCCTTTAGAATGATTACATGTTTTGTAAGAACTAAGTTGCCTTTTGTAATTATATCTTGAAATCGCCTTAAATGTGGGTGTTGTAGTTGCACGTTTGGCTTGGAATTGGACTGACTATATTTGGCTTTAAATTGTTATTCATATATTTTGCTTTAGTTTCAAGACATGTTTTGTTATGTGAAAATAGAAAAGCAAGCCTCTTTTCCTGTCAAGGACACACAAAAGTTTATTGTTTTTACCTTTGTTGTTCTATTCTACTCCATGCCTTTCAAAATCTATAGATGTCTTCAATTTTTAGGTCTCTTTTCGAGCCTCCATCCATATTTCCCTCTTCATTTTCTGAGTTGCATCTCTGTTAATTTATATCACTTGATTGGGACTTTTTTTCATCTATCAGGTACCATTGCGTGTCATAATTTTGATAAGTCGCACTTAATCAATCATATTTGTGTATACCCTGTATTTTTGGACAACCGATTAGATTAATTAAACATTTTGTCGAATTAAAAAGCTTCATTTTGTTGCATTTTAACTCAACCAAAAAGATTTAATTTAGTTTGAATAATTATTTTCGCAATTGAATGAATTTTTATACATTTAATTAATAATTTGGTGAGTTGTTAATTTACTATAAACCTAAAGGTTAGATTTGTTTTTATATAACTTCCTGGACTCTAAGTTTTATGTTTAAAAAATTGAATTAGGGGATTTTTGGCTATTTAATTGAATATTTTGCGCTCTTATATAATTATCGAGTAAACTGGGATTTGGGTAAAAATTAAAGGGGTATTTGAGTCTTTTTGTTTCGACTTAGGCTCCAAGAAAATAATTTGGTTTGGGATTTCACGATTGGAGATATGCGATTCTAAAGTTGTAGAAAACTATTTGTTTTTTTTAGTTTGTTTTAAAAAAAGATTGAGAGTGCACTATCTCAATTTTAATGGATAATTTCTATAATTAAGCGTCCAGCACATACAAGTCCAAATTTTATCTAATTATCCTAAATAAGCAACTAGGTGATAAAGAAGATAAAATAAATCATGTAAACACGAAAAAGTAGTTTCAGGAAAAAAACCCACCAGGGAAAAACCTTTTATTCACTTTATAAAATTTACAAATCCCAACTTACAAATTCTATAAAGGAATCTACTAGCCGTAACTTTCATTCAGCAATGATCCTCGCAAGAATTACAAGAATCGCAATCCTCCGTCTTCAGTAGTGAATACCCATGGGTTTCACAAGTCAGTCATGGATATTACACACTATAAAGTTTAAACTTGATTCACTCAAATAAATTCTGCTGATGTGATTTGTGAATCAAAAAGATTTTCTCAAAACAAAACGTTGAAAACTTTTACAGAAGATATGTAGAAACGAATCTGCCAAAACTCTTAGTGAAATCAAATAAGAAACAAGTATTTATAAGAACAAAAATTTCTAGGCGATAGTTTCGTTCGAACGAAAAACTAGTCTCGTTTGAACGAGAAATGAACTCTCATTTGAATGACACAAAGGTTGTTTGAACGACAACCTCATCTCATTAGAAGTGAGATTTAAACTTGCTTCGAATGTGCGAAAACAATAAGAACTCCTCAAAAGATCGATTGAAGGAACCTTCAAATCACCACATCGAACGAGATACTAATATCATTTCAATAAGATTCTCATCTCGTTTGAACGAGATGCACGTAAAAAAATATTTTTAAATAAGAAAAAAAAACTCCTTTTATTTTTCAATAAAAAATCCTATTTCCAGTTTTAATAAAAACGAACATCCCAAAATAAATTCAAGGAATAAATTTAAATACTAAAGAATTATACCTTCAAAGTATGGAGATGCTTGGACATTGGAGATGCTGGGTCTTCGGACTTCTGATTAGCTCTAATCAAACATTAGCGGAATATGTAAAAAACTTATGTAAGCCCAAGCTACTTGAGCAATGACAAAATATATGCTTTTACAAATATCTCCCTTTTTGGTTATTCTGGTACAAATATAAAATCCAAATCCAAATTACAAATTACAAATAAATTCCCTAGACAAATACAATATCCTAATACACTCCCAACCTTTAAAATGTACAGGTACAAGATATAGTTGTCTTCAAAACAAAATCTCAAAATCTATACTTCTTCTTGCTCTTCTATTAGGCTCTTTGTCTTCATTGCGTGTAATCCAAATATGATCATTCAAAATAAAATATCCTAATACACTCCCAAACCCTATAATGGATAGGTACAAGATAGAGTTGTCTTCAAAACAGGGTCTTCAAATCTCCACTTCTTCTTGATCTTCTCTTGGTCTATTTGTCTTCATTGCATCTAATTCAAATATGATATCTTAAAATACCTACACACATGAAACAAAGCAAATACCCTGTAATGCATTGAGTTTGAAATATATCAAATAAATGCATAAATTTATGAAAATTTCGCCCGTAGATCAAACCCTCTCCCGTAATTTGTTCTCCCCCTTTTATTTTGTCCAAAATAGACAAGGAGAAGAAACTAATCATGAAAAAGAGGGAACATCACCGAAAATAATAAGATAACATCACAAAAATATATGAGATAAGTGCATGCAACGATAATCTCAAAGGCTCCATAAACTATTTTTTATTTTTAAAATTTTTAAAGTAAAAAAGATTTTGCAAAGACAACTCACCATGGAGAAATAGAAAAATAATCAAATTGTGGAAACGGAATGTAGGGGTGTGAACACATTCTATATGTTAATCATCATATACAAACATAGCATATGTACATAAAGGAATGAGACACCACTAACGAAAGAGATCAAAGTCTACCTTAGGTATAAAAATGTTGAACTCGAGTGAAATCGACTTAACTTATTCAACTAATCAAGATATTGAGTGATTTTCATACCAATAACATCAAATACTATATAATGCTTATACGAGAATTTTTCAGGACGTTCAAACCCACTTATCTTCGATTAAACTCCCTAAAAACTCGCATATAGGATTTTTTTCTCTAAAATGTTTTGAATAAATCAATGCGCATGTGTAGCGAAGCATCAATGTTCTTTGAAATTGGCATGGCACTTTATATTTTTTCTTCTTACGTACCTTTAATCTTTTAGGCTCTTTTATTTTTACAAATGGTGACAATTCACATAAGCCCGATTCTATTGCTTAAATATACCAAAATTTCCCAGAGATATGATTTTCAATTCTCCAATCCAGGCAATGGTTCTTACAAGAACTACTTTCATTATCTCGTTTTTTCACATCTGGTTCGTTTTAAAAGTAAGATTGAGATGAAAATACTATGATCAACACGTGAAAAGTAAGTGCAATACTTAAATAAGTTCATGCTCATGTGCATTAAAGGTGCTAAGGAGTCAAACATATAGTAAGTAGTCATCATATCACATCTTAATGATTCCGCAGATCTTAAAGCACAAAATGAAATGATTTCACGTCTCAAAAGACTATAAAATAGTCACGTGGATATGGAATGATTGGGTGACTCGGGAATCTTTAATATTAATCCACATGTGGTGTAAAACAAAATACAAACTCCTTTTGCATTTTTCAAAAAATTTATCAAAAATATAATCTTTTTGGCTTTTTCACTTTTTCTTAAAAAGAAACTGAAAATCTTTTTGGATTTTTCTAACAATATATCAAAATGAAAACTATAAGTACAATTATCGTACAATTTAGAAATAGACATGTATAATATGAATATGAAAAATATCCTATGCTAGAAATAAGTCTCAACCTCAATCATTAGACCCGGAAGAGTTATCCAAATGAGATGACACCCTATGAAAAATATCCATTAAATCTTGTGAAGTGTTGACTAAATACTCTACTTACTATTGAAAACTCTCAATATCTCTCATGTTATGTGAGAGGGCACGCTGAGTAACATGTGTGGGAGTGCGTGCGATAACACGTGTAGTAGTATATCGTGAAAGATACCTATGTGACACACTACCTAACTTAAAACAAAATTCTGTAAGGTATCCAATTTGCTTGCAATGGGAATAAACATACATAGGCTTAGGATCACCTCCCTAAAAACATTTAGGATGTACTCTCCTATGTGGAATCGAGCGCTTAGGTGGGTTAGGTCGAGGACCATATGGATCTAGCATAAACTCGGGAACTGGTTCGGGTGTAATATGGAAAGTGGACGCACCATCATAACCTATTCCTAACCTCTCAAAAATTCCCAAAGAGGGATCGTGGATCATCTTTCTTACCTTCTTAAATGTGTCCTCTAAAGTAACCTTGGCCTCCTGAGCACTTTCGAGATCTCTCTCGAGTTGGGACACATAGTCTTAAAGTTTCTCATGAGTCTTCAATGAAGATTGAAGATCTCCCGTAAGACTAGCCACGGTGTTGGTCAATTCACTCTTTTTCCGGCCTAAAATGATCAAATGCTCACATAAAGAAACATTCACCTTCTCGAGTTGACTCGTCAATGCCTCACACACCCTCCAAACTTTCACTTCTCTCATAAGATCTATCATCCTAAGAGATAACACCTTATAATTTTGTCGTCTTTAACGTCTCGGTGTACAAATCACTAAACGCCTTTTGGAGATCCTCTTCTCCCTCACTCAAAGTACCATCCTCACTCTCATTATCTCCCTAATGACTCGAAACTTCATCGAGGTTGTTATGTTTACACGTGTCCTCATCGTCGTGGGACAAACTAGAAGTACTAACGTGGCTAGCCATGAAAACAACGCAATTTTTTTAAAAAAAATTCTCAAGTTTTCCAAAAGCAATTCTTCTAATAAAAAGATGTTTGAGAAAAAGGAAAAGAAGAACGAGGTCAAAGATAGCGGTGAGGAAGAGGAAGATATAAAGTGTTTTGAGTGCTTGGGTAAAGGTCATAAGTCTTTTGAGTTTCCCACTATGTGAAAGAGAAAGGGCAAAGAGATTGAAAATAAATCGACTCTTTGTGATAGTGACATCGAGTCGGTTGATTCAGGGGGGAATCACCACATGAAACTCTTTCCTTTTTCTTCTTCTTAGATTGATTCCTTATACGTATCCCTACTTCATTAGGTTTAATGGATTTAGGGAACATATCTAACTCGTAAGCCTAAAGATCTCCTACCGGTTCTTTTAACCTAAGAATGTTTAAATTCCCTAATGAATTAAGCACGGTAACCTTAGGAATAAAGCGAGCAGGGAGTGACCTCAAAATCTTTTTCATAACTCTCATTTTTTGAATTTTCTCACCCAAATTAAAGCTCGAATTGACAGTGTTCGATAAACGTGCATAAAACTCATTGAATGACTCGGACTCTAATATAGTGATGGTCTCAAATTGGGTGGTCAAATTCTGATGCTTTGAAGCCTTTAAAGCATTGCTACCCTTGTGAGTGAGCTGGAGGGTATCCTATACTTATTTAGACGTAGTGCATGTCATGATGCATCAAAACTCATTAGGGGTGACAACTCTAGAGCACTAAGTTCACATGAATTAAAATTACTCCACTTAAATTCCTCATCGGTCCAGGAAGAAACAGATTTGGGCCCAACAACATTATCAACATTGACAGTGGGAGAAGTCCACCATCTATCAAAAACTAACCAGACTCTCTCATCTATAGCTTTCAAAATGGACCTCATCCTAGCCTTCCAGTATGCATAAATTGTACCATCAAAGATGGGTACTCGATTATACAAATTCTCCATTAAATTTAATTTTTCAAAGGTAAATAATTAAAAAAAAAATTGATATCAAGAGAAAAAAATGGATCTCACGATAATTTGGTAAAATCAGCTTTGATACAATTTGAGAGTGCGCTATCTGGATCTTAATGAATAATTTCTATAATTAAATGTCTAACACACACAAGTCCAAATTTATCTAATTACCCTATATTAGCAACTAGGTGATAAAGCTGATGAAATTAAATAATGTAAACACGACAAAGCAGTTTTAAAAAAAATCCCCTTAGGGAAAAAAAATTATTCACTTCATAAAATTTACAAACGACACTTACAAATTCTATAAATGAATCTACTATGATTCTCTCAAGAACCACACAGCTGAAGCGACCACAAATGTATATCTGAGTGCATGCAATTTAGGCACAAGTGCAAGCTTGTCGCTCAAGTAATAATCCAGATAAGTCGGGTATCGATCCTCAGGGAAATAGGACGAGGAAATCGTGACGACGTCAGAAAGAACGAGAATCCTAACTTAACACTAAAAGAGAAATAGAAAAGATGATTTGGGAGGTGAAATAACTACAACTAAAAGTAATATGGAAATCTACCTGCCGAACAAGGAATTAACGAATGAAATGCTTTTTAACTACTGATGAAACTGAGGTTTTAAATGAAAAGATTTCAAATGAGAGAAAAATAGGTTAGGAGACAATCCTCCAACCCTAGTACATTTACTCATGCTAAAATCAAACCTTGAATTGAAGTAATTGATAAGACCCGGTCTTTATAAATCTCAATCATTATATATATAAGGTTCAAGCCCGGACCATATATAATCAAAAGCAAGAATAAAGCAGTGTCGTTGTAGCTACACGTGCATTGCACTCTTAAGCATCTCGGTTACCTAGGGTAAATGGGATCAAAAGTCCTATAATGGTTATGATCACCACACAACACGATTTAGTCAATTATTTAATTTTAGGCATTTGTAAAATACATCAGGTTGGATTCATGCATCCCAACCCTTAAAAAATTAGCTGGACATGAATTGATTAAAGGAAAACATGGTTTAAATAAAGCGTTAAATCTAAGGATTATAAAAGAAAAGAGAAGTGCATAATTAAATTAGCAATCAAACTAATTAGCTATTGAAAAAATAAATGAAGAACATTACTTGTATTGAATAAATAAAAAATGTAATCCTTACAGCCAATCTTCTTATTGAAAAACTAGGGTTTTTTACTACAAAAACCCTCTACTCTCCGTTAGAAACCTAAAAAATCGAACTCCTATAATTATGTAACCAACTAGAATACCCCCCCCCCCCCCCCCCCCGCGAAATTTACAAGAGTTTGACCCAATTAAAGCTCTAAGAAAATAATGGAAAATCTAATGCGGTCCGGACCCATCGGGCTGGGCGGTCCGGATCGCCCCCTTATTTTTAACAGGGATCCTTAAACAATGGCAGTCCAGATCCTTTTTGAATAAAAGGTTCGGATCGCACCCGGTCCGAATCCTTTTTTAATAAAAGGTCCGGATCGCCTAACATTTTCATTCAGAGTTTGCTGGGGAATCGATCCCAACCTTTTTCTAAGCGGTCTGGACTGCCTACCTTTTTCATGCAGGGATCTTTTTTTGGCTTTTTCTCATTTTCAAATGCTCGTAACTTTTACACCGTAGCTCAGAATGAAGTTACGTTTCTTCCACTGTTCTTGTGAGTGAAAAATCTTCAACTCTACAGTTGGCTTTGACTCCGAACTAAGGCTGGAAAATTACAAAATTGCCCTTTGAATTTCCTTCTTTGATTTCTTTCGATGCTTTTCCATTTCCTTTCTTTCTCAGTGCTTTAATCACCTACAAAAGTCATGAGAAATACACGAAACTAGATGTACTTTTTAGAAGGAGTCAGTAGCAAGGAAATGTGATAATTCAACTCATTTTACATTACTCGAGATGATAAAAGTCCCGAAATTAAGGGGATAAATTAGGAAGAATTTATGCCTAATCAACAACCGCAACTTTCCTTTAGCAATGATCCTCGCAAGAATCACAAGAGCCTCAATCCTCCATCTTCAACAGTGAATATCTTCGGGTTTCATAAGTCATCCATGGAGATACCTTCTACACAAAGGTTGCATGCAAGATATACACTATAGGGTTTACTCCTGATTCACTCAAATAAATTCTAAAGATGTGATTTGTTAATCAAAAAGGCTTTCTCAAAATAAAATGTTAAAAACTTTTGCAAAAGATAAGAAGAAATGGATCTGGTAAAAGTCTAGCGAAATTAAATACGAAATAGGTATTTATAAGACGAACACAAATTTTGAGGTGGCAATTTCGTTCGAATGAAAAACCAGTCACGTTTGAACAAGAAATGAACTCTGATTTGAGCAACAAAAAGGTCATTTGAACAACAACCTAATATCGTTGAGAGTGAGCTTCGAACATGCCAAAATAGTAAGCTCTCGCCAAAATCTCGATTGAAGGAACTTTCAAATGAACATATCGAATTAGATGCACGTAAAATAATATTTTTAAATAAGAAAAAAAACTGCCTCGATTTTTCAATAAAAAAATCTTTTTCCAATTTTAATAAAAATGAACATCCAAAAATAAATTAAAGGAATAAATTCATACACTAAAGCAATATATCTTAATAGTATGGATATGCTTGAACATTGGAGATGTTGGATCTTCGGACTTCTCATTAGCTCTAATCAAACGGTAGCGGAATATGCCAAAAACTTATGTAAGCCTAAGTTATTTGAGAAACAACAAAAGATATGCTCTTACAAAGATGATTGACTCATTTTAGGTGTTAGTGATTGGAACTTTTTCACAGGAAGGGAATGCCATTTTTTTGCTTTTTTGCTGGTACCTTTAAGAGAGGGATTAGAGGCGTCTTTTTTAATCTTTTGGTAGCATGTGTTTGTATTAGTTATATTTAGGAGTCTTTTAAATTGACTTTTAAGGCGCTTAATTATTTTTTAAAGGGCACGCACAAATTCTTTATACTAAAATAAAACCCTTTTTCTATACACAAAAGTTAGTAGCTAAAGCACCATTATTTTTAACCCAAAACCTTCAATAAATAAAATTTCAACCTTACCGTGGGAGGTTTTAAACACATATTTTCAAAAAAAAAATAAAGAACGAAACTTTTTTTTTGTAAGACGAATGAAGTGGTGCACTCAAATTTTTAAGATATCTTCATTTCAGGCAAAAATGTCATTATTAGTACACAAACCCATTATTTCAACCATAAACGCCCATCCTTATTTTGGGAGACCTAAATCATATGTTTTCAAGAAGGTCAAAGAACTGAACTTGTTTATTTTCGCGAGACAAACGTAACCAGGTAATCAAAATTTTAGAATAATTATTTCTCAGGCAAGAATATCACTATTATTTTCCTTAGGTGTTGTTTGATTTAAATATTTTTTAAACCTTAATTATACATGTTTTCATAAAATGATTACCAACTTTAATTAGAAAAACTGAGAACCTAATTATGGACTTGTTTTTATTAAATCTAAAAATTTATTTAAGACTTGAAATACCACATGCTTAGTTAGTTATATTGGGTTATTATGGATTATCGGGAGCAATCACGCGTTAAGATTATAATATATAATTCGAATAATGTTTTGACTCGTAAAATTATTGATGTGTATGTTGTAAAATGAATTTATTTCTTAAAAAATGTTATTATTACGCATATTTGAATTGAACTATATGTTGAATTACTAAAATATCACTCGTATTAGAATAATAGAATTTGACAGCTTGTGCACATATTTCGTAGAGCTTCATTATAACATTATTGAGTTAATGTTGTTAAAATGGAATTAGATTTGTGTGATTAATTAGAGAATTGTAATGTTAAATTAAAAATATTAATTTACGTAGAGTTTGCTCGTGTTAATAATTTGACATTGCACGAGCGTTGGTATTTTGGGAGTAGTAGTGCTTTCACCCTTATTAGTAGGTTACTTTTTAGGTATGGGACTAGTAGGTAGACTTTATTATTGTTGGTAATTTCTAGGTAAGAGACTAGTGAATGTGCACTTATATGGTTGTGTATTTTCTTGGTTGGGGCAAGATAGTACGCAGTTACGTCTTTCCTTTAGCCTAGGTGTGACACCCCGCCTAATTAAATACCGGGTGATCAGTCCTTTATTAAATTAATTCAAAGTGCCCGGTTGGTTCATTCTTAGCATCATTGTCGTAAAACAATTTTCTTTATTAACACCCTAATAAATAATTAAGCTAAGTGTCAAAACATTTAATTTAAATTCCATTGTAAAGATCTTATGTGTATATACCAGTTTATGAATAGTACTAATGATAAATAAAACATACCATCCAAATGGGTTATGCCAACTAGATTACTCAATCCAAATAAATATCCACAACTACCGTCAATGTAATAGATAAAACGATCCCAAATAAAACAGAATACTGAAATAATAAAAAAGTAGAAAATCTCTCTCAAGTCTAAACAGAAGTCTGGAAATGGGAACACTTGCCCTAACTAAAGAGAACTAAATCAGAACATGCGGAGTTAAAGGAAAAATCGTCAACTGCAAGGACCTACAACTCCCATACAAGCTGCAGCACGTCCAATCTAATGGATCTACATCTGACGCCCCTGTGGTTGGGCACCTGTAATATATATATATATATATATATATATATATATATATATATATATATATATATAAGAGAAGGAAAAATGACAAGAAACGAGACAGGGTCCGAGTGTAAAACAACTTTAAAAATTAGTTTAACAAGTATTTAAAATGCTTACCAGTTGATACGACACACATGTTAGTACACGACACTCTCTTGAGAATTCTCACCTCTCATCAAGTGTGCACGCCTATCGTATGACTATAATAACTCATAAGTCTAACCTAATTCTCCTCCCATAAATTCTGTTTCATGAAGTCGTATGTCTATGATTTATTTAAGATACCATCTTCTTAAGGATTATTTAAGTCAATTATGTAATTCTCAATACTGGTGGGAAGTTTTCAAGCACTTACTACAATGAGAAGTATTTATTCAATATTTATCTACTTATACGCACAGTAGAATAATTACAGGCATAAGTATATATATATAAATATACATTACTCATACAATATATATACTAATTGGCACCCCACATAAAATCTATGGTGCTAGCATACTCTACTATCAAGTCCCCATATCTCTAGTACAAAAAGGGAAATACTAGTTTGTAATCACTCTCGAACTGTATTAACACAACACACACATAATGGAGGCGAAGCATAGTTCCAAGTCACTAAGAGGTCAGCAAATATCCTCATGTCTCTTAGGACCGTCTGACTATCATTCTCTGATAGCTTGTACCAAGGAATCCTATGTTCTATGGTACGAGTCAATATCCCCCCATAAAGGTCCCATCGAGATAAGACTGTCCCGGTGCGAAAACCTCCATGATAGCAAGTAGCACGCTTATGATTATACACAGATGAACATCATTATATATATATATACACATGCACTCGGTTATATATATACATTTTCTCATTGTTCTTTTAGGTACGCCCACGATCCATAATAATATTCTATCCATATATGGCAAAATTACCCAAGTCCTACGTATAAATAACCCATTTATTTTTATTCTCAATTGTCGCCATTTCAAAACTACTTCTCGTCCCTTGAAGTATTTTCCTTTACTAAATGTAAATTAAGTAGGTGCACCCTCATTAACACTGGCCCAAGTCTTTCTAGAGTTTCCCAATACCTCACTTAACGTGCGCATGATTTCTATCCAATTTTATGCCCCCGTTTTCCCACGATTACATCTCGTATAAAATTACATTTACCGGAACCTACTTAGACCCTACTAGTCCTCCCCATGACCCATTATGATCTTTAAATTACATCCAAGGGCTCCTACACATTTTAATCGAATTAACTGAAAAATGGAAAATTATACAATCTTCAGGAGGGATCGATCGATCGATAAAAGGGGTCGATCGATCGAACAGTCGATCGATCGACATTCTTGAGTCGATCGATCGATCAAACAGTTCTTGCCCAAATTTTGCAATTCTAACCTACGGGTTTCCTCCATAAACCTTACCCAAAATGCCATTAACGAGTCTCAAACTCCCAACCAACTATAAGGAACATTATATAAACTATAATAGACAATTTCTAATGTAAAATTCTTCTTAAATCATCAATAATTATCATCAACTGAATCAAACTCAAAATATATCTTTAACCCTAGTTTATTTAATTTTCCAAGAAATTTATTGAATAATAGATTCCTATCTCTACTGGATATAAATTTAGTTTTCAACAAGGAATCATCCTAACATGATTTCTATTCTGCAAGTTTCAACAATTTGTCCCAAACACCCATTATCTTTAATTGAAACATAAATATTGCCTTCCTACACTAGCATGGGTGTGATATCAACCAAGATTACAGCAAGATAGATACTTGCCTCAGAGATGAAGGTCTGATTCGCTGGTGTTGATGGATATGGTTGCGTCCCTCGTTCCCCGATCTATGCGTCGGTGGTGAAATTCGGCAATGGTGGTGTAGGTAGGGTGGTTCTCTCCTTTGGAGTCTTCTCTCTTCTCCCTTCCTTAGCCTCTCTGTAACTCTACCATTTTTAGCCCTCGAGGACTCTAACTCTCATCAGATATACTCCTTCAATTTTCGTCCATAATTAAGCCTTAATATGGAGAATTACTAAAATGCCCTCTCGGGTTACCAGTTAGGCCTAAAAACGTCCCGAGACCCAAACTAAACCCCTGGATACACTTTTCTGACTATCTCGACCTTCCGAACACATTGACGCACTCGAAATGATCATACGGATGACTTATAATTTAATTACTTTATATTCCATTAATTTAGTCTCGACACGACACAAGTGCGTCCCGGCTTAAATTGTATAATTGTCGTGTTATTCACTCGCGATAATTTTAATAAATTCAATTCATATATTACTTTACTCAATAAGTAATATTCAACATAATTCTTATCAATAATTACTAACTCTTGTTGCGCTAGTAAATATTCAATTTAAAATACGGATTAATATTAAATTAATTTCATCCCAATTTAATTTAATATAATCCCCATAATAAAAGTCATAAAAATACGGGGTATTACATACTTCCCCCCTAATAACAGAATTTCGTCCCGAAATTCAGAAAATAAGGCATACCTGGTAAAAAAATCTGGGTATTTTTCGCGCATATCTGCCTCGCGCTCCCAAGTGGACTCCTCTACGTTATGATGGTCTCACTGGACCCGTACAAGTGGAACTACCTTTGACCTCAATCTCCTCTCGCTATGTTCTAGGATAGCCACTGCTCTCTCCTCATAAGAACTGTCGGGATGTAAGTCAATCTCCTCAATCGCGATGTGAGTGTGGGCCATATCATCCCGAAGATATTGCTTCAATGACAAAATGTGGAGCACATCATGTATACGGTGCAAGTGCTCTGGCAATCCCAATTTGTATGCCACCGGTCCTACCCTCTCGATAATAGGAAATCATCCTACATATCTCGGAGCCAATTTCCCTTTCTTTTTGAACCTCATTACTTCTTCCATAGGAGACACATGAAACAATACTTGGTCTCCCACGCCAAACTCCCTGAAAGACCGCTTTGCATCGGCGTAGATTTTCTGCCTGTCCTGGGCTACCCGAATGCGACTCCTGATTTACTCAATTCTGGTTGACTTATCCTGAAACACCTCTGGTCCGAGCAACTTGTTGTCCCCCACCTCTAGACAACAAGCGGGAGAACGATAAGGTATTCCATACAAAGCCTCAAATGGGGCCATGCCGATCGTAAATTGATAGGAGTTATTATAAGCGACCCCCACCAATGGAAGATACAGCTTCCAACACCCTCTAAAATCAAGGACACACATGCATATCATATCCTACAGCATCTGATTAGTACGCTCAGTCTGTCCATCTGTCCGCGGGTGATAAGCTGAACTCAATCTCAACCCTGTACCCATAGCCTCCTGAAATCTCTCCCAGAAGCGTGACACAAAAATCTTGTCTCTATCAGACACAATATCCAGGGGCACCCCATGCAATCTCACTACCTCGGCAATAAATAACTGTGCATACTGGCCTATAGTGTAGTTTTTCCGCACTGGCAGAAAGTGAGCTACCTTAGTCAACCGATCCACTATTACCCATATGGAATCGTGACCCCGCTGCGATGTAGGCAACCCAGTGATGAAATCCATGAAAATGCTCTCCCATTTCCACGTAGGTATCTCCGGTGGCTGAAGTAATCATGTTGATCTCTTGTGGTCCACCTTTACCATCTGACAGGTGGTACATTTGGACACGAACTCTGCAATGACCTTCTTCATCCCGCTCCACCAGTACTATCTCCTCATGTCTTGGTACATTTTATCCCCTCCAGTATGTACTGCAAATCTGGACCCATGCGACTGCATTATCACTTCATGACGTAAGTTTTCTCCTTCTGGGACCACCAATATCCCATTAAATGGCAAATCTCCATCCGAACTCACTGAATAGGACTCAGCACCCTCGACTAGGAGTCGTACAATTTGATCCTGACAAAACGTATCAGCTGCGTGGGCCTGGATCACCTTCATAACAATTTTTGGCGTGATCGTCATCACAGATACAAAGGATCGGGCCTCTGCATCCTAGTGTCCCAACTCTTTCCACTTCGCCTTCCATACTTCCACTACCTCACCTATCGGCCTACGTCTTAATGCATCAGCAACCACGTTATCCTTCCCCGGATGGTACTGTATCTCTAACTGGTAGTCTTTCACAAACATCAGCTACCTGCGTTGACGCATGTTCAACTCCCACTTAGTGAACAAGTATTGCAGTGACTTATCGTCTGCGAACAAGAGAAACTTCTCCCCTAGCAAATAATGCCTCCAAATTTTCGATGCAAACACGATCGCTGCTAACTCCAGGTCATAGGTGGGGTAATTCCTCTCGTGAGAATTAATTTTTCGGGAGGCATAAGTTATATCCTTCTCTTCCTGCTAAGTAATCCACTGAGTCCCTATAGAGAAGCGTCCGTATACACTAGGTACTCCACCCCTGGCCTGGGTAAAGCAAGAACCGGCGCTGAAGTCAACTTATCCTTTAGTTCGTCAAAATCCAATTGACAAGTGTCATCCCATATGTAAAGTACCCCCTTATTAGTAAGATTCGTCAACGGACCCGCTATTTTTGAAAAGCCTCGAATTAACCGCCTGTAGTATCCGGCTAACCCCAAGAAACTACACACCTCTGTCGATGTCGTGGGATGTCCCCACTCCCTCACTACCAACACTTTTCTCGGGTCCACGGATATCCCCATTTCTGACACTACATGCCCCAAAAACTGTACCTCCTGTAACCAGAATCCTCACTTCTCATACTTGGCATATAACTAATTCTCTCGTAGAGTCTGAAGAACCCGTCTCAAGTGTTCGGCATGCTCCTCCTCAGTATGTGAATAAATCAGTATGTCATCTATGAAGACGATGACAAACTGATCTAAGAACTCTCTGAAACCTCGATTTATCAAGTCCATGAATATGATTAGAGCATTTGTCAACCCGAACGACATGACTCTGAACTCATAGGAGCCATATCTCGTTAAGAAAGCATTCATCAACACATCCTGCTCCCTAATCCATAGCTGATGGTATCCCGATCTCAAGTCTATCTTCGAAAAGAAGGCAGTTCCCCTCAGCTGGTCGAACAAGTAGTCGATTCGAGGCAACGAATATTTATTTTGTATGGCGACCTTATTCAGCTCTCGGTAGTCAACGCACAATCTCAATGAACCATCTCTATTTTTCACAAACAAAACCAGAGCACCCCAAGGTGAGGTGCTCCTACGAATAAAGCCCTGTCCTAACAACTGCTCAATCTGATCCCGCAGCTCCCTCATCTCAACTGGAGTCGTACGGTATAGTGCACGGGCTATCGACCGAGTGCCCGGCATCAAGTCTATAACAAAATCTCTCTCTCGGCTAGGAGGTAGTCCAGGTATCTCCTAGAACACATCAGAAAACTCGCGAACAACATGTATCGAGTCCAAAGGAATCACTATCTCTATAGAGGTCTCCTCCTCTAGGTAGTATAAATGGGTGGACGATCCTCACTCAGGGCGTGGCATCGCCACCAAAAACATCTCCTGACCAGGAATGGCAAAGATAATACTCCTACCAAAACAATATAGCATGGCCCTATAAGTCTCTAGCCAATCCATGCAAATAATGGCGTCATACTCTTGCATATCTAAAACTAGCATATCCGCAGGTAGAATCAAGCTACCAATCTCTATACCTACTCTCGGTCATATAAAGAAAATCAAAGACCAATTTCCCAGTGGTGAGTCTACGCATGTCACTATACTCTCTGCCGTACCTAATAACCCTGTGGCCCGTGCAAAGCTAGTGGCTATAATACAGTGTGACGCCCCAGTATCAAATAAAACACGCCTTATAGTGCCATGGATAGTAAATATACCCTCAATCGCGGGTGTCACCTGTGGTGCTATTAGTTGATGGACAATATAGACACGTATGTACTGCAATTGCCCCTGATAAATAGGGACTGTTGGGATAGCTGGTAAATCTGGCATCTGGGGTGGAGCTGGGAGGGGGACTGGAAAGAGCGATCTTTGCGTCTCCTGACGGGCACCCTGCTGCTGTGGGGCCCTATCCCTCTCTAGGCAATCCTGGCGCCTATGGCCATTCTTGCCACATCCAAAGCACCTACCCCTGAAGTTTCCTCCCCTCTGTCCATGCTGACCTCGACCCTGATGGCCATTACCACCCCGCCACTGGCCCTCCTGAAAACGTTGTTAGCCCTAATGACCCTTCTGTTGACGATGTTGGCCTTACTAGCCATGCTGACTGGATTGGCCCTATCTAAAGCCCCCATATCCCTGCCTGAATCACCGAATCAAAATTTCTTAGCAGGGTCCCCCTGATGGGAACTCTGTTCACTATGGCAAATTTGCCCCTAAGCTGTTGGTGTCCCATCGGCACTACTACCTCATGTCCGACCCTGCTGGCTGGACTCCCCTTCTCATTTGATTCCCTGCTGGTGGAAGCGGTGATCCTGGTAATGTAACAGAGCGGCATTGAGTACATCAGTGTAAGGACTCAACGACAGATTACCTATGAGATATTGACGAATCTTCCAGGCTAATCCATCAAGAATAGCAAGATTTTCTTCTCTTCGGTTGGTGGCTCATCCGACACTATAGTGATAAGTCCCGTGAACTCCTCCTCATACTCTACAACCGCCATACTCTCCAATTTAAGATTCAGTAATTTTTGCCTCATATCAGTCTGTATGGCGGATGGGAAATATTTGCGGTCCAACCGCACCCAAAAAGTCTAAATCGGCATGCTATCCCTCTCCTCCAAGGTAGTGGTGGATTACCACCATTGCAAAGCGCCCCCTAGCTTGAAGGAAGCCAGTAACTGTCTCTATACGTACGTGCACTCATACATGTGCAGATGCCTCTGGATGTCTTTCTTCCATTGGTTAGCGATGAATATATCGAAACTACCTGAGAACTCCGGGGGCGTGCCTTTTGAAAGGCATCCCTAATCCTTTCACATACCGTGGGAAGATATGATGGCACTAGCGCTACAGTCTGAACCTGGGGTGGGTCTTGCTGCACCACCGCTAACGGTGCATTCACCGCCCGAGCAGCTATAGCAGTGACCTCAGTTGCGTTCATCGTTCCCTGAGCCGGAGCTGCTGGCTGCTCGAGCTGGACATTTATGTCTCGGGTTGCTCATCTTAGAGGCATCTAAAATGAGAAGTAAGTTTATTATTCTACAGTTTATTATCAATCTCAAATAGCTGAAGACCTAATCATTAATGTAAGAATACAACAGTCCTAAAAATAGGACTCTACATCAAAGACGCTAAGTTGGAAGCATAATAAGCTGTACAGATCCTAAAGGACTCTAGAACCTGATGCTCTGATACCACTAGTGACACCCCGCCTAAATAAATATTGGGTGATCAGTCCTTTATTAAATTAAATCAAAGTGCCCGATTGGTTCATTCTTAGCATCACTGTTGTAAAATAATTTTCTTTATTAACACCCTAATAAATAATTAAGCAAAGTTTCAAAACATTTAATTTAAATTCCATTGCAAAGATCTTATGTGTATATACAAGTTTATGAATAGTACTAACGATAAATAAAACAAACCATCCAAATGGGTTATGCCAACTAGATTACTCAAATCCAAATAATTATCCACAACTAAGGTCAATGTAATAGATAAAACGATCCCAAATAAAATAGAATACTGAAATAATAGAAAAGTAGGAAATCTCTCTCAAGTCTAAACAGAAGTCTGGAAATGGGCGAAACATGCCCTAATTAAAGAGAACTAAATCAGAAGCTGCGAATTCAAAGGAAGAATCTTCTACTGCAAGGACATGTAACTCCCATACAAGCTGCAGCACGTCCAATCCAATGGATCTACGCCTGACGCTCCTGTAGCTGGGCACCTGTAATATATATATATATATAAGAGAAGGAAAAATTACAAGAAACGGGTCAGAGCCCGAGTGTAAAACAACTTTAAAAATTAGTTTAGCCAGTGTTTAAAATGCTTACCAGTTGATACGACACACATGTTAGTACGCGACACTCTCTTGAGAATTCTCACCTCTCATCTAGTGTGCATGCCTATCGTACTACTATAATGACTCATAAGTCTAACCCAATTCTCCTCCCGTAAATTCTGATTCATGAAGTCGTATGTCTATGATTTATTTAAGATACCATCTTCTTAAGGATTATTTCAGTCAATTATGTATTTCCCAATACTGATGGGAAGTTTTCAAGTACTTACTACAATGAAAAGAATTTATTCAATATTTATCTACTTATATGCACAGTAGAAAAATTCTAGGCATAGGTATATATATACATTACTCATACAATATATATACTAATCGTCGCCCCACATAAAATCTATGGTGCTGGCATACTCTACTATCGAGTCCCCGTATCTCTCGAACAAAAAGGGAAATACTAGTTAGGAATCACTCTCGAACTGTATTAACACAATACACACATAATGGAGGCGAAGCATAGTTACAAGTCACTAAGAGGTCCTCACGTCTCTTGGGACCGTCTGACTATCATTCTCTGATAGCCTGTACCAAGGAATCCTATGTTCTAGGGTATGAGTCAATATATCCCATGAAGGTCCCATCGAGATAAGACTGTCCCGGCGTGAAAACCTCCATGATAGCAAGTAGCACATGTATGATTATACACAGATGAATATCATTATATATATATAACATACACATGCACTCGGTTATATATATATATACATTTTACCATTGTTCTTTTAGGTACGCCCAGGACCCATAATAATATTTTATCCATACGTGGCACAAATCACCCAAGTCCTACGTATAAATAGCCCATTTCTTTTTATTCTCAATTGTCGTCATTTCATAAGTTCTTCTCGTCCCTCAAAGTGTTTTCCTTTACTAAATGTAAATCCAGTAGGTGTATCCTCACTAACATACTGGCCCAAGTCATTTTAGAGTTTCCCAATACCTCACTTAACGTGCGCATGATTTCTATCAAATTTTATGCCCCTGTTATCCCACGGTTACATCTTATATAAAATTACATTTACCGGAACCTACTTAGACCCTACTGGTCCTCCCCATGACCCATTATGATCTTTAAATTACATCCAAGGGATCCTACGCATTTTAACTGAAAAGGGAAGATTATTCGATTTCCAGGAGGGGTCATTCGATCGATAAAAAGGAGTCGATCGATCGAACAGTCGATCGATTGACATTCTTAAGTCAATCGAACAGTCGATCGATCAACATTCTTGAGTCGATCGATCGATCAAGCAGTTCTCGCCCAAATTCTTCAATTCTAACCTACGAGTTTCCTCCATTAACCTTACCCAAACGCAATTAATGATTCCCAAACTCCCAACTAACTATAGGGAACATTATATAAACTATAATAGACAATTTCTAATGTAAATTTCCTCTTAAATCATTAATAATCATCATCAACTGAATCAAACTCAAAATATATCTTTAAACCCTAGTTTGTTTAATTTCTCAAGAAATTCATTGAATAATAGATTCCTATCTCTACTGGATATAAATTTCGTTTTCACCAATCTAAATTCAACAAGGAATCATCCTAACATGATTTATATTCTGCAATTTTCAACAATTTGTCCCAAACATCCATTATCTTTAATTGAAACATAAATATTGTCTTCCTACACTAGCATGGGTGTGATATCAACCAAGATTACAGCAAGATAGATACTTGCCTCAGAGATGAAGGTCTGATTCGCTGGTGTTGATGGATATGGTTGTGTCCCTCGTTCCCCGATCTATGCATCGGTGGTGAAATTCGACAAAGGTGCTGTAGGTAGGGTGGTTCTCTCCTTTGGAGTCTTCTCTCTTCTCCCTTCCTTAGCCTCTCTGTAACTTTACCATTTTTAGCCCTCGAGGACTCTAACTCCCATCAGATATACTCCTTCAATTTTCGTCCATAATTAAGCCTTAATATGGAGAATTACTAAAATGCCCTCCCAGGTTACCAGTTAGGCCAAAAAATGTCCCGAGATCCAAACTAAACCCCCTCGGTACACTTTTTTAACTATCTCGGCCCTTATGGACACGTTGGCACACTTGAAATGACTATACGGACGACTTATAATTTAATTACTTTATATTCCATTAATTTAGTCCCGACACGCCACAAGCGTGTTCCGACTTAAGTTCTATAATTGTCGTGTTATTCACTCGCGACAATTTTAAAGATTTTCAATCTAATATATTACTTTACTGAATAAGTAATATTCAACATAATTCTTATCAATAATTACTAACTCTCGTCACGCTGATAAATATTCAATTTAAAATCAAGATTAATATTAAATTAATTTCATCCCAATTTAATTTAATAAAATCCCCATAATAAAAGCCATAAAAATACGGGGTATTACACTAGGTACAACACTAGGTTGAAATGTTTGGTTATGTATTCTTCTGAGGTGATAGTTTTGGCCATACTTATGGTTTGGTGATCTCTAGATATGGGACTATGGATGATTTTGGTTGTGATGTCCGAATTATGGGTGGTAGTAACTAAAAATAAAGGAAACTTAACTAAGAGTATATAAATGATACTTAATATAATAAATGAGGATTAAAATGGATTGGAGTCACCAATATGCAGTGGCAGAACTAGGGGCCAGGGTGTCCTGGGCCGTTACAAACTTTTGAAAATTAAATTTTTTTACCCTTGAAATATATGATATTTAAAAAAAATAATGTATACACATTTGGCCGCCTAAAAAATAATTATATGTACCGTTGATTGTAAAATTTACTCCTCAATGTGGACCAATGAGAAATGGACATCCGTTATCCTACGTGGCAATCTTTATAGTAATTACTTACGTGGTCGGCTAGGCCGACCAACCAAAAGAATATAAACCATCAAGAGTATCAAAAGCCATTTGTATGGATATCAACAGTTATACTGAATATCAACGGTTATATTTATTGTATATAAATATAAATGCCTAAATATATAAAGGCATTCCATCTCTTGGACTCTTAACCACTATAAATACATGATCTCACGTAGCTCAAAGGGACGATTGAATCATTCCCAAGGACACCCAGATGTGCTATTGTAACCAAAAAAATCATACCAACATTGAATGTAGGCTTTCTTCGTAGCCGAACCATTTTAAAAATCTTTATCTCCTGTGTGTTTGTTTATATCGCATAACATACTTTGTCTGTGATTATAAATCTGGATCTAGTCCATTTTTTGACATCAATATATACATTCCCCTCCCCTCACCCCCCCTAAATCCTGGATCTACCACCGCCAATATTTGTACGACTAACGAAAATTAGGTTGAGTGGCTATAGTGGCCTGGGTGGGTGTTGGCATCAGCAATATGTTTAGGGCTAATAAAATTGGACCGTCTGGCTATAGTGATGTGTCGTGAATAGAACATCATCAATATGTGTAGAGCTAGAAAAATTGGATTGTTTGGCTATACTGATAGGTATGGGTGTGATGTGTTAGAATGTTAAGCGTACCCGAATATGTGCAAAACTAATAAAAAGGTTGTCTAGGTGTCGCCTCGATAATAATTAAATAATTATATTAAGTTAACTTAAAGGATTGTGATCTAATTAAATGTTTAAATAAACATATTTATAATTGGGTAGCGGGGTGGCCTAATTTATGTGGGTGGTTAGTATTATTTTACTTTACTCGTATCTTATTATATTGTCGCTTAATTTAAAATATTTTATTCTGATATCTATCTCTTATAATGCTTATGACTGGACTTATAGATCATATTTAAGAGGAGTAGCTGGTATTCTTACGGTGGGATCTGACCCGCCGCTGATGAATAATATTTTTGGTTAGGTTGTTAGGTAGCTTAACCATTGCTAAGATTAGTTCTAACCTTGCGGTTGGAGTTACTTTTATTTCTTTAGTAATTAAGTTTGTTCTTTCTAGTCATACTTATTGGGAGACAGTTATTTATGGATTTTTGCGAGTCATTCAATTCAACAGTTACTTCCAATTTTTAGTTAAAGATTTTATCTATTTAAGTATTATTTCTTTGGAGTTGAGATTTATTTATTGGAGTTAGCATGATGCTAGATTTTTATTGTGGTGGTTGTTTTAAATTCATTGGATTATTTAAATCATAACATGTGGAAAAAGTTTTAAATGTTTCATATTCCCGTCATATCCTGAGAATGGTATTTAATTTTAGCAGCCAACATTGGTTAGCAGTGGGGACTTACCTCCTCCGTTGTCAAAATGTTACAATTTGGGGGTGCACAAGTTTGTTTGTTTGTGTATTTGGTTTCGACCTACGGATCTTGAAACTAGGTGAACATCAGATGAGTAATCTATTTCAAAAGTAGTCAGTTTTACATTTTTTTTACTTTGGCAACTGCACGACTCATGGTTGTAAATATTTTCATTGTTCAATTATTACTTTTACGTGTGGGGTGTTCTTTTATTTTCACACTAAGTGCGAAGTGAGTAGTTTTTGAATTACTTCCATATATGGGATGTTAAAAGCATATTGTTTTCATATTACAGTGTGGGTTAAAATTTTTATGTACTTATTTTACACTGAGATTACATTGCTTTATAATTATTTACTTATTTTATGTCCATCTTAAGTGTATGAACATCATTTAGTCTACTCGACTCAAATCAACAAAGCCTTTTCCCAATTTATTTGGGGTCGGCTACATGAAACCTATTTCTCCATTCCATTATGTCCAGCATAATATTTTCAGTTAAACCACATGATATCATCTCCAGTATCATTTATAATATCCAATATCATTTAGTCTATTGAAGTTAAAATCACTATTATGGTTTGTAGTGGATTCTTGGAGTTTTGCAATTTTTTGTGACACTAAAGATAATTCAGGTTCAATAGTACTACTTAGTCCACAGCTCAAAAATTTTGTATTTAATATTGAAAGTGGCGCGGAACATATCGTAGGTTTGAAATTTTGTATTGAATCATGAAATGAGAAATTATTTCATTATGTGTATGTGTATATACTTATGGTTTGGTTGTTAGTTATGTCCTTTTCTATTCATGAAAAGTTTGAATTTACTCTAGAAATTGAGTTGTTCATGCACTATTTTAGTTTCTGTAAGAATGTATTTTTTGTTGTTGTTGTTTGGCAAGTTTACTTTTTATTATTATTGAATTTCTGATATTTACCCTTTGAATACCTATCCAATGAATGTGTTGAACTTTGGTGAATCTTTGGTGTGTGTAAGAGTGTAGTTTATATAAGATGGAGGCGTAACCCCTTTTTGAGTATAGTAATGATAAGTTAAATAGCGACACTATTGATTAACCACACGACATACAAATACTACTCAATGAAGATAGACTCAGTTTGAACTCACAGATCTCTCGTGTATAACTCAGAAGGTAGTAATGAACTTAGAAGTAGCTTAGCTTGAGGGAGAGAGAAGTAATCACTCTAGATATACCTTGGCAGGCAGCCAAACACACCAACCACCCTCAAGAATCTCTTTCAAGTATTAAAAGCTTCATAATAAATAACAATGGTGGGCGAGTAAACTCTCTAGTTTGTAATAACTCTCTAGTAATAACTTCTGAACTCTAAAAAAGATCATCCTCTCCCCAGAGGTGGTTGGGGTCCTTAAATAGCCTCCTACACCATCCCCGGGGCAACTCCGCCATTAATACATGTGAAAGACATCCCTCATACTTTATGTCACAAACATTAAATACCTGATGCACTAGTTGTCTCCACGTCATAAACATTAAATGCCAAGACATGCCTTTTGTCTAGCCACTGTGTGTCAGGGGGATGTTGTCATAGAAGTGGCTCACCAACTGTCTGACAGCCCCAAATACCATGGTGGTTTACTCAGGTGCAGGTCTGACATTGCCTAGCTGGTTAGTGACATCAGATAAAGTGGATGTGACATTAAATAGAGGGTTGTTTAGGTCACAACTCAACGCCCAATGGAACTCCAAGCTGCTCTGCCCGAGGTTCCACGGTAAAGGTCTTTCGGTGTTTTACCAGGTGTATCTAAGATGGTCGGGACAAGACCCAATGGTGCCTCATTTCTCAATCCTCCAAACCAAGTCCCTCCAAAGTTCCCATGGCGAGGTTGTTCGATAGAGCATGAAAAATCTCCCAGGCCCTGCCAAGCCTGGTCTCTCGCGAGTACCGTTCGACCTCACACATAATCATTATTCTCGTTACATCATTACAATCGTTATAGCTCATAGTCAGTACAAACAAAAGATACAATATGGATAAGTAACACAACAAGCTAAAATATGAGTTGTCACACTAAGCTGCATCGCTGAGATGCCACACTGAGTTGTCACGCTGCCTTAACCCCAGATACTATTGTAAAGAGGGGAATTATCCCTAATCTCAGGATTATCTTCAAGCCCCCTCTACATTTTCCCCTTCATGGAGAGATTTATTATGGGAACAGGAAGTGTCTGCACAAAAACTTCTCAATTCGATAAACCTCCTCTGTATGTAAAAATTCTTTCATCCTTTTCTTCGTTATAGCACTGCGTTTAGAACCTCCAGGAAAAAGTAAAACTCTCCCTGATGTACCTAAATCGAAGCGGTGTGGCTTATTGGTGCTTTGGCGAAGGGACATCGCCGCTTTTTCCTTACACTGAGCTTTAACCGTTCTAGCTTTATTATTTAAAATTCTCCCGAAAGGCCTACTAACCTTCTCAAATACTAGTTGTGAGTAGTGATTTTTCGTTAGGACTGCCCCTATCATTGGTACTTGGTGAAATTCTCCATTGTAATGCTTCTCTATGTTCGAAAAAAGTAGAAATTCTTCCCGATGTAGCCGAGTCACAATTTAAACAATGTTTGGACTTATAGTGAGGGGACATCCGTTGGGACATCTTTTTCATTGGGAGTTTATTGGATATGTTTGACGAAAAATTCTGGCGCCAAAACTCAAACTTGCTGAAGAAGGCAAGCCCCTTCTATTTCCCAAGCGTCACTTCATTAATGACGTGACGATGTCTTTTCAACTATCAAGACACCTCCCAAAGTGCCACGTGTCCATTTAAAATGATTATAGGCAACCTTGCAAGTGTGGGTGTAGGAAACTCAACAGACGGGTTCCTTAAAAGGTTTCAAATATCTTTTTTTTCCAAAACTCTTCTCTTTCCTCTGTCTTTTTCAAGTTCCCATCTTCTTTTAGAGAGAGAACTTTGTGCGAAAACTCCATTGTTGTCCATCTCTTTACTTAGTTTCTTCCTTCTCTCATCTTTTACGCCACCGCTTGTGGTTGTGATCCTCCCTCTTTGTTCCTAGCCCTTCTACCAAGTTGTTTCATTCATCACCACTCTAATATGGCTTCTTCAAGTGCCTCAAAGGTTTCCACCATCGCTGCTCAACCAAGCTCCCCTTCTGTCGCTTATGGCGTCATTGCTATCCCTAGCGCCACTGCCCTAAATGCTGCTCGTCAAGAGAAACTAAGCTTCTACCGTCAGTCTACCATCTTTGACGAAGATGATGAATTCTCTAATGCATGTAAGACTTGCCATTTCTCAGCCAAGTATGACCCTTTACTCTTAGGTGATGAGGATGAGGATTCGTCAAAGTGGGGTTATCTTCCCCCAGAGGGGACTCTGCATTTTTGGTTGGACCATGGTGACTTCTCCTATTCTCAGATCAATTTCGAGGCACTTGGGGGGTTGCCAACCCATTTTCCTGCCTGGCACACACATATGCAGAGCTCTCACACTGCTGCTCTTATGAAGGTTGGTCTTTATCGAGCCTACTAGTTTAGGGAGTTCACACTTTCTAAGCATAACGCTGAGCTGCAAGTATTAGTTTCCAGGTGGAACGTTACAACTCACACATTCTTTGTTGCATGGGGAGAGTTCACCATAACGTTGGAGGATGTCTACGAGCTACTTGGGCTTGAGCCCATCAGTGAGTTTGTATACCACGATGAGGCCCTAAATGCCGAAGAGGCTGCTGATCGGGCTGAGCTGGATCGAATCTGCCGTAGTTGCACTGGTTCTTCTAACAAAGCAACATTTACCCCCCTCATCAGTTATTTTTTCGAAGCTCCAACCCCGAAGGATGTCACTGATGCAATGGGCCAAGGTAGAGGTACATTTCTGGAAATACCAGCCTATATTCTTGTGTTAATTTCACGCTTTTTCCTGACTGGGAAACCCAACGACCAGCCCAGGAGGGACCTCATATGTATTTTCATCTGTTTGGCCAGGGGTTTCAACCTTCCACTGGCTGCCATTGCCTTGGGGTCCCTCTACACCTGGATAGATCGAACTCATATCGACATGGTAAGTTCACTGGGTCGTTATAACTTGGTCAATTTTTCCAACACCATTATCTTGACGGGCTTTCTTTACACCCATTTTCCTGCCATTGCCGCCAAGTCTATCTCTCTCCCATTGAACCAAGGTATTAAGCCCCCATACCTCTTATATTTCCATAAAAAACAGAGTCAAAAGGAGATAATGGGAGTTTTTTTTATCATTTTGACTCCTTTATAATGAGGTCGTACAGTGAATCTCTTTTGCCGATTCTTGGGATTTTTTTCCTTCTACAACTTCAACGGTCAAATTCATCCCGGTTGTAGAAGATCCTTCGCAGGCCGTAGTGATTGTGTTTACCCCTGGATTTCTTCCATACTATACTGAATGGGGATACACCTCGGAACCTTATAACCCTGATAGATGTGGAAGACAGTTTGGGTTTGATCAGGGGGCCCCTCGACCTGTGTTTCAATAAAACCACACAAGGTCGACTTTCACTGAAGCCTGCACTTCTACCTTGCCACAGTGGTGCTTGGTGTGACTTCTACCATCGATGGTCGAGTCACCCTTCCCAGTGCCATTAGGAAGGGGGACATATCCACCTCCTATGTCACCAAGTTTTATTTGGTGCAGCTGACCAGGATTCGTGAGTATGTTCAGAGTCCCCCCAATATCTCCCGGTCCTTTCTTTCTCTGCCTCTGAACTGGGTCTCAAGGGGAACTCCGTTCTTAGAGTTGAGTTTACTTTGAGTAAAACCATTAAAGAACCTCCCCAGGAGCTACCCCCGTATTGCCCGATGATCCCTATTGCCACCCCGAAGCCCAAGGCCGTTGCAACTGCCAAACGGCCTGCCCCCTCAGCTGAAGCTACTACTGGCAAAGGGCCTTCCCAGCCACTAGCCAAAAAGACCAGGAAGTCCAAGGGTGGGACTTCCTCAAAATCTAAGTCCCAAGCTCCTTTGGAGGTGTTCCCCATTGCCTTTGTTCCTCCTCCTATGTCTGCAAAAATGGCCGAGGAGTTGAGAAGGAAAGTTCAGGCTGAGGTAGAACGAATAACTGTTGAGTTTCAGCGACACGCCCCTGCTGTTCCTCCTTCGGATGCCTTTCCCACAGTTATATTTGATCCAACTGACCCAACGGTAAAGAGGAGAAAAATTTCGAGGGTACCTCAAGGTGCTGGTGCATCGGGCACGAGGAAGAAAATTCTGGTACCAAGTCCCAGAAGAAACGGACGCTCGAGATTCATCCCGCCCCAGCTCCTTCTGTTGCAGCCTCCTCTCCACCTTCACCAGTGGTTATAGCTGCTCGTTCTCCTTTCGAATCTGAGGTATGTTTGCATGTTTTGTTCTTGTTCCCCTTTTCTTAAGGCAAGCTGCATCTGCTTACTTTTTTGATAACTTTGGTGCAGGGAGTTGAAGAAAGGCCCGGTCCCCCAAGTTCCCCCATGAGCCATTTCGTGGGGGGAATTTCGGCATCTCTCAAGCTGATAATACTCCTTCCCATTCCCCCATGATAGGTCTTACCAACTCTCATCTTTTTTCCTCCTAACGGGATAAAGATGCTGCTATGGGGGTGCTACCGTTAAATCTGTAGGAATATCTTCCCAACCGGAGACAACTCCCCCAGCTTCTTCTCAATTATCACCTCAGCCCGAGGTTCTTCTACCCCTTATTCCAACTACAGAAAGTTCCCCCGGGGTAACATATTATCTATTACATGTTTGGTCTGACATCTTTTTTCTCTCTTCCACCCCTTTTCTTTATGTATAACATGCTGAACTTTTGATATGCTGGGACGCCTTAGGTTAAAATGGCGTCCTTGTTAGCTGACCTTCTTCTTCCCACCATGCCGACGAGACCCATAACTGTCGTTCCCCTTTTTTCTGCCATAACGGGGGTAAGTAACACTTAGATGTATTCCTGATTTTTTCTTGTACTTGCTCCTTGTGTCTAACACTTGGTTTCATATTTATAGTTTTCGCCAAGACTTACCCCACCCTTTGCTCTTAGTGGCTTTTCTCTTTCCAAGGCCAAGGTTGATGTTGCTGCCCCGCGTGGTGGTTCTTCGGTGCCTGCCCATATTAGTGCATCGTTTGGAGGTTCCTCATGTTCTTTCAGCGAAACTCCTTCATTGTCCTTGGTACCGTTTGTTAGCGAGGGAGCTTCGCCGACAGTTAAGGCTTCTTCAGTTAGGGGCACTGTTGAGGCCTCCACGATGGCTCCTATTCCCACTGTTGCTACTGCTGAGGTACTTTGCTAATTTCTCTGTATTTATCAACCTTTCAAACTTCACCTATGTTGGTGACTTAACAACGAAAACACTTGTAAAGATTTTTCATAAACTCCACCTATATCGGTGACCTAACAACGAAAACACTTGTTAAGATTTTTCATAAACTCCACCAATATCGGCGACTTAACAACAAAAACACTTGTTAAGATTTTTCATAAACTCCACCTATATCGGTGACTTAATAATGAAAACACCTGTTAAGATTTTTCATAAACTCATTATTTCCTCTAACTGTTCTCAGGTTTCTCGGGAGGATTCTCCACCAGTTCTTTTGCCTACCTCCTCACCCCATCGGGAACCCGTTATTTCAGAAGACTCCAGTCACAACGATCAAGGTTACACGATCGATGCTACTGCTGAGAGAAAAGTTGGTTGTGACCTTCCTCTCCCTGACTTAGCTCCTCATGCGTTCTACCTGATGGTGCTTCAGCGTTCTCCTCAGATGCCTGCCATCCATCGCTTGGTAGTTGAGTAGCTCGCAAACCACCATCCTGAAATGTTCACCGTGGATTGCCTGCGTTCCAACATCCCTTTGATGAGTTACAGGCTTAAGGTCATGGCTACCGTTGTGGCTGAGATTACTAGTACTCTGACCTCAAACGTTACCAGAGCCCTACTTAACCAATTCCTGGGACACCTGAAGGATTTGGGTTGTGATGGCTTTTATTTTGATTGGCTAATCACGCATTTGAAAACTTTAAAGAGCCAGCGACTGGATAGCCAGAGGGAACTTCTCCAAAAACATTAGGAGGATCATCGGGCTGAGGAAGCTAAGTTGGCTGAGTTATCACCTCTTCTTGAAGCCGTTGATAAAGAGGTGGGGGACCTCAAAGAAGCTCTGCGCTTGGCAAAGTCGAAGCGAGAGAAGCTCCTCATTAAGTGTACACAAGCATAAACGAGGCTGGAGGTTTCTATAAATGCCCAACAGTCTTGCCTGGCAGCTTCTTCGGGCCTTCCTGGAGATTTTTCTCTGCTCCAGATCTTTGGTTCCTCTTAGGTAAATGATTTGTTGTATATATTTTCGTTTCTTCTTTCTATGTAATTCTTGGGCAATATCTCCCAATTTTGTAATGCCCCAAAGTTTATGAATGAAGAAAAAATGTATGTTTTCCATGTCATTTCTTTGTGTTACAACTGTTTGCGTACATTATGAAGTTCTATAATTCTTTCATCTCCACTTGAGTTATAATAAAAAGAACTTGCATACTCATCATAAAAAGAGGTTGTGTATTCATAACAACGGCTAGATACATCAGTGGTCCAGACCTAATTGCTTACACATGATAGACTTTCAACCATTTATTGTTAATCTTAAATGGATTATCTTCTTCCATCCTAGAAAGTAAGAAATAACCTGAGTCATGAGCTTCTTTTACAATGAAAGGTCCCTCCCAATTTGCTGCAAACTTGGGTAGGGGCAACCCTCTGATGTGCTTCACTGTTGCTTTCAACACGAGGTCTCCTTCCACGAACTTCCTCGGTCTTACCAGGTTATCATATGTCCTAGAAAGATATTTTGTATACATTCAAAAGTGTTGCATCGCATTATCTCTGTGTTCATCCAACGCTTCCAGCTGCACATGTCTACTCTGAGGGAGCATGCTACTTCGTAAGGCATATCTAGTAGAGGGAACTTCTAACTCCATCGGAAGGATTGCCTCAGCACCATAAATAAGGGAGAACGGAGTATATACTGTAGGCTTCCTCTTGGTTGTTTGATAGGCCCACAATACAGCTGGTATCTTATCATCCCACACTCCTGGGAAATCCTGCATCATTTTATCCAGGATATTAACCAAAGTTTTATTAGTTACTTCGTCCTGACCATTTCCCTTTGGATGTGCCACGGTCGAAGTATGATGAACAATAGAGTACATGTCTGTGAGCTTCGTTACTTCTGAATTGACGAAAGGGGTTTCTTTGTCTGAAAGGATAACCTTTGGGATCCCAAAAATGCAAAAGATGTATTCTCTGATGAAGTTGGTCACCACCCCCATTGTTGCCCTTCTCAGTGGTATCTCTTCAGGCCACTTTGTGAAGCACTCCGTTGCTACTAGTATCCATATCTTCCCCTTCGACGAAGGGTGTATTACCCCTACCAGGTCGAACGCCCAAGTGTGAAAAGGATAAGGCGTTTCCAGGGAGTGTAGGTCCACCAATGGGGCATGGATCATATTTCCATGAAGTTGACAAGCTTTGCATTTTTTAACGAACTCAACAGAGTCTTTCTCCATTGTTGGCCAATAATACTCTAACGTTATTAATTAGTCATATAACTTGGACCCTCCTATGTGAGCTGGATCATGCGCCTGTTTGAGGACCTCGGCTGCTTCTTCCTTCGTGATACAACGTAATGGCTTGTTGAAGTATCCCCTTCGATAAAGCTATCCCTCCTGAATGTAGAATCTTGGGGCCCTTCATTTGAGTCCCATCGCGTCAATCTTTTCTATTGGGATGAATCCGTCTTTAATGAAGTCAATGTAGGGCTCTCTCCAGTCAGGTTGAGCTTTCACAAAATGACATTCAACTGCTTCGAAGAATAACTGGCATTTATCGCACTTCCGTTGTAGCTATGTTGCGTCATGTTTCATTCTAGGCCAAAAATACCCATCTATTTGAATTCTTCAGTAGAGGGGTATCTCAGTTATCTCGTAGTTCTCTTCATGTGTTCTTTTCAATCTCCGCTCTGCCTCTTCTGGACCGACGCACCTCGACAACTATCCTCCTGCATTCCTGAAGTAAAGGTTTCCCTGATTTGTGAAGTATTGGGCAAATTCCCTTAGTCCCATCATTCCTTCCCCATATTCCAGTTATTTCCTAATCTCTCCCCTTTAGTCTGCATCTCCCTCCATCGGTAGAATTGACTGTACTACCAAAAGAGCTGTTCTTTGGTGGATCACAACGGTAGTTGTATCGTTCCTTATGACCATCTTCTGGGAAATGGTGGCATAGGCGGCTGGGTGACGGTTCATCGTTCTGGGTTGTCTCTTGATCTTAGTCCGATGGAACTGGCAGAGGAGCCTCTGAATGATTGTTCTGTATGGTGCCAAGCTCATGTGTTTCAACGCGTACTCTCCACTCACTTGCTGAACCACCAAATTTGAATCACCTTTGATGCAAAGTGAACGAATCCCCCTTCGAAGAGCCTCTAGCAACCCCAGCACCAATGTTTCATATTCCGCGTCATTGTTAGAACAAGGGAAATCTAATTTGTAGGAAAGGCAAATCTCCTCCATTCCTTTTGAAAGAATAACCCCTGCTCCTCCTTTATTTTTCGCCAAAGATCCATCGAACTGCATTGTCCATTCCTCATCTGTTGCGTCTAGGTGATTGGCCTACAAATCGTCTCCCAAAATACTTTCTTTATGTGGCTCAAACATTCCGAGGGAAAGATTGCAAACAGATCGGCGTACGCTTGGCTTTTGATTGCGCGAGGAACCACACACTTCAAGTCATATTCAAAAAGGATGAGGAACCACCTATCTGCCCTACTAGTCAATATAGTTCTTGCTAGTAAATACTTAATAGGATCACATCTAGTTATAACTAGGTGTAAACCCGCGCAATGAGCGGATAAGCTTGCTGCTGAATGGAACCAAGTGATATAGTCATTTTTTGTAAAAATATAAAGAAGCTACCTAGTTTTGCCAAGATCAAAGAATGGTATGCACACACATTGAAATAATTGGGCTTTTAGAACACTACTTAAATTGATAAAAGGGAAAAACCAACCCATTTGGTACTTAATGCCATCGTCTCAAATCTCATGGAATGTAACTATAGTTGTTCTAGACAAACAATATCAGCCAGAAAAAGTTTATGAGAAGAAAATACATGGAGGGATGAAGATGTTGAATTGAGAAGTATGATGTTCTTTAGTTATTGTCTCTGCCTATTCCCTCTCATTCATATTCTCCAATCAACTCTCCTCCTACCGAAAATAGTAGCAGCTTTATATGGTTAAAAATAAAAATTATAATATGTAATTGTTCATATAGGTAAAAAAATAAATTCAAAGGTCACGTTCAACTGTATAAAGGTACTACTATTTTAACCATAAATACAGTCCAATTTATTGTAAAAACTATTGATCCTTATCACAACAATTATTGTTAGTAGCATAAGGTGTCAGAGGCAGTTCTGAAAATCTCGGTATTGTAGTGGGCTTGCTTGTACATTAATAAAGAAAGACTTTTTGTTAAATGATGACATAACTAATCTAATTATTTAGGTAAACATTGTTTAACCTTTTTTCTTTTCTTCTTTCCCATGATAGAGCCTTTTTATTGGAAAATGAAACGCTCTCATTGAATTCAAGCTTTATCTTCAACAAAATCAAGAAAAACCCCCAAAATGGAAACTCTAATGGCTCATGTGCTCAAGGATATTCTCGAAAGACCCACCTCATGTGCTCATCTTCCCCCAACCACTGCAAGGCCATGTAAACTCCATATTCAAGCTAGTCGAGCTTTTATGCCTTTTCGGTTTCCACATCACCTTCCTCGTTACTGATTACATCCACACTCTCCTGAAACGCCACACAAACATCCAATCCCGCTTCCATCACTACCCCGGCTTCTACCTCCATATCCAGACCATTTCAAATGGCCTCCCGGAAGACCACCCTCATTCCTCCTACCAATTCATGGAGATGTTCCACTCTCTCAAATCCAAAACTAAATGCCTTTTTAACCAATTATTCAGAATATTATTCTCGTACAATCAGTGCCCTTGTCTCGGTATGTAGTGGCTTTGATTCTATATTTTTCTTTATCAAATTAAAATCAGGGTATAAGAATGAAAAAATTAGGGTTTGATCGTGGAACTTATCAATGATTTAGAGAGAATAAATGAAGGGGTGAGGTGGAATTCATGGGGGTTTGAGGGATTGGTTTCGATATATATAAAGAGATTGAAATGGAAGAATTGGAAGAGACAGAGAGAGAGAGAGAGACTGGAATAATCAGAAAGGATTGATGGACGTGAGGGGTTTCTCGTGAAAGGTTATTGTTAACTGTTGGAATGCTAAACGAATGAAAGGGTATGGAATTAATGATATGACATAGAGGACCGTTTAAGAGATAAGTATTCAAGTCACCCAATAGAGTGACATGTGAACACTTTAATTAAGAGGTTGTATATTTTAGAGTATATAAAGATAAAGATAAAATATAGAGTGCCACGTGGACATTCTCAATGAAGAGGAGTCTTAAATGCTCATAAATGCCTTGTTTTGCATTTGATAGTATTTAGAGATATGAATTATAAAAGACAGCATATAATGTCTATGTTTTTGTGCTACAAAGACTAAGGCTAAATAATGCCTTTCCAAGCTACTATATCTGACTTCTGGCCTATGGATGATCCTGTCGTGGTAGTAGACCGTCCGTTCTTCCCCATCAATCTCCTGTGCTAAAAAAACTCCCACGAACTTCGTGGTGGATGTGAGGTATAGCTGCAATGGTATTCTAGTATGTGGCAGAACCATGATATGTGGTGAAACGAGCAGCTTCTTCAGCCCAGCGAGAGACTCCTGGTGAACCCCCTCCCACTTGAATTTTATGTTCCTTCGTAACAACTGCATCAATGGATGTGTCATCTCGGCTAATCCAGGCACAAATCTCCTAAGATAGGAGATTTTACCGAGGAAACTCTTCAGCTCCTTCGTCGTTCTTGGACTTGGCATCTCCAAGATCGCTCACTGCTTGTCTTGGTCCATCTGCACCCTTTGTCGATTAACTACGAAGCCTAGAAATTTCCCACCACTTGTTACTCCAAAGACGCACTTCAATGGGTTCATCCTTAATTTATACTTCCTGTATCGGGAAAATACCTTCCTTAAATCACCCAGATGGGACTCCTCCTTCCTTGATTTGATAACTAAATCATCCACATAGAATTCCACAAATTTATGGAAGAAGACGTGGAAAATGGACATCATTGTTCTGTGGTAAGTATCCCCAGCATTCTTGAGTCCAAACGGCATTACTCTGTACATGAAATTGCCCAACGGGGTCCTAAACGCCATTTTCTCTGCATCTATGCGGTCCATCTTGATCTGGTTGTACCCTACATGTCCATCCATGAAGCTATACATCTCATGACCAGTCGTTGCATCTATCAAGTTATCGATGGAGGGTAGAGGGAACTTATCTTTGAGGCAAGCTTTGTTTAAATCTCTAAAGTCCACACAGATCCTTATCTGGTTTTTATCTTTCTTTCCCACCAGCACAATGCTAGACAACCAAAGTGGGTGTTGTATCAGTTTGATGAATCCTGTCGCTAATAACCATTGGACTTCTTCCTTAATCTTCAAGTCTAGCTTAAGTTTATACGTTCTCGTTGCTTGTTTCACCGGGATGGCTGAAGGCATTACGTTTAATTTATGGCAACTGACTCCCTCATCCCGCCCTTCCATCTCCGTGTATTTCCACGCAAAAACATCTATGAACTCCCAAATTAACTTAACCAAAGCCTCTCATTTCTCCTTACTGAGATCTTTCGTGATGAAAATAGGCCTTGGGTCCTCCTCTTCTTTCGCCAAGTTCAACAACTCCAGTTCTTGTGCCTGCGGTTTCGATTGATCCGCCATATATTCTGGTTCCTCGGTGACTTCCTCCATAATATCCTGTATGTTGGAGTTATCTATCACCATACATTTTCCCCACTGATCCACCAAAAATCACTCATATATCGGGCCAGCCTCATTGTCAACTTCTTCAGTCGCCCGTTCACACCATTATAATCGATATATCACCTTTCCTTCTTCGGTAACGACCTTCTTGCACTGTTTACTGGTAGTTATAGCTTCCTTCCTCTTCTTTTCTCTAGAAGCCTCAACCACTCTTTTTCCTGAGAATCGGCTCAGTACGCTTTGTCATTGGACCTCATGTTCCATCAAATCCACTCTGGGCCTCATCCTGTCTCTGAGCTGTTTCGAGATATTTTGGGGCCGAGGGGCCATCTAATGAGCTTCTTCGGTCATCACTCTTGCACTGCTTATAACCTCTTTATTCTGCTCGTTCAAGGGTACCATCCTTTCTCTGATCGAGGGAACCCATGATCCCTCCGTTCTTCTCGTTAGGATCCGAACATCCTCCTCCAATTCTGTGTAGAATGTCGCGTCTATTAAGTGAGATTTCTTGACAGCGAAGGGCCTCTCCGTAGCCCTAATGGTCACCTTCGTTCCCTTGATATTCGCCTTAGCGCATTGTTGGTACATCGAGGGAACTAACCCTTGGTTGTGCATCCACACTCTTCCTATCAACATATGGTAGGAAGTTGCACTCTCTATCACGTGGAACTTTATATGGGAACTCAAATTTCCCATCACGATCCTAATATTCACGTACCCAATGGATTTGGAAGACTTGTTGTCATATCCTGAAATCACCAAAGGCATGGGGACCAACCTTTCCTCTAGAATATTAGCCGCGTGAAAAGAGTTGATTGGCATAATATTGATGGAAGCTCTCCCATCCATAATAATCCTTGAGAAACTTATTCCATTGATGATGGCGGTCACATACAATGGCATGTTATTAGGGAATCTTACAGCCCTATCTGCATCACTGAAAGTTACTTCTGACAGAAACCTTCTTACCAACCTGTCCATGGGTCCCTTCCATCTTAGCGAAGGGACTGCATTCTTCCTCACAATATCAAGTATTGCTTGGGTTATTTCCAAACTACTCTCTTTCGGTATCCCCACTTGGTCGAAGAACCAGGTGAACTTTGGGGATTTTGAAACTGCACAGTACTCTAGGACTGGGTCTGCTTCCTCACCTTCAACGTTGTATACATCCTCCACCTTTTTGGCGCTTACCTCATCATAGGCTAGTACTACATTAGACATTCCTCTCGTACAATCTTCAAGAGCTTCCTCGAACTCTCCCTGCTTTATAATTGGCTTTCTTTCTTCTCTCTCTACTTCCTCGTCATAAGCCACCACCAAATTGGCCCTATGTGCTGGGAGTGGGTTGTTATTAACGTTCTACGGAGGGATTTGCAACGTCCCTGCCTTCACATACTTATTGATGATTCTCCTCAGTGTGAAACAACTCTCTGTTGGATGCTGGATCTTTCGATGAATCTGGAAATATTTGGGACCCGCCCTCGTCGCCGCATCGGGTTCCCCCATGGGAATTCCCTTTGGTTTGTAGACTATTCCTCCTTGGACCATTACATTGTAACAGCTGACAGCCTCCTCCACTGTATAAGGCAATGGTGGTGGGTCTCCCCTGTCTCTTTCGAACTTCCTTTTATTGTCCTTCTTTGGTGTCTTGCCCCCATCTGCTCCCTCGGTGTACCCTACCCGTGGGGGCTGAGACGTCCCCCCACAGGTTGTATCAATTTCCTAAACATCATGGGCACCACCACTGGATTTGGTCGCACCACCAAGGATATATTTCTTGTTTCCTTTAAGAACGCTGAAAAAGTCCCCTCGCGCATTTCATTAATGAGATGACAGATGTACTCAGGAAGCAGCCCCTCCGCACAGATCTGCAATAACTTGGATTCTTTGGCCTCCTTCCTCACATCGAGGGAACTTTCCCTGAACCTTCAAACGTATGCCACCACTTCTTCCTCTGGTCGTTTCTTCTGCCTCCCCAGTTGGGTCAAAGTAAACTCATCTTCTGCCAAAAAAAACTTCTGGACGAACAAAACATGCATCTTCTCCCGTGTAGAAACGCTCTTGGGAGCCAAACGAGAATACCAGGTATATGCTTTATCGGTTAAGGATTTAGAAAACTCCCTTAGCCTAAGCTTCTTATTATTAAAATGAGCCCCCAAGTGTTCAACGAAGCGTTTAATGTTCTCCTTCGGGTTTCCACCTTTCCCTATGTATTTTTTAAAAATAGGAGGAATATAATCTCTTGAATAGGGCTCATCGTTGTATTCCTGGGGGTAAGGTGTTCGAAAGTCATCATAAACAGAAGCTAACTCGCCAGCTGATTGCGAGGAGGATTGTATGAACATCAGCATCTCTTTCTGCATCTCCTTCCTCATTTCCTCCATGGGTGATGCTACTGGGGAAACAACCAACGGGACCATGGATTGAGTGCTTGTTGCAGTTGGATAAATCGTTACAGTTAGAGCCGTTGATACTCCCACGGTTCCCACTGATGGATTCATAATATAGGGTATACTTGCTGGGACTGTTCCCGTTACTCCTATACTTGGTGGGGCCGTTGGGGCTGCCCCTGGTGTTACGAAGGAGTTGGCTTCAAATCCTCCTAACACCGTTGAAGCTATTGGACTTTGAAAAAACTCATAAAACATATTTATGAGGAGTTCCACCTGGGCTGGTCCCAAACCATCACTCGTGGAAGCTTGTGTCATCCCTGGAACGCCTGTCGTCGCCTGAATTGTAGGTACCTCTATTCGAGGGGCCCCATCCCTTAGAGCCTCCAGTTCTCTAGCTGCCTGTTCTTCATTGTATTGAATGTCATCAAAGTTGTGCCTTCGATTAACGTTATCTTATGCCATACTCCTTGCTTAGAAGAATGACTCCCCAGCATAGTCGTCAAATGTAAGAGGGTAGTTTAGATAATATGGAGGCGTAACCCCTTTTTGAGTATAGTAATGATATGTTAAATAGCGACACCATTGATTAACCACAGGACATACAAACACTACTCAATGAAGATGGACTCAGTTTGAACTCACAGATCTCTTGTGTATAACTCATAAGGTAATAATGAACTTAGAAGTAGCTTAGCTAGAGGGAGAGATAAGTAAGCACCCTAGATACACCTTGGCAGGCAGCCAAACACACCACTACCCCCAAGAATCTCTATCAAGTATTAAGAGCTTCGTAATAAATCGCAATGGTGGGTGAGTAAACTCTCTGGTTTGTAATAACTCTCTAGTAATAACTTCTGAACTCTAACAAAGATCATCCTCTCCCCAGAGGTGGCTGGGGTCCTTAAATAGCCTCCCACACCATCCCCGGGGCAACTCCGCCATTAATGCATGTGAAAGACATCCCTCACACTTTATGTCACAAACATTAAATACCTGATGCACTAGTTGTATCCACATCATAATCATTAAATGCCAAGACATGCCTTTTGCCTAGCCACTATGTGTCAGGGGGCTGTTGTCATAGAGGTGGCTCACCAACTGTCTGACAGCCCCAAATATCATGGTGGTTTACTCAAGTGCAGGTCTGGCATTATCTACCTGGTTAGCGACATAAGATAAAGTGGATATGACATTAAGTAGAGAGTTATTTGGATCACAACTTAACACCCGATGGAACTCCAAGCTACTCCACCTGAGGTTCCATGGTAAGGGTCTTTCGGTGTTTTACCAGGTGTATCTAAGATGGTCAGGACAAGCCCCAATGGTGCCTCACTTCTCAATCCTCCAAACTAAGTCCCTCCAAAGTTCCCACGACGAGGTCGTTCGATAGAGCATGAAAGCTCTCCCAGGCCCTGCCAAGCCTGGTCTCTCGTGAGTACCGTTCGACCTCACACATAATCATTATTCTCGTTACATCATTACAATCATTATAGCTCATAGTCAGTACAAACAAAAGATACAATATGGCTAAGTAACACAATAAGCTAAAATATGAGTTTCCACGCTAAGCTGCCTCGCTGAGATGCCACGTTGAGTTGCCACGCTTGAGCTGCCTTGCTGAGTTGCCACACTGCCTTAATCCCAGATACTGCTGTAAATAGGGGAATTATCCCTAATCTTAGGATTACCTTCAAGACCCCTCCACAGTGTGTAATTTTTTTATAGTTAATTTAGTATCAGTTTTTGAGTTTTCATAAATCCTTGGTGTATAATTTTTTTTTGTTAATTTAGGCGGATGGTGGCTAGGTTGTGATTGTGGTTGTGTATACCTGTATTGATTGTCGTTATTAGTGATACCTATTACGATTGGCGATTGTAACAACATGTAGTTCATCTGCCCGTTTTATGTGTTCTTCTCTTATTTTCATTTTTTTTATTTGGTTATCACTAACTCACCATTAGTGTTGATGCATAATTTGGTAATAGTATTGTAAGAGCAAGTTTCACAATTGCTCAGTTTAATTTTATTTTGGCTTATCCCTTTACACCGACACTGCACCTTTGACTTGTACGAATTTGAAGAAAAGTTAAAGAGTTTTGGAAGATTGAAAAACTGTATGTCTCAACAACTTTACAATAAGTTATGGATACATTTGGTAAAGCTTTATTTTTCCAGGGGTTTCAGAATTTTTAAGAGTTTGTTTTTCAAAATGGTTTTAAATTTTTTTTAAAGAAATCTTCAAAAACTCGTTATCTCATTAGAACGAGACTAGCGTGTCGTTCGAACGAAATACACTATGTCGTTAGAACGAGTTCTCTTGGTTCGAGCGAAATCTAGAACATCGCCTTTTGGTCAAGTTATGGAATCTCGTTAGAATATATTCAAACGAGATATGATGGGTCATTAGAATGAGTCTTTCAAATAAGAGAATGTGTTCCTTTTCATCATTATCTAGAATTTCGTTCGATATGTCGTTTGATTCCCGATGGAAAGAAAAATGGGGTGTTGTACCTGTCTCAAACGATCGCGTGAGATTTTATTTTTAATATTAAATTTGATCCAAATCTTTTGTATTTATCCCTTTGTAACAAACTTCCTTATAAAATTATATACATGATTAAAGTCCAATAAAACTCTTTTTGAAAGGTTTTTTTCACCCTTATTGAGTTCTCTTTGTTATCAAACTCTTTCATAATTATTCTAAACCCCTTGGAAACTTGAAGATAACTTTATCAAATTAAGAAGAACCTTTCTAGTTCAAAAAACCTTCGTAGATAGAAATTTATATTATTGATTCGTGCAACCAAGATTTCACTGCTGAAGAAGAAGAAGGTTTATCGGTGGGTACTGAGGGAAGATTGTTTCATGTGGGTGGCGATCGATTGCGCCAACTTTTTTAGAAGAAATTAAAGATTTTGTGCATTATGCTTAGTCAGTCTAAGTAGTTTGTAAGTCAATTGTTTGTTAATTACTCTACAATGCTGAATTTAGGTTTTGCCCTTTTAGGGATTTTTCCTTGCTTCTTTGTGATATTTCCATGCTTGGTTTATTGAATTAAAATTTGGAATACATCTTTGTATGCACACGTAAATTAATCAAAGATAAAATTTGGATAGTGTGGCAAACTAAAATACAAATAATTCCATAGAATTCCAGCATTCTCAGATTGATATCAGAGCGGGTTACACTAAAATATCATGTGATCCTAATTTTTACGAATTTTTTTATATACCAAATTTTTCAAATTGGTATCAGAGCTGGTTACACTAAGTTTTTGTGTGATCTGCTAAAAAAATTAGATTTTATGGATAATTTGTATAATAGGTTTCTGGTTTTTATGGGTCAAATTATGTGTATTAGAAGGCTAGGATAAGGTTCGATTCAAAAGCAATTGATGAAAGGGTTTGCCTTGTATGTGAAAGAGGGTGGACAACACCCATCGTGACTAACGACAATGTCGAAAGTCTTAAACCCACCGCTGCTTGGACGGAGTATGAATTTAAATGGAGTATTTACAACTCTCGCGGCTTAAGTGCTATTTTTGGATCCATCACCCCTGACGAGTTCTGTAATATCATGATGCGTACCACGTCAAAAGAAACTTGGGATAGCTTCCAATTCGCTCACGAGGTTACCAATGCTATGAAAACTTCTAAGCTATATAACCTCACCACACAGTTAAAGACTATTACCATGCTTAAGTCCGAGTCTTTTGATAAGTTTTATGCAAGTTTATCGGACACAGTCAATTCTAGTTTTAATTTAGCTGAGAAAATTCCTAAGATGAGAGTTGTTAAGAAAATTTTAAGATCCTTACCAGCCCGTTTTATCCCTAAAGTCACTGTTTGAATTCGTTGGGAATATTAAATACTCTTAGGTTAGAAGAACTCATAAGAGACCTTCAAACTTATGAAATTAATATATTTCCCAGAACCGTTAAGAAAAAGGAAATAAGGATTTCCTTGAAAACTCATTCTAAAAGGAAGAAAGAAAAAGTTTGTGGTTTTGAGTATGAATTTGATTTTGAGTTGGATGATTTAGCCCTTTTTGCAAAAAAAATCAAAAAGTATCTCAAATTTAACAAAGAAAATTCTTCCAAAGAAAAGATTTTTTAGAAAAATTAAAATAAGAATGAGGGCGAGAAGGTTTGTGAGAAAGATGATATAAGATTCTATGAGGGTGAGGGAAAAGGACACAAGGCACTTGTGTGTCCCGTTAGGATAAAGAGCCAAGGTAAAAAAGTTGCACACAAGACCACTCTTAGAGATAGTGAAGTCGAGTTGGTGGATTCTGGGAATGAATCACCCAATGAACTGTGTATTGCATTCATGGATAATCACGTCAGTACTTCTAGTTTGTCCCACCCGATGAGGACATTTCTAAACGTGAGTGACTCAATGATGTTTTGAATTATTATGGAGAGAATTAGAGTGAGGAAGAGAATTTAAGTGAGGGAGAAGGTGGACTCCAAAAAACTTTTCGGAAAATTTACACTGAGACTTCAAAAAATAAAAATCTTCATAAATATTTGTCTTATAGGGTATGTAATTTAGAAAAGGGGGTGAATGTTTTGAGAGAGTGTGTGATGTCGGTGAGTCAACTCGAGAATGTGCAGGTTTCTTTATGTACGCAGTTGATTATTGATGGTAGAGAAAAGACCGATTTGACTAACACTGTAGCTAGTCTTACAAGAGATCTTCAAGACTTATTTGAAACTCGTAAGAAACTTAAAGCCCATGCATCTCAACTCGAGATTGATCTCAAACGTGCCCGGGAGGTCAATGCCATATTATAGAACACATCTAAGAATGTTAGAAATATGCTCCTCGATCCCGTGTTAGGTAACGTTGGGAGGCAAGGAATATGCTATGATGGTGCATCCACTTTCCTTGTCGCACCCGAGCAAGTTTGCGAGTTTGTGATGGATCCTTGTGGCCCTCAACTTAAACCTCCTAGGAGACCTAATCCACCTAGGAGAGCTCCTCCTAGACGTTTTGAGCAAGGTGGTCCCAAGCACATTTATGTTTGTTCCTGTTTCAAATAAAGAGGTCCCCCTAGAAAGTTTTATTTTATGATAAAGAGAGTTTCATGTTCCCCATGAGTTCCTATATACGTTCCCGCATGTACTCCCACTCATGTTACCCTACATGATCCCGCATATCACCATAGAGATTTTAAGAGTTTTCGAGAGCAAGTAGAGTATTTAGTCAAGACTTCACAATGTTTGATGGAGAAATTTCATAGGATGGCTTATCCTCTTCATAATCCTCTAAGCCTAATGATTGAGGTTGAGACTTATTTTAGAATATGGTGATTATCATGTTCATATCTCATATTCCTATTTTTAGATTGTATTATCATTGTACTTATATGATATTTTTTTGATATATTTAGAAAAATCCAAAAAGAGTTTTGTTTTTTTTTCTGAGAAAGTTTGAAAAATTCAAAAAGGTTTTTTTGTTTTTATGAAAAATATTTTATTTTGATAAATCTTTGGAAAATATAAAAAGATTTTTGTATTTTCGATTTTTCACCAATATGGATGAACATTGAAAATATTTGGATCACCCCTACATTCCATCCATTCACATGGCTTTTTCATAGTGTTTTGAGGCATGACTTTGCTTCAATAGCGTGCTTAATAATGTGGGCATATCATTATGTTGATCATTGATGAATAATATCTACATGTTAGACTCATTGTCACCTTTATTTCACACATGCACGAGTTTTATGAACATTGTGCTTACTTGTCATTTGTCGAATACGATATTTTCATCTCAATTATGTTAATAATAAACCAAATGTAAAAAGAGATAAGTTTTTCATGTAAGAACCATTTTCAAGATTTTATTTTTTTCGAAAAAATATTATTATATATTAAGCAATGGAAATGGGCTACGAAAGATCAAAATATTCTTTGCGTTAAAATACACCATTTACATAAAAGAGCCTGGATAGATTATAGGCACACAAAACAAAAGTGCCAGGCCATTTTGTATAGATTCATTGATGCTTCGCTACATATGAGCAGTATGATTTCCTCAAAATAATTGAGAGTAAATTCTTATATATGAGTGATTTTAAGGGAGTTATAAAGTAGAAGATCAATGGATTTGCACAAAGGACTTCCTTGAGTTAAATTAAATAGTTTGGCATTATTGATGTGAGAATTATTTATGTTCATGGCATGTTGATTAAGTTGATTCAATTTCATATGAGTTCACTATGTTTTACACCTAAGACAAACTTTGAGTTCTTTCTTTAAAATTGCCTCATGACTTCGTGCACCTATGTTACATTTGTTTGTGTTGATTTTCCAATGGAAAATGTTCATAAAATTTCATTTTGTTTCCATGATTCGGATATTTTTGCGTTATTCCACGGCGACTATGTGTTTTGTACCTATATTTACACTTAATATCTTTTACTTGAAAATTTTGAAATTTGTTGGTGAAGAAACTATGCCTTTTCAGATTATCATTACATGTGCATTATTTGATTATCTTTGTGATGATATCTTGCTTCATCATGTGATGCTTGTCATTCATGACTAGCTTCTACAGCTTTGTCTATTACGGACAAAAAGTGAAGAACAAATTGAGGGAAGGTTTTATTTATCATTTAAAACTCGTATGCGCCGCAGTATTTTATTGGTCTCATGTGTATAGTAAATTTCGCCAAGATGATAATCATTTGGACCCACACAGGATGAAGACAAAGCTAGCAAAAGAAAAGATCAATTTTAATTGAAGATTTATACAAGAATGCAATTTAGTTTCTTGATTTGGGAGGGGTATTTATTGTATTAGTCTGTAGGATTCGATTTGGCTTTGGTTTGTGTTTTGTGCCAGAATAGCCAAAGGGGGAGATTTGTAAGAGTAAGTTTTATAATTGCTAAGTTTAGTTGAATTTTGGGTTATCCCGTTACACCGACACTGCACCTTCGTGACTTCTACGAACTTGAAGACAAAGTTGAAGATTTTTGCAAGATTGAAGAATCGTACATATTAACAACTTTAGAAGAAGTTTTGGATGCATTTGGTAAAGTTTTATTTTTCTAGGGGTTTCTGAATTTTTAAGAGTTTGTTTTCCAAAATAAATTATAAATGTTTTTAAAGAAATCTTTGAAAATCTTGCTATCTCGTTAAAACGAGAATAGCTTGTCATTCGAATGAAATACATTATGTCATTGGAATGAGTTCTATTGGTTCAAATGAAATTTGAAACTTTGCCTTTTGGTTAAGTTCTGAAATCTCATTAGAAGTCGTTCGAGCGAGATAGGGTGGATCATTAAAACGAGTCTTTAAAATGATCGAATGAGATCTTTTTCATTATTCTCAAGAATTTTGTTCCATATGTCATTAGATTCCTGATCGAACGAACAAGGGGGTATCGTCGAACTAGGTACATGTTATTCGAACGACCATGCAAGATTTTATTTTTAATATCAAATTTGATCCAAATCTCTTGAATTTATTCCATTGTAACAAACTTCCTTATAAAAGGAAGGATGGGATTAAAGTCTAATATAACTCTTTTTGTAAGCTTTATTCACCATTTTTTAGATCTCTTTGTGATCAAACTCTTACATAGTTATTACAAATCCCTTGGAAACTTGAAGATCGCTTATCAAATCAAGAAGAACCTTTCTAGTTCAAAAAACCTTTCTAGAGAGAAATCTCTACTACCGATTTGTGGAGATGAGGTTTCACTGCTGAAGAAGAAAAAGATTGATCTGTGGATACCAAGGAAATATTGTTTCCTATGGGCAGTGCTGGACTACGTCGTTTTCTCTAGAAGAAAATGAATTTTCTGCGCATAATACTTAGTCGGTTTAAGTAGTTTGTAAGTTGATTGTTTGTCAATTACTCTACAGTGCTCAATATAAGTTTTACCCTTTTAGGGATTTTTTTCTTAATTCTTCGTGTTATTTGCATGCTTGGTTTGTAAAATTAAAATTTAGACTACATCTTTGTATGCACACATAAATTAATCAAAGATAAAATTTGGTAAAATCTGAATTTGTGTGTATCAAACTAAAATACAAATAATTCCACAAAATTCAAACATTCTCACATATAAAACCTAGCAACACACCCCAACCCAGTTACTTATAATTGAGTTTGAAAGTCAAAGTGAGTCAAATCATGATTGCCTTAACCAAACAATAAACACAAGTATCCTTTTTCAGTATTAGCATGGAGCCATAATACTAAAAACTTTTCAAAATTTTAAAGTAATCGTGCTTATTCAAACTTGCTCAAAGGATATGTAGGATTAAATTACCCCTTTTTAATTTGACCAAAATTATGGTTTTATGCATCCCTTGCTAACCCCCACTCGACCTCTTAGATTTGGCAGTGACATTTCAATAGCTGAAAAAAAACATAACATAGGAATCGTGAGCAAAATAGCTCAGTGAATGAATTATTACTACACTAGTGCATAAAATTAAATGCAATAAGTCGTATCTATGTAATAATATAAAACATCTCAACATCTCTTGGCTGTTAATAAGCCATAACATCTCTTGAGTGTTAATAAGACATAGCATCTCTTGACTATTGATAAGCCATAACATCTCTTGGCTATTGATAAGCCATAACATCTCTTGGTTGTTGATAAGCCATAACATCTCTTGGCTGTTGATAAGCCATAACATCTCTTGGCTATTAATAAGCCATAAAATCTCTTGGCTGTTGATAATCCATAACATCTCTTGGATGTTGATAAGCCATAACATCTCTTGGCTATTAAAAAGCCATAACATCTCTTGGCTGTTGATAAGCCATAACATCACTTGGATGTTGATAAGCCATAACATCTCTTGGACATTGATAATCCATAACATCTATTGGCTATTAATAAGCCATAACATCTCTTATAATACATTCACATCATATCCATAATCAATGCAGTAAGTAAGACATATCCTAACCATAATCAACTCAATAAGTACAACATATCATATCCATATTCAACTTGGTAAGTATGACATCCCACATTTGTAATCAACTCGGTAAGTACAACATATAATATCCATAATCATCTCAACAAGTACAATATATCATATTTATAATCAACTCGGTAAGTACAACATATAACATCCATAATCATCACAATAAGTACCACATCTCATATTTATAATCAACCCGGCATGTACAACATATAATATCCATAATCATCACAATAAGTACAACATCTCATATTTATTCTCAACTCGGCAAGTATAACATATAATATCCATAATCATCTCAATAAGTACCACATTTTATATTTATAATCAACTCGACATGTACAACATATAATATCCATAATCATCTCAATAAGTACAACATCTCATATTTATTCTCAACTCGACAAGTATAACATATAATAACCATAATCATCTCAATAAGTACCACATCTCATATTTATAATCAACTCGGTAAGTACAACATATAACATCCATAATTATCTCAATAAGTACCACATCTCATATTTATAATCAACTCGGCATGTACAACATATAATATCCATAATCATCTCAATAAGTACAACATCTCATATTTATAATCAACTCGGTAAGTACAACATATAATACCCATAATCATCTCGATAAGTACAACATCTCATATTTATAATCAACTCAAAAATTACAACATATGACATCCATAATCATCTCAATAAGTAAAACATCCCATATTTATACTCAACTCGACAAGTACAACATATAATATCCATAATCATGTATAAATACATCTTACTAGTGAGTATCCTCACCTTGGCCACTTCATGTGTTTTTTCCTTGCCTTTGTGTGGCACTGGTTCAACCAGTTCTTCTTCACTTCCACATTTTCATTCTTACAATATTAGTATCATCATAAGGATGTTAACAATCCAAAGAAAACTTAACCTTAACCGAATTCATAAGCATCATAGCATCCCATTCTAATCATTTATCATAAATGAAGTCTCATTCAGTTTCATGTTAACATATTTAACATATCCAATCCATAGCCCAAACATTATTTAATTTCTTCTTGGTAATCCAATTCTTATCATATAAGGTTACCTAATATAAAATACAACAAATCATTTCAAATTTCCTAGAGGAAGATGTGTCCATTTCTTTATTACAAATCAAATCTGCCCTATAGACTCTTTTATCATTCAGTCAACTTCGAAGAATTTTCATAATTTTTCTGCATCATAAATTCTTTTGATATTTCACCCAACATCCATAAACATATTTAACAATACAAAATTAAAGTTTCATAATTTTTAAGGTTCATTTACTATGTCAAACAAAATATCGAACACCTGGTGTGCATACTTACACCTTTGGGGCAGACTTGATACATGAACTTCAAACTATCACCAAAGATTCATTTCTTGGTATTTTAACATAATATCCGTCTATGTTATAAATATATGAGTATATTTTCATATTCAACTTGAATTATTCAATTAAAATAAATATACAAAAAGTTATAGGATTTTGAATACACAAGGTTTCCAATCGAAGCAATATACATGATTGACACGTTCAACTTTGCTTAAACCCGCATCTATCCATACGTATACCTCAAAACACGGAAGTTTGGTAAATAAATGATTATTAATATCATTTTAAATCAATAATTCCAACAATATAACAATATTTACAGGTAGAATTACCTTAGGGATGTTTTTATAATTTCCTATGGATTTTTCTCTAATTTTTCCTCGCCTTTCTCTTCTTAAACTTCCCGTTTCTCTCTCTCCAGTCCAAACTCTCTAATGGATGAGTTTGGCTGAAGAAGGAGGTCATTTAAAGGGGCTTAAGTCGGCCAAGATTCCCCCCCCCTTCCAACCAATGAAATTCATCCATTTGTTATACATATAAGACAAAATACCACTTAACGAATGGACAGATTTACCCCTGCTTTGTAATTCTATCATAACTTCTTGCTCGGACCTTTGTTTTACACACTGTTTGTTGTGTTGCAAACTTAACTCATATATATACAAGTATCTAGTTTTATCCCCAAGTCAATTATCATATTATTATGTCCAAAACTAGTACCGAACTTGAACATTCCTACCGAAGACTTCACAAATTTATGTTTGTGACTAATTCAATATTTCATAAGTTATGAAGGTAGGATTAGACTAACATAATAACTTAACATTATATATTATAATATCACATTACCCCCATACCATACGGTAAGCATTATTTAAACATGATTTATCATAATCATATCCGGGTCGTCATAACCTTCCCCCATTAGAAAATTTCGTCCCCGAAATTTAGGAGGAATTTCACTTACCAACCAATTGGGAATACTATTTCCTCATGCTCGAAAAATCTTCTCTCATATCATATTCGTTTTATTTATCACTTACAAGTAAGAATAATCATCTAATAATTTCTTATAAATGGAAGTCAATTCCCAACTCATATATTACTTCATACCTTCATTCCTATGGTCCATCCTTATTATCATGTAATATTTCAAATAATAAATATTCTATTATAAGACTAAATTCTTATATTTCCTTTCTCCAACTTCCATTCAATATTTTATAAATATCATATTACAAGACTAGCTTATTATATGACATATTCTCATCTTTCATTCAACACCAAATACATGTGTTTGACCTTAACTACTTTCTGTATTGTTTCTGAAGTTTAAGAGTATGTTAAATATCACCCTTACAATTTCTAAATTTAAATTTATCCTCACTACTATTCATATATCAAAACTGAACAATCATTCACTCAATGTTTATTCTTAACCAAGACTTCATATTCACCTTCATGTATATTATGCAGTCATGCACTATGAACGCAATCTAACTTCACTATATTCCCTTTTTCAGTATCATTTTATTGTTCTTTAACTAAACATACAATGACCTTAATAAGTCATTTATCCGACAAAATAACTTTACAATCATAATCTTATCCCCTTACGATATCTCACATAGCACATTATCCTTAGACATACTTCTTGGTGGCTCCGTATAATGTCAATCATATTCATTATATGTCATACTCTTAGTGATAACATGTACGCACAATGACAAACATAACTCAATATCCACCCAAACCAGTTGTCGATATTCAAACCCGATTAGCATCTTTCCTATACTCGTACACAACACATACTCTTAAAAGGGCTCACCAATATTTTTAAACTTCCAAATCTTTAACACTTCGTCTCAACTCGACTATTCATATAAGCATTTCAAAACATCCCAGGAGTAATATTCACTACATATACGCATATTATTAAAAAAATACATCTCAACTCTTATTACTCTTTTCTTCTACTTATTATAATTCAGTATGAACCCATATTCATATCAATTGTGATATATTAACTAGTAATTGAATTTCAGACCATTTCACATATTAATTTTAAACATAGACAACTATTAATCTTCTCACTTCACCTTTACCATGTGAATCTTCATTTGATTCACACTCTAACAATTTACCATCTCATCCTTTAACGGAATATGGGTTCTCGTACCTCACACTCACACATAAATGGGCACACACCAAACCATGCCTTAGTAAGTGACACTACTCAAGTTTACATATTCCAATGTAAGAAGGGATTACTTCCAATACTTCATAATTTTCGTATACCACATTTTGTCTTTAAAAATTTTCCTTCAATGACATGTTTGTCCATACCACAAATAAAACAATGCAATGATTCACATAAAAATACCTGTATTCACAGTCATCCCCGAATAAACCTCAACATCTCATTTCCTTTCTTGCAAGATCCTAGCATTTCACATCTCGTACAACAATATGTATGTATAACTAACAAATGTTAGTTAACAAAATCCAATTTACTTATGACTCAAAATAATTTCTACTTCCACTGCTAAATCTAGACGTTCCTCACCCCAGAACCTCTAAAACCTAGGCTCTGATACCAAATTTGACACACCCTAACCCTGTTACTTATAATTGAGTTTGAAAGTTAAAGTGAGTCAAACCATAGTTGCCTTAACCAAACAATAAACACAAGTATCCTTTTTCAGTATCAGCATGAAGCCATAATACTAAAAACTTGTCAAAATTTTATAGTAATCGTGCTTATTCAAACTTGCTCAAAGGATAAGTATGAATAAATTACCCCTTTTTAATTTGACCAAAATTATGGTTTTACGCATCCCTTGCTAACCTCCCACCCGACCTCCTAGATTTGGCAGTGACACTTCAGTACGTAAAACAAAACATAACATAGGAATCGTGAGCAAAATAACTCAGTGAATGCATTACTATTGGCAGGGGTAATTTGATGGGTTTACTGCCCAGGGTTTTCCTTCATCACCATTGGCAGGGGCATAACCTTATAGAAAAGATCGATAACTCACTCCTCGTTTGTGTGAAACACACACAACTACTTTCAGTCACCCCACACAACCCCTGATATTCTTAGACGGTCTTGGTTATATAGAGTGGTGGTGTGATCTTTAATTTCAGTTCTTTGTGATTGTTTTCATGAATCTCTTCATTATGATATTTTATGTACTCACGATTGGCGCTGTGTGTGGGAAACGATTTCCATTCCTACGAAAATCTTCACAAATAGAAAGCCCATGATGTCTCACCACAGCGGCAATATTCCTCAAGTTGGTGATGTTCAAAAAGACCATTTTTTTCCTAAGGTCAAATTTGAGATTCGCCAGCACATAAATCCCAGGTTTCTCCAGGATAGGCAACCTTTCGAAGAAAGCCAAGGACCGTCGAGATATGCGCAGATATATAGGTTGGTCGAAACTTACAAAGCCAAGCTTTGCAAACAAGAGGAGGCTACACGCCTCCAGGTATAAGAGAATGCTCTCCAAAAAAGGTGACTCGAAAGAATAGAGAGAGATCTCCAACAAGGCACTAGAAAGCATTGAGATAGGACTCGTATTATTTAGGAGAGTAACACTCACAGTCAAGGGAGGAGCTCCAGGTGTGACCATGAAGGAACTGAACGTGGCAGATTGGAGCATGGTCGATCAAAATGTAGCCAACCACAAAGATGCCACATGAGCAACGATCAACATAATGAAGATATTATAATTCTGGTTCGTAGGGAGATGGACTAACATCCAGTCTATCGTGGAACCAAATCAACCTGAGAGCTAGCGATGAGGGATATCAATACTAAAATAAAATCCTCTTTTTTAAGGTCAATCGAAGAATAGGATCCCCCAAAGAAGTTTGTTATTTCTAGGTTCAAAATCTACGATGGAAAGACAGACCCCATATACCACATTCGATAATATAGATAAGCAACGACCTTATGGAGCCACAATGATGCACTAATGTGCTGAATTTTCCCCCTAGCCTACATGATGTATCACATAAGTAGTTTGAGAGGCTGCTTCATAGGTCAATCATAAACTTTGTAGCTCTAGCAAAAGGCCTTCACAGCTCGCTTCATTACTAGCATCTCACATACTAAGCGGATGGATGCACTGCTTATAATGAAGAAGAAGACACAAAAGAGCCTTCGGGATTTTGCTAAAAGGTGTTGGGAAGTCTTCAATGAGATCGAGGACTGCTCGAAACAAGTTGTCACAGCGTCCTTTAAAATCAGTATACTGACTAACATTTTACTGCACCAGTCCCTAACAAAGAAAGAAGCCAGCACCATTGACGACCTCATGGATCGTATTGATACGTACATCGAGGTGGAAGATGTGATTCATTCTAATGCAACGGCAATGGTCGAGCAAAGTTTAATAAGGGAATAAAAAATAACGATACTCTAAAGCGTGGAAATAAGAACGAGGGCAATAGCGGCTCCAAAAATGGGAACAACGTTGATCCCTCCAAGGCGTTTCAGGTTGTTAACACGATGTTCAAGGAACCCATTTATAAGATCATAAGAAAGATCAAAGATGAACCACCACAAAAAGAAACAATGCGCTGAGATGTGCATTCCACAAGGAGGGCGTCCATAGGACTAAAAATTACAAGGCTTAAAAGTCAAACTTAGGGGAGCTGGACCAAGCTGGGAACCTTAATAAGTACATCGAGAAGAAGACAGATAAGGTCGTAACCAATGGCAATCAGAAGCCGGATAACGTCCTTAATGATGAAAGAGGGCAGGAGTTGGCAGTAATCCACGGAGCATCGGATCTTAAGCAAATCCAAGGAAATGCACTATGAATGGAGCTAAAAAAGGTTGCCGCCATCATGAAGGCATTTTAGATTAACCCTGCCAAAACCTATACTGGTAAGCATCGGCGACTTAAGGACGTCGACTATACCAAGCATATCATTTTCACTTAGGTAGATTTAGTTGGGGTGAGAACCCAACATCACGATGCATTGGTAATTATGCTCAAAATAACCAATTGGGAAGTTTATAAGCTACTCGTGGACGAGGGGAGTTCGTCAAAAGTGATGTACCTAGAGTTGTTCCACAAGCTGAAATTAAACATCACCGACCTTAAAGAAGCCACAGTTATGTTGGTCAGCTTTGCAGGAAGGATCATGATGCCGCTAGGGAAGATAGTCTTCCCGTAAGTGCAGGCAACATCTCGAAGCTGATCGAGTTTTTGGTGGTGAACATTGAGTACCCATATCATGCCATCTTAGGCAGAGGATGATTCCACTCCATGAGGGCCATACTATCCACTTACCACTAAACTAAAGTGTGTTACCGATCGGGGCATAATTAAAATACGTAGCGATTAGGCCACTGCTAGAAAATGCTTCATCACAGCTATTCGCTCCAAGAAGGAAAAGAAGATGGAGGTAAACGATGCTTAGAAGAGAGCCCTGGAGGGGGTTTTACCCTCCATATAGCAACTATGGTATGATCTACTAGGGGCGGAAGAGACTAGGGTCCATCTTGCCAATAGGGTCATTAAAAATCTAGAAGAAGTTAGGGCCGATGATAACTTCCAGAGAGGAAATTTCTTATTAAAACCACCCTTACAGATCAAGAGAAGAAAGAACTGGTTGCCTTCTTCATAATCAACATATATATTTTTGCTTGGGAACCATACGACTTGCTAGGAATTGATCCCAATATAGCTTGCTATCGTGTGCACATTGACCCGGCACCTTCAATATGATCACTTAGAAGGCTCGATAAATAGACCCCAAAAAGGCCAAAGTGATGGAGAACGAAGTAGGGAGGCTACTAGTTGCAGGATCGATTAAGGAGGTTCAGTTACCCCAACGGTTGTCCAACCCAATGGTGGTACACAAGAGAAATGGCAGTTGAAGAGTTTCCATTGACTTCATGGACCTCAATAGAGCATGTCCAAAAGGCATCTTCCTGGTTCTTAAAATAGATCAATTGGTTAATGCTACGACGATGCACGAAAGGATGATTTTCATGGATGCCTACTCTAGCTACCATCAAATTCCATTATTCAGACCTGATCAGGATAAAACTCCTTTTATAACCCCCATTGGGTTATACTGTTACAAGGTTATGTCATTCGATCTAAAAAATACAGGGATAACTTATCAGAGACAGGTCACAAAGATGTTCAAAGGACATATGGGAGACACGATGGAGGTCTACATCGAAGATATATTAGTCAAGAGCAAGAACAAGGTCGATCACCCCATGGACTTAGGCAAAACTTTTGAGATCCTTAGGAAGTACCGAATGAAACTTAATGCGAACTAGTGTTCATTCGGTATCAAGTTAGGAAAGTTATTGGGCAAGCTAGTCAATAAAAGAGGGATTGAGGCAAATCCAGACTAGATGAATGCAATCACTGTCCAGCCTCCCCACACATTGTGAGATATTCAAAAGCTAACTAGTATGCACGTGGTACTCAATCGCTTCATCTCCAAGTCTTTGGAACGCACCCGACCATTCTTTCAGCTCCTAAAAAGGACAAATTCCTCACATGGAATGATGATTATTCAAAAGCTTTGGTGAAGATTAAATCTTACCTTAGCAAACCACCCTTGTTGGTGATTCTAAGTTATAGAGACCCGCTATACTTTTACCCGACAGTGTCAGACCACGCTCTAAGCTCCGCCCTAGTATTTGAAAATAAGGGACGTCAGCACTCAGTTTATTACATCACTAGGACACTTCTGGATGTAGAACAATGGTACCTGCCTCTAAAAAAACTAGCCTATGCACTGGTAGTCACCTCGAGGAAGCTGAAGCATTACTTTGTATCCCATTCAGTAACTGTAATCACGTCCTACCCCCTTAAAGCCGTTATGAAGAAATTCAACCTCTACGATCGACTTTCAGAATGATCGATCGAGCTTGGGAGATTTGATATCTATTTCCAACGCAATTAAGGGACAAGTCTTAGCAAATTTCATTGTTGAATTTATATGAGCCTAACCAATAGATCAACTGGAAGTGGAGCAGTCAACAAGTGAGGAATCACAGTCTAAGGATTGTACCCTATATGTTGATGGAGCCTCTAATTCTAATGGGACAGGAGTAGGGATTGTTCTCATCCCCCCAGAAGATACTGTCATTGAGCAAGGAATCAGATTGGGATTTAAAGCCTCTAATAACTAAGCTGAGTATGAAGTACTAATCACTGGTTAGCGCAAAGCCCAACTGCTAGGAGTAAAGCACCTTCACGTATTCGATGACTCCAAACTGGTCTCCAAGCAAGTGATCGGGGACTTTAACGCTAAGGATGATAGGATGGCAGCCTAACTCATTGTGGTAAGAGGACTTATGGCAGGGTTTGAGAAAGTGGACATTCAACAGTTCCCCCGGGGGCAGAACAGTCATGTCAACGCCTTAGCGGTTTTGAGCTCAGCAATTGACTATGACCTAACGAAAATTATACAGATAGAGTTCCTCGTGCAGCTAAGTATTGACCAGACAATTACAGTTGAGTAGTTCCTCATATAAATGGCCCCCAATTGGATGGATCCCATCATAAATTATTTATGGAGCGACATATTTCCCGGTGATAAGAGGTCTACCCATCAGGTAAGGGTCAAGGTTGCTCGCTTTTATCTCTCCCCATAAGGGAAGTTCTACAGGAAATCATTTATAGGTCCCTATCTCCAATGCATCCACCCAAATGACACCGAGAAAGTTCTCAGTGAACTTCATGAGGGCATTTGTGGGAGTCATATGAAAGGAAGATCTTTGGCCTTCTGAGCAATCAAGGAAGGTTATTGGTGACCTCATACGTAAAAGGATGCAACCATTTATGTTCGTAAGTGTGAATAATATCATAAGCACTCTCCTATGATCCACCAGCCCACCAGCGACCTGAAGTCATTGACAAGCCCATGGCCATTAACATAATAGGGGTTAGACATAATGGGACCATAACCTACCGCGCCTAGAAATCAAAAGTATCTACTGGTAGGAACATACTACTTCATTAAATGGGTAGAGGAAGAACCACTGACGAACATTCGCGTCTCAGATTTGACCAAGTTCATCTAGAGAAATATTATGACACACTTTGGGGTGCCAAGCGCTTTCATCACCAACAACGACACGTAGTTTGAGAGTAGTTTCTTTTAAGATTTTTTTATGAACATGGCAATAAACACCACTTCAGTTCTATGGCGTACCCTAAAAGTAATGGGTAGGCAGAGGCTTCTAATAAAACCATGCTTGATAGATTAAAAAATGATTAGAAAGATCCAAGGGTGCCTGGGAGGAAGATATCCCTCATGTTCAATGGGCTTATCGTACAACTCCAAGTGACCAACTGGGGAAACACCATTCGTACTTGCTTATGGGATGGAAGTTATCATCCCACTAGAAGCAGGTCTCCCCACCATGAGAACTTCCTTGGTCGACTAAGGCCTTAATGATGATTCCTTGTGCACTGAACTTGACTTAGCAGATGAGCGGAGAGAGAAGGCCATGATTAAGTTGGCTTCCTACCAATAATAACTAGCTAGGCAATACAAAAAAAAGTCAACTCGAGGAAGTTTTTGGTAGGAGATTACATCCTAAGGAAAGTCCTCAGTAATGTCGTAAGATCATCAAATGGCAAATTGGGAAGGACCCTTCAGAGTAATCAGAGACGGCCTTCAAGGATCATATCACTTGGAAATACTGGAGGGCAAGGAGATACCAAGAGCATGGAACACTGTCAATCTCAAGAAGTTATACTTTTAGTCTTCTTTATCTTTTGTTAACACATTTAGTTTAAGATAATTTTCATTTTCAAACTTATGTTGCTCGGCAAACAATATTCAATGAATAAAGGCCAATTGGCCCCTACAATTTTAAATTCTTAATTTTTCTTGGTTCCATTTCATTAATACACACGTTTTCTAAATAATAACTCTTTCCTCCATGGCTAAACTCCTGGGATTGCAGCAAGTTGTTCACTTGCTTTCAATCAGGGAACCTCGCATGCCTAATAGGGTTAGCAGTGATTATAATATAACAAGTCAATAGAAACGTTTTAGTAACAACAACCCTCATGTCCTTATTACGAACAAAAGATACCTCATGAGTCGTCTTGGCAATAATAAAATCCCTACAAGGGGCTTAGGTAATAATGTCAACTTGGTTGGTCACAAAAAAATTGCTCGGGAGAATGGCCCAGTTACCAGGTGCATTCTCGCCATCATCCTACTTAGGCCTAAGGGAGTGTGATGACACAACCTAAAAGGTAAAGTAGATGGAATGATACTGCTAAGGCATATTGGATTGGGAGAATGCTCGAACACATAACAACGTGTGGATAATGCTAGTTTGTAATACGAGTTAATCAGCCAAAAGGCTCAAAGTGAGAAAATATAAGTACTAGAGCAGGTGAACAACAAAGGACCCAAGGTGGTCAATAAATATGATGATTATCAAATCAATAACACATGTTTAGTCAGTATGGGCTCAAAACATCAAAAATTTGGTATATAACACTTTTTCATTAACTACAATGAGAAGTTACATTTACAATAAACATTAAAGTAAACAAAAGACTTATGATGGCCCAGGATATCACACAGGGTAGTCTGTAACACGCGCCCTTCAACCATTGTCGGGGTGTGGTACAAACTCTTATTCACCAGTATCTATGTAATGCTCCAGATGATGAACAGGGATAACATCTATTGGAATCCACTTATTGCTCCTCGAGAAGGGATTATGACGATAGGTTGGATAATCGATTTAGAACTTGTACCATAATTTAGACTCCTTAGGCATTTTCACCTCCCTACGGGCACTTAGCCATACCCTAGCAAAAGTAAGGTCTTTTTCTTCCTTCAATCTTGTCAAGCGTCAGTCCAGTCTTGGTTATAACCACTTGCTCAGGCTTGTCGAGGTCTCATTCGAAATAAATGCCTCAGCCTTGTCACATCTCTTTAAAGTCTGACAACTATCACATAAGCTCGTTGGACATATCCCTCGAGCTCAGCAACTTCCCTTTATGGAGCTTGGTTTTTATCTCAAACTATCCTAGTTGATAATGAAGAAGACCCTCGCAGCATTAGAGAAGACACTGACGAAATGTTCTCTTTTAACCGAGAAACTTCTCGTTTCAGTCCATCATTATCTCTTTGAATTAACTCCCCCACTTGATTAACTTCAGTGGAATCCAGGAGATTGGCCTTCAAGGCATCCACCTCCTCCTAAACTGTAGATCCATTCTCTTTTATCTCTTTAACTCTGTCATTTAATTTGGTGACCAGCTCAACCTGGTCCTTATAATGTTGGGTTCTTACCTTAAAAGATTTATAGATCTTTATGAAAGCTCTACGAGTCTGGACACTAATGTTCGATCCTAGGATCTACCTTAATCGGGAATCAGGAGGAATATACTCATTTAAATTAATAGGATACAATCAATAAAATAAGTAATGGATTTGACAAACATCAGTAATAGATATCACAACGAGATAAAAGACATAGCAAACAAGAAAGGAAATTCTTCTTTTCCATTAAATGTTAAGTCAGGAATACGCAAGTATAAGTTTGGGGAAGTTACAACATAACACCAACCAAGAAAAAGAAGAAAAATGATAGGAATCCTACAAACACTAGGATCTACACATGTTCAGAAGAAATCCGACTCTTTTCCCTTTTCAGCATTCCTAGTAGCTTGGTCGCCAACAACCATGATCGCACTAAGGTCCCACGTAACTTAATTAATAGGGAGATCTCTGGCAGTTGGATCAATGGACTCCATCTCAGCTCGAGCATCAGGTTGGCCGACCAGAGGTTCCTCAACATTCATGGGATTGAGGCATAGTATGTGCTGGGTGAATAGGTAAGAATTCGCAGGAACTTCAATAGCTACTAAGGCCTGGTCCTAACCTTTCTTGAAACCTACCTGTCGAATATAGCCTATCTAGTGCTCGGCATCATCGTACATTACCTACCAGCCATCATTATATCCACTGTCTCTATTGGTCATAACTTCCCCCTCTAGCTTCTCGACCTTAGCTACCAGTGCCTTATTCTCTTCGACAACCTTCATTTTGTCAGCAACCACCAGGCTACAAGAAGCTTAGAGGTCGACTAACTCTTTCGCCGACTTCTCCTTGAGGGTAGACAATGCCTTCTTATTCTCCTGCTCAAAAGTGACCTTAACATCAGATAGGGCCTTCTCGAAATTCTTTAAGGACATCTCCAAATCGGCATTCATCTTTGAATGGACATCCCAACCACGTAGTAGAGTTATAAACTCGAAAATAAACTACAAAAGGAAAAAAATGCAGATTAGTTTAAATAAATAGGAAAAATAATTCAAAGAAGAATAAAGATAGAATAGGGGATGTACCAAAGCAAGCCCTTGAGCAGACTTGAGGGCCAATCGGTCAAACCCCATCATCATCGATCTCTCCCAATCAGTAGTTAGCACAGCCCTCTCCAACAACTAGGGGCAAGCAGGGGAGTGTTATCCATAATCAATCCATCATCAAACTGGAGGAGAGAAGGCACAAAGGGAGCCTTTAGATCTTGTGCCCTCTTCCCATCAATTCTTTTTTTCTCTCCCCTCTTTTTTTCACTCCTCATCCGTTTTTCTCTATATTTCCTTCCTTCTTTCCTCCTATTCTTTTTTCTTTCTCTCCATCTCGCTCTCTTTCCCTTAGGTTCCAGGCCTGGAACCACCAACCATAGGGAAATCTCCTTATTTTCTCTTCACAGACTTGATTCGATCAGATAACAAATCATCATCATCGTCCTGGATGATCAGACACCTACTCTTGGGTTGAGCCATCTCTTATTCTTCTTTGCTGGTTTCCTCCTCGTTTCCTTCCTCGCGATCCTCCTCTGATCCCTCATTTTCACTTTCTTCTTCATATCCTTCCTCTTCCTCACTTTCTTCCTCTAGCTGGATGAGTTCAAAAGGACCACCAACCTCCTCACCTGGAAGCTCCAAATGTGGGATTTTATCCAGTGTCTGAGCAATAAAGCTGGTAGTGGTATTTTTGTATTCAAGCATATACGCCATCGCACGAGGATGCTCGTCGCCAATCCCCAACTTTCCAAGCCTTTAATAGGTCAGTAGCCTTTAGTTCACGAAGGGAAGATTCTCGGTTCTTTTCCTTAGCTGCAAAATAAGAAGAAAAATAAATGAAATAAAAAAAATAATCAAGAGGAACGGGCAAGCGAAGAACTAAGAAAGAGATAGTATCATCAACCTATGTATTCCTCCCTAAAAGTAGGGATCAGAGGTCCCCTGGACCTTATGCCCTCAAACTGGGGAGGATATTGCCAATTCCTAGTAATGAAGCTTTGGTCCCAGTAGTCCTTATAGGAATCAGGCAAATTCACCACCAGGACTCGATCATCACTCCTCGCCATTAAATATAAGATTCCTTCTCTTGTGCGCGAGAAGACATAATAATAACATATTTCTGCAAGCCCTAAGTTAGTCCCGTATAATTCATTTACCATGAGTACTCCATTCACAATTTTTCAAACATTTGGAGTACACTGAGCAGGAACAATGTCAAAATATTTGAAGAATCTCAAAAACAGAGGACTGGGGGAAATGTCACCCCTCGAGAAATTAACAGAGTATGTGTAATACCCCGTATTTTTATTTATTTTAATAATTATGAGTTTAATTATTATTGTGGGATTAATTTAATTAAATTAAATGTGAGAAATTAATTACTGATTAATCCAGTTTAAAATAAATATTAACTAGCGTTCCAAGGGTTAATACTTATTGTTGAAAATTATTGAATATTACTGTGTGAGTAAGTAATATGGTATTATGATATTATATAATTATCGTGAGATACGACGGTTTGGTAAATTAAGTATGAACGCGCGCGTGAATCGTGTCAGGACTACTTTAATGGGTTAAAAAGATAATTTATTTTTAAGTAACTCGTATGGGTATTTAGAGTGCATCAATGAGCCCGGAAGAGTCGATATAGTAAAAAAACTCTACCCGGGTGTTTTATTTGGATTTCGGGTCAATTTAGGCCAAACCGACACCCCAGAGGGGTATTTTGATCTATTGAGATTTTGGGAAATTAAAATGGACGGAAATTAGTAAATTAAAATGAAAGGTGCGTGGGTTAGATGGAGATTGTCAGTTTCTACAACTGAGAGAGAGAGAGAGAGAGAGAGAGAGAGAGAGAGAGAGAGAGAGAGAGAGAGAGGGAACTAAAGAGGAAGAAGAAGAGCTACATTAGTGTTCTTGGTGCAAAAACTCATGCTCTCACACCAATAATCCCACTAACGTGTAGATCGAGATGAGAGGATCACCCCACTACCAGTTTTATTGAACGAATCAGAAGTTCTCCATAAGGCAAGTGTTTATCTTGCTAAATTTTGTGAATATATTACCCATGTTAGATTAGGTTATTGAATCATCCATGAGATAATGAATTTGATGATTAAATTGATGTCAAATGATGAATTTGGGTTGGAACTTCATGTAGATTGAGAAAATCTATTTAGATATATAAATTATGAGATTTATGCATGATTAAATACGAATTTAATTTGGGTTTAGATTAGACATTAATGGTGATTATAAAAATCTAAACCTTTCAAGGATTTCTTAAATTAATGCATCCATACATTAGATTTAATGGGATTTTGATGTTAAACCATGTTGAAAGACATTCTATTAGGTGTAGAAATTATTTAGGATGATTGGTTTTGTGTTAGGTGAAATTACACATGAATTGGGTGGATAAAAATGGGAGAAAAACGCAAAAATTCAAAGGTAGGGGACGATCTGGATCAAGGTCGTTCGAACGACCTGGATAACTGGAATGTCGTTCGAACGATCTCGTTCAAATGAGAATTCCAACAACAATTCCAATGAGAATTCAGAGTTAGGTTCGTTAGAAGTAGGTTCAAACGACCTCGTTCGAAAGAGAATTCCAACGATAATTCAGGGTCCTAAGTCGTTCGAACTTTCGTTAAGACGAGATTTCTGACAATTCTAACGAGATTTCAAAAAATTATAAAAATTTCCCAATTGAGTAGAAATGTTACGAGGATAGTTCGAGAGCAAGGGGATAATCGTAATGAGCCAATACGATGAGTAGTAGAGAATACTATGATACATATATTAAGAAAGAATTGGGTTACCTAAGGTTTAAATTGGGTTTGGTAAATACCTAAAAGTTTAATATGGTTGTGTGAATACCTAAGATTTTAATAGGTTGTGTGTACACCTATGGATTTCTTATTATGTGTATGACATACCTACGCTGCTTGCTATCGGGTGGAGGTTGCGCGCTTGGGCAGTTTTATCCTGATGAGCCTTCTGAGGGAATCTTTAGACTTGCACCATATAACATAGAACCTTGGACACGTGCTATTCGAGATATGATAGTTCGATGGCTTAATGGGAACGTAGGTATGTGCGTGACCCATTGGGTTAGGGATTATGTTCACCTCCAATATGTGTTATTGTAATTTTGATGGTTCGTGGGAGATTATCCGAACCCTTATCCCTATTCATTACAAGATGTACTGGGATACGATAGCAGAGTATGCATTGCACCAAGAGGTCTTAATCTAGGGGTGCAGGATTTGTATATATATATATATATAACTGTGTGAATTAGTAGATATGTTAATGATGATAAGTAACTTAATCTTGGTGAGTAAAAGATTAACTACACACATGGTGAAAACGTAAATTAGATATTTGGCATAAAATATGTTAATAACGTATTGTATGGGCAATACGGGTGTACTACGGGTGAACGTAAGTAGTGATAATGTGGCCTCAAACTAGTTAGGCTGGGTAGCGTAGCTAGTATGGGTTAGAGGATGCGTTATGCGTGCATATTAGCTGAGAGGTGAGCATCTCACGTGAGAGCACGAATTTTTAACATGTAAATAATATGTGCTAAATTTCATTTATGCACTTGCTGTTTTAAAAATATCTTTACTCGAGTTCTGACCCGTTTCTCGCACATCTTCTCTCCTATCTATATATGCATTATAACAGGTGCCCAGCCACAGGGACACCAAATCTAGACACATGGATTATTTGACGAGCTGCAGTGATTGTGGAAGTTGTAGGCCCTTGAGATTAGACGCATCTACCATTTCTTTCAGTTTAATCAGACTTTCTATTCAGTGCATATGTCGACATTCTCATACTATGTTTATTTCGAGAGATTTTTGTATTTCTCATCTGTATTGTCAGTTTCAGTTAAACTTGGTATTTTATGTTGGAGATATATTTATTATTTTGTTACTTAGTTCAGTGGATGGTATTTGATTATTTTTGTAGTTCAATTAGTTAATGAAGTGGGTAATTTATTAAAAGAAACTGAATGGGTGTGTCATGAGTAATTATTTTTTACACTAGCTTAATTAAATATTAGGTATTTAATCGGATTAAAGTTTCTCGACAGTGATGCTAAGAATGAACCAACCGAACATTCTGTTTTAATTTAATAAAGGACTGATTACCCGATATTTAATTGGGTGGGGTGTCACCTGTGGTATCAGAGCATCCGATTCTAGAGTCTTTTAGGATCTATGCGACTTATTATGTTTTCAGCTTAACGTTCTTTGATATAGAGCCCTATTTTAGGATTGTTGTATTCCTGATTATATGATTACATCTTCAGCTATTAGAGATTTGTTAATAACTATAAACTAATAAAAAAATCTTTCTCGTTTCAGATGCCTCCTCAACGTGCACCACGGGCCAGAAATGCCCAGCCAGAGCCACGACCAACTCAGGCTCGGGGGATAATGAACGTAACTGAGGTTGCCGCCATAGTTGCACAGGCGGTGAATGCAGCTTTAGCGATGGTGAAGCAGGCTTAGGCAGTGGCTCCCGCATCAGCACAGGTGTTCCCTTCTGCTTGGGAGCATGTTAGGAAGGCCTTTCAGAAGGTGGATCCCCCAGAGTTTCAGGGGAATTCTGACGTGATTACTGCGAGCCAGCGAAAGAAGGACATCGAGAGACACCTTCGCTTGTATGAGTGTACCGATGTTCAGAGGCAGTTACTGGCTACCTTTAAGCTGGTAGGAGCAGATTTACAGTGGTGGGAGGCCACTATTACCTTGGAGGAGAGAAATAACATGACTATTCAGGGTTTTTGGGTGAAGTTTAATCGTAAGTATTTTCTTTTCGCTGTTCAGACTAGGAGGAGGAAAAAATTACTAGACCTCATCCAGGAGGGGAAGACCGTTGCTGAATATGAGGAAGAATTCACTATATTGACTAACCTGGTGCCAGATGAGGTACCTACAGATGCAAAGATGATCAAGATGTTTATGGATGGCTTGACTTGGAGGTTACGACAGCACTTATTGGGTAACCTTTCCCTACAGTCCTACACAGATGTACTTAATGAAACTCTACTACACTGTCAGGACCATCGCTTCCATGTTAAGGAAAGCAAGCGAAGAGGAGAGTCCAACCAACAGGCCAGGATCGGCAGGAGGTAGTGCCAATGGGGCACCAGCAGAGCAGAGTCAGGGTTCCCCTCAGGGGGATTCTATAAAGAGATTCAGATCTGGTGGATTCATGCATATGAAGGGAGGTTTTAGGTATGGACATCAAGTCCAGCAGAGTCATCAGGGACAATAGGGTCAGCAACAGCAGGGCCAAGGGATGGGTGATAACGGCCAGCAAGGCCGAGGCCAACAGGAGCATAGGGGAGAAAACTTTACAGGTAGATGTTTTTCTTGCGGTAAGACTGGCCACAGGAAACAGGATTGCCCCGACAAGGGAAAGATTCCCTAACAGCAGGGTGCTCACCAGGAGCCCAAGATACCTATATTTCCCGTCGTTCTCCCAGCAACAACACTAGTCCCAGATTTTCTTGCCATTCCAGCAGCCCCGATTCAGCAAGGATAGTTATAGTACGAGCATATTTACAACATCCATCAAGTAGTAATCCCACATGCACCACCTACAGTTTAGGGTATATTTTCCATCCGTGGTACTATGGGGCGTATTTTATTTGACGCGGGGGCATCACTCTCATTTGTAGCCACTAGTTTTGTATGGGCCATATGGTTGTTAAACACTGCGGAGAGCACAGTGATTTGCATAAACTCACCGTTGGGCAGTGGGTCTTTGATTTTCTTTATATGTCGGGGGTTAGTATAGAGATTGAGAGTCTTATTTTGCTCGTTGATATGCTCGTATTATATTTATCTGAGTATGATGCCATTATTGGCATGAATTGGCTTGTCACTTATAGATCCATGATTCACTACTACAGTAGGAGTATTGTGTTCGCTATCCTGATCTAGGAGATGTTCATCATGGTGATGCCTCACCTCGAGGGAGGATCACCCACCCACTTGTACTATATAGAGGAGGAGACCTCTACGGGAGTAGAAATTTCACTTGACTCAATTCTGGTTATTTACGAGTTCGCTGATGTATTTCAGGACATACCGGGGTTACCGTCGAGTAAGAAAATTGAGTTTGTGAAAGACTTGACACCGAACACTCGTCCTATTGTACGTACGCCATGCCGTATTGTTCTGGTAGAGATGATGGCGTTACGGGACCAGATAGAGCAGTTATTGGGGTAGGGTTTCATCCGTAGGAGTACTTCGCCTTGGGGTACTCTGATTCTATTTGTGAAGAAGAGTGATAGATCCTTACGGCTCTGTGTTGATTACCAGGAGCTGAATAAAGTCGCGATATGGAATAAATATTCATTGCCTCGCATCGATAACTTATTTGACAAGGTTAGAGGAGTAACCTACTTCTTAAAGATAGACTTGAGATTCGGCTATCATCAGTTATGTATCAGAGAGCAGGATGTGTCGAAGACTGCTTTTCTGATGAGGTATGGATCCTACGAGTTTTGGGTTATGTCGTTTGGGCTAACCAATGCACCGGTAGTGTTTATGGACTCGATGAATAAGGTGTTCAGAGAGTTCCTTGATCAGTTTGTGATTATCTTCGTAGATGACATTCTGATTTATTCCCATACCGAGGAGGAGCATGCCGATCACTTACGTATGGTTCTACAGACTCTACGGGAAAATGAGTTGTACGCCAAACTGGAGAAATGTGAATTCTGGTAGTGGGAGGTGCAATTTTTGGGACATATTGTATCTGAGAGGGGTATATTAGTGGATCCCAGCAAAGTGTCAGCGGTGAGGGAATGGGGACAACCTACGACACCAACGGAGGTACGAAGTTTTCTAGTTTTAGCCAATTATTATAGACGGTTCATTCGGGGGTTCTCGAAGATTGCGAGTCCGGTGACGAATCTGACTCGTAAGGGTGTACCATTTATATGGGATAATGCGTGTCAGTTGGCTTTTAATGAGTTGAAGGATAAGCTGACTTCAACATCAGTACTAGAACTTCCTAGGGTAGGTGTGGAGTATCTTATGTATACTAATGCGTCGTTATAGGGGCTTGGTGTAGTATTACAGCAGGAGGCTCAGGCTATAGCTTATGTTTCCCACAAACTTAAGCCTCACGAGAGAAATTACTCCACCCACGACTTGGAGTTGGCAGCAATCGTGTTTGCGCTTCGGATATGAAGGCATTACTTGTTGGGAGAGAAATTACACCTATTCACAGACCATAAGTCACTGCAGTACTTGTTCATACAGAAGGAGATGAATATGCATCAGCGCAGGTGGCTTGAGTTTGTGAAGGATTACTAGTTCGAGATATGGTACCACCCATGGAAGGCTAACGTAGTTATTGATGCGTTGAGCCGTTGGCTAGTAGGTGAGGTGGTCGAGGTGTGGAAGGCGAAATGGAAAGAGTTGGGACATCAGGATGCAGTGGCCTGATCATTCATGCCTATTATGACTGTTACGCCCCAGATAGTGATGAGGGTGGTTCAAGCCCAGGCAGAAGATCCATTTTGTCAGGAGAGGATTAGACAACTGTTAGACGGAGGAGTAGATTCCTACTCAGTGAGTTTCATGGGAGGCTTACTCTTCAATGAGAGACTAATTTTTCCAGAGGGGGAGAATCTGTGACACGCAGTGATGACGGAGTCGCATGGGTCATGATTCACGGTACATCCCGGATGGGATAAAATTTACCAGGAAATGAGGCGACAGTATTAGTGGAGTGGTATGAAGAGAGACATTGCAGAGTTCATCTCCAAGTCTGCCACCTGTCAGCTGGTAAAGGTGGACCATCAGAAACTGCCAGTATTGCTTCGACCGCTAGAGATTCCTATGTGGAATTGGGAAAGCATTTCCATGGATTTCATTGCAGGGTTGCCTACTACTCAGAGAGGTCACAATTCTATATGGGTTATTGTAGATCAGTTAGCAAAGATAGCACACTTCTTTCCTATCCAGACGGACTACACTACAGGACAGTACGCCGAGTTATTTATAGCTGAGATAGTGAGGTTACATGGGGTGCCCCTCAATATTGTGTCCGACAGGGAAAAAAATATTTGTGTCATGCTTCTGGGAGATTTTTCACGAGGCTATGGGTATCGAGTTGTGGTTGAGTACAACGTACCACCTACAGACAGATAGGCAGACGGAGCGCACTAACCAGATGCTGAAGGATATGTTGCGCATGTGTGTCCTTGATTTTGGAGGAAGTTGGGAGCAGTACCTTCAGTTTTCCTATAACAACTCCTACCAGTTTACTAATGGCATGATCCCATTTGAGGCACTATACGGAAGGCCTTTTCGTTCTCCTACTTGTTGGTTGGAGGTGGGGGACCACAAGTCATTCGGACCAGAGGTGATTTAAGATACATTGAACAGGATTGAGATGATATGGAGTCGCATACGGGTAGCCCAGGATAGACAGAAAAGCTACACTGATGCTAAGAGGTTCTTCTGGGCAATTTCAGTGGGGGACCAGGTGTTACTGCAAGTGTCTCCTATGAAAGGAGTAATGAGCTGCGGGAAAAAATGGAAATTGGCTCCGAGATACGTAGGACCATTTCCTATTATTGAGAGGATTAGACTGGTGGAATACAGACATGGGTTGCCGGAACACTTTCATCGCATTCATTATGTGTTCCACATTTCATTTCTGAGACGGTATCTCCGAGATGAATTGGCTCACACTCACGTTGAATTTGAGGAGGTAGACCTGCAGCCAGATAATTCTTATGAGGAGATACATGTGGCTATTCTAGACCACAATGAGAGGAGACTGAGGTCCAAAATAGTTACACTTGTGCGGGTCCAGTGGGAACATCACAATATAGAGGAGTCTACATAGGAGCGAGAGGCACATATGCGTGAGAAGTATCCAGACCTATTCGTGCCAGGTACGCCTTATTTTTCAAATTTTGGGATGAAATTCCATTATTAAGGGGGAAGTTTGTGATGATACAAGAAACCGTCCACTTGTCGTTCTCGTACCAGCAAGTCAAGTGCAAATTATGTAATGAGCAGATAGAGCACGTAAGGAGAGATAAAAGAGAAGATATAGAGTGGTTTGGCTATTAAAATGAGCCTACGCCCACTTTGGTGCCTCCTTCTCATTATACGCGTTTGCAGCATAGGGTTGTAATGTCATAATACGCGTAAAATGTAGATGAGAAAAGAGAATACATGTCTATGAGGATTTTGGTGTGCCGAAGAGTAGGCTATGATGCTGGAGAGTAGCCCCCAAGCTATGCCGAGCATCGTAGAGAGAATAATCAGCTCTGAGCTAAGTGTTGACACTAAAAAAAATGAATCCCCTCCTATCTCGAGGTGTGAACCTCTATTTATAGGTGTAGATGTTGTATCGCTGGTGGATGAAAGGAGCTGCGACCAGTTAATATGATCAGACTGGGGCCGCACCTTGTAACTAGTAAGGGTCGTACCCTGTTGCAAGTAAGGGCCGTACCTTGTGTATAAGAGGTTGTAGCAGTAGGCCAGTGAGGCATATAAAAGGTAAGTCCATGACCTGTAAGTGATAGGTTGTGGTAAGGCTTAGGCACATCCCCATTGTACTCACTTCGCGACAGGGTGCTATATCGATCACATTAATAAGCCCCCAAGTCGTAGTACGAAGATATTGCAATTGGGGCTACGACTGAAAGTCAGATTCTCTCTTCTCAAGCTGTCGCGATAAATCAAACGCAACACTTCATCTTCCCGTGGCCTTTTATATAAATGGAAATTGGCCCTAGCCTTCATTAACTTTACAATTCTTCTGAGAGCATATCGACATAAAAGTCTTGCAATTTCTTCCTTTGAGCTTTACGGTGACCTTTCAAGGCTGTGTGGTGGTTCCAAGGCGGCGCAGGGCGGTTTCCACCAATTTGCAGGCAATTTTTCCACCCAAAACCTCTTGAATCTTTCTATAACTAGATTCCTTGTTTTTTATACTCAATTTCTTATCATACAACTTATCTATAATTTAAATCGACATTTGCTTGATTCCATAATAAATTGCACCCATCTGAGTTCTTGTGATTGCTTGAATTATAACATAATAGGATTTCGTGCTTGAACTAATCTTCCATTGATGAAATAAATCCTTAATGGAAAATGTTGTTGGCTAGGCTTAGATCTTTAGGATTTGTAAATTCCCAATTTGTAGAAATAGAATATAAAATAGACCTATGAAATGTACTTGTGTTGGATCGTATTTGTTGGTTTTATAGTAGCATAGGCATTGAAAACATACCATTGTTCTTGATGTTTTTGAACAAACCTTTCGCATTCTAGGTCTTCAATCTTCAATCTAGAATAGATAACCTATTTGAGTATATGGTCGCGACATGGGGAATACCTGGCTGCGGCATAATAAAACCCCTTTTGCACTTTGGTCTTATGTCAATGTCTGTAGCCCTTAAATATTGGCATGTTTAAGAAGTTGGCTGCGGCATGTACATATCTAGCTGCGACGTGTTTCAATACTTGTATAATAAATATTCCCTTACCTTTAAGGTTCTTAGGTTAGTGTCCGCAGCATTTTGCCAATAGCCCAATGACTACGGCATGTAAGAATATAACTGACATCTCCTTCCCCAAAATAATATGCCGCGGCAGAAGTTAACTTCTAGGACCAACACTTGGTGTGAGCCAAATTTTCTGACATTTCTACTTTAGCCTTTGATGATGCTGTGAATAGCACCACTAGGTAAGGTGTTGACAAGCTCAAACTAGTGATAACAATTGCAGCATAAGAGTGAATATATATATCTAGAAGAATGAGGTAAGGAGAAGATGATGAACACTAGTATACAAGTGGTTTAGTCAATCTGGCCTACGTCCACTGTGGGTGTGTGAATAATATCACTAGATGAAGGCACTAATGGCCATAGATTCTATCTCTCAAGCTTTCTCTCTCTACTGTGTAAACTAACAGAGTTTCATCTAGGAATGCAATTATGGATCCCTTTACAAGGTAAAGGATGACCTCTATATATATTCCTTGGGGGGTGTAATGTACCACCCAAGCATGCAATGAGCATGTGCATGAGGATCGAACTAGTATGAGGATGACACCTGGATGATTTTATGTAGAAAATGATGACCTTAATATTCCCTCACGTGAGGGGAATCATTCGGTTATAACTGATTTGTCCACGTTTTCTTGACCTCGACTGTCGCAGAGTCGAGGTTGGTGGTAGAGAGCCAACCTTGCAGAATACGACCCTTTCGATGGCAGTTAAGCTTCTTGTCAACTCGGCTGTGAGACAGGCCAAGGTTGGTAACTCAGAGTACAAGGGTGCACTTTGGGCATATCAGCCTTTCTTCCTGTCGGGGCTTCTAAGAGGCCTGTATGACCATATTGGTCGCGGCACCTAACTGCGGACTCTTTCTGCTTTTCAGGTCTTGCTGCAGCCATGTGAGTTTTGATCCTGACGAATTTCTTAAAGACTTTTGGAATAAACACTTTGGGGTCTCTCCCCTTGCATTTCCTTCTATGCGTCCTTTAAAGACAATAGGGCCTTGTAAGCTCAAAGATTTCCCAAATTGTGTCGTTATAGATTTGGATTCTGTCTCTGTGGATTCCTCTTATAGGAAAGGTACTTATTCCATAGCAATGGAAGAGGAGACCAACTCTACTAACAACCCAGTAGATATTGATGTCGCGTCTACTGGGCCATATGTAGGTAGGGACGCACTTGTTGGTCCCTTTAACAGAGTTGAGAGACCTCATGCGGCCTTGAGTGTCCGCAACATCATGACTCATGAGTGGGTTGACCAAGTTACTGATGCACTTGAATTTACTGAAGATTTGATTTGCTCAGCACCCACCACGGAACAAAGGCCCTGCACGGCACTTATCGATGATGGGGTTTGCTACCCCCTCTATGCGTTTATTTATGGGTTGTGGCTTCCAATTCCAGTCCCCATTAGAAGAATCTTCCAGACCATGAAATTGGCCCTAACCCAACTAGATCCCAACGGTTGGAGGGCAGTTCTTGCCTCGGTGGTGCTGTGGAGGAATAAGTTCAATAGGGACATAACTCCCGCGAAAATTTTCCATTTTTACAGACCTAAGGAAAATTCTGTAAAGTTTGAATGGTACTATTACTTTACCATCCGCAGCAACGACGAAACCCTCTATAGTGGTAGGCCCACTAATGTGAAAAATAAGAAGGGAAAATACTATTATATTTTTGGAGAAGGGTGGGAAATCCACCCAGATGAGAGAGAGAGAGAGAGAGAGAGAGAGAGAGATCCTTTAGGATGCGGCAGCAATGGGGTCGACCCTCTAAGCTAGGTAAATAAAGCTGCGGACCTTTGAATTTTGGCCACGTCCTTTTGTTTAAAGTTGTATTCTTCCTTTTACTTTTGTACTAATATTAAACTTTCTACACAGCTCTTGACAACTTGCCCCTTAGTGATTAGTAAGAGAGAAGGATAAGGAGGGTTGTGGCAGTGAGTGCTAATAATAAGATGTTTAGCACACTTGTGACTTCAGCCTCCATTTTTTAAGCGGGCTACTTCACCAACAAATCTATTACCAAAGAGATAGCCGCAAAAGGTACTATTCCTTCCTTTTACTAATGTTGCGGGAACTATTTTTAAGCCTTCAGATTTTGACACTGCTTTATTTCTTCTTTCAGGTGAGGAAATTGATAGGGAGCTTTTGGCTTCCCAATTAGCCGAGATGGATGAGGATATCGCTGCCCTCGATAATCTTGCAAGGCAGAGGAGGAGAAAAAGCAAGTCCAAGTGTCCTACCGCAGTCCCTGCTAATAAACAAGTTAATTCTGCCGCACCCTCAACTCAGGCTGAAGACCCTGCTACCCAAGAAAGGCCCAATGGTACATTTTATGATGATATTAGCGCCAACTTGGTCGCGACAAGGTTAATGTCAACTTCTGAATAGCCCGAAGACCGCGGCACCTTTCCAATCAATACTTCGAATTCACCTCCTCCAATAATAGAGGTTGTCAATGCCAACCTAGCACATCCTCAATGTCGTGCCAGTGTTGGCCTTGATGGCCGACAGTGGCCTCAGCTTAGGCAGCCCAACCCTGAATCTTCTTGGGGCACAACACCGAGGGTTATTCGCAGAATGAAGAGGGTTCCAGATGTCGTGGACCTTGATCGTCTTGTGGATGAAGATCACGATGACTTGGAGGATTATGCCCTCCACAGTCTGTTGTGGGTAAGTGAAGTTTACCTTTTCAGCATCATTTTTATACTTTATATTTTACTTATAACATTAAATATCCTTCGAGGTCGCGAACGTCATGATGTCCCATAGGCAAAAGTATGAGGCCCTCTATAAGCTGAAAGAGGCCGTGGAGAGAGTGCACTCCGCTGACCTGAAGAATGCCAGGGTTGCTTCCTTTTAAGCTGGGAAGCAGTCATCTAGCACGTCACTTAAAGCTTATAAGATGGATGTGGATAAGAAGGTTTAGGCTGCTAAATATGCCAATAAGGAGGCTGAGGATAGCTTCAAACAGGCTGTAGACTCTTTGAAAATTGCTCAAGCTCAAGCCTTTGAAGTTGCCTAGGCCGCAACCTCATCAAATAGAAAACTTGAAGAACTCCAGAGGAAGTTCGATGAATTGGAGAGCAATACTACAAGTGATGCTGAGGCATATGCCACACCTATTAAGAAAATGAAGAAAAACCATGCCGTAGAAATAGCGAAAAAGGATGAAGACCATTCTGAGGCACTTCAATTAGCCATAAATAATGTCGTGGATTCATTCAAAGGCTCCAAGGATTTCTTTATTATCAACAAGAAAGCCTACCTCCGCGGCTACCAAAGACTTAGCCACAGAGTTATAAAAAAATTTATTGAATCTAAAGAAACAATACTTTCCTCAGGCCTTGGTGATGTTGAACATTTGCAATGTGTGGCTGAGATAAAGGCTGCGACAAAAGAGAGAGCCAGACTAAGGTCTGAGGCAGAGGCCGTGACAGCTGAGCAAGAGACAGAGACTACTGCCGATGATAAAGAGGGAAATGAGGAAGATGATGCAGGCTCTTAGTCCTTTTTTCTTCAATTCTGAACATTGGGTTGCGTCCCTATTAAACCTTGTAGCTTTGCTGATATTCAAGGCTGCGGCCTTTTGTATGTATAACAACAACACTTTAATCTTTTGCCAAGGCCTTAGCCCTTGACCTTTCTATTTTCCTTAACTGGATCCCTCTTTCAACTTGTATTTTTTGTTCCGATTGACATATAGGGATGCTTCCTGATAAGCACCCAAAAATGTCTATTTTATACCCCGAATAGATATATTTTAGTCACTCATTTTAATTAAAAATGGCCTTATGTCATATTTTATCATTTTGCAGGTCAATACACAGTCACAGTGTTAAATAATGCTAAATCCAGTCAATTGTGACGCAGAAGCGGTCAAAATCGTGCATCGAAGAAATCCAAAGAGACCGTGAAGTGAGAAGTCCATTCTGAGCTTGTCCCGATGTGATCCGATGTCCCGAAATAGTCCCGTAACCTTAACCGAGCCCAGTCTATTCACCGAGCCCGGTGTATGGTAATTGTAATATCCATAAAAGTACGGGGTATTACACAAACTGGTTCGCCTATGCACCTGAACCGGTTCGACTCACTTGATGCGCGGATTTCCTTTTAGTTGCTAATTTTTCTTAGAAGTTGTATTCAGTTAGGACTCTTGCAAAAACGACCATGTAATGTTGTAGTTTGATATTAGACTAAGTTTTAACCTAGGAATAGAGGGAGAAGGAGGCAAAAACCAAAGTTTTGAATTCCGGCATTAAAATTACGCTTTTGTGGATTGTGTTCAAGATTTAATATATCAAGTTTGTTCCATCTACTTTATATATACATGATATTTTTCTTTGCATATTTTATTTATTTTATGGCATTTTAATAACTCCAAGCATGCTTATATATAGGTTCATCATGATTTCAATCACATGCAACATTAGAATTTGGTTTATTACCCACGTAACCATGTCCGGCTAAGATATTAGCGGGTTGGGGTACATGAACGCAACCCAGGTGTTACGAATGAATTTAAAAGTGAATAAAATTTAATTAAGAATTCAAAGGCTTGATTTATTACCAGAATAAATATTGTGGGTGTTTTAATTCCGTTTGCCCTAGGTAACCGGAATGTTTAAGGATGCAATACGATCTTCAATAATTTATCATTCTCATCAAATATAATTTTTGATTTGATATTGTGAGGAGTAAAATCTGCATATGTCAAATACTTTTAGAGTAGTTGATGATTCTTTGAATTGAGAATTAGGTTTTTGAAGTTTTTATATTCTAAGTAATTACCAACAGTTCGGGGGAGTGTACCCTAACTCCATTTTCTAACATCGATTTAAACTCAGTTAGTTATTCTCTCATGCGTAGTTCATTTACTAGTTTAATTAGATTGAATTAGTTGATAGGAATGTTACAAACAATAATTTTTTACTTCTTTTTCTAAGTCAACAGAAAGGTTAATTGTCTTTCCTACTCATCGTCATGTCTTATGTCTTAATCCCTGAGTTCGACACCCGGTTTATGGGATTATTACTTGAGCAACTGGCTTTTAAGCATGACGCATAATGAAGGTATTTCAATCTCAATGGGTAGGACTGCTTCTATGTCGTATACCAAAGAGTTAGGGGTATCCTAGTAGATGCTCGATCCAGAAGTGCGGTAGCTCCAGAGGGCGTAAGGGATCTGATCGACCCAATCTCGGTAACTCTTGGTCTTCTTGCTGATGTTTTCTTTGAGGTTCTTATTACATGATTCAATTGCACCGTTTGTTTGAGGTCGATAGGGAGAAGATTTGTGCATCTAGATCCCATACTCATCGACCAATTCCATAACTTCTTCTTCGAAATGCAACTCGTTATCTGATATTAGCTCATGCGAGACCCCATATCGGTAAATGATATTTTTTTGGATGAACTTGGCGACCTTTTTACCAATCAGCACTGCGTATGTCTCGACTTTGACCCATTTGGTGAAGTAATCAATGGCATCTAAGATGAGTTCATGCCCGTTGTAGGCTATGGGTGTAAAGTTTCCTATAATATCGATACCCCGTGTGGAAAATGGCTAGGGAGAGGTCATGTTGTACGATTCTCGCGGAGGTAAGTGCTGGAGATTGGAAAATTATTTGTATTTTAAGGCATTTCTGAACATGAGTAGTGCAATACTGAACCATAGTAGTCCAATAGTAACCCTGTTGGATGATTTTCTTAGCAAGCATATGGCCATTTATGTGGGGTCCGCATTCCCCGCTGTGGATTTTCTGCATCATCAATTATCAGCCCTTATGATGCAGTGTAAGTGGGTTCCATCAAAGTTTTTCTTGAACAATGCTTTATCGCAGATAATGTATTGGACAGCCAGTTTGTGAAGGGTTGATTGATCTTTCTTGTTAGAATCTTATGGACAACCAATTTAAGTGGGCATGGAAGGGTAAGAGTTTCTCGTCCTTGACTTTCCATCTTTTGAGGACTTGGCCGATGATGAGGGTTGAATCTCCATATACATCTAAGCATTAAATTACTTTCTTGTGAGCGACCTTGAGGCCTACCGTGCATGCCTCGTATTCAGTCATGTTAGTGGTGCAAGAAAAATCAATCTTTATGGCAATGGGAGTGTAATAATCATTAATAATGATTAGTAGTATCCCAATGGCATATCCTTTCTTATTGACGGCCATCGTCAAAGAACACTTTCCACTGGAGGTATTCTCGAGAAGTATAAAGGATATCTTCATTTAGGAATTTAGAGATCCAAATATAGGCTTTTTCCATAGGGTGGTTAGAAAGGTAGTTAGATATGGATCTTTTTTTCATGGCTTTCTGTATGACATACACAATATCAAATTTGACTAACAGCATCAACCATCGGGCCATTCGGTTGGACAAAGAAAATTTCTTGAGTAGGTATTTGATAAAATCCATTCGGGATACAAGTCTGATGGGAAAGGCGAGCATGTAATGCTATAATTTTTGGGTAACCCAAATAAGGGCGACACATGCTTTCTCCAAGGCTGTGTAGTTGACTTGGTATTCGATCAATTTGTGACTGGTGTAGTAGATGGCTCTCTCTTTATGGGTTTTTTCAAGGTATTGGACAAATAAAGCCCTGATTGTAGTGTCTGTTACAGTCAAGTATAAGAGTAGAAGGAGACCATGTTGAGGTGGCATGAGTATCGAAGGTCGGGTTAGATATTGCATGATTCAATTAAAGGCCTCCTGAAAAGCTTCATTCTAAACCTTAGTGGAATCCTTTCGGAGGAGTTTGAATATGGGTTCACAAATGGAAGTCAACTAACTGATGAATCGACTAATGTACTGTAATTTTCCTAAGAATCCCCGAACTTCCTTCTCCGTTCGAGGTAGTGGCATTTTGAGTGTGGCTTTCAATTTGGCAGGATCTGCTTCAATCCCCTTCTCGCTAACCATGAATCATAAAATATTTCCTTTGGTAATGTGAAAAACACATTTTTGTGGGTTAAGTCACATCTGGTATCGTCATAGTCGCTCAAAGAACTTACGGAGAGCGAAAGAATGACCTTCTCGAGTTTGAGATTTGATGATCATGTCATCTACATAGACCTCGACTTCTTTGTGTATTAGATAATGTAAGATAGTTGTGTCATCCCTCTGGTAGGTAGCCCCTGCATTTTTTAGACCAAACGGAATAATGGTGTGATAGAGGTTCCCCAAGGGGTGATGAATGCGACTTTTTCTTGATGATCAGGGTGCATCTTGATCTGATTATATTCAATAAAACTATCAATGAATGACTTAAGAGCGTGACGAGCTATATTTTTTTACAATCATGTCGATATTAAGTAGCGAATAATCATCCTTTGGAGAGGCCTTGTTCAAATCTCGATAATCAATGCACATGCGAATATTTCCTCCATATTTTTGCATGTGTATAATATTGGCTACCCGTGTGGGATATTCAATCACCTGGATGAAGCCTACGATCAACTATTTGACCACTTCTTCCTTAACCTTGAGTGACCATTCGGTGCGGAGCATACATGGTTTCTATTTGATCGATTAGCATTCTTGAAGCATTGGAATCTTGTGCTGAGTTATCTCGACAATATCGGGCGTGTGGTTCTAAGACCATGCGAAGACATCCAAAAATTCCTTCAGTAATTCCTTGAGTTACGTGCGCTCTTGCTCATCAGGGATAGACCCTATCCTAATCTCGCACAATTGGCTACTAGAACTGAGATTAATACAACAGTTTCTTTTTCATTAATTTGAATGAGGTTATGTTATTTGTTATTGACCTTATTAAGATCATTTAAGAATTATTCATTTGCAAAAAAATCATCATCAAGAGTTTGATTAGAATCAAGATAATTAATGTAAGGCACAAAAAGATACTCAAAATCTTCATTTATTTAATTGTTGGGAAAAACAAAGTTGAGAATCTCATCAAAGGAGGTATCGATTACATTATGATCAGAATAGGGAAGAATAACAAAAGAAGTGGAAATGGGATAAACATCTAAGTTGGGTTGTATTTAAGCGGGTGGAACTGGTATAACATCCTAGTTGAGGAGTTGTGCATTAACAACTTTGATTAAAAGGAATGGGTCTGATGATGTAGTGCCTGAGTGGAACGTGCAGAGTATCGAACCCAGTGTCTGCAAAATAAATAAATCATCATAGTCACTTCCCTTAAAATCTTCGGTAGCAGCTATAGTCTTCTCAACGAGCGGTTGCACATGATGCTGGGAATCTTCATCCCATGAGTAAATGTCTTGGAAGAAAATCTCCACTCCTGGATTCATCTTCTTGTCCACATGACCATACCATGGTTCAAGAAATCCGCAAAAGGGGAAATCTTCCCCCTCTTTGATAAATCTTCCATTCGAGGGATCCTCTGAGATAGTGTTGGAACTTTCTAGCCTTCTTTTAAATCGATGTTCGCTGAGCATTCTGAGTTCCTCTGCTGATGGTTGATAACCCATGCCACATGGAGGAAAGGCTTTCTGCAATACCATGGGTTCTAATATTTCCTGCTGTCGTCATCCCAACCCCTGTCTGGGCATAAAGTGCATGCTTTTAAACATTTGTATCACATTGATATTACCATAGGGGTTATATTTTGGACAAACTCTATAATTAAAATCATCCGCTATAGGGAGTGGAAGCGATTCGATACGAAAACTTGATAGAAGCATATCATTTACCCTATGGTGTATCTCTAGTACCGAATTATTGGTGTTTGCATTCTTAATATTATCATTGTCCCCCAAGATGGTGATGACCTACCCATTAGCGAAGAACTTCAGTTTCTGATGGAGGGAAGAAGACACACCCTAGATACTATGGAGTCGTGGTCATCCTAGCAATAGGTTGAAACAATACAGGATGTCGATGACTTGGAATTCTATAACGAGATTTATAGGGCCAACCCCTATTATAAGGTTTATGGATCCCATCACTTCTCGATAAGTATAAGCATGCACCACGGAAGGGGTTGGAGCAAGGTCGCTCACTTTCAATCCCAAGCAGTTGAGGGTTCTCAATGGCCAAACATTAAGAGCTGATCCATTGTCGATGAGCGAAAGTGGGATGGTTTTCCCATGACTTCAACAGAGATGTTGAGAGCATAGCTGTAATTTGGACCAAACTTAATGATTTCCTCTTCGGAGAAAGAAAGTATTCTAGTAGAGGTTAGAGATTTGACTAGATTCACGACTTCTTCTAGCTTAGTGGAAGAAGGGACTATGGGCCTGGTAAGTTGTTTAATCAAGGCATTTTAGTGCAGTTAAATAGACATAAAGAGTACCCACAGAGTTATGTTAGCTTGATTTTTCTTCAACTGATCGAGGATCTTGATCTCCTCGAGGGTTATTTTTGGCATATGGAGTTTCTCAACACCTTTTCCCTTGTCGATCGTTATTGATTACCGGTTTAAAACCTGATAATGCCTCCCTGATGTAGTCACATGGTTCATAAAAGAAGGAAAAAATTGAAGCCTCGTTTCTTTATCTATATCGGGTTGTTCGGCCACCTTGTTAATCTCTTTTAGCAGCTCCTTAAACGATATCATTCCACATATACTGACTACCGGTCTAGTATTTTTGGGATTTTCTCTTCATTTGAACTATTGAATTCGTCACCCCATACGGTGGAAGCGACACCATCCTTCCACGATAAGTCAATTCATTCTATAACTTAAGTGGCCTCTTTGTATAGATCATCACACTCTATGGGGAGATATAGAAGCAAATGGACTAGGCACCCTTGTAGTTCCAAAGCATGGAGTTGCTCGGAAATACTAAAAAATTTCACTGATCTGTCGAAACAAGTCTGCCATAATCTAGACGACATCATTTAAGCTGACTTCATTTGTTGGTACCGCCCAATCATCTAACTCTCGAGCCCATTTTTGAGCTTCCAAGAATAGTGTACTGAATCTCTGGAAGTTAATGGCCATCTCTGGCAATTTCAGCCCGAACTCTAGAAGTTGGTTTAATATTGATAATAATTCCATATCCTTCCCTCCAAAATGAGTACGAACAACAAGCCATGCTCTAGTAAGAAGTGACACTGACTGATCAGAAAAACAGGTATGATGTAGGGAAAATATAGGCAAACTTTGAGGGGTTTAGGGTAATATATGGGTATAATGGATGATTTACTGTGTACAATTTGGGTAGATGTATCAAATTCAGGATCTTCTTCTAGGACGATAGCATTTGCATGATTTGGGAGTGGATTATGGGTAGTATTTGGTTTAGGATTGGTTGGTGGGGCGATGATACCACAGTTAATCAGAACTTAGATTATATTTTAAAGATAAAAGCACTGATCAGTGGTATGGCCAGAATTTTGATAGAAACCATGACGGGCATCAGGTTTGAAATTCTTGGGAAGTGGGTTTGGTAAAGGACAAGGGTCCATTGTCTTGATAAGATTTCATCTCAAAGGGGCTTGGTAAACTTTGGATAGGGGAGCGTGAAGCTTGGTGTATTCCTTTTCAAGTAGGTTAGGGAGGCTTTCTAGTGACCATGAAGTGGCAGGCTGAGAGATGTTATTGATGGTTGAAACTGCATTATAAGTAGGCTTCTAATACTTTTGGGGAGTGAAATGTCGGAATACTTTCTTCGGCTCAACTTCTGTCTTGAAAATACTTTCTTCAATCTCCACTCCTGCTTCTTGGGGGGTTCGAAAATAGGGGTAGTACTGTCCTCCAATCGTCGCTCGGATGTGGGGTAAGAAGTTTTTCTTCACAATACTGACTTGCTCTTCCTCAGAAGACCGGTTGACTTTCTTTTTATTTCCATCTTGCAATGAAATTACTAACAGGTTCCCTGAGATTTTGTTTGAGAAGTTCTAAATCACAGTGGATAGCCTCCAAATCCTCGTTGTATTTGTACTCTGACATGAACTCACAAGCAACATCCCCCCAACTGCGAATTCTGGATTCTTCGAGAGATAAGAACCAGCGAAGAGCGTTGTCCATCTAAATCTGTTGGAACATTTGGGCCATTATTTCCTCGGAGGCGCCTAGGAGAGTCATGGCTCGGTGATAACTTTGAAGATGAACAATTGCGGGGCCATTATCCCCAAACTTCTCAATATTGGGCATCTTGAACGTTTTTGGTAGCCTTGCTTTAGGATAGAGAGACACGTGGGTGTAATCCATATAGTTCCCGAAGATTTGAACTTAGTCAAACTTTTTGTTCAACATCTTAAGGTCCCCCTTGACCTTGTATCAACGGCCACTGGTAGGTTAGTCCCTAGCTGGGTAGGATCCGGCATATGGAACTGAGTTGGTGGTGGCCCATTGGCAGGAGGGGCATGTAGAGTATGCTGATATTCTTTCGGGACCCAAATAGGCTCAGGTGAGGGTGAACCCATAACACGAGGGAAGAGGACCTCAATCTCTTCGGGAATAGGGACTCGATTTCGCTGCATCTCATGAACCTCGGTTAGAAGGTTGTCAATCTTGGTGGTAAGTTGGGCTAGAACCGTCATCAAATCAGGCTGCACATTCGGTACTTGGTCGGCGTTCTCCGTGGATAGCGGGTAAAAGTGGATTCCAGACTCGGAGGAAGTAGCGGGAGAACTAGCGGAGCCTCTGGACGGTTCGATAGAAGACCAAAGTCAATAGAGAGCCAGGCCAAGGGTCGAGTATGCGATCGACATGAGAAGAAGAAATGATTCGAATTTATTTTTTAAAGAGAAAAGGGAAAGTAGTTTATAATAGGAGGAAAATGTTTTTGATATTTTTGGGAAAGAGGAGGAAAAAAAAATTTCGGGTATTAAGGAGGAAAAATGTTTTTAACATTTATGATAAAAAGAAGGAAAATGCTTTTGGCATTTTGATAAAAGAGGGGAAAAATATTTTTGACATCTTTGGAAAAGGTAGAGGAAAAACAAGAAAAGGGTTTCAGCATGATTATTATTATTATTATTATTATTATTATTATTATTATTATTATTATTATTATTATTATTATTATTATTATTATTATTATTATTATTATTATTATTATTATTATTATTATTATTATTATTATTATTATTATTATTATTATTATTATTATTATTATTATTATTATTATTATTATTATTATACTTTTACTTGTATTAGGTTTACCTAAATGCAAAAAGAAATGTCGGACGAGACCTGAGCCTGGGAAAATGGGGTTTGAAAAAAGTATATGTAAAACACGGTTGGATTTGTTACCAGGCTCATGGATAGGGTCTCGTTTTAGAAAAAGACGAAATTGCACGAAATTTTGGGTGGCATGCTGACCCATCATTTCGACAGAGTTTCGCGTAGTAATCGGCAAACTAAATATGAGTGTCCTAGGTTTGACGCCTATATGAGGGTATGCAGTTTTTGGGTTAATTGGAAGGGTTGCCCCCTTTGGCATGACTTCCACGATACACTTCTAGCTTTTGAGGGTAATCGGTACATGTGGACAAGCCATTTGATATATCCGACTGTACATGAATTGGCTCACTATATACCTCGTGGGGACAGTATGTATGAGAGTGAATTCCATATAATCGACGTATGTGAATGAGTTCCCTGCTCTATGCCTCCCGTCATGACTTCATTCGAGCGGTACAATACGGGAAAACCATTCGATATACGTCGAAGGTACTTGGCCAATGGAAGGTGAGAGTCATATTGCTTTGGATAACTGCCACCTGCCGGACCAGCGCTTATATGCTTTTGGTGATGTAGTGTGAAAAATGTATGATTCTTGATTAGTATATTATGGAGAGAGTATTTTATTTGGCATGACCATTATGCTAATGGGGAAGAATGTAAGAGTAAAAAAGTAAATTTAGCATAGAGTATGAAGATTATACTAATCATGGTTGTGTGAGAGTGACTGATGTGTGAATACCTATAAGTGAGTGCGTGATAGTGAACCTAAGCATAGATTAATTACAAGGGGTGTGTGACAAGTGTGAGTGAGCATGGATATATACAAGTGTGATAAGTGGAGGTGTGTGTTAATGACACCTAAGCATGGATATTCTAAATGGTTTGTGCAACATGTTGGTATAAGTGATCCAACATGTCAGTAGTGTGAAGTTTACATGGAGAGTATCTACAAGTGTGTTTTTAAGAGGTTTCCACGACGTGCTAGAAAAAATTCAAATTTATTTCTAATGAGCTGCTGAGTATGAAGAAGATGTGATAATAACTCGGATTGTTATCACAATGTGGTGTTTTGGTTTGGGGGATGTTAATTTGTATTAGGACAGATTTGTTTCCCTGGTTTGAGGAAAAAGATTAGCTTGATCACTTCATGAATTAGATTTTGATTTTGATTTTGTTTTTTAGAGAGACAGAGATTGAAATCTTTTTAATGAATTCATCCATAATCTCGTGTATGGGTTAAATTAATCCTAATATTTAATTTTGACAAAGTAAAATGAGGTTTATCACACAACTTACTAGTAATTAGGTCCACACAATGAGGGGTGGGTTCAATAGGTAATAGAATACCAATAACAAGTAAAAATATGTTGATGTTAATACATTGGTTAATATTTTAGATTTATTTTTTGTATAATAATTGATAAAATTTTAAGAGTTATAACATGAAAAGAAATGTCCTCATGTATTTACAAGGACATGTTTGGGGAAAAAAAATTCACACATAAGTTCAAACATACTTTGGAAAATAGTGGTAAACAATATTATCCAAAGACAAAAAGAAAAATTATAATAAAAAAATTAATACGAAAAATTTCATGGTCAAATATGATAATTATATCATTTAACCAAAGTTTCAGACATGGAGATACGCCACCTTGGGCCGCGAATGCGCCTATGTAGGTCGCGCTTGCGGGGTTTGTTTAGGTGTTAGGTTAGAATGGTTTTGGGGTTAACCCTTTTATTGGCTTTGAGTTAGGATTTTTGGATTGGTGTTTATGGGCCTTTTGTTCGGCTATATATTGTTTTGTGTACATGTGTGTTGGATGAAAACATACCATATGTACATATTTGGCTCATGGGGATTCTATCGACTGAGGTTGTGGATTTAAATGGATTGTGGGACTGGGTACTGCACTGCTGGATGATGTAAGTGGTGGTGTGGAGGTCAATATTTTGATCGTGCGTTTATTTTATCGTGATCTCACGACGGGGATACATGGATAACTTGATCCATCGGGTGGTTTGGTATGCAAGTATACGACGGTGTGACTACGTATCAATCCCCCCATTCTTTTATTTATGCACGTTTTATATCCGTTAAGTGGGAAGCCCTTTATGATTTACCGATAAAGGCACGAGAATTTCCCTAAAGGTTGAACTCTTCATGTCATTTATGAGAATTATCTAGTTTTACTAAGTCCAATAATGGACATGTTATATGAGGATATTATGTCACGTTATTATGTTTATTATGATATCGCGTATATCTTACTGTTTGGGTGATACAAATGGAGATTATACTAAATTATACTCTTAGTCTATAGATATAAATTTCTTTATGATGAAATTTCATAATTCTATGTGATAGCTTATAGATGTCAAACAAAATGTAACATCCAGCCAATAAGATGAGCTCAGGTAAGATATGAACATGAACAATAATTGGGTATGATTATAAACAATTAAAGTGTAGTAAAAGAGATAAAAAAGAAGATCAACACATATGTAAGCGGTTCATCCAATTGGCATACACCCATTGTCAAGTAACTCATTGTTCACTAGATACAGTGTTGTGAGGGAGGATTATGTATTATACATGTATCAAGATTTTCTGCCCTTAGGATATATCGTATATAATTTAACATTTTTTGGGGCGAAATTCTCCCTTTTCAAGTTACTTGTTTACAGTGTTGTGGGTATTGCTATGGTTTCTTTTTAGTTACTTTTTATGTTTAAAAAGGTTAGTTTTCATTAATAAACGAAGAAGACTTAGTCAATTTTTTTTAAAAATCTGAAGTGTTTTTTAAGGTAATTAATATGAAGATTAACAAATTTGATAATGTTTTTAAAGATTATCATCTATAGGAACTATTAAAAAAATATTTTTTGTTTAAGGTAATTGACACTAAATAAATCTAATTGCGGGTGAAAACCTTTTAGGGACAAGAAAAATCATTGAAGTCATTTTATTGGAGGTTGTATGCTTCAAGACTGTGGGTTTACTTTATTGACATCATTATATGTTAGGAGTGGATGGATTTTTATTTTTTCTAATGAGATAAGTGAAATATTTTAAAAACTTATTATTACGTTTGGTGTTTTTATTGAAGCTACCTTGATTTAGGTTGGTGAATACGATGTTGGAATTATTGATTGTGTAGAGAGATTTTACTTGTATGAACTATTATTATAGTTGAATAGGAAATTGTATGTTATGTATGTTGAAATTGGTGCCAAAGATGTTATATATTAATTTTAACAGGCTTTGTTTATGATTACATAGAATATATGTTGGAATGAATGTAAAGCATAGAATGTGGTTTGTTTTTATTATATTATGCTGGAATGGATGTAATTCTAACTTTTACGTCAAAATTATTAAAGACGGCTTCCTTGTCGTCTCAAACGGATCCCATAAATGATGAGCTTTTGAGATGGCTTAATTTCAGTCTCAAAAAAAACTTTTGCGACTACTATTGTTGTCTCAAAAACCAGTTATTAAAGACATTTTTCTTGTCGTCTCAAAATGATCCCATAAACGATGACTTTTTGAGACGGCTTAGTTATCGTCTCAAAAAGTATTTAAAATGGGGTGCTAATAAAACCCCCTTAGTCGTCCCAAATAAAGTCCTAAAAATATTTGGGATGACTTGAGTACCTTTTAAGATGGATGGAGTACCGTCTCAAAAAGAAGTTTTTTTTATAGTGAATGGTATGGAGGTGGACAAAGAAATCGTAGAATAATAAAGAGAAGGCATGTCATACATGATGGGATGAAGGTGAATCAATGGTAGAATACACAACTTTCAGAGTGAAAAAATTGAGAATAATTAAAATCATATAGTAACAAATTAGGGGAAATAATTTCAAATTTTAACTACACAAGGAAGACTTACATACTACACATTCAGAGATGCATAAAATTCCTGATTAACCGAATTCCATTAGAGAATGAATTAACAACCCTATTTCCACCATATGTATATATACACAGATACAAAAGGATATATATATATATATACATCAAACTATAATCGTCATTAATTAAATATTAATCAAGAATATTTAAATATAACGGTGAAAGAGAGAGAGGCTCGAACATAGTTACCTAGTGCAGATAGTTATTTGATTGGAATGAGTTTGATTATGGACTTTATTGAAGATAAAAACGTAGATCGAGTGGATTATAGATGATCATGAAGAGACCACTATACTCCTTCATTTCACATGCAAATAGAGATCCCAATAGAAGGTAAGACAAAGTGGTTTAGATTGCTTGCGAGTGAAATATGATTGAGAAAGAGGTATTAACTCAGATTAGAGAGACGGACTCCATTCATGACAAAACATGTGTCATCTACATATATATATTGGAGAGGAATAGATTACAAAATGTAGATAAAAATATGACAATTAATAGCTCCACTAGTCCAAATCGAATGAAAAGCTTCAATTTTATATGTATATTAAATATAAATATTTATATATTAAAATATATAAACGCTTGGCGCTATCAAATCTCACGATTTTAAAAATTCATGTTTAGACGCACTCGCACTTGCATTCCCTTGCCCATGCACAGTGTGTTGGGAGCTTAGATTATAAACCCTATATAATTTTGGGTATTTTTATTTGGTACATGGTAAGAAAAATGTTTTGAGTCTAAATTAAACTCCTAAATCAACTGCAAATAGCAATAAGTATAGTATCTTATGATATGGATCTCGCCAAAACAAAATATTTTATTACTATTTGAAAATGATCTTATATAATAATATAAAAATGGTCTCTCCTCACAATATTGTGACACATGTCAATCATAATTATATCAATTACTACCCTCCATCTATCTTATATATGACACTCATAATAAATCCCCCTCTCTCTCTTCCATCAGAAATAACGTTTCATCTACCAACCTCTTATGATTCCTTCTCTTCCACATGAAATGTAAAAAATTCTCTTCTTATATTCTAACTATTTCTTCTTTATTTCATACCCTTTTTTTCCACACCTCTTATTACACTGGAGAACTACGCATGTAATATCTCTCTATAACTAGGCTTCTCGTTTTTTTTACTCAATTATGCTATTTTTTGTTGTGCTCGACAAGTTGTATCAAGATTTTTTGTATTGTGATGGATAGAATTATGAATATATAAATCACATCTGACTTTTGGAAAAAATTGAAAGAACTTGGATATGATGACTAAGGTGGATTAGTATTTTGTATTTATCGTGTTTGTTTGTCAATAATGGTCGTATGATAGACGTTTATAGATGAGTCTTTAAACAAATTTTGATTTTTACTTTGAATTATGAATATTTAATTATTTATAATATGTGATTTTTTAATTATTTTCAATTGACTATTAATGAAAAACTTGATGTTGTGTTCGTGTGTGTGTGTGTATGTCTATATATATATGTGTGTGTGTGTGTGTGTGTGTGTGTGTGTGTGTGGATACTCAAAAATAAGATCATGGGCCTGGACGAGTAGCCCAATTCTGGCGGCCCAAAGTCCAGGCCACCCATCTCTCATTTGATTATCCGGTCTCTTCCCACATTCCCACTAAGGCAGGTTATAGGTAGAGATGGAAGACGTGGGGGAATCCAACACCCCCACTTACCTAAATGCACATGTATATATTGAACCCTAGGTCCGTGGCAAAGGGACAAGATATATTCTTTGTAATCACTCTCCGGAGTATATAGAAATAACACCGACTGCACCACCGTGGACGTAGGCACATATTTGCTGAACCACATACATCCTTTGTTGTGTGATTGTCATTTTACATTCCTTGTTCTTACTTGGTGCTTTCCTTTCTCTTATTCGTTTCTGTTGCATAATAATTGGCACCACAATTGGCGCCGTCTGTGGGAATCGTTCATCTTTCCCTGAGAAGAGCCCACACCAAGAAAGGAGTTTAAGATTTCTGGTCACAGCAACAATGCCCCCCAGGCAAGGGATATTCAAGAACCACCTGCTCCTCTCAGGATTAGGTCTGAAGTTTGACGTTCAGATCACAGGGCTTGATTAGAAAGGCCAGCCTCAGAAGAAAGCCAAGGACCAGCGAGGTCCACGCAGATATCCACACTGATTGATGCATACGAGGCAAGGCTCCATGAGCAGAGGGAGTCTTCTCGCAGGCACGAGGCAGAGAACGCTCGCTTGAAAAGAAGACTGGAAAAACTGGAGAGAGAGCTTCATTATGATAACAGGAGACATCCATACTGCACTCCTAGCCCTCAGGCGAGTAAGTCTCGCAGCCGAGGAAGGAGCCCTAGGCGAGGATCTCAAAAGGTTGAGGGAGGTGAATCAGACGACGACCTCCACGAGAAGCTGCGAAGAGCTCTCCATTACCAAAGCTCTACTCGCAGCAACGAGAACATACGAAATCTGGTCCGCAGGGAGATAAACCAACATCCTGCCCATCACGGTACCAGATCGACCCGAGAACTCGCTAGATGAGCTCTTAAAACCCAGATGAAATCACCTTTCACGAGACAAATTGAGTAAGAACAAGCACCCAAGAAATTTTCCATTCCAAGGTTCAAGATTTATGATGGTAAGACTGATCCCATTGATCACGTCAGGAAATACCGACAGGCCATGACCCTCTGGAACCACCGGGACACGCTAATGTGCCAAATTCTTCCCTTGAGCCTGCATGACGTAGCGCAGAAGTGGTTCGAAAGGCTCCCTTAATGATCCATCAAGAGTTTAAAATCCTTGGCCGAACTTTTTACGTCCCGATTCATTACTAGTAACTCCCATCCCAAAAGGACGGATGCTTTGATGACAATGAAGAAAATGCCTCAAGAGACCCTCCAGGACTATGCGAAGAGGTACTGGGAGTTATTCAATGAGATCGAGGATTGCTCGGAGGAAGTGGCAGTGGCCTCTTTCAAAATTGGGCTACTCAGTTCTTCCCTTCTCTACCAGTCCCTGATGAAGAAGGAGGCTATGACTATTGATGACCTAATGGCTCGCATCGAGAAGTACGCTAAGGTGGAAGATGTCACCCGCCTCAGTATAGGAGAAAACGGTCGAGCTAAACTCACTACCAAGGGAAGTGACAAAGATGAGAATCAAAAGAAAGGAGGAAAGAACGGGGGAAAAAATGGCTCCAAGAACGGAGGGAACAATGATGCGTTGAAAGCATTTCAGGAGGTCAACACCGTCTTCAAGGAACCAATTTACAAAATCCTCGCGAAGATCAAAGATGAGCCATTCATCAAGTGGCCCAGGAAGATGGGAGGAGATCCCTAGAAGAGGAACAATGCGCTAAGATGCTCTTTTCACAAGGAGGGAGGACATAAGACTGAGCATTGCAAAGCTCTTAAGTCTCACCTCGATGAGCTCGCCTAGTCCGGGAATTTGAATGAGTTTGTAGAGAAGAAGGCAGAGAAAGTGGTTGCCAACAGAGAGGCGAGACCTGACAACGTGCTCAAAGATGACGTCGGGAATGAGTTTGCGATAATTCATGGGGCATCTGATGCCAAGCAGATTCAAGGAAATTCATCTTGAATGGAGATGAAGAAACTTACAGCGGTAATGAAGGCTTTTCAGATCGATCCAGTAAAGTCACAGTCAGGAAAGCATCGATGAGCAGATGACGTCAACTATAACACGTCATCACGATGCTCTGATAATTACCCTCAGGATAGCTAACTTTGACGTCGACAAGTTGCTCGTCGACCAAGGAATCTCGTCCGAAGTAATGTATCTCGACCTATTCAGAAAGTTAAAGTTAAGCGTCGCCGACCTAAAGGAAGCTATTGGCTCTTTAGTTGGCTTCGCTGGAAAAATAACTATGCCCCTGGGAAAGATTGTACTATCGGTGTGCGTTGGAAACGTCTCCAAGATGATCGAGTTTTTGGTAGTTGACATCGACTCGCCATACCAGGCCATCCTCGGCAGGGGATGGCTTCATGCAATGAAGGCAGTCTCCTCGACCTACCATCAGAAACTCAAGTATGTAACCGAGTGAGGAGTAATAGAGATCCACGGCGACCAAGCGATGGCAAGAAGGTGCTTCATAGCAGCCATCCGAACAAAGCCAGAGAAGAAGGCCGATCAGCCCAGCGAGAAAGCTGAAGAAGGTATGACACCTTCTAAATAGAAATTAAAGTATGGAAGACCTAGAGTAGAGGAGACTAGGCTCCTCCCCTCCGAGCGGATCATCGAGGACCTGGTAGAAGTTACAGCTGGAGATGGTGACAGTAATAGAATCTTCTTTATTGGAGCATCTCTCACTGGCCAGGAACAGAAGGAATTGACAACTCTGCTGAGACGCAATATAGATGTTTTCGCATGGGAGCCATACGAGCTGCCTGGAATCGATCCTAGTATGGTCTGCCATCAACTACACGTCAATCATGCCTTCAAACCAATCACGCAGAAGGCACGGAGAACTGCACCCGAGAAGGCTAAAACGGTAGAAAAAGAGGTCGAAAAACTACTGGATGCAGGGTCCATACGGGAAGTACAATTCCCCAAGTAGTTATCCAACCCAGTAGTAGTTCCAAAAAGCATCGGGAAGTGGAGAGTTTTCATCGACTTCACTGACCTCAACAAAGCGTGACATAAAGATAGTTTCCCCCCCCCCCCCCCCCCCACCAAAAAAAAAAAAATAGACCAACTAGTGGACGCCACTGCATCTCACCAGCAAATGAGTTTTCTAGATGCATACTCAGGGTATCATCAGATCCCCTTGTTTTCCCCAGACCAGGACAAGACAGCGGTCATCACGACAGTTGGATTATACTGCTACAAGGTCATGCCCTTTGGGCTCAAGAATGCAGGGGCAACATATTAGCGGCTGGTCACCAAGATTTTCAAGGACCAGATAGGAAACACCATGGAGGTCTACATCGATGACATGCTCCTTAAAAGTAAGAAAAAGGAAAATCACCTCTCAGACCTGTCAAACACCTTCAAAATCCTCAGGAAGTATCGAATGAAACTTAATGCAAGCAAGTGTTCTTTCGATGTCCAGTCAGGAAAATTCCTTGGGTACTTAGTCAGTAAGAGAGGCATAAAAGCTAACCTAGATCAGATCGATGCAATTAACAGGGTATAACCTCCTCGAACAATTCGGGACGTACAGAAGCTCACTAGTATGCTCACCGCCTTAAACCGCTTCATCTCTAAATCCTTCGAGAAGTGCAAGCCTTTCTTCCAACTTTTAAAAGGGAATAAAACGGTAGAGTGGAGCCCAGATTGCTCGTGAGCATTAGTCGAACTCAAAGCTTACTTAAGCTCTCCACCACTGCTCGTCATACCACGGCAAACAGATCCTTTATTCCTATACCTCTCCGTTTCCAACCACACTGTCAGCTCTGCGTTAATATGCGAGGTTGCAGGAATCTGGCACCCTATTTATTACGCGAGCAAGACCCTACTCGACACCGAGCAGAGGTACCTACCGCTAGAGAAGCTCGCCTTCTCTCTAGTAGTGGGCTCGAGGAAGCTGAAGCACTATTTCGAAGCCCACACTATCATCGTCCTTACATCACACCCCCTTAAGGCAGTCCTGAGGAAAGAGAATTTATCAGGAAGGCTGTCTAAATGGTCAGTTGAGCTTGGGCGATTTGACATCCAATTTCAACCAAGGACCGTGATCAAGGGACAGATCCTTATTGATTTCATAGCCAAATTCACGGGCAAGGAACCTCCCAACCAACTTCATCCACCAACTCAAAAGGAGAACCAAGCGACAGTGGAAACCTGGAGACTGTTTGTTAATGGAGCCTCCAATTCAAAGGGGGCAGGAGTAGGCATTGCCCTCGTTACCCCAGAGAATACAATCCTTGAACAAGGAATTAGGCTTGGATTTACAGCCTCCAACAACGAAGCAGAATACGAAGCCTTAATAGCCAGCCTCCAGAAGGCACACACTTTGGGAGCAAAGCATTTACAGGTGTTCGGCGATTCCCAATTAGTCTCCAATCAGATAAGTGGAGATTACAATGCAAAAGATGAAAGAATGGCAGCTTACCTCGCCTTAGTGAAAAAACTAATGGCGAGCTTCGAAGAGATCAATGTCCAGCAGTTTCCCAAAAGGAAAAATAGCCATGCTGATGCCCTAGCATCCCTGAGTTTGGAAGTAGACTCCGACCTAAAAAGAACCATCCCCATCAATTTCCTCACTCATCTGAGCATCCACGATAGCAGGTTACTAGACGGGAAACGGGTACTCCAGGTGGGATCAACTCCCAGCTAGATGGACCCCTTAAGGGACAATTTGAAGGATGGCACGCTCCCAGATAACAAAAAGACTGCCCACCAGATAAGAGTCAAAGTTGCTCGCTTTCACTTATCTCCAGAGGGCAACTTGTATAAGAGATCCTTCTCCGAACCTGACCTCTAATGCGTTCACCCGGGGGATGTTGAGCAAGTGCTACATGAGCTTCACAAAGGAGTCTGCGGAAGCCATGTTGGAGGAAGGTCTCTGGATTTTCGAGAAATGAAGGAAGGTTATTGGTGGCCATACATGCAAAGGTACTCTGTAATGTATGTCCGCAAGTGCCTTAAATGACAACTCCACGCTCCTATGGTCCACCAGCCTGCTAGCGACCTAAAATCACTGTCCAGCCCATGGACATTCGCCCAGTGGGGAATTGACATCGTGGGACCACTGCCTACCGCCACCGGCAATTGCAAATATCTGTTGGTTGCGACTGACTACTTCACCAAATGGATCGAGGCGGAACCCCTGGCGAACATCCGAGATGCCGATATGATAAGGTTTATATGGAGAAATATAATCACTCACTTTGGCATCCCCAGAACCATCATCATCGATAATGGAACACAGTTCGAAAGCGAAACCTTTCAGAATTTCTATAACGAACACGGTATCAGACACCACTTCAGTTCGGTGGCCTACCCTCAGAGCAATGGCCAAGCCGAGGCTTCCAATAAAACTGTGATCGATGGATTAAAGAAGCGATTTGAGCGAGCCAAAGGCGCATGGGTAAACGAATTACCACATATTCTATGGGCATACCGAACCACTACTCGACGAGCAACAGGAGAAACCCCATTCTTGCTGACATATGGCATGGAAGCAGTCATCCCACTAGAAGCCGATTTGCCGACAATGAGGTCCAACCTCGTCGACCAGGGCCATAATGATGCAACATTGCTCGATGAGCTCGACCTAGTCGACGAGCGCCGAGAGCTAGCCCTAGTAAAACTCACGAGGCATTACAACAAAAGGGTCAACCCAAGGACATTCCGAGTTGGGGACTATGTTCTAAGGAAAGTCCTAGGCAGCGCAGTAAAACCATCAAACGACAAGATAGGCCCAAACTAGGAAGGACCCTTTAAGATAACAACAGACGATCTGCAGGGAGCCTATCACTTGGAAACGATGGAAGGCAGAGAAATACCATGAGCATGGAACGCAGCCAATCTCAAGAGATTCTATTTTTAGATCTTTCTTTTATTCTTTTGTCATGGAACTAGAAGTTTATTTCCCTTGTCATTAATGAAAGTTATTTAAACGGTTGCATTCTAATAAGTAACAACTAGATGAGCTTTATCGCACATCTTTTCCAAATGACAGGCACATCGATCACTACGCCATAGCAGGGGAGTATCCCTCCTCAGGTCATCGTTATGAAATACGAAGGACCTCTTAGCATTGCCCCTGGAAATATGTGAAGCCCTATAGGGGATCCTTAGGCAATATGGCCAAATTTTATACTGGTCTTCAAACCTTCTTTGGTTGAATAAAATCCTGATCGGATAAAGCATCCAACACCAGGTGTGTCCTCGCCAATTGCCACACTTAGGCCTAAGGGAGTGTGACGACACGACCTAAAAGGTAAAGTGGTGCACAATGGTATCTCGATATTATACTGGACTGGGAGGACACCTGCATAACAACACAAACTTAGAAGATCATAAAGCAGCAAGAATATGAAAAATATAATACACTTGTTTAGTCGGCAAATTCGCCCAAAACACAAACTTTATATTAATTCATCATATTTACAAAATTGGTGATACATGTTTAGTCGGCGAGCTCGCCCAAAGCATTTACATTACTAAAAATACAAAAATCAACAACTGGAAAAATCTCAATGGGGGCGAGGCCTCTGAGAGAGATAATTAGCCACTTGAGCTCTTCGTCCATCATCGGGAGCAGGATCTAACTCTTCCTCAACCTCATTCGCATCCGACTACAATAATTACAAAGGGATGGCATCGATGGGGATCCATCGATCATCCTTCCGAAAGGGGTTAGGCTTCAGTGTAGAGGGAGAAATCTCATGGCGATACCAGAGCATCGAGTTCTTCGGGACTTACAGCTCCTTCAAGGCACTCAGCCACCCCCGGACAAAAGATAGCTCTTCGAACTCTCACAACCTTGTTGGAGCATCTGACCTACCCTGGTCGTAGCCGTCAGCCCACACTCATCGAGGACCTTTTTTGAACAAGTGCTGCAACCGAGTGACATCCCTCTGTAGCCCAGCAGCAATCACATATGCTCGTTGAACATCATCGTGGAGCTCCTCCATTTCTCTTGATGAACCCCTGGTGTTCCTACGAGCTCGCAGAACGATCGGAAGAGAAGGACCCTGTAATACAGGAGGCACATCACTCTGACTAGCTCTATCTCACGATGATGAGGAACCCTATAATACTGCTAGAGCAGTGCTCGACGCATTCTCCATAAGTAGTAAGACCTATCTCCTCAGAGCCTCATTCTCCTGCTGGAGAACTTCCCCAACTTGATTGATCTCAGAGGCCTCTAATAGCTTCATCCTCAACGCTTTGACCTCCTCTTGGACCGAGGCACCAATGTCCTCTATCTCTTGAAGCCTGTCCTTCAGCTTGGCGACGAGCTCAGTTTGCTCTATAAAGCACTTATTCCTCAGTCACAGAGACTTGCAGATCCTCACGAAAGTATGACGAACTTCGGAGCTCACATTGGGCCCCAATATCCTTCCCAATTGGGAAGTAGGAGGAATGTAATCATCAACGTCAATCAACTACAAATAATAAAAAGATAAGGGAGAGAAAGAGACAAATCAGTGCGCTTAGAAAAAGAAACCTTTTCATTAATAAGGGTTAAAATTACATCGAGCAGCAAAAAGAAAGTTTACAGACAGAAAAAGCAAAAATACAAAGTGATCCTAGAAGATGACTAGTTAGCAACCTCAGGTTGCCCAGAGGTCGATGGCTATTTTCCTTTATCAGCATCAGCGGGAGCATCACCCCCAGCTAACCTCTGTCGCCACAATAAGGGAAACATCAGCAGGGGTCGACTGGGTGACAGAGTCAGCATCTTCAATAGCGGGGGCAGGGACTTCATCCACGGTCGGCTTTGGACCCGGGTCATGCTCGTCGAACAGAGGGGAGTCGATATCAACACCGGCAGCCAATAGGGACTTGTTCCAACCCTTCTTGAAGTTCAGACGACTAATATAGCCTATCTGAACCTTAGCATCTTCGTATGCTGCAGCCTAGCCAGAATTGTATAAGTCTTCATTGGCAGTGACAGCCTCAGACTCCTTCTTCTTCAACTCCTCAGACAGCACTCTGTTCTCTTCCATGACAGTAAGTTTGCTCGAGCAAACCAAGTCGTAGGTCTATCATAGCTCTTTCAAATCCTTGACTGCTGTGTCCTTCTCCCGGTTGGCTGTAGTAAGAGCCAGGTCGGATGATATCCGAGTAGCATCAACGTCTTTAAAACCAGCCTCGAGCTCTGTACCCTTCAGCTTCAAGGCAACATTCTCTTTCTCCAGCTCACTATTTTTCCTCACCAACTCATCGCGTGAACGATATAGCACGGTAAAGTCAGTCACAAACTGCAGAAAAAAGAAGACATTAGAAGAAGGAAATGATGGAATTCATAAAAAATTGGGAGAAAAGGAAAAAATCTTACCAAAGCTAGCCTCTGGCTATCCTGAAGGGCTAATTGCTTAGACCCCAGCGCCCTTTGGCGATCAGCAGGGAGAACTGCCCTCTCGAGTAGTGCGGGGGCCAGCTGAGGGGAAATTGCGACTGAAGCTCCCTCAGGCAGGGCAGACACCGGGACCAAGGCTTGCCCAGCCTTCGTCCTAACCTCCATCTTCCTCCTCTCTTCCTCTTTCTCCCTCTCCATCCTTCTCCTCTCCTCTATCTTTTTCTTTTCCTCCACCTTCTTTCTCTCCTCCTTTTTTCTCTCTCTCTCTCCATTACTTGCTCTTCTTCCTTCCTCTTCTTCTCCTGCTCCTGAGAAGAAGACCGAGAACCAGTAGCCACGGCCCCAGAGCTAGACTTTTTCTTATTCGACCTCTGTACGAGAAGCATGTGGTCTTCTTCATCATCATCCCAAATTAAGTTCTTCCTTGGAGGAGCCATTTCCTCGCTCGAACTGCCAGATGTGCTCGACGACTCTCGAGCTTCAGAGACCTCCCCACGGTCAGAATAACTGCTACTACTAGAGCTCCCTCCACCCAAATTACTTACGACTCCTATGATGTCACTTTCAGAGATGCTCTCCTCCTCGTCCAACTGGATAGGATCCGCAGCAGTCTCTTCGGAGGAATCAAACTCTTGGATCCTTTCCATAGGCCTTGGTATAAAACTAGAGCCGACGTTCTTGTACTCAAGCAGAAAAGCAGAAGGCCGGGGATGCTCGCCGTCACCCAAAGGCTCCCTGATATTCCAAGCCTTGACCAATTCCGAGAGACAAACCTCACTGAGAGCGGATTCCAAGTTCTTTGACCTCGTTGTGGAAGAAAAACAAAGAAGAATCAGAAAGATCACAAATCAACAAAAATTGAAACAACAAGGGCAAAGTCTACCTATGTATTCTTCCCCATAAAAGGGAACAGAGAACTTCTCAGACCTCAACCCTTCAAATTGGGGAGAAAACTCCCAGTTTCTAAAAAGGAAACCTTCTTACTAATAGTCCTTATGGGAATCAGGTAGATTTACTACCAATACCCTCTCAGGGCTCCTAGCTTTGAGATAGAGGACACCAGAGCTAGTCCGAGAAAAGGAATAGCAAAAATAGACCTCGGCGAGCCCTAATCTAGTACCATACAACTGATTTATTCTATGTACGTCATTAACTATTTTCCACACATTGGGCGAGCATTGTGCAGGGACAATATTAAAATAGCCAAAGAAATTCAAGAATAAATCGTTGGGAGGAAAAGTGAGTCCCCCCTGGGAAAGCAACAAAAATGGATCCAGTGGGCGTCATCTATCTCTCTAACGTTTCTAGGAGGGGAAGCGCAGCACTCAATATCTACCCACTCAGGGATGTTATAAAACTTCCTAAATTCAGAGACCGACCTATTCCCAGTCTTCGCCATTGGAAAACCCTAGGAAACTACAAATTCAAAGAGAAAGTACAAAGAAAAGGCACATGAAACTTACAAAATAGAATATCGATTCAAACGATGAAGAAGCACAGGCCCAAACAACAAGGAAGGAATGAGAATAGAGATTGAGAGAAGGAAGTACGAAGTGCTAGAGCTCATAGAGAACGAAAGAGTGATGGAAAGATTGAAACGACGGTCGAAAAGTGGCTATTCCAGAAAACCTTTAAGTGTTGCTAATCATAGTGCACAAAATACGAAGCAGGTGCCACCAACATCAGCTTCCCAGATTTCGAAGAATTGCACAATGTACAAAAAAGCCATTATGACTAATCATTTAAATTTATTGAGCCCAAAACATGGCCCAGCAAACTTAGGGGTAATTATGGGTACCCAAAACTAAGATCATGGGCCTGGACGAGTAGCCCAATTCTGGCGGCCCAAAGTCTAGGCCCCCCATCTCTTATTTAATTATCCGGTCTCTTCCCACATTCCCACTAAGTGAGGTTATAGGGAGAGATGGAATACGTGGGGGAATCCAACACCCCCACTTACCTAAATGCACATGTATATATTGAACCCTAGATCCGGGGCAAAGGGACAAGATATATTCTCTGTAATCACTCTCTGGAGTATATAGATATAACACCGACTACACCACCGTGGATGTAGGCACATCTTTACTAAACCACGTACATCCTTTGTTGTGTGATTGTCATTTTACCTTCCTTGTTCTTACTTGGTGCTTGCCTTTCTCTTATTCATTTCTGTTGCATAATAATTGGCACCACAATATATATATATATCTATATATATATAAAAGATATTTGTGAGAACTGATAAGGCATAAATTTTTCAAATTTATCCCCTTCATTTTGGTCCTTTTATGATCCCATGCATTGTAATTGACTTGGATTTATCTCATATTTATGCTACTAACCCTCCATGGTGAGACTTTCATGTTTTTCATATCTCTCATTTGTTTTACATATATTTCATGCAAGTTAGTGCAAGAGAGAAATCGAAACAGTGAAAGAAACCAAATGAAGGAGATTAAAGGGCATTTTAATAATTTTTCAGCCTTAATCCGGAAGTGGATTCAACGATAAAGTTGAAGAGCTTAAAATCGAAAGTATACTGGAAGAAATAATGTCCAATTTTGAGCTACGATGAAGAAAGTATGAGCGTTCAAAGTTGAGAAATAAATCCAAAACAAAAGAAGAAGAAGAAGCAAGCAAATGCAAAGAGTTTTCCAGAACTGAACCCATACCGGTTCGAGTCCGAACAGGTTCGTCTATGAACCTGAACCGGTTCGACTAACCTGGTGTGCGAATTTCCTTTTATTGTTGATTTTTCTTAGAAGTTGTATTAAGTTAGGACTCTTGCAAAAATGACAATGTAATGTTTTAGTTTGATATTAGATTAAGTTTTAACCTCGGTATAGAGGGAGAAGGAGGCAAGAACCATAGTTTTGAATTCCGACATTAAGATTATGCTTTTGTGGATTTTTTTCAACATTTAATATATCAAGTTTATTCCCTCTACTTTATTCTTGTATGATCTTTTTCTTTGCCTGTTTTATTTATTTGCTGGGATTCTAAAAACTCCATGCATTCTTAGATATATGTTCATCATGATTTTAACAGCATGCAACATTAGAATTTCATTTATTACCCAGGTAACCATGTCCAGCTAAGCTATTAGCGGGTTGGGGTACATGAACCCAACCAAGGTGTTGCAAATGGATTTAAAAGCGAATAAAATTTAATTAATATATCAAAGGCTTGATTTATTACCGAAATAAATATTGTAGGTCTTTTAATTCCGTTTACCCTAGGTAACCGAAATATTTAAGGATACAATACGAGTTTCGATAATTTGTCATTCTCGTCAAATAAAAAAAATTATTTGATATTGTGAGGAGTAAATTCCACACATGTCAAATTCTTAGAGAGTAGTTGATGATTCTTTGAATTGAGAATTAGGTTTTTGAAGTTTTTATGTTCTAAGTAATTACCGACGGTTCGGGGGAGTGTACCCTAACTCCATTTTTCAACATTGATTTACACTCTCTTAGTTATTATAGCTTGCGTAATTCATCTACTAGTGTAATTAGATTGCATTAGTTGATAGGAAATTTAAAAAAATCATATTTTCCTTCTTTTTCTTGTCAATAGAAAAGTTAATCGTTTTTCCAACTCGCCATCATGTCTTACGTCTTAGTCCATGAGTTCGACACCCAATTTATCGGATTATTACTTGAGTGGCCGGCTTGCACTTGATCCGTAATCACATGTGTTAGCAACACACTTTTAAAGTCTAGTCAAGTTTTTAGTGTCGTTGTCAGGGTCTAAGTAGACATTAAGTTAGGTCGAATTAATCCCAAATTTGACTTTAATTCTTAAAAGGCCAAAAAAATCACAAAATCCAAAATCCAAAATCCAAAAAATTCAAAAAAATAATAAGAAAAAAATAAAACCTCCCAAATCCTTACATGCAAAACCCTCAACCAACTCCTCAGTCTACTCCTACCAGAATTCACGAAAATCCTATAGTATAGTACAATCCCGATAGCCCACACACCCCTCACGTTCCCCAGTTTTGGATTCCACCTCCTGCACTGCCCAATTCCATCACGAATCACACTTTAATTCACACGTCTAGGACATCGAGTGAGGATATCGAGTCATTAAGAGATAGCACGTGTCACACCCCGCCTAATTGGGCGTCGGCCGCCACCAAAACTAAGTCAGGCGTGAGGAAATAAAATACCATTCTTAGCATGAGACAGATATGAGACATAAATAAATTGGTCCATAAGATAAATAATTGAATCAACCTCCAATGATCATAAACAACTAAGCGATAAAAGATCAATCACATGCTAACATCGAAAATCCAATCTCCAATAATGATTAATTAAAAATCTGAATAAATATCCAACTCCGAATAACTGAAATAAATCCCATAAAAACTTTGGAACCGAATGGCCCAATAACTCTCTAAACAGAGTCTCATAATGAAATACGACTGAAAGGAAAGTCTAAGATAAAACAAAACAACAAAGTAAATCCGCTCCAGCTGCACCTCCAAATGTTAATCTCCAAATATATTATGCAGCTTCTCCAATTCTAATCCTGAAAAAGATTAGTCAACGCATGGGTCAGAGCCAAATACCTGAGCAAGAAAACACACTACTCCCCTCAAATAGGATCCTTGAATCTAGACAATAGCATTATACGCAATAAATATCACAGTAGAATATTTTAAATTAAAAGGACTAATTTAAACGCGATAAATATAAACCACTAACTACCCGTAAAAATCCCATTTATAAAGTCACACCAATATGATTTTAAATTCCCAAGTACCACGATGTTAATTTAATTAAATTAACCATCTTTTATTATAACCTCATTTTATAATGGCGGTCCTCCCACCTCGGGTGATTTCTCCACCAAAATACACATCCCCTCATCAAAACGTCGACTGACCCGTTTAAACTGTTGGCCCTCGTTGATTGACAAGGTTTCACACATGACAGGACATAAAACGTTGGCTGGACCATTTAAACTTTCGGCCCTCGCTGATTATGTCGCCACTATATTTTAATACCCGTTTTATTATCTTAGGTATTAGTTCTCAATTTCTCAATTCACAATATATAAACACACCACCCTTTAATCAATGTGAGATCCTCAAAATACCCCTTAGCCCCATACCTAAGGGTCCCCAAGTTATCAATACGTCATAACCTATGTATAGTAGGATTTTCTAACATAAATCATAACCTAGTCTCATACCTAGACTAGAGTAATGACGATAAAGTAATAAAAATCATCCCACCCCCAACACAATAAAATCGTGATAATTTTCCCTCACTAGTCCCATTCATAGAAGGCATTATAAAATATAAGGAGAGAAATAATACCCAACAACCCATCATCACAATGATATTTAATAATACCAACAAGTCATACCAACAAGAATAATTAGTCAACGTATAAAACTGCGCATGATAGTCCAATTCAATTAAATCTTTAATTCAACGTCAACAATACCCAAATAATCTCATTTAATTATTTTAAATTAAATGTAACAACCCTCGCTTTTGGGAGCCCATTTTTATATTTATTTACTGTGTTGAGTAGTTGCATATATAAAATGCTGCATGTGGGTAAGTATTAATTTGATGAAATAAGTTAATATTTACAAATAAGTTGCATGATACCATGTGTGTAAGTAGTTGTTACCATGTGGTGTTCTATTTTGTCATGAAAATTAATATGGAAATTTGAATTAAAATTGAACCGGAACTTAATTTGGCTTATAAAATCTCCAAATGATAATTTGGAGGGTGTAGTTAGTTCCGGGAGGTGCGACACAGTCAAAATGTGTGCCATTGTATTTTGAGATTTTGGGCACTTTTGACTGGTTTTGGCATATTGCGTATTAGAACTTAACTATTGCGGTATTTTTACTTAAAGGTTGGAGACTTTTAATCTTAAGCCACGTTTAGTCTTTCCCCAAGCCTTTCACTTCCTCTTAAATTGTCCTAAGTGGTCTAGCCCTAGAGTGAGAGAGAGTGAGAGTGGAAGATTGGAGAAAAATGGGAAATCTTGAAGATTTGTGTTTGATCTTGCTTCCTTCCTCAACCAAGCCTCTTATTAAAGCCCCAAGGCAAGTTTTCTACTTGCTATTGTATGGTTTAAGATGAATAATTAGTATAGGTAGATATGTATAGTTTTGATGTTGTTTAATTGTGGTTTTTGGTTGGATTTATGGGTATCAATATCTTTGGTAGAGATAGATTGTTGATTGAGGTAGACAAATGTTGTTGGGAGCATTTATGATCTCTTAGTATCATTAAATGTAGTTGGATGATTTTGGGTTGGTTATTGGTTTTGGGTTTAGAAGATATTAGGAAAAGGGGGGGTCTAGGTCTGCAATGGCCGGTCGATCGCGTATCTCAGACCAGTCGACCGGGCCTTCGGAAGAGGGCACACTGCTTTCTTTCAAAGGCACGAAAATAGGGGCGCGGTCGATCGCGGTTATACCACAGGTCGACCGGTTCATCCGAAATGGACTTTCTGCTTTCTTTCAAAAGCTAAACTTTGAGACGCGGTCGACCAAGGTCTTGGGATCGGTCGACCGGTCCCCTGTTTTCTCAACCCATTTCCTACTATTGCTTTTAATTCTTTCCTTCCCCTAGTAACTTAGGACTCTTCTTGAATGAAGTAAACCTTGGCTTTTAGAGTCCTAGTTGAGTTGCTTGTCACCCTAGTGCTGAATGGATTTCACTTGGGGTTAAGTCCGGGGTAGGGATTGTCCTAAGTGATGTTAAGGCATCACTTTTCTTAGTCCATCCTATGAATATGGATAGGAATTGTAGGTCCATACTTGGAGACTTTAGGGGCTTAAATTGAGTTATATAAAACCTCATGTTTGGGAAGTGAATATGATCCCTTGGAGATTTATTCGAGGCATAACCTAGGATGAGTAATGAACTATCCTATAATAACGGTTTCAACCAAAGGAAACATGTAAATGTAAATGAAAATGAAAAGTATGGCTTTTATAGTAAATGCTAATTTACTTAAACACACCTCTCTAAATGCTATCATAAGGGAAGCTCGCGCATGAGGTGATGTTCCTTGACTAGTGAATGCAGGGAGACTATAGTCCTAGGCCATATGCGGGTTTATTATATGTATTTTTCTGCGCTAGTGAAGTAATTCCGGGTGTGGTTATGACTCACTCGCAGGCATATGGCCACTTCCCGACGTGCGTTAGGTACCCAGGCTGCCTTGTTTGATGGGCCCCTGGAAGATGATAGTCATTTAGGGGCGCGCCCAGTGGGGAAAATCGGAGGGGCGGTCTTAGAATCGTTATATGCATAAGAATATAGCTTTTCTAAATCTCAAGTGGGACTTGAGGGTTGTATAATTCCACTAAATGATATTATGACAATTACATTCTTGCTAAAGAATGGGAATTGGAATGAAATAAGAAGATAATGTTAGTATATTCCTGTTAAGGAACTGAAACTGGATTAAAGTGGAATTTGGGGAATACAAGCTCTTAATTTAGTTTAATAAAATCTTGCATAGTCTCATTCAATCATGTCATTTTCACTTGTTTTCTTATGATCCATGATTAGGTTGTTAGAGTGTTGATTTCTATACCCATGTTTTGCTATTCATCTCTAGCATGCTTTTCGTTCATCTGGGAACTATATATAAACCGGGTCCTGACCCGTTCTTTTTCTTCTATGTTGTACTTGTTATTGTATCCGCCCAGGTGCTCCTCCGCAAGGACGCCCATGTTGATATTCCTACTCTTTTGCTTTTAAGGAGCTGTATGAAATTGCGGATATTACAGGATGTTTTGTTAGACGCCGTCATTCTTTTGATATCTAGTTATGATCGGGTCTGTCACTCGGGCGAGTGGCCCAATCTTGTAATTGTATAATGAATGTAAAGCATAACATCTAACCGTTGGGATTACTTTTGTGTAGCTGTGAACCGACAGCATATTCGGTTCTTATCTTTGTATATTGTGGTTTTAGATGTATATTAATTATGTTTCTTTGAATTCCACTATTGTTCTAAAATGGGTTGTTTAAATTGTTTTTCTTAACTTAACTTTTAAATTGCAAAAATTTGTTTTGGCAACCCGTTTTCTGAATTATTGGGTGGTTTTCTCGGTTACTCTTACTATAATTGTGGTGCTGAGAATGATTTCCGTCCATGATTACCGTATATGTCGGAGTATCGGGCTGGCCACCCCTTATTTCGGAGTGCGGGTTGTCACAGATGGTATCAGAGCACTGGGTTCTAGAGTACTAGGATCTATGTGGACTTGTCACGATCTACCGTAGCGTTCTTTGATATAGAGCTTAATGATAAGGCTGCTTTGCTGCTATAATTGCGATCTTCTGTGAAATAGATTGTTGTGAATTGTATTCTAACACTATTGTCCCTTCATCTCAAATTCCGCCTAAGAGAGGCCGCCCTGCGAGACGCAATAGAGTTGTGGAAGAGGATGTTGGTCCTCCACCGCCCAAGGAACTTTTAATGCTGCAGACGTAGCCAATATCGTGGCTCATGCAGTTAATGCTGCTATGACCGCTGTAACTCAACAGATGCCAACAGCTCAACAACGGGCATAGGATGCTCAAGCACCTACGGGACCTTCTCCGTGGGAAAGAGTAAGGGAGTCCTTTTTAAAGGGCCATCCCCCAGAGTTTGACGGAGGTTCTGACGTTGTTCGAGCAAATCAATGGAAGAAGGATATGTAATGCCATTTACGAATGGTGGACTGTAGTGAGGAGAAGAAGCAAGTCCTTGCTACTTTCAAGTTGGTTGGGGAAGCGTTACATTAGTGGGAGTCGATGACTACGCCAGAACAGAGGGATACTATGTCCATTACTGATTTCTGGGTCTTGTACGACCGGAAATATTTTCCTCCCGCGATTCAGAGGGAGATGAGGAGGAAACTTCAAGATCTAGTTCAGGGAGAACGATCGGTTGCCGAATATGAGGAGGAGTTTACCCGGCTAGCTAGTTTTGTGCCGGAAGAGGTAACCCCGGAGGAAAGGAAAGTCTCGAAATTCATGGGAGGTCTAAACTGGAGAATCCGGTAGCATTTGCTGGGTAATCCGGCTTTACAAACCTTTGGTGAAGTGATGAATGCTGCATTGCTTCATTGTCAGGAGCATCGACTGTTTATTCAGAATAGCAAGAAAGCTTCAGGAATTGGGCAAGTAGGGAAGCCCGGGGTGAGTGGGAATGGAGGAGGAACCTTTCCTTCGTCCCAACCAGCGGGTAATAAGCAACGAGAAAGGGATCCCCAATAAGGGGATGGATCGAAAAGGCAACGCTCTGGCGGGTTTAATGTTAGTGGAAATGCTAACAGGCAAGGTCAGGGTGTCGTACCACAGCAAGCGGGTCGAGGTGGCCAGGGAGGTAGGGGCCAACCGGGCCAAGGTTTTGGGCAGTTCAGAAATAACAGAGGTCGAGGTCGAGGTCAGGAGAATATGGTGGGGAAATGTTTCCAATGTGGGGAAGCTGGTCACTTTAAGAGAGATTGTCCTCAGGTGATTGGGGGACAACCTCCACGAGTTCCTCAGCAACCTTATGTGCAGTTCCCTCCACAAGCACCGAATCCAGTTGTCCCTCTGCAGCAGGGCCAACTACAGTATGGGAGAGTCTACCACATTCAGGATGCTATGCTTCCTCCTATTCAGCCAGCGCCGCCAGCTATAGAGGGTAAGTTCCTTATTCAGGGACACATGGGTCGCGTTCTGTTTGATACGGGTGCAACGCATTCTTTTATTTCCAGAAGTTTTGATCAGTCCACAGAATTGATAAAATCTGCGGAAAGTACCTTTTCTAGTGTGGAGTACTCTATGGGTGACGGTTCCCTTATTTTCTTTGTTTATAAACGCGTAGGGATCACTCTTGGTAATTTGTGTTTTGAGGCCGACTTACTCGTCGTAGACATGGTCGGGTATGATGTTATTTTGGGCATGGATTGGCTTGTTAAGTATCATGCTATAGTAAATTACTACAGGAAGAGTATAGTCTTCGCCGTTCCGGGACAAGATATGTTCCTGGTGGTTATGCCTCGTTTAGAGGGAGATTCTGGTACTTATTTATGTTGTATTGCCGATGAGAATTCTCGCGATGTAGTTGTTCCCTTAGATTCTATTCCTGTTGTTCGAGATTTTGAGGATGTTTTTCGGGAGATACCAGGTCTGCCTCCTAGTAGAGAGATTGAGTTTGTTATTGACTTAGCGCCGGGAGCTCGACCGATTGCGCGAACTCCTTATCGTATGGCTCCTGTGGAAATGAGGGAGCTAAGAGATCAGATTCAGCAGTTGTTGGAACAGGGGTTTATCCGGCGTAGCACATTGCCGTGGGGTGCTCCTGTGCTATTCGTGAAGAAAAGAGATGGTTCTCTCCGTTTGTGTGTTGACTATAGAGAGTTGAATAAGGTCACCATCCGGAACAAATACCCTTTGCCTCGCATAGATGATTTGTTTGATCAGCTCAGGGGAGCGACCTACTTCTCTAAGATAGATTTGAGAACGGGGTATCACCAGTTGAGGATACGGGAGCAAGATGTATCCAAAACTGCTTTTCTGACGAGGTACGGGTCTTATGAGTTTTTGGTTATGCCTTTTGGGCTAACCAATGCCCCTGCAGTATTCATGGACCTTATGAATAGAGTATTTCGGGACTTCCTGGACCAGTTTGTCATTGTGTTTATTGATGACATTCTTGTGTATTCTTAAACGGAAGATGACCATGCTACTCATTTGGGGTTGGTCCTGCAAAGGTTGAGGGATCACCAATTGTACGCTAAGTTTGAGAAGTGTGGTTTTTGGTTGCAGGAAGTGCAATTTTTGGGTCACGTTGTTTCTTCGCAAGGGATATCGGTGGACCCAGGTAAAGTTGTTGCTGTGAGGGAGTGGGGTCAGCCCACGACGCCTACCGAGATACGCAGTTTTCTGGGTTTGGCGGGCTATTACCGCCGATTTATTAAGGGATTTTCTAAGATTGCTAGTCCTTTGATAAATTTGACCCGGAAAGGTGTTAGATTTGTGTGGGATGACGCCTGTCAAGCTGCGTTCGATGAGCTTAAAGATAGATTGACTTCGGCTCCAGTCCTCGCTTTACCCAAGCCAGGGTTGGAATATTTAGTCTTCACCGATACATCTCTACAAGGTTTGGGAGGTGTGCTTCAGCAGGAGCGACAAGCTATTGCATATGCTTCTAGAAAACTCAAGCCTCATGAAAGAAATTATCCGGTGCATGATTTGGAATTAGCCGCAATTGTCTTTGCCTTAAAGATTTGGAGGCACTATCTTCTCGGGGAGAAGTTTAGTCTTTTCACGGACCATAAGTCGTTGCAATATTTATTTTCTCAGAAAGATCTGAATATGCGGCAGCGAAGATGGTTGGAGTTCGTGAAAGATTACCAATTTGATATTCATTATCATCCGGGCAAGGCAAACGTGGTGGCGGATGCCCTGAGTAGGAATCCTGAGAGAGAGTTAGCTGATGTTTGGAAAGCTAAATGGAAGGAACTCAGTCATGAGGATGCGGTTGCTAGGGCGTTTATGTCCGTGATGACCGTTACTCCGACGATTGTGGCAAGGGTGGTGGAAGCCCAAGGCAGAGATAAAGAATGTCAAGGCCACATTCGCCAATTATTGACTGGGGGAGCGGAGTCCTACTCGGTAAGTTCTGAGGGTGGATTGCGCTTTCATGGAAGGCTTATTGTTCCGGAGGATGGAGATTTGCGACGGGCTGTGATGGCGGAATCTCACGGCTCTAAATTTTCGGTACATCCGGGAAATGATAAAATGTATCAAGATATGCGCCGTCAATATTGGTGGCCGGGTATGAAACGAGATATTTCAGAGTTTGTGTCTCGATGCACTACTTGTCAGCTAGTTATAGTTGATCATCAGCTACCGGCAAGTCTGTTGCAACCGTTGGAAATTCTTGTTTGGAAATGGGAGAGCATTTCAATGGATTTTATAACCGGTTTGCCAACGTCACAAAAGGGTCACGATTCTATTTGGGTTATCATGGATCGCTTGACAAAGTCGGCGCACTTCCTTCCCGTCCGTACTGATTATAATACCGCTCATTACGCTCGATTATTCATTGAAGAGATTGTTAGATTGCATGGGGTGCCCTTGAATATTGTTTCCGACAAAGATAAGATCTTTGTTTCCCACTTTTGGCAAAGTTTCCAAGAGGCCATGGGAACCGAATTGAAATTAAGTACTTCTTATCATCCTCAAACAGATGGCCAGACCGAAAGGGTTAACCAAATGTTGAAGGATATGCTCCGTATGTGCATGCTTGATTTCAAGGGTAGTTGGGAACAATATCTCCCTTTGGTTGAATTTGCTTATAATAACTCATACCAGTTCACTATTGGGATGGCGCCCTATAAAGCCTTGTATGGTAGGCCTTGTACATCTCCCACGTGTTGGTTAGAAGTGGGAGATAACAAGTTTCTCGGACCTGAAATGATTCGGGATACTTCTTTAAAAATCGAACTTATTCGAGATCGTATTCGGATAGCCCAAGACAGACAAAAGAGCTATGCCGATGCGGGGAGAAGGCATGTGGAGTTAAAAGTTGGAGACCAAGTGTTGGTACGGGTGTCGCCTATGAAAGGCGTTAAGCGTTTCGGAAAGAAGGGGAAGCTTGCACCACGTTTCGTTGGGCCTTTTCCTGTACTTGCTAAAGTAGGCCCCGTGGCGTATCAAATTGCCCTACCAGAACCGTTGCATCAGATTCACAATGTTTTCCACATCTCCTCTTTGAAGAAGTATAAGAGGTGTGATGGTGCCCTTTGGCACATTCCTTTCGAGGATATAGAGTTACAACCCGATATTTCTTATGAAGAGCAACCCGTGGCCATTTTGGAGCATGGGGAACGTAGATTGAGATCTCGTGTGGTGCCCTTGGTTAGAGTAAAATGGAGTCATCACAGTGTCGATGAATCTACTTGGGAGCGTGAGGATGAGATGCGGGAAAAGTATCCACATCTTTTTATCCAAGGTACGCTTGAATTTTGGGGGCAAAATTCCCTCATAAGGGGGGGAGTATGTAACAACCCTCGCTTTTGGGAGCCCATTTTTATATTTATTTACTGTGTTGAGTAGTTTCATATATAAAATGCTGCATGTGGGTAAGTATTAATTTGATGAAATAAGTTAATATTTACAAATAAGTTGCATGATACCATGTGTGTAAGTAGTTGTTACCATGTGGTGTTCTATTTTGTCATGAAAATTAATATGGCAATTTGAATTAAAATTGAACCGGAACTTAATTTGGCTTATAAAATCTCCAAATGATAATTTGGAGGGTGTAGTTAGTTCTGGGAGGTGCGACACAGTCAAAATGTGTGCCATATTGTATTTTGAGATTTTGGGCACTTTTGACTGGTTTTGGCATATTGCGTATTAGAACTTAACTATTGTGGTATTTTTAATTAAAGGTTGGAGACTTTTAATCTTAAGCCACGTTTAGTCTTTCCCCAAGCCTTTCACTTCCTCTTAAATTGCCCTAAGTGTTCTAGCCCTAGAGTGAGAGAGAATGAGAGTGGAAGATTGGAGAAAAAGGGGAAATCTTGAAGATTTGTGTTTGATCTTGCTTCCTTCCTCAACCAAACCTGTTATTGAAGCCCCAAGGCAAGTTTTCTACTTGCTATTGTATGGTTTAAGATGAATAATTAGTATGGGTAGATACGTATAGTTTTGATGTTGTTTAATTGTGGTTTTTGGTTGGATTTATGGGTATCAATATCTTTGGTAGAGATAGATTGTTGATTGAGGTAGAAAAATGTTGTTGGGAGCATTTATGATCTCTTGGTATCATTAAATGTAGTTGGATGATTTTGGGTTGGTTATTGGTTTTGGGTTTAGAAGATATTAGGAAAAGGGGGGGTCTAGGTCTCCAATGGCCGGTCGACCGCGTATCTCAGACCGGGCGACCGGGCCTTCGAAAGAGGGCACACTGCTTTCTTTCAAAGGCACGAAAATAGGGGCGCGGTCGACCGCGGTTATACCACAGGTCGACCGGTTCATCCGAAATGGACTTTCTGCTTTCTTTCAAAACCTAAACTTTGAGACGCGGTCGACCGCGGTCTTGGGATCGGTCGACCGGTCCCCTGTTTTCTCAACCCATTTCCTACTTTTCCTTTTAATTCTTTCCATCCCCTAGGAACTTAGGACTCTTCTTGAATGAAGTAAACCTTGGCTTTTCGAGTCCTAGTTGAGTTGCTTGTCACCCTAGTGCTGAATGGATTTCACTTGGGGTTAAGTCCGGGGTAGGGATTGTCCTAAGTGATGTTAAGGCATCACTTTTCTTGGTCCATCCTATGAATATGGATGGGAATTGTAGGTCCATACTTGGAGACTTTAGGTGCTTAAATTGAGTTATATAAAACCTCATGTTTGGGAAGTGAATATGATCCCTTGGAGATTTATTCGAGGCATAACCTAGGATGAGTAATGAACTATCCTATGATAACGGTTTCAACCAAAGGAAACATGTAAATGTAAATGAAAATGAAAAGTATGGTTTTTATAGTAAATGCTAATTTACTTAAACACACCTCTCTAAATGCTATCATAAGGGAAGCTCGCGCATGAGGTGATGTTCCTTGACTAGTGACTGCAGGGAGACTATATGCGGGTTTATTATATGTATTTTTCTGCGCTAGTGAAGTAATTCCGAGTGTGGTTATGACTCACTCGCAGGCATATGGCCACTCCCCGACGTGCGTTAGGTACCCAGGCTGCCTTGTTTGATGGGCCCCTGGAAGATGATAGTCATTTAGGGGCGCGCCCAGTGGGGAAACTCGGAGGAGCGGTCTTAGAATCGTTATATGCATAAGAATATAGCTTTTCTAAATCTCAAGTGGGACTTGAGGGTTGTATAATTCCACTAAATGATATTATGACAATTACATTCTTGCTAAGGAATGGGAATTGGAATGAAATAAGAAGATAATGGTAGTATATTCCTGTTAAGGAACTGAAACTGGATTAAAGTAGAATTTGGGGAATACAAGCTCTTAATTTAGTTTAATTAAATCTTGCATAGTCTCATTCAATCATGTCATTTTCACTTGTTTTCTTATGATCCATGATTAGGTTGTTAGAGTGTTGATTTCTATACCCATGTTTTGCTATTCATCTCTAGCATGCTTTTCGTTCATCTGGGAACTATATATAAACCGGGTCCTGACCCGTTCTTTTTCTTCTATGTTGTACTTGTTATTGTATCCGCCCAGGTGCTCCTCCGCAAGGACGCCCGTGCTGATATTCCTACTCTTTTGCTTTTAAGGAGCTGTATGAAATTGCGGATATTACAGGATGTTTTGTTAGACGCCGTCATTCTTTTGATATCTAGTTATGATCGGGTCTGTCACTCGGGCGAGTGGCCCAATCTTGTAATTGTATAATGAATGTAAAGCATAACATCTAACCGTTGGGATTACTTTTGTGTAGCTGTGAACCGACAGCATATTCGGTTCTTATCTTTGTATATTATGGTTTTAGATGTATATTAATTATGTTTCTTTGAATTCCACTATTGTTCTAAAATGGGTTGTTTAAATTGTTTTTCTTAACTTAACTATTAAATTGCAAAAATTTGTTTTGGCAACCCGTTTTCTGAATTATTGGGTGGTTTTCTCGGTTACTCTTACTATAATTGTGGTGCTGAGAATGATTTTCGTCCATGATTACCGTATATGTCGGAGTATCGGGCTGGCCACCCCTTATTTCGAAGTGCGGGTTGTCACATAAAATATACCAAGTTTTCATCATATATACATCAAAAATCAAATTTTATTATCTCTACATGTATTACATGAGTTATTCGCACCCAAAAGTCAATTATTTTAAAGCTAAGGTTTTTTCTACATGCAACCTACACCAATAAAATCCAAAATCACTCATGAATCCTACGTACCCAAAGGGTTATGAATATTATTCAGATTAAAAGATTTTATAAAAACAGACCCATAATTAGTATCCAGTTTTTCTAATTAAGTTACTAATTATTTTTAAGAAAACATGTAATTAAGTGTTTAGGCGACACTTAAAACACATAATACTAAAGGAAAAGAATATAGTATTCATGCTTGTAAAGATCGTGTGGAAAATCTGATTAGAAATCTGGATTCCTTGCGAAAAATTAGCAAAAGAGTGTTCTTGAACCAACTTGATTAAACCCCAATTAAGCCTCCCAAAACTTGTGACAAAAAGCTTGATAATGAAGAAGGTTGATGATTATGGGTGAGAGGAAAAATATTTGGAACTGTTCTCTGGTGAAAAACAGGAGAAAAAGTGATTATTTGAAGTCCCCTTACGGATTTACAAGGTTATATAGTGATCAGGAGTCCTAATCCTACACAAATACTAAAAACAGCTTACTGATCACGTTTTCTAGGAGGGTTGATCGATCTACCCCCAGGTATCGATCGATCGATCATGCCTAAAATCTGATAGTTTGCCCAAAAAATTAAAAGGGACAAAAATTATAAAATCAATATAAAATCCATTTTAACTCAGATTTTAATTCCTCTTGAAGTTTTATTCTTCTAAAATCATATCCAACATATTTATCCAATAAAAATTATTAAATTCAAAAATTTATTTTTCTCGAAAATTCCAATTAATTAATAAAAATAGTTAATAAAAACACGGAGTGTTACATACTTCCCCACTAGCAAAGAATTTCATCCTCAACATTAGACGAAGCATACACATAAACACTTAAATCTCGTAAAAAGAAGGTTCACAAATACCTACCCATAGAATACCACAATTGGGCGCCCATATACCCAATCCTACACGCACCTACCCCAAGAACAACAAAATAAAATCTATCGCCTATATATATGCATAGATATGAAAATAACGGCGTACCAAATGCTCTTGTAAATCACCACTCGATTCTATCTCTAATAATCATTATAACATATAAATCCTCAAAACAAATCACATCGCTGCATCGATATAATATATACCCAAAATTTATACTAATGATCTTCCAAATAGATATCGTCTCCAAAAATCAACTCTAAGCACCCTCACATAAAGCTTACTAATTCTAAACTCGATGCCTACAACGTCCTTAACACAAAGCTTCACATCTCCAAGAAACACATCTAACATGTATGCTAGACCCTCTAACTTAAGAAGTATAAATAAACAAAGGGAATCAAAGATCGGCAACGCGGAAGCTAAATGGACTCATAACATACGAGACCTAAGACCATGCTTTGATACCATCTGTTACACCTCACCTAATTCTGGCGTCGGCCGCCACCAAAACTAAGTCGGGCGTGAGTAAATAAAATACCATTCTTAGCATGAGACATATATGAGACATAAATTAATCAGTCCATAAGATAAATAATTGAATCAACCTCCAATGATCATAAACAACTAAGCGATAAAAGATCGATCACATGCTAACTTCGAAAATCCAATATCCAATAATGATTAATTAAAAATCTGAATAAATATCCAACTCCAAATAACTGAAATAAATCACATAACAACCTTGCAACTGAATGGCCCAATAACTCTCTAAACTGAGTCTCATAATGAAATACGACTGAAAGGAAAGTCTAAGATAAAACAAAACAATAAAGTAAATTCGCTCCAGCTGCACCTCCAAATGATAATCTCCAAAAATATTATGCAGCTTCTCCAATTCTAATCCTGAAAAAGATAAGTCAACGCATGGGTCAGAGCCAAAGCCCCGAGCAAGAATATACACTACTCCCCTCAAAGAGGATCCTTGAATCCAGACAATAGCATTATACGGAATAAATATCACAGTAGAATATTTTAAATTAAACGGACTAATTTAAACGTGATAAATATAAACCACTAACTACCCGTAAAATCCCATTTATAAAGGCAAGCCAATATGATTTTATATTCTCAAGTCCCACGATGTTAATTTAATTAAATTTGCCATCTTTTATTATAACCTCATTTTATTATGGTGGTCCTCTCGCCTCGGGTGATTTCTCCACCAAAATACACATCCCCTCGTCAAAACGTCAGCTGGCCCGTTTAAACTGTCGGCCCAAGCAGATTATGTTGCTAATATATTTTAATACCCATCTTATTATCTTAGGTATTAGTTCTCAATTTCTCAATTCACAATTTATAATCACCCCACCCTTTAATCGATGTGAGAGCCTCAAAATACCCCTTAGCCCAATACCTAAGGGTCCCCAAGTTATCAATATGTCCTAACCTATGTATAGAGGATTTTCTAACATAAATGATAACCTAGTCTCATACCTAGACTAGCGTAACGACGATAAAGTAATAAAAATCATCCCACCCCAACCACAATAAAATCGTGATAATTTTCCCTCACTAGTCCCATTCCTAGAAGGCATTCTAAAATATAAGGAGAACAATAATACCCAACAACCCGTCATCACAATGATATTTAATAATACCAACAAGAAGAATTAGTCAACATATAAAACTGCGCATGATAGTCCAATTCAATTAAATCTTTAAATTAATTATCACAATGTCAACAATACCCAAATAATTTCATTTAATTATTTTAAATTAAATATACCAAGTTTTCATCATATATACATCAAAAATGAAATTTTACTATCTCTACATGTATTACATGAGTTATACGCACCCAAAAGTCAATTATTTTAAAGCTAGGTTTTTTTACATGCAACCTACACCAATAAAACCCAAAATCACTCATGAATCCTACGTACCCAAAAGGTTATGAATATTATTCAGATTAAAAGATTTTATAAAAACAGACCCATAATTAGTATCCAGTTTTTCTAATTAAGTTACTAATTATTTTTAAGAAAACATGTAATTAAGTGTTTAGGCGACACTTAAAATACATAATACTAAAGGAAAAGAATATAGTATTCATGCATGTAAAGATCGTGTTGAAAATATGATTAGAAATCTGGATTCCTTGTGAAAAATTAGCAAAAGAGTGTTCTTGAACCAACTTTATTAAACCCCAATTAAGCCTCCCAAAACTTGTGACAAAAATCTTGATAATGAAGAAGGTTGATGATTATGGGTGACAGGAAAAATATTTGGAAGTGTTCTCTGGTGAAAAACTGGAGAAAAAGTGATTATGAGAAGTCCCCTTACGGATTTACAAGATTATATAGTGATTAGGAGTCCTAATCCTACACAAATACTAAAAACAGCTTACTGGTCACGTTTTCTCGGAGGGTCGATCGATCTACCCCCAGGCATCGATCGATCGATCATGCCTAAAATCTGATAGTTCGCCCAAAAAATTATAAGGGACAAAAATTGTAAAATCAATATAAAATCCATTTTAACTCCGATTTTAATTCCTCTTGAAATTTTATTTTCTAAAATCATAACCAACATATTTATCCAATAAAAATTATTAAATTCAAAAATTTATTTTTCTCGAAAATTCCAATTAATTAATAAAAACAGTTAATAAAAACACGGGGTGTTACATACTTCCCCACTAGCAAAGAATTTCGTCCTCGAAATTAGACGAAGCATACACATAAACACTTAAATCTCGCAAAAAAAATAAGGCTCACATATGCCTACCCGTAGAATACCAAAATTGGGCGCCCATATACCCAATCCTACACGCACGTACCCCAAGAACAATAAAATAATATCTATCGCCTATATATATGCATAGCTATGAAAATAATGGTGTACCAAATGCTCTTGTAAATCACCACTCGATTCTATCTCCAATAATCTTTATAACACATAAATCCTCAAACCAAATCACATCGCTGCATCGATATAATATATACCCAAAATTTATACTAATGATCTTTCAAATAGATATCGTCTCCAAAAATCAAAACTAAGCATCCTCACATCAAGCTTACTAATTCTAAACTCGATGCCTACAACGTTCTTAGCACAAAGCTTCACATCTCCAAGAAACACATCTAACACGTATGCTAGACCCTCTAACTTAAGAAGTATAAATCAACAAAGGGAATCAAAGATCGGCAACACGAAAGCTAAATGGAATCATAACATACGAGACCTAAGACCATGCTGTGATACCATCTGTCACACCTCACCTAATTCTGGCGTCGGCCGCCACCAAAACTAAGTCGGGCGTGAGTAAATAAAATACCATTCTTAGCATGAGACAGATATGAGACATAAATCAGTCCATAAGATAAATAATTGAATCAACCTCCAATGATCATAAACAACTAAGCGATAAAAGATCGATCACATGCTAACTTCGAAAATCCAATATCCAATTATGATTAATTAAAAATCTGAATAAATATCCAACTCTGAATAACTGAAATAAATCCCATAACAAATTTGCAACCGAATGGCCCAATAACTCTCTAAACTGAGTCTCATAATGAAATATGACTGAAAGGAAAGTCTAAGCTAAAATAAAACAACAAAGTAAATTCGCTCCAGCTACACCTCCAAATGATAATCTCCAATAAATATTATGCAGCTTCTCCAATTCTAATCCTAAAAAAGATAAGTCAACGCATGGGTCAGAGCCAAAGCCCCGAGCAAGAATACACACTACTCCCCTCACATAGGATCCTTGAATCCAGACAATAGAATTATACAGAATAAATATCACAGTAGAATATTTTAAATTAAATGGACTAATTCAAACGCGATAAATATAAACCACTAACTACCCGTAAAAAGCCCATTTATAAAGACACACCAATATGATTTTAATTTCCCAAGTCCCACGATGTTAATTTAATTAAATTTGCCAGCTTTTATTATAACCTCTTTTTATTATGGCGGTCCTCTTGCCTCGGGTGATTTCTCCACCAAAATACACATCCCCTCGTCAAAAACGTCGGCTGGCCCGTTTAAACTGTCGGCCCTCACAGATTATGTTGCCAATATATTTTAATACCCGTCATATTATCTTAGGTATTAGTTCTCAATTTCTCAATTCACAATTTATAAACACCCCACCCTTTAATCGATGTGAGATCCTCAAAATACCCCTTAGCCCCATACCTAAGGGTCCCCAAGTTATCAATACGTCCTAACCTATGTATATGAGGATTTTTTAACATAAATGATAACCTAGTCTCATACCTAGACTAGCGTAACGACGATAAAGTAATAAAAATCATCCCGCCCCCAACACAATAAAATCGTGATAATTTTCTCTCACTAGTCCCATTCCTATAAGGCATTCTAAAATATGAGGAGAACAATAATACTCAACAACCCATCGTCACAATGATATTTAATAATACCAACAAGTCATACCAACAAGAATAATTAGTCAACGTATAAAACTGCGCATGATAGTCCAATTCAATTAAATCTTTAATTTAATTATCACAACATCAACAATACCCAAATAATCTCATTTAATTATTTTAAATTAAATATACCAACTTTTCATCATATATACATCAAAAACTAAAATTTATTATCTATACATGTATTACATGAGTTATACGCATCCAAAAGTCAATTATTTTAAAGCTAGGTTTTTTTTACATGCAACCTACACCAATAAAACCCAAAATCACTCATGAATCCTACGTACCCAAAGGGTTATGAATATTATTCAGATTAAAAGATTTTATAAAAACAGACCCATAATTAGTATCCAGTTTTTCTAATTAAGTTACTAATTATTTTTAAGAACACATGTAATTAAATGTTTAGGCGACACTTAAAACACATAATACTAAAGGAAAGGAATATAATATTCTGCATGTAAAGATCGTGTTGAAAATCTGATTAGAAATCTGGATTCCTTACGAGAAATTAGCAAAAGAGTGTTCTTGAACCAACTTGATTAAACCCCAATTAAGCCTCCCAAAACTTGTGACAAAAATCTTGATAATGAAGAAGGTTGATGATTATGGGTGAGAGGAAAAATATTTGGAAGTGTTCTCTAGAGAAAAACTGGAGAAAAAGTGATTATGAGAAGTCCCCCTACGGATTTACAAGGTTATATAGTGATTAAGAGTCCTAATCCTACACAAATACTAAAAACAGCTTATTGCTCACGTTTTCTAGGAGGTTCGATCGATCTATCCCCAGGCATCGATCGATCGATCATGCCTAAAATCTAGCAGTTCGCCCAAAACATTATAAGGGACAAAAATTATAAAATCAATATAAAATCCATTTTAACTCCGATTTTAATTCCTCTTGAAGTTTTATTCTTCTAAAATCATAACCAACATATTTATCCAATAAAAATTATTAAATTCAAAATTTTATTTTTCTCAAAAATTCTAATTAATTAATAAAAATAGTTAATAAAAACACGGGGTGTTACATCACGATGTCAAACAACGCTAGTTATGGTACTTGTGAGGGGTGAGATGCGGTATCGTCCCATAAGAGACCTCTTATATCTCGAGTGAACCGTCACTCTGGGATGCATTATATTCACGTATAATGCGGGGTAATTTCATTTTTGCAATGGGATTATTCATATTCTTCTTACATTCCATGGTTTAAAGTCGAAAAAACCATACCACCACATCCGCGAGTTCGAAGAGGTATGAGAATTTTTTAGCATTCAAGCGTGCCCCTAAGATATCATACTCCTCAAATTTTTCCCCTTCTCCCTGAAGGATAATGCCAAGACTTGGCTATGGTCTTTGGCACCGAACTCGATTGGAACGTCGAGAGATATGAAAGCTAAGTTTCTCCTGAAATTATTTCCCCAACATCGAACCAATTCCATAAAATCTCAAATTCAAAAGTTTAAACAACAAGAGAATGAGCCCTTCAATAGATGTTGGGAGCGTTTTAACGAGTTTCTTAATATGTGCCGACACCACAGTTTTGAGAAATGGAGACTCATTTTTTTTCCATCATGGGATATGTTTAAGTTCCAAACAACTCATTAAAACAATGTGCTCTGAGGAATTTCTAGGGTTACACGTGGACGATACCGAGGCTCACCTTAAGTATGTCATCGAGACTACTCAAGCATGGGACACATATGATCCAAACACCCAATCCCGTGCTCGACAAACGTCTGTAATTCCTTCTGTGTACGGACTCTACAATTTAGATAAAGAAGCCGAGCTAAATATTCAAATCAACTAACTTGCTAAGAGGTTGGAAGTCGTGGTCAAATTGAGAGGAAGAGGAACATTTGTCTCCACTCAAGCGCTGATAGAGGAGGTGTGTGTAATTTTTGAGGCGGGACATCCAATAAAGGAATCCCGGTAATATCCGCCTGCAAAGTGATGATTCAAGAGAAAGTGGAAGCGGTAGGAGACTTTAAGGGTAATTTTAGTGCCCCGTAAGAGAATTCCTATAACCCTTTATGGCGAAACCATCCCGATTTCAATTATGGGCATCCACACATAACAATGAGTCCCAATTCACATGTTTCCCCACCGCCGCCACCACTCTCGCCTTTCCAATAAGCTCCGCATATGCAAGTACCACCTCCAGCACCTTATATCATCCAATCTCAAAAAAATCTCAAGGACACCTTGCACCAATTTATGCAAACCCAATCGGTGATTAACGCTCAAAATGTCTAATAATTTGCCGAATTAAAAGCGTCTATCTCTAAGTTGCAATCATCAATAAGTGTCCAAGAGAAGGGCAAGTGTCCCGCCCAAGGACAAAGACCTCCCCAAGGACAAACTAGTGTTAGCTCTACTTTCAATGATAATAAATACCATTTTCAAACCGTGACCACTCTACGTAGTGGGAGAGTCATTGATTTTTCACCTCCCCCATATGACGAGCTTAAATACAAGGAGGTTTTGCCCGGTATGAAAGAGCCGAAGATGCCCTCTTGAATGAAAGTGACAACGATGATACTAGTAGGCCCGAAGTTATAGGAAAATCTCCCACTATTGCGCCTTTACCTCAATGGTTGGTTCCTCCTCCTAAAGGGGCCTCCCGTGAAGATTTGTTAGATGTTCTAAATCAAGTCAAGCTTAATTTACCTTTTCTTGAGGCAATCAAGAAAATCACCGCCAATGCAAAGTTCCTTAAAGACTTATTGATGGTGAAATGTAGATTAAAGGTGAAAAGGAATGTTTTTCTAATACAAAATGTAAGCTTGGTTCTTTTAAGTGACCCCCCACCGAAGTTTAAAGATTCGGGTGCACTGACCATTTCGTGCATCATTGGAGAGAACCCCATCGAGAGTGAATTATTAGATTTAGGGTCGAGTGTTAACATTCTCCTTTACTCTATCTATAAGCAATTAGATTTGGGGGACCTCAAGCCCATTACCATCACTCTCGAACTAGCGGATCATACCATGAAGTACCTCGAGGGATTGTTGAGGATGTTATAATCCAAGTGGACACCTTTTACTTCCTTGTAGATTTTGTCATTTGGGACACAGAGCCCTCCACTCCTTCGAGTGACCATGTTCCCATAATCCTTGGCCACCCATTCTTAGTTATAGCTAACGCACTTATTAATGCTCGAAATGGGCAAATGCAACTCGCGTTTGGTAATATGACTCTTAAAACAAGTATCTTCAACATCACCAAGCAAGTGGGCGATGAAGAATAATTTCACGGTGGATCTTATCGATGAGGTAGTAGATGAGCACATAAAGGGAAATATAAGTGGGGATTATCTAGAAGCGTGTTCTATTTTGGGTAGTGGGAGCGATGGGATGTACATCGAGTTCGAGAAGGAGGTGAGTGAGTTGAAGGTGATTTTGTTTGAAAGTAAGATGGATGAGGAGGTGAGATACGTTAGTTGGGTTTCTAGCTTCGAGGAATTACCATCGAGGGAGTCATGCACGGTTCCCTCCAATGAAAAATTTCCCACCCTCGAATTAAATAAACTACCCTCAAACGTAAAATATGCTTATTTGGGCGAAGATGAGACATTTCCCATTGTTGTCTCCTCGAGGAAAAATAAAGAGCAAGATTGTAATCTATTACCGATTTTGAGGAAGCACCCTAATGCTTTTGATTGGAGCAGCGCCGATTTGAAGGGTATAAGTCCCTTAATTTGTACCTATAAAATCCACCTCGAGGAGGACGTTAAGCCTTCGCTTGAATCCCATAATGAAAGATGTCGTGAGGGTGGATATTATTAAGCTATTGGACACAGACATCATCTACCCCATTTCGGATAGTAAGTAGGTGAGTCCGATTCAAGTCGTCCTAAAAAATTTGGGAATGACTGTCGTCGAAAATGCAAAAGGTGAGCTTATTCCACGTTTGCATTGACTACTGGAAGCTTAATGCCGACACTGTGAAAGATCATTTTCCCTTACCGTTTATAAACCAAATGCTAGAACAAACAGTGGAATACCCATTTTATAGCTTTCTCGATGGTTATTTTCGGTACAACCTAATTGAGGTAGATGTGTTAGATAAAGAAAAGACGACGTTCACATGCCCTTTTGGCACATTTTCCTACGAAAGCATGCATTTTGGATTATGTAATGCACCCTTGGCCTTTCAAAGGTTTATGCTTAGTATTTTTAGTGATATGGTCGAAAGGGGCCTTAAGGTTTTTATGGATGACGTTAGTGTCTTCGGCCCCTCTTTTGACCTTTACCTCACTAATCTAAAAAAAGTGTTAGCCCGTTGTGTGGAAAAGAACTTGGTGCTAAATTGGGAGAAGTGTCATTTTATAGGAAAAAAATAGACGTCATATTCAATCTTCGCCCACTTAAGTCACTAAAAGGAGTGCACTCTTACACTACACCAAAAATAAGATTCTGGAGCGGTTTAAAACCGTGCCATACCCAATCTGGTATGGTTTAAAACCGTGCCAGAATCAGGAATGCCAGATTTTCTAGCACGGTTTAAAACCATGCCAGATTGCCCAATCTGACACGCTTTTGGCACGCTTTTAAACCATGCTAGATATTGAATCTGACACACTTTTCACATAGTTTAAAACTGTGCTATATTTTTCATTTTCTGGCACGTTTTTAGCACGGTTATAAAGCCTGCTAGATTGTTTTATTAGCCTAATCAAATATTACAATTTGACACGGTTTTAAAATATGTCAGATTTTTCTATTAGTAAAAAAATATTTAAAAACAAATCTGGAAAATAAATAAATTCCAAATCTGGTCGGAATAATATTTATTATTTGCAAAAATAATCAAGAAAATTCACAAATTGCGAATCTCGCACGTTATTGATAAACTAATGTGCATACAAACTTCAAAATATTACAAGTATTAATATTTCCTAGATAAAAAAATGTGCAGCATTTCCTTTATTTTCTAGACATTCCAGAACCTGCTAATACAAAATCTGTCAATATAAATCCTGCACGGCCATACAATAAAATAAGAAAATTTCCAAAGCCCGCACGGTCATAAAAGTTGATAATAAAACTACTAAAGCCTGCACAACCCTAACACAAAAAATAGAATCCTGAATATTAACGGCATTAAATAAATAATCTTGTTGTTGTTAACCATTGACTTCATGTGTTCCACGTGGATAAAACCTAGCGATTGAATGTTATCCTGCAAAAAAATAGGACACAAAAATATATGATATTAATAACCAAGTAATTTAAAAAAAATCGTATTCAAGCTGAAAAAATCCAAATAAGAGTTACAATTATTATTATTATTATTATTATTATTATTATTATTATTATTATTATTATTATTATTATTATTATTATTATTATTATTATTATTATTATTATTATTATTATTATTATTATATTCTCAAATTGAAAGTCTCGTAACTACATGGTCAGTTCATATGAGTTACATTAGTCTCATACGAGGTGTTAGTCCCTCTTACGAGCTTGTTTGGGGGCTGGTTTGGTTTTTCACCCGTTAACGGCTTATTTTTAAGTTTAATCTTAGATATTTTCAAACTATCGTCATATTCTCAAATTAGGAGACTCGTGACTACGCAGTTAGTTATCTACGAGTTACATTGGTCCCGTACGAGGTGTTCATGCCTCTTACGGGGCCGTTTGGGGGTTGGTTTGGATTTTCACCCTTTAACGGATTATTTTTCAGCCTAATCTAGATATTTTGAAATTATCAGCATATTCTCAAACCGAGAGACCTGTGACTACGCAGTCAGTTCCTACGAGTTACATTGGTCCCGTTCGATGTGTTAGTTCCTCTTATGAGGCCGTTTGGGAGATGATTTGGGTTTTCACCCTTTAACCGCTTTTTTAAGCCTAATCAAGATATTTTCAAATTATCGTTATATTCTCAAACCTAAAGACTCATGACTACACGGTTAGTTCCTACGAGTTACAGTGGTCCTGTGTGATGTGTCAGTGCCTCTTACGGGACCGTTTGGGGGCTAATTTGGGTTTTCACCCTTTAATGACTTATTTTTAAGCCTAATCAAGATATTTTCAAAATATCGTCTTATTCTCAAATCAAAAGACTCGTGACTACGTGGTCAGTTCATATGAATTACATTAGTCCCGTGTGAGGTGTTCATGCCTCTTATGGGGCCGTTTCGAGGCTGGTTTGGGTTTTCACAATTTAACGGCTTATTTTTAAGCGTAATCTTAATATTAGCAAATTACGTTATATTATCAAACCAAGAGTCATATGACTATGCGGTCAGTTCCTACGAGTTACATTGGCCCTGTACGAGGTGTTCATACCTCTTACGGGGCCGTTTGAGAGCAGATTTGGGTTTTCACCCTTAACGGCTTATTTTTAAATATAGTCTAGATATTTTCAAAATTTTATCATATTCTCAAATCTGGAGTCCCGTGACTATGCGATCAGTTCCTACGAGTTACATTGGTTCCGTACGAGGTGTTCATGCCTCTCACGGGGCCATTTAGGGGCTGGTTTGGGTTTTCACCCTTTAAAGGCTTGTTTTTAAGCTTAATTTAGATATTTTCAAATTATCGTCATATTCACAAACCGGGAGTCCTGTGACTACGCGATCAGTTCCTACGAGTTACATTACTCCCGTACGAGGTGTTCATGCATCTTACTGGTCCATTTGGGGACTGGTTTGGGTTTTGACCCTTTAATTGCTTATTTATAAGCCTAATCTAGATATTTTCAAATTATCATTATATTCTCGAACCAGGAGTCCCGTGACTACATGGTCAGTTCCTACGAGTTACATTGGTCCCGTGCGAGGTGTTCATGCCTCTTATAGGGCCGTTTGGGAGCTAGTTTGAGTTATCACCCTTTAACGGCTTGTTTTTAAGCATAGTCTGGACATTTTTAAATTTTCATCATATTCTCTAACCAGAAGAAAATATGCGATTAGTTCTACGAGTTACATTGATCCCATAGGAGGTCTCCATGCCTCTTACCGGGCCGTTTGGCGGCTGGTTTGGATTTTTTAAGCCTACGTAGATATTTTCAAATTGTCGTTATATTCGCAAATTGGGAGTCCTGTGACTACTCGATCAGTTCTTACGAGTTACATTAGTCCCGTACGAGGTGTTCAAGTATCTTACGGGGCCGTTTGGGGCTGGTTTGGGTTTTCACCCTTTAATGGCTTATTTTTAAGCCTAATCTAGATATTTTCAAATTATCGTCGAGAGACTCGTTACTGTGCAGTCAGTTTCTACATGTTATAATGGTCTCGTGTGAGGTTTTCATGCCTCTTTCGAGGCCGTTTGGAGGATGATTTGGGTTTTCACCCTTTAACGACTTATTTTAAGCCTAATCTATCAAATTAGGAGTCCATGACTATGCGGTCAGTTCCTATGAGTTGTTACATTAGTCCCGTACGAGGTGTTTATACCTCTTACGGGACCGTTTGGGAAATAGTTTGGGTTTTCACCCTTTAACGGCTTATTTTTAAACATAGTCTATATATTTTCAAATTTTCATCATATTCTCAAAACGGGAGTCCCGTGTCTACGCGATCAGTTCCTACAAGTTGCACTGGTCCCCTGCAAGGTGTTCATGCCTCTTAGGGGGTCGTTTGGGGGCTATTTTGGGTTTTCACCCTTTAATGGCTTGCTTTTAAGTCTAATCTAGATATTGTCAAATTTTTATCATACTCTCAAATCGGGAGTCCCGTGACTACGCGATCAGTTCCTATGAGTTGCATTAGTCCCGTATGAGGTGTTCATGCCTCTTACGGGGCCGTTTGGGGGCTGGTTTGGGTTTTCACCCTTTAACAGCTTATTTTTAAGACTAACTTAGATATTTTCAAATTTTCATCATATTCGCAAATTGAGAGTCCTGCAACTACGTGATCAGTTCCTACGAGTTGCATTAGTCCCGTACGAGGTGTTGATACCTTTTACGGGACCATTTGGGAGCTGGTTTTTATTTTCACCCTTTAATGGCTTGTTTTTAAGCCTAATCTAAATATTTTCAAATTATCGTCATATTCTCAAACCAGAAGACCCGTGACTACGCGGTCAGTTCGTACAAGTTACATTGGTCCCATGCGAGGTGTTTATGCCTCTTGCGAGGCTATTTGGTGGCTAGTTAGAGTTCTCACCCTCCAACGGCTTATTTTTAAGCCAAATCTAGCTATTTTTAAATTATCTTCATATTCTCAAATCGGGAGATCCGTGACTAAGCGGTCAGTTGCTTTGAGTTACATTGATCCCGTACGAGGTGTACATGCCTCTTACGGGGCCGTTTGGGGGCTGGTTTGGATTTTCACCCTTTAACGACATGTTTTTAAGAAAGTCTAAATATTTTCAAATTATCATCATATTCTGAAATCGGGAGTCTCATGAATAAATGTTCAGTTCTACGAGTTACACCGGTTCCGTGCAAGGTGTTCATGGCTCTTACGGAACCCCTTGGGAGTTGGTTTTGTTTTCACCCTTTAAGAGCATGCTTTTAATCATAATCTAGATATTTTCAAATTATCGTCATATTCTCAAATCGGGAGTCCCGTGACTACGCGGTCAGTTCCTACGAGTTATATTGGTTATGTGCGAGGTGTTTGTGCCTCCTACGGGTTCGTTTGAGAGTTATTTAAAATTTTTGCCCTCTAACGGCATTTTTAAGATTAAGCCGTGAGATTTACAAATTTTTGTCATATTCAAAAATCGGGAGTCTCGTGACTACATGGTCAGTTCCAGCGAGTTTCATTATCCGGTGCGAGATTTTTACACCTTTTACAAGGTTGTTAGGTGACTGTCTTGGGGTTTTTCCCTTTAACGATATGTTTTTAAACCTAAGGGTTAAATTTGCAAATTATCAGCATATTCTCAAACTGGGAGTCTCGTGGCTACCCGACCAGTTCCTATGAGTTATATTGGTCCCGTGTTAAGCGTTAGTACCTCTTTCAGGGTCGTTTGGTGGTTAGTTTAGGTTTTCTCCCTTTAACGACATGTTTTCAGTCCTAAGTATTAAAAACATGAATTTTGGGGCTTATGTAACTCGTTGATTTGAAACCTTTGTGTGACATTCAAGAATGGGGTTTTCCTCTTAAATGAATTTATTTTCTTATATCGGGGCTACAATGGTCGTATTCTAGATATATTACAATATAATAAAGGAGACATGATCCTTGAAATGAACTCACTTGAAACCTTCTTTTTTGTGCCTTAGTTATGAAATTATCAACATCGCGATTGAATAATGTCACAGTATAAAGATCATATTCATTGTCCTCATGTATATTCTTAGAGGATCTGGGGACCTGAAACATTAGTTAAATAAAAAAAGAGAATTCACAAAACCAAAAGTCGTTTTGCGGTGAAGAAGATGACGATGAGATACATTGAGTTTAGTTAGTTACTTAATACAAGACCAAGAGATGCCAAATCTCTATCATCTGTGAATTTTAACCATCGATATGTTGTGTGGTAATCAAAATGTCATGCACAACATTAGATAATACAGTGAGGACCATTAAGAGAAAAATTAACATTTCACTTGAGAAAAGAGTTTTTACAACATAGGTGGTGAGTGTCTCATAACTTGACAACCAATCCTTCTACAAATACTTTTATACACCTGTAAGAAGGGTCACAAAATGTTCTGAGGTGACGACATCCTCTGTCTTCACTAAATTGGACAAATCACGGAAAACTAAGCTGAACAAGTAAAGAATTTAAATCAGTTGAATATTCAATTAAAATAATGGCTTGTTTTAGAATTGGATGCACCCACATATTTTACTACTGCTTTTGCGTATATACTGTTATAACTACATGTCCAAAGAATTTGATCCTCCTGAAATTTCCAGCGCAATGTTAGATAAATTATTTATTTTCCCTCATGAGAGATTAATAGATTAATCATCATAATAAATTGTATATATATGTATGTCAAATAAAGGGAAACAAAACTTACTATTGAAAGGTGTAAGTGCCGCTGGAGCAGATAATGTAGAAATGTGTGTCATTAAAGAATAAAGCGCCACCTCTTGTTGTGTGAGTTCAATACAGGTTACCTAGTACATAGAGAGACTTCTTATCAAGGGGATAAACTTTGTTACCTAGAAAGAAGCGCCACATCTTGTTGTCCTACATCCATAACTACCTAAAAAGTAGGATACACTTTTGGCACGGTTTTGAACTGTGCCAAATATTTTATAAAAAGAAAAAAAATAATTATTTGAAAGCATGAAAATTCACAAATTAAAAATATTACACATTGTTGATAAACTAATGTACATACAAACTTCAAAATATTACAATTCTTTAATAGTTCACAGACCAAAAAAAATTGGGCAGAGTTTTCTCTATTTTCTGGACATTCATAAACCTGCTAATATAAAACCTGCCTAACATAAAGCCCGCATGACCACAAAATATAATAATTAACGTACAAAATCCCGTACGGCCAAAAAAGTTAACAATAAAACTACAAAAGCCCGCACGGTCATAACACAAAAAAATAGAATCGTGAATAAACCCCTTGTTGTAAACCATTGAGTTCTCTGTGTGTTCCACGTGAATAAATGCCAACGATAAAATGTTATCCTGCAAAAAAAATAGGATACAAAAAAGAGAAGATATTAGTAACTCAGTAATTTACAAAAAAAAAAAAAACTTACTCAAGCTAAAAAAATTACATATAGGAGTTGCAATTATTATTATATTCTAAAATTGAAAATCTTACGCAAGTTATGACTCCCTGATCAGTTCGCACGAGCTACATTGGTCCCGTGCGAGGTGTTCGTGCCTCTTACGGGGCCGTATGGGGGCTGGTTTGGGTTTTCACCCTCGAACGACTTGTTTTCAAGCCTAATCAACGTATTTTGAAATTATCGTCATATTTTCAAATCGGGAGACCAAGGACTATGCGGTCAGTTCGCACGAGTTACATTGGTCCCATGCTAGGTGTTCGTGCCTCTTAGGGGGCTGTATGGGGGCTGGTTTGGGTTTTCACCCTCGAATGGCTTATTTTCATGCCTAATCTACGTATTTTGAAATTATCATCATATTCTCAAAACGGGAGATCCAGGACTACACGATCAGTTCGCACGAGTTACATTGGTCCCGTGAGAGGTGTTCGTGCCTCTTACGGGGCCGTATGGGGGCTGGCTTGGGTTTTCACCCTCGAACGCCTGGTTTTGAAGCCTAATCTACGTATTTTGAAATTGTCATCATATTCTCAAATGGGAACCCCGAGACTATGCGGTCAGTTCGCACGAGTTACATTGGTCCCCTTCGAGGTGTTTGTGCCTCTTACGGGGTCGTATAGGGGCTGGTTTAGATTTTCACCCTCGAAAGGCTTGTTTTCAAGCCTAATGTATGTATTTTGAAATTATCATCATATTCTCAAACCGGGAGACCTAGGACTACTCAATCATTTCGCACGAGTTACATTGGTCCCGTGTGAGGTGTTCGTGCCTCTTGCGGGGCCGTATGGAGAGCTGGTTTGGGTTTTCACCCTCTAATGAATTTATTTCAAGCCTAATCTGCGTATTTTGAAATTATCATCATATTCTCAAATCGAGAGACCCGGTACTATGAGGTCCATTCGCACGAGTTACATTGGTCCCGTGCGAGGTGTACGGGTCGTATGGGGGCTGATTTGGGTTTTCACCCTCGAACGGCATGTTTTCAAGCCTAATCTATGTATTTTGAAATTATCAACATATTCTCAAACCAGGAGACCCGAAACTACGCGGTTAGTTCGCACAAGTTACATTGGTCCCGTGTAAGGTGTTCTGCCTCTTACGGGGCCGTATGGGGGCTCGTTTGGGTTTTCACCCTCGAACGTCTTATTTTCATGCCTAATCTACGTATTTTGAAATTATCATCATATTCTCAAAATGGAAGATCCAGGACTACACGGTGAGTTCGCACGAGTTACATTGGTCCCGTGAGAGGTGTTCGGGCCTCTTACGGGGCCATATGGGGGCTGGTTTGGGTTTTCACCCTCGAACGACTTGTTTTCAAGATTAATATATGTATTTTGAAATTATCGTCATATTCACAAATTGGGAGACCCGGGACTACGCAGTTAGTTCACACGAGTTACATGGGTCCTGTGCGAGGTGCTCATGCCTCTTATGGGGCCGTATGGGTGCTGGTTTAGGTTTTCAACCTCGAATGGATTGTTTTCAAGCCTAATCTACGTATTTTGAAATTATCATCACATTCTCGAACTGGGAGACCTGGGATTACGCGGTCAGTTCGCACGAGTTACATTGGTCCCGTGCGAGGTGTCCGTGCCTCTTACGGGGCCATATGGAGGGTTGGTTTGGGTTTTCACCCTCGAACGGCTTGTTTTCAAGCCTAATCTATGTATTTTCAAATTATTGTCATATTCTCAAACCGGGAGACCCGGGACTATGCGGTCAGTTCGCACGAGTTTCATTGGTCCCATGCGAGGTGTTCGTGCCTCTTATGGAGCCGTATGGGGGCTGGTTTAGGTTTTCACCCTCGAACGACTTGTTTGCAAGCCTAATCTATGTATTTTGAAATTATCATCATATTCTCAAACCGGGAGACCCAGGATTACACGGTCAGTTCGCACGAGTTACATTGGTCCCATGCGAGGTGTTCGTGCCTCTTACGGGGTCGTATAAGGGCAGGTTTGGGTTTTTACCCTCGAACGACTTGTTTTCAAGCCTAATCTATGTATTTTTGAATTATCGTCATATTCTCAAACCGAGAGACCCGGGACTACGTTATCAATTTGCATGAGTTACATTGGAACTGTGTGTGGTGTTCGTGCCTCTTACAGGGCCGTATGGGGGCTGGTTTGGGTTTTCACCCTCGAACAACTTGCTTTCAAGCCTAATCTACGTATTTTGAAATTATCATCATATTCTCAAACTGGGAGACTCGGGACTACGTGGTCAGTTTGCATGATTTACATTGGTCCCGTGTGAGGTGTTCGTTCCTCTTACGGGACCATTTGGGGGTTGGTTTGGGTTTTCACCCTCGAACGGCTTATTTTCAAGCCTAATCTGTGTATTATGAAATTATCGTCATATTCTAAAATTAGGAGACCCGGGACTATGCGGTCAGTTTGCACGGGTTACATTGGTCACGTGCGAGGTGTTCGTGCCTCTTACGGGGCCGTATGGGGGCTGGTTTGGGTTGTCACCCTTGAACGACTTGTTTTCAAGCCTAATCTACGTATGGTTATGGTAAAATTGTTCACGTATCTATTTAAAATATAATTGGATTTTCAGTGGCCATCTTTTCTTCCTTAGTGAGATATTAATGACTTAACATAGGATCAGTTCCAAGAAATCTTCTTTGAAAATAATTTTCAGAATCAACGAGAGAATAAGAAATCCTATTAGTTGTTCTATATAACAGTTGTTCGAGGGTGATTTCTTGGAATCCCGTTAGTTGTTCTATAAATGAAATCAATGAGAGAATACTAAGAAATCCGTTTAGGTGTTATATATAACAATTGTTATATATAACAGAGTTGTTATATATAATAGCTGTTATATATAACACCTATGTTATATATAACGATTGTTATATATAACGGATGTTATATATAACAGGTGTTATATATAATAACTCTGTTATATATAACAGGTGTTATATATAACAGAGTTGTTATATATAGCAATTGTTATATATAACAGCTTGCCCGCCCTTCCCGCTCAATAATGATAAATAAATAACTGGTTCAGTTCCTTTTTCGCATAACGATAACTCAATTCAATAGTTGATTACGTAACGATAACTCAATTCAATAGTTGATTGCATAACGATAACTCAATTCAATAGTTGATTACATAACGATAACTCAATTCAATAGTTGATTGCATAACGATAACTCAATAATTTCTTGATGCTATAGGTGGTGGAGTAGGAATATAGAAGCATAAATTAGGAATATAAGTAGAGATTTTGCAGATTTGTACCTTAGATGGAAGTACTTCGAAGCAAGGTGGTGTAGGTCACCGGTGTCACCAATAGGAGGACAAAGGTCATTCGTCGGTGTCACCAATGGGAGGACAAAGGTCGTCGAGCCAATGCATAATTCCATTTTTACCAACATCTTTCAAGTTCTCGCAATGATCTTATTTTCCACCCCAAACTGGATACCCGGGCACTTTGATGTCATCGAGTAAAACTCGCACTTCATTCTTTCTCAACGTATGAAAGTGAACGGTTGAGACGGCTCCTGGTTGCGTTTTCCTCCCATAAAAACCAAGTTCACATGTGTGGGATAGTATTTTTCATTCAATTAGAGATGTGAAATTTTGAACCTCGAATGCAGGGGAGGAACGAGAACACAAAGGAGTTCCAGTGCCTATAGTAGGTAACTCTTGAACGTTGAGTCCAACACCTGAAAATTTCTCGGTTTTGAAGTCAGTAATGAATTCATCTAATGAGGATTTTATCCCCTCTATGTCACTCCTAAGGTGATTAACATGATCCTTCCAATTTTCTATGTCCTCTTTCACCTCCTCAAGCATTTCTCTAGCAAATCTAGACCCTAATATAGCGGTTCTCGAAATTATGGACCCAACACAACGAACACGTCCTCGCGTATCCTTTTCGATAACCTCAAAAATAGGCCCGGCATCCAAGGTCTCCTCCTGACCACTCACTTTGTATACGTCCGGAAGAATTTGAATTTGGTCATGTACACAAATATATTAACATTAGGTTTGATGATACGATACTTTTTTTTTAGACAAAATGGACATTACAAAATTTAAATTACCACAAATATTTTATCATGAGGGGCATAACCACCTCCTTTGATTATATGAGTTGCCAACCACAATTCAGCACGAGTGGGAGCACGCCCATGCTCCTTTCTCCAATTCTCTAAAGCTCGAGCATAACCATGACGACATGTATTATGAGTTGTCTTTCTCACACAATTTTGTTTAGTCTCTTTGTTCTTTCTTAGCAAAGTTTTTTGAACCTCTAAAGCTTCATTATTGCAAAACACCTCCCAGTCCTCAGATTTGAAATTTTGTGGCACTTTCTCCTTCTACTTTCCAACATCACCATCCTTCAAATTAACCCTTAGCTTTGAGTTGAACTTTTTTCAAGCATCATTCTCTTTTTTCAAAAAAATTTGCTTCTGACTTTTATGCACATCTGTTAACTCTTTCTACAATATATGAAGAAATAAAATTAAAACATCACATAATTGAATTTACATTCTTTGGAATAGAAAGGAATAGTATACCATTAATGATGACCAAATTGAGTTCTTATATCGCACATCCACTTGTTTCCAAGTCGTATAAGAAATGGGAACATGTTTCCTTGCTAAGTCTCCCAACCTGGCTTAAAGTGTATATGAGTCTTCACCAACTGGAAGGTCCTGCTCATTAAATTTTATCTTCTTAGTGAAAGAGTCATCACTTACTCTTGAAGCACCCAAAGAAACCTTAGAACGCGAGGTTGATATAGGTGTCTCCCCATTTATTGACAGTTGCGAAGTATCACCCATACGAGACATTTATCTAGAAAAAAGTGACTATTGGACACAAAAATAATCAGAATAAACATTTACAAGAATATTGCATATTCAAATAGAAATATAAATAAGATTACATGTTCAAATAGACACCAGTATATTACATGCTCAAACATCAGTAAATATAGAATTACAAGTTCAAACAACCATACCTGTATTAAATGTTCAAATAGCATTAAACTATTAAATGTTTACAACAACAACAACAACAAACGGAATAAATAGAATATTGCATATTCAAAAACAAGCTCAACTAAATCATTTCACTAGAAATCCTGTGTCCAAAATCTTCAGCAATTTATCATTTTCCTCGAGAATGGAGTCATACATCATACGATCAATATCAATCGCATCTATTTCTTTCGTCAGTCTCTTGGGAGAGTGTAAAACAACTGACCACCCTTTTAGCTTTACATCTTGATAATAAAATACTTGACTGTCTTGAGATGCAAGGATGAACGGATCATCGTGAATGGTATTTTTACTCACGAGCTTACTAAGATTCACCATCACCAATTTTGAGGTGGGTTCAACTTTGCAAGCATTCTTAACATCAACATCCACACAATCAAAATAAAAGACAGTATGTGTGAACTCAATGTAATTGAGGTCGAGTATTTGTCTAATAACTCCATAAAAGGTTGTCATAATCCCCGTCTTATTAAAGGCCTTAGTGGATACACCACTACTCTGAAAGTTATGATTCTCTTCATGTCCAGAACTACAAAAAGTGTACCCATTGCATTGAAATTTCTCATAACTGGTAACCCTATGGAGCGGACCATCAGCATATGGAAAAATTCCTGTATCATTAAATCTTGAAGCCTGTAAGGAATTGATAATTTTTTAAAGTTTCATTAAAAATTATTACAGTTGATAAAAAAGTACATGTATAAATAAATACTTGCCTCGTTCCTTAGCCAAGGGATGAAATCATCAATTCTATGCCTCGATTGAGTCTTAGTTACCACAAATTTTCTTCAAGAAACTAGTTTCAAAATTAATAAATATCACATTACAATAAATTAATATGAATTAACATAGAACTAAGTGTGTACCTTCTCCATTCATCAACACCGTTGCATTGATATAAAACCTATCTTCGCACTTTCTCATATTGTACATTATTTAAGATCAATTCTTTACTTTTACCCAATGGTCGTTGGCATTCCGAGTCATCAAACTCATCATCAAGAAAATCCTCAAGATTCCTCTTATGAGTTCCTTCACCTCTTTTCGATATGTACTCCATGGCATATAAATAAGCTTCATGTAAAAAATATGCATTAGCAATGCTCCCTTCTATGTACCTCTTATTTCGTGACGTCTTTTTATATCTTCCCATTTCTCTCTCAAACAACCACATCACCCGATATCTTGGTGGCCCAGCTGTTAAAGCTTCATCGGCTAAATGGTGCATGAGGTGGATCGTCACCATAAAAAAGGCAGGTGGAAAATAAATTTCAAAGACACAAAGTGCCTCTACCAATGCGTTTTTATGCCTTCAAAAGATGTTCCCTAAATATCACTTTGGCACACAACACATTAAAGAATACGCTTATCCGCTGTATAGCTTTAAACAAAGGCTTATTATCCAAAAATGAATGCATAAGCAATGCAGGAAGCAACCGTTGCATAATGACGTGATAATCGTGGGACTTGAGATTGGTAAATCCAGGTGGATCGATGTTAACATTGTTGCTGAAATTTAATGAAAATCCAATCGGTACCTTTAATGTTTTTAGTGTACGAAAAAATGCTTATTTCTCTTACTTTCCTAATGCGAAAGGTGCCTTTGGCATAAGCCTTTTGTTACTGCCTTCAGCATCTTTCATACATAATTTCCTTTTAAAATTCAAATGAACTTTCAAGTCTTCACGGGCTTTGACCGTATCTTTATTTGATGAACCTTTCACCGAGAGTATCGTACCTAAAAGAGTCTCTGTGACATTCTTTTCAACATGCATAATATCTAAATTATGTCTAATATCATGATCCTTCCAGTACCCTAAGTCAAAGAAAATTGACTTCCTAGAAAAACCCTCGGTACCTGCTAGATTCTCATCGTCACCCTCACTTGGATAATCATCGTCTTCCATTACGACATCCTCCTTCTCCTTACCCTTCCCCTTCCCTTTCCCTTTCCCCTTCCCTTTCCCCTTCCCCTTCCCCTTTCTCTTTCCCTTTGACTTTCCCTTTTTGTCTCCCTCTCCCTCTCCCTCTCTTTGAACACCTTCTCGAGCGATAAGTGACACTATCTGCTCAACTTCTACACTTGTTAACTTTATTGGAGCCATAACATCCTCTATTTTACCATTAAATGTTTGCTTTGATGTGTCAAACCTGTAAGGATGGTCTTTAGAAAGGAACATACGATGTCGTTGGTAATAATATTTCGTTTACTTAGGAAGATATTCAGAAGGTGTATTTGTAGAACAAACAGGGCACCCATTGTAATCTTGAGTTGAACAACCTGCTAACATCACATAAGCTTGGAAATCATGTATACCCCACATCAATATGGCTTTTAACTGAAATTTTTCATTTTTGTATGCATCCCAAGCCTCAACTCCAGACCATAAGATCTTTAACTCATCGACCAACGGTTGGAGGAAGACATCAATATTACCTGATGGTGACTTTGGTCCGGGAATCAATATAGACAACATTGAAAACTCACTTTTCATACACATTGATGGGGGAGGGTTGAGAGGTTGAATTATCACTGGCCAACAACTATACTTACGGCCAAACCTGTTATTCGGGCTTAAACCATCAGTTGTTATTACAAGTCGAATATTCCGTGGATCTTTTACAAAATCTCTCCACATAATGTTTGAATTTACCCATTCTGCTGAATCTCAGGGATGATGCAATAACTCCATACAAGAGCTTTCACGAGCATTCCAAGTCATTTTCTTTGCGATCCATTTTATGGTATAAAGTCGTTTTAGCCTAGGGATTAGAGGGAAATGTCGCATTACCTTCTTAGGAACCCTAGAGTACTTTTTTTTCCATTAGTATTCTGAATTTCTACCCCGTCCTCGTCTAGACAAGTAAACTTGTAGGGTAAAGAACCAAATTTTATACATCTAGTATATTTTTCATGCTCTTTCCAAAATATCATACAGTTGCTAGTGCATACGTCATACTTAACATAATCCATACCGAGATCTCTAACGGTGTTTTTCATTTCTGTAGTTGTCAAGTTGTTCTCTTCAGGAAGTAGTTCATTTAACAATATAACAATTCCACCTGTAGAACCATCCGATAAATTGAATTGTGTTTCAAATCATTCAACTTTATAAGAGCATACATTGTGGTATGACGCGAAGAACCGGTAACTGGGTGCAATGGCTCCTGTGTGAGTTGATGTAAACGATCATACTTCTTCCCTTTGTATTTATGTGTGTGCCAATCATTGGGAACCTCAGAAGTTGGGGGGCTCCATCACTGCCTACACACTTAGGTTCACTAGGTTCTGCTTCACCCATAAGCATCTCACAAGCATCATTCAGAAGATCATTCAAAATTTGAATATTGTGCACATCAGCGTGTTCTGTCGGTGTCACAGATTGCGGTGGTGGTTGAACTTGATCAACAACTAATGTCTCACCATGAAAATTCCATAAGGTATAGTTCATGTCCATACCATATGTCATTAAATGAATGAATATGTCAGCTATAACAACATGTCGTTTCCCATTTCGACAACATCTATAGGGACATGAATGTTTAGCATTCGAACTATTACTACTCACATAATGTAGAAATTGTAACACCCCATCTCTATATGTACCGGTCTCGATATTTTTCTCATTTATCCACTCTTTGTTGATTCCCGACGACATCCTGATAAGTTTAAAGAACACACATTATATTATAAACGCTTACTATAAATATATTAAAGTTTATTCAAGTGTAAATATGTATATAATTTAGCTCCTATATTTCCTCCATCTCCTCTATAGGGTAAGGGTCATATCCCATTCGAAAATGCATATTTTGTATTGGTCATAATGTCTCATTCCATGTCCTAATCTAGAAAATTTCGCCAACATCTCCCAACAGTTCTTCAAGTACACAACTTAAATTGGGAGTGTTCATATGTTACTTAAGTTTTTCAACCAAGAAAACACAAAACACTACATCAATCTAGTATGCACCCAAAGAACATAAAGAGATGCCACCGAATTTTTCAAAATAAGACATGCATAAACAGTGTGTACAATACAAACTTTTGCATTTCCAAACTGTTCAAAAATGGGACAATTCAAGAGTTCTCACCACAGTCATAGTGAGACCTCTTGAACGGGTCTTAGGTTTTTCTACATGTGTAACATCATTATTGATTTTTTAGTATTAATGTCTACTTACTATTTAAATAGATTTTTTTTTGTTTTTTCTTAAATTTTCAACACATAATCTTATTTATCCATTTAATTAGTGGGGTGTCTACTTTTCAATTTGTTATTTTTACATTATTATTGAATATTTAGCACTTAAATTTTCTTAAAATTATGTAGCATGTACGAATCAGATCAAATATGAATTTTAATTAAAAGGGTAAGAACATAAAAACACAATTTACCACTAAAAGATTCCAAGGTCCATCTAAAAATCAATGATTTATTTTTGTTAATTATCAACATTCAATTTGCACCAAAAACTCACACATTAAAAAACAATAAATATTTAAAAATGTATATATATAACCCTAAAATGCAAATACGAATCAAATCACGCATGTCATAAACTCTAGGATCAAATCTTATACCTAACTTAGGTTAAAAAAAATACAATGCTTTAAACAATTACCTGATTGGGATGAGTGGAGTGAGAGAACAAAGCAGTGACCAGAGAAAGAGAGAATGGGCCGGAGAGAGAGAGCGTCGACCGTAGAGATTCCGACCAGTGACTTAGAAGCGACCTAGAGAGAGAATAGATGACAACCTAGAGAGATAATGGACCGTCTGCCACCGACCTAGAGAGAGAATGGACACCGACTGCCTGCAGCCATAGCGAAAAGGGAGTGAACTCCGACCAAGAGGCGAGAGAGAGAAACCGAGCCCTAGTGAAGAGGGAGTGAGCGGGGTGGGAACTCGTGAGCGGGAACAAGAGAGAGAGAGAGGAGTGTAATGTTTTTTTGGGGGGTATTATATATTTTAGTAAGTGTACTCAATTTTGGCACACTTTAAAATAGTGCCAAATTTCGGCACTGTTTTAAAGTGTGCCAAATTTCTATTAAACCGTGCCAAAATCTGGCACAATTTTAAACTGTGCCAGAATTTTAATATCAGGGTGTGCCAAAATGTTGTTTTTAGTGTAGTGAAATTTATGATGGATATTATGATCCATCATTACAAATTATCTCACCCTTTCATATCATTAATATAAGAAATCACACCCAAAAAACAGTCCTAAATGATTAACAAATGCTATAATTGGGCTAGAATAGTGAGAATTTTGGGTATATGCATGCTAAAAATGGAGAACATCTCTTACTTATTGTTAGTTGATAGTTTTGAAGAGACAATAGTTTTTAATTTAGATTGAAGCACAAAGACCGATCGACACACTTACTATAGCATACAGTCAAGATAAATATCTGAAATTTTTGGAACTTTTTAGTATAGGCTCCCCATTTATCATGAATAACCACCACATTTACACTAGACACCAAATATGTGTACTCAGTTTGCCTTTCACTGGTGATGTGTAAAAACTGGCGTGCAATTGCATATACAAGAGGGTAATTACACTTTGGCTTCTTTTTTGGGGTGTCTTCAAACTAAGTCGTATCTAACGAACTAACTCTATTAGTTTATGGTATGAAATTGACAAGTCGGATTATCGAGCCAACTGAGTACCTTTTCTTATAGAAAAGAACTTGAGATGTGAATGTGAGACTTATGCAGTTTCAATACACGGGTTGAACAAAAAATGGAATTTTTTGGACAGTCAAATATGTTCCTAACCTAAGGCATTGTAGAAATCTAATGAGAAAAGGTGCCAAAGCTAAATTTTAAATTAATAATGGATTTCAAGTATAAGAATTTACAAAGTATTATCCACGTTAGCTTGTTATGCTGAAATGTGGATCCCGAATGTCTTAATAAGATTATCTTTTTCTCAAAAAATTTCAAAGTCAGGATAAATAAAAATGAGTTCGGGTCTTCAACCACTTAGTCTCCTGATCATCTAAACTAAAACATTTGTATTTACACATTACATCCTGGTACTTATCAAACATCTAAAACTATGAAACTTTAGATGAGAAAATTATGGTCTCCAAATAAGAATCCATTACTCGCAGTCTAATTACAAAACAAAATATATAATGCGCATGAAAAGACGTCACATGTCTTTCTTTCAGCAAGTGTACAAAGAACTCAATTGCAGATCCAAAAAATAAGTACAACCATACAGTTACAGATCCAAAGTCCAATATAATCAGAAAAACCATATATATTTCAAAACATCTTCTACATAAGATAATTTCATAAATAGAGTATTTTAGGGTAAAAGCATTATATCATAAATGTCAAACGTAAATTGAACATTCTAAAAACCAACCTAATGTTAATCCAAAATGTGTCATTTCTCGATTATAGGAGAAGAGCAGGTCATCCTTCTATTAAGTTCAATTATGAAATCAAAGCACCAGTAATTGAAATACAAGATATTGAAATACCTATTTTGTTCGATTTCTTCACTCGTGCAGATGGTAGATGATAGCAGTTCGTGGATGGAGGTTTGTGGATGGAAGTTTGTGGATGATGACAGTTCATAGATGATGGAGGAGCTGGAGAGTGTGGACTCTTGGAGGCGTAGGGAGGCAGCGATGATGAATTGAGGGTAGTGTGGATTGTGGAGGAGGCCGGGTAGCGTGTAGAGAGAGAGAGAGAGGTTAGAATGATTTGGTCCCTCTTGAAATTTTGGTCCTCGCTTGAAATTTTGGGGTGTTGCTTTTTTAATGAAACCTACCCATATTCGTCACGGCTTTAAACCGTGCCAAATTCTGGCACGGTTTTAACCCATGCCAGATTATGCTTAAACCACGCCAGATTATGCTTAAACCTGCACCCCCAAAGAGGTTAGAAGCACCTGATTAGTATTCACCCCCTTTTCTAAATTCATTATCCCTTATCTTTCACCTTTCCCTCCCTATGAAATTTACCCCTCCCATACTTCCCCCCAAACCATTTTTCAACCCAAATTCTTTTCTCCACCCTTTCCCACCACCACCCCTCCTATTTCCCCCCAAATTTAACCCCTCCCCACCTATAAATACATCACTTACCACCCCCTCCTTCACACCTAACCTATTATTACATCTCCTCTAAAATTCTTAATTCTCCAAATCCTTCCTCCACCATGGCTCCCCGCCGCCACCTCCAACCCCGAAAGTACGACTCCACCACCATCCTCTATGAGGAGGCCGACCATGAATTACACTCCAAATAAGAACGCGATTGGTTACATGAGTACTTATGGGCATCCCTCACTATCCACATTGAGCGTCGGGTCATTTAGGAAGAGTTACCGGGCGAAGTCACTTCCTCTTCCACCGCCGAGGGGGATGCACTTTTTTAACCCCGACAAATAATCGGGTCTATGAGGAGGACGTGTGGTATTTCTACGTGACCCTCGTTCTCAAATCCAACACTATCCATGAGACGTTCATCAACAACATTCGCAACCTGTTCGCCGTCGCCATTATCTAACGAAAGATGAGATAGAAAGGGGTTGTTTTACCCTTACCATTCACGAAGAAGAGGAATACGATGATGAAGGGGACCCCGATTATGAGCCTGAGGGGGAGTGCATTACTCGCCACATCGATGCACTAAAGGCGCATTTCGAAGGGTTCGTGAATGAATATCGGGTAGACCACCAATCTTATCACCGCGACATAAGTATGATGGTTGGGCCCTAAGCTGAAATGTACCACTTGTAAGTCGGGACAAATGTCTCATGCCCGACATATTTTTACGATCCCTATAACTCGAGCGCATCCAACCCTTCCACCCACCTCCACAGTAGCAATCTCGTTGTTGGTTTCTTTTGTGTGGTTCTTTATATTACATGTGTTGATTTTGTGAAAGAACTATGTAATGCTATATCTTTCCTCCTTGTATTTATTTGGTGGTTTTAATGAAAAATATTACATTTTGAATATTTGTTTATTTTCCTTATCGCACTTATTATCTTTTCTTATTTAGATTTTGGTCCTTTCAATTGAGGACAATGCAAAAGTCTAAGTTAGGGGGGGACAAATGCGTATTTCTGAAACTACACAAATTTTTAAAACGCCAAAAAAAATTTAGAAAAATTGAAAAATTCGAAAAACACTCAAAATAATTTCCTACAAAATTAATAAAAATTCAAATTTAAATTTTTCAGAAAATATCACAAAAATTTTGTTTGAAGTCTCAAATTGTAAAAATCAAATGCATTAACCGAAATTGACCAAAGATGAAAATTTAGAGAAAATTGGCGACTTTGGGAATAAGTGTGGAGATTAATTAACCCGGTGATATTTCGAGCCTATCATCTTTTGCGAGTAATTAAATCAATCCTAGTTAGTGGTTAACTCAACGTTCATTTTAGCGTTTAAAAAAGTCGTTAAAGACCTCTACTCCATCGTTTTGATCGGTTACGAGAAAGGAGTGAAATCTTGCCTTGAAAAATGCGTTAAAAATATCTCTAAATTAAATATATTCTCAAGACGTATATGGTAAAATAATGAGTAATTCGGATAAATGAAGTTATGCTATCATTTGTTTACCCAAAAATATTAGCCATAAAAAGTAATAAAAAATTATCCCTTTTTGCAAGACCAATTGAGCCGAATAAAATTCGCAATTCGTTTAATTAACCCGAATAAAACCTATGAAGCCCGGAGTTTTGAAAATCGAAAAATTCATCAATTAAGTCCAAATGGTGCCCAAAAAAGGGGCAAGAAAAATATAATAATGCTCAACAAAAATAGCAAGAAAAAAAAGATAATAGAAAGAAAAAAATATAGAAAAAAGTAAAAAAAAGAAGAGAAAATGAGCAAAAGACCAAAAAGGCACTAACAGACATTGTAAGAAAAAAATTCAATTCCGAATTTCCAAGCCATTCCCACTTTTTACCCAATACACCTTAGAACCCGAAAAAGTCCAAACCGAGTCCGAATAACAAAATTAATTATCGCGTTAAGAGCTTAAGACACGAAAAGATAATAAGAGAGATTAATTAGGGTGAATAAGAGGCGATGTTTTCCATTTCCCAACAACCGTATTTCGATGATGAGATCTTTTCACCTGAATAAAGTTTGTCTTCAAAATTTATGTGCATGAATTCGTGTTTCATTATATTTAATCTTATAAATCACGCACACCGAGAGAAAATAGTCATATTCCGAGTGATTCGTTTGTGAGAGCATCCGTGAGAAATTGAATCAAAGCGAATTTTTGAAAAGTAACGTAAAGATCAATCGGTGAAAGTTAGCGATTTAATTTTTGGCTTCGTACAAACACATTACAAATTAAGACTATTAAATATAAATTTACTGTGACTATTTTTGGAGAATTTAAATTGTATAATTTTTAATTTATTTTGATTTTTCTTCGAGTCAAAAATTGAATTTTGTGAGTATATTCACTGCAAACCGTCACGAGACATCACTCGTCCTGTTAGGGTAACCTAGGGGTTTAATGGCTTATTGCATACACTAAATGCAATCGTTTGTCCGTGAAAGAGGTATTCTATCCCAATAAATTGTTTTACATATTTCCTTAACTCGTACTCTTATTCTTTTACATTGCTCGGGACGCGAAACATCCTAAGTTACGGGGATTTGATAAGGCGTAAATGTTTCATATTTATTACCTTAATTTCGATCCTTTTATGATCTCATGCATTGTAATTAACTTGGATGTATCTCATAGTTATGCTACTAACCCTCCTTAGCGATTGTTTTGTGTTTTGTGTATCTCCCATGTGTTTTAAAGGTATTTCATGCAAGTTAGTGTGAGAGAGAAATCGAAACAATGAAAGAACCCAAAGAAAGGAGATCAAAGGGAGTTTTAGTAATTTTGAAATCTTAGTCCGAAAGCAGAGCCAACTAGAAAGTTGAAAAGCTTGAAGTCATAGGAATAATGGAAGAAACGACGTCCAATTTTGAGCTATGATGAAGAAAGTATGAGCATTCAAAATTGAGAAAGAAATTCAAAGCAAAATAATAAGAAGCAAGCAAATGCAAAGAGTTTTCTATAACCAAACCCCAAACTGTGACACCCCACCTAGTAAAATACTGGGTGATCAGTCCTGTATGAAATTAAAATAGGAGTCTCATGTGGTTCATTCTTAGTATCACTATCGAAAACTAATTAATTACTAATAACCTATTAGGCCTGGTGTCAAATTTTAAACTTTCTAATCTTTTTAACCTAAATGTATAAAAATCCATCCATACAATTAATATGACAATTGAAATGATCAAATAAATAACTGATAACTCTCGATAAAACATTATACAACCATATTGAATGTGCATATATAGAAATATCAGAATTAAAATAAATGACATCAGTTTGGAAACATGCCCGAATATAAATTATAATACCTCCTATCTAGATCACAACGATGGAAGTGTCTATACAATATCATGCCCACATCCACAGCTGTGGCAACAATGTTTGACTCGAACGAAATAGTCATCCAGGCGTCCCTATGTCTGGACACCTAAAAAGTATAACAAAGAAGGAGAAAAGGGAAAAATAGGTACGGGTCAGAGCCCAAGTTATAAAAAAAAATTACCAAGTGTTTAAACTACTTTAATATTAAAAATATGATATTCTTCATATTTAAATTGGTGTCGCACTCACATGAGATTATCCCTCACCTCTCATCTAACAGTTCACACCTAACACATATATTTTAAACATCCTAGTTACGCTACTCAGCCTAACTAGCATCTCACCGAGATTCTAAAAACCCAAATATTATCTCACGCCACGCATACATTATTCCAAGCTTTCGCCTGATCTTATACCTTATAATTTCTTTCTTATCATATATCCATTCATTATGAATAACCTTCACTAGTTATTTCACTATTCACGTTTTAGTGTTATTTATCTCATATATAATATTCTTATCTTATATACGTATATCCTATATTTTATTCCGGATTTTATTCTCCCAGATGATCCAGAATTTATCTCACATTTCATTCTTTATCTTGGTCCATGTATGTATATATGTTTTCACATCTCATATATATCTATATAATAAAGCAGGAGGGTCTTTTTGCCATGTCATACAACTATTGCCACATCATATAGCCACATCATATAAAATCTATTGCACACGAGGCCACGTTTGGTCTCACTCATGCTACCTCGACATTAAATAAAGAGCACAAGGCTCGAGAAAAGATACCGCCGCTGGCAATATATTCGTCAACACAACCACTCTCTCTTACTCTCTCCCCACTTTTACCATAGCACAAGGATCGATGATATCTATCTTCATTTAACACCTCTTTTGGATTGAAAAGAGAAGAGAGTTAAGCCCCCTTCTCTCTCTCTCCATCACTCCTCTCTCCACATCCTTTTGAAACCAAACATATATTTTCTCAATGCACAAACAAATATTTTCTACAACATCATTTTGCATTTTTTTATTTACAAGTATTATATACCAATTTTCTTTGTTTACACGTATGTCCGTTTTTTCCCATCTTTGAAGTAGCGTTCATCTCCACATCATTTTGCGTCTTTTTTGGTTTACAGGTATTATATACAAATTTTCTTTGTTTACAGGTATGTCCGTTTTTGCCACAACTTTGAAGTAGCGTTCATCTAACTCTTTCTTGCCTCTCATTTCCATTCTGTATTTTTTTTAGTTCTGATGTTTTATTATCTATACAGATTACGGCAGGAATAAAAGTTATTTATTGGCTTAGCCACCGAGAGTGGCAGCAAGATCAGACGTAATCGGTATCATAATCGGTACCAGAGCCAAGCTCCTTTGAGTTAATATTTGATATGTTATCTCTCTCCTCTCTTTCTACGCATACAACCATGTGTTTTTTACATTTCAAAACATGTTAATTTTTGGCTTTCTGATATTTTTTATCTTTGTATTTTTTATTCAGAATACAAGAGGTTGTCTGGGTTTCGATGGCTGTTGTTTCAAGAACGAGGGTTTGGGTTTCGATTTCTAGATTTCAAGAATGACGGTTTGGGTTTCGATTTCTGGGTTTCAAGAATGAGGGTTTGGGTTTCTCTCCGTGCATACAACTGTTGTTTTCTCCACTTTTTTTTTCTCCATTTTATGCTCTACCATCATCATTTTTTTTTGTCTTCTAGGTGTGCAGGTAGGAGATGTGTGTTCCACCACTTTTCTTCGCACAAACCAAGCCAAAGTTCATATCTACAGCCTTAAGCTTATAGATCTCGGGTTGTTCACGAGACCTATTAAGTTACAGATCTCGGGTTGTTAAGACGGTATCGATCCAACACCAATTGAACTTGTCGAAAGTTGTCCGTGAAGTTGCCTCACACCTCGACATCACCTTCATCAACGATTCTATCCGTACACAATGCCGTCATGGGAACGCTTTTTGGGTTTCAGTTGAGTTTGGGTTTGGGTTTGGGTTTGGGTTTGGGTTTGGGTTTGGGTTTGGGTTTGGGTTTGGGTTTGGAGGTGTTGACCGTTAGAGTTATTGTCCATGGTAGATTCGGCGCTGGACACCTAAAAAGTATAATAAATAAGGAGAAAAGGGAAAAATGGGTACGGGCAGAGCCCGAGTTATAAAAAAAATTAGCAAGTGTTTAAAATACTTTAATATCAAAAATATGATATTCTTCATATTTAAATTGGTGTCGCACTCACATGAGATTACCCATCACCTCTCATCTAACAGTGCACACATAACGCATGTATTTTAAACATCCTAGTTACACTACCCAGCCTAACTAGTATCTCACCGAACTTCTAAATACCCAAATATTATCTCATGCCCCACATACATTATTCCAAGCTTTTGCCTGAGCTTATACCTTATAATTTCTTGCTTATCATATATCCATTCATTATGAATAACCCTCACTAGTTATTGCACTATTCAAATTTTAGTGTTATTTATCTCGTATATAATATTCTCATCTTATATACATATATCCTATATTTTATTCCGGATTTTATACTCCCGGATGATCCAGAATTTATCTCACATTTCATTCTTTATCTTAGTCCATGTATGTATATATGTTTTCACATCTCATATATATATATATATCACACACTATATAAGTATGTCAACCATCCCGCAAAGATATAACTCAATGGATACAATCTCTAGAATGATATCATCCTCCAGGGATTTTCTCACACATTCTCCCAGCCAACTAGGTCGGAATCTCACACCGAACCCTAAATAACACAAACGTAGGGGAAGCGGTCATAGTTCCTCACCTGAAAGTGTGACCGAATCATACCCAAAATGTCTCACCCAAATAAAATCACACTATATAATAACTAGATGACTATGACCTGGGGTTATACTCACCCAGCTCCTCAATTCAGGAGATTCACCCACATCATGCAACTTCCCATAATAGAACTAGAGGGGTATGTTCCACATAAATATATCAATTATACACAGATGAGGAGGAGTGCGCTTGCGTTCGAATAAGGAAGTTATTTAATTAAACACAGTTTTTACCACTTAAGTCCTAAACATGCATCTATATGTGATTACATACGATGATGAAACATGAAGGAACACATATACGAGGAAAAATACCCAACGGGGCAAAACCTTTTATTTTCACAATAATTTTTGTAAGAGAACGGCTTACAACGGATTACAATGAAAATACAGTGACACAGAAATACCCTCGGGTGTCGGTTCTATTGTCGGCGGCTGGAACAATCCCTTTCCACTAGGGCAGCAGTGACGAAGAGAGCGGCTTCCTCACAAAGTACTCCAGATGAGTAAACAATCTTCTTTAAGGTTTAAAGATTCACACACATATATGGGATCGGTTTTGTGAATAAAAAAGGTTTAGAAAACCTTAAAAGATGAAGTTTTATTCTGGGAAGATTTCGCAGAATATTGAGATTGCAGAAAGACTTTAAAAATCGTGTAGAAGGAGATCAGATATTTAAACAAAAATCGAGGCGGTGGCTCGTTCGAACGAGATAGCATGTCGCTCGAACGAGATAGCATGTCGCTCGAATGAGATAGCATGTCGCTCCAACGAATGACAGAAGTCATTCGAACGATATCGTGCGACATGATATCTCGCGCGAACGACTTGTAAAGTCGCTCGAGCGATCTCGTAGATCGAGGCCATTCTCTTCTACACTTAGAAAAATTCTTCTTTTGATAAAAAATTAACCCAGACTTCAAAAATAATTTTCTAAAATATTTCCCAAATATTTATGCAAATATTTAAAACTCCAATATAACATTTTACTGATAGAGCGTAGTGGAGTAGTGGGAATGAGCTGAGTAGCACGTTGCATGTAGCATGATGCACGTGAAGAAAGTGGATGCATTGAATTCGGATACGGGTCGTCGAGGATGATCGTGTTGACGTGCCAAATGTAGCTGTATCAGACATATGAACTATGATCTAGGAGAAAATAAAAAATTCCTAGAATCTACCCCGGACATTTATAAAATTATGTCCTTACAAATCTCCCCCTATGTCTATGCCGGTACATACATAAAAATCCGAATTATGCAATTAAATGACATATAAGATAATATCCCATTAAACCCTCAAACTGAGAATACTAAATGACATGTCTCCCAAATCTTCAGCTCTTTAGAAATGTTCAAAGCTTTTCTCATCAGGGTGTGCAATCCAAAAATGAACAATGATGTACCTACACACATGAGAAAAAGCAAATACCCGTGACAAGCAACAGTTTGAAATATAATGATATGCAAAAATTGATGATCAATTAAGCTTAAGCAAATCATTCATAAATCAACCAGACACCAAAACAATTCTTCCCCATAATTCTTCTCCCCCTTTTTATGATGTCCCCAAATAGACAAATATGAGAAGCAGAAATGAATGCACATGGAGAATGACACACGGGAATAAACTGCTATTTTTATATTTTTCAAAATTTTCACACATAGTATACAATAAAGAATCACACCATGGAAGATCACAAAAACAACCAAGTCAATGATAGCGAAAATGAAGGGGTGTGATAAGATTCGATAGGAAAATCAATGCATACAAACATGACATATGTGCACGATGAATATCGGATACTCCTAACGAATGAACTCAAAGTCTTCCTTTGGTGTAAAAAGGTGGAAATATAAGACATTGACTCAATCAAATCAACCAATCAAAGCTCAAAGTGATTTCTACACCAATAACGTCCGAAACTATTTCATGCTTTTTCAGGACTTTGAAGGAAGTGCAAACCCATTTGAATTCTCCAACCAAACTCCCTCAGATTTTTATTTTGAATAGAGGCTTTCTAAATTCTCAAACTTTGGAGAATTGAAGGTGAAACCTAAGTGGCCCATATTTGGCATGAATTGCTTTTTATTGCCTTTAAATTTTTTCGGGCTCTTTTAACCTCTTTGGACCCCGGATAATAAAAATCCTCCATTTTTAGGTCCTTTTGAACGGTGGCTTTTGCGCAAAGAAGATAATTACCTTTCGCAGCCCCTCCCCGTTCTTAAATAATCACTCAGTTTCACAAAAATGGTTTTTACATGCATTCCAATCTTGTCAAGTTTTATCGCATATTGCAAGTTGTATAGACAGAATTGAGATGGAAACACTCAAGCCAACATGTGATAGACAAGTACAATAATCAAATAAAGCCGTGCATGTGTGCAATAAAGGAGATAAGAGACAAACATGTAGGAAATATATCACTAATTACATCTCAAAGACTCCATACAATGTAAAGAACATGGATGAAATGATGTAGCGTCTCAAATCTCTATCAAACAGTCACATGAATAAATGGAATGAAATTGTGACTTGGCTATCTTAAATGTTCATCCATAAAAGGTGCAAAATAAAATAAAAAAATCTTTTTTGGCTTTTCTGAAATATTTATATACAAAAACAAAAATCTTTTTGGATTTTTTCAAAAGAATAAATAAATAGTTGTACAACAAAGCAATGGTACATATAAAACAGACTAGCAATAGGAAGCATATGATATGAACATAAAAAAGCATCCTATTCTAGACATAGGCCAACCCCTCAGTCAACTGTGCAAATACCCAAAGACTTCCTAAGACTCTCAAATCTAAGGGCATCTAAAGGTTTCGTGAAAATATCGGTTAACTGACGGTCGGTGGGAACAAAACTTAGGGATACGACTTTGTCCTCAACTAACTGACATATAAAGTGCTCACGTATCCTAATGTGCTTTTTGTGCGAATGCTGGACTGGATTGCGGGATATGTGTATCGCGCTCGTGTTATCAAAGGAAATGGCCTTGGTGTCCTGTGAAATCCCATAATCCTCCAGCATTTGCTTCATCGACAAGAGTTGCGTGCAACAACTCCTGGCGGCTATATACTCAGCCTCTGCAGTGGACAAAGAGATGGAATTTTGCTTCTTGCTCAGCCAGGAGACAAGAGCAGAACCAAAATAGAAAAACCCAACATAAGTGCTCCTACAACCATCTACATCCCAAACCCAATCGGCATCTAAATAGGCAGACAAACGTTCATCAGTATCAAAGGAATACCAAATACCGTATGGGAGAGTCCCATTCACGTATTTAATAATACGTTTTAGAGCAAGTAAATGTGACTCTTTCGGGGATGCCTGATATCGCGCATAGACTCCAACACTAAAGGCTATGTCAGGATGACTGGAAGTCAAGTAGAGAAGACTACCTATCATACTCCGATATAAGGTTTGCTCTACGTCCTTGCCTGAAGTGTCCTTACTAAGCTTGGTAGTGGTACTCATAGGTGTACGTGCATGCTTAGTGGAGTCTAAACCAAATTTCTTCACTAGGTCTCTAGCATACTTGGATTAGAAGATGAACATCCCATCCTCTAGCTGACGAACCTGGAGACCAAGGAAGAAAGTAAGCTCACCAACCATGCTCATCTCAAACTCACTTTTCATCTCCTCTTCAAAGTGATGAGCATGTTGAGAGCACGTGGATCCAAAGACTATGTCATCCACATAGACCTGGGCAACCAAAATTGCACCGTCATCTCTCCTGACGAACAACGTCATATCAACTCCCCCTCTCTTAAAGCCACGAACTAAGAGATAGGAAGTAAGCCTCTCGTACCAAGCACGGGGTGATTGCTTCAAACCATACAAGGATTTCCTCAGATAGTAGACGTGCTCCGGGTGCTGAGGGTCTTCAAACCCTTTTGGTTGTTCCACGTAAACCTCCTCCTGGAGAATGCCATTCAGAAAGGCACTCTTGACATCCATCTGATATAACTCGAAGCGCAGATGGCATGCGATGGTGAGTAGTAGACGGACGGACTGAAGCCTCGCAACAGGAGCAAATGTCTCCCCAAAGTCTACACCCTCTATCTGTGTGTAGCCTTGAGCGACCAACCTAGCTTTGTTTCTGATTATGGTAGCATTTTCATCCATTTTATTCTTAAAAATCCACCGGGTACCTATCACATTAGTCTCACTAGGTCGGGGGACAAGTTCCCAGACATTATTCTTTTTAAACTGAAGAAACTCATCGTACATAGAAGATATCCAGTGTTCATCCTTGAGCGCTTCTTTATGGTTCTTGGGCTCGACTTTGAACGTGTAGCAAAGATGGCTAACAACGTTCTCTAGCTGAGCACAAGTCTTGACCCCTAGAGTGGGATCGCCAACAATGGAAGATGGGTCATAAAAATCTGAGCGGGTGTGTCCCCTAACACAGGAATGGGGACCACTGAGTGTGGGTGGGTGACAAGTGGATCACTATCAGACGAGTCCTCATCCTCACACTGAAGGTTAAGATCAATAACCGTCGGAGGTTCGTCATCTTTTACGGTGACGTTTATTGATTCCATAACCTTAGAGCTCTTCAGGTTAAAAACCCGGTACGCTCTGCTATTCGATGAATATCCTAGCCATATTCCCTCATCGTTCTGGGAGTCAAACTTTTCTAATTTCTCTCTATCCCATAGGATGTAGAATTTACTCCCAAAAACACGGAAATATGCCAGGTTGGGTTTCTTACCTGTCCATAATTCATAAGGTGTCTTAAGTGTGTGTGGACGCGAGTAAACCCTATTCACCATGTGGCATGCAGTAGACACTGCCTCTGCCCAAAATCTCCTAGAAACATTACGACCTAGAAGCATAGATCTAGCCATTTCCTGGATCGTTCTATTTTTTCTCTCAACAATCCCATTTTGCTGAGGAGTCTTCACAACAGAAAACTCATGTTTGATCCCAAGGCTATCACAATACAAATATACCTTTGCTTCCTTAAATTCAGTGCCGTTGTCACTACGTATCCTGTTAATAGTGACTCCGTGTTGATTTTGCAGGACACGGCACTTGGTCGTTAAAAACTCTACAGCATCAGATTTCTCTCTCAGAAAACCTACAATGGAGTACCTGGAGAAATCATCCACCATCACGAGGATATACCTCTTACCACCTAGACTCTCGGTGCTAGTGGGACCCATAAGATCCATGTTTATAAGCTCAAGAATACGAGAGGTGGTAATGGAATGCAACTTCCAATGGGGACTACAAATTTGTTTTTCCAACTGACATGGTCCAAAAACCGTCGAAGTTGGCCTTCCAAGAGATGGTAAGCCACGTACTAGATCCTTTTTAGATAAGCGAGTGAGATCTCTAATATTTATGTGACCTAGACGTTGGTGCCATAGATCCATAGGAGTGATCGTGGCGCTATTGCAGACAAGTGAGGAAGTAGGCACAGTACCAGAACAATTATCCTTGGTCCTCACCCCTTGCATTAAGAGTTTACCGTCTTGATTGTAAACATTACACGCGTCCCGGTCAAACTTTATTGCAAAGTCAGTGTCGCACAGCTGGCTAATGCTGAGAAGGTTTACTTTTGAACCTTTGACGTACAACACATTCTCTAGCTTAGGAAATCCTGGTAACTCTACAGTACCTCGTCCTAAAATGCTAAACTTGCTCCCATCTCCAAAGGTGACTCTGCCATCCTGACAATCCTCAAGAGATGTAAAAAATGAGGTATCACATATCATATGTCTGGAGCACCCACTGTCAAAATACCACTGTGAGGTATTATGTGCCTTGAGATCGACATGAACAACGAAGGCCTTTTTATCTTTCTTAGGTACCCAAGAAGTGGTGACCTTTTGTTTGCCTTTGTTGTTGTTGGTTTTAGCTGAAATGTGAGAAGCATTCACTAACGGCAAAGACATCCGTCGGAATTCTTCCATCAAACTCTGAGACGTGGTAGCTAAGAACTCAACTCGCTCTCTCAGACTAGAAAACTCATCAGTGTGACGTGGTGGAGCAGTAGTACGTCGTGTCCGACCCATGCTAGAGCAAAACTCCCTGAGGTGGCCTTTTCTTTTGCAATAAGTACAAAAAAACACAGTCAAAGGTGGACCTTGGTTTACTTTCTTGGTCGAACTCTCCTGTGAGGTTTTTTACGATGTCCATAAGGAGTCATAGTAAACTCAGGAACTGGTCCGGGTGCGATTTGGGACGTGGAGGCACCATCATACCCAATTCCCTGCCTATCACCAAAACTTAAAACGGGGTCGAGGAGCATCTTTCCCATTTTCCCAGATCTGTCCTCGATTTGTACCTTGACTTCCCGTGCTTTATCAAGATCATGAGTCAGCTGAGCAACAAGGGCTTCAAGTTTCTTCCGAGTCTCCACGGAGGAATGGAGCTCACTCGTAAGACTAGCCACTTGTTTAGTCAAGTCCCCTCTCTTTTTCTCAAAATTACTCTCTCTCTCTCTCTAAACAAACTCTCTTTCTCAACACAGGCAGATTCTCTCTCTCTCAGGGCGGTGCAGGTGGAGGACTCTCTCTCTCTCTAGCTTTTCTTAAATCTTCCTCTAAGCCGGTGATCATAATAACTAACGCTTTGTTACGCTTTTTAGTTTTAAATGACTCAGAATATAACTTAGCGTAGGCGCGTTGAATATCACTCTCGCTCTCACTTGTGTCATCCTCCCCCTCACTCACATCGCTCTCACTATCGAGGTGTCCCTGTGAAGCATCATCCTCATCTTCGTGAGGAGAACTAGAAGTGCTCACATGACTAGCCATGAATGAGGTGAAGTTACACTCATGCTGCGACTCGACTCCAGAATCCACCGACTCGACCTCACTGTCGTCGCTAAGAGTAGCATTAAGTACAATTTTCCCTTTCTCTCTGTTCAGACGTGTGGCACACTCAAAGGCTCTATGACCCCTACTGTCGCACTCAAAGCATCTCTCACTTTCTTTCTTAGGAGGATCTTTAAAAACTTTTTCATTTTTCTTTTCAAACTTATTTCTCTCAAATTTCTTTTTATCTTTAAAATTTCCATTTTTCTTAAATTTGAGAATCCTCTTGAATTTTTTTGCAAAAAGAGCCAAATCATCTAAGTCAAAATCACAATCAGAATCTGACGTGTCAGTCTCTCTCTTTCTAGATGACTCTACCCTCTTTCTAGCCGACCCCTCAATCTTTCTCTCTTGGGCATTAAGTGTAATTCCCTTATCTTTAGACCTAGCAGTTTTAGGAAACATATCAATTTCATTTGTTTGCAAATCTCCTACAAGTTCTTCCAATTTTACTGTATTTAAATTACCCATAGAATTTAGCACAGTGACTTTAGGGATAAAATGCTTAGGCAAAGAACGAAGAATCTTTTTAACAACTCTAGCATTAGGAATATGTTCACTAAGATTAAAGCTAGTATTAACAATGTCAGAAAGTCTAGCATAAAAATCATCATAACATTCAGTCTCATGCATGGTGATGGTTTCAAATTGAGTTGTCAAATTTTGCAATTTAGACTCTTTCACAGCATTAGTTCCTTCATGGGTGAGTTGTAAAACATCCCATGCCTCTTTTGACGTGGTACACGTCATTATGCGTTTGAACTCATCAGGTGTGACAGACCCAGAAATAGCACTCAGACCCTTAGAATTGAATGATGACCATTTAAATTCATCTTCAGTCCAAGAAGTGACATGTCTTAAATTGATCACATTATCAACGGTGACGGAGGGAGGTGTCCACCCTCTTTCGACCAAAATCGAGACACGTTCATCAATGGCTTTTAAAGCAGACCTCATGCTGGCTTTCCAATATGCATAGTTTGTCCCGTCAAAAACTGGCATTTTATTATATAACTTCTCCATAATGAACACACTCGTTTTCAAAAATCAATTTTTCAGAAAATTGATATCTTAGAAAAATTTTGCGAAAAAATTACACGGTAAAATTGTGTAACTGGCTCTGATACAAATTTGAGGAGGAGTGTGCTTGCGTTCGAATAAGGAAGTTATTTAATTAAACACAGTTTTTACCACTTAAGTCCTAAACATGCATCTATATGTGATTAAATACGATGATGAAACATGCAAGAACACATATATGAGGAAAAATCCCCAACGGGGCAAAACCTTTTAATTTCACAATAATTTTTGTAATAGAACGGCTTACAACGGATTACAATGAAAATACAGTGACACAGAAATACCCTCGGGTGTCGGTTCTGTTGTCGGCGGCTGGAACAATCCCTTTCCAGTAGGGCAACAGTGACGAAGAGAGCGGCTTCCTCACAAAGTACTCCAGATGAGTAAACAATCTTCTTGAAGGTTTAAAGATTCACACACATATATGAGATCGATTTTGTGAATAAAAAAGGTTTAGAAAACCATAAAAGGTGAAGTCTTATTCTGGGAGGATTTCGCAGAATATTGAGATTGCAGAAAGACTTTAAAAATCGTGTAGAAGAAGATCATATATTTATACAAAAATTGAGGCGGCGGCTCGTTTGAACGAGATAGCATATCGCTCGAATGAGATAGCATGTCACTCGAATGAAGGACAGAAGTCGTTCGAACAATATCACACGACATGATATCTCGCGCGAACGACTTGCAAAGTCACTTGAGCGATCTCGTCGATCGAGGCCATTCGCTTCTACACTTAAAAAAATTCTGGTTTTGATAAAAAATTAACCCAGACTTCAAAAATAATTTTCAAAAATATTTCCCAAATATTTATGCAAATATTTAAAACTCCAATATAACATTTTACTGATAGAGCGTAGTGGAGTGGTGGGAATGAGCTGAGCAGCACGTTGCATGTAGCATGATGCACGTGAAGAAAGTGGATGCATTGAGTTCGGATACGGGTCGTCGAGGATGATCGTGTTGACGTGCCGAATGTAGGGGTATCAGACATATGAATTGTGATCTAGGAGAAAACAGAAAATTCCTAGAATCTACCCCGGACATTTATAATATTATGTCCTTACAACAGATATATTTATAATCACATCATATATGTATTGTCTCTATAATATATATATATATATATATATATATATATATATATATATATATATATATATCATCATCATCATCATCATCATCAAATCCGGCTATTTCTGCCTATCTCACATAGCATTAGCCTATAATCCCGAATATATCAATTCATAATAATTTATAAGTGTACACACAACTTATATTAATTTCATAAGTATTCACTCATATATGATACAAATATCGCATTTATTTCATCTGAATATTAGCTTACCACATCTAACTAATATTCTAATTTCATCCTACTCGCACATTCAGATTAACTCACATATAATCGACATATATATATTCTACCCGCATAAATATATATATATATATATATATATATATATATATATATATATATATATATATATATATATATATTTAAAGCCGCCAAAATAATTTATCGAGTGTCGCTCATCTCAAACACTCTTAAAGTTCATAACCTGGATTCATTTTTCGACTAACCCAAGGTTCGTATAAGACCCATATAATCATTAGGAGTCCTAACACACTATCTAGGATTCTTTAACATTTATCTCCAATAAAAAAATGATTATTCTCCAATCATTTAAAACTAAGAAAAGATTCCAAAGTAACAGGTTCGAATCGATTCGCTTAGAACCGAATCGATTCGCCCAAAACCGAATCGATTCGAAAATGACGTTGTGTTACTATTCACCTTCTTGTCCAATCTCCTCCTTCTTCCGACACTCAACCAACAAAAGTATTATGGTTTCTACATCATCAACCATCAAAATAATCATCTACACGCTATAATTTAACCAACATATCAATTACTAAATGGGATTCATCAAATTTAACAAGATTTAAACCCTAAATCCATTTAATTCTACATTACATATATCTTCCAATTTCTCACCAAATTTTACACCCTTAACATGGTTTCAAGCTTAAATTTCACATGGTAACATTATCAAATTAGTTTTAAATGATTGGAGAATAATCATTTTTTATTGGAGATAAATGTTAAAGAATCCTAGATAGTGTGTTAGGACTCCTAATGATTATATGGGTGTTATATGAACCTTGGGTTAGTCGAAAAATGAATCCAGGTTATGAACTTTAAGAGTGTTTGAGATGAGCGACACTAGATAAATTATTTTGGCGGCTTTAAATATATATATTTATGCGGGTAGAATATATATATGTCGATTATATGTGAGTTAATCCAAATGTGAGAGTAGGATGAAATTAGAATATTAGTTAGATGTCGTAAGCTAATATTCAGATGAAATAAATACGATATTTGTATCATAGGTGAGTGAATACTTATGAAATTAATATAAGTTGTGTCTACACTTATAAATTATTATGAATTGATATATTCGGGATTATAGGATATTGTTATGTGAGATAGGCAGAAATAGCCGGATTTGGAAATACATATATGATGTGATTATAAATATATCTGTGTATAATTGATATATTTATATGGAACATACCCCTCTAGTTCTATTATGGGAAGTTGCACGATGTGGGTGAATCCCCTGAATTGAGGAGCAGGGTGAGTATAACCCCAGGTCATAGTCATCCAGTTATTATATAGTGTGATTTTATTCGGGTGAGACATTTTGGGTATGATTCGGTCACACTTTCAGGTGAGGAACTATGACCGCTTACCCTACGTTTGTGTTATTTAGGATTCGGTGTGAGATTCCGACCTGGTTGCCCGGGAGAATGTGTGAGAAATTCCCTGGAGGATGATATCATTATAGAGATTGCATCCATTGAGTTATATCTCTGAGGGATGGTTGATATACTTATATAGTGTGTGATATATAAGTAAGGATATACTTTATATATATATATATATATATATACATATATGGACTAAGATAAAGAATGAAATGTGAGATAAATTCTGGATCATCCGGGAGTATAAAATCCGGAATAAAATATAGGATATACGTATATAAGAAGAGAATATTATATACGAGATAAATAACACTAAAATGTGAATAGTGCAATAACTAGTGAAGGTTATTCATAACGAATGGATATATGATAAGCAAGAAATTATAAGGTATAAGCTCAGGCGAAAGCTTGGAATAATGTATGCGGGGTATGAGATAATATTTGGGAATTTAGAAGCTCGGTGAGATGCTAGTTAGGCTGGGTAGCGTAACTAGGATGTTTAAAATAAATGCGTTAGGTGTGCACTGTTAGATGAGAGGTGAGGGGTAATCTCATGTGAGTGCGACACCAATTTAAATATGAAGAATATCATATTTTTGATATTAAAGTATTTTAAACACTTGATAATTTTTTTTATAACTCGGGCTCTGCCCGTACCTAATTTTCCCTTTTCTCCTTATTTATTATACTTTTTAGGTGTGTAGACACAGGGACGCCTGGATGACTATTTCTTTCGAGTCAAACATTGTTGCCGCAGCTGTGGATGTGGGCTGGATATTGTATAGACACTTCCATCATTGTAATCTAGATAGAAGGTATTGTAATTTATATTCGGGCATGTTTCCCAACTGATGTCATCTGTTTTAATTCTGATATTTCTATATATGCACATTCAATATGGTTGTATAATGTTTTATCGAGAGTTATCAGTTATTTATTTAATCATTTCAATTGTCATATTAATTATATGGATGGATTTTAATACGTTTAGGTTAAAAAGATTAGAAAGTTTAAAATTTGACACCAGGCCTAATAGGTTATTAGTAATTAATTGGTTTTCGACAGTGATACTAAGACTGAACCACATGAGACTCCTGTTTTAATTTCATATAGGACTGATCACCCAATATTTTACTAGGCGGGGTGTCACAGTTTGGGGTTCGGTTATAGAAAAATCTTTGCATTTGCTTGCTTCTTCTTATTTTACTTTGAAAATCCTTCTCAACTTTGAATGCTCATATTTTCTTCATCATAGCTCAAAATTGGACGTCATTTCTTCCAGTATTCCTATGACTTCAAGATCTTCAACTTTCTAGTTGGCTCTGCTTTCGGACTAAGACTTCAAAATTACTAAAACTCCCTTTGATCTCCTTTCTTTGGGTTCTTTCATTGATTCGATTTCTCACTCACACTAACTTGCATGAAATACTTGTAAAACACAAGAGAGATACACAAAACACAAAACAATCGCTAAGGAGGGTTAGTAGCATAAATATGAGATACATACAAGTTAATTACAATGCATGAGATCATAAAAGGATCGAAATTAAGGGAATAAATATGAAACATTTACGCCTTATCAAATCCCCCTAACTTAGAATGTTGCGTGTCCCGAGCAATGTAAAAGAATAAGAGTACGAGTTAAGAAAATATGTAAAAAAATTTATTGGGGTAGAATACCTCTTTCACGGACAAACGATTGCATTTAGTGTATGCCACAAGCCATTAAACCCCTAGGTTACCCTAACAGGACGAGTGATGTTTCGTGAGGGTTCGCAGTGAATATACTCACAAAATTCAATTTTCGACACAATGAAAAATCAAAATAATTAAAAATTATAAAATTTAAATTCTCCAAAAATAGTCACCGTAAATTTATATTTAATAGTCTTAATTTGTAGTGTGTGTGTGCGAAGCCGAAAATTAAACCGCTAACTTTCACCGATTAATCTTTACGTTACTTTCCAAAAATTAGCTTTGATACAATTTCTCACGGATGCTCTCACAAACGAATCACTCGGAATATGACTATTTTCTATCGGTGTGCGTGATTTATAAGAGTAAATATAATGAAAATTGATTTCATGCACACAAATTTTGAATACAAACTTTATTCAGGTGAAAAGATCTCATCATCGAAATACGGTTGTTGGGAAATGGAAAACATCGCCTCTTATTCACCCTAATTAATCTCTCTTATTATCTTTTCGTGTCTTAGGCTCTTAACGCGATAATTAATTTTGTTATCCGGACTCGGTTCGGACTTTTTTGGGTTATAAGGTTAATTGGGTAAAAAGTGGGAATGGCTTGGAAATTCGAAATTGAATTTTTTTCTTACGATGTCTGTTAGTGCCTTTTCGGGCTTTGGCTCATTTTCTCTTCTTTTTTTACTTTTTTCTATATTTTTTTCTTTCTATTATCTTTTTTTGTTGCTATTTTTGTTGAGCATTATTATATTTTTCTTGCCCCTTTTTTGTGCACCATTTGGACTTAATTGATGAATTTTTCGATTTTCAAAACTCCGGGCTTCATAGGTTTTATTCAGGTTAATTAAACGAATTGGGAATTTTATTCGACTTAATTAGTCTTGCAAAAAGGGATAATTTTTTATTTCTTTTTATGGCTAATATTTTTGGGTAAACAAATGATGCATAACTTCATTTATCCGAATTACTCATTATTTTACCATATACGTCTCGAGAATATATTTAATTTAGAGATATTTCTAACACATTTTTCAAGACAAGATTTCACTCCTTTCTCGTAACCGATCAAAACGATGGAATAGAGATCTTTAACGACTTTTTTAAACGCTAAAATGAACGTTGAGCTAACCACTAACTAGGATTGCTTTAATTACTCGCAAAAGATGATAGGCTCGAAATATCACCGGGTTAATTAATCTCCACACTTATTCAAAAAGTCGTCAATTTTCTCTAAATTTTCATCTTTAGTCAATTTCGGTTAATGCATTTGATTTTTACAATTTGAGACTTCAAACAAATTTTTTGTGATATTTTTTTAAAAATTTAAATTTGAATTTTTATTAATTTTGTAGGAAATTTTTATAGTGTTTTTCAAATTTTTCTAATTTTTTTGAAATTTTCTAATTTTTTTTGGGCATTTTAAAAGTTTGTGGAGTTTCAGAAATACGCATTTGTCCCCCTCTAACTTAGACTTTTGCATTTTCCTCAATCGAAAGGACCAATATCTAAATAAGAAAAGATAATAAGTGCGATAAGGAAAATAAACAAATATTCAAAATGTAAGATTTTTCATTAAAACCACCAAATACATACAAGGAGGAAAGATATAGCATTACATAGTTCTTTCACAAAATCAACACATGTAATATGAAGAACTACACAAAAGAAACCAACAACGAGATTGCTACTGTGGTGGTGGGTGGAAGGGCTGGATGCGCTCGGGTTATAGGGATCATAAAAATATGTCGGGCGTGAGACATTTGGCCCGACTTGCAAGTGGTACATTTCGGCTTAGAGCCGAACGATCATACTTATGTCGCGGTGATAAGATTGTTGGTCTACCCAATATTCATTCACGAACCCTTCGAAATGCGCCTTTAGTGCATCGATGTGGCGAGTAATGCACTCCCCCTCCGGCTCATAATCGGAGTCTCCTTCATCATCGTATTCCTCTTATTCGGGAACATCACCCACATCCGGCATTGGGGTGTTGGGATTCATGTACTCCTCCTCATCAATAATAATAGGCAGCATGGGGCGGGCCACTCGCATTTGACGGGAACGTCGGGTAGCGGACGTAGCCCCAATCGATTTTGGAATTTTGACTTGCCAGTTAAGGGCCCGGACCCAGACGTCGTGTATGATGTCCGCGATGAGGCATGCATATAGAAGGGAAATTTTTCCATTCTCATCATAGGTGGCATGGAGGATTTCTATAAAGAAGAACTGGGCAAGATTGATGGTGCTCTCCGGGTCGAGGGAATGATAGAGAAAATTCCCATAGCATTGGTGAACCACCGAATCATTGGTGGTTTATAGGATTGCACCGCAAGTGATGAGGTGCATATAGTGCATCATTTTCGGTAGCTTACCCACTGGGAATGTATCTTTCACCCATTCCTCACTCAGTGCCATGAGCTTGATGCATTCGAATTTTATGCATGGTGCTCCGTTGGTGAGGTAGGCAAATGGTAAGGGTAAAACAACCCCTTTCTATCTCATCTTTCGTTAGATAATGGCGACGGAGAACGGGTTGCAAATGTTGTTGATGAACGTCTCATGGATAGTGTTGGATTTGAGAACGAGGGTCACGTAGAAATAACACACGTCCTCCTCATAGACCTGATTATTTATCGGAGTTAAAAAAGTGCATCCCCCTCGGCGGTGGAAGAGGGCAGTGACTTCGACCGGTTACTCTTCCTAAATGACCCGACGCTCAATATGGATAGTGAGGGATGCCCAGAAGTACTAATGGAACCAATCGCGTTCTTATTTGGAGTGTAATTCATTGTCGGCCTCCTCATAGAGGATGGTGGTGGAGTCGTACTTTCGGGGTTGGAGGTGGCGGTGGGGAGCCATGGTGGAGGAAGGATTTGGAGAATTAAGAATTTTAGAGGAGATGTAATAATAGGTTAGGTGTGAATGAGGGGGGTGTTAAGTGATGTATTTATAGGTGGGGAGGGGTGAAATTTGGGGGGAAATGTGAGGGGTGGTGGTAGGAAAGGGTGGAGGAAAGAATTTGGGTTGAAAAATGGTTTGGGGGTTCATAGGGAGGGAAAGGTGAAAAATAAGGGATAATGAATTTAGAAAAGGGGGTGAATACTGATCAGGTGCTTCTAACCACTTTAGGGGTGCAGGTTTAAGCATAATCTGGCGCGGTTTAAGCATAATCTGGCATGGGTTAAAACCGTGCCAGAATTTGGCACTGTTTACAGCCGTGCCGAATATGGGTACGTTTCATTACAAAAACAACACCCCAAAATTTCAAGCGAGGACAAAAATTTCAAGAGGGACCAAATCATTCTAACCTAAGTCTCTCTCTCTCTCTCTCTCACTCTCTCTCTCTCTCCACGCTACCCAGCCTCCTCCACGATCCACACTACCCCCGATTCATCATCGCTGCCTCCCTACGCCTCCAAGAGTCCACACTCTTCGGCGCCTCCATCATCCATGAACTGTCATCATCCACAGGCTTCCATCCACAAACCTCCATCCACGAACTGCTATCATCTACCATCTGCACGAGCGAAGAAATCGAACAAAATAGGTATTTCAATATTTTGTATTTCAATTACTCGTGCTTTGATTTCATAATTGAACTTAATAGAAGGATGACATGCTCTTCTCCTATAATCGAGAAAGAACACATTTTGGATTAACATTAGGTTGGTTTTTAGAATGCTCAATTTACGTTTGACATTTATGATACAATGCTTTTACCCTAAAATACTCTATTTGTGATATTGGCTTATGTAGAAGATGTTTTGGAATATATATGATTTTCTTATCATATTGGACTTTGGATCTGTAACTGTATGGTTGTACTTATTTTTTGGATCTGCAATTGAGTTCTTTGTACACTTGCTGAAAGAAAGACCTGTGACATCTTTTCATGTGCATTATATATTTTGTTTTGTAATTAGACTGCGAGTAATGGATTCTTATTTGGAGACCATAATTTTCTCATCTAAAGTTTCATAGTTTTAGATGTTTGATAAGTACCAGGATGTAATGTGTAAATACAAATGTTTTAGTTTAGATGATCAGGAGACTAAGTGGTTGAAGACCCGAACTCATTTTTTTTATCCTGACTTTGGAATTTTTTGAGAAAAAGATAATCTTATTAAGACATTCTGGATCCACATTTCAGCATAAGAAGCTAACATGGTTAATACTTTGTAAATTCTTATACTTAAAATCCATTATTAATTTGAAAGTTAGCTTTGGCACCTTTTCTAATTATATTTCTACAATGTCTCAAGTTAGGAACATATTTGACTGTCCAAAAAATTCCATTTTGTGTTCAACCCGTGTATTGAAAGCTGCATAAGTCTCACATTCACATCTCAAGTTCATTTTCTATAAGAAAAGGTACTCAGTTGGCCTGATAATCCGACTTGCCAATTTCATACCATAAACTAATAGAGTTAGTTCTTTACATACGGCTTAGTTTGAAGACACCCCAAAAAAGATGCCAAAGTGTAATTACTCTCTTGTATATTCAATTGCACGCCAGTTTTTACACATCACCAGAGAAAGGAAAACTGAGTACACATATTTGGTGTCTAGTGTAAATGTGGTGGTTATTCATGATAAATGGGGAGCCTATACTAAAAAGTTCAAAAAATTTCAGATATTTATCTTGACTGTATGCTATCATAAGTGTGTCGATCGGTTTTTATGCTTTAATCTAAATTAAAAACTATTATCTCTTCAAAACTGTCAACTAACAATAAGTAAGAGGTGTTCTCCATTTTTAGCATGCATATAATCAAAATTCTCACTATTCTAGCCCAATTTTAGCACTTGTTAATCATTTAGGACTATTTTTTTGGGTGTGATTTCTTATATTAATGATATGAAAGGGTGAGATAATTTGTAATATCCATCATAAATTTCACTACACCAAAAATAACATTTTGGCACACCCTGATATTAAAAATCTGGCACAGTTTAAAATTGTGCCAGATTTTGGCACGATTTAATAGAAATTTGGCACACTTTAAAACAGTGCCAAAATTTGGAACTATTTTAAAGTGTGCCAAAATTGAGTACACTTACTAAAATATATAATACCCCCCAAAAAAACATTACACTCCTCTCTCTCTCTCTTGTTCCCGCTCAAGAGTTCCCGCCCTGCTCACTCCCTCTTCGCTAGGGCTCGATTTCTCTCTCTCGCCTCTTGGTCGGAGTTCACTCCCTCTTCGCTAGGGCTACAGGAGGTCGGTGTCCATTCTCTCTCTAGGTCGGTGGCAGACGGTCCATTCTCTCTAGGTTGGCGTCCATTCTCTCTCTAGGTCACCTCTAAGTCGCTGGTCGGAATCTCTACGGTCGACGCTCTCTCTCTTCGGCCCATTCTCTATTTCTCTAGTCACTGCATTGTTCTCTCACTCCACTCATCCCAATCAGGTAATTGTTTAAAGCATTGTATTTTTTTTAACCTAAGTTAGGTATAAGATTTGATCCTAGAGTTTATGATATGCGTGATTTGAGTCGTATTTGCTTTTTAGAGTTTTATATACATTTTTAAATATTTATTGTTTTTTTAATGTGTGAGTTTTTGGTGAAAATTGAATGTTGATAATTAACAAAAATAAATCATTGGTTTTTAGATGGACCTTGGAATCTTTTAGTGGTAAATTACGTTTTTATGTTCTTGCCATTTTAATTAAAATGCATATTTGATCTGATTCGTACATGTTATGGAGTTTAAAGAAAATTTAAGTGCTAAATATTCAATAATAATGTAAAAATAACAAATTGAAAAGTAGACACCCCACTAATTAAATGGATGAATAAGATTATGTGTTGAAAATTTAAGAAAAAACAAAAAAAAATACTTAAATAGTAAGTAGGCATTAATACTAAAAATTCAATAATGATGTTACACATGTAGAAAAACCTTAGGCTCGTTCAAGAGGTCTCACTATGACTGTGGTGAGAACCTTGAATTGTCCCATATTTGAACAGTTTGGAAATGCAAAAGTTTGTATTGTACATAATGTTTATGCATGTCCTATTTTGAAAAATTCGGTGGCATCTTTTTATGTTCTTTGGGTGCATACTAGATTGATGTAGTGTTTTGTGTTTTCTAGGTTAAAAAACTTAAATAACACATGAACACTCCCAATTTAAGTTGTGTACTTGAAGAACTGTTGGGAGATGCTGGCGAAATTTTCTAGATTAGGACATGGAATGAGACATTATGACCAATATAAAATATGCATTTTCAATTGGGATATGACCCTTACCCTGTAGAGGAGATGGAGGAAATATAGGAGCTCAAATATATACATATTTACACTTGAATAAACTTCAATATATTTACAGTAAGCGTTTATATTATAATGTGTGTTCTTTAAACTTATCAAGATGTCGTCGGGAATCAATAAAGAGTGGATAAATGAGAAAAATATCGAGACCGATACATATAGAGATGGTGTGTTACAGTTTATGCATTATGTGCGTAGTAATAGTTCGAATTCTAAACATTCATGTCCGTGTAGATGTTGTCGAAATGGGAAAGGACATGTTGTTATAGCTGACATATTCGTTCATTTAATGACATATGGTATGGACATGAACTATACCTTATGTCATTTTCATGGTGAGACATTAGTTGTTGATCAAGTCTAACCACCACCGCAATCTGTGACACCGACAGAACACGCTGATGTGCACAACATTCCAATTTTGAATGATCTTGTGAATGATGCTTGTGAGATGCTTATGGGTGAAGCGGAACCTAGTGAACCTAATTGTGTAGGAAGCGATGAAGCCCCCCAACTTCTGAGGTTCCCAATGATTCGCACACACATAAATACAAAGGCAAGAAGTATGATCGTTTACATCAAATCGCACAGGAGCCATTGCACGCAGCTACCGATTCTTCGCGTCATACCACAATGTATGCTCTTATAAAGTTGAATGATTTGAAACACAATTCAATTTATCGGATGGTGCTACAGGTGGAATTCTTAGATTGTTAAATGAAATACTTCCTGAAAAGAATAACTTGACAACTACAGAAATGAAAAACACCATTAGAGATCTCGGTATGGATTATGTTAAGTATGACGTATGCATTAGAAACTGTATGATATTTTGGAAAGAGCATGAAAAATATACTAGATGTATAAAATGTGGTTCTTTACGCTACAAGTTTACTTGTCTAGACGAGGACGGGGTAGAAATTCAGAATACTAATGGAAAAAAAAGTACTCTAGGGTTCCTAAGAAGGTAATGCGACATTTCCCTCTAATCCCTAGGATAAAACGGCTTTATACCATAAAGTGGATAGCAAAGAAAATGACATGGCATGCTCGTGCAAGCTCTTATATGGAGTTATTGCATCATCCCCGGGATTCAGCAGAATAGGTAAATTTAAACATTATGTGGAGAGATTTTGCAAAAGATCCACGGAATATTCGACTTGCAATAGCAACTGATGGTTTCATCCCGAATAACATGTTTAACCGTAAGTATAGTTGTTGGCCAGTGATAATTCAACCTCTCAACCCTCCCCCATCAATGTGTATGAAAAGTGAGTTTTCAATGTTGTCTATATTGATTCCCGGACCAAAGTCACCATCAAGTAATATTGATGTCTTCCTCCAATCGTTGGTCGATGAGTTAAAGATCTTATGGTCTAGAGTTGAGGCTTGGGATGCGTACAAAAATGAGAAATTTCTGTTAAAAGCCATATTAATGTGGGGTATACATGATTTTCCAGCTTATGGGATGTTAGCAGGTTCTTCAACTCAAGATTACAATGGGTGCCCTGTTTGTTCTACAAATACACCTTCTAAATATCTTCCTAAGTCAACGAAATGTTATTACCAACGATCTCGTATGTTACTTTCTAAAGACCATCCTTACAGGTTTGACACATCAAAGAAAACATTTAATGGTAAAATAGAGGATGCTATGGCTCCAAGAAAGTTAACAAATGTAGAAGTTGAGCAGATAGTGTCAGTTATCGTTCGAGAAGGTGTTCAAAGAGAGGGAGAGGGAGAGGGATACAAAAAGGGAAAGTCAAAGGGAAAGAGAAAGGGGAAGGGTAAAGGGAAAGGGAAGGAGGATGTCTTAATGGAAGACGATGATTATTTAAGTGAGGGTGACGATGAGAATCTAGTAGGTAGCGAGGTTTTTTTAAGGAGGTCAATTTTCTTTGACTTAGAGTACTGGAAGGATCATGATATTATACATAATTTAGATATTATGCATGTTGAAAAGAATGTCACGGAGACACTTTTTGGTACAATACTCTCGGTGAAAGGTTCATCAAATAAAGATACGGTCAAAGCCCATGAAGACTTGAAAGTTCATTTGAATTTTAAAAGGAAATTATGGATGAAAGATGTTGAAGGCAGTAACAAAAGGCTTATGCCAAAGGTACCTTTCGCATTAGGAAAGGAAGAGAAAGAAGCATTTTTTCGTACACTAAAAACATTAAAGGTACCGATTGGATTTTCATCAAATTTCAGCAACAATGTTAACCTCGATCCACCTGAATTTACCAATATCAAGTCCCACGATTATCACGTCATTATGCAACGGTTGCTTCCTGCATTGCTTATGCATTCATTTTTGGATGATAAGCCTTTGTTTAAAGCTATACAGCGGATAAGCGTATTCTTTAACGTGTTCTGTGCCAAAGTGATATTTAGGGAACATCTTTTGAAGGATAAAAACGCATTAGTATAGGAACTTTGTGTCTTTGAAATTTATTTTCCACCTACCTTTTTTATGGTGATGATCCACCTTATGCTCCATTTAGCCGATGAAGCTTTAGCAGCTGGGCCACCAAGATATCGAGCAATGTGGTTGTTTGAGGGAGAAATGGGAAGATATAAATAGTGGTCACGAAATAAGAGGTACATTGAAGGGAGCATTGTTAATGCATATTTGTTACATGAAGCTTATTTGTATGCCATGGAGTACATATCTAAAAGAGGTGAAGGAACTCATAAGAGGAATCTTGAGGATTTTCTTAATGATGAGTTTGATGACTCGGAATGCCAACGACGAGTGTGTAAAAGTAAAGAATTGATCTTAAATAATGTACAATATGAGAAAGTGCGAAGATGGGTTTTATCTCAATGCAACGGTGTTGATGAATGGAGAAGGTACACACTTAGTTCTATGTTAATTCATATTAATTTATTGTAATGTGATATTTTTTAATTTTGAAACTAGTTTCTTGTAGAAAATTTGTGGTAACTGATACAATTGAGGCATAGAATTGATGATTTCATCCCTTGGCTAATGAACGAGGCAAGTATTTATTTATACATGTACTTTTTTATCAACTGTAATAATTTTTAATGAAACTTTAAAAAATTATCAATTCCTTACAGGCCTCGAGATTTAATGATACGGGAATTTTGCCATATGCTGATGGTCCGCTCCATAGGGTTACCAGTTATGAGAAATTTAAATGCAATGGGTACACCTTTTGTAGTTCTGGACATGAAGAGAATCATAACTTTCAGAGTAGGGTGTATCCACTAAGGCCTTTAATAAGAAGGGGATTATGACAACCTTTTATGGTGTTATTAAACAAATACTCAACCTCAATTACGTTGAGTTCGCACATATTGTCTTTTATTGTGATTGGGTGGATGTTGATGTTAAGAATGCTTGCGAAGTTGAACCCATCTCAAAATTGGTGATGGTTAATCTTACTAAGCTCGTGAGTAAAAATACCATTCACGATGATCCGTTCATCCTTGCATCTCAAGCCAGTCAAGTATTTTATTGTCAAGATGTAAAGCTGAATGGGTGGTCAGTTGTTTTACACTCTCCCAAGAGACTGACGAAATAAATAGATGCGATTGATATTGACCGTATGATGTATGACTCCATTCTCGAGGAAAATGATAAATTGATGAAGCTTTTGGACACGGGATTTCTAGTGAAATGATTTAGTTCTGAACTTGTTTTTGAATATGCAATATTCTATTTATTCCGTTTGTTATTTTCTTTGTTGTAAACATTTAAAACCGTCAATAAATGGGGAGACACCTATATCAACATCCCGTTCTAAGTTTTCTTTGGGTTCTTCAAGAGTAGGTGATGACTCTTTCAATAAGAAGTTAAAATTTAATGAACACGACCTTCCAGTTAGTGAAGACTCATATACACTTTAAACCAGGTTGGGAGACTTAGCAAGGACACATGTTCCCATTTCTTATACGAGTTAGAAACAAGTGGATGTGCGATATAAGAACTAAATTTGGTCATCATTAATGGTATACTATTCCTTTCTATTCCAAAGAATGTAAATTCAATAGTGTGATGTTTTAATTTTATTTCTTCATATATTGTAGAAAGAGTTCCAAGATGTGCACAAAAGTCAGAAGCAATTTTTTATGAAAAAAGGAAACGATGCTTGGAAAAAGTTCAAGTCAAAGATAAGGGTTAATTTTAAGGATGGTGATGTTGGAAAGTAGAAGGAGAAAGTGCCACAAAATTTCAAATCTGAGGACTGAGAGGTGTTTTGCAATAATGAAGCTTTAAAGGTTCAAAAAACTTTGCGAAGAAAGAACAAAGAGACTAAATAAAATTGTGTGAGAAAGAAAACTCATAATACAGGTCGTCATGGTTATGCCCGAGCTTCAGAGAATTAGAGAAAGGAGCATGGGCGTGAACCCACTCGTGATGAATTGTGGTTGGCAACTCATATAATCAAAGGAGGTGGTTATGCCCCTCATGATAAAATATTTGCGATAATTTAAATTTTGTAATGTTCGTTTTGTCTAAAAAAAGTATCGTATCATCAAACCCAATGTTAATATATTTTTGTACAGGATCAAATTCAAATGCTTCTGGATGTATACAAAGTGAGTGGTCAGGAGGAGACCTTTGATGACGGGCCTATTTTTGAGGTTTTTGAAAAGGATACGCGAGGACGTGTTTGTTGTGTTGGGTCCATAATTTCGAGAACCGCTATATTAGGGTCGGCATTTGCTAGAGAAATGCTTGAGGAGGTGAAAGAGGACACCAAAAATTGGAAGGATCATGTTGATCACCTTAGGAGTGACATAGAGGGGATAAAATCCTCATTAGATGAATTCATTATTGACTTCAAAACCGATAAATTTTTAGGTGTTGGACACAACTTTCAAGGGTTACCTACTATAGGCACTGGAACTCATTCGTGTTCTCGTTCCTCCCCTGCAGTCGAGGTTTAAAATTTCACATCTCTAATTGAATGAAAAATACTATCCCACACACGTGAACTTGGTTGTTATGGGAGGAAAACGCAACCAGGAGCCATCTCGACCGTTCACTTCCATACGTTGAGAAAGAATGAAGTGCGAGTTTTACTCGATGACATCAAAGTGCCCGAGTATCCAGTTTGGGGTGGAAAACAAGCTCATTTCGAGAACTTGAAAGATGTTGGTAAAAATGGAATTATGCATTGGCTCGACGACCTTTGTCCTCCCATTGGTGACACCGACGAATGACCTTTGTCCTCCCATTGGTGACACCGATGACCTACACCAACTTGCTTCGAAGTACTTCCCTCTAAGGTACAAATCTGCCAAATCTCTACTTATATTCCTAATTTATGCTTCTATATTCCTTCTCCACCACCTATAGCATCAAGAAATTATTGAGTTATCGTTATGCAATCAACTATTGAATTGAGTTATCGTTATGTAATCAACTATTGAATTGAGTTATCGTTATGAAATCAACTATTGAATTGAGTTATCGTTATCCAATCAACTACTGAATTGAGTTATCATTACGTAATCAACTATTGAATTGAGTTATCATTATGCAAAAAATGGACTAAACCAGTTATTTATTTATCATTATTGAGAGGGAAGCGCGGGCAAGATGTTATATATAACAATTGTTATATATAAAAACTCTGTTATATATAACACCAGTTATATATAACAGAGTTATTATAAATAACACCTGTTATATATAATAGCCGTTATATATAACATAGGTGTTATATATAACAGCTGTTATATATAAAAACTCTGTTATATATAACAATTGTTATATAACACCTAAACGGATTTCTTAGTATTCTCTCGTTGATTTCATATATAGAACAACTAACGGGATTCCAAGAAATCACCTTTGAACAACTGTTATATAGAACAACTAACAGGATTTCTTATTCTCTCGTTGATTCTGAGTATTATTTTCAAAGAAGATTTCTTGGAACTGATCCTATGTTAAGTCATTAATATCTCACTAAGGAAAAAATATGGCCACTGAAAATCCAATTCTCTTTTAAATATATACGTGACCCATTTTACCATAACCATACGTAGATTAGGCTAGAAAACAAGCCATTCGAGGGTGGAAACCCAAACCAGCCCCCATACGGCCCCGTAAGAGGCATGAACACCTCGCACGAGACCAATGTAACTCATGCAAACTGACCGCGTCGTCCCGGGTCTCTCGATTTGAGAATATGACGATAATTTCAAAATACGCAGATTAGGCTTGAAAATAAGTCGTTCGAGGGTGAAAACCCAAACCAATCACCAAATGGCCCCGTAAGAGGCATGAACACCTCACACGGGACCAATGTAACTCGTGAAAACTGACCACGTAGTCCCGGGTCTCCTGGTTTGAGAATATGACTATAATTTCAAAATACATAGATTAGGCTTGAAAGCAACCTGTTCGACCAGCCCCCATACGGCCCCGTAAGAGGTACGAACACCGTGCATGGTTCTAATGTAACTCGTGCAAACTGATCGCATAGTCCCGGGTCTCCCGGTTTGAGAATATAACGATAATTTCAAAATAATTAGATTAGGCTTGAAAATAAGTCGTTCGAGGGTGAAAAGCGTAATACCGGGTCTCCCGATTTGAGAATATGATGATAATTTCAAAATACGTAGATTAGGCTTGAAAACAAGCCGTTCGAGGGTGAAAACCTAAACCAGCCCCCATACGGCTCCATAAGAGGCACAAACACCTCGCACAGGACCAATGTAACTCGTGCGAGCTGCCCGCGTAGTCCCGGGTCTTCCGGTTTGAGAATATAACGATAATTTCAAAATACATAGATTAGGCTTGAAAATAAGCTGTTCGAGGGTGAAAACCCAAACCAACCCTCTATACGGCCCCGTAAGAGGCACATACACCTCGCAAGGGACCAATGTAACTCGTGCAAATTGACCACGTAATCCTAGGTCTCCCGATTTGAGAATATGATGATAATTTCAAAATACGTAGATTAGGCTTGAAAACAAGCCGTTCGAGGTTGAAAACCTAAACCAGCCCCCATACGGCCCCATAAGAGGCATGAGCACCTCGCACAGGACCAATGTAACACGTGCGAACTGACTGTGTAGTACCGAGTCTCCCGATTTGAGAATATGACGATAATTTCAAAATACATAGATTAAGCTTGAAAACAAGCCGTTCGAGGGTGAAAACCCAAACCAGCTCGCATACGGCCCCGTAAGAGGCACGAACACCTCGCACGGGACCAATGTAACTCGTGTGAACTGACTGCGTAGTCCCGAGTCTCCCGATTTGAGAATATGATGATAATTTCAAAATACGTAGATTAGGCTTGAAAACAAGCCGTTCGAGGGTGAAAAACTAAACCAACCCCCATATGGCCCATAAGAGGCTCGGACACCTCGTACGGGACCAATGTAACTCGTGCGAACTGACTGCATAGTCTCGGATCTCCCGATTTGATAACATGATGATAATTTCAAAATACGTAGATTAGGCTTGAAAACAAGCCGTTTGAGGGAGAAAACCCAAATGAGCCCCCATACGGCCCCGTAAGAGGCACGAACACCTCACACGGGACCAATGTAACTCGTGCAAACTGATCGCGTAGTCTCGGGTCTCTCGATTTTAGAATATGTTGATAATTTCAAAATACGTAGATTAGGCTTGAAAATAAGTTGTTCGAGGGTGAAAACCAAAATCATCCCCCATACGACCCCGTACACCTTGCACGGGACCAATGTAACTCGTGCTAACTGACCGCATAGTCCCGGGTCTCTCGATTTGAGAATATGATGATAATTTCAAACTACGCAGATTAGGCTTGAAAACAAGCCATTAGAGGGTGAAAATCCAAACCAGCTCTCCATACGGTCCTGTAAGAGGAACGAACACCTCACACGGGACCAATGGAACTCGTGCGAACTGACTGCGTAGTCCCGGGTCTCCCGGTTTGAGAATATGACGATAATTTCAAAACACATAGATTAGGCTTGAAAACAAGCCGTTCCAGGGTGAAAACCCAAACCAACCCACATACGACCCCGTAAGAGGCACGAACACCTCGAATGGGACCAATGTAACTCGTGCGAACTGATCGCGTGGTCTCGGGTCTTCTAGTTTGAGAATATGATGATAATTTCAAAATATGTAGATTAGGCTTGAAAACAAGCCGTTCGAGGGTGAAAACCCAAACCAGCCCCCATACGGCCCCGTAAGAGGCACGAACACCTCTCACGGGACTAATGTAACTCGTGCGAACTTACCGTGTAGTCCCGAGTCTCCCGGTTTGAGAATATGATGATAATTTCAAAATACGTAGATTAGGCTTGAAAATAAGCCATTCGAGGGTGAAAACCTAAACCAGCCCCCATACAGCCCCGTAAGAGGCACGAACACCTCACATGTGACCAATGTAACTCGTGCGAACTGACCGCGTAGTCCTGGGTCTCCCGATTTGAAAATATGACGATAATTTCAAAATACTTTGATTAGGCTTTAAAACAAGTCGTTTGCGGGTGAAAACCCAAACCATCCCCCATATGGCCCCGTAAGAGGCACGAACACCTCGCACGGGACCAATGTAACTCGTGCGAACTGATCAAGGAGTCATAACTTGCGTAAGATTTTCAATTTTAGAATATAATAATAATTGTAACTCCTATATGTAATTTTTTTAGCTTGAGTAAGTTTTTTTTTTTGTAAATTACCGAGTTACTAATATTTTCTCTTTTTTGTATCCTATTTTTTTTCAGGATAACATTTTATCGTTGGCATTTTTTCACGTGGAACACACAGAGAACTCAATGGTTTACAACAAGGGATTTATTCATGATTCTATTTTTTTGTGTTATGGTCGTGCGGGCTTTTGTAGTTTTATTGTTAACTTTTTTGGACGTGCGAGCTTTTGTAAGTTAATTGTTATATTTTGTGGTCGTGCGGGCTTTATGTTAGGCAGGTTTTGTATTAGCAGGTTTATGAATGTCCAGAAAATAGAGAAAACTCTGCCCAATTTTTTTTGGGTCTGTGAACTATTAAAGACTTGTAATATTTTGAAGTTTGTATGTACATCAGTTTATCAACAATTTGCAATATTTTCAATTTGTGAATTTTCATGCTTTCAAATAATTAATTTTTTTTTCTTTTTATAAAATATTTGGCACAATTCAAAACCATGTCAAAAGTGTATCATATTTTTTAGATAGTTATGGTTGTAGGACAACAAGATGTGGCGCTTCATTCTAGGTAACAAAGTTTATCCCCTAGATAATAAGTCTCTCTATGTACTAGGTAACCTGTATTGAACTCACACAACAAGAGGTGGCGCTTCATTCTTTAATGACACACATTTCTACATTATCTGCTCCAGCGGCACTTACACCTTTCAATAGTAAGTTTTGTTTCCCTTTATTTGACATACATATATATACAATTTATTATTTTGATTAATCTAGTTAACTCTCATGAGGGAAAATAAATAATTTATCTAACATTGTGCTGGAAATTTCAGGAGGATCAATTCTTTGGAAATGTAGTTATAACAGTATATACCCAAAAGCAGTAGTAAAATATGTGGGTGCATCCAATTCTAAAACAAGCCATTATTTTAATTGAATCTTCAGCTGATTTAAATTCTTTGCTTGTTCAGCTTAGTTGTCCATGATTTGTCCAATTTAGTGAAGACAGAGGATGTCGTCACCTCAGAACATTTTTTGACCCTTCTTACAGGTGTATCAAAGTATTTGCAGAAGGATTGGTTGTCAAGTTATGAGACACTCACCACCTATGTGGTAAAAATTCTTTTCTCCAGTGAAATGTTAATTTTTCTCTTAATGGTCCTCACTGTATTATCTCATGTGGTGCATGACATTTTGATTACCACATAACATATCGATGGTTCAAATTCACTATTGATAGAGATTTGGCATCTCTTGGTCTTGTATTAAGTAACTAACTAAACTCAATGTATCTCATCGTCATCTTCTTCACTGCAGAACGACTTTTGGTTTAGTGAATTCTCTTTTTTGATTTAACTAATGTTTCGGGTCCCCAGATCCTCTAAGAAGATACATGAGGACAATGAATATGATCTTTATACTGTGACATTATTCAATCGCGACGTTGATAATTGCATAACTAAGGCACAAAAAAGAGGGTTTCAAGTGAGTTCATCTAAAGGATCATGTATCCTTTATTATATTGTAATATATCTAGAATACCATCATTGTAGACCCGATATAAGAAAATAAATTCATTTAAGAGGAAAACCCCATTCTTGAATGTCACACAAAGGTTTCAAATCTATGAGTTACATAAGCCCCAAAATTCATGTTTTTAATACTTAGGGCTGAAAACATGTCGTTAAAGGGAGAAAACCTAAACTAACCACCAAACAACCCTGAAAAAGGTACCAACGCCTAACACGGGACCAATATAACTCCTAGGAACTGGTCGGGTAGTCACGAGACTCCCAATTTGCGAATATGATGATAATTTGCAAATTTAACACTTAGGTTTAAAAACATATCGTTAAAGGGCAATACCCCAAAACAATCACCTAACAACCTTGTAAAAGGTGTTAAAATCTCGCACCGGACTAATGTAACTCGCTGAAACTGACATGTAGTCACGAGACTCCCGATTTTTGAATATGACAAAAATTTGTAAATCTCACGACTTAATCTTAAAAATTCCGTTAAAGGGCAAAAATCTTAAATAGCTCTCAAACGGACCCGTAGCAGACACAAACACCTCCCACATAACCAATATAACTTGCAGGAACTGACCAAGTAGTCACGGGACCCCCGATTTGAGAATATACCTATAATTTGAAAATATCTAGATTAGGATTAAAAGCATGCTGTTAAAGGGTCAATACCAAAACCAACCCCCAAGCGGTTTCGTAAGAGCCATGAACACCTCACACGGAACCAGTGTAACTCGTAGAAGTGATCGTTTATTCATTAGACTCCCGATTTCAGAATATGATGATAATTTGAAAATATTTAGACTTTGGCTTAAAAACATGTCCTTAAAGGGTGAAAATCCAAACCAGCCCCCAAACGGTCCCGTAAGAGGCATGTACACCTCGCACGGGATCAATGTAACTCAAAGCAACTGACCGCTTAGTCACGGATCTCCCGATTTGAGAATATGAAGATAATTTAAAAAGAGCTATATTTGGCTTAAAAATAAGCTGTTAGAGGGTGAGAACTCAAACTAGCCTCCAAATAGTCTCGCAAGAGGCATAAACACCTCGCATGGGACCAATGTAACTCGTACGAACTGACCGCGTAGTCATGGGTCTTTTGGTTTGAGAATATGACGATAATTTGAAAATATTTAGATTAGGCATAAAAATAAGCCGTTAAAAGGTAAAAATCCAAACCAGCTCCCAAATGGTCCCGTAAAAGGTATTAACACCTCGTACGGGACTAATGCAACTCATGGGAACTGATCACATAGTTACAGGACTCTCAGTTTGCGAATATGATGAAAATTTGAAAATATCTAAATTAGGCTTAAAAATAAGCCGTTAAAGGGTGAAAACCCAAACCAGCCCCCAAACGGCCCCATAAGAGGCATGAACACCTCGTACGGGACTAATGCAACTCATAGAAACTGATCACGTAGTCACGGGACTCCCAATTTGAGAATATGATAAAAATTTGACAGTATCTAGATTATACCTAAAAACAACTATTAAAGGGTGAAAACCCAAAATAGCCCCCAAACGACCCCCTAAGAGGCATGAACACCTCACAGGGGACCAGTGCAACTTGTAGGAACTAATCGCGTAGACACGGGACTCTTGGTTTGAGAATATAATGAAAATTTGAAAATATCTAGACTATGTTTTAAAATAAGCCGTTAAAGGGTGAAAACCCAAACCAATTCCCAAACAGTCCCGTAAGAGGTATAAATACCTCGTATGGGACCAATGTAACAACTCATAGGAACTGAACGCATAGTCATGGACTCCTAATTTGATAGATTAGGCTTAAAATAAGCCGTTAAAGGGTGAAAACCCAAATCATCCTCCAAACGGCCTGGAAAGAGGCATGAAAACCTCACACAAGACCATTGTAACACGTAGAAATTGACTGCACAGTCACGGGTCTCTCGACGATAATTTGAAAATATCTAGATTAGGCTTAAAAATAAGCCGTTAAAGGGTGATAACCCAAACCAGCCCCAAACGGCCCCGTAAGATGCTTGAACACCTCGTACAGGACTAATGTAACTCGTAAGAACTGATCGAGCAGTCACAGGACTCCCAATTTACGAATATAATGATAATTTGAAAATATCTAGGTAGGCTTAAAAAAATCCAAACCAACCGCCAAACGGCCCCGTAAGAGGCATGGAGACCTCCTATGGGATCAATGTAACTGGTAGAACTGATCGCATATTTTTTGTCGGTTAGAGAATTTGATGAAAATTTAAAAATATCCAGACTATGCTTAAAAACAAGCCGTTAAAGGGTGATAACTCAAACTAGCTCCCAAACGGCCCTATAAGAGGCATGAACACCTCGCACGGGACCAATGTAACTCGTAGGAACTGACCATATACCCACGGGACTCCTAGTTCGAGAGTATGATAATAATTTGAAAATATCTAGATTAGGCTTATAAACAAGCCATTAAAGGGTGAAAACCAAACCAGTCCCCAAATAGCCCAGTAAGATGCATGAACACCTCGTACGGGAGTAATGTAACTCGTAGGAACTGATCGCGTAGTCACAGGACTCCCGGTTTGCGAATATGACGATAATTTGAAAATATCTAAATTAAGCTTAAAAATAAGTCGTTAAAGGGTGAAAACCCAAACCAGCCCCTAAATGGCCCCGTGAGAGGCATGAACACCTCGTACGGGACCAATGTAACTCGTAGGAACTGATCGCATAGTCACGGGACTCCATATTTGAGAATATGATGAAAATTTGAAAATATCTAGACTATGTTTAAAAATAAGCCGTTAAAGGGTGAAAACCCAAACCAGCTCCCAAACGGCCCCGTAAGAGGTATGAACACCTCGTACAGGGCCAATGTAACTCGTTGGAACTGATCGCATAGTCATATGACTCTTGGTTTGATAATATTACGTAATTTGATAATATCAAGATTACGCTTAAAAATAAGCCGTTAAATTGTGAAAACCCTAAGCAGCCTCGAAACGGCCCCATAAGAGGCATGAACACCTCACACGGGACTAATGTAATTCATATGAACTGACCACATAGTCACGAGTCTCTCGATTTGAGAATAAGGAGATAATTTGAAAATATCTTGATTAGGCTTAAAAACAAGTCATTAAAGGGTGAAAACCCAAATTAGCCCCCAAACGGTCCCGTAAGAGGCACTGACACATCACACAGGACCACTGTAACTCATAGAAACTGACCGCGTAGTCACGAGTCTTTAGGTTTGAGAATATAACAATAATTTGAAAATATCTTGATTAGGCTTAAAAAAGCAGTTAAAGGGTGAAAACCCAAATCAGCTCCCAAACGGCCTCGTAAGAGGAACTAACACATCGAACGGGACCAATGTAACTCGTAGAAACTGACCGTGTAGTCACAGGTCTATCGGTTTGAGAATATGATGATAATTTTAAAATATCTAGATTAGGCTTAAAAATAATCCGTTAAAGGGTGAAAACCCAAACCAAACCCCAAACGGCCCCGTAAGAGGCATGAACACCTAGTACGGGACCAATGTAACTCGTACATAACTAACTGCGTAGTCACGAGTCTCCCAATTTGAGAATATGACGATAATTTGAAAATATCTAAGATTAAACTTAAAAATAAGCCGTTAACGGGTGAAAACCCAAACCAGCCCCCAAACAAGCCCGTAAGAGGGACTAACACCTCGTATGAGACTAATGTAACTCATATGAACTGACCATGTAGTTACGAGACTTTCAATTTGAGAATATAATAATAATAATAATAATAATAATAATAATAATAATAATAATAATAATAATAATAATAATAATAATAATAATAATAATAATAATAATAATAATAATAATAATAATAATAATAATTGTAACTCTTATTTGGAATTTTTCAGCTTGAATACGATTTTTTTTAAATTACTTGGTTATTAATATCACATCTTTTTGTGTCCTATTTTTTTGCAGGATAGCATTCAATCGCTAGGTTTTATCCACGTGGAACACATGAAGTCAATGGTTAATAACAACAAGATTATTTATTTAATGCCGTTAATATTCCGGATTCTATTTTTTGTGTTAGGGTTGTGAAGGCTTTAGTAGTTTTATTATCAACTTTTATGACCGTGCGGGCTTTGGAAATTTTATTGTTATATTGTATGGCCGTGCGGGATTTATATTGACAGATTTTGTATTAGCTGGTTCTGGAATGTCCAGAAAATAAAGGAAATGTTGCCCATTTTTTTTATCTAGGAACTATTAATACTTGTAATATTTTGAAGTTTGTATGTACATTAGTTTATCAATAACGTGCGGGATTCGCAATTTGTAATTTTCTAGATTCTTTTTGCAAATAATAAATATTATACCTACCAGATTTGGAATTTGTTGATTTTCTAGATTTGTTTTTAAATATTTTTTTACTAATAGAAAAATCTGACATATTTTAAAACCGCGCCAAATTGTAAAATTTGATTAGGCTAATAAAACAATCTGGCACGCTTTATAACCATGGCAAAAATGTTCCAGAAAATGAAAAATCCGGCACGGTTTTAAACTTTGCCAAAAGTGTGTCAGATTCAATATATAGCATGTTTAAAAGCGTACCAAAAGCGTGTCAGATTGGGCAATCTGGCACGGTTTTAAACCGTGCTAGAAAATCTGGCATTCCTGATTCTGGTGCTTCCTCAAAATCGGTAATAGTTTACAATCTTGCTCTTTATTTTGCCTCGAGGAGACAACAATGGGAAATGTCTCATCTTCGCCCAAATAAGCATATTTTACATTTGAGGGTAGTTTCTTTAATTCGAGGGTGGGAAATTTTTCATTGGAGGGAACCGTGCGTGACTCCCTTGGTGGTAATTCCTCGAACCTAGAAATCCAACTAACGTATCTCACCTCCTCATCCATCTTACTCTCAAACAAAATCACTCTCAACTCACTCACCTCCTTCTCGAACTCGGTGTACATCCCATCGCTCCCACTACCCCAAGTAGAACACGCTTCTAGATAATCCCCACTTATATTTCCCTTTATGTTCTCATCTACTTCCTCCTCGGTAAGATCCACCGTGAAATTATTCTTCATCACCCACTTGCTTGGTGATGTTGAAGATACCTGTTTTAAGAGTCATATTCCCAAATGCGAGGTGAATTTGCCCTTTTCGATTATTAATAAGTGCGTTAGCTGTAACTAAGAATGGGTGGCCAAGGATTATGGGAACATGGTCACTCGAAGGAGTGGAGGGCTCCGTGTCCCAAATGACGAAATCTACAGGGAAGTAAAAAGTGTCCACTTGGATTATCACATCCTCAACAATCCCTCGAGGTACTTCATGGTATGATCTGCTAGTTGAAGAGTGATGTTAATGGGCTTGAGGTCCCCCAAATCTAATTGCTTATAGATTGAGTAAGGGAGAGTGTTAACACTTGACCCTAAATCTAATAATTCACTCTCGATGGGGTTCTCTCCAATGATGCACGAAATGGTCAGTGCACCCGAATCTTTAAAATTCGGTAGGGGGTCACTTAAAAGAACCACTTACATTTTGTATTAGAAAATCATTCCTTTTCACCTTTAATCTACATTTCACCATCAATAAGTCTTTAAGGAACTTTGCATTGGCAGTGATTTTCTTGATTGCCTCAAGAAATGGTAAATTAAGCTTGACTTGATTTAGCACATCTAACACATCTTCACGGGAGGCCCCTTTAGTAGGAGGAACCAACCATTGAGGGAAAGGCGCAACAGTGGGCGGTTTTACTATAACTTCGGGCCTACTAGTGTCATCGTTGTCACTTTCATTCAAGAGGGCATCTTCGGCTCTTTCATACCGAGAAAAACCTCCCTGTCTTTAAGCTCGTCATATGGGGGAGGTGAAAAATAAATGACTCTCCCACTACGTAGAGTGGTCACTGCTTGACAATGCTATTTATTATCATTGAAATTAGAGCTAACACTAGTTTGTCCTTGGGGAGGTATTTGTCCTTGGGCGAGACACTTTCCCTTCTCTTGGACACTTATTGATGATTGTAACTTAGAGATAAACGCTTTTAATTCGGAAAATTATTAGACATTTTGAGCGTTAATCACCGATTGGTTTGCATAAATTGGTGCAAGGTGTCCTTGAGATTTTTTCAATATTGGGTGATATAAGGTGCTGGAGGTGGTACTTACATAGGGGGAGCTTATTGGAAAGGCGGGAGTGGTGGCGGCGGTGGGGAAACATGCGAATTGGGATTCATTGCTTTGTGTGGTTGGCCATAATGGAAATCAGGATGGTTTCACCATGAAGGGTTATAGGAATTCTCTTGCGGGGCTTTAAAATTACCCTTAAAGTCTCCTACCGCTTCCACTTTCTCTTGAATCATCACTTTGCAGGCGGATATTACCGGGCATTCCTTTATTGGATGTCCCGCCTAAAAAATCACACACACCTCCTCAATCAGCGCTCGAGTGGAGCCAAATGTTTCTCTTCCTCTCAATTCGACCACGACTTCCAACCTCTTAGCAAGTTAGTTGATTTTAATATTTAACTCGGCTTCTTTATCTAAATGGTAGAGTCCGTACACAGAAGGAATTATAGACGTTTGTCGAGCACAGGTTTGGGTGTTTGGATCAGATGTGTCCCATACTTGAGTAGTCTCGATGACATACTTAAGGTGAGCCTCGGTATCGTCCATGTCTAACCCTAGAAATTACTCAGAGAACATGGTTTTAATGAGTTGTTTGGAACTTAAACATATCCCATGATGGAAAAAATATGAGTCTCCATTTCTCAAAACTGTGGTGTGGGCACATATTAAGAAACTCATTAAAACACTCCCAACATCTATTGAAGGGCTCATTCTCTTGTTGTTTAAACTTTTGAATTTGAGATTTTATGGAATTGGTTCGATGTTGGGGAAATAATTTTAGGAGAAACTTAGCTTTCATATCTCTCGACGTTCCAATCGAGTTCAGTGCCAAAGACCATAGCCAAGTCTTCGCTTTATCCTTCAGGGAGAAGAGGAAAAGTTTGAGGAGTATGATATCTTGGGGGCACGCTTGAACGCTAAAAAATTCTCATACCTCTTCGAACTCACGGATGTGGTGGTATGGTTTTTTCGACTTTAGACCGTGGAATGTAGGAAGAATATGAATCATCCCATTGCAAAAATGAAATTGCCTCGCATTATAGGGGAATATAATGCATCCCAGAGTGACGGTTCACTCGAGATATAAGAGGTCTCTTATGGGACAATACCGCATCTCACCCCTCACAAGTAACATAACTAGCGTTGTTTGACATCGTGCTGTAACACCCCGTGTTTTTATTAACTATTTTTATTAATTAATTGGAATTTTGGAGAAAAATAATTTTTTGAATTTAATAATTTTTATTCGCTAAATATGTTGGTTATGATTTTAGAAGAATAAAACTTCAAGCGGAATTAAAATCAGAGTTAAAATGGATTTTATATTGATTTTAAAAAATTTATCCCTTATAATTTTTTGGGCGAACTGCCGGATTTTAGGCATGATCGATCGATCGATGCCTGGTGGTAGATCGATCGACCCTCCCAGAAAATGTGAGCAGTAAGCTGTTTTTCGTATTTGTGTAGGATTAGGACTCCTAATCACTATATAACCTTATTAATCCGTAGGGGGACTTCTCATAATCACTTTTTCTCCAGTTTTTCACCAAAGAACACTTCCAAATATTTTTCCTCTCACCCATAATCATCAACCTTCTTCATTATCAAGCTTTTTGTCACAAGTTTTGGGAGACTTAATTGGGGTTTAATCAAGTTGGTTCAAGAATACTCTTTTGCTAATTTTTCGCAAGGAATCCAGATTTCTAATCAGATTTTCAACACGATCTTCACAGGCATGAATACTATATTCTTTTCCTTTAGTATTATGCGTTTTAAGTGTGGCCTAAACACTTAATTACATATTTTCTTAAAAATAATTAGTAACTTAATTAGAAAAAGTGGATACTAATTATGGGTCTATTTTTATAAAATCTTTTAATCTGAATAATATTCATAACCCTTTGGGTACGTAGGATTCATGAGTGATTTTGGATTTTATTGGTGTAGGTTGCATGTAAAAAAAACCTAGCTTTAAAATAATTGCCTTTTGGGTGCGTATAACTCATGTAAAACATGTAGAGATAATAAAATTTGAGTTTTGATGTATATATGATGAAAACTTGGTATATTTAATTTAAAATAATTAAATGAGATTATTTAGGTATTGTTGACGTTGTGATAATTAAATTAAAGATTTAATTGAATTGGACTATCATGCACAGTTTTATACGTTGACTAATTATACTTGTTTGTCTGACTTGTTGGTATTATTAAATATCATTGTGACGACGGGTTGTTGGGTATTATTGTTCTCTTTATATTTTAGAATGCCTTCTAGGAATGGGACTAGTGAGGGAAAATTATCACGATTTTATTGTGCTGGGGGTGGGATGATTTTTATTACTTTATCGTCGTTACGCTAGTTTAGGTATGAGACTAGGTTATGATTTATGTTAGAAAATCCTCCTATACATAGGTTAGGACATATCGATAACTTGGGGACCCTTAGGTATGGGTCTAAGGGGTATTTTGAGGATCTCACATCGATTAAAGGGTGGGGTGTTTATAAATTGTGAATTGAGAAATTGAGAACTAATAGCTAAGATAATAAGACGGGTATTAACATATATTGGCGACATAATCAGCAAGGGCCGAAAGTTTAAACGGGCCAACCGACGTTTTATGTCGTGTCATGTGTGAAACCATGTCAATCAGCGAGGGCCGACAGTTTAAACGGGCTAGCCGACGTTTTGACGAGGGGATGTGTATTTTGGTGAAGAAATCACCCGAGGCGGGAGGACTGCCATAATAAAATGAGGTTATAATAAAAGATGGTTAATTTAATTAAATTAATATCGTGGGACTTGGGAATTTAAAATCATATTGGTGTGCCTTTATAAATGGGATTTTTACGGGTAGTTAGTGGTTTATATTTTTCGCATTTAAATTAGTCCGTTTAATTTAAAATATTCTATTGTGATATTTATTGCGTATAATGCTATTGTCTGGATTCAAGGATCCTATTTGAGGGGAGTAGTGTGTATTCTTGCTCGGGGCTTTGGCTCTGACCCATGCGTTGACTAATCTTTTTCAGGATTAGAATTGGAGAAGCTGCGTAAAATTTTTGGAGATTATCATTTGGAGGTGCAGCTGGAGCGAATTTACTTTGTTGTTTTGTTTTAACTCAAACTTTCCTTTCAGTCGTATTTCATTATGAAACTCAGTTTAGAGAGTTATAGGGCCATTCGGTTCCAAAGTTGTTATGGGATTTATTTCAGTTATTCGGAGTTGGATATTTATTGAGATTTTTAATTAATCATTATTGGAGATTGGATTTTGGAAGTTAGCATGTGATCGATCTTTTATCGCTTAGTTTTTTATGATCATTAGAGGTTGATTCAATTATTTATCTTATGGACTGATTTATTTATGTCTCATATTCGTCTCATGCTAAGAATGGTATTTTATTTACTCACGCCCGGCCTAGTTTTGGTGGCGGCCGACACCAGAATTAGGCGGGGTGTGACACGTGCTATCTCTTAATGACTCAATATCCTCACTCGACGCCCTAGACGTATGAATTAAAGTGTGATTCGTGATGGAGTTGGGCGGTGCAGGAGGTGGAACCCAAAACTAGGGAACGTGAGGGGTGTGTGGGCTATCGGGATTGTACTATACTATCGGATTTTCGTGAATTTTGGTAGGATTAGACTGAGGAGTTGGTTGAGGGTTTTTCATGTAAGGATTTAGGAGATTCTATTTTTTTCTTATTATTTTTTTGATTTTTTTGGATTTTGGATTTTATGATTTTTTTTGGCCTTTTAAGAATTAAAGTCAAATTTGGGATTAATTCGATCTAACTTAATGTCTACTTAGACCCTGACAACGACACTAAAAACTTGACTAGACTTTAAAAGTGTGTCTCTAATGCGTGTGATTACGGCTCAAGTGCAAGTCGGTCGCTCAAGTAATAACCCGATAAATTGGGTGTCGAACTCATGGACTAAGACGTAAGACATGATGACGAGTTGGAAAGACGATTAACCTTTCTATTGACCAGAAAAAGAAGGAAAAGATGGTTGTTTTTAACTTTCCTATCAACTAATGCAATCTAATTACACTAGTAGATGAATTACCCAAGCAATAATAACTAAGAGAGTGTAAATCAATGTTGAAAAATGGAGTTAGGGTACACTCCCCCGAACCGTCGGTAATTACTTAGAACATAAAAACTTCAAAAACCTAATTCTCAATTCAAAGAATCATCAACTACTATCTAAGAATTTGACATGTGTGGATTTTACTCCTCACAATATCAAATAAAAAAAATTATTTGACGAGAATGACAAATTATCGAAACTCGTATTGTATCCTTAAACATTTCGGTTACCTAGGGCAAAGGGAATTAAAAGACCTACAATATTTATTTCGGTAATAAATCAAGCCTTTGATATGTTAATTAAATTTTATTCGCTTTTAAATCCATTTGCAACACCTTGGTTGGGTTCATGTACCCCAACCCGCTAATAGCTTAGCTGGACATGGTTACGTGGGTAATAAATGAAATTCTAATGTTGCATGCGATTGAAATCATGATGAACATATATCTTAGAATGCATGGAGTTTTTTAAAATCCCAGAAAATAAATAAAATAGGCAAAGAAAAAGATCATGCAAGAATAATGTAGAGGGAACAAACTTGATATATTAAATCTTGAAAAGAAATCCACAAAAGCGTAATCTTAATGTCGGAATTCAAAACTATGGTTCTTGCCTCCTTCTCCCTCTATGCCGAGGTTAAAAGTTAGTCTAATATCAAACTACAACATTACATTATCGTTTTTGCAAGAGTCCTAACTTAATACAACTTCTAAGAAAAATCAACAATAAAAGGAAATTCGCACATCAGGTTAGTTGAACCGGTTCAGGTGCATAGACGAACCGGTTCGGACTCGAACCGGTATGGGTTTAGTTCTGGAAAACTCTCTACATTTGCTTGCTTCTTCTTCTTTTGTTTTGGATTTATTTCTCAACTTTGAACGCTCATACTTTCTTCATCGTAGCTCGGAATTGGACATTGTTTCTTCCAGTATACTTTCGATTTTAAGCTCTTCAACTTTATCGTTGGATCCACTTCCGGATTAAGGCTGAAAAGTTATTAAAATGCCATTTAATCTCCTTCATTTGGTTTCTTTCCCTGTTTTGATTTCTCTCTTGCACTAACTTGCATGAAATATATGTAAAACAAATGAGAGATATGCAAAACATGAAAGTCTCACCATGGAGGGTTAATAGCATAAATATGAGATAAATCCAAGCCGATTACAATGCTTGGGATCATAAAAGGACCAAAATTAAGGGGATAAATATGAAAAATCTATGCCTTATCAGTTCTCACAAATATATATATATATATATATATATATATACACACACACAACATCAAGTTTTTCATTAATCGTCAATTGTAAATAATTAAAAAATCACCTGTTATAAATAATTAAATATTCATGATTCAACGTAAAAATCAAAATTTGTTTAAAGACTCATCAATAAACGTCTATCATACTACCATTATTGACAAACAAACACGATAAATACAAAATAATAATCCACCTTAGTTATCATATCCAAGTTCTTTCAATTTTTTCCAAAAGTCAGATGTCATTTCTATATTCATAATTCTATCCATCATAATACAAAAAATCTGGATACAACTTGTCGAGCACAACAAAAAATAGCATAATTGAGTTAAAAAAATGAGAAACCTAGTTATAGAGAGATATTACATGCGTAGTTCTCCAGTGCAATAGGAGGTGTGGCAAAAAAAGGTATGAAATAAAGAAGAAATAGTTAGAATATAAGAAGAGAATTTTTTACATTTCATGTGGAAGAGAAGGAATCGGAAGAGGTTGGTAGAAGAAATGTTATTTCTGATGGGAGAGAGAGGGGGGATTTATTATGAGTGTCGATGTATAAGATAGATGGAGGGTAGTATTTGATATAATTATGATTGACATGTGGAACAATATTGTGAGGAGACATCATTTTTATATTATTATATAAGATCATTTTCAAATAGTGATAAAATATTTTGTTTTGGCAAGATCCATATCATAAGATACTTTACTTATTGCTGTTTGCAGAGTATTTAGGAGTTTATTTTAGACTCAAAACATTTTTCTTACCATGTACCAAACATAAACACCCAAAATATATAGGGTTTATAATCTAAGCTCCCAACACACTGTGCATGGGCAGGTGAATGCAAGTGCGAGTGCGTCTAAATATGAATTTTCAAAATCGTGAGATTTGATAGCTCCAAGCGTTTATATATTTTAATATATAAATATTTATATTTAATATAGATATAAAATTGAAGCTTTTCATTCGATTTGGACTGGTGGAGCTATTAATTGTCATATTTTTATATAGGTTTTGTAATCTATTCCTCTCCAATATATATGTAGATGACACGTGTTTTGTCATGAATGGAGTCCGTCTCTCTAAGCTGAGTTAATACCTCTTTCTCAATCATATTTCACTAGCAAGCGATCAAAACCACTTTGTCTTCCCTTCTATTGGGCTCTCTATTTGCATGTGAAACAAAGGAGTATAGTGGTCTTTTCAAGATCATCTATAATCCACTCGATCTATGTTTTTATCTTCAATAAATCCATAATCAAACTCATTCCAATCAAATAACTATCTGCACTAGGTAACTATGTTAGAGCCTCTCTCTCTTTCACCGTTATATTTAAATATTCTTGATTTATATTTAATTAACGACGATTATAGTTTGATGTATATATGTATCCTTTCGTATTCGTGTATATATACATATGGTGGAAATAGGGTTGTTAATTCATTATCTAATGGAATTCGGTTAATCAGGAATTTTATGCATCTCTGAATGTGTAGTATGTAAGTCTTCCTTGTGTAGTTAAAATTTGAAATTATTTCCCCTAATTTGTTACTATATGATTTTAATTATTCTCAATTTTTTCACTCTGAAAGTTGTGTATTCTACCATTGATTCACCTTCATCCCATCATGTATGACATGCCTTCTCTTTATTATTCTACGATTTCTTTGTCCACCTCCATACCATTCGCTATAAAAAAAACTTCTTTTTGAGACGGTACTCCATCCATCTTAAAAGGTACTCAAGTCATCCCAAATATTTTTAGGACTCTATTTGGGACGACTAAGAGGGTCTTATTAGCACCCCATTTTAAATACTTTTTGAGACGATAACTAAGCCGTCTCAAAAAGTCATCGTTTATGGGATCATTTTGAGACGACAAGAAAAATGTCTTTAATAACTAGTTTTTGAGACAACAACAGCAGTCGCAAAAGGTTTTTTTGAGACTGAAACTAAGCCGTCTCAAAAGCTCATCATTTATGGGATCCTTTTGAGATGACAAGGAAGCCGTCTTTAATAATTTTGACGTAAAAGTTAGAATTACATCCATTCCAGCATAATATAATAAAAACAAACCACATTCTATGCTTTACATTCATTCCAACATATATTCTATGTAATCATAAACAAAGCCAGTTAAAATTAATATATAACATCTTTGGCACCAATTTCAACATACATAACATAAAATTTCCTATTCAACTATAATAATAGTTCATACAAGTAAAATCTCTCTACACAATCAATAATTCCAACATCGTATTCAGCAACCTAAATCAAGGTAGCTTCAATCAAAACATCAAAGGTAATAATAATTTTTTAAAATATTTCACTTATCTCATTTGAAAAAATAAAAATCCATCCACTCCTAACATATAATGATGTCAACAAAGTAAACCCACGGTCTTAAAGCATATAACCTCCAATAAAATGACTTCAATGCTTTTTCTTGTCCCTAAAAGGTTTTCACCCGCAATTAGATTTATTTAGTGTCAATTACCTTAAACAAAGAAGATTTTTTTAATAGTTCCTATAGATGATAATCTTTAAAAACATTATCAAATTTGTTAATCTCCATATTAATTACCTTAAAAAACACTTAAGATATTTTTAAAAAAAATTGACAAAGTCTTCTTCGTTTATTAATGAAAACTAACCTGTTTAAACATAAAAAGTAACTAAAAAGAAACCATAGCAATACCCACAACACTGTAAACAAGTAACTTGAAAAGGGAGAATTCCCCCCCCCCCCCCCCCCCCGGAAAAATATTAAAATATATACGATATATCCTAAGGGCAAAAAATCTTGATACATGTATCCTACATAATCCTCCCTCACAACACTGTATCAAGTGAAGAATGAGTTACTTGACAGTGGGTGTAGGTTAATTGGCTGAACCGCTTATATATGTGTTAATCTTCTTTTTTATCTATTTCACTACACTTTAATTGTTTGTAATCATACCCAATTATTGTTCATGTTCATATCTTACCTGAGCTCATCTTATTCGCTGGATGTTACATTTAGTTTGACATATGTAAGCTATCACATAGAATTATGAAATTTCATCTTAAAGCAATTTATATCCATAGACTAAGAGTATAATTTAGTATAATCTCCATTTGTATCAACCAAACAGTAAGATATGCGCGATATCATAATAAACATAATAACGTGACATAATATCCTCATATAACATGTCCATTATTGGACTAAGTAAAACTAGATAATTCTCATAAATGACACGAAGAGTTCAACCTTTAGGGAAATTCTCTTGCCTTTATCGGTAAATCAGAAGGGGCCTCGTACTTAACGGATATAAAACGTGCACAAATAAAAGAATGGGGGGATTGATACGTAGTCACACCATCGTATACTTGCATACCAAACCACCCGATGGATCAAGTCATCCACGTATCCCCGTCGTGAGATCATGATAAAATAAACGCACGATCAAAATATTGACCTCCACACCACCAGTTACATCATCTAGGGGTGCAGTACCCAGTCCCACAATCCATTTAAATCCACAACCTCAGTCGATAGAATCCCCATGAGCCAAATACATACATATGGTATGTTTTCATCCAACACACATGTATACAAAACAATATATAACTGAACCAAAGGCCCACAAACACCAATCCAAAAATCCTAACTCAAACCCAATAAAAGGGTTAACCCAAAACCTTTCTAACCTACCACCTAAACAAGCCCCGCAAGCGTGACCTACATAGGCGCATTCGCGGCCCAAGGTGGCGTGTCTCCATGTCTGAAACTTTGGTTAAATGATAGAATGATCATATTTGACCATGGAATTTTTCGTATTAATTTTTTATTATAATTTTTCTTTTTGTCTTTGGATAATATTATTTACCACTATTTTCCAAAGTATGTTTGAACTTATGTGTGAATTATTTTCCCCAAACACGTCCTTGTAAATACATGAGGACATTTCTTTTCATGTTATAACTCTTAAAATTTTATCAATTATTATACGAAAAATAAATCTAAAATATTAACCAATGTATTAACATCAACATAGTTTTACTTGTTATTGGTATTCTATTACCTATTGAACCCACCCCTCATTGTGTGGGCCTAATTACTAGTAAGTTGTGTGATAAACCTCATTTTACTTTGTCAAAATTAAATATTAGGATGAGTCTAACCCATACACGATATTATGAATGAATTCATTAAAAAGATTTCAATCTCTGTCCCTCTAAAAAACAAAATCAAAATCTAATTCATGAAGTGATCAAGCACTCTTTTTCCTCAAACAAGGGAAACAAATCTGTCCTAATACATATTAACATCCCCCAAACCAAAACACCACGTTGTGACAACAATCCGAGTTATTATCACATCTTCTTCATACTCAGCAACTCATTATAAACAAATTTGAATTTTTTCCAGCACGTGGTGGTAACCTCTTAAAAACACACTTGTAGATACTCTCCATGTACACTTCACACTACTTACATGTAGGATCACTTATACCCACATGTTGCACAAACCACTTAGAATATCCATGCTTAGGTGTCATTAACACACACCTCCACTTATCACACTTGTATATATCCATGCTCACTCACACTTGTCACACACCACTTGTAATTAATCCATGCTTAGGTTCACTATCACACACTCACTTATAGATATTCACACATCACTCACTCACACACAACCATGCTTAGTATAATCTTCATACTCTATGCTAAATTTACTTTTTTACTCTTACATTCTTCCCCATTAACATAATGGTCATCATGCCAAATAAAATACTCTCTCCATAATATACTAATCAAGAATCATACAATTTGCACACTACATCACCAAAAGCATACAGGAGCTGGTCCGGCAGGTGGTAGTTATCCAAAGCAATATGACTCTGACCTTATTGGCCAAGTACCTTCGACATATATCGAATGGTTTTCCCGTATTGTACCGATCGAACGAAGTCATGACGGGAGGCATAGAGCAGGGAACTCGTTCACATACGTCGATTATATGGAATTCACTCTCACACATACTGACCCCACGAGGTATATAGTGAGGCAATTCATGTACACTCGGGTATATCAAATGGCTTGTCCACACGTACCGATTGCCCTCAAAAGCAAGACGTGTATAGTGGAAGTCATGCCAAAGGGGGGAACCCTTCCAATTAACCCAACAACTGCATACCCTCATATAGGCGTCAAACCTAGGACACTCATATTTAGTTTGCCGATTACTACCCAAAACTCTGTCGAAATGATGGGTCAGCATGCCACCCAAAATTTCGTGCAATTTTGTCTTTTTTTTAAAACGAGACCCTATACATGAGCCTGGTAACAAATCCAACCGTGTTTTACATATACTTTTTCAAACCACATTTTCCCAGGCTCGGGTGCCGTCCGACATTTCTTTTTGCATTTAGGTAAACCTAATACAAGTAAAAACATAATAATAATAATAATAATAATAATAATAATAATAATAATAATAATAATAATAATAATAATAATAATAATAATAATAATAATAATAATAATCATGCTGAAACCCTTTTCTTGTTTTTCCTCTTCCTTTACCAAAGGTGTCAAAAATATTTTTCCCCTCTTTTATCAAAATGCCAAAAGCATTTTCCTTTTTTTTTTTATCATAAATGCTAAAAACATTTTTCCTCAATACCCAAAAAAATTTTGTCCTCCTCTTTTCCAAAAATACCAAAAACATTGTCCTCCTATAATAAAAGACTTTCCCGTTTCTCTTTAAAAAATAAATTCGAATCATTTCTCCTTCTCATGTCGATCGCATACCCGACCCTTGACCTAGCTCTCTATTGGCTTTGGTCTTCTATCGAACCGTCCCGAGGCTCCATCAGTTCTCCCGCTACTTCCTCCGAGTCTGGAATCCACTTTTACCCGCTATCCATGGAGAACGCCGACCAAGTACCGAATGTGCAGCCTGATTTGATGACGGTTCTAGCCCAACTTACCACCAAGATTGACAACCTTCTAACCTAAGGTTCATGAGATGCAGAAAAATCGAGTCCCTATTCTCGAAGAGATCGAGGTCCTCTTCCCTCGTGCTATGGGTTCGCCTTCACCTAAGCCTATTTGGGTCCCGAAAGAATATCAGCGCACTATACGTGCCCCTCCTGCCAATTGGCCACCACCAACTCAGTTCCATATGCCGGATCTTGCTCAGCCAGGGGCTAACCTACTAGTGGCCGTTGATTCGAAGGAAGAAGAGTTGAACAAGGTCGAGGGGGACCTTAAGATGTTGACCAAAAAGTTTGACTAAGTTAGAATCTTCGGGAACTACATGGATTACACCCACGTGTCTCTCTATCCTAAAGCAAGGATACCAAAAAAAGTTCAAGATGCCTAACATTGAGAAGTTTGGGGATAGTGGCCCCGCAATTGTTCATCTTCAAAGTTATCACCGAGCCATGATTCTCTTAGGCGCCTCCAAGGAAATAATGGCCCAAATGTTCCAACAGATGTAGATGGACAACTCTCTTCGCTGGTTCTTATCCCTCGAAGAATCCAGAATTCGTAGTTGGGAGGATGTTGCTCCTAAGTTCATGTCAGAGTACAAATACAACGAGGATTTGGAGGCTACCCACTGTGATTTAGAACTTCTCAAAAAAAATCTCCGGGAAACTGTTAGTAATTTCATTGCAAGATGGAAATAAAAAGCAAGTCAACTGGCCTTCCGAGGAAGAGCCAGTCAGTATTGTGAAGAAAAACTTCTTACCCCACATCCGAGTGATGATTGGAGGACAGTACTACCCCCATTTTCGAACCCCCCAAGAAGAAGGAGTGGATTTTGAAGAAAGTATTGTCAAGACAGAAGTTGAGCCGAAGAAAGTATTCAGGCATTTCACTCCCCAAAAGTATTAGAAGCATGCTTATAATGTAGTTTCAACCATCAATAACATCTCTCAGCCTGCCACTTCATGGGCACTAGAAAGCCTCCCTAACCCACTTGAAAAGGAATACACTAAGCTTCACGCTCCCCTATCCAAAGTTTACCAAGCCCCTTTGAGCTGAAATCTTATCAAGCTAATGGACCCTTGTCCATTACCAAACCCACTTCCCAAGAATTTCAAACCTGATGCCCATCATGATTTCCATCAAAATTTTGGTCATACCACTGATCATTACTTTTATCTTTAAAATATAATCTAAGGTCTGAATAACTGTGGTATCGTCTCCCCACCAACCAATCCTAAACCAAATACTACCCACAATCCACTCCCAAATCATGAAAATGCTATCGTCCTAGAAGAAGATCATGAATTTGATACATCTACCCAAATTGTACCTAGTAAATCATCCATTATACCCATATATTCCCTTAAACCCCTCCAAGTTTGCCCATATTTTCTCCTACATCCTACCTGTTTTTCTGATCAGTCAGTGTCACTTCTTACTAGAGCATGCCTTGATATTCGTACTCATTTTGGAGGGAAAGATATGGAATTATCAGTAATATTAAACCAACTTCTATAGTTCGGGATGAAATTTCCCTCAGAGATGGCCATTAACTGCCAGAGATTCAGTACACTATTCTTGGAAGCTTAAAAACTGGCTCAAGGGTTAAATGATTGGGTGCTACCAACAAATGAAGTCAGCTTAAATGATTTCTTCTAGATCATGGTAGACTTGTTTTGATAGATCAGTGAAGTTTGTAGTATTTTTGAGCAACTCGATGCTTTAGAACTACAAGGGTGCCTAGTCCCTTCGCCTCTACATCTCCCCATTGTGTGTGATGATCTATACAAAGAGGCCACTTAAGTTATAGAATGCATTGACTTATCGTGGAAGGATGGTGTCGTTGCCACTGTATGGGGGGAAAATTCAATAGTTCAAATGAAGAGAAAAACCCAAAAAGACTAGACCGGTAGTCAGTATATGTGGAATGATATCGTTTAAGGAGCTGCTAGAAGAAATTAACAAGGTGGTCGAACAGCCTGATATAGATGAAGAAATGAGGCTTCTATTTTTTCCCTCTTTTATGAACCATATGACTAGATCAGGGAGGAATTATCAGGTTTTAAACCGGTAATCAATAACGATCGACGAGGGAAAATGTGTTGAGAAACTCCCTATGCCGTAAATAACCCTCGAGGAGATCAAGATACTCGATCAGTTGAAGAAAAATCAAGCTAACATAACTCTATGGGGACTCTTTATGTCTATTTAACTGCACTAAAATGCCTTGATTAAACTACTTACCGGGCCCATAGTCCCTTCTTCCACTAAGCTAGAAGAAGCCGTGAATCTAGTCGGATCTCTAACCTCTACTAGAATACTTTCTTTCTCCGAAGAGGAAATCCCTAAGTTTGGTTCAAATTACAGCTATGCTCTCAATATCTCTTTTGAAGTCATATAAAACCATCCCGCTTTCGCTCATCGACAATGGATCAGCTCTTAATGTTTGGCCATTGAGAACCCTCAACTGCTTGGGATTGAAAGTGAGAGACCTTGCTCCAACCTTTTCCATGGTGCATGCTTATACTTATCAGGAAGTGATGGGATCCATAAACCTTATAATAGGGGTTGGCCCTATAAATATCGTTACAGAATTCCAAGTCATCGACATCCTGTCTTGTTTCAACCTATTGATAGGATGACCACGGCTCTATAGTATCTAGGGTGTGTCTTCTTCCCTCCAACAGAAACTGAAGTTCTTCGCTAATGGGCAGGTCATCACCATCTCGGGCGACGATGATAATATTAAGAATGCAAACACCAATAATCTAGTACTAGAGATACAACATAGGTTAAATGATATGCTTCTATCAAGTTTTCGTATCGAATCGCTTCCACTCCCTATAGCGGATGATTTTAATTATTGAGTTTGTCCAGAACACAACCCCTTTGGTAATGTCAATGTGATACAAATGTTTAAAAGCATACACTTTATGCCCAGACTGGGGCTGGGACGATGACAGCAGGAAATACTAGAACCCCTGGTATTGCAGAAAGCCTTTCCTCCATGTGGCATGGGTTATCAACCTCAGCAGCGGAACTCAAAATTCTCAGCCAACATCGATTTAAGAGAAGGCTAGAAAGTACCAAGACTGTCTCAAAGGATTCCTCTAACGGAATATTCGTTAAAGAGGGCGAATATTTCCCCTTTTGCGGCTTTCTCGAACCATGGTATGATCATGTGTACAAGAAGATGAACCCAGAAGTGGAGATTTTCTTCCAAGACATTTACTCATGGGCTGAAGATTCCCAGCATCATGTGCAACTGCTCGTTGAGAAGACTATAGCTTCTACCGAAGATTTTAAGGGAAGTGACTATGATGATTCATTTAATTTGCAGACACTGGGTTCGATACTCTTCATGGTCCACTCCGGCACTACATCATCAGACCCATCCCTTTTAATCAAAGTTGTTAATGCACATCTCCTCAACTGGGATGTTATACTAGTTCCACCCGCTTAAATACAACCCAACTCAGATGTTTATCCCATTTCCTCTTCTTTTGTTGTTCTACCCTATTCTGATCATAATGTAATCGATACCTCCTTTGATGAGGTTCTCAACTTTGTTTTTCCCAATAATGAAATAAATGAAGATTTTGAGTATCTTTTTGTGCCTTACATTAATTGTCTTGATTCTAATCAAACTCTTGATGATGATGATTTTGCAAATGAATAATTCTTAAATGATCTTAATAAGGTCAATAACAAATAACATAACCGCATTCAAATTAATGAAAAAGAAACTGTTGTTATTAATCTCAGTTCTAGTTGCCAATTGTGCGAGATTAGGATAGGGTTTATCCTTGATGAGCAAGAGCGCGCGTAACTCAAGGAATTACTGAAGGAATTTTTGGATGTCTTCGCATGGTCTTAGAACCACATGCTCGACATTGATCTCGAGATAACTCAACACAAGATTCCAATGCTCCAAGAATGCTAATTGGTCAAACAGAAAACTACGTATGCTCCGTACCGAATGGTCACTCAAGGTTAAGGAAGAAGTGGTCAAACAGTTGAACGTAGGCTTCATCCAGGTGATTAAATATCCCACACGGGTAGCCAATATCATACACATGGTAAAATATGGAGGAAATATTCGCAGGTGCGTTGATTATCGAGATTTGAACAAAGCCTATCCAAAGGATGATTATTCGCTACTTAATATCGACATGATTGTAAAAAAATATAGCTCGTCACGCTCTTAAGTCATTCATTGATGGTTTTATTGAATATAATGAGATCAATATGCACCCTGCTCATCAAGAAAAAGTCGCATTCATCACCCCTTGGGGAACCTCTATCACACCATTATTTCGTTTGGTCTAAAAAATGCAAGGGCTACGTACCAGAGGGATGACACAACTATCTTGCATTATCTAATACATAAAGAAGTTGAGGTCTATGTAGATGACATGATCATCAAATCTCAAACTCGGGAAGGTCATTCTTCCGCTCTCCGTAAGTTCTTTGAGCGACTATGACGATACCAGATGTGACTTAACCCACAAAAATGTGTTTTTCACATTACCAAAGGAAAGATTTTATGATTCATGGTTAGCGAGAAGGGGATTGAAGCAGATCCTATTAAATTTAAAGCCACACTCGAAATGCCACTACCCCGAATGGAGAAGGAAGTTCGGGGATTCTTAGGCAAATTACAGTACATCAGTCGATTCATCAGTCAGTTGACTTCCATTTGTGAACCCATATTCAAACTCCTCCGAAAGGATTCCACTAAGGTTTGGAATGAAGCTTTTCAGGAGGCCTTTAATTGAATAATGAAATATCTAACCCGACCTTCGATACTCATGCCACCTCAACATTGTCTCCTTCTACTCTTATACTTGACTATAAGAGACACTACAACCGGGGCTTTATTGGTCCAATACCTTGAAAAAACCCATAAAGAGAGAGCCATCTACTACGCCAGTCACAAATTGGTCGAATACCAAGTCAACTACACTGCCTTGGAGAAAGCATGTGTCGCCCTTATCTGGGTTACCCAAAAATTATAGCATTACATGCTCGGCTTTCCCATCAGACTTGTATCCCGAATGGATTTTATCAAATACCTACTCGAGAAATTTTCTTTGTCCAATCGAATGGCCCGATGGTTGGTGTTGTTAGTCGAATTTGATATTGTATATGTCACAGAGAAAGCCATGAAAGAAAGATCCATATCTAACTACCTTGCTAACCACCCTATGGAAAAAGCCTATATTTGGATCTCCGAATTCCTAGATGAAGATATCGTTTATACTTCCCGAGAATACCTCCAGTGGCAAGTGTTCTTTGACGATGGTCATCAAAAAGAAAGGATATGGCATTGGGATACTCCTAATCACCCTTAATGACTCTCACACTCCCATTGCCATCAAGCTTGATTTTCCTTGCACCAATAACATGACTGAATACGAGGCATGCATGGTATGCCTCAAGGTCACTCTTAAGAAAGTAATTTGATGCTTAGCTGTATATGGGGATTCAACCCTCATCATCGGCCAAGTCCTCAAAAGATGGAAAGTCAAGGACGGGAAACTCTTACCCTTCCATGCCCACTTAAAAGAATTGGCCTCCTAATTTCAAGATATCACCTTTCGCTACCTGCCCCGAGCAAAGAACAACTTAGGCGATGCCCTTCCTACCTTAGTCTCAATGGTCGACATGCCCGAAGGAATAATAATGGCCCCCTTCTTAGTCTAAAAGCAAGTTAAACCAACCCACTACCACCACATTGAGCTAGTCACCGAAGAAGATCCTGATATAGCCAATTGTTGGTACTATAATATTTGGCTCATCCTCAAGCATGGTAGGTTTCCATAAGATTCTAACAAGAAAGATCAATCATCCCTTCACAAACTGGCTTTCCAATACATTATCTGCGATAAATCATTGTTCAAGAAAAACTTTGATGGAACCCACTTACACTGCATCATAAGGACTGATAATTGATGATGCAAAAAATCCACAGCGAGGAACGCGGACCCCACATAAATGGCCATATGCTTGCCAAGAAAATCATCCAATATGGTTACTATTGGACTACCATGGTTCAGCATTGCACCGCTCATGTTCAGAAATGCCTTAAAATGCCAATAATTTTCCAATCTTCAGCACTTACCTCCGCGAGAATCATATAACATGACCTCTCCCTAGCCATTATCCACATGAGGCATCGATATTATAGGAAAAGTTACACCCAAAGCCTACAGCGGGCATGAATTAATCTTAGTTTCCATTGATTACTTCATCAAATGGGTCAAAGTCGAGTTATACACAGTGCTGAATGCTAAAAAGGTGGCCAAGTTCATCCAAAAAATATCATCTGCTGATATCGGGTCTTGCATGAGCTAATATTAGATAACGAGTTGCAATTTGAAGCATAAGTTATGGAATTGGTCGATGAGTATGGGATCTAGATGCACAAATCTTCTCCCTATCGACCTCAAACAAATGGTGCAATTGAAGCCTGTAATAAGAACCTCAAAGCAAACATCAGTAAAAAGACCAAGAGTTACCAAGATTGGGTTGATCGAATCCCTTACGTCCTCTGGAGCTACCGCACTTTCAGTTCGAGCATCTACTAGGATACCCCTAACTCTCTGGTAAACGACATGGAAGCAGTCCTACCCATTGAGATTGAAATACCTTCATTACGCATCATGCTTGAAAGCAAAATCAGTGAAGAAGACAAGCATCAAAGACATCTTGACGAGTTATCACTCTTGGATGAAATGAGGTTAAAAGCTCTATATCATATACAGGGGTACCATCGTCGAATAGCACGATCATTTAACAACCAAGTCAAGGGTCGTGGTGTCCGAGAAGGGAGCTTGTCCCTTAAAGAGATAATAGAGCCCATTTGGAACCCTAGAGGGAAATTCAAGACCAATTGAAATGGCCCATATATTAAGAAGAAAATCCTATCTGGTGGCGCCGTTATGCTCACCGACCTCGATGGGGAAGAGATTTCCCTTCCAGTTACAAGAAATTCTACCCATAGTCCAAAATCTCAGCGCGCTACGACTCTTCTCACCTCCCTTCTATTGTAAAAAAATCCTCATTTCCCTCCACTCAGAACTACGTGGGTCCTTATCCTCTACAACCCTTTTTACTTTAACAAATGAAACTATTTTTTTAAAACCCCACAGGTACGTAAGCAGCTCATACGCTTTACATGAGCATGACCCCATTCTTTTTCAAAAAATGTTGTTCTTTTCTTATCTACGAGAACGACAACTCATTTTTTTCATTTACATGAACAAAAGGATTATATATGCCTTAGCGATTGGCATAGATTATTCAAATGAAAAAACCCATCAAAAGGCACAACAATATAATTAAAATCTTCTTTATTCCATTAATGAGAAATTCCAGTACGATTACTAATATCAGCATAAGGAGTTAAACATTTTCCCCCACCAACCTAACCTTATTTTCCTAAAAACAAAAAAATCTACTCCTAAACAACCCTCCCGAATTATTCCCACAAAACCAGAGAAAATAACCAGATACATAACCAAACACAACACCATATAAAAGCTTCATAAATAAAACTCCCCAGAGGATCCTACGCGCAGCTTCCAGAAGAATCAGCCCCATCATCATCATTATCATCATCTACATCTTGGGGTCCCCAAACTTCCCCTGCTTGAATGGAATACTGAAGGCGCTCTATGGATAAAACCCTACCCCATCAAGGAAAAAGTAGTTGAGGAAAGTGTAATCAATCCTTTTGGTTATTAGACTGAACTAATGCCGATAGGCAGGACAAGGAGTACGTCGATCGACAACCCCTCATTTTTAGAAAATTCCCCTTTTCCTCTTTTGTCAAAATAAAAAAACTCAATAAACTTATAATTCAGATTTTTCCTCTCCTTATATATTTAAACTTATCCTTCTTTAAAATAATAATCCCAGTCCCTTTTACGGTCTCGACAAACAAATAAAAATTGCATTAAGTCATTAAAAGCAAAGACGAATAAATAAAACCCCATTCACTGCATAGATATTGTTGTAATTACATCTCTTTGCAATAAAAAGAAAAATAGAGGGACTCATTCTCTCTCTCACCATCTCTTTCTCTCTCTGTTGCTCTCTAAGTCCCCCCATCCTTGTAGCATACGCGCTTTCCTCGATGACGAACTGAAGAACCCCCGCTACCTGATCAAGACCTCTCCTCAGACGAAGAAGAAAGCACTAAGAATGAAGGAACTGGGATTGAATCCTGAATATGAGTCATCGTGGAAGCTACCCAATCTCGGATGTCTCTTAGCCAAGTAGTCGACACCCAAATGTGTTGCAGAAAAAATAAGAAAAAAGAAAACCAGTCAATCTGAGGCAAAGAAAGATATCAGAAAAACAAGTCGAAGAAATGAAAGACATACCTCTAGCTGAAGAATGCCCTCTGTCAACCCCAACACCTCTGGTTCAATCGCATTGGGACGATGAACCATACACACTTATCCTCCCTCAGGACGTCTGATGTTATATAAGGGAGGAGCCAACCGCAGAAATGAAACCTCTGATGTCGTCACCACTACTGATGTTGATGCACCACCCACATTGCGGGCATACCCCACTGGCCGACTCATTCCCTTACCTGAAACCGTAGGAGGAAGAGGCATAACGTCATATATGCTGGGCGGCATTATCCAGCTCAACAAAAAATCAAGATAATTGTAGGTCACCGCCGTGTCAGTATACGACGAGTAAGGCTCATCGATCATCGTCACCACCCTCGCCTCCTTCGGTATCTCCGGTACCCGCCTTATGTATCTTGGGGGCATCATATGTGGTAAAATCACGTAGTTATCTACCACCTTTCGGACTACTCTCTCTCCCAGATACCAGCAGTAGACGAACTCGTGCGCCAGCCGTCGACGCAACAGCGTGTTCCTCCCGGTCACCCCTATGTGCTGGATGGCCGTCCCCCAGGGATAGGTCACCTGCAAGGTCCCCAGCAAAAAAACAATATCTAAAAAAGTTTATCAAAGAAAAATGGTCTCAAGAGGAAAGAAAAATTTACCCGATTGCTCGTCAGGCCATTCAAAACCTGACGCACCACCGCTAAAGAAAGAGACAACCTTGACTTTCGGTTGGACCTCCACCACCAGTACATGCAGTAGAAGTTCCCCACCGACTCATCCTTCAAAACTATAACATGGAAATTAAGCCCAATCACCTCATAGAACCACGTTTGCAAAATAAAAAGGTAATCAATAAGAGGGAAACAATCAAGGAATAAAAAAAGGAAATAAAATGCATAAAGGAAAATGCAAAAAGTAAAAAAATACCTCCAAAAGATACGTGGCACCAATAAAGGTCTGGAAAAAGCACCGACTGAATGCATCCAAAGATGAATAATTAGTCGCCAAAGTAAGTCTCCCTCAGTCAAAGAAAGGGTTATTCGAAAATACCCTCAAATAAGGAAAAAACCACAAGTGGACGACGTCACCACGAGAAAATCTCACAGTAACAAAAGAATAAATAAATGGGCCATCTGTTGCACATGCATCCCGTTGGTCTCATTGATCTACTGACTCGATAAAACCTCCTTCAGAAGAGAGAGAAAGATGGAGTCTCCTGAGACTATCTGCCTAACATCACCCAACGCCGCCGGTATGACCCTCAGTGTGCATGCCACCTCTATCTGGGCCCTCTAGTAGTCTAACCCCATCAGCTGTTGTACATCGAAGGGAGTCACTTCCATCTCTCCAAAAATAAAATGCATGGTATGGATAGTATCCCACCATTTCTCTCCCCAGGCATAGAGGACAACCGTCGAGCGGGGCGTCTCATCTGATACAGATGCCAAACTGCCAAAACCAACTGATGAAACTACCCACCGCACCACTAGAGTAAGGTTCTCTAATACATCCTAGAACCCCATCCTTCCCTGGGAATGCAGGCTCAACGTAAATATATCAGTCTATTATAATAAAAGGAAAAACCCATGTCAAGATTCTGAAAAATAAAGAAATACACAAAATAAGGGAAATACCAAAGGTCATTAACACTTACATAACCATTAGGGTTCACCACCCTAGATGATCAATGGTGCTCAGGCTCACGTAGAATATTCTGCTCATCCGTAACCTACTCAAATAAGTCAAAGGCATTCTTATTTCCCAGCACTAGGTCACCCTAGCCCGCCACTCTAAATGTGCCCGGTCATCAACATTTGACCATGCCATGTGGACCACACTGCTTGAAAAATCTTCCATTTCCTAGTCTTGGAAAAGAGAAGAACGCTAGAACAGTTCACAAAAAAGAAAGGCAGAAGATAGAAGATCTGAAAGCTATGAAAAATGAAGAAATCTCACCCCTTTTTATAGGAGTCTAAGGGGCCTGCTGATCGGCAGTCCCCGCCCACATACCGATCGACCTTGTCCATTCACCTGCTTGAGGTAGTCCAAAAGACAGTGCCACTGCCGTTTAGCACCCCCTACACCCTGCCGGTCTGTACCTCCCTGAAATTTCGAACAAAAAAATATCATAAAATCTCGAAAATCTCCCAGACAACTCCTAAAATTACAAAATGAATTTTAGGACATTTCTTCACGAAGAAAATAATTTTTTCAAGATCTCAAATCCTCAACCAAATTAATACCATATTTCTCATCCATCTTAAACCCCACAATTCCTTAATGGAATCCCATAATTATTTCCCTAGAGGAACTCTCAAATCCAACTTCCCCAATGGAACTTTAAGCCAATCAAATGTCTATCCACCAACGTCTCCAAGGGACATATCAAAATTCAAAAAGCTCCCCAGTAGGGATAAATTCAATCCTGGGATTAATATCTTTTCCCCAGAGGAGTCTCTAAGTTTTACCAGGAGAATTATGCCCCACGTCTATACTTAAGGTCCTCATAATTGACCTCGATCCTTAGAATTAGTCGTTCCTATTTAAGCTCCTCAGAACTGACCTCGATCCTCAGAATTGGTCGCCCCCACTTAAGCTCCTCAAAATTGACGTCAACCCTCAGAATTGGTCCCTCCTACTTAAGGTCCTTAAAATTGACCTCGACCCTTAATATTGGCCGCTCCCACTTAGGTCCTCAGAATTGACATCAACCCTCAAAATTGGTCGCTCCCATCTTAAGCCCTCAGAATTAGTTTCGACCCGCAGAATTGGTCACTCCTACTTAAGGTCCTCATAATTGAGCTCGACCCTCAGAATTGGTCGCCCCCTACTTAAGGTCCTCGAAATTGACCTCGACCCTCAGAATTTATTGCTCCCACATAGGTCCTCAGAATTGACATCGACCCTCAGAATTGGTCGTACCCATCTTAAGCCCTCGGAATTGGCTTCGACCCGTAGAATTGGTCGCTCCTAATTAAGGTCCTCGGAATTTACCTTAACCCTCAAAATTGGCTTCCCCCTACTTAAGGTCCTCATAATTGATCTCGACCCTCAGAATTGGTCGCTCCAACTTAGGTCCTTGATTAGGCATAAATATTTCATATTTATCCCCTTAATTTCGGTCTTTTTATGATCCCGTGCATCGTAATTAACTTGGTTTTATCTCATATTTCTTTTACTAACCATTTTTGTCAAGTACTTCGTGCTTTGTGCATCTCTCATGTGGGTTACAGGTGTTTCATGAAAGTTCGTGCGAAAGAGAACTCAAAACAGTGAAAGAAAGCAAGAAACGGGGAGTTAAAGGGAATTTTCATAATTTTTCAGCCTCAATCCGGAGGTGGGGCCAACTGGAAAGTTGAATATCTTGAAATTATAAGAATACTAGAAAAAACGGCACCTCAATCCGAGCTATAGTGAACAAGTTATGCCCTTTTGAACATGAAGAATTCAGAGAATCGAACCGACGAAAATAAGACCGAACCGGTCCCCCTCACTGTAAAGGCAAAACCTAACCTATAGAATCAAAGTTCGGACCGGTTCACTCATTAGTCGCGCTAAAGATCCGTTACAAAAATTAGTAACGCTTTTAAAGTGTGACAAATTTTCAGAAGCATGATTTTTATTTTGTCCTTATCTTTTAGCCAAAAGAGTTTTATGTTTTGGGGACTCTTCGAAACGACTTGTAACCTATATGTTTTGGGGACTCTTCTAAATGATTTTTATTGCATGTTCTTGTTCTTCAATCTTGATAACCTTTATTTCCAGCACCTTTATTATTATTATTATTATTATTATTATTATTATTATTATTATTATTATTATTATTATTATTATTATTATTATTATTATTATTATTATTATTATTATTATTATTTCTCTTGTTTAATCTCACTTTTCACACAATTATGATTTCATGCAACATAGATTACTTGTGTATTCATAGTTTTGTCATGTCTATCTAGATTTCTAAGTGTTGAGATGCATGAACCCAACCCGATGTGGTTTGCATGGAGACAAAAGTGATTCTCGAAATTAAATAAATGATTGAATCATGTTAAGTAGTTGTTTCAACCGCCGTAGGACTTTTAACCTCGTTGGCCCTAGGTAATCGGGGTGTTTAAGAGTACGATGCGCGTGTCAGCTATTCTGACATCGCGTTATTTCTATTCTTAATTGTGTATGATGTGGGCTTATACCCTCATATATGTAGTGCTTGAAATTAATAAATTATGGGTTTGATCTATTATCTAATTTACAATTGTTTTTATATCCGATAAATATACTAGGGTTTGAGGGATTGTATTCCAACCTTATCGCTCTTTCATATTAATTAATCCGTATTTTATTTGTTTTAATTAGGTTTAGTTAACTTCTTTTGTTTTCTCCTTTTTCCCTTCTCACCCCATCATCATCTTTTACACTTTATTTTTGAAGTAATAAATCAATTAAAATCTATCAAACATTCCCTGTGGATTCGATACCCGGACTAGCCGCTATACTCCATAAGAGTGTAGTTAAAGTTTATATTTTTTTTGTATTGTGGTCGAAAGCCGATAACAACGATTAGCGTATTTACATGGACGCTCGGTTTTTTCCTCGATCAGTCCTAAAAGTTTTCCTCGACCCTCATAATTGGTTGCTCCCATTCAAGGTCCTCATAATTGACCTCAGCCCGCAGAATTGGTTATCCCTATCAATACCTTAGGTCTTCAAAAATGACCTCGACCCTTTGAATTTGTCATCCTCATCCCTTTAGGTCCGCAGAATCGACCTCCTTCCCAAAACATCATGTGGTGTCTATTAGATTAATTTCACTTGTTCAAAGCTCACCCGTCAAGGGGATCTGTAGACACCACATTTTAGGACCCCTTAATTCCCTCCTTAGGTCCGTAGCATCTCTTCCATTCACTACAAACCCTAGGTCATACCCCCGTGTACCGATCTATATGCCAAAGACCACTCTCGGGCCCCATTTGACTTCGATCAACTCTATCGTCGGAGCAAAAGCTCAATAAATCTTCGAAGGACTCTGAATACCCTTTCCAACGGTCCACCCCATGCAAGAATCAACCTTACGGTTCAGAAGAATGAACCATTTTACTATAAAAAATCGTTTTAAAGGTCACTAGGCGCTCCCGGGCCCCGATTTGACTCCAATCAACTTCATCATAAGAGCAAAAGTTCTTTAGATATTTGAAGGGTTTTAAATTCCTTTCCAACGGCCAGCCCCATGTGCAAAATCATAAAACTATTTGGACGAATGATTCGTTTTTCTTCGAAAATTGATTTGGGGGCCACCCGGCGCTCCTGGGCTCTGTTTGAACAAGGTTAACTTTTCAGATCGAACGAGGCTGAATGAATCCTTGAAGGGCACCGAATACACTTTTCAATGGTTCGCCCCGTGCACGAATCAGTCTTATGGTATGGACAAATGACCCGTTTTACTGTTATATTGTCTAAGTACCTCGCATAACCTTTCTAACGGTCCACCCCGTGCACGATTCTGACTTACGGTTTGGACGAACGATCCATTACTGTCCGACGATCTCCCGTCTAAAGGACCGATGAGCGCTTTCGAGCCCCGTTTGACCCAAAGTCAACTCCCAGACTGGGGAGCGACCCAAAAGACTCTTAAATTTTTCTGAATTACCTTTCTAATAGTATACCTTGTGCACAATTTGGATTTGCAAATTGCGTTCTATGATCGTTTTTTCGAAAAATTTGCACGAGACTATCGTTTGGCCGGTCCGTTTTCCTGCCTATCGATAATGTGTCTAGGGTTGCCCGCTGATTGGACGGGCTAGGGGTATGACGATCGGTAGTCCCCTACCCTATATAATGAGGGGATGATCTCACTCTCAGGGCAGACCTCAGATCCATCAATGTCAGTGATCTCAGTAACATTCTCTTGCAATCAGCGAAGTTTCCTTGTGTGAAATTCCCTTCTATCTTTTATTACCATTATTTTCGCACCCAATTTAGCGAAATCCCGTTCTCTCTCATTCAATATTCATCACAACATTCAAGGGAACTCATTGAGGATAAAGTTCAAGCCTCAATTCTCCAAAGAAGGTCTAAAAACCCTTCTCTCTCTCTTTATATTCTTTATTTTCGCATTAGTTATATAAATTCTTAATCTAGATTTTACGTTAGTTCATACACATTAATACCTCATCCTTTATTAGTTATATTTCACATACGTTATTTTTCTATAAAAAACACAAAACAAAGAAAAAATGGGTTACACCTATAAATTCTAACGGGATTATTCACTTCATTTTCTCAAAACTAATATACTTTTTCTACACACACACACACACACACACACACACACATATAATAAACTCCCATTTGAATCTATGGAATAAACCCCACCCTTATGGCGCATGCGAACTACGTGGACTTTGATGCCTTTATAGGTTACGTAGGCGTTTCGGGTTAAAGCCCGAGACTCGAGTCCAATCTTTTCCAATTTTCCATTTTTCTAATTTTCCAATTTTTACATTTTCATCTATTATCCATATATATTACTCGTATATACTTCATACTTGTGACTCATATTGGCATTTTATCTAGCACACATTATCGTTTCGTCATAACGACCAATATCTCGATAAATGCATACATCGTATTTTCTAAATATTATTTTGGGAACATTCCTATGGATGACCTCACTTTATCCTTTCCATGATATGAGTCAGGCGATTCCGATCTCCATTTATATATACACGCACACACACTTCATGGAGAAATTAAGGAAAATAGTAACACAAGCCCATGAGAGACCGAAAGGGTGGGATGGGTGCCTAACACCTTTCTATTCCATAATTTAGCCCCCGAACCTCGGAACTATTGATTTCGTAAGCATCTGTTTGTCTTTGATGCCATTCTCTTGAGGCGGCGACATGTTCTTTTGCTTGTTTTGTGCAAAATAGGTTGTTTACTTCATCTCTTTACATCACCCCACACCGATGACTTCCGGAGCGCTCTAGAGGAAGATGGAGCGAGACCTTCTCCCCTTTTCCCCTGGAAAGGGAGATATAGGGATGGGCATGCCCATTATTCTTATTTTATGTTTAAACTCAACAAAATCTTCTCTAAATTTTTTATACATTTAACATCAAAATACTACAAGTTTATATGCATGAGAAGATGGATTTTAAACCCCAAAATCCTACTACATGGTTTAAACATATTTATCATCATGGAAAGTTATTATACTTGGAAAAATACATTTTTAAGGCACAAAGGACATTTTTATTTCTTCAATCTCAACAAATTTCCTTTTTATAAAATCATCATTTTGCAAGAGACATTATTTCATCAATGTTTATCCAAATATGACATTATCTTCAAACATTTTATTTCATAAAATGTTTATCACCAATACTTCTAGAATTGTAATTTTTCATAAAAATACCATATCATTGGTGAAATAATGGTTTTCATTAACATTTCTAGAAAATACACAATTGTCAAAAAATACCCACTTTATTATTTCAAAACCTTGAAATAAGTATCCATTCCTTATTTTTAACAAAAATAATATTTTCAACATTTTTATTCCATAAAAGTGTTTATTTTTTTCTACACAACAATTATACCATTAAACTAAATACACCTATTCAAATAGTCTAAATATAATACTACAATGCAAAAATGACTTTATTACACTAAGAGTAAGGTTTGCCCACCTCTAATGGCTTCAATGGTGGTGTTGGTGTAGGAGAAGCGACCCCCACCTCCTAAGGTGGCCTCAAGGGGTACCAATGCATCCTCCAAAGCGCCAAGTTAAGAACTCCCTTCAACTCAATTAAAATCCACCTTTTTCTTCTCCAAAATAGTCCAATACTCTTCCCAAAATTCAAAGCTCGTTTTTGTCCATGGTGGAAATGGGTATTTTTGGTTCAAATATGGTGGAACACACTCTAAAAATGGTGATTTATGGTTGGTGTAGGGTGGAGGAGTGGTGTCTTGGTGGTGGGTGGTTGTGGAAGACCACCCACCCCTCTCTATCTCTCTTACTCTCTCTCTCATTCTATTATCTCCTCCTAACACAAATAAATTCCAAATAACCCAAACAACACATTAGAAAACACCCCTTAAGCCCAAAAATCCCATTTTACCCTTGTCGATATGATCTAGGCATGACAACACATAAAATCAACGTTCCAAATTATGACAGCACACAAGGGCAAACTGATCTAAAAACTTGTCCAACGTCGTTCGTTATATGGATCGCGTGACCCTTTGCATGATCTCCTACTGTAAACCAGTAGCACGTCGTTAGAAGTCCTTCTTTTAACGACCTTTCTAACAACCCATCTCGCGATGTGTGTACTATCAATCGAACGACCTCTTATGCCATTTGAACAACCCTCTTTCTTTTCCTTCTTATTCTATCTAATTTTTACCTATAATTCTTCAATATATATAATTAACTCCTCCTCAATTATAACCAATATATAATTTAATTAATTTATTGGGTTTGGATATTACACCTCAATATTTTGTTCAGATCTTTACTTAGAAATTTTATGTTGTACTAACTTTTTCATTCCGCACTTAACTTACAGTTCTTGGTGGACTTTTTCAATATTGTAGATAGAAGGACCGACCAGGAAAAACCCAACATTGAACTTAACAAAGCCTTGTCTAAGTTTACAATTCTTTAAAGGCTACCAAGAAGGCCTATGGGGTTGAGAAAAAGGCTAAACAGCTGGAGCTAACCAAGCTGAGATCCACAATTGAGCAGTTGGTGAAAGCTTCCAAAGAGTCGTCTCAAACCTTATTTGAGGCCCTAGCAGCCATTTACAAGGCTCATGGCCATGGGTGGGGAGAAATCATCCACCAACCCAAGAAATATGTGAACTGCATCCATAAGTATAATTTCGAGAAAGGCTGGGATGGGGCATTAGCCAAGGTAGGACTCCTTTACGAGTATGAACTCTTCAATGAGTATAATCTAGGTTCACCTCTAAACCGTGATGAAGACGAGGGTAAAATAATTGAGGTTTTTCCAGGATAAGGAAAGCATCGATCAAGCACAGGAGGCCGCAGATCGAAGCAAGTATGTAGCGAATCTTGATCATGCACCATAGAGAAAGAAGGTCATGCTAGTTAGATTAGTTTAGGAGTTCTTGTACTTTATTTTGATTGTGTTTTAGTCATTTTCTTTGCAGGGGATTAACCAATTTTGTACTTTAATGAAGAGATTCATTATTTTGGCTTTATTTGTAACTTGTTTAATGATTTCATATTACTCATGTATGCTTGCTCTGCTAATTTTTAAAATATCTTTTTATTTTTATCTTTATTCTAATAACAACTTAGTACTGGTGCTAATAGCTCAGATAAGCGAAGACTTGGACCTCGTCCGTGGTCGGGATGCCCCTGTCCGAGCACGTGAGGCATTTTTGTCTCTTCGACAAGCACTTTAGAAAATGACAAGTGCTTATGGTAAGCAGACCCATTTGGTGGACTCCCTCCAAGCCGAGATCAAGGACATTGGAGATATTGCAGGTATGTTTCAAGATGATAATAATTCTATAAGAGAGAAGATTGATAGTGCCAAGCAAACATTTAATGAAGAACAATTGACCAAGTGATGATGATAGCTACCTTTGTCCCGTCACATATAAGCGAGACCTCTTTCTCCACATCCAGGCCCTCAGACATGACACATCTATTTTAGACAATTCTAAGCGGCTTTAAATTTTGTGCACACGTTTTCAGCTTGGAGAGACAAAAGAGCATAGGATTAACTGTTACACCCACGACCTACAGGGGTATATTTAGCAGGACCGGACTTTGCGTGATATTTCCACCTTTGCAAAGGCATTGGAGTATGCCACAAAGGTAGAGGCATATTATCAGACAACTCCCCCTACTCGTTCGCGCACTACTACTTCTGCCCCACATACTCCCTTCAATACTCCTACGTTCTCTACTATAATAGCGGAACTAGCCACTACTACCTCTCCTCCCTCATCTTCCTATCCAGTGACCTTCAAATGTTACATGTGGGGTAGTAGGTCACAGTGCTTCAGAGTCTTCCTTGCCACGTCGCCATGTCGCCATGCTTTACTTACTCCAGGAGTCCCCGAGTACCTAGACGATACCGATGATGTCGCACCCCAACATTCTCTCATCACCATTCTAGAAGGTCATATCGATGGCATTTTCCTCTGAATTTGAGGACAAACTCTTTTTCATGGAGGGGAGAATGATGTAAAGGATAGGACGCTTTTATCATTTTTAAGTATTTGTGGCATTTTTATTATTTTCTTTATTCTTATGTATTTTATTTTAGTTGTTCTTTACTTGGTATTATAGGAGCAAGTAATAAAGGCTAATAAGGGCATAATTATAATTATGATCATTTCTTGAAGCCCAAGTTACCACCTATAAATATCTCTTTTGTAGCCTCATTTGGGTCATTCTACCATTTTGAGATTTAATAAAGAGATTTGAGACAAGAGTTTTCTTCTTATTATTTTCCATTTGACGCTCATTTACATCAATTACCATGCATCATATATTTTCCCTAAATATGGTCACTAAAAAATAAACAAGAGAGTCACTGAAAATAAATAAGGGGCGAAGGAAATAAACAAATCCAAAACAAAGAATAAGCGTGTGTGGGGTGTTTGTGTGTGTGTGAGTGAGTGAGAGAGAGAGAGAGAGTTGGGTTTGTGAGAAATGAAAGGAGATTCTTGAATACAAACTAAACTTAGATGAATCATAAATCTGAAAAAAAAACTCATATTACAAATGAAGGAACAATCTTATTAGGAAAGAAAATAGTATAACAATTTTTTAGTAAAAACCGAACTTCTAACTTTTGGAAACCCAACTTCTCGCGGACCTTGAAATCTCTGACAACCCCCACCTCTCCTTCCCCATCGCCTCCATTGACAACCACCACTTCTTCCACCACCATCTTCCCCTTTCTCACATCTGTTTGTCACTACTTCCTTATTTCCCTCTCCTCTTTGAGCTTGTGTTTTGTCGAATTCATACTTAGAAGCCTCCTTAAAATTCACCTTTGTCGTCGATCATAACTCCCTTATCTTCGTCATCGACCACTAGTCCCTCATCTTTTCCTCGACGACTGGTCCTTCTCCGACAACCCCTTATCCAAGTTTTTTTTGTTTTAGTCCTATTTCTAAAGTTTTGTTAGTCTTCCATCCCATGTGGTTTTTAAATTGTTTTAAGTCCCATAATCGTCTAAAACTTCCCACAACTTCCATGTAACCTCTTATAACCACTCATGTATCTTTTTGTAGAGAATGACAATTGTAAAAATATAGGACCAACAAAAAAAAAATAATGACATGAAATTAAACACACATATATTAAAAAAAGTAGGACTAAAAACATGTAATCTCGATTTTTAATGGTCAATAACAGAATCCGTCTAAATGGATGTCAAAGCCCAAGAACTAAAACTTATGAGCGTTAGACTCAATAAGAAAAAATAAATGAGTGCCAAACCCCAAATAACCTTAAATATAAAAACTTGTGCGCATGGTGCTCATCCTCTTCCTTTTTCCTTTCAAATTTATACGCATCTCCTCTTTCTCTGTGATGAATTACTCAAGGCTAGAAATTTATATATAGTTGTAGCCAAGGATAAGCCAAACGGGTTACATATATTTGATATTTGACATAATGGGGAGAGGGATGGATTTCAACACACATTGCAAGCATGTGAGATAAGCTCTATTATTATATAAAGAACATAAGATCAAATGTATTTAAGAGATAACAAGTTTTAGCATCCGAAAACCAAATCACCAGGACAACAGCTCAGATCTGAAGTCTTCCCAGCAGGCGGTGACAACCTCTTACTAACGCCGCTCCCAAACAAGAAAACACCCAAACAAGAAAAAACCCAAAGTGTGCCCAGCTATCGCCGCTAAAAATACACCGCCATTGAAAGACATTACAGCCAACATGAGCATGTATGCCAGACCCATCCGAACAGCATGCACAAGCGTCTGTACCACTACCACACGGATCGAACCATCGTTCATGAGATTACAACGAGTGAGCCCCTCATCAAGAAGTGCGAGCACAAAGACAAAAACAATGGACACAGCGTACATGGAGGAGTTAGTCCCAGGCCAACCCGTGAAGAGAATCTCGGTTTTTGTGCCCCAGAAGAAAGTCATCCCGTGCATGTTAGTTTCTAGGGTGTGTTGCGTTTGGCGGTGAAATGGAAAACATTTGTGGATTGTCGTTTTAAAGAGGGAGAGAGGTGGCGGTTAAGTAGCTTGGGTCGATGAACCGAAGTGCGTGAGGAATACTCAAGAGACAATTAAGGGCTATTGGCGCTCCTCCGAATTCCTCCGCCGCTCCCTTTCCCATGTTATGCCACCTTATTTATACGATTAAGGGCTTTATATAATTACATATAATTTAAATAAAGAATACAACTCACACTCCAAACCAACTTATTTATATGATTTAAACTTAAATATTAACCCATTAATTTTTATTTATTTTTTTCAAATATAAACACGACCTAATTAAAATGCGATGCAACTTAACATGACAAAAAATATTATTTTTTTAACCTTATACAAACACGACAGAACATAAAATAATACAAACGACACTATATGACACACAAAATCTTATTTTTCAACCAATCATAAACATGATAAATTAAAACCAACCACCGTTCATGAGATTACAACGAGTGAGCCCCTCATCAAGAAGTGCGAGCACAAAGACAAAAACAATGGACACAGCGTACATGGAGGAGTTAGTCCCAGGCCAACCCGTGAAGAGAATCTCAGTTTTTTTGCCCCAGAAGAAAGTCATCCCGTGCATGTTAGTTTCTAGGGTGTGTTGCGTTTGGCGGTGAAATGGAAAACATTTCTGGATTGTCGTTTTAAAGAGGGAGAGAGGTGGCGGCGAAATCTTATTTTTCAACCAATCATAAAGATGATAAATTAAAACGAGACACGATACATAACGATACGGAATCATATTTTTTTACCTGACACGAAAACAACCAAAATAAAAAAGACAACTTGACACGACATAAAATCTTTTTTAACCGAACACGATCCAAATAAAAGCAACATAACGCGAAACCTTTTTTTTAACCAAACACGAACACAATCATAATAAAAGTGACACGACACAACATGAAATATTATTTTTTTACCAACCACGAACACGACCCAAGTAAAAGTGACACGCCACAATATATGTTATTTTTTGTAACCAAACGCAAACCCGACCAAAATAAAAATGACACGACATACCTCGAAATCTAATAAAATGTTCCGCGCTAGCGGTATGAAAAAAATGATTCGTGCCACATAAATGGTCCACACCACATACCGTTGGCGCGAACCATTATTTTCATACTGCTGTTGCGGACCATTTTTTTAAATATAGTAAAGAGATTATTTTTAAAATAGTAAAAAATTGTCCGCGCCAATGGTATGAAAAAAATACGACTCAATGACACGTCGTGTTTTTTTTATCGTGATCGTGTTTGTTAAAACCGGTGCCATCTCAGCTGCCACATCAGCCAGTGTAGGCAACCGGTATGTTCAAACCGGTGCAAGAAGCATTTCTCCACTTTTATAGGAGTCGTCTTTCATTTTAGGTAAAAATAAGATTGTGAGGCGTGTCGTGTCATTTTTATTTTGGTCGGGTTTGCGTTTGGTTACAAAAAATAACATATATTATGGCGTGTCACTTTTACTTGGGTCATGTTCGTGTTTGATAAAAAATAATATTTCATGTTGTGTCGTATCACTTTTATTATAATTGTGTTCGTGTTCGGTTAAAAAAGGTTTCGTGTCGTGATGAGTTGTGTTGCTTTTATTTGGTCAGTGGACCTTCGATCCTTACTTGTGCCAATATGTGGTTAGCTCATATAACATGGGAAAGAGATGAGAAAGTCGGGATGTGTTAGAAAGGGTTAGATTGACATTTATCATATTTATGATATGGATTGGAGCGCCGGACAAATTCGGAGGAGCGCCAATAGCAATGCGCGACAATTAATAACAAAATTTATCATGATCACTCCCGTACTCCTAAAATTTTCTCAAAATTGGATTTTATGGACGATTTATAAAACTTGTTGTAAGCCATAAGGAATAGATTAATAATGTCTTTGGTTGATATAATTTTTTTTCATAGAAAATAATTATTTTGATTCATGTTTTGCTTTTGTAGTACATTAATTATGAATATTTCATATAAGAACAACACTCAGTCACATAACAAATGCTCTATGTCGAACCTCATTTTTAGTGAAAAATATTTCTTATTCACCCAACACAGAATTGATTTCCATGAAAAATAGAAAAAGTAAGGCCACAAACTCATATATTTTTGGAGAAAGTACTCTTAGGTCATTCACAAATAAATTTTAAAAACTAAAGGAATTTTGATAAATTTTAAACACTTATTTCCACTAATTCTCATATTGTAGAAGTTCACGCTAGTGGCATAACAAGTGGACCTAATAGTAAATTGTCCTCAAATGTTTAAAAATTATTACCAAGGGACCTAATCGTAGATTGTCCTTTATTTTTTCACTCGTTTTTCAACTTCTTATCAAAATGAATTATTTTCCAAGCATTTTTCGTATTGCAATCAAACACACCCTAAATGTAATTTGTGTGCATGATCACATAAGCAAATGACAGTGGTTATTAAAGTTTTTACATTTCTTATGCACATGTTTTATCAACTTTTTTTTATGAAAATGGATTGGGTGTAGAAGTTTAATAGTTCAGGGGTTTTTGATGTAATTTACCCTAAAAAAGTTTTTTTTTTAACACCAAATAACTTATGCAGTTCATCAAATCAGCCTTCATATAAATGTCAAAATGAGAAAATAAAAAATCAGTATAATTAAAACTACCAAAAATGAGAAAGTTACCCCAAAATAGGACCCTCTACATTTATCTCTTGTTCACGTTATAAAAAATAATTAAATCAAACGATAGATAACTGATTATAATTAAACAAAAATATATACTTCAATAATTAAACATAAACTCCACTGGCTGTTAATGCGAGTTTTGAAGATAAAATAAAAAATATGATTATCCAAATCATGCGAGAAGTATGAACACCTCTAAAGCTTTACCATTTTCTTTATTAACACTCTGTTTTGAAGTCAAGTCCTTCATTTTGGTCATACTTATCTAATATATATGAACAAACTTAATATTTTTTTAATGCTTACTTTCTCTCAATATGTGTTCTTAACGCGACTTGAAAAGTGTGTCTCTAATGCGTGTGATTACGGCTCAAGTGCAAGCCATTCGCTCAAGTAATAATCCCATAAACCGAGTGTCGAACTCAGGGATTAAGACGTAAGACGTGACGACGAGTAGGAAAGACAATTAACCTTTCTGTTGACTTAGAAAAAGAAGTAAAAAATGATTGTTTGTAACTTTCCTATCAACTAATGCAATTTAATTAAACTAGTAAATGAACTACGCATGAGAGAATAACTAAGTGAGTGTAAATCGATGTTAGAAAATGGAGTTAGGGTACACTCCCCCGAACTGTCGATAATTACTTAGAATATAAAAACTTCAAAAACCTAATTCTCAATTCAAAGAATCATCAACTACTCTAAAAGTATTTGACATATGCGGATTTGACTCCTCACAATATCAAATCAAAAATTATATTTGATGAGAATGACAAATTATTGAAGATCGTATTGCATCCTTAAACATTCCGGTTACCTAGGGCAAACGGAATTAAAAGACCCACAATATTTATTCTGGTAATAAATCAAGCCTTTGAATTCTTAATTAAATTTTATTCGCTTTTAAATTCATTCGTAACACCTGGGTTAGGTTCATATACCCCAACCCGCTAATATCTTAGTCGGACATGGTTATGTGGGTAATAAACCAAATTATAATGTTGCATGTGATTGAAATCATGATGAACCTATATATAAGCATACTTGGAGTTATTAAAATGCCATAAAATAAATAAAATATGCAAAGAAAAAGATCATGTATAAATAAAGTAGATGGAACAAACTTGATATATTAAATCTTGAACACAATCCACAAAAGCGTAATCTTAATGCCGGAATTCAAAACTTTGGTTCTTGCCTCCTTCTCCCTCTATTCCTAGGTTAAAACTTAGTCTAATATCAAACTACAACATTACATGGTCGTTTTTGCAAGAGTCCTAACTGAATACAACTTCTAATAAAAATTAGCAATTAAAAGGAAATTCGCGCATCAAGTGAGTCGAACCGGTTCAGGTGCATAGGCGAACCAGTTTGTGTAATACTCCGTACTTTTATGGATATTTAAATTACATAAGTGATGTAATTTAATAAATTGAGGATTTCAAGTGAAAGAGAATTTGAGGTGTGGACTAAATATTAATTTGCGAGTTTTGGATTAATATTAATGTGTGTTACGTTTACTTACATGAATAAGTAAATAAAGTTGAATCATTTTTATATCCGGTCACGGTTGGTCAAAGCGACAGGGAACAATATTTTATTCGGAGAAGTACGTCTGAAGTCGTATGGGATTTAAAAAGGCGAATTTTTGATAAGCGACTAGGATGGAAATTTCGAGTGCACGGTTGGGTTCGGAAGGACCGAGATATTCAGAATAGAGTACCCGAGGGGTAGTGTTTGGGTTTCGAGGACTTTTGTGACTAATAAGGACTCGCATTTATGTATACGAATCAATTTTGGGTTTAATAAGGGATAACCCTTATTTCTTTCTTATACGGCTCCACTCCTGGTGGTGCCCTTCCGTCAATTCCTTTAAGTTTCAGCCTTGCGACCATACTCCCCCCGGAACCCAAAAACTTTGATTTCTCATAAGGTGCCAGTGGAGTCCTAAAAGCAACATCCACTGATCCCTGGTCGGCATCGTTTATGGTTGAGACTAAGACGGTATCTGATCGTCTTCGAGCTCCCAACTTTCGTTCTTGATTAATGAAAACATCCTTGGCAAATGCTTTCGCAATACACGAAAAAGAGAGAAAGAAGGAAAAGAAAGAGAGAAAAGAAGAAAGAAGATAATGAAAGAAGAAAAGGGGAGAAAGAGGAGCTTAGGCCAAACTCCGACGGATTTTCGGCACGAGGTCGTCGGATTTATCCAACGAGGCAAGTGTATAACTTGCTTTAATTATTTATGTGTGTTTATTGTTCATATCATAATTGGTGTAAAACTATAAGATTTTTGGGTTGGGATGCTTGCATAAAATGGGTTTTGAGAGATTCCAAAGTAACAGGTTCGAATCGATTTGCTTAGAACTGAATTGATTCGCCCAAAACCGAATCGATTCGGAAATGACGTTGTGTTACTATTCACCTTCTTGTCCAATCTCCTCCTTCTTCCAACACTCAACCAACAAAAGTATTATGGTTTCTACATCATCAACCATCAAAATAATCATCTACACGCTATAATTTAACGAACATATCAATTACTTAATGGGATTCATCAAATTTAACAAGATTTAAACATTAAATCCATTTAATTCTACATTACACATATCTTCTAATTTCTCACCAAATTTTACACCCTTAACATGGTTTCAAGCTTAAATTTCACATGGTAACATTATCACATTAAGTTCATATGGAATCATCTCTCAAAACCCATTTTATGTAAGCATCCCAACCCAAAAATCTTATAGTTTTACACCAATTATGATATGAACAACGAACACACATAAATAATTAAAGCAAGTTATACACTTGCCTCGTTGGATAAATCCAACGACCTCGTGCCGGAAATCCGCCAGAGTTAGGCCCAACATCCTCTTTCTCCCCTTTTCTTCTTTTCTCTCTTTCTTTTCCTTCGTTCTCTCTTTTTCGTGTGCCCTTATAAGAAAGAAATAAGGGTTATCCCTTATTAAACCCAAAATTGACTCGTATACACAAATGCGAGTCCCTACTAGTCCAAAAAGTCCTCAAAACCCAAGCACTACCTCCCGAGTACTCTATTCTGAATATCTCGGCCCTTCCGAACCTAACCGTGCACTCGAAATTCCCATCCGAGTCACTTATAAAAAAATCACCTTTTTAAATCAAATATGACTTCAGACGTACTTCTTCGAATAAAATATTGTTCCTTGTCATTTTGCCCAACCGTGACCTGATATAAAAATGATTCAACTTTATTTACTTATTCACGTAAGTAAACGTAACACACATTAATAATAATCCAAAACTCGCAAATTAATATTTAGTCCACACCTCAAATTATCTTTCACTTGAAATCCTCAATTCATTAAATTACATCACTTATGTAATTTAAATATCCATAAAAGTACGGGGTATTACACAAACTGGTTCGCCTATGCACCTGAACCGGTTCGACTCACTTGATGCGCGAATTTCCTTTTAATAGTTAATTTTTCTTAGAAGTTGTATTCAGTTAGGACTCTTGCAAAAACGACCATGTAATGTTATAGTTTGATATTAGACTAAGTTTTAACCTAGGAATAGAGGGAGAAGGAGGCAAGAACCAAAGTTTTGAATTTCGGAATTAAAATTACGCTTTTGTTGATTGTGTTCAAGATTTAATATATCAAGTTTGTTCCATCTACTTTATTTATACATGATCTTTTTCTTTGCATATTTCATTTATTTTATGGCATTTTAATAACTCTAAGCATGCTTATATATAGGTTCATCATGATTTCAATCACATGCCACATTAGAATTTGGTTTATGACCCACGTAACCATGTCCGGCTAAGATATTAGCAGGTTGGGGTACATGAACCCAACCCAGGTGTTACGAATGAATTTAAAAGAGAATAAAATTTAATTAAGAATTCAAAGGCTTGATTTATTACCAGAATAAATATTGTAGGTCTTTTAATTCTGTTTGCCCTAGGTAACCGGAATGTTTAAGGATGAAATACGATCTTTAATAATTTGTCATTCTCATCAAATATAATTTTTGATTTGATATTGTGAGGAGTAAAATTCGCATATGTCAAATACTTTTAGAGTAGTTGATGATTCTTTGAATTGAGGATTTTTGAAGTCTTTATATTCTGAGTAATTACCGATAGATCGGGGGAGTGTACCCTAACTCCATTTTCTAACATCGATTTAAACTCAGCTAGTTATTCCCTCCTGCGTAGTTCATTTACTAGTTTAATTAGATTGCATTAGTTGATAGGAAATTTACAAACAATCATTTTTTACTTCTTTTTCTAATTCAACAAAAAGGTTAATTGTCTTCTCTACTCGTCGTCACGTCTTACGTCTTAATCCCTGAGTTCGACACCCGGTTTATGGGATTATTACTTGAGCGACTGGCTTGAACTTGAGCCGTAATCACACGCATTAGAGACACACTTTTCAAGTCGCGTTAAGAACACATATTGAGAGAAAGTAACACTAAAAAAATATTAAGTTTGTTCATATATATTAGATAAGTATGACCAAAATGAAGGACTTGACTTCAAAACAGAGTGTTAATAAAGAAAATTGTAAAGCTTTAGAGGTGTTCATACTTCTCGCATGATTTGGATAATCATATTTTGTATTTTATCTTCAAAACTCACATTAACAGCCTGTGGAGTTTATGTTTAATTATTGAAGTATATATTTTTATTTAATTATAATCAGTTATCTATCGTTTGATTTACTTATTTTTTATAACGTGAACAAGAGATAAATGTAGAGGGTCTTATTTTGGGGTAACTTTCTCATTTTTGGTAGTTTTAATTATACTGATTTTTTATTTTCTCATTTTGACATTTATATGCAGGCTGATTTGATAAACTGCATAAGTTATTTGGTGTTAAAAAAAATCTTTTTTAAGGTAAATTACATCAAAAACCCCTGAACTATTAAAATTCTACACCCAATCCATTTTCATAAAAAAAAGTTGATAAAACATGTTCATAAGACATGTAAAAACTTTAATAACCACTGTCATTTGCATATGTGATCGTGCACACAAATTACATTTAGGGTGTGTTTGATTGCAAATATGGAAAATGCTTGGAAAATAGTTCATTTTGATAAGAAGTTGAAAAATGAGTGAAAAAATATAGGGCAATCTACGATTAGGTCCCTTGGTAATAATTTTTAAACATTTAAGGATAATTTACTATTAGGTCCACTTGTTATGCCACTAGCGTGGACTTCTACAATATGAGAATTAGTGGAAATAAGTGTTTAAAATTTAACAAAATTCCTTTAGTTTTTAAAATTTATTTGTGAATGACCTAAGAGTACTTTCTCCAAAAATATATGAGTTTGTGGCCTTACTTTTTTTTATTTTTCATGGAAATCAATTCTGTAGTGGGTGAATAAGAAATATTTTTCACTAAAAATGAGGTTTGAGATAGAGCATTTGTTATGTGACTGAGTGTTGTTCTTATATGAAATATTCACAATTAATGTACTACAAAAGCAAAACATGAATCAAAATAATTATTTTCTATGAAAAAAATTATATCAACCAAAGACATTATTAGTCTATTGCATATATCCTACAACAAGTTTTATAAATCGTCCATAAAATCCAATTTTGAGAAAATTTTAGGAGTACGGGAGTGATCATGATAAATTTTGTTATTAATTTTCGCGCATTGCTATTGGTGCTCCTCCGAATTTGTCCGGCGCTCCAATCCATATCATAAATATGATAAATGTCAATCTAACCCTTTCTAACACATCCCGACTTTCTCATCTCTTTCCCATGTTATATGAGCTAACCACATATTGGCACAAGTAAGGATCGAAGGTCCACTGACCAAACAAAAGCAACACAACTCATCACGACACGAAACCTTTTTTAACCGAACACGAACACAATTCTAATAAAAGTGATACGACTCAAACATGAAATATTATTTTTTACCAAACACGAACACGACCCGACCAAAATAAAAATAATACGACACGCCTCAAAATCTTATTTTTACCTAAAACGAAAGACGACTCCTATAAAAGTGGAGAAATGCTTCTTGCACCGGTTTGAACATACCGGTTGCCTACACCGGCTGATGTGGCAGTTGAGATGGCACCGGTTTTAACAAACACGATCACGATAAAAAAAACGCGACGTGGCATTGAGTCGTATTTTATTCATACCATTGGCGCGGACAATTTTTTACTATTTTAAAAATAATCTCTTTACTATATTTAAAAAAATGGTCTGCACCAGTGGTATGAAAAAAATGGTTCACACCAACGGTATGTGGTGTGGACCATTTATGTGGCGCGAATCATTTTTTTTATTCCGCTGGCGCGGAACATTTTATTAAATATAGTAAAAATAGAGATTACATGTTTTTAGTCCTACTTTTCTTAATATATATGTGTTTAATTTCATGTCATTATTTTTTTGTTGTTGGTCCTATATTTTTATAATTGTCATTCTCTACAAAAAGAGACATGAGTGGTTATAAGAGTAACAAAACTTTAGAAATGGGACTAAAACTAAAAAAACTTGGATAAGGGGTTTTCGGAGAAGGACCAGTCGTGACAAAGATAAGGGAGTTATGATCGGCGACAAAGGCAATTTTTAAGGAGGCTTCTAAGTATGAATTCGACAAAACACAAGCTCAAAAAGAAGAGGGAAATAAGGAAGTAGTGACAAACAGCTGCGAGAAAGAGGAAGATGGTGGTGGAATAAGTGGTGGTTGTCAATGGAGGCGATAGGGAAGGAGAGGTGGTGTTGTCGGAGATTTCAAGGTCCGCAAGAAGTTGGGTTTCTAAAAGTTAGAAGTTTGATTTTTACTAAAAAATTGTTATACTATTTTCTTTCCTAATAAGATTGTTCCTTCATTTGTAATATGATTTTTTTTTTCATATTTATGATTCATCTAAGTTTAGTTTGTATTCAAGAATTTCCTTTCATTTCTCACAAACCCAACTCTCTATCTCTCTCTCTCTCACACACACACATAAACACCCCACACACGCTTATTCTTTGTTTTGGATTTGTTTATTTCCTTCGCCCCTTATTTATTTTCAGTGACTCTTGTCTATTTTTCAGTGACCATATTTAGGGAAAATATATGATGCATGGTAATTGATGTAAATGAGCGTCAAATGGAAAATACTAAGAAGAAAACTCTTGTCTCAAATCTCTTTATTAAACTCAAAATAGTAGAATGACCCAAATGTGTCTACCAAAGAGATATTTATAGGTGGAATTAACTTGGGCTTCAAGAAATGATCATGATTATAATTATGCCCTTATTAGCCTTTATTACTTGTTCCTATAATACCAAGCAAAGAATAACTAAAATAAAATACATAAGAATAAGGAAAATAACAAAAATGCCATAAATGCTTAAAAATGATAAAAGCATCCTCTCCTTTACATCATTCTCCCCTCCATGAAAAAGAGTTTGTCCTCAAATTCAAAGGAAAATGCCATCGATATGACCTTCTAGAATGGTGATGAGAGAATGTTGGGGTGCGACATCATCGGTATCGTCTAGGTACTCGGGGCCTCCTGGAGTAAGTAAAGCATGGCGATGTGGCAAGGAAGACTCTCAAGCACTGTGACCTACTACCCCACATTATAACATTTGAATGTCACCAGATAGGAAGATGAGGGAGGAGAGGTAGTAGTGGCTGGTACCGCTGTTATAGTAGTGAAAGTAGGAGTATTGAAGGGAGTATGTGGGGCAGAAGTTGTAGTGCGCGAACGAGTAGGGGGAGTTGTCTGATAATATGCCTCTACCTTCGTGGCATACTCCAATGACTTTGCAAAGGTGGAAATATCACGCAAAGTCCGGTCCTGCTAAATATACCCCTGTAGGCCGTGGGTGTAACAGTTAATCCTATGCTCTTCTGTCTCTCCAAGCCGAGAAAGTGTGCACAAAATTTGAAGCCGCTCAGTATTGTCCAAAATAGATGTGTCATGTCTGAGGGCCTGGATATGGAGAAAAAGGTATCGCTTATATGTGACGGGACAAAGGTAGCTATCATTATCGCTTGGTCGATTGATCCTCATTAAAGGTTTGCTTAGCTCTATCAAGCTTCTCTCTAATAGAACCATTGTCATCTTGAAACATACCTGCAATATCTCCAATATCCTTAATCTCGGCTTGGAGGGAGGCCACCAAATGGGTCTACTTGCCGTAAGCACTTGTCATTTTCTGGAGTGCTTGTCGAAGAGACAAAAATGCCTCACGTGCTCAGCCAGGGGCATCCCGACCACGGACGAGGTCCAAGTCTTCGCTTATCTGAGCTATTAGCACCAGTACTAAGTTGTTATTAGAATAAAGATAAAAAATAAAAAGATATTTTAAAAATTAGCAGAGCAAGCATACATGAGTAATATGAAATCATTAAACAAGTCACAAATAAATCCAAAATAATGAATCTCTTCATTAAACTACAAAAGTGGTCAATCCCCAGCAAAGAAAATGACTAAAACACAATCAAAACAATGTACAAGAAGTCCTAAACTAATCTAACTAGCATGACCTTCTTTCTCTATGGTGCATGATCAAGATTCGCTGCATACTTGCTTTGATCTGCGGCCTCCTTTGCTTGATCGATGCTTTCCTTATCCTGGAAAAACCCTAGAAACTTTGCCCTCGTCTTCATCAAGGTTTAGAGGTGAACCTAGATTATTCTCATTGAAGAGTTCATACTCGTAAAGGAGTCCTACCTTGGCTAATGCCCCATCCTAGCCTTTCTCGAAATTATACTTATGGATACAGTTCACATATTTCTTAGGTTGGTGGAAGATTTCGCCCCACCCTTGGCCATGAGCCTTGTACATGGCTGCTAGGGCCTCAAATAAGGTTTGAGAAGACTCTTTGGAAGCTTTCACCAACTGCTCAATTGTGGATCTCGGCTTGGTTAGCTCCAGTTGTTTAACCTTTTTCTCAACCCCATAGGACTTTTTGGTAGCCTTCAAAGAATTATTAAACTTGGCCAAGGCTTTGTTAAGTTCAATGTTGGCTTTGTCCTGGTCGGTCCTTCTATCTACGATATTGAAAAAGTCCACCAAGAACTGTAAGTCAAGTGCGGAATGAAAAAGTTAGTACAACATAAAATTTCTAAGTAAAGATCTTAACAAAATATTGAGTGTTATATCCTAACCCAATAAATTAATTAAATTATATATTGTTTATAATTGAGGAGGAGTTAATTATATATATGGAAGAATTATTGGTAAAAATTAGATAGAATAAGAAGGAAAAGAAAGAGGGTTGTTCAAATGGCATAGGAGGTCGTTCGAACGATAGTACACACGTCGCGAGATGGGTTATTAGAAAGGTCGTTAAAAGCAGGGCTTCTAACGACGTGCTACTGGTTTACAGTAGCAGGTCATGCAAAGGGTCACGCGATCCATATAACGAACGACGTTGGTCGAGTTTTTAGATCAGATTGCCCTTGTGTGCTGTCATAATTTGGAACGTTGATTTTATGTGTTGTCGTGCCTAGATCATATCGACAAGGGTAAAATGAGATTTTTGGGCTTAAGGGGTGTTTTATAATGTGTTGTTTGGGTTATTTGGAATTTATTTGTGTTAGGAGAAGATGGAAGAATGAGAGAGAGAGAGTGAGAGAGATAGAAATGGGTGGGTGGTCTTCCACCACCACTCCTCCACCCTAATCCAACTATAAACCACCATTTTTAGAGTGTGTTCCACCATATTTGAACCAAAAATACCCATTTTCACCATGGACAAAAAAGAGCTTTGAATTTTGGGAAGAGTATTGGAGGATTTTGGAGAAGAAAAAGATGGGTTTTAATAGAGTTGAAGGGAGTTCTTAACTTGGCGCTTTGGAGGATGCATTGGTACCCCTTGAGGCCACCTTAGGAGGTGGGGGTTGTACCTCCTACACCAACACTACCATTGATGCCATTAGAGGTGGGTAAACCTTACTCTTAGTGTAATAATGTCATTTTTGCATTGTAGTATTGTATTTAGACTATTTGAGTAGGTGTATTTAGTTTAATGGTATAATTGTTGTGTAGAAAAAAATAAACACTTTTATGGAATAAAAATGTTGAAAAATATTATTTTTATTAAAAATAAGGACTGTATACTTATTTCAAGGTTTTGAAATAATAAAGTGGGTATTTTTTGACAATTGTGTATTTTCTAGAAATGTTAATGAAAAACATTATTTCACCAATGATATGGTATTTTTATGAAAAATTACAATTCTAGAAGTATTGGTGATAAACATTTTATGAAATAAAATGTTTGAAGATAATGTCATATTTGGATAAATATTGGTCAAATAATGTCTCTTGCAAAATGATGATTTTATAAAAAGGAAATTTGTTGAGATTGAAGAAATAAAAATGTCCTTTGGGCCTTAAAAATGTATTTTTCCAAGTATAATGACTTTCCATGATGATAAATATGTTTAAACCATGTAGTAGGATTTTGGGGTTTAAAATCCATCATCTCATGCATATAAACTTGTAGTATTTTGATGTCAAATGTATAAATAAGTTTAGAGAAGGTTTTGTTGAGTTTAAACATAAAATAAGAATAATGGGTGTGGCCATCCCTATCTCTCCCTTTCCAGGGAAAAAGGGGAGAAGGTCTCGCGCCATCTTCCTCTGGAGCACTCCGGAAGTCATCGGTGTGGGGTGATGTAAAGAGATGAAGTCAACAACCTATTTTCCATAAAGCAGGAAAAAGAACATGTCGCCGCCTCGAGAGAATGGCATCAAAGAAAAACAGATGCTTACGAAATCAATAGTTCCGAGGTTCGGGGGCTAAATTATGGAATAGAAAGGTGTTAGGCACCCATCCCGCCCTTTCGGTCTCTCATGGGCTTGTGCTACTATTTTCCTTAATTTCTCCATGAAGTGTGTGTGTGTGTGTATATATAAATGGAGATCGGAATCTCCCGACTCATATCATGGAAAAGATAAAGTGAGGTCATCCATAGGAATGTTCCCAAAATAATATTTAGAAAATACGATGTATGCGTTTATCGAGATATTGTTCGTTATGACGAAACGATAACGTGTGCTAGATAAAATGCCAATATGAGTCACAAGTATGAAGTATATACGAGTAATATATAAGGATAATAGATGAAAATGTAAAAATTGGAAAATTAGAAAATGGAAAATTGGAAAAGATTGGACTCGAGTCTCGGGTTTTAACCCGAAACGCCTACGTAACCTATAAAGGCATCAAAGTCCACGTAGTTCGCATGCGCCATAAGGGTGGGGTTTATTCCATAGATTCAAACGGGAGTTTATTATATGTGTGTGTGTCTATGTAGAAAAAGTATATTAGTTTTGAGAAAATGAAGTGAATAATCCTGTTGGAATTTGTAGGTGTAACCCTTTTTTTCTTTGTTTTATATTTTTTATAGAAAAATAACGTATGTGCAATATAACTAATATAGGATGAGGTCTTAATGTGTATGATCTAACGTAAAATCTAGATTAAGAATTTATATAACTAATGCGAAAATAAAGAATATAAAGAGAGAGAGAAGGGTTTTTAGACCTTCTTTGGAGAATTGAGGCTTGAACTTTATCCTCGATGAGCTCCCTTGAATGTTGTGATGAATATTGAATGAGAGAGAATGGGATTTTGATAAATTGGGTGTGAAAATAATGGTAATAAAAGATAGAAGGGAATTTCACACAAGGAAACTTCGTTGATTGCAAGAGAATGTTACTGAGATCACTCACATTGATGGATTTGAGGTCTGCCCTGAGAGTGAGATCATGCCCTCATTATATAGGGTAGGGGACTACCTATCGACATACCCCTAGCCCGGCCAATCAGCGGTCAACCCTAGACACACTATCGATAGGCAGGAAAATGGACCGGCCAAACGATAGTTTCGTGCAAATTTTTTCGAAAAAATGATCATAGAACGCAATTTGTAAATACAAATTGTGCACAGTGTATACTATTAGAAAGGTAATTTAGAGAAATTTAAGAGTCTTTTGGGCCGCTCCCCAGTCTGGGAGTTGACTTTGGGTCAAACGGGGCTCGAAAGCGCTCATCGATCCTTTAGACGGGAGATCGTCGGACAGTATTGGATCGTCCATCCAAACCGTAAGTCAGAATCGTGCACGGGGTGGACCGTTAGAATGGTTATGCGAGGTACTTAGACAATATAACAGTAAAACGGGTCATTTGTTCGTACCATAAGGCTGATTCATGCACGGGGCGAACCATTGAAAAGGGTATTCGGTGCCCTTCAAGGATTTATTCAGTGTCGTTCGATCTGAAAAGTTAACCTTGTTCAAACAGAGCCAAGGAGCGTCCGGTGGCCCCCAGGTCAATTTTCGAAGAAAAATGAATCATTCGTCCAAATAGTTTTATGATTTTGCACATGGGGCTGGCCATTGGAAAGGGTTTTAATACCCTTCAAATATCTAAAGAACTTTTGCTCTTATGATGAAGTTGATTGGAGTTAAATCAGGGCCCGGGAGTGCCTAGTGACCTTTAAATCAATTTTCGATAGTAAAATGGTTCATTCTTCCGAACCGTAAGGTTCATTCTTGCATGGGGTGGACCGTTGGAAAGGGTATTCAGAGTCCTTCGAAGATTTATTGAGCTTTTGCTCCGACGATAGAGTTAATCGAAGTCAAATGGGGCCCGAGACTGGTCGATGGCATATAGATCGGTACACGGGGTATGACCTAGGGTTTGTAGTGAATGGAAGAGATGCTACGGACCTAAGGAGAGAATTAAGGGGTCTTAAAATGTGGTGTCTATAGAGCCCCTTGACGGGTGATCTTTGAACAAGTGAAATTAATCTAATAGACACCACATGATGTTTTGGGAAGGAGGTCAATTCTGCGGACCTAAAGGGATGAGGATGAAAAATTCAAAGGGTCGAGGTCATTTTTGAAGACCTAAGGTATTGCCGGGGATAACCAATTCTGCAGGCTGAGGTCAATTATGAGGACCTTGAATGGGAGCGACCGATTCTGAGGGTCAAGGAAAATTTTTAGGACTGATCGAGGAAAAAACTGAATGCCCATGTAAATACGCTAATCGTTGTTATCGGCTTCCGACCACAATACAAAAAAAAATGTAAACTTTAACTACACTCTTATGGAGTATAGCAGCTAGTCTGGGTATCGAATCCACAGTGAATGTTCAATAGATTTTAATTGATTTATTACTTCAAAAATAAAGTGTAAAAGATGATGATGGGGTGAGAAAGGAAAAAGGGGAAAACAAAAGAAGTTAACTAAACCTAATTAAAACAAACAAAATACGGATTAATTAATATGAAAGAGCGATAAGGTTGCAATACAATCCCCCAAACCCTAGTACATTTACCGGATATAAGAGCAATTGTAAATTAGATAATAGATCAAACCCATAATTTATTAATTTCAAGCATTACCTATATGAGGGTATAATCCCACATCATACACAATTAAGAATAGAAATAACGCGATGTCAGAATAGCTGACACGCGTATCGCACTCTTAAACACCCCTATTACCTAGGGCCAACGAGGTTAAAAGTCCTACGACGGTTGAAACAACTACTTAACGTGATTCAATTATTTATTTAATTCGGAGAATCACTTTTGTCTCCATGCAAACCAAATTGGGTTGGGTTCATGCATCCCAACACTTAGAAATCTAGTTAGACATGACAAAACTATGAATACACAAGGAATCTATGTTGCATGAAATCATAATTGTGTGAAAAGTGAGATTAAACAAGAGAAATAATAATAATAATAATAATAATAATAATAATAATAATAATAATAATAATAATAATAATAATAATAATAATAATAATAATAATAATAATAATAATAATAATAATAATAATAATAATAATAGTGCTGGAAATAAAGGTTATCAAGATTGAAGAACAAGAACATGAAATAAAAATCATTTAGAAGAGTCCCCAAAACATATAGGTTACAAGTCGTTAGAAGAGTCACCAAAACATAAAACTCTTTTGGCTAAAAGATAAGGACAAAATAAAAATCATGCTTCTTAGAATTTGTCACACTTTAAAAGCGTTACTAATTTTTGTAATGAATCTTGAGCGTGACTAATGAGCGAACCGGTCAGGACTTTGATTCTATAGTTTAGGTTTTGCCTTTACAGTGAGGGGGACCGGTTCGGTCTTATTTTCGTCGGTTCGATTCTCTGAATTCTTCATCTTCAAAAGGGCATAACTTCTTCACTGTAGCTCAGATTGAGGTGCCATTTTTTCTAGTATTCTTATAATTTCAAGATATTCAACTTTCCAGCTGGCCCCACCTCTGGATTGAGGCTGAAAAATTATGAAAATTCCCTTTAACTCCCCGTTTCTTGCTTTCATTCACTGTTTTGAGTTCTCTTTCGCACGAACTTGTATGAAACACATGAGAGATATAAAAAACACGAAGTAGTTGACAAAAAGGGTTAGTAACATAAATATGAGATAAAAATAAGTCAATTACGATGCACGGGATCATAAAAAGACCGAAATTAAGGGGATAAATATGAAATATTTATGCCTAATCAAGGACCTAAGTTTGAGCGACCAATTCTGAGGGTGAGGTCAATTATTAGGACCTTAAGTAGGGGGCGGCCAATTATGAGGGTTAAGGTCAATTCTGAGGACCTTAATTAGGAGCGACCAATTCTACGGGTCAAAGCCAATTCTAAGGGCTTAAGATGGGTACGACCAATTCTGAGGGTCGATGTAAATTCTGAGGACCTAAGTGGGAGTGATAAATTCTGAGGGTCGAGGTCAATTTTGAGGACCTTAAGTAGGGGGCGACCAATTCTGAGGGTAGAGCACAATTCTGAGGACCTTAAGTAGGAGTGACCAATTATGCGGGTCGAAGCCAATTCTGAGGGCATAAGATGGGAGCGACCAATTTTGAGGGTTGAGGTTAATTCTGAGGACCTTAAATAGGAGCGACTAATTATAAGGATCGAGGTCAATTATGAGGACCTTAAGTAGAGACGTGGGGTATATTTCTCGTGGTAAAACTTAGAGACTCCTCTGGGGAAAAGATATTAATCTGAGGTTGAATGTATCCCTACTGGGGAGCTTTTTGAATTTTGATTTGTCCCTTGGAGATGTTGGTGGATAGACATCTAATTGGATTAAAGTTCCATTGGGGAAGTTGGATTTGATAATTCCTCTAGGGAAATAATTCTGGGATTCCATTAAGGTATTGTGGGGTTTAGGATGGATGATAAATATGGTATTAATTTGGTTGAGGATTTGAGATCTTGAAAAAATTATTTTCTTCGTGAAGAAATGTCCTAAAATTCATTTGGTAATTTTAGGAGTTTTCTAGGAGATTTTATGATTTTTTTTGTTCGAAATTTCAGGGAGGTACAGACCGGTAGGGTGTAGGGGGTGCTAAACGGCAGTGGCACTGTCTTTTGGACAACCTCGGGCAGGTGAATGGACAGTGTCGATCGGTATGTGGATGGGGACTGCCGATCAGCAGGCCCCTTAGACTCCTATTAAAAGGGGTAAAATTTCTTCATTTTTCATAGCTTTGAGATCTTCTATCTTCTGCCTTTCTTTTCTGTGAACTGTTCTAGCGTTCTTCTCTTTTCTAAGACTAGGAAATGGCAGATTTTTCAAGCAGTACGGTCTACATGGCATGGTCAAATGTTGATGACCGGGCGCATTTAGAGTGGAGGGCTAGGGTGACCCTAGTGCTGGGAAATAAGAATGCCTTTGACTTATTTGAGTAGGTTGCGGATGAGAAGAATCTTCTACGTGAGCCTGAGCACCATTGATTGTCTAGGATGGTGTATGTAAGTGTTAATGACCTTTGGTATTTCCCTTATTTTGTTTATTTCTTTATTTTTCTGAATCTTAACAAGGGTTTTTCTTTTTATTATAACAGACTGATATATTTACGTTGAGCCTGCATTCCTGGGGAACGATGGGGTTCTAGGAAGTATGAGAGCACCTTCCTCTAGTGGTGCGGTGGGTAGTTTCATCAGTTGGTTTTGGCAGTTTGGCGTCTGTATCAGATGAGACGCCCCGCTCGACGGTTGTCCTCTATGCCTTGGGAGAGAAATGGTGGAATACTATCCATACCATGCATTTTAGTTTTGGAGATATGGAAGTGACTCCCTTCGATGTACAGCAGCTGCTAGGGTTCGACTACGAGAGGGCCCAGATAGAGGTTGAACGCACACTGAGGGTCATACCGGTGGCATTGGTTGATGTTAGGCAGATATTCTTAGGAGACACCATCTGTCTCTCTCTTCTGAAAGAGGTTTTATCGAGTCAGTAGATTAATGAGACCAACTGGATGCATGTGCAACAGATGGCCCGTTTATTTATTCTTTTGTTACTGGGAGATTTTCTCGTGGCGACGTCGTCCACTTGTGGTTTTTGCCTTATTTGAGGGTATTTACGAATAACCCTTTCTTTGACTGAGGGAGACTTACTTTGGCGACTAATTATCCATCTTTGGATGCATTCAGTCGGTACTTTCGCCAGACCTTTATTGGTTCCACGTATCTTTTGGAGGTATTTTTTTACTTTTTCCATTTTCCTTTATGCATTTTATTTCCTTTTTTTATTCCTTGATTATTTCCCTCTTATTGATTACCTTTTTCTTTTGTAAACGTGGTTCTATGAGGTGATTGGGCTTAATTCCCATGTTATAGGTTTGAAGGATGAGTCGGTGGGGAACTTCTATCGCATGTACTGGTGGCGGAAGTCCAATCGAAAGTCGAGGTTGTCTCTTTCTTTGGCGGTGCTGCGTCAGGTTTTGAATGGCCTAACGAGCGATCGGGTAAATTCTTCTTTCCTCTTGAGACCATTTTTCTTTGATTAACTTTTTTAGATATTGTTTTTTCTCTGGGGACCTTGGAGGTGAACTATCCCTAGGGGATGGCCATCCAGCACATAGGGGTGACTGGGGGGAACACGCAGTTGCGTCGGCTACTGGCGCACGAGTTCGTCTACTGCTGGTATCTGGGAGAGAGAGTAGTTCGAAAGGTGGTAGAGTACTATGTGATTGTACCACATGCGATGCCCCCAAGATACATGAGGCGGGTGCGGGAGATACCGAAGGAGGCGAGGGTGGTGACGATGATCGATGAGCCTTACTCGTCGTATACTGACACGACGGTGACCTATAATTATCTAGATTTTTTTTTGAGCTGGATAATGCTGCCCAACATATATGACGTTATGCCTCTTCCTCATGCGGTTTCAGGTAGGGGCACGAGTCGGCTAGTGGGGTAAGCCCACAGTGTGGGTGGTGCGTCAACATCAGTAGTGGCGACGACATCAGAGGTTTCATTTCTGCGGCTGGCTCCTCCCTCATATCACATCAGACGTCCTGAGGGAGGATCGGTGTGTATGCTTCATCGTCCCAATGCGATGGAACCAGAGGTGTTGGGGTTGACAGAGGGCATTCTTCAGCCAGAGGTATGTCGTTCATTTCTTCGACTTATTTTTCTGATATCTTTCTTTGCCTCAGATTAACTGGTTTTCTTTTTTCTTATTTTTTTTACAACACGTCTGGGTGTCGACTACTTGTCTAAGAGACATCCGAGATTTGGTAGCTTCCGCGATGACTCATATTCAGGATTCAATCCCGATTCCTTCATGTTTAGTGCTTTCTTCTTCGTCTGAGGAGAGGTCTTGATCAGGTAGCGGGGGTTCTTCAGTTCGTCATCGGGGAAAGCGCATATGCTACAAGGATGGGGGGTCTTAGAGAGAAAGAGAGAGAGGAAGAGATGGTAAGAGAGAGAATGAGTCCTGCTATATTTCGTTTTACTACAAAAGAGATGTAATTACAACAATATATAAGCAGTGAATGGGGTTTTATTTATTCATCTTTGCTTTTAATGACTTAATGCAATTTTTTATTTATTTTTCGAGACCGTGAAAAGGATTGGGATTATTATTTTAAAGCAGGATAAGTTTAAATATATAAGGAGAGCAAAAATACGAATTATAAGTTTATTGAGTTTTTTTATTTTGACAAAAAAGGAAAAGGGGAATTTTCTAAAAATGAGGGGTTGTCGATCGATATACCCCTTGTCCTGCCTATCAGCAGGTTAGTTCAGTCTAATCACCAAAAGGATTGATTACACTTTCCTCAAATGACTTTTTCCTTGATGGGGTAGGGTTTTATCCATAGAGCGCCTTCGGTATTCCATCCAAGCATGCGAAGTTTGGGGACCCCAAGATATAGATGATGATAATGATGATGATGAGGCTTATTCTTCTGGCAACTCGAGTAGGATCCTCTGGGGAGTTTTATTTATGAAGCTTTTATATGGTGTTGTGTTTGGTTATGTATCTGGTTATTTTCTTTGGTTGTGTGGGAATAATTCGAGAGGGTTGTTTAGGAATAGTTTTTTTTTGTTTTTAGGACAATAAGGTTAGGTTGGCGGGGGAAGATGTTTAACTCCTTATACTGATATTAGTAATCGTACTGGAATTTCTCATTAATGGAATAAAGAAGATTTTAATTATATTATTGTACCTTTTGATGGGTTTTTTCATTTGAATAATCTATACCAATCGCTAAGAAATATATAATCCTTTTGTTCATGTAAATGAAAAAAATGAGTTGTCGTTCTCGGAGATAAGAAAAGAAAAGCATTTTTTGAAAAAGAATTAGGTCGTGCTCATGTAAAGCGTATGAGCTGCTTACGTACCTCTGGGGTTTTAAAAAAGTTTCATTTGTTAGAGTAAAAAGGGTTGTAGAGGATAAGGACCCAAGTAGTTCTGAGAGAGGGAAATGAAGATTTTTTTACAATAGAAGGGAGGTGAGAAGAGTCGCAGTGCACTGAGATTTTGGACTACGGGTAGAATTTCTTGTAACTGGAAGTGAAATCTCTTCCCCATCGAGGTCGGTGAGCATAAAGGCGCCAGCCGATAGGATTTTCTTCATAATATAGGGGTCATTCCAATTGGGCTTGAATTTCCCTCCAGGGTTCCAAATGGGCTTTATTATCTATTTAAGGGATAAGCTCCCTTCTCGGACACCACGACCCTTGACTCGCTTGTTAAATGATCTTGTTATTCGAAGATGGTACCCCTGTATATGATATAGAGATTTTAACCTCGTTTCATCCAAGAGTGATAACTCGTCAAGATGGCTTTGATGCTTGTCTTCTTCACTGACTTTTCTTTCAAGCATGGCGCGTAATGAAGGTATTTTAATGTCAACAGGTAGAACTGCCTCCATATCGTATACCAAAGAGTTAGGGGTATCCTAGTAGATGCTCGAACTGGAAGTGCGTTAGCTCCAGAGGGCGTAAGGGATTCGATCGACCCAATCTCGGTAACTTTTGGTCTTCTTGTTGATGTTTGCTTTGAGGTTCTTATTACAGGCTTCAATTTCACCGTTTGTTTGAGGTCAATAAGGAGAAGATTTGTGCATCTAGATCCCATACTCATCGACCAATTCCATAACTTCTGCTTCGAAATGCAACTCGTTATCTGATATTAGATCATGCGAGACCCGATAGAAACAGATGATATTTTTTTGGATAAACTTAGCCACCTTTTTAGCATTCAGCACTGCGTATGACTCGACTTTGACCCATTTGATAAAGTAATCAATGGAAACTAAGATGAATTCATGCCCGTTGTAGGCTTTGGGTGTAACTTTTCCTATAATATCGATGCCTCGTGTGGATAATGGCTAGGGAGAGGTCATGTTATAAAATTGTCGCGGAGGTAAGTGCTGGAGATTGGAAAATTATTGGTATTTTAAGGCAATTCTGAACATGAGCGGTGCAATGCTGAACCATGGTAGTCCAATAGTAACCCTGTTGGATGATTTTCTTGGCAAGCATATGGCCATTTATGTGGGGTCCGTGTTCCTCGCTGTGGACTTTCTGCATCATCAATTATCAGCCCTTATGATGTAGTGTAAGTGGGTTCCATCAAAGTTTTTCTTGAATAATGATTTATCGCAGATAATGTATTGGACAACCAGTTTTTGAAGGGTTGATTGATCTTTCTTGTTAGAATTTTATGGATACATATCATGCTTGAGGATGAGCCAAATATTATAGTACCATTAATTAGCTATATTAGGATCTTCTTCGGTGACTAGCTCAATGTGGTGGTAGTGGGTTGGTTTAACTTGCTTTTGGACTAAGAAGGGGGCCATTATTATTCCTTCAGGCATGTCGACCATGGAGACTAAGGTAACAAGGGCATCGGATAAGTTGTTCTTTGCTCGGGGCAAGTAGCGAAAGGTGATATCTTGAAATTAGGAGGCCAACTCTTTTAAGTGGGCATGGAAGGGTAAGAGTTTCTCGTCCTTGACTTTCCATATTTTGAGGAGTTGGCCGATGATGAGGGTTCAATCCCCATATACATCTTAGCATCAAATTTCTTTCTTGAGAGAGACCTTGAGGCCTACCGTGCATGCCTCGCATTCAGTCATGTTATTGGTGTAAGGAAAATCAAGCTTGGTGGCAATGGGAGTGTGAGAGTTATTAAGAGTGATTAGGAGTATCCCAATGCCATATCCTCTCTCTTTTTTTTTTCGAAAAATTTAAACTTTATTCAATAAGGAAAAACAGCCTCTCTATACGTGGCCTTAACAAGAAATGCGACAACTTACAATAACAATCATAAATTTCCTACATATCAAGGTTGAGAAGAAAATCTAATATAATGGCATCCCATCACATCTAGCTTGCACGCTCCTTTAACCATCCTCGTCACCTCCTGAATACTTTTGAAAATTTGACCTCCGGTTGAAGAAATACCCCAATTGGCAAGACTATCTGCCACCATGTTGGACTCTCTATAACAATGTGAAATGGAAAATTGAATTTGGGACAGCATACCTTTAATTACATTAACAATCTTTAGGAACTTCCAAGGAGGATTCCAACCATTACCTATCACTTTCATCGCCGTGAGAGAGTCAGACTCAATTTGGATATTATCGAACTGAAACTTCAAACATAGGCTAATCCCCATTTTCAAACTAAGCAGCTCTACCTCAGTATTTGAAGCAACATCACCTGGATAAGCATAAGCAAACATAACCTGGACTTTCTCATTTCTTTAAAATCCACCATATCCACTAGGAACCGGGTTACCCTTTGAAGCACCATCTACATTCAGCTTAAATGAAAGGGCAGGAGGTGGATTCCATTTAGCTAGCACAGGCACTGCAGAAGAAGTAACAGAAGATATATTGAACATCTTCTTAACTCCCACATATAAGCAAGCCTTTGAGAACTTCATACCAGAACAAATATTTGAGATGAAAAGGATTGAATTTGAGATTATAGTCTGATGCCTAACCATAATCCCCTCAAATAAATGTTTGTTTCTAGCTTTCCACACCTCCCAGCATACCACCATTGGGATAGACTTACAAAGGAATCTTTGATAATCTCTACTACCAGCTCTAAACCACCAACTTAACAAAGAAGTGGACATGTTATTTTTATCAATCTTTATTCCCATAAGCTTAGAGAAGAACTCCCAAACCTTTCTTACCTCTAGACACTCTAAAAACATATGATGAATTGATATGAATTGAAATTTTGGTAGGCACATGAGGTTCCCAAATCGTAGAAGCTACTGTGGAACTAGCATACATCGAAGAGATAACCTCACAAGCAGAAGAGAAAGTAAACTCTCCACTATCACAAGCCTTCCAAATTCATTTACCTTCCATGAAAACCATGTTATCAAGCGCCACATCTTTAATTTTCCTCATATTTTTCCAATATAAAGATCCTCCTTATTTATAATGAGACCACGACTTGTACTTGTCCCTCATATAAGCAGTCCACAGAGATTCCTCAGCATAAAATTTCAACACCAATCTAAGGCTAGAGGCCTTAGTAATTCTATTGAAGTCTTCGAAACCAAGACCACCTGCATTTTTCGGCTTACACATCTCTTTCCAATTGGACCAATTGTGCTTCTAACCATCATTATCATTACCACCCCAGAAGAACCTGCTGAACATTTGGTGAATCTTTGAGATGATAGCTTTAGGAGGCTGTTGAGAAGCAAGCAGATATGAGGGGGTAGAAGATAGGACATGATTAATGAAGAGGGGTAATAATTTGCCTTTCCAACCTTCAATTTTGTGCTTGATAGAGTCTAGAAGAGGGGTATACAAGCATACCTTATTTTTGCCTTTAAAAAGGGGAGATCCCAGGTATTTAATAGGTATGGTTTTAACAGGTAAACCAGAATAAAGACCTATAGTGTTCCTCCTTTGAATAGACATTTTTTTATCAGTAATAACATTACTTTTACTCTTATTAACTGTTTGTCCAGACATAACAGAGTACTCTTCCATGAATCTCATCAAATTATGCAGGTTTTTTTTATCGCCTCTAGAAAAAACAATAACATCATCTGCAAAGGATAGGTGTGAAATAGGAGGGCTTCCACTTGGAGTGTAGTAGTGCTTCATATTTCCATCCCTCCATAATTTGTCAAGGCCTCTACTCAAAAATTCAGCCGCCAAAATGAACAAGCTAGGGGACAAAGGATCCCCCTGCCTTAAACTTCTAGTTGATTTAAAATAACCTTTTGAAACCCCATTGATCAGAATTGAGAACCAACTATTTGAAATACATCTCCAAATCATATCGACCCATCTTTCCCCAAAACCGAATGACCTCAAAACCTTGATTAAGAATAACTAATGCACTTTTTCATAAGCCTTCTCCATGTCCAATTTAATAATGACATCCCCTCCCATGGATCTTTCTGCTAATATTATAGACCATCTCTTTTGCTAACAGGACATTGTCTTGAATATATCTTCCTCTAACAAAACCACTTTGATTTGGAGAAATAATCTTTGGGAGAAAATGACTCAGCCTATTGTTAAGAACATTAGAGATGATTTTTTATGAATAATTACACATACTAATAGGCTTATAGTCAGCACAGCTCTTGGGATGCTTCTTCTTTGGGATTAACACCATAGAGTTACTAGTCCAGCCTTGTGGGATATTATGACCTGCAAAAAAATAGTTAACAGCAAGCAGCAAATCATCTTTAATAATATTCTAACAATAACTGTAAAATACACCATCTAAACCATCAGGTTCAGGAGCAGCATTTGGACTAAGCTCTTTGATAGCTTGGAAGACTTCATCTTCAGTAGCAAAAGATTCAAGAGTAACATTATTCTCCTCCTCAATCAATCATGGAATGTAATCCATGATGGGAAATTCCATAACTTGTTGATCAGCCTGCATAAGGCCTTGGTAATAGTCAAGAATAGTTTTTGAGATGCCTTCCTCATCTTTTATAGTATTACCATTTGAGTCTTGAATTGATGTGATTCCCATTCTTCTATGTTTATGTTTAACACTAGCATGGAAAAATTTGGTATTTGAGTCCCTAAGTTGAATCCATATAGCGTAAAACTTCTGCCTCTAGTAAACCTCTTCAAGCTTCAAATCTTCAAGGAGCTTAGCTTTCCCCTCATTCAACTTTGTTCTATTCTCCTCATTCCCGTCACTTTCAAAGCAGAGCTCAAGCTGTAGAATCTCATCTTCTAAATCAATCACACCTAATAAAATCTTTGAATTGCTCTCCATTCCACAACCTAAGGACCCCTTTTAATCTTTTCAATTTAGCATTGAAAACTGACATCCCAGTTTCTTGAATAGGTTGTTTCCAAGAGTTATCAACCACATCTTTAAAAGTAAAGTGATTAATCCACATGGTTTGAAATTTGAAGGCCTTAGGATGGGACTCCAGGGCAGGATTAATGCTCATAAGCAGAGGGGCATGATCTGAACCTGTCCTATTCAAGTGCTGAATCGATGATCTAGGAAAGGACACCTCCCAATTCTGATTAAACAGACCTCTATCAAGCCTAGCCATAATAACTCCCTCTTCATCTCTGTTGTTACACCATGTGAACTTTGTACCTCTATAACCCATATCTATAATCCCACAATCATCAATTGCTTGATTGAAGTCACCCACATAATGAATATCAATAGGATTGCCACCTAACTTTTCTACTTGACCTGCTATAACATTAAAATCACCCATGAAAAGGTGAGGCTTTTCTTGACAAGATGAGATACAGACCTTAATTCATCCCAAAGCACTATTCTCTCATCTTTAATGCACTTGGCATAAACTACAGTTAGATAAAAGTCTAGGCTATATTGTTGATGATCCACACTTAAAGTCAATTGCTGCTCAGAGTTTGAAATGATATTTACCACCATCTCATATCTCAATAAAATCCATATCTTCCCATTCACATTATAATAACAATCATCAAACCCCCATTTAATCTTGAATTGTAGAATTTTTTGAACATTAACTTTTGCTCCAACAAGGCAATAATATGACATTTATGCATTTTCAGCAGCTTTTTAAGTCTTTGATTTGCTGATTTCTTTGCAACTCCCCTAATGTTCCAAACAATAAGACTCAACATTTAACATTTTGAGAGGGAAATTGATAGCGACCTTTTGAACAAGATCTTGTGACTCTCTTTATCATTGGATCACTAAAGCTCAGTTTTTTCCTCTGAACCTTCACACCTGACTGTCTGACTATGCATCTATTCACCTCCACATTCTTGTTTTCTTTGAATCTATTATCAAGTTTGCTTCTGAAACTTTTTAACTACTCAATCTGTGAAATTTGTTTCCTACACTCTGTATCCCCATCACTAGCATATAAGGAATTTGCAGCATTATTCTTATGAATTTCTGGCGGGTCAGTACTTCTAGGAGAATCAGTACTTGAATCCTCCTCCTGAGTACTAGATTTGAGGATTGGGGATTTGTGGCTTACTACAATCTAGAGATTATTTCTAGGACTTCTAATTTCCCCCATTTCCTCATCTTCATCCATGGCCTTTTCATCTTTAACCAAACTGGGACTGGACTGCACATGCACCAACTGAGGATGTTTGTCACAAGGCACTGGCATCTTTGAACTCTGGGATTTGTGGCTTTCTAAAATCTGGAGGTTGTTTATGGGACTAGTAGTTTCCCCTATATTATCTTCATCTGCAATACTCTTTTCATCTTCAACTAACATAGGAATAGGTTATTGTTGTTGTACTTGAGGTTGTTTGTCATTTGGCCCTGAATTATCTTTGCTGTTATAAATAGGACAGAGGTCTTCAACAACTGGAGTAATAACCACCTAATCTCTTACTTACTCTTGAGCTTGTTGTTTCTGAACCTAATCATCTATTTGATTAATTTTTTTCTGAATAAATGCATGTCGCACTCTTGGCTTCTCTCCTTTGGAAGGTAATAAGAAAATGCATGATTCTTCGTTATGACCTTTCTTTGCACAATTTCTACAGTAGTTGGGCTTATTTTCCACTAACACTTCTTGCCAAAAACCTGATTGACCACATCCAATCCAAACCCTCTTTGTTGTAACTTTTAAAAGATCCAATTCAACGCACACCCTAGCGATGCTAGGTCTGTTCATCTCCACCATTGAGGCATCCAGTTTCAAAGGATTGCCAATTAACTGAGCAATGGAACAAAGTGAGGATTTTAAAAAGAAGTGAATTGGGAGATTAGGGAATGAAAGCCATACCGGATCCACACTACTTTCTATATCGGGTCTAAAATCTGGGGACTATTTGAGAATTCACATAGGGAATTTACCCACCTACCATGTATCACGTATCCACATTCGTGAGTAGTCTTCTTCAGAATTCAATTTGATCAAGATGTGCTTGTGATCTAAGAGACCAATCCTAAACGCTATTTTTAGAGAGAAGGTTTGAAACACCTGTCTAATAGTATCCATAACAGGCCTGCCATGGGAACACTTTCCCACCAAACAATGCTTGAAAGGCTTCGATAACACCTTAATATCTTCTTGAGTGAATAAGACTGCTGGCTCACCTTTAAAACATGTAGGAGTCTTGAGGCTCAAATCATGATTAAGGGAGGATGTTTCAGCAACTACTGATGCAAAGGATTTACTCCATGCTTTTGGTATATCAGGTGGTTTAGGATCAACGTGGGTAGAAGGAGTTTGGGAGGCCACGCAAACCCTACTTAGGGTTTGGTCGGGCTTCCCTGTTGCTTGATCTTCCTTGTTCGTCGTAACTTGTTTCAAAATTGAACAAACATTAGGAGAAATATTATCATATCCTTTCATGTTGACGGCCATCATGAAAGAACACTTGCGACTAGAGTTATTCTCGAGAAGTATAAAGGATATCTTCATCTAGGAATTCAAATTTCCAAATATAGGCTTTTTCCATAGGGTGGTTAGCAAGGTAGTTAGATATGGATCTTTCTTTCATGACTTTCTATGTGACATACACAATATCAAATTCGGCTAACAGCATCAACCATCGGGCCATTCAGTTGGACAAAGCAAACTTCTCGAGTAGGTATTTGATAAAATCCATTCAGGATACAAGTCTGATGGGAAAGGCGAGCATGTAATGTTATAATTTTTGGGTAACCCAGATAAGGGAAACACATGCTTTCTCCAAGGAAGTGTAGTTGACTTCGTATTCAACCAATTTGTGACTGGCGTAGTAGATGGAAGGTATTGGACCAATAAAGCCCCGGTTGTAGTGTCTGTTACAATCAAGTATAAGAGTAGAAGGAGACGATGCTGAGGTGGCATGAGTATCGAAGGTCGAGTTAGATATTTCATGATTCAATTAAAGGCCTCCTCAAACGCTTCGTTCCAAACCTTAGTGTAATCCTTTCGAAAGAGTTTGAATTTGGGTTCACAAATGGAAGTCAACTAACTGATTAATCGACTGATGTACTATAAATTGCCTAAGAATCCCCGAACTTCCTTCTCCATTCGGGGTAGTGGCATTTTAAGTGTGGCTTTCAATTTGGTAGGATCTTCTTCAATCCCCTTCTCTCTAACCATGAATCATAAAAGATTTCCTTTGGTAATTTGAAAAACACATTTTTGTGGGTTAAGTCACATGTCGTAGTCGCTCAAAGAACTTATGGAGAGCGGAAGAATGAACATCCCAAGCTTGAGATTTGATGATCATGTCATCTACATAGACCTCGACTTCTTTGTGTATTAGATAATGCAAGATAGTGGTGTCATCCCTCTGGTAGGCAGCGCCTGCATTTTTTAGACCAAACAGAATAACGGTGTGATAGAAGGTTCCCAAAGGGGTGATGAATGCGATTTTTTCTTGATGATTAGGGTGCATCTTGATCTGATTGAATTCAATAAAACCATCAACGAATGACTTAAGAGCGTGACGAGCTATATTTTTTTACAATCATGCCGATATTAAGTAGCGAATAATCATCATTTGGAGAGGCCTTGTTCAAATCTCAATAATCAACACACATGTGAACATTTCCTCCATATTTTAGCATGGGTATAATATTGGCTAGCCGTGTGGGATATTCAATCACCTGGATGAAGCCTACGGTCAACTGTTTGAACAATTCTTCCTTAACCTTGAGTGACCATTCTGTGCGGTGCATACGCAATTTCTGTTTGACCGATTAGCATTCTTGGAGTATTGGAATCTTGTGTTGAGTTATCTCGAGATCAATGTCGGGCCTGTGGTTCTAAGACCATGCGAAGACATCCAAAAATTCCTTCAGTAATTCCTTGAGTTACGCGCACTCTTACTCATCAAGGATAGACACTATCCTAATCTCACACAATTGGCTACTAGAACTGAGATTAATAACAACAGTTTGATTAAAATCAAGACAATTAATGTAAGGCACAAAAGGATACTCAAAATCTTCATTTATTTTACTGTTGGGAAAAACAAAGTTGAGAACCTCATCAAAGGAGGTATCGATTACATTTGATCAGAATATGGAAGACTAACAAAAGAAGAGGAAATGGGATAAACATCTGGGTTGGGTTGTATTTAAGCAGGTGGAATTGGTATAACATCCCAGTTGAGGAGATGTGCATTAACAACTTTGATTAAAAGGGATGGGTCTGATGATATAGTTCCTAAGTGGACCGTGTAGGGTATCGAACCCAGTGTCTGCAAATATAGTCTTCTCAACGAGCGATTGCACATTATGCTGGGAATCTTCAGACCATGAGTAAATGTCTTGGAAGAAAATATCCACTCCTGGATTCATCTTCTTGTCCACATAATCGTACCATGGTTTGAGAAAGCCGCAAAAGGGGAAATATTCTCCCTCTTTGATAAATCTTCCATTCGAGGAATCCTTAGAGATAGTCTTGGTACTTTCTAGCCTTCTCTTAAATCGATGTTGGTGGAGCATTCTGAGTTCCTCTGCTGATGGTTAATAACCCATGCCACATGGAGAAAAGGCTTTCTTCAATACCATGGGTTTTAGTATTTCCTGATGTCATCGTCCCAGCCCAGTCTGGGCATAAAGTGCATGTTTTTAAACATTTGTATCACATTGACATTGCCATAGGGGTTGTGTTCTGGACAAACTCCATAATTAAAATCATCTCCTATAGGGAGTGGAAGCGATTCGATACAAAAATTTGATAGACGCATATCATTTACCCTATGTTGTATCTCAAGTACCGAATTATTGGTGTTTGCATTCTCAATATTATCATCGTCGCCCAGGATGGTGATGACCTGCCTATTAGCGAAGAACTTCAGTTTCTGATGGAGGGAAGAAGACACACCCTAGATACTATGGAGCCGTGGTCATCCTAGCAATAGGTTGAAATAAGCCAGGATGTCGATGACTTGGAATTCTGTAATAAGATTTATAGGGCCAACCCCTATTATAAGGTTTATGGATCCCATCACTTCCCGATAAGTATAAGCAAGCACCGCGATAGAGGTTGGAGCAAGGTCGCTCACTTTCAATCCCAAGCAGTTGAGGGTTCTCAAGGGCCAACATTAAGAACTGATCCATTATCGACGAGCAAAAGTGGGATGGTTTTCCCATGAATTCAACAGAGATGTTGAGAGCATAGCTGTAATTTGGACCAAACTTAGGGATTTTCTCTTCGGAGAAAAAAAGTATTCTAGTAGAGGCTCGAGATCTGACTAGATTCACGACTTCTTCTAGCTTAGTGGAATAAGGGACTATGGGCTCGGTAAGTAGTTTAATCAAGGCATTTTAGTGCAGTTAAATAGACATAAAGAGTTCCCACGGAGTTATGTTAGCTTGATTTTTCTTCAACTGATCGAGGATCTTGATCTCCTCGAGGGTTATTTCCGGCATAGGGAGTTTCTCAGCACCTTTCCCTTGTCGATCGTTATTGATTATCGATTTAAAACCTAATAATGCCTCCCTGATCTAGTCATATGGTTCATAAAAGTGGGAAAAAAATAGAAGCCTTATTTCTTCATCTATATCGGGCTATTCGACCACCTTGTTAATCTCTTCTAGCATCTCCTTAAAGGATATCATTCCACATATACTGACTACCGGTCTAGTCTTTTTGGGTTTTTCTCTTCATTTGAACTATCGAATTTGTCCCCCCATCTGGTGGCAATGACATCATCCTTCCACGATAAGTCAATGCATTATATAACTTAAGTGGCCTCTTTGTATAGATCATCACACTCAACGGGGAGATATAGAAGCGAAGGACCAGGCACCCTTGTAGTTCCAAAGCAATGAGTTACTCAAAAATACTACAAATTTCACTGATCTGTCGAAACAAGTCTGCCATAATCTAGACGCCATCATTTAAGCTGACTTCATTTGTTGGTACCTCCCAATCATCTAACTCTCGAGCCCATTTTTGAGCTTCCAAGAATAGTGTACTGAATCTCTGGCAGTTAATGGCCATCTCTGAGGGCAATTTCAGCCCGAACTCTAGAATTTGGTTTTATATTGCTGATAATTCCATATCTTTCCCTCCAAAATGAGTACGAATAGCAAGGCATGCTCTAGTAAGAAGTGACACTGACTGATCAGAAAAATAGGTAGGATGTAGGAGAGAATATAGGCAAACTTTGAGGGGTTTAGGGGAATATATGGGTATAATGGATGATTTACTAGGTACAATTTGGGTAGATGTATCAAATCCATGATCTTCTTCTAGGAAGATAGCATTTGGATGATTTGGGAGTGGATTGTGGATAGTATTTGGTTTAGGATTGGTTGGTGGGGCGATGATACCACAGTTAATCAAACCTTAGATTATATTTTAGAGATAAAAGCACTGATCAGTGGTATGGTCAGAATTTTGATGGAAATCATGATGGACATCAGGTTTGAAATTATTGGGAAGTGGGTTTGGTAATGGACGAGGGTCCATTGGCTTGATAAGATTTCATCTCAAAGGGGCTTGGTAAACTTTGGATAGGTGAGCGTGAAGCTTGGTGTATTCCTTTTCAAGTGGTTTAAGGAGGCTTTTTAGTGCCCGTGAAGTGGCAGGCTGAGATATGTTATTGATGGTTGAAACTGCATTATTAGCAGGCTTCTCATACTTTTGGGGAGTGAAATGTCTGAATACTTTCTTCGGATCAACTTCTGTCTTGACAATACTTTCTTCAATCTCCACTCCTGCTTCTTGGGGGGTTCAAAAATGGGGGTAGTACTGTCCTCCAATCGTCACTCGGACGTGGGATAAGAATTTCTTCTTCACAATACTGACTTCCTCTTCTTCAGAAGGCCAGTTGACTTTCTTTTTATTTCCATCTTGCAATGAAATTACTAACAGTTTCCCCGAGAATTTGTTTGAGAAGTTCTAAATCACAGTGGGTAGCCTCAAAATCCACGTTGTATTTGTACTCTGACATGAATTCATGAGCAACATCCTCCCAACTGTGAATTCTGGATTCTTCGAGGGATAAGAACCAGCGACGAGCGTTGTCCATCTAAATCTGTTGAAACATTTGGGCCATTATTTCTTCGGAGGCACCTAAGAGAGTCATGGCTCGGTGATAACTTTGAAGATGAACAATTGGGGGGGCACTATCCCCAAACTTCTCAATGTTGGGCATCTTGAACTTTTTTGGTAGCCTTGCTTTAGTATAGAGAGACACATGGGTGTAATCCATGTAGTTCCTGAAGATTCGAACTTAGTCAAACTTTTTGGTCAACATCTTAAGGTCCCCCTTGACCTTGTTCAACTCTTCTTCCTTCGAATCAACATTCACTGGTAGGTTAGCCCCTGGTCGGGCAAGATCCGGCATATGGAACTGAGTTGGTGGTGGCCCATTAGCAAATAGGCTCAGATGAGGGCAAACCCATAGCACGAGGGAAGAGGACCTCGATCTCTTCAGGAATAGGGACTCGATTTTGCTGCATCTCAGGAAGCTCGATTAGAAGGTTTTCAATCTTAGTGGTAAGTTGGGCTAGAACCATCATCAAATCAGGCTGCACATTCGGTACTTGGTCGGTGTTCTCCATGGATAGCGGGTAAAACTGGATTCTAGACTCGGAGGAAGTAGCGGGAGAACTGACGGAGCCTTGAGACGATTCGATAGAAGACCAAAGCCAATAGAGAGCCAGGCCAAGGGTCGGGTATGCGATCGACATGAGAAGGAGAAATGATTCGAATTTATTTTTTAAAGAGAAAATGGAATGTCTTTTATTATAGGAGGACAATGTTTTTGATATTTTTGGAAAAGAGGAGGACAAAATTTTTTCGGGTATTAAGGAGGAAAAATGTTTTTAACATTTACGATAAAAAGAAGGAAAATGCTTTTGGCATTTTGATAAAAGAGGGGAAAAATATTTTTTACACCGTGGTAAAGGAAGAGGAAAAATAAGAAAAGGGTTTCAGCATGATTATTATTATTATTATTATTATTATTATTATTATTATTATTATTATTATTATTATTATTATTATTATTATTATTATTATTATTATGTTTTTACTTGTATTAGGTTTACCTAAATGCAAAAAGAAATGTCGGACGGGACCTGAGCCTGGCAAAATGGGGTTTGAAAAAGTATATGTAAAACAAGGTTGGATTTGTTACCAGGCTCATGGATAGGGTCTCGTTTTAAAAAAAAGACGACATTGCACGAAATTTTGGGCGGCATGCTGACCCATCATTTCGATAGAGTTTCGGGTAGTAACCGACAAACTAAATATGAGTGTCCTAGGTTTGACGCCTATATGAGGGTATGCAATTGTTGGGTTAATTGGAAGGGTTCCCCCCTTTGGCATGACTTCCACGATACATGTCTTGCTTTTGAGGGAAATCGGTACGTGTGGACAAGCCATTTGATATACCCGAGTGTACATGAATCACGTCACTATATACCTCGTGGGGAGAGTATGTGTGAGAGTGAATTCAATATACTTGACGTATGTGAACGAGTTCCCTGTTCTATGCCTCCCGTCATGACTTCGTTCGAGCGGTACAATACGAGAAAACAATTCGATATACGTCGAAGGTACTTGGCCAATGGAAGGTGAGAGTCATATTGCTTAGGATAACTGCCACCTGTCGGACCAGCGCCCCGTATGGTTTTGGTGATGTAGTGTGCAAAATGTATGATTCTTGATTAGTATATTATGGAGAGAGTATTTTATTTGGCATGATGACCATTATGCTAATGGGGAAGAATGTAAGAGTAAAAAAGTAAATTTAGCATAGAGTATGAAGATTATACTAAGCATGGTTGTGTGAGAGTGAGTGATGTGTGAATATCTATAAGTGAGTGCGTGATAGTGAACCTAAGCATGGATTAATTACAAGTGGTGTGTGACAAGTGGTGTGTGACAAGTGTGAGTGAGCATGGATATATACAAGTGTGATAAGTGGAGGTGTGTGTTAATGACACCTAAGTATGGATATTCTAAGTGGTGTGTGAAACATGTGGGTATAATTGATCCTACATGTAAGTAGTGTGAAGTGTACATGGAGAGTATCTACAAGTGTGTTTTTAAGAGGTTGCCACCACGTGCTGGAAAAACTTCAAATTTGTTTCTATTGAGCTGCTGAGTATGAAGAAGATGTGATAATAACTCGGATTGTTATCACAACGTGGTGTTCTGGTTTGGGGGATGTTAATTTGTATTAGGACAGATTTGTTTCCCTGGTTTGAGGAAAAAGAGTAGCTTGATCACTTCATGAATTAGATTTTGATTTTGATTTTGTTTTTTAGAGGGACAGTGACTGAAATCTTTTTAATGAGTTCATTCATAATCTCATGTATGGGTTAGATTCATCCTAATATTTAATTTTGACAAAGTAAAATGAGGTTTATCACACAACTTACTAGTAATTAGGCCCACAAAATGAGGGGTGGGTTCAATAGGTAATAGAATACCTATAACAAGTAAAAATATGTTGATGTTAATACATTGTTTAATATTTAAGATTTTTTTTCATATAATAATTGATAAAATTTTAAAAGTTATAACATGAAAAGAAATGTCCTAATGTATTTACAAGGACATGTTTGGGGAAAATAATTCACACATAAGTTCAAACATACTTTGGAAAATAGTGGTAAACAATATTATTCAAAGATTAAAAGAAAAATTATAACAAAAAAATTAATACGAAAAATTTCATGGTCAAATATGATCATTCTATCATTCAACCAAAGTTTCAGACATGGAGACATGCCACCTTGGGTCGCGAATGTGCCTATGTAGGTCGCGCTTGCGGGGTTTTTTTAGGTGGTAGGTTAGAAAGGTTTTGGGGTTAACCCTTTTATTGGGTTTGAGTTAATATTTTTGGATTGGTGTTTGCGGGCCTTTTGTTCGGTTATATATTGTTTTGTATACATTTCTGTTGGATGAAAACATACCATATGTACGTATTTGGCTCATGGGGATTCTATCGACTGAGGTTGTGGATTTAAATGGATTGTGGGACTGGGTAATGCACCCCTGGATGATGTAACAGGTGGTGTGAAGGTCAATATTTTGATCGTGCATTTATTTTATCGTGATCTCACGACGGGGATACGTGGATGACTTGATCCATTGGGTGGTTTGGTATGCAATTATACGATGGTGTGACTACGTATCAATCCCCCCATTCTTTTATTTGTGCACGTTTTATATCCGTTAAGTGAGAGGCCCCTACTGATTTACCGATAAAGGCACGAGAATTTCCCTAAAGGTTGAACTCTTCGTGTCATTTATGAGAATTATCTAGTTTTACTTAGTCCAATAATGGACATGTTATATGAGGATATTATGTCATGTTATTATATGTATTATGATATCGCGTATATCTTACTGTTTGGGTGATACAAATGGAGATTATACTAAATTATACTCTTAGTCTATGGATATAAATTGCTTTATGATGAAATTTTATAATTCTATGTGATAGCTTACAGATGTCAAACTAAATGTAACATCCAGCCAATAAGATGAGCTCAAGTAAGATATGAACATGAACAATAATTAGGTATGATTATAAACAATTAAAGTTTAGTAAAAGAGATAAAAAAAGAAGATCAACACATATATAAGCGGTTCAGCCAATTGGCCTACACCCACTGCTAAGTAACTCATTCTTTACTAGATACAGTGTTGTGAGGGAGGATTATATAGGATACATGTATCAAGATTTTCTTCCCTTAGGATATATCGTATATATTTTAACATTTTTCAGGGGAAAAATTCTCCCTTTTCAAGTTACTTGTTTACAGTGTTGTGGGTATTGCTATGGTTTCTTTTTAGTTACTTTTTATGTTTAAACAGGTTAGTTTTCATTAATAAACAAAGAAGACTTCGTCAATTTTTTTTAAAAAAATCTGAAGTGTTTTTTAAGGTAATTAATATGAAAATTAGCAAATTTGATAATGTTTTTAAAAATTATCATCTATAAGAACTATTAAAAAATTCTTCTTTGTTTAAGGTAATTGACACTAAATAAATCTAATTGCGGGTGAAAACCTTTTAGGGACAAGAAAAATCATTGAAGTCATTTTATTGGAGGTTGTATGCTTCAAGACCGTGGGTTTACTTTGTTGACATCATTATATGTTAGGAGTGGATGGATTTTTATTTTTTCTAATGAGATAAGTGAAATATTTTAAAAACTTATTATTACCTTTGATGTTTTGATTGAATCTACCTTGATTTAGGTTGGTGAATACGATGTTGGAATTATTGATTGTGTAGAGAGATTTTACTTGTTTGAACTATTATTATAGTTGAATAGGAAATTGTATGTGATGTATGTTGAAATTGGTGCTAAAGATGTTATATATTAATTTCGGCTTTGTTTATGATTACATAGAATATATGTTGGAATGAATGTAAAGCATAGAATGTGGTTTGTTTTTATTATATTACGCTGGAATGGATGTAATTCTAACTTTTACGTCAAAATTATTAAAGACAACTTCCTTGTCGTCTCAAAAGGATCCCATAAATGATGAGCTTTTGAGATGGCTTAATTTCAGTCTCAAAAAATCCTTTTGCGACTGCTGTTGTTGTCTCAAAAACCAGTTATTAAAGAAATTTTTCTTGTCGTCTCAAAATGATCCCATAAACGATGAATTTTTGAGACGACTAAGTTATCGTCTCAAAAACCCTTTTGCAATTGTTGTCGTCGTCTCAAAAAGTATTTAAAATGGGGTACTAATAAGACCCCCTTAGTCGTCCTAAATACAGTCCTAAAAATATTTGGGATGACTTGTGTACCTTTTAAGATGGATGGAGTACCGTCTCAAAAAGAAGTTTTTTTTATAGCGAATGGTATGGAGGTGGCCAAAGAAATGGTAGAATAATAAAGAGAAGACATGCCGTACATGATGGGATGAAGGTGAAGCAATGGTAGAATACACAACAACTTCAGTGTGAAAAAATTGAGAATAATTAAAATCATATAGTAACAAAGTAGGGGAAATAATTTCAAATTTTAACTACACAAGGAAGACTTACATACTACACATTCAGAGATGCATACAATTCTTGATTAACCAAATTCCATTAGAGTATGAATTAACAACCCTATTCCCAGAAATGTACATATACACAGATACAAAAGGATACATATATACATCAAACTATAATCATCATTAATTTAATATAAATCAAGAATATTTAAATATAATGGTGAAAGAGAGAGAGGCTCGAACATAGTTACCTAGTGCAGATAATTATTTGATTGGAATGAGTTTGATTATGGATTTTATTGAAGATAAAAACTGTCGCGCCCCGACTTAATTTTGTTAAACTCATCCTTTTAATTAGAGATAAATTTCCTTAAACAATGCTTTAATTTAAATCTCTAAGGAAAAATAGCATAAGAATTTTTTTCAAAGGTATATGTAGATGAAAACATAACTGCCTTTACTTATAACTTATAAGTACTACATAACTTTACATAACCAAGATCCTTAGTTTAATAATTACACAAAAGAAATCTTGATATTCAAACCATACTAAATATCCATCACTCCCCCATTTTAAGGTCCTAACATGGCAGTGAACTCCAAATTATAAGCATACCTGAAACAAAACATTATAGGAGTGTAAGCTATAAAGGCTTAGTGAATGACCACATACCACACATATAACAAATTTGAAAAACCATTTTTATTTTGTTCTAATGCTATAACCCAACAGGATTTGTGAAACTCTCGCAATCCTGGACCCGCCACAGTCCAATTAACCCACCACAGTTATTAGGGACCACCACATCCCTTTATTAGGCCCGAGTACACAAACCTCTAAGTTGGATTAACATGACCACCCTATCCTCTAGGACCCGCCACAGTCCTTCACATTAGATGAAGGACTCACTAGTCCATATCATTATATAACATTGCTTAACATTTTTAATCATATGCATATGTTTCATAAATACAATATCACTCCTATAAATATTTTAACACATGTGTTTAACTACAAATTTCCATATGAAATTATAAGAATTTATATTTCATAAGGAAGGTCACTCACCTTGGATTTAGTTCTAAGATTAATACCAACTACTTCCTTGGTATGGTAGTATTAGCTGCTTCCCCACCTAACAAGTCAATGTCATTAGTATTTGAATACACCGATTAACATCAAACCCAGTAATACATCACATCATTTGGTCAATCAGAAATAACTAAGGAGGAATTAAATATGACACTTCACATTTATATAACACCCAATTAATTAGGGTTCTAACACAATTTACAGAATTAAATTACGAATTTACTAGACGAAGTTATGCCCATTTTATTACAACCTTTTCTAAATCGTTTCTCAAGAAAAACAACAACACAATTTCAACTTCCTGGAATTCTCATAATTTTTATACAACATAACTTTCCATGATATTCCACCCAATATCAGTAAAAACATTAAATAATACAAATTTAAAGTTTCATAATTTTTAGGGCTAATTTTCTATGTCGAGCAAAACGTCAAACACCTAGTATGCATTCTTGCTCCTTTAGGGAAGATTTTAAACCAAAACTTCAAACTATCACCAAAGGTTCATTCCTTGGTATTTTTACACAATTTTAGGATATGTTATACATTAATGAGTATATCTTACTCTTAAACTTGAATTACTCAATTCCAATAAGTATTCCATGATATATGCCATTTTTAGCATAACTAGGTCAAAATAGAACATTAAGGCATAACTTAACATTTTTAAGCATACATAACCTTGACCTTGGGTATAATTCGTGGAAACATATAAAAAACATGTTTTATAAGAAATATACATCATAATCATGAATTTTCTAAATCAAATTGCTTTACGAAAAATGATGTAAATTTAAGACTTTAAAGTATGCATTTACGATCCTAGCTCCAGTTCTAACTTATGTTCTTAACCCGTACTTATTTTAATAAACTTAGGCAATATGGGTATCATTAAAATATTTATCCAAATAAAAAATAAAAATATTCCAAGTGTATAACTAATCCATGTGACCAACTTTAATAAAGAAGAAATTACCTTACGATAATTCCTCAATTTATAGAAATTTTCTGAAGATTTCTTCCTTAACTTTCTTCTCTTTCTCTCTCTTTAGGCAAAACTCTTGTTCATGGCTGAATTGGCTGAACAAGTAAGTTATTTTAACAAGTTTGAGTCGGCCAAACCATCACCCACCCTTTAATATATTAAAAAATAGCACATGGTGTGCTAATAAGACAATTGTCACTTAAGAGATCGATAGATTTGCCCTTGTTTCGTACTGTCGGTATAACTTCTTGTACGAGCCTCCGTTTAACCCACCGTTTGTTGTGTTATAATATTAATTCATATATCTACAACTTTCATAATTTATGTTTTCCCAAAATCATAAACTAATATGCCTAATTTGGGCTTCGAACAGGAAAGTAGCAATTTACCGAAAATCTCAAAACTTTCACATTTAGTGACCAAACGTTGCCAATTTTGTATCAACACCCTTATTTACTTTTATAAACATAATCATACATTAAAAACATAATTTATGATGCATTTAACCACATAATTAATCATACGCTCTAAACATGGTATCCCCGATCATAAGCTTGATTAGCATCTAATATAAACCACATATATATCACATGAGCATGCATCCCCTAAACATGATAATTAACATGTTTAACACACATAAAAAATTTATAACTAATAACAAATAATTTATACTTAATCATGTAATTAACATTACTAATCATGTTTTAGGGCCTTACAAAAACGTAGATCGAGTGGATTATAGATGATCTTGAAGAGACCACTATACTCCTTCATTTCACATGCAAATAGAGATCCCAATAGAAGGGAAGACAAAGTTGTTTTTATCGCTTGCGAGTGAAATATGATTGGGAAAGAGGTATTAACTCAACTTAGAGATATGGACTCCATTCATGACAAAACACGTGTCATCTACATATATATTGGAGAGGAATAGATTACAAAACCCAGACAAAAACATGACAATTAATAGCTCCACCAGTCCAAATCGAATGAAAAGCTCCAATTTTATATGTATATTAAATATAAATATTTATATATTAAAATATATAAACGCTTGGCGCTATCAAATCACACGATTTTGAAAATTCATGTTTAGACGAACTCGCACTTGCAATCACCTACCCATGCACAGTGTGTTGGGAGCTTAGATTATAAACCCTATATAATTTTGGGTATTTATGTTTGGTACATGGTAAGAAAAACGTTTTGAGTCTACAATAAACTCCTAAATCAACTGCAAACAGCAATAAGTATAGTATCTTATGATATGGATCTCGCCAAAACAAAATATTTTATTACTATTTGAAAATAATGTTATATAATAATATAAAAATGGTGTCTCCTCACAATATTGTGCCACATGTCAATCATAATTATATCAAATACTACCCTCCATATATCTTATATATCGACACTCATAATAAATCCCCCCTCTCTCTTCCATCATAAATATGTTTCATCTACCAACCTCTTTCGATTCCTTCTCTTCCACATGAAATGTAAAAAATTCTCTTCTTATATTCTAACTATTTCTTCTTTATTTCATACCCTTTTTTGCCATACCTCCTATTGCACTGGAGAACTACGCATGTAATATCTCTCTATAACTAGGTTTCTCATTTTTTTACTCAATTATGCTATTTTTTGTTGTGCTCGACAAGTTGTATCAAGATTTTTTGTATTGTGATAGATAGAATTATGAATATAGAAATGAAATCTAACTTTTGGAAAAAATTGAAAGAACTTGGATATGATGACTAAGGTGGATTAGTATTTTGTATTTATCGTGTTTGTTTGTCAGTAATGGTAGTATGATAGACGTTTATTGATGAGTCTTTAAACAAATTTTGATTTTTACTTTGAATCATGAATATTTAATTATTTATAATAGGTGATTTTTTAATTATTTACAATAGACGATTAATGAAAAACTTGATGTTATGTATATATATATATAAAAGATATTTGTGAGAACTGATAAGGCATAAATTTTTCATATTTATCCCCTTAATTTTGGTCCTTTTATGATCACATGCATTGTAATTGACTTGGATTTATCTCATATTTATGCTACTAACCCTCCATGGTGAGTCTTTCATGTTTTGCATATCTCTCATTTGTTTTACATATATTTCATGCAAGTTAGTGGGAGAGAGAAATCGAAACAGTGAAAGAAACCAAAGGAAGGAGATTTAAGGGAATTTTAATAATTTTCCAGCCTTAGTCCGGAAGTGGATCCAACTAGAAAGTTGAAGAGCTTAAAATCAAAAGAATACTGGAAGAAACAACGTCCAATTCCGAGCTACGATGAAGAAAGTATGAGCGTTCAAAGTTTAGAAATTAATCCAAAAACAAAAGAAGAAGAAGCAAGAAAATGTAGAGAGTTTTTCAGAACTGAACCCATATCGGTTCGAGTCCGAACAGGTTCCTCTATGCATCTGAACCGGTTGGACACACCTGATGTGCGAATTTCCTTTTATTGTTGATTTTTCTTAGAAGTTGTATTAAGTTAGGAATCTTGCAAAAACGACAATGTAATGTTGTAATTTGATATTAGACTATGTTTTAACCTCGGCATAGATGGAGAAGGAGGCAAGAACCATAGTTTTGAATTCCGACATTAAGATTACGCTTTTGTGGATTTCTTTTCAAGATTAAATATATCAAGTTTGTTACCTCTACTTTATTCTTGCATGATATTTTTCTTTGCCTGTTTTATTTATTTTCTGGGATTTTAAAAACTCCATGCATGCTTAGATATATGTTCATCATGATTTCAATCGCATTCACCATTAGAATTTCATTTATTACCCACGTAACCATGTCCAGCTAAGTTATTAGCGGGTTGGGGTACATGAACCCAACCAAAGTGTTGCAAATGGATTTAAAAACGAATAAAATTTAATTAACATATCAAAGGCTTGATTTATTACCGAAATAAATATTGTAGATCTTTTAATTACGTTTTCCCTAGGTAACCGAAATGTTTAAGGATACAATACGAGTTTCGATAATTTTTTATTCTCGTCAAATAAAAAATTTTATTTGATATTGTGAGGAGTAAAATCCACACATGTCAAATTATTAGAGAGTAGTTGATGATTCTTTTAATTGAGAATTAGGTTTTTGAAGTTTTTATGTTCTAAGTAATTACCGACGGTTCAGGGGAGTGTACCCTAACTCCTTTTTCCCACATTGATTTACACTCTCTTAGTTATTATCGCTTGCGTAATTCATATACTAGTGTAATTAGATTGCATTAGTTGATAGGAAAGTTAAAAAAAATCATCTTTTTCTTCTTTTTCTGGTCAATAGAAAGGTTAATCGTCTTTCCAACTCGTCATCATGTCTTACGTCTTAGTCCATGAGTTCGACACCCAATTTATCGGATTATTACTTGAGTGACCGGCTTGCACTTGAGCCGTAATCACACACGTTAGAGACACACTTTTAAAGTCTAGTCAAGTTTTTAGTGTCGTTTTCGGGGTATAAGTAGACATTAAGTTAGATCGAATTAATCCCAAATTTGACTCTAATTCTTAAAAGGCAAAAAAAATCATAAAATCAAAAATTCAAAAAAATAAAAAGAAAAAAATAGAATCTCCCAAATCCTTACATGCAAAACCCTAAACCAACTCCTCAGTCTACTCCTACTAGAATTCACGAAAATCCTATAGTATAGTACAATCCCAATAGCCCACACACCCCTCACGTGCCCCAGTTTTGGGTTCCACCTCCTGCACCGCCCAACTCCATCACGAATCACACTTTAATTCACACGTTTAGGGCGTCGAGTGAGGATATTGGGTCATTAAGAGATAGCACGATGTCAAACAATGCTAGTTATGGTACTTGTGAGGGGTGAGATGCGGTATCGTCCCATAAGAGACCTTTTATATCTCAAGTGAACTGTCACTCTGGGATGCATTATATTCCTGTATGATGTGGGGCAATTACATTTTTGCAATGGGATGATTCATATTCTTCCTACGTTCAATGGTCTAAAGTCGAAAAAACCATACCACCACATCCGCGAGTTCGAAGAGGTATAAGAATTTTTCAGCGTTCAAGCGTGTCCCCAAGATATCATACTCCTCAAACTTTTCCCCTTCTCCCTGAAGGATAAGGCCAAGACCAAGCTATAATATTTGGCACCGAACTCGATTGGAATGTCGAGAGATATGAAAGCTAAGTTTATGCTGAAATTATTTCCCCAACATCGAACCAATTCCATAAAATCTCAAATTCAAAAGTATAAACAACAAGAGAATAAGCCCTTCAATAGATGTTGGGATCGTTTTAACGAGTTTCTTAATATGTTCCCACACCACAGTTTTGAGAAATGGAGACTCATTTTTTTTCCATCATGGTATATGTTTAAGTTCCAAACAACTTTTTAAAACCATGTGCTCTGAGGAATTTCTAGGGTTAGACGTGGACGATACCGAGGCTCACCTTAAGTATGTCATCGAGACTACTCAAGCATGGGACACATCTGATCCGAACACCCAAACCCATGATCGACAAACGTTTGTAATTCCTTCAGTGTACGGACTCTACCATTTAGATAAAGAAGCCGAGTTAAATATTCAAATTAACCAACTTGCTAAGAGGTTGGAAGGCGTGGTCTAATTGATAGGAAGAGAAACATTTGGCTCCACTCGAGCGCTGATAGAGGAGGTGTGTGTGATTTTTGAGGCGGGACATCCAATAAAGGAATGCCCGATAATATCCGCCTACAAAGTGATGATTCAAGAGAAAGTGGAAGTGGTAGGAGACTTTAAGGGTAATTTTAATGCCCCGCAAGAGAATTCCTATAACCCTTTGTGGAGAAACCATCCCGATTTCAATTATGGGCAACCACACACAACAACAAATCCTAATTCACATGTTTCCCCACCGCCGCCACCACTCTCGCATTTCCAATAAGCTCCCCCTATGCAAGTACCACCTCCGAAACCTTATATCACCCAATCTCGTAAAAATCTCAAGGACACCTTGCACCAATTTATGCAAACCCAATCGGTGATTAACGCTCAAAATGTCCCATAATTTTCCGAATTAAAAGCGTTTATCTCTAAGTTGCAATCATCAATAAGTGTCCAAGAGAAGGGTAAGTCTCCCGCCCAAGCAAAAACTAGTGTTAGCTCTACTTTCGATGATAATAAAGAGCAATGTCAAGCCATGACCACTCTACGTAGTGGAAGAATCATTGATTTTTCACCTCCCCCATACGACGTGCTTAAAGCCAAGGAGGTTTTTCCCGGTATAAAAGAGCCGAAGATGCCCTCTTGAATGAAAGTGACAACGATGACACTAGTAGGCCTGAAGTTATAGTAAAGCCGTCCACTGTTTTTCCTTTCCCCCAATGGTTGGTTCCTCCTCCTAAAGGGGCCTCCCGTGAAGATTTGTTAGATGTGCTAAATCAAGTTAAGCTTAATTTACCATTTCTTGAGGCAATCAAGAAAATCACCGCCAATGCGATGGTGAAATGTAGATTAAAGGTGAAAAGGAATGTTTTTGTAATTCAAAATGAAAGCTCGGTTCTTTTATGTGACCCCCCATCGAAGTTTAAAGATTCGAGTGCACTGACCATTTCGTGCATCATTGGAGAGAACCCCATCGAGCGTGCATGATTAGATTTAGGGTCGAGTGTTAACATTCTACCTTACTCTATCTATAAGCAATTAGATTTGGGGGACCTCAAGCCCATTAACATCAACCTCAAGGGATTGTTGAGGACGTGATAATCCAAGTGGACACTTTTTACTTCCCTGTAGATTTTGTCATTTGGGACACGGAGCCCTCCACTCCTTCCACTGATCATGTTCCCATAATCCTTGGCCACCCATTCTTAGTTACAGCTAACGCACTTATTAATACTCTAAATGGGCAAATAAAAATCGCATTTGGAAATATGACTCTTAAAAAAAGTATCTTCAACATCACCAAGCAAGTGGGTGATGAAGAAGAATTTCACGGTGGATCTTATCGAGGAGGTAGTAGATGAGAACATAGAGGGAAATATAAGTGGGGATTATCTACAAGCGTGTTTTATTTCGGGTAGTGAGAGCGATGGGATATACACCGATTTCGAGAAGGAAGTGAGTGAGTTGAGAGTGATTTTGTTTGAGAGTAATATGGATGAGGAGTTGAGATAAGTTAGTCGGGTTACTAGGTTCGAGGAATTACCACCGAGGGAGTCACGCACGGTTCCCTCCAATGAAAAATTTCCCACCCTCGAATTAAAGAAACTACCCTCAAACGTAAAATATGCTTATTTGGGAGAAGATGAGACATTTCCCATTGTTGTCTCCTCGAGGCAAAATAAAGATCAAGATTGTAAACTATTACCGATTTTAAGGAAGCACCCTAATGCTTTTGGTTGGAGCAGCGTAGATTTGAAGGGTATAAGTCCCTTAATTTGTACCTATAAAATCCACCTCGAGGAGGACGTTAAGACTTCGCTTGAATCCCACAATAAAATATGTCTTGAGGGTGGATATTATTAAGCTATTGGACACGGGCATCATCTACCCCATTTCGGATAGTAAGTAGGTGAGTCCGATTCAAGTCGTCCTGAAAAATTTGGGAATGACTGTCATCGAAAATGCAAAAGGTGAGCTTATTCCACAACGTACCACCACCGGGTGGCACGTTTGCATTGACTAATGGAAGCTTAATGCAGACACTGTGAAAGATCATTTTCCCTTACCGTTTATGAACCAAATGCTAGAACGAATAGCGGAACACCCATTTTATAGCTTTCTCGATGGTTATTTTTGGTACAACCTAATTGAGGTAGATGTGTTAGATAAAGAAAAGACGACGTTCACATGCCCTTTTGGCACGTTTGCCAACAAAAGCATGCCTTTTGGATTATGTAATGCACCCTCGACATTTCAAAGGTTCATGCTTAGTATTTTTAGTGATATGGTCTAAAGAGGCCTTGAGGTTTTTATGGATGACGTTAGTGTCTTCGTCCCCTCTTTGACCTTTGCCTCACCAATCTAAAAAAAGTGTTAGCCCATTGTGTGGAAAAGAACTTGGTGCTAAATTGGGAGAAGTATCATTTTATGGGGAAAAAATAGACGTCATATTCAATCTTCCCCCACCTAGGTCGTTAAAGGGCGTGCACTCTTTCACTACACCAAAAATAGGATTCTAGCGCGGTTTAAAATGGTGCCAGACCCAATCTGGTATGGTTTAAAACCATGCCAGATTGCCCAATCTGACACACTTTTGGCACGTTTTTAAGCCATGCTAGATATTGAATCTGTCACACTTTTGGCACAGTTTAAAACCGTGCTAGATTTTTCATTTTCTGGCTCGTTTTTGGCACGGTTATAAAGCGTGCCAGATTATTTTACTAGCCTAATCAAATTTTACAATTTGGAGCTGTTTTAAAATGTGTCAGATTTTTCTATTAGTAAAAAAAATATTTAAAAATAAATCTGGAAAATCAACAAATTCCAAATCTGGTAGGAATAATATTTATTATTTGCAAAAAGAATTAAGAAAATTCACAAATTACGAATCTCGCACATTATTGATAAACTAATGTACATACAAACTTCAAAATATTACAAGTATTAATAGTTCCCAGATAAAAAAAAAATGGGCAGCATTTCCTTTATTTTCAGGACATTCCAGTATTTGCTAATACAAAATCTGTCAATATAAATCCCGCACGGCCATACAATATAACAATAAAATTTCGACATCCCGCACGGTCATAAAAGTTGACAATAAAACTTCTAAACCATGCACAACGATAACACAAAAAATAGAATCCTGAATATTAACGGCATTAAATAAATAATCTTATTGTTGTTAACCATTTACTTCATGTGTTCCACGTGGATAAAACCTAGCGATTGAATGTTATCCTGCAAAATAATAGGACACAAAAAGATATGATATTAATAACCAAGTAATTTAAAAAAAATCATACTCAAGCTGAAAATTTCCAAATAAGAGTTACCATTATTATTATTATTATTATTATTATTATTATTATTATTATTATTATTATTATTATTATTATTATTATTATATTCTCAAAATGAAAGTCTCGTAACTACGTGGTTAGTTCATATGAGTTACATTAGTCGCATACGAGGTGTTAGTCTCTCTTACGGGCTTGTTTGGGTGATGATTTGGGTTTTCACCCGTTAACGGCTTATTTTTAAGTTTAATCTTAGATATTTTCAAATTATCGTCATATTCTCAAAATGGGAGACTCGTGACTACGCAGTTAGTTGTGTACGAGTTACATTGGTCCCGTACGAGGTGTTCATGCCTCTTACGGGGCCGTTTGGGGGTTGGTTTGGGTTTTCACCCTTTAATAGATTATTTTTAAGCCTAATCAAGACATTTTGAAATTATCATCATATTCTCAAACCGAGAGACCTGTGACTACGCGGTCAGTTCCTACGAGTTACATTGGTCCCGTTCGATGTGTTAGTTCCTCTTACGAGGTCGTTTGGGAGATGATTTGGGTTTTCACCCTTTAACCGATTTTTTTAAGCCTAATCAAGATATTTTCAAATTATCGTTATATTCTCAAACCTAAAGACTCGTGACTACGCGGTCAGTTCCTACGAGTTATAGTGGCCTTGTGTGATGTGTCAGTGCCTCTTACGGGACCGTTTGGGGGCTAATTTGCGTTTTCACCCTTTAATGACTTGTTTTTAAGCCTAATCAAGATGTTTTCAAATTATCGTCTTATTCTCAAATCGAAAGACTCGTGACTACGTGGTCAGTTCATATGAATTACATTAATCCCGTGTAAGGTGTTCATGCCTCTTACGAGGCCGTTTGGAGACTGGTTTGGGTTTTCACAATTTAACGGCTTATTTTTAAGTGTAATTTTGATATTATCAAATTACGTTATATTATCAAACCAAGACTCCTATGACTATGCGATCATTTCCTACGAGTTACATTGGCCCTATACGAGGTGTTCATACCTCTTATGGGGCCGTTTGAGAGCTAGTTTGGGTTTTCACCCTTTAACGGCTTATTTTTAAACATAGTCTAGATATTTTCAAATTTTCCTCATATTCTCAAATCTGGAGTCCCGTGACTATGCGATCAGTTCCTACGAGTTAGATTGGTCCCGTACGAGGTGTTCATGCCTCTCACGGGGCCATTTAGGGGCTGGTTTGGGTTTTCACCCTTTAACGGCTTGTTTTTAAGCTTAATTTAGATATTTTAAAATTTTCGTCATATTCGCAAACCGGGGGTCTTGTGACTACGCGATCAGTTCATACGAGTTACATTACTCCCGTACGAGGTGTTCATGCATCTTACTGGGCCATTTGGGGACTGGTTTGGGTTTTCACCCTTTAATGGCTTGTTTATAAGCCTAATCTAGATATTTTCAAATTATCATCATATTCTCGAACCAGGAGTCCCGTGACTATGCGTTCAGTTCCTACGAGTTATATTGGTCCCGTGTGTGGTATTCATGCCTCTTATGGGTTCGTTTGGGAGCTAGTTTAAGTTTTCACCCTTTAATAGCTTATTTTTAAGCATAGTCTGGATATTTTTAAATTTTCATCATATTCTCTAACCGGCAGAGAATATGCGATCAGTTCTATGAGTTACATTGATCCCATAGGAGGTCTCCATGCCTCTTACGGGGCCATTTGGCGGCTGGTTTGGATTTTTTAAGCCTACCTAGATATTTTCAAATTGTCATTATATTCACAAATTGGGAGTCCTGTGACTATGAAATCAGTTCTTACGAGTTACATTAGTCCCGTACGAGGTGTTCAAGCATCTTACGGGGTCGTTTGGGGCTGGTTTGGGTTTTCACCCTTTAACTGCTTATTTTTAAGCCTAGTCTAGATATTTTCAAATTATCGTCGAGAGACTCGTGACTATGCAGTTAGTTTCTACGTGTTACAATGGTCTTGTGTGAGGTTTTCATGCCTCTTTCGAGGCCGTTTGGGGGATGATTTGTGTTTTCACACTTTAACGGCTTATTTTAAGCCTAATCTATCAAATCAGGAGTCCATGACTATGCGGTCAGTTCCTATGAGTTGTTACATTGATCCCGTACGAGGTGTTCATACCTTTTATGGGACCGTTTGGGAACTGTTTTGGGTTTTCACCCTTTAACGGCTTATTTTTAAACATAGTCTAGATATTTTCAAATTTTCATCATATTCTCAAATCGGGAGTCCCGTGTCTATGCGATCAGTTCCTACAAATTGCACTAGTTCCCTGCGAGGTGTTCATGCCTCTTAGGGGTCGTTTGGGGACTATTTTGGGTTTTCACCCTTTAATGGCTTATTTTTAAGCCTAATCTAGATATTTTCAAATTTTTATCATATTTTCAAATCGGGATTCCTGTGACTACGCGATCAGTTCCTATGAGTTGCATTAGTCTCGTACGAGGTGTTCATGCCTCTTACGGGGCCGTTTGGGGGCTAGTTTGGGTTTTCTCCCTTTAACGGCTTATTTTTTAAGCCTAATCTAGATATTTTCAAATTTTCATCATATTCGCAAACTGAGAGTCCTGTAACTACGTGATCAGTTCCTACGAGTTGCATTAGTCTCATACCAGGTGTTGATGCCTTTTACGGGACCATTTGGGAGCTGGTTTTGATTTTCACCATTTAACGGCTTATTTTTAAGCCTAATCTAAATATTTTCAAATTATCATCATATTTTCAAACTAGGAGACCCGTGACTACGCGGTCAGTTCGTACGAGTTACATTGGTCCCATGCGAGGTGTTTATGCCTCTTGCGAGGCTATTTGGAGTCTAGTTTGGGTTCTCACCCTCTAACGGCTTGTTTTTAAGCCAAATCTAGATATTTTTAAAATTATCTTCATATTCTCAAACCGGAAGACCCGTGACTAAGAGGTCAGTTGCTTTGAGTTACATTGATCCTGTGCGAGGTGTAAATGCCTCTTACGGGGTCGTTTGGGGGCTAGTTTGGATTTTCACCCTTTAACGACATGTTTTTAAGCCAAATTCTAAATATTTTCAAATTATCATCATATTCTGAAATCGGGATTCTAATGAATAAACGATCAGTTCTACGAGTTACACTGGTTCCATGCGAGGTGTTCATAACTATTACGGAACCGTTTGGGGGTTGGTTTTGGTTTTCACCCTTTAACAGCATGTTTTTAATCCTAATCTAGATATTTTCAAATTATCGTCATATTCTCAAATCGGGAGTCCCGTGACTACGCGGTCAGTTCCTACGATTTATATTGGTTATGTGCGAGGTGTTTGTGCCTCTCACAGTTCCGTTTGAGAGTTATTTAAGATTCTTGCCCTCTAACGGCATTTTTAAGATTAAGTCATGAGATTTACAAATTTTTGTCGTATTCAAAAATCGGGAGTCTCGTGACTACATGGTCAGTTCCAGCGAGTTACATTAGTTCGGTGCGAGATTTTAATACCTTTTACAAGGTTGTTTGGTGACTATTTTGGGGTTTTTCCCTTTAACGATATGTTTTTAAACCTAAGTGTTAAATTTGCAAATTATCATCAAATTCTCAAACTGGGAGTCTCGTGGCTACCCGACCAGTTCCTATGAGTTATATTGGTCCCGTGTTAGGCGTTGCTACCTCTTTCAGGGTCGTTTGATGGTTAGTTTAGGTTTTCTCCCTTTCACGACATGTTTTTAGCCCTAAGTATTAAAAACATGAATTTTAGGGCTTATGTAACTCGTAGATTTGAAACCTTTGTGTGACATTCAAGAATGGGGTTTTCCTCTTAAATGAATTTATTTTCTTATATCGAGGCTACAATGGTGGTATTCTAGATATATTGCAATATAATAAAGGAGACAGGATCCTTTAGATGAACTCACTTCAAACCCTCTTTTGTGTGCCTCAGTTATGAAATCATCAACGTCGCGATTGAATAATGTCACAGTATAAAGATCATATTCATTGTCCTCGTGTATCTTCTTGGACGATCTGGGGACCTGAAACATTAGTTAAATCAAAAAAGAGAATTCACTAAGACAAAAGTCGTTCTGCAATGAAGAAGATGACGATGAGATACATTGAGTTTAGTTAGTTACATAATACAAGACCAAGAGATGCCAAATCTCTATCATCTGCGAATTTGAACCACCGATATGTTGTGCAGCAATCAAAATGTCATGCACCACATGCGATAATACAATGAGGACCATTAAGAGAAAAATTAACATTTCACTAGAGAAAAGATTTTTTTACCACATAGGTGGTGAGTGTCTCATAACTTGACAACCAATCCTTCTGTGAATACTTTGATACACCTGTAAGAAGGGTCACTAAATTTTCTGAGGTAACGACATCCTCTGTCTTCACTAAAGTGGACAGATCACGGACAACTAAGCTGAACAAGCAAAGAATTTAAATCAGCTAAAGATTCAATTAAAATAATGGCTTGTTTTAGAATTGGATGCACCCACATATTTTACTACTGCTTTTGCCTATAGACTGTTATAACTACATGTCCAAATAATTGATCCTCCTGAAATTTCCAGCCCAATGTTAGAAAAATTATTTATTTTCCCTCATGAGAGCTTACTAGATTAATCATTATAATAAATTGTACATATATGTATGGCAAATAAAAGGAAACAAAACTTACGTGTAAGTGCCGCTGGAGCAGATAATGTAGAAATGTGTGCCATTAAAGAATGAAGTGACAGCTCTTATTGTGTGAGTTCAATTACAGGTTACCTAGTATATAGAATGACTTCTTATCAAGGGGATACACTTTATTACCTAGAATGAAGCGCCACATCTTGTTATCTTATGTCCATAACTATCTAAAAAATATGATTTTCATAATAAACTTAAAACACACTAAACCAATGATACCTGGTCCAACTTGCAACATGACCCGCTTGATCTCCTAATAAAGAATTGATTTATGGGCGTAGATTATCTGGCGCTAGTTGCTCCAGAATAGTTTCAATATATGGTTAACAAATTTTGGTATGCATAGCTATGAGAGAACCTTAGGTTTTGAATTTCACTTGAGGATTGAATACCACGTTGTAAGGGAGCTTCAATATGCATTCCCCAGCTTCTATCAACTTAAAAGCAAACATTGACCTGCATCCAGAAAAAGCATACACATGTATATTAAGCATTTCATTAGTGACCAAAATTATGTGTGAAAACATAATATCTTAAATATTCCATGCCACAAACACTACACCCAAAATAGGAATCTGGCACGGTTTAAAACTGTGTCAGATCAAATCTGGCACTGTTTTGAACTGTGCCAGAATCAGGTGTTCCCAAATGGCCACTTTTTTCTTGCATGGTTTAAAAGTGTGCCAGATTTGGCCAAACAGGAACACTTCTGGCATACTTTTAAACTATGACAAAATTTGATATTTTTGGCACACTTTTGGCACAGTTTTGAACTATGCCAGATTGAGCACATTTTCATACAAATTTGGCAAAGTTCAAAACCGTGCCAAAATTTAATACACTTTTGGCACAGTTTTGAACTGTGCCAAATTTTTTTATAAAAAGAAAAAAAATTAATTATTTGAAAGCACGAAAATTCACAAATTGAAAATATTGCATGTTGTTGATAAACTAATGTATATACAGACTTCAAAATATTACAAGTATTTAATAGTTCACGGACCAAAAAAAATTGGGCAGAGTTTTCTCTATTTTCTGGACATTCCAAAACCTGCTAATACAAAACATGCCTAACATAAAGCCCGCACGGTCACAAAATATAACAATTAACTTACAAAAGCCCGCACGACCAAAAAAGTTAACAATAAAACTACAAAAGCCCGTACGATCATAACACAAAAAAATAGAATCATGAATAAACCCCTTGTTGTAAACCATTGAGTTCTCTGTGTGTTGCACGTGAATAAATGCCAACGATAAAATATTATCCTGCAAAAAAAAATAGGATACAAAAAAGAGAAGATATTAGTAACTCAGTAATTTACAAAAAAAAACTTACTCAAGCTAAAAAAATTACGTATAGGAGTTGCAATTATTATATTCTATAATTGAAAATCTTACGCAAGTTATGACTCCCTGATCAGCTCGCACGAGTTACATTGGTCCCTTGCGAGGTGTTTGTGCCTCTTACGGGGCCGTGTGGCGCCTGGTTTAGGTTTTCACCCTCGAACGGCTTGTTTCCAAGCCTAATCTACGTATTTTGAAATTATCGTCATATTCTGAAATTGGGAGACCCAGGACTATGCGGTCAGTTCGCACGATCTACATTGGTCCCATGCGAGGTGTTCGTGCCTCTTACGGGGCTGTATGGGTTTTCACCCTCGAACGGCTTGTTTTCAAGCCTAATCTACATATTTTGAAATTATCATCATATTCTCAAATTGGGAGACCCGGGACTACGCGGTCAGTTTGCACGAGTTACATTGGTCCCGTGCGAGGTGTTCGTGCCTCTTACGAGGCCGTATGGGGGCTGGTTTGGGTTTTCACCCGAGAACGGCTTGTTTTCAAGCCTAATTTACGTATTTTGAAATTATCATCATATTCTCAAATTGGGAGACCCGAGACTACGCGGTCAGTTCGCACGAGTTACATTGGTCCCGTTCGAGGTGTTTGTGCCTCTTACGGGGCCGTATGGGGGATGGTTTGGGCTTTCACCCTCGAACGACTTGTTTTCAAGCCTAATCTATGTATTTTGAAATTATCGTCATATTCTCAAATCGGGAGACTAAGGACTACGCGATCAGTTCGCACGAGTTACATTGGTCCCGTATGAGGTGTTCGTGCCTCTTACGGGGCCGTATGGAGGGCTGGTTTGGGTTTTAACCCTCAAGTGACTTGTTTTTAAGCCTAATCTGCGTATTTTGAAATTATTATCATATTCTCAAACTGAGAGACCCAGGACTACACGGTCAGTTCGTACGAGTTACATTGGTCCCGTGCGAGGTGTACGGGGTCGTATGGGGGCTGGTTTGGGTTTTCACCCTCGAACGGCTTGTTTTCAAGCCTAATCTATGTATTTTGAAATTATCATCATATTCTCAAACCGAGAGACCCGAGACTACACAGTCAGTTCGCACGAGTTACATTTTTCCCGTGTGAGGTGTTCGTGCTTCTTACGGAGCCGTATGAGAGCTCATTTGGGTTTTCATCCTCGAACGGCTTATTTTCAAGCCTAATCTACGTATTTTGAAATTATCATCATGTTCTCAAATCGAGAGATTCGGGACTGTGCGATCAGTTCACACGAGTTACATTGGTCCCGTGCGAGATGCTCGGGTCTCTTACAGGGCCGTAAGGGGGCTGGTTTAGGTTTTCACCCTCGAACGGCTTGTTTTCAAGCCTAATCTATGTATTTTGAAATTATCATCATATTCTCAAACTGGGAGACCCGAGACTATGCGATCAGTTTGCACGAGTTATATTGGTACCGTGCGACGTGTTCGTGCCTCTTATGGGGCCGTATGGGGGCTAGTTTGGGTTTTCACCCTCGAACGACTTGTTTTCATGCTTAATCTATGTATTTTGAAATTATCATCATTTTCTCAAATCGGGAGACCCGAGATTACACAATCAGTTTGCACGAGTTACATTGGTCATGTGCGAGGTGCTCGTGCCTCTTATGAGGCCGTATGGGGGCTAGTTTAGATTTTCAACCTCGAACGGCTTGTTTTCAAGCCTAATCTACGTATTTTGAAATTATCATCATATTATCAATCTGAGAGACTCGTAATTACGCGGTCAGTTCACACGAGTTACATTGGTCTCGTGCGAGGGATCCGTGCCTCTCACGGGACCGTATAGAGGGTTGGTTTTGGTTTTCACCCTCGAACGACTTGTTTTCAAGCCTAATCGGTGTATTTTGAAATTATCATCATATTCTCAAACCGGGAGACCCGGGACTAAGTGGTCAGTTCGCACGAGTTACATTGGTACTGTGCGAGGTCTTCGTGTCTCTTAAGGAGCCGTATGGGGGATGCATTAGGTTTTCACCCTCGAACGTCTTATTTTCAAGCCTAATCTACGTATTTTGAAATTATCATCATACTCTCAAATCGGGAGACTCAGGATTTCACGATGAGTTCGCACGAGTTACATTGGTCCCGTGCGAGGTGTTCATACCTTTTACGGGGCCGTATGGGGGTTAGTTTGGGTTTTCACCCTCGAACGACTTGTTTTCAAGCCTTATCTATATATTTTAAAATTATCATCATATTCTCAAATCGGGAGACCCGGGACTACACGATCAGTTTGCACGAGTTACATTAGAACCGTGCAAGGTTTTCAAGTCTCTTACGGGGCCGTATGGGGGCTCGTTTGGGTTTTCACCCTCGTATAGCTTGTTTTCAAGCCTAATCTACGTATTTTGAAATTATCATCATGTTATCAAATCGAGAGATTCGGGACTGTGCGATCAGTTCACATGAGTTACATTGGTCCCGTGCGAGGTGTGCGGGCCTCTTACAGGGCCGTATGGGGGCTGGTTTAGGTTTTCACCCTCGAACGGCTTATTTTCAAGCCTAATCTATGTATTTTGAAATTATCATCATATTCTCAAACTGGGAGACCCGAGACTATGCGATCAGTTCGCACGAGTTACATTGGTCCCGTGCAAGGTGTTCGTGCCTCTTACCGGGCCGTATGGGGGCTGGTTTGGGTTTTCACCCTCGAACGGCTTGTTTTTAAGCCTAATCTACATATGGTTATGGTAAAATTGGTCACGTATCTATTTAAAAGATAATTGGATTTTCAGTGGAAATCTTTTCTTCGTTAGTGAGATATTAATGACTTAACATAGGATCAGTTCCAAGAAATCTTCTTTGAAAATAATTTTCAGAATCAATGAGAGAATAAGAAATACTGTTAGTTGTTCTATATAACCGCTATTCGAGGGTGATTTCTTGGAATCCCGTTAGTTGTTCTATATATGAAATCAACGAGAGAATACTAAGAAATCCGTTTAGGTGTTATATATAACAATTGTTATATATAACAGAGCTGTTATATATAACAGCTGTTAAATATAACACCTATGTTATATATAACGATTGTTATATATAACGGTTGTTATGTATAACATATGTGTTATATATAACAGCTGTTATATATAACAGCTCTGTTATATATAACAGAGTTGTTATATATAACAGAGCTGTTATATATAACAATTGTTATATATAACAACTTGCCCGCGCTTCCCGCTCAATAATGATAAATAAATAACTGGTTTAGTCCCTTTTTTGCATAACGATAATTCAATTCAATAGTTGATTGCGTAATGATAACTCAATTCAATAGTTGATTGCATAACGATAACTCAATAATTTCTGGATGCTATAGGTGGTGGAGCAGGATTATAGAAGCATAAATTAGGAATATAAGTAGAGATTTTGCAGATTTGTACCTTAGAGGGAAGTACTTTGAAGCAAGGTGGCGTAGGTCACCGGTGTCACTAATGGGAGGACAAAGGTCATTTGTCGGTGTCACCAATGGGAGGACAAAGGTCGTCGAGCCAATGCATAATTCCATTTTTACCAACATCTTCCAAGTTCTCGCAATGAGCTTGTTTTCCACCACAAACTGGATACTCGGGCACTTTGATGTCATCGAGTAAAACTCGCACTTCATTCTTTCTCAACGTATGGAAGTGAACGGTCGAGACGGCTCCTGGTTGCGTTTTCCTCCCATAACAACCAAGTTCACATGTGTGGGATAGTATTGTGTATTCAATTAGAGAGGTGAAATTTTGAACCTCGATTGTAGGGGGGAACGAGAACACGAAGGAGTTCCAGTGCCTATAGTAGGTAACTCTTCAACGTTGTGTCCAACACCTGAAAATTTCTCGATTTTGAAGTCAGTAATGAATTCATCTAATGAGGATTTTATCCCCTCTATGTCACTCCTAAGGTGATCAACATGATCCTTCCAATTTTCGGTGTCCTCTTTCACCTCCTCAAGCATTTCTCTAGCAAATGCCGAGCCTAATATAACGGTTCTCGAAATTGTGAACTCAACACAACAAATACGTCCTCGCGTATCTTTTTCGAAAACCCCAAAAACAAGCCCGACATCCAAGGTCTCCTCCTGGCCACTCACTTTGTATACATCCAGAAGCATTTGAATTTGGTCCTTTACAAAAATATATTAACATTAGGTTTGATGATACGGTACTTTTTTTAGACAAAACGAACATTACAAAATTTAAATTATCGCAAATATTTTATTATGAGGGGCATAACCACCTCCTTTGATTATATGTGTTGCCAACCACAATTCAACACGAGTGGGTGCACGCCCATGCTCCTTTCTTCAATTCTCTGAAGCTCGGGCATAACCATGACGACCTGTATTATGAGTTGTCTTTCTTACACAATTTTTTTTAGTCTCTTTGTTCTTTCTTCGCAAAGTTTTTTGAACCGCTAAAGCTTCATTATTGCAAAACACCTCCCAGTCCTAAGATTTGACATTTTGTGGCACTTTATCCTTCCAATTTCCAATATTACCATCCTTCAAATTAACCCTTAGCTTTGACTTGAACTTTTTCCAAGCATCGTTCGCTTTTTTCATAAAAATTTGCTTCTGACTTTTACGCACATCTGGGAACTCTTTCTACAATATATGAAGAAATAAAATTAAAACATCACATAATTGAATTTACATTCTTTGGAATAGAAAGGAATAGTATACCATTAATGATGACCAAATTGAGTTCTTATATCGCACATCCACTTGTTTCCAACTCGTATAAGAAATGGGAACATGTGTCCTTGCTAAGTCTCCCAACCTGGTTTAGAGTGTCTATGACTCTTCACCAACTGGAAGGCCATGCCCATTAAATTTTAACTTCTTAGTGAAAGAGTCATCACCTACTCTTGAAGCACCCGAAGCAACCTTAGAACGGGAAGTTGATATAGGTGTCTCCCCATTTATTGATGGTTGCGAAGTATCACCCATACGAGACATTTATTTAGAAAAAAGTGACTATTGGACATCAAAATAATCAGAATAAACATTTACCAGAATATTACATGTTCAAGTAGCAATATAAAGAAGATTACATGTTCAAATAGACACCAGTATATTACATGCTTAAACATCAGTAAACATATAATTACAAGTTCAAACAACCATACCTGTATTAAATGTTCAAACAACAATAAACTTTTAAATGTTTACAACAACAACAAATGGAATAAATAGAATATTGCATATTTAAAAACAAGTTCAGAACTAAATCAGTGCACTAGAAATCCCGTGTCCAAAAGCTCCAGTAATTTATTATTTTCCTCGAGAATGGAGTCATACATCGTACGATCAATATCAATCGCATCTATTTCTTTCGTCAGCCTCGTGGGAGAGTGTAAAACAACTGACCACCCATTCATCTTTACATCTTGACAATAAAATATTTGACTGGCTTGAGATGCAAGGATGAATGGATCATCGTGAATGGTATTTTTACTCACGAGCTTACTAAGATTCACCATCACCAATTTTGAGGTGGGTTCAAATTTGCAAGAATTCTTAACATCAACATCCACCCAATCACAATAAAAGACAGTATGTGCGAACTCAACATAATTGAGGTCGAGTATTTGTCTAATAACTCCATAAAAGGTTGTCATAATCCCCTTCTTATTAAAGGCCTTAGTGGATACACCACTACTCTGAAAGTTATGATTCTCTTCATATCCATAACTACAAAAGGTTTAACCCATTGCATTGAAATTTTCCATAACTGGTAACCCTATGGAGCGGACCATCAGCATATGGAAAAATTCTCGTATCATTAAATCTTGAGGCCTGTAAGGAATTGACAATTTTTTAAAGTTTCATTAAAAATAATTACAGTTGATAAAAAAGTACATGTATAAATAAAGACTTCCCTTGTTCCTTAGCCAAGGGATGAAATCATCAATTCTATGCCTCGATTGAGTCTCTGTTACCACAAATTTTCTACAAGAAATTAGTTTCAAAATTAAGAAATATCACATTACAATAAATTAATATGAATTAACATAGAACTAAGTGTGTACCTTCTCCATTCATCAACACCGTTGCATTGAGATAAAACCTCTCTTCTCACTTGCTCATATTGTACATTATTTAAGATCAATTCTTTACTTTTACCCAATGGTCGTTGGCATTCCGAGTCATCAAACTCATCATCAAGAAAATCCTCAAGATTCCTCTTATGAGTTCCTTTACCTCTTTTAGATATGTACTCCATGGCATACAAAGAAGCTTCATGTAACAAATATGCATTGGCAATGCTCCCTTTAATGTACCTCTTATTTCGTGACCACTTTTTATATGTTCCCAATTCTCTCTCAAACAACCACATCGCCCGATATCTTGGTGTCCCAGATGTTAAAGCTTCATCGGCTCAATGGCGCATGAGGTGGATCATCACCACAAAAAAGGCAGGTGGAAAATAAATTTCAAAGACACAAAGTGCCTCTACTAATGCATTTTTAGCCTTCAAAAGATGTTCCCTAAATGTCACTTTGGCACACAACACATTAAAGAATATTATTATCCGCTGTATAGCTTTAAGCAAAGTCTTATCATCCGAAAATGAATGCATAAGCAACGCAGGAAGCAAACGTTGCATAATTACGTGATAATCGTGGGACTTGATATTGGTAAATCCAAGTGGATCGAGGTTAACATTGTTGCTGAAATTTGATGAAAATCCAACCGATACCTTTAATGTTTTTAGTGTGCGAAGAAATGCTTCTTTCTCTTCCTTTACTAATGCGAAAGGTGCCTTTGGCATAAACCTTTTGTTACTGCCTTCAACGTCTTTCATCCATAATTTCCTTTTAAAATTCAAATGAACTTTCAAGTCTTCATGGGCTTTGATCGTATCTTTATTTGATGAACCTTTCACCGAGAGTATTGTACCTAAAAGAGTCTCTGTGACATTCTTTTCAACATGCATAACATCTAAATTATGTCTAATATCATGACCCTTCAAGTACTCTAAGTCAAAGAAAATTGACCTCCTTTTAAAACCCTCGGTACCTGCTAGATTCTCATCGTCACCCTCACTTGGATAATCATCGTCTTCCATTACGACATCCTCCTTCCCCTTACCCTTCCCCTTACCCTTCCCCTTTCTCTTTCCCTTTTTGTCTCCCTCTCCCTCTCCCTCTCTTTGAACACCTTCTCGAGCGATAAGTGACACTATCTGCTCAACTTCTACAATTGTTAACTTTCTTGGAGCCATAGCATCCTCTATATTACCATTATATGTTTGCTTTGATGTGTCAAACCTGTAAGGATGGTTTTTAGGAAGGAACATACGATATTGTTGGTAATAGCATTTCGTTGACATAGGAAGATATTAACAAGGTGTATTTGTAGAACAAACAGGGCAACCATTGTAACCTTGCGTTGAACAACCTGCTAATATCCCATAAGCTGGAAAATCATGTATACCCCACATCAATATGGCTTTTAACTAAAATTTCTCATTTTTGTACGCATCCCAAGCCTCAACTCCAGACCATAAGATCTTTAACTCATCGACCAACGGTTGGAGGAAAGAATCAATATTACTTGATGGTGACTTTGGTCCGGGAATCAATACAGACAACATTGAAAACTCACTTTTCATACACATTGATGGGGGAGGGTTGAGAGGTTGAATTATCACAGGCCAACAACTATACTTACGGCCAAACATGTTATTCAGGCTGAAACCATCAGTTGCTATTGCAAGTCGAATATTCCGCAGATCTTTTGCAAAATCTCTCCACATAATGTTTGAATTTACCCATTATGCTGAATCTCGGGGATGATGCAAGAATTCCATACAAGATCTTGCACGAGCGTGCCAAGTCATTTTCTCTGCTATCCATTTTATGGTATAAAGCTGTTTTAGCCTAGGGATTAGAGGGAAATGTCGCATTACCTTCTTAGGAACCCTAGAGTACTTTTTTTTTCCATTAGTATTCTGAATTTCTACCCCGTCCTCGTCTAGACAAGTAAACTTGTAGCGTAAAGAACCACATTTTATACATCTAGTATATTTTTCACGCTCTTTCAAAAATATCATACAGTTGCTAATGCATACGTCATACTTAACATAATCCATACCGAGATCTCTAACTGTGTTTTTCATTTCTGTAGTTGTCAAGTTGTTCTCTTCAGGAAGTAGTTCATTTAACAATCTAAGAATTCCACCCATAGCACCATCCGATAAATTGAATTGTGTTTTCAAATCATTCAACTTTATAAGAGAATACATTGTGGTATGACGCGAAGAACCGGTAGTTGGGTGCAATGGCTCCTGTGCGAGTTGATGTAAACGATCATACTTCTTGCCTTTGTATTTATATGTGTGCGAATCATTGGGAACCTCATAAGTTGGGGGGCTTCATCACTGCCTACACAATTAGGTTCACTAGGTTCCGCTTCACCCATAAACATCTCACAAGCATCATTCACAAGACCATTCAAAATTGGAATATTGTGCACATCAGCGTGTTTTGTCGGTGTCACAGATTGCGGTGGTGGTTGGACTTGATCAACAACTAAGGTCTCACCATGGAAATTCCATAAGGTATAGTTCATGTCCATAGGAAATGTCATTAAATGAACGAAAATGTCAGCTGTAACAACATGTCCTTTCCCATTTCAACAACATTTACAGAGACATGAATGTTTAGCATTCGAACTATTACTACGCACATAATGTAGAAACTGTAACACCCCATCTCTATATGTATCGGTCTCAATATTTTTCTCATTTATCCACTCTTTGTTGATTCCCGACGACATCCTGATAAGTTTAAAAAACACACATTATAATATAAACGCTTACTGTAAATATATTGAAGTTTATTCAAGTGTAAATATGTATATATTTGAGCTCCTATATTTCCTCCATCTCCTCTATAGGGTAAGGGTCCTATCCCATTCGAAAATGCATATTTTGTATTGGTCATAATGTCTCATTCCATGTCTTAATCTAGAAAATTTCTCCAGCATCTCCCTACAGTTCTTCAAGTACACAACTTAAATCGGGAGTGTTCATGTGTTACTTAAGTTTTTCAACCAAGAAAACACAAAACACTACATTAATCTAGTATGCACCCAAAGAACATAAATTGATCCCACCGAATTTTTCAAAATAGGACATGCATTAGTGGGGTGTCTACTTTTCAATTTGTTATTTTTACATTATTATTGAATATTTAGCACTTAAATTTTCTTAAAACTCCGTAACATGTACGAATCAGAACAAATATGCATTTTAATTAAAAGGGTAAGAACATAAAAACATAATTTACCGCTAACAGATTCCAAGCTCCATCTAAAAACCAATGATTTATTTTTGTTAATTATCAACATTCAATTTGCACCAAAAACTCACACATTAAAAAAAATAATAAATATTTAAAAATGTATATATAAAACCCTAAAAAGCAAATACAAATCAAATCACGCATATCATAAACTCTAGGGTCAAATCTTATACCTAACTTAGGTTAAAAAAAATACAATGCTTTAAACAATTACCTGATTGGGATGAGTTGAGTGAGAGAACAATGCAGTGACCAGAGAAAGAGAGAATGGGCCGGAGAGAGAGAGCGTCGGCCGGAAAGATTCCGACCAGTGACTTAGAGGCGACCTAGAGAGAGAATGGACGCCAACCTAGAGAGAGAATGGACCGTCTGCCGCCGACCTAGAGAGAGAATGGACACCGATCGCCTGTAGCCCTAGCGAAGAGGGAGTGAACTCCGACCAAGAGGCGAGAGAGAGAAACCGAGCCCTAGCGAAGAGGGAGTGAGCGGGACGGGAACTCGTGAGCGGGAACAAGAGAGAGAGAGGAGGGTAATGTTTTTTTTTGGGTATTATATATTTTATTAAGTGTACTCAATTTTGACACACTTTATGTTTTAAAGTGTGCCAAATTTCTATTAAACCGTGCCAAAATCTGGCACAATTTTAAAATGTGCCAGATTTTTAATATCAGGGTGTGCCAAAATGTTGTTTTTGGTGTAGTGAAATTTATGATGGGTATTATGATCCATCATTACAAATGATCTCACCCTTTCATATCATTAATATAAGAAATCACAACCAAAAAAATAGTCCTAAATGATTAACAAATGCTATAATTGGGCTAGAATAGTGAGAATTTTGGTTATATGCATGCTAAAAATGGAGAACATCTCTTACTTATTGTTAGTTGATAGTTTTGAAGAGACAATAGTTTTTAATTTCGATTGCAGCACAAAGACCAATCGACACAATTACTATATCATACAATCAAGATAAATATCTGAAATGTTTTGAACTTTTTAGTATAGGCTTCCCATTTATCATGAATAACCACCACATTTACACTAGACACCAAATATGTGTACTCTGTTTGCCTTTCTCTGGTGATGTGTAAAAACTGGCGTGCAATTGCATATACAAGAGAGTAATTACACTCTGGCTTCTTTTTTGGGGTGTCTTCAAACTAAGCCATATGTAACGAACTAACTGTATTGGTTTATGGTATGAAATTGGCAAGTCGGATTATTGGGCCAACTGAGTACCTTTTCTTATAGTAAATGAACTTCAGATGTGAATGTGAGACTTATGGAGTTTTCAATACACAAGTTGAACAAAAAAATGGAATTTTTTGGACAGTCAAATATGTTCCTAACTTGAGACATTGTAGAAATCTAATGAGAAAAGGTGCCAAAGCTAACTTTTAAATTAATAATGGATTTCAAATATAAGAATTTACAAAGTATTATCCACATTAGCTTGTTATGCTGAAATGTGGATCCCGAATGTCTTAATAAGATTATCTCTTTCTCAAAAAATTCCAAAGTCAGGATAAATAAAAATGAGTTCGGGTCTTCAACCACTTAATATCCTGATCATCTAAACTAAAACATTTATATTTACACATTGCATCCTGGTACTTATCAAAAATGTTAAACTATGAAACTTTAGATGAGAAAATTGTGGTCTCTAAATAAGAAACCATTACTCGCAGTCTAATTACAAAACAAAATATATAATGCGCATGAAAAGATGTCACAGGTCTTTCTTTCAGCAAGTGTACAAAGAACATAATTGCAAATCCAAAAAATAGGTACAACCATACAGTTACAGATCCAAAGTCCAATATGATCAGAAAAATCATATATATTTCAAAACATCTTCTACATAAGCCAATTTCACAAATAGAGTATTTTAGGGTAAAAGCATTGTATCATAAATGTCAAAAGTAAATTGAACATTCTAAAAACCAACCTAATGTTAATCCTAAATGTGTCCTTTCTCGCTTATAGGAGAAGAGAAGGTCATCCTTCTATTAAGTTCAATTATGAAATCAAAGCACCAGTAATTGAAATACAAGATATTGAAATACCTATTTTGTTCGATTTCTTCGCTCGTGCAGATGGTAGATGATAGCAATTCGTGGATGGAGGTTTGTGGATGGAAGTCTGTGGATGATGACATTTCATGGATGATGGAGGCGCCGAAGAGTGTGGACTCTTAGAGGCATAGGGAGGCAGCGATGATGAATCGGGGGTAGTGTGGATCGTGGAGGAGGCCGGGTAGCGTGGAGAGAGAGAGAGAGAGAGAGAGACTTAGGTTAGAATGATTTGGTCCCTCTTGAAATTTTGGTCCTCGCTTGAAATTTTGGGTTTTTTTTTATTGAAACGTACCCATATTCGGCACGGCTTTAAACCGTGCCAAATTCTTGCACGGTTTTAACCCATGCTAGATTATGCTTAAACCGCGCCAGATTCTGTCATGGTTTTAAACCGTGCCAGAATCTCCTTACCTCAGCGTGCTAGATTAGCATTTTTGGTGTAGTGTTTCTTGGGCCAAGCGGTTTCTATCAGAGGTTTATTAAGGACTTTAGTGCCATCTCTAGGCCCTTGATTAACCTACTTGTGAAAGAAGTCCTCTTTGAGTGGAATGATGCATGCCAAATTTCTTTTAACAAATTGAAAAGAATGCTCATATTCGTTCCCTTTATGCAAGCTCCAGATTGGTCCCTTCCATTCGAGCTTATGTGTGATGCGAGTGATTATGCTATAGGGGTTGTTTTGTGCCAAAGAAAAGATAAAAAGTCTCACATCATCTACTATGCTCTCCGGACGTTAACCGGACAACAACTCAATTACTCCACCACAGAGAAAGAATTTCTAGTCGTAGTCTTCGCCTTAGAAAAATTTCGTGCTTACCTCATAGGTTCGCCAATTACATATTTCATCAACCACGCAGATCTTAAGTACCTCATTTTCAAAAAGGATGTTAAACCGCACCTCATAAGGTGAATCCTACTCCTACAAGAGCTCAACCTCTCCATAAAATATAAGAAAGGAGTTGAAAATGTCATAGTCGACCATTTGTCTCGGCTTTCATTCGACGTACCTAGTGATCCCATACCCATAGAAGATTACTTTTCGAATGAGCAATTATTTTCCACTTCTCCTCTCCCTTGGTTGGAGGATATAATAAATTACCTCATCATAAGGGTTGTTCCCCCCGATTGGACTCTGCCAGAAAAAAACAAGTTCCTAACATGGTTGCGCATGTTCAATTATGACAATCCCTATTTGTTCGTACCAAATCATTCGAAGATGTTTATCGAATGATGAGATACCTAGCGTCATCCATTTTTATCATACGAAAGCTTGTGGATGCCACTTTTCGACCAATGATATGACCGGTAAGATTCTTAAATGTGGTCTCTACTGGCACGTAATTTTCCGTGATGTAAGTGCTTATTACAAAACTTACGATAGATGTCAAAGTGTGGATGCCATCACACAATGAGATATGATGCCATTGACCCCTATTATCATCATCGAAATATTCGATTGTTGGGGCATTGACTTTATGAGTCCCTTTCCTCCCTACTTTAGTTTCTTATACATTCATGTCACGATAGATTATGTGTCATAATGGGATGATCCAATAGATACAAAGAAAACTGAGAACAAGGTGGTGATAAAAATTTTATTAGAACACATACTTTCTCGCTTCGGTGCTCTGAAGGTAATCATTAATGATAACGGTAAACACTTTTACAATAGGTAGTTTCAAAAACTCATGAGAAAGTATGGGATCGTCCACAAGGTCGGGATGACGTATCACCCCCGAATAAACGGGTAAGTAAAATTAACAAATCGTAAGATTAAGCACATTCTAGAAAAGACCTTCGATCCTAATCAGAAGGATTGGTCTCTCCATTTAAACAATGTGTTATGGGCTTATCTAAATGCGTATAAGAACCCCCTCGGTATGTACCCTTTTCTCTTTGTGTATGGCAAGCCTTGCCATCTCTCCGTGGAGCTAGAGCACAAGGCATATTGGGCGATCAAGAGGTTAAATTACAACTTGGATCAAGTCGGTGAAGCACACAAGGTTCAATTGAATGAGTTTGAATGAATACGCAACGATGCGTATGAGAGTGCAAAAATATCCAAAGAAATAATGAGACTTGCACATGAGTGAATTATCTATCGAAAGGAGTTTCATTGAGGCCAAAAAGTGCTTTTATACAACTCCCATTTACACTTGTTTCCCAACAAGTTAGGTTCGCGGTGGACCGGCCTGTTCATTATGAGAGAGGAGTTTTCCTATGGAGCCATCGAATTAGAAGATCCTAAGGGGGGAGACACATTTAAAGTCAATGGACAATGCCTAAAGCCATACTTAGAAGCATGTTTTGAGGAAGCCGACATAATTTGGTTATCGGACCCCGTTTACAGGGTTGAGTGAGCTTAAAAGGAGAGGTCGTCGCACCCCCGATGCGTATGGAGTGAATAGGTTTTGTATACAAGTGAGTATATTTAGTTTTTAGGTAGTTTAGAAGTCTGTATGTCGCGAGTTAGGAAAGGTTTGAGCACTACATTGAGTTTCCATGCACGAGAAAGAGTACACGCATTTCAAGAGCGAGGTTGACGTGTTCTGAGGGTCCTAACTCTTTAAGTAGGTTTGAGGTAAATTAGATAGGAGAGGAGAAGGGTTGGAACACTTAGAATCTAAGAAACAAGGAAAATTTGTGTTCTAATTAAGAGACTTTACCCGAACCGTGGATCAAACTGATTCATAGGCGAAGCGATTCGCCTGCAGCCCCCAAGAGGTTAGAAGCACCTGATCAGTATTCAACCCCTTTTCTAAATTCATTATCCCTTATTTTTCACCTTTCCCTCCCTATGAAATTTACCCCTCCCATACTCCCCCCCCCCCCCCCCCCCAAAACCATTTTTCAACCCAAATTCTTTCCTCCACCCTTTCCCACCACCACCCCTCCCATTTCCCCCCAAATTTCACCCCTCCCCACCTATAAATACATCTTACCACCCCCCTCTTTCACACCTAACCTATTATTACATCTCCTCTAAAATTCTTAATTCTCCAAATCCTTCCTCCACCATGTCCCCCCACCACCACCTCCAACCCCAAAAGTACGACTCCACCACCATCCTCTATGAGGAGGCCGACCATGAATTACACTCCAAATAAGAACGCGATTGGTTCCATGAGAACTTCTGGGCATCCCTCACTATCCACATTGAGCGTCGGGTCATTTAGGAAGAGTTACCGAGCGAAGTCACTGCCCTCTTCCACCGCTGAGGGGGATGCACTTTTTTAACCCTGACAAATAATCGGGTCTATGAGGAGGACGTGTGTTATTTCTACGTGACCCTCATTCTCAAATACAACACTATCCACGAGATGTTCATCAACAACATTCGCAACCCTTTCTCCGTCGCCATTATCGAACGAAAGATGAGATAGAAAGGGGTTGTTTTACCCTTACCATTTGCCTACCTCACCAACGGAGCACCATGCATAAAATCCGAATGCATCAAGCTCATGGCACTGAGTGAGGAATGGGTGCAAGATACATTCCCAGTGGGTAAGATACCGAAAACGATGCACTATACGCACCTCATCACTTGCGGTGCAATCCTATAAACCACCAATGATTCGGTGGTTCACCAATGCCATGGGAATTTTCTCTATCATTCCCTCGACCTAGAGAGCACCATCAATCTCGCCCAGTTCTTCTTTACAGAAATCCTCCATGACACCTATGACGAGAATGGAAAAGTGTCCCTTCTATATGCGTGCCTCATCGCGAACATCATACACGACGTCGGGGTGCGGACCCCTGACTCTCATGTCAAAATTATAAAACCGATTGGGGCTACGTTCGCTACCCGATGTTCCCGTCAAATGCGAGTGGCCCGCCCATGCCGCCTATTATTATTGATGAGGAGGAGGACATGAAGCCCAATACCCTAATGACGGATGTGGGTGATGTTCTAGAAGAGGAGGAATACGATGATGAAGGGGACTCCGGTTATGAGTCGAAGGGGGAGTGCATTACTCGCCACATCAATGCACTAAAGGCGCATTTCGAAGGGTTCATGAATGAATATCAGTTAGACCAACAATCTTATCACTGTGATATAAGTATGATGGTTCGACTCTAAGCCAAAATGTACCACTTGTAAGTCGGGCCAAATGTCTCACGCCCGACATATTTTTATGATCCCTATAACCCGAGCACATCCAGCCCTTCCACCCACCACCACAGTAGCAATCTCATTGTTGGTTTCTTTTGTGTAGTTCTTCATATTACATGTGCTGATTTTGTGAAAGAACTATGTAATGCTATATCTTTCCTCCTTGTATGTATTTGGGGGTTTTAATGAAAAATCTTACATTTTGAATATTAATTTATTTTCCTTATCGCACTTATTATCTTTTATTATTTAGATTTTCATCCTTTTGATTGAGGACAATGCAAAAGTCTAAGTTAGGGGGGGACAAATGCGTATTTCTGAAACTACACAAACTTTTAAAACGCCCCAAAAAAATTAGAAAAATTGAAAAATTCGAAAAACACTCAAAAAAAATTCCTACAAAATTAATAAAAATTCAAATTTAAATTTTTCAAAAAATATCACAAAAATTTTGTTTGAAGTCTCAAATTGTAAAAATCAAATGCATTAACCGAAATTAACCAAAGATGAAAATTTAGAGAAAATTGACGACTTTGTGAATAAGTGTGGAGATTATTTAATCGGGTGATATTTCGAGCCTATCATCTTTTGCGAGTAATTAAATCAATCCTAGTTAGTGGTTAACTCAACGTTCATTTTAGCGTTTAAAAAAGTCGTTAAAGATCTCTACTCCATCGTTTTGATCAGTTATGAGAAAGGAGTGAAATCTTGTCTGAAAAATGCGTTAAAAATATCTCTAAATTAAATATATTCTCGAGACGAATATGGTAAAATAATGAGTAATTCGGATAAATGAAGTTATGCCATCATTTGTTTACCCAAAAATATTAGCCATAAAAACTAATGAAAAATTATCCCTTTTTCCAAGACCAATTGAGCCGAATAAAATTCGTAATTCGTTTAATTAATCCAAATAAAACCTATGAAGCCCGGAGTTTTGAAAATCGAAAAATTCATCAATTAAGTCCAAATGGTGCACAAAAAAGGGGCAAGAAAAATATAATAATGCTCAACAAAAATAGCAAAAAAAAAAGATAATAGAAAGATAAAAAATACAGAAAAAAAGAAGAAAAATAAGAGAAAATCAGCAAAAGCCCGAAAAGGCACTAACAGACATCGTAAGAAAAAAATTCAATTCCAAATTTCCAAGCCATTCCCACTTTTTACCCAATACACCTTATAACCCGAAAAAGTCTGAACCGAGTCCGAATAACAAAATTAATTACCGCGTTAAGAACCTAAGACACGAAAAGATAATAAGAGAGATTAATTGGGGTGAATAAGAGGCGATGTTTTCCATTTCCCAACAACCGTATTTCGACGATGAGATCTTTTCACCTGAATAAAGTTTGTCTTTAAAATTAGTGTGCATGAATTCGTGTTTCATTATATTTACTCTTAGAAATCACGCACACCGAGAGAAAATAGTCATATTCTGAGTGATTCGTTTGTGAGATCATCCGTGAGAAATTGAATCAAAGCGAATTTTTGGAAAGTAACGTAGAGATCAATCGGTGGAAGTTAGCGGTTTAATTTTCGGCTTCGCACACACACACTACAAATTAAGACTATTAAATATAAATTTACGGTGACTATTTTTGGAGAATTTAAATTGTATAATTTTTTATTATTTTGATTTTTCATTGTGTCAAAAATTGAATTTTGTGAGTATATTCACTGCGATCCCTCAGGAAACATCACTCGCCCTGTTAGGGTAACCTAGGGGTTTAATAGCTTGTTGCATACGCTAAATGCAATAGTTTGTCCGCGAAAGATGTATTCTATCCCAATAAATTTTTTTACATATTTCCTTAACTCGTACTCTTATTCTTTTACATTGCTCGGGACGCGCAACATTCTAAGTTAGGGGGATTTGATAAGGAATAAATGTTTCATATTTATTCTTTTAATTTCAATACTTTTATGATCTCATGCATTGTAATCAACTTGGATGTATCTCATATTTATGCTACCAAACCTCCTTAGCGGTTGTTTTGTGTTTTATGTATCTCTCATGTGTTTTACAGGTATTTCATGCAAGTTAGTGTGAGAGAGAAATCGAAACAGTGAAAGAACCCAAAGAAAGGAGATCAGAGGGAGTTTTAGTAATTTTTAAATCTTAGTCCGAAAGCAGAGCCAACTAGAAAGTTGAAGAGCTTGAAGTCACAGGAATACTGGAAGAAACGACGTCTAATTTTGAGTTATGATGAAGAAAGTATGAGCATTCAAAGTTGAGAAAGAAATTCAAAGCAAAATAAGAAGAAGCAAGCAAATACAAAGAGTTTTCTAGAACCGAACCCCAAACTGTGACTCCCCGCCTAGTAAAATACTGGGTGATCAGTCCTATATGAAATTAAAACAGGAGTCTCATGTGGTTCATTCTTAGCATCACTGTCGAAAACCAATTAATTACTAATAACCTATTAGGTCTGGTGTCAAATTTTAAACTTTCTAATCTTTTTAACCTAAACGTATTAAAATCCATCCATATAATTAATATGACAATTGAAATGATTAAATAAATAACTGATAATTCTCGATAAAACATTATACAACCATATTGAATGTGCATATATGGAAATATCGTAATTAAAACAAATGACATCAGTTGGGCAACATGACCGAATTTAAATTACAATACCTCCTATCTAGATCACAAGGATGGAAGTGTCTATACAATATCCTGCCCACATCCACAGCTGCGGTAACAATGTTTGACTCTAAAGAAATAGTCATCCAGGCGTCCCTGTGGCTGGACACCTAAAAAGTATAATAAACAAGGAGAAAAGGGAAAAATAGGTACGGGTCAGAGCCCGAGTTATAAAAAAAATTAGCAAGTGTTTAAAATACTTTAATATTAAAAATACGATATTCTTCATATTTAAATTGGTGTTGCACTCACATGAGATTACCCCTCACCTCTCATCTAACAGTGCACACCTAACGCATGTATTTTAAACATAATATTTCGCTACCCAGCCTAACTAGCATCTCACCGAGCTTCTAAATACCCAAATATAGGGGTGGAAGCGGTACGGGTTTTTACCGTACCGTACCGTTTTGGTCCGAAAAAAATGGTTCTGGTTTCATAGATTAAAATACCATAAATCGATTTCACCGAAATCAAAATTGCCGCAAAAAAGTTAGTTGGTTTTGGTTTTAATATTTAAAAAACCGATTTACCAAAATTACCGTACCGAATTTACCGAAACCTGAAAAAACTGTACCTAAATTACCGTCCCGTACCGAATTTATCGAAATCAGAAAAAATCGTATCAAAATTACCGTACCGAATTTACCGAAACCAGAAAAAAATTGGTTTGGGTTTTGTTTTTGGTTTTTTGGGGCTTTTAGTGCTGTTTACCGAAATAAGAAAAAACCAAAACTAGAAACCAGAAAAACCAAGAATTTACTGAAACAAAAAAAAACAGATAAAAACAGAAGAAACGAGAAAAAAAAAACATAATTTACCGAAACCAGAAAAAATCAAAATTATCGAAAAAAACCGAAATACCAACCAGTTTGGTTTTGGTATTGATTTTTGTGTACCCGGTGGTAAACTGGTACGGTTTGGTTTTACCATCCAGAGTTGGGTTTTGGTATTGGTATCTACTATTTACGACCAAATCGTACCGCTTACACCCCTACCCAAATATTATCTCATGCCCTGCATACATTATTCCAAGCTTTCGCCTAAGCTTATACCTTATAATTTCTTTCGTATCATATATCCATTCATTATGAATAACCTTCACTTGTTATTGCACTATTCACATTTTAGTGTTATTTATCTCGTATATAATATTATCATCTTATATACGTATATCCTATATATTATTCTGGATTTTATACTCCCGGGTGATCCAGAATTTATCTCACATTTCATTCTTTATCTTGGTCCATGTATGTATATATGTTTTCACATCTCATATATATATATAGGAGAAGGCTCAACTACATTATGCTCTATACATCATCCATGCATCACGCTTAATTACACGCCCTAAATTTTTTTTTTTCAAATTTTATATTTTTCCCTTGAAATTAACCTTCTAATCAACACATATGTAAAAAATTAGATCAAAATACATTTTGTAACTATTTTTAAAAAATCCACAAAAAACTGCTAAAAATACCTTATTTATAAGGGTATGCGCCAGCCATTTTTTGTGGATTTTTTAAAAATAGCTAAAAAAATGTATTTTGACCTAATTTTTTGCATATGTGTTGATTCGAAGGTTAATTTCAAGGAAAAAATATATAATTTAAAAAAAGGTTTTCTAGGGCCTAGAATTAAGTGTGATGTATAGTGCATGACGTAGGTGAGCCTTCATATATATATATACATATCAAGTATATCCATACTTATATATCACACACTATATAAGTATATCAACCATCCCTCAGAGATATAACTCAATGGATGCAATCTCTAAAATGATATCATCCTCCAAGGAATTTCTCACACATTCTCCCGGGCAACCAGGTCGAAATCTCACACCGAACCCTAAATAACACAAACGTAGGGGAAGCGGTCATAATTCCTCACCTGAAAGTGAGACCGAATCATATCCAAAACGTCTACAAGAAAAATGGTCATTTATGTCAGTCAAAAACTGACATAAATGACCATTTATGTCAGTTTTAGAAATTTTCAAAACTGATATATAAAGTCCTGACATAAATGTTCGTAAAACTGATATAAATAAGATCACATTTATCTCAATTTTTAAGAACACGCATAAAAACTACGACATTCAACATGTTTTTAATCACATTTTCATAAAAAACTGACATAAATAAAATCACATTTATGTCAGTTTTAATAATTTTATGAGAGTTTTTTCAAAACTGACATAAATGTTAATATAAAAAATTAAAAAAAATATTAATCCATCAATAAACAACTATTATTTGAACTCAAATCAACCATTGTAAATAGATAATAACCAAGGTCATAAATATCACTAACTTGATATACATCAAGATATTTAGAATCAAATTGGTGTGAAGTTACATCATATCCAAAAACTAGCTATCCAAAAACTAGCTAACGTCTAGTTATTTACGTGATGATATTCTAAAAATAGTGATGATACATCACAATATCCAAAAACTAGCATTGAGAATTACATCATAAGAACCACAATCCAAAATAATACTCAAGCTAGGACGTTGTCGAACGTAATATTCGATCCAATTTGTTCTCGACGCTATCCAACCCAGAATGAGTAACCCTGCAATCAAATATAATCAACATAGTTTTCATCAAAACACAATCATCTCAACACATTGTCATTACAACATAACAAAATACAATTACTCGGAAATACCTAATATATATAATCCGTAATGAACTCAATGAACTCCATTTGAACTTCATTTAGTTCATTCAACGTGTATGTCACTTTATCGGACAATCTTCTCATCTAAAAAATTGAACATAGAATTGAATTTATTATTACGGTATATAATAGTTAATAACTAAACAATATTTTATATAATAGGACAAAAAGAGAACATTGGTAACATACCTTTATTTCAAAAGGTATGGAAGGATCCTCCATGAAGTACTTCATGAACTTCAACACAAAATATTCGCAATAAAGAGTATCATTTCCTTGCATTGGGCACTAGTTAACACAAAACATTATTACTGAACAAATAATAAAAGAGTACAAGTCTAAAATATTTTTTATACAACACAAATAATTGTAAAAACTATAATAATTTTGGACATAATTTCCTCTCTTTACAGGACGATCCACCCTATTCAAAAAATATAAAATACTCCAACAACAAAACTATCAAGTGCACCTCATACATCTAGCTAAAAATCATTGTACTCAAAAACTAAATTTCAAAATTCCAAATTCACATGGCCATATGCCAACTACCTCATTCTCTATGATAGAAAAATTGAACATTTGTCTATTCCTTACAAAAAAAAAACTCTTGGATATTGTATCATTAAAGACATGTGAGTTGTTGAGAGTCTAAAAATTAAGCTGATTACCGATTGAAGCATTGACTATATATATATCTGTATTATATATAATACTGTATTATATATATATCTGTTATAATATATTATATATATAATACTATATTATATATATATATATCTGTTATAATATATAACAATATTATATATATCTGTTTATATATATATATATATATAATACAATATTATATCTGTTATATATATAATATAACTGCATAATATATATAATATAACAGCATATATATATAATATAACAACATATAATATATATAACAATTATATTATATATATGTTATTATATTATATATATATATATATATATATATATATATATATATATATATATATATATATATATATATATAAAACAGCAAATCGCTATAACAGAAAATCGTGAATGAAAAAAGTGTGGCGAGAATTCGGAATAGATGGCCTTTTCTCAGTCTTTTATTGGTTATGTATCTGTTGTATCTGTTCGTAGGTCTTTTTCTCTATTTTCGTTTACTCCAGGAGGTTATCAGCCATAATAAGGCACAAGGGTTTGGGATTGGACTAGAGTATGGTTGGAGGGGAGTTAAAACAACCCATATTCCTAATGTAGTAAGTGGTCGGGCCGATCAGGCAGGAGAAACAAAATGAAATCCGAATTTGGTCGAAACCCCCAAACAGTAGGGGGGGTCAGAGCATAGCACTAAATTCTAACATAAAAAGAATCAATGAAACCTATGGAGAAGATTTTTACTTTTCTTTGCTGAAGAAAAGCCCTCAGAAATTAGACATGAAGAGTATGCCCTTCTATTTCTATATTTCAATTGATTCATTTTGAGTTTTCTTCTTAATATTTAATATTTCACTCTGGTGGTCATTTCAACTATAATTTTAATATTTTTTTACTTAATCCCCACTTTTTTCTTAGTCCCCACTTTTTAATTTTGTGTCTTAATTATTGCAAACTTCATGTAGAGACAGGTGAAGCATGACTATTATTATGATGCTACTTCTGGCTATTATTAGAGACAGGTGAAACCCAACACAATTGGAACTAAATTTGAGTGTGTTCAGTGATCTATAGTTGAAATCTTCACTTGAAATATGTTAATGGTCCTTATATATAAGGATGAAAACTATAGTTGGAACTAAATTTGAGCGTGTTCAGCGATCTATAGTTGGAACAAAATGTCAGTGGTAAGATTTTTATGTTAGTGAAGACATTTTTATTGGTGATTTTGAACTTCTTCTTTTGAATCACTGTGTTCATTGATTTGAAATTATATATGTGAATGTGTTCTAGGAATGAGTACTAACCAAAGTATGCATTAACTTTAGGTACAAATATGAGCTGATTGAAGACACAAACATGGTAAAATTGCAAGCATGGGGTGGGTGAAGCTCTCACTCAGTCGCTCGCTCTCTTTCTCATAAAGTACACACACATTCACACAGCTGGTGCAAAGCGTTGAACGAGATTTGAATTTTCCTTATATTTTCAGTCTTATTATTTTGGTTTGAAAGTTGTGCCGCAATCTTTTTTTCTTCACAGGTGTGCAATTGGGGGTTTTCTTCACAAATTTAGTTTTTTGATTAAATTATTATCTTTCTTCACAGGTATGCACTGAATCTAGCAGTGGTTTATGCAAGAAGTACCTTAAAGTTGATTTTGTATTTTCAATAATTATGCTCGGTAGAACTTGAACATGTTTGGGTGCTTCATTTTAACTTGAACATCTTTGCAATTTGATATTGATTAAAAGTTGTTCTTTGGTAAAAACATCACGGTGAATGTGGAAGATCATCTCTGGATATGGAAGCTATGAAGTTGGCTACATGTGCATCGACAGGGCATGACGAAAATGCTGTCGTTTCTCAAAGTTGCTGCCTTCAGGTGAACGGTAAAAGGCTATGAAATCCTGGGGACTTTCCAGCCCACTTCCATCAAACATATTCCTTATAAGATCCTGAAGTTGATTACCCTCCTAAAAATCCTTGGATTGAAATCAAAAGTACCGTTTACCGACAATTATCCTCATAATGATATTAAGGACGAAAAATCAGAGGATAAAAATCGAACCGTAGGATGTGTTTTTTCATTTTTTTTGGCTATGTATGATGTTTGTGTTCTGTTTAATGTTTGTGTAAGTTTTAGTCTCTTTGTGAAAGAGTTATTAGTTGTCTGTCAAACTCTTTTTTTATGTCAAACTCTTTTTTATGTTTGTGTTATGTTTAATGTTTGTGTAAGTTTTATCAATTTCAGTTGGTTTAGCATCCTAACAATAGTATGTATCTGATTTGTACATCCTAACACACACGCGCCCCTTGCCCCGTCCCCTCCCCCCTTCCCCACTCACACCCGCACACAAACACACACAAAAACATGCACACACGCACTGCATATATATGCAGCATATGCATATATATGCATCATATGATATATATGTAGCCCATACATATGCAACTGCATATATATGTAGCAACTGCATATATATGCAACATATGATATATATGTAGCCCATATATATGCAACTGCATATATATGTAGCAACTGCATATATATGCAGTGCATATATATGCAACTGCATATATATGCATATGCTGCATATATATGCAGTTGCATATGCACATATATGCATCATGTGTATATACACTGACATCTCATACTCTCTGTAATCCTCTTTTGGTAGTCCTCCCAATACATGTAGGTGTGATGGGGATGTAAGAGCAGTGTTTGGCGAGGTTGGGTTTGGATTGTGAGCGGGTGAGGTGATCAGAGCAGGTCTGAGAGGAGTTGTAGGAGTAATGTGTTGACAGTAGGTGTGAGAGTAGGGCAATAATTTGTTTTCCCTCTCCTCCAACCGTGTGTATCGATCGTATTTTCCTTCCCTCACTTATGTCTCGCTTCATGGTAGTTCCTCATGGCAAGGATCAAATCATCCATGTTCATCGATGAGAGTCTACTTTCGGAATGGTTGTGAAAGATCTAAACTCGACAATTTCACTAACGACATGAGTTTTTGATAAATTTTCATTATTCAATGATTTTGTGAATTATTCTTATGTTTATTCAAATGGTTGATGATACTTATTTTATGAAGGTTCTGATTCGGCGGTCCTCTACTCATCTATTCACCAGAATATGCTTTTTGCATTAAGGCATGATAATGGGAGCAACGTCTACACAATTTATGGAGTACACTCTATAGTGTCTGGTAATGGGCTTGGTCCTATAGTTTTCTTTATCTGGAATCCAGCAACGGGTAAAGATTGAAATTTTAGAAATGATGATCTGCTCACAGTTTCTGTTGTTAAATTGAAAAAAAGAATGATCTATGGATTGTTATGTTATCAGACATTTATGTTTATTAGTGCTTAGGGTGCATATGAATTAATTAATAAACAATATATTAGCGTTTGAATTAATTATATTCACTTAATAAACAATGTATTCAGTTTTGAACACCTTGAATCATTGTCCCTTTTCCATTTGAATCGGTTTTAGTGTTCATGTTACCATTGTCCCTTTTCCATTTGAATCGGTTTTAGTGTTCATGTTACCAATGTTAAGTGTATGACTTTATAACCAGTAAATTGCCTATTTTGTTATCTATTGAGATGGAAATTTCCTATTTTGTTAAGCTTATACATTTTTTTTTCATATTAACCAAGCTTTATGATTTCTTATGTTTGATGTGTTGTCTATCAAATTATGTTAGTTTGACTCAATTAGTTTTAATTTCATTAGTTTGAATCACGATGTGAAGTTAATTGAACCTTCGAAGAACGCCATATACAACAAGGATGGTCTACTCGATAAACTGGACGATATCAGCTGGCCTGAGAATGTGGATTGGATACACAACCTTTCTGTTAACATTGACCGAGAGAAAGAGGTGGACGTGAATGATGACCTGGCACGCGAACTTGCGTTCTATACGCAGGCATACCTTCATCAAATTTCAGTCAATAGCGAGTCCCAAGTCGATTGTAAGTGGCATCTGCATATATATGCATATATTGCATATATATGCACTGCATATATATGCACTGTATATATATGCAGCAGTTTCATATATATGCACTGCATATATATATGCAGCAGTTGCATATATAGGAACTGCATATATATATGCAGCAGTTGCATATATATGGAGATGCAATTGCATATATATTCAACACTACCCCGACCCCTACCCCGTCCCCTCCCCCCTTCCCCACTCACAAACGCACACATGCTCACATAAACACACACACAAACATTTATACAATGGCATATCTGTTAAGTTTCTGTGTGAAAATAATGTCCGAAGATTAATTCAGTGGATTCATGATGAAAATAATCTGATATAATATGGAAGGAGCTTTATCTTCTTGGGTTAACTGCTGCAAATGCCAGTTATATAGCCTGAAAATAGTCTTATATATTCACAAGTGCATTTGTATCTTTAATGTGCATTATTTAGAATTTTTTTATAAAAAGTTATATAAAAAGTGCATTTGTATCTTTAATGTGCATTATATAAAAAGTTACTGTAATTTAGTTGATTTTTAATGAATGCGTAGAAACAAAATTGGTGTTGTATGTTTTGTATATGTTGCACTAAAATGGTCCTGTACGTTTGATTAAAATGGTTGCCATTCTAGATTAAAATGGTTTGGTCATGTATGTGCTTTTTCACGAAACTCGTATTGTATGTGCTGCGTACTATTTTATAAACAAGTCATATAGCGTACTGCATACTATTTTATAAACAAGTTTTCCTCATATATCTCACACACTTTCCTTACTGAATCTTTATCAGAGGCTTGAATTTCTCGGTGACACTGTGTTGGACATACTGATTACCTTACATATGTACGAGAGCCACAAAGATATCAATCCAGGGGAATTGACGGACTTGCGTTCTGCCTCTGTTAATAATGATAATTTCGCTAATGTCGATGTTAAACGAAACCTTCATACGCATCTTCAACATTGCTCAGGCGTTCTTTTTAGTTACTCCAAGGCTCTAAAGGTCCTAAGGTGAGTTGTTATTTCTAATACCTAGGTGTGCGTGTGTGTATGAAATTTATCAATGAACCATTGGTCTCTCAACCATAAATTATGAATGAAATCCTCTTCATAATTTAGCCCTATAATAATGTGTTTCCCATTAAGAACACCTATAGACTAAGAAGCCTTTAGGGAGAAAGAGAGAAAGATTTTTTGGATCACTTTTAGAGGGGGTCTACCATGTGATAACTTCCCCAATGATGGGATATTTGAAAGTTAGTGCAAGGACTTCTATATCTTCAATGGAAAAATGTATGTTAGCTATACATGTTATATAACAACAACTATATGATAAATTTACCTTAATACAACTCCATGATGCGTTATGCCTTTTCCCATCGATGTTCAATGTGTTAATCCCACCACATGTAAAGAGAATTCAAAGACGTGTATTAGGAGATCGCAATAATAATGTACTCATAATGCATGTCAAACAAAATTAAAAATTATATTATACTCACGTAGTGATATACATCTTATCTTTGTCACTCGATATCGTATTCAATGAATCAAACCAATAAATAGTTCTTGTGGGAAAATCAATGACAATCAATACCCAATGGAACCTGTAAAACGAATTTTGTCATAAATATATAGTACATAATATAATAAAGATTTGTTTATTCATGTGGAAAAAATTAATTTAACTACTTACATATCTTCGAGATTGTAAGGAATGAAACAAATCTGAGTTTTTTTTGCATTCCCCAACCTTTTTCCAATAAGTCGAGTTAAACTAAATTTTTTTGTACCATTGAAATACTCGGGATTGAAGAATTTTAACTCTTCTCGGGAGCACTGAAACTTATCATACAAGAACCTGTAAAAGTAAGTAACTAAATTAGTCACTACGCATTTTAAATAACACTATTAAATCAAGTTATACCTCATGTATGCAACAATGCACATTACATCTAAAGGCTTCAATGCACAAAAGTCCAACAAATCGTTCTTAAAAACATAGCATTGACCCTTATCTTCTCCAAATATCTCTTTCTCTAGTGGAATCGTTATTTGATTCGTCTTCATTATAAATAAATTATGGGTGAAGGAAGTTATCAAATCACAATCAATATTCTTGTTTACTATATCACATCTACTTTCACCAAAGATATCCTTCTCTTTCTCATGGCCTGCTTTTTTCCCAACTACCATTTCATTCTACATTGAATCATGTGAAATGTCAGAAAGCAATGTCATTCATAGCACAAACATAAACTTATAGATAAACATAAGAATCACTGGTTTACCTCAAATCCCAACAACACTAACTCTTTGGGTCAAGCAACATATGACCCAATAGCCTCTTTCACAAAATACATTTCACTTGGAACAGGTATGGGGAGGATGGCACTAGAAGAAATAACTTTAGAAATGGAAACCCGAACATTGTTTTCTCCCAACGCTATATTATAAATTTTCTCGTTCGGTCCATTCCTATCGAATACGATCCCCTCGGCAACGATGTTAGTTTTATTGCCAATAGCCAACCTACATTCTCTAACCTAAATTACGAAAAATAATCACATAAAAATTTAGCAATGTATTAAAATTGAGCAATTTATTGTCCCCAACCTAGTAAAACTACATAAAATTCAATACCCTACTAATCCAACCAAGTAAAACTACAAAGTTATCACCATCGAGAAATGTGATCCCATTACCTTTGAAGAAGACGCTTGTTTCGTACTTTTATCACTAGCTATCGAAGAAGGTTTCTTACTTTTCACAGCAGCTACTGATTGAGGTAGTAACTTTTCACTATGTTTACACCACTATCTTTGAACTATGACAAAGAAACACAAAAACAAATTGCAATTACAACAAAAATCACAAAACCTTAATGGTATGTGTTTGTATAATTATCTTTGTGTCATTATACCTTTGAAGAAAGTGATTGTGTTGCAATTTTTCCACCCGAACTTGAACGCTTTATATTTTCGCTTTCACGCATATATGAAGCAACTTTCTCAGCTCGGGGTGCGACTGTTGGGGCTGCAGCAACCGACTCATTTCTTAACTTCAACTGGGCTTCCATATGTTTTAATATTTTCTTCGCTACTCTTACTTCAAATTCTAACTCAGTAATATGTCTCTTGGAACCACGCTTTGGAAGATTGAAGTACCTTGTGGGAACAACTCCGAATCCTAACCCCCGAACATGGCCCTAATGTCCGGGAGTACCCAATGTCATAGTAAGAACATCATTACTTCCTTCGGTGATTAAACTACCATCTTTAGTTTGTCTTTTCAATTCAGCCTACAATGAAGTAGATTCAATCATTCAGAATGTCATCTAAATATTATCAAAATTACAAATCATACACTAAAAAACACCAAATAAAGGAACTCGTGTAGTAATTTATAAAAACTAACCATTTTATCCGCCACCACTTTTAATGAATCATCTCCATATTCCCCATCTTTCTTTTCATGACCTTTCAACCATAAGAAAGCTCTGTTATCTTCATATTCCGAACCCATCTTCTTTTTCTGGTATCAATTGTAAAAAAAAAATCATATTATGAAAGAATAATTCAATGTTCAAGTTCAAACCATCACAAATCTAATGAAAATATTCAAACTAAAACATACCAAATCTTCAGCAAGACCGACGTAACCCTTCTTGCTCATACGATGATTGTATGTGACCTTGAATCGCTTTTCCCTTTCTGCCTCACTTATAATCTTATAAATCAAAGCAAAAAATTATAAAAGAATAACAAAAAGTACCACACAAATCTTCTACTATTTTTTCAATTATACCTCAAATCCTTTGGTTAGCCTGCTGCAAACAAATTCATTCCACACATCTGGACTAATGAATTTCTCGTATTTTGGAGGAGGATGTTTGAGAAGCTCTCGTTGGTGTCTCCACGGTCTAATCCAAAGTCTCGTGAGGTTTGTTTTGAACGCTCTCCAACTTTAACCCATAGAGGATAACACCATCCTTTTGCTATTCGGATCAATATCAAATTTGATCGGAAAAAGAAAGATGTTGAATACATGTCTTAAAATCAATGTAAAGATGTCTTCAAATGAATGTCGTATTTGGGAATATAACATAAAAAATCAATCAAAATTCATCTATCATATACAAATCACATTCTGCATCATTATAATATAAGAAAACATTCGCATTGATATAACATCTAATGGGGTTTAAACAACAGATAAATCATATAGACCATAGCTCAACTTAATCAATTTCGAGTGAAAAAATTATCAAAGCACAAAAAGCCATATACTATTAGTTATCTCATTATACAATTTGCTAATAAAAATCAAGCAAATTCGTCATCATGATATAATTAGCAGCTCTTATGAATAGAAATTCAAATTCTAGGTTTAAATATCCAATATGTATTAAATTTGGGATTTTTACTTTTAAAATATGGAAGTTATAATTCCAAATGATATGCGTATCTTTCTATAATAATTTGTCTTGAGATTCTTTGCCAATAACAACTATTTGCTTCTTTCTATATCAACTATCCGCTTGATTTATATAAAAATAAAAAATTTCCCTCGATCTCAAATAATCCTCGTTTAACATGTTGGTAAGAAGGCTCGGGTACGTAATTGCGATGATCGATGATATGGGATCATCATTTTTAGGGATAATTAAATCATCTATGATATGCAATCCAAGTTCGATCGAATTCATCTTCTAAGCAAGTCGAAAGTATTGTACCTTCTCCGATTCCAAGTACCCAATATATGAGTTTTGATGAGTCTTGGAAGTGCTCCACTATCGTAATGGTCAACAATTGGTTAATATAAAATAGAAAAGAGAAATGGTCAATACAGATGGTTAGCCGAAATGGTCAAAACATATAAATGGTCTATAGAATCAGCACGGGCACACCTAATGAGAGTGAAAACAAACATGAATGAAGTAAATAAAATAGTATAGACCATTTATCTGTTCATTTTTCAGAATAGAATAAAGCGAGGAATTAGAGAGTGCAAACAGTACTAGAAAAAAAATATTTTATAACAAAAAAATTGTAAATGCCATATTGTATGAAAAACAAATATCAGAATAAATGAATATGATGTGAAGTTGAAGAAATCATCATAGAACCACTGACTTAAACAATATACAAATTTGAACATCATAACAAATGGAGTAATGTGGAGCAAAAAATATATGTCCAATATCAATATTTATAAGGTAAATGCATTGACACTAAACATTAAACACTAAACATTAAACACTGGTGACCTTAAAGACTAGAAATGTGATTTGCCTACAATATGAAATTAATGTACAACTACAATCCGAACCATTATTTTAGTAGCAATTGAGCCTATGAAATCTAATTTTAAATTACAAATGTGAACGGAGAATGCTTTGTACACATCCACAACATACACCTATAGGAATGCAAGAAGTTTAAAACATACACCTATAGGAATGAAAGATCAGTAAATTACCATGATTATAGGTATTTTCCAGTAACATTATCATGTTTTTTGTCCAACACATGAGTTATCGAATCTTATAGAAAAAAATATTCTATCAAAAGGGCAACTCTACAAATGTTATCCAACCTAACAACATAAAGTAAACTATGAGCATTACATATCCACAATCCTAATTGGAACAGTTTCGGCATAACATATATGCATACAAAAATAGGGCACCTGCATACTTTTCGAAATCGTCTCTGCGAACAACCTAAAAACATAAAAGAATCATATTTGGAATGCACAAACGGACAAAACGGACCTCAAAGCATACAAATTAAGTAACTAACCACACTTTTTCTATTCATCGCATATTCATTTCACAAACAAAGGGTCGTAATGTGAAAAAATTTCTATACAGATCACAAAACAAAACAATATAAAATGCTCACTAAAACCTAATTTTATAAGAATTTCACATATCCAGGTTCATTATCACATTGTTACCAAATACTTTTTTTCCCTAAGTATTGCATCATTTCTTGAGCTAGACGAATATTCCCTTAGATGCTCCTCCCTTTTACAAAACCACTTTGATTTGTGAAATAATGAAAGAAGAATGGTAGAAATAATCTCATTTAGGATTTTAGAGAAAATTTTGTTAGAGAAATTAGACTTATAGGCCTAAAGTGATTACATGAGGATGGGTTAATTTATTTTAAGGATAAGATCAATAGAAGTATATGTCCAACTTTTATGTATCTCAGCTCCAGCAAAAAAAGAATGTATTGCATTAATAAGATCATGTTTAATAATACCCCAAAACTTAATATAGAATTCCACTCCAAAGCCATCTGGACCAGGAGCACTAGAAGGATCCATATCTTTAATTAAAGAGAAAATTTCATTTTCAGAAGTATATTCAGAGAGAATTTTGTTCATGTCATCAAAAATTTCTTTGTTAATCACTTCAAGAAAAAAATTATCCATAGTTATAAAATATGCAGTCCATAACGTCTGAAAATGTGCTTGAAATATATTGCGGATTTCTTCAGTGGACTCTTCCCACTGCAGTCCATAACTTCTGAAAATTATCCATCGTTTTATACATTTCACCTCTAGTGTTTTCATTTGGATTTAGATCAAATTCAATTTACCTAATAAGCACTAAATCTTCTATATCTTTAACTGATTGAAAAATATTTTTGAATGTTTCTCTGTTCCAAATTCCCTATTTTGATTTTCAGTGTTTAAGCTTTAATGTAAATTTAGTCATAGGAGGATCTTGAATATTGATAGACCAATAATCTTCCATGATATCTTCAACATTAGAATTTATACACTACATTGATAAAAAATTTAAAGGTTTACTATAATGATCTATGTTGCTTTTTATAGTAAGTAATAAGGGGCTATAATGAGAGCATAATCTGTGAAGGTGAGTGATATTAGACTGGGGAAATTGCATAAGCCAATTTTGGTTAGCTAAACCTCTATCAAGTCTACTGAAGATAGTGACATTTATCTTAATGTTTGTCTAGGTAAACCTGGATCCAGAACAACCTAATTCAATTAATGCACAATTAGAGATCATGCTTTTAAAATCTTCCATAGCATGAAATTTTAAAGGATTGCCTCCCAGTTTTTCTTCATCATTTGAGACAATAATAAAGTCTCCAATTACTAGCCAATATTGGTTAGTAGAATCACTTGTAAGATGTTCTAAATCTTTCCATAAGAAGCATCATTTTCTCTGAGTCATGAATCAATTTAACTTTCAAATCAGATTTCCATAAGAAGCAAATCTTGTTGGGTAGATTTATTAAACTATTAGTTAATTGTCATCTTAGCTAATACTTTATTAATGTGTCAAAATTAACTTTTGGTTCTATTAGGGAAATAGAAGGAAGTTGATATTTTCTAATTAATCTTTTTTATTCTTCTATTGGTAGCATTATTTTCCACAGCTCTAACATTCCAGCCTATGAAATTTATCATTTAGGAAAATTAAGTTGATTTTGAGTTTTATTTTTTCCTAAAGATCTTGTGAATCTTCTAAATAAAGGATCATATGGATTTTGTTTAGAAATATTACCTACTTTGGGAGCATTAGTTGGTTCTGCATCTGTAATATCGTCTTTGGAGAGTTTTTGATTTTCAGCCTTTTTTATCTTTGTACTTGTTCTTTTTGAGATCAATCCAAGAAGCAAAGTTTTATAATTCTTTAATCATAAGCACTGCATAATTTCTATCCTCTTTATCTGAATGGTAGCCTTTTTGACCTGCTAAATTTGTATCATACTTGGGGAGATCTAAACCTTTTGGATAAAGTTATATTGATCTACTTTTAAAGTTTCATCTGATGAGTATTCCGTATGTTGAGCTTTATCATATGCTTGGTCTTTTGGGATTTCATAGTCTTATGTTTCTTTTTCATCTTATTCATAATTTAATGGAGACTTTTGGATAACTTCAATATGGTTTTCTTTACTGCCACTATTAGTAATTGAAGTACGGGGTATTACAATTATTTTGTGGAATGTCATGGAGTTAAATGACCTTGACAATCATACTATTGTTAGGAGGGAGATTTCTTTATGGAGATCATATGTCTTATGTTTGCAAGAGACCAAGATTAGTAGGATGAGTAAGGTGGTGACCCAATTTTTTTTTGTGTGTGTGTGGGGGGGGGGGGCATGTTAGTGGTGTACATTTGACTTATGTGGTTCATCAGTGGAGGGGAGTTATGATTTTGTGGGATAAACAAGTTGCGAAGTTCGAGGATAGCTTGGTCAAAAATCACTCGTTGTCTTGTTTGTTACGGGGGTGGGGGGGGGGGGTGAAGACAGTTTTTGGTGGAGCTGTTAGGGGGTGTATGTTACCAATGGACAATGAAAATATACCTACAATGCCAAAAATGAATTTAAAATGTTTCTCTTTTTCTTCGTTAATCTAGCATACTTTTCGAACTGTCTAACCTAACCGAATTGGTTTCTTCACCTGATCATACAAGCAACTTTTGATAGGAAACCATAATATCTATATATTTAATTGTTCGTAAAATGAAATCTATTTTATGGTTTGTACATATCTGGTAAATTTCTCCTTTATAACCACTCTTTCATCAAAATATGTATGCTTCTGAGATGCATTTTATTCAAGATGCATGCTTATATTTTGTTTTTGTTTGTTTATTTTTTGAAATTTTAGACTGACCACAGTGTATTAAAAATCAGTCCATGAACTTTTTTGTAGGAATGAATGAGAGTTGGATCCGTGAATTATCATCATGATACCCACAAATATATATAACAGCTATATATATATATATATATATATATATATATATATATATATATATATATACCTGTATTGCCTCCCACAAATCACTCTTCAATTTGATTGGCACTTTAGGTCAACTTGGATAAGTTATCGGCACAAAGAACTTCACCATCAAACCCCTATAACTTGATAATTCTTTTTTGCTAGTACTTATTAGTTGCCCAAGATCATTATATAAAACTCTTACCCGTTCTTCACTGCTCTTTATTTTAGTCAATCGCTTTAGCTTCGCCGCACCTTTACCTTTACTACTATATTGTGAAGCTTTCTCCACGGGTTTGAGATCAATGTCTTCCATTTCAAGTTAAAGTTGACCTGTTGAAACACAAAAAAGAGCATTAATATAGATGTCATCAATAAAAGTCGTAAATACTCAAACAATACAATTATTGAAATTTACCATAAATTAAAATTCACCATTTTATCCTATGTTAATTAAAATGTATAAGAGCACAATTGTCAAAATATTAAGCAAAAAATAATAATCCATAGTCTAGAACAAATGTCACATAGCCAATATTCCATACATTCAATTTCCAATAATCAACTGTTGTAGGTTCCACACAAAAAACTAAAAAGTTGGATAACGTCACCAAACAAGCTAACATTTTAAGCAACTATAACTAATAACAAAGAACAATTCAAACATTAAGCGTCATAACATCGTCTAACACAATTATGTTGGTGTATTATCTATCCATGTCCCCTCACAATCTTCACGCATATAAGTTTCGGAAGATTCCTCAACCACGTCAAAGGATTCAATAGTTGGCAAAACTATAATGCAAATATCATCCCCGAGACATCCATCATTGAGATCATCTTCATCATAGTAATCCCTTTGAGGAGTTGACAATACAATTGAATATTTAGGATTTATTTGGTTCGAAACATAGAAAACGTGTTTCGCTTGAGAGGTTAAAATGAAAGAATCGAATTTATGACCAACTCTATCAAGATCGACAGATGTAAAACCAAGCTCATCTATGTTAATTCTGTTTTTGTTGTCAACCCAATCACACTTGAATAAAGGAATCTGAATTGAAAAATAGTCAAGTATCCATATCTCCCTTATGACACCGTAGAAAATCATATCAGTACGAACATGATTGCTGTCCTTTACACTAGCTATCTACAACGTCTTAGCAACTAGGCTCACTCCACTGTTTTGGGTTACTCGTGCATCATCACGATCCTTTGTTAGGTAACCAACACCGTTAATGACATATCCGTGAACTTTAATGACGTCTCGACGAGGTCCACGAGCAATCCATTTTAAGTCATCTGAGATATTGTTGTTTGGGAGTTCTTCTTCGAGAGCAACCTATTAATAGAAGAATTTTAGTTACTTACAAAACAAAATTCAAATTAAGATATTAAAGTAAGGGGATATTTCGTCTTTATTCCCACTTTAGTTTTTAATATTAGACCTCACCAACTATTTAGTTTTACTTTACACTCTACCACTATTTTCTAGTAGTTGGTATTAGACTTCGAAATTGTTTTTCACTAAGATTTGCAACTAATAAATAAAAAAACAGTGGCATTGTTTAACAGAAAACTAAAAAATGGGTAAAATCTAATGAAAATTAAAGTGGTGATTAAGTCAATATGTCCCTAAATCATACCCTTTTACTTAACCAATGGATAAACGTGCAGTTGTGCTCCTCTTCAAGCCACTTCTTATTTTTCCCTTTTCGAGGATGAGTTTCTTTCATGTACTGTTCATGCTCCCTAACATGGTATTAATGAGTAACGCAACATTAGTTATTAATATATAGAGAGATAAGTATGTGAGGAACTAACTTCATATTAATGGGAAGTTAGGAAAGTCATACTCTATATAAAGTTGAACATCATTCGTGTTATGTAACACATGAAGATGTGCCTGCTCCAAGGACATGCGATCAACTTCAACGACATCCGAACCTCCTATCGGTTTATCATCACCCTTCCTCACCGGAATTCCAATTGAATCTAATTCTGATAAGAACTCAGAACAAAACTCAATAGCTTCTTCTGTTATGTAACATTGAGAAATACAACCTTCTGGGCGATTACGATTTCTTACATAACCCTTTAATACTTTCATGTACCTAACACATTAGAAAGAAAACTAAATTGATACACTTATTTAATTATATTAATACATGATAGTAAAGTAAATTGACCTAACCTTTCAATTGGGTACATCCATCGAAAGAAAATAGAACCGCAAAGTTCAACCTCCCTCACAAGATGCACCATTAAATGCACCATAATGTCATAGAAGGATGGTGGAAAGTATTTTTCCAGCAAACACAATGTGATCAAAATTTCATTCTGAATTTCTTTTAGTTTTTGCAAGTCCACTACTTTGGCACAAAGGGCATTGAAGAAAAAACATAGTCTTATGATCGCATATCTCACATGTTTTGGCAACACCGATCGAATTGAAATTAGAAGAAGTTTTTGCATTATAATATGGCAATCATGAGACTTCAAGCCATACAATTTCAAATCTTCCATAGAGACATGGCTTCTAAAATTAGAACAGTACCCATTCGGGATCTTAAGGTCATGCAAAGTTTGGCAGAATATTTTTCTTTCCTCTCTCGATAACGTATAACATGCTGGCGGTAGGTATGTCCTTTTTTCATTAACCTGCGGTGCTAACTCACTTCTTAAGCCCATTTTTTCAAGGTCGAGGCGACACTTCACCCCGTCTTTTGTTTTTCCTGGAATATTAAGCAAGGTTCCAATGATATTATCACAGACATTCTTTTCAATGTGCATGACATCTAAGTTATGTCGAATAGGCAAATCCTTCCAATAAGGAAGTTCAAAAAATATCGATTTCTTCTTCCAAAAAATTTTAACCCTATTGTTACTAGGACCGCCTTTTTCAACCCCATTAGTTACCCTCCTCGGTCTCTTACGCTTTAATGATTTCTTCAAATTAACCTCCCTCACCTTTTTTGCCTTCTTTCCCCATACAACCTTAAGTCTCCCAACTTTTATCAATATTTGTTCGCCACTTAAAGGTTCAGGGGAGGCTTGGAACTTTTGCTCACCATTAAAACCCTTTTTTTGGCTTCGAAATGGATGGTTTTGTGGAAGGTATCTCCTATGTCCCATATAAATGCACTTGCCACAGTGTTGTAATCTGATGGAATACGTTTTTTCACTACATATTGGACAAGCATTATAGCCTTGAACAACACTTCCAGATAAATATCCATAGACTGGAAAATCATTAATTGTCCACAATAGTATTGCCCTCAAAGTAAAAGATTCTTGTTGAAAGGCGTCGTAGGCTTTAACTCCTTCATGACACAAGGTATTCAGATCTTCTATTAATGGAGCCAAATAAACATCTATATTATTTCCCGGTTGTTTTGGACCCGATATCAACATAGTCAATATTGTAAACTTTCTTTTCATACACAATTCCGGTTCAAAGTTATATGTGTTCAACATGACCGACCAACAACTGTACCTACTACTAAGGGAACTATGATGATTAATTCCGTCCAATGATAGTGCTAATCGAAGATTTCTTGGTTCTGCTGCACAATCGGGGCACTTTTCATCAACTAATTTCGAAGTTGGTGAGTCTGCTGGGTGACGCAACAAACCATCAACAATTCTATCATATGCATGCCATGTCAGAGACTTAGCTGTCACTTTAGATTGAAACCACCTTTTGAATCTCGGAATGGGTGAAAAGTACCATAACACTGTAACACCCCGTATTTTTGTGCTTTTAATTTTTAATTAATTCGAGGATTTTAAATTACTTGTGGTTTGTAATTTTTAATTGAATTAATTATGGCAATATATGTTTATATATTAATCGGGGAGTGAATGGCCAATATTTAAGTAAATTTATTTACTAAGTGAATAGTAATAATTTAATTGCGTCATTTCGGGTAGTAATGACGGGGTATGCGATTATCTTAGCCGGGAGTCGGTATAGACTAAATTGGGGTGAGGTAAGGATTTTTATAAATTAATTCGGATGGCGATTCTGAGTGCGCGGTTGAGTCCGGATGGGTCGAGATAGTCAGAAAAGAGTACCCGGGGGTAGCATTTGGGTCTCGGGATATTTTTGGGCATAGCCGGGCCCGCACGGGATGATTTGGGCTATTTTAATTTAGCCCATTAGGCTAAAAACGGGATTTGTGTTTTTAAACCTAAACCTAAGAAAAGGAAAAGGAGCAGCCACCATTATTCTAACCTAGGGTTTGAGAGGAAGATTGGGGGAAAACAATCAAGAACAAATTGGGAGCTTTTGGAGCCAAATTGAGGGACTCCGCCAACGGAATCAGACACTACGAACACTTTCAGGCAAGTGGTTAACTGTTTTGATTCTTAAAGCATGATAATCAATTTATATTATAGTGATGTGGGGATGAAAATCTGTTTTTGGGGGAAAATCCGTTTTCGGGTGTAAATGAGTACAAAATGGGGTTTTTGTTTTTGAAATACTTGAATGAGATTCAAAGTAAGACTTAGATGGGTGATTGAAATCTGAATATGTATTTATGATTTGAATGAGAAATTCAGAATATAAAAGAGGGGAAATCGAATCTGGAAGTTGGGATTTAAAAGCAGATAATTATATTTTAGTGAGAAAGACCCATTTCGAAAATTAAGAGATAATTTGAGGGGATGAATATCGTAATGATCTCTATGATGAGTAGGATGTGGATTGACCATTTGTAGATGATTGGGACTCATTTTGGGAGAAATTTATTGGTTAAAAATAATGAGTTAAGGTTGAAAATCAGAGAGATAAGACCTTGGAAATTCGACTATGGCAGAAACAGATCGGTGGAGAAGACGAACACCTGTTCGATCGATCGATCGACGGGTGGGGGTCGATCGATCGACCCTTCAGTTATTTCGTCAGTTTGCCTTATGGATTTTTATGGGTTAAGACTTTAGTTGTAAATTTCCCCTAGCATAATTAAGAGAGAAAAATTATTATGGGAGTAAATTCTTAACAATTATAAGGGAGTATAATTGAGGGTAGTGGGGGAATTATATGTGACACTTTGCATATGAATTTTGGCGAATAAATTCTGAGAATATAAGATAACGAAATCGGTGAATAAGTTCGGGTATAGTAGTAGGGTAACGCTACTCATTTAAATTAATTAATTTGGAGTCGGGGACTAGACTCGGGTGTTATTTAATTATGGACCAAGTGAGTGAGTCCGAGTGTGCTAGCAATTATAGGTAAATATAATTGGGGAAAATGATGGAAATAAATGTGCGACACATTGTGAGCGAAAAATGTGGAAAAGAAATTATGAGATGTAAAAATGGACCAAGTGAGTGAGTCCGGGTGTGTTGGTGATGTGACACTAAAGTATTAAATTAATTATTGAGAGAGTGTAATTAATTTGGAGTCGGAACATCGACTTGGAAAATATCAAGTTACGGGCCAAGTAAGTGAGTTCGGGGACAATGGTTGAGTGACACCGAGTTATTAAATTAAAAACGTGTGTTAATTAATTAAATTAGAGTCGGACCATAGGCTTGGGATTATGATAATCTATAAGTGAGAAAACTTATTTAGTTGAGTCGGGCGAGAGACTCAGGACATTATAGGCTAGTGTTACAGGTTATGAGTACACGGAGGAGCCGGAGTTTATGTTATATATATATATACGGTGTAGTGATAGTATATATATATATATGTGTATATATTGTCTGTGCTATTATGTATCTATGATTAGATATTTATTTTAGTTATACTCTAGTGCCATAGGGGGAGGTTACGCGCAGTGGATGAATCCCCTAGCTTGAGGAGTAGGGCGAGTAGATTCCCAGGTCATAGCGTCCGTTGTAGGGAGTGAGGGGCATCTCACTTTCCGGGAAGGAATATGACCGCCTCCAATCGTATATCAAACCAAGTTAGTGAGAGACTCTAACTTGGATAACTAGGTTATGTGAGCACACCTAGTGAGATGGCACTTTAGAGAAAATCATCCGGTGAGGACATACTCGGAAGGATGAGTACACGTGTGATATGTGTGGTTATTGGTAAAGGTACGTATAATGTAGTAGTGAATATTATACGTAGATGATAATACAGTGTGTGATGTATTTACTTTATATAACTTGGGTTATAGTTATATGTTGTTAATTAATGAGAAATTTATTAAGTTAATCATTTATGGGTAATACAGTGCGTGTTGTATTTAATTTATATTACTTATGTTACGGTTATATGCTTTTAAGTAAGAAGGAATTAAATAAGTTAATTAGTGAGATAACTTATATTTCAAGAATCATTATACTCGGGTTAGAGTAGTATGGCAAGGGAAGGTTATACCAGGACTAGTTGGACGGGGTAGTACAACTAGGTGGGGTTAAGGTAACCGGTAGGTGTGCACGATAGTGGAGGGGTGAGAATGTCCACAAGGGAGTGCGACACTAACTTAAATATAAAGCGCATTCATGCATATTTTTTTAGTACTGCAGTTAATTCACTTGCTAAATATTTTCAAAAATGTTTTGGGTTCTAACCCTTGCTATAAAACTATTTTCAAAACCTTTTAGGTGTCCAGCCACAGGGACGCCAGGATTGATATTCTATTCCAGGGACACGGAGCTGCGGCACATGTGGATGCTAGCAGGAGTTTGAATTAGACGCATCATTTATTCATTCCTAGAGTAGGAATCTTGTATCAGTTCCAGTTTCATTTAGGGCTTGTCGCCCAGACTTCTCAGTACAGTTTTCAGGTGTTGATTATTTGTATTCAGATTATTTCTTGGTGGCCGGTGTTTTATTCGGCATGTTGTGTATTTATGATTTCAGTTTACTTTCATTTAGTTGTGTGAATGGTTTATATTTATTCCGCATGTATAGTTTTGGTTTAATTAAAAAGTTAAAAAATTGGCACCAGTTTTTGGAATACTAGGTGATTAGTAAGTTTTAAAAAGTTTTCGACAGTGATGCTAAGGATGATCCAACTGGGATTCCTGTTTTAATTTGGTATAGGACTGATCACCCGGTATTTTATTAGGCGGGGTGTCACAGATGGTATCAGAGCATCAGGTTCTAGTGTCCTTAGGATCTGTGCGGCTTTTCACGTTTCAGCTTAGCAATCTTTGATATAGAGCCTTATGATAGGATTGTTGTATTCTCATAGGTATGTGCGTATACGTTCTTCTGTGAAATTTATATTTGAGAGTGAACTCATAAAATTCGATCCTCATTCCAGATGACGCCCAGGAGGGAGAGAGAGCAGTTAGGGCAGCAGGGGGAGATGAGACGGGGGAGGTTCGTTAGGAGCAAGAGCTACCACAGCAACAGCCATAGATGATTTTGGCAGCATAGATCACTGAAATAGTGGCACAGGCAGTTGGAACAACGGTGGTCACAACGGCAAGGTGCTTTCCACGGAATCAGCCACAAGTGTTAGTGGCGTCGGATGTTCAGACTCACGCAAGGTCGTCGGAGTGGAAACAATAAAGAGAGGTTATTTTTTTAGCGGGAACCCACCAGAGTTGCGAGGGGGTTCAGGTGTAGTACTAGCATGTCAAGGAAGAGGGGTATCCAGCGTCACCTACGCATGGGAGATTGCGATGGGGTGCGGAAGTAAAGGCTAACCACTTTTAGTTAGTGGGAGTGGTGCTACAGTAGTGGGAGTCAATAACCACAGTTGAGGAAAGGGACACCCTAACTACTGCCGAGTCTTGGGTACGGTTCGACTTCAAGTATTTTTTTTCCTTCAGCGGTGGAGACCGAAAGGAGGAGAAAATTTTGTGAGGTGACTCAAAGGGAGACCGTTCAGTGGCCGATTACGAGGAAGAATTTACTCGTTGGCCAAATTTTGTACCGGACGAGGCAAGCTAGGAAAAGAGAAAGAAAGCAAAGTTTATGGATGGGTTAGTCTGGGGAATCAGACAACATTTAATGGATAATTCCGCATTAGTAGGTTATACTGATGTTGATAACGCAACACTCCGGCACTGTCGGGAATATCGCTTCCACGCGAAAGGAAGTGGGAGGGGAGTGGGGATTAACCAGTCGGGTGAGGCAGAAAGGAACAATACCAGTGGGGTATCCCAGTAGCAGACTGGGGGGATCAGGGGCAGGGTTTTCGACAGAGAAATTATGCCAAACGATCTAGAACTGGAGGCTATCGGCGGGATGACCAGAAAGGAAGGGATCAGTGGTAGGGTGAAATTTTCAGGAGGTGTTTCGTTGGTAGGGAAGCGGGACACATGAAGAGGGAGTGCTCTCAGCAATACAAGAGTTGACTACAGGATGAGGTCCTGAATGTACAGCCACTATAACAAGTCATGGGTGCGTTCGGGCAGGGGGAAGCTGCTCCGGAACCCGAGGATCAGCCATTGCAACTGGCGTATGGAGGTAATTATATTTTATCCTATGGGCATAGGGTATGTTTTGAGTGACAAGGAGGGTGTCACAAGATAAGACTTATTCTCCACTAGAGTTCGCAGATGAGTCGAATATAGTGGGTGCGTTGGCGGTAGCAGCCGTAGTATGTGGATAAACTTTCCGTGGTGTGGCGGAGTTTTAGTGTTTTTCACGAGAAAGTGAAGTGTAAACTGAGTGAAAGTTTGAATTATGAGAGGGATTTACACGATTGATAAATATGGGATTAGGGTGGATTATTGTTCCCAAATATCGACGGGATAGCGATGGATCCGAACTATTGTGGATAGTGGGGTAAAGTTTTGGTATTCGCAACACCAGGGTATGATTGGTACTAGGTATCAACTGAGAGGGCGTCTAACATATATATGGGTATATATATGTTGTTTTGCGTGGGGCGAGGGACACATAGGGAGGTTTTCGGTTCTCGCATTTTATCCCAGGGAGTGAGGGTATTTATTGAAGTGAATCAGGGTGGTTAGATTTACGTTCGGACAGGGAGAGATAGCTCGGGGTTGATTTTGCGCAAGGTATTGTGATTGTAGGGCGCGGTATATTACATTGTCTTGGTAGCCTAAGTGTAGGCATATATACTTTGCGTTTGAGAGACAAGTATTTGGGGGTGTAAAGAACTTATAGTTAAGCACTAAGGAGTAATAACTCGGGGGGTGCAAGAACTCTATGGTTAAGTGTACTAATGGGTGATAACCCGGGGGTACTAAAATATTCTTAATAGGCACATTAAGGGGTGCTAACCTAGGGATGCGGGATTCTCCTAGTAGGTGCACAATTGGACTTAGCCTCGGGGCGCAGGATTGGTATATATGTATAGGGATGATGTGACTATATAAATATATACATAAATGAACTTGTGAATATTTCTACTGTGTGAGATTTGTAGACTTGGTAATAATAATATTAATTATTACATTGTGCCCTATGGTATAATCCTCAGGGTGGGAAATGGTTGGTCGTTAGTACATGGGGTGGGTACCTCGGCCACTATATATATATATATATATACGTATGGGATATGACTACGGGTTGGACGTTATCTTACGGGGCACGACTAGCATAGTCAAGAAAATTTGAGTGCGGTAAAGTACGGGTATAGGGTGTATGGGCGCCCTGGACAATAAAATGCATATTTGGGTAACGTATAAAGAAAAGCGGGAGAGATAGATATCGCTAGCTTATAAGGGTATGACTAGTGAGTAAAATGAGAATATTGGAACACTAGGCTTATCTTAATTTCGAGGACGAAATTCCTTTGTAAGGGGGGAAGTATGTAACACCCCGTATTTTTGTGCTTTTAATTTTTAATTAATTCGAGGATTTTAAATTACTTGTGGTTTGTAATTTTTAATTGAATTAATTATGGCAATATATGTTTATATATTAATCGGGGAGTGAATGGCCAATATTTAAGTAAATTTATTTACTAAGTGAATAGTAATAATTTAATTGCGTCATTTCGGGTAGTAATGACGGGGTATGCGATTATCTTTGCCGGGAGTCGGTATAGACTAAATTGGGGTGAGGTAAGGATTTTTATAAATTAATTCGGATGGCGATTCTGAGTGCGCGGTTGAGTCCGGATGGGTCGAGATAGTCAGAAAAGAGTACCCGAGGGTAGCATTTGGGTCTCGGGATATTTTTGGGCATAGCCGGGCCCGCACGGGATGATTTGGGCTATTTTAATTTAGCCCATTAGGCTAAAAACGGGATTTGTGTTTTTAAACCTAAACCTAAGAAAAGGAAAAGGAGCAGCCACCATTATTCTAACCTAGGGTTTGAGAGGAAGATTGGGGGAAAACAATCAAGAACAAATTGGGAGCTTTTGGAGCCAAATTGAGGGACTCCGCCAACGGAATCAGACACTACGAACACTTTCAGGCAAGTGGTTAACTGTTTTGATTCTTAAAGCATGATAATCAATTTATATTATAGTGATGTGGGGATGAAAATCTGTTTTTGGGGGAAAATCCGTTTTTGGGTGTAAATGAGTACAAAATGGGGTTTTTGTTTTTGAAATACTTGAATGAGATTCAAAGTAAGACTTAGATGGGTGATTGAAATCTGAATATGTATTTATGATTTGAATGAGAAATTCAGAATATAAAAGAGGGGAAATCGAATCTGGAAGTTGGGATTTAAAAGCAGATAATTATATTTTAGTGAGAAAGACCCATTTTGAAAATTAAGAGATAATTTAAGGGGATGAATATCGTAATGATCTCTACGATGAGTAGGATGTGGATTGACCATTTGTAGATGATTGGGACTCATTTTGGGAGAAATTTATTGGTTAAAAATAATGAGTTAAGGTTGAAAATCAGAGAGATAAGACCTTGGAAATTCGACTATGGCAGAAACAGATCGGTGGAGAAGACGAACACCTGTTCGATCGATCGATCGACGGGTGGGGGTCGATCGATCGACCCTTCAGTTATTTCGTCAGTTTGCCTTATGGATTTTTATGGGTTAAGACTTCAGTTGTAAATTTCCCCTAGCATAATTAAGAGAGAAAAATTATTATGGGAGTAAATTCTTAACAATTATAAGGGAGTATAATTGAGGGTAGTGGGGCAATTATATGTGACACTTTGCATATGAATTTTGGCGAATAAATTCTGAGAATATAAGATAACGAAATCGGTGAATAAGTTCGGGTATAGTAGTAGGGTAACGCTACTCATTTAAATTAATTAATTTGGAGTCGGGGACTAGACTCGGGTGTTATTTAATTATGGACCAAGTGAGTGAGTCCGAGTGTGCTAGCCATTATAGGTAAATATAATTGGGGAAAATGATGGAAATAAATGTGCGACACATTGTGAGCGAAAAATGTGGAAAAGAAATTATGAGATGTAAAAATGGACCAAGTGAGTGAGTCCGGGTGTGTTGGTGATGTGACACCAAAGTATTAAATTAATTATTGAGAGAGTGTAATTAATTTGGAGTCGGAACATCGACTTGGAAAATATCAAGTTACGGGCCAAGTAAGTGAGTTCGGGGACAATGGTTGAGTGACACCGAGTTATTAAATTAAAAACGTGTGTTAATTAATTAAATTAGAGTCGGACCATAGGCTTGGGATTATGATAATCTATAAGTGAGAAAACTTATTTAGTTGAGTCGGGCGAGAGACTCAGGACATTATAGGCTAGTGTTACAGGTTATGAGTACACGGAGGAGCCGGAGTTTATGTTATATATATATATACGGTGTAGTGATAGTATATATATATATATATGTGTATATATTGTCTGTGCTATTATGTATCTATGATTAGATATTTATTTTAGTTATACTCTAGTGCCATAGGGGGAGGTTACGCGCAGTGGATGAATCCCCTAGCTTGAGGAGTAGGGCGAGTAGATTCCCAGGTCATAGCGTCTGTTGTAGGGGGTGAGGGGCATCTCACTTTCCGGGAAGGAATATGACCGCCTCCAATCGTATATCAAACCAAGTTAGTGAGAGACTCTAACTTGGATAACTAGGTTATGTGAGCACACCTAGTGAGATGGCACTTTAGAGAAAATCATCCGGTGAGGACATACTCGGAAGGATGAGTACACGTGTGATATGTGTGGTTATTGGTAAAGGTACGTATAATGTAGTAGTGAATATTATACGTAGATGATAATACAGTGTGTGATGTATTTACTTTATATAACTTGGGTTATAGTTATATGCTGTTAATTAATGAGAAATTTATTAAGTTAATCATTTATGGGTAATACAGTGCGTGTTGTATTTAATTTATATTACTTATGTTACGGTTATATGCTTTTAAGTAAGAAGGAATTAAATAAGTTAATTAGTGAGATAACTTATATTTCAAGAATCATTATACTCGGGTTAGAGTAGTATGGCAAGGGAAGGTTATACCAGGACTAGTTGGACGGGGTAGTACAACTAGGTGGGGTTAAGGTAACCGGTAGGTGTGCACGATAGTGGAGGGGTGAGAATGTCCACAAGGGAGTGCGACACTAACTTAAATATAAAGCTCATTCATGCATATTTTTTTAGTACTGCAGTTAATTCACTTGCTAAATATTTTCAAAAATGTTTTGGGTTCTAACCCTTGCTATAAAACTATTTTCAAAACCTTTTAGGTGTCCAGCCACAGGAACGCCAGGATTGATATTCTATTCCAGGGACACGGAGCTGCGGCACATGTGGATGCTAGCAGGAGTTTGAATTAGACGCATCATTTATTCATTCCTAGAGTAGGAATCTTGTATCAGTTCCAGTTTCATTTAGGGCTTGTCGCCCAGACTTCTCAGTACAGTTTTCAGGTGTTGATTATTTGTATTCAGATTATTTCTTGGTGGCCGGTGTTTTATTCGGCATGTTGTGTATTTATGATTTCAGTTTACTTTCATTTAGTTGTGTAAATGGTTTATATTTATTCCGCATGTATAGTTTTGGTTTAATTAAAAAGTTAAAAAATTGGCACCAGTTTTTGGAATACTAGGTGATTAGTAAGTTTTAAAAAGTTTTCGACAGTGATGCTAAGGATGATCCAACTGGGATTCCTGTTTTAATTTGGTATAGGACTGATCACCCGGTATTTTATTAGGCGGGGTGTCACAAACACTTTCCCAGGAACACCTTGTTTCCTCTCTTCCCTTTTTTTTTCTTTCAAATTCTTCTTCTGTTTGAACCTAGATGTTCCACAAGTGGGGCATTCAACAGCTTCTTTATACTATTTTCTATAGAGTATACAGTCATTAGGGCATGCGTGTATCTTCTGAAAATCCATTCCAAATACCGATAAGCAACGTTTTCCCTCATTATTGGATGAAGGCAATGCATTATCATCCGGAAGCATGTCGGCAATGATTGACAACATATTTGAAAAGCATTTATCGGACATCCCACTCTTCGCTTTAAGATTGAATAGCTTGACGATAGCGGATAACTTTGTATACTTTTTACATCTTTTATACAATGGCTTCTCCGCATCTAAAAGAAACTTCTGAAAAATTTCTGCATTTCCTATGAAGTCTTCTTTTATAGCCTCCACCATGTCAATCAACTCTTCAACATCCTCCATGGTATCCATATTAAGATCGTCACAAATAGGATCGCCTGTATTAACATCCGGCAACGTTTCACGATGTTCCTCCTCTCCGTGCCATTTCCACACAATATAATTCGGATTGATACCCGAACTATACAAATGTTGTCTGATTTCTTTAACACCCATTTTTAATCTATTCTCACATTGATTACAAGGGCATCGTATGAAGTTCTCATCCAAGGAGGCGTTTTGAGCAACCCCAAGAAAATTATCAACACGTTTTATGTATTCTTTTGATAATTTGTCCTTGCTCATCCAAAACCTGTCCATTCTGGCCTAAGTATGTAAACCACCACGAGTGAGATATAAGCAATAAAAGATATGTAATTGTTAAAAATAATGCAATATTATACAACATAATACATTCACACCATTAGAAAATATCGTAGAAAGTATAATATCCCTCTAAAACTATCACAACAACTACCATAGACACCGACTCCTAATAGTAATAAGACTTAATCAACCATAACTAACCAACTCAAGAACACTAACACACCACCCAAACACTATACAACCAAAACCAATTTTAAACATTGAAGAACTTCAATTCACAAAATTATTATACATATTATACTATAATGTTATATATAATATGTATAACAACGATTGTTATACATATTATACATAACAGTAACAACCACTAGCGATTATATACCTATAATATAATGAAGCAATTAATGAAAGCACATAGTATAAGCATGGTACATGTAATGCTAAAAATTAATAAAAGCACACAAGACATTAGTGAGTATATGATATACGTACTAAAACAAGACAATGAAACTTCAAAAGCAAACTAACATATCGTAACGCACCCTATGATACTGAAATCATTGAGACAAGCAAACACTAACATAAAGTTGGAGCTAAAGAAAATGATCTGACCATCACATGGTACTAAAATCGTTGTAAACTTTTCGAATAAGTTTCATCTGCCCGAAATCAAATGTCTTTTTTAATCATGGAAACACATTAATGAATCAATTAATTTAGAGCAATTCTTAATGAATGATCAATTACAATGCAATACGGGATGTAGTTGGATTGATATCACACTTTGTTAAACAATAAAGAGTAGGGGATATATACATCACACTTTTATATAATCTAACACAAATTGTATGTCATTTATCTCATCTTTGCTAAAAATGTTAAAAAAGATGAAATCACCGGTACAAATGTCTAATCACAAAAACACTGGATCAAAAAACACAATTGTCATTGAGTGTATAAAAATATTAAAGAATCCATATAATGATTTTATTAATAAACACTTGTTTAATCATATTTTAAAAAACAGGAATTTCATAAAGAACACCACATGATTTGATAATATATTACCACAAACATGCAATAACCCCGTTTCAAATGAGAATCAAATGAGGGAAATTTAACCAAGTACTAACTAATAACCAAATGTTATTTAAACATTTCAAGGTAATCCAAAAAAAATCAACTCATAATCCCACCCTGATACACAAACACACAATACACATTGAAATTAATTGCAATCTAAAACATCACACACTGAAATTAATTGAAATCTAGAACACTGAACATCAAGGCTGATACACACACAATGACGAATCTAGGATTTTAATTCAGGACGGCCGGAACTATAAGATTGAATTTTTTTTTCACAACTCAGGCAAAACATCATTTAACATGTTAAAATTAACGAGTCTGACTCGAAAGAAACCCGAATATGACAGGTCTGACTCAAAAGAAACTCGAATATTGAAGGACACAAAAGCGATACTGCACAATTACATATTAGGAACTAAAAATCTTAACAAAAATTCAAGTACTAAGCACTAAATGAATTGACCCTACATTTCTAAACCTCTAAATACTATACATTAAGCATAACATTTTACATTACGTCAAAAACTAGATATTTTACATTTAACTTAACTATTTAAGTCAACCGGGACAATTAATGTTTAGTCGCTAGGAGCTAAGTATATTTTACATTTAGTCCACCTTATTTTTTAATTTTGCAAAAACTCCCCTATTTACTTTTTTGATAATTATTTCTTAAAGTTTAGGATAAGATGAAAAAAAAATTGTAACTGTTTTATGCGCCGAGGGATCATTTGGAACAAAATTAAAAAGTTTGAACTATATATTAATTATAAAATTGCCGAGGAACTTTTCTTCGAATGACCCTACTATTTTTTGCAACAAGTCATTAACCAAAATTATTAAACATTGAACATATAAACTGAAAAGCAAATAAAATTACGCTTGAAACTAATGACACTCAACTATTTCTTTAATGTGTATTTTTTTTTTAAATGACAATATATAAACTGAATTTATAATAGACACAATTCTTTAAAGAGTATTATTGCTAATAGTTGTAACAAATCTAAACAAATAAAGGCTTGAACAATGCTTGGCACAAACATAAGTATTTACTAAAGTAAAAAGAGTTGGTAAAGCAACGTACCCAAATTCTCTGTGCAGACTCGGCCGGGGTAGAAAACAGGAGAAGAGGGAAGGCGTCCCAGCTGCAAAGTCTGATAAAAGACACAATAAAAAGGAAGAGAAATCAATTAGGTTTTCAAACAAAAAATATTACAAACACATATACAAAAATCAAAAACAAATCGCATATACACAAATCACACACACAAATCAAGAATCGCACACACACGTATCAAGAATAAATCGCATATACACAAGACATATATACAAACCCTTGCAAATCCATATTAGGGATTTTTGTACCTGATTGATTGAATCTCACCGGCGCCGGAGGTGATGAGACGTGAGAGAGCCGGAGGTGCTGTGAGATATGAGGAAGAGTTGCGCGAGCGAGCCACACACACAGAGAGAGAGAGAGAGAGAGAGAGAGGGATGCGGTAGACGTACGAGAGAGAGAGAGGGAGGGACGCGGTAGACAGGGAATTTTGAGGAATTTGAGGCTCCAAATTTTTGGAGCGGGGAATGAAAAAAAAAGCCCCATTTTTTTTTCATGTATCTCAGTTTTTACTCCAAAGCGGAAAATAACTAATATGTATTTGTGTCATCTATATATAAATATGAGATAAATGATTTATTTTTTATGTCAATTTTATTTAAATTGAAATAAAAATTTACTTTCAAAGTAAAATTGACATAAATGAATATTATTTATGTCAATTTACATTTGTGTGACATAACGTTCATTTTTAAACTGACATAAATGATATTTTTTCTTGTAGTGACCCGAAATAAAATCACATTATATAATAACTGGACGACTATGACCTGGGGTTATAATCACCCTGCTCCTCAATCCAGGTGATTCACCTGCATCGTACAACTTCCCATAATAGAACTAAAGGGGTATGTTCCACATAAATATATCAATTACACACAGATATATTTATAATCACATCATATATGTATTGTCTCTATACCCTATATATATATATCATCAAATCCGGCTATTTCTGCCTCTCTCACATGGCATTAGCCTATAATCCCGAATATATCAATTCATAATAATTTATAAGTGTACACACAACTTATATTAATTTCATAAGTATTCACTCACCTATGATACAAATATCACATTTATTTCATCTTAATATTAGCTTACCACATCTAACTAATATTCTAATTTCATCATACTCGCACATTCGGATTAACTCACATATAATCGACATATATATATTCTACCCGCATAAATATATATATTTAAAGCCGCCGAAATAATTTATCTAGTGTCGCTCATCTCAAACACTCTTAAAGTACATAATCCGAATTCATTTTTCGACTAACCCAAGGTTCGTATAACACCCATATAATCATTAGGAGTCCTTACACACTATCTAGGATTCTTTAACATTTATCTCCAATAAAAATGATTATTCTCCAATCATTTAAAACTAAGAAAAGATTTTAAAAATAACAGGTTCGAATCGATTCGCTTAGAACCGAATCGATTCGAAAATGACGTTGAGTTATTATTCACCTTCTTGTCCAAACTCCTCCTTCTTCCAACACTCAACCAACAAAAGTATTATGGTTTCTACATCATCAACCATCAAAATAATCATCTACATGCTATAATTTAACCAACATATCAATTGCTTAATGGGATTCATCAAATTTAACAAGATTTAAACATTAAATCCATTTAATTCTACATTACACATATCTTCCAATTTCTCACCAAATTATACACCCTTAACATGGTTTCAAGCTTAAATTTCACATGGTAACATTATCACATTAAGTTCATATGGAATCATCTCTTAAAATCCATTTTATGCAAGCATCCCAACCCAAAAATATTATAGTATTACACCAATTATGATATGAACAATAAACACACATAAATAATTAAAGCACGTTATACACTTGCCTCGATGGATAAATTCGACGACCTCGTGTCGGAAATCCGTCGGAGTTTGGCCCAAGCTCCTCTTTCTCCCTTTTTCTTCTTTCCTTATCTTCTTTCTTCTTTTCTCTCTTTCTTTTCCTTCTTTCTCTCTTTTTCGTGTGGCCTTATAAGAAAGAAATAAGGGTTATCCCTTATTAAACCTAAAATTAACTCGTATACATAACTGCGAGCCCCTATTAGTCCAAAAAGTCCTCGAAACTCAAACACTACCCCTCGGGTACTCTATTCTGAATATATCAGCCCATCCGAATCCAACCGTGCACTCGAAATTCCCATCCGAGTCACTTATCAAAAATTCACCTTTTTAAATCCAATACGACTTCACACGTACTTCTCCGAATAAATTATTGTTCCCTGTCGCTTTGCCCAACTGTGATCTGATATAAAAATGATTCAACTTTATTTACTTATTCACGTAAGTAAACGTAACACACATTAATATTAATCCAAAACTCGCAAATTAATATTTAGTCCACACCTCAAATTCTCTTTCACTTGAAATCCTCAATTTATTAAATTACATCACTTATGTAATTTAAATATCCATAAAAGTACGGGGTATTACACAAACTGGTTCGCCTATGCACCTGAACCGATTCGACTCACTTGATGCACGAATTTTCTTTTAATTGCTAATTTTTCTTAGAAGTTGTATTCAGTTAGGACTCTTGTAAAAACGACCATGTAATGTTGTAGTTTGATATTAGACTAAGTTTTAACCTACGAATAGAGGGAAAAGGAGGCAAGAACCAAAGTTTTGAATTCCGGCATTAAGATTACGCTTTTGTGGATTGTGTTCAAGATTTAATATATCAAGTTTGTTCCATCCACTTTATTTATACATGATCTTTTTCTTTGCATATTTCATTTATTTTATGGCATTTTAATAACTCCAAGCATGCTTATATATAGGTTCATCATGATTTCAATCACATGCAACATTAGAATTTGGTTTATTACCCACGTAACCATGTCCGGCTAAGATATTAGCGGGTTAGGGTACATGAACCCAACCCAGGTGTTACGAATGAATTTAAAAGCGAATAAAATTTAATTAAGAATTCAACGGCTTGATTTATTACCAGAATAAATATTGTAGGTCTTTTAATTCCGTTTGCCCTAGGTAACCGGAATGTTTAAGGATGCAATACGATCTTCAATAATTTGTCATTCTCATCAAATATAATTTTTGATTTGATATTGTGAGGAGTAAAATCTTCATATGTCAAATACTTTTAGAGTAGTTAATGATTCTTTGAATTGAGAATTAGGTTTTTGAAGTTTTTATATTCTAAGTAATAACCGACAGTTCGGGGGAGTACCCTAACTCCATTTTCTAACATCGATTTAAACTCAGTTAGTTATTCTCTCATGCGTAGTTCAATTACTAGTTTAATTAGATTGCATTAGTTGATAGGAAAGTTACAAACAATCATTTTTTACTTCTTTTTCTAAGTCAACAGAAAGGTTAATTGTCTTTCCTACTCATCGTCACGTCTTATGTCTTAATCCCTGAGTTCGACACCCGGTTTATGGGATTATTACTTGAGCGACTGGCTTGCACTTGAGCCGTAATCACATGTATTAGAGACACACTTTTCAAGTCGCGTTAAGAACACATATTGAGAGAAAGTAAGCATTACAAAAATATTAAGTTTGTTCATATATATTAGATAAGTATGATCAAAATGAAGGACTTGACTTCAAAACATAGCGCTTATAAAGAAAATTGTAAAGCTTTAGAGGTGTTCATACTTCTCGCATGATTTGGATAATCATATTTTGTATTTTATCTTCAAAACTCATATTAACAGCCAGTGGAGTTTATGTTTAATTATTGAAGTATATATTTTTATTTAATTATAATCAGTTAACTATCATTTGATTTATTTATTTTTTATAATGTGAACAAGAGATAAATGTAGAGGGTCCTATTTTGGGGTAACTTTCTCATTTTTGGTAGTTTTAATTATATTGATTTTTTATTTTCTCATTTTGACATTTATATGCAGGCTGATTTGATGAACAACAAAAGTTATTTGGTGTTAAAAAAAACTTTTTTAGGGTAAATTACATCAAAACCCCCTGAACTATTAAACTTCTACACCCAATCCATTTTCATAAAAAAAATTGATAAAACATGTGCATAAGAAATGTAAAAACTTTAATAACCACTGTCATTTGCTTATGTGATCGTGCAAACAAATTACATTTAGGGTGTGTTTGATTGCAAATATGGAAAATGCTTGACAAATAGTTCATTTTGATAAGAAGTTGAAAAATGAGTGAAAAAATATAGGGCAATCTATGATTAGGTCCCTTGGTAATAATTTTTAAACATTTAAGGACAATTTACTATTAGGTCCACTTATTATGCCACTAGCGTGGACTTCTACAATATGATAATTAGTGGAAATAAATGTTTAAAATTTATCAAAATTCCTTTAGTTTTTAAAATTTATTTGTGAATGACCTAAGAGTACTTTCTCCAAAAATATATGAGTTTGTGGCCTTACTTTTACTATTTTTCATGGAAATCAATTCTGTGGTGGATGAATAAGAAATATGTTTCACTAAAAATGAGGTTTGAGATAGAGCATTTGTTATGTGACTGAGTGTTGTTCTTATATGAAATATTCACAATTAATGTACTACAAAAGCAAAACATGAATCAAAATAATTATTTTCTATGAAAAAAATTATATCAACCAAAGACATTATTAATCTATTGCATATCGCCTACAACAAGTTTTATAAATCGTCCATAAAATCCAATTTTGAGAAAATTTTAGGAGTACGGGAGTGATCATGATAAATTTTGTTATTAATTGTCGCGCATAGCTATTGACGCTCCTTGGAATTTCTCCGGCGCTCCAATCCATATCATAAATACAATAGATGTCAATCTAACCCTTTCTAACACATCCCGACTTTCTCATCTCTTTCCCATGTTATGTGAGCTAACCACATATTGGCACAAGTAAGGATCGAAGGTTCACTGACCAAATAAAAGCAACACAACTCAACACGACACGAAACATTTTTTAACCGAACACGAACACAATTCTAATAAAAGTGATACGACACAACATGAAATATTATTTTTTACCAAACACGAACACGTCCCAGTAAAAGTGACACGTCATAATATATGTTATTCAAACGGAAACCCGACCAAAATAAAAATAACACGACACGCTCAAAATCTTATTTTTACCTAAAACGAAAGACGACTCCTATAAAAGTGGAGAAATACTTCTTGCACCGGTTTGAACATACCGGTTTCCTACACCGGCTGATGTGGCAGTTGAGATGGCACCGATTTTAACAAACACGACCACGATAAAAAAAACGCGACGTGACATTGAGTCGTATTTTTTTCATACCATTGGCGCGGACAATTTTTTACTATTTTAAAAATAATCTCTTTACTATATTTAAAAAATGGTCTGCACCAGCGGTATGAAAAAAATGGTTCACGCCAACGATATGAGGTGTGGACCATTTATGCGGGACGAATCATTTTTTTCATACCGCTAGCGCGGAAATTTTTATTAAATATAGTAAAAAAATTATTTTTAAAATAGTAAAAAATGGTCCGCGCCAACGGTATGAAAAAAATACGACTCAATGCAACGTCGCATTTTATTTTTGGATCGTGATCGTTTTTGTTAAAACCGGTGCCATCTCAGCTGCCACATCAGCCGGTGTAGGCAACCAGCCTGTTCAAACCGGTGCAAGAATCATTTCTCCACTTTTATAGGAGTCGCCTTTCATTTTAGGTAAAAATAAGATTTTGAGGTGTGTCGTGTCATTTTTATTTTGGTCGGGTTTGCGTTTGGTTACAAAAAATAACATACATTGTGGCGTGTCACTTTTAATTGGGTCGTGTTCGTGTTTGGTAAAAAAATAATATTTCATGTTGTGTCGTGTCACTTTTATTATGATTGTGTTCATGTTCGGTTAAAAAAAAGGTTTCGTGTTGTGTTGCTTTTATTTGGATCGTGTTCGGTTAAAAAAGATTTTATGTCGTGTCAAGTTGTCTTTTTTATTTTGGTTGTTTTCGTGTCAGGTAAAAAAATAAGATTTCGTATCGTTATGTGTCGTGTCTCGTTTTAATTTGTCATTTTTATGATTGGTTGAAAAATAAGATTTCGTGTGTCGTGTCATGTCGTGTCGTTTGTATTATTTTATGTTCTGTCGTGTTTGTATAAGGTTAAAAAAATAATATTTTTTGTCATGTTAAGTTGTATCGTATTTTAATTAGGTCGTGTTTATATTTGAAAAAAATAAATAAAAATTAATGGGTTAATATTTAAGTTTAAATCATATAAATAAGTTGGTTTGGAGTGTGAGTTGTATTCTTTATTTAAATTATATAAAGCCCTTAATCGTATAAATAAGGTGGCATAACATGGGAAAGGGAGCGGCGGAGGAATTCGGAGGAGCGCCAATAGCCCTTAATTGTCTCTTGAGTATTCCTCACGCACTTCGGTTCATCGACCCAAGCTACTTAACCGCCTCTCTCCCTCTTTAAAACGACAATCCACAAATGTTTTCCATTTCACCGCCAAACGCAACACACCCTAGAAAGATGACTTTCTTCTGGGGCACAAAAACAGAGATTCTCTTCACGGGTTGGCCTGGGACTAACTCCTCCATGTACGCTGTGTCCATTGTTTTTGTCTTTGTGCTCGCACTTCTTGATGAGTGGCTCACTCGTTGTAATCTCATGAACGATGGTTCGATCCTTGTGGTAGTGGTACAGACGCTTGTGCATGCTGTTCGGATGGGTCTGGGATACATGCTCATGTTGGCTGTAATGTCTTTCAATGGCGGTGTATTTTTAGCGGCGATAGCTGGGCACACTTTGGGTTTTTTCTTGTTTGGGTGTTTTCTTGTTTGGGAGCGGCGTTAGTAAGAGGTCGTCACCGCCTGCTGGGAAGACTTCAGATCTGAGCTGTTGTCCTGGTGATTTGGTTTTCGGATGCTAAAACTTGTTATCTCTTAAATACATTTGATCTTATGTTCTTTATATAATAAGAGAGCTTATCTCACATGCTTGCAATGTGTGTTGAAATCCATCCCTCTCCCCATTATGTCAAATATCAAATATATGTAACCCGTTTGGCTTATCCTTGGCTACAACTATCTATAAATTTCTAGCCTTGAGTAATTCATCACAGAGAAAGAGGAGATGCGTATAAATTTGAAAGGAAAAAGGAAGAGGATGAGCACCATGCGCACAAGTTTTTATATTTAAGGTTATTTGGGGTTTGGCACTCATTTATTTTTTCTTATTGAGTCTAACACTCATAAGTTTTAGTTCTTGGGCTTTGACATCCATTTAGACGGATTCCGTTATTGACCATTAAAAATCGAGATTACATGTTTTTAATCCTACTTTTTTTAATATATGTGTGTTTAATTTCATGTCATTATTTTTTTGTTGTTGGTCCTATATTTTTACAATTGTCATTCTCTACAAAAAGAGACATGAGTGGTTATAAGAGGTTACATGGAAGTTGTGGGAAGTTTTAGACGATTATGGGACTTAAAACAATTTAAAAACCACATGGGATGAAAGACTAACAAAACTTTAGAAATGAGAATAAAACAAAAAAAACTTGGATAAGGGGTTGTCGGAGAAGGACCTGTTGTCGAGGCGAAGATGAGGGACTAGTGGTCGATGACGAAGATGAGGGAGTTATGATCGACGACAAAGGTGATTTTTAAGGAGGCTTCTAAGTATGAATTCGATAAAACACAAGCTCAAAGAGGAGAGGGAAATAAGGAAGTAGTGACAAACAGGCGCGAGAAAGGGGAAGATGGTGGTGGAAGAAGTGGTGGTTGTCAATGGAGGCGATAGGGAAGGAGAGGTGGTGGTTGTCGGAGATTTCAAGGTCCGCGAGAAGTTGGGTTTCGAAAAGTTAGAAGTTCGGTTTTTACTAAAAAATTGTTACACTATTTTCTTTCCTAATAAGATTGTTCCTTCATTTGTAATATGAGTTTTTTTTTTCAGATTTATGATTCATCTAAGTTTAGTTTGTATTCAAGAATCTCCTTTCATTTCTCACAAACCCAACTCTCTCTCTCACTCACACACACACACACACAAACACCCCACACACGCTTATTCTTTGTTTTGGATTTGTTTATTTCCTTTGCCCCTTATTTATTTTCAGTGACTCTCTTGTCTATTTTTTAGTGACCATATTTAGGGGAAATATATGATGCATGGTAATTGATGTAAATGAGCGTCAAATGGAAAATATGAAGAAAAATCTTGTCTCAAATCTCTTTATTAAATCTCAAAATGGTAGAATGACCCAAATGAGGCTACAAAAGAGATATTTATAGGTGGAAGTAACTTGGGCTTCAAGAAATTATCATAATTATAATTATGCCCTTATTAGCCCTTATTACTTGTTCCTATAATACCAAGCAAAGAACAACTAAAATAAAATACATAAGAATAAGGAAAATAACAAAAATGGCACAAATGCTTAAAAATGATAAAAGCGTCATCTCCTTTACATCATTCTCCCCTCCATGAAAACGAGTTTGTCCTCAAATTCAAAGGAAAATGCCATCGATATGACCTTCTAGAATGGTGATGAGAGAATGTTAGGGTGCGGAATCATCGGTATCGTCTAGGTACTCGGGGCCTCCTGGAGTAAGTAAAGCATGGCGACGTGGCAAGGAAGACTCTGAAGCACTGTGACCTACTACCCCACATTGTAACATTTGAATCTCACCGGATAGGAAGATGAGGGAGGAGAGGTAGTAGTGGCTGGTGTCGTTGTTATAGTAGCGAAAGTAGGAGTATTGAAGGGAGTATGTGGGGCAGAAGTAGTAGTGCGCGAACGAGTAGGGGGAGTTGTCTGATAATATGCCTCTACCTTCGTGGCATACTCCAATGCCTTTGCAAAGGTGGAAATATCACGCAAAGTCCGGTCCTGCTAAATATACCCCTGTAGGCCGTGGGTGTAACAGTTAATCCTATGCTCTTTTGTCTCTCCAAGCTGAGAACGTGTGCACCAAATTTGAAGCCGCTCAGTATTGTCCAAAATAGATGTGTCATGTCTGAGGGCCTCGTCGTGGAGAAAGAGGTCTCGCTTATATGTAACGGGACAAAGGTAGCTATCATCATCGCTTGGTCGATTGATCCTCATTAAAGGTTTGCTTGGCTCTATCAAGCTTCTCTCTTATAGAATTATTGTCATCTTGAAACATACCTGCAATATCTCCAATGTCCTTGATCTCGGCTTGGAGGGAGTCCACCAAATGGGTCGGCTTACCATAAGCACTTGTCATTTTCTAAAGTGCTTGTCGAAGAGACAAAAATGCCTCACGTGCTCGGACAGGGGCATCCCGACCACGGACGAGGTCCAAGTCTTCGCTTATCTGAGCTATTAGCACCAGTACTAAGTTGTTATTAGAATAAAGATAAAAATAAAAAGATATTTTAAAAATTAGCAGAGTAAGCATACATGAGTAATATGAAATCATTAAACAAGTTACAAATAAAGCCAAAATAATGAATCTCTTCATTAAAGTGTAATACCCCGTATTTTCTGTGATATTTATTTTTGGGATTAATTAATTAAATGAGAATTAATTGAGAATTAATCCGGATAAAATACTAGCGAGTTGTGAGTTGGTATTTGACTATATTGAGTATATATGATGTTATATGAATATTGAATTATGAAATTTGTCGTGAGATTGATATACGGCAATTTGGTCATTTTATTGGGACGCGTGTGACAGTCGCGTCAGAATATAATTGTTTTTATTATAAAAGTGAATTTAATTCTATTAACTGTATGGTCGTTTTGAGTGCGCCAACGCGTCCGGAAGGGTCGAGATAGTCAGAAAACACTAGCCGGGGGTTTAGTTTGGGTCCCGAGGTATTTTTAGGCCATACTGGCATCTTAAAGGGTATTTTGGTAATTTCGTATTTTTGAGAATTAAAAATGACGAAAATTAGGAGTCTTTATCTAATTGGGAATAGACTCACTAAACCCACTAACCAACCCTTATTGACCCATTAAGCTACGGAGGTTATTAGATTAGGTTTCCAATATTTCCCAAAACAAAACTCTAGCCACCATAGCCACCTTTGGAGAAGAAAGCTTGTAGAGAGGAAATTCTGCAGAGAGAGAGAGATAACTTCAGCAAATCAACATCAAAATCAGAGATAAACTCAAGGCAAGTGATTTAATTTCGTTTAATTTCAGAGAATGCTTTTCCATGAGTAGGAATTTAATAAAGATTGAATTGTTCTTGGAGTATTATGAAAACCCATGTATTTTGGAACTTAGAACTTGAAATCTTGAAGAGAAATTGCATGTAGAATGGTAGGTAGATGATTATTTAGATGATATTAGATATTGGATAAAATTAAAACGGATTTAATTGGGTAAATTCATGATTATAAATTCTAGGGTTTATATTCTTGAAAATTTGGGGAAAAGTGTAGAGACTTGAGGATTTAATGATGTTTAGGAGGAATTGATTTCTCAAAATATGTTAGTATGTGACCTAGGTACGTTTAGGGATGATGAGAGACCTTAAACAATCGTTGGCTTGATGTTTAGATGAGTTTTGAAAAGATACAAATGGTGAAAAACGAAACTAGGGAAATCTGGGCTCGAAACTGGTCGTTCGTTAGAAGACCTCCCCAGGTCGTTCGAACGAGCTCGTTCGAACGAGCTTCTAACGAGTTGACCAGTCGCTTCTAACGAGGGGCAGTTTCGTTCGATAATCTCGTTCGAACGAGATCTCGTTAGATCACCCAGTTCGTTCGAACGAACTCTCGTTCGAACGAGACTTCTAACGAGCTGGCAGTTTAGGCCTTTTGGCCTGTTTTGATTTTGGGAGTTCCGTAAACTTGTTCGAGGATAGAGATAACATTCCTTTGATGGTGTATTAGTATACTTGGGACATTTGGGATATAATGAGGAGTAAATTATATAAGTGTGGATAAAATCAAATAGACATTTAAGTCAAGACGTGAGTGCCTACTACGACGTGAGAATAAATTATGGCGCGTATAAATATGGACCGGGATTATATAAGTTGTATATATATTCAGTTAGTACGAGAATGCGATAAGTACTACAATTAAACTACGGTGATTACTAAGATGCGTGTTTACTTAGTATTGGTATATGATTTGTGTGTATGACATACCTATCATACTTGCTATCACGGGAGGTTTGCGTTCGCTTAGGGCCCTCTAATCCTTGTGTTGCCCGGATTTAGACTGGTTACCTCGATGAACATAGGTCAGAGAAGGGCTTATTGGGATGTTAATAAGTCTGCTGATCGTGGGAGCGCAGGTATGTGCGTGACCCATGTGATGTGACTGTGTTCGCCTCCATTATTTGTGATGTTGTTATCTGTGAACTATTCCTGAGAGATTCGGAATATGTGATCCTTATGTACGTGATGTACCGGGATGGATAGCAGAGTATGTGTGCACCGCAGCTTAGTCTCGGGGTGCTTATATTGTATATTTATGTTGTGGAAAAATATACGCTTAATAGACTGGAACTTTCATATGGTATTGTGTGTAACTATGGAATAACATAGAGGGTTAATCTATAACGAGTTGTATTACTTTTATATGAGAACCTGAATTTACGTTAAGCCCCTATTTAATTGAGATCGTTAATGTTAATGGGAACCGAGTAATAAGGGTAGAACCTATGATAGTCTAGCTAGATATGATGTCACTTAGCTAGTAGTTTGGGTCATTTCAGATGGGTAATTACGTTAGGAGTGCACAGTTAGACGAGAGGTGAGAATTTCATGTGAGTGCACGTCCTAACATGTACTTTGCATTTAATGTTTTAAATGTTTTTAAAGCACTTGCAGGTTTTTAAAATATATCCACATTCGGGATCTGGCCCGTTTGCTTTCAAATATATTTTTCTTGTAAAATCATTTTTAGGTGCCCAGCCACAAGGACACCATGCATAGGATACTCATTCAGGTGACGCGCTGTAGCTGTTTGTGGAAGCTACAGGGATTTGCTCTTAGACGCTTCTATCATTTGGATTCCTGATTCAGTATTTATCAGTTGTAGGGCATGTAGCCCATTTCTATTAGAGACATCTTTTCATTTCAGTTTTTCAGACTTTGGCATGTATTGATTCAGTATTCAGTTTAGTTATTTCAGTTTGTGGTATTGTAGTGAGGAGTTTTCCTCCAGACTTTATTTACTTTATGGGATGGTTATTCTATTTACTTCGTTATGGTGAATGGTGTTATTATTCTTCATTACACTTGTTGCATGTTAATCAGACTTTAATTAAAATTTGACAACTTACTTTTTAAATACTAGGTGCTTAGTAATCATAAAAATGTTTTCGACAGTGATGCTATTAACTGAGCCAACCTGGCATTTTGAATTAATTTAATAAAGGAGTAGCTACCCGGTATTTAATTAGTCGGGGTGTCACAGGTGGTATCAGAGCATCAGGTTCTAGTGTCCTTTAGGATCTGTACGGCTATTATGTTTCCGCTAAGTTTTCTTTGATATAGAGCCTTATATTTTAGGACTGTTGTACTCTTTTTGTGTATGCTTCGTTCTTCAGCTATTTTAAGTTTATAAACAGTGAACTTATAAACTTTATTCTTATTTCATACGCCTCCACGACGTGCACGACGAGTTCCCAGGGATTCAACGCCCGAACCCCAGCCCGCTCCAGTTCAAGGCATGATGAACGCCGCTGAGGTTACAGCCATTGTAGCCCAAGCGGTAAATGCCTCTATTACCGTAGTCCAGCAGGCACCACCTCAGGCGCCGGTTGCCGCGCCAGTACAGGCAAATGCATTCCCGTCTGCTTGGGAACGTGTACGTGACGCTTTTCAGAAAGCGCATCCGCCAGAGTTTGCAGGTAGCTCAGATGTGGTAATCTCGAGCCAATGGAGGAAGGATATACAGAGGCACTTGAGGATGTATGAGTGCACGGAAGTTCAAAAGCAGGTGCTAGCTACTTTCAAGCTAGTTGGATCTGCACTACAGTGGTGGGAGTCTATTACCACCGTGGAGGAGAGGGATACTCTCACTATTCAGGACTTTTGGGTGCGGTTCGACCGCAAGTACTTTCCGTCAGCTGTTCATACGGAAATGAGGAGGAAGCTGATGAATCTGAGGCAAGAGGGTAAGACCGTGGCCGAGTATGAGGCCGAGTTCACGAATCTGTTGAATATCGTTTCGGATGAGATACCAACAGAAAAGAAGAAGATTGAGAAATTCACCGACGGGTTGACAAGGAGGATTCGTCAGCATCTGTTAGGGAACCTTTCGTTGGCCACGTATTCTGATGTGGTTAACGCTGCTTTGCTACACTGCCAGGATCACCGCTTTCATATGACTGAGGGCAAGAGATCGGGAGAGTCTAGCCATCAGGGCAGGACTGGAGGACATGGTGCCGGTGGGGCACAATCTGTTCAGGGGCAGAGACAGGGTGAGCAGGGTTCCCAGCAGGGGGATCAGAAGAGGTTCAGATCAGGGAATTACCGGCACGGACAAGGAGGTTTCTGTCAGGGCCACCAGGGTCCAAACGGCCATCAGGGCCAACAGGGGCAGAATGGGCAGCAGTTTCAGCAGGACCAGCAGGGCCAAGGGAGGAACGGTAACGGCCACCAGGGCCGGGGACCGCAGGGACAGAGAGGAGGGAACTTCCCAGGGAAGTGTTTTGTTTGTGGCAAGACTGGCCATAAACGACAGGATTGTCCTGATAGGGGCAGGGCCCCACAGTAGCAGCAGCAGGGTGCTCGCCAGGAGCCACAGAGGCCTATGTTTCCCGCCGCTCTTCTCGCACCCCCACAGATGGCAGCATTGCCACCCATTCCAGCAGTCCCAGTTCAGCAGGGGCAGCTACAGTATGTACGTGTCTATAACGTCCACCAGGCAGCAGTTCCGCAGGCACCGCCCGCGATTGAGGGTACGTTTCCTATCCATGGCACTATGGGTCGGGTATTATTTGATACGGGGGCTACACATTGTTTTATAGCTACACATTTCGCGAAAGCCTTAGGATTGTTAGCTACGGCAGAGAGCACAGTGACGTGTGTAGACTCACCATTGGGGAGTGGGTCACTTATATTCTTTATATGCCAGGGAGTGGGGGTAGAGATTGGTAGTCTGGTATTACCTGCAGATATGTTGGTATTAGATATGCATGTTCACGATGTGATTATCGGTATGGATTGGCTCGCTGATTATAGGGCCATGATTGATTGCTTCAGCGGGAGCATTGTTTTTGCCATTCCGGGGCAAGAGATGTTTGTAGTGGCGATGCCTCGCCCAGAGGGAGGCTCGACCGCTCATTTGTATTACCTAGGGGAGGATACCTCTAAGGAGGTTGTGACTCCTTTAGATTCGATCCCAGTCGTTAGGGAGTATTCGGATGTGTTTCAGGAGATACCAGGCCTACCCCCCAGTCGAGAGATAGACTTTGTTATAGACCTATTGCCATATACGAGGCCTATAGCACTTGCACCGTACCGTATGGCTCCAGCTGAGATGAGGGAGTTACGGGATCAGATTGAACAATTGTTGGGTCAGGGGTTTATACGGAGGAGTACTTCACCGTGGGGTGCCCCGGTGTTGTTCGTAAAGAAGAGAGATGGTTCACTAAGATTGTGTGTGGACTACCGAGAGTTGAATAAGGTCACGATACGGAATAAGTATTCGTTACCTCGAATCGATGACTTATTCGACCAGTTGAAATGAGCTTCTTTCTTCTCGAAGATTGATTTGAGATCAGGATACCATCAGTTGCGTATCAGGGAGGAGGATGTCTCGAAGACTACGTTCTTGTCGAGATATGGTTCTTACGAGTTTCGGGTTATGCCTTTTGGTTTGACCAACGCTCCAGCAGTGTTTATGGACTTGATGAACAAAGTGTTCAGGGATTTCCTAGATCAGTTTGTCATTGTCTTCATTGATGATATTCTGGTTTACTCCCAGACAGAGGAGGAGCACGCCGAGCATTTGAGGCAGGTTTTGCAGACGCTGCGTCAGAACGAGCTGTATGCAAAATATGAGAAATGCGGATTTTGGCTGAAAGAGGTCCAGTTTTTGGGACATATTATTTCTGACCGGGGGATATCTGTTGATCCGGGGAAGGTATCCGCGGTGAGGGAGTGGGGACAGCCCACGACACCGACTGAGATTCGTAGTTTCTTGGGCCTAGCAGGATACTACAGGAGGTTCATCCGGGGTTTCTCGAAGATAGCAGGTCCTTTGACACATCTGACTCGTAAGGGTGTGCCATTCATCTGGAGTGATGCCTGTCAGTTGGCATTCGATGAATTGAAGGATAAATTGACCTCAGCACCTGTGTTAGCATTTCCGAGACCGGGAGTTGATTATTTGGTTTACACCGATGCATCTTTGCAAGGGCTTGGAGGTGTATTACAGCAGGAGAGACAGGCCATAGCTTATGCTTCCCGTAAGCTTAAGCCTCACGAGAAGAATTACCCCACGCATGATTTGGAGTTGGCAGCAGTGGTATTTGCCCTACGGATTTGGAGGCACTATCTTTTGGGGGAGAAGTTCCAACTGTTCACGGACCACAAGTCCCTACAATACCTGTTCACGCAGAAAGAGTTGAATATGCGGCAGCGTAGGTGGCTTGAGTTTGTGAAAGACTACCAGTTCGATATCCAGTATCACCCAAGTAAGGCTAACGTGGTAGCAGACGCGTTGAGCCGTAGGCCAGCAGATGAGGTGGCAGAGGTGTGGAAGGCAAAGTGGAAGGTGTTGGGACACCAGGATGCAGTGGCCCGATCTTTCATGTCTGTGATGACCGTTACACCGCAGATTGTCACGAAGGTAGTACGGGCGCAGGCTAATGACTCGTTCTGTCAGGAGCAGATAGTTCGATTACTAGCAGAGGGAGCCGAGTCCTATACCGTCAGCTCAGACGGGAGATTACGCTTCAATGGGAGATTGGTGGTTCCGGAAGGGGAGAAATTGCGACACGAGGTAATGGCAGAGTCGCACGGCTCACGGTTCGCGGTACATCCCGGAGGGGACAAAATGTACCAATACATGAGACGGCAGTATTGGTGGAGCGGTATGAAGAGAGATATTGCTGAGTTTGTCTCGAAATGCGCCACTTGCCAGCTAGTAAAAGTGGATCATCAGAGACCGACAGGACTTCTACAGCCGTTGGAGGTCCCGGTGTGGATGTGGGAGAGCATATCCATGGATTTTATAACGGGGTTGCCTACGTCGCAGAGGAGTCACGACTCCGTTTGGGTAATTGTGGACAGGTTGTCCAAAGTCGCTCACTTTTTACCCGTAAGGACTGACTACACTACGGGACAGTATGCCCAGCTCTTCATTTCAGAGGTTGTGAGACTTCACGGTGTGCCCCTAAATATCGTGTCTGACAGAGACAAGATATTTGTTTCGAGGTTTTGGGAGAGTTTTCAGGAGGCCATGGGCACGGAATTACGGTTGAGTACGGCTTATCATCCGCAGACCGATGGGCAGACAGAGCGCACAAATCAGATGTTGGAGGACATGCTACGCATGTGCATTATTGACTTTGGGGGTGGATGGGAGCAATACCTTCCACTGGTGGAGTTTGCTTACAACAACTCCTATCAGTTCACTATTGGCATGGCTCCGTTTGAGGCGTTGTACGGTAGGCCTTATCGTTCCCCAGCATGTTGGTTAGAGGTGGGGGACAACAAACTACTTGGGCGAAGTGATTCAGGATACTTCGGCAAGGATTGAGTTGATTCGGAGTCGCATTCGGGTAGCTCAAGACCGGCAGAAGAGTTATGCTGATGCGAAGAGATTTTTCAGGGAGTTCCAAGTGGGGGACCAGGTTTTGCTCAGAGTATCTCCTATGAAGGGGATTATGCGTTTCGGGAAGAAGGGAAAGTTGGCACCGAGGTATGTGGGGCCGTTTCCTATTATTGAGCGGATCGGACCGGTTGCGTATAGACTTGGGTTACCGGAGCATTTGCATCGGATTCACGATGTGTTCCATATTTCCTCGCTAAGGAAATACCTTAGAGATAATTTGGCTCATTCTCACATTGCTGTGGAGGACATCGATCTCCAGCCGGATAGCTCCTACGAGGAGGGGCCGATTGCTATTTTGGACCGAAGTGAGAGGAAGCTGCGGTCAAAGATAGTTCCGTTAGTGCGTGTTCAGTGGCGACATCACAATGTCGAAGAGTCCACATGGGAACGCGAGGATGAGATGCGCGAACGTTATCCAGAGTTGTTTTTATCAGGTACTTTCTAGTTCCGAATTTCGGGACGAAATTCTGTTATTAGGGGGGAAGTATGTAATACCCCGTATTTTCTGTGATATTTATTTTTGGGATTAATTAATTAAATGAGAATTAATTGGGAATTAATCCGGATAAAATACTAGCGAGTTGTGAGTTGGTATTTGACTATATTGAGTATATATGATGTTATATGAATATTGAATTATGAAATTTGTCGTGAGATTGATATACGGTAATTTGGTCATTTTATTGGGACGCGTGTGATAGTCGCGTCAGAATATAATTATTTTTATTATAAAAGTGAATTTAATTCTATTAACCGTATGGTCTTTTTGAGTGCGCCAACGCGTCCGGAAGGGTCGAGATAGCCAGAAAACACTAGCCGGGGGTTTAGTTTGGGTCCCGAGGTATTTTTAGGCCATACCGGCATCTTAAAGGGTATTTTGGTAATTTCGTATTTTTGGGAATTAAAAATGACGAAAATTAGGAGTCTTTATCTGATTGGGAATAGACCCACTAAACCCACTAACCAACCCTTATTGACCCATTAAGCTACGGAGGTTATTAGATTAGGTTTCCAATATTTCCCAAAACAAAACCCTAGCCACCATAGCCACCTTTGGAGAAGAAAGCTTGTAGAGAGGAAATTCTGCAGAGAGAGAGAGATAACTTCAGCAAATCAACATCAAAATCAGAGATAAACTCAAGGCAAGTGATTTAATTTCGTTTAATTTCAGAGAATGCTTTTCCATGAGTAGGAATTTAATAAAGATTGAATTGTTCTTGGAGTATTATGAAAACCCATGTATTTTGGAACTTAGAACTTGAAATCTTGAAGAGAAATTGCATGTAGAATGGTAGGTAGATGATTATTCTGATGATATTAGATATTGGATAAAATTAAAACGGATTTAATTTTTGTAAATTCATGATTATAAATTCTAGGGTTTATATTCTTGAAAATTTGGGGAAAAGTGTAGAGACTTGAGGATTTAATGATGTTTAGAAGGAATTGATTTCTTAAAATATGTTAGTATGTGACCTAGGTACGTTTAGGGATGATGAGAGACCTTAAACAATCGTTGGCTTGATGTTTAGATGAGTTTTGAAAAGATACAAATGGTGAAAAACGAAACTAGGGAAATCTGGGCTCGAAACTGGTCGTTCGTTAGAAGACCTCCCCAGGTCGTTCGAACGAGCTCGTTCGAACGAGCTTCTAACGAGTTGACCAGTCGCTTCTAACGAGGGGCAGTTTCGTTCGATAATCTCGTTCGAACGAGATCTCGTTAGATCACCCAGTTCGTTCGAACGAACTCTCGTTCGAACAGCCTCGTTCGAACGAGACTTCTAACGAGCTGGCAGTTTAGGCCTTTTGGCCTGTTTTGATTTTGGGAGTTCCGTAAACTTGTTCGAGGATAGAGATAACATTCCTTTGATGGTGTATTAGTATACTTGGGACATTTGGGATATAATGAGGAGTAAATTATATAAGTATGGATAAAATCAAATAGACATTTAAGTCAAGACGTGAGTGCCTACTACGACGTGAGAATAAATTATGGCGCGTATAAATATGGACCGGGATTATATAAGTTGTATATATATTCAGTTAGTACGAGAATGCGATAAGTACTACAATTAAACTACGGTGATTACTAAGATGCGTGTTTACTTAGTATTGGTATATGATTTGTGTGTATGACATACCTATCATACTTGCTATCACGGGAGGTTTGCGTTCGCTTAGGGCCCTCTAATCCTTGTGTTGCCCGGATTTAGACTGGTTACCTCGATGAACATAGGTCAGAGAAGGGCTTATTGGGATGTTAATAAGTCTGCTGATCGTGGGAGCGCAGGTATGTGCGTGACCCATGTGATGCGACTGTGTTCGCCTCCATTATTTGTGATGTTGTTATCTGTGAACTATTCCTGAGAGATTCGGAATATGTGATCCTTATGTACGTGATGTACCGGGATGGATAGCAGAGTATGTGTGCACCGCAGCTTAGTCTCGGGGTGCTTATATTGTATATTTATGTTGTGGAAAAATATACGCTTAATAGACTGGAACTTTCATATGGTATTGTGTGTAACTATGGAATAACATAGAGGGTTAATCTATAACGAGTTGTATTACTTTTATATGAGAACCTGAATTTACGTTAAGCCCCTATTTAATTGAGATCGTTAATGTTAATGGGAACCGAGTAATAAGGGTAGAACCTATGATAGTCTATCTAGATATGATGTCACTTAGCTAGTAGTTTGGGTCATTTCAGATGGGTAATTACGTTAGGAGTGCACAGTTAGACGAGAGGTGAGAATTTCATGTGAGTGCACGTCCTAACATGTACTTTGCATTTAATGTTTTAAATGTTTTTAAAGCACTTGCAGGTTTTTAAAATATCTCCACATTCGGGCTCTGGCCCGTTTTCTTTCAAATATATTTTTCTTGTAAAACCATTTTTAGGTGCCCAGCCACAAGGACACCATGCATAGGATACTCATTCAGGTAACGCGCTGTAGCTGTTTGTGGAAGATACAGGGATTTTCTCTTAGACGCTTCTATCATTTGGATTCCTGATTCAGTATTTATCAGTTGCAGGGCATGTAGCCCATTTCTATTAGAGACATCTTTTCATTTCAGTTTTTCAGACTTTGGCATGTATTGATTCAGTATTCAGTTTAGTTATTTCAGTTTGTGGTATTGTAGTGAGGAGTTTTCCTCCAGACTTTATTTACTTTATGGGATGGTTATTCGATTTACTTCGTTATGGTGAATGGTGTTATTATTCTTCATTACACTTGTTGCATGTTAATCAGACTTTAATTAAAATTTGACAACTTACTTTTTAAATACTAGGTGGTTAGTAATCATAAAAATGTTTTCGACAGTGATGCTATTAACTGAGCCAACCTGGCATTTTGAATTAATTTAATAAAGGAGTAGCTACCCGGTATTTAATTAGTCGGGGTGTCACAGGTGGTATCAGAGCATCAGGTTCTAGTGTCCTTTAGGATCTGTACGGCTATTATGTTTTCGCTAAGTTTTCTTTGATATAGAGCCTTATATTTTAGGACTGTTGTACTCTTTTTGTGTATGCTTCGTTCTTCAGCTATTTTAAGTTTATAAACAGTGAACTTATAAACTTTATTCTTATTTCATACGCCTCCACGACGTGCACGACGAGTTCCCAGGGATTCAACGCCCGAACCCCAGCCCGCTCCAGTTCAGGGCATGATGAACGCCGCTGAGGTTGCAGCCATTGTAGCCCAAGCGGTAAATGCCGTTGTTACCGTAGTCCAGCAGGCACCACCTCAGGCGCCGGTTGCCGCGCCAGTACAGGCAAATGCATTCCCGTCTGCTTGGGAACGTGTACGTGACGCTTTTCAGAAAGCGCATCCGCCAGAGTTTGCAGGTAGCTCAGATGTGGTAATCTCGAGCCAATGGAGGAAGGATATACAGAGGCACTTGAGGATGTATGAGTGCACGGAAGTTCAAAAGCAGGTGCTAGCTACTTTCAAGCTAGTTGGATCTGCACTACAGTGGTGGGAGTCTATTACCACCGTGGAGGAGAGGGATACTCTCACTATTCAGGACTTTTGGGTGCGGTTCGACCGCAAGTACTTTCCGTCAGCTGTTCATATGGAAATGAGGAGGAAACTGATGAATCTGAGGCAAGAGGGTAAGACCGTGGCCGAGTATGAGGCCGAGTTCACGAATCTGTTGAATATCGTTCCGGATGAGATACCAAAAGAAAAGAAGAAGATTGAGAAATTCACCGACGGGTTGACATGGAGGATTCGTCAGCATCTGTTAGGGAACCTTTCGTTGGCCACGTATTCTGATGTGGTTAACGCTGCTTTGCTACACTGCCAGGATCACCGCTTTCATATGACTGAGGGCAAGAGATCGAGAGAGTCTAGCCATCAGGGCAGGACTGGAGGACATGGTGCCGGTGGGGCACAATCTGTTCAGGGGCAGAGACAGGGTGAGCAGGGTTCCCAGCAGGGGGATCAGAAGAGGTTCAGATCAGGGAATTACCGGCACGGACAAGGAGGTTTCCGTCAGGGCCATCAGGGTCCAAACGGCCATCAGGGCCAACAGGGGCAGAATGTGCAGCAGTTTCAGCAGGGCCAGCAGGGCCAAGGGAGGAATGGTAACGGCCACCAGGGCCGGGGACCGCAGGGGCAGAGAGGAGGGAACTTCCCAGGGAAGTGTTTTGTTTGTGGCAAAACTGGCCATAAACGACAGGATTGTCCTGATAGGGGCAGGGCCCCACAGCAGCAGCAGCAGGGTGCTCGCCAGGAGCCACAGAGGCCTATGTTTCCCGCCGCTCTCCCCGCACCGCCACATAAGAGGTCGTTCGAACGATAGTACACACATCGCGAGATGGGTTGTTAGAAAGGTCGTTAAAAGAAGGACTTCTAACGACGTGCTACTGGTTTACAGTAGGAGGTCATGCAAAGGGTCACGCGATCCATATAACGAACGACGTTGGACAAGTTTTTAGATCAGTTTGCCCTTGTGTGCTGTCATAATTTGGAACGTTGATTTTATGTGTTGTCATGCCTAGATCATATCGACAAGGGTAAAATGGGATTTTTGGGCTTAAGGGGTGTTTTCTAATGTGTTGTTTGGGTTATTTGGAATTTATTTGTGTTAGGAGGAGATAGAAGAATGAGAGAGAGAGTAAGAGAGATAGAGAGGGGTGGGTGGTCTTCCACCACCACCCACCACCAAGACACCACTCCTCCACCCTACACCAACCATAAATCACCATTTTTAGAGTGTGTTCCACCATATTTGAACTAAAAATACCCATTTCCACCATGGACAAAAAAGAGCTTTGAATTTTGGGAAGAGTATTGGACTATTTTGGAGAAGAAAAAGGTGGATTTTAATAGAGTTGAAGGGAGTTCTTAACTTGGCGCTTTGGAGGATGCATTGGTACCTCTTGAGGCCACCTTAGGAGGTGGGGGTCGCTTCTCCTACACCAACACCACCATTGAAGCCATTAGAGGTGGGCAAACCTTACTCTTAGTGTAATAAAGTCATTTTTGCATTGTAGTGTTATATTTAGACTATTTGAATAGGTGTATTTAGTTTAATGGTATAATTGTTGTGTAGAAAAAAATAAACACTTTTATGGAATAAAAATGTTGAAAAATATTATTTTTGTTAAAAATAAGGAATGGATACTTATTTCAAGGTTTTGAAATAATAAAGTGGGTATTTTTTGACAATTGTGTATTTTCTAAAAATGTTAATGAAAAACATTATTTCACCAATGATATGGTATTTTTATGAAAAATTACAATTCTAGAAGTATTGGTGATAAACATTTTATGAAATAAAATGTTTGAAGATAATGTCATATTTGGATAAACATTGATGAAATAATGTCTCTTGCAAAATGATGATTTTATAAAAAGGAAATTTGTTGAGATTGAAGAAATAAAAATGTCCTTTGTTCCTTAAAAATGTATTTTTCCAAGTATAATAACTTTCCATGATGATAAATATGTTTAAACCATGTAGTAGGATTTTGGAGTTTAAAATCCATCTTCTCATGCATATAAACTTGTAGTATTTTGATGTTAAATGTATAAAAAATTTAGAGAAGATTTTGTTGAGTTTAAACATAAAATAAGAATAATGGACGTGGCCATCCCTATATCTCCCTTTCCAGGGGAAAAGGGGAGAAGGTCTCGCTCCATCTTCCTCTAGAGCGCTCCGAAAGTCATCGGTGTGGGGTGATGTAAAGAGATGAAGTCAACAACCTATTTTGCATAAAACAAGCAAAAGAACATGTCGTCGCCTCAAGAGAATGGCATCAAAGACAAACAGATGCTTACGAAATCAATAGTTCCGAGGTTCGGGGGCTAAATTATGGAATAGAAAGGTGTTAGGCACCCATCCCACCCTTTCGGTCTCTCATGGGCTTGTGTTACTATTTTCCTTAATTTCTCCATGAAGTGTGTGTGCGTGTATATATAAATGGAGATCGGAATCGCCTGACTCATATCATGGAAAGGATAAAGTGAGGTCATCCATAGGAATGTTCCCAAAATAATATTTAGAAAATACGATGTATGCATTTATCGAAATATTGGTCGTTATGACGAAACGATAATGTGTGCTAGATAAAATGCCAATATGAGTCACAAGTATGAAGTATATACGAGTAATATATATGGATAATAGATGAAAATGTAAAAATTGGAAAATTAGAAAAATGGAAAATTGGAAAAGATTGGACTCGAGTCTCGGGCTTTAACCCGAAACGCCTACGTAACCTATAAAGGCATCAAAGTCCACGTAGTTCGCATGCGCCATAAGGGTGGGGTTTATTCCATAGATTCAAACGGGAGTTTATTATGTGTGTGTGTGTGTGTGTAGAAAAAGTATATTAGTTTTGAGAAAATGAAGTGAATAATCCCATTAGAATTTATAGGTGTAACCCATTTTTTCTTTGTTTTGTGTTTTTTATAGAAAAATAACGTATGTGAAATATAACTAATAAAGGATGAGGTATTAATGTGTATGAACTAACGTAAAATCTAGATTAAGAATTTATATAACTAATGCGAAAATAAAGAATATAAAGAGAGAGAGAAGGGTTTTTAGACCTTCTTTGGAGAATTGAGGCTTGAACTTTATCCTCAATGAGTTCCCTTGAATGTTGTGATGAATATTGAATGAGAGAGAACGGGATTTCGCTAAATTGGGTGTGAAAATAATGGTAATAAAAGATAGAAGGGAATTTCACACAAGGAAACTTCGCTGATTGCAAGAGAATGTTACTGAGATCACTGACATTGATGGATCTGAGGTCTGCCCTGAGAGTGAGATCATGCCCTCATTATATAGGGTAGGGGACTACCGATCGTCATACCCCTAGCCCGTCCAATCAGCGGGCAACCCTAGACACATTATCGATAGGCAGGAAAACGGACCGGCCAAACGATAGTCTCGTGCAAATTTTTCGATAAAACGATCATAGAACGCAATTTGCAAATCCAAATTGTGCACAAGGTATACTATTAGAAAGGTAATTCAGAAAAATTTAAGAGTCTTTTGGGCCGCTCCCCAATCTGGGAGTTGACTTTGGGTCAAACGGGGCTCGAAAGCGCTCATCGGTTCTTTAGACGGGAGATCGTCGGACAGTAATGGATCGTTCGTCCAAACCGTAAGTCAGAATCGTGCACGGGGTGGAGCGTTAGAAAGGTTATGCGAGGTACTTAGACAATATAACAGTAAAACAGATCATTTGTCCATACCATAAGGCTAATTCGTGCACGGGGCGAACCATTGAAACGGGTATTCGGTGCCCTTCAAGGATTCATTCAGCCTCGTTCGATCTGAAAAGTTAACCTTGTTCAAACAGAGCCCAGGAGCGCCCGGTGGCCCCCAAATCAATTTTCGAAGAAAAACGAATCATTCGTCCAAATAGTTTTATGATTTTGCACATGGGGCTGGCCGTTGGAAAGGAATTTTAATACCCTTCATATATCTAAAGAACATTTGCTCTTATGATGAAGTTGATTGGAGTCAAATCGGGGCCCGGGAGCGCCTAGTGACCTTTAAATCGATTTTTGATAGTAAAATGGTTCATTCTTCTAAACCGTAAGGTTGATTCTTGCATGGGGTGGACCGTTGGAAAGGGTATTCAGAGTCCTTCGAAGATTTATTGAGCTTTTGCTCCGACGATAGAGTTGATCGAAGTCAAATGGGGCCCGAGAGTGGTCGATGGCATATAGATCGGTATACGGGGGTATGACCTAGGGTTTGTAGTGAATGGAAGAGATGCTACGGACCTAAGGAGGGAATTAAGGGGTCCTAAAATGTGGTGTCTACAGAGCCCCTTGACGGGTGAGCTTTGAACAAGTGAAATTAATCTAATCGACACCACATGATGTTTTGGGAAGGAGGTCGATTCTGCGGACCTAAAGGGATGAGGATGACAAATTCAAAGGGTCGAGGTCATTTTTGAAGACCTAAGGTATTGATAGGGATAACCAATTCTGCGGGCTGAGGTCAATTATGAGGACCTTGAATGGGAGCAACCAATTCTGAGGGTCGAGGAAAATTTTTAGGACTGATCGAGGAAAAAACCGAGCGTCCATGTAAATACGCTAATCGTTGTTGTCGGCTTTCGACCACAATACAAAAAAAATCTAAACTTTAACTACACTCTTATGGAGTATAGCGGCTAGTCCGGGTATCGAATCCACAGGGAATGTTTGATAGATTTTAATTGATTTATTACTTCAAAAATAAAGTGTAAAAGATGATGATGGGGTGAGAAGGGAAAAAGGAGAAAACAAAAGAAGTTAACTAAACCTAATTAAAACAAATAAAATACGGATTAATTAATATGAAAGAGCGATAAGGTTGGAATACAATCCCTCAAACCCTAGTATATTTACCGGATATAAAAGCAATTGTAAATTAGATAATAGATCAAACCCATAATTTATTAATTTCAAGCACTACATATATGAGGGTATAAGCCCACATCATACACAATTAAGAATAGAAATAACGCGATGTCAGAATAGCTGACACGCACATCGTACTCTTAAACACCCCGATTACCTAGGGCCAACGAGGTTAAAGGTCCTACGACGGTTGAAACAACTACTTAACATGATTCAATCATTTATTTAATTCCGAGAATCACTTTTGTCTCCATGCAAACCACATCGGGTTGGGTTCATGCATCTCAACACTTAGAAATCTAGCTAGACATGACAAAACTATGAATACACGAGGAATCTATGTTGCATGAAATCATAATTGTGTGAAAAGTGAGATTAAACAAGAGAAATAATAATAATAATAATAATAATAATAATAATAATAATAATAATAATAATAATAATAATAATAATAATAATAATAATAATAATAATAATAATAATAATAATAATAATAATAATAATAATAATAATAATAATAATAATAAAGGTGCTGGAAATAAAGGTTATCAAGATTGAAGAACAAGAACATGCAATAAAAATCATTTAGAAGAGTCCCCAAAACATATAGGTTACAAGTCGTTTCGAAGAGTCCCCAAAACATAAAACTCTTTTGGCTAAAAGATAAGGACAAAATAAAAATCATGCTTCTGAAAATTTGTCACACTTTAAAAGCGTTACTAATTTTTGTAAAGGATCTTTAGCGCGACTAATGAGTGAACCGGTCCGAACTTTGATTCTATAGGTTAGGTTTTGCCTTTACAGTGAGGGGGACCGGTTCGGTCTTATTTTCGTCGGTTCGATTCTCTGAATTCTTCATGTTCAAAAGGGCATAACTTGTTCACTGTAGCTCGGATTGAGGTGCCGTTTTTTCTAGTATTCTTCTAATTTCAAGATATTCAACTTTCCAGTTGGCCCCACCTCCGGATTGAGGCTGAAAAATTATGAAAATTCTCTTTAACTCCCCGTTTCTTGCTTTCTTTCACTGTTTTGAGTTCTCTTTCACACGAACTTTCATGAAACACCTGTAAAACACATGAGAGATACACAAAGCACGAAGTACTTGACAAAAATGGTTAGTAAAAGAAATATGAGATAAAACCAAGTCAATTACGATGCACGGGATCATAAAAAGACCGAAATTAAGGGGATAAATATGAAATATTTATGCCTAATCAAGGACCTAAGTGAGAGCGACCAATTCTGAGGGTCGAGGTCAATTATGAGGACCTTAAGTAGGGGGAAGCAAATTTTGAGGGTTAAGGTAAATTCTGAGGACCTTAATTAGGAGAGACCAATTCTACGGGTCGAAGCCAATTCCGAGGGCTTAAGATGGGTACGACCAATTCTGAGGGTCGATGTCAATTCTGAGGACCTAAGTGGGAGCAATAAATTCTGAGGGTCGAGGTCAATTTCGAGGACCTTAAGTAGGGGGCGACCAATTCTGAGGGTTGAGCTCAATTATGAGGACCTTAAGTAGGAGTGACCAATTCTGCGGGTCGAAGCTAATTCTGTGGGCTTAAGATGGGAGCGACCAATTTTGAGGGTTGATGTCAATTCTGAGGACCTAAGTGGGAGCGGCCAATATTAAGGGTCGAGGTCAATTTTAAGGACCTTAAGTAGGAGGGACCAATTCTGAGGGTTGACGTCAATTTTGAGGAGCTTAAGTGGGGGCGACCAATTCTGAGGATCGAGGTCAGTTCTGAGGAGCTTAAATATGAACGACTAATTCTAAGGATCGAGGTCAATTATGAGGACCTTAAGTAGAGACGTGGGGCATAATTCTCCTGGTAAAACTTAGAGACTCCTCTGGGGAAAAGATATTAATCCCAGGATTGAATTTATCCCTACTGGGGAGCTTTTTGAATTTTGATATGTCCCTTGGAGACGTTGGTGGATAGACATCTGATTGGCTTAAAGTTCCATTGGGGAAGTTGGATTTGAGAGTTCCTCTAGGGAAATAATTCTGGGATTCCATTAAGGAATTGTGGGGTTTAAGATGGATGAGAAATATGGTATTAATTTGGTTGAGGATTTGAGATCTTGAAAAAATTATTTTCTTCGTGAAGAAATGTCCTAAAATTCATTTTGTAATTTTAGGAGTTGTTTGGGAGATTTTCGGGATTTTATGATATTTTTTTGTTCGAAATTTCAGGGAGGTACAGACCGGCAGGGTGTAGGGGGTGCTAAACGGCAGTGGCACTGTCTTTTGGACTACCTCAAGCAGGTGAATGGACAATGTCGATCGGTATGTTGGCGGGGACTGCCGATCAGCAGGCCCCTTAGACTCCTATAAAAAGGGGTGAGATTTCTTCATTTTTCATAGCTTTCAGATCTTCTATCTTCTGCCTTTCTTTTTTGTGAACTGTTCTCGCGTTCTTCTCTTTTCCAAGACTAGGAAATGGAAGATTTTTCAAGCAGTGTGGTCCACATGGCATGGTCAAATATTGATGACCGGGCACATTTAGAGTGGCGGGCTAGGGTGACCTAGTGCTGGGAAATAAGAATGCCTTTGACTTATTTGAGTAGGTTACAGATGAGCAGAATCTTCTACGTGAGCCTGAGCACCATTGATCATCTAGGGTGGTGAACCCTAATGGTTATGTAAGTGTTAATGACCTTTGGTATTTCCCTTATTTTGTGTATTTCTTTATTTTTCAGAATCTTGACATGGGTTTTTCCTTTTATTATAATAGACTGATATATTTACGTTGAGCCTGCATTCCCGGGGAAGATGGACTTCTAGGATGTATTAGAGCACCTTACTCTAGTGGTGCGGTGGGTAGTTTCATCAGTTGGTTTTGGCAGTTTGGCATCTGTATCAGATGAGACGCCTCGCTCGACGGTTGTCCTCTATGCCTGGGGAGAGAAATGGTGGGATACTATCCATACCATGCATTTTATTTTTGGAGAGATGGAAGTGACTCCCTTTGATGTACAACAGCTGATGGGGTTAGACTACGAGAGGGCCCAGATAGAGGTGGCATGCACACTGAGGGTCATACCGGCGGCGTTGGGTGATGTTAGGCAGATAGTCTCAGGAGACTCCATCTTTCTCTCTCTTCTGAAGGAGGTTTTATCGAGTCAGTAGATCAATGAGACCAACGGGATGCATGTGCAACAGATGGCCCATTTATTTATTCTTTTGTTACTGTGAGATTTTTTCGTGGTGACGTCGTCCACTTATGGTTTTTTCCTTATTTGAGGGTATTTTCGAATAACCCTTTCTTTGACTGAGGGAGACTTACTTTGGCGACTAATTATTCATCTTTGGATGCATTCAGTCGGTGCTTTTACCAGACCTTTATTGGTGCCACGTATCTTTTGGAGGTATTTTTTTACTTTTTGCATTTTCCTTTATGCATTTTATTTCCTTTTTTTATTCCTTGATTGTTTCCCTCTTATTGATTTCCTTTTTATTCTGCAAACGTGGTTCTATGAGGTGATTGGGCTTAATGTCCATGTTATAGTTTTGAAGGATGAGTCGGTGGGGAACTTCTACTGCATGTACTGGTGGTGGAGGTCCAACCGAAAGTCAAGGTTGTCTCTTTCTTTAGCGGTGGTGCGTCAGGTTTTGAATGGCCTGACGAGCGATCGGGTAAATTTTTCTTTCCTCTTGAGACCATTTTTCTTTGATAAACTTTTTTAGATATTGTTTTTTTGCTGGGGACCTTGCAGGTGACCTATCCCTGGGGGACGGCCATCCAGCACATAGGGGTGACCGGGAGGAACACGCAGTTGTGTCGACGGCTGGCGCACGAGTTCGTCTACTACTGGTATCTGGGAGAGAGAGTAGTCCGAAAGGTGGTAGAGAACTACGTGATTGTACCACATATGATTCCCCCAAGATACATAAGGCGGGTGCAGGAGATACCGAAGGAGGCGAGGGTGGTGACGATGATCGATGAGCCTTACTCGTCGTATACTGACACGGCGGTGACCTACAATTATCTAGATTTTTTGTTGAGCTGGATAATGCCGCCCAGTATATATGACGTTATGCCTCTTCCTCCTACGGTTTCCGGTAAGGGCACGAGTCGGTCAGTGGGGTATGCCCACAATGTGGGTGGTGCGTCAACATAAGTAGTGGTGACGACATCAGAGGTTTCATTTCTGCGGTTGGCTCCTCCCTTATATAACATCAGACGTCCTGAGGGAGGATCAGTGTGTATGGTTGATCGTCCCAATGCGATTGAACTAGAGGTGTTGGGGTTGACAGAGGGCATTCTTCAGCTAGAGGTATGTCTTTCATTTCTTCGACTTTTTCTGATATCTTTCTTTGCCTCAGATTGACTGGTTTTCTTTTTTCTTATTTTTTCTGCAACACGTTTGGGTGTCGAATACTTGGCTAAGAGACATCCGAGATTGGGTAGCTTCCACGATGACTCATATTCAGGATTCAATCCCAGTTCCTTCATTCTTAGTTCTTTCTTCTTCGTCCGAGGAGAGGTCTTGATCAGGTAGCGGGGGTTCTTCAGTTCGTCATCGAGGAAAGCGCGTATGCTACAAGGATGGGGGGACTTAGAGAGCAACAGAGAGAGAAAGAGATGGTGAGAGAGAGAATGAGTCCCTCTATTTTTCTTTTTACTGCAAAGAGATGTAATTACAACAATATATATGCAGTGAATGGGGTTTTATTTATTCGTCTTTGCTTTTAATGACTTAATGCAATTTTTATTTGTTTGTCGAGACCGTAAAAGGGACTAGGATTATTATTTTAAAGAAGGATAAGTTTAAATATATAAGGAGAGGAAAAATCTGAATTATAAGTTTATTGAGTTTTTTTATTTTGACAAAAGAGGAAAAGGGGAATTTTCTAAAAATGAGGGGTTGTCGATCGACGTACTCCCTGTCCTGCCTATCGGCATTAGTTCAGTCTAATAACCAAAAGGATTGATTACACTTTCCTCAACTACTTTTTCCTTGATGGGGTAGGGTTTTATCCATAGAGCGCCTTCAGTATTCCATCCAAGCAGGGGAAGTTTGGGGACCCCAAGATGTAGATGATGATAATGATGATGATGGGGCTGATTCTTCTGGAAGCTGCGGGTAGGATCCTCTGGGGAGTTTTATTTATGAAGATTTTATATGGTGTTGTGTTTGGTTATGTATCTGGTTATTTTCTCTGGTTGTGTGGGAATAATTTGGGAGGGTTGTTTAGGAGTAGATTTTTTTGTTTTTAGGAAAATAAGGTTAGGTTGGTGGGGGAAAATGTTTAACTCCTTATGCTGATATTAGTAATCGTACTGGAATTTCTCATTAATGGAATAAAGAAGATTTTAATTATATTGTTGTGCCTTTTGATGGGTTTTTCATTTGAATAATCTATGCCAATCGCTAAGGCATATATAATCCTTTTGTTCATGTAAATGAAAAAAATGAGTTGTCGTTCTCGTAGATAAGAAAAGAACAACATTTTTTGAAAAAGAATGGGGTCGTGCTCATGTAAAGCATATGAGCTGCTTACGTACCTGTGGGGTTTTAAGAAAATAGTTTCATTTGTTAAAGTAAAAAGGGTTGTAGAGGATAAGGACCCACGTAGTTCTGAGTAGAGGGAAATGAAGATTTTTTTACAATAGAAAGGCGACAAGAGTCGTAGCGCGCTGAGATTTTGGACTATGGGTAGAATTTCTTGTAACTGGAAGGGAAATATCTTCCCCATCGAGGTCGGTAAGCATAACGGCGCCACCAGATAGGATTTTCTTCTTAATATAGGGGCCATTTCAATTGGTCTTGAATTTCCCTCTAGGGTTCCAAATGGGCTTTATTATCTCTTTAAGGGAAAAGCTCCCTTCTCGGACACCACGACCCTTGACTTGGTTGTTAAATGATCGTGCTATTCGACGATGGTACCCCTGTATATGATATAGAGCTTTTAACCTCGTTTCATCCAAGAGTGATAACTCGTCAAGATGTCTTTGATGCTTATCTTCTTCAATGATTTTGCTTTCAAGCATGACGCGTAATGAAGGTATTTCAATCTCAATGGGTAGGACTGCTTCCATGTCGTTTACCAGAGAGTTAGGGGTATCCTAGTAGATGCTCGATTTGAAAGTGCGGTAGCTCCAGAGGATGTAAGGGATTCGATCAACCCAATCTTGGTAACTCTTGGTCTTTTTATTGATGTTTGCTTTGAGGTTCTTATTACAGGCTTCAATTGCACCATTTGTTTGAGGTCGATAGGGAGAAGATTTGTGCATCTAGATCCCATACTCATCGACCAATTCCATAACTTATGCTTCAAATTGCAACTCGTTATCTAATATTAGCTCATGCAAGACCCGATATCAGCAGATGATATTTTTTGGATGAACTTGGCCACCTTTTTAGCATTCAGCACTGTGTATAACTCGACTTTGACCCATTTGATGAAGTAATCAATGGAAACTAAGATGAATTCATGACCGCTGTAGGTTTTGGGTGTAACTTTTCCTATAATATCGATGCCTCGTGTGGATAATGGCTAGGGAGAGGTCATGTTATACGATTCTCGCGGAGGTAAGTGCTGAAGATTGGAAAATTATTGGCATTTTAAGGCATTTCTGAACATGAGCGGTGCAATGCTGAACCATGGTAGTCCAATAGTAACCCTATTGGATGATTTTCTTGGCAAGCATATGGCTATTTATGTGGGGTCCGCGTTCCTCGCTGTGGATTTTTTGCATCATCAATTATCAGTCCTTATGATGCAGTGTAAGTGGGTTCCATCAAAGTTTTTCTTGAACAATGATTTATCGCAGATAATGTATTGGAAAGCCAGTTTGTGAAGGTTTGATTGATCTTTCTTATTAGAATCTTATGGAAACCTACCATGCTTGAGGATGAGCCAAATATTATAGTACCAACAATTGGCTATATCAGGATCTTCTTCGGTGACTAGCTCAATGTGGTGGTAGTGGGTTGGTTTAACTTGCTTTTGGACTAAGAAGGGGGCCATTATTATTCCTTTGGGCATGTCGACCATTGAGACTAAGGTAGGAAGGGCATCGGCTAAGTTGTTCTTTGCTCGGGGCAGGTAGCGAAAGGTGATATCTTGAAATTAGGAGGCCAATTCTTTTAAGTGGGCATGGAAGGGTAAGAATTTCTCGTCCTTGACTTTCCATCTTTTGAGGACTTGGCCGATGATGAGGGTTGAATCCCCATATACAGTTAAGCATCAAATTACTTTCTTGAGAGTGACCTTGAGGCATACCATGCATGCCTCGTATTCAGTCATGTTATTGGTGCAAGGAAAATCAAGCTTGATGGCAATGGGAGTGTGAGAGTCATTAAGGGTGATTAGGAGTATCCCAATGCCATATCCTTTCTTGTTGATGACCATCGTCAAAGAACACTTGCCACTGGAGGTATTCTCGGGAAGTATAAATGATATCTTCATCTAGGAATTCGGAGATCCAAATATAGGCTTTTTCCATAGGGTGGTTAGCAAGGTAGTTAGATATGGATCTTTCTTTCATGGCTTTCTGTGTGACATATACAATATCAAATTCGACTAACAACACCAACCATCGGGCCATTCGATTGGACAAAGAAAATTTCTCGAGTAGGTATTTGATAAAATCCATTCGGGATACAAGTCTGATGGGAAAGCCGAGCATGTAATGCTATAATTTTTGGGTAACCCAGATAAGGGCGACACATGCTTTCTCCAAGGCAGTGTAGTTGACTTGGTATTCGACCAATTTGTGACTGGCGTAGTAGATGGCTCTCTCTTTATGGGTTTTTTCAAGGTATTGGACCAATAAAGCCCCGGTTGTAGTGTCTCTTATAGTCAAGTATAAGAGTAGAAGGAGACAATGTTGAGGTGGCATGAGTATCGAAGGTCGGGTTAGATATTGCATTATTCAATTAAAGGCCTCCTGAAAAGCTTCATTCCAAACCTTAGTGGAATCCTTTCGGAGGAGTTTGAATATGGGTTCACAAATGGAAGTCAACTGACTGATGAATCGACTGATGTACTATAATTTTCCTAAGAATCCCCAAACTTCCTTCTCCGTTCAGGGTAGTGGAATTTTGAGTGTGGCTTTAAATTTAACAGGATCTGCTTCAATCCCCTTCTCGCTAACCATGAATCATAAAATCTTTCCTTTGGTAATGTGAAAAACACATTTTTGTGGGTTAAGTCACATCTGGTATCGTCATAGTCGCTCAAAGAACTTACGGAGAGCGGAAGAATGATCTTCCCGAGTTTGAGATTTGATGATCATGTCATCTACATAGACCTCGACTTCTTTATGTATTAGATAATGCAAGATAGTTGTGTCATCCCTCTGGTACGTAGCCCTTGCATTTTTTAGACCAAACGGAATAATGGTGTGATAGAGGTTCCCAAAGGGGTGATGAGTGCGACTTTTTCTTGATGATCAGGGTGCATATTGATCTGATTATATTCAATAAAACCATCAATGAATGACTTAAGAGCGTGACGAGCTATATTTTTTTACAATCATGTCGATATTAAGTAGCGAATAATCATCCTTTGGAGAGGCTTTGTTCAAATCTCGATAATCAATGCACCTGCGAATATTTCCTCCATATTTTACCATGTGTATAATATTGGCTACCCGTGTGGGATATTTAATCACCTGGATGAAGCCTACGGTCAACTGTTTGACCACTTCTTCCTTAACCTTGAGTGACCATTCGGTACGGAGCATACGCAGTTTTCTGTTTGACCAATTAGCATTCTTGGAGCATTGGAATCTTGTGCTGAGTTATCTCGAGATCAATGTCGGGCATGTGGTTCTAAGACCATGCGAAGACATCCAAAAATTCCTTCAGTAATTCCTTGAGTTACGCGCGCTCTTGCTCATTAAGGATAGATCCTATCCTAATCTCGCACAATTGGCAACTAGAACTGAGATTAATAACAACAGTTTCTTTTTCATTAATTTGAATGCGGTTATGTTATTTGTTATTGACCTTATTAAGATCATTTAAGAATTATTCATTTGCAAAATCATCATCATCAAGAGTTTGATTAGAATCAAGACAATTAATGTAAGGCACAAAAAGATACTCAAAATCTTCATTTATTTCATTATTGGGAAAAACAAAGTTGAGAACCTCATCAAAGGAGGTATCGATTACATTATGATCAGAATAGGGAAGAACAACAAAAGAAGAGGAAATGGGATAAACATCTGAGTTAGGTTGTATTTAAGCGGGTGGAACTAGTATAACATCCCAGTTAAGGAGATGTGCATTAACAACTTTGATTAAAAGGGAAGGGTCTGATGATGTAGTGCCTGAGTGGACCATGAAGAGTATCGAACCCAGTGTCTGCAAATTAAATGAATCATCATAGTCACTTCCCTTAAAATCTTCGGTAGAAGCTATAGTCTTCTCAACGAGCGGTTGCACATGATGCTGGGAATCTTCAGCCCATGAGTAAATGTCTTGGAAGAAAATCTCCACTTCTGGGTTCATCTTCTTGTACACATGATCATACCATGGTTCGAGAAAGCCGCAAAAGGGGAAATGTTCGCCCTCTTTAACAAATATTCCGTTAGAGGAATCCTTTGAGACAGTCTTTCTACTTTCTAGCCTTCTCTTAAATCGATGTTGGCTGAGAATTTTGAGTTCCGCTGCTGATGGTTGATAACCCATGCCACATGGAGGAAAGGCTTTCTGCAATACCAGGGGTTCTAGTATTTCCTGCTGTCGTCGTCCCAGCCCCAGTCTGGGCATAAAGTGTATGCTTTTAAACATTTATATCACATTGACATTACCAAAGGGGTTGTGTTCTGGACAAACTCAATAATTAAAATCATCCGCTATAGGGAGTGGAAGCGATTCGATACGAAAACTTGATAGAAGCATATCATTTACCCTATGTTGTATCTCTAATACCAGATTATTGGTGTTTGCATTCTTAATATTATCATCGTCGCCCGGGATGGTGATGACCTGCCCATTAGCGAAGAACTTCAGTTTCTGTTGGAGGGAAGAAGACACACTCTAGATACTATAGAGCCGTGGTCATCCTATCAATAGGTTGAAACAAGACAGGATGTCGATGACTTGGAATTCTGTAACGAGATTTATAGGGCCAACCCCTATTATAAGGTTTATGGATCCCATCACTTCCTGATAAGTATAAGCATGCACCACGGAAGAGGTTGGAGCAAGGTCTCTCACCTTCAATCCCAAGCAGTTGAGGGTTCTCAATGGCCAAACATTAAGAGCTGATCCATTGTCGATGAGCGAAAGCGGGATGGTTTTCCCATGACTTCAACAGAGATATTGAGAGCATAGCTGTAATTTGAACCAAACTTAGGGATTTCCTCTTCGGAGAAAGAAAGTATTCTAGTAGAGGTTAGAGATCCGACTAGATTCACGGCTTCTTCTAGCTTAGTGGAAGAAGGGACTATGGGCCCGGTAAGTAGTTTAATCAAGGCATTTTAGTGCAGTTAAATAGACATAAAGAGTCCCCATAGAGTTATGTTAGCTTGATTTTTCTTCAACTGATCGAGTATCTTGATCTCCTCGAGGGTTATTTACGGCATAGGGAGTTTCTCAACACCTTTTCCCTCGTCGATCGTTATTGATTACCGGTTTAAAACCTGATAATTCCTCCCTGATCTAGTCATATGGTTCATAAAAGAGGGAAAAAATAGAAGCCTCATTTCTTCATCTATATCAGGCTGTTCGACCACCTTGTTAATTTCTTCTAGCAGCTCCTTAAACGATATCATTCCACATATACTGACTACCGGTCTAGTCTTTTTGGGTTTTTCTCTTCATTTGAACTATTGAATTTCCCCCCCCCATACAGTGGCAACGACACCATCCTTCCACGATAAGTCAATGCATTCTATAACTTAAGTGTCCTCTTTGTATAGATCATCACACTCAATGGGGAGATGTAGAGGCAAAGGGACTAGGCACCCTTGTAGTTCTAAAGCATCGAGTTGCTCGAAAATACTACAAACTTCACTGATCTATCGAAACAAGTCTACCATGATCTAGACGAAATCATTTAAGCTGACTTCATTTGTTGGTAGCACCCAATCATCTAACCCTTGAGCCAGTTTTTAAGCTTCCAAGAATAGTGTACTGAGTCTCTGGCAGTTAATGGCCATCTCTGAGGGAAATTTCATCCCGAACTATAGAAGTTGGTTTAATATTACTGATAATTCCATATCTTTACCTCAAAAATGAGTACGAATATCAAGGCATGCTCTAGTAAGAAGTGACACTAACTGATCAGAAAAACAGGTAGGATGTAGGAGAAAATATGGGCAAACTTGGAGGGGTTTAAGGGAATATATGGGTATAATGGATGATTTACTAGGTACAATTTGGGTAGATGTATCAAATTCATGATCTTCTTCTAGGACGATAGCATTTTCATGATTTGGGAGTGGATTGTGGGTAGTATTTGGTTTAGGATTGGTTGGTGGGGAGACGATACCACATTTATTCAGACCTTAGATTATATTTTAAAGATAAAAGTAATGATCAGTGGTATGACCAAAATTTTGATGGAAATCATGATGGGCATCAGGTTTGAAATTCTTGGAAAGTGGGTTTGGTAATGGACAAGGGTCCATTAGCTTGATAAGATTTCAGCTCAAAGGGGCTTGGTAAACTTTGGATAGGGGAGCGTGAAGCTTGGTGTATTCCTTTTCAAGTGGGTTAGGGAGGCTTTCTAGTGCCCATGAAGTGGCAGGCTGAGAGATGTTATTGATGGTTGAAACTACATTATAAGCATGCTTCTAATACTTTTGGGGAGTGAAATGCCTGAATACTTTCTTCGGCTCAACTTCTGTCTTGACAATACTTTCTTCAATCACCACTCCTTCTTCTTGGGGGGTTCGAAAATGGGGGTAGTACTGTCCTCCAATCGTCGCTCGGATGTGGGGTAAGAAGTTTTTCGTCACAATACTGACTTGCTCTTCCTCGGAAGGCCGGTTGACTTGCTTTTTATTTCCATCTTGCAATGAAATTACTAACAGTTTCCCGGAGATTTTTTTTGAGAAGTTCTAAATCACAGTGGGTAGCCTCCAAATCCTCGTTGTATTTGTACTCTGACATGAACTTAGGAGCAACATCCTCCCAACTACGAATTCTGGATTCTTCGAGGGAAGAACCAGCGAAGAGCGTTGTCCATCTACATCTGTTGGAACATTTGGGCCATTATTTCCTTGGAGGCGCCTAAGAGAGTCATGGCTCGGTGATAACTTTGAAGATGAACAATTGCGGGGCCACTATCCCCAAACTTCTCAATGTTAGGCATCTTGAACTTTTTTTGGTAGCCTTGCTTTAGGATAGAGAGACACGTGGGTGTAATCCATGTAGTTCCCGAAGATTCTAACTTAGTCAAACTTTTTGGTCAACATCTTAAGGTCCCCCTCGACCTTGTTCAACTCTTCTTCCTTCGAATCAACGACCACTAGTAGGTTAGCCCCTGGCTGGGCAAGATCCGGCATATGGAACTGAGTTGGTGGTGGCCCATTGGCAAGAGGGGCACGTATAGTGCGCTGATATTCTTTCGGGACCCAAATAGGCTTAGGTGAGGGCGAACCCATAGCACGAGGGAAGAGGACCTCGATCTCTTCGGGAATAGGGACTCGATTTTGCTACATCTCATGAACCTCAGGTTAGAAGGTTGTCAATCTTGGTGGTAAGTTGGGCTAGAACCGTCATCAAATCAGGCTGCACATTCGGTACTTGGTCGGCGTTCTCCATGGATAGCGGGTAAAAGTGGATTCCAGACTCGGAGGAAGTAGCGGGAGAACTGATGGAGCCTCGGGACGGTTCGATAGAAGACCAAAGCCAATAGAGAGCTAGGTCAAGGGTCGGGTATGCGATCGACATGAGAAGGAGAAACGATTCGAATTTATTTTTAAAGAGAAACGGGAAAGTCTTTTATTATAGGAGGACAATGTTTTTGGTATTTTTGGAAAAGAGGAGGACAAAAATTTTTTGGGTATTGAGGAAAAATGTTTTTAGCATTTATGATAAAAAAAAAAAGGAAAATGCTTTTGGCATTTTGATAAAAGAGGGGAAAAATATTTTTGACACCTTTAGTAAAGGAAGAGGAAAAACAAGAAAAGGGTTTGAGCGTGATTATTATTATTATTATTATTATTATTATTATTATTATTATTATTATTATTATTATTATTATTATTATTATTATTATTATTATTATTATTATTATTATTATTATTATGTTTTTACTTGTATTAGGTTTACCTAAATGCAAAAAGAAATGTCGGACGACATCCGAGCCTAGGAAAATGTGGTTTGAAAAAGTATATGTAAAACACGATTGGATTTGTTACCAGGCTCATGTATAGGGTCTCGTTTTAAAAAAAAAGACAAAATTGTACGAAATTTTGGGTGGCATGCTGACCCATCATTTCGACAGAGTTTCGGGTAGTAATCGGCAAACTAAATATGAGTGTCCTAGGTTTGACCCCTATATGAGGGTATGCAGTTGTTGGGTTAATTGGAAGGGTTCCCCCCTTTGGCATGACTTCCACGATACACGTCTTGCTTTTGAGGACAATCGGTACGTGTGGACAAGCCATTTGATATACCCGAGTGTACATGAATTGCCTCACTATATACCTCGTGGGGTAAGTATGTGTGAGAGTGAATTCCATATAATCGACGTATGTGAACGAGTTCCCTGCTCTATGCCTCCCGTCATGACTTCGTTCGATCGGTACAATACGGGAAACCCATTCGATATATGTCGAAGGTACTTGGCCAATGGAAGGTCAGAGTCATATTGCTTTGGATAACTACCACCTGTCGGACCAGCGCCTGTATGCTTTTGGTGATGTAGTGTGCAAATTGTATGATTCTTGATTAGTATATTATGGAGAGAGTATTTTATTTGGCATGATGACCATTATGTTAATGGGGAAGAATGTAAGAGTAAAAAAGTAAATTTAGCATAGAGTATGAAGATTATACTAAGCATGGTTGTGTGAGAGTGAGTGATGTGTGAATATCTATAAGTGAGTGTGTGATAGTGAACCTAAGCATGGATTAATTACAAGTGGTGTGTGACAAGTGTGAGTGAGCATGGATATATACAAGTGTGATAAGTGGAGGTGTGTGTTAATGACACCTAAGCATGGATATTCTAAGTGGTTTGTGCAACATGTGGGTATAAGTGATCCTACATGTAAGTAGTGTGAAGTGTACATGGAGAGTATCTACAAGTGTGTTTTTAAGAGGTTACCACCACGTACTGGAAAAAATTCAAATTTGTTTATAATGAGTTGCTGAGTATGAAGAAGATGTGATAATAACTCGGATTATTGTCACAACGTGGTGTTTTGGTTTGGGGGATGTTAATATGTATTAGGACAGATTTTTTTCCCTGGTTTGAGGAAAAAGAGTGCTTGATCACTTCATGAATTAGATTTTGATTTTGTTTTTTAGAGGGACAGAGATTGAAATCTTTTTAATGAATTCATTCATAATATCGTGTATGGGTTAGATTCATCCTAATATTTAATTTTGACAAAGTAAAATGAGGTTTATCACACAACTTACTAGTAATTAGGCCCACACAATGAGGGGTGGGTTCAATAGGTAATAGAATACCAATAACAAGTAAAACTATGTTGATGTTAATACATTGGTTAATATTTTAGATTTATTTTTCGTATAATAATTGATAAAATTTTAAGAGTTATAACATGAAAAGAAATGTCCTCATGTATTTACAAGGACATGTTTGGGGAAAATAATTCACACATAAGTTCAAACATACTTTGGAAAATAGTGGTAAATAATATTATCCAAAGACAAAAAGAAAAATTATAATAAAAAATTAATACGAAAAATTCCATGGTCAAATATGATCATTCTATCATTTGACCAAAGTTTCAGACATGGAGACACGCCACCTTGGGCCGCGAATGCGCCTATGTAGGTCGCGCTTGCGGGGCTTGTTTAGGTGGTAGGTTAGAAAGGTTTTGGGGTTAACTCTTTTATTGGGTTTGAGTTAGGATTTTTGGATTGGTGTTTGTGGGCCTTTGGTTCGGTTATATATTGTTTTGTATACATGTGTGTTGGATGAAAACATACCATATGTATGTATTTGGCTCATGGGGATTCTATCGACTGAGGTTGTGGATTTAAATGGATTGTGGGACTTGGTACTGCACCCCTAGATGATGTAACTGGTGGTGTGGAGGTCAATATTTTGATCGTGCATTTATTTTATCATGATCTCACGACGGGGATACGTGGACGACTTGATCCATCGGGTGGTTTGGTATGCAAGTATACGACGGTGTGACTACGTATCAATCCCCCCATTCTTTTATTTGTGCACGTTTTATATCCGTTAAGTACGAGGCCCCTTATGATTTACCGATAAAGGCAAGAGAATTTCCCTAAAGGTTGAACTCTTCGTGTCATTTATGAGAATTATCTAGTTTTACTTAGTCCAATAATGGACATGTTATATGAGGATATTATGTCACGTTATTATGTTTATTATGATATCGCGCATATCTTACTGTTTGGTTGATATAAATGGAGATTATACTAAATTATACTCTTAGTCTATGGATATAAATTGCTTTAAGATGAAATTTCATAATTGTATGTGATAGCTTATAGATGTCAAACTAAATGTAACATCCAGCCAATAAGATGAGCTCAGGTAAGATATGAACATGAACAATAATTGGGTATGATTACAAATAATTAAAGTGTAGTGAAATAGATAAAAAAGAAGATTAACACATATATAAGCGGTTCAGCCAATTGACCTACACCCACTGTCAAGTAACTCATTCTTCACTAGATACAGTGTTGTGAGGGAGGATTATGTAGGATACATGTATCAAGATTTTTTGCCCTTAGGATATATCGTATATATTTTAATATTTTTCGGGGGGGGGGGGGGGAGGGGGGGATTCTCCCTTTTCAAGTTACTTGTTTACAGTGTTGTGGGTATTGCTATGGTTTCTTTTTAGTTACTTTTTATGTTTAAACATGTTAGTTTTCATTAATAAACGAAGAAGACTTTGTCAATTTTTTTTAAAAATATCTTAAGTGTTTTTTAAGGTAATTAATATGGAGATTAACAAATTTGATAATGTTTTTAAAGATTATCATCTATAGGAACTATTAAAAAAATCTTCTTTGTTTAAGGTAATTGACACTAAATAAATCTAATTGCGGGTGAAAACCTTTTAGGGACAAAAAAAAGCATTGAAGTCATTTTATTGGAGGTTATATGCTTTAAGACCGTGGGTTTACTTTGTTGACATCATTATATGTTAGGAGTGGATGGATTTTTATTTTTTCAAATGAGATAAGTGAAATATTTTAAAAAATTATTATTACCTTTGATGTTTTGATTGAAGCTACCTTAATTTAGGTTGCTGAATACGATGTTGGAATTATTGATTGTGTAGAGAGATTTTACTTGTATGAACTATTATTATAGTTGAATAGGAAATTGTATGTTATGTATGTTGAAATTGGTGCCAAAGATGTTATATATTAATTTTAACAGGCTTTGTTTATGATTACATAGAATATATGTTGGAATGAATGTAAAGCATAGAATGTGGTTTGTTTTTATTATATTATGCTGGAATGGATGTAATTCTAACTTTTACGTCAAAATTATTAAAGACGGCTTCCTTGTCATCTCAAAAGGATCCCATAAATGATGAGCTTTTGAGACGACTTAGTTTCAATCTCAAAAAAACCTTTTGCGACTGCTGTTGTTGTCTCAAAAACCAGTTATTAAAGACATTTTTCTTGTCGTCTCAAAATGATCCCACAAACGATGACTTTTTGAGACGGCTTAGTTATCGTCTCAAAAAGTATTTAAAATGGGATGCTAATAAGACCCCCTTAGTCGTCCCAAATAGAGTCCTAAAAATATTTGGGATGACTTGAGTACCTTTTAAGATGGATGGAGTACCGTCTCAAAAATAAGTTTTTTTTATAGCGAATGGTATGGAGGTGCCAAAGAAATCGTAGAATAATAAAGAGACATGCCGTACATGATGGGATGAAGGTGAAGCAATGGTAGAATACACAAGTTTCAGTGTGAAAAAATTGAGAATAATTAAAATCATATAGTAACACATTAGGGGAAATAATTTCAAATTTTAACTACACAAGGAAGACTTACATACTACACATTCAGAGATGCATAAAATTCCTGATTAACCAAATTCCATTCGAGACTGAATTAACAACCCTATTTCCACCAAATGTATATATACACGAATACGAAAGGATACATATATACATCAAACTATAATCGTCGTTAATTAAATATAAATCAAGAATATTTAAATATAACAGTGAAAGAGAGAGAGGCTCTAACATAGTTACCTAGTGCAGATAGTTATTTGATTGGAATGAGTTTGATTATGGATTTATTGAAAATAAAAACGTAGATCGAGTGGATTATAGATGATCTTGAAAAGACCACAATACTCCTTTGTTTCACATGCAAATAGAGAGCCCAATAGAAGGGAAGACAAAGTGGTTTTGATCGCTTGCTAGTTAAATATGATTGAGAAAGAGGTATTAACTCATCTTAGAGAGACGGACTCCATTCATGACAAAACACGTGTCATCTACATATATATTGGAGAGGAATAGATTACAAAACCTATATAAAAATACGACAATTAATAGCTCCACCAGTCCAAATCGAATGAAAAGCTTCAATTTTATATCTATATTAAATATAAACATTTATATATTAAAATATATAAACGCTTGGAGCTATCAAATCTCACGATTTTGAAAATTCATGTTTAGACGCACTCGCACTTGCATTCACCTGCCCATGCACAGTGTGTTGGGAGCTTAGATTATAAACCCTATATAATTTTGGGTATTTATGTTTGGCACATGGTAAGAAAAATGTTTTGAGTCTAAAATAAACTCCTAAATACTCTGCAAACAGCAATAAGTAAAGTATCTTATGATATGGATCTTGCCAAAACAAAATATTTTATCACTATTTGAAAATGATATTATATAATAATATAAAAATGATGTCTCCTCACAATATTGTTCCACATGTCAATCATAATTATATCAAATACTACCCTCCATCTATCTTATACATCGACACTCATAATAAATCCCCCCTCTCTCTCCCATCAGAAATAACATTTCATCTACCAACCTCTTCCGATTCCTTCTCTTCCACATGAAATGTAAAAAATTCTCTTCTTCTATTCTAACTATTTCTTCTTTATTTCATACCCTTTTTTGCCACACCTCCTATTGCACTGGAGAACTACGCATGTAATATCTCTCTATAACTAGGTTTCTCATTTTTTTTACTCAATTATGCTATTTTTTGTTGTGCTCGACAAGTTGTATCCAGATTTTTTGTATTATGATGGATAGAATTATGAATATCGAAATGACATCTGACTTTTGGAAAAAATTGAAAGAACTTGGATATGATGACTAAGGTGGATTATTATTTTGTATTTATCGTGTTTGTTTGTCAATAATGGTAGTATGATAGACGTTTATTGATGAGTCTTTAAACAAATTTTGATTTTTACGTTGAATCATGAATATTTAATTATTTATAACAGGTGATTTTTTAATTATTTACAATTGACGATTAATGAAAAACTTGATGTTGTGTGTGTGTGTATATATATATATATATATATATATATATATATATATATATATATATATATATATATATATATATATATATATATATAAACGAAAGAGACCATGGTATAAAAAACGAAATATTATTACTAAAAATAATAAAGATAACGAAACAAAAGATAATAAAAATATCAAGAAAGTAACAAATTGTAAATGTTTTATCTGCGGAGACCCAAATCATATCAGACCAAATTTCCCATATAGAAATAAAAATAATAACATATCTAAAATACAAGAAAAAATAAATATCTTAGATGACATAGAAGATTTCAATTTGTTCAGTTGGTTCTAATATGATATTATTATTATTAAGAATTAGTTTATTTTCATGTTTTAATATATTAGTTTGATTATTAGGTACAATATGCGTTCCTTTTTTAAATAATTGTATACCAGAAGGTGTGTACATAAATCCTCCTGTTAATGATTGAATGAAATTTAATCCTAGTATAAAAGGGTGATGACTTTTTACATTTGTTATGTAAGTTTGAGGTAAAATAAATTGTTCTTCATTTATGTATATAGGTATATTTTGTATACACTGGGTTATAGGTATAGCATCTTTATTGAATTGATGTATATAAACAGATAGTAGTATTTATGAAGAAATAGAATGGAAATTACCGAATTTAATTACAACAAACTTAAAAAACCCAGAAAAAAATAAAATATATGAAAATCAAGTAGGGCAAAGTAGCATTAAATTCAGTAAATATAAACAGATAGAAAATGAAAGTGAAGAACTATTAGAAGAAATTAATGTATTAATCATAGAGGAACAAATAGAAACTTTATTTACATTATTAGAAGATAAAATTTATGATATAATTGTAGAAGATTGCGACAACTTAACAACAACACAATTAATAGAAAAATATGGTAATGAAGAAAATAAAGAATTAATAATTTCCATATATTGCGCTGAAGGAACTAATGAAGATAATAAACAAAAAATTATAAATATAGGTTTAGATAAATTTTTAAATGAACAAGACATTATAAAAACTTTAGAAGAAATAAATCCAACTGAAGAAGTAACTGGAGAATCCTCAACCTCAAAATAACCTAATACTGACTATTCAACACATCAACATCTAGGAGCAACAAAAGAAAAATACAATGAAAATACTAAATCAATACCAGGTAACAAGAGTAGAAGTCGATACGTATTTGATACAAGTTCTAATATTAATCAATATGGCAGTATATTAAACTTAGATAATGTAAATCCATTGGATTGGGAGACCCTTACCATAGGTATATACTAAAAACAAAAGTTGAAACCATATTACCAAATGATATAACCGAAAAAATAATTAGATTTGCACAAGAAAAAGATATATCTAATTGGCTTTTTATTCAAAATTATTTTCGCTTTAATCCTGAACCAATAGGATGTACATATAAGTATGAACATGTCCATCTAAATGCTATAAATAAATATGAAACCATGATAATGATAGAAATTGAATATAAAAAATTTCAAAATTTTATAATAACTAGACCAAACGTAATATTTCCTCATAATCCTGAGATTGCAATAGAAGTCACTATAAGCTTATTACTAGAATATGGAATGGTTAGTAGCATTTTAATACCTCCTCCATGGGATAAAATTAATTGTAACTTTCCAAAAAGTCTAACAGATGCACTAGCTGAACTACAACCTACTTCTGCGCTAGCTATTTGTGCTTGTCTATGATTATTCCATCTATCATCATATATGTATACTAATATTTTAGTTCCTGCTTCTAACCTAGTTAATCCTACTATGCCTATTATAATTATTCCTAAATGCATAAATTCTAAGGTCATTTTACTTAATTCTTTTGCAGATTCAGGGGTTATTAAATCTAATATTACTTCGCTATTAACAGCTGTTATTTTTCGTTGACTAGTATGATTATATAGTTTACTTGTGAATTCTAACATATTCTTTTTATATAGCTGTTGTCCTTTAGTTTTTTGAATACCTTTTTGAATATATTTTTTTGTAGATTTAGTAGAACAAGAAGATGCAAAAAATTTAAATTACCCTGTTTATATACATCAATTCAATAAAGATGCTATACCTATAACCCAGTGTATACAAAATATACCTATATACATAAATGAAGAACAATTTATTTTACCTCAAACTTACATAACAAATGTAAAAAGTCATCACCCTTTTATACTAAACTGAATTAGAAAAATTTATAAAACACGTACATCAAAAAGAAGAAAAGGAAAAACAAGCTCCACCTGATATAGACGAATTAATTGAAAATTTTAAAAACCTAAAAACAAACCCTAAACCTGCTAAAACAAAATTAAACTTATTTTATTCTAACAATGGCATCTTCCTCAACAAGCAAAAATAAAGCAATATTTCGAATCTATAAACGAAAGAGACCATGGTATAAAAAACGAAATATTATTACTAAAAATAATAAAGATAACGAAACAAAAGATAATAAAAATATCAAGAAAGTAACAAATTGTAAATGTTTTATCTGCGGAGACCCAAATCATATCAGACCAAATTGCCCATATAGAAATAAAAATAATAACATATCTAAAATACAAGAAAAAATAAATATCTTAGATGACATAGAAGAAGATTTAGGAGATACAATAGATTTAGAAAGTATATACGATGAATATGAAGAAATAGATAATATTAGTATCTATAGTATAGAATCCACAGAATCAATAGACTCTAATAATAATGATATAGAAATCTTAGAACAATGCTTAGATAACTTAGATATCTGTTATAATATTAACGAATGCAATTATATATTTAACCAATTTACTTTATTACAATTAGACTGTGCTAAATGTAAAAACAAATATAAAAATATATATATATGCGATAACTGCAAACAAAATCTATGTACAAAATGCTATACTGAAGAAATAATCAATAAACCCAATGAACAAATAAATAATACTAATAAGACAGCTTTAATTACGTTTCCTACAAAAATAAAATTTGCAAATAGAACTATAGAAACAACAGCAATGTTAGATACTGGAGCAACTAAAAGTCTACATTTATCTGTAGTACTGTGGACTTGAGGATTATTTGTACACTGACGTTTATCTCTAGATAATTCAACTATAAATTACTCTATATAAAGGTTACTAAAAATAATGGTATCAGAGCTACTTTAATTTTATACATAATAAGATATATGCTTAGTGAAAAGGCCAAATTAAAAGCAAAATTATATTTAGAATTTAAAAATCTAAACTTTTACATAAAAAGAGCTATAACTTTTAAAAATCAAAAGAACTTTGAAAGATTTCTTATTATTAATTGTATAATAATAAATATAAAAGAAAAAATCCATCAATATCAGTTAGAAATCGAAATACTAGGCGAAAAAGGACGCCTAGGATAATATATGATAACTGAAAAAGAATTTTTACGAAGAAAATTAATAGCAGAATATAAGATATTAGACGACGCAATAATTAAAAAAGAAGCAAATATAAAAAAGAAAAACTATATACAAGCTACTATTAATAGTTGGATAATTAGAATAGCTAACGAAAAAATTCACCAGTATAAATTAGAATTAGAAATACTAAGTGAAAAGGGTAGATTTTAATGCAAACCGAAAAACAACAAACTAGAAGCTCAATAGAACATTATAGACTTATAGTAAAAAATCAACAGAATCATTTAAGACGCATCATTAAATTCGAGCGTTTCGACTTAATAGAAAGCACAATTCGTGTAATCGAATACTACCAAGAAAGACAATTAGCCAAAGAAAATTATCTAGCCATATTAATAGAAAAAGGTAGACTATAATTATCTATGCAAACTGAGAAAGCAAGATTAAGAAACTCAATCGACCTAGCAAGAAAAGTTATTAATATAAGTAAAAATTTTTTAGAAATATTAAAAAGAAGTAAAAATATAAGGATTAAGCAAAATTTAAAAATAAGAGAAGATACACAACAGTTAATCACTAAACAACAACAAAGATTAATCTCTTTAGAAACAGAAATAGGAATACTTGCAGAAAAAGGAAGACTAGGGTAAATTTATGACCAGTAACAACCTAATAGAAAAAATTCGAAAAATTGAAGAAAATCAAGATTATATAAAAGGATTTTAGACGTTATAAATACTAATTTAACTATAATAAAAACTGAATTAGAAAAATTTATAAAACACGTACATCAAAAAGAAGAAAAGGAAAAACAAGCTCCACCTGATATAGACGAATTAATTGAAAATTTTAAAAACCTAAAAACAAACCCTAAACCTGCTAAAACAAAATTAAACTTATTTTATTCTAACAATGGCATCTTCCTCAACAAGCAAAAATAAAGCAATATTTCGAATCGAAAATATATTTGATAACGAAGAAGACACTAAAAAATATATTGAAAAAGGTATTCAAAAAACTAAAGGACAACAGCTATATAAAAAGAATATGTTAGAATTCAAAAGTAAACTATATAATCATACTAGTCAACGAAAAATAACAGCTGTTAATAGCGAAGTAATATTAGATTTAATAACCCCTGAATCTGCAAAAGAATTAAGTAAAATGACCTTAGAATTTATGCATTTAGGAATAATTATAATAGGCATAGTAGGATTAACTAGGTTAGAAGCAGGAACTAAAATATTAGTATACATATATGATGATAGATGGAATAATCATAGACAAGCACAAATAGCTAGCGCAGAAGTAGATTTGGCAAAAAATGCAGCAGTAATAGGATGTATACCTAACTTTTCTATGGATATAAATGAATTTAGTAAACACATAAAAGTAGCAATAAGAACACGAGGATATAATATGACAGGACAATATAATAATCTTTTAGTATATACGCTATTTATGGGAAAATTATTTAATCACTACAAAATAAATTTTAAAGCAAAATTTGATTGTATAGTAAAATCTTTTAATAGTAAATATGTCGAAATGATAGAAGCACAAAAAATAGATAGTAGTATTTATGAAGAAATAGAATGGAAATTACCGAATTTAATTACAACAAACTTAAAAAACCCAGAAAAAAAATAAAATATATGAAAATCAAGTAGGGCAAAGTAGCATTAAATTCAGTAAATATAAACAGATAGAAAATGAAAGTGAAGAACTATTAGAAGAAATTAATGTATTAATCATAGAGGAACAAATAGAAACTTTATTTACATTATTAGAAGATAAAATTTATGATATAATTGTAGAAGATTGCGACAACTTAACAACAACACAATTAATAGAAAAATATGGTAATGAAGAAAATAAAGAATTAATAATTTCCATATATTGCGCTGAAGGAACTAATGAAGATAATAAACAAAAAATTATAAATATAGGTTTAGATAAATTTTTAAATGAACAAGACATTATAAAAACTTTAGAAGAAATAAATCCAACTGAAGAAGTAACTGGAGAATCCTCAACCTCAAAATCACCTAATACTGACTATTCAACACATCAACATCTAGGAGCAACAAAAGAAAAATATAATGAAAATACTAAATCAATACCAGGTAACAAGAGTAGAAGTCGATACGTATTTGATACAAGTTCTAATATTAATCAATATGGCAGTATATTAAACTTAGATAATTTAAATCCATTGGATTGGGAGACTGCAATAGAAATATGGGAAAAGGACTGTTTTAGAACCACTACATTAATAGAATTTACTAACTTAAGTGAATGCGAATCATATTTTGAAAATACCTTACAAGGTAGCATATCAAATTGGTATTTAACATATAAATTAGGAAATGAATATTTAACATTTAAAGAAACCTTTAATATCGAAAGATTTACTAATTTAATCAAAGTCTCTTTTTTAGGAAGTAATAGGCTCATACAAATTACAGAAAAACAAACAGAAGCACTTAGAAATCTAGAACAATTACAAATTTGTAGACTAGAATATATTGGAGATTACACTAGAAAATATGTAGAATACTGGACACAAACAGGAAAAACTAGTGACATTAATCTATTAGATAGATATATACAAAAAATACCAGGAAAAATAGGAGAAAAAATATGGAAAAATTGGCTAAAAACTGACGACTGGAGAACAGATGCTTCTATAGGAGCTAGAATTAATGTCGTTTATAATACACTAAAATCTGAATGTAGAAAACTAAAAGAAGGCAAAGAAATTAGAAAACAATACTATCACACATGCCAACAATTAGATTTACCACCACAGTATGGCTGTGATAATAAAAGACTTATAACCAATAAATATAAAACTAATATTAAATATAAAACTCAAAAGAAACATAAAAAATATAAAAGTTATAAAATTAGGCCTAGTAAAACATTTAAAAAACACTACAATAACTATAAACGAAAGAGACCATGGTATAAAAAACGAAATATTATTACTAAAAATAATAAAGATAACGAAACAAAAGATAATAAAAATATCAAGAAAGTAACAAATTGTAAATGTTTTATCTGCGGAGACCCAAATCATATCAGACCAAATTGCCCATATAGAAATAAAAATAATAACATATCTAAAATACAAGAAAAAATAAATATCTTAGATGACATAGAAGAAGATTTAGGAGATACAATAGATTTAGAAAGTATATACGATGAATATGAAGAAATAGATAATATTAGTATCTATAGTATAGAATCCACAGAATCAATAGACTCTAATAATAATGATATAGAAATCTTAGAACAATGCTTAGATAACTTAGATACCTGTTATAATATTAACGAATGCAATTATATATTTAACCAATTTACTTTATTACAATTAGACTGTGCTAAATGTAAAAACAAATATAAAAATATATATATATGCGATAACTGCAAACAAAATCTATGTACAAAATGCTATACTGAAGAAATAATCAATAAACCCAATGAACAAATAAATAATACTAATAAGACAGCTTTAATTACGTTTCCTACAAAAATAAAATTTGCAAATAGAACTATAGAAACAACAGCAATGTTAGATACTGGAGCAACTAAAAGTCTAATTCATGTAGATTTAGTAGAACAAGAAGATGCAAAAAATTTAAATTACCCTGTTTATATACATCAATTCAATAAAGATGCTATACCTATAACCCAGTGTATACAAAATATACCTATATACATAAATGAAGAACAATTTATTTTACCTCAAACTTACATAACAAATGTAAAAAGTCATCACCCTTTTATACTAGGATTAAATTTCATTCAATCATTAACAGGAGGATTTATGTACACACCTTCTGGTATACAATTATTTAAAAAAGGAACGCATATTGTACCTAATAATCAAACTAATATATTAAAACATGAAAATAAACTAATTCTTAATAATAATATCATATTAGAACCAACTGAACAAATTGAAGACATAAAAATTAATGAACTAGATATCGACGAAGATTATTTAAAAAATTATCTACAACATCTCGAAAATAGTGAAAGTCTTAAAATATAATGCAATAATTTAAATAAAATCATGTTCAAAAATACTAAATTAGAATTGGAAGACTTAATTAGACTAGCAGAAAAAACTGAAATTATAGGCGAAGATCCTCAAAAACATTGGAATAAAAATAAAATAGAAGCAAAATTAACTATAATAAATCCCGATATAACTATAAAAACGAAAGACATTGCTTGTGAATTAATAGACCAAGAAGAATTTAAAACCCAAATAAGAGAATTATTAAATTTAGGAGTAATACAAAAAAGCATAAGTAGACAGAAGCTGTGACAACCCGCTCACCAAAATAAGGGGTGGCCAGCCCAATACTCCAATATAACGGAATCATGGATGGAATCATTCTCAGCATCATAACAAAATATAGAGTATCCAGGATAACCACCCAATATTTCAGAAAACGGGTTGCCAAAAATTTTGATTTGAAAGTAAATAAATGAAAACAAACAACCCGATTCCTGAAAGATAAGGGAAACCCCAAGACATATATATAATTAATACAACAAGAATACGATAAAGAGACCGAATATGTAACCGGTCACTTAAACTGATACACCAATAATACACAAGTACAATAAGTTACTTATTACATTACATTAGACATTTACAAAAGCTTGGGCCTCTCGCCCGAATAACAGACTTGATCTTAACTAGAATGAAAATGAAAGCGTCTATACCAAATGTATCCCGTAATACCCGCAATGCATTACGGCTCGTCGAAAACATCGGAGTAGGAATTTAAATCAGGCATCCTTGCGGCGGAGTACCTGAGCAGAGACAAGAAGGATATGCAACAGGAAAATGTAACCGGTCAGGGCCCGGTTCTATATGATTACCAGATGAATAAAGAGTATGACAGTTATGTAATATGAATCGCGAAGAAAGAGAAATAAGAAGCTACCTATACAATTTTAAACATAAGCTAAGCAGGAATAAAATAAGCAGCATTAAACTAAAGACTTCACCCAAGGTGCTAATTATTTTATATATCTTTTCCTTGGCAGGAAATATACTTATAAACACAATATTTTGCTCTTTAAGGCAATTATATTTCAATTTTACCCTTTGTAAAAATCCTTTTCTTATCAGGAAAATAATCATTTTCAAATGCTCTTTGTGGCATTGATATGTGCTCTATGTGGCACTCCATCATGCTCTATATGGCATATCAAAATACATCAAGTCCCACTTGATTATGAACTGTTATACTATATATATATAACGTACTCTAAGACCGCCCGTCCGGGTTTCCCCACTGAGCGCGCCCCTAAATAACCATCATCTTCCAGGGCCTATCATAAGACAACCTGGGATCCTATCGCAAACGTCGGGAAGCGACCATGAGCCTGCGTGGTAGCCAAGACCACACCTGGAATCTCCCTACCCCCGCAGAAAATATACAACCATAAGCGCTCCCATGGCCTAGGACTATATCCACCCTGCATTCATTAGCCAGGGGGCTTCACCTATCGTGCGGACTTCCCTTAAGATGGTATTTAGAGAGGTGTGTAACATCCATTTTATTTATTATTTCAAAATCAAGTAAATCATTATTTACCGGTTTCATGATTAAGTAAATTATCATTTACTAGTATCAATACCATTTCCATTTATATGTTTCATTTTATTCGAAACCATTACTGTTTACTTCTAGTAATAGATAGAACTTATTATTCGGAGCCATACGATAACTATTATCAACACTACAACCTCAAAGGAGTAAATAAACTCTTCATTATCTCCAAGCATTCTAGGAGGTTATTTTAGAACCCCAAGGTTATCATCTTTCGAAGGAATGAAATTACTTTCAATTTATTCTCCAAACTCACCTTTATGGCGTTATTATGAACTACCAAGGTTAACATAGTTCAATCGAACTTTTAAAGTCTCCCAACATTCTTTTGGGGTGGTAATATAAACCATCAAAACTCGTATAACTTAATTAATCTCCTAAGGTCTCCCGAACATAACACTACATCTCCTAGTTTTATAATAATAATTAACTAGAAGAAAGAATGCCTTATCATTAATAGGCCTAACCCCGAAAAATCCCCACATAACCCATTCCTAATGTAGGGTAGACCTCTAACTCGTCTCACACTCTAGGACTCTAAGTTTACTTCATTCAAGAAGGTTCCTAGTCCCTATATTAAAGAAAAGGATTAAAATTGAGTTATAAAAATTAACTCAAAACAGCAGGAAAACGAATCGATTCGCCCAAGGGCCGAATCGATTCGCCCTAGCGAATCGATTCGCCCATAAAGCGAATCGGTTCGGACAACCAAACCAACCTTCTGCAATTGACCGAATCGATTCGGCCTTAACCCCGAATCGATTCGGGTTATGCAGACCTGCCAATTTCCCCTTAGCGAATCGATTCGCCCAAAGGGCCGAATCGATTCGGACCTGCTACGAAGGGTTATGAACCCTAATTCCTCCAAACTCCAAATCTCTTCCTTTTCATACACAACCAACCACGAAAATCTACCCCAAACTAATCTACATGATTATTAACCATCAAAACCCACAATTTCTTCAACATAAATCAAGACTAGGGTTTAAATCCCACAAATTCTACATTTAAACCATAAATGGAAATACACAATTATCATACAATTTATGCATCTTAAATCACATATTAGCAAGTAGAAAACTTGCCTTAAGGTTGATATCTCAAATTTATTTGGAGAAGAAGCAATCCCAAATCCTCCATCTTCAATCTCTCTCTAATTTCTCCATTTCTCTTCCTCTTTCTTTCTCTCCTTTCTCTCTATGTTCAAGACATAAAATGAGGAAATGAAATAAGGGGCAAGACCAAAAATCGTGGCTTAACATAATTCTCCCAACTTAAATGGTTAATACTACATTAAAATGACTCGCAAATACGCATATAAGCTAAAACCAGGTAAAAGTGCCCGAAATACAAAAATACAATATGGCACTTATTTTGACTGTCTCGCACCTTCCGAGACTAACTACACCCTCTAAACTGGCATCCGGAATTGTATAAATTATTTCGAGTTCCAAAAATCATTTTAACTAAAAGGCCATTTAAAATACATGACACTACAGACATGCAACCTGATGTTATTTACTCTCACATGCAGTAAATATGCATCAATCTAGTAAATATTAACTTTCAATTCATTAAATTAATATTTACTCCAGTCCCCACATTTTATATAATTACCTTATGCGGTAAAATTAGTATAAAATGAGCCTCCCAGAATCGAGGGTTGTTACATACTCCCCCCCTTAAGAGGGAATTTTGCCCCCAAAATTCGGGCATACCCAAATCTGATAAGGGTATACTACTCTAAACTAGGATTCTACCATCCTAGACAAACTCCTCGTTATTGCAACGTCCCAAATGGACTCAGACTAAGGTCGACCCTGTCGATCTCAGTCAATCATCTTTTGTTCTCTAGTCTAGCAGCACAAGGCGCTCTTCAGTAACCATCGATTCTAGCTTCCTATGGAGGAACATGATGTCCACATGACTCGGCACAATTAGCCAAATCTTCAGGATTATGTTACATCCCACCTCGGGGCATGCATGCCGACTCTAAGTGGTTTATCTTCAATGATACACAACTATCCCTCGTATCGACGTATCTCATCAAGGCGTATAGCTTAAAAGCCAAATCTCTAAAGAAATGTTCCGAGACAACTCCAAGTCCAAGGAACATATTACCCATTGGTTCCATCCAACGAGTATACGAATCACTCAACCGACCACGCTAGGCCACTCACAATACCATGCCTTAGAAAAATGATCCATAAGGCCACTCCAAAACCTAATGGTTACACGAAAATCTCCATTCATACCATTACTGCTTCCATCTACGAGGTATACTAAGGTGTGCGTTCGTAAGATGCCTTTCGGCATAAGTCAATTTCCTCCATTTCATCCATTCACTTTAGGGTGGTAGGATATACGCCATTTCCATATGGTTCCCAGTACTTCACGGAAACTTGCCAAACCTTCGACACGAATATCTAGTCTCGGCCCACCCTATTATAATAGGCACCTCCCACGGTTCTACCATTCCCCATCGAGGATGGGGTGTACTCTTCTACATGTAGTCCGTCCATAATGGGCGGAAAAGCAACGATTGGGTCGACGGTCACCAATTTTCTCAATTGGGATCATGACCAGTTCGATGCCGGTAGTTCCATGCAAACGTCTATGAATACCCCTCTTCATTCCACCACTACTCTTCTTCGCACGAGTAGGTGAAATTGTCAATCACAGATCGAAATGCTCTCGCTATAGAGCCTTCTGAGTCATACTCACTCTACTTGGCCTTCCATGCCATAACCATTTTCTCTGACGAGTTCTCTACTCGACACGTCCACTAGCCGAATCGCATTTCCTTAGCGAATGAGAAAATATCCAATCACTAGTTCTTTTGAACTCCGAGCACCAACTCGATTTCCCCCACAACATATTGCAACAACTTGTTGCTTATGAGAAGGACCAAATTTCCTGCCCAGGAAGTAGTGCCTTTATCTATTTAAGGTGATCACTACTACGATGAATCTTAATTCAAGCACGGGATATTACTTTCCACAAGTTTAAGCTTGTGCGACGCATAAACAGTGAGTCTATGCCCTAGTATTATTACTCCCCAATCCTGGCAGAACTTACTCATTAAACTCACTCTCGAGCTTACAATCATGGCTCAGGAGTGAGGATCCACCCGTCCTCATTAACTCCCCGGAAATGAAGTTACCAACGTAACCATATCTCTACGAAATGCCTCATATCCTTCGGCCGAACTTACCACATCTTTCGAGACCCCATAAATCTCGTTCCTAGGGATCGAATCCCTATCTAGAGTTAACCCACGACTTATTCGTGGTCAACTCCTAACAACCATCCTAAACTAACACCACCTACCCTCAAGGTCTTACATCCTAAAAATCCTAAGGTCTATCTATATATCCTACCTAAATCGTAAGCATATAATACCAAAGACATCCCTAGTGCCCAAGACCTTACTCAACTTCCAACATTCGCTCGGTTTCATGCGTGGGACGTCTCGCCGAAGCGAAATCCAGACAAGGAACCCTCCCGTTACACTACTACCTCGCATTGTCGGTCATTAAGATGTGACGGTCTAAGACACATGATCGGGATCAGTACAATTCTACAAATAAGATTCTACTTCTAGACTTACCTTAGCATTCTATATATGAAATAAGAGAAAGGAAATATGGCATCTCTCCACTCCCAACGTCGTTAAGGTTCACGCGTGGAGCGTCCCGCAAAAGCGGAATCCAAACAAGGAACCCCTCCTATGCATTACTACTTAACTTTGTTGGTCGTGGAGATAAGTCATAGCATCTACACACAATGCAAGTAAACAATAGAACACTCAAACCAAGTAACACATATGACACATATACATTTAAAAATATCATCACTCGCTTAATAACGAGTGAAGAAAAATAGAACTTCCATACCTCGGAAGTCATATAGTTACCCTTCTATAATAGCGTAAATACTACTACAAGCTCAATATACACACCCGAGTCTATCGTAGACACAATACTACTAAATCTTATCCTAAGGAATATACACTACCCACCTATAGGGTAGAACTCCCTCCACCATTTGCCAAGCACTCCGGGTCAATACTAATGGTTCTCAGACTCCATATTCGAGCCTTACACATACCAACATTATTTCTACCAACTCCCCAACCAGGCACTTTACTCTTGCCCTTGCTCTCCACTCAACGAAGTTTAAAATGAGTGGTTCTACACTCCACATCATAGCCGTTATTCCGACTCTGGCTGACAATAATTGCCCATGCAGTACCTCTTACTTTCTTAGTAAAAGAGGACACGCTCTTGGCCTCCTCTTCCTCAGTTCAACGAAACCTCCCCAGGTGGGTGTCCACCAATGGGGTTTCACGATTCTTACTCCATCAGAAGTGTTAACAACACCTATTTTGGAGCCTAACACTTCACGGTGCATGATCTCATTTCTCTAACCGTACAACACCATATTCGCCATTGGTCTTTAACCGAACGTCTTGTGAACATTCGGGAATCCACCTTCTCCTCAGTCCAGTTATCCCAGAGAAACTCGCCATTGCAAGTATCCACCGGGCTTCTCTATGGGTCAAACTTCTGGCACCCACGAATATAGCGACCACATTTTCACCACCTCAGCACTTCTTCTACGGGTGAAGGATTTTCCTCCATTCTACTACAGGGAACTTCTCCACTTCAATATAACATCGCGTGAATTCTCAAGTTTAGTACCACTTCCTACTTCTTGCGGTACTTGGGAAACTAAATCATATGAAATTTGTAGTCGTAATAGCGAAACAGAAATTGCTACAAAAAAGGGAGCGGCCTCTACAGCGGTCCTCATCCCCGACCACAACTTACAGTTCCCCACAAACCTTCCCATAACGCCCTACTTCAATCGGCTTATTATTCTCACACGAATACGCAAAAGATTTATAGATTCTACCTCATGGTAGAAGGACGAAATCTCACAAGAAAAATCAACGATCTTAATCCTAAGGCTTTACATCAAATCAAGAGCAACGCTGAAAACTTAAGGCGTCCACACAGATTCCTAAGGACTATAGAACCTGATGCTCTGATACCATCTGTGACAACCCGCTCACCAAAATAAGGGATGGCCAGCCCAATACTCCAATATAACGGAATCATGGATGGAATCATTCTCAGCATCATAACAAAATATAGAGTATCCAGGATAACCACCCAATATTTCAGAAAACGGGTTGCCAAAAATTTTGATTTGAAAGTAAATAAATGAAAACAAACAACCCGATTCCTGAAAGATAAGGGAAACCCCAAGACATATATATAATTAATACAACAAGAATACGATAAAGAGACCGAATATGTAACCGGTCACTTAAACTGATACACCAATAATACACAAGTACAATAAGTTACTTATTACATTACATTAGACATTTACAAAAGCTTGGGCCTCTCGCCCGAATAACAGACTTGATCTTAACTAGAATGAAAATGAAAGCGTCTATACCAAATGTATCCCGTAATACCCGCAATGCATTACGGCTCGTCGAAAACATTGGAGTAGGAATTTAAATCAGGCATCCTTGCGGCGGAGTACCTGAGCAGAGACAAGAAGGATATGCAACAGGAAAATGTAACCGGTCAGGGCCCGGTTCTATATGATTACCAGATGAATAAAGAGTATGACAGTTATGTAATATGAATCGCGAAGAAAGAGAAATAAGAAGCTACCTATACAATTTTAAACATAAGCTAAGCAGGAATAAAATAAGCAGCATTAAACTAAAGACTTCACCCAAGGTGCTAATTATTTTATATATCTTTTCCTTGGCAGGAAATATACTTATAAACACAATATTTTACTCTTTAAGGCAATTATATTTCAATTTTACCCTTTGTAAAAATCCTTTCCTTATCAGGAAAATAATCATTTTCAAATGCTCTTTGTGGCATTTATATGTGCTCTATGTGGCACTCCATCATGCTCTATATGGCATATCAAAATACATCAAGTCCCACTTGATTATGAACTGTTATACTATATATATATAACGTACTCTAAGACCGCCCGTCCGGGTTTCCCCACTGAGCGCGCCCCTAAATAACCATCATCTTCCAGGGCCTATCATAAGACAACCTGGGATCCTATCGCAAACGTCGGGAAGCGGCCATGAGCCTGCGTGGTAGCCAAGACCACACCTGGAATCTCCCTACCCCCGCAGAAAATATACAACCATAAGCGCTCCCATGGCCTAGGACTATATCCACCCTGCATTCATTAGCCAGGGGGCTTCACCTATCGTGCGGACTTCCCTTAAGATGGTATTTAGAGAGGTGTGTAACATCCATTTTATTTATTATTTCAAAATCAAGTAAATCATTATTTACCGGTTTCATGATTAAGTAAATTATCATTTACTAGTATCAATACCATTTCCATTTATATGTTTCATTTTATTCGAAACCATTACTGTTTACTTCTAGTAATAGATAGAACTTATTATCCAGAGCCATACGATAACTATTATCAACACTACAACCTCAAAGGAGTAAATAAACTCTTCATTATCTCCAAGCATTCTAGGAGGTTATTTTAGAACCCCAAGGTTATCATCTTTCGAAGGAATGAAATGACTTTCAATTTATTCTCCAAACTCACCTTTATGGCGTTATTATGAACTACCAAGGTTAACATAGTTCAATCGAACTTTTAAAGTCTCCCAACATTCTTTTGGGGTGGTAATATAAACCATCAAAACTCGTATAGCTTAATTAAGCTCCTAAGGTCTCCCGAACATAACACTACATCTCCTAGTTTTATAATAATAATTAACTAGAAGAAAGAATGCCTTATCATTAATAGGCCTAACCCCGAAAAATCCCCACATAACCCATTCCTAATGTAGGGTAGACCTCTAACTCGTCTCACACTCTAGGACTCTAAGTTTACTTCATTCAAGAAGGTTCCTAGTCCCTATATTAAAGAAAAGGATTAAAATTGAGTTATAAAAATTAACTCAAAACAGCAGGAAAACGAATCGATTCGCCCAAGGGCCGAATCGATTCGCCCTAGCGAATCGATTCGCCCATAAAGCGAATCGGTTCGGACAACCAAACCAACCTTCTGCAATTGACCGAATCGATTCGGCCTTAACCCCGAATCGATTCGGGTTATGCAGACCTGCCAATTTCCCCTTAGCGAATCGATTCGCCCAAAGGGCCGAATCGATTCGGACCTGCTACGAAGGGTTATGAACCCTAATTCCTCCAAACTCCAAATCTCTTCCTTTTCATACACAACCAACCACGAAAATCTACCCCAAACTAATCTACATGATTATTAACCATCAAAACCCACAATTTCTTCAACATAAATCAAGACTAGGGTTTAAATCCCACAAATTCTACATTTAAACCATAAATGGAAATACACAATTATCATACAATTTATGCATCTTAAATCACATATTAGCAAGTAGAAAACTTGCCTTAAGGTTGATATCTCAAATTTATTTGGAGAAGAAGCAATCCCAAATCCTCCATCTTCAATCTCTCTCTAATTTCTCCATTTCTCTTCCTCTTTCTTTCTCTCCTTTCTCTCTATGTTCAAGACATAAAATGAGGAAATGAAATAAGGGGCAAGACCAAAAATCGTGGCTTAACATAATTCTCCCAACTTAAATGGTTAATACTACATTAAAATGACTCGCAAATACGCATATAAGCTAAAACCAGGTAAAAGTGCCCGAAATACAAAAATACAATATGGCACTTATTTTGACTGTCTCGCACCTTCCGAGACTAACTACACCCTCTAAACTGGCATCCGGAATTGTATAAATTATTTCGAGTTCCAAAAATCATTTTAACTAAAAGGCCATTTAAAATACATGACACTACAGACATGCAACCTGATGTTATTTACTCTCACATGCAGTAAATATGCATCAATCTAGTAAATATTAACTTTCAATTCATTAAATTAATATTTACTCCAGTCCCCACATTTTATATAATTACCTTATGCGGTAAAATTAGTATAAAATGAGCCTCCCAGAATCGAGGGTTGTTACAGAAGCCCTGCATTTATGGTAAGAAATCATAGTGAAATAAAACGAAACAAAGCAACAATGGTCATTAATTATAAAAGATTAAATGATAATACATATGATGATAGCTACAAAATACCTAATAAAGATGAATTAATTAATAAAATCCAAGATAAAAAATATTTTTCAAAATTTGACTGTAAATCCGGCTTTTGGCAAATAAAGATGCACAAAGAATCAATAGAATGGACAGCCTTTACTTGTCCAGAAGGACATTTTGAATGGTTAGTCATGCCATTTGGTTTAAAAAATGCACCACAGACATTTCAAAATAAAATGGATACTATCTTTAAACAACATTCTGAATTTTGTATAGTTTACATTGACGACATACTCGTCTTTAGTAATAATAAACAAGAACATCGAACTCATTTACAAATAGTTTTTAAAGAATTTATAAATCAAGGATTAATTATCAGTAGTAAAAAGATGCAATTAGAAAAACAAGAAATAGAATTTTTAGGACTCTTTATTAAAGGAGGAAAAATAGAATTGCAAGAACACATCGTCAAAAAGGTTTTAGAATTTCCAGACAGAATAGAAGAAACCAAAAAATTACAAGCTTTTTTAGGACTATTAAATTATTGTAGGTCTTTTATACCAAACTTATCTAAACTAGTAGGACCATTGTATAGTAAATTAGGAAAAAATGGACAAAAATATTTTAATAATGAAGATATAAAACTAGTGCAAAAAATAAAACAAATTGTCAGTACACTAGAACCTCTAAATTTACCAATAGAAAAAAATTATAAAATAATTCAAACAGACGCATCAGCTTTAGGATGGGCAGGAATACTATTACAAAAACCCAATACAAATAGTAATAAAAACGAAGAAGAAATATGTAGATATTGCTCAGGAAATTTTAACGAAGCACAAGGCAGATTACCATCAACTGACTTAGAAATTTTAGGAGTTATAAATACTATAGATAAATTTCAACTATTTTTAGGAAAAACCTTTTTAATAAGAACTGATTGTGATAATATAGTAAAACATTTTAATAAAACTAACCAAAGTAAATCAGCTACCAAAAGATGGTTAAACTTTATTGACAATATTACAGGAAAAGGATTTACACCACAATTTGAACACATTAAAGGTAAAGATAATCAATTAGCTGACATTTTATCCAGATTAATTACTAACTCTTCTTAATATTTTGCAGATGTCCTATCAAGGATCTTCTTCAGGAACACAAGAGAATACTAATCAATTGTTTACTGTTCTTAATGCAAAACAGAAATTCAGGTCAAAACTACCAGTCAATGAAGATCAACAAAAGATGCTAGACAATCTCTGGTTTAACAGAGAATACAATAAAGGATCTTTTATTCACACTATGAACTACGTAAATACTTATTTTCACAATACAAATAATTATGTGAAAACCTTAGAAGCACAAGTTAAATACTATAAAAGCAAAAATGATCCACAACTCATCAAGGACCATGAAACTGTTATTAAATATTATAAAGTATTAAATCTTAAAAATCAAGAAAATGAAAAGAAAATGAAAATTGTAGACCTCTATTCCAATAATAACTTTTTATCCTCTTTTGACCCTTACCATAGGTATATACTAAAAACAAAAGTTGAAACCATATTACCAAATGATATAACCGAAAAAATAATTAGATTTGCACAAGAAAAAGATATATCTAATTGGCTTTTTATTCAAAATTATTTTCGCTTTAATCCTGAACCAATAGGATGTACATATAAGTATGAACATGTCCATCTAAATGCTATAAATAAATATGAAACCATGATAATGATAGAAATTGAATATAAAAAATTTCAAAATTTTATAATAACTAGACCAAACGTAATATTTCCTCATAATCCTGAGATTGCAATAGAAGTCACTATAAGCTTATTACTAGAATATGGAATGGTTAGTAGCATTTTAATACCTCCTCCATGGGATAAAATTAATTGTAACTTTCCAAAAAGTCTAACAGATGCACTAGCTGAACTACAACCTAAAAGAGTTAGTACACCTTTTATTCTATTAGTAATAGAAAGTATACCACCAGAATGGGTAGGAACAGGTCAAATAATTCACAGCAGGCACAATATTTTCATTGAACATCGAAGAGATAAAATTTCAAATTATTATGCTCAAGCAAGCAACGATGATTCACTAATTAAAGGCAAAGAAGCAACAGCAAATTTAATATTAATGTATAAAGTCTATAATATAATGAATGAAATTCCTGCTGACCCTTGGTACATGATCAAAGAAAATTTTAATATGAGAATATTTATACCAAAACATCCTTTTAATAGAAATATAACTTATTTTAATAAATCTCAAAATTCTACCGACACTGAAGAAGCACTATTTAATGAACGAGAAAGCAATTATCATTATTTGGCTTATAGACACACCGATTCAGATAATGATTCAGTAGACTCAGTAACCAAGCACAATATTGATAATATGATGGAACCATAAAAGATTCATGATCAGACGCAAGAGATAACGCAAGACAAACGCAAGAGATGACGCAAGCATTACTGTACAAATAGTAAAACGACCTTTACTGTACAAATAGTAGCTGACCTTTACTGTTCATCTACTTTGCGCCCCTTACTATTCCGCCACTGTATCTAAAAGGCTTTTCATCCGAGGCTCATCCATCTCCTATATAAGGAGACCTTCTCTTACTCTCTCAACACAGCCAACAACAAAGAGCAATACTCTCAAGCAATCCAGCAATCACAATTCCTAGATCACAAAATCCCTTATAAATATATTCCCGTTTACAGTTTTAAGTTCAACTTTCAGCAACAATAAGTCTGTAATCTCTAAAGTTTCATTGTAAGTTTTCTTTTGTATCAATTACTTAATAGTTTGTAATTCTCTATGTACCTTCTAATAAACGTATGTGTGTAATACTTCATTGTTAATTTTTCATGTTTTAAGAACTTTTTGAACTTTTACATCACTCTAAGTATTTAAGTTATATTCTTATTATATATATTATTAAAGGATCCTTGAGGATTTAATTTTTGGTTATCTTTATCTAAATAATTTATAGTAAAACTCTGGAATGATCTTCCGTGCATAAGTTTTCCGGTGTCCTGTGTTTTGCCATTGTCGCCGTTGTTGCCGTATATTGGCTTTAGGCTTGACTGGGCTGCTACATTTATCTGTAGTACTGTGGACTTGAGGATTATTTGTACACTGACGTTTATCTCTAGATAATTCAACTATAAATTACTCTATATAAAGGTTACTAAAAATATACTTCATTGTTAATTTTTCATGTTTTAAGAACTTTTTGAACTTTTACATCACTCTAAGTATTTAAGTTATATTCTTATTATATATATTATTAAAGGATCCTTGAGGATTTAATTTTTGGTTATCTTTATCTAAATAATTTATAGTAAAACTCTGGAATGATCTTCCGTGCATAAGTTTTCCGGTGTCCTGTGTTTTGCCATTGTCCCCGTTGTTGCCGTATATTGGCTTTAGGCTTGACTGGGCTGCTACATTTATCTGTAGTACTGTGGACTTGAGGATTATTTGTACACTGACGTTTATCTCTAGATAATTCAACTATAAATTACTCTATATAAAGGTTACTAAAAATAATGGTAGTAGTGTTTTTTAAATGTTTTACTAGGCCTAATTTTATAACTTTTATATTTTTTATGTTTCTTTTGAGTTTTATATTTAATATTATTTTTATATTTATTGATTATAAGTCTTTTATTATCACAGCCATACTGTGGTGGTAAATCTAATTGTTGGCATGTGTGATAGTATTGTTTTCTAATTTCTTTGCCTTCTTTTAGTTTTCTACATTCAGATTTTAGTGTATTATAAACGACATTAATTCTAGCTCTTATAGAAGCATCTGTTCTCCAGTCGTCAGTTTTTAGCCAATTTTTCCATATTTTTTCTCCTATTTTTCCTGGTATTTTTTGTATATATCTATCTAATAGATTAATGTCACTAGTTTTTCCTGTTTGTGTCCAGTATTCTACATATTTTCTAGTGTAATCTCCAATATATTCTAGTCTACAAATTTGTAATTGTTCTAGATTTCTAAGTGCTTCTGTTTGTTTTTCTGTAATTTGTATGAGCCTATTACTTCCTAAAAAAGAGACTTTGATTAAATTAGTAAATCTTTCGATATTAAAGGTTTCTTTAAATGTTAAATATTCATTTCCTAATTTATATGTTAAATACCAATTTGATACGCTACCTTGTAAGGTATTTTCAAAATATGATTCGCATTCACTTAAGTTAGTAAATTCTATTAATGTAGTGGTTCTAAAACAGCCCTTTTCCCATATTTCTATTGCAGTCTCCCAATCCAATGGATTTACATTATCTAAGTTTAATATACTGCCATATTGATTAATATTAGAACTTGTATCAAATACGTATCGACTTCTACTCTTGTTACCTGGTATTGATTTAGTATTTTCATTGTATTTTTCTTTTGTTGCTCCTAGATGTTGATGTGTTGAATAGTCAGTATTAGGTGATTTTGAGGTTGAGGATTCTCCAGTTACTTCTTCAGTTGGATTTATTTCTTCTAAAGTTTTTATAATGTCTTGTTCATTTAAAAATTTATCTAAACCTATATTTATAATTTTTTGTTTATTATCTTCATTAGTTCCTTCAGCGCAATATATGGAAATTATTAATTCTTTATTTTCTTCATTACCATATTTTTCTATTAATTGTGTTGTTGTTAAGTTGTCGCACTCTTCTACAATTATATCATAAATTTTATCTTCTAATAATGTAAATAAAGTTTCTATTTGTTCCTCTATGATTAATACATTAATTTCTTCTAATAGTTCTTCACTTTCATTTTCTATCTGTTTATATTTACTGAATTTAATGCTACTTTGCCCTACTTGATTTTCATATATTTTATTTTTTCTGGGTTTTTTAAGTTTGTTGTAATTAAATTCGGTAATTTCCATTCTATTTCTTCATAAATACTACTATCTATTTTTTGTGCTTCTATCATTTCGACATATTTACTATTAAAAGATTTTACTATACAATCAAATTCTGCTTTAAAATTTATTTTGTAGTGATTAAATAATTTTCCCATAAATAGCGTATATACTAAAAGATTATTATATTGTCCTGTCATATTATATCCTCGTGTTCTTATTGCTACTTTTATGTGTTTACTAAATTCATTTATATCCATAGAAAAGTTAGGTATACATCCTATTACTGCTGCATTTTTTGCCAAATCTACTTCTGCGCTAGCTATTTGTGCTTGTCTATGATTATTCCATCTATCATCATATATGTATACTAATATTTTAGTTCCTACTTCTAACCTAGTTAATCCTACTATGCCTATTATAATTATTCCTAAATGCATAAATTCTAAGGTCATTTTACTTAATTCTTTTGCAGATTCAGGGGTTATTAAATCTAATATTACTTCGCTATTAACAGCTGTTATTTTTCGTTGACTAGTATGATTATATAGTTTACTTGTGAATTCTAACATATTCTTTTTATATAGCTGTTGTCCTTTAGTTTTTTGAATACCTTTTTCAATATATTTTTTAGTGTCTTCTTCGTTATCAAATATATTTTCGATTCGAAATATTGCTTTATTTTTGCTTGTTGAGGAAGATGCCATTGTTAGAATAAAATAAGTTTAATTTTGTTTTAGCAGGTTTAGGGTTTGTTTTTAGGTTTTTAAATTTTTCAATTAATTCGTCTATATCAGGTGGAGCTTGTTTTTCCTTTTCTTCTTTTTGATGTACGTGTTTTATAAATTTTTCTAATTCAGTTTTTATTATAGTTAAATTAGTATTTATAACGTCTAAAAATCCTTTTATATAATCTTGATTTTCTTCAATTTTTCGAATTTTTTCTATTAGGTTGTTACTGGTCATAAATTTACCCTAGTCTTCCTTTTTCTGCAAGTATTCCTATTTCTGTTTCTAAAGAGATTAATCTTTGTTGTTGTTTAGTGATTAACTGTTGTGTATCTTCTCTTATTTTTAAATTTTGCTTAATCCTTATATTTTTACTTCTTTTTAATATTTCTAAATTTTTTTTACTTATATTAATAACTTTTCTTGCTAGGTCGATTGAATTTCTTAATCTTGCTTTCTCAGTTTGCATAGATAATTATAGTCTACCTTTTTCTATTAATATGGCTAGATAATTTTCTTTGGCTAATTGTCTTTCTTGGTAGTATTCGATTACACGAATTGTGCTTTCTGTTAAGTCGAAACGCTCGAATTTAATGATGCGTCTTAAATGATTCTGTTGATTTTTTACTATAAGTCTACAATGTTCTATTGAGCTTCTAGTTTGTTGTTTTTCGGTTTGCATTAAAATCTACCATTTTCACTTAGTATTTCTAATTCTAATTTATACTGGTGAATTTTTTCGTTAGCTATTCTAATTATCCAACTATTAATAGTAGCTTGTATATAGTTTTTCTTTTTTATATTTGCTTCTTTTTTAATTATTGCGTCGTCTAATATCTTATATTCTGCTATTAATTTTCTTCGTAAAAATTCTTTTTCAGTTATCATATATTATCCTAGGCGTCCTTTTTCGCCTAGTATTTCGATTTCTAACTGATATTGATGGATTTTTTCTTTTATATTTATTATTATACAATTAATAATAAGAAATCTTTCAAAGTTCTTTTGATTTTTAAAAGTTATAGCTCTTTTTATGTAAAAGTTTAGATTTTTAAATTCTAAATATAATTTTGCTTTTAATTTGGCCTTTTCACTAAGCATATATCTTATTATGTATAAAATTAAAGTAGCTCTGATACCATTATTTTTAGTAACCTTTATATAGAGTAATTTATAGTTGAATTATCTAGAGATAAACGTCAGTGTACAAATAATCCTCAAGTCCACAGTACTACAGATAAATGTAGCATCCCAGTCAAGCCTAAAGCCAATATACGGCAACAACGGCGACAATGGCAAAACACAGGACACCGGAAAACTTATGCACGGAAGATCATTCCAGAGTTTTACTATAAATTATTTAGATAAAGATAACCAAAAATTAAATCCTCAAGGATCCTTTAATAATATATATAATAAGAATATAACTTAAATACTTAGAGTGATGTAAAAGTTCAAAAAGTTCTTAAAACATGAAAAATTAACAATGAAGTATTACACACATACGTTTATTAGAAGGTACATAGAGAATTACAAACTATTAAGTAATTGATACAAAAGAAAACTTACAATGAAACTTTAGAGATTACAGACTTATTGTTGCTGAAAGTTGAACTTAAAACTGTAAACGGGAATATATTTATAAGGGATTTTGTGATCTAGGAATTGTGATTGCTGGATTGCTTGAGAGTATTGCTCTTTGTTGTTGGCTGTGTTGAGAGAGTAAGAGAAGGTCTCCTTATATAGGAGATGGATGAGCCTCGGATGAAAAGCCTTTTAGATACAGTGGCGGAATAGTAAGGGGCGCACAGTAGATGAACAGTAAAGGTCGGCTACTATTTGTACAGTAAAGGTCGTTTTACTATTTGTACAGTAATGCTTGCGTCATCTCTTGCGTTTGTCTTGCGTTATCTCTTGCGTCTGATCATGAATCTTTTATGGTTCCATCATATTATCAATATTGTGCCTGGTTACTGAGTCTACTGAATCATTATCTGAATCGGTGTGTCTATAAGCCAAATAATGATAATTGCTTTCTCGTTCATTAAATAGTGCTTCTTCAGTGTCGGTAGAATTTTGAGATTTATTAAAATAAGTTATATTTCTATTAAAAGGATGTTTTGGTATAAATATTCTCATATTAAAATTTTCTTTGATCATGTACCAAGGGTCAGAAGGAATTTCATTCATTATATTATAGACTTTATACATTAATATTAAATCTGCTGTTGCTTCTTTGCCTTTAATTAGTGAATCATCGTTGCTTGCTTGAGCATAATAATTTGAAATTTTATCTCTTTGATGTTCAATGAAAATATTGTGCCTGCTGTGAATTATTTGACCTGTTCCTACCCATTCTGGTGGTATACTTTCTATTACTAATAGAATAAAAGGTGAACTAACTCTTTTAGGTTGTAGTTCAGCTAGTGCATCTGTTAGACTTTTTGGAAAGTTACAATTAATTTTATCCCATGGAGGAGGTATTAAAATGCTACTAACCATTCCATATTCTAGTAATAAGCTTATAGTGACTTCTATTGCAATCTCAGGATTATGAGGAAATATTACGTTTGGTCTAGTTATTATAAAATTTTGAAATTTTTTATATTCAATTTCTATCATTATCATGGTTTCATATTTATTTATAGCATTTAGATGGACATGTTCATACTTATATGTACATCCTATTGGTTCAGGATTAAAGCGAAAATAATTTTGAATAAAAAGCCAATTAGATATATCTTTTTCTTGTGCAAATCTAATTATTTTTTCGGTTATATCATTTGGTAATATGGTTTCAACTTTTGTTTTTAGTATATACCTATGGTAAGGGTCAAAAGAGGATAAAAAGTTATTATTGGAATAGAGGTCTACAGTTTTCATTTTCTTTTCATTTTCTTGATTTTTAAGATTTAATACTTTATAATATTTAATAACAGTTTCATGGTCCTTGATGAGTTGTGGATCACTTTTGCTTTTATAGTATTTAACTTGTGCTTCTAAGGTTTTCACATAATTATTTGTATTGTGAAAATAAGTATTTACGTAGTTCATAGTGTGAATAAAAGATCCTTTATTGTATTCTCTGTTAAACCAGAGATTGTCTAGCATCTTTTGTTGATCTTCATTGACTGGTAGTTTTGACCTGAATTTCTGTTTTGCATTAAGAACAGTAAACAATTGATTAGTATTCTCTTGTGTTCCTGAAGAAGATCCTTGATAGGACATCTGCAAAATATTAAGAAGAGTTAGTAATTAATCTGGATAAAATGTCAGCTAATTGATTATCTTTACCTTTAATGTGTTCAAATTGTGGTGTAAATCCTTTTCCTGTAATATTGTCAATAAAGTTTAACCATCTTTTGGTAGCTGATTTACTTTGGTTAGTTTTATTAAAATGTTTTACTATATTATCACAATCAGTTCTTATTAAAAAGGTTTTTCCTAAAAATAGTTGAAATTTATCTATAGTATTTATAACTCCTAAAATTTCTAAGTCAGTTGATGGTAATCTGCCTTGTGCTTCGTTAAAATTTCCTGAGCAATATCTACATATTTCTTCTTCGTTTTTATTACTATTTGTATTGGGTTTTTGTAATAGTATTCCTGCCCATCCTAAAGTTGATGCGTCTGTTTGAATTATTTTATATTTTTTTTCTATTGGTAAATTTAGAGGTTCTAGTGTACTGACAATTTGTTTTATTTTTTGCACTAGTTTTATATCTTCATTATTAAAATATTTTTGTCCATTTTTTCCTAATTTACTATACAATGGTCCTACTAGTTTAGATAAGTTTGGTATAAAAGATCTACAATAATTTAATAGTCCTAAAAAAGCTTGTAATTTTTTGGTTTCTTCTATTCTGTCTGGAAATTCTAAAACCTTTTTGACGATGGGTTCTTGCAATTCTATTTTTCCTCCTTTAATAAAGAGTCCTAAAAATTCTATTTCTTGTTTTTCTAATTGCATCTTTTTACTACTGATAATTAATCCTTGATTTATAAATTATTTAAAAACTATTTGTAAATGAGTTCGATGTTCTTGTTTATTATTACTAAAGACGAGTATGTCGTCAATGTAAACTATACAAAATTCAGAATGTTGTTTAAAGATAGTATCCATTTTATTTTGAAATGTCTGTGGTGCGTTTTTTAAACCAAATGGCATGACTAACCATTCAAAATGTCCTTCTGGACAAGTAAAGGCTGTCCATTCTATTGATTCTTTGTGCATCTTTATTTGCCAAAAGCCGGATTTACAGTCAAATTTTGAAAAATATTTTTTATCTTGGATTTTATTAATTAATTCATCTTTATTAGGTATTTTGTAGCTATCATCATATGTATTATCATTTAATCTTTTATAATTAATGACCATTCTTGCTTTGTTTCGTTTTATTTCACTATGATTTCTTACCATAAATGCAGGGCTTCTATGTCTACTTATGCTTTTTTGTATTACTCCTAAATTTAATAATTCTCTTATTTGGGTTTTAAATTCTTCTTGGTCTATTAATTCACAAGCAATATCTTTCGTTTTTATAGTTATATCGGGATTTATTATAGTTAATTTTGCTTCTATTTTATTTTTATTCCAATGTTTTTGAGGATCTTCGCCTATAATTTCAGTTTTTTCTGCTAGTCTAATTAAGTCTTCCAATTCTAATTTAGTATTTTTGAACATGATTTTATTTAAATTATTGCATTCTATTTTAAGACTTTCACTATTTTCGAGATGTTGTAGATAATTTTTTAAATAATCTTCGTCGATATCTAGTTCATTAATTTTTATGTCTTCAATTTGTTCAGTTGGTTCTAATATGATATTATTATTAAGAATTAGTTTATTTTCATGTTTTAATATATTAGTTTGATTATTAGGTACAATATGCGTTCCTTTTTTAAATAATTGTATACCAGAAGGTGTGTACATAAATCCTCCTGTTAATGATTGAATGAAATTTAATCCTAGTATAAAAGGGTGATGACTTTTTACATTTGTTATGTAAGTTTGAGGTAAAATAAATTGTTCTTCATTTATGTATATAGGTATATTTTGTATACACTGGGTTATAGGTATAGCATCTTTATTGAATTGATGTATATAAACAGGGTAATTTAAATTTTTTGCATCTTCTTGTTCTACTAAATCTACATGAATTAGACTTTTAGTTGCTCCAGTATCTAACATTGCTGTTGTTTCTATAGTTCTATTTGCAAATTTTATTTTTGTAGGAAACGTAATTAAAGCTGTCTTATTAGTATTATTTATTTGTTCATTGGGTTTATTGATTATTTCTTCAGTATAGCATTTTGTACATAGATTTTGTTTGCAGTTATCGCATATATATATATTTTTATATTTGTTTTTACATTTAGCACAGTCTAATTGTAATAAAGTAAATTGGTTAAATATATAATTGCATTCGTTAATATTATAACATGTATCTAAGTTATCTAAGCATTGTTCTAAGATTTCTATATCATTATTATTAGAGTCTATTGATTCTGTGGATTCTATACTATAGATACTAATATTATCTATTTCTTCATATTCATCGTATATACTTTCTAAATCTATTGTATCTCCTAAATCTTCTTCTATGTCATCTAAGATATTTATTTTTTCTTGTATTTTAGATATGTTATTATTTTTATTTCTATACGGGCAATTTGGTCTGATATGATTTGGGTCTCCGCAGATAAAACATTTACAATTTGTTACTTTCTTGATATTTTTATTATCTTTTGTTTCGTTATCTTTATTATTTTTAGTAATAATATTTCGTTTTTTATACCATGGTCTCTTTCGTTTTCCTACATTCAGATTTTAGTGTATTATAAACGACATTAATTCTAGCTCCTATAGAAGCATCTGTTCTCCAGTCGTCAGTTTTTAGCCAATTTTTCCATATTTTTTCTCCTATTTTTCCTGGTATTTTTTGTATATATCTATCTAATAGATTAATGTCACTAGTTTTTCCTGTTTGTGTCCAGTATTCTACATATTTTCTAGTGTAATCTCCAATATATTCTAGTCTACAAATTTGTAATTGTTCTAGATTTCTAAGTGCTTCTGTTTGTTTTTCTGTAATTTGTATGAGCCTATTACTTCCTAAAAAAGAGACTTTGATTAAATTAGTAAATCTTTTGATATTAAAGGTTTCTTTAAATGTTAAATATTCATTTCCTAATTTATATGTTAAATACCAATTTGATACGCTACCTTGTAAGGTATTTTCAAAATATGATTCGCATTCACTTAAGTTAGTAAATTCTATTAATGTAGTGGTTCTAAAACAGCCCTTTTCCCATATTTCTATTGCAGTCTCCCAATCCAATGGATTTACATTATCTAAGTTTAATATACTGCCATATTGATTAATATTAGAACTTGTATCAAATACGTATCGACTTCTACTCTTGTTACCTGGTATTGATTTAGTATTTTCATTGTATTGTTCTTTTGTTGCTCCTAGATGTTGATGTGTTGAATAGTCAGTATTGGATTTTCCAGTTACTTCTTCAGTTGGATTTATTTCTTCTAAAGTTTTTATAATGTCTTGTTCATTTAAAAATTTATCTAAACCACCTGTTCCTACCCATTCTGGTGGTATACTTTCTATTACTAATAGAATAAAAGGTGAACTAACTCTTTTAGGTTGTAGTTCAGCTAGTGCATCTGTTAGACTTTTTGGAAAGTTACAATTAATTTTATCCCATGGAGGAGGTATTAAAATGCTACTAACCATTCCATATTCTAGTAATAAGCTTATAGTGACTTCTCTTGCAATCTCAGGATTATGAGGAAATATTACGTTTGGTCTAGTTATTATAAAATTTTGAAATTTTTTATATTCAATTTCTATCATTATCATGGTTTCATATTTATTTATAGCATTTAGATGGACATGTTCATACTTATATGTACATCCTATTGGTTCAGGATTAAAGCGAAAATAATTTTGAATAAAAAGCCAATTAGATATATCTTTTTCTTGTGCAAATCTAATTATTTTTTCGGTTATATCATTTGGTAATATGGTTTCAACTTTTGTTTTTAGTATATACATATGGTAAGGGTCAAAAGAGGATAAAAAGTTATTATTGGAATAGAGGTCTACAGTTTTCATTTTCTTTTCATTTTCTTGATTTTTAAGATTTAATACTTTATAATATTTAATAACAGTTTCACGGTCCTTGATGAGTTGTGGATCACTTTTGCTTTTATAGTATTTAACTTGTGCTTCTAAGGTTTTCACATAATTATTTGTATTGTGAAAATAAGTATTTACGTAGTTCATAGTGTGAATAAAAGATCCTTTATTGTATTCTCTGTTAAACCAGAGATTGTCTAGCATCTTTTGTTGATCTTCATTGACTGGTAGTTTTGACCTGAATTTCTGTTTTGCATTAAGAACAGTAAACAATTGATTAGTATTCTCTTGTGTTCCTGAAGAAGATCCTTGATAGGACATCTGCAAAATATTAAGAAGAGTTAGTAATTAATCTGGATAAAATGTCAGCTAATTGATTATCTTTACCTTTAATGTGTTCAAATTGTGGTGTAAATCCTTTTCCTGTAATATTGTCAATAAAGTTTAACCATCTTTTGGTAGCTGATTTACTTTGGTTAGTTTTATTAAAATGTTTTACTATATTATCACAATCAGTTCTTATTAAAAAGGTTTTTCCTAAAAATAGTTGAAATTTATCTATAGTATTTATAACTCCTAAAATTTCTAAGTCAGTTGATGGTAATCTGCCTTGTGCTTCGTTAAAATTTCCTGAGCAATATCTACATATTTCTTCTTCGTTTTTATTACTATTTGTATTGGGTTTTTGTAATAGTATTCCTGCCCATCCTAAAGCTGATGCGTCTGTTTGAATTATTTTATAATTTTTTTCTATTGGTAAATTTAGAGGTTCTAGTGTACTGACAATTTGTTTTATTTTTTGCACTAGTTTTATATCTTCATTATTAAAATATTTTTGTCCATTTTTTCCTAATTTACTATACAATGGTCCTACTAGTTTAGATAAGTTTGGTATAAAAGATCTACAATAATTTAATAGTCCTAAAAAAGCTTGTAATTTTTTGGTTTCTTCTATTCTGTCTGGAAATTCTAAAACCTTTTTGACGATGTGTTCTTGCAATTCTATTTTTCCTCCTTTAATAAAGAGTCCTAAAAATTCTATTTCTTGTTTTTCTAATTGCATCTTTTTACTACTGATAATTAATCCTTGATTTATAAATTCTTTAAAAACTATTTGTAAATGAGTTCGATGTTCTTGTTTATTATTACTAAAGACGAGTATGTCGTCAATGTAAACTATACAAAATTCAGAATGTTGTTTAAAGATAGTATCCATTTTATTTTGAAATGTCTGTGGTGCGTTTTTTAAACCAAATGGCATGACTAACCATTCAAAATGTCCTTCTGGACAAGTAAAGGCTGTCCATTCTATTGATTCATATATATATATATATATATATATATATATATTTGTGAGAACTGATAAGGCATAGATTTTTCATATTTATCCCCTTAATTTTGGTCCTTTTATGATCCCAAGCATTGTAATCAGCTTGGATTTATCTCATATTTATGCTATTAACCCTCCATGGTGAGACTTTCATGTTTTCCATATCTCTCATTTGTTTTACATATATTTCATGCAAGTTAGTGCAAGAGAGAAATCAAAACAGGGAAAGAAACCAAATGAAGGAGATTAAATGGCATTTTAATAATTTTTCAGCCTTAATCCGGAAGTGGATCCAACGATAAAGTTGAAGAGCTTAAAATCGAAAGTATACTGGAAGAAACAATGTCCAATTCCGAGCTACGATGAAGAAAGTATGAGCGTTCAAAGTTAAGAAATAAATCCAAAACAAAAGAAGAAGAAGCAAGCAAATGTAGAGAGTTTTCCAGAACTGAACCCATACCGGTTCGAGTCCGAACAGGTTCGTCTATGCATCTGAACCGGTTCGACTAACCTGATGTGCGAATTTCCTTTTATTGTTGATTTTTCTTAGAAGTTGTATTAAGTTAGGACTCTTGCAAAAACGATAATGTAAAGTTGTAGTTTGATATTAGACTAAGTTTTAACCTCGGCATAGAGGGAGAAGGAGGCAAGAACCATAGTTTTGAATTCCGACATTAAGATTACGCTTTTGTGGATTTCTTTTCAAGATTTAATATATCAAGTTTGTTCCCTCTACATTATTCTTGCATGATCTTTTTCTTTGCCTATTTTATTTATTTTCTAGGATTTTAAAAAACTCCATGCATTCTAAGATATATGTTCATCATGATTTCAATCGCATGCAACATTAGAATTTCATTTATTACCCACGTAACCATGTCCAGTTAAGCTATTAGCGGGTTGGGGTACATGAACCCAACCAAGGTGTTGCAAATGGATTTAAAAGCGAATAAAATTTAATTAACATATCAAAGGCTTGATTTATTACCGAAATAAATATTGTAGGTCTTTTAATTCCGTTTGCCCTAGGTAACCGAAATGTTTAAGGATACAATACGAGTTTCGATAATTTGTCATTCTCGTCAAATGAATTTTTTTATTTGATATTGTGAGGAGTAAAATCCACACATGTCAAATTCTTAGATAGTAGTTGATGATTCTTTGAATTGAGAATTAGGTTTTTGAAGTTTTTATGTTTTAAGTAATTACCGACGGTTCGGGGGAGTGTACCCTAACTCCATTTTTCAACATTGATTTACACTCTCTTAGTTATTATCGCTTGGGTAATTAATCTACTAGTGTAATTAGATTGCATTAGTTGATAGGAAAGTTAAAAACAACCATCTTTTCCTTCTTTTTCTGGTCAATAGAAAGGTTAATCGTCTTTCCAACTCGTCATCATGTCTTACGTCTTAGTCCATGAGTTCGACACCCAATTTATCGGGTTATTACTTGAGCGACCGACTTGCACTTGAGCAGTAATCACACGCATTAGAGACACACTTTTAAAGTCTAGTCAAGTTTTTAGTGTCATTGTCAGGGTCTAAGTAGACATTAAGTTAGATCGAATTAATACCAAATTTGACTTTAATTCTTAAAAGGCCAAAAAAATCATAAAATCCAAAATCCAAAAAAATCAAAAAAATAATAAGAAAAAAATAGAATCTCCTAAATCCTTACATGAAAAACCCTCAACCAACTCCTCAGTCTAATCCTACCAGAATTCACGAAAATCCGATAGTATAGTACAATCCCGATAGCCCACACACCCCTCACGTTCCCTAGTTTTGGGTTCCACCTCCTGCACCGCCCAACTCCATCACGAATCACACTTTAATTCATACGTCTAGGGTGTCGAGTGAGGATATTGAGTCATTAAGAGATAGCACGTGTCACACCCCGCCTAATTCTGGTGTCGGCCGCCACCAAAACTAGGCCGGGCGTGAGTAAATAAAATACCATTCTTAGCATAAGACGAATATGAGACATAAATAAATCAGTCCATAAGATAAATAATTGAATCAACCTCCAATGATCATAAAAAACTAAGCGATAAAAGATCGATCACATGCTAACTTCCAAAATCCAATCTCCAATAATGATTAATTAAAAATCTCAATAAATATCCAACTCCGAATAACTGAAATAAATCCCATAACAACTTTGGAACCGAATGGCCCTATAACTCTCTAAACTGAGTTTTATAATGAAATACGACTGAAAGGAAAGTCTGAGTTAAAACAAAACAACAAAGTAAATTCGCTCCAGCTGCACCTCCAAATGATAATCTCCAAAAATTTTATGCATCTTCTCCAATTCTAATCCTGAAAAAGATTAGTCAACGCATGGGTCAGAGCCAAAGCCCCGAGCAAGAATACACACTACTCCCCTCAAATAGGATCCTTGAATCCAGACAATAGCATTATACACAATAAATATCACAATAGAATATTTTAAATTAAACGGACTAATTTAAATGCGAAAAATATAAACCACTAACTACCCGTAAAAATCCCATTTATAAAGGCACACCAATATGATTTTAAATTCCCAAGTCCCACGATATTAATTTAATTAAATTAACCATCTTTTATTATAACCTCATTTTATTATGGTAGTCCTCCCGCCTCGGGTGATTTCTTCACCAAAATACACATCCCCTCGTCAAAACGTCAGCTAGCCCGTTTAAACTGTCGGCCCTCGCTGATTGACAAGGTTTCACACATGACACGACATAAAACGTCGATTGGCCCGTTTAAACTTTCGGCCCTTGCTGATTATGTCGCCAATATATGTTAATACCCGTCTTATTATCTTAGCTATTAGTTCTCAATTTCTCAATTCACAATTTATAAACACCCCACCCTTTGATCGATGTGAGATCCTCAAAATACCCCTTAGCCCCATACCTAAGGGTCCCCAAGTTATCGATATGTCCTAACCTATGTATAGGAGGATTTTCTAACATAAATCATAACCTAGTCTCATACCTAGTCTAGCGTAACGACGATAAAGTAATAAAAATCACCCCACCCCCAACACAATAAAATCGTGATAATTTTCCCTCACTAGTCCCATTCCTAGAAGGCATTCTAAAATATAAAGAGAACAATAATACCCAACAACCCGTCGTCACAATGATATTTAATAATACCAACAAGTCAGACAAACAAGAATAATTAGTCAATGTATAAAACTGTGCATGATAGTCCAATTCAATTAAATCTTTAATTTAATTATCACAACGTCAACAATACCCAAATAATCTCATTTAATTATTTTAAATTAAATATACCAAGTTTTCATCATATATACATCAAAAACCAAATTTTATTATCTCTACATGTTTTACATGAGTTATACGCACCCAAAAGGCAATTATTTTAAAGCTAGTTTTTTTTTACATGCAACCTACACCAATAAAATCCAAAATCACTCATGAATCCTACGTACCCAAAGGGTTATGATTATTATTCAGATTAAAAGATTTTATAAAAATAGACCCATAATTAGTATCCACTTTTTCTAATTAAGTTACTAATTATTTTTAAGAAAATATGTAATTAAGTGTTTAGGCGACACTTAAAACGCATAATACTAAAGGAAAAGAATATAGTATTCATGCCTGTAAAGATCGTGTTGAAAATCTGATTAAAAAACTAGATTCCTTGCGAAAAATTAGCAAAAGAGTATTCTTGAACCAACTTGATTAAACCCCAATTAAGTCTCCCAAAACTTGTGACAAAAAGCTTGATAATGAAGAAGGTTGATGATTATGGGTGAGAGGAAAAATATTTGGAAGTGTTCTTTGGTGAAAAACTGGAGAAAAAGTGATTATGAGAAGTCCCCCTACGGATTAATAAGGTTATATAGTGATTAGGAGTCCTAATCCTACACAAATACGAAAAACAGCTTACTGCTCACATTTTCTGGGAGGGTCGATCGATCTACCACCAGGCATCGATCGATCGATCATGCCTAAAATCCGGCAGTTCGCCCAAAAAATTATAAGGGATAATTTTTTTAAAATCAATATAAAATCCATTTTAACTCTGATTTTAATTCCGCTTGAAGTTTTATTCTTCTAAAATCATAACCAACATATTTAGCGAATAAAAATTATTAAATTCAAAAAATTATTTTTCTCCAAAATTCCAATTAATTAATAAAAATAGTTAATAAAAACACGGGGTGTTACAGCACAATGTCAAACAATGCTAGTTATGTTACTTGTGAGGGGTGAGATGCGGTATTGTCCCATAAGAGACCTCTTATATCTCGAGTGAACCGTCACTCTGGGATGCATTATATTCCCGTATAATGCGGGGCAATTTCATTTTTGCAATGGGATGATTCATATTCTTCCTACATTCCATGGTCTAAAGTCGAAAAAACCATACCACCACATCCGTGAGTTCGAAGAGGTATGAGAATTTTTTAGCGTTCAAGCGTGCCCCCAAGATATCATACTCCTCAAACTTTTCCCCTTCTCCCTGAAGGATAAGGCCAAGACTTGGCTATGGTCTTTGGCACTGAACTCGATTGGAACGTCGAGAGATATGAAAGCTAAGTTTCTCCTGAAATTATTTCCCCAACATCGAACCAATTCCATAAAATCTCAAATTCAAAAGTTTAAACAACAAGAGAATGAGCCCTTCAATAGATGTTGGGAGTGTTTTAATGAGTTTCTTAATATGTGCCCACACCACAGTTTTGAGAAATGGAGACTCATATTTTTTCCATCATGGGATATGTTTATGTTCCAAACAACTCGTTAAAACCATGTTCTCTGAGTAATTTCAAGGGTTAGACATGGACGATACCGAGGCTCACCTTAAGTATGTCATCGAGACTACTTAAGCATGGGACACATCTGATCCAAACACCCAAACCTGTGCTCGATAAACGTCTATAATTCCTTCTGTGTACGGACTCTACCATTTAGATAAATAAGCCGAGTTAAATATTAAAATCAACTAACTTGCTAAGAGGTTGGAAGTCGTGGTCGAATTGAGAGGAAGACAAACTTTTGGCTCCACTCGAGCGCTGATTGAGGAGGTGTGTGTGATTTTTGAGGCGGGACATCCAATAAAGGAATGCCCGGTAATATCCGCCTGCAAAGTGATGATTCAAGAGAAAGTGGAAGCGGTAGGAGACTTTAAGGGTAATTTTAAAGCCCCGCAAGAGAATTCCTATAACCCTTCATGGTGAAACCATCCTGATTTCCATTATGGCCAACCACATAAAGCAATGAATCCCAATTCGCATGTTTCCCCACCGCCGCCACCACTCCCGCCTTTCCAATAAGCTCCCCCTATGCAAGTACCACCTCCAGCACCTTATATCACCCAATCTTGAAAAAATCTCAAGGACACCTTGCACCAATTTATGCAAACCAATCGGTGATTAACGCTCAAAATGTCTAATAATTTTCCGAATTAAAAGTGTTTATCTCTAAGTTACAATCATCAATAAGTGTCCAAGAGAAGGGCAAGTGTCCCGCCCAAGGACAAATACCTCCCCAAGGACAAACTAGTGTTAGCTCTAATTTCAATGATAATAAATAGCATTTTCAAGCAGTGACCACTCTACGTAGTGGGAGAGTCATTGATTTTTCACCTCCCCCATATGACGAGCTTAAAGACAGGGAGGTTTTTCCCGGTATGAAAGAGCCGAAGATGCCCTCTTGAATGAAAGTGACAACGATGACACTAGTAGGCCCGAAGTTATAGTAAAACCGCCCACTGTTGCGCCTTTCCCTCAATGCTTGGTTCCTCCTACTAAAGGGGCCTCCCGTGAAGATGTGTTAGATGTGCTAAATCAAGTCAAGCTTAATTTACCATTTCTTGAGGCAATCAAGAAAATCACTGCCAATGCAAAGTTCCTTAAAGACTTATTGATGGTGAAATGTAGATTAAAGGTGAAAAGGAATGATTTTCTAATACAAAATGTAAGTGGTTGTTTTAAGTGACCCCCTACCGAATTTTAAAGATTCGGGTGCACTGACCATTTCGTGCATCATTGGAGAGAACCCCATCGAGAGTGAATTATTAGATTTAGGGTCAAGTGTTAACACTCTCCCTTACTCAATCTATAAGCAATTAGATTTGGGGGACCTCAAGCCCATTAACATCACTCTTCAACTAGCGGATCATACCATGAAGTACCTCGAGGGATTGTTGAGGATGTGATAATCCAAGTGGACACTTTTTACTTCCCTGTAGATTTCGTCATTTGGGACACGGATCCCTCCACTCCTTCGAGTGACCATGTTCCCATAATCCTTGGCCACCCATTCTTAGTTACAGCTAACGCACTTATTAATAATCGAAAAGGGCAAATTCAGCTCGCATTTGGGAATATGACTCTTAAAACAGGTATCTTCAACATCACCAAGCAAGTGGGCGATGACGAATAATTTCACGGTGGATCTTACCGAGGAGGAAGTAGATGAGCACATAAAGGGAAATATAAGTGGGGATTATCTAGAAGCGTGTTCTATTTGGGGTAGTGGGAGCGATGGGATGTACACCGAGTTCGAGAAAGAGGTGAGTGAGTTGAGAGTGATTTTGTTTGAGAGTAAGATGGATGAGGAGGTGAGATACGTTAGTTGGATTTCTAGGTTCGAGGAATTACCACCAAGGGAGTCACGCACGGTTCCCTCCAATGAAAAATTTCCCACCCTCGAATTAAAGAAACTACCCTCAAATGTAAAATATGCTTATTTGGGCGAAGATGAGACATTTCCCATTGTTGTCTCCTCGAGGCAAAATAAAGAGCAAGATTGTAAACTATTACCGATTTTGAGGAAGCACCAGAATCAGGAATGCCAGATTTTCTAGCACAGTTTAAAACCGTGCCAGATTGCCCAATCTGACACGCTTTTGGTAAGCTTTTAAACCATGCTATATATTGAATCTGACACACTTTTGGCACAGTTTAAAACCGTGCTGGATTTTTCATTTTCTGGAACGTTTTTGCCATGGTTATAAAGCGTGCCAGATTATTTTATTAGCCTAATCAAATTTTACAATTTGGCGCGGTTTTAAAATATGTCAGATTTTTCTATTAGTAAAAAAATATTTAAAAATAATCTAGAAAATCAACAAATTCCAAATCTGGTAGGAATAATATTTATTATTTGCAAAAAGAATCTAGAAAATTACAAATTGCGAATCCCGCACGTTATTGATAAACTAATGTACATACAAACTTCAAAATATTACAAGTATTAATAGTTCCTAGATAAAAAAAATGGGCAACATTTCCTTTAATTTCTGGACATTCCAGAACCAGCTAATACAAAATTTGTCAATATAAATCCCGCACGGCCATACAATATAACAATAAAATTTCCAAAGCCCACACGGTCATAAAAGTTGAAAATAAAACTACTAAAGCCTTCACAACCCTAACACAAAAAATAGAATCCGGAATATTAACGGCATTAAATAAATAATCTTGTTGTTGTTAACCATTGACTTCATGTGTTCCACGTGGATAAAACCTAGCGATTGAATGCTATCCTGCAAAAAAATAGGACACAAAAAGATGTGATATTAATAACCAAGTAATTTAAAAAAAATCGTATTCAAGCTGAAAAATTCCAAATAAGAGTTACAATTATTATTATTATTATTATTATTATTATTATTATTATTATTATTATTATTATTATTATTATTATTATTATTATTATTATTATTATTATATTCTCAAATTGAAAGTCTCGTAACTACATGGTCAGTTCATATGAGTTACATTAGTCTCATACGAGGTGTTAGTCCCTCTTACGGGCTTGTTTGGGGGCTGGTTTGGGTTTTCACCCGTTAACGGCTTATTTTTAAGTTTAATCTTAGATATTTTCAAATTATCATCATATTCTCAAAATGGGAGACTCGTGACTACGCAGTTAGTTATATACGAGTTACATTGGTCCCGTACTAGGTGTTCATGCCTCTTACGGGGCCGTTTGGGTTTTGGTTTGGGTTTTCACCCTTTAACGGATTATTTTTAAGCCTAATCTAGATATTTTGAAATTATCATCATATTCTCAAACCGATAGACCTGTGACTACACGGTCAGTTTCTACGAGTTACATTGGTCCCGTTCGATGTGTTAGTTCCTCTTACGAGGCCGTTTGGGAGTTGATTTGGGTTTTCACCCTTTAACTGCTTTTTTAAGCCTAATCAAGATATTTTCAAATTATCGTTATATTCTCAAACCTAAAGACTCGTGACTACGCGGTCAGTTTCTATGAGTTACAGTGGTCCTGTGTGATGTGTCAGTGCCTCTTACGGGACCGTTTGGGGGCTAATTTGGGTTTTCACCCTTTAATGACTTGTTTTTAAGCCAAATCAAGATATTTTCAAATTATCGTCTTATTCTCAAATCGAGAGACTCGTGACTATGTGGTCAGTTCATATGAATTACATTAGTCCCGTGTGAGGTGTTCATGCCTCTTATGGGGCCGTTTCGAGGCTGCTTTGGGTTTTCACAATTTAACGGCTTATTTTTAAGCGTAATCTTGATATTATCAAATTACGTTATATTATCAAACCAAGAGTCATATGACTATGCGATCAGTTCCTACGAGTTACATTGGCCCTGTACGAGGTGTTCATACCTCTTACGGGGCCGTTTGGGAGCTGGTTTGGGTTTTCACCCTTTAACGGCTTATTTTTAAACATAGTCTAGATATTTTCAAATTTTCATCATATTCTCAAATATGGAGTCCCGTGACTATGCGATCAGTTCCTACGAGTTACATTGGTCCCGTACAAGGTGTTCATGCCTCTCACGGGGCCATTTAGGGGCTGGTTTGGGTTTTCACCCTTTAACGACTTATTTTTAAGCTTAATTTAGATATTTTCAAATTATCGTCATATTCGCAAACCGGGAGTCCTGTGACTACGCGATCAGTTCCTACGAGTTACATTACTCCCGTACGAGATGTTCATGCATCTTACTGGGATATTTGGGGACTGGTTTGGGTTTTCACCCTTTAATGGCTTGTTTATAAGCCTAATCTAGATATTTTCAAATTATTATCATATTCTCGAACTAGGAGTCCCGTGAGTATATGGTCAGTTCCTACAAGTTACATTGGTCCCGTGCGAGGTGTCCATGCCTCTTATAGGGCCGTTTGGGAGATAGTTTGAGTTATCACCCTTTAACGGCTTGTTTTTAAGCATAGTCTGGATATTTTTAAATTTTCATCAAATTCTCTAACCGACAAAAAATATGCGATCAGTTCTACGAGTTACATTGATCTTATAGGAGGTCTCCATGCCTCTTACGGGGCCGTTTGGCGGCTGGTTTGGATTTTTTTAAGCGTACCTAGATATTTTCAAATTATCATTATATTCGCAAATTGGGAGTCCTGTGACTACTCGATCAGTTCTTACGAGTTACATTAGTCCCATACGAGGTGTTCAAGCATCTTACGGGGCCGTTTGGGGCTGGTTTGGGTTATCAGCCTTTAACGGCTTATTTTTAAGTCTAATCTAGATATTTTCAAATTATCGTCGAGAGACCCGTGACTGTGCAGTCAGTTTCTACGTGTTACAATGGTCTCGTGTGAGGTTTTCATGCCTCTTTCGAGGCCGTTTGGAGGATGATTTGGGTTTTCACCCTTTAACGACTTATTTTAAGCCTAATCTATCAAATTAGGAGTCCATGACTATGCGTTCAGTTCCTATGAGTTGTTACATTGGTCCCATACGAGGTGTTTATACCTCTTACGGGACCGTTTGGGAATTGGTTTGGGTTTTCACCCTTTAACGGCTTATTTTAAAACATAGTCTAGATATTTTAAAATTTTCATTATATTCTCAAACCAGGAGTCCCGTGTCTACGCGATTAGTTCCTACAAGTTGCACTGGTCCCCTGCGAGGTGTTCGTGCCTCTTAGGGGGTCGTTTGGGGGCTATTTTGGGTTTTCACCCTTTAATAGTTGTTTTTAGGTATAATCCAGATACTGTCAAATTTTTATCATATTCTCAAATTGGGAGTCCCGTGACTACGTGATCAGTTTCTATGAGTTGCATTAGTCCCGTACGAGGTGTTCATGCCTCTTATGGGGCCGTTTGGGGGCTGGTTTGGGTTTTCACCCTTTAACGACTTATTTTTAAGCCTAATTTAGATATTTTCAAATTTTCATCATATTCACAAAATGAGAGTCCTGTAACTATGTGATCAGTTCCCATGAGTTGCATTAGTCCCGTACGAGGTGTTGATACCTTTTACGGGACCATTTGGGAGCTGGTTTGGATTTTTACCTTTTAACGACTTGTTTTTAAGCCTAATCTAAATATTTTTAAATTATCGTCATATTCTCAAACCAAAAGACCCATGACTACGCGGTCAGTTCGTACGAGTTACATTGGTCCCATGCGAGGTGTTTATGCCTCTTACGAGGCTATTTGGAGGCTAGTTTGAGTTCTCACCCTCTAACGGCTTATTTTTAAGCCAAATATAGCTCTTTTTAAATTATATTCATATTCTCAAATCGGGAGATCCGTGACTAAGCGGTCAGTTGCTTTGAGTTACATTGATCCCGTGCGAGGTGTACATGCCTCTTACGGGACCGTTTGGGGGCTGGTTTGGATTTTCACCCTTTAACGACATGTTTTTAATCCAAAGTCTAAATATTTTCAAATTATCATCATATTCTGAAATCGGGAGTCTAATGAATAAACGATCACTTCTACGAGTTACACTGGTTCCGTGTGAGGTGTTCATGGCTCTTACGGAACCGCTTGGGGGTTGGTTTTGGTATTGACCCTTTAACAGCATGCTTTTAATCCTAATCTAGATATTTTCAAATTATCGGTATATTCTCAAATCGGGGGTCCCGTGACTACTTGGTCGGTTCCTACGAGTTATATTGGTTATGTGGGAGGTGTTTGTGTCTGCTACGGGTCTGTTTGAGAGCTATTTAAGATTTTTTCCCTTTAACGGAATTTTTAAGATTAAGTCGTGAGATTACAAATTTTTGTCATATTCAAAAATCGGGAGTCTCGTGATTACATGTCAGTTTCAGCGAGTTACATTAGTCCGGTGCGAGATTTTAACACCTTTTACAAGGTTGTTAGGTGATTGTTTTGGGGTATTGCCCTTTAACGATATGTTTTTAAACCTAAGTGTTAAATTTGCAAATTATCATCATATTCTCAAATTGGGAGTCTCGTGACTACCCGACCAGTTCCTAGGAGTTATATTGGTCCCGTGTTAGGCGTTGGTACCTTTTTCAGGGTTGTTTGGTGGTTAGTTTAGGTTTTCTCCCTTTAACGACATGTTTTCAGCCCTAAGTATTAAAAACATGAATTTTGGGGCTTATGTAACTCATAGATTTGAAACCTTTGTGTGACATTCAAGAATGGGGTTTTCCTCTTAAATGAATTTATTTTCTTATATCGGGTCTACAATGATGGTATTCTAGATATATTACAATATAATAAAGGATACATGATCCTTTAGATGAACTCACTTGAAACCCTCTTTTTTGTGCCTTAGTTATGAAATTATCAACGTCGCGATTGAATAATGTCACAGTATAAAGATCATATTCATTGTCCTCATGTATCTTCTTAGAGGATCTGGGGACCTGAAACATTAGTTAAATCAAAAAAGAGAATTCACTAAACCAAAAGTCGTTCTGCAGTGAAGAAGATGACGATGAGATACATTGAGTTTAGTTAGTTACTTAATACAAGACCAAGAGATGCCAAATCTCTATCATCTGTGAATTTGAACCATCGATATGTTGTGTGGTAATCAAAATGTCATGCACCACATGAGATAATACAGTGAGGACCATTAAGAGAAAAATTAACATTTAACTGGAGAAAAGAATTTTTACCACATAGGTGGTGAGTGTCTCATAACTTGACAACCAATCCTTCTGCAAATACTTTGATACACCTGTAAGAAGGGTCAAAAAATGTTCTGAGGTGACGACATCCTCTGTCTTCACTAAATTGGACAAATCATGGACAACTAAGCTGAACAAGCAAAGAATTTAAATCAGCTGAAGATTCAATTAAAATAATGGCTTGTTTTAGAATTGGATGCACCCACATATTTTACTACTGCTTTTGGGTATATACTGTTATAACTACATTTCCAAAGAATTGATCCTCCTGAAATTTCCAGCACAATGTTAGATAAATTATTTATTTTCCCTCATGAGAGTTAACTAGATTAATCAAAATAATAAATTGTATATATATGTATGTCAAATAAAGGGAAACAAAACTTACTATTGAAAGGTGTAAGTGCCGCTGGAGCAGATAATGTAGAAATGTGTGTCATTAAAGAATGAAGCGCCACCTCTTGTTGTGTGAGTTCAATACAGGTTACCTAGTACATAGAGAGACTTATTATCTAGGGGATAAACTTCGTTACCTAGAATGAAGCGCCACATCTTGTTGTCCTACAACCATAACTATCTAAAAAATATGATACACTTTTGACACGGTTTTGAATTGTGCCAAATATTTTATAAAAAGAAAAAAAATTTAATTATTTGAAAGCATGAAAATTCACAAATTGAAAATATTGCAAATTGTTGATAAACTGATGTACATACAAACTTCAAAATATTACAAGTCTTTAATAGTTCACAGACCCAAAAAAAATTGGGCAGAGTTTTCTCTATTTTCTGGACATTCATAAACCTGCTAATACAAAACCTGCCTAACAAAAAGCCCGCACGACCACAAAATATAACAATTAACTTACAAAAGCTCGTCCAAAAAAGTTAACAATAAAACTACAAAAGCCCGCACGACCATAACACAAAAAAATAGAATCATGAATAAATCCCTTGTTGTAAACCATTGAGTTCTCTGTGTGTTCCACGTGAAAAAATGCCAACGATAAAATGTTATCCTGAAAAAAAATAGGATACAAAAAAGAGAAAATATTAGTAACTCGGTAATTTACAAAAAAAAAACTTACTCAAGCTAAAAAAATTACATATAGGAGTTACAATTATTATTATATTCTAAAATTGAAAATCTTACGCAAGTTATGACTCCTTGATCAGTTCGCACGAGTTACATTGGTCCCGTGCGAGGTGTTCGTGCCTCTTACGGGGCCATATGGGGGCTGGTTTGGGTTTTCACCCGCAAACGACTTGTTTTAAAGACTAATCAAAGTATTTTGAAATTATCGTCATATTTTCAAATCGGGAGACCCAGGACTATGCGGTCAGTTCGCACGAGTTACATTGGTCACATGTGAGGTGTTCGTGCCTCTTACGGGGCTGTATGGGGGCTAGTTTAGGTTTTCACCCTCGAATGGCTTATTTTCAAGCCTAATCTATGTATTTTGAAATTATCATCATATTCTCAAACCGGGAGACTCGGGACTACACGGTAAGTTCGCACGAGTTACATTAGTCCCGTGAGAGGTGTTCGTGCCTCTTACGGGGCCGTATGGGGGCTGGTTTGGGTTTTCACCCTCGAACGGCTTGTTTTCAAGCCTAATCTACATATTTTGAAATTATCATCATATTCTCAAACTAGAAGACCCGAGACCATGCGATCAGTTCGCACGAGTTACATTGGTCCCATTCGAGGTGTTCGTACCTCTTAGGGGGTCGTATGTGGGTTGGTTTGGGTTTTCACCCTCGAACGGCTTGTTTTCAAGCCTAATATATGTGTTTTGAAATTATCGTCATATTCTCAAACCGGGAGACCCGGGACTACGCAGTCAGTTCGCACGAGTTCCATTGGTCCCGTGTGAGGTGTTCGTTCCTCTTACAGGACCGTATGGAGAGCTGGTTTGGATTTTCACCCTCTAATGGCTTGTTTTCAAGCCTAATCTGCGTATTTTGAAATTATCATCATATTCTCAAATCGAGAGACCCGGGACTATGCGGTCAGTTAGCACGAGTTACATTGGTCCCGTGCAAGGTGTACGGGGTCGTATGGGGGATGATTTTAGTTTTCACCCTCGAACAACTTATTTTCAAGCCTAATCTACGTATTTTGAAATTATCAACATATTCTCAAATTGAGAGACCCGAGACTACGCGATCAGTTCGCACGAGTTATATTGGTCCCGTGTGAGGTGTTCGTGCCTCTTACGGGGTCGTATGGGGGCTCGTTTGGGTTTTCTCCCTCAAACGGCTTGTTTTCAAGCCTAATCTACGTATTTTGAAATTATCATCATGTTATCAAATCGAGAGATCCGAGACTATGTAGTCAGTTCGCACGAGTTACATTGGTCCCGTACGAGGTGTCCGGGCCTCTTACGGGGCCATATGGGGGTTGGTTTAGTTTTTCACCCTCGAACGGCTTGTTTTCAAGCCTAATCTACGTAATTTGAAATTATCATCATATTCTCAAATCGGGAGACTCGGGACTACGCAGCCAGTTCACACGAGTTACATTGGTCCCGTGCGAGGTGTTCGTGCCTCTAACGGGGCCGTATGCGGGCTAGTTTGGGTTTTCACCCTCGAACGGCTTGTTTTCAAGCTTAATCTATGTATTTTGAAATTATCGTCATATTCTCAAATCAGGAGACTCGGGACTACACAGACAGTTCGCACGTGTTACATTGGTCCTGTGCGAGGTGCTCATGCCTCTTATGGGGCCGTATGGGGGCTGGTTTAGGTTTTCAACCTCGAACGGCTTGTTTTCAAGCCTAATCTACGTATTTTGAAATTATCATCATATTCTCAAATCGGGAGACCTAGGATTACGTGGTCAATTCGCACGAGTTACATTGGTCCCTTGCGAGGTGTCTGTGCCTCTTACGGGGCCGTATAGAGGGTTGGTTTGGGTTTTCACCCTCGAACAGCTTATTTCAAGCCTAATCTATGTATTTTGAAATTATCGTTATATTCTCAAATCGGGAGACCCGGGACTACGCGGGCAGCTCGCACGAGTTACATTGGTCCTGTGCGAGGTGTTCGTGCCTCTTATGGAGCCGTATGGGGGCTGGTTTAGGTTTTCACCCTCGAACGGCTTGTTTTCAAGCCTAATCTACGTATTTTGAAATTATCATCATATTCTCAAATCGGGAGACCCGGTATTACGCTTTTCACCCTCGAACGACTTATTTTCAAGCCTAATCTAATTATTTTGAAATTATCGTTATATTCTCCAACCGGGAGACCCGGGACTATGCGATCAGTTTGCACGTGTTACATTAGAACCGTGCACGGTGTTCGTACCTCTTACGGGGCCGTATGGGGGCTGGTCGAACAGCTTGCTTTCAAGCCTAATCTATGTATTTTGAAATTATCGTCATATTCTCAAACCAGGAGACCCGGGACTACGTGGTCAGTTTTCACGAGTTACATTGGTCCCGTGTGAGGTGTTCATGCCTCTTACGGGGCCATTTGGGGATTGGTTTGGGTTTTCACCCTCGAACGACTTATTTTCAAGCCTAATCTGCGTATTTTGAAATTATCGTCATATTCTCAAATCGAGAGACCCGGGACTACGCGGTCAGTTTGCATGAGTTACATTGGTCTCGTGCGAGGTGTTCATGCCTCTTACGAGGCCGTATGGGGGTTGGTTTGGGTTTCCACCCTCGAATGGATTGTTTTGAAGCCTAATCTACGTATGGTTATGGTAAAATGGGTCACGTATATATTTAAAAGAGAATTGGATTTTCAGTGGCCATCTTTTTTCCTTAGTGAGATATTAATGACTTAACATAGGATCAGTTCCAAGAAATCTTCTTTGAAAATAATACTCAGAATCAATGAGAGAATAAGAAATCATGTTAGTTGTTCTATATAACAGTTGTTCAAAGGTGATTTCTTGGAATCCCGTTAGTTGTTCTATATATGAAATCAACGAGAGAATACTAAGAAATCCGTTTAGGTGTTATATAACAATTGTTATATATAACAGAGTTTTTATATATAACAGCTGTTATATATAACACCTATGTTATATATAACGGCTGTTATATATAACGGCTATTATATATAACAGGTGTTATATATAATAACTCTGTTATATATAACTGGTGTTATATATAACAGAGTTGTTATATATAACAATTGTTATATATAACAGCTTGCCCGCGCTTCCCTCTCAATAATGATAAATAAATAACTGGTTTAGTCCATTTTTTGCATAATGATAACTCAATTCAATAGTTGATTACGTAATGATAACTCAATTCAATAGTTGATTGGATAACAATAACTCAATTCAATAGTTGATTTCATAACGATAACTCAATTCAATAGTTGATTACATAACGATAACTCAATTCAATAGTTGATTGCATAACGATAACTCAATAATTTCTTGATGCTATAGGTGGTGGAGAAGGAATATAGAAGCATAAATTAGGAATATAAGTAGAGATTTGGCAGATTTGTACCTTAGAGGGAAGTACTTCTATGCAAGGTGGTGTAGGTCATCGGTGTCACCAATGGGAGGACAAAGGTCGTCGAGCCAATGCATAATTCCATTTTTACCAACATCTTTCAAGTTCTCGAAATGAGCTTGTTTTCCACCCCAAACTGGATACTCGGGCACTTTGATGTCATCGAGTAAAACTCGCACTTCATTCTTTCTCAACGTATGGAAGTGAACGGTCGAGACGGCTCCTGGTTGCGTTTTCCTCCCATAACAACCAAGTTCACGTGTGTGGGATAGTATTTTTCATTCAATTAGAGATGTGAAATTTTAAACCTCGAATGCAGGGGAGGAACGAGAACACGATTGAGTTCCAGTGCCTATAGTAGGTAACTTTTGAAAGTTGTGTCCAACACCTAAAAATTTATCGGTTTTGAAGTCAGTAATGAATTCATCTAATGAGGATTTTATCCCCTCTATGTCACTCCTAAGGTGATCAACATGATCCTTCCAATTTTTGGTGTCCTCTTTCACCTCCTCAAGCATTTCTCTAGCAAATTCCGACCCTAATATAGCGGTTCTCAAAATTATGGACCCAACCCAACGAACACGTCCTCGCGTATCCTTTTCAAAAACCTCAAAAATAGGCCCGTCATCCAAGGTCTCCTCCTGACCACTCACTTTGTATACATCCAGAAGCATTTGAATTTGATCCTGTACAAAAATATATTAACATTGGGTTTGATGATGCGATACTTTTTTTAGACAAAACGAACATTACAAAATTTAAATTATCGCAAATATTTTATCATGAGGGGCATAACCACCTCCTTTGATTATATGAGTTGCCAACCACAATTCATCACGAGTGGGTTCACGCCCATGCTCCTTTCTCTAATTCTCTGAAGCTCGGGCATAACCATGACGACCTGTATTATGAGTTTTCTTTCTCACACAATTTTTTTTAGTCTCTTTGTTCTTTCTTCGCAAAGTTTTTTGAACCTTTAAAGCCTCATTATTGCAAAACACCTCTCAGTCCTCAGATTTGAAATTTTGTGGCACTTTCTCCTTCTACTTTCCAACATCACCATCCTTAAAATTAACCCTTATCTTTGACTTGAACTTTTTCCAAGCATCGTTTGCTTTTTTCATAAAAAATTGCTTCTGACTTTTGTGCACATCTGGGAACTCTTTCTACAATATATGAAGAAATAAAATTAAAACATCACACAATTAAATTTACATTCTTTGGAATAGAAAGGAATAGTATAACATTAATGATGACCAAATTTAGTTCTTATATCGCACATCCACTTGTTTCCAACTCGTATAAGAAATGGGAACATGTGTCCTTGCTAAGTCTCCCAACCTGGTTTAAAGTGTATATGAGTCTTCACTAACTGGAAGGCCATGTTCATTAAATTTTAACTTCTTAGTGAAAGAGTCATCACCTACTCTTGAAGCACCCAAAGCAAACTTAGAACGGGAGGTTGATATAGGTGTCTCCCCATTTATTGACGGTTTTAAATGTTTACAACAAAGACAATAACAAACGGAATAAATAGAATATTGCATATTCAAAAACAAGTTCAGAACTAAATCATTTCACTAGAAATCCCGTGTCCAAAAGCTTCATCAATTTATCATTTTCCTCGAGAATGGAGTCATACATCATACGGTCAATATCAATCGCATCTATTTATTTCGTCAGTCTCTTGGGAGAGTGTAAAACAACTGACCACCCATTCAGCTTTACATCTTGACAATAAAATACTTGACTGGCTTGAGATGCAAGGATGAACGGATCATCGTGAATGGTATTTTTACTCACGAGCTTAGTAAGATTCACCATCACCAATTTTGAGATGGGTTCAACTTCGCAAGCATTGTTAACATCAACATCCACCCAATCACAATAAAAGACAATATGTGCGAACTCAACGTAATTGAGGTCGAGTATTTGTCTAATAACACCATAAAAGGTTGTCATAATCCCCTTCTTATTAAAGGCCTTAGTGGATACACCCTACTCTGAAAGTTATGATTCTCTTCATGTCCAGAACTACAAAAGGTGTACCCATTGCATTTAAATTTCTCATAACTGGTAACCCTATGGAGCGGACCATCAGCATATGGCAAAATTCCCGTATCATTAAATCTTGAGGCCTGTAAGGAATTGATAATTTTTTAAAGTTTCATTAAAAATTATTACAGTTGATAAAAAAGTACATGTATAAATAAATACTTGCCTCGTTCATTAGCCAAGGGATGAAATCATCAATTCTATGCCTCAATTGTATCAGTTACCACAAATTTTCTACAAGAAACTAGTTTCAAAATTAAAAAATATCACATTACAATAAATTAATATGAATTAACATAGAACTAAGTGTGTACCTTCTCCATTCATCAACACCGTTGCATTGAGATAAAACCCATCTTCGCACTTTCTCATATTGTACATTATTTAAGATCAATTCTTTACTTTTACACAATCGTCGTTGGCATTCCGAGTCATCAAACTCATCATTAAGAAAATCCTCAATATTCCTCTTATGAGTTCCTTCACCTCTTTTAGATATGTACTCCATGGCATACAAATAAGCTTCATGTAACAAATATGCATTAACAATGCTCCCTTCAATGTACCTCTTATTTCGTGACCACTATTTATATCTTCCCATTTCTCCCTCAAACAACCACATTGCTCGATATCTTGGTGGCCCACCTGCTAAATCTTCATCGGCTAAATGGAGCATAAGGTGGATCATCACCATAAAAAAGGCAGGTGGAAAATAAATTTCAAAGACACAAAGTGCCTATACCAATGCGTTTTTATCCTTCAAAAGATGTTCCCTAAATATCACTTTGGCACACAACACGTTAAAGAATACGCTTATCCGCTGTATAGATTTAAACAAAGGCTTATCATCCAAAAATGAATGCATAAGCAATGCAGGAAGCAACCGTTGCATAATGACGTGATAATCGTGGGACTTGATATTGGTAAATTCAGGTGGATCGAGGTTAACATTGTTGCTGAAATTTGATGAAAATCCAATCGGTACCTTTAATGTTTTTAGTGTACGAAAAAATGCTTCGTTCTCTTCCTTTCCTAATGCGAAAGGTGCCTTTGGCATAAGCCTTTTGTTACTGCCTTCAACATCTTTCATCCATAATTTCCTTTTAAAATTCAAATGAACTTTCAAGTCTTCATGGGCTTTGACCGTATCTTTATTTGATGAACCTTTCACCGAGAGTATTGTACCAAAAAGTGTCTCCGTGACATTCTTTTCAACATGCATAATATCTAAATTATGTATAATATCATGATCCTTCCAGTACTCTAAGTCAAAGAAAATTGACCTCCTTAAAAAAACCTCGGTACCTACTAGATTCTCATCGTCACCCTCATTTAGATAATCATCGTCTTCCATTACGACATCCTCCTTCCCCTTCCCTTTACCCTTCCCCTTTATCTTTCCCTTTGACTTTCCCTTTTTGTATCCCTCTCCCTCTCCCTCTCCCTCTCTTTGAACACCTTCTCGAACGATAACTGACACTATCTGCTCAACTTCTACATTTGTTAACTTTCTTGGAGGCATAGCATCCTCTATTTTACCATTAAATGTTTTCTTTGATGTGTTAAACCTGTAAGGATGGTCTTTAGAAAGTAACATACGAGATCGTTGGTAATAACATTTCGTTGACTTAGGAAGATATTCAGAAGGTGTATTTGTAGAACAAACAGGGCACCCATTGTAATCTTGAGTTGAAGAACCTGCTAACATCCCATAAGCTGGAAAATCATGTATACCCCACATTAATATGGCTTTTAACAGAAATTTCTCATTTTTGTACGCATCCCAAGCCTCAACTCTAGACCATAAGATCTTTAACTCATCGACCAACGATTGGAGGAAGACATCAATATTACTTGATGGTGACTTTGGTCCGGGAATCAATACAGACAACATTGAAAACTCACTTTTCATACACATTGATGGGGGAGGGTTGAGAGGTTGAATTATCACTGGCCAACAACTATACTTACGGCTAAACATGTTATTCGGGATGAAACCATCAGTTGCTATTGCAAGTCGAATATTCCGTGGATCTTTTGCAAAATCTCTCCACATAATGTTTGAATTTACCTATTCTGCTGAATCCCGGGGATGATGCAATAACTCCATATAAGATCTTGCACGAGCATGCCATGTCATTTTATTTGCTATCCACTTTATGGTATAAAGCCGTTTTATCCTAGGGATTAGAGGGAAATGTCGCATTACCTTCTTAGGAACCCTAGAGTACTTTTTTTTCCATTAGTATTCTGAATTTCTACCCCGTCCTCGTCTAGACAAGTAAACTTGTAGCGTAAAGAACCACATTTTATACATCTAGTATATTTTTCATGCTCTTTCCAAATTATCATACAGTTTCTAATGCATACGTCATACTTAACATAATCCATACCGAGATCTCTAATGGTGTTTTTCATTTCTGTAGTTTTCAAGTTATTCTTTTCAGGAAGTAGTTCATTTAACAATCTAAGAATTCCACCTGTAGCACCATCCGATAAATTGAATTGTGTTTCAAATCATTCAACTTTATAAGAGCATACATTGTGGTATGACGCGAAGAACCGGTAGCTGCGTGCAATGGCTCCTGTGCGATTTGATGTAAACGATCATACTTCTTGCCTTTGTATTTATGTGTGTGTGAATCATTGGGAACCTCAGAAGTTGGGGGGCTTCATCGCTTCCTACACAATTAGGTTCACTAGGTTCCGCTTCACCCATAAGCATCTCACAAGCATCATTCACAAGATCATTCAAAATTGGAATGTTGTGCACATCAGCGTGTTCTGTCGGTGTCACAGATTGCGGTGGTGGTTGGACTTGATCAACAACTAATGTCTCACCATGAAAATGACATAAGGTATAGTTCATGTCCATACCATATGTCATTAAATGAACGAATATGTCAGCTATAACAACATGTCCTTTCCCATTTCGACAACATCTACACGGACATGAATGTTTAGCATTCGAACTATTACTACGCACATAATGTAGAAACTGTAACACACCATCTCTATATGTATCGGTCTCGATATTTTTCTCATTTATCCACTCTTTATTGATTCCCGATGACATCTTGATAAGTTTAAAGAACACACATTATAATATAAACGCTTACTGTAAATATATTGAAGTTTATTCAAGTGTAAATATGTATATATTTGAGCTCCTATATTTCCTCCATCTCCTCTACAGGGTAAGGGTCATATCCCAATCGAAAATGCATATTTTATATTGGTCATAATGTCTCATTCCATGTCCTAATCTAGAAAATTTCGCCAGCATCTCCCAACAGTTCTTCAAGTACACAACTTAAATTGGGAGTGTTCATGTGTTATTTAAGTTTTTCAACCTAGAAAACACAAAACACTACATCAATCTAGTATGCACCCAAAGAACATAAAAAGATGCCACCGAATTTTTCAAAATAGGACATGCATAAACATTATGTACAATACAAACTTTTGCATTTCCAAACTGTTCAAAAATGGGACAATTCAAGGTTCTCACCACAGTCATAGTGAGACCTCTTGAACGGGCCTAAGGTTTTTCTACATGTGTAACATCATTATTGAATTTTTAGTGTTAATGCCTACTTACTATTTAAGTATTTTTTTTTGTTTTTTCTTAAATTTTCAACACATAATCTTATTTATCCATTTAATTAGTGGGGTGTCTACTTTTCAATTTGTTATTTTTACATTATTATTGAATATTTAGCACTTAAATTTTCTTAAAACTCCATAACATGTACGAATCAGATCAAATATGCATTTTAATTAAAATGGCAAGAACATAAAAACGTAATTTACCACTAAAAGATTCCAAGGTCCATCTAAAAACCAATGATTTATTTTTGTTAATTATCAACATTCAATTTTCAGCAAAAACTCACACATTAAAAAAATAATAAATATTTAAAAATGTATATATAAAACTCTAAAAAGCAAATACGACTCAAATCACTCATATCATAAACTCTAGGATCAAATTTTATATCTAACTTAGGTTAAAAAAAATACAATGCTTTAAACAATTACCTGATTGGGATGAGTGGAGTGAGAGAACAATGCAGTGACCAGAGAAAGAGAGAATGGGCCGAAGAGAGAGAGCGTCGACCGTAGAGATTCCGACCAGCGACTTAGAGGTGACCTAGAGAGAGAATGGACGCCAACCTAGAGAGAGAATGGACTGTCTGCCACCGACCTAGAGAGAGAATGGACACCGACCTCCTGCAGCCCTAGCGAAGAGGGAGTGAACTCCGACCAAGAGGCGAGAGAGAGAAACCGAGCCCTAGCGAAGAGGGAGTGAGCAGGGCGGGAACTCTTGAGCGGGAACAAGAGAGAGAGAGAGGAGTGTAATGTTTTTTTGGGGGGTATTATATATTTTAGTAAGTGTACTCAATTTTGGCACACTTTAAAATAGTTCCAAATTTTGGCACTGTTTTAAAGTGTGCCAAATTTGTATTAAATCGTGCCAAAATCTGGCACAATTTTAAACTGTGCCAGATTTTTAATATCAGGGTGTGCCAAAATGTTATTTTTGGTGTAGTGAAATTTATGATGGATATTACAAATTATCTCACCCTTTCATATCATTAATATAAGAAATCACACCCAAAAAAATAGTCCTAAATGATTAACAAGTGCTAAAATTGGGCTAGAATAGTGAGAATTTTGGTTATATGCATGCTAAAAATGGAGAACATCTCTTACTTATTGTTAGTTGACAGTTTTGAAGAGATAATAGTTTTTAATTTAGATTAAAGCACAAAAACCGATCGACACACTTATGATAGCATACAGTCAAGATAAATATCTAAAATTTTTTGAACTTTTTAGTATAGGCTCCCCATTTATCATGAATAACCACCACATTTACACTAGACACCAAATATGTGTACTCAGTTTTCCTTTCTCTGGTGATGTGTAAAAACTGGCGTGCAATTGAATATACAAGAGAGTAATTACACTTTGGCATCTTTTTTGGGGTGTCTTCAAACTAAGCCGTATGTAAAGAACTAACTCTATTAGTTTATGGTATGAAATTGTCAAGCCGGATTATCAGGCCAACTGAGTACCTTTTCTTATAGAAAATGAACTTGAGATGTGAATGTGAATGTGAGACTTATGCAGCTTTCAATACACGGGTTGAACACAAAATGGAATTTTTTGGACAGTCAAATATGTTCCTAACTTGAGAAATTGTAGAAATATAATTAGAAAAGGTGCCAAAGCTAACTTTTAAATTAATAATGGATTTTAAGTATAAGAATTTACAAAGTATTATCCATGTTAGCTTCTTATGCTGAAATGTGGATCCAGAATGTCTTAATAAGATTATCTTTTTCTCAAAAAATTCCAAAGTCAGGATAAAAAAAATGAGTTCGGGTCTTCAACCACTTAGTATCCTGATCATCTAAACTAAAACATTTGTATTTACACATTACATCCTGGTACTTATCAAACATCTAAAACTGTGAAACTTTAGATGAGAAAATTATGGTCTCTAAATAAGAATCCATTACTCGTAGTCTAATTACAAAACAAAATATATAATGCACATGAAAAGATGTCACAGGTCTTTCTTTCAGCAAGTGTACAAAGAACTCAATTGCAGATCCAAAAAATAAGTACAACCATACAGTTACAGATCCAAAGTCCAATATGATAAGAAAACCATATATATTCCAAAACATCTTCTATATAAGCCAATATCACAAATAGAGTATTTTAGGGTAAAAGCATTGTATCATAAATGTCAAACGTAAATTGAACATTCTAAAAACCAACCTAATGTTAATCCAAAATGAGTTCTTTCTCGATTATAGGAGAAGAGAATGTCATCCTTGTATTAAGTTCAATTATGAAATCAAAGCACGAGTAATTGAAATACAAAATATTGAAATACCTATTTTGTTCGATTTATTCGCTCGTGCAGATGGTAGATGATAGCAGTTCGTGGATGGAGGTTTGTGGATGGAAGCCTGTGGATGATGACAGTTCATGGATGATGGAGGCGCCGGAGAGTGTGGACTCTTGGAGGCGTAGGGAGGCAGCGATGATGAATCGGGGGTAGTGTGGATCGTGGAGGAGGCCGGGTAGCGTGGAGAGAGAGAGAGAGTGAGAGAGAGAGAGACTTAGGTTAGAATGATTTGGTCCCTCTTGAAATTTTTGTCCTCGCTTGAAATTTTGGAGTGTTGTTTTTGTAATGAAACGTATCCATATTCGGCACGGCTGTAAACAGTGCCAAATTCTGGCACGGTTTTAACCCATGCCAGATTATGCTTAAACCGCGCCAGATTATGCTTAAACCTGCACCCCTAAAGTGGTTAGAAGCACATGATCAGTATTCACCCCCTTTTCTAAATTCATTATCCCTTATTTTTCACCTTTCCCTCCCTATGAACCCCCAAACCATTTTTCAACCCAAATTCTTTCCTCCACCCTTTCCTACCACCACCCCTCACATTTCCCCCCAAATTTCAACCCTCCCCACCTATAAATACATCACTTAACACCCCCCCTCATTCACACCTAACCTATTATTACATCTCCTCTAAAATTCTTAATTCTCCAAATCCTTCCTCCACCATGGCTCCCCACCTCCACCTCCAACCCCGAAAGTACGACTCCACCACCATCCTCTATGAGGAGGCCGACCATGAATTACACTCCAAATAAGAACGCGATTGGTTCCATTAGTACTTCTGGGCATCCCTCACTATCCATATTGAGCGTCGGGTCATTTAGGAAGAGTTACCGGGCGAAGTCACTGCCCTCTTCCACCGCCGAGGGGGATGCACTTTTTTAACCCCGATAAATAATCAGGTCTATGAGGAGGACGTGTGTTATTTCTACGTGACCCTCGTTCTCAAATCCAACACTATCCATGAGACGTTCATCAACAACATTTGCAACCCGTTCTCCGTCGCCATTATCTAACGAAAGATGAGATAGAAAGGGGTTGTTTTACCCTTACCATTTGCCTACCTCACCAACGGAGCACCATGCATAAAATTCGAATGCATCAAGCTCATGGCACTGAGTGAGGAATGGGTGCAAGATACATTCCCAGTGGGTAAGCTACCGAAAATGATGCGCTATATGCACCTCATCACTAGCGAAGCAATCCTATAAACCACCAATGATTCGGTGGTTCACCAATGCTATGGGAATTTTCTCTATCATTCCCTCGACCCGGAGAGCACCATCAATCTTGCCCAGTTCTTCTTTATAGAAATCCTCCATGCCACCTATGATGAGAATGGAAAACTTTCCCTTCTATATGCATGCCTCATCGCGGACATCATACACGACGTCGGGGTGTGGGCCCTTGACTGGCAAGTCAAAATTCCAAAACCGATTGGGGCTACGTCCGCTACCCGACGTTCCCGTCAAATGCGAGTGGCCCGCCCCATGCTACCTATTATTATTGATGAGGAGGAGTACATGAAGCCCAACACCCCAATGCCGGATGTGGGTGATGTTCCCGAATAAGAGGAATACGATGATGAAGGAGACTCCGATTATGAGCCGGGGGGGAGTGCATTACTCGCCACATCGATGCACTAAAGGCGCATTTCGAAGGGTTCGTGAATGAATATTGGGTAGACCAACAATCTTATCACCGCGACATAAGTATGATCGTTCGGCTCTAAGCCGAAATGTACCACTTGCAAGTCGGGCCAAATGTCTTACGCCCGACATATTTTTACGATCCCTATAACCCGAGCGCATCCAGCCCTTCCACCCACCACCACAGTAGCAATCTCGTTGTTGGTTTCTTTTGTGTAGTTCTTCATATTACATGTGTTGATTTTGTGAAAGAACTATGTAATGCTATATCTTTCCTCCTTGTATGTATTTGGTGGTTTTAATGAAAAATCTTACATTTTGAATATTTGTTTATTTTCCTTATCGCACTTATTATCTTTTCTTATTTAGATATTGGTCCTTTCGATTGAGGAAAATGCAAAAGTCTAAGTTAGGGGGGGACAAATGCGTATTTCTGAAACTACACAAACTTTTAAAATGCCCAAAAAAAATTAGAAAATTTCAAAAAAATTAGAAAAATTCGAAAAACACTATAAAAATTTCCTACAAAATTAATAAAAATTCAAATTTAAATTTTTAAAAAAATATCACAAAAATTTTGTTTGAAGTCTCAAATTGTAAAAATCAAATGCATTAACCGAAATTGACCAAAGATGAAAATTTAGAGAAAATTGATGACTTTTTGAATAAGTGTGGAGATTAATTAACCCGGTGATATTTCGAGCCTATCATCTTTTGCGAGTAATTAAAGCAATCCTAGTTAGTGGTTAACTCAACATTCATTTTAGCATTTAAAAAAGTCGTTAAAGATCTCTATTCCATCGTTTTGATCGGTTACGAGAAAGGAGTGAAATCTTGTCTTGAAAAATGCGTTAAAAATATCTCTAAATTAAATATATTCTCGAGACGTATATGGTAAAATAATGAGTAATTCGGATAAATGAAGTTATGCATCATTTGTTTACCCAAAAATATTAGCCATAAAAAGAAATAAAAAATTATCCCTTTTTGCAAGACTAATTAAGTCGAATAAAATTCCCAATTCGTTTAATTAACCTGAATAAAACCTATGAATCCCGGAGTTTTGAAAATCGAAAAATTCATCAATTAAGTCCAAATGGTGCACAAAAAAGGGGCAAGAAAAATATAATAATGCTCAACAAAAATAGCAACAAAAAAAGATAATAGAAAGAAAAAAATATAGAAAAAAGTAAAAAAAGAAGAGAAAATGAGCAAAAGCCCGAAAAGGCACTAACAGACATCGTAAGAAAAAAATTCAATTCCGAATTTCCAAGCCATTCCCACTTTTTACCCAATTAACCTTATAACCCAAAAAAGTCCGAACCGAGTCCGGATAACAAAATTAATTATCGCGTTAAGAGCCTAAGACACGAAAAGATAATAAGAGAGATTAATTAGGGTGAATAAGAGGCGATGTTTTCCATTTCCCAACAACCGTATTTCGATGATGAGATCTTTTCACCTGAATAAAGTTTGTATTCAAAATTTGTGTGCATGAAATCAATTTTCATTATATTTACTCTTATAAATCACGCACACCGATAGAAAATAGTCATATTCCGAGTGATTCGTTTGTGAGAGCATCCGTGAGAAATTGAATCAAAGCTAATTTTTGGAAAGTAACGTAAAGATCAATCGGTGAAAGTTAGTGGTTTAATTTTCGGCTTCGCACACACACACTACAAATTAAGACTATTAAATATAAATTTACGGTGACTATTTTTGGAGAATTTAAATTTTATAATTTTTAATTATTTTGATTTTTCATTGTGTCAAAAATTGAATTTTGTGAGTATATTCACTGTGAACCCTCACGAAACATCACTCGTCCTGTTAGGGTAACCTAGGGGTTTAATGGCTTGTGGCATACACTAAATGCAATCGTTTGTCCGTGAAAGAGGTATTCTACCCCAATAAATTTTTTTACATATTTCCTTAACTCGTACTCTTATTCTTTTACATTGCTCGGGACACGCAACATTCTAAGTTAGGGGGATTTGATAAGGCGTAAATGTTTCATATTTATTCCCTTAATTTCGATCCTTTTATGATCTCATGCATTGTAATTAACTTGGATGTATCTCATATTTATGCTACTAACCCTCCTTAGCGATTGTTTTGTGTTTTGTGTATCTCTCTTGTGTTTTACAGGTATTTCATGCAAGTTAGTGTGAGTGAGAAATCGAAACAGTGAAAGAACCCAAAGAAAGGAGATCAAAGGGAGTTTTAGTAATTTTGAAGTCTTAGTCCGAAAGCAGAGCCAACTAGAAAGTTGAAGATCTTGAAGTCATAGGAATACTGGAAGAAATGACGTCCAATTTTGAGCTATGATGAAGAAAGTATGAGCATTCAAAGTTGAGAAAGATTTTCAAAGTAAAATAAGAAGAAGCAAGCAAATGCAAAGATTTTTCTATAACCGAACCCCAAACTGTGACACCCCGCCTAGTAAAATACTGGGTGATCAGTCCTATATGAAATTAAAACAGGAGTCTCATGTGGTTCAGTCTTAGTATCACTGTCGAAAACCAATTAATTACTAATAACCTATTAGGCCTGGTGTCAAATTTTAAACTTTCTAATCTTTTTAACCTAAATGTATTAAAATCCATCCATATAATTAATATGACAATTGAAATGATTAAATAAATAACTGATAACTCTCGATAAAACATTATACAACAATATTGAATGTGCATATATAGAAATATCAGAATTAAAACAGATGACATCAGTTGGGAAACATGCCCGAATATAAATTACAATACCTTCTATCTAGATTACAATGATGGAAGTGTCTATACAATATCCAGCCCACATCCACAGCTGCGGCAACAATGTTTGACTCGAAAGAAATAGTCATCCAGGCGTCCCTGTGTCTACACACCTAAAAAGTATAATAAATAAGGAGAAAAGGGAAAATTAGGTACGGGCAGAGCCCGAGTTATAAAAAAAATTAGCAAGTGTTTAAAATACTTTAATATCAAAAATATGATATTCTTCATATTTAAATTGGTGTCGCACTCACATGAGATTACCCCTCACCTCTCATCTAACAGTGCACACCTAACGCATTTATTTTAAACTTCCTAGTTACGCTACCCAGCCTAACTAGCATCTCACCGAGCTTCTAAATACCCAAATATTATCTCATACCCCGCATACATTATTCCAAGCTTTCGCCTGAGCTTATACCTTATAATTTCTTGCTTATCATATATCCATTCGTTATGAATAACCTTCACTAGTTATTGCACTATTCATATTTTAGTGTTATTTATCTCGTATATAATATTATCTTCTTATATACGTATATCCTATATTTTATTCTGGATTTTATACTCCCAGATGATCCAGAATTTATCTCACATTTCATTCTTTATCTTAGTCCATGTATGTATATATATATATATATATATATATATATAAAGTATATCCTTACTTATATATCACACACTATATAGGTATATCAACCATCCCTCAGAGATATAACTCAATGGATGCAATCTCTATAATGATATCATCCTCCAGGGAATTTCTCACACATTCTCCCGGGCAACCAGGTCGGAATCTCACACCGAATCCTAAATAACACAAACGTAGGGTAAGCGGTCATAGTTCCTCACCTGAAAGTGTGACCAAATCATACCCAAAACGTCTCACCCGAATAAAATCACACTATATAATAACTGGATGACTATGACCTGGGGTTATACTCACCCTGCTCCTCAATTCAGGGGATTCACCCACATCGTGCAACTTCCCATAATAGAACTAGAGGGGTATGTTCCATATAAATATATCAATTATACACAGATATATTTATAATCACATCATATATGTATTGTCAAATCCGGCTATTTCTGCCTATCTCACATAACATTAGCCTATAATCCCGAATATATCAATTCATAATAATTTATAAGTGTACACACAACTTATATTAATTTCATAAGTATTCACTCACCTATGATACAAATATCATATTTATTTCATCTGAATATTAGCTTACCACATCTAACTAATATTCTAATTTCATCATACTCTCACATTTGGATTAACTCACATATAATCGACATATATATATTCTACCCGCATAAATATATATATTTAAAGCCGCCAAAATAATTTATCGAGTGTCGCTCATCTCAAACACTCTTAAAGTTCATAACCTGGATTCATTTTTCGACTAACCCAAGGTTCATATAACACCCATATAATCATTAGGAGTCCTAACACACTATCTAGGATTCTTTAACATTTATCTCCAATAAAAAATGATTATTCTCCAATCATTTAAAACTAAGAAAAGATTCCAAAGTAATAGGTTCGAATCGATTCGCTTAGAACCGAATCGATTCGCCTAAAACCGAATCGATTCGGAAATGACGTTGTGTTACTATTCACCTTCTTGTCCAATCTCCTCCTTCTTCCCACACTCAACCAACAAAAGTATTATGGTTTCTACATCATCAACCATCAAAATAATCATCTACACGCTATAATTTAACAAACATATCAATTACTTAATGGGATTCATCAAATTTAACAAGATTTAAACATTAAATCCATTTAATTCTACATTACACATATCTTCCAATTTCTCACCAAATATCACACCCTTAACATGGTTTCAAGCTTAAATTTCACATGGTAACATTATCACATTAAGTTCATATGGAATCATCTCTCAAAACCCATTTTATGTAAGCATCCCAACCCAAAAATCTTATAGTTTTACACCAATTATGATATGAACAACGAACACACATAAATAATTAAAGCAAGTTATACACTTGCCTCGTTGGATAAATCCAACGACCTCGTGCCGGAAATCCGCCAGAGTTAGGCCCAACATCCTCTTTCTCCCCTTTTCTTCTTTCCTTTTCTTCTTTCTTCTTTTCTCTCTTTCTTTTCCTTCGTTCTCTCTTTTTCGTGTGCCCTTATAAGAAAGAAATAAGGGTTATCCCTTATTAAACCCAAAATTGACTCGTATACACAAATGCGAGTCTCTACTAGTCCAAAAAGTCCTCAAAACCCAAGCACTACCTCCCGAGTACTCTATTCTGAATATCTCGGCCCTTCCGAACCTAACTGTGCACTCGAAATTCCCATCCGAGTCGCTTATAAAAAATTCACCTTTTTAAATCCAATACGACTTCAGACGTACTTCTTCGAATAAAAAATTGTTCCTTGTCGTTTTGCCCAACCGTGACCTGATATAAAAATGATTCAACTTTATTTACTTATTCACGTAAGTAAACGTAACACACATTAATAATAATCCAAAACTCGCAAATTAATATTTAGTCCACGCCTCAAATTCTCTTTCACTTGAAATCCTCAATTCATTAAATTACATCACTTATGTAATTTAAATATCCATAAAAGTACGGGGTATTACACAAACTGGTTCGCCTATGCACCTGAACCGGTTCGACTCACTTGATGCGCGAATTTCCTTTTAATAGTTAACTTTTCTTAGAAGTTGTATTCAGTTAGGACTCTTGAAAAAACGACCATGTAATGTTATAGTTTGATATTAGACTAAGTTTTAACCTAGGAATAGAGGGAGAAGGAGGCAAGAACCAAAGTTTTGAATTTCGGAATTAAGATTACGCTTTTGTGGATTGTGTTCAAGATTTAATATATCAAGTTTGTTCCATCTACTTTATTTATACATGATCTTTTTCTTTGCATATTTCATTTATTTTATGGCATTTTAATAACTCCAAGCATGCTTATATATAGGTTCATAATGATTTCAATCACATGCAACATTAGAATTTTGTTTATGACCCACGTAACCATGTCCGGCTAAGATATTAGCAGGTTGGGGTACATGAACCCAACCCAGGTGTTACGAATGAATTTAAAAGAGAATAAAATTTAATTAAGAATTCAAAGGCTTGATTTATTACCAGAATAAATATTGTAGGTCTTTTAATTCTGTTTGCCCTAGGTAACCGGAATGTTTAAGGATGAAATACGATCTTCAATAATTTGTCATTCTCATTAAATAAAATTTTTGATTTGATATTGTGAGGAGTAAAATTCGCATATGTCAAATACTTTTAGAGTAGTTGATGATTCTTTGAATTGAGGATTTTTGAAGTCTTTATATTCTGAGTAATTATCGATAGATCGGGGGAGTGTACCCTAACTCCATTTTCTAACATCGATTTAAACTCAGCTAGTTATTCCCTCCTGCGTAGTTCATTTACTAGTTTAATTAGATTGCATTAGTTGATAGGAAAGTTACAAACAATCATTTTTTACTTCTTTTTCTAATTCAACAAAAAGGTTAATTGTCTTCTCTACTCGTCGTCACGTCTTACGTCTTAATCCCTGAGTTCGACACCCAGTTTATGGGATTATTACATGAGCGACTGGCTTGAACTTGAGCCGTAATCACACGCATTAGAGACACACTTTTCAAGTCGTGTTAAGAACACATATTGAGAGAAAGTAACACTAAAAAAATATTAAGTTTGTTCATATATATTAGATAAGTATGACCAAAATGAAGGACTTGACTTCAAAACAGAGTGTTAATAAAGAAAATTGTAAAGCTTTAGAGGTGTTCATACTTCTCGCATGATTTGGATAATCATATTTTGTATTTTATGTTCAAAACTCACATTAACAGCCTGTGGAGTTTATGTTTAATTATTGAAGTATATATTTTTATTTAATTATAATCAGTTATCTATCGTTTGATTTACTTATTTTTTATAACGTGAACAAGAGATAAATGTAGAGGGTCTTATTTTGGGGTAACTTTCTCATTTTTGGTAGTTTTAATTATACTGATTTTTTATTTTCTCATTTTGACATTTATATGCAGGCTGATTTGATAAACTGCATAAGTTATTTGGTGTTAAAAAAAATCTTTTTTTAAGGTAAATTACATCAAAAACCCCTGAACTATTAAAATTCTACACCCAATCCATTTTCATAACAAAAGTTGATAAAACATGTTCATAAGAAATGTAAAAACTTTAATAACCACTGTCATTTGCATATGTGATCGTGCACACAAATTACATTTAGGGTGTGTTTGATTGCAAATATGGAAAATGCTTGGAAAATAGTTCATTTTGATAAGAAGTTGAAAAATGAGTGAAAAAATATAGGGCAATCTACGATTAGGTCCCTTGGTAATAATTTTTAAACATTTAAGGACAATTTACTATTAGGTCCACTTGTTATGCCACTATCGTGGACTTCTACAATATGAGAATTAGTGGGAATAAGTGTTTAAAATTTATCAAAATTCCTTTAGTTTTTAAAATTTATTTGTGAATGACCTAAGAGTACTTTCTCCAAAAATATATGAGTTTGTGGCCTTACTTTTTTTTATTTTTCATGGAAATCAATTCTGTAGTGGGTGAATAAGAAATATTTTTCACTAAAAATGAGGTTTGAGATAGAGCATTTGTTATGTGACTGAGTGTTGTTCTTATATGAAATATTCACAATTAATGTACTACAAAAGCAAAACATGAATCAAAATAATTATTTTCTATGAAAAAAAATTATATCAACCAAAGACATTATTAGTCTATTGCATATATCCTACAACAAGTTTTATAAATCGTCCATAAAATCCAATTTTGAGAAAATTTTAGGAGTACGGGAGTGATCATGATAAATTTTGTTATTAATTTTCGTGCATTGCTATTGGTGCTCCTCCGAATTTGTCCGGCGCTCCAATCCATATCATAAATATGATAAATGTCAATCTAACCCTTTCTAACACATCCCGACTTTCTCATCTATTTCCCATGTTATATGAGCTAACCACATATTGGCACAAGTAAGGATCGAAGGTCCACTGACCAAATAAAAGCAACACAACTCATCACGACACGAAACCTTTTCTAACCGAACACGAACACAATTCTAATAAAAGTGATACGACTCAACATGAAATATTATTTTTTACCAAAAACGAACACGACCCAAGTAAAAGTGACACGCCATAATATATGTTATTTTTTGTAACCAAACGCAAACCCGACCAAAATAAAAATAATACGGCACGCCTCAAAATCTTATTTTTACCTAAAACGAAAGACGACTCCTATAAAAGTGGAGAAATGCTTCTTGCACCGGTTTGAACATATCGGTTGCCTACACCGGCTGATGTGGCAGCTGAGATGGCACCGGTTTTAACAAACACGATCACGATAAAAAAAAACGCGACGTGGCATTGAGTCGTATTTTATTCATACCATTGGCGCGGACAATTTTTTACTATTTTAAAAATAATCTCTTTACTATATTTAAAAAAATGGTCTGCACCAGTGGTATGAAAAAAATGGTTCGCACCAACGGTATGTGGTGTGGACCATTTATGTGGCGCGAATCATTTTTTTTATTCCGCTGGCGCGGAACATTTTATTAAATATAGTAAAAATAGAGATTACATGTTTTTAGTCCTACTTTTCTTAATATATATGTGTTTAATTTCATGTCATTATTTTTTTGTTGTTGGTCCTATATTTTTATAATTGTCATTCTCTACAAAAAGAGACATGAGTGGTTATAAAACTAACAAAACTTTAGAAATGGGACTAAAACAAAAAAAACTTGGATAAGGGGTTTTCGGAGAAGGACCAGTCGTGACGAAGATGAGGGAGTTATGATCGGCGACAAAGGCGATTTTTAAGGAGGCTTCTAAGTATGAATTCGACAAAACACAAGCTCAAAAAGGAGAGGGAAATAAGGAAGTAGTGACAAACAGCTGCGAGAAAGAGGAAGATGGTGGTGGAATAAGTGGTGGTTGTCAATGGAGGCGGTAGGGAAGGAGAGGTGGTGTTGTCGGAGATTTCAAGGTCCGCAAGAAGTTGGGTTTCTAAAAGTTAGAAGTTTGATTTTTACTAAAAAATTGTTATACTATTTTCTTTCCTAATAAGATTGTTCCTTCATTTGTAATATGATTTTTTTTTTCATATTTATGATTCATCTAAGTTTAGTTTGTATTCAAGAATTTCCTTTCATTTCTCACAAACCCAACTCTCTATCTCTTTCTCTCTCACACACACACATAAACACCCCACACATGCTTATTCTTTGTTTTGGATTTGTTTATTTCCTTCGCCCCTTATTTATTTTCAGTGACTCTTGTCTATTTTTTAGTGACCATATTTAGGGAAAATATATGATGCATGGTAATTGATGTAAATGAGCGTCAAATGGAAAATAATAAGAAGAAAACTCTTGTCTCAAATCTCTTTATTAAACTCAAAATAGTAGAATGACCCAAATGAGGCTACAAAAGAGATATTTATAGGTGGAATTAACTTGGGCTTCAAGAAATGATCATAATTATAATTATGCCCTTATTAGCCTTTATTACTTGTTCCTATAATACCAAGCAAAGAATAACTAAAATAAAATACATAAGAATAAGGAAAATAACAAAAATGCCATAAATGCTTAAAAATGATAAAAGTATCCTCTCCTTTACATCATTCTCCCCTCCATGAAAAAGAGTTTGTCCTCAAATTCAAAGGAAAATGCCATCGATATGACCTTCTAGAATGGTGATGAGAGAATGTTGGGGTGCGACATCATCGGTATCGTCTAGGTACTCGGGGCCTCCTGGAGTAAGTAAAGCATGGCGATGTGGCAAGGAAGACTCTCAAGCACTGTGACCTACTACCCCACATTATAACATTTGAATGTCACCAGATAGGAAGATGAGGGTGGAGAGGTAGTAGTGGCTGGTACCGCTGTTATAGTAGTGAAAGTAGGAGTATTGAAGGGAGTATGTGGGGCAGAAGTTGTAGTGCGCGAACGAGTAGGGGGAGTTGTCTGATAATATGCCTCTACCTTCGTGGCATACTCCAATGACTTTGCAAAGGTGGAAATATCACGCAAATTCCGGTCCTACTAAATATACCCCTGTAGGCCATGGGTGTAACAGTTAATCCTATGCTCTTCTGTCTCTCCAAGCCAAGAAAGTGTGCACAAAATTTGAAGCCGCTCAGTATTGTCCAAAATAGATGTGTCATGTCTGAGGGCCTGGATGTGGAGAAAAAGGTATCGCTTATATGTGACGGGACAAAGGTAGCTATCATCATCGCTTGGTCGATTGATCCTCATTAAAGGTTTGCTTAGCTTTATCAAGCTTCTCTCTAATAGAACCATTGTCATCTTGAAACATACCTGCAATATCTCCAATATCCTTAATCTCGGCTTGGAGGGAGGCCACCAAATGGGTCTACTTGCCGTAAGCACTTGTCATTTTCTGGAGTGCTTGTCGAAGAGACAAAAATGCCTCAAGTGCTCAGCTAGGGGCATCCCGACCACGGACGAGGTCCAAGTCTTCGCTTATCAGAGCTATTAGCACCAGTACTAAGTTGTTATTAGAATAAAGATAAAAAATAAAAAGATATTTTAAAAATTAGCAGAGCAAGCATACATGAGTAATATGAAATCATTAAACAAGTCACAAATAAATCCAAAATAATGAATCTCTTCATTAAACTACAAAAGTGGTCAATCCCCAGCAAAGAAAATGACTAAAACACAATCAAAACAATGTACAAGAAGTCCTAAACTAATCTAACTAGCATGACCTTCTTTCTCTATGGTGCATGATCAAGATTCGATGCATACTTGCTTTTATCTGCGGCCTCCTTTTCTTGATCGATGATTTCCTTATCCTGGAAAAACCCTAGTAACTTTGCCCTCGTCTTCATCAAGGTTTAGAGGTGAACCTAGATTATGCTCATTGAAGAGTTCATACTCGTAAAGGAGTCCTACCTTGGCTAATGCCCCATCCTAGCCTTTCTCGAAATTATACTTATGGATGCAGTTCACATATTTCTTAGGTTGGTGGAAGATTTCGCCCCACCCTTGGCCATGAGCCTTGTACATGGCTGCTAGGGCCTCAAATAAGGTTTGAGAAGACTCTTTGGAAGCTTTCACCAACTGCTCAATTGTGGATCTCGGCTTGGTTAGCTCCAGTTGTTTAACCTTTTTCTCGACCCCATAGGACTTTTTGGTAGCCTTCAAAGAATTATTAAACTTAGCCAAGGCTTTGTTAAGTTCAATGTTGGCTTTGTCCTGGTCGGTCCTTCTATCTACAATATTGAAAAAGTCCACCAAGAACTGTAAGTCAAGTGCGGAATGAAAAAGTTAGTACAACATAAAATTTCTAAGTAAAGATCTTAACAAAATATTGAGTGTTATATCCTAACCCAATAAATTAATTAAATTATATATTGTTTATAATTGAGGAGGAGTTAATTATATATATGGAAGAATTATAGGTAAAAATTAGATAGAATAAGAATGAAAAGAAAGAGGGTTGTTCAAATGGCATAGGAGGTCGTTCGAACGATAGTACACACGTCGCGAGATGGGTTATTAGAAAGGTCGTTAAAAGTAGGGCTTCTAACGACGTGCTACTGGTTTACAGTAGCAGGTCATGCAAAGGGTCACGCGATCCATATAACGAACGACGTTGGTCGAGTTTTTAGATTAGATTGCCCTTGTGTGCTGTCATAATTTGGAACGTTGATTTTATGTGTTGTCGTGCCTAGATCATATCGACAAGGGTAAAATGAGATTTTTAGGCTTAAGGGGTGTTTTATAATGTGTTGTTTGGGTTATTTGGAATTTATTTGTGTTAGGAGAAGATGGAAGAATGAGAGAGAGAGAGTGAGAGAGATAGAAAGGGGTGGGTGGTCTTCCACCACCACCCACCACCAAGACACCACTCCTCCACCCTAATCCAACCATAAACCACCATTTTTAGAGTGTGTTCCACCATATTTGAACCAAAAATACCCATTTTCACCCTGGACAAAAGAGCTTTGAATTTTGGGAAGAGTATTGGAGGATTTTGGAGAAGAAAAAGATGGGTTTTAATAGAGTTGAAGGGAGTTCTTAACTTGGCACTTTGGAGGATGCATTGGTACCCCTTGAGGCCACCTTAGGAGGTGGGGGTTGTACCTCCTACACCAACACTACCATTGATGCCATTAGAGGTGGGTAAACCTTACTCTTAGTGTAATAATGTCATTTTTGCATTGAAGTATTGTATTTAGACTATTTGAGTAGGTGTATTTAGTTTAATGGTATAATTGTTGTGTAGAAAACAATAAACACTTTTATGGAATAAAAATGTTGAAAAATATTATTTTTATTAAAAATAAGGAATGTATACTTATTTCAAGGTTTTGAAATAATAAAGTGGGTATTTTTTGACAATTGTGTATTTTCTAGAAATGTTAATGAAAAACATTATTTCACCAATGATATGGTATTTTTATGAAAAATTACAATTCTAGAAGTATTGGTGATAAACATTTTATTTAATAAAATGTTTGAAGATAATGTCATATTTGGATAAACATTGGTCAAATAATGTCTCTTGCAAAATGATGATTTTATAAAAAGGAAATTTGTTGAGATTGAAGAAATAAAAATGTCCTTTGTGCCTTAAAAATGTATTTTTCCAAGTATAATGACTTTCCATGATGATAAATACGTTTAAACCATGTAGTAGGATTTTGGGGTTTAAAATCCATCATCTCATGCATATAAACTTGTAGTATTTTGATGTCAAATGTATAAATAAGTTTAGAGAAGGTTTTGTTGAGTTTAAACATAAAATAAGAATAATGGGTGTGGCCATCCCTATCTCTCCCTTTCCAGGGAAAAAGGGGAGAAGGTCTCGCGCCATCTTCCTCTGGAGCGCTCCGGAAGTCATCGGTGTGGGGTGATGTAAAGAGATGAAGTCAACAACCTATTTTCCATAAAGCAGGAAAAAGAACATCTCACCGCCTCGAGAGAATGGCATCAAAGACAAACAGATGCTTACGAAATCAATAGTTCCGAGGTTCGGGGGCTAAATTATGGAATAGAAAGGTGTTAGGCACCCATCCCGCCCTTTCGGTCTCTCATGGGTTTGTGCTACTATTTTCCTTAATTTCTCCATGAAGTGTGTGTGTGTGTATATATAAATGGAGATCGGAATCTCCCGACTCATATCATGGAAAAGATAAGGTGAGGTCATCCATAGGAATGTTCCCAAAATAATATTTAGAAAATACGATGTATGCGTTTATAGAGATATTGTTCGTTATGACGAAACGATAATGTGTGCTAGATAAAATGCGAATATGAGTCACAAGTATGAAGTATATACGAGTAATATATAAGGATAATTGATGAAAATGTAAAAATTGGAAAATTAGAAAATGGAAAATTGGAAAAGATTGGACTCGAGTCTCGGGTTTTAACCCGAAACGCCTACGTAACCTATAAAGGCATCAAAGTCCACGTAGTTCGCATGCGCCATAAGGGTGGGGTTTATTCCATAGATTCAAACGGGAGTTTATTATATGTGTGTGTGTCTATGAAGAAAAAGTATATTAGTTTTGAGAAAATGAAGTGAATAATCCTGTTGGAATTTGTAGGTGTAACCCTTTTTTTCTTTGTTTTATATTTTTTTATAGAAAAATAACGTATGTGCAATATAACTAATATAGGATGAGGTATTAATGTGTACGATCTAACGTAAAATCTAGATTAAGAATTTATATAACTAATGCGAAAATAAAGAATATAAAGAGAGAGAGAAGGGTTTTTAGACCTTCTTTGGAGAATTGAGGCTTGAACTTTATCCTCGATGAGCTCCCTTGAATGTTGTGATGAATATTGAATGAGAGAGAATGGGATTTTGCTAAATTGGGTGTGAAAATAATGGTAATAAAAGATAGAAGGGAATTTCACACAAGGAAACTTCGCTGATTGCAAGAGAATGTTACTGAGATCACTCACATTGATGGATCTGAGGTCTGCCCTGAGAGTGAGATCATGCCCTCATTATATAGGGTAGGGGACTACCTATCGACATACCCCTAGCCTGGCCAATCAACGGTCAACCCTAGACACACTATCGATAGGCAGGAAAACGGACCGGCCAAACGATAGTCTCGTGCAAATTTTTTCGAAAAAATGATCATAGAACGCAATTTGTAAATACAAATTGTGCACAGTGTATACTATTAGAAAGGTAATTTAGAGAAATTTAAGAGTCTTTTGGGCCGCTCCCCAGTCTGGGAGTTGACTTTGGGTCAAACGGGGCTCGAAAGCGCTCATCGGTCCTTTGGACGGGAGATCGTCGGACAGTATTGGATCGTCCATCCAAACCGTAAGTCAGAATCGTGCACGGGGTGGACCGTTAGAATGGTTATACGAGGTACTTAGACAATATAACAGTAAAATGGGTCATTTGTTCGTACCATAAGGCTGATTCATGCACGGGGCGAACCATTGAAAAAGGTATTCGGTGCCCTTCAAGGATTTATTCAGTGTCGTTCGATCTGAAAAGTTAACCTTGTTCAAACAGAGCCCAGGAGCGTTCGGTGGCCCCCAGATCAATTTTCGAAGAAAAATTAATCATTCATCCAAATAGTTTTATGATTTTGCACACGGGGCTGGCCATTGGAAAGGGTTTTAATACCCTTCAAATATCTAAAGAACTTTTGCTCTTATGATGAAGTTGATTGGAGTTAAATCGGGGCCCGGGAGTGCCTAGTGACCTTTAAATCGATTTTCGATAGTAAAATGGTTCATTATTCTGAACCGTAAGGTTCATTCTTTCATGGGGTGGACCGTTGGAAAGGGTATTCAGAGTCCTTCGAAGATTTATTGAGCTTTTTCTCCGACGATAGAGTTAATCGAAGTCAAATGGGGCCCGAGACTGGTTGATGGCATATAGATCGATACACAGGGTATGACCTAGGGTTTGTAGTGAATGGAAGAGATGTTACGGACCTAAGGAGAGAATTAAGGGGTCCTAAAATGTGGTGTCTATAGAGCCCCTTGACGGGTGAGCTTTGAACAAGTGAAATTAATCTAATAGACACCACATGATGTTTTGGGAAGGAGGTCGATTCTGCGGACCTAAAGGGATGAGGATGAAAAATTCAAAGGGTCGAGGTCATTTTTGAAGACCTAAGGTATTGCCGGGGATAACCAATTCTGCAGGCTGAGGTCAATTATGAGGACCTTGAATGGGAGCGACCGATTCTGAGGGTCAAGGAAATTTTTTAGGACTGATCGAGGAAAAAACCGAATGCCCATGTAAATACGCTAATCGTTGTTATCGGATTCCGACCACAATACAAAAAAAATGTAAACTTTAACTACACTCTTATGGAGTATAGCGGCTAGTCTGGGTATCGAATCCACAGTGAATGTTCAATAGATTTTAATTGATTTATTACTTCAAAAATAAAGTGTAAAAGATGATGATGGGGTGAGAAAGGAAAAAGGGAAAAACAAAAGAAGTTAACTAAACCTAATTAAAACAAACAAAATACGGATTAATTAATATGAAAGAGCGATAAGGTTGCAATACAATCCCCCAAACCCTAGTACATTTACCGGATATAAAAGCAATTGTAAATTAGATAATAGATCAAACCCATAATTTATTAATTTCAAGCATTACCTATATGAGGGTATAATCCCACATCATACACAATTAAGAATAGAAATAACGTGATGTCAGAATAGCTGACACACGTATCGCACTCTTAAACACCCCTATTACCTAGGGCCAACGAGGTTAAAAGTCCTACGACGGTTGAAACAACTACTTAACATGATTCAATCATTTATTTAATTCGGAGAATCACTTTTGTCTCCATGCACACCAAATCGGGTTGGGTTCATGCATCCCAACACTTAGAAATCTAGTTAGACATGACAAAACTATGAATACACAAGGAATCTATGTTGCATGAAATCATAATTGTGTGAAAAGTGAGATTAAACAAGAGAAATAATAATAATAATAATAATAATAATAATAATAATAATAATAATAATAATAATAATAATAATAATAATAATAATAATAATAATAATAATAATAATAATAAAAGTGCTGGAAATAAAGGTTATCAAGATTGAAGAACAAGAACATGAAATAAAAATCATTTAGAAGAGTCCCCAAAACATATAGGTTACAAGTTGTTAGAAGAGTCACCAAAACATAAAACTCTTTTGGCTAAAAGATAAGGACAAAATAAAAATCATGCTTCTTAGAATTTGTCACACTTTAAAAGCGTTACTAATTTTTGTAACGAATCTTGAGCGCGACTAATGAGCGAACCGGTCAGGACTTTGATTCTATAGTTTAGGTTTTGCCTTTACTGTGAGGGGGACCGGTTCGGTCTTATTTTCGTCGGTTCGATTCTCTGAATTCTTCATCTTCAAAAGGGCATAACTTCTTCACTGTAGCTCAGATTGAGGTGCCATTTTTTCTTGTATTCTTATAATTTCAAGATATTCAACTTTCCAGTTGGCCCCACCTCTGGATTGAGGTTAAAAAATTATGAAAATTCCCTTCAACTCCCCGTTTCTTGCTTTCTTTCACTGTTTTGAGTTCTCTTCCGCACGAACTTGTATGAAACACCTGTAAAACACATGAGAGATATAAAAAACACGAAGTAGTTGACAAAAAGGGTTAGTAACATAAATATGAGATAAAAACAGGTCAATTACGATGCACGGGATCATAAAAAGATCGAAATTAAGGGGATAAATATGAAATATTTATGCCTAATCAAGGACCTAAGTTTGAGCGACCAATTCTGAGGGTGAGGTCAATTATTAGGACCTTAAGTAGGGGGCGGACAATTATGAGGGTTGAGGTCAATTCTGAGGACCTTAATTAGGAGCGACCAATTCTACGGGTCGAAGCCAATTCTAAGGGCTTAAGATGGGTACGACCAATTCTGAGGGTCGATGTAAATTCTGAGGACCTAAGTGGGAGTGATAAATTCTGAGGGTCGAGGTCAATTTTGAGGACCTTAAGTAGGGGGTGACCAATTCGGAGGGTCGAGCACAATTCTGAGGACCTTAAGTAGGAGTGACCAATTATGCGGGTCGAAGCCAATTCTGAGGGCATAAGATGGGAGCGACCAATTTTGAGGGTTGAGGTTAATTCTGAGGACCTTAAATAGGAGAGACTAATTATAAGGATCGAGGTCAATTATGAGGACCTTAAGTAGAGACGTGGGGTATATTTCTCCTGGTAAAACTTAGAGACTCCTCTGGGGAAAAGATATTAATCCGAGGTTGAATGTATCCCTACTGGGGAGCTTTTTGAATTTTGATTTGTCCCTTGGAGATGTTGGTGGATAGACATCTAATTGGATTAAAGTTCCATTGGGGAAGTTGGATTTGATCATTCCTCTAGGGAAATAATTCTGGGATTCCATTAAGGTATTGTGGGGTTTAAGATGGATGATAAATATGGTATTAATTTGGTTGAGGATTTGAGATCTTGAAAAAATTATTTTCTTCGTGAAGAAATGTCCTAAAATTCATTTGGTAATTTTAGGATTTTTCTGGGAGATTTTTGAGATTTTATGATTTTTTTTGTTCGAAATTTCAGGGAGGTACAGACCGGCAGGGTGTAGGGGGTGCTAAACGGCAGTGGCATTGTCTTTTGGATAACCTCGGGCAGGTGAATGGACAGTGTCGATCGGTATGTGGATGGGGACTGCCGATCAGCAGGCCCCTTAGACTCCTATTAAAAGGGGTAAGATTTCTTCATTTTTCATAGCTTTGAGATCTTCTATCTTCTGCCTTTCTTTTCTGTGAACTGTTCTAGCGTTCTTCTCTTTTCTAAGACTAGGAAATGGCAGATTTTTCAAGCAGTACGGTCTACATAGCATGGTCAAATGTTGATGACCGGGCACATTTAGAGTGGAGGGCTAGGGTGACCCTAGTGATGGGAAATAAGAATGCCTTTGACTTATTTGAGTAGGTTGCGGATGAGCAGAATCTTCTACGTGAGACTGAGCACCTTTGATTGTCTAGGGTGGTGTATGTAAGTGTTAATGACCTTTGGTATTTCCCTTATTTTATGTATTTCTTTATTTTTCTGAATCTTAACAAGGGTTTTTCTTTTTATTATAACAAACTGATATATTTACGTTGAGCTGCATTCCTGGGGAACGATGGAGTTCTAGGACGTATGAGAGCATCTTCCTCTAGTGGTGCGGTGGGTAGTTTCATCAGTTGGTTTTGGCAGTTTGGCGTCTGTATCAGATGAGACGCCCCGCTCGACGGTTGTCCTCTATGCCTTGGGAGAGAAATGGTGGGATACTATCCATACCATGCATTTTAGTTTTGGAGATATGGAAGTGACTCCCTTCGATGTACAGCAGCTGCTAGGGTTAGACTACGAGAGGGCCCAGATAGAGGTTGAACGCACACTGAGGGTCATACCGGTGGCATTGGGTGATGTTAGGCAGATATTCTTAGGAGACTCCATCTGTCTCTCTCTTCTGAAAGAGGTTTTATCGAGTCAGTAGATTAATGAGACCAACTGGATGCATGTGCAACAGATGGCCCGTTTATTTATTCTTTTGTTACTGGAAGATTTTCTCGTGGCGACGTCGTCCACTTGTGCTTTTTGCCTTATTTGAGGGTATTTCCGAATAACCCTTTCTTTGACTGAGGGAGACTTACTTTGGCGACTAATTATCCATCTTTGGATGCATTCAGTCGGTACTTTCGCCAGACCTTTATTGGTCCCACGTATCTTTTGGTGGTATTTTTTTACTTTTTCCATTTTCCTTTATGCATTTTATTTCCTTTTTTTATTCCTTGATTATTTCCCTCTTATTGATTACCTTTTTCTTTTGCAAATGTGGTTCTATGAGGTGATTGGGCTTAATTCCCATGTTATAGGTTTGAAGGATGAGTCGGTGGGGAACTTCTATCGCATGTACTGGTGGCGGAAGTCCAATCGAAAGTCGAGGTTGTCTCTTTCTTTGGCGGTGCTGCATCAGGTTTTGAATGGCCTAACGAGCGATCGGGTAAATTCTTCTTTCCTCTTGAGACCATTTTTCTTTGATTAACTTTTTTAGATATTGTTTTTTCTCTGGGGACCTTGGAGGTGAACTATCCCTAGGGGATGGCCATCCAGCACATAGGGGTGACTGGGGGGAACACGCAGTTGCGTCGGCTACTGGCGCACGAGTTCGTCTACTGCTGGTATCTAGGAGAGAGAGTAGTTCGAAAGGTGGTAGAGTACTATGTGATTGTACCACATGCGATGCCCCCAAGATACATGAGGCGGGTGTGGGAGATACCGAAGGAGGCGAGGGTGGTGACGATGATCGATGAGCCTTACTCGTCCTATACTGACACGACGGTGACCTATAATTATCTAGATTTTTTTTTGAGCTGGATAATGCTGCCCAACATATATGACATTATGCCTCTTCCTCATGCGGTTTCAGGTAGGGGCACGAGTCGGCTAGTGGGGTAAGCCCACAGTGTGGGTGGTGCGTCAACATCAGTAGTGGCGACGACATCAGAGGTTTCATTTCTGCGGCTGGCTCCTCCCTCATATAACATCAGACGTCCTGAGGGAGGATCGGTGTGTATGCTTCATCGTCCCAATGCGATGGAACCAGAGGTGTTGGGGTTGACAGAGGGCATTCTTCAGCCAAAGGTATGTCGTTCATTTCTTCGACTTATTTTTCTGATATCTTTCTTTACCTCAGATTAACTGGTTTTCTTTTTTCTTATTTTTTTTACAACACGTCTGGGTGTCGACTACTTGTCTAAGAGACATCCGAGATTCGGTAGCTTCCGCGATGACTCATATTCAAGATTCAATCCCGATTCCTTCATGCTTAGTGCTTTCTTCTTCGTCTGAGGAGAGGTCTTGATCAGGTAGCGGGGGTTCTTCAGTTCGTCATCGGGGAAAGCGCGTATGCTACAAGGATGGGGGGTCTTAGAGAGAAAGAGAGAGAGGAAGAGATGGTAAGATAGAGAATGAGTCCTGCTATATTTCGTTTTACTACAAAAGAGATGTAATTACAACAATATATAAGCAGTGAATGGGGTTTTATTTATTCATCTTTGCTTTTAATGACTTAATGCAATTTTTTATTTATTTGTCGAGACCGTGAAAAGGATTGGGATTATTATTTTAAAGCAGGATAAGTTTAAATATATAAGGAGAGGAAAAATCCGAATTATAAGTTTATTGAGTTTTTTTATTTTGACAAAAAAGGAAAAGGGGAATTTTCTAAAAATGAGGGGTTGTCGATCGATATACCCCTTGTCCTGCCTATCGGCAGGTTAGTTCAGTCTAATCACCAAAAAGATTGATTACACTTTCCTCAACGACTTTTTCCTTGATGGGGTAGGGTTTTATCCATAGAGCGCCTTCGGTATTCCATCCAAGCATGCGAAGTTTGGGGACCCCAAGATATAGATGATGATAATGATGATGATGAGGCTTATTCTTCTGGCAGCTCGGGTAGGATCCTCTGGGGAGTTTTATTTATGAAGCTTTTATATGGTGTTGTGTTTGGTTATGTATCTGGTTATTTTCTTTGGTTGTGTGGGAATAATTCGAGAGAATTTTTTAGGAGTAGTTTTTTTTTTGTTTTTAGGACAATAAGGTTAGGTTGGTGGGGGAAGATGTTTAACTCCTTATGCTGGTATTAGTAATCGTACTGGAATTTCTCATTAATGGAATAAAGAAGATTTTAATTATATTATTGTACCTTTTGATGGGTTTTTTCATTTGAATAATCTATACCAATCGCTAAGAAATATATAATCCTTTTGTTCATGTAAATGAAAAAAATGAGTTGTCGTTCTCGGAGATAAGAAAAGAAAAGCATTTTTTGAAAAAGAATGAGGTCGTGCTCATGTAAAGCGTATGAGCTGCTTACGTACCTCTGGGGTTTTAAAAAAGTTTCATTTGTTAGAGTAAAAAGGGTTGTAGAGGATAAGGACCCAAGTAGTTCTGAGTAGAGGGAAATGAAGATTTTTTTACAATAGAAGGGAGGTGAGAAGGGTCGCAGCGCGCTGAGATTTTGGACTACGGGTAGAATTTCTTGTAACTGGAAGGGAAATCTCTTCCCCATCGAGGTCGGTGAGCATAAAGGCGCCAGCAGATAGGATTTTCTTCATAATATAGGGGTCATTCCAATTGGGATTGAATTTCCCTCCAGGGTTCCAAATGGGCTTTATTATCTATTTAAGGGATAAGCTCCCTTCTCGGACACCACGACCCTTGACTCGCTTGTTAAATGATCTTGTTATTCGAAGATGGTACCCCTGTATATGATATAGAGATTTTAACCTCTTTTCATCCAAGAGTGATAACTCGTTAAGATGGCTTTGATGCTTGTCTTCTTCACTGACTTTTCTTTCAAGCATGACGCGTAATGAAGGTATTTTAATGTCAACAGGTAGAACTGCCTCCATATCGTATACCAAAGAGTTAGGGGTATCCTAGTAGATGCTCGAACTGGAAGTGCGTTAGCTCCAGAGGGCGTAAGGGATTCGATCGACCCAATCTCGGTAACTTTTGGTCTTCTTGCTGATGTTTGCTTTGAGGTTCTTATTACAGGCTTCAATTGCACCGTTTGTTTGAGGTCAATAGGGAGAAGATTTATGCATCTAGATCCCATAGTCATCGACCAATTCCATAACTTCTTCTTCGAAATGCAACTCGTTATCTGATATTAGCTCATGCGAGACCCGATAAAAACAGATGATTTTTTTTGGATAAACTTAGCCACCTTTTTAGCATTCAGCACTGCGTATGACTCGACTTTGACCCATTTGATAAAGTAATCAATGGAAACTAAGATGAATTCATGTCCATTGTAGGCTTTGGGTGTAACTTTTCCTATAATATCGATGCCTCGTGTGGATAATGGCTAGGGAGAGGTCATGTTATAAAATTCTCGCGGAGGTAAGTACTGGAGATTGGAAAATTATTAGTATTTTAAGGCATTTCTGAACATGAGCGGTGCAATGCTGAACCATGGTAGTCCAATAGTAACCCTGTTGGATGATTTTCTTGGCAAGCATATGGCCATTTATGTGGGGTCCGTGTTCCTCGCTGTGGATTTTCTGCATCATCAATTATCAGCCCTTATGATGCAGTGTAAGTGGGTTCCATCAAAGTTTTTCTTGAATAATGATTTATCGCAGATAATGTATTGGACAACCAGTTTTTGAAGGGCTGATTGATCTTTCTTGTTAGAATCTTATGGATACATACCATGCTTGAGGATGAGCCAAATATTATAGTACCATTAATTAGCTATATTAGGATCTTCTTCGGTGACTAGCTCAATGTGGTGGTAGTGGGTTGGTTTAACTTGCTTTTGGACTAAGAAGGGGGCCATTATTATTCCTTCAGGCATGTCGACCATGGAGACTAAGGTAACAAGGGCATCGGATAAGTTGTTCTTTGCTCGGGGCAAGTAGCGAAAGGTGATATCTTGAAATTAGGAGGCCAACTCTTTTAAGTGGGCATGGAAGGGTAAGAGTTTCTCGTCCTTGACTTTCCATCTTTTGAGGAGTTGGCCGATGATGAGGGTTGAATCCCCATATACATCTGAGCATCAAATTCCTTTCTTGAGAGAGACCTTGAGGCCTACCGTGCATGCCTCGCATTCAGTCATGTTATTGGTGTAAGGAAAATCAAGCTTGGTGGCAATGGGAGTGTGAGAGTCATTAAGGGTGATTAGGAGTATCCCAATGCCATATCCATTCTCTTTTTTTTGAAAAATTTAAACTTTATTCAATAAGGAAAAACAGCCTCTCTATACGTGGCCTTAACAAGAAATGCGACAACTTACAATAACAATCATAAATTTCCTACATATCAAGGTTGAGAAGAAAATCTAATATAATGGCATCCCATCACATCTAGCTTGCACGCTCCTTTAACCATCCTCGTCACCTCCTGAATACTTTTGAAAATTTGACCTCCGATTGAAGAAATACCCCAATTGGCAAGACTATCTGCCACCATGTTGGACTCTCTATAACAATGTGAAATGGAAAATTGAATTTGGGACATCATACCTTGAATTACATTAACAATCTTTAGGAACTTCCAAGGAGGCTTCCAACCATTACCTATCACTTTCACCGCCACGAGAGAGTCAGACTCAATTTGGATATTATCGAACTGAAACTTCAAACATAGGTTAATCCCCATTTTCAAACTAAGCAGCTCTACCTCAGTATTTGAAGCAACATCACCTGGATAAGCATAAGCAAACATAACATGGCCTTTCTCATTTCTTTAAAATCCACCATATCCACTAGGAACCGGGTTACCCGTTGAAGCACCATCTACATTCAGCTTAAATGAAAGGGCAGGAGGGGGATTCCATTTAGCTAGCACAGGCACTGCAGAAGAAGTAACAGAAGATATATTGAACATCTTCTTAACTCCCACATCTAAGCAAGCCTTTGAGAACTTCATACCAGAACAAATATTTGAGATGAAAAGGATTGAATTTGAGATTATAGTCTGATGCCTAACCATAATCCCCTCAAATAAATGTTTGTTTCTAGCTTTCCACATCTCCCAGAATACCACCATTGGGACATACTTACAAAGAAATCTTTGATAATCTCTACTACCAGCTCTAAACCACCAACTTAACAAAGAAGTGGACATGTTATTTTTATCAATCTTTATCCCCATAAGCTTAGAGAAGAACTCCCAAACCTTACTTACCTCTAGACACTCTAAAAACATATGATGAATTGATATGAATTGAAATTTTGGTAGGCACATGAGGTTCCCAAATCGTAGAAGCTACTGTGGAACTAGCATACATCGAAGAGATAACCTCACAAGCAGAAGAGAAAGTAAACTCTCCACTATCAGAAGCCTTCCAAATTCATTTACCTTCCATGAAAACCATGTTATCAAGCTCCACATCTTTAATTTTCCTCATATTTTTCCAATATAAAGATCCTCCTTGTTTATAATGAGACCACGACTTGTACTTGTTCCTCATATAAGCAGTCCACAGAGATTCCTCAGCATAAAATTTCAACACCAATCTAAGGCTAGAGGCCTTAGTAATTCTATTGAAGTCTTTGAAACCAAGACCACCTGCATTTTTCGGCTTACACATCTCTTTCCAATTGGACCAATTGTGCTTCTAACCATCATTATCATTAACACCCCAGAAGAACCTGCTGAACATTTGGTGAATCTTTGAGATGACAGCTTTAGGAGGCTGTTGAGAAGCAAGCAGATATGAGGGGGTAGAAGATAGGACATGATTAATGAAGAGGGGTAATAATTTGCCTTTCCAACCTTCAATTTTGTGCTTGATAGAGTCTAGAAGAGGGGTATACAAGCATACCTTGTTTTTGCCTTTAAAAATGGGAGATCCCAGGTATTTAATAGGTAAGGTTTTAACAGGTAAACCAGAATAAAGACCTATAGTGTTCCTCCTTTGAATAGACATTTTCTTATCAGTAATAACATTACTTTTACTCTTATTAACTGTTTGTCCAGACATAACAGAGTACTCTTCCATAAATCTCATTAAATTATGCAGGCTTTTTTTATCGCCTCTAGAAAAAACAATAACATCATCTGCAAAGGATAGGTGTGAAATAGGAGGGCTTCCACTTGGAGTGTAGTAGTGCTTCATCTTTCCATCCCTCCATAATTTGTCAAGGCCTCTACTCAAAAATTCAGCCTCCAAAATGAACAAGCTAGGGGACAAAGGATCCCCATCCCTTAAACTTCTAGTTGATTTAAAATAACCTTTTGAAACCCCATTGATCAGAATTGAGAACCAACTATTTGAAATACATCTCCAAATCATATCGACCCATCTTTCCCCAAAACCAAATGACCTCAAAACCTTGATTAAGAATAACTAATGCACTTTTTCATAAGCCTTCTCCATGTCCAATTTAATAATGACATCCCCCCCATGGATCTTTCTGCTAATATTATAGACCATCTCTTTTGCTAACACGACATTGTCTTGAATATATCTTCCTCTAACAAAACCACTTTGATTTGGAGAAATAATCTTTGGGAGAAAATGACTCAGCCTATTGTTAAGAACATTAGAGATGATTTTTTATGAATAATTACACATACTAATAGGCTTATAGTCAGCACAACTCTTGGGATGCTTCTTCTTTGGGATTAACACCATAGAGTTACTAGTCCAGCCTTGTGGGATATTATGACCTGCAAAAAAATAGTTAACAGCAAGCAGCAAATCATCTTTAATAATATTCTAACAATAACTGTAAAATACACCATCTAAACCATCAGGTTCAGGAGCAGCATTTGGACTAAGCTCTTTGATAGCTTGGAAGACTTCATCTTCAGTAGCAAAAGATTCAAGAGTAACATTATTCTCCTCAATCAATCATGGAATGTAATCCATGATGGGAAATTCCATAACTTGTTGATCAGCCTGCATAAGGTCTTGGTAATAGTCAAAAATAGTTTTTGAAATGCCTTCCTCGTCTTTTATAGTATTACCATTTGAGTCTTGAATTTATGTGATTCCCATTCTTCTATGTTTATGTTTAACACTAGCATGGAAAAATTTGGTATTTGAGTCCCTAAGTTGAAGCCATATAGCGTAAAACTTCTGCCTCTAGTAAACCTCTTCAAGCTTCAAATCTTCAAGGAGCTTAGCTTTCCCCTCATTCAACTTTGTTCTATTCTCCTCATTCCCGTCACTTTCAAAGCTGAGCTCAAGCTGTAGAATCTCATATTCTAAATCGATCACACCTAATAAAATCTTTGAATTGCTCTCCATTCCACAGCCTAAGGACCCCTTTTAATCTTTTCAATTTAGCATTGAAAACTGACATCCCAGTTTCTTGAATAGGTTGTTTCCAAGAGTTATCAACCACATATTTAAAAGTAAAGTGACTAATCCACATGGCTTGAAATTTGAAGGCCTTAGGATGGGACTCCAGGGCAGGATTAATGCTCAGAAGCAAAGGGGCATGATCTGAACCTGTCCTATTCAAGTGCTGAATCGATGATCTAGGAAAGGACACCTCCCAATTCTGATTAAACAGACCTCTATCAAGCCTAGCCATAATAACTCCCTCTTCATCTCTGTTGTTACACCATGTGAACTTTGTACCTCTATAACCCATATCTATAAGCCCACAATCATCAATTGCTTGATTGAAGTCACCCACATAATGAATATCAATAGGATTGCCACCCAACTTTTCTACTTGACCTGCTATAACATTAAAATCACCCATGAAAAGGTGAGGCTTTGCTTGACAAGATGAGATACAGACCTTAATTCATCCCAAAGCACTATTCTCTCATCTTTAATGCACTTGGCATAAACTACAGTTAGATAAAAGTCTAGGCTATATTGTTGATGATCCACACTTAAAGTCAATTGCTGCTCAGAGTTTGAAATGATATTTACCACCATCTCATATCTCAAAAAAATCCATATCTTCCCATTCACATTATAATAACAATCATCAAACCCCCATTTAATCTTGAATTGTACAATTTTTTGAACATTAACTTTTGGCTCCAACAAGGCAATAATATGACATTTATGCATTTTCAGCACCTTTTTAAGTCTTTGATTTATTGATTTCTTTGCAACTCCCCTAATGTTCCAAACAATAAGACTCAACATTTAACATTTTGAGAGGGAAATTGATAGCGACCTTTTGAACAAGATCTTGTGACTCTCTTTATCATTGGATCACTAAATCTCAGTTTTTTCCTCTGAACCTTCACACCTGACTGTCTGACTATGCATCTATTCACCTCCACATTCTTATTTTCTTTGAATCTCTTATCAAGTTTGCTTCTGAAACTTTTTAACTACTCAATCTATGAAATTTGTTGCCTACACTCTGTATCCCCATCACTAGCATATAAGGAATTTGCAGCATTATTCTTATGAATTTCTGGCAGGTTAGTACTTCTAGGAGAATCAGTACTTGAATCCTCCTCCTGAGCACTAGATTTGAGGATTGGGGATTTGTGGCTTACTACAATCTAGAGATTATTTCTAGGACTTCTAATTTCCCCCATTTCCTCATCTTTATCCATGTCCTTTTCATCTTTAACCAAACTGGGACTGGACTGCACATGCACCAACTGAGGATGTTTGTCACAAGGCACTGACATCTTTGAACTCTGGGATTTGTGGCTTTCTAAAATCTGGAGGTTGTTTATGGGACTAGTAGTTTCCCCTATATTATCTCCATCTGCAATACTCTTTTCATCTTCAACTAACATAGGAATAGGCTGTTGTTGTTGTACTTGAGGTTGTTTGTCATTTGGCCCTGAATTATCTTTGCTGTTATAAATAGGACAGAGGTCTTCAACAACTGGAGTAATAGCCACCTGATCTCTTACTTACTCTTGAGCTTGTTGTTTCTGAACCTAATCATCTATTTGATTAATTTTCTTCTGAATAAATGCTTGTCGCACTCTTGGCTTCTCTCCTTTGGAAGGTAATAAGAAAATGCATGATTCTTTGTTATGACCTTTCTTTGCACAATTTCTACAGTAGTTGGGCTTATTTTCCACTAACACTTCTTGCCAAAAACCTGATTGACCACATCCAATCCAAACCCTCTTTGGTGTAACTTTTAAAAGATCCAATTCAACGCACACCCTAGCGATGCTAGGTCTGTTCATCTCCACCATTGAGGCATCTAGTTTCAAAGGCTTGCCAATTAACTGAGCAATGGAACAAAGTGAGGATTTTAAAAAGAAGTGAATTGGGAGATTAGGGAATGAAAGCCATACCGGATCCACACTACTTTCTATATCGGGTCTAAAATTTGGGGACTATTTGAGAATTCACATAGGGAATTTACCCACCTACCATGTATCACGTATCCACATTCGTGAGTAGTCTTCTTCAGAATTCAATTTGATCAAGATGTGCTTGTGATCTAAGAGACCAAACCTAAACGCTATTTTTAGAGAGAAGATTTGAAACACCTGTCTAATAGTTTCCATAACAGGCCTGCCATGGGAAAACTTTCCCACCAAACAATGCTTGAAAGGCTTCGATAACACCTTAATATCTTCTTGAGTGAATAAGACAGCTGGCTCACCTTTAAAACATGTAGGAGTCTTGAGGCTCAAATCATGATTAAGGGAGGATGTTTCAGCAACTACTGATGCAAAGGATCGACTCCATGCTTTTGGTATATCAGGTGGTTTAGGATCAACGTGGGTAGAAGGAGTTTGGGAGGCCACGCAAACCCTACTTAGGGTTTGGTCGGGCTTCCCTGTTGCTTGGTCTTCCTTGTTCGTCGTAACTTGTTTCAAAATTGAACAAACATTAGGAGAAATATTATCATATCCTTTCTTGTTGACGGCCATCATGAAAGAACACTTGCGACTAGAGTTATTCTCGAGAAGTATAAAGGATATCGTCATCTAGGAATTCAGATTTCCAAATATAGACTTTTTCCATAGGGTGGTTAGCAAGGTAGTTAGATATGGATCTTTCTTTCATGACTTTCTACGTGACATACACAATATCAAATTCGGCTAACAGCATCAACCATCGGGCCATTCAGTTGGACAAAGCAAACTTCTCGAGTAGGTATTTGATAAAATCCATTCAGGATACAAGTCTGATGGGAAAGGCGAGCATGTAATGCTATAATTTTTGGGTAACCCAGATAAGGGAAACACATGCTTTCTCCAAGGCAGTGTAGTTGACTTCGTATTCAACCAATTTGTGACTGGCGTAGTAGATGGAAGGTATTGGACCAATAAAGCCCCGGTTGTAGTGTCTGTTACAATCAAGTATAAGAGTAGAAGGAGACCATGCTGAGGTGGCATGAGTATCGAAGGTCGAGTTAGATATTGCATGATTCAATTAAAGGCCTCCTCAAACGCTTCGTTCCAAACCTTAGTGGAATCCTTTCGGAAGAGTTTGAATTTTGGTTCACAAATGGAAGTCAACTAACTGATTAATCGACTGATGTACTATAAATTGCCTAAGAATCCCCGAACTTCCTTCTCCGTTCGGGGGTAGTGGCATTTTAAGTGTGGCTTTTAATTTGGTAGGATCTGCTTCAATCCCCTTCTCTCTAACCATGAATCATAAAAGATTTCCTTTGGTAATTTGAAAAACACATTTTTGTGGGTTAAGTCACATGTCGTAGTCGCTCAAAGAACTTACGGAGAGCGGAAGAATGAACATACCAAGCTTGAGATTTGATGATCATGTCATCTACATAGACCTCGACTTCTTTATGTATTAGATAATGCAAGATAGTTGTGTCATCCCTCTGGTAGGCAGCGCCTGCATTTTTTAGACCAAACAGAATAACGGTGTGATAGAAGGTTCCCAAAGGGGTGATGAATGCAATTTTTTCTTGATGATTAGGGTGCATCTTGATCTGATTGAATTCAATAAAACCATCAACGAATGACTTAAGAGCGTGACGAGCTATATTTTTTTACAATCATGCCGATATTAAGTAGCGAATAATCATCATTTGGAGAGGCCTTGTTCAAATCTCGATAATCAACACACATGTGAACATTTCCTCCATATTTTAGCATGGGTATAATATTGGTTAGCCGTGTGGGATATTCAATCACCTGGATGAAGCCTACAGTCAACTGTTTGACCAATTCTTCCTTAACCTTGAGTGACCATTCTGTGCGGTGCATACGCAATTTCTGTTTGACCGATTAGCATTCTTGGAGTATTGGAATCTTGTGTTGAGTTATCTCGAGATCAATGTCGGGCATGTGGTTCTAAGACCATGCGAAGACATCCTAAAATTCCTTCAGTAATTCCTTGAGTTACGCGCACTCTTACTCATCAAGGATAGACACTATCCTAATCTCACACAATTGGCTACTAGAACTGATATTAATAACAACAGTTTGATTAAAATCAAGACAATTAATGTAAGGCACAAAAGGATACTCAAAATCTTCATTTATTTTACTGTTGGGAAAAATAAAGTTGAGAACCTCATCAAAGGAGGTATCGATTACATTTGATCAGAATATGGAAGACTAACAAAAGAAGAGGAAATGGGATAAACATCTGGGTTGGGTTGTATTTAAGCAGGTGGAATTGGTATAACATCCCAGTTGAGGAGATGTGCATTAACAACTTTGATTAAAAGGGATGGGTCTGATGATATAGTTCCTAAGTGGACCGTGTAGGGTATCGAACCCAGTGTCTGCAAATATAGTCTTCTCAACGAGCGATTGCACATTATGTTGGGAATCTTCAGCCCATGAGTAAATGTCTTGGAAGAAAATCTCCACTCCTGGATTCATCTTCTTATCCACATAATCGTACCATGGTTTGAGAAAGCCGCAAAAGGGGAAATCTTCTCCCTCTTTGATAAATCTTCCATTCGAGGAATCCTTAGAGATAGTCTTGGTTCTTTCTAGCCTTATCTTAAATCGATGTTGGTGGAGCATTCTGAGTTCCTCTGCTGATGGTTAATAACCCATGCCACATGGAGGAAAGGCTTTCTTCAATACCATGGGTTTTAGTATTTCCTGATGTCATCGTCCCAGCCCCAGTCTGGGCATAAAGTGCATGCTTTTAAACATTTGTATCACATTGACATTGCCATAAGGGTTGTGTTCTAGACAAACTCCATAATTAAAATCATCTCCTATAGGGAGTGGAAGCGATTCGATACAAAAATTTGATAGACGCATATCATTTACCCTATGTTGTATCTCTAGTACCGAATTATTGGTGTTTGCATTCTCAATATTATCATCGTCTCCCAGGATGGTGATGACCTGCCTATTAGCGAAGAACTTCAGTTTCTGATGGAGGGAAGAAGACACACCCTAGATACTATGGAGCCGTGGTCATCCTAGCAATAGGTTGAAATAAGCCAGGATGTCGATGACTTGGAATTCTGTAATAATATTTATAGGTCCAACCCCTATTATAAGGTTTATAGATCCCATCACTTCCGATAAGTATAAGCAAGCACCGCGATAGAGGTTGGAGCAAGGTCGCTCACTTTCAATCCCAAGCAGTTAAGGGTTCTCAAGGGCCAACATTAAGAACTGATCCATTATCGACGAGCAAAAGTGGGATGGTTTTCCCATGAATTCAACAGAGATGTTGAGAGCATAGCTATAATTTGGACCAAACTTAGGGATTTTCTCTTCGGAGAAAAAAAGTATTCTAGTAGAGGCTCGAGATCTGACTAGATTCACGACTTCTTCTAGCTTAGTGGAAGAAGGGACTATGGGCTCGGTAAGTAGTTTAATCAAGGCATTTTAGTGCAGTTAAATAGACATAAAGAGTTCCCACGGAGTTATGTTAGCTTGATTTTTCTTCAACTGATCGAGGATCTTGATCTCCTCGAGGGTTATTTCCGGCATAGGGAGTTTCTCAGCACCTTTTCCCTTGTCGATCGTTATTGATTATCGGTTTAAAACCTAATAATGCCTCCCTGATCTAGTCATATGGTTCATAAAAGAGGGAAAAAATAGAAGCCTTATTTCTTCATCTATATCGGGCTATTCGACCACCTTGTTAATCTCTTCTAGCATCTCCTTAAAGGATATCATTCCACATATACTGACTACCAGTCTAGTCTTTTTGGGTTTTTCTCTTCATTTGAACTATCGAATTTGTCCCCCCATCTGGTGGCAATGACATCATCCTTCCACGATAAGTCAATGCATTATATAACTTAAGTGGCCTCTTTGTATAGATCATCACACTCAACGGGGAGATATAGAAGTGAAGGACCAGGCACCCTTGTAGTTCCAAAGCAATGAGTTACTCAAAAATACTACAAATTTCACTGATCTGTCAAAACAAGTCTGCCATAATCTAGACGCCATCATTTAAGCTGACTTCATTTGTTGGTACCCGCCCAATCATCTAACTCTCGAGCCCATTTTTGAGCTTCCAAGAATAGTGTACTGAATCTCTGGCAGTTAATGGCCATCTCTGAGGGCAATTTCAGCCCGAACTCTACAATTTGGTTTAATATTGCTGATAATTCCATATCTTTCCCTCCAAAATGAGTACAAACAGCAAGGCATGCTCTAGTAAGAAGTGACACTGACTGATCAGAAAAATAGGTAGGAAGTAGGAGAGAATATAGGCAAACTTTGAGGGGTTTAGGGGAATATATGGGTATAATGGATGATTTACTGGGTACAATTTGGGTAGATGTATCAAATCCATGATCTTCTTCTAGGAAGATAGCATTTGCATGATTTGGGAGTGGATTGTGGATAGTATTTGGTTTAGGATTGGTTGGTGGGGCGATGATACCACAATTAATCAGACTTTAGATTATATTTTAGAGATAAAAGCACTGATCAGTGGTATGGTCGGAATTTTGATGGAAATCATGATGGGCATCAGGTTTGAAATTCTTGGGAAGTGGGTTTGGTAATGGACGAGGGTCCATTGGCTTGATAAGATTTCAGCTCAAAGGGACTTGGTAAACTTTGGATAGGTGAGCGTGAAGCTTGGTGTATTCCTTTTCAAGTGGTTTAGGGAGGATTTTTAGTGCCCGTGAAGTGGCAGGCTGAGATATGTTATTGATGGTTGAAACTGCATTATTAGCAGGCTTCTCATACTTTTGGGGAGTGAAATGTCTGAATACTTTCTTCGGATCAACTTCTGTCTTGACAATACTTTCTTCAATCTCCACTCCTGCTTCTTGGGGGGTTCAAAAATAGGGGTAGTACTGTCCTCCAATCGTCACTCAGACGTGGGGTAAGAATTTCTTCTTCACAATACTGACTTCCTCTTCTTCAGAAGGCCAGTTGACTTTCTTTTTATTTCCATCTTGCAATGAAATTACTAACAGTTTCCCCAAGAATTTGTTTGAGAAGTTCTAAATCACAGTGGGTAGCCTCAAAATCCACGTTGTATTTGTACTCTGACATGAATTCATGAGCAACATCCTCCCAACTGTGAATTCTGGATTCTTCGAGGGATAAGAACCAGCGACGAGCGTTGTCCATCTAAATATGTTGAAACATTTGGGCCATTATTTCCTCGGAGGCACCTAGGAGAGTCATGGCTCGGTGATAACTTTGAAGATGAACAATTGGGGGGGCACTATCCCCAAACTTCTCAATGTTGGGCATCTTGAACTTTTTTGGTAGCCTTGCTTTAGGATAGAGAGACACATGGGTGTAATCCATGTAGTTCCTGAAGATTCGAACTTAGTCAAACTTTTTGGTCAACATCTTAAGGTCCCCCTTGACCTTGTTCAACTCTTCTTCCTTCGAATCAACAGTCACTGGTAGGTTAGCCCCTGGTCGGGCAAGATCCGGCATATGGAACTGAGTTGGTGGTGGCCCATTAGCAAATAGGCTCAGATGAGAGCAAAGCCATAGCACGAGGGAAGAGGACCTCGATCTCTTCAGGAATAGGGACTCGATTTTGCTGCATCTCAGGAACCTCGATTAGAAGGTTGTCAATCTTAGTGGTAAGTTGGGCTAGAACCATCATCAAATCAGGCTGCACATTCGGTACTTGGTCGGTGTTCTCCATGGATAGCGGGTAAAACTGGATTCCAGACTCGGAGGAAGTAGCGAGAGAACTGACGGAGCCTTGATACGATTCGATAGAAGACCAAAGCCAATAGAGAGCCAGGCCAAGGGTCGGATATGCGATCGACATGAGAAGGAGAAATGATTCGAATTTATTTTTTAAAGAGAAAATGGAATGTCTTTTATTATAGGAGGACAATGTTTTTGATATTTTTGGAAAAGAGGAGGACAAAATTTTTTCGGGTATTAAGGAGGAAAAATGTTTTTAACATTTACGATAAAAAGAAGGAAAATGCTTTTGGCATTTTGATAAAAGAGGGGAAAAATATTTTTTACACCGTGGTAAAGGAAGAGGAAAAATAAGAAAAGGGTTTCAGCATGATTATTATTATTATTATTATTATTATTATTATTATTATTATTATGTATTCACTTGTATTAGGTTTACCTAAATGCAAAAAGAAATGTCGGACGGGACCTGAGCCTGGCAAAATGGGGTTTGAAAAAGTATATGTAAAACAAGGTTGGATTTGTTACCAGGCTCATGGATAGGGTCTCGTTTTAAAAAAAGACGACATTGCACGAAATTTTGGGCAGCATGCTGACCCATCATTTCGATAGAGTTTCGGGTAGTAACCGACAAACTAAATATGAGTGTCCCAGGTTTTTACACCTATATGAGGGTATGCAGTTGTTGGGTTAATTGGAAGGGTTCCCCCCTTTGGCATGACTTCCACGATACATGTCTTGCTTTTGAGGGAAATCGGTACGTGTGGACAAGCCATTTGATATACCCGAGTGTACATGAATTGCGTCACTATATACCTCGTGGGGAGAGTATGTGTGAGAGTGAATTCAATATACTTGACGTATGTGAACGAGTTCCCTGTTCTATGCCTCCCGTCATGACTTCGTTCGAGCGGTACAATACGGGAAAACAATTCGATATACGTCGAAGGTACTTGGCCAATGGAAGGTGAGAGTCATATTGCTTAGGATAACTGCCACCTGTCGGACCAGCACCCGTATGGTTTTGGTGATGTAGTGTTTAAAATGTATGATTCTTGATTAGTATATTATGGAGAGAGTATTTTATTTGGCATGATGACCATTATGCTAATGGGGAAGAATGTAAGAGTAAAAAAGTAAATTTAGCATAGAGTATGAAGATTATACTAAGCATGGTTGGGTGAGAGTGAGTGATGTGTGAATATCTATAAGTGAGTGCGTGATAGTGAACCTAAGCATGGATTAATTACAAGTGGTGTGTGACAAGTGTGAGTGAGCATGGATATATACAAGTGTGATAAGTGGAGGTGTGTGTTAATAACACCTAAGTATGGATATTCTAAGTGGTGTGTGCAATATGTGGGTATAATTGATCCTACATGTAAGTAGTGTGAACTGTACATGGAGAGTATCTACAAGTGTGTTTTTAAGAGGTTGCCACCACGTGCTGGAAAAACTTCAAATTTGTTTCTATTGAGCTGCTGAGTATGAAGAAGATGTGATAATAACTCGGATTGTTGTCACAACGTGGTGTTCTGGTTTGGGGGATGTTAATTTGTATTAGGACAGATTTGTTTCCCTGGTTTGAGGAAAAAGAGTAGCTTGATCACTTCATGAATTAGATTTTGATTTTGATTTTTTTTTTTAGAGGGACAGTGACTGAAATCTTTTTAATGAGTTCATTCATAATCTCATGTATGGGTTAGATTCATCCTAATATTTAATTTTGACAAAGTAAAATGAGGTTTATCACACAACTTACTAGTAATTAGGCCCACAAAATGAGGGGTGCGTTCAATAGGTAATAGAATACCTATAACAAGTAAAAATATGTTGATGTTAATACATTGTTTAATATTTAAGATTTTTTTTTCGTATAATAATTGATAAAATTTTAAAAGTTATAACATGAAAAGAAATGTCCTAATGTATTTACAAGGACATGTTTGGGGAAAATAATTCACACATAAGTTCAAACATACTTTGGAAAATAGTGGTAAACAATATTATTCAAAGATTAAAAGAAAAATTATAACAAAAAAATTAATACAAAAAATTTCATGGTCAAATATGATCATTCTATCATTCAACCAAAGTTTCAGACATGGAGACATGCCACCTTGGGTCGCGAATGTGCCTATGTAGGTCGCGCTTGCGGAGTTTTTTTAGGTGGTAGGTTAGAAAGGTTTTGGGGTTAACCCTTTTATTGGGTTTGAGTTAATATTTTTGGATTGGTGTTTGCGTGCCTTTTGTTCGGTTATATATTGTTTTGTATACATTTGTGTTGGATGAAAACATACCATATGTACGTATTTGGCTCATGGGGATTCTATCGAATGAGGTTGTGGATTTAAATGGATTGTGGGACTGGGTAATGCACCCCTGGATGATGTAACAGGTGGTGTGAAGGTCAATATTTTGATCGTGCATTTATTTTATCGTGATCTCACGACGGGGATACGTGGATGACTTGATCCATTGGGTGGTTTGGTATGCAATTATACGACGGTGTGACTACGTATCAATCCCCCCATTCTTTTATTTGTGCACGTTTTATATCCGTTAAGTGCGAGGCCCCTACTGATTTACCGATAAAGGCACGAGAATTTCCCTAAAGGTTGAACTCTTCGTGTCATTTATGAGAATTATCTAGTTTTACTTAGTCCAATAATGGACATGTTATATGAGGATATTATGTCATGTTATTATATGTATTATGATATCGCGTATATCTTACTGTTTGGGTGATACAAATGGAGATTATACTAAATTATACTCTTAGTCTATGGATATAAATTGCTTTATGATGAAATTTTATAATTCTATGTGATAGCTTACAGATGTCAAACTAAATGTAACATCCAGCCAATAAGATGAGCTCAGGTAAGATATGAACATGAACAATAATTAGGTATGATTATAAACAATTAAAGTTTAGTAAAAGAGATAAAAAAAAAGAAGATCAACACATATATAAGCGGTTCAGCCAATTGGCCTACACCCACTGCTAAGTAACTCATTATTTACTAGATACAGTGTTGTGAGGGAGGATTATATAGGATACATGTATCAAGATTTTCTTCCCTTAGGATATATCGTATATATTTTAACATTTTTCAGGGGAAAAATTCTCCCTTTTCAAGTTACTTGTTTACAGTGTTGTGGGTATTGCTATGGTTTCTTTTTAGTTACTTTTTATGTTTAAACATGTTAGTTTTCATTAATAAACAAAGAAGACTTCGTCAATTTTTTTAAAAAAAATCTGAACTGTTTTTTAAGGTAATTAATATGAAGATTAACAAATTTGATAATGTTTTTAAAAATTATCATCTATAAGAACTATTAAAAAATTCTTCTTTGTTTAAGGTAATTGACACTAAATAAATCTAATTGCGGGTGAAAACCTTTTAGGGACAAGAAAAATCATTGAAGTCATTTTATTGGAGGTTGTATGCTTCAAGACCGTGGGTTTACTTTGTTGACATCATTATATGTTAGGAGTGGATGGATTTTTATTTTTTCTAATGAGATAAGTGAAATATTTTAAAAACTTATTATTACCTTTGATGTTTTGATTGAATCTACCTTGATTTAGGTTGGTGAATACGATGTTGGAATTATAGATTGTGTAGAGAGATTTTACTTGTTTGAACTATTATTATAGTTGAATAGGAAATTGTATGTGATGTATGTGGAAATTGGTGCTAAAGATGTTATATATTAATTTTAACCGACTTTTTTTATGATTACATAGAATATATGTTGGAATGAATGTAAAGCATAGAATGTGGTTTGTTTTTATTATATTACGCTGGAATGGATGTAATTCTAACTTTTACGTCAAAATTATTAAAGACAGCTTCCTTGTCGTCTCAAAAGGATCCCATAAATGATGAGCTTTTGAGATGGTTTAATTTCAGCCTCAAAAAATCCTTTTGCAACTGCTGTTGTTGTCTCAAAAACCAGTTATTAAAGACATTTTTCTTGTGGTCTCAAAATGATCCCATAAACGATGAATTTTTGAGACGGCTAAGTTATCGTCTCAAAAACCCTTTTGCAATTGTTGTCGTCGTCTCAAAAAGTATTTAAAATGGGGTACTAATAAGACCCCCTTAGTCGTCCTAAATACAGTCCTAAAAATATTTGGGATGACTTGTGTACCTTTTAAGATGGATGGAGTACCGTCTCAAAAAGAAGTTTTTTTTATAGCGAATGGTATGGAGGTGGCCAAAGAAATTGTAGAATAATAAAGAGAAGACATGCCGTACATGATGGGATGAAGGTGAAGCAATGGTAGAATACACAACAACTTCAGTGTCAAAAAATTGAGAATAATTAAAATCATATAGTAACAAAGTAGGGGAAATAATTTCAAATTTTAACTACACAAGGAAGACTTACATACTACACATTCAGAGATGCATACAATTCTTGATTAACCAAATTCCATTAGAGTATGAATTAACAACCCTATTCCCAGAAATGTACATATACACAGATACAAAAGGATACATATATACATCAAACTATAATCTTCATTAATTAAATATAAATCAAGAATATTTAAATATAATGGTGAAAGAGAGAGAGGCTCGAACATAGTTACCTAGTGCAGATAGTTATTTGATTGGAATGAGTTTGATTATGGATTTTATTGAAGATAAAAACTGTCGCGCCCCGACTTAATTTTGTTAAACTCATCCTTTTAATTAGAGATAAATTTCCTTAAACAATGCTTTAATTTAAATCTCTAAGGAAAAATAGCATAAGATTTTTTTTTCAAAGGTACATGTAGATGAAAACATAACTGCCTTTACTTATAACTTATAAGTACTACATAACTTTACATAACCAAGATCCTTAGTTTAATAATTACACAAAAGAAATCTTGATATTCAAACCATACTAAATATCCATCACTCCCCCATTTTAAGGTCCTAACATGGCAGTGAACTCCAAATTATAAGCATACCTGAAACAAAACATTATAGGAGTGTAAGCTATAAAGGCTTAGTGAATGACCACATACCACACATATAACAAATTTGAAAAACCATTTTTATTTTGTTCTAATGCTATAACCCAACAGGAATTGTGAAACTCTCGCAATCCTGGACCCGCCACAGTCCAATTAACCCATCACAGTTATTAGGGACCACCACATCCCTTTATTAGGCCCGAGTACACAAACCTCTAAGTTGGATTAACATGACCACCCTATCCTCTAGGACCCACCATAGTCCTTCACATTAGATGAAGGACTCACTAGTCCATATCATTATATAACATCGCTTAACATTTTTAATCATATGCATATGTTTCATAAATACAATATCACTCCCATAAATATTTTAACACATGTGTTTAACTACAAATTTCCATATGAAATTATAAGAATTTATATTTCATAAGGAAGGTAACTCACCTTGGATTTAGTTCTAAGATTAATACCAACTACTTCCTTGGTATGGTAGTATTAGCTGCTTCCCCGCCTAACAAGTCAATGTCATTAGTATTTGAATACACCGATTAACATCAAACCCAGTAATACATCACATCATTTGGTCAATCAGAAATAACTAAGGAGGAATTAAATATGACACTTCACATTTATATAACACCCAATTAATTAGGGTTCTAACACAATTTACAGAATTAAATTACGAATTTACTAGACGAAGTTATGCCCATTTTATTACAACCTTTTCTAAATCGTTTCTCAAGAAAAACAACAACACAACTTCAACTTCCTGGAATTCTCATAATTTTTATACAACATAACTTTCCATGATATTACAACCAATATCAGTAAAAACATTAAATAATACAAATTTAAAGTTTCATAATTTTTAGGGCTAATTTTCTATGTCGAGCAAAACGTCAAACACCTAGTATGCATTCTTGCTCCTTTAAGGAAGATTTTAAACCAAAACTTCAAACTATCACCAAAGGTTCATTCCTTGGTATTTTTACACAATTTTAGGATATGATATACATTTATGAGTATATCTTACTCTCCAACTTGAATTACTCAATTCCAATAAGTATTCCATGATATATGCCATTTTTAGCATAACTAGGTCAAAATAGAACATTAAGGCATAACTTAACATTTTTAAGCATACATAACCTTGACCTTGGGTATAATTCGTGGAAACATATAAAAAACATGTTTTATAAGAAATATACATCATAATCATGAATTTTCTAAATCAAATTGTTTTACAAAAAATGATGTAAATTTAAGACTTTAAAGTATGCATTTACGATCCTAGCTCCAGTTCTAACTTATGTTCTTAACCCGTACTTATTTTAATAAACTTAGGCAATATGGGTATCATTAAAATATTTATCCAAATAAAAAATAAAAATATTCCAAGTGTATAACTAATCCATGTGACCAACTTTAATAAAGAAGAAATTACCTTACGATAATTCCTCGATTTATAGAAATTTTCTGAAGATTTCTTCCTTAACTTTCTTCTCTTTCTCTCTCTTTAGGCAAAACTCTTGTTCATGGCTGAATTGGCTGAACAAGTAAGTTATTGTAACAAGTTTGAGTCGGCCAAACCATCACCCACCCTTTAATATATTAAAAAATAGCACATGGTGTGCTAATAAGACAATTGTCACTTAAGAGATGGATAGATTTGCCCTTATTTCGTACTGTCGGTATAACTTCTTGTACGAGCCTCCGTTTAACCCACCGTTTGTTGTGATATAATATTAATTCATATATCTACAACTTTCATAATTTATGTTTTCCCAAAATCATAAACTAATACGCCTAATTTGGGCTTCGAACAGGAAAGTAGCAATTTACCGAAAATCTCAAAACTTTCACATTTAGTGACCAAACGTTGCCAATTTTGTATCAACACCCTTATTTACTTTTATAAACATAATCATACATTAAAAACATAATTTATGATGCATTTAACCACATAATTAATCATACGCTCTAAACATGGTATCCCCGATCATAAGCTTGATTAGCATCTAATATAAACCACATATATATCACATGAGCATGCATCCCCTAAACATGATAATTAACATGTTTAACACACATAAAAAATTTATAACTAATAACAAATAACTTATACTTAATCATGTAATTAACATTACTAATCATGTTTTAGGTCCTTATAAAAACGTAGATCGAGTGGATTATAGATGATCTTGAAGAGACCACTATACTCCTTCATTTCACATGCAAATAGAGAGCCCGATAGAAGGGAAGACAAAGTTGTTTTGATCGCTTGTGAGTGAAATATGATTGGGAAAGAGGTGTTAACTCAACTTAGAGATATGGACTCCATTCATGACAAAACACGTGTCATCTACATATATATTGGAGAGGAATAGATTACAAAGCCCAAACAAAAACATGACAATTAATAGCTCCACCAGTCCAAATCGAATGAAAAGCTCCAATTTTATATGTATATTAAATATAAATATTTATATATTAAAATATATAAACGTTTGGCGCTATCAAATCAGACGATTTTGAAAATTCATGTTTATACGAACTCGCACTTGCAATCACCTACCCATGCACAGTGTGTTGGGAGCTTAGATTATAAACCCTATATAATTTTGGGTATTTATGTTTGGTACATGGTAAGAAAAACGTTTTGAGTCTACAATAAACTCCTAAATCAACTGCAAACAGCAATAAGTATAGTATCTTATGATATGGATCTCGCCAAAACAAAATATTTTATTACTATTTGAAAATAATGTTATATAATAATATAAAAATGGTGTCTCCTCACAATATTGTGCCACGTGTCAATCATAATTATATCAAATACTACCCTCCATCTATCTTATATATCGACACTCATAATAAATCCCCCCTCTCTCTTCCATCATAAATATGTTTCATCTACCAACCTCTTCCGATTCCTTCTCTTCCACATGAAATGTAAAAAATTCTCTTCTTATATTCTAACTATTTCTTCTTTATTTCATACCCTTTTTTGCCACACCTCCTATTGCACAGGAGAACTACGCATGTAATATCTCTCTATAACTAGGTTTCTCATTTTTTTACTCAATTATGCTATTTTTTGTTGTGCTCGACAAGTTGTATCAAGATTTTTTGTATTGTGATAGATAGAATTATGAATATAGAAATGACATCTAACTTTTGGAAAAAATTGAAAGAACTTGGATATGATGACTAAGGTGGATTAGTATTTTGTATTTATCATGTTTGTTTGTCAGTAATGGTAGTATGATAGACGTTTATTGATGAGTCTTTAAACAAATTTTGATTTTTACTTTGAATCATGAATATTTAATTATTTATAATAGGTGATTTTTTAATTATTTACAATAGACGATTAATGAAAAACTTGATGTTATGTATATATATATATATATAAAAGATATTTGTGAGAACTGATAAGGCATAAATTTTTCATATTTATCCCCTTAATTTTGGTCCTTTTATGATCACATGCATTGTAATTGACTTGGATTTATCTCATATTTATGCTACTAACCCTCCATGGTGAGTCTTTCATGTTTTGCATATCTCTCATTTGTTTTACATATATTTCATGCAAGTTAGTGCGAGAGAGAAATCGAAACAGTGAAAGAAACCAAAGGAAGGAGATTTAAGGGCATTTTAATAATTTTCCAGCCTTAGTCCGGAAGTGGATCCAACTAGAAAGTTGAAGAGCTTAAAATCGAAAGAATACTAGAAAAAACAACGTCCAATTCCGAGCTACGATGAAGAAAGTATGAGCGTTCAAAGTTTAGAAATTAATCCAAAAACAAAAGAAGAACAAGAAGCAAGCAAATGTAGAGAGTTTTCACTGAACCCATATCGGTTCGAGTCCGAACAGGTTCCTCTATGCATCTGAACCGGTTGGACTCACCTGATGTGCGAATTTCCTTTTATTGTTGATTTTTCTTAGAAGTTGTATTAAGTTAGGACTCTTGCAAAAACGACAATGTAATGTTGTAGTTTGATATTAGACTATGTTTTAACCTCGGCATAGATGGAGAAGGAGGCAAGAACCATATTTTTGAATTCTAACATTAAGATTACGCTTTTGTGGATTTCTTTTCAAGATTAAATATATCAAGTTTGTTACCTCTACTTTATTCTTGCATGATATTTTTCTTTGCCTGTTTTATTTATTTTCTGGGATTTTAAAAACTCCATGCATGCTTAGATATATGTTCATCATGATTTCAATCGCATTCACCATTAGAATTTCATTTATTACCCACGTAACCATGTCCAGCTAAGTTATTAGCGGGTTGGGGTACATGAACCCAACCAAAGTGTTGCAAATGGATTTAAAAGCGAATAAAATTTAATTAACATATCAAAGGCTTGATTTATTACCGAAATAAATATTGTAGGTCTTTTAATTACGTTTTCCCTAGGTAACCGAAATGTTTAAGGATACAATACGAGTTTCGATAATTTGTTATTCTCGTCAAATAAAAAAATTTATTTGATATTGTGAGGAGTAAAATCCACACATGTCAAATTCTTAGAGAGTAGTTGATGATTCTTTTAATTGAGAATTAGGTTTTTGAAGTTTTTATGTTCTAAGTAATTACCGACGGTTCAGGGGAGTGTACCCTAACTCCTTTTTCCCACATTGATTTACACTCTCTTAGTTATTATCGCTTGCGTAATTCATATACTAGTGTAATTAGATTGCATTAGTTGATAGGAAAGTTAAAAACAATCACCTTTTCCTTCTTTTATGGTCAATAGAAAGGTTAATCGTCTTTCCAACTCGTCATCATGTCTTACGTCTTAGTCCATGAGTTCGACACCCAATTTATCGGATTATTACTTGAGTGACCGGCTTGCACTTGAGCCGTAATCACACACGTTAGAGACACACTTTTAAAGTCTAGTCAAGTTTTTAGTGTCGTTTTCGGGGTATAAGTAGACATTAAGTTAGGTCGAATTAATCCCAAATTTGACTCTAATTCTTGAAAGGCCAAAAAAATCATAAAATCAAAAATCCAAAAAATTCAAAAAAATAAAAAGAAAAAAATAGAATCTCCCAAATCCTTACATGCAAAACCCTAAACCAACTCCTCAGTCTACTCCTACTAGAATTCACGAAAATCCTATAGTATAGTACAATCCCAATAGCCCACACACCCCTCACGTTCCCCAGTTTTGGGTTCCACCTCCTGCACCGCCCAACTCCATCACGAATCACACTTTAATTCACACGTCTAGGGCGTCGAGTGAGGATATTGGGTCATTAAGAGATAGCACGATGTCAAACAACGCTAGTTATGGTACTTGTGAGGGGTGAGATGCGGTATCGTCCCATAAGAGACCTTTTATATCTCAAGTGAACTGTCACTCTGGGATGCATTATATTCCCGTATGATGTGGGGCAATTACATTTTTGCAATGGGATGATTCATATTCTTCCTACATTCCATGGTCTAAAGTCGAAAAAACCATACCACGACATCCGCGAGTTCGAAGAGGTATGAGAATTTTTCAGCGTTCAAGCGTGTCCCCAAGATATCATACTCCTCAAACTTTTCCCCTTCTCCCTGAAGGATAAGGCCAAGACCTAGCTATAATATTTGGCACCGAACTCGATTAGAACGTCGAGAGATATGAAAGCTAAGTTTATGCTGAAATTATTTCCCCAACATAGAACCAATTCCATAAAATCTCAAATTCAAAAGTATAAACAACAAGAGAATAAGCCCTTCAATAGATTTTGGGATCGTTTTAACGAGTTTCTTAATATGTTCCCACACCACATTTTTGAGAAATGGAGACTCATTTTTTTTCCATCATGGTATATGTTTAAGTTCCAAATAACTTGTTAAAACCATGTGCTATGAGGAATTTCTAGGGTTAGACGTGGACGATATCGAGGCTCACCTTAAGTATGTCATCGAGACTACTCAAGCATGGGACACATCTGATCCGAACACCCAAACCCATGATCGACAAACGTCTGTAATTCCTTCAGTGTACGGACTCTACCATTTAGATAAAGAAGCCGAGTTAAATATTCAAATTAACCGACTTGCTAAGAGGTTGGAAGGCGTGGTCTAATTGATAGGAAGAGAAACATTTGGCTCCACTCGAACGCTGATAGAGGAGGTGTGTGTGATTTTTGAGGCGGGACATCCAATAAAGGAATGCTCGATAATATCCGCCTACAAAGTGATGATTCAAGAGAAAGTGGAAGCGGTAGGAGACTTTAAGGGTAATTTTAATGCCCCGCAAGAGAATTCCTATAACCCTTTGTGGAGAAACCATCCAGATTTCAATTATGGGCAACCACACATAGCAACGAATCCTAATTCACATGTTTCCCCACCGCCGCCACCACTCTCGCATTTCCAATAAGCTCCCCCTATGCAAGTACCACCTCCTAAACCTTATATCACCCAATCTCATAAAAATCTCAAGGACACCTTGCACCAATTTATGCAAACCCAATCGGTGATTAACGCTCAAAATGTCCCATAATTTTCCGAATTAAAAGTGTTTATCTCTAAGTTGCAATCATCAATAAGTGTCCAAGAGAAGGTTATGTCTCCCGCCCAAGGAAAAACTAGTGTTATCTCTACTTTCGATGATAATAAATAGCAATGTCAAGCCGTGACCACTCTACGTAGTGGAAGAATCATTGATTTTTCACCTCCCCCATACAACGTGCTTAAAGACAAGGAGGTTTTTCCCGGTATAAAAGAGCCGAAGATGCCCTCTTGAATGAAAGTGACAACGATGACACTAGTAGGCCCGAAGTTATAGTAAAGTCGTCCACTGTTTTTCCTTTCCCCCAATGGTTGGTTCCTCCTCCTAAAGGGGCCTCCCGTGAAGATTTGTTAGATGTGCTAAATCAAGTCAAGCTTAATTTACCATTTCTTGAGGCAATCAAGAAAATCACCGCCAATGCGATGGTGAAATGTAGATTAAAGGTGAAAAGGAATGTTTTTGTAATTCAAAATGAAAGCTCGGTTCTTTTATGTGACCCCCATCGAAGTTTAAAGATTCGAGTGGACTGACCATTTCGTGCATCATTGGAGAGAACCCCATCGAGCGTGCATGATTAGATTTAGGGTCGAGTGTTAACATTCTACCTGACTCTATCTATAAGCAATTAGATTTGGGGGACCTCAAGCCCATTAACATCAACCTCGAGGGATTGTTGAGGACGTGATAATCCAAGTGGACACTTTTTACTTCCCTGTAGATTTTTTCATTTGGGACACGGAGCCCTCCACTCCTTCCAGTGATCATGTTCCCATAATCCTTGGCCACCCATTCTTAGTTACAGCTAACGCACTTATTAATACTCGAAATGGGCAAATAAAACTCGCGTTTGGAAATATGACTCTTAAAAAAAGTATCTTCAACATCACTAAGCAAGTGGGTGATGAAGAAGAATTTCACGGTGGATCTTATCGAGGAGGTAGTAGATGAGAACATAGAGGGAAATATAAGTGGGGATTATCTACAAGCGTGTTTTATTTTGGGTAGTGAGAGCGATGGGATATACACCGATTTCGAGAAGGAAGTGAGTGAGTTGAGAGTGATTTTGTTTGAGAGTAATATGGATGAGGAGTTGAGATACGTTAGTCGGGTTTCTAGGTTCGAGGAATTACCACCGAGGGAGTCACGCACGGTTCCCTCCAATGAAAAATTTCCCACCCTCGAATTAAAGAAACTACCCTCAAACGTAAAATATGCTTATTTGGGAGAAGATGAGACATTTCCCATTGTTGTCTCCTCGAGGCAAAATAAAGATCAAGATTGTAAACTATTACCGATTTTAAGGAAGCACCCTAATGCTTTTGGTTTGTAAGTCCCTTAATTTGTACCTATAAAATCCACCTCGAGGAGGACGTTAAGACTTCGCTTGAATCACACAATAAAATATGTCGTGAGGGTGGAGATTATTAAGCTATTGGACACGGGCATCATCTACCCCATTTCGGATAGTAAGTAGGTGAGTCTGATTCAAGTCTTCCTGAAAAATTTGGGAATGACTGTCATCTAAAATGCAAAAGGTGAGCTTATTCCACAACGTACCACCACCGGGTGGCACGTTTGCATTGACTACTGGAAGCTTAATGCAGACACTTTGAAAGATCATTTTCCCTTACCGTTTATGAACCAAATGCTAGAACGAATAGCGGAACACCCATTTTATAGCTTTCTCGATGGTTATTTTTGGTACAACCTAATTGAGGTAGATGGGTTAGATAAAGAAAAGACGACTTTCACATGCCCTTTTGGCACGTTTGCCAATAAAAGCATGCCTTTTGGATTATGTAATGCACCCTCGACATTTCAAAGGTTCATGCTTAGTATTTTTAGTGATATGGTCTAAAGAGGCCTTGAGGTTTTTATAGATGACGTTAGTGTCTCCGTCCCCTCTTTTGACCTTTGCCTCAGTAATCTAAAAAAAGTGTTAGCCCATTGTGTGGAAAAGAACTTGGTGCTAAATTGGGAGAAGTATCATTTTATGGGGAAAAAATAGACGTCATATTCAATCTTCCCCCACCTAGGTCGCTAAAGGGCGTGCACTCTTTCACTACACCAAAAATAGGATTCTGGCGCGGTTTAAAATGGTGCCAGACCCAATCTGGTATGGTTTAAAACCGTGCCAGAATCAGGAATGCCAAATTTTCTAGCACGGTTTAAAACCGTGCCAGATTGCCCAATCTGACACACTTTTGGCACGTTTTTAAACCATGCTAGATATTGAATCTGTCACACTTTTGGCACAGTATAAAACCGTGCTAGATTTTTCATTTTCTGGCTCGTTTTTGGCACGGTTATAAAGTGTGCCAGATTATTTTACTAGCCTAATCAAATTTTACAATTTGGAGCAGTTTTAAAATGTGTCAGATTTTTCTATTAGTAAAAAAAATATTTAAAAATAAATCTGGAAAATCAACAAATTCCAAATCTGGTAGGAATAATATTTATTATTTGCAAAAAGAATTAAGAAAATTCACAAATTACGAATCTCGCACATTATTGATAAACTAATGTACATACAAACTTCAAAATATTACAAGTATTAATAGTTCCCAGATCAAAAAAAAAATGGGCAGCATTTCCTTTATTTTCAGGACATTCCAGTATTTGCTAATAGAAAATCTGTCAATATAAATCCCGCACGGCCATACAATATTACAATAAAATTTCGACAGCCCGCACGGTCATAAAAGTTGACAATAAAACTTCTAAACCATGCACAACGATAACACAAAAAATAGAATCCTGAATATTAACGGCATTAAATAAATAATCTTATTGTTGTTAACCATTGACTTCATGTGTTCCACGTGGATAAAACCTAGCGATTGAATGTTATCCTGTAAAATAATAGGACACAAAAAGGTATGATATTAATAACCAAGTAATTTAAAAAAAATCATACTCAAGCTGAAAATTTCCAAATAAGAGTTACCATTATTATTATTATTGTTATTATTATTATTATTATTATTATTATATTCTCAAAATGAAAGTCTCGTAACTACGTGGCTAGTTCATATGAGTTACATTAGTCGCATACGAGGTGTTAGTCCCTCTTACGGGCTTGTTTGGGTGATGATTTGCGTTTTCACCCGTTAACGGCTTATTTTTAAGTTTAATCTTAGATATTTTCAAATTATCATCATATTCTCAAAATGGGAGACTCGTGACTACGCAGTTAGTTGTGTACGAGTTACATTGGTCCCGTACGAGGTGTTCATGCCTCTTACGGGGCCGTTTGGGGGTTGGTTTGGGTTTTCACCCTTTAATGGATTATTTTTAAGCCTAATCAAGACATTTTGAAATTATCATCATATTCTCAAACCGAGAGACCTGTGACTACGCGGTCAGTTCCTACGAGTTACATTGGTCCCGTTCGATGTGTTAGTTCCTCTTACGAGGTCGTTTGGGAGATGATTTGGGTTTTCACCCTTTAACCGCTTTTTTTAAGCCTAATCAAGATATTTTCAAATTATCGTTATATTCTCAAACCTAAAGACTCGTGACTACGCGGTCAGTTCCTACGAGTTACAGTGGCCTTGTGTGATTTGTCAGTGCCTCTTACGGGACCGTTTGGGGGCTAATTTGCGTTTTCACCCTTTAATGACTTGTTTTAAGCCTAATCAAGATGTTTTCAAATTATCGTCTTATTCTCAAATCGAAAGACTCGTGACTACGTGGTCAGTTCATATGAATTACATTAATCCCGTGTGAGGTGTTCATGCCTCTTACGAGGCCGTTTGGAGGCTGGTTTGGGTTTTCACAATTTAACGGCTTATTTTTAAGCGTAATTTTGATATTATCAAATTACGTTATATTATCAAACCAAGACTCCTATGACTATGCGATCATTTCCTACGAGTTACATTGGCCCTATACGGGGTGTTCATACCTCTTATGGGGCCGTTTGAGAGCTGGTTTGGGTTTTCACCCTTTAACGGCTTATTTTTAAACATAGTCTACATATTTTCAAATTTTCCTCATATTCTCAAATCTGGAGTCCCGTGACTATGCGATCAGTTCCTACAAGTTAGATTGGTCCCGTACGAGGTGTTCATGCCTCTCACGGGGCCATTTAGGGGCTGGTTTGGGTTTTCACCCTTTAATGACTTGTTTTTAAGCTTAATTTAGATATTTTAAAATTGTCGTCATATTCGCAAACCGGGGGTCATGTGACTACGCGATCAGTTCATACGAGTTACATTACTCCCGTATGAGGTATTCATGCATCTTACTGGGCCATTTGGGGACTGGTTTGGGTTTTCACCCTTTAATGGCTTGTTTATAAGCCTAATCTAGATATTTTCATATTATCATCATATTCTCGAACCAGGAGTCCCGTGACTATGCGTTCAGTTCCTACGAGTTATATTGGTCCCGAGTGTGGTATTCATGCCTCTTATGGGTCCGTTTGGGAGCTAGTTTAAGTTTTCACCCTTTAATAGCTTATTTTTAAGCATAGTCTGGATATTTTAAAATTTTCATCATATTCTCTAACCGGCAGAGAATATGCGATCAGTTCTATGAGTTACATTGATCCCATAGGAGGTCTCCATGCCTCTTACGGGGCCATTTGGCGGCTGGTTTGGATTTTTTAAGCCTACCTAGATATTTTCAAATTATCATTATATTCACAAATTGGGAGTCCTGTGACTATGAGATCAGTTGTTACGAGTTACATTAGTCCCGTACGAGGTGTTGAAGCATCTTACGGGGTCGTTTGGGGCTGGTTTGGGTTTTCACCCTTTAACTGCTTATTTTTAAGCCTAATCTAGATATTTTCAAATTATCGTCGAGAGACTCGTGACTATGCAGTTAGTTTCTACGTGTTACAATTGTCTTGTGTGAGGTTTTCATGCCTCTTTCGAGGCCGTTTGGGGGATGATTTGTGTTTTCACACTTTAACGGCTTATTTTAAGCCTAATCTATCAAATCAGGAGTCCATGACTATGCGGTCAGTTCCTATGAGTTGTTACATTGGTCCTGTACGAGGTGTTCATACCTTTTATGGGACCGTTTGGGAACTGTTTTGGGTTTTCACCCTTTAACGGCTTATTTTTAAACATAGTCTAGATATTTTCAAATTTTCATCATATTCTCAAATCGGGAGTCCCGTTTCTACGCGATCAGTTTCTACAAATTGCACTGGTCCCCTGCGAGGTGTTCATGCCTCTTAGGGGTCGTTTGGGGGCTATTTTGGGTTTTCACCCTTTAATGGCTTATTTTTAAGCCTAATCTAGATATTTTCAATTTTTTATCATATTTTCAAATCGGGATTCCCGTGACTACGCGATCAGTTCCTATGAGTTGCATTAGTCTCGTACGAGGTGTTCATGCCTCTTACGGGGCCGTTTGGGGGCTAGTTTGGGTTTTCACCCTTTAACGGCTTATTTTTAAGCCTAATCTAGATATTTTCAAATTTTCATCATATTCGCAAACTGAGAGTCCCGTAACTACGTGATCAGTTCCTACGAGTTGCATTAGTCTCGTACCAGGTGTTGATGCCTTTTACGGGACCATTTGGGAGCTGGTTTTGATTTTCACCATTTAACGGCTTATTTTTAAGCCTAATCTAAATATTTTCAAATTATCATCATATTCTCAAACTAGGAGACCCGTGACTACGCGGTCAGTTCATACGAGTTACATTGGTCCCATGCGAGGTGTTTATGCCTCTTGCGAGGCTATTTGGAGGCTAGTTTGAGTTCTCACCATCTAACGGCTTGTTTTTAAGCCAAATCTAGATATTTTTAAAATTATCTTCATATTCTCAAACCGGAAGATCCGTGACTAAGAGGTCAGTTGCTTTGAGTTACATTGATCCTGTGCGAGGTGTAAATGCCTCTTACGGGGTCGTTTGGAGGCTAGTTTGGATTTTCACCCTTTAACGACATGTTTTTATGCCAAATTCTAAATATTTTCAAATTATCATCATATTCTGAAATCGGGAGTCTAATGAATAAACGATCAGTTCTACGAGTTACACTGGTTCCATGCGAGGTGTTCATAACTATTACGGAACCGCTTGGGGGTTGGTTTTGGTTTTCACCCTTTAACAGCATGTTTTTAATCCTAATCTAGATATTTTCAAATTATCGTCATATTCTCAAATCGGGAGTCCCGTGACTACGCGGTCAGTTCCTACGATTTATATTGGTTATGTGCGAGGTGTTTGTGCCTCTCACGGTTCCGTTTGAGAGTTATTTAAGATTCTTGCCCTCTAACGGCATTTTTAAGATTAAGTCATGAGATTTACAAATTTTGTCATATTCAAAAATCGGGAGTCTCGTGACTACATGGTCAGTTCCAGCGAGTTACATTAGTTCGGTGCGAGATTTTAATACCTTTTACAAGGTTGTTAGGTGGCTGTTTTGGGGTTTTTCCCTTTAACGATATATTTTTAAACCTAAGTGTTAAATTTGCAAATTATCATCAAATTCTCAAACTGGGAGTCTCGTGGCTACCTGACCAGTTCTTATGAGTTATATTGGTCCCGTGTTAGGCGTTGCTACCTCTTTCAGGGTCGTTTGGTGGTTAGTTTAGGTTTTCTCCCTTTAACGACATGTTTTTAGCCCTAAGTATTAAAAACATGAATTTTAGGGCTTATGTAACTCGTAGATTTGAAACCTTTGTGTGACATTCAAGAATGGGGTTTTCCTCTTAAATGAATTTATTTTCTTATATCGAGGCTACAATGGTGGTATTCTAGATATATTGCAATATAATAAAGGAGACAGGATCCTTTAGATGAACTCACTTCAAACCCTCTTTTGTGTGCCTCATTTATGAAATCATCAACGTCGCGATTGAATAATGTCACAGTATAAAGATCATATTCATTGTCCTCGTGTATCTTCTTGGAGGATCTGGGGACCTGAAACATTAGTTAAATCAAAAAAGAGAATTCACTAAGCCAAAAGTCGTTCTGCAATGAAGAAGATGACGATGAGATACATTGAGTTTAGTTAGTTACTTAATACAAGACCAAGAGATGCCAAATCTCTATCATCTGCGAATTTGAATCACCGATATGTTGTGCGGCAATCAAAATGTCATGCACCACATGCGATAATACAGTGAGGACCATTAAGAGAAAAATTAACATTTCACTAAAGAAAAGAGTTTTTACCACATAGGTGGTGAGTGTCTCATAACTTGACAACCAATCCTTCTGTGAATACTTTGATACACCTGTAAGAAGGGTCACTAAATTTTCTGAGGTAACGACATCCTCTGTCTTCACTAAAGTGGACAGATCACGGACAACTAAGCTGAACAAGCAAAGAATTTAAATCAGCTAAAGATTCAATTAAAATAATGGCTTGTTTTAGAATTGGATGCACCCACATATTTTACTACTACTTTTGCCTATAGACTGTTATAACTACATGTCCAAATAATTGATCCTCCTGAAATTTCCAGCCCAATGTTAGAAAAATTATTTATTTTCCCTCATGAGAGCTTACTAGATTAATCATTATAATAAATTGTACATATATGTATGGCAAATAAATGGAAACAAAACTTACTATTGAAAGGTCTAAGTGCCGCTGGAGCAGATAATGTAGAAATGTGTGCCATTAAAGAATGAAGTGACAGCTCTTATTGTGTGAGTTCAATTACAGGTTACCTAGTACATAGAATGACTTCTTATCAAGGGGATACACTTTGTTACCTATAATGAATCGCCACATCTTGTTGTCTTATGTCCATAACTATCTAAAAAATATGATTTTCATAATAAACTTAAAACACACTAAACCAATGATACCTGGTCCAACTTGCAACATGACCCGCTTGATCTCCTAATAAAGAATTGATTTATGGGCGTAGATTATCTGGCGCTAGTTGCTCCAGAATAGTTTCAATATATGGTTAATAAATTTTGGTATGCATAGCTATGAGAGAACCTTAGGTTTTGAATTTCACTTGAGGATTGAATACCACGTTGTAAGGGAGCTTCAATATGCATTCCCCAGCTTCTATCAACTTAAAAGCAAACATTGACCTGCATCCAGAAAAAACATACACATGTATATTAAGCATTTCATTAGTGACCAAAATTCTGTGTGAAAACATAATATCTTAAATATTCCATGCCACAAACACTACACCCAAAATAGGAATCTGGCACGGTTTAAAACTGTGTCAGATCAAATCTGGCACTGTTTTGAACTGTGCCAGAATCAGGTGTTCCAAAATGGCCACTTTTTTCTTGCATGGTTTAAAAGTGTGCAGATTTTTCCAAACAGGAACACTTCTGGCATACTTTTAAACTGTGACAAAATTTGATATTTTTGGCACACTTTTGGCACACTTTTGAACTATGCCAGATTGAGCACATTTTCATAAAAATTTGGCAAAGTTCAAAATCGTGCCAAAATTTAATACACTTTTGGCACAGTTTTGAACTGTGCCAAATTTTTTTATAAAAAGAAAAAAAAAATTATTTGAAAGCACGAAAATTCACAAATTGAAAATATTGCATGTTGTTGATAAACTAATGTACATACATACTTCAAAATATTACAAGTATTTAATAGTTCACGGACCAAAAAAAATTGGGCAGAGTTTTCTCTATTTTCTGGACATTCCAAAACCTGCTAATACAAAACATGCCTAACATAAAGCCCGCACGGTCACAAAATATAACAATTAACTTACAAAAGCCCGCACGACCAAAAAAGTTAACAATAAAACTACAAAAGCCCGCACGATCATAACACAAAAAAATAGAATCATGAATAAACCCCTTGTTGTAAACCATTGAGTTCTCTGTGTGTTCCACGTGAATAAATGCCAACGATAAAATATTATCCTGCAAAAAAAATAGGATACAAAAAAGAGAAGATATTATTAACTCAGTAATTTACAAAAAAAAAACTTACTCAAGCTAAAAAAATTACGTATAGGAGTTGCAATTATTATTATATTCTATAATTGAAAATCTTACGCAAGTTATGACTCCCTGATCAGTTCGCACGAGTTACATTGGTCCCTTGCGAGGTGTTTGTGCCTCTTACGGGGCCGTATGGGGCCTGGTTTGGGTTTTCACCCTCGAACGGCTTGTTTCCAAGCCTAATCTACGTATTTTGAAATTATCGTCATATTCTGAAATCGGGAGACCCAGGACTATGCGGTCAGTTCGCACGATCTACATTGGTCCCATGCAAGGTGTTCGTGCCTCTTACGGGGCTGTATGGGTTTTCACCCTCGAACGGCTTGTTTTCAAGCCTAATCTACATATTTTGAAATTATCATCATATTCTCAAATTGGGAGACCCGGGACTACGCGGTCAGTTCGCACGAGTTACATTGGTCCCGTGCGAGGTGTTCGTGTCTCTTACGAGGCCGTATGGGGGCTGGTTTGGGTTTTCACCCGAGAACGGCTTATTTTCAAGCCTAATTTACGTATTTTGAAATTATCATCATATTCTCAAATTGGGAGACCCGAGACTACGCGGTCAGTTCGCACGAGTTACATTGGTCCCGTTCGAGGTGTTTATGCCTCTTACGGGGCCGTATGGGGGATGGTTTGGGCTTTCACCCTCGAACGACTTGTTTTCAAGCCTAATCTATGTATTTTGAAGCTATCGTCATATTCTCAAATCGGGAGACTAAGGACTATGCGATCAGTTCGCACGAGTTACATTGGTCCCGTATGAGGTGTTCGTGCCTCTTACGGGGCCGTATGGAGGGCTGGTTTGGGTTTTAACCCTCAAGTGACTTGTTTTTAAGCCTAATCTGCGTATTTTGAAATTATCATCATATTCTCAAACTGAGAGACCCGAGACTACACGATCAGTTCGTACGAGTTACATTGGTCCCGTGCGAGGTGTACGGGGTCGTATGGGGGCTGGTTTGGGTTTTCACCCTCGAACGGCTTGTTTTCAAGCCTAATCTATGTATTTTGAAATTATCATCATATTCTCAAACCGAGAGACCCGAGACTACACAGTCAGTTCACACGAGTTACATTTTTCCCGTGTGAGGTGTTCGTGCTTCTTACGGGGCCGTATGAGAGCTCATTTGGGTTTTCATCCTCGAACGGCTTGTTTTCAAGCCTAATCTACGTATTTTGAAATTATCATCATGTTCTCAAATCGAGAGATTCGGGACTGTGCGATCAGTTCACACGAGTTACATTGGTCCCGTGCGAGATGTTCGGGCCTCTTACAGGGCCGTATGGGGGATGGTTTAGGTTTTCACCCTCGAACGGCTTGTTTTCAAGCCTAATCTATATATTTTGAAATTATCATCATATTCTCAAACTGGGAGACCCGAGACTATGCGATCAGTTCGCACGAGTTACATTGGTACCGTGCGACGTGTCCGTGCCTCTTATGGGGCCGTATGGGGGCTGGTTTGGGTTTTCACCCTCGAACGACTTGTTTTCATGCTTAATCTATGTATTTTGAAATTATCATCATATTCTCAAATCGGGAGACCCGAGATTACACGATCAGTTCGCACGAGTTACATTGGTCATGTGCGAGGTGCTCGTGCCTCTTATGAGGCCGTATGGGGGCTAGTTTAGATTTTCAACCTCGAACGGCTTGTTATCAAGCCTAATCTACGTATTTTGAAATTATCATCATATTCTCAATCTGTGAGACTCGTAATTACGCGGTCAGTTCACACGAGTTACATTGGTCTCGTACGAGGGATCCGTGCCTCTCACGGGACCGTATAGAGGGTTGGTTTCGGTTTTCACCCTCGAACGACTTGTTTTCAAGCCTAATCGGTGTATTTTGAAATTATCATCATATTCTCAAACCGGGAGACCCGGGACTAAGTGGTCAGTTCGCACGAGTTACATTGGTACTGTGCGAGGTCTTCATGTCTCTTAAGGAGCCGTATGGGGGATGCATTAGGTTTTCACCCTCGAATGTCTTATTTTCAAGCCTAATCTACGTATTTTGAAATTATCATCATACTCTCAAATCGGGAGACTCGGGATTTCACGATGAGTTCGCACGAGTTACATTGGTCTCGTGCGAGGTGTTCATACCTTTTACGGGGCCGTATGGGGGTTAGTTTGGGTTTTCACCCTCGAACGACTTGTTTTCAAGCCTAATCTATATATTTTAAAATTATCATCATATTCTCAAATCGGGAAATCCGGGACTACACGATCAGTTTGCATGAGTTACATTAGAACCGTGCAAGGTGTTCAAGTCTCTTACGGGGCCGTATGGGGGCTCGTTTGGGTTTTCACCCTCGTATAGCTTGTTTTCAAGCCTAATCTACGTATTTTGAAATTATCATCATGTTCTCAAATCGAGAGATTCGGGACTGTGCGATCAGTTCACACGAGTTACATTGGTCCCGTGCGAGGTGTGCGGGCCTCTTACAGGGCCGTATGGGGGTTGGTTTAGGTTTTCACCCTCGAACGGCTTATTTTCAAGCCTAATCTATGTATTTTGAAATTATCATCATATTCTCAAACTGGGAGACCCGAGACTATGCGATCAGTTCGCACGAGTTACATTGGTCTCGTGCAAGGTGTTCGTCGAATGGCTTGTTTTCAAGCCTAATCTACATATGGTTATGGTAAAATTGGTCACGTATCTATTTAAAAGATAATTGGATTTTCAGTGGAAATCTTTTCTTCGTTAGTGAGATATTAATGATTTAACATAGGATCAGTTCCAAGAAATCTTCTTTGAAAATAATTTTCAGAATCAATGAGAGAATAAGAAATACTGTTAGTTGTTCTATATAACCGCTATTCGAGGGTGATTTCTTAGAATCCCGTTAGTTGTTCTATATATGAAATCAACGAGAGAATACTAAGAAATCCGTTTAGGTGTTATATATAACAATTGTTATATATAACAGTTGTTATATATAACAGCTCTGTTATATATAACAGAGTTGTTATATATAACAGATCTGTTATATATAACAATTGTTATATATAACAACTTGCCCGCGCTTCCCGCTCAATAATGATAAATTAATAATTGGTTTAGTCCCTTTTTTGCATAACGATAACTCAATAATTTCTGGATGCTATAGGTGGTGGAGCAGGATTATAGAAGCATAAATTAGGAATATAAGTAGAGATTTTGCAGATTTGTACCTTAGAGGGAAGTACTTCGAAGCAAGGTGGCGTAGGTCACCGGTGTCACTAATGGGAGGACAAAGGTCATTTGTCGGTGTCACCAATGGGAGGAAAAAGGTCGTTGAGCCAATGCATAATTCCATTTTTACCAACATCTTCCAAGTTCTCGCAATGAGCTTGTTTTCCACCACAAACTGGATACTCGGGCACTTTGATGTCATCGAGTAAAACTCGCACTTCATTCTTTCTCAACGTATGGAAGTGAACGGTCGAGACGGCTCCTGGTTGCGTTTTCCTCCCATAACAACAAAGTTCACATGTGTGGGATAGTATTGTGTATTCAATTAGAGAGGTGAAATTTTGAACCTCGATTGTAGGGGGAACGAGAACACGAAGGAGTTCCAGTGCCTATAGTAGGTAACTCTTCAACGTTGTGTCCAACACCTGAAAATTTCTCGATTTTGAAGTCAGTAATGAATTCATCTAATGAGGATTTTATCCCCTCTATGTCACTCCTAAGGTGATCAACATGATCCTTCCAATTTTCGGTGTCCTCTTTCACCTCCTCAAGAATTTCTCTAGCAAATGCCGACCCTAATATAACGGTTCTCGAAATTGTGAACTCAACACAACAAATACGTCCTCGCGTATCTTTTTCAAAAACCCTAAAAATAAGCCCGACATCCAAGGTCTCCTCCTGGCCACTCACTTTGTATACATCCAGAAGCATTTGAATTTGGTCCTGTACAAAAATATATTAACATTAGGTTTGATGATACGATACTTTTTTTAGACAAAACGAACATTACAAAATTTAAATTATCTCAAATATTTTATCATGAGGGGCATAACCACCTCCTTTGATTATATGTGTTGCCAACCACAATTCAACACGAGTGGGTGCACGCCCATGCTCCTTTATCCAATTCTCTGAAGCTCAGGCATAACCATGACGACCTGTATTATGAGTTGTCTTTCTTACACAATTTTTTTTAGTCTCTTTGTTCTTTCTTCGCAAAGTTTTTTGAACCGCTAAAGCTTCATTATTGCAAAACACCTCCCAGTCCTCACATTTGACATTTCATGGCACTTTATCCTTCCACTTTCCAACATTACCATCCTTCAAATTAACCCTTAGCTTTGACTTGAACTTTTTCCAAGCATCGTTCACTTTTTTCATAAAAAATTGCTTCTGACTTTTACGCACATCTGGGAACTCTTTCTACAATATATGAAGAAATAAAATTAAAACATCACATAATTGAATTTACATTCTTTGGAATAGAAAGGAATAGTATACCATTAATGATGACCAAATTGAGTTCTTATATCGCACATCCACTTGTTTCCAACTTGTATTAGAAATGGGAACATGTGTCCTTGCTAAGTCTCCCAACCTGGTTTAGAGTGTCTATGACTCTTCACCAACTGGAAGGCCATGCTCATTAAATTTTAACTTCTTAGTGAAAGAGTCATCACCTACTCTTGAAGCACCCGAAGCAACCTTAGAACGGGAGGTTGATATAGGTGTCTCCCCATTTATTGACGGTTGCGAAGTATCACCCATACGAGACATTTATTTAGAAAAAAGTGACTATTGGACATCAAAATAATCAGAATAAACATTTACAAGAATATTACATGTTCAAGTAGCAATATAAAGAAGATTACATGTTCAAATAGACACCAGTATATTACATGCTTAAACATCAGTAAACATATAATTACAAGTTCAAACAACCATACCTGTATTAAATGTTCAAACAACAATAAACTTTTAAATGTTTACAACAACAACAAATGGAATAAATAGAATATTGCATATTTAAAAACAAGTTCAGAAATAAATCAGTGCACTAGAAATCCCGTGTCCAAAAGCTCCAGCAATTTATTATTTTCCTAGAGAATGGAGTCATACATCGTACGATCAATATCAATCGCATCTATTTCTTTCGTCAGTCTCGTGGGAGAGTGTAAAACAACTGACCACCCATTCATCTTTACATCTTGACAATAAAATACTTGACTGGCTTGAGATGCAAGGATGAATGGATCATCGTGAATGGTATTTTTACTCACGAGCTTACTAAGATTCACCATCACCAATTTTGAGGTGGGTTCAACTTTGCAAGAATTCTTAACATCAACATCCACCCAATCACAATAAAAGACAGTATGTGCGAACTCAACGTAATTGAGGTCGAGTATTTGTCTAATAACTCCATAAAAGGTTGTCATAATCCCCTTCTTATTAAAGGCCTTAGTGGATACACCACTACTCTGATCCAGAACTACAAAAGGTTTAACCCATTGCATTGAAATTTTCCATAACTGGTAACCCTATGGAGCGGACCATCAGCATATGGAAAAATTCTCGTATCATTAAATCTTGAGGCCTGTAAGGAATTGACAATTTTTTAAAGTTTCATTAAAAATAATTACAGTTGATAAAAAAGTACATGTATAAATAAAGACTTTCCTTTTTCCTTAGCCAATGGATGAAATCATCAATTCTATGCCTCGATTGAGTCTCTGTTACCACAAATTTTCTACAAGAAATTAGTTTCAAAATTAAGAAATATCACATTACAATAAATTAATATGAATTAACATAGAACTAAGTGTGTACCTTATCCATTCATCAACACCGTTGCATTGAGATAAAACCTCTCTTCTCACTTGCTCATATTGTACATTATTTAAGATCAATTCTTTACTTTTACCCAATGGTCGTTGGCATTCCGAGTCATCAAACTCATCATCAAGAAAATCCTCAAGATTCCTCTTATGAGTTCCTTTACCTCTTTTAGATATGTACTCCATGGCATACAAAGAAGCTTCATGTAACAAATATGCATTGGCAATGCTCCCTTTAATGTACCTCTTATTTCGTGACCACTTTTTATATGTTCCCAATTCTCTCTCAAACAACCACATCGCCCGATATCTTGGTGGCCCAGCTGTTAAAGCTTCATCGGCTAAATGGCGCATGAGGTGGATCATCACCACAAAAAAGGCAGGTGGAAAATAAATTTCAAAGACACAAAGTGCCTCTACTAATGCATTTTTATCCTTCAAAAGATGTTCCCTAAATGTCACTTTGGCACACAACACATTAAAGAATATTATTATCCGTTGTATAGCTTTAAGCAAAGTCTTATCATCCGGAAATGAATGCATAAGCAACGCAGGAAGCAAACGTTGCATAATTACGTGATAATCGTGGGACTTGATATTGGTAAATCCAGGTGGATCGAGGTTAACATTGTTGCTGAAATTTGATGAAAATCCAACCGATACCTTTAATGTTTTTAGTGTGCGAAGAAATGATTCTTTCTCTTCCTTTACTAATGCGAAAGGTGCCTTTGGCATAAGCCTTTTGTTACTGCCTTCAACATCTTTCATCCATAATTTCCTTTTAAAATTCAAATGAACTTTCAAGTCTTCATGGGATTTGACCGTATCTTTATTTGATGAACCTTTCACCGAGAGTATTGTACCTAAAAGAGTCTCTGTGACATTCTTTTCAACATGCATAACATCTAAATTATGTCTAATATCATGATCCTTCCAGTACTCTAAGTCAAAGAAAATTGACCTCCTTTTAAAACCCTCGGTACCTGCTAGATTCTCATCGTCACCCTCACTTGGATAATCATCTTCTTCCATTACGACATCCTCCTTCCCCTTCCCCTTCCCCTTCCCCTTCCTCTTTCCCTTTCCCTTTTTATCTCCCTCTCCCTCTCCCTCTCCCTCTCTTTGAACACCTTCTCGAGCGATAAGTGACACTATCTGCTCAACTTCTACAATTGTTAACTTTCTTGGAGCCATAGCATCCTCTATATTACCATTATATGTTTGCTTTGATGTGTCAAACCTGTAAGGATGGTTTTTAGGAAGGAACATACGATATTATTGGTAATAGCATTTCGTTGACATAGGAAGATATTAACAAGGTGTATTTGTAGAACAAACAGGGCAACCATTGTAACCTTGAGTTGAACAACCTGCTAATATCCCATAAGCTGGAAAATCATGTATACCCCACATCAATATGGCTTTTAACTAAAATTTCTCATTTTTGTACACATCCCAAGCCTCAACTCCAGACCATAAGATCTTTAACTCATCGACCAACGGTTGGAGGAAAGCATCAATATTACTTGATGGTGACTTTGGTCCGGGAATCAATACAGACAACATTGAAAACTCACTTTTCATACACATTGATGGGGGAGGGTTGAGAGGTTGAATTATCACAGGCCAACAACTATACTTACGGCCAAACATGTTATTCAGGATGAAACCATCAGTTGCTATTGCAAGTCGAATATTCCGCGGATCTTTTGCAAAATCATAATGTTTGAATTTACCCATTATGCTGAATCTCGGGGATGATGCAAGAATTCCATACAATATCTTGCACGAGCGTGCCAAGTCATTTTCTCTGCTATCCATTTTATGGTATAAAGCCGTTTTAGCCTAGGGATTAGAGGGAAATGTCGCATTACCTTCTTAGGAACCCTAGAGTACTTTTTTTTTCCATTAGTATTCTGAATTTCTACCCCGTCCTCGTCTAGACAAGTAAACTTGTAGCGTAAAGAACCACATTTTATACATCTAGTATATTTTTCACGCTCTTTCAAAAATATCATAGAGTTGCTAATGCATACGTCATACTTAACATAATCCATACCGAGATCTCTAACGGTGTTTTTCATTTCTGTAGTTGTCAAGTTGTTCTCTTCAGGAAGTAGTTCATTTAACAATCTAAGAATTCCACCTATAGAACCATCCGATAAATTGAATTGTGTTTTCAAATCATTCAACTTTATAAGAGAATACATTGTGGTATGACGCGAAGAACCGATAGTTGGGTGCAATGGCTCCTGTGCGAGTTGATGTAAACGATCATACTTCTTGCCTTTGTATTTATATGTGTACGAATCATTGGGAACCTCATAAGTTGGGGGGCATCATCACTGCCTACACAATTAGGTTCACTAGGTTCCGCTTCACCCATAAACATCTCACAAGCATCATTCACAAGACCATTCAAAATTGGAATATTGTGCACATCAGCGTGTTTTGTCGGTGTCACAGATTGCGGTGGTGGTTGGACTTGATCAACAACTAATGTCTCACCGTGGAAATTCCATAAGGTATAGTTCATGTCCATACCAAATGTCATTAAATGAACGAAAATGTCAGTTGTAACAACATGTCCTTTCCCATTTCAACAACATTTACAGAGACATGAATGTTTAGCATTCGAACTATTACTACGCACATAATGTAGAAACTGTAACACCCCATCTCTATATGTATCGGTCTCAATATTTTTCTCATTTATCCACTCTTTGTTGATTCCCGACGACATCCTGATAAGTTTAAAGAACACACATTATAATATAAACGCTTACTGTAAATATATTGAAGTTTATTCAAGTGTAAATATGTATATATTTGAGCTCCTATATTTCCTCCATCTCCTCTATAGGGTAAGGGTCCTATCCCATTCGAAAATGCATATTTTGTATTGGTCATAATGTCTCATTCCATGTCTTAATCTAGAAAATTTCGCCAGCATCTCCCTACAGTTCTTCAAGTACACAACTTAAATCGGGAGTGTTCATGTGTTACTTAAGTTTTTCAACCAAGAAGACACAAAACACTACATTAATCTAGTATGCACCCAAACAACATAAAGTGATCCCACCGAATTTTTCAAAATAGGACATGCATTAGTGGGGTGTCTACTTTTCAATTTGTTATTTTTACATTATTATTGAATATTTAGCACTTAAATTTTCTTAAAACTCCGTAACATGTACGAATCAGATCAAATATGCATTTTAATTAAAAGGGTAAGAACATAAAAACATAATTTACCGCTAACAGATTCCAAGGTCCATCTAAAAACCAATGATTTATTTTTGTTAAATATCAACATTCAATTTGCACCAAAAACTCAAACATTAAAAAAAATAATAAATATTTAAAAATGTATATATAAAACCCTAAAAAGCAAATACGAATCAAATCACGCATATCGTAAACTCTAGGGTCAAATCTTATACCTAACTTAGGTTAAAAAAAATACAGTGCTTTAAACAATTACCTGATTGGGATGAGTGGAGTGAGAGAACAATGCAGTGACCAGAGAAAGAGAGAATGGGCCGGAGAGAGAGAGCGTCGGCCGAAAAGATTCCGACCAGTGACTTAGAGGCGACCTAGAGAGAGAATGGACGCCAACCTAGAGAGATAATGGACCGTCTGCCGCCGACCTAGAGAGAGAATGGACACCGATCGCCTGTAGCCCTAGCGAAGAGGGAGTGAGCGGGACGGGAACTCGTGAGCGGGAACAAGAGAGAGAGAGGAGGGTAATGTTTTTTTGGGGGTATTATATATTTTATTAAGTGTACTCAATTTTGGCACACTTTAAAATAGTGCCAAATTTTGGCACTGTTTTAAAGTGTGCCAAATTTCTATTAAACTGTTCCAAAATCTGGCACAATTTTAAACTGTGCCAGATTTTTAATATCAGGGTGTGCCAAAATGTTGTTTTTGGTGTAGTGAAATTTATTATGGGTATTATGATCCATCATTACAAATGATCTCACCCTTTCATATCATTAATATAAGAAATCACAACCAAAAAAATAGTCCTAAATGATTAACAAATGCTATAATTGGGCTAGAATAGTGAGAATTTTGGTTATATGCATGCTAAAAATGGATAACATCTCTTACTTATTGTTAGTTGATAGTTTTGAAGAGACAATAATTTTTAATTTAGATTGAAGCACAAAGACCGATCGACACAATTACTATAGCATACAATCAAGATAAATATCTGAAATGTTTTGAACTTTTTAGTATAGGCTTCCCATTTATCATGAATAACCACCACATTTACACTAGACACCAAATATGTGTACTCTGTTTGCCTTTCTTTGGTGATGTGTAAAAACTGGCGTGCAATTGCATATACAAGAGAGTAATTACACTTTGGCTTCTTTTTTGGGGTGTCTTCAAACTAAGCCATATGTAACGAACTAACTGTATTAGTTTATGGTATGAAATTGGCAAGTCGGATTATTGGGCCAACTGAGTACCTTTTCTTATAGTAAATGAACTTCAGATGTGAATGTGAGACTTATGGAGTTTTCAATACACAAGTTGAACAAAAAATGGAATTTTTTGGACAGTCAAATATGTTCCTAACTTGAGACATTGTAGAAATCTAATGAGAAAAGGTGCCAAAGCTAACTTTTAAATTAATAATGGATTTCAAATATAAGAATTTACAAAGTATTATCCACATTAGCTTGTTATGCTGAAATGTGGATCCCGAATGTCTTAATAAGATTATCTCTTTCTCAAAAAATTCCAAAGTCAGGATAAATAAAAATGAGTTCGGGTCTTCAACCACTTAATATCCTGATCATCTAAACTAAAACATTTATATTTACACATTGCATCCTGGTACTTATCAAACATGTTAAACTATGAAACTTTAGATGAGAAAATTGTGGTCTCTAAATAAGAAACCATTACTCGCAGTCTAATTACAAAACAAAATATATAATGCGCATGAAAAGATGTCACAGGTCTTTCTTTCAGCAAGTGTACAAAGAACATAATTGCAAATCCAAAAAATAAGTACAACCATACAGTTACAGATCCAAAGTCCAATATGATCAGAAAAATCATATATATTTCAAAACATCTTCTACATAAGCCAATTTCACAAATAGAGTATTTTAGGGTAAAAGCATTGTATCATAAATGTCAAAAGTAAATTGAACATTCTAAAAACCAATCTAATGTTAATCCTAAATATGTCCTTTCTCGCTTATAGGAGAAGAGAAGGTCATCCTTCTATTAAGTTCAATTATGAAATCAAAGCACTAGTAATTGAAATACAAGATATTGAAATACCTATTTTGTTCGATTTCTTCGCTCGTGCAGATGGTAGATGATAGCAATTCGTGGATGGAGGTTTGTGGATAGAAGTCTGTGGATGATGACATTTCATGGATGATGGAGGCACCGAAGTGTGTGGACTCTTAGAGGCATAGGGAGGCAGCGATGATGAATCGGGGGTAGTGTGGATCGTGGAGGAGGCCGGGTAGCGTGGAGAGAGAGAGGGAGAGAGAGAGAGAGAGAGAGAGAGAGAGAGAGAGAGAGAGACTTAGGTTAGAATGATTTGGTCCCTCTTGAAATTTTGGTCCTCGCTTGAAATTTTGGGGTTTTTTTTTTTTAATGAAACGTACCCATATTCGGCACGGCTTTAAACCGTGCCAAATTCTGGCACGGTTTTAACCCATGCTAGATTATGCTTAAACCGCGCTAGATTCTGTCATGGTTTTAAACCGTGCCAGAATCTCCTTACCTCAGCGTGCCAGATTAGCATTTTTGGTGTAGTGTTTCTTGGGCCAAGCGGTTTCTATCGGAGGTTTATTAAGGACTTTAGTGCCATCTCTAGGCCCTTGATTAACCTACTTGTGAAAGAAGTCCTCTTTGAGTGGAATGATGCATGCCAAATTTCTTTTAACAAATTGAAAAGAATGCTCATATCCGTTCCCTTTATGCAAGCTCCAGATTGGTCCCTTCCATTCGAGCTTATGTGTGATGCGAGTGATTATGCTATAGGGGTTGTTTTGTGCCAAAGAAAAGATAAAAAGTCTCACATCATCTACTATGCTCTCCGGACGTGGACAACAACTCAATTACTCCACCACAGAGAAAGAATTTCTAGTCATAGTCTTCGCCTTAGAAAAATTTCGTGCTTACCTCATAGGTTCGCCAATTACATATTTCATCAACCACGCAGATCTTAAGTACCTCATTTTCAAAAAGGATGTTAAACCGCACCTCATAAGGTGAATCCTACTCCTACAAGAGCTCAACCTCTCCATAAAATATAAGAAAGGAGTTGAAAATGTCATAGCCGACCATTTGTCTCGGTTTTTATTCGACGTACCTAGTGATCCCATACCCATAGAAGATTACTTTTCGAATGAGTAATTATTTTCCACTTCTTCTCTCCCTTGGTTTGAGGGTATAATAAATTACCTCGTCATAAGGGTTGTTCCCCCCGATTGGACTCTGCCAGAAAAAAACAAGTTCCTAACATGGTTGCGCATGTTCAATTATGACAATCCCTATTTGTTCGTACCAAATCATTCGAAGATGTTTATCGAATGACGAGATACCTAGCGTCATCCATTTTTATCATACGAAAGCTTGTGGATGCCACTTTTCGACCAATGATATGACCGGTAAGATTCTTAAATGTGGTCTCTACTGTCACGTAATTTTCCATGATGTAAGTGCTTATTACAAAACTTACGATAGATGTCAAAGTATGGATGCCATCACACAATGAGATATGATGCCATTGACCCCTATTATCATCATCGAAATATTCGATTGTTGGGGCATTGACTTTATGAGTCCCTTTCCTCCCTACTTTAGTTTCTTATACATTCATGTCACGATGGATTATGTGTCATAATGGGATGATCCAAGTGAGTATATTTAGTTTTTAGGTAGTTTAGAAGTCTGTATGTCACGAGTTAGGAAAGGTTTGAGCACTACATTGAGTTTCCATGCACGAGAAAGAGTACACGCATTTCAAGAGCGAGGTTGACGTGTTCTGAGGGTCCTAACTCTTTAAGTAGGCTTGAGGTAAATTAGATAGGAGAGGAGAAGGGTTGGAACACTTAGAATCTAAGAAACAAGGAAAATTTGTGTTCTAATTCAGAGACTTTACCCGAACCGTGGATCAAACCAATTCATAGGCGAAGCGATTCGCCTGCAGCCCCGAAGAGGTTAGAAGCACCTGATCAGTATTCAACCAATTTTCTAAATTCATTATCCCTTATTTTTCACCTTTCCCTCCCTATGAAATTTACCCCTCCCATACTCCCCCCCCCCCCCCCCCCCCCCAGCCATTTTTCAACCCAAATTCTTTCCTCCACCCTTTCCCACCACCACCCCTCCCATTTCCCCCCAAATTTCCCCCCTCCCCACCTATAAATACATCTTACCACCCCCCTCTTTCACACATAACCTATTATTACATCTCCTCTAAAATTCTTAATTCTCCAAATCCTTCCTCCACCATGGCCCCCCACCGCCACCTCCAACCCCGAAAGTACGACTCCACCACCATCCTCTATGAGGAGTCCGACCATGAATTACACTCCAAATAAGAACGCGATTGGTTCCATGAGTACTTCTGGGCATCCCTCACTATCCACATTGAGCGTCGGGTCATTTAGGAAGAGTTACCGAGCGAAGTCACTGCCCTCTTCCACCGCCGAGGGGGATGCACTTTTTTAACCCCGACAAATAATCGAGTCTATGAGGAGGACGTGTGTTATTTCTACATGACCCTCATTCTCAAATACAACACTATCCACGAGACGTTCATCAACAACATTCGTAACCCTTTCTCCGTCGCCATTATCGAATGAAAGATGAGATAGAAAGGGGTTGTTTTACCCGTACCATTTGCCTGCCTCACCAACGGAGCGCCATGCATAAAATCCGAATGCATCAAGCTCATGGCACTGAGTGAGGAATGGGTGCAAGATACATTCCCAGTGGGTAAGATACCGAAAACGATGCACTATACGCACCTCATCACTTGCGGTGCAATCCTATAAACCACCAATGATTCGGTGGTTCACCAATGCCATGGGAATTTTCTCTATCATTCCCTCGACCTAGAGAGCACCATCAATCTCGCCCAGTTCTTCTTTACAGAAATCCTCCATGCCACCTATGACGAGAATGGAAAAGTGTCCCTTCTATATGCGTGCCTCATCGCGAACATCATACACGACGTCAGGGTGCGGACCCCTGACTCTCATGTCAAAATTATAAAACCGATTGGGGCTACGTTCGCTACCCGACGTTCCCATCAAATGCGAGTGGCCCGCCCATGCCGCCTATTATTATTGATGAGGAGGAGGACATGAAGCCCAATACCCCAATGACGGATGTTGGTGATGTTCTAGAAGAGGAGGAATACGATGATGAAGGGGACTCCGATTATGAGTCGAAGGGGGAGTGCATTACTCGCCACATCAATGCACTAAAGGCGCATTTTGAAGGGTTCATGAATGAATATCAGTTAGACCAACAATCTTATCACTGCAATATAAGTATGATGGTTCGACTCTAAGCCAAAATGTACCACTTGTAAGTCGGGCCAAACGTCTCACGCCCGACATATTTTTATGATCCCTATAACCCGAGCGCATCCAGCCCTTCCACCCACCACCACAGTAGCAATCTCATTATTGGTTTCTTTTGTGTAGTTCTTCATATTACATGTGCTGATTTTGTGAAAGAACTATGTAATGCTATATCTTTCCTCCTTGTATGTATTTGGTGGTTTTAATGAAAAATCTTACATTTTGAATATTAATTTATTTTCCTTATCGCACTTATTATCTTTTATTATTTAGATTTTCATCCTTTTGATTGAGGACAATGCAAAAGTCTAAGTTAGGGGGGGACAAATGCGTATTTCTGAAACTACGCAAACTTTTAAAACGCCCCAAAAAAATTAGAAAAATTGAAAAATTCGAAAAACACTAAAAAAAATTCCTACAAAATTAATAAAAATTCAAATTTAAATTTTTCAAAAAATATCACAAAAATTTTGTTTGAAGTCTCAAATTGTAAAAATCAAATGCATTAACCGAAATGAACCAAAGATGAAAATTTAGAGAAAATTGACGACTTTGTGAATAAGTGTGGAGATTATTTAATCGGGTGATATTTCGAGCCTATCATCTTTTGCGAGTAATTAAATCAATCCTAGTTAGTGGTTAACTCAACGTTCATTTTAGCGTTTAAAAGAGTCGTTAAAGATCTCTACTCCATCGTTTTGATCAGTTATGAGAAAGGAGTGAAATCTTGTCTGAAAAATGCGTTAAAAATATCTCTAAATTAAATATATTCTCGAGACGTATATGGTAAAATAATGAGTAATTCGGATAAATGAAGTTATGCCATCATTTGTTTACCCAAAAATATTAGCCATAAAAACTAATGAAAAATTATCCCTTTTTCCAAGACCAATTGAGCCGAATAAAATTCGTAATTCGTTTAATTAATCCAAATAAAACCTATGAAGCCCGGAGTTTTGAAAATCAAAAAATTCATCAATTAAGTCCAAATGGTGCACAAAAAAGGGGCAAGAAAAATATAATAATGCTCAACAAAAATAGCAAGAAAAAAAAGATAATAGAAAGGCAAAAAAATACAGAAAAAAGAAGAAAAATAAGAGAAAATCAGCAAAAGCCCGAAAAGGCACTAACAGACATCCTAAGAAAAAAATTCAATTCCAAATTTCCAAGCCATTCCCACTTTTTACCCAATACACCTTATAACCCGAAAAAGTCTGAACCGAGTCCGAATAACAAAATTAATTACCGCGTTAAGAACCTAAGACACGAAAAGATAATAAGAGAGATTAATTGGGGTGAATAAGAGGCGATGTTTTCCATTTCCCAACAACCGTATTTCGACGATGAGATCTTTTCACCTGAATAAAGTTTGTCTTTAAAATTAGTGTGCATGAATTCGTGTTTCATTATATTTACTCTTAGAAATCACGCACACCGAGAGAAAATAGTCATATTCCGAGTGATTCGTTTGTGAGATCATCCGTGAGAAATTGAATCAAAGCGAATTTTTGGAAAGTAACGTAGAGATCAATCGGTGGAAGTTAGCGGTTTAATTTTCGGCTTCGCACACACACACTACAAATTAAGACTATTAAATATAAATTTACGGTGACTATTTTTGGAGAATTTAAATTGTATAATTTTTAATTATTTTGATTTTTCATTGTTCAAAAATTGAATTTTGTGAGTATATTCACTGCGATCCCTCACGAAACATCACTCGTCCTGTTAGGGTAACCTAGGGGTTTAATAGCTTCTTGCATACGCTAAATGCAATAGTATGTCCGCGAAAGAGGTATTCTAACCCAATAAATTTTTTTACATATTTCCTTAACTCGTACTCTTATTCTTTTACATTGCTCGGGACGCGCAACATTCTAAGTTAGGGGGATTTGATAAGGAGTAAATGTTTCATATTTATTCTTTTAATTTCAATACTTTTATGATCTCATGCATTGTAATTAACTTGGATGTATCTCATATTTATGCTACTAAACCTCCTTAGCGATTGTTTTGTGTTTTATGTATCTCTCATGTGTTTTACAGGTATTTCATGCAAGTTAGTGTGAGAGAGAAATCGAAACAGTGAAAGAACCCAAAGAAAGGAGATCAAAGGGAGTTTTAGTAATTTTTAAATCTTAGTCCGAAAGCAGAGCCAACTAGAAAGTTGAAGAGCTTGAAGTCACAGGAATACTGTAAGAAACGACGTCTAATTTTGAGTTATGATGAAGAAAGTATGAGCATTCAAAGTTGAGAAAGAAATTCAAAGCAAAATAAGAAGAAGCAAGAAAATACAAAGAGTTTTCTAGGCCCGAACCCCAAACTGTGACTCCCCGCCTAGTAAAATACTGGGTGATCAGTCCTATATGAAATTAAAACAGGAGTCTCATGTGGTTCATTCTTAGCATCACTGTCGAAAACCAATTAATTACTAATAACCTATTAGGTCTGGTGTCAAATTTTAAACTTTCTAATCTTTTTAACCTAAACGTATTAAAATCCATCCATATAATTAATATGACAATTGAAATGATTAAATAAATAACTGATAATTCTCGATAAAACATTATACAACCATATTGAATGTGCATATATGGAAATATTGGAATTAAAACAAATGACATCAGTTGGGCAACATGACCGAATTTAAATTACAATACCTCCTATCTAGATCACAAGGATGGAAGTTTCTATACAATATCCTGCCCACATCCACAGCTGCGATAACAATGTTTGACTCGAAAGAAATAGTCATCCAGGCATCCCTGTGGCTGGACACCTAAAAAGTACAATAAACAAGGAGAAAAGGGAAAAATAGGTACGGGTCAGAGCCCGAGTTATAAAAAAAATTAGCAAGTGTTTAAAATACTTTAATATTAAAAATATGATATTCTTCATATTTAAATTGGTGTTGCACTCACATGAGATTACCCCTCACCTCTCATCTAACAGTGCACACCTAACGCATGTATTTTAAACATAATAGTTCGCTACCCAGCCTAACTAGCATCTCACCGAGCTTCTAAATACCCAAATATAGGGGTGGAAGCGGTACGGGTTTTTACCGTACCGTACCGTTTTGGTCCGAAAAAAAATGGTTCTGGTTTCATAGATTAAAATACCAGAAACCAATTTCACCGAAATCGAAATTGCCGCAAAAAAGTTAGTTGGTTTTGGTTTTAATATTTAAAAAACCGATTTACCAAAATTACCGTACCGAATTTACCGAAACCAGAAAAAACTGTACCTAAATTACCGTCCCGTACCGAATTTACCGAAATCAGAAAAAATCGTATCAAAATTACCGTACCGAATTTACCGAAACCAGAAAAAAATTGGTTTGGGTTTTGTTTTTGATTTTTTGGGGCTTTTAGTGCTGTTTACCGAAATAAGAAAAAACCAAAACTAGAAACCAGAAAAACCAAGAATTTACTGAAATAAAAAAAACAGAAAAAAATAGAAGAAACCAGAAAAAAAAACATAATTTATCGAAACCAGAAAAAATCAAAATTATCGAAAAAACCGAAATACCAACCAGTTTGATTTTGGTATTGATTTTTGTGTACCGGGTGGTAAACTGGTACGGTTTAGTTTTACCATCCAGAGTTGGGTTTTGGTATTGGTATCTACTATTTACGACCAAATCGTACCGCTTACACCCCTACCCAAATATTATCTCATGCCCTGCATACATTATTCCAAGCTTTCGCCTAAGCTTATACCTTATAATTTCTTTCGTATCATATATCCATTCATTATGAATAACCTTCACTAGTTATTGCACTATTCACATTTTAGTGTTATTTATCTCGTATATAATATTATCATCTTATATACGTATATCCTATATATTATTCTGGATTTTATACTCCCGGGTGATCCAGAATTTATCTCACATTTCATTCTTTATCTTGGTCCATGTATGTATATATGTTTTCACATCTCATATATATATATATATATATATATATATATATATATATATATATATATATATATATATATAGGAGAAGGCTCAACTACATCATGCTCTATACATCATCCATGCATCACGCTTAATTACACGCCCTAAATTTTTTTTTTTCAAATTTTATATTTTTCCCTTGAAATTAACCTTCTAATCAACACATATGTAAAAAATTAGATCAAAATACATTTTGTAACTATTTTTAAAAAATCCACAAAAAACTGCTAAAAATACCTTATTTATGAGGGTATGCGCCAGCATTTTTTGTGGATTTTTTAAAAATAGCTAAAAAATGTATTTTGACCTAATTTTTTGCATATGTGTTGATTTGAAGGTTAATTTCAAGGAAAAAATATAAAATTTAAAAAAAGGTTTTCTAGGGCCTAGAATTAAGTGTGATGTATAGTGCATGGCGTAGGTGAGCCTTCATAGATATATATACATATCAAGTATATCCATACTTATATATCACACACTATATAAGTATATTAACCATCCCTCAGAGATATAACTCAATGGATGCAATCTCTAAAATGATATCATCCTCCAAGGAATTTCTCACACATTCTCCCGGGCAACCAGGTCGAAATCTCACACCGAACCCTAAATAACACAAACGTAGGGGAAGCGGTCATAATTCCTCACCTGAAAGTGAGACCGAATCATATCCAAAATGTCTACAAGAAAAATGGTCATTTATGTCAGTCAAAAACTGACATAAATGACCATTTATGTCAGTTTTAGAAATTTTCAAAACTGATATATAAAGTCCTGACATAAATGTTCGTAAAACTGATATAAATAAGATCACATTTATCTCAATTTTTAAAAACACGCATAAAAACTACGACATTCAACATGTTTTAATCACATTTTCATAAAAAACTGACATAAATAAAATCACATTTATGTCAGTTTTAATAATTTTATGAGAGTTTTTTCAAAACTGACATAAATGTTAATATAAAAAATTAAAAAAAATATTAATCCATCAATAAACAACTATTATTTGAACTCAAATCAACCATTGTAAATAGATAATAACCAAGGTCATAAATATCACTAACTTGATATACATCAAGATATTTAGAATCAAATTGGTGTGAAGTTACATCATATCCAAAAACTAGCTATCCAAAAACTAGCTAACGTCTAGTTATTTACGTGATAATATTCTAAAAATAGTGATGATACATCACAATATCCAAAAACTAGCATTGAGAATTACATCATAAGAACCACAATCCAAAATAATACTCAAGCTAGGACGTTTTCGAACGTAATATTCGATCCAATTTGTTCTCGACGCTATCCAACCCAGAATGAGTAACCCTGCAATCAAATATAATCAACATAGTTTTCATCAAAACACAATCATCTCAACACATTGTCATTACAACATAACAAAATACAATTACTCGAAAATACCTAATATATATAATCCGTAATGAACTCAATGAACTCCATTTGAACTTCATTTAGTTCATTCAACGTGTATGTCACTTTATCGGACAATCTTCTCATCTAAAAAATTGAACATAGAATTGAATTTATTATTACGGTATATAATAGTTAATAACTAAACAATATTTTATATAAAAGGACAAAAAGAGAACATTGGTAACATACCTTTATTTCAAAAGGTATGGAAGGATCCTCCATGAAGTACTTCATGAACTTCAACACAAAATATTCGCAATAAAGAGTATCATTTCCTTGCATTGGGCACTAGTTAACACAAAACATTATTACTGAACAAATAATAAAAGAGTACAAGTCTAAAATATTTTTTATACAACACAAATAATTGTAAAAACTATAATAATTTTGGACATAATTTCCTCTCTTTACAGGACGATCCACCCTATTCAAAAAATATAAAATACTCCAACAACAAAACTATCAAGTGCACCTCATCCATCTAGCTGAAAATCATTGTACTCAAAAACTAAATTTTAAAATTCCAAATTCACATGGCTATATGCCAACTACCTCATTCTCTATGATAGCAAAATTGAACATTTGTCTATTCCTTACAAAAAAAAACTCTTGGATATTGGATCATTAAAGACATGTGAGTTGTTGAGAGTCTAAAAATTAAGCTGATTACCGATTGAAGCATTGACTATATATATATATATATATATATATATATATATATATATATATATATATATATATATATATATATATATATATATATATATATATATATATATAAACAGATATATATAATACTGTTATATATTATAACAGATATATATATATAATATAGTATTATATATATAATATAGTATTATATATATATAATACTATATTATATATATATCTGTTATAATATATAACAGTATTATATATATCTGTTTATATATATATATATATATAAAACAGCAAATCGCTATAACAGAAAATCGTGAATGAAAAAAGTGTGGCGAGAATTCGGAATAGATGGCCTTTTCTCAGTCTTTTATTGGTTATGTATCTGTTGTATCTGTTCGTAGGTCTTTTTCTCTATTTTCGTTTACTCCAGGAGGCTATCAGCCATAATAAGGCACAAGGGTTTGGGATTGGACTAGAGTATGGTTGGAGGGGAGTTAAAACAACCCATATTCCTAATGTAGTAAGTGGTCGGGCCGATCAGGCAGGAGAAACAAAATGAAATCCGAATTTGGTCGAAACCCCCAAACAGTAGGGGGGTCAGAGCATAGCACTAAATTCTAACATAAAAAGAATCAATGAAACCTATGGAGAAGATTTTTACTTTTCTTTGCTGAAGAAAAGCCCTCAGAAATTAGACATGAAGAGTATGCCCTTCTATTTCTATATTTCAATTGATTCATTTTGAGTTTTCTTCTTAATATTTAATATTTCACTCTGGTGGTCATTTCAACTATAATTTTAGTATTTTTTTACTTAATCCCCACTTTTTTCTTAGTCCCCACTTTTTAATTTTGTGTCTTAATTATTGCAAACTTCATGTAGAGACAGGTGAAGCATGACTATTATTATGATGCTACTTCTGGCTATTATTAGAGACAGGTGAAACCCAACACAATTGGAACTAAATTTGAGTGTGTTCAGTGATCTATAGTTGAAATCTTCACTTGAAATATGTTAATGGTCCTTATATATAAGGATGAAAACTATAGTTGGAACTAAATTTGAGCGTGTTCAGCGATCTATAGTTGGAACAAAATGTCAGTGGTGAGATGTTTATGTTAGTGAAGACATTTTTATTGGTGATTTTGAACTTCTTCTTTTGAATCACTGTGTTCATTGATTTGAAATTATATATGTGAATGTGTTCTAGGAATGAGTACTAACCAAAGTATGCATTAACTTTAGGTACAAATATGAGCTGATTGAAGACACAAACATGGTAAAATTGCAAGCATGGGGTGGGTGAAGCTCTCACTCAGTCGCTCGCTCTCTTTCTCACAAAGTACACACACATTCACACAGCTGGTGCAAAGCATTGAACGAGATTTGAATTTCCCTTATATTTTCAGTCTTATTATTTTGGTTTGAAAGTTGTGCCGCAATCTTTTTTTCTTCACAGGTGTGCAATTGGGGGTTTTCTTCACAAATTTAGTTTTTTGATTAAATTATTATCTTTCTTCACAGGTATGCACTGAATCTAGCAGTGGTTTATGGAAGAAGTACCTTAAAGTTGATTTTGTATTTTCAATAATTATGCTCGGTAGAACTTGAACATGTTTGGGTGCTTCATTTTAACTTGAACAACTTTGCAATTTGATATTGATTAAAAGTTGTTCTTTGGTAAAAACATCATGGTGAATGTGGAAGATCATCTCTGGATATGGAAGCTATGAAGTTGGCTACATGTGCATCGACAAGGCATGACGAAAATGTTGTCGTTTCTCAAAGTTGCTGCCTTCAGGTGAACGGTAAAAGGCTATGAAATCGTGGGGACTTTCCATCCCACTTCCATCAAACATATTCCTTATAAGATCCTGAAGTTGATTACCCTCCTAAAAATCCTTGGATTGAAATCAAAACTACCGTTTACTGACAATTATCCTCATAATGATATTAAGGAGGAAAAATCAGAGGATAAAAATCGAACCGTAGGATGTGTTTTTTCATTTTTTTTGGCCATGTATGATGTTTGTGTTCTGTTTAATGTTTGTGTAAGTTTTAGTCTATTTGTGAAAGAGTTATTAGATGTCTGTCAAACTCTTTTTTTATGTCAAACTCTTTTTTATGTTTGTGTTATGTTTAATGTTTGTGTAAGTTTTATCAATTTCAGTTGGTTTAGCATCCTAACAATAGTATGTATCTGATTTGTACATCCTAACACACACGCGCCCCTTGCCCCGTCCCCTCCCCCCTTCCCCATTCACACCCGCACACAAACACACATAAAAACATGCACACACGCACTGCATATATATGCATCATATGCATATATATGCAGCATATGATATATATGTAGCCCATATATATGCAACTGCATATATATGTAGCAACTGCATATATATGTAGCCCATATATATGCAACTGCATATATATGTAGCAACTGCATATATATGCAGTGCATATATATGCAACTGCATATATATGCATATGCTGCATATATATGCAGTTGCATATGCACATATATGCATCATGTGTATATATACTGACATCTCATACTCTCTGTAATCCTCTTTTGGTAGTCCTCCCAATACATGTAGGTGCGATGGGGATGTAGGAGCAATGTTTGGCGAGGTTGGGTTTGGATTGTGAGCGGGTGAGGTGATCAGAGCAGGTCTGAGAGGAGTTATAGGAGTAATGTGTTGACAGTAGGTGTGAGAGTAGGGCAATAATTTGTTTTCCCTCTCCTCCAACCGTGTGTATCGATCGTATTTTCCTTCCCTCGCTTCATGGTAGTTCCTCATGGCAAGGATCAAATCATCCATGTTCATCGATGAGAGTCTACTTTCGGAATGGTTGTGAAAGATCTAAACTCGACAATTTCACTAACGACATGAGTTTTTGATAAATTTTCATTATTCAACGCTTTTGTGAATTATTCTTATGTTTATTCAAATGGTTGATGATACTTATTTTAGGAAGGTTCTGATTCGGCAGTCCTCTACTCATCTATTCACCAGAATATGCTTTTTGCATTAAGGCATGATAATGGGAGCAATGTCTACACAATTTATGGAGTACACTCTATAGTGTCTGGTAATGGGCTTGGTCCTATAGTTTTCTTTATCTGGAATCCAGCTACGGGTAAAGATTGAAATTTTAGAAATGATGATCTGCTCACAGTTTCTGTTGTTAAATTGAAAAAAAGAATGATCTATGGATTGTTATGTTATCAGACATTTATGTTTATTAGTGCTTAGGGTGCATATGAATTAATTAATAAACAATATATTAGCGTTTGAATTAATTATATTCACTTAATAAACAATGTATTCAGTTTTGAACACCTTGAATCATTGTCCCTTTTCCATTTGAATCGGTTTTAGTGTTCATGTTACCATTGTCCCTTTTCCATTTGAATCGGTTTTAGTGTTCATGTTACCAATGTTAAGTGTATGACTTTATAACCAGTAAATTGCCTATTTTGTTATCTATTGAGATGGAAATTTCCTATTTTGTTAAGCTTATACATTTTATTTTAATATTAACCAAGCTTTATGATTTCTTATGTTTGATGTGTTGTCTATCAAATTATGTTAGTTTGACTCAATTAGTTTTAATTGCATTAGTTTGAATCACGATGTGAAGTTAACTGAACCTTAGAAGAACGCCATATACAACAAGGATGGTCTACTCGATAAACTGGACGATATCAACTGGCCTGAGAATGTGGATTGGATACACAACCTTTCTGTTAACATTGACCGAGAGCAAGAGTTGGACGTGAATGATGACCTGGCACGCGAACTTGCGTTCTATACGCAGGCATACCTTCATCAAATTTCAGTCAATGGCGAGTCCCAAGTCGATTGTAAGCGGCATCTGCATATATATGCATATATTGCATATATATGCACTGCATATATATGCACTGTATATATATGCAGCAGTTTCATATATATGCACTGCATATATATATGCAGCAGTTGCATATATAGGAACTGCATATATATATGCAGCAGTTGCATATATAGGAACTGCATATATATATGCAGCAGTTGCATATATATGCAGATGCAATTGCATATATATGCAACACTACCCCGACCCCTACCCCTACCCCTCCCCTCCCCCCTTCCCCACTCACAAACGCACACATACACACACAAACACACACACAAACATTTATACAATGGCATATCTGTTAAGTTTCTATGTGAAAATAATGTCCGAAGATTAATTCAGTGGATTCATGATGAAAATAATCTGATATAATATGGAAGGAGCTTTATCTTCTTGGGTTAACTGCTGCAAATGCCAGTTATATAGCCTGAAAATAGTCTTATATATTCACAAGTGCATTTGTATCTTTAATGTGCATTATTTAGAATTTTTTTATAAAAAGTGCATTTGTATCTTTAATGTGCATTATATAAAAAGTTACTGTAATTTAGTTGATTTTTAATGAATGCGTAGAAACAAAATTGGTGTTGTATCTTTTGTATATGTTGCACTAAAATGGTCCTGTACGTTTGATTAAAATGGTTTCCATTCTAGATTAAAATGGTTTGGTCATGTATGTGCTTTTTCACGAAACTGGTATTGTATGTGCTGCGTACTATTTTATAAACAAGTCATATAGCGTACTGCATACTATTTTATAAACAAGTTTTCCTCATATATCTCACACACTTTCCTTACTGAATCTTTATAAAGGCTTGAATTTCTCGGTGACACTGTGTTGGACGTACTGATTACCTTACATATGTACGAGAGCCACAAAGATATCAATCCAGGGGAATTGATGGACTTGCGTTCTGCCTCTGTTAATAATGATGATTTCGCTAATGTCGATGTTAAACGAAACCTTCATCCGCATCTTCAACATTGCTCAGGCGTTCTTTTTAGTTACTCCAAGGCTCTAAAGGTCCTAAGGTGAGTTGCTATTTCTAATACCTAGGTGTGCGTGTGTGTATGAAATTTATCAATGAACCATTGGTCTCTCAACCATAAATTATGAATGAAATCCTCTTCATAATTTAGTCCTATAAGAATGTGTTTCCCATTAAGAACACCTATAGACTAAGAAGCCTTTAGGGAGAAAGAGAGAAAGATTTTTCGGATCACTTTTAGAGGGGGTCTACCATGTGATAACTTCCCCAATGATGGGATATTTGAAAGTTAGTGCAAGGACTTCTATATCTTCAATGGAAAAATGTATGTTAGCTATACATGTTATATAACAACAACTATATGATAAATTTACCTTAATACAACTCCATGATGCGTTATGCCTTTTCCCATCGATGTTCAATGTGTTAATCCCACCACATGTAAAGAGAATTCAAAGACGTGTATTAGGAGATCGCAATAATAATGTACTCATAATGCATGTCAAACAAAATTAAAAATTATATTATACTCACGTAGTGATATACATCTTATCTTTGTCACTCGGTATCGTATTCAATGAATCAAACCAATAAATAGTTCTTGTGGGAAAATCAATGACAATCAATACCCAATGGAACCTGTAAAACGAATTTTGTCATAACTATATAGTACATAATATAATAAAGATTTGTTTAGTCATGTGGAAAAAATTAATTTAACTACTTACATATCTTCGAGATTGTAAGGAATGAAACAAATCTGAGTTTTTTTTGCATTCCCCAACCTTTTTCCAATAAGTCGAGTTAAACCAAATTTTTTTGTACCATTGAAAGACTCGGTATTGAAGAATTGAAACTCTTCTCGGGAGCACTGAAACTTATCATACAAGAACCTGTAAAAGTAAGTAACTAAATTAGTCACTACGCATTTTAAATAACACTATTAAATCAAGTTATACCTCATGTATGCAACAATGCACATTACATCTAAAGGCTTCAATGCACAAAAGTCCAACAAATCGTTCTTAAAAACATAGCATTGACCCTTATCTTCTCCAAATATCTCTTTCTCCAGTGGAATCGTTATTTGATTCGTCTTCATTATAAATAAATTATGGGTGAAGGCAGTTATCAAATCACAATCAATATTCTTGTTTACTATATCACATCTACTTTCACCAAATATATCCTTCTCTTTCTCATGGCCTGCTTTTTTCCCAACTACCATTTCATTCTACATTGAATCATGTGAAATGTCAGAAAGCAATGTCATTCATAGCACAAACATAAACTTATAGATAAACATAAGAATCACTGGTTTACCTCAAATCCCAACAACACTAACTCTTTGGGTCAAGCAACATATGACCCAATAGCCTCTTTCATAAAATACATTTCACTTGGAACAGGTATGGGGAGGATGGCACTAGAAGAAATAACTTTAGAAATGGAAACCCGAACATTGTTTTCTCCCAACTCTATATTATGAATTTTCTCGTTCGGTCCATTCCTATCGAATACGATCCCATCGGCAACGATGTTAGTTTTATTGCCAATAGCCAACCTACATTCTCTAACCTAAATTACGAAAAATAATCACATAAAAATTTAGCAGTGTATTAAAATTGAGCAATTTATTGTCCCCAACCTAGTAAAACTACATAAAATTCAATACCCTACTAATCCAACCAAGTAAAACTACAAAGTTATCACCATCGAGAAATGTGATCCCATTACCTTTGAAGAAGATGCTTGTTTCGTACTTTTATCACTAGCTATCGAAGAAGGTTTCTTACTTTTCACAGCAGCTACTGATTGAGGTAGTAACTTTTCACTATGTTTACACCACTATCTTTGAACTATGCCAAAGAAACACAAAAACAAATTGCAATTACAACAAAAATCACAAAACCTTAATGGTATGTGTTTGTATAATTATCTTTGTGTCATTATACCTTTGAAGAAAGTGATTGTGTTGCAATTTTTCCACCCGAACTTGAACGCTTTATATTTTCACTTTCACGCATATATGAAGCAACTTTCTCAGCTCGGGGTGCGACTGTTGGGGCTGCGGCAACCGACTCATTTCTTAACTTCAACTGGGCTTCCATATCTTTTAATATTTTCTTCGCTTCTCTTAATTCAGATTCTAACTCAGTAATATGTCTCTTGGAACCACGCTTTGGAAGATTGAAGTACCTTGTGGGAACAACTCCGAATCCTAACCCCCGAACATGGCCCTAGTGTTCGGGAGTACCCAATGTCATAGTAAGAACATCATTACTTCCTTCGGTGATTAAACTACAATCTTTAACTTGTCTTTTCAATTCAGCCTACAATGAAGTAGATTCAATCATTCAGAATGTCATCTAAATATTATCAAAATTACAAATCATACACTAAAAAACACCAAATAAAGGAACTCGTGTAGTAATTTATAAAAACTAACCATTTTATCCGCCACCTCTTTTAATGAATCATCTCCATATTCACCATCTTTCTTTTCATGACCTTTCAACCATAAGAAAGCTCTGTCATCTTCATATTCCGAACCCATCTTCTTTTTCTGGTATCAATTGTAAAACAAAAAATCATATTATGAAAGAATAATTCAATGTTCAAGTTCAAACCATCACAAATCTAATGAAAATATTCAAACTAAAACATACCAAATCTTCAGCAAGACCGACGTAACCCTTCTTGCTCATACGATGATTGTATGTGACCTTGAATCGCTTTTCCCTTTCTGCCTCACTTATAATCTTATAAATCAAAGCAAAAAATTATAAAAGAATAACAAAAAGTACCACACAAATCTTCTACTATTTTTTCAATTATACCTCAAATCCTTTGGTTAGCCTGCTGCAAACAAATTCAGTCCACACATCTGGACTAATGAATTCTCGTATTTTGGAGGAGGATGTTTGAGAAGCTCTCGTTGGTGTCTCAACGGTCTAATCCAAAGTCTCGTGAGGTTTGTTTTGAACGCTCTCCAACTTCAACCCATAGAGGATAACACCATCCTCTTGCTATTCGGATCAATATCAAATTTGATCGGAAAAAGAAAGATGTTGAATACATGTCTTAAAATCAATGTAAAGATGTCTTCAAATGAATGTCGTATTTGGGAATATAACATAAAAAATCAATCAAAATTCATCTATCATATACAAATCACATTCTGCATCATTATAATATAAGAAAACGTTCGCATTGATATAACATCTAATGGGGTTTAAACAACAGATAAATCATATAGACCATAGCTCAACTTAATCAATTTCGAGTGAAAAAATTATCAAAGCACAAAAAGCCATATACTATCAGTTATCTCATTATACAATTTGCTAATAAAAATCAAGCAAATTCGTCATCATGATATAATTAGCAGCTCTTATGAATAGAAATTCAAATTCTAGGTTTAAATATCCAATATGTATTAAATTTGGGATTTTTACTTTTAAAATATGGAAGTTCTAATTCCAAATGATATGCGTATCTTTCTATAATAATTTGTCTTGAGATTCTTTGCCAATAACAACTATTTGCTTCTTTCTATATCAACTATCCGCTTGATTTATATAAAAATAAAAAATTTCCCTCGATCTCAAATAATCCTCGTTTAACATGTTGGTAAGAAGGCTCGGGTACGTAATTGCGATGATCGATGATATGGGATCATCATTTTTAGGGATAATTAAATCATCGATGATATGCAATCCAAGTTCGATCGAATTCGTCTTCTAAGCAAGTCGAAAGTATTGTACCTTCTCCGATTCAAAGTACCCAATATATGAGTTTTGATGAGTCTTGGAAGTGCTCCACTATCGTAATGGTCAACAGTTGGTTAATATAAAATAGAAAAGAGAAATGGTCAATACAGATGGTTAACCGAAATGGTCAAAACATAAAAATGGTCTATAGAATCAGCACGGGCACACCTAATAAGAGTGAAAACAAACATGAATGAAGTAAATAAAATAGTATAGACCATTTATCTGTTCATTTTTCAGAATAGAATAAAGCGAGGAATTAGATAGTGCAAACAGTACTGGAAAAAAAATATTTTATAACAAAAAAATTGTAAATGCCATATTGTATGAAAAACAAATATCAGAATAAATGAATATGATGTGAAGTTGAAGAAATCATCATAGAACCACTGACTTAAACAATATACAAATTTGAACATCATAACAAATGGAGTAATGTGGAGCAAAAAATATATGTCCAATATCAATATTCATAAGGTAAATGCATTGACACTAAACATTAAACACTAAACATTAAACACTGGTGACCTTAAAGACTAAAAATGTGATTTGCCTACAATATGAAATTAATGTACAACTACAATCCGAACCATTATTTTAGTAGAAATTGAGCCTAATGAAATCTAATTTTAAATTACAAATGTGAACGGAGAATGCTTTGTACACATCCACAACATACACCTATAGGAATGCAAGAAGTTTAAAACATACACCTATAGGAATGAAAGATCAGTAAATTACCATGATTATAGGTATTTTCCAGTAACATTATCATGTTTTTTGTCCAACACATGAGTTATCGAATCTTATAGAAAAAAATATTCTATCAAAAGGGAAACTCTACAAATGTTATCCAACCAAACAACATAAAGTAAACTATGAGCATTACATATCCACAATCCTAATTGGAACAGTTTCGGCATAACATATATGCATACAAAAATAGGGCACCTGCATACTTTTCGAAATCGTCTCTGCGAACACCCTAAAAACATAAAAGAATCATATTTGGAATGCACAAACGGACAAAACGGACCTCAAAGCATACAAATTAAGTAACTAACCACACTTTTTCTATTCATCGCATATTCATTTCACAAACAAAGGGTCGTAATGTGAAAACATTTCTATACAGATCACAAAACAAAACAATATAAAATGTTCACTAAAACCTAATTTTATAAGAATTTCACATATCCAGGTTCATTATCACATTGTTACCAAATACTTTTTTTCCCAAAGTATTGCATCATTTCTTGAGCTAGACGAATATTCCCTTAGATGCTCCTCCCTTTTACAAAACCACTTTGATTTATGAAATAATGAAGGAAGAATGGTAGAAATAATCTCATTTAGGATTTTAGAGAAAATTTTGTTAGAGAAATTAGACTTATAGGCCTAAAGTGATTACATGAGGATGGGTTAATTTATTTTAAGGATAAGATCAATAGAAGTATATGTCCAACTTTTATGTATCTCAGCTCCAGCAAAAAAAGAATGTATTGCATTAATAAGATCATGTTTAATAATACCCCAAAACTTAATATATAATTCCACTCCAAAGCCATCTGGACCAGGAGCACTAGAAGGATCCATATCTTTAATTGAAGAGAAAATTTCATTTTCAGAAGTATATTCAGAGAGAATTTTGTTCATATCATCAAAAATTTCTTTGTTAATCACTTCAAGAAAAAAATTATCCATAGTTATAAAATCTGCAGTCCATAACTTCTGAAAATGTGCTTGAAATATATTGCGGATTTCTTCAGTGGACTCATCCCACTGCAGTCCATAACTTCTGAAAATTATCCATAGTTTTATACATTTCACCTCTAGTGTTTTCATTTGGATTTAGATCAAATTCAATTTACCTAGTAAGCACTAAATCTTCTATATCTTTAACTGATTGAAAAATATTTTTGAAGGTTTCTCTGTTCCAAATTCCCTATTTTGATTTTCAGTGTTTAAGCTTTAATGTAAATTTAGTCATAGGAGGATCTTGAATATTGATAGACCAATAATCTTCCATGATATCTTCAACATTAGAATTTATACACTACATTGATAAAAAATTTAAAGGTTTAGTATAATGATCTATGTTGCTTTTTATAGTAAGTAATAAGGGGCTATGATGAGAGCATAATCTGTGAAGGTGAGTGATATTAGACTGCGGAAATTGCATAAGCCAATTTTGGTTAGCTAAACCTCTATCAAGTCTACTGAATATAGTGACATTTATCTTAATGTTTGTCTAGGTAAACCTGGATCCAGAACAACCTAATTCAATTAATGCACAATTAGAGATCATGCTTTTAAAATCTTCCATAGCATGAAATTCTAAAGGATTGCCTCCCAGTTTTTCTTCATCATTTGAGACAATAATAAAGTCTCCAATTACTAGCCAATATTGGTTAGTAGAATCACTTGTAAGATGTTCTAAATCTTTCCATAAGAAGCATCATTTTCTCTGAGTCATGAATCAATTTAACTTTCAAATCAGATTTCCATAAGAAGCAAATCTTGTTGGGTAGATTTATTAAACTATTAGTGAATTGTCATCTTAGCTAGTACTTTATTAATGTGTCAAAATTAACTTTTGGTTCTATTAGGGAAATAGAAGGAAGTTGATATTTTCTAATTAATCTTTTTTATTCTTCTATTGGTAGCATTATTTTCCACAGCTCTAACATTCCAGCCTATGAAATTTATCATTTAGGAAAATTAAGTTGATTTTGAGTTTTATTTTTTTCTAAAAGATCTTGTGAATCTTCTAAATAAAGGATCATATGGATTTTGTTTAGAAATCTTACCTACTTTGGGAGCATTAGTTGGTTCTGCATCTGTAATATCGTCTTTGGAGAGTTTTTGATTTTCAGCCTTTTTTATCTTTGTACTTGTTCTTTTTTAGATCAATCCAAGAAGCAAAGTTTTATAATTCTTTAATCATAAGCACTGCATAATTTATATCCTCTTTATCTGAATGGTAGCCTTTTTGACCTGCTAAATTTGTATCATACTTGGGGAGATCTGAACCTTTTGGAGAAAGTTATATTGATCTACTTTTAAAGTTTCATTTGATGAGTATTCCGTATGTTGAACTTTATCATATGCTTGGTCTTTTGGGATTTCATAGTCTTATGTTTCTTTTTCATCTTATTCATAATTTAATGGAGACTTTTGGATAACTTCAATATGGTTTTCTTTACTGCCACTATTAGTAATTGAAGTACGGGGTATTACAATTATTTTGTGGAATGTCATGGAGTTAAATGACCTTGACAATCATACTATTGTTAGGAGGGAGATTTCTTTATGGAGATCATATGTCTTATGTTTGCAAGAGACCAAGATTAGTAGGATGAGTAAGGTGGTGACCCAATTTTTTTTTTTTGTGTGTGTGTGTGGGGGGGGGGGGGGGGGGGGCATGTTAGTGGTGTACATTTGACTTATGTGGTTCATCAGTGGAGGGGAGTTATGATTTTGTGGGATAAACAAGTTGCAAAGTTCGAGGATAGCTTGGTCAAAAATCACTCGTTGTCTTGTTTGTTACGGGGGTGGGGGGGGTGAAGACAATTTTTGGTGGAGCTGTTAGGGGGTGTATGTTACCAATGGACAATGCAAATATACCTACAATTCCAAAAATGAATTTAAAATGTTTCTCTTTTTCTTCGTTAATCTAGCATACTTTTCGAACTGTCTAACCTAACCGAATTGGTTTCTTCACCTGATCATACAAGCAACTTTTGATAGGAAACCATAATATCTATATATTTAATTGTTCGTAAAATGAAATCTATTTTATGGTTTGTACATATCTGGTAAATTTCTCCTTTATAACCACTCTTTCATCAAAATATGTATGCTTCTGAGATGCATTTTATTCAAGATGCATGCTTATATTTTGTTTTTGTTTGTTTATTTTTTGAAATTTTAGACTGACCACAGTGTATTAAAAATCAGTCCATGAACTGTTTTGTAGGAATGAATGAGAGTTGGATCCGTGAATTATCATCATGATACCCACAAATATATATATATATATATATATATATATATATATTGCCTCCCACAAATCACTCTTCAATTTAATTGGCACTTTAGGCCAACTTGGATAAGTTATCGGCATAAAGCACTTCACCATCAAACCCCTATAACTTGATAATTCTTTTTTGCTAGTACTTATTAGTTACCCAAGATCATTATATAAAACTCTTACCCGTTCTTCACTGCTCTTTATTTTAGTCAATCGCTTTAGCTTCGCCGCACCTTTACCTTTACTACTATATTGTGAAGCTTTCTCCACGGGTTTGAGATCAATGTCTTCCATTTCAAGTTAAAGCTGAATTGTTGAAACACAAAAAAGAGCAATAATATAGATGTCATCAATACAAGTCGTAAATACTCAAACAATACAATTATTGAAATTTACCATAAATTAAAATTCACCATTTTATCCTATGTTAATTAAAATGTATAAGAGCAGAATTGTCAAAATATTAAGCAGAAAATAATAATCCATAGTCTAGAACAAATGTCACATAGCCCATATTCCATACATTCAATTTCCAATAATCAACTGTTGTAGGTTCCACACAAAAAACTAAAAAGTTGGACAACGTCACCAAACAAGCTAACATTTTAAGCAACTATAACTAATAACAAAGAACAATTCAAACATTAAGCATCATAACATCGTCTAACACAATTATGTTGGTGTATTATCTATCCATGTCCACTCACAATCTTCACGCATATAAGTTTCGGAAGATTCCTCAACCACGTCAAAGGATTCAATAGTTGGTAAAACTATAATGCAAATATCATCCCCGAGACATCCATCATTGAGATCATCTTCATCATAGTAATCCCTTTGAGGAGTTGACAATACAATTGAATATTTAGGATTCATTTGGTTCGAAACATAGAAAACGTGTTTCGCTTGAGAGGTTAAAATGAAAGAATCGAATTTATGACCAACTATATCAAGATCGACAGATGTAAAACCAAGATCATCTATGTTAATTCTGTTTTTGTTGTCAACCCAATCACACTTGAATAAAGGAATCTGAATTGAAAAATAGTCAAGTATCCATATCTCCCTTATGACACCGTAGAAAATCATATCAGTACGAACATGATTGTTGTCCTTTACATTAGCTATCTACAACGTCTTAGCAACTAGGCTCACTCCACTGTTTTGGGTTACTCGTGCATTATCACGATCCTTTGTTAGGTAACGAACACCGTTAATGACATATCCGTGAACTTTAATGACGTCTCGACGAGGTCCACGAGCAATCCATTTTAAGTCATCTGAGATATTATTGTTTGGGAGTTCTTCTTCGAGAGCAACCTATTAATATAAGAATTTTAGTTACTTACAAAACAAAATTCAAATTAAGATATTAAAGTAAGGGGATATTTCGTCTTTATTCCCACTTTAGTTTTTAATATTAGACCTCACCAACTATTTAGTTTTACTTTACACTCTACCACTATTTTCCAGTAGTTGGTATTAGACTTCGAAATTGTTTTTCACTAAGATTTGCAACTAATAAATAAAAAAACAGTGGCATTGTTTAAAAGAAAACTAAAAAATGGGTAAAATCTAATGAAAATTAAGGTGGTGGTTAAGTCAATATGTCCCTAAATCATACCCTTTTACTTAACCAATGGATAAACGTGCAGTTGTGCTCCTCTTCAAGCCACTTCTTATTTTTCCCTTTTCGAGGATGGGTTTCTTTCAAGTACTGTTCATGTTCCCTAACATGGTATTAATGAGTAACGCAACATTAGTTATTAATATATAGAGAGATAAGTATGTGAGGAACTAACTTCATATTAATGGGAAGTTAGGAAAGTCATACTCTATATAAAGTTGAACATCATTCGTGTTATGTAACACATGAAGATGTGCCTGCTCCAAGGACATGCGATCAACTTCAACGACATCCGAACCTCCTATCGGTTTATCATCATCCTTCCTCACCGGAATTCCAATTGAATCTAATTCTGATAAGAACTCAGAACAAAACTCAATAGATTCTTCTGCTATGTAACATTGAGAAATACAACCTTCTGGGCGATTACGATTTCTTACATAACCCTTTAATACTTTCATGTACCTAACACATTAGAAAGAAAACTAAATTGATACACTTATTTAATTATATTAATACATGATAGTAAAGTAAATGGACCTAACCTTTCAATTGGGTACATCCATCGAAAGAAAATAGAACCGCAAAGTTCGACCTCCCTCACAAGATGCACCATTAAATGCACCATAATGTCAAAGAAGGATGGTGGAAAGTATTTTTCCAGCAAACACAATGTGATCAAAATTTCATTCTGAATTTCTTTTAGTTTTTGCAAGTCCACTACTTTGGCACAACGGGCATTGAAGAAAAAACATAGTCTTATGATCGTATATCTCATATGTTTTGGCAACACCGATCGAATTGAAATTAGAAGAAGTTGTTGCATTATAATATGGAAATCATGAGACTTCAAGCCATACAATTTCAAATCTTCCATAGAGACATGGCTTCTAAAATTAGAACAGTACCCATTCGGGATCTTAAGGTCATGCAAAGTTTGGCAGAATATTTTTCTTTCCTCTCTCGATAACGTATAACATGCTAGCGGTAGGTATGTCCTTTTTTCATTAACCTGCGGTGCTAACTCACTTCTTAAGCCCATTTTTTCAAGGTCGAGGCGACACTTCACCCCGTCTTTTGTTTTTCCTGGAATATTAAGCAAGGTTCCAATGATACTATCACAGACATTCTTTTCAATGTGCATGACATCTAAGTTATGTCGAATAGGCAAATCCTTCCAATAAGGAAGTTCAAAAAATATCGATTTCTTCTTCCAAAAAATTTTAACCCTATTGTTACTAGGACCGCCTTTTTCAACCCCATTAGTTACCCTCCTCGGTCTCTTACGCTTTAATGATTTCTTCAAATTAACCTCCCTCACCTTTTTTGCCTTCTTTCCCCATACAACCTTAAGTCTCCCAACTTTTATCAATATTTGTTCGCCACTTAAAGGTTCAGGGGAGGCTTGGAACTTTTACTCACCATTAAAACCCTTTTTTTGTCTTCGAAATGGATGGTTTTGTGGAAGGTATCTCCTACGTCCCATATAAATGCACTTGCCACAGTGTTGTAATCTGATGGAATACGTTTTTTCACTACATATTGGACAAGCATTACAGCCTTGAACAACACTTCCAGATAAATATCCATAGGCTGGAAAATCATTAATTGTCCACAATAGTATTGCCCTCAAAGTAAAAGATTCTTGTTGAAAGGCGTCGTAGGCTTTAACTCCTTCATGCCACAAGGTATTCAGATCTTCTATTAACGGAGCCAAATAAACATCTATATTATTTCCCGGTTGTTTTGGACCCGATATCAACATAGTCAATATTGTAAACTTTCTTTTCATACACAATTCAGGTTCAAAGTTATATGTTTTCAACATGACCGACCAACAACTGTACCTACTACTAAGGGAACTATGATGATTAATTCCGTCCAATGATAGTGCTAATCGAAGATTTCTTGGTTCTGCTGCACAATCGGGGCACTTTTCATCAACTAATTTTCAAGTTGGTGAGTCTGCTGGGTGACGCAACAAACCATCAACAATTCAATCATTTGCATGCCATGTCAGAGACTTAGCTGTCTCTTTAGATTGAAACCACCTTTTGAATCTCATAATGGGTGAAAAGTACCATAACACTTTCCCAGGAACACCTTGTTTCCCCTCTTCCCTTTTTTGTTCTTTCAAATTCTTCTTCTGTTTGAACCTGGATGTTCCACAAGTGGGGCATTCAACAGCTTCTTTATACTCTTTTCTATAGAGTATACAGTCATTAGGGCATGCGTGTATCTTCTGAAAATCCATTCCAAATACCGATAAGAAACGTTTTGCCTCATTATTGGATGAAGGCAATACATTATCATCCGGAAGCATGTCGGAAATGATTGACAACATATTTGAAAAGCATTTATTGGACATCCCACTCTTCTCTTTAAGATTGAATAGCTTGACGATAGCGGATAACTTTGTATACTTTTTACATATTTTATACAATGGCTTCTCCGCATCTAAAAGCAACTTCTGAAAAATTTCTGCATTTCCTATGAAGTCTTCTTTTATAGCCTCCACCATGTCAATCAACTCTTCAACATCCTCCATGGTATCCATATTAAGATCGTCACAAATAGGATCGCCTGTATTAACATCCGGCAATGTTTCACGATGTTCCTCCTCTCCGTGCCATTTCCACACAGTATAATTCGGATTGATACCCGAACTATACAAATGTTGTCTGATTTCTTTAACACCCATTTTTAATCTATTCTCACATTGATTACAAGGGCATCGTATGAAGTTCTCATCCAAGGAGGCTTTTTGAGCAACCCCAAGAAAATTATCAACACCTTTTATGTATTCTTTTGATAATTTGTCCTTGCTCATCCAAAACCTGTCCATTCTGGCCTAAGTATGTAAACCACCACAGTGAGATATAAGCAATAAAAGATATGTAATTGTTAAAAATAATGCAATATTATACAACATAATACATTCACACCATTAGAAAATATCGTAGAAAGTATAATATCCCTCTAAAACTATCACAACAACTACCATAGACACCGACTCCTAATAGTAATAAGACTTAATCAACCATAACTAACCAACTCAAGAACACTAATACACCACCCAAACACTATACAACCAAAACCAATTTTAAACATTGAAGAACTTCAATTCACAAAATTATTATACATATTATACTATAATGTTATATATAATATGATGTTATACATAATATGTATAACAACAATTGCTATACATATTATACATAACAGTAACAACCAATAGCGATTATATACCTATAATATAATGAAGCAATTAATGAAAGCACATGGTATAAGCATGGTACATGCAATGCTAAAAATTAATAAAAGCACACAAGGCATTAGTGAGTATATGATATACGTACTAAAACAAGACAATGAAACTTCAAAAGCAAACTAACATATCGTAACGCACCCTATGATACTGAAATCATTGAGACAAGCAAACACTAACATAAAGTTGGAGCTACAGAAAATGATCTGACCATCACATGGTACTAAAATCGTTGTAAACTTTTCGAATAAGTTTCATCTGTCCGAAATCAAATGTCTCTTTTAATCATGGAAACACATTAATGAATCAATTAATTTAGAGCAATTCTTAATGAATGATCAATTACAATGCAATACGGGATGTAGTTAGATTGATATCACACTTTGTTAAACAATAAAGAGTAGGGGATATATACATCACACTTTTATATAATCTAACATAAAGTGTATGTCATTTATCTCATCTTTGCTAAAAATGTTAAAAAAGATGAAATCACCGGTCCAAATGTCTAATCACAAAAACACTGGATCAAAAAACACAATTGTCATTGAGTGTATAAAAATATTAAAGAATCCATATAATGATTTTATTAATAAACACTTGTTTAATCATATTTTAAAAAATAGGAATTTCATAAAGAACACCACATGATTTGATAATATATTACCACAAACATGCAATAACCCCGTTTCAAATGAGAATCAAATGAGGAAAATTTAACCAAGTACTAACTAATAACCAAATGTTATTTAAACATTTCAAGGTAATCCAAAAAAAAATCAACTCATAATCCCACCCTGATACACAAACACACAATACACATTGAAATTAATTGCAATCTAAAACATCACACACTGAAATTAATTGAAATCTAGAACACTGAACATCAAGGCTGATACACACACAATGACGAATCTAGGATTTTAATTCAGGACGGCCGGAACTGTAAGATTGAATTTTTTTTTCACAACTCAGGCAAAACATCATTTAACATGTTAAAATTAACGAGTCTGACTCGAAAGAAACCCGAATATGACAGGTCTGACTCAAAAGAAACTCGAATATTGAAGGACACAAAAGCGATACTGCACAATTACATATTAGGAACTAAAAATCTTAACAAAAATTCAAGTACTAAGCACTAAATGAATTGACCCTACATTTCTAAACCTCTAAATACTATACATTAAGCATAACATTTTACATTACGTCAAAAACTAGATATTTTACATTTAACTTAACTATTTTAAGTCAACCGGGACAATTAATGTTTAGTCGCTAGGAGCTAAGTATATTTTACATTTAGTCCACCTTATTTTTTAATTTTGCAAAAACTCCCCTATTTACTTTTTTGATAATTATTTCTTAAAGTTTAGTATAAGATGAAAAAAAAATTGTAACTGTTTTATGCGCCGAGGGATCTTTTGGAACAAAATTAAAAAGTTTGAACTATATATTAATTATAAAATTGTCGAGGAACTTTTCTTCGAATGACCCTACTATTTTTTGTAGCAAGTCATTAACCAAAATTATTAAACATTGAACATATAAACTGAAAAGCAAATAAAATTACGCTTGAAACTAATGACACTCAACTATTTCTTTAATGTGTATTTTTTTTTTTAAATGACAATATATAAACTGAATTTATAATAGACACAATTCTTTAAAGAGTATTATTGCTAATAGTTGTAACAAATCTAAACAAATAAAGGCTTGAACAATGCTTGGCACAAACATAAGTATTTACTAAAGTAAAAAGAGTTGGTAAAGCAACGTACCCAAATTCTCTGTGCAGACTCGGCCGGGGTAGAAAACAGGAGAAGAGGGAAGGCGTCCCAGCTGCAAAGTCTGATAAACGACACAATAAAAAGGAAGAGAAATCAATTAGGTTTTCAAACAAAAATATTACAAACACATATACAAAAATCAAGAACAAATCGCATATACACAAATCACACACACAAATCAAGAATCGCACACACACGTATCAAGAATAAATCGCATATACACAACACATATATACAAACCCTTGCAAATCCATATTAGGGATTTTTGTACCTGATTGATTGAATCTCGCCGGCGCCGGAGGTGATGAGACGTGAGAGAGCCGGAGGTGCTGTGAGATATGAGGAAGAGTTGCGCGAGCGAGCCACAGAGAGAGAGAGAGAGAGAGAGTCAGCGTGCGACCCAGAGAGGGGGAGTCGGCGTGTGACCCAGAGAGAGAGAGAGAGAGGGATGCGGTAGACGTACGAGAGAGAGAGAGGGAGGGACGTGGTAGACAAGGAATTTTGAGGAATTTGAGGCTCCAAATTTTTGGAGCGGGGAATGAAAAAAAAAGCCCCATTTTTTTTTTCATGTATCTCACTTTTTACTCCGAAGGGGAAAATAACTAATATGTATTTGTGTCATCTATATATAAATATGAGATAAATGATTTATTTTTTATGTCAATTTTATTTAAATTAAAATAAAAATTTACTTTCAAAGTAAAATTGACATAAATGAATATTATTTATGTCAATTTACATTTGTGTGACATAACGTTCATTTTTAAACTGACATAAATGATATTTTTTCTTGTAGTGACCCGAAATAAAATCACATTATATAATAACTGGACGACTATGACCTGGGGTTATAATCACCCTGCTCCTCAATCCAGGTGATTCACCCGCATCGTGCAACTTCCCATAATAGAACTAAAGGGGTATGTTCCACATAAATATATCAATTACACACAGATATATTTATAATCACATCATATATGTATTGTCTCTATACCCTATATATATATCATCAAATCCGTCTATTTCTACCTATCTCACATGGCATTAGCCTATAATCCCGAATATATCAATTCATAATAATTTATAAGTGTACACACAACTTATATTAATTTCATAAGTATTCACTCACCTATGATACAAATATCGCATTTATTTCATCTTAATATTAGCTTACCACATCTAACTAATATTCTAATTTCATCATACTCGCACATTCGGATTAACTCACATATAATCGACATATATATATTCTACCCGCATAAATATATATATTTAAAGCCGCCGAAATAATTTATCTAGTGTCGCTCATCTCAAACACTCTTAAAGTACATAATCCGAATTCATTTTTCGACTAACCCAAGGTTCGTATAACACCCATATAATCATTAGGAGTCCTTACACACTATCTAGGATTCTTTAACATTTATCTCCAATAAAAATGATTATTCTCCAATCATTTAAAACTAAGAAAAGATTTCAAAAATAACAGGTTCAAATCGATTCGCTTAGAACCGAATCGATTCGAAAATGACGTTGAGTTATTATTCACCTTCTTGTCCAAACTCCTCCTTCTTCCAACACTCAACCAACAAAAGTATTTTGGTTTCTACATCATCAACACCAAAATAATCATCTACACGCTATAATTTAACCAACATATCAATTACTTAATGGGATTCATCAAATTTAACAAGATTTAAACCCAAAATCCATTTAATTCTACATTACACATATCTTCCAATTTCTCACCAAATTTTACACCCTTAACATGGTTTCAAGCTTAAATTTCACATGGTAACATTATCACATTAAGTTCATATGGAATCATCTCTTAAAATCCATTTTATGCAAGCATCCCAACCCAAATATCTTATAGTATTACACCAATTATGATATGAACAATAAACACACATAAATAATTAAAGCAAGTTATACACTTGTCTCGATGGATAAATTCGACAACCTCGTGTCGGAAATCCGCCGGAGTTTGGCCCAAGCTTCTCTTTCTCCCTTTTTCTTCTTTCCTTATCTTCTTTCTTCTTTTCTCTCTTTCTTTTCCTTCTTTCTCTCTTTTTCGTGTGGCCTTATAAGAAAGAAATAAGGGTTATCCCTTATTAAACCTAAAATTAACTCGTATACATAACTGCGAGTCCCTATTAGTCCAAAAAGTCCTCGAAACTCAAACACTACCCCTCGGGTACTCTATTCTGAATATATCAGCCCTTCCGAATCCAACCGTGCACTCGAAATTCCCATCCGAGTCACTTATCAAAAATTCACCTTTTTAAATCCAATACGACTTCACACGTACTTCTCCGAATAAATTATTGTTCCTTGTCGCTTTGCCCAACTGTGATCTGATATAAAAATGATTCAACTTTATTTACTTATTCACGTAAGTAAACGTAACACACATTAATATTAATCCAAAACTCGCAAATTAATATTTAGTCCACACCTCAAATTCTCTTTCACTTGAAATCCTCAATTTATTAAATTACATCACTTATGTAATTTAAATATCCATAAAAGTACGGGGTATTACACAAACTGGTTCGCCTATGCACCTGAACCGATTCGACTCACTTGATGCACGAATTTCCTTTTAATTGCTAATTTTTCTTAGAAGTTGTATTCAGTTAGGACTCTTGTAAAAACGACCATGTAATGTTGTAGTTTGATATTAGACTAAGTTTTAACCTACGAATAGAGGGAAAAGGAGGCAAGAACCAAAGTTTTGAATTCCGGCATTAAGATTACGCTTTTGTGGATTGTGTTCAAGATTTAATATATCAAGTTTGTTCCATCCACTTTATTTATAAATGATCTTTTTCTTTGCATATTTCATTTATTTTATGGCATTTTAATAACTCCAAGCATGCTTATATATAGGTTCATCATGATTTCAATCACATGCAACATTAGAATTTGGTTTATTACCCACGTAACCATGTCCGGCTAAGATATTAGCGGGTTAGGGTACATGAACCCAACCCAGGTGTTATGAATGAATTTAAAAGAGAATAAAATTTAATTAAGAATTCAACGGCTTGATTTATTACCAGAATAAATATTGTAGGTCTTTTAATTTCGTTTGCCCTAGGTAACCGGAATGTTTAAGGATGCAATACGATCTTCAATAATTTGTCATTCTCATCAAATATAATTTTTGATTTGATATTGTGAGGAGTAAAATCTTCATATGTCAAATACTTTTAGAGTAGTTGATGATTCTTTGAATTGAGAATTACGTTTTTGAAGTTTTTATATATTAAGTAATAACCGACAGTTCGGGGGAGTACCCTAACTCCATTTTCTAGCATCGATTTAAACTGAGTTAGTTATTCTCTCATGCGTAGTTCAATTACTAGTTTAATTAGATTGCATTAGTTGATAGGAAAGTTACAAACAATCATTTTTTACTTCTTTTTCTAAGTCAACAGAAAGGTTAATTGTCTTTCCTACTCATCGTCACGTCTTACGTCTTAATCCCTGAGTTCGACACCCGGTTTATGGGATTATTACTTGAGCGATTGGCTTGCACTTGAGCCGTAATCACATGCATTAGAGACACACTTTTCAAGTCGCGTTAAGAACACATATTGAGAGAAAGTAAGCATTACAAAAATATTAAGTTTGTTCATATATATTAGATAAGTATGATCAAAATGAAGGACTTGACTTCAAAACAGAGCGCTTATAAAGAAAATTGTAAAGCTTTAGAGGTGTTCATACTTCTCGCATGATTTGGATAATCATATTTTGTATTTTATCTTCAAAACTCATATTAACAGCCAGTGGAGTTTATGTTTAATTATTGAAGTATATATTTTTATTTAATTATAATCATTTATCTATCATTTGATTTATTTATTTTTTATAATGTGAACAAGAGATAAATGTAGAGGGTCCTATTTTGGGGTAACTTTCTCATTTTTGGTAGTTTTAATTATATTGAATTTTTATTTTCTCATTTTGACATTTATATGCAGGCTGATTTGATGAACAACATAAGTTATTTGGTGTTAAAAAAAATCTTTTTTAGGGTAAATTACATCAAAACCCCCTGAACGATTAAACTTCTACACCCAATCCATTTTCATAAAAAAAATTGATAAAACATGTGCATAAGAAATGTAAAAACTTTAATAACCACTGTCATTTGCTTATGTGATCGTGCAAACAAATTACATTTAGGGTGTGTTTGATTGCAAATATGGAAAATGCTCGACAAATAGTTCATTTTGATAAGAAGTTGAAAAATGAGTGAAAAAATATATGGCAATCTATGATTAGGTCCCTTGGTAATAATTTTTAAACATTTAAGGACAATTTACTATTAGGTCCACTTATTATGCCACTAGCGTGGACTTCTACAATATGATAATTAGTGGAAATAAATGTTTAAAATTTATCAAAATTCCTTTAGTTTTTAAAATTTATTTGTGAATGACCTAAGAGTACTTTCTCCAAAAATATATGAGTTTGTGGCCTTACTTTTACTATTTTTCATGGAAATCAATTCTGTGGTGGGTGAATAAGAAATATGTTTCACTAAAAATGAGGTTTGAGATAGAGCATTTGTTATGTGACTGAGTGTTGTTCTTATATGAAATATTCACAATTAATGTACTACAAAAGCAAAACATGAATCAAAATAATTATTTTCTATGAAAAAAATTATATCAACCAAAGACATTATTAATCTATTGCATATAGCCTACAACAAGTTTTATAAATCGTCCATAAAATCCAATTTTGAGAAAATTTTAGGAGTACGGGAGTGATCATGATAAATTTTGTTATTAATTGTCGCGCATAGCTATTGACGCTCCTTCGAATTTCTCCGGCGCTCCAATCCATATCATAAATACAATAGATAATGGTCCGCGCCAACGGTATGAAAAAAATACGACTCAATGCAACGTCGCATTTTATTTTTGGATCGTGATCGTTTTTGTTAAAACCGGTGCCATCTCAGCTGCCACATCAGCCGGTGTAGGCAACCAGCCTGTTCAAACCGGTGCAAGAATCATTTCTCCACTTTTATAGGAGTCGCCTTTCATTTTAGGTAAAAATAAAATTTTGAGGTGTGTCGTGTCATTTTTATTTTGGTCGGGTTTGCGTTTGGTTACAAAAAATAACATACATTGTGGCGTGTCACTTTTAATTGGGTCGTGTTCGTGTTTGGTAAAAAAATAATATTTCATGTTGTGTCGTGTCACTTTTATTATGATTGTGTTCATGTTCGGTTAAAAAAAAGGTTTCGTGTTGTGTTGCTTTTATTTGGATCGTGTTCGGTTAAAAAAGATTTTATGTCGTGTCAAGTTGTCTTTTTTATTTTGGTTGTTTTCGTGTCAGGTAAAAAAATAAGATTTCGTATCGTTATGTGTCGTGTCTCGTTTTAATTTGTCATTTTTATGATTGGTTGAAAAATAAGATTTCGTGTGTCGTGTCATGTCGTGTCGTTTGTATTATTTTATGTTCTGTCGTGTTTGTATAAGGTTAAAAAAATAATATTTTTTGTCATGTTAAGTTGTATCGTATTTTAATTAGGTCGTGTTTATATTTGAAAAAAATAAATAAAAATTAATGGGTTAATATTTAAGTTTAAATCATATAAATAAGTTGGTTTGGAGTGTGAGTTGTATTCTTTATTTAAATTATATAAAGCCCTTAATCGTATAAATAAGGTGGCATAACATGGGAAAGGGAGCGGCGGAGGAATTCGGAGGAGCGCCAATAGCCCTTAATTGTCTCTTGAGTATTCCTCACGCACTTCGGTTCATCGACCCAAGCTACTTAACCGCCTCTCTCCCTCTTTAAAACGACAATCCACAAATGTTTTCCATTTCACCGCCAAACGCAACACACCCTAGAAAGATGACTTTCTTCTGGGGCACAAAAACAGAGATTCTCTTCACGGGTTGGCCTGGGACTAACTCCTCCATGTACGCTGTGTCCATTGTTTTTGTCTTTGTGCTCGCACTTCTTGATGAGTGGCTCACTCGTTGTAATCTCATGAACGATGGTTCGATCCTTGTGGTAGTGGTACAGACGCTTGTGCATGCTGTTCGGATGGGTCTGGGATACATGCTCATGTTGGCTGTAATGTCTTTCAATGGCGGTGTATTTTTAGCGGCGATAGCTGGGCACACTTTGGGTTTTTTCTTGTTTGGGTGTTTTCTTGTTTGGGAGCGGCGTTAGTAAGAGGTCGTCACCGCCTGCTGGGAAGACTTCAGATCTGAGCTGTTCTCACAAGCTGGTGATTTGGTTTTCGGATGCTAAAACTTGTTATCTCTTAAATACATTTGATCTTATGTTCTTTATATAATAAGAGAGCTTATCTCACATGCTTGCAATGTGTGTTGAAATCCATCCCTCTCCCCATTATGTCAAATATCAAATATATGTAACCCGTTTGGCTTATCCTTGGCTACAACTATCTATAAATTTCTAGCCTTGAGTAATTCATCACAGAGAAAGAGGAGATGCGTATAAATTTGAAAGGAAAAAGGAAGAGGATGAGCACCATGCGCACAAGTTTTTATATTTAAGGTTATTTGGGGTTTGGCACTCATTTATTTTTTCTTATTGAGTCTAACACTCATAAGTTTTAGTTCTTGGGCTTTGACATCCATTTAGACGGATTCCGTTATTGACCATTAAAAATCGAGATTACATGTTTTTAATCCTACTTTTTTTAATATATGTGTGTTTAATTTCATGTCATTATTTTTTTGTTGTTGGTCCTATATTTTTACAATTGTCATTCTCTACAAAAAGAGACATGAGTGGTTATAAGAGGTTACATGGAAGTTGTGGGAAGTTTTAGACGATTATGGGACTTAAAACAATTTAAAAACCACATGGGATGAAAGACTAACAAAACTTTAGAAATGAGAATAAAACAAAAAAATCTTGGATAAGGGGTTGTCGGAGAAGGACCTGTTGTCGAGGCGAAGATGAGGGACTAGTGGTCGATGACGAAGATGAGGGAGTTATGATCGACGACAAAGGTGATTTTTAAGGAGGCTTCTAAGTATGAATTCGACAAAACACAAGCTCAAAGAGGAGAGGGAAATAAGGAAGTAGTGACAAACAGGCGCGAGAAAGGGGAAGATGGTGGTGGAAGAAGTGGTGGTTGTCAATGGAGGCGATAGGGAAGGAGAGGTGGTGGTTGTCGGAGATTTCAAGGTCCGCGAGAAGTTGGGTTTCGAAAAGTTAGAAGTTCGGTTTTTACTAAAAAATTGTTACACTATTTTCTTTCCTAATAAGATTGTTCCTTCATTTGTAATATGAGTTTTTTTTTTCAGATTTATGATTCATCTAAGTTTAGTTTGTATTCAAGAATCTCCTTTCATTTCTCACAAACCCAACTCTCTCTCTCACTCACACACACACACACAAACACCCCACACACGCTTATTCTTTGTTTTGGATTTGTTTATTTCCTTTGCCCCTTATTTATTTTCAGTGACTCTCTTGTCTATTTTTTAGTGACCATATTTAGGGGAAATATATGATGCATGGTAATTGATGTAAATGAGCGTCAAATGGAAAATATGAAGAAAAATCTTGTCCCAAATCTCTTTATTAAATCTCAAAATGGTAGAATGACCCAAATGAGGCTACAAAAGAGATATTTATAGGTGGAAGTAACTTGGGCTTCAAGAAATTATCATAATTATAATTATGCCCTTATTAGCCCTTATTACTTGTTCCTATAATACCAAGCAAAGAACAACTAAAATAAAATACATAAGAATAAGGAAAATAACAAAAATGGCACAAATGCTTAAAAATGATAAAAGCGTCATCTCCTTTACATCATTCTCCCCTCCATGAAAACGAGTTTGTCCTCAAATTCAAAGGAAAATGCCATCGATATGACCTTCTAGAATGGTGATGAGAGAATGTTGGGGTGCGGCATCATCGGTATCGTCTAGGTACTCGGGGCATCCTGGAGTAAGTAAAACATGGCGATGTGGCAAGGAAGACTCTGAAGCACTGTGACCTACTACCCCACATTGTAACATTTGAATGTCACCGGATAGGAAGATGAGGGAGGAGAGGTAGTAGTGGCTGGTGTCGTTGTTTTAGTAGCGAAAGTAGGAGTATTGAAGGGAGTATGTGGGGCAGAAGTAGTAGTGCGCGAACGAGTAAGGGGAGTTGTCTGATAATATGCCTCTACCTTCGTGGCATACTCCACTGCCTTTGCAAAGGTGGAAATATCACGCAAAGTCCGGTCCTGCTAAATATTCCCCTGTAGGCCGTGGATGTAACAGTTAATCCTATGCTCTTCTGTCTCTCCAAGCCGAGAACGTATGCACAAAATTTGAAGCCGCTCAGTATTGTCCAAAATAGATGTGTCATGTCTGAGGACCTGGACGTGGAGAAAGAGGTCTCGCTTATATGTGACGGGACAAAGGTAGATATCATCATCGCTTGGTCGATTGATCCTCATTAAAGGTTTGCTTAGCTCTATCAAGCTTCTCTCTTATAGAACTATTGTCATCTTGAAACATACATGCAATATCTCCAATGTCCTTGATCTCGGCTTGGAGGGAGGCCAACAAATGGGTCTGCTTGCCGTAAGCACTTGTCATTTTCTGAAGTGCTTGTCGAAGAGACAAAAATGTCTCACATGCTCGGCCAGGGGCATCCCGACCACGGACGAGGTCCAAGTCTTCGCTTGTCTGAGCTATTAGCACCAGTACTAAGTTGTTATTAGAATAAAGATAAAAAATAAAAAGATATTTTAAAAAGTAGCAGAGCAAGCATACATGAGTAATATGAAATCATTAAACAAGTCACAAATAAATCCAAAATAATGAATCTCTTCATTAAAGTACAAAAGTGGTCAATCCCCAGCAAAGAAAATGACTAAAACACAATCAAAACAAAGTACAAGAAGTCTTAAACTAATCTAACTAGCATGACCTTCTTTCTCTATGGTGCATGATCAAGATTCACTGCATACTTGCTTTGATTTGCGGCCTCCTTTGCTTGATCGATGCTTTCCTTACCCTGGAAAAACCTCAATAACTTTACCCTCGTCTTCATCAAGGTTTAGAGGTGAACCTAGATTATGCTCATTGAAGAGTTCATACTCGTAAAGGAGTCCTACCTTGGCTAATGACCCATCCCAGCCTTTCTCGAAATTATACTTATGGATGCAGTTCACATATTTCTTAGGTTGGTGGAAGATTTCGCCCCACCCTTGGCCATGAGCCTTGTACATGGCTGCTAGAGTCTCAAATAAGGTTTGAGAAGACTCTTTGTAAGCTTTCACCAACTGCTCAATTGTGGATCTCGGCTTGGTTAGATCCAGTTGTTTAGCCTTTTTCTCGACCCCATAGGCCTTTTTGGTAGCCTTCAAAGAATTGTTAAACTTAGCCAAGGCTTTGTTAAGTTCAATGTTGGCTTTGTCCTGGTCGGTCCTTCTATCTACAATATTGAAAAAGTCCACCAAGAACTATAAGTCAAGTGCGGAATGAAAAAGATAGTACAACATAAAATTTCTAAGTAAAGATGTGAACAAAATACTGAGGTGTAATATCCTAACCCAATAAATTAATTAAATTATATATTGGTTATAATTGAGGAGGAGTTAATTATATATATGGAAGAATTATAGGTAGAAATTAGATAGAATAAGAAGGAAAAGAAAGAGGGTTGTTCAAATGGCATAGGAGGTCGTTCGAACGATAGTACACATGTCGCGAGATGGGTTGTTAGAAAGGTCGTTAAAAGCAGGGCTTCTAAAGACGTGCTACTGGTTTACAGTAGCAGGTCATGCAAAGGTTCACGCGATCCATATAATGAACGACGATGGTCGAGTTTTTAGATCAGATTACCCTTGTGTGCTGTCATAATTTGGAACGTCGATTTTATGTGTTGTCGTGCCTAGATCATATCGACAAGGGTAAAATGGGATTTTTGGGCTTAAGGGGTGTTTTATAATGTGTTATTTGGGTTATTTGGAATTTATTTGTGTTGGGAGAAGATGGATGAATAAGAGAGAGAGTGAGAGAGATAGGGAGGGGTGGGTGTTCTTCTACCACCAAGACACCACTCCTCCACCCTACACCAACCATAAACCATCATTTTTAGAGTGTGTTCCACCATATTTGAACCAAAAATACCCATTTCCACCATGGACAAAAAAGAGCTTTGAATTTTGGGAAGAGTATTGGAGGATTTTGGAGAAGAAAAAGGTGGGTTTTAATAAAGTTGAAGGGATTTCTTAACTTGGCGCTTTGGAGGATGCATTGGTACCTCTTGAGGCCACCTTAGGAGGTGGGGGTCGCTCCTCCTACACCAACACCACCATTGAAGCCATTAGAGGTAGGTAAACCTTACTCTTAGTGTAATAATGCCATTTTTGCCTTGTAGTATTGTATTTAGACTATTTGAGTAGGTGTATTTAGTTTAATGGTATAATTATTGTGTAGAAAAAAATAAACACTTTTATGGAATAAAAATGTTGAAAAATATTATTTTTGTTAAAAATAAGGAATGGATACTTATTTCAAGGTTTTGAAATAATAAAGTGGGTATTTTTTACAATTGTTTATTTTCTAGAAATGTTAATGAAAAACATTATTTCACCAATGATATGGTATTTTTATGAAAAATTACAATTCTAGAAGTATTGGTGATAAACATTTTATGAAATAAAATGTTTGAAGATAATGTCATATTTGGATAAACATTGGTAAAATAATGTCTCTTGTAAAATGATGATTTTATAAAAAGGAAATTTGTTGATATTGAACAAATAAAAATGTCATTTGTGCCTTAAAAATGTATTTTTCCAAGTATAATGACTTTCCATGATGATAAATATGTTTAAACCATGTAGTAGGATTTTGGGGTTTAAAATCAATCTTCTAATGCGTATAAACTTGTAGTATTTTGATGTTAAATGTATAAATAAGTTTAGAGAAGGTTTTGTTAAGTTTAAACATAAAATAAGAATAATGGGTGTGGCCATCCCTATATCTCCCTTTTCGGGGGAAAATGGGAGAATGTCTCGCGCCATCTTCCTCTAGAGCGCTTCGGAAGTCTTCGGTGTGTGGTGATGTAAAGAGATGAAGTCAATAACCTATTTTGCACAAAACAGGCAAAAGAACATGTCGCCGCCTCGAGAGAATGACATCAAATACAAACAGATGCTTACGAAATCAATAGTTCCGAGGTTCGGGGGCTAAATTATGGAATAGAAAGGTGTTAGGCACCCATCCCGCCCTTTCGGTCTCTCATGGGCTTGTGTTACTATTTTCCCTAATTTCTCCATGAAGCGTGTGTGCATGTATATATAAATGGAGATCGGAATCGCCCGACTCATATCATGGAAAAGATAAAGTGAGGTCATCCATAGGAATGTTCCCAAAATAATATTTAGAAAATACGATGTATGCGTTTATCGAGATATTGGTCGTTATGACGAAATGATAATGTGTGCTAGATAAAATGCCAATATGAGTCACAAGTATGAAGTATATACGAGTAATATATAAGGATAATAGATAAAAATGTAAAAATTGGAAAATTAGAAAAATGAAAAATTGGAAAAGATTGGACTCGAGTCTCGGGCTTTAACCCGAAACGCCTACGTAACCTATAAAGGCATCAAAGTCCACGTAGTTCGCATGCGCCATAAGGGTGGGGTTTATTCCATAGATTCAAATGGGAGTTTATTATATGTGTGTGTGTGTGTGTGTGTGTAGAAAAAGTATATTAGTTTTGAGAAAATGAAGTGAATAATCCCGTTGGAATTTGTAGGTGTAACCCTTTTTTTCTTTGTTTTGTATTTTTTATAGAAAAATAACGTATGTGCAATATAACTAATAAAGGATGAGGTATTAATGTGTATGAACTAACGTAAAATCTAGATTAAGAATTTATATAACTAATGCGAAAATAAAGAATATAAAGAGAGAGAGAAGGGTTTTTAGACTTTCTTTGAAGAATTGAGGCTTGAACTTTATCCTCGACGAGCTCCCTTAAATGTTGTGATGAATATTGAATGAGAGAGAACGGTATTTTGCTAAATTGGGTGTGAAAATAATGGTAATAAAAGATAGAAGGGAATTTCACACAAGGAAACTTCGCTGATTGCAAGGGAATGTTACTGAGATCACTCACATTGATGGATCTGAGGTTTGCCCTGAGAGTGATATCATGCCCTCCTTATATAGGGTAGGGGACTACCGATCGACATACCTCTAGCCTGGACAATCAGCAGTCAACCCTAGACACACTATCGATAGGCAAGAAAACAAACCGGCCAAACGATAGTCTCGTGCAAATTTTTTCGAAAAAACGATCATAGAACGCAATTTGTAAATCCAAATTGTGCACAATGTATACTATTAGAAAGGTAATTCAGAGAAATTTAAGAGTCTTTGGGCTGCTCCCCAGTCTAGGAGTTGACTTTGGGTCAAACGAGGCTCGAAAGCGCTCATCGGTCCTTAGACGGGAGATCGTCGGACAGTAATGGATCGTCCATCCAAATCGTAAGTCAGAATCATGCACGGGGTGGACCGTTAGAAAGGTTATGCGAGGTACTTAGACAATATAACAGTAAAACGGGTCATTTGTCCGTACCATAAGGTTGATTCGTGCACGGGGCGAACCATTGAAAAGGGTATTCGGTGCCCTTCAAGGATTCATTCAGTCTCGTTCGATCTGAAAAGTTAACCTTGTTCAAACATAATCCAGGAGCGCCCGGTGGCCCCCAGATCAATTTTCGAAGAAAAATGAATCATTGGTCCAAACAGTTTTATGATTTTGCACACGGGGCTGGCCATTAGAAAGGGTTTTAATACCCTTCAAATATCTAAAGAACTTTTGCTCTTATGATGAAGTTGATTGGAGTCAAATCAGGGCCCGGGAGCGCCTACTGACCTTTAAATCAATTTTCGATAGTAAAATGCTTCATTCTTCCGAACCGTAAGGTTGATTCTTGCATGGGGTGGACCATTGAAAAGGGTATTCAGAGTCCTTCGAAGATTTATTGAGCTTTTGCTCCGATGATAGAGTTAATCGAAGTCAAACGGGTCCCGAGACTGGTCGATGGCATATAGATCGGTACACGGGGTATGACCTAGGGTTTGTAGTGAATGGAAGAGATGGTACGGACCTAAGGAGAGAATTAAGGGGTACTAGAATGTGGTGTTTATAGAGCCCCTTGACGGGGGAGCTTTGAACAAGTGAAATTAATCTAATAGACACCACATGATGTTTTGGGAAGGAGGTCGATTCCGCGGACCTAAAGGGATGAGGATGAAAAATTCAAAGGGTCGAGGTCATTTTTGAAGACCTAAGGTATTGCTAGGAATAACCAATTATGTGGGCTGAGGTCAATTATGAGGACCTTGAATGGGAGCGACCAATTCTGAGGGTCGAGAAAATTTTTTAGGACTGATCGAGGAAAAAACCAAGCGTCCATGTAAATACGCTAATCGTTGTTATCGGCTTCCAACCACAATACAAAAAAAATCTAAACTTTAACTACACTCTTATGGAGTATAGCGGCTAGTCTGGGTATCGAATCCACAAGGAATGTTTGATAGATTTTAATTGATTTATTACTTCAAAAATAAAGTGTAAAAGATGATGATGGGGTGAGAAAGGAAAAAAGGGAAAACAAAAGAAGTTAACTAAACCTAATTAAAATAAACAAAATACGGATTAATTATTATGAAAGAGCGATAAGGTTGGAATACAATCCCCCAAACCCTAGTACATTTACCGGATATAAAAGCAATTGTAAATTAGATAATAGATCAAACCCATAATTTATTAATTTCAAGCATTACATATATGAGGGTATAAGCCCACATCATACACAATTAAGAATAGAAATAACGCGATGTCAGAATAGCTGACACGCGCATCGTACTCTTAAACACCCCGATTACCTAGGGAGAACGAGGTTAAAAGTCCTACGACGGTTGAAATAACTACTTAACATGATTCAATCATTTATTTAATTCCGATAATTACTTTTGTCTCCATGCAAACCACATTGGGTTGGGCTCATGCATTCCAACACTTAGAAATCTAGCTAGACATGACAAAACTATGAATACACAAGGAATCTATGTTGCATGAAATCATAATTGTGTGAAAAGTGAGATTAAACAAGAGAAATAATAATAATAATAATAATAAAAATAATAATAATAATAATAATAATAATAATAAAAATAATAATAATAATAATAATAATAATAATAATAATAATAATAATAATAATAATAATAATAATAATAATAATAATAATAATAATAATAATAAAAGTGCTGGAAATAAAGGTTATCAAGATTGAAGAATAAGAACATGCAATAAAAATCATTTAGAAGAGTCCCCTAAACATATAGGTTACAAGTCGTTTAGAAGAGTCCTCAAAACATAAAACTCTTTTGGCTAAAAGATAAGGACAAAATAAAAATCATGCTTCTGAAAATTTGTCACACTTTAAAAGAGTGACTAATTTTTGTAACGGATATTGAGCGCGACTAATGAGCGAACCGGTCCAGAATTTGATTCTATAGGTTAGGTTTTGCCTTTACAGTGAGGGGGACCGGTTCGGTCTTATTTCGTCGGTTCGATTATCTGAATTCTTCATCTTTAAAAGGGCATAACTTCTTCACTGTAGCTCGGATTGAGGTGTCGTTTTTCTAGTATTCTTATAATTTCAAGATATTCAACTTTCAAGTTGGCCCCACCTCCGGATTGAGGCTGAAAAATTATGAAAATTCCCTTCAACTCCCCGTTTCTTGCTTTCTTTCACTATTTTGAGTTCTCTTTCGCACGAACTTGCATGAAACACTTGTAAAACACATGAGAGATACACAAAACGCGAAGTAATTGACAAAAAGAGTTAGTAACATAAATATGAGATAAAACCAAGTCAATTACGATGCACGGGATCATAAAAAGATCGAAATTAAGGGGATAAATATGAAATATGTATGCCTAATCAAGGACCTAAGTGGGAGCAATCAATTCTGAGGGTGAGGTCAATTATGAGGACCTTAAGTAGGGGGTGGACAATTCTGAGGGTTAAGGTCAATTCTGAGGACCTTAATTAGGAGCTACCAATTCTACGGGTTGAAGCCAATTCTGAGGGCTTAAGATAGGTACGACCAATTCTGAGGGTCGATGTCAATTCTGAGGACCTAAGTGGGAGCCATAAATTCTGAGGGTCGAGGTAAATTTCAAGGACCTTAAGTAGGGGGCGACCAATTCTGAGGGTCGAGCTCAATTCTGAGGACCTTAAGTAGGAGTGACCAATTATGCGGGTCGAAGCCAATTCTGAGGGCTTAAGATGGGAGCGACCAATTTTGAGGGTTGAGGTCAATTCTGAGGACCTAAGTGGGAGAGGCCAATATTAAGGATCGAGGTCAATTTTAAGGACCTTAAGTAGGAGCGACCAATTCTGAGGGTTGACATCAATTTTGAGGACCTTAAGTGGGGGCGACCAATTCTGAGGGTCGAGGTCAATTCTGAGGACCTTAAATAGGAGCGACTAATTCTAAGGATCGAGGTCAATTATGAGGACCTTAAGTAGAGACGTGGGGTATAGTTCTCCGGTAAAACTTAGAGACTCCTCTGGGGAAAAGATATTAATCCGAGGATTGAATGTATCCCTATTGGGGAGATTTTTGAATTTTGATGTGTCCCTTGGAGACGTTGGTGGATAGACATCTGATTGACTTAAAGTTCCATTGGGGAAGTTGGATTTGAGAATTCCTCTAGGGAAATAATTCTGGGATTCCATTAAGGAATTGTGGGGTTTAAGATGGATGAGAAATATGGTATTAATTTGGTTGAGGATTTGAGATCTTGAAAAAATTATTTTCTTCGTGAAGAAATGTCCTAAAATTCATTTGGTAATTTTAGGAGTTGTCTGGGAGATTTTCGGGATTTTATGATATTTTTTTGTTCGAAATTTCAGGGAGGTACAGACCGGCAGGGTGTAGGGGTGCTAAACGGCAATGGCACTGTCTTTTGGACTACCTCGGGCAGGTGAATGGACAATGTCGATCGGTATGTGGGCGGGGACGGCCGATCAGCAGGCCCCTTAGACTCCTATAAAAAGGGGTGAGATTTCTTCATTTTTCATAGCTTTCATATCTTCTATCTTCTTCCTTTCTTTTCTTTGAACTGTTCTAGTGTTCTTCTCTTTTCCAAGACTAGGAAATGGCAGATTTTTCAAGCAGTGCGGTCTACATGGCATGGTTAAATGTTGATGACCTGGCACATTTAGAGTGGCGGGCTAGGGTGACCCTAGTGCTGGGAAATAAGAATTCCTTTGAATTATTTGAGTAGGTTGCGGACGACCAAAATCTTCTACGTGAGCCTGAGCACCATTGATCGTCTAGGGTGGTGAACCCTAATGGTTATGTAAGTGTTAATTACCTTTGGTATTTCCCTTATTTTGTGTATTTCTTTATTTTTCTGAATCTTGACAAGGGTTTTTCCTTTTATTATAACAGACTGATATATTTACGTTGAGCCAGCATTCCCAGGGAACGATGGGGCTCTAGGACGTATGAGAGCACCTTCCTCTAGTGGTGTGGTGGGTAGTTTCATCAGTTGGTTTTGGCAGTTTGGCGTCTATATCAGATGAGATGCCCTGCTCGACGGTTGTCCTCTATGTCTTGGGAGAGAAATGGTGGGATACTATCCATACCATGCATTTTATTTTTGGAGATATGGAAGTGACTCCCTTCAATGTACAGCAGATGCTGGGGTTAGACTACGAGAGGGCCCAGATAGAGGTGGAACGCACACTGAGGGTCATACCGGCGGCGTTAGGTGATGTTAGGCTGATAGTCTCAGGAGACTCCATCTGTCTCTCTCTTCTGAAAGAGGTTTTATCGACTCAATAGATGAATGAGACCAAAGGGCTGCGTGTGCAACAGATGGCCCATTTATTTATTCTATTGTTACTGGGAGATTTTCTCGTGGCGACGTCGTCCACTTGTGGTTTTTGCCTTATTTAAGGGTATTTCCGAATAACCCTTTCTTTGACTGAGGGAGACTTAATTTGGCGACTAATTATTCGTCTTTGGATGCATTCAGTCGGTGCTTTTGCCAGACCTTTATTGGTGCCACGTATCTTTTGGAGGTATTTTTTTACTTTTTGCATTTTTCTTTATGCATTTTATTTCCTTTTTTTATTCCTTGATTGTTTCCCTCTTATTGATTACCTTTTTCTTTTGCAAACGTGGTTCTATGAGGTGATTGGTCTTAATTCCCATGTTATAGGTTTGAAGGATGAGTTAGTGGGGAACTTCTACCGCATGTACTGGTGGTGGAAGTCCAACCGAAAGTCGACGCTGTCTCTTTCTTTGGCGGTGGTGCGTCAGGTTTTGAATGGCCTAACGAGCGATCAGGTAAATTCTTCTTTCCTCTTGAGACCATTTTTCTTTGATGAACTTTTTTAGATATTATTTTTTCTCTGGGGACCTTGGAGGTGAACTATCCCTAGGGGACGACCATCCAGCACAAAGGGGTGACCGGGGGGAACACGCAGTTGCGTCGGCTGCTAGCGCACGAGTTCATCTACTGCTGGTATCTGGGAGAGAGAGTAGTTTTAAAGGTGGTAGAGGACTACGTGATTGTACCACATGCGATACCCCCAAGATACATGAGGCGGGTGCGGGAGATACCGAAGGAGGCGAGGGTGGTGACGATGATCGATGAGCCTTACTCGTTATATACTGACACGGCGGTGACCTATAATTATCTAGATTTTTTGTTGAGCTGGATAATGCTGCCCAGCATATATGACGTTATGCCTCTTCCTCATGCGGTTTCAGGTAGGGGCACGAGTCAGCCAGTGGGGTATGCCCACAATGTGGGTGGTGCGTCAACATCAGTAGTGGCGATGACATCAGAGGTTTCATTTCTGCAGCTGGCTCCTCCCTCATATAACATCAGACGTCCGAAGGGAGGATCGGTGTGTATGATTCATCGTCCCAATACGATGGAACCAGAGGTATTGGGGTTGACAGAGGGCATTCTTCAGCCACAGGTATGTCTTTTATTTCTTCGACTTATTTCTCTGATATCTTTCTTTGCCTCAGATTAACTTGTTTTCTTTTTTCTTATTTTTTCTGCAACACGTATGGGTGTCGGATACTTGGATAAGAGACATTCGAGATTGGGTAGCTTCCGCGATGACTCATATTCAGGATTCAATCCCGGTTCCTTCATGCTTAGTTCTTTCTTCTTTCGTCTGAGGAGAGGTCTTGATCAGGTAGCGGGGGTTCTTCAGTTCGTCATCGGGGAAAGTGCGGATTCTACAAGGATGGGGGGTCGTAGAGAGAGAGAAAGAGATGGTAAGAGAGAGAATGAGTCCTGCTATATTTCTTTTTACTGTAAAAGAGATGTAATTACAACAATATATATGCAGTGAATGGGGTTTTATTTATTCGTCTTTGCTTTTAATGACTTAATGCAATTTTTTATTTGTTTGTCGAGACCGTAAAAAGGATTGGGATTATTATTTTAAAGCAGGATAAGTTTAAATATATAAGGAGAGGAAAAATCCGAATTATAAGTTTATTGAGTTTTTTTTATTTTGACAAAAAAGGAAAAGGGGAATTTTCTAAAAATGAGGGGTTGTCGACCGACATACCCCTTGTCATGCCTATCGGCAGGTTAGTTCAGTCTAACACCAAAAGGATTGATTACACTTTCCTCAATTACTTTGTCCTTGATGGGGTAGGGTTTTATACATAGAGCTCCTTCGGTATTCCATCCAAGCAGGGGAAGTTTGGGGACCCCAAGATGTAGATGATGCTAATAACGATGATGAGGTTGATTCTCACTACACCAAAATGACAAAATTGTCACCTTTCAGCCGGTCACCCTTGTCAAGGTCATTGACCGTGACAAAAAACACGCGTTTTGTGTCACGGTCATTGACCTTGACACGACCGTGACAAAGAATTGTCACGGTCAATGACCTTGACACGACCGTGACAATGTTTGCATCAAAAACCCTTTCCCCCTTCTTTTTTTCCTCCCGCCGTTCCCTCCCTCTCTCTCTCTCGACGCTGCTCTCTCTCTCTCTACTTTCAGGTTTAATTCTCTCTCTCTCTCTCTCTCTCTCTCTCTCTTCCATTTATATATATGTTTGTCTGTATATATATGTGTGTATGTGTGTATATATGTGCGTGTGTGTGTGCGGGGGTAGGGGTGGGGCAGAGTGGGGGTAGGGGGTGGGCAGGGTGGGGGTAGGGTGGGGGCAGAGTGGGGGTAGGGGGTGGGATAGGGTGGGGGTAGGGGGTTAAAAATGTAATATTATTTTGATACAACATTAATTTGTGTATGAGTTTCATAATTATAAATAATATCCAAAAATATTGGATAACAATTTATTTTCATTCAAAATAAATAAGTAATTTTCTACAAATTTCATAAAAAATGAAGGTCGGCTTAATATGTGATTTAAGTGTGAAATAATCGCTATATACTTATACTAATGGAGAAAAAAAATCATATATGGCGTTTTTTGTTTTTATTAGATACAAAATAACACATATAGGTATCACATGACTTTATATCCATCAAATAAAATTTCACCATAAAATATCATTTTTTGGAAGGCAAGATCTATTACAATATATTTACATACCTAAATGATTTTTTTTTAAATGACATTTCAACAAAAAACTACAATAAGGGTTAAAATGACATCCGAAATTGCTAAAAGCATGAAAAATAAAATATCATTTAGTCTATGTTGTTGAAAAATTTGATCAAATTGGTGAGCCCTTCATATTTTAAAAATTTTGTTTTTATTCCTATTTAACTTTTCTTTCTATACACCCTTAATTATATTTAAAGTTTAATAAAATAGGAGTTATAGAAAGAAAAGTGGGGTTTAAATAAAAACACTTTTTTTAAATTTTAGGTTCTGGTGCATAATCTTACTTTGTCACAATTAATTTATATGCCTCAAAGTTATTTTATCACTCTTAGTTTATATTTGTGATAATACTTTATGAACCACAACTTTAGGTTGATTATTTTAGAACTTAAACTTAAAGATACAAAAAATAATTCTATAGAACAGCTTAGATATCTTAACAAAACACATATCTAACATTGAATATGATTTATAAAAAGCACAAAACAATAGTAGAAATTCAATACATGAAATTAACATTGAGATTATTTTAAATAGACAATCACTATTGTGTGTGTGTGTGTGTGTGTGTGTGTGTGTGTGTGTGTGTGTGGTGGGTGGAGGGCTATTGTGTGGTGTGTGTGTGTGTGTGTGTGTATGTGGTGAGTGGGGGTGGTGGTGTGTGTGTATGTGTATGTGGTGAGTGGGGGGTATGGAGGGAGGTGGGGGTGTGTGTGTATGTGGTGAGTGGGGGGTGTGGAGGGAGGTGTGTGTGTGTGTGTGTGTATATATTTGAATTAACCCATGAATTTGTATTTTTGTATTTGAATTAACCCATGAATTTATTTTTGTATTTGAATTAACCCATGAATTTATTTTTGTATTTGAATTAACCCATTATATGAAACATACTTGAAATTAAATATAGTGTGCATAGATATTAGCCTTCTAGTTCTTATGCGTACGCATTCAATAGCCCTTAGACCCGTTCGAGAGTCATTACCCCTGTAATGAGATCTCTCGAATTGTCCCGTTTGGACAGTTTGAGACTGTATAATTTCTGTATAATATTCTTATTGGCTTAAAGTTGTTACTTTTGGAGGAAGTTCTGCAGTCGTATCTTAATGTTCTCTGGGTACATACTAGATTGACAAGTGTGACTGTTATTTCAATTGACCAATTGAAATAACACTCATACCTGCCAATCTTCGTCGTGTACTTGGAGAACTAAGGGGATATGCTGTCGAATTTTTTTCAAATATTAACAATGTGCATGAGCTGTTAAGTATATTACAGAAAAATGCAGTCTTGAATGGGATAGGACCACTTACCCTTTAATAGGATAATTAAATGATGAGATAATTAAATAAAACATACTATAAATCTAAGTTTTGTTTACCTTTAATAAGTGTTTAGTTGTGGTAGCTGTGATGGGATATCCGAAATACAAAGAGTGGATGGGTGAGACTAATAGAATGGGGGATGTGTTTCGCAGAGGTGCTAACGAATTTGTGAAATATGCAAAGAGATGTCGTAATGATGAAGAGTTTCCGTGTCCGTGTGCTAGGTGTAAGAATGGTAAGGTGTTTGAGTGGAAAACAGTTGAACTACATTTGTTAAGATCGGGTATGCAAGATAGTTATCGATTTTGGAGTTTTCACGGTGAATTGAAAGTTCCTTTTGTCCCCGACCAACCTTCACAACAACCTTCAACAAGTAGAATAGATGTAGAAGGGGACGACGTAGATCATAATATGTTAGAGGATTTAGTTGATGATGCGTACGGAGTTTATGAAGCTGAGGAGAATGAGGTTACTGATGATGTAGAAGATTCAAGTGCTCGTGAAGATAACACGATAAAACTTGACGATGACTACCAAAGTTTAAAATTTAAGGCGACCCAACCGTTATACTCTGGCTGTGAGAAAGATCAAACAACTTTACATGCCATAGTTGGTTTGCACAGTTTGAAGACGCAGTACGGTTTGTCTGGAAATAGCGTGACGGGAATTCTGAAATGGGTGAAGGGCTTATTACCCAAATATGCCAGGTAAGAATCCCAAATTTAAGAATGTCAAGCATAAGAAGACCCCAACTGGGAATGAAACTGAGATAAGAAAGGCATGGTCTAGGAGGTCAATTTTATTTGACTTGCCTTATTGGAAGAAAAACTCGGTGCGCCATGTATTGGATGTGATGCATGCAGAGAAGAACTTCGTTGAACATATTGTGGGTACTTGCCTTGGGGGGAGTCATTCGAAGGATGGAGAAAATGCACGAAAAGACCTTAAAACGTTAAAACTTAAGCCACAACTATGGTTGAAAGAAGATAGTAGGGGAAGGACAATATACTTAACAGTGAAAGAAACCAAAGGAAGGAGATTTAAGGGCATTTTAATAATTTTCCAGCCTTAGTCCGGAAGTGGATCCAACTAGAAAGTTGAAGAGCTTAAAATCGAAAGAATACTAGAAAAAACAACGTCCAATTCCGAGCTACGATGAAGAAAGTATGAGCGTTCAAAGTTTAGAAATTAATCCAAAAACAAAAGAAGAACAAGAAGCAAGCAAATGTAGAGAGTTTTCCAGAACTGAACCCATATCGGTTCGAGTCCGAACAGGTTCCTCTATGCATCTGAACCGGTTGGACTCACCTGATGTGCGAATTTCCTTTTATTGTTGATTTTTCTTAGAAGTTGTATTAAGTTAGGACTCTTGCAAAAACGACAATGTAATGTTGTAGTTTGATATTAGACTATGTTTTAACCTCGGCATAGATGGAGAAGGAGGCAAGAACCATATTTTTGAATTCTAACATTAAGATTACGCTTTTGTGGATTTCTTTTCAAGATTAAATATATCAAGTTTGTTACCTCTACTTTATTCTTGCATGATATTTTTCTTTGCCTGTTTTATTTATTTTCTGGGATTTTAAAAACTCCATGCATGCTTAGATATATGTTCATCATGATTTCAATCGCATTCACCATTAGAATTTCATTTATTACCCACGTAACCATGTCCAGCTAAGTTATTAGCGGGTTGGGGTACATGAACCCAACCAAAGTGTTGCAAATGGATTTAAAAGCGAATAAAATTTAATTAACATATCAAAGGCTTGATTTATTACCGAAATAAATATTGTAGGTCTTTTAATTACGTTTTCCCTAGGTAACCGAAATGTTTAAGGATACAATACGAGTTTCGATAATTTGTTATTCTCGTCAAATAAAAAAATTTATTTGATATTGTGAGGAGTAAAATCCACACATGTCAAATTCTTAGAGAGTAGTTGATGATTCTTTTAATTGAGAATTAGGTTTTTGAAGTTTTTATGTTCTAAGTAATTACCGACGGTTCAGGGGAGTGTACCCTAACTCCTTTTTCCCACATTGATTTACACTCTCTTAGTTATTATCGCTTGCGTAATTCATATACTAGTGTAATTAGATTGCATTAGTTGATAGGAAAGTTAAAAACAATCACCTTTTCCTTCTTTTATGGTCAATAGAAAGGTTAATCGTCTTTCCAACTCGTCATCATGTCTTACGTCTTAGTCCATGAGTTCGACACCCAATTTATCGGATTATTACTTGAGTGACCGGCTTGCACTTGAGCCGTAATCACACACGTTAGAGACACACTTTTAAAGTCTAGTCAAGTTTTTAGTGTCGTTTTCGGGGTATAAGTAGACATTAAGTTAGGTCGAATTAATCCCAAATTTGACTCTAATTCTTGAAAGGCCAAAAAAATCATAAAATCAAAAATCCAAAAAATTCAAAAAAATAAAAAGAAAAAAATAGAATCTCCCAAATCCTTACATGCAAAACCCTAAACCAACTCCTCAGTCTACTCCTACTAGAATTCACGAAAATCCTATAGTATAGTACAATCCCAATAGCCCACACACCCCTCACGTTCCCCAGTTTTGGGTTCCACCTCCTGCACCGCCCAACTCCATCACGAATCACACTTTAATTCACACGTCTAGGGCGTCGAGTGAGGATATTGGGTCATTAAGAGATAGCACGATGTCAAACAACGCTAGTTATGGTACTTGTGAGGGGTGAGATGCGGTATCGTCCCATAAGAGACCTTTTATATCTCAAGTGAACTGTCACTCTGGGATGCATTATATTCCCGTATGATGTGGGGCAATTACATTTTTGCAATGGGATGATTCATATTCTTCCTACATTCCATGGTCTAAAGTCGAAAAAACCATACCACGACATCCGCGAGTTCGAAGAGGTATGAGAATTTTTCAGCGTTCAAGCGTGTCCCCAAGATATCATACTCCTCAAAATTTTCCCCTTCTCCCTGAAGGATAAGGCCAAGACCTAGCTATAATATTTGGCACCGAACTCGATTAGAACGTCGAGAGATATGAAAGCTAAGTTTATGCTGAAATTATTTCCCCAACATAGAACCAATTCCATAAAATCTCAAATTCAAAAGTATAAACAACAAGAGAATAAGCCCTTCAATAGATTTTGGGATCGTTTTAACGAGTTTCTTAATATGTTCCCACACCACATTTTTGAGAAATGGAGACTCATTTTTTTTCCATCATGGTATATGTTTAAGTTCCAAATAACTTGTTAAAACCATGTGCTATGAGGAATTTCTAGGGTTAGACGTGGACGATATCGAGGCTCACCTTAAGTATGTCATCGAGACTACTCAAGCATGGGACACATCTGATCCGAACACCCAAACCCATGATCGACAAACGTCTGTAATTCCTTCAGTGTACGGACTCTACCATTTAGATAAAGAAGCCGAGTTAAATATTCAAATTAACCGACTTGCTAAGAGGTTGGAAGGCGTGGTCTAATTGATAGGAAGAGAAACATTTGGCTCCACTCGAACGCTGATAGAGGAGGTGTGTGTGATTTTTGAGGCGGGACATCCAATAAAGGAATGCTCGATAATATCCGCCTACAAAGTGATGATTCAAGAGAAAGTGGAAGCGGTAGGAGACTTTAAGGGTAATTTTAATGCCCCGCAAGAGAATTCCTATAACCCTTTGTGGAGAAACCATCCAGATTTCAATTATGGGCAACCACACATAGCAACGAATCCTAATTCACATGTTTCCCCACCGCCGCCACCACTCTCGCATTTCCAATAAGCTCCCCCTATGCAAGTACCACCTCCTAAACCTTATATCACCCAATCTCGTAAAAATCTCAAGGACACCTTGCACCAATTTATGCAAACCCAATCGGTGATTAACGCTCAAAATGTCCCATAATTTTCCGAATTAAAAGTGTTTATCTCTAAGTTGCAATCATCAATAAGTGTCCAAGAGAAGGTTATGTCTCCCGCCCAAGGAAAAACTAGTGTTAGCTCTACTTTCGATGATAATAAATAGCAATGTCAAGCCGTGACCACTCTACGTAGTGGAAGAATCATTGATTTTTCACCTCCCCCATACAACGTGCTTAAAGACAAGGAGGTTTTTCCCGGTATAAAAGAGCCGAAGATGCCCTCTTGAATGAAAGTGACAACGATGACACTAGTAGGCCCGAAGTTATAGTAAAGTCGTCCACTGTTTTTCCTTTCCCCCAATGGTTGGTTCCTCCTCCTAAAGGGGCCTCCCGTGAAGATTTGTTAGATGTGCTAAATCAAGTCAAGCTTAATTTACCATTTCTTGAGGCAATCAAGAAAATCACCGCCAATGCGATGGTGAAATGTAGATTAAAGGTGAAAAGGAATGTTTTTGTAATTCAAAATGAAAGCTCGGTTCTTTTATGTGACCCCCATCGAAGTTTAAAGATTCGAGTGGACTGACCATTTCGTGCATCATTGGAGAGAACACCATCGAGCGTGCATGATTAGATTTAGGGTCGAGTGTTAACATTCTACCTGACTCTATCTATAAGCAATTAGATTTGGGGGACCTCAAGCCCATTAACATCAACCTCGAGGGATTGTTGAGGACGTGATAATCCAAGTGGACACTTTTTACTTCCCTGTAGATTTTTTCATTTGGGACACGGAGCCCTCCACTCCTTCCAGTGATCATGTTCCCATAATCCTTGGCCACCCATTCTTAGTTACAGCTAACGCACTTATTAATACTCGAAATGGGCAAATAAAACTCGCGTTTGGAAATATGACTCTTAAAAAAAGTATCTTCAACATCACTAAGCAAGTGGGTGATGAAGAAGAATTTCACGGTGGATCTTATCGAGGAGGTAGTAGATGAGAACATAGAGGGAAATATAAGTGGGGATTATCTACAAGCGTGTTTTATTTTGGGTAGTGAGAGCGATGGGATATACACCGATTTTGAGAAGGAAGTGAGTGAGTTGAGAGTGATTTTGTTTGAGAGTAATATGGATGAGGAGTTGAGATACGTTAGTCGGGTTTCTAGGTTCGAGGAATTACCACCGAGGGAGTCACGCACGGTTCCCTCCAATGAAAAATTTCCCACCCTCGAATTAAAGAAACTACCCTCAAACGTAAAATATGCTTATTTGGGAGAAGATGAGATATTTCCCATTGTTGTCTCCTCGAGGCAAAATAAAGATCAAGATTGTAAACTATTACCGATTTTAAGGAAGCACCCTAATGCTTTTGGTTTGTAAGTCCCTTAATTTGTACCTATAAAATCCACCTCGAGGAGGACGTTAAGACTTCGCTTGAATCACACAATAAAATATGTCGTGAGGGTGGAGATTATTAAGCTATTGGACACGGGCATCATCTACCCCATTTCGGATAGTAAGTAGGTGAGTCTGATTCAAGTCTTCCTGAAAAATTTGGGAATGACTGTCATCTAAAATGCAAAAGGTGAGCTTATTCCACAACGTACCACCACCGGGTGGCACGTTTGCATTGACTACTGGAAGCTTAATGCAGACACTTTGAAAGATCATTTTCCCTTACCGTTTATGAACCAAATGCTAGAACGAATAGCGGAACACCCATTTTATAGCTTTCTCGATGGTTATTTTTGGTACAACCTAATTGAGGTAGATGGGTTAGATAAAGAAAAGACGACTTTCACATGCCCTTTTGGCACGTTTGCCAACAAAAGCATGCCTTTTGGATTATGTAATGCACCCTCGACATTTCAAAGGTTCATGCTTAGTATTTTTAGTGATATGGTCTAAAGAGGCCTTGAGGTTTTTATAGATGACGTTAGTGTCTCCGTCCCCTCTTTTGACCTTTGCCTCAGTAATCTAAAAAAAGTGTTAGCCCATTGTGTGGAAAAGAACTTGGTGCTAAATTGGGAGAAGTATCATTTTATGGGGAAAAAATAGACGTCATATTCAATCTTCCCCCACCTAGGTCGCTAAAGGGCGTGCACTCTTTCACTACACCAAAAATAGGATTCTGGCGCGGTTTAAAATGGTGCCAGACCCAATCTGGTATGGTTTAAAACCGTGCCAGAATCAGGAATGCAAAATTTTCTAGCACGGTTTAAAACCGTGCCAGATTGCCCAATCTGACACACTTTTGGCACGTTTTTAAACCATGCTAGATATTGAATCTGTCACACTTTTGGCACAGTATAAAACCGTGCTAGATTTTTCATTTTCTGGCTCGTTTTTGGCACGGTTATAAAGTGTGCCAGATTATTTTACTAGCCTAATCAAATTTTACAATTTGGAGCAGTTTTAAAATGTGTCAGATTTTTCTATTAGTAAAAAAAATATTTAAAAATAAATCTGGAAAATCAACAAATTCCAAATCTGGTAGGAATAATATTTATTATTTGCAAAAAGAATTAAGAAAATTCACAAATTACGAATCTCGCACATTATTGATAAACTAATGTACATACAAACTTCAAAATATTACAAGTATTAATAGTTCCCAGATCAAAAAAAAAATGGGCAGCATTTCCTTTATTTTCAGGACATTCCAGTATTTGCTAATAGAAAATCTGTCAATATAAATCCCGCACGGCCATACAATATTACAATAAAATTTCGACAGCCCGCACGGTCATAAAAGTTGACAATAAAACTTCTAAACCATGCACAACGATAACACAAAAAATAGAATCCTGAATATTAACGGCATTAAATAAATAATCTTATTGTTGTTAACCATTGACTTCATGTGTTCCACGTGGATAAAACCTAGCGATTGAATGTTATCCTGTAAAATAATAGGACACAAAAAGGTATGATATTAATAACCAAGTAATTTAAAAAAAAATCATACTCAAGCTGAAAATTTCCAAATAAGAGTTACCATTATTATTATTATTGTTATTATTATTATTATTATTATTATATTCTCAAAATGAAAGTCTCGTAACTACGTGGTTAGTTCATATGAGTTACATTAGTCGCATACGAGGTGTTAGTCCCTCTTACGGGCTTGTTTGGGTGATGATTTGGGTTTTCACCCGTTAACGGCTTATTTTTAAGTTTAATCTTAGATATTTTCAAATTATCATCATATTCTCAAAATGGGAGACTCGTGACTACGCAGTTAGTTGTGTATGAGTTACATTGGTCCCGTACGAGGTGTTCATGCCTCTTACGGGGCCGTTTGGGGGTTGGTTTGGGTTTTCACCCTTTAATGGATTATTTTTAAGCCTAATCAAGACATTTTGAAATTATCATCATATTCTCAAACCGAGAGACCTGTGACTACGCGGTCAGTTCCTACGAGTTACATTGGTCCCGTTCGATGTGTTAGTTCCTCTTACGAGGTCGTTTGGGAGATGATTTGGGTTTTCACCCTTTAACCGCTTTTTTTAAGCCTAATCAAGATATTTTCAAATTATCGTTATATTCTCAAACCTAAAGACTCGTGACTACGCGGTCAGTTCCTACGAGTTACAGTGGCCTTGTGTGATTTGTCAGTGCCTCTTACGGGACCGTTTGGGGGCTAATTTGCGTTTTCACCCTTTAATGACTTGTTTTAAGCCTAATCAAGATGTTTTCAAATTATCGTCTTATTCTCAAATCGAAAGACTCGTGACTACGTGGTCAGTTCATATGAATTACATTAATCCCGTGTGAGGTGTTCATGCCTCTTACGAGGCCGTTTGGAGGCTGGTTTGGGTTTTCACAATTTAACGGCTTATTTTTAAGCGTAATTTTGATATTATCAAATTACGTTATATTATCAAACCAAGACTCCTATGACTATGCGATCATTTCCTACGAGTTACATTGGCCCTATACGGGGTGTTCATACCTCTTATGGGGCCGTTTGAGAGCTGGTTTGGGTTTTCACCCTTTAACGGCTTATTTTTAAACATAGTCTACATATTTTCAAATTTTCCTCATATTCTCAAATCTGGAGTCCCGTGACTATGCGATCAGTTCCTACAAGTTAGATTGGTCCCGTACGAGGTGTTCATGCCTCTCACGGGGCCATTTAGGGGCTGGTTTGGGTTTTCACCCTTTAATGACTTGTTTTTAAGCTTAATTTAGATATTTTAAAATTGTCGTCATATTCGCAAACCGGGGGTCATGTGACTACGCGATCAGTTCATACGAGTTACATTACTCCCGTATGAGGTATTCATGCATCTTACTGGGCCATTTGGGGACTGGTTTGGGTTTTCACCCTTTAATGGCTTGTTTATAAGCCTAATCTAGATATTTTCATATTATCATCATATTCTCGAACCAGGAGTCCCGTGACTATGCGTTCAGTTCCTACGAGTTATATTGGTCCCGAGTGTGGTATTCATGCCTCTTATGGGTCCGTTTGGGAGCTAGTTTAAGTTTTCACCCTTTAATAGCTTATTTTTAAGCATAGTTTGGATATTTTAAAATTTTCATCATATTCTCTAACCGGCAGAGAATATGCGATCAGTTCTATGAGTTACATTGATCCCATAGGAGGTCTCCATGCCTCTTACGGGGCCATTTGGCGGCTGGTTTGGATTTTTTAAGCCTACCTAGATATTTTCAAATTATCATTATATTCACAAATTGGGAGTCCTGTGACTATGAGATCAGTTGTTACGAGTTACATTAGTCCCGTACGAGGTGTTGAAGCATCTTACGGGGTCGTTTGGGGCTGGTTTGGGTTTTCACCCTTTAACTGCTTATTTTTAAGCCTAATCTAGATATTTTCAAATTATCGTCGAGAGACTCGTGACTATGCAGTTAGTTTCTACGTGTTACAATTGTCTTGTGTGAGGTTTTCATGCCTGTTTCGAGGCCGTTTGGGGGATGATTTGTGTTTTCACACTTTAACGGCTTATTTTAAGCCTAATCTATCAAATCAGGAGTCCATGACTATGCGGTCAGTTCCTATGAGTTGTTACATTGGTCCTGTACGAGGTGTTCATACCTTTTATGGGACCGTTTGGGAACTGTTTTGGGTTTTCACCCTTTAACGGCTTATTTTTAAACATAGTCTAGATATTTTCAAATTTTCATCATATTCTCAAATCGGGAGTCCCGTTTCTACGCGATCAGTTTCTACAAATTGCACTGGTCCCCTGCGAGGTGTTCATGCCTCTTAGGGGTCGTTTGGGGGCTATTTTGGGTTTTCACCCTTTAATGGCTTATTTTTAAGCCTAATCTAGATATTTTCAATTTTTTATCATATTTTCAAATCGGGATTCCCGTGACTACGCGATCAGTTCCTATGAGTTGCATTAGTCTCGTACGAGGTGTTCATGCCTCTTACGGGGCCGTTTGGGGGCTAGTTTGGGTTTTCACCCTTTAACGGCTTATTTTTAAGCCTAATCTAGATATTTTCAAATTTTCATCATATTCGCAAACTGAGAGTCCCGTAACTACGTGATCAGTTCCTACGAGTTGCATTAGTCTCGTACCAGGTGTTGATGCCTTTTACGGGACCATTTGGGAGCTGGTTTTGATTTTCACCATTTAACGGCTTATTTTTAAGCCTAATCTAAATATTTTCAAATTATCATCATATTCTCAAACTAGGAGACCCGTGACTACGCGGTCAGTTCATACGAGTTACATTGGTCCCATGCGAGGTGTTTATGCCTCTTGCGAGGCTATTTGGAGGCTAGTTTGAGTTCTCACCATCTAACGGCTTGTTTTTAAGCCAAATCTAGATATTTTTAAAATTATCTTCATATTCTCAAACCGGAAGATCCGTGACTAAGAGGTCAGTTGCTTTGAGTTACATTGATCCTGTGCGAGGTGTAAATGCCTCTTACGGGGTCGTTTGGAGGCTAGTTTGGATTTTCACCCTTTAACGACATGTTTTTATGCCAAATTCTAAATATTTTCAAATTATCATCATATTCTGAAATCGGGAGTCTAATGAATAAACGATCAGTTCTACGAGTTACACTGGTTCCATGCGAGGTGTTCATAACTATTACGGAACCGCTTGGGGGTTGGTTTTGGTTTTCACCCTTTAACAGCATGTTTTTAATCCTAATCTAGATATTTTCAAATTATCGTCATATTCTCAAATCGGGAGTCCCGTGACTACGCGGTCAGTTCCTACGATTTATATTGGTTATGTGCGAGGTGTTTGTGCCTCTCACGGTTCCGTTTGAGAGTTATTTAAGATTCTTGCCCTCTAACGGCATTTTTAAGATTAAGTCATGAGATTTACAAATTTTGTCATATTCAAAAATCGGGAGTCTCGTGACTACATGGTCAGTTCCAGCGAGTTACATTAGTTCGGTGCGAGATTTTAATACCTTTTACAAGGTTGTTAGGTGGCTGTTTTGGGGTTTTTCCCTTTAACGATATATTTTTAAACCTAAGTGTTAAATTTGCAAATTATCATCAAATTCTCAAACTGGGAGTCTCGTGGCTACCTGACCAGTTCTTATGAGTTATATTGGTCCCGTGTTAGGCGTTGCTACCTCTTTCAGGGTCGTTTGGTGGTTAGTTTAGGTTTTCTCCCTTTAACGACATGTTTTTAGCCCTAAGTATTAAAAACATGAATTTTAGGGCTTATGTAACTCGTAGATTTGAAACCTTTGTGTGACATTCAAGAATGGGGTTTTCCTCTTAAATGAATTTATTTTCTTATATCGAGGCTACAATGGTGGTATTCTAGATATATTGCAATATAATAAAGGAGACAGGATCCTTTAGATGAACTCACTTCAAACCCTCTTTTGTGTGCCTCATTTATGAAATCATCAACGTCGCGATTGAATAATGTCACAGTATAAAGATCATATTCATTGTCCTCGTGTATCTTCTTGGAGGATCTGGGGACCTGAAACATTAGTTAAATCAAAAAAGAGAATTCACTAAGCCAAAAGTCGTTCTGCAATGAAGAAGATGACGATGAGATACATTGAGTTTAGTTAGTTACTTAATACAAGACCAAGAGATGCCAAATCTCTATCATCTGCGAATTTGAATCACCGATATGTTGTGCGGCAATCAAAATGTCATGCACCACATGCGATAATACAGTGAGGACCATTAAGAGAAAAATTAACATTTCACTAAAGAAAAGAGTTTTTACCACATAGGTGGTGAGTGTCTCATAACTTGACAACCAATCCTTCTGTGAATACTTTGATACACCTGTAAGAAGGGTCACTAAATTTTCTGAGGTAACGACATCCTCTGTCTTCACTAAAGTGGACAGATCACGGACAACTAAGCTGAACAAGCAAAGAATTTAAATCAGCTAAAGATTCAATTAAAATAATGGCTTGTTTTAGAATTGGATGCACCCACATATTTTACTACTGCTTTTGCCTATAGACTGTTATAACTACATGTCCAAATAATTGATCCTCCTGAAATTTCCAGCCCAATGTTAGAAAAATTATTTATTTTCCCTCATGAGAGCTTACTAGATTAATCATTATAATAAATTGTACATATATGTATGGCAAATAAATGGAAACAAAACTTACTATTGAAAGGTCTAAGTGCCGCTGGAGCAGATAATGTAGAAATGTGTGCCATTAAAGAATGAAGTGACAGCTCTTATTGTGTGAGTTCAATTACAGGTTACCTAGTACATAGAATGACTTCTTATCAAGGGGATACACTTTGTTACCTATAATGAATCGCCACATCTTGTTGTCTTATGTCCATAACTATCTAAAAAATATGATTTTCATAATAAACTTAAAACACACTAAACCAATGATACCTGGTCCAACTTGCAACATGACCCGCTTGATCTCCTAATAAAGAATTGATTTATGGGCGTAGATTATCTGGCGCTAGTTGCTCCAGAATAGTTTCAATATATGGTTAATAAATTTTGGTATGCATAGCTATGAGAGAACCTTAGGTTTTGAATTTCACTTGAGGATTGAATACCACGTTGTAAGGGAGCTTCAATATGCATTCCCCAGCTTCTATCAACTTAAAAGCAAACATTGACCTGCATCCAGAAAAAACATACACATGTATATTAAGCATTTCATTAGTGACCAAAATTCTGTGTGAAAACATAATATCTTAAATATTCCATGCCACAAACACTACACCCAAAATAGGAATCTGGCACGGTTTAAAACTGTGTCAGATCAAATCTGGCACTGTTTTGAACTGTGCCAGAATCAGGTGTTCCAAAATGGCCACTTTTTTCTTGCATGGTTTAAAAGTGTGCAGATTTTTCCAAACAGGAACACTTCTGGCATACTTTTAAACTGTGACAAAATTTGATATTTTTGGCACACTTTTGGCACACTTTTGAACTATGCCAGATTGAGCACATTTTCATAAAAATTTGGCAAAGTTCAAAATCGTGCCAAAATTTAATACACTTTTGGCACAGTTTTGAACTGTGCCAAATTTTTTTATAAAAAGAAAAAAAAAATTATTTGAAAGCACGAAAATTCACAAATTGAAAATATTGCATGTTGTTGATAAACTAATGTACATACATACTTCAAAATATTACAAGTATTTAATAGTTCACGGACCAAAAAAAATTGGGCAGAGTTTTCTCTATTTTCTGGACATTCCAAAACCTGCTAATACAAAACATGCCTAACATAAAGCCCGCACGGTCACAAAATATAACAATTAACTTACAAAAGCCCGCACGACCAAAAAAGTTAACAATAAAACTACAAAAGCCCGCACGATCATAACACAAAAAAATAGAATCATGAATAAACCCCTTGTTGTAAACCATTGAGTTCTCTGTGTGTTCCACGTGAATAAATGCCAACGATAAAATATTATCCTGCAAAAAAAATAGGATACAAAAAAGAGAAGATATTATTAACTCAGTAATTTACAAAAAAAAAACTTACTCAAGCTAAAAAAATTACGTATAGGAGTTGCAATTATTATTATATTCTATAATTGAAAATCTTACGCAAGTTATGACTCCCTGATCAGTTCGCACGAGTTACATTGGTCCCTTGCGAGGTGTTTGTGCCTCTTACGGGGCCGTATGGGGCCTGGTTTGGGTTTTCACCCTCGAACGGCTTGTTTCCAAGCCTAATCTACGTATTTTGAAATTATCGTCATATTCTGAAATCGGGAGACCCAGGACTATGCGGTCAGTTCGCACGATCTACATTGGTCCCATGCAAGGTGTTCGTGCCTCTTACGGGGCTGTATGGGTTTTCACCCTCGAACGGCTTGTTTTCAAGCCTAATCTACATATTTTGAAATTATCATCATATTCTCAAATTGGGAGACCCGGGACTACGCGGTCAGTTCGCACGAGTTACATTGGTCCCGTGCGAGGTGTTCGTGTCTCTTACGAGGCCGTATGGGGGCTGGTTTGGGTTTTCACCCGAGAACGGCTTATTTTCAAGCCTAATTTACGTATTTTGAAATTATCATCATATTCTCAAATTGGGAGACCCGAGACTACGCGGTCAGTTCGCACGAGTTACATTGGTCCCGTTCGAGGTGTTTATGCCTCTTACGGGGCCGTATGGGGGATGGTTTGGGCTTTCACCCTCGAACGACTTGTTTTCAAGCCTAATCTATGTATTTTGAAGCTATCGTCATATTCTCAAATCGGGAGACTAAGGACTATGCGATCAGTTCGCACGAGTTACATTGGTCCCGTATGAGGTGTTCGTGCCTCTTACGGGGACGTATGGAGGGCTGGTTTGGGTTTTAACCCTCAAGTGACTTGTTTTTAAGCCTAATCTGCGTATTTTGAAATTATCATCATATTCTCAAACTGAGAGACCCGAGACTACACGATCAGTTCGTACGAGTTACATTGGTCCCGTGCGAGGTGTACGGGGTCGTATGGGGGCTGGTTTGGGTTTTCACCCTCGAACGGCTTGTTTTCAAGCCTAATCTATGTATTTTGAAATTATCATCATATTCTCAAACCGAGAGACCCGAGACTACACAGTCAGTTCACACGAGTTACATTTTTCCCGTGTGAGGTGTTCGTGCTTCTTACGGGGCCGTATGAGAGCTCATTTGGGTTTTCATCCTCGAACGGCTTGTTTTCAAGCCTAATCTACGTATTTTGAAATTATCATCATGTTCTCAAATCGAGAGATTCGGGACTGTGCGATCAGTTCACACGAGTTACATTGGTCCCGTGCGAGATGTTCGGGCCTCTTACAGGGCCGTATGGGGGATGGTTTAGGTTTTCACCCTCGAACGGCTTGTTTTCAAGCCTAATCTATATATTTTGAAATTATCATCATATTCTCAAACTGGGAGACCCGAGACTATGCGATCAGTTCGCACGAGTTACATTGGTACCGTGCGACGTGTCCGTGCCTCTTATGGGGCCGTATGGGGGCTGGTTTGGGTTTTCACCCTCGAACGACTTGTTTTCATGCTTAATCTATGTATTTTGAAATTATCATCATATTCTCAAATCGGGAGACCCGAGATTACACGATCAGTTCGCACGAGTTACATTGGTCATGTGCGAGGTGCTCGTGCCTCTTATGAGGCCGTATGGGGGCTAGTTTAGATTTTCAACCTCGAACGGCTTGTTATCAAGCCTAATCTACGTATTTTGAAATTATCATCATATTCTCAATCTGTGAGACTCATAATTACGCGGTCAGTTCACACGAGTTACATTGGTCTCGTACGAGGGATCCGTGCCTCTCACGGGACCGTATAGAGGGTTGGTTTCGGTTTTCACCCTCGAACGACTTGCTTTCAAGCCTAATCGGTGTATTTTGAAATTATCATCATATTCTCAAACCGGGAGACCCGGGACTAAGTGGTCAGTTCGCACGAGTTACATTGGTACTGTGCGAGGTCTTCATGTCTCTTAAGGAGCCGTATGGGGGATGCATTAGGTTTTCACCCTCGAATGTCTTATTTTCAAGCCTAATCTACGTATTTTGAAATTATCATCATACTCTCAAATCGGGAGACTCGGGATTTCACGATGAGTTCGCACGAGTTACATTGGTCTCGTGCGAGGTGTTCATACCTTTTACGGGGCCGTATGGGGGTTAGTTTGGGTTTTCACCCTCGAACGACTTGTTTTCAAGCCTAATCTATATATTTTAAAATTATCATCATATTCTCAAATCGGGAAATCCGGGACTACACGATCAGTTTGCACGAGTTACATTAGAACCGTGCAAGGTGTTCAAGTCTCTTACGGGGCCGTATGGGGGCTCGTTTGGGTTTTCACCCTCGTATAGCTTGTTTTCAAGCCTAATCTACGTATTTTGAAATTATCATCATGTTCTCAAATCGAGAGATTCGGGACTGTGCGATCAGTTCACACGAGTTACATTGGTCCCGTGCGAGGTGTGCGGGCCTCTTACAGGGCCGTATGGGGGCTGGTTTAGGTTTTCACCCTCGAACGGCTTATTTTCAAGCCTAATCTATGTATTTTGAAATTATCATCATATTCTCAAACTGGGAGACCCGAGACTATGCGATCAGTTCGCACGAGTTACATTGGTCTCGTGCAAGGTGTTCGTCGAATGGCTTGTTTTCAAGCCTAATCTACATATGGTTATGGTAAAATTGGTCACGTATCTATTTAAAAGATAATTGGATTTTCAGTGGAAATCTTTTCTTCGTTAGTGAGATATTAATGATTTAACATAGGATCAGTTCCAAGAAATCTTCTTTGAAAATAATTTTCAGAATCAATGAGAGAATAAGAAATACTGTTAGTTGTTCTATATAACCGCTATTCGAGGGTGATTTCTTAGAATCCCGTTAGTTGTTCTATATATGAAATCAACGAGAGAATACTAAGAAATCCGTTTAGGTGTTATATATAACAACTTGCCCGCGCTTCCCGCTCAATAATGATAAATTAATAATTGGTTTAGTCCCTTTTTTGCATAACGATAACTCAATAATTTCTGGATGCTATAGGTGGTGGAGCAGGATTATAGAAGCATAAATTAGGAATATAAGTAGAGATTTTGCAGATTTGTACCTTAGAGGGAAGTACTTCGAAGCAAGGTGGCGTAGGTCACCGGTGTCACTAATGGGAGGACAAAGGTCATTTGTCGGTGTCACCAATGGGAGGACAAAGGTCGTTGAGCCAATGCATAATTCCATTTTTACCAACATCTTCCAAGTTCTCGCAATGAGCTTGTTTTCCACCACAAACTGGATACTCGGGCACTTTGATGTCATCGAGTAAAACTCGCACTTCATTCTTTCTCAACGTATGGAAGTGAACGGTCGAGACGGCTCCTGGTTGCGTTTTCCTCCCATAACAACCAAGTTCACATGTGTGGGATAGTATTGTGTATTCAATTAGAGAGGTGAAATTTTGAACCTCGATTGTAGGGGGGAACGAGAACACGAAGGAGTTCCAGTGCCTATAGTAGGTAACTCTTCAACGTTGTGTCCAACACCTGAAAATTTCTCGATTTTGAAGTCAGTAATGAATTCATCTAATGAGGATTTTATCCCCTCTATGTCACTCCTAAGGTGATCAACATGATCCTTCCAATTTTCGGTGTCCTCTTTCACCTCCTCAAGAATTTCTCTAGCAAATGCCGACCCTAATATAACGGTTCTCGAAATTGTGAACTCAACACAACAAATACGTCCTCGCGTATCTTTTTCAAAAACCCTAAAAATAAGCCCGACATCCAAGGTCTCCTCCTGGCCACTCACTTTGTATACATCCAGAAGCATTTGAATTTGGTCCTGTACAAAAATATATTAACATTAGGTTTGATGATACGATACTTTTTTTAGACAAAACGAACATTACAAAATTTAAATTATCGCAAATATTTTATCATGAGGGGCATAACCACCTCCTTTGATTATATGTGTTGCCAACCACAATTCAACACGAGTGGGTGCACGCCCATGCTCCTTTATCCAATTCTCTGAAGCTCGGGCATAACCATGACGACCTGTATTATGAGTTGTCTTTCTTACACAATTTTTTTTAGTCTCTTTGTTCTTTCTTCGCAAAGTTTTTTGAACCGCTAAAGCTTCATTATTGCAAAACACCTCCCAGTCCTCACATTTGACATTTCATGGCACTTTATCCTTCCACTTTCCAACATTACCATCCTTCAAATTAACCCTTAGCTTTGACTTGAACTTTTTCCAAGCATCGTTCACTTTTTTCATAAAAAATTGCTTCTGACTTTTACGCACATCTGGGAACTCTTTCTACAATATATGAAGAAATAAAATTAAAACATCACATAATTGAATTTACATTCTTTGGAATAGAAAGGAATAGTATACCATTAATGATGACCAAATTGAGTTCTTATATCGCACATCCACTTGTTTCCAACTTGTATTAGAAATGGGAACATGTGTCCTTGCTAAGTCTCCCAACCTGGTTTAGAGTGTCTATGACTCTTCACCAACTGGAAGGCCATGCTCATTAAATTTTAACTTCTTAGTGAAAGAGTCATCACCTACTCTTGAAGCACCCGAAGCAACCTTAGAACGGGAGGTTGATATAGGTGTCTCCCCATTTATTGACGGTTGCGAAGTATCACCCATACGAGACATTTATTTAGAAAAAAGTGACTATTGGACATCAAAATAATCAGAATAAACATTTACAAGAATATTACATGTTCAAGTAGCAATATAAAGAAGATTACATGTTCAAATAGACACCAGTATATTACATGCTTAAACATCAGTAAACATATAATTACAAGTTCAAACAACCATACCTGTATTAAATGTTCAAACAACAATAAACTTTTAAATGTTTACAACAACAACAAATGGAATAAATAGAATATTGCATATTTAAAAACAAGTTCAGAAATAAATCAGTGCACTAGAAATCCCGTGTCCAAAAGCTCCAGCAATTTATTATTTTCCTCGAGAATGGAGTCATACATCGTACGATCAATATCAATCGCATCTATTTCTTTCGTCAGTCTCGTGGGAGAGTGTAAAACAACTGACCACCCATTCATCTTTACATCTTGACAATAAAATACTTGACTGTCTTGAGATGCAAGGATGAATGGATCATCGTGAATGGTATTTTTACTCACGAGCTTACTAAGATTCACCATCACCAATTTTGAGGTGGGTTCAACTTTGCAAGAATTCTTAACATCAACATCCACCCAATCACAATAAAAGACAGTATGTGCGAACTCAACGTAATTGAGGTCGAGTATTTGTCTAATAACTCCATAAAAGGTTGTCATAATCCCCTTCTTATTAAAGGCCTTAGTGGATACACCACTACTCTGATCCAGAACTACAAAAGGTTTAACCCATTGCATTGAAATTTTCCATAACTGGTAACCCTATGGAGCGGACCATCAGCATATGGAAAAATTCTCGTATCATTAAATCTTGAGGCCTGTAAGGAATTGACAATTTTTTAAAGTTTCATTAAAAATAATTACAGTTGATAAAAAAGTACATGTATAAATAAAGACTTTCCTTTTTCCTTAGCCAATGGATGAAATCATCAATTCTATGCCTCGATTGAGTCTCTGTTACCACAAATTTTCTACAAGAAATTAGTTTCAAAATTAAGAAATATCACATTACAATAAATTAATATGAATTAACATAGAACTAAGTGTGTACCTTATCCATTCATCAACACCGTTGCATTGAGATAAAACCTCTCTTCTCACTTGCTCATATTGTACATTATTTAAGATCAATTCTTTACTTTTACCCAATGGTCGTTGGCATTCCGAGTCATCAAACTCATCATCAAGAAAATCCTCAAGATTCCTCTTATGAGTTCCTTTACCTCTTTTAGATATGTACTCCATGGCATACAAAGAAGCTTCATGTAACAAATATGCATTGGCAATGCTCCCTTTAATGTACCTCTTATTTCGTGACCACTTTTTATATGTTCCCAATTCTCTCTCAAACAACCACATCGCCCGATATCTTGGTGGCCCAGCTGTTAAAGCTTCATCGGCTAAATGGCGCATGAGGTGGATCATCACCACAAAAAAGGCAGGTGGAAAATAAATTTCAAAGACACAAAGTGCCTCTACTAATGCATTTTTATCCTTCAAAAGATGTTCCCTAAATGTCACTTTGGCACACAACACATTAAAGAATATTATTATCCGTTGTATAGCTTTAAGCAAAGTCTTATCATCCGGAAATGAATGCATAAGCAACGCAGGAAGCAAACGTTGCATAATTACGTGATAATCGTGGGACTTGATATTGGTAAATCCAGGTGGATCGAGGTTAACATTGTTGCTGAAATTTGATGAAAATCCAACCGATACCTTTAATGTTTTTAGTGTGCGAAGAAATGATTCTTTCTCTTCCTTTACTAATGCGAAAGGTGCCTTTGGCATAAGCCTTTTGTTACTGCCTTCAACATCTTTCATCCATAATTTCCTTTTAAAATTCAAATGAACTTTCAAGTCTTCATGGGATTTGACCGTATCTTTATTTGATGAACCTTTCACCGAGAGTATTGTACCTAAAAGAGTCTCTGTGACATTCTTTTCAACATGCATAACATCTAAATTATGTCTAATATCATGATCCTTCCAGTACTCTAAGTCAAAGAAAATTGACCTCCTTTTAAAACCCTCGGTACCTGCTAGATTCTCATCGTCACCCTCACTTGGATAATCATCTTCTTCCATTACGACATCCTCCTTCCCCTTCCCCTTCCCCTTCCCCTTCCTCTTTCCCTTTCCCTTTTTATCTCCCTCTCCCTCTCCCTCTCCCTCTCTTTGAACACCTTCTCGAGCGATAAGTGACACTATCTGCTCAACTTCTACAATTGTTAACTTTCTTGGAGCCATAGCATCCTCTATATTACCATTATATGTTTGCTTTGATGTGTCAAACCTGTAAGGATGGTTTTTAGGAAGGAACATACGATATTATTGGTAATAGCATTTCGTTGACATAGGAAGATATTAACAAGGTGTATTTGTAGAACAAACAGGGCAACCATTGTAACCTTGAGTTGAACAACCTGCTAATATCCCATAAGCTGGAAAATCATGTATACCCCACATCAATATGGCTTTTAACTAAAATTTCTCATTTTTGTACACATCCCAAGCCTCAACTCCAGACCATAAGATCTTTAACTCATCGACCAACGGTTGGAGGAAAGCATCAATATTACTTGATGGTGACTTTGGTCCGGGAATCAATACAGACAACATTGAAAACTCACTTTTCATACACATTGATGGGGGAGGGTTGAGAGGTTGAATTATCACAGGCCAACAACTATACTTACGGCCAAACATGTTATTCAGGATGAAACCATCAGTTGCTATTGCAAGTCGAATATTCCGCGGATCTTTTGCAAAATCATAATGTTTGAATTTACCCATTATGCTGAATCTCGGGGATGATGCAAGAATTCCATACAATATCTTGCACGAGCGTGCCAAGTCATTTTCTCTGCTATCCATTTTATGGTATAAAGCCGTTTTAGCCTAGGGATTAGAGGGAAATGTCGCATTACCTTCTTAGGAACCCTAGAGTACTTTTTTTTTCCATTAGTATTCTGAATTTCTACCCCGTCCTCGTCTAGACAAGTAAACTTGTAGCGTAAAGAACCACATTTTATACATCTAGTATATTTTTCACGCTCTTTCAAAAATATCATAGAGTTGCTAATGCATACGTCATACTTAACATAATCCATACCGAGATCTCTAACGGTGTTTTTCATTTCTGTAGTTGTCAAGTTGTTCTCTTCAGGAAGTAGTTCATTTAACAATCTAAGAATTCCACCTATAGAACCATCCGATAAATTGAATTGTGTTTTCAAATCATTCAACTTTATAAGAGAATACATTGTGGTATGACGCGAAGAACCGATAGTTGGGTGCAATGGCTCCTGTGCGAGTTGATGTAAACGATCATACTTCTTGCCTTTGTATTTATATGTGTACGAATCATTGGGAACCTCATAAGTTGGGGGGCATCATCACTGCCTACACAATTAGGTTCACTAGGTTCCGCTTCACCCATAAACATCTCACAAGCATCATTCACAAGACCATTCAAAATTGGAATATTGTGCACATCAGCGTGTTTTGTCGGTGTCACAGATTGCGGTGGTGGTTGGACTTGATCAACAACTAATGTCTCACCGTGGAAATTCCATAAGGTATAGTTCATGTCCATACCAAATGTCATTAAATGAACGAAAATGTCAGCTGTAACAACATGTCCTTTCCCATTTCAACAACATTTACAGAGACATGAATGTTTAGCATTCGAACTATTACTACGCACATAATGTAGAAACTGTAACACCCCATCTCTATATGTATCGGTCTCAATATTTTTCTCATTTATCCACTCTTTGTTGATTCCCGACGACATCCTGATAAGTTTAAAGAACACACATTATAATATAAACGCTTACTGTAAATATATTGAAGTTTATTCAAGTGTAAATATGTATATATTTGAGCTCCTATATTTCCTCCATCTCCTCTATAGGGTAAGGGTCCTATCCCATTCGAAAATGCATATTTTGTATTGGTCATAATGTCTCATTCCATGTCTTAATCTAGAAAATTTCGCTAGCATCTCCCTACAGTTCTTCAAGTACACAACTTAAATCGGGAGTGTTCATGTGTTACTTAAGTTTTTCAACCAAGAAGACACAAAACACTACATTAATCTAGTATGCACCCAAACAACATAAAGTGATCCCACCGAATTTTTCAAAATAGGACATGCATTAGTGGGGTGTCTACTTTTCAATTTGTTATTTTTACATTATTATTGAATATTTAGCACTTAAATTTTCTTAAAACTCCGTAACATGTACGAATCAGATCAAATATGCATTTTAATTAAAAGGGTAAGAACATAAAAACATAATTTACCGCTAACAGATTCCAAGGTCCATCTAAAAACCAATGATTTATTTTTGTTAAATATCAACATTCAATTTGCACCAAAAACTCAAACATTAAAAAAAATAATAAATATTTAAAAATGTATATATAAAACCCTAAAAAGCAAATACGAATCAAATCACGCATATCGTAAACTCTAGGGTCAAATCTTATACCTAACTTAGGTTAAAAAAAATACAGTGCTTTAAACAATTACCTGATTGGGATGAGTGGAGTGAGAGAACAATGCAGTGACCAGAGAAAGAGAGAATGGGCCGGAGAGAGAGAGCGTCGGCCGAAAAGATTCCGACCAGTGACTTAGAGGCGACCTAGAGAGAGAATGGACGCCAACCTAGAGAGAGAATGGACCGTCTGTCGCCGACCTAGAGAGAGAATGGACACCGATCGCCTGTAGCCCTAGCGAAGAGGGAGTGAGCGGGACGGGAACTCTTGAGCGGGAACAAGAGAGAGAGAGGAGGGTAATGTTTTTTTGGGGGTATTATATATTTTATTAAGTGTACTCAATTTTGGCACACTTTAAAATAGTGCCAAATTTTGGCACTGTTTTAAAGTGTGCCAAATTTCTATTAAACTGTTCCAAAATCTGGCACAATTTTAAACTGTGCCAGATTTTTAATATCAGGGTGTGCCAAAATGTTGTTTTTGGTGTAGTGAAATTTATGATGGGTATTATGATCCATCATTACAAATGATCTCACCCTTTCATATCATTAATATAAGAAATCACAACCAAAAAAATAGTCCTAAATGATTAACAAATGCTATAATTGGGCTAGAATAGTGAGAATTTTGGTTATATGCATGCTAAAAATGGATAACATCTCTTACTTATTGTTAGTTGATAGTTTTGAAGAGACAATAATTTTTAATTTAGATTGAAGCACAAAGACCGATCGACACAATTACTATAGCATACAATCAAGATAAATATCTGAAATGTTTTGAACTTTTTAGTATAGGCTTCCCATTTATCATGAATAACCACCACATTTACACTAGACACCAAATATGTGTACTCTGTTTGCCTTTCTTTGGTGATGTGTAAAAACTGGCGTGCAATTGCATATACAAGAGAGTAATTACACTTTGGCTTCTTTTTTGGGGTGTCTTCAAACTAAGCCATATGTAACGAACTAACTGTATTAGTTTATGGTATGAAATTGGCAAGTCGGATTATTGGGCCAACTGAGTACCTTTTCTTATAGTAAATGAACTTCAGATGTGAATGTGAGACTTATGGAGTTTTCAATACACAAGTTGAACAAAAAATGGAATTTTTTGGACAGTCAAATATGTTCCTAACTTGAGACATTGTAGAAATCTAATGAGAAAAGGTGCCAAAGCTAACTTTTAAATTAATAATGGATTTCAAATATAAGAATTTACAAAGTATTATCCACATTAGCTTGTTATGCTGAAATGTGGATCCCGAATGTCTTAATAAGATTATCTCTTTCTCAAAAAATTCCAAAGTCAGGATAAATAAAAATGAGTTCGGGTCTTCAACCACTTAATATCCTGATCATCTAAACTAAAACATTTATATTTACACATTGCATCCTGGTACTTATCAAACATGTTAAACTATGAAACTTTAGATGAGAAAATTGTGGTCTCTAAATAAGAAACCATTACTCGCAGTCTAATTACAAAACAAAATATATAATGCGCATGAAAAGATGTCACAGGTCTTTCTTTCAGCAAGTGTACAAAGAACATAATTGCAAATCCAAAAAATAAGTACAACCATACAGTTACAGATCCAAAGTCCAATATGATCAGAAAAATCATATATATTTCAAAACATCTTCTACATAAGCCAATTTCACAAATAGAGTATTTTAGGGTAAAAGCATTGTATCATAAATGTCAAAAGTAAATTGAACATTCTAAAAACCAATCTAATGTTAATCCTAAATATGTCCTTTCTCGCTTATAGGAGAAGAGAAGGTCATCCTTCTATTAAGTTCAATTATGAAATCAAAGCACTAGTAATTGAAATACAAGATATTGAAATACCTATTTTGTTCGATTTCTTCGCTCGTGCAGATGGTAGATGATAGCAATTCGTGGATGGAGGTTTGTGGATAGAAGTCTGTGGATGATGACATTTCATGGATGATGGAGGCACCGAAGTGTGTGGACTCTTAGAGGCATAGGGAGGCAGCGATGATGAATCGGGGGTAGTGTGGATCGTGGAGGAGGCCGGGTAGCGTGGAGAGAGAGAGGGAGAGAGAGAGAGAGAGAGAGAGAGAGAGAGAGACTTAGGTTAGAATGATTTGGTCCCTCTTGAAATTTTGGTCCTCGCTTGAAATTTTGGGGTTTTTTTTTTTAATGAAACGTACCCATATTCGGCACGGCTTTAAACCGTGCCAAATTCTGGCACGGTTTTAACCCATGCTAGATTATGCTTAAACCGCGCTAGATTCTGTCATGGTTTTAAACCGTGCCAGAATCTCCTTACCTCAGCGTGCCAGATTAGCATTTTTGGTGTAGTGTTTCTTGGGCCAAGCGGTTTCTATCGGAGGTTTATTAAGGACTTTAGTGCCATCTCTAGGCCCTTGATTAACCTACTTGTGAAAGAAGTCCTCTTTGAGTGGAATGATGCATGCCAAATTTCTTTTAACAAATTGAAAAGAATGCTCATATCCGTTCCCTTTATGCAAGCTCCAGATTGGTCCCTTCCATTCGAGCTTATGTGTGATGCGAGTGATTATGCTATAGGGGTTGTTTTGTGCCAAAGAAAAGATAAAAAGTCTCACATCATCTACTATGCTCTCCGGACATGGACAACAACTCAATTACTCCACCACAGAGAAAGAATTTCTAGTCATAGTCTTCGCCTTAGAAAAATTTCGTGCTTACCTCATAGGTTCGCCAATTACATATTTCATCAACCACGCAGATCTTAAGTACCTCATTTTCAAAAAGGATGTTAAACCGCACCTCATAAGGTGAATCCTACTCCTACAAGAGCTCAACCTCTCCATAAAATATAAGAAAGGAGTTGAAAATGTCATAGCCGACCATTTGTCTCGGTTTTTATTCGACGTACCTAGTGATCCCATACCCATAGAAGATTACTTTTCGAATGAGTAATTATTTTCCACTTCTTCTCTCCCTTGGTTTGAGGGTATAATAAATTACCTCGTCATAAGGGTTGTTCCCCCCGATTGGACTCTGCCAGAAAAAAACAAGTTCCTAACATGGTTGCGCATGTTCAATTATGACAATCCCTATTTGTTCGTACCAAATCATTCGAAGATGTTTATCGAATGACGAGATACCTAGCGTCATCCATTTTTATCATACGAAAGCTTGTGGATGCCACTTTTCGACCAATGATATGACCGGTAAGATTCTTAAATGTGGTCTCTACTGTCACGTAATTTTCCATGATGTAAGTGCTTATTACAAAACTTACGATAGATGTCAAAGTATGGATGCCATCACACAATGAGATATGATGCCATTGACCCCTATTATCATCATCGAAATATTCGATTGTTGGGGCATTGACTTTATGAGTCCCTTTCCTCCCTACTTTAGTTTCTTATACATTCATGTCACGATGGATTATGTGTCATAATGGGATGATCCAAGTGAGTATATTTAGTTTTTAGGTAGTTTAGAAGTCTGTATGTCACGAGTTAGGAAAGGTTTGAGCACTACATTGAGTTTCCATGCACGAGAAAGAGTACACGCATTTCAAGAGCGAGGTTGACGTGTTCTGAGGGTCCTAACTCTTTAAGTAGGCTTGAGGTAAATTAGATAGGAGAGGAGAAGGGTTGGAACACTTAGAATCTAAGAAACAAGGAAAATTTGTGTTCTAATTCAGAGACTTTACCCGAACCGTGGATCAAACCAATTCATAGGCGAAGCGATTCGCCTGCAGCCCCGAAGAGGTTAGAAGCACCTGATCAGTATTCAACCAATTTTCTAAATTCATTATCCCTTATTTTTCACCTTTCCCTCCCTATGAAATTTACCCCTCCCATACTCCCCCCCCCCCCCCCCCAGCCATTTTTCAACCCAAATTCTTTCCTCCACCCTTTCCCACCACCACCCCTCCCATTTCCCCCCAAATTTCCCCCCTCCCCACCTATAAATACATCTTACCACCCCCCTCTTTCACACATAACCTATTATTACATCTCCTCTAAAATTCTTAATTCTCCAAATCCTTCCTCCACCATGGCCCCCCACCGCCACCTCCAACCCCGAAAGTACGACTCCACCACCATCCTCTATGAGGAGTCCGACCATGAATTACACTCCAAATAAGAACGCGATTGGTTCCATGAGTACTTCTGGGCATCCCTCACTATCCACATTGAGCGTCGGGTCATTTAGGAAGAGTTACCGAGCGAAGTCACTGCCCTCTTCCACCGCCGAGGGGGATGCACTTTTTTAACCCCGACAAATAATCGAGTCTATGAGGAGGACGTGTGTTATTTCTACGTGACCCTCATTCTCAAATACAACACTATCCACGAGACGTTCATCAACAACATTCGTAACCCTTTCTCCGTCGCCATTATCGAATGAAAGATGAGATAGAAAGGGGTTGTTTTACCCGTACCATTTGCCTGCCTCACCAACGGAGCGCCATGCATAAAATCCGAATGCATCAAGCTCATGGCACTGAGTGAGGAATGGGTGCAAGATACATTCCCAGTGGGTAAGATACCGAAAACGATGCACTATACGCACCTCATCACTTGCGGTGCAATCCTATAAACCACCAATGATTCGGTGGTTCACCAATGCCATGGGAATTTTCTCTATCATTCCCTCGACCTAGAGAGCACCATCAATCTCGCCCAGTTCTTCTTTACAGAAATCCTCCATGCCACCTATGACGAGAATGGAAAAGTGTCCCTTCTATATGCATGCCTCATCGCGAACATCATACACGACGTCAGGGTGCGGACCCCTGACTCTCATGTCAAAATTATAAAACCGATTGGGGCTACGTTCGCTACCCGACGTTCCCATCAAATGCGAGTGGCCCGCCCATGCCGCCTATTATTATTGATGAGGAGGAGGACATGAAGCCCAATACCCCAATGACGGATGTTGGTGATGTTCTAGAAGAGGAGGAATACGATGATGAAGGGGACTCCGATTATGAGTCGAAGGGGGAGTGCATTACTCGCCACATCAATGCACTAAAGGCGCATTTTGAAGGGTTCATGAATGAATATCAGTTAGACCAACAATCTTATCACTGCAATATAAGTATGATGGTTCGACTCTAAGCCAAAATGTACCACTTGTAAGTCGGGCCAAACGTCTCACGCCCGACATATTTTTATGATCCCTATAACCCGAGCGCATCCAGCCCTTCCACCCACCACCACAGTAGCAATCTCATTATTGGTTTCTTTTGTGTAGTTCTTCATATTACATGTGCTGATTTTGTGAAAGAACTATGTAATGCTATATCTTTCCTCCTTGTATGTATTTGGTGGTTTTAATGAAAAATCTTACATTTTGAATATTAATTTATTTTCCTTATCGCACTTATTATCTTTTATTATTTAGATTTTCATCCTTTTGATTGAGGACAATGCAAAAGTCTAAGTTAGGGGGGGACAAATGCGTATTTCTGAAACTACGCAAACTTTTAAAACGCCCCAAAAAAATTAGAAAAATTGAAAAATTCGAAAAACACTAAAAAAAATTCCTACAAAATTAATAAAAATTCAAATTTAAATTTTTCAAAAAATATCACAAAAATTTTGTTTGAAGTCTCAAATTGTAAAAATCAAATGCATTAACCGAAATGAACCAAAGATGAAAATTTAGAGAAAATTGACGACTTTGTGAATAAGTGTGGAGATTATTTAATCGGGTGATATTTCGAGCCTATCATCTTTTGCGAGTAATTAAATCAATCCTAGTTAGTGGTTAACTCAACGTTCATTTTAGCGTTTAAAAGAGTCGTTAAAGATCTCTACTCCATCGTTTTGATCAGTTATGAGAAAGGAGTGAAATCTTGTCTGAAAAATGCGTTAAAAATATCTCTAAATTAAATATATTCTCGAGACGTATATGGTAAAATAATGAGTAATTCGGATAAATGAAGTTATGCCATCATTTGTTTACCCAAAAATATTAGCCATAAAAACTAATGAAAAATTATCCCTTTTTCCAAGACCAATTGAGCCGAATAAAATTCGTAATTCGTTTAATTAATCCAAATAAAACCTATGAAGCCCGGAGTTTTGAAAATCAAAAAATTCATCAATTAAGTCCAAATGGTGCACAAAAAAGGGGCAAGAAAAATATAATAATGCTCAACAAAAATAGCAAGAAAAAAAAGATAATAGAAAGGCAAAAAATACAGAAAAAAGAAGAAAAATAAGAGAAAATCAGCAAAAGCCCGAAAAGGCACTAACAGACATCCTAAGAAAAAAATTCAATTCCAAATTTCCAAGCCATTCCCACTTTTTACCCAATACACCTTATAACCCGAAAAAGTCTGAACCGAGTCCGAATAACAAAATTAATTACCGCGTTAAGAACCTAAGACACGAAAAGATAATAAGAGAGATTAATTGGGGTGAATAAGAGGCAATGTTTTCCATTTCCCAACAACCGTATTTCGACGATGAGATCTTTTCACCTGAATAAAGTTTGTCTTTAAAATTAGTATGCATGAATTCGTGTTTCATTATATTTACTCTTAGAAATCACGCACACCGAGAGAAAATAGTCATATTCCGAGTGATTCGTTTGTGAGATCATCCGTGAGAAATTGAATCAAAGCGAATTTTTGGAAAGTAACGTAGAGATCAATCGGTGGAAGTTAGCGGTTTAATTTTCGGCTTCGCACACACACACTACAAATTAAGACTATTAAATATAAATTTACGGTGACTATTTTTGGAGAATTTAAATTGTATAATTTTTAATTATTTTGATTTTTCATTGTTCAAAAATTGAATTTTGTGAGTATATTCACTGCGATCCCTCACGAAACATCACTCGTCCTGTTAGGGTAACCTAGGGGTTTAATAGCTTCTTGCATACGCTAAATGCAATAGTATGTCCGCGAAAGAGGTATTCTAACCCAATAAATTTTTTTACATATTTCCTTAACTCGTACTCTTATTCTTTTACATTGCTCGGGACGCGCAACATTCTAAGTTAGGGGGATTTGATAAGGAGTAAATGTTTCATATTTATTCTTTTAATTTCAATACTTTTATGATCTCATGCATTGTAATTAACTTGGATGTATCTCATATTTATGCTACTAAACCTCCTTAGCGATTGTTTTGTGTTTTATGTATCTCTCATGTGTTTTACAGGTATTTCATGCAAGTTAGTGTGAGAGAGAAATCGAAACAGTGAAAGAACCCAAAGAAAGGAGATCAAAGGGAGTTTTAGTAATTTTTAAATCTTAGTCCGAAAGCAGAGCCAACTAGAAAGTTGAAGAGCTTGAAGTCACAGGAATACTGTAAGAAACGACGTCTAATTTTGAGTTATGATGAAGAAAGTATGAGCATTCAAAGTTGAGAAAGAAATTCAAAGCAAAATAAGAAGAAGCAAGAAAATACAAAGAGTTTTCTAGGCCCGAACCCCAAACTGTGACTCCCCGCCTAGTAAAATACTGGGTGATCAGTCCTATATGAAATTAAAACAGGAGTCTCATGTGGTTCATTCTTAGCATCACTGTCGAAAACCAATTAATTACTAATAACCTATTAGGTCTGGTGTCAAATTTTAAACTTTCTAATCTTTTTAACCTAAACGTATTAAAATCCATCCATATAATTAATATGACAATTGAAATGATTAAATAAATAACTGATAATTCTCGATAAAACATTATACAACCATATTGAATGTGCATATATGGAAATATTGGAATTAAAACAAATGACATCAGTTGGGCAACATGACCGAATTTAAATTACAATACCTCCTATCTAGATCACAAGGATGGAAGTTTCTATACAATATCCTGCCCACATCCACAGCTGCGATAACAATGTTTGACTCGAAAGAAATAGTCATCCAGGCATCCCTGTGGCTGGACACCTAAAAAGTACAATAAACAAGGAGAAAAGGGAAAAATAGGTACGGGTCAGAGCCCGAGTTATAAAAAAAATTAGCAAGTGTTTAAAATACTTTAATATTAAAAATATGATATTCTTCATATTTAAATTGGTGTTTCACTCACATGAGATTACCCCTCACCTCTCATCTAACAGTGCACACCTAACGCATGTATTTTAAACATAATAGTTCGCTACCCAGCGTAACTAGCATCTCACCGAGCTTCTAAATACCCAAATATAGGGGTGGAAGCGGTACGGGTTTTTACCGTACCGTACCGTTTTGGTCCGAAAAAAAATGGTTCTGGTTTCATAGATTAAAATACCAGAAACCAATTTCACCGAAATCGAAATTGCCGCAAAAAAGTTAGTTGGTTTTGGTTTTAATATTTAAAAAACCGATTTACCAAAATTACCGTACCGAATTTACCGAAACCAGAAAAAACTGTACCTAAATTACCGTCCCGTACCGAATTTACCGAAATCAGAAAAAATCGTATCAAAATTACCGTACCGAATTTACCGAAACCAGAAAAAAATTGGTTTGGGTTTTGTTTTTGATTTTTTGGGGCTTTTAGTGCTGTTTACCGAAATAAGAAAAAACCAAAACTAGAAACCAGAAAAACCAAGAATTTACTGAAATAAAAAAAACAGAAAAAAATAGAAGAAACCAGAAAAAAAAACATAATTTATCGAAACCAGAAAAAATCAAAATTATCGAAAAAACCGAAATACCAACCAGTTTGATTTTGGTATTGATTTTTGTGTACCGGGTGGTAAACTGGTACGGTTTAGTTTTACCATCCAGAGTTGGGTTTTGGTATTGGTATCTACTATTTACGACCAAATCGTACCGCTTACACCCCTACCCAAATATTATCTCATGCCCTGCATACATTATTCCAAGCTTTCGCCTAAGCTTATACCTTATAATTTCTTTCGTATCATATATCCATTCATTATGAATAACCTTCACTAGTTATTGCACTATTCACATTTTAGTGTTATTTATCTCGTATATAATATTATCATCTTATATACGTATATCCTATATATTATTCTGGATTTTATACTCCCGGGTGATCCAGAATTTATCTCACATTTCATTCTTTATCTTGGTCCATGTATGTATATATGTTTTCACATCTCATATATATATATATATATATATATATATATATATATATATATATATATATAGGAGAAGGCTCAACTACATCATGCTCTATACATCATCCATGCATCACGCTTAATTACACGCCCTAAATTTTTTTTTTTCAAATTTTATATTTTTCCCTTGAAATTAACCTTCTAATCAACACATATGTAAAAAATTAGATCAAAATACATTTTGTAACTATTTTTAAAAAATCCACAAAAAACTGCTAAAAATACCTTATTTATGAGGGTATGCGCCAGCATTTTTTGTGGATTTTTTAAAAATAGCTAAAAAATGTATTTTGACCTAATTTTTTGCATATGTGTTGATTTGAAGGTTAATTTCAAGGAAAAAATATAAAATTTAAAAAAAGGTTTTCTAGGGCCTAGAATTAAGTGTGATGTATAGTGCATGGCGTAGGTGAGCCTTCATAGATATATATACATATCAAGTATATCCATACTTATATATCACACACTATATAAGTATATTAACCATCCCTCAGAGATATAACTCAATGGATGCAATCTCTAAAATGATATCATCCTCCAAGGAATTTCTCACACATTCTCCCGGGCAACCAGGTCGAAATCTCACACCGAACCCTAAATAACACAAACGTAGGGGAAGCGGTCATAATTCCTCACCTGAAAGTGAGACCGAATCATATCCAAAATGTCTACAAGAAAAATGGTCATTTATGTCAGTCAAAAACTGACATAAATGACCATTTATGTCAGTTTTAGAAATTTTCAAAACTGATATATAAAGTCCTGACATAAATGTTCGTAAAACTGATATAAATAAGATCACATTTATCTCAATTTTTAAAAACACGCATAAAAACTACGACATTCAACATGTTTTTAATCACATTTTCATAAAAAACTGACATAAATAAAATCACATTTATGTCAGTTTTAATAATTTTATGAGAGTTTTTTCAAAACTGACATAAATGTTAATATAAAAAATTAAAAAAAATATTAATCCATCAATAAACAACTATTATTTGAACTCAAATCAACCATTGTAAATAGATAATAACCAAGGTCATAAATATCACTAACTTGATATACATCAAGATATTTAGAATCAAATTGGTGTGAAGTTACATCATATCCAAAAACTAGCTATCCAAAAACTAGCTAACGTCTAGTTATTTACGTGATAATATTCTAAAAATAGTGATGATACATCACAATATCCAAAAACTAGCATTGAGAATTACATCATAAGAACCACAATCCAAAATAATACTCAAGCTAGGACGTTTTCGAACGTAATATTCGATCCAATTTGTTCTCGACGCTATCCAACCCAGAATGAGTAACCCTGCAATCAAATATAATCAACATAGTTTTCATCAAAACACAATCATCTCAACACATTGTCATTACAACATAACAAAATACAATTACTCGAAAATACCTAATATATATAATCCGTAATGAACTCAATGAACTCCATTTGAACTTCATTTAGTTCATTCAACGTGTATGTCACTTTATCGGACAATCTTCTCATCTAAAAAATTGAACATAGAATTGAATTTATTATTACGGTATATAATAGTTAATAACTAAACAATATTTTATATAAAAGGACAAAAAGAGAACATTGGTAACATACCTTTATTTCAAAAGGTATGGAAGGATCCTCCATGAAGTACTTCATGAACTTCAACACAAAATATTCGCAATAAAGAGTATCATTTCCTTGCATTGGGCACTAGTTAACACAAAACATTATTACTGAACAAATAATAAAAGAGTACAAGTCTAAAATATTTTTTATACAACACAAATAATTGTAAAAACTATAATAATTTTGGACATAATTTCCTCTCTTTACAGGACGATCCACCCTATTCAAAAAATATAAAATACTCCAACAACAAAACTATCAAGTGCACCTCATCCATCTAGCTGAAAATCATTGTACTCAAAAACTAAATTTTAAAATTCCAAATTCACATGGCTATATGCCAACTACCTCATTCTCTATGATAGCAAAATTGAACATTTGTCTATTCCTTACAAAAAAAAACTCTTGGATATTGGATCATTAAAGACATGTGAGTTGTTGAGAGTCTAAAAATTAAGCTGATTACCGATTGAAGCATTGACTATATATATATATATATATATATATATATATATATATATATATATATATATATATATATAAACAGATATATATAATACTGTTATATATTATAACAGATATATATATATAATATAGTATTATATATATAATATAGTATTATATATATATAATACTATATTATATATATATATCTGTTATAATATATAACAGTATTATATATATCTGTTTATATATATATATATATATAAAACAGCAAATCGCTATAACAGAAAATCGTGAATGAAAAAAGTGTGGCGAGAATTCGGAATAGATGGCCTTTTCTCAGTCTTTTATTGGTTATGTATCTGTTGTATCTGTTCGTAGGTCTTTTTCTCTATTTTCGTTTACTCCAGGAGGCTATCAGCCATAATAAGGCACAAGGGTTTGGGATTGGACTAGAGTATGGTTGGAGGGGAGTTAAAACAACCCATATTCCTAATGTAGTAAGTGGTCGGGCCGATCAGGCAGGAGAAACAAAATGAAATCCGAATTTGGTCGAAACCCCCAAACAGTAGGGGGGTCAGAGCATAGCACTAAATTCTAACATAAAAAGAATCAATGAAACCTATGGAGAAGATTTTTACTTTTCTTTGCTGAAGAAAAGCCCTCAGAAATTAGACATGAAGAGTATGCCCTTCTATTTCTATATTTCAATTGATTCATTTTGAGTTTTCTTCTTAATATTTAATATTTCACTCTGGTGGTCATTTCAACTATAATTTTAGTATTTTTTTACTTAATCCCCACTTTTTTCTTAGTCCCCACTTTTTAATTTTGTGTCTTAATTATTGCAAACTTCATGTAGAGACAGGTGAAGCATGACTATTATTATGATGCTACTTCTGGCTATTATTAGAGACAGGTGAAACCCAACACAATTGGAACTAAATTTGAGTGTGTTCAGTGATCTATAGTTGAAATCTTCACTTGAAATATGTTAATGGTCCTTATATATAAGGATGAAAACTATAGTTGGAACTAAATTTGAGCGTGTTCAGCGATCTATAGTTGGAACAAAATGTCAGTGGTGAGATGTTTATGTTAGTGAAGACATTTTTATTGGTGATTTTGAACTTCTTCTTTTGAATCACTGTGTTCATTGATTTGAAATTATATATGTGAATGTGTTCTAGGAATGAGTACTAACCAAAGTATGCATTAACTTTAGGTACAAATATGAGCTGATTGAAGACACAAACATGGTAAAATTGCAAGCATGGGGTGGGTGAAGCTCTCACTCAGTCGCTCGCTCTCTTTCTCACAAAGTACACACACATTCACACAGCTGGTGCAAAGCGTTGAACGAGATTTGAATTTCCCTTATATTTTCAGTCTTATTATTTTGGTTTGAAAGTTGTGCCGCAATCTTTTTTTCTTCACAGGTGTGCAATTGGGGGTTTTCTTCACAAATTTAGTTTTTTGATTAAATTATTATCTTTCTTCACAGGTATGCACTGAATCTAGCAGTGGTTTATGGAAGAAGTACCTTAAAGTTGATTTTGTATTTTCAATAATTATGCTCGGTAGAACTTGAACATGTTTGGGTGCTTCATTTTAACTTGAACAACTTTGCAATTTGATATTGATTAAAAGTTGTTCTTTGGTAAAAACATCATGGTGAATGTGGAAGATCATCTCTGGATATGGAAGCTATGAAGTTGGCTACATGTGCATCGACAAGGCATGACGAAAATGTTGTCGTTTCTCAAAGTTGCTGCCTTCAGGTGAACGGTAAAAGGCTATGAAATCGTGGGGACTTTCCATCCCACTTCCATCAAACATATTCCTTATAAGATCCTGAAGTTGATTACCCTCCTAAAAATCCTTGGATTGAAATCAAAACTACCGTTTACTGACAATTATCCTCATAATGATATTAAGGAGGAAAAATCAGAGGATAAAAATCGAACCGTAGGATGTGTTTTTTCATTTTTTTTGGCCATGTATGATGTTTGTGTTCTGTTTAATGTTTGTGTAAGTTTTAGTCTATTTGTGAAAGAGTTATTAGATGTCTGTCAAACTCTTTTTTTATGTCAAACTCTTTTTTATGTTTGTGTTATGTTTAATGTTTGTGTAAGTTTTATCAATTTCAGTTGGTTTAGCATCCTAACAATAGTATGTATCTGATTTGTACATCCTAACACACACGCGCCCCTTGCCCCGTCCCCTCCCCCCTTCCCCATTCACACCCGCACACAAACACACATAAAAACATGCACACACGCACTGCATATATATGCATCATATGCATATATATGCAGCATATGATATATATGTAGCCCATATATATGCAACTGCATATATATGTAGCAACTGCATATATATGTAGCCCATATATATGCAACTGCATATATATGTAGCAACTGCATATATATGCAGTGCATATATATGCAACTGCATATATATGCATATGCTGCATATATATGCAGTTGCATATGCACATATATGCATCATGTGTATATATACTGACATCTCATACTCTCTGTAATCCTCTTTTGGTAGTCCTCCCAATACATGTAGGTGCGATGGGGATGTAGGAGCAATGTTTGGCGAGGTTGGGTTTGGATTGTGAGCGGGTGAGGTGATCAGAGCAGGTCTGAGAGGAGTTATAGGAGTAATGTGTTGACAGTAGGTGTGAGAGTAGGGCAATAATTTGTTTTCCCTCTCCTCCAACCGTGTGTATCGATCGTATTTTCCTTCCCTCGCTTCATGGTAGTTCCTCATGGCAAGGATCAAATCATCCATGTTCATCGATGAGAGTCTACTTTCGGAATGGTTGTGAAAGATCTAAACTCGACAATTTCACTAACGACATGAGTTTTTGATAAATTTTCATTATTCAACGCTTTTGTGAATTATTCTTATGTTTATTCAAATGGTTGATGATACTTATTTTAGGAAGGTTCTGATTCGGCAGTCCTCTACTCATCTATTCACCAGAATATGCTTTTTGCATTAAGGCATGATAATGGGAGCAATGTCTACACAATTTATGGAGTACACTCTATAGTGTCTGGTAATGGGCTTGGTCCTATAGTTTTCTTTATCTGGAATCCAGCTACGGGTAAAGATTGAAATTTTAGAAATGATGATCTGCTCACAGTTTCTGTTGTTAAATTGAAAAAAAGAATGATCTATGGATTGTTATGTTATCAGACATTTATGTTTATTAGTGCTTAAGGTGCATATGAATTAATTAATAAACAATATATTAGCGTTTGAATTAATTATATTCACTTAATAAACAATGTATTCAGTTTTGAACACCTTGAATCATTGTCCCTTTTCCATTTGAATCGGTTTTAGTGTTCATGTTACCATTGTCCCTTTTCCATTTGAATCGGTTTTAGTGTTCATGTTACCAATGTTAAGTGTATGACTTTATAACCAGTAAATTGCCTATTTTGTTATCTATTGAGATGGAAATTTCCTATTTTGTTAAGCTTATACATTTTATTTTAATATTAACCAAGCTTTATGATTTCTTATGTTTGATGTGTTGTCTATCAAATTATGTTAGTTTGACTCAATTAGTTTTAATTGCATTAGTTTGAATCACGATGTGAAGTTAACTGAACCTTAGAAGAACGCCATATACAACAAGGATGGTCTACTCGATAAACTGGACGATATCAACTGGCCTGAGAATGTGGATTGGATACACAACCTTTCTGTTAACATTGACCGAGAGCAAGAGTTGGACGTGAATGATGACCCGGCACGCGAACTTGCGTTCTATACGCAGGCATACCTTCATCAAATTTCAGTCAATGGCGAGTCCCAAGTCGATTGTAAGCGGCATCTGCATATATATGCATATATTGCATATATATGCACTGCATATATATGCACTGTATATATATGCAGCAGTTTCATATATATGCACTGCATATATATATGCAGCAGTTGCATATATAGGAACTGCATATATATATGCAGCAGTTGCATATATAGGAACTGCATATATATATGCAGCAGTTGCATATATATGCAGATGCAATTGCATATATATGCAACACTACCCCGACCCCTACCCCTACCCCGTCCCCTCCCCCCTTCCCCACTCACAAACGCACACATACACACACAAACACACACACAAACATTTATACAATGGCATATCTGTTAAGTTTCTATGTGAAAATAATGTCCGAAGATTAATTCAGTGGATTCATGATGAAAATAATCTGATATAATATGGAAGGAGCTTTATCTTCTTGGGTTAACTGCTGCAAATGCCAGTTATATAGCCTGAAAATAGTCTTATATATTCACAAGTGCATTTGTATCTTTAATGTGCATTATTTAGAATTTTTTTATAAAAAGTGCATTTGTATCTTTAATGTGCATTATATAAAAAGTTACTGTAATTTAGTTGATTTTTAATGAATGCGTAGAAACAAAATTGGTGTTGTATCTTTTGTATATGTTGCACTAAAATGGTCCTGTACGTTTGATTAAAATGGTTTCCATTCTAGATTAAAATGGTTTGGTCATGTATGTGCTTTTTCACGAAACTGGTATTGTATGTGCTGCGTACTATTTTATAAACAAGTCATATAGCGTACTGCATACTATTTTATAAACAAGTTTTCCTCATATATCTCACACACTTTCCTTACTGAATCTTTATAAAGGCTTGAATTTCTCGGTGACACTGTGTTGGACGTACTGATTACCTTACATATGTACGAGAGCCACAAAGATATCAATCCAGGGGAATTGATGGACTTGCGTTCTGCCTCTGTTAATAATGATGATTTCGCTAATGTCGATGTTAAACGAAACCTTCATCCGCATCTTCAACATTGCTCAGGCGTTCTTTTTAGTTACTCCAAGGCTCTAAAGGTCCTAAGGTGAGTTGCTATTTCTAATACCTAGGTGTGCGTGTGTGTATGAAATTTATCAATGAACCATTGGTCTCTCAACCATAAATTATGAATGAAATCCTCTTCATAATTTAGTCCTATAAGAATGTGTTTCCCATTAAGAACACCTATAGACTAAGAAGCCTTTAGGGAGAAAGAGAGAAAGATTTTTCGGATCACTTTTAGAGGGGGTCTACCATGTGATAACTTCCCCAATGATGGGATATTTGAAAGTTAGTGCAAGGACTTCTATATCTTCAATGGAAAAATGTATGTTAGCTATACATGTTATATAACAACAACTATATGATAAATTTACCTTAATACAACTCCATGATGCGTTATGCCTTTTCCCATCGATGTTCAATGTGTTAATCCCACCACATGTAAAGAGAATTCAAAGACGTGTATTAGGAGATCGCAATAATAATGTACTCATAATGCATGTCAAACAAAATTAAAAATTATATTATACTCACGTAGTGATATACATCTTATCTTTGTCACTCGGTATCGTATTCAATGAATCAAACCAATAAATAGTTCTTGTGGGAAAATCAATGACAATCAATACCCAATGGAACCTGTAAAACGAATTTTGTCATAACTATATAGTACATAATATAATAAAGATTTGTTTAGTCATGTGGAAAAAATTAATTTAACTACTTACATATCTTCGAGATTGTAAGGAATGAAACAAATCTGAGTTTTTTTTGCATTCCCCAACCTTTTTCCAATAAGTCGAGTTAAACCAAATTTTTTTGTACCATTGAAAGACTCGGTATTGAAGAATTGAAACTCTTCTCGGGAGCACTGAAACTTATCATACAAGAACCTGTAAAAGTAAGTAACTAAATTAGTCACTACGCATTTTAAATAACACTATTAAATCAAGTTATACCTCATGTATGCAACAATGCACATTACATCTAAAGGCTTCAATGCACAAAAGTCCAACAAATCGTTCTTAAAAACATAGCATTGACCCTTATCTTCTCCAAATATCTCTTTCTCCAGTGGAATCGTTATTTGATTCGTCTTCATTATAAATAAATTATGGGTGAAGGCAGTTATCAAATCACAATCAATATTCTTGTTTACTATATCACATCTACTTTCACCAAATATATCCTTCTCTTTCTCATGGCCTGCTTTTTTCCCAACTACCATTTCATTCTACATTGAATCATGTGAAATGTCAGAAAGCAATGTCATTCATAGCACAAACATAAACTTATAGATAAACATAAGAATCACTGGTTTACCTCAAATCCCAACAACACTAACTCTTTGGGTCAAGCAACATATGACCCAATAGCCTCTTTCACAAAATACATTTCACTTGGAACAGGTATGGGGAGGATGGCACTAGAAGAAATAACTTTAGAAATGGAAACCCGAACATTGTTTTCTCCCAACTCTATATTATGAATTTTCTCGTTCGGTCCATTCCTATCGAATACGATCCCATCGGCAACGATGTTAGTTTTATTGCCAATAGCCAACCTACATTCTCTAACCTAAATTACGAAAAATAATCACATAAAAATTTAGCAGTGTATTAAAATTGAGCAATTTATTGTCCCCAACCTAGTAAAACTACATAAAATTCAATACCCTACTAATCCAACCAAGTAAAACTACAAAGTTATCACCATCGAGAAATGTGATCCCATTACCTTTGAAGAAGATGCTTGTTTCGTACTTTTATCACTAGCTATCGAAGAAGGTTTCTTACTTTTCACAGCAGCTACTGATTGAGGTAGTAACTTTTCACTATGTTTACACCACTATCTTTGAACTATGCCAAAGAAACACAAAAACAAATTGCAATTACAACAAAAATCACAAAACCTTAATGGTATGTGTTTGTATAATTATCTTTGTGTCATTATACCTTTGAAGAAAGTGATTGTGTTGCAATTTTTCCACCCGAACTTGAACGCTTTATATTTTCACTTTCACGCATATATGAAGCAACTTTCTCAGCTCGGGGTGCGACTGTTGGGGCTGCGGCAACCGACTCATTTCTTAACTTCAACTGGGCTTCCATATCTTTTAATATTTTCTTCGCTTCTCTTAATTCAGATTCTAACTCAGTAATATGTCTCTTGGAACCACGCTTTGGAAGATTGAAGTACCTTGTGGGAACAACTCCGAATCCTAACCCCCGAACATGGCCCTAGTGTTCGGGAGTACCCAATGTCATAGTAAGAACATCATTACTTCCTTCGGTGATTAAACTACAATCTTTAACTTGTCTTTTCAATTCAGCCTACAATGAAGTAGATTCAATCATTCAGAATGTCATCTAAATATTATCAAAATTACAAATCATACACTAAAAAACACCAAATAAAGGAACTCGTGTAGTAATTTATAAAAACTAACCATTTTATCCGCCACCTCTTTTAATGAATCATCTCCATATTCACCATCTTTCTTTTCATGACCTTTCAACCATAAGAAAGCTCTGTCATCTTCATATTCCGAACCCATCTTCTTTTTCTGGTATCAATTGTAAAACAAAAAATCATATTATGAAAGAATAATTCAATGTTCAAGTTCAAACCATCACAAATCTAATGAAAATATTCAAACTAAAACATACCAAATCTTCAGCAAGACCGACGTAACCCTTCTTGCTCATACGATGATTGTATGTGACCTTGAATCGCTTTTCCCTTTCTGCCTCACTTATAATCTTATAAATCAAAGCAAAAAATTATAAAAGAATAACAAAAAGTACCACACAAATCTTCTACTATTTTTTCAATTATACCTCAAATCCTTTGGTTAGCCTGCTGCAAACAAATTCAGTCCACACATCTGGACTAATGAATTCTCGTATTTTGGAGGAGGATGTTTGAGAAGCTCTCGTTGGTGTCTCAACGGTCTAATCCAAAGTCTCGTGAGGTTTGTTTTGAACGCTCTCCAACTTCAACCCATAGAGGATAACACCATCCTCTTGCTATTCGGATCAATATCAAATTTGATCGGAAAAAGAAAGATGTTGAATACATGTCTTAAAATCAATGTAAAGATGTCTTCAAATGAATGTCGTATTTGGGAATATAACATAAAAAATCAATCAAAATTCATCTATCATATACAAATCACATTCTGCATCATTATAATATAAGAAAACGTTCGCATTGATATAACATCTAATGGGGTTTAAACAACAGATAAATCATATAGACCATAGCTCAACTTAATCAATTTCGAGTGAAAAAATTATCAAAGCACAAAAAGCCATATACTATCAGTTATCTCATTATACAATTTGCTAATAAAAATCAAGCAAATTCGTCATCATGATATAATTAGCAGCTCTTATGAATAGAAATTCAAATTCTAGGTTTAAATATCCAATATGTATTAAATTTGGGATTTTTACTTTTAAAATATGGAAGTTCTAATTCCAAATGATATGCGTATCTTTCTATAATAATTTGTCTTGAGATTCTTTGCCAATAACAACTATTTGCTTCTTTCTATATCAACTATCCGCTTGATTTATATAAAAATAAAAAATTTCCCTCGATCTCAAATAATCCTCGTTTAACATGTTGGTAAGAAGGCTCGGGTACGTAATTGCGATGATCGATGATATGGGATCATCATTTTTAGGGATAATTAAATCATCGATGATATGCAATCCAAGTTCGATCGAATTCGTCTTCTAAGCAAGTCGAAAGTATTGTACCTTCTCCGATTCAAAGTACCCAATATATGAGTTTTGATGAGTCTTGGAAGTGCTCCACTATCGTAATGGTCAACAGTTGGTTAATATAAAATAGAAAAGAGAAATGGTCAATACAGATGGTTAACCGAAATGGTCAAAACATAAAAATGGTCTATAGAATCAGCACGGGCACACCTAATAAGAGTGAAAACAAACATGAATGAAGTAAATAAAATAGTATAGACCATTTATCTGTTCATTTTTCAGAATAGAATAAAGCGAGGAATTAGATAGTGCAAACAGTACTGGAAAAAAAATATTTTATAACAAAAAAATTGTAAATGCCATATTGTATGAAAAACAAATATCAGAATAAATGAATATGATGTGAAGTTGAAGAAATCATCATAGAACCACTGACTTAAACAATATACAAATTTGAACATCATAACAAATGGAGTAATGTGGAGCAAAAAATATATGTCCAATATCAATATTCATAAGGTAAATGCATTGACACTAAACATTAAACACTAAACATTAAACACTGGTGACCTTAAAGACTAAAAATGTGATTTGCCTACAATATGAAATTAATGTACAACTACAATCCGAACCATTATTTTAGTAGAAATTGAGCCTAATGAAATCTAATTTTAAATTACAAATGTGAACGGAGAATGCTTTGTACACATCCACAACATACACCTATAGGAATGCAAGAAGTTTAAAACATACACCTATAGGAATGAAAGATCAGTAAATTACCATGATTATAGGTATTTTCCAGTAACATTATCATGTTTTTTGTCCAACACATGAGTTATCGAATCTTATAGAAAAAAATATTCTATCAAAAGGGAAACTCTACAAATGTTATCCAACCAAACAACATAAAGTAAACTATGAGCATTACATATCCACAATCCTAATTGGAACAGTTTCGGCATAACATATATGCATACAAAAATAGGGCACCTGCATACTTTTCGAAATCGTCTCTGCGAACACCCTAAAAACATAAAAGAATCATATTTGGAATGCACAAACGGACAAAACGGACCTCAAAGCATACAAATTAAGTAACTAACCACACTTTTTCTATTCATCGCATATTCATTTCACAAACAAAGGGTCGTAATGTGAAAACATTTCTATACAGATCACAAAACAAAACAATATAAAATGTTCACTAAAACCTAATTTTATAAGAATTTCACATATCCAGGTTCATTATCACATTGTTACCAAATACTTTTTTTCCCAAAGTATTGCATCATTTCTTGAGCTAGACGAATATTCCCTTAGATGCTCCTCCCTTTTACAAAACCACTTTGATTTATGAAATAATGAAGGAAGAATGGTAGAAATAATCTCATTTAGGATTTTAGAGAAAATTTTGTTAGAGAAATTAGACTTATAGGCCTAAAGTGATTACATGAGGATGGGTTAATTTATTTTAAGGATAAGATCAATAGAAGTATATGTCCAACTTTTATGTATCTCAGCTCCAGCAAAAAAAGAATGTATTGCATTAATAAGATCATGTTTAATAATACCCCAAAACTTAATATATAATTCCACTCCAAAGCCATCTGGACCAGGAGCACTAGAAGGATCCATATCTTTAATTGAAGAGAAAATTTCATTTTCAGAAGTATATTCAGAGAGAATTTTGTTCATATCATCAAAAATTTCTTTGTTAATCACTTCAAGAAAAAAATTATCCATAGTTATAAAATCTGCAGTCCATAACTTCTGAAAATGTGCTTGAAATATATTGCGGATTTCTTCAGTGGACTCGTCCCACTGCAGTCCATAACTTCTGAAAATTATCCATAGTTTTATACATTTCACCTCTAGTGTTTTCATTTGGATTTAGATCAAATTCAATTTACCTAGTAAGCACTAAATCTTCTATATCTTTAACTGATTGAAAAATATTTTTGAAGGTTTCTCTGTTCCAAATTCCCTATTTTGATTTTCAGTGTTTAAGCTTTAATGTAAATTTAGTCATAGGAGGATCTTGAATATTGATAGACCAATAATCTTCCATGATATCTTCAACATTAGAATTTATACACTACATTGATAAAAAATTTAAAGGTTTAGTATAATGATCTATGTTGCTTTTTATAGTAAGTAATAAGGGGCTATGATGAGAGCATAATCTGTGAAGGTGAGTGATATTAGACTGCGGAAATTGCATAAGCCAATTTTGGTTAGCTAAACCTCTATCAAGTCTACTGAAGATAGTGACATTTATCTTAATGTTTGTCTAGGTAAACCTGGATCCAGAACAACCTAATTCAATTAATGCACAATTAGAGATCATGCTTTTAAAATCTTCCATAGCATGAAATTCTAAAGGATTGCCTCCCAGTTTTTCTTCATCATTTGAGACAATAATAAAGTCTCCAATTACTAGCCAATATTGGTTAGTAGAATCACTTGTAAGATGTTCTAAATCTTTCCATAAGAAGCATCATTTTCTCTGAGTCATGAATCAATTTAACTTTCAAATCAGATTTCCATAAGAAGCAAATCTTGTTGGGTAGATTTATTAAACTATTAGTGAATTGTCATCTTAGCTAGTACTTTATTAATGTGTCAAAATTAACTTTTGGTTCTATTAGGGAAATAGAAGGAAGTTGATATTTTCTAATTAATCTTTTTTATTCTTCTATTGGTAGCATTATTTTCCACAGCTCTAACATTCCAGCCTATGAAATTTATCATTTAGGAAAATTAAGTTGATTTTGAGTTTTATTTTTTTCTAAAAGATCTTGTGAATCTTCTAAATAAAGGATCATATGGATTTTGTTTAGAAATCTTACCTACTTTGGGAGCATTAGTTGGTTCTGCATCTGTAATATCGTCTTTGGAGAGTTTTTGATTTTCAGCCTTTTTTATCTTTGTACTTGTTCTTTTTTAGATCAATCCAAGAAGCAAAGTTTTATAATTCTTTAATCATAAGCACTGCATAATTTATATCCTCTTTATCTGAATGGTAGCCTTTTTGACCTGCTAAATTTGTATCATACTTGGGGAGATCTGAACCTTTTGGAGAAAGTTATATTGATCTACTTTTAAAGTTTCATTTGATGAGTATTCCGTATGTTGAACTTTATCATATGCTTGGTCTTTTGGGATTTCATAGTCTTATGTTTCTTTTTCATCTTATTCATAATTTAATGGAGACTTTTGGATAACTTCAATATGGTTTTCTTTACTGCCACTATTAGTAATTGAAGTACGGGGTATTACAATTATTTTGTGGAATGTCATGGAGTTAAATGACCTTGACAATCATACTATTGTTAGGAGGGAGATTTCTTTATGGAGATCATATGTCTTATGTTTGCAAGAGACCAAGATTAGTAGGATGAGTAAGGTGGTGACCCAATTTTTTTTGTGTGTGTGTGGGGGGGGGGGGGGGGGGGGGGGCATGTTAGTGGTGTACATTTGACTTATGTGGTTCATCAGTGGAGGGGAGTTATGATTTTGTGGGATAAACAAGTTGCAAAGTTCGAGGATAGCTTGGTCAAAAATCACTCGTTGTCTTGTTTGTTACGGGGGTGGGGGGGGTGAAGACAATTTTTGGTGGAGCTGTTAGGGGGTGTATGTTACCAATGGACAATGCAAATATACCTACAATTCCAAAAATGAATTTAAAATGTTTCTCTTTTTCTTCGTTAATCTAGCATACTTTTCGAACTGTCTAACCTAACCGAATTGGTTTCTTCACCTGATCATACAAGCAACTTTTGATAGGAAACCATAATATCTATATATTTAATTGTTCGTAAAATGAAATCTATTTTATGGTTTGTACATATCTGGTAAATTTCTCCTTTATAACCACTCTTTCATCAAAATATGTATGCTTCTGAGATGCATTTTATTCAAGATGCATGCTTATATTTTGTTTTTGTTTGTTTATTTTTTGAAATTTTAGACTGACCACAGTGTATTAAAAATCAGTCCATGAACTGTTTTGTAGGAATGAATGAGAGTTGGATCCGTGAATTATCATCATGATACCCACAAATATATATATATATATATATATATATATATATATATATATTGCCTCCCACAAATCACTCTTCAATTTAATTGGCACTTTAGGCCAACTTGGATAAGTTATCGGCATAAAGCACTTCACCATCAAACCCCTATAACTTGATAATTCTTTTTTGCTAGTACTTATTAGTTACCCAAGATCATTATATAAAACTCTTACCCGTTCTTCACTGCTCTTTATTTTAGTCAATCGCTTTAGCTTCGCCGCACCTTTACCTTTACTACTATATTGTGAAGCTTTCTCCACGGGTTTGAGATCAATGTCTTCCATTTCAAGTTAAAGCTGAATTGTTGAAACACAAAAAAGAGCAATAATATAGATGTCATCAATACAAGTCGTAAATACTCAAACAATACAATTATTGAAATTTACCATAAATTAAAATTCACCATTTTATCCTATGTTAATTAAAATGTATAAGAGCAGAATTGTCAAAATATTAAGCAGAAAATAATAATCCATAGTCTAGAACAAATGTCACATAGCCCATATTCCATACATTCAATTTCCAATAATCAACTGTTGTAGGTTCCACACAAAAAACTAAAAAGTTGGACAACGTCACCAAACAAGCTAACATTTTAAGCAACTATAACTAATAACAAAGAACAATTCAAACATTAAGCATCATAACATCGTCTAACACAATTATGTTGGTGTATTATCTATCCATGTCCACTCACAATCTTCACGCATATAAGTTTCGGAAGATTCCTCAACCACGTCAAAGGATTCAATAGTTGGTAAAACTATAATGCAAATATCATCCCCGAGACATCCATCATTGAGATCATCTTCATCATAGTAATCCCTTTGAGGAGTTGACAATACAATTGAATATTTAGGATTCATTTGGTTCGAAACATAGAAAACGTGTTTCGCTTGAGAGGTTAAAATGAAAGAATCGAATTTATGACCAACTATATCAAGATCGACAGATGTAAAACCAAGATCATCTATGTTAATTCTGTTTTTGTTGTCAACCCAATCACACTTGAATAAAGGAATCTGAATTGAAAAATAGTCAAGTATCCATATCTCCCTTATGACACCGTAGAAAATCATATCAGTACGAACATGATTGTTGTCCTTTACATTAGCTATCTACAACGTCTTAGCAACTAGGCTCACTCCACTGTTTTGGGTTACTCGTGCATTATCACGATCCTTTGTTAGGTAACGAACACCGTTAATGACATATCCGTGAACTTTAATGACGTCTCGACGAGGTCCACGAGCAATCCATTTTAAGTCATCTGAGATATTATTGTTTGGGAGTTCTTCTTCGAGAGCAACCTATTAATATAAGAATTTTAGTTACTTACAAAACAAAATTCAAATTAAGATATTAAAGTAAGGGGATATTTCGTCTTTATTCCCACTTTAGTTTTTAATATTAGACCTCACCAACTATTTAGTTTTACTTTACACTCTACCACTATTTTCCAGTAGTTGGTATTAGACTTCGAAATTGTTTTTCACTAAGATTTGCAACTAATAAATAAAAAAACAGTGGCATTGTTTAAAAGAAAACTAAAAAATGGGTAAAATCTAATGAAAATTAAGGTGGTGGTTAAGTCAATATGTCCCTAAATCATACCCTTTTACTTAACCAATGGATAAACGTGCAGTTGTGCTCCTCTTCAAGCCACTTCTTATTTTTCCCTTTTCGAGGATGGGTTTCTTTCAAGTACTGTTCATGTTCCCTAACATGGTATTAATGAGTAACGCAACATTAGTTATTAATATATAGAGAGATAAGTATGTGAGGAACTAACTTCATATTAATGGGAAGTTAGGAAAGTCATACTCTATATAAAGTTGAACATCATTCGTGTTATGTAACACATGAAGATGTGCCTGCTCCAAGGACATGCGATCAACTTCAACGACATCCGAACCTCCTATCGGTTTATCATCATCCTTCCTCACCGGAATTCCAATTGAATCTAATTCTGATAAGAACTCAGAACAAAACTCAATAGATTCTTCTGCTATGTAACATTGAGAAATACAACCTTCTGGGCGATTACGATTTCTTACATAACCCTTTAATACTTTCATGTACCTAACACATTAGAAAGAAAACTAAATTGATACACTTATTTAATTATATTAATACATGATAGTAAAGTAAATGGACCTAACCTTTCAATTGGGTACATCCATCGAAAGAAAATAGAACCGCAAAGTTCGACCTCCCTCACAAGATGCACCATTAAATGCACCATAATGTCAAAGAAGGATGGTGGAAAGTATTTTTCCAGCAAACACAATGTGATCAAAATTTCATTCTGAATTTCTTTTAGTTTTTGCAAGTCCACTACTTTGGCACAACGGGCATTGAAGAAAAAACATAGTCTTATGATCGTATATCTCATATGTTTTGGCAACACCGATCGAATTGAAATTAGAAGAAGTTGTTGCATTATAATATGGAAATCATGAGACTTCAAGCCATACAATTTCAAATCTTCCATAGAGACATGGCTTCTAAAATTAGAACAGTACCCATTCGGGATCTTAAGGTCATGCAAAGTTTGGCAGAATATTTTTCTTTCCTCTCTCGATAACGTATAACATGCTAGCGGTAGGTATGTCCTTTTTTCATTAACCTGCGGTGCTAACTCACTTCTTAAGCCCATTTTTTCAAGGTCGAGGCGACACTTCACCCCGTCTTTTGTTTTTCCTGGAATATTAAGCAAGGTTCCAATGATACTATCACAGACATTCTTTTCAATGTGCATGACATCTAAGTTATGTCGAATAGGCAAATCCTTCCAATAAGGAAGTTCAAAAAATATCGATTTCTTCTTCCAAAAAATTTTAACCCTATTGTTACTAGGACCGCCTTTTTCAACCCCATTAGTTACCCTCCTCGGTCTCTTACGCTTTAATGATTTCTTCAAATTAACCTCCCTCACCTTTTTTGCCTTCTTTCCCCATACAACCTTAAGTCTCCCAACTTTTATCAATATTTGTTCGCCACTTAAAGGTTCAGGGGAGGCTTGGAACTTTTACTCACCATTAAAACCCTTTTTTTGTCTTCGAAATGGATGGTTTTGTGGAAGGTATCTCCTACGTCCCATATAAATGCACTTGCCACAGTGTTGTAATCTGATGGAATACGTTTTTTCACTACATATTGGACAAGCATTACAGCCTTGAACAACACTTCCAGATAAATATCCATAGGCTGGAAAATCATTAATTGTCCACAATAGTATTGCCCTCAAAGTAAAAGATTCTTGTTGAAAGGCGTCGTAGGCTTTAACTCCTTCATGCCACAAGGTATTCAGATCTTCTATTAACGGAGCCAAATAAACATCTATATTATTTCCCGGTTGTTTTGGACCCGATATCAACATAGTCAATATTGTAAACTTTCTTTTCATACACAATTCAGGTTCAAAGTTATATGTTTTCAACATGACCGACCAACAACTGTACCTACTACTAAGGGAACTATGATGATTAATTCCGTCCAATGATAGTGCTAATCGAAGATTTCTTGGTTCTGCTGCACAATCGGGGCACTTTTCATCAACTAATTTTCAAGTTGGTGAGTCTGCTGGGTGACGCAACAAACCATCAACAATTCTATCATTTGCATGCCATGTCAGAGACTTAGCTGTCTCTTTAGATTGAAACCACCTTTTGAATCTCAGAATGGGTGAAAAGTACCATAACACTTTCCCAGGAACACCTTGTTTCCCCTCTTCCCTTTTTTGTTCTTTCAAATTCTTCTTCTGTTTGAACCTGGATGTTCCACAAGTGGGGCATTCAACAGCTTCTTTATACTCTTTTCTATAGAGTATACAGTCATTAGGGCATGCGTGTATCTTCTGAAAATCCATTCCAAATACCGATAAGAAACGTTTTGCCTCATTATTGGATGAAGGCAATACATTATCATCCGGAAGCATGTCGGAAATGATTGACAACATATTTGAAAAGCATTTATTGGACATCCCACTCTTCTCTTTAAGATTGAATAGCTTGACGATAGCGGATAACTTTGTATACTTTTTACATATTTTATACAATGGCTTCTCCGCATCTAAAAGCAACTTCTGAAAAATTTCTGCATTTCCTATGAAGTCTTCTTTTATAGCCTCCACCATGTCAATCAACTCTTCAACATCCTCCATGGTATCCATATTAAGATCGTCACAAATAGGATCGCCTGTATTAACATCCGGCAATGTTTCACGATGTTCCTCCTCTCCGTGCCATTTCCACACAGTATAATTCGGATTGATACCCGAACTATACAAATGTTGTCTGATTTCTTTAACACCCATTTTTAATCTATTCTCACATTGATTACAAGGGCATCGTATGAAGTTCTCATCCAAGGAGGCTTTTTGAGCAACCCCAAGAAAATTATCAACACCTTTTATGTATTCTTTTGATAATTTGTCCTTGCTCATCCAAAACCTGTCCATTCTGGCCTAAGTATGTAAACCACCACAGTGAGATATAAGCAATAAAAGATATGTAATTGTTAAAAATAATGCAATATTATACAACATAATACATTCACACCATTAGAAAATATCGTAGAAAGTATAATATCCCTCTAAAACTATCACAACAACTACCATAGACACCGACTCCTAATAGTAATAAGACTTAATCAACCATAACTAACCAACTCAAGAACACTAATACACCACCCAAACACTATACAACCAAAACCAATTTTAAACATTGAAGAACTTCAATTCACAAAATTATTATACATATTATACTATAATGTTATATATAATATGATGTTATACATAATATGTATAACAACAATTGCTATACATATTATACATAACAGTAACAACCAATAGCGATTATATACCTATAATATAATGAAGCAATTAATGAAAGCACATGGTATAAGCATGGTACATGCAATGCTAAAAATTAATAAAAGCACACAAGGCATTAGTGAGTATATGATATACGTACTAAAACAAGACAATGAAACTTCAAAAGCAAACTAACATATCGTAACGCACCCTATGATACTGAAATCATTGAGACAAGCAAACACTAACATAAAGTTGGAGCTACAGAAAATGATCTGACCATCACATGGTACTAAAATCGTTGTAAACTTTTCGAATAAGTTTCATCTGTCCGAAATCAAATGTCTCTTTTAATCATGGAAACACATTAATGAATCAATTAATTTAGAGCAATTCTTAATGAATGATCAATTACAATGCAATACGGGATGTAGTTGGATTGATATCACACTTTGTTAAACAATAAAGAGTAGGGGATATATACATCACACTTTTATATAATCTAACATAAAGTGTATGTCATTTATCTCATCTTTGCTAAAAATGTTAAAAAAGATGAAATCACCGGTCCAAATGTCTAATCACAAAAACACTGGATCAAAAAACACAATTGTCATTGAGTGTATAAAAATATTAAAGAATCCATATAATGATTTTATTAATAAACACTTGTTTAATCATATTTTAAAAAATAGGAATTTCATAAAGAACACCACATGATTTGATAATATATTACCACAAACATGCAATAACCCCGTTTCAAATGAGAATCAAATGAGGAAAATTTAACCAAGTACTAACTAATAACCAAATGTTATTTAAACATTTCAAGGTAATCCAAAAAAAAATCAACTCATAATCCCACCCTGATACACAAACACACAATACACATTGAAATTAATTGCAATCTAAAACATCACACACTGAAATTAATTGAAATCTAGAACACTGAACATCAAGGCTGATACACACACAATGACGAATCTAGGATTTTAATTCAGGACGGCCGGAACTGTAAGATTGAATTTTTTTTTCACAACTCAGGCAAAACATCATTTAACATGTTAAAATTAACGAGTCTGACTCGAAAGAAACCCGAATATGACAGGTCTGACTCAAAAGAAACTCGAATATTGAAGGACACAAAAGCGATACTGCACAATTACATATTAGGAACTAAAAATCTTAACAAAAATTCAAGTACTAAGCACTAAATGAATTGACCCTACATTTCTAAACCTCTAAATACTATACATTAAGCATAACATTTTACATTACGTCAAAAACTAGATATTTTACATTTAACTTAACTATTTTAAGTCAACCGGGACAATTAATGTTTAGTCGCTAGGAGCTAAGTATATTTTACATTTAGTCCACCTTATTTTTTAATTTTGCAAAAACTCCCCTATTTACTTTTTTGATAATTATTTCTTAAAGTTTAGTATAAGATGAAAAAAAAATTGTAACTGTTTTATGCGCCGAGGGATCTTTTGGAACAAAATTAAAAAGTTTGAACTATATATTAATTATAAAATTGTCGAGGAACTTTTCTTCGAATGACCCTACTATTTTTTGTAGCAAGTCATTAACCAAAATTATTAAACATTGAACATATAAACTGAAAAGCAAATAAAATTACGCTTGAAACTAATGACACTCAACTATTTCTTTAATGTGTATTTTTTTTTTTAAATGACAATATATAAACTGAATTTATAATAGACACAATTCTTTAAAGAGTATTATTGCTAATAGTTGTAACAAATCTAAACAAATAAAGGCTTGAACAATGCTTGGCACAAACATAAGTATTTACTAAAGTAAAAAGAGTTGGTAAAGCAACGTACCCAAATTCTCTGTGCAGACTCGGCCGGGGTAGAAAACAGGAGAAGAGGGAAGGCGTCCCAGCTGCAAAGTCTGATAAACGACACAATAAAAAGGAAGAGAAATCAATTAGGTTTTCAAACAAAAATATTACAAACACATATACAAAAATCAAGAACAAATCGCATATACACAAATCACACACACAAATCAAGAATCGCACACACACGTATCAAGAATAAATCGCATATACACAACACATATATACAAACCCTTGCAAATCCATATTAGGGATTTTTGTACCTGATTGATTGAATCTCGCCGGCGCCGGAGGTGATGAGACGTGAGAGAGCCGGAGGTGCTGTGAGATATGAGGAAGAGTTGCGCGAGCGAGCCACAGAGAGAGAGAGAGAGAGAGAGTCAGCGTGCGACCCAGAGAGGGGGAGTCGGCGTGTGACCCAGAGAGAGAGAGAGAGAGGGATGCGGTAGACGTACGAGAGAGAGAGAGGGAGGGACGCGGTAGACAAGGAATTTTGAGGAATTTGAGGCTCCAAATTTTTGGAGCGGGGAATGAAAAAAAAAGCCCCATTTTTTTTTTCATGTATCTCACTTTTTACTCCGAAGGGGAAAATAACTAATATGTATTTGTGTCATCTATATATAAATATGAGATAAATGATTTATTTTTTATGTCAATTTTATTTAAATTAAAATAAAAATTTACTTTCAAAGTAAAATTGACATAAATGAATATTATTTATGTCAATTTACATTTGTGTGACATAACGTTCATTTTTAAACTGACATAAATGATATTTTTTCTTGTAGTGACCCGAAATAAAATCACATTATATAATAACTGGACGACTATGACCTGGGGTTATAATCACCCTGCTCCTCAATCCAGGTGATTCACCCGCATCGTGCAACTTCCCATAATAGAACTAAAGGGGTATGTTCCACATAAATATATCAATTACACACAGATATATTTATAATCACATCATATATGTATTGTCTCTATACCCTATATATATATCATCAAATCCGTCTATTTCTACCTATCTCACATGGCATTAGCCTATAATCCCGAATATATCAATTCATAATAATTTATAAGTGTACACACAACTTATATTAATTTCATAAGTATTCACTCACCTATGATACAAATATCGCATTTATTTCATCTTAATATTAGCTTACCACATCTAACTAATATTCTAATTTCATCATACTCGCACATTCGGATTAACTCACATATAATCGACATATATATATTCTACCCGCATAAATATATATATTTAAAGCCGCCGAAATAATTTATCTAGTGTCGCTCATCTCAAACACTCTTAAAGTACATAATCCGAATTCATTTTTCGACTAACCCAAGGTTCGTATAACACCCATATAATCATTAGGAGTCCTTACACACTATCTAGGATTCTTTAACATTTATCTCCAATAAAAATGATTATTCTCCAATCATTTAAAACTAAGAAAAGATTTCAAAAATAACAGGTTCAAATCGATTCGCTTAGAACCGAATCGATTCGAAAATGACGTTGAGTTATTATTCACCTTCTTGTCCAAACTCCTCCTTCTTCCAACACTCAACCAACAAAAGTATTTTGGTTTCTACATCATCAACACCAAAATAATCATCTACACGCTATAATTTAACCAACATATCAATTACTTAATGGGATTCATCAAATTTAACAAGATTTAAACCCAAAATCCATTTAATTCTACATTACACATATCTTCCAATTTCTCACCAAATTTTACACCCTTAACATGGTTTCAAGCTTAAATTTCACATGGTAACATTATCACATTAAGTTCATATGGAATCATCTCTTAAAATCCATTTTATGCAAGCATCCCAACCCAAATATCTTATAGTATTACACCAATTATGATATGAACAATAAACACACATAAATAATTAAAGCAAGTTATACACTTGTCTCGATGGATAAATTCGACAACCTCGTGTCGGAAATCCGCCGGAGTTTGGCCCAAGCTTCTCTTTCTCCCTTTTTCTTCTTTCCTTATCTTCTTTCTTCTTTTCTCTCTTTCTTTTCCTTCTTTCTCTCTTTTTCGTGTGGCCTTATAAGAAAGAAATAAGGGTTATCCCTTATTAAACCTAAAATTAACTCGTATACATAACTGCGAGTCCCTATTAGTCCAAAAAGTCCTCGAAACTCAAACACTACCCCTCGGGTACTCTATTCTGAATATATCAGCCCTTCCGAATCCAACCGTGCACTCGAAATTCCCATCCGAGTCACTTATCAAAAATTCACCTTTTTAAATCCAATACGACTTCACACGTACTTCTCCGAATAAATTATTGTTCCTTGTCGCTTTGCCCAACTGTGATCTGATATAAAAATGATTCAACTTTATTTACTTATTCACGTAAGTAAACGTAACACACATTAATATTAATCCAAAACTCGCAAATTAATATTTAGTCCACACCTCAAATTCTCTTTCACTTGAAATCCTCAATTTATTAAATTACATCACTTATGTAATTTAAATATCCATAAAAGTACGGGGTATTACACAAACTGGTTCGCCTATGCACCTGAACCGATTCGACTCACTTGATGCACGAATTTCCTTTTAATTGCTAATTTTTCTTAGAAGTTGTATTCAGTTAGGACTCTTGTAAAAACGACCATGTAATGTTGTAGTTTGATATTAGACTAAGTTTTAACCTACGAATAGAGGGAAAAGGAGGCAAGAACCAAAGTTTTGAATTCCGGCATTAAGATTACGCTTTTGTGGATTGTGTTCAAGATTTAATATATCAAGTTTGTTCCATCCACTTTATTTATAAATGATCTTTTTCTTTGCATATTTCATTTATTTTATGGCATTTTAATAACTCCAAGCATGCTTATATATAGGTTCATCATGATTTCAATCACATGCAACATTAGAATTTGGTTTATTACCCACGTAACCATGTCCGGCTAAGATATTAGCGGGTTAGGGTACATGAACCCAACCCAGGTGTTATGAATGAATTTAAAAGAGAATAAAATTTAATTAAGAATTCAACGGCTTGATTTATTACCAGAATAAATATTGTAGGTCTTTTAATTTCGTTTGCCCTAGGTAACCGGAATGTTTAAGGATGCAATACGATCTTCAATAATTTGTCATTCTCATCAAATATAATTTTTGATTTGATATTGTGAGGAGTAAAATCTTCATATGTCAAATACTTTTAGAGTAGTTGATGATTCTTTGAATTGAGAATTAGGTTTTTGAAGTTTTTATATATTAAGTAATAACCGACAGTTCGGGGGAGTACCCTAACTCCATTTTCTAGCATCGATTTAAACTGAGTTAGTTATTCTCTCATGCGTAGTTCAATTACTAGTTTAATTAGATTGCATTAGTTGATAGGAAAGTTACAAACAATCATTTTTTACTTCTTTTTCTAAGTCAACAGAAAGGTTAATTGTCTTTCCTACTCATCGTCACGTCTTACGTCTTAATCCCTGAGTTCGACACCCGGTTTATGGGATTATTACTTGAGCGATTGGCTTGCACTTGAGCCGTAATCACATGCATTAGAGACACACTTTTCAAGTCGCGTTAAGAACACATATTGAGAGAAAGTAAGCATTACAAAAATATTAAGTTTGTTCATATATATTAGATAAGTATGATCAAAATGAAGGACTTGACTTCAAAACAGAGCGCTTATAAAGAAAATTGTAAAGCTTTAGAGGTGTTCATACTTCTCGCATGATTTGGATAATCATATTTTGTATTTTATCTTCAAAACTCATATTAACAGCCAGTGGAGTTTATGTTTAATTATTGAAGTATATATTTTTATTTAATTATAATCATTTATCTATCATTTGATTTATTTATTTTTTATAATGTGAACAAGAGATAAATGTAGAGGGTCCTATTTTGGGGTAACTTTCTCATTTTTGGTAGTTTTAATTATATTGAATTTTTATTTTCTCATTTTGACATTTATATGCAGGCTGATTTGATGAACAACATAAGTTATTTGGTGTTAAAAAAAATCTTTTTTAGGGTAAATTACATCAAAACCCCCTGAACGATTAAACTTCTACACCCAATCCATTTTCATAAAAAAAATTGATAAAACATGTGCATAAGAAATGTAAAAACTTTAATAACCACTGTCATTTGCTTATGTGATCGTGCAAACAAATTACATTTAGGGTGTGTTTGATTGCAAATATGGAAAATGCTCGACAAATAGTTCATTTTGATAAGAAGTTGAAAAATGAGTGAAAAAATATATGGCAATCTATGATTAGGTCCCTTGGTAATAATTTTTAAACATTTAAGGACAATTTACTATTAGGTCCACTTATTATGCCACTAGCGTGGACTTCTACAATATGATAATTAGTGGAAATAAATGTTTAAAATTTATCAAAATTCCTTTAGTTTTTAAAATTTATTTGTGAATGACCTAAGAGTACTTTCTCCAAAAATATATGAGTTTGTGGCCTTACTTTTACTATTTTTCATGGAAATCAATTCTGTGGTGGGTGAATAAGAAATATGTTTCACTAAAAATGAGGTTTGAGATAGAGCATTTGTTATGTGACTGAGTGTTGTTCTTATATGAAATATTCACAATTAATGTACTACAAAAGCAAAACATGAATCAAAATAATTATTTTCTATGAAAAAAATTATATCAACCAAAGACATTATTAATCTATTGCATATAGCCTACAACAAGTTTTATAAATCGTCCATAAAATCCAATTTTGAGAAAATTTTAGGAGTACGGGAGTGATCATGATAAATTTTGTTATTAATTGTCGCGCATAGCTATTGACGCTCCTTCGAATTTCTCCGGCGCTCCAATCCATATCATAAATACAATAGATAATGGTCCGCGCCAACGGTATGAAAAAAATACGACTCAATGCAACGTCGCATTTTATTTTTGGATCGTGATCGTTTTTGTTAAAACCGGTGCCATCTCAGCTGCCACATCAGCCGGTGTAGGCAACCAGCCTGTTCAAACCGGTGCAAGAATCATTTCTCCACTTTTATAGGAGTCGCCTTTCATTTTAGGTAAAAATAAGATTTTGAGGTGTGTCGTGTCATTTTTATTTTGGTCGGGTTTGCGTTTGGTTACAAAAAATAACATACATTGTGGGGTGTCACTTTTAATTGGGTCGTGTTCGTGTTTGGTAAAAAAATAATATTTCATGTTGTGTCGTGTCACTTTTATTATGATTGTGTTCATGTTCGGTTAAAAAAAAGGTTTCGTGTTGTGTTGCTTTTATTTGGATCGTGTTCGGTTAAAAAAGATTTTATGTCGTGTCAAGTTGTCTTTTTTATTTTGGTTGTTTTCGTGTCAGGTAAAAAAATAAGATTTCGTATCGTTATGTGTCGTGTCTCGTTTTAATTTGTCATTTTTATGATTGGTTGAAAAATAAGATTTCGTGTGTCGTGTCATGTCGTGTCGTTTGTATTATTTTATGTTCTGTCGTGTTTGTATAAGGTTAAAAAAATAATATTTTTTGTCATGTTAAGTTGTATCGTATTTTAATTAGGTCGTGTTTATATTTGAAAAAAATAAATAAAAATTAATGGGTTAATATTTAAGTTTAAATCATATAAATAAGTTGGTTTGGAGTGTGAGTTGTATTCTTTATTTAAATTATATAAAGCCCTTAATCGTATAAATAAGGTGGCATAACATGGGAAAGGGAGCGGCGGAGGAATTCGGAGGAGCGCCAATAGCCCTTAATTGTCTCTTGAGTATTCCTCACGCACTTCGGTTCATCGACCCAAGCTACTTAACCGCCTCTCTCCCTCTTTAAAACGACAATCCACAAATGTTTTCCATTTCACCGCCAAACGCAACACACCCTAGAAAGATGACTTTCTTCTGGGGCACAAAAACAGAGATTCTCTTCACGGGTTGGCCTGGGACTAACTCCTCCATGTACGCTGTGTCCATTGTTTTTGTCTTTGTGCTCGCACTTCTTGATGAGTGGCTCACTCGTTGTAATCTCATGAACGATGGTTCGATCCTTGTGGTAGTGGTACAGACGCTTGTGCATGCTGTTCGGATGGGTCTGGGATACATGCTCATGTTGGCTGTAATGTCTTTCAATGGCGGTGTATTTTTAGCGGCGATAGCTGGGCACACTTTGGGTTTTTTCTTGTTTGGGTGTTTTCTTGTTTGGGAGCGGCGTTAGTAAGAGGTCGTCACCGCCTGCTGGGAAGACTTCAGATCTGAGCTGTTCTCACAAGCTGGTGATTTGGTTTTCGGATGCTAAAACTTGTTATCTCTTAAATACATTTGATCTTATGTTCTTTATATAATAAGAGAGCTTATCTCACATGCTTGCAATGTGTGTTGAAATCCATCCCTCTCCCCATTATGTCAAATATCAAATATATGTAACCCGTTTGGCTTATCCTTGGCTACAACTATCTATAAATTTCTAGCCTTGAGTAATTCATCACAGAGAAAGAGGAGATGCGTATAAATTTGAAAGGAAAAAGGAAGAGGATGAGCACCATGCGCACAAGTTTTTATATTTAAGGTTATTTGGGGTTTGGCACTCATTTATTTTTTCTTATTGAGTCTAACACTCATAAGTTTTAGTTCTTGGGCTTTGACATCCATTTAGACGGATTCCGTTATTGACCATTAAAAATCGAGATTACATGTTTTTAATCCTACTTTTTTTAATATATGTGTGTTTAATTTCATGTCATTATTTTTTTGTTGTTGGTCCTATATTTTTACAATTGTCATTCTCTACAAAAAGAGACATGAGTGGTTATAAGAGGTTACATGGAAGTTGTGGGAAGTTTTAGACGATTATGGGACTTAAAACAATTTAAAAACCACATGGGATGAAAGACTAACAAAACTTTAGAAATGAGAATAAAACAAAAAAATCTTGGATAAGGGGTTGTCGGAGAAGGACCTGTTGTCGAGGCGAAGATGAGGGACTAGTGGTCGATGACGAAGATGAGGGAGTTATGATCGACGACAAAGGTGATTTTTAAGGAGGCTTCTAAGTATGAATTCGACAAAACACAAGCTCAAAGAGGAGAGGGAAATAAGGAAGTAGTGACAAACAGGCGCGAGAAAGGGGAAGATGGTGGTGGAAGAAGTGGTGGTTGTCAATGGAGGCGATAGGGAAGGAGAGGTGGTGGTTGTCGGAGATTTCAAGGTCCGCGAGAAGTTGGGTTTCGAAAAGTTAGAAGTTCGGTTTTTACTAAAAAATTGTTACACTATTTTCTTTCCTAATAAGATTGTTCCTTCATTTGTAATATGAGTTTTTTTTTTCAGATTTATGATTCATCTAAGTTTAGTTTGTATTCAAGAATCTCCTTTCATTTCTCACAAACCCAACTCTCTCTCTCACTCACACACACACACACAAACACCCCACACACGCTTATTCTTTGTTTTGGATTTGTTTATTTCCTTTGCCCCTTATTTATTTTCAGTGACTCTCTTGTCTATTTTTTAGTGACCATATTTAGGGGAAATATATGATGCATGGTAATTGATGTAAATGAGCGTCAAATGGAAAATATGAAGAAAAATCTTGTCCCAAATCTCTTTATTAAATCTCAAAATGGTAGAATGACCCAAATGAGGCTACAAAAGAGATATTTATAGGTGGAAGTAACTTGGGCTTCAAGAAATTATCATAATTATAATTATGCCCTTATTAGCCCTTATTACTTGTTCCTATAATACCAAGCAAAGAACAACTAAAATAAAATACATAAGAATAAGGAAAATAACAAAAATGGCACAAATGCTTAAAAATGATAAAAGCGTCATCTCCTTTACATCATTCTCCCCTCCATGAAAACGAGTTTGTCCTCAAATTCAAAGGAAAATGCCATCGATATGACCTTCTAGAATGGTGATGAGAGAATGTTGGGGTGCGGCATCATCGGTATCGTCTAGGTACTCGGGGCATCCTGGAGTAAGTAAAACATGGCGATGTGGCAAGGAAGACTCTGAAGCACTGTGACCTACTACCCCACATTGTAACATTTGAATGTCACCGGATAGGAAGATGAGGGAGGAGAGGTAGTAGTGGCTGGTGTCGTTGTTTTAGTAGCGAAAGTAGGAGTATTGAAGGGAGTATGTGGGGCAGAAGTAGTAGTGCGCGAACGAGTAAGGGGAGTTGTCTGATAATATGCCTCTACCTTCGTGGCATACTCCACTGCCTTTGCAAAGGTGGAAATATCACGCAAAGTCCGGTCCTGCTAAATATTCCCCTGTAGGCCGTGGATGTAACAGTTAATCCTATGCTCTTCTGTCTCTCCAAGCCGAGAACGTATGCACAAAATTTGAAGCCGCTCAGTATTGTCCAAAATAGATGTGTCATGTCTGAGGACCTGGACGTGGAGAAAGAGGTCTCGCTTATATGTGACGGGACAAAGGTAGATATCATCATCGCTTGGTCGATTGATCCTCATTAAAGGTTTGCTTACCTCTATCAAGCTTCTCTCTTATAGAACTATTGTCATCTTGAAACATACATGCAATATCTCCAATGTCCTTGATCTCGGCTTGGAGGGAGGCCAACAAATGGGTCTGCTTGCCGTAAGCACTTGTCATTTTCTGAAGTGCTTGTCGAAGAGACAAAAATGTCTCACATGCTCGGCCAGGGGCATCCCGACCACGGACGAGGTCCAAGTCTTCGCTTGTCTGAGCTATTAGCACCAGTACTAAGTTGTTATTAGAATAAAGATAAAACATAAAAAGATATTTTAAAAAGTAGCAGAGCAAGCATACATGAGTAATATGAAATCATTAAACAAGTCACAAATAAATCCAAAATAATGAATCTCTTCATTAAAGTACAAAAGTGGTCAATCCCCAGCAAAGAAAATGACTAAAACACAATCAAAACAAAGTACAAGAAGTCTTAAACTAATCTAACTAGCATGACCTTCTTTCTCTATGGTGCATGATCAAGATTCACTGCATACTTGCTTTGATTTGCGGCCTCCTTTGCTTGATCGATGCTTTCCTTACCCTGGAAAAACCTCAATAACTTTACCCTCGTCTTCATCAAGGTTTAGAGGTGAACCTAGATTATGCTCATTGAAGAGTTCATACTCGTAAAGGAGTCCTACCTTGGCTAATGACCCATCCCAGCCTTTCTCGAAATTATACTTATGGATGCAGTTCACATATTTCTTAGGTTGGTGGAAGATTTCGCCCCACCCTTGGCCATGAGCCTTGTACATGGCTGCTAGAGTCTCAAATAAGGTTTGAGAAGACTCTTTGTAAGCTTTCACCAACTGCTCAATTGTGGATCTCGGCTTGGTTAGATCCAGTTGTTTAGCCTTTTTCTCGACCCCATAGGCCTTTTTGGTAGCCTTCAAAGAATTGTTAAACTTAGCCAAGGCTTTGTTAAGTTCAATGTTGGCTTTGTCCTGGTCGGTCCTTCTATCTACAATATTGAAAAAGTCCACCAAGAACTATAAGTCAAGTGCGGAATGAAAAAGATAGTACAACATAAAATTTCTAAGTAAAGATGTGAACAAAATACTGAGGTGTAATATCCTAACCCAATAAATTAATTAAATTATATATTGGTTATAATTGAGGAGGAGTTAATTATATATATGGAAGAATTATAGGTAGAAATTAGATAGAATAAGAAGGAAAAGAAAGAGGGTTGTTCAAATGGCATAGGAGGTCGTTCGAACGATAGTACACATGTCGCGAGATGGGTTGTTAGAAAGGTCGTTAAAAGCAGGGCTTCTAAAGACGTGCTACTGGTTTACAGTAGCAGGTCATGCAAAGGTTCACGCGATCCATATAATGAACGACGATGGTCGAGTTTTTAGATCAGATTACCCTTGTGTGCTGTCATAATTTGGAACGTCGATTTTATGTGTTGTCGTGCCTAGATCATATCGACAAGGGTAAAATGGGATTTTTGGGCTTAAGGGGTGTTTTATAATGTGTTATTTGGGTTATTTGGAATTTATTTGTGTTGGGAGAAGATGGATGAATAAGAGAGAGAGTGAGAGAGATAGGGAGGGGTGGGTGTTCTTCTACCACCAAGACACCACTCCTCCACCCTACACCAACCATAAACCATCATTTTTAGAGTGTGTTCCACCATATTTGAACCAAAAATACCCATTTCCACCATGGACAAAAAAGAGCTTTGAATTTTGGGAAGAGTATTGGAGGATTTTGGAGAAGAAAAAGGTGGGTTTTAATAAAGTTGAAGGGATTTCTTAACTTGGCGCTTTGGAGGATGCATTGGTACCTCTTGAGGCCACCTTAGGAGGTGGGGGTCGCTCCTCCTACACCAACACCACCATTGAAGCCATTAGAGGTAGGTAAACCTTACTCTTAGTGTAATAATGCCATTTTTGCCTTGTAGTATTGTATTTAGACTATTTGAGTAGGTGTATTTAGTTTAATGGTATAATTATTGTGTAGAAAAAAATAAACACTTTTATGGAATAAAAATGTTGAAAAATATTATTTTTGTTAAAAATAAGGAATGGATACTTATTTCAAGGTTTTGAAATAATAAAGTGGGTATTTTTTACAATTGTTTATTTTCTAGAAATGTTAATGAAAAACATTATTTCACCAATGATATGGTATTTTTATGAAAAATTACAATTCTAGAAGTATTGGTGATAAACATTTTATGAAATAAAATGTTTGAAGATAATGTCATATTTGGATAAACATTGGTAAAATAATGTCTCTTGTAAAATGATGATTTTATAAAAAGGAAATTTGTTGATATTGAACAAATAAAAATGTCATTTGTGCCTTAAAAATGTATTTTTCCAAGTATAATGACTTTCCATGATGATAAATATGTTTAAACCATGTAGTAGGATTTTGGGGTTTAAAATCAATCTTCTAATGCGTATAAACTTGTAGTATTTTGATGTTAAATGTATAAATAAGTTTAGAGAAGGTTTTGTTAAGTTTAAACATAAAATAAGAATAATGGGTGTGGCCATCCCTATATCTCCCTTTTCGGGGGAAAATGGGAGAATGTCTCGCGCCATCTTCCTCTAGAGCGCTTCGGAAGTCTTCGGTGTGTGGTGATGTAAAGAGATGAAGTCAATAACCTATTTTGCACAAAACAGGCAAAAGAACATGTCGCCGCCTCGAGAGAATGACATCAAATACAAACAGATGCTTACGAAATCAATAGTTCCGAGGTTCGGGGGCTAAATTATGGAATAGAAAGGTGTTAGGCACCCATCCCGCCCTTTCGGTCTCTCATGGGCTTGTGTTACTATTTTCCCTAATTTCTCCATGAAGCGTGTGTGCATGTATATATAAATGGAGATCGGAATCGCCCGACTCATATCATGGAAAAGATAAAGTGAGGTCATCCATAGGAATGTTCCCAAAATAATATTTAGAAAATACGATGTATGCGTTTATCGAGATATTGGTCGTTATGACGAAATGATAATGTGTGCTAGATAAAATGCCAATATGAGTCACAAGTATGAAGTATGTACGAGTAATATATAAGGATAATAGATAAAAATGTAAAAATTGGAAAATTAGAAAAATGAAAAATTGGAAAAGATTGGACTCGAGTCTCGGGCTTTAACCCGAAACGCCTACGTAACCTATAAAGGCATCAAAGTCCACGTAGTTCGCATGCGCCATAAGGGTGGGGTTTATTCCATAGATTCAAATGGGAGTTTATTATATGTGTGTGTGTGTGTGTGTGTGTAGAAAAAGTATATTAGTTTTGAGAAAATGAAGTGAATAATCCCGTTGGAATTTGTAGGTGTAACCCTTTTTTTCTTTGTTTTGTATTTTTTATAGAAAAATAACGTATGTGCAATATAACTAATAAAGGATGAGGTATTAATGTGTATGAACTAACGTAAAATCTAGATTAAGAATTTATATAACTAATGCGAAAATAAAGAATATAAAGAGAGAGAGAAGGGTTTTTAGACTTTCTTTGAAGAATTGAGGCTTGAACTTTATCCTCGACGAGCTCCCTTAAATGTTGTGATGAATATTGAATGAGAGAGAACGGTATTTTGCTAAATTGGGTGTGAAAATAATGGTAATAAAAGATAGAAGGGAATTTCACACAAGGAAACTTCGCTGATTGCAAGGGAATGTTACTGAGATCACTCACATTGATGGATCTGAGGTTTGCCCTGAGAGTGATATCATGCCCTCCTTATATAGGGTAGGGGACTACCGATCGACATACCTCTAGCCTGGACAATCAGCAGTCAACCCTAGACACACTATCGATAGGCAAGAAAACAAACCGGCCAAACGATAGTCTCGTGCAAATTTTTTCGAAAAAACGATCATAGAACGCAATTTGTAAATCCAAATTGTGCACAATGTATACTATTAGAAAGGTAATTCAGAGAAATTTAAGAGTCTTTGGGCTGCTCCCCAGTCTAGGAGTTGACTTTGGGTCAAACGAGGCTCGAAAGCGCTCATCGGTCCTTAGACGGGAGATCGTCGGACAGTAATGGATCGTCCATCCAAATCGTAAGTCAGAATCATGCACGGGGTGGACCGTTAGAAAGGTTATGCGAGGTACTTAGACAATATAACAGTAAAACGGGTCATTTGTCCGTACCATAAGGTTGATTCGTGCACGGGGCGAACCATTGAAAAGGGTATTCGGTGCCCTTCAAGGATTCATTCAGTCTCGTTCGATCTGAAAAGTTAACCTTGTTCAAACATAATCCAGGAGCGCCCGGTGGCCCCCAGATCAATTTTCGAAGAAAAACGAATCATTGGTCCAAACAGTTTTATGATTTTGCACACGGGGCTGGCCATTAGAAAGGGTTTTAATACCCTTCAAATATCTAAAGAACTTTTGCTCTTATGATGAAGTTGATTGGAGTCAAATCAGGGCCCGGGAGCGCCTACTGACCTTTAAATCAATTTTCGATAGTAAAATGCTTCATTCTTCCGAACCGTAAGGTTGATTCTTGCATGGGGTGGACCATTGAAAAGGGTATTCAGAGTCCTTCGAAGATTTATTGAGCTTTTGCTCCGATGATAGAGTTAATCGAAGTCAAACGGGTCCCGAGACTGGTCGATGGCATATAGATCGGTACACGGGGTATGACCTAGGGTTTGTAGTGAATGGAAGAGATGGTACGGACCTAAGGAGAGAATTAAGGGGTACTAGAATGTGGTGTTTATAGAGCCCCTTGACGGGGGAGCTTTGAACAAGTGAAATTAATCTAATAGACACCACATGATGTTTTGGGAAGGAGGTCGATTCCGCGGACCTAAAGGGATGAGGATGAAAAATTCAAAGGGTCGAGGTCATTTTTGAAGACCTAAGGTATTGCTAGGAATAACCAATTATGTGGGCTGAGGTCAATTATGAGGACCTTGAATGGGAGCGACCAATTCTGAGGGTCGAGAAAATTTTTTAGGACTGATCGAGGAAAAAACCAAGCGTCCATGTAAATACGCTAATCGTTGTTATCGGCTTCCAACCACAATACAAAAAAAATCTAAACTTTAACTACACTCTTATGGAGTATAGCGGCTAGTCTGGGTATCGAATCCACAAGGAATGTTTGATAGATTTTAATTGATTTATTACTTCAAAAATAAAGTGTAAAAGATGATGATGGGGTGAGAAAGGAAAAAAGGGAAAACAAAAGAAGTTAACTAAACCTAATTAAAATAAACAAAATACGGATTAATTATTATGAAAGAGCGATAAGGTTGGAATACAATCCCCCAAACCCTAGTACATTTACCGGATATAAAAGCAATTGTAAATTAGATAATAGATCAAACCCATAATTTATTAATTTCAAGCATTACATATATGAGGGTATAAGCCCACATCATACACAATTAAGAATAGAAATAACGCGATGTCAGAATAGCTGACACGCGCATCGTACTCTTAAACACCCCGATTACCTAGGGAGAACGAGGTTAAAAGTCCTACGACGGTTGAAATAACTACTTAACATGATTCAATCATTTATTTAATTCCGATAATTACTTTTGTCTCCATGCAAACCACATTGGGTTGGGCTCATGCATTCCAACACTTAGAAATCTAGCTAGACATGACAAAACTATGAATACACAAGGAATCTATGTTGCATGAAATCATAATTGTGTGAAAAGTGAGATTAAACAAGAGAAATAATAATAATAATAATAATAAAAATAATAATAATAATAATAATAATAATAAAAATAATAATAATAATAATAATAATAATAATAATAATAATAATAATAATAATAATAATAATAATAATAATAATAATAAAAGTGCTGGAAATAAAGGTTATCAAGATTGAAGAATAAGAACATGCAATAAAAATCATTTAGAAGAGTCCCCTAAACATATAGGTTACAAGTCGTTTAGAAGAGTCCTCAAAACATAAAACTCTTTTGGCTAAAAGATAAGGACAAAATAAAAATCATGCTTCTGAAAATTTGTCACACTTTAAAAGAGTGACTAATTTTTGTAACGGATATTGAGCGCGACTAATGAGCGAACCGGTCCAGAATTTGATTCTATAGGTTAGGTTTTGCCTTTACAGTGAGGGGGACCGGTTCGGTCTTATTTCGTCGGTTCGATTATCTGAATTCTTCATCTTTAAAAGGGCATAACTTCTTCACTGTAGCTCGGATTGAGGTGTCGTTTTTCTAGTATTCTTATAATTTCAAGATATTCAACTTTCAAGTTGGCCCCACCTCCGGATTGAGGCTGAAAAATTATGAAAATTCCCTTCAACTCCCCGTTTCTTGCTTTCTTTCACTATTTTGAGTTCTCTTTCGCACGAACTTGCATGAAACACTTGTAAAACACATGAGAGATACACAAAACACGAAGTAATTGACAAAAAGAGTTAGTAACATAAATATGAGATAAAACCAAGTCAATTACGATGCACGGGATCATAAAAAGATCGAAATTAAGGGGATAAATATGAAATATGTATGCCTAATCAAGGACCTAAGTGGGAGCAATCAATTCTGAGGGTGAGGTCAATTATGAGGACCTTAAGTAGGGGGTGGACAATTCTGAGGGTTAAGGTCAATTCTGAGGACCTTAATTAGGAGCTACCAATTCTACGGGTTGAAGCCAATTCTGAGGGCTTAAGATAGGTACGACCAATTCTGAGGGTCGATGTCAATTCTGAGGACCTAAGTGGGAGCCATAAATTCTGAGGGTCGAGGTAAATTTCAAGGACCTTAAGTAGGGGGCGACCAATTCTGAGGGTCGAGCTCAATTCTGAGGACCTTAAGTAGGAGTGACCAATTATGCGGGTCGAAGCCAATTCTGAGGGCTTAAGATGGGAGCGACCAATTTTGAGGGTTGAGGTCAATTCTGAGGACCTAAGTGGGAGAGGCCAATATTAAGGATCGAGGTCAATTTTAAGGACCTTAAGTAGGAGCGACCAATTCTGAGGGTTGACATCAATTTTGAGGACCTTAAGTGGGGGCGACCAATTCTGAGGGTCGAGGTCAATTCTGAGGACCTTAAATAGGAGCGACTAATTCTAAGGATCGAGGTCAATTATGAGGACCTTAAGTAGAGACGTGGGGTATAGTTCTCCGGTAAAACTTAGAGACTCCTCTGGGGAAAAGATATTAATCCGAGGATTGAATGTATCCCTATTGGGGAGATTTTTGAATTTTGATGTGTCCCTTGGAGACGTTGGTGGATAGACATCTGATTGACTTAAAGTTCCATTGGGGAAGTTGGATTTGAGAATTCCTCTAGGGAAATAATTCTGGGATTCCATTAAGGAATTGTGGGGTTTAAGATGGATGAGAAATATGGTATTAATTTGGTTGAGGATTTGAGATCTTGAAAAAATTATTTTCTTCGTGAAGAAATGTCCTAAAATTCATTTGGTAATTTTAGGAGTTGTCTGGGAGATTTTCGGGATTTTATGATATTTTTTTGTTCGAAATTTCAGGGAGGTACAGACCGGCAGGGTGTAGGGGTGCTAAACGGCAATGGCACTGTCTTTTGGACTACCTCGGGCAGGTGAATGGACAATGTCGATCGGTATGTGGGCGGGGACGGCCGATCAGCAGGCCCCTTAGACTCCTATAAAAAGGGGTGAGATTTCTTCATTTTTCATAGCTTTCATATCTTCTATCTTCTTCCTTTCTTTTCTTTGAACTGTTCTAGTGTTCTTCTCTTTTCCAAGACTAGGAAATGGCAGATTTTTCAAGCAGTGCGGTCTACATGGCATGGTTAAATGTTGATGACCTGGCACATTTAGAGTGGCGGGCTAGGGTGACCCTAGTGCTGGGAAATAAGAATTCCTTTGAATTATTTGAGTAGGTTGCGGACGACCAAAATCTTCTACGTGAGCCTGAGCACCATTGATCGTCTAGGGTGGTGAACCCTAATGGTTATGTAAGTGTTAATTACCTTTGGTATTTCCCTTATTTTGTGTATTTCTTTATTTTTCTGAATCTTGACAAGGGTTTTTCCTTTTATTATAACAGACTGATATATTTACGTTGAGCCAGCATTCCCAGGGAACGATGGGGCTCTAGGACGTATGAGAGCACCTTCCTCTAGTGGTGTGGTGGGTAGTTTCATCAGTTGGTTTTGGCAGTTTGGCGTCTATATCAGATGAGATGCCCTGCTCGACGGTTGTCCTCTATGTCTTGGGAGAGAAATGGTGGGATACTATCCATACCATGCATTTTATTTTTGGAGATATGGAAGTGACTCCCTTCAATGTACAGCAGATGCTGGGGTTAGACTACGAGAGGGCCCAGATAGAGGTGGAACGCACACTGAGGGTCATACCGGCGGCGTTAGGTGATGTTAGGCTGATAGTCTCAGGAGACTCCATCTGTCTCTCTCTTCTGAAAGAGGTTTTATCGACTCAATAGATGAATGAGACCAAAGGGCTGCGTGTGCAACAGATGGCCCATTTATTTATTCTATTGTTACTGGGAGATTTTCTCGTGGCGACGTCGTCCACTTGTGGTTTTTGCCTTATTTAAGGGTATTTCCGAATAACCCTTTCTTTGACTGAGGGAGACTTAATTTGGCGACTAATTATTCGTCTTTGGATGCATTCAGTCGGTGCTTTCGCCAGACCTTTATTGGTGCCACGTATCTTTTGGAGGTATTTTTTTACTTTTTGCATTTTTCTTTATGCATTTTATTTCCTTTTTTTATTCCTTGATTGTTTCCCTCTTATTGATTACCTTTTTCTTTTGCAAACGTGGTTCTATGAGGTGATTGGTCTTAATTCCCATGTTATAGGTTTGAAGGATGAGTTAGTGGGGAACTTCTACCGCATGTACTGGTGGTGGAAGTCCAACCGAAAGTCGACGCTGTCTCTTTCTTTGGCGGTGGTGCGTCAGGTTTTGAATGGCCTAACGAGCGATCAGGTAAATTCTTCTTTCCTCTTGAGACCATTTTTCTTTGATGAACTTTTTTAGATATTATTTTTTCTCTGGGGACCTTGGAGGTGAACTATCCCTAGGGGACGACCATCCAGCACAAAGGGGTGACCGGGGGGAACACGCAGTTGCGTCGGCTGCTAGCGCACGAGTTCATCTACTGCTGGTATCTGGGAGAGAGAGTAGTTTTAAAGGTGGTAGAGGACTACGTGATTGTACCACATGCGATACCCCCAAGATACATGAGGCGGGTGCGGGAGATACCGAAGGAGGCGAGGGTGGTGACGATGATCGATGAGCCTTACTCGTTATATACTGACACGGCGGTGACCTATAATTATCTAGATTTTTTGTTGAGCTGGATAATGCTGCCCAGCATATATGACGTTATGCCTCTTCCTCATGCGGTTTCAGGTAGGGGCACGAGTCAGCCAGTGGGGTATGCCCACAATGTGGGTGGTGCGTCAACATCAGTAGTGGCGATGACATCAGAGGTTTCATTTCTGCAGCTGGCTCCTCCCTCATATAACATCAGACGTCCGAAGGGAGGATCGGTGTGTATGATTCATCGTCCCAATACGATGGAACCAGAGGTATTGGGGTTGACAGAGGGCATTCTTCAGCCACAGGTATGTCTTTTATTTCTTCGACTTATTTCTCTGATATCTTTCTTTGCCTCAGATTAACTTGTTTTCTTTTTTCTTATTTTTTCTGCAACACGTATGGGTGTCGGATACTTGGATAAGAGACATTCGAGATTGGGTAGCTTCCGCGATGACTCATATTCAGGATTCAATCCCGGTTCCTTCATGCTTAGTTCTTTCTTCTTTCGTCTGAGGAGAGGTCTTGATCAGGTAGCGGGGGTTCTTCAGTTCGTCATCGGGGAAAGTGCGGATTCTACAAGGATGGGGGGTCGTAGAGAGAGAGAAAGAGATGGTAAGAGAGAGAATGAGTCCTGCTATATTTCTTTTTACTGTAAAAGAGATGTAATTACAACAATATATATGCAGTGAATGGGGTTTTATTTATTCGTCTTTGCTTTTAATGACTTAATGCAATTTTTTATTTGTTTGTCGAGACCGTAAAAAGGATTGGGATTATTATTTTAAAGCAGGATAAGTTTAAATATATAAGGAGAGGAAAAATCCGAATTATAAGTTTATTGAGTTTTTTTTATTTTGACAAAAAAGGAAAAGGGGAATTTTCTAAAAATGAGGGGTTGTCGACCGACATACCCCTTGTCATGCCTATCGGCAGGTTAGTTCAGTCTAACACCAAAAGGATTGATTACACTTTCCTCAATTACTTTGTCCTTGATGGGGTAGGGTTTTATACATAGAGCTCCTTCGGTATTCCATCCAAGCAGGGGAAGTTTGGGGACCCCAAGATGTAGATGATGCTAATAACGATGATGAGGTTGATTCTCACTACACCAAAATGACAAAATTGTCACCTTTCAGCCGGTCACCCTTGTCAAGGTCATTGACCGTGACAAAAAACACGCGTTTTGTGTCACGGTCATTGACCTTGACACGACCGTGACAAAGAATTGTCACGGTCAATGACCTTGACACGACCGTGACAATGTTTGCATCAAAAACCCTTTCCCCCTTCTTTTTTTCCTCCCGCCGTTCCCTCCCTCTCTCTCTCTCGACGCTGCTCTCTCTCTCTCTCTACTTTCAGGTTTAATTCTCTCTCTCTCTCTCTCTCTCTCTCTCTCTCTCTCTTCCATTTATATATATGTTTGTCTGTATATATATGTGTGTATGTGTGTATATATGTGCGTGTGTGTGTGCGGGGGTAGGGGTGGGGCAGAGTGGGGGTAGGGGGTGGGCAGGGTGGGGGTAGGGTGGGGGCAGAGTGGGGGTAGGGGGTGGGATAGGGTGGGGGTAGGGGGTTAAAAATGTAATATTATTTTGATACAACATTAATTTGTGTATGAGTTTCATAATTATAAATAATATCCAAAAATATTGGATAACAATTTATTTTCATTCAAAATAAATAAGTAATTTTCTACAAATTTCATAAAAAATGAAGGTCGGCTTAATATGTGATTTAAGTGTGAAATAATCGCTATATACTTATACTAATGGAGAAAAAAAATCATATATGGCGTTTTTTGTTTTTATTAGATACAAAATAACACATATAGGTATCACATGACTTTATATCCATCAAATAAAATTTCACCATAAAATATCATTTTTTGGAAGGCAAGATCTATTACAATATATTTACATACCTAAATGATTTTTTTTTAAATGACATTTCAACAAAAAACTACAATAAGGGTTAAAATGACATCCGAAATTGCTAAAAGCATGAAAAATAAAATATCATTTAGTCTATGTTGTTGAAAAATTTGATCAAATTGGTGAGCCCTTCATATTTTAAAAATTTTGTTTTTATTCCTATTTAACTTTTCTTTCTATACACCCTTAATTATATTTAAAGTTTAATAAAATAGGAGTTATAGAAAGAAAAGTGGGGTTTAAATAAAAACACTTTTTTTAAATTTTAGGTTCTGGTGCATAATCTTACTTTGTCACAATTAATTTATATGCCTCAAAGTTATTTTATCACTCTTAGTTTATATTTGTGATAATACTTTATGAACCACAACTTTAGGTTGATTATTTTAGAACTTAAACTTAAAGATACAAAAAATAATTCTATAGAACAGCTTAGATATCTTAACAAAACACATATCTAACATTGAATATGATTTATAAAAAGCACAAAACAATAGTAGAAATTCAATACATGAAATTAACATTGAGATTATTTTAAATAGACAATCACTATTGTGTGTGTGTGTGTGTGTGTGTGTGTGTGTGTGTGGTGGGTGGAGGGCTATTGTGTGGTGTGTGTGTGTGTGTGTGTGTATGTGGTGAGTGGGGGTGGTGGTGTGTGTGTATGTGTATGTGGTGAGTGGGGGGTATGGAGGGAGGTGGGGGTGTGTGTGTATGTGGTGAGTGGGGGGTGTGGAGGGAGGTGTGTGTGTGTGTGTGTGTATATATTTGAATTAACCCATGAATTTGTATTTTTGTATTTGAATTAACCCATGAATTTATTTTTGTATTTGAATTAACCCATGAATTTATTTTTGTATTTGAATTAACCCATTATATGAAACATACTTGAAATTAAATATAGTGTGCATAGATATTAGCCTTCTAGTTCTTATGCGTACGCATTCAATAGCCCTTAGACCCGTTCGAGAGTCATTACCCCTGTAATGAGATCTCTCGAATTGTCCCGTTTGGACAGTTTGAGACTGTATAATTTCTGTATAATATTCTTATTGGCTTAAAGTTGTTACTTTTGGAGGAAGTTCTGCAGTCGTATCTTAATGTTCTCTGGGTACATACTAGATTGACAAGTGTGACTGTTATTTCAATTGACCAATTGAAATAACACTCATACCTGCCAATCTTCGTCGTGTACTTGGAGAACTAAGGGGATATGCTGTCGAATTTTTTTCAAATATTAACAATGTGCATGAGCTGTTAAGTATATTACAGAAAAATGCAGTCTTGAATGGGATAGGACCACTTACCCTTTAATAGGATAATTAAATGATGAGATAATTAAATAAAACATACTATAAATCTAAGTTTTGTTTACCTTTAATAAGTGTTTAGTTGTGGTAGCTGTGATGGGATATCCGAAATACAAAGAGTGGATGGGTGAGACTAATAGAATGGGGGATGTGTTTCGCAGAGGTGCTAACGAATTTGTGAAATATGCAAAGAGATGTCGTAATGATGAAGAGTTTCCGTGTCCGTGTGCTAGGTGTAAGAATGGTAAGGTGTTTGAGTGGAAAACAGTTGAACTACATTTGTTAAGATCGGGTATGCAAGATAGTTATCGATTTTGGAGTTTTCACGGTGAATTGAAAGTTCCTTTTGTCCCCGACCAACCTTCACAACAACCTTCAACAAGTAGAATAGATGTAGAAGGGGACGACGTAGATCATAATATGTTAGAGGATTTAGTTGATGATGCGTACGGAGTTTATGAAGCTGAGGAGAATGAGGTTACTGATGATGTAGAAGATTCAAGTGCTCGTGAAGATAACACGATAAAACTTGACGATGACTACCAAAGTTTAAAATTTAAGGCGACCCAACCGTTATACTCTGGCTGTGAGAAAGATCAAACAACTTTACATGCCATAGTTGGTTTGCACAGTTTGAAGACGCAGTACGGTTTGTCTGGAAATAGCGTGACGGGAATTCTGAAATGGGTGAAGGGCTTATTACCCAAATATGCCAGGTAAGAATCCCAAATTTAAGAATGTCAAGCATAAGAAGACCCCAACTGGGAATGAAACTGAGATAAGAAAGGCATGGTCTAGGAGGTCAATTTTATTTGACTTGCCTTATTGGAAGAAAAACTCGGTGCGCCATGTATTGGATGTGATGCATGCAGAGAAGAACTTCGTTGAACATATTGTGGGTACTTGCCTTGGGGGGAGTCATTCGAAGGATGGAGAAAATGCACGAAAAGACCTTAAAACGTTAAAACTTAAGCCACAACTATGGTTGAAAGAAGATAGTAGGGGAAGGACAATAATTCCCCCTGGTGCGTTTACTTTGACGAGTGGGGAAAGGAAGATGCTTCTAGACACAATATATAATTTGAAGGGCTCATCTACTTTTTCGTCCAACTTGCGAAGGATTGTGAATTATGCTACTCATGATTTACATAAGTGTAAGTCCCACGATTGGCATGTGATTATGCAATTGGTTCCTCTATTGTTTAAGCATTGTTTCTCCAAGCACAAGGATTTGCGTAGGGCTATTATGAAAATTAGTATTACCTTCTCCCTCTTGTGTGAGAAGGTAGTGAATCGAGAACACATAGTGGCCGCAAAATTGGCTGTGAACGAAGCTATTTGTGTATTGGAGAAGTACTTTCCCCCAGCATTCTTTGACATAAGTGTTCACTTGTTGGTACACCTATGCGACGAGGCACTTCTTTGTGGTCTAGTTAGATATCGGTGGATGTATCCGTTTGAAAGATTGATGAAAGTTTTTAAAGATTACGTCAAGAATACGCGATATATTGCAGGATCAATTGCAGAGGAATACATCACCGTGGAGTCATCAATATATACTCGGGAATATATGCCTGACTCGACCAGCGTTGATGACACTGATGAATTCCTCGATGATGGTGGTAATGTGATGGGAAAATGAGTGAAATTAACGAGTTTGCAACATGAACAAGTAGCTCGTTATCTATTTGACACACATGAAGATGTCGAAGAATGGAAAAAGTAAGTTTCGAATATTATAATGTTTAACATTATTTTAGATTATTTTATACATGACTAATTTTGTAATATGCAGTAAATATGAAGCCTGTGAGAACAATGAAAGACGAAAAACAATGGTACAATCAGACAGCGAATTTAGGCTATGGTTGACACAAGAGGTAATTATAATGAAAACAGTCGTTATATAACGTTACATTACACTCAAATTTTACCACTAATATAATTAATTTATCTATATTCTCAGCTCCTAAAGATGGGTGATGCGACATCAAGGCTTGCTCGTCTAGCCACTGGACCCTTGTTCGGGGCACAAGAGTACAAAAAGTATCGATTGAACGGTTATATTTTCGGCGCTAAAGTGTACGAGAAAAGTACAAATGTACAGAACTCGGGAATTTCATACAAGGCTCTTACTTTCTTTCGAGCGAGCGCAAAAGATAAAAACCTCGTTGAAGCTGAAATGACTTACTATGGTGTAATCCAAAATATATTTGAATTGGATTATATAAGCTTCAAAGAGGTTGTATTTTACTGTGAATGGGTAAGAGTTGAGGATAAAAATGCTTGTAAAGTTGATCCTGTCACCAATTTGATCATGGTTGACTTGTCCAAGTTGAAGAGCAACGACCACGTGAACGATGAGCCGTTTGTTTGTGCATTTCAAAAGGTTAAGCAAGTGTTTTACTCGGAGTATATCAACAACGAGCCGTGGTCAATTGTCCAACACAAGCCAAGGCGTCTAAATAGTAGTGTGGATGACTTGGCTGCTCCTACCGAATATCAATCCATTTTTTATGATAACCCGATTTTGAAACAATTTTTCAATTTGTAATAAATATTTCAATTTGTACCGAAACATCCATTTTTAATGCTTTTAATTGATCTGCACTTTATCATTTTCACTCTTGTGTAGTGTGCGTGTGTGGAGAGGAGATTAATACATAAATATTCTAACTACATCTAAGTTTTGGTTATACTAATCCATGAATATACGCTTCTTACCTTTAATAGGTGATTAGTACATAGTTATTTGGGGTGTCCTATTTGTGGAGAGGAGACTGAATCTCTTCATCTATCCGAACACTAAGAAATTCCATAATCCTATGGAGCGATGCTTTGCAAATTCCTCCCAACCGTTATGTAGCCAAACATCACCAGTTGAAGTTGTCAATTACACTTTCCATACCCCACCACTTGGAACTTCTAGCAAAACATGGGAGACCATTGAAAGGTGGAATTGACAACTTCAACTGCTGATTTTTGGCTACACAACGGTTGGAAGGAATTTGCAACTCATAACTCCATAGGATTATGATATTTCTTAGTGTTTAGATATGAAGAGAATTATATTTGACACGATTGCCCGGGGTAAATTAGTTGGAAGGAGGTGCCATATGAGCTCAAGTTAGCTATTTGAGTGACACTACAGGTAATGTATTTATATTTATATGTCAATTTCGATTTCGATTTCAATTATGATTTATATTTATCTATATTTGAGGGGCGGATACTAATTTTACTTTATTTCAATTCAGGGGACAGGGAGTGGCCCTAAGGGTAGGCCACATATGCTCTATACTTATGTGGCTATTCGGACGAGAAGGGAAGGATAAGGAGGTGTCCCCGAGCATCGCGGTACAAAATCTCTTTTCCATGCAAATAGTTTGTAGATTTGAGATAATTGATGGTGATGTTGTTTCTTCTTAAATAGTTTCTATTTTGAATATATATTTGCATTATCTTTAGTTTGTTTGGATATATGATGTTTGGAACATGTACAACGTTGCTATAACAGGTACAAATATACTGCTGGGCAGTGGCATTGGCCATACTGCCCAGCAGATTTTTTTTAAATTCTGCCCAGAATTGTCACGGTCAATGGCCGTGACAATTTTTTTAAAAAGGGTCACGGCTTTATCACGGTTATAAACCGTGACAAACGTGTCACGATCATTGACCGCGACACGACCGTGACACAAAACGCGAGTTTTGTGTCAAGGTCAATGACCGTGACACGACCGTGACAAAAAAAGTTGTCTTGCCTCAAAATATCACGGTCATTGACCTTGACAAGTTGGATTTGTCAAGGTCAATGACCTTGACAATTCAGCAGATTTGGTGTAGTGTCTTCTGGCAGCTGCGGGTAGGATCCTCTGGGGAGTTTTATTTATGAAGCTTTTATATGGTGTTGTGTTTGGTTATGTATCTGGTTATTTTCTTTGGTTGTGTGGGAATAATTAGAGAGGGTTGTATAGGAGTATTTTTTTTTGTTTTTAGGACAATAAGGTTAGGTTGGTGGGGGAAGATGTTTAACTCCTTATGCTGATATTAGTAATCGTACTGGAATTTCTCATTAATGGAATAAAGAAGATTTTAATTATATTGTTGTGCCTTTTGATGGGTTTTTTCATTTGAATAATCTATACCAATCGCTAAGGCATATATAATCCTTTTGTTCATGTAAATGAAAAAAATCAGTTGTCGTTCTCAGAGATAAGAAAAGAAAAGCATTTTTTGAAAAAGAATGGGGTCGGGCTCATGTAAAGCGTATGAGCTGCTTACGTACCTCTGGGGTTTTTAAAAAATAGCTTCATTTGTTAAAGTAAAAAGGGTTATAGAGGATAAGGACCCACGTAGTTCTAAGTAGAGGGAAATGAAGCTTTTTTTACAATAGAAGGGAGGTGAGAAGAGTCGTAGCGCGCTGAGATTTTGGACTACGGGTAGAATTTCTTGTAACTGGAAGGGAAATCTCTTCCCCATCGAGGTCGGTGAGCATAACGGCGCCACCAGATAGGATTTTCTTCATAATATAGGGGCCATTCCAATTGGGCTTGAATTTCCCTCTAGGGTTCCAAATGGGCTTTATTATCTCTTTAAGGGATAAGCTCCCTTCTCGGACACCACGACCCTTGACTCTCTTGTTAAATGATCGTGCTATTCGAAGATGGTACCCCTGTATATGATATAGAGCTTTTAACCTCGTTTCATCCAAGAGTGATAACTCGTCAAGATGTCTTTGACGTTGTCTTCTTCACTGACTTTGCTTTCAAGCATGACGCGTAATGAAGGTATTTTAATCTCAACAGGTAGGACTGCTTCCATATCGTATACCAAAGAGTTAGGGGTATCCTAGTAGATGCTCGAACTGGAAGTGCGGTAGCTCCAGAGGGCGTAAGGGATTCGATCGACCCAATCTCGGTAGCTTTTGGTCTTCTTGCTGATGTTTGCTTTGAGGTTCTTATTACAGGCTTCAATTGCACCGTTTGTTTGAGGTCAATAGGGAGAAGATTTGTGCATCTAGATCCCATACTCATCGACCAATTCCATAACTTCTTCTTTAAAATTCAACTCGTTATCTTATATTAGCTCATGCGAGACCCGATAGCAGTAGATGATATTTTTTTGGATGAACTTGGCCACCTTTTTAGCATTAAGCACTGCGTATGAATCGACTTTGACCCATTTGATGAAGTAATCAATAGCAACTAGGATGAATTCATGCCTGTTGTAGGCTTTGGGTGTAACTTTTCCTATAATATCGAAGCCTCGTGTGGATAATGGCTAGGGAGAGGTCATGTTATAGGATTCTCGCGGAGGTAAGTGCTGGAGATTGGAAAATTATTGGTATTTTAAGGCATTTCTGAACATGAGTGGTGCAATGCTGAAACCATGGTAGTCTAATAGTAACCCTGTTGGATGATTTTCTTGGCAAGCATATGGCCATTTATGTGGGGTCCGCGTTCCTCGCTGTGGATTTTCTGCATCATCAATTGTCAGCCCTTATGATGCAGTGTACGTGGGTTCCATCAAAGTTTTTCTTGAACAATGCTTTATCGCAGATAATGTATTGGACAGCTAGTTTGTGAAGGGTTGATTGATATTTCTTAGTAAAATCTTATGGATACCTACCATGCTTGAGGATGAGCCAAATATTATAGTACCAACAATTGGCTATATCAGGATCTTCTTTGGTGACTAGCTCAATGTGGTGCTAGTGGGTTGGGTTAACTTGCTTTTGGACTAAGAAGGGGGCCATTATTATTCCTTCGGGCATGTCGACCATGGAGACAAAGGTAGCAAGGGCATCGGCTAAATTGTTCTTTGCTCGGGGCAGGTAGCGAAAGGTGATATCTTGAAATTAGGAGGCCAACTCTTTTAAGTGGGCATGGAAGGGTAAGAGTTTCTCGTCCTTGACTTTCCATTTTTTGAGGACTTGGACGATGATGAGGGTTGAATCCCCATATACATCTAAGCATCAAATTCCTTTCTTGAGAGCGACCTTGAGGCCTACCATGCATGCCTCGCATTCAGTCATGTTATTGGTGAAAGGAAAATTAAGCTTGGCGGCAATGGGAGTGTGAGAGTCATTAAGGGTGATTAGGAGTATCCCAATGCCATATCCTTTCTCTTTTTTTGAAAAAATTTAAACTTTATTCAATATGGAGAAACAACCTCTCCATAAGCGGCCTTAACAAGCAATGCGACAACTTACAATAACAATCAGAAATTTCCTACATATCAAGGCTGAGAAGAAAATCTAATATAATGCCATCCCATCACATCTAGCTTACACGCTCCTCTAACCATCCTCGGCACCTCCTGAATACTTTTGAAAATTTGACCTCCGATTGAAGAAATACACCAATTGGCAAGACTATCTGCCACCATGTTGGACTCTCTATAACAATGTGAAATGGAAAATTGAATTTGGGACAGCATACCTTTAATTACATTAACAATCTTTAGGAACTTCCAAGGAGGCTTCCAACCATTACCTATCACTTTCACCACCATGAGAGAGTCAGACTCAATTTAGATATTATCGAACTGAAACTTCAAACACAAGCTAATCCCCATTTTTAAACTAAGCAACTCTACCTCAGTATTTGAAGCAACATCACCTGGATAAGCATAAGCAAACATAACCTGGCCTTTCTCATTTCTTAAAACTCCACCATATCCACTAGGACTCGGGTTACCCTTTGAAGCACCATCTACATTCAGCTTAAATGAAAGGGCAGGAGGTGGAATCCATTTAACTAGCACAGGCACTGCAGCAGAAGTAACAGAAGATATATTGAACATCTTCTTAACTCCCACATCCAAGCAGGACTTTGAGAACTTCGTACCAGAACAAATATTTGAGATGAAAAGGATTGAATTTGAGATTATATTCTGATGCCTAACCATAATCCCCTCAAATAAATGTTTGTTTCTAGCTTTCCACACCTCCCAGCATACCACCATTGGGATAGACTTACAAAGGAATCTTTTATAATCTCTACTACTAGCTCTAAACCACCAACTTAACAAAGAAGTGGACATGTTATTTTTATCAACCTTTTATCCCCATAAGCTTAGAGAAGAACTCCCAAACCTTGATTACCCCTGGACACTCTAAAGACAGATGATGAATTGATTCAGTGCTTTCTAAGCAGGCCTGACATCTAGAGATCAAAGGAATACCCAACTTTTGGATATTATCATCTAAAGCATAGCATTTCTGAGAATTTTCCACATATGAATTGAAATTTTGGTAAGCACATGAGGGTCCCAAATCGTAGCAGCTACTGTGGAACTAGCATACTTCGAAGAGATAACCTCACAAGCAGAAGAGAAAGTAAACTCTCCACTATCAGAAGCCTTCCAAATCCATCTACCTTCCATGAAAACCATGTTATCAAGCGCCACATCTTTAATTTTCCTCATATTTTTCCAAGCTAAATATCCTCCTTGTTTATAATGAGACCACGACTTGTACTTGTTCCTCATATAAGCAGTCCACAGAGATTCCTCAGCATAAAATTTCCACACCAATCTAAGGCTAGAGGCCTTAGTAATTGTATTGAAGTCTTTGAAACCACGACCACCTGTATTTTTCGGCTTACACATCTCTTTCCAATTGGACCAATTGTGCTTCCAACCATCATTATCATTACCACCCCAGAAGAACCTGCTGAACATTTGGTGAATCTTTGAGATAACAGCTTTAGGAGGCTGTTGAGAAGCAAGCAGATATGAGGGGGTAGAAGATAGGACATGATTAATGAGTGTGAATTTACCCCCACTGGATAATAATTTTCCTTTCCAACCTTTAATTTTGTGCTTGAGAGAGTCTAGAAGAGGGGTATACAAGCATACCTTGTTTTTTGCCTTTAAAAAGGGGAGATCCCAGGTATTTAATAGGTAAGGTTTTAACAGGTAAACCAGAACAAAGACCTATAGTGTTCCTCCTTTGAATAGACATTTTCTTATCACCAATAACATTACTTTTACTCTTATTGATTGTTTGGCCAGACATAACAGAGTACTCATCCATGAATCTCATCAAATTCTGCAGGCTTCTTTTATCACCACTAGAAAAAACAATAACATCATCTGCAAAAGATAGGTGTGAAATAGGAGGGCTTCCACTTGGAGTGTAGTAGTGCTTCATCTTTCCATTCCTCCATAATTTGTCAAGGCCTCTACTAAAAAATTCAGCCGCCAAAATGAACAAGCTAGGGGACAAATGATCACCTTGCCTCAAACCTCTAGTTAATTTGAAATAACCTTTTGAAACCCCATTGATCAGAATTGAGAACCAACTATTTGAAATACATCTCCAAATCATATCGACCCATCTTTCCCCAAAACCGAATGACCTCAAAACCTTGATTAAGAATAACGAATGCACTTTTTCGTAAGCCTTATCTATGTCCAATTTAATAATGACATTCCCCCCGTGGATCTTTCTGCTAATATTATAGACCATCTCTTTTGCTAACAGGACATTGTCTTGAATATATCTTCCTCTAACAAAACCACTTTGATTTGGAGAAATAATCTTTGGGAGAAAATGACTCAGCCTATTGTTAAGAACCTTAGAGATGATCTCTTATGAATAATTACACATACTAATAGGCCTATAGTCAGAACAGCTCTTGGGATGCTTCTTCTTTGGGATTAACACCATAGAGTTACTAGTCCAGCCTTGTGGGATATTATGACCTGCAAAAAAAAGTTAACAGCAAGCAGCAAATCATTTTTAATAATATTCCAAAAATAACTGTAAAATACACCATCAAAACCATCAGGTCCAGGAAAAGCATTTGGACTAAGCTCTTTGATAGCTTGGAAGACTTCATCTTCAGTAGCAAAAGCTTCAAGAGTAACATTATTCTCCTCCTCAATCAATCTTGGAATGTAATCCATGATGGGAAATTCCATAACTTGTTGATCAGCCTGCATAAGGTCTTGGTAATAATCAAGAATAGTTTTTTAGATGACTTCCTCATCTTTAATAGTATTGCCATTTGAGTCTTGAATTGATGTGATTCCCATTCTTCTATGCTTATGTTAAACACTATCATGGAAAAATTTGATATTTGAGTCCCCAAGTTGAAGCCATCTAGCCGAAGACTTCTGCCTCCAGTAAGCCTCTTCAAGCTTCAAAGCTTCAAGGAGCTTAGCTTTCCCCTCATTCAACTTTGTTCTATTCTCCTCATTCCTGTCACTTTCAAAGCTGAGCTCAAGCTGTAGAATCTCATCTTCTAAATCAACCACACCTTGAAAAACATCTTTGAATTTCTCTTTATTCCACAGCCTTAGGACCCCTTTTAATCTTTTCAATTTAGCACTGAAAACTGACATCCCAGTTTCTTGAACAGGTTGTTTCCAAGAGTTATCAACCACATCTTTAAAAGTAAAGTTATTAATCCACATGGCTTGAAATTTGAAGGCCTTAGGATGGGACTCCAGGGCAGGATTAATGCTCATAAGCAGGGGGCATGATCTGAACCTATCCTATTCAAGTGCTGAATCGATGATCTAGGAAAGGACACCTCCCAATTATGATTAAACAGACCTCTATCAAGCCTAGCCATAATAAATCCCTCTTCATCTCTGTTGTTACACCATGTGAACTTTGTACCTCTATAACCCATGTCTATAAGCCCACAATCATCAATTGCTTGATTGAAGTCACCCACAGAATGAATATCAATAGGATTGCCACCTAACTTTTCGGCTTGACCTGCTACAACATTAAAATCACTTATGAAAAGGTGAGGCTTTTCTTGACAAAGATGAGATACAGACCTTAATTCATCCCAAAGCACTATTCTCTCATCTTTAATGCACTTAGCATAAACTACAATTAGATAAGAGTCTAGGCTATAATGTTGATGATCCACACTTATAGTCAATTGTTGCTCAGAGTTTGAAATGATATTTACCACCATCTCATATCTCCATAAAATCCATATCTTCCCATTCACATTATAACAACAATCATCAAACCCCCATTTAATCTTGAATTGCACAATTTTTTGAACATTAACTTTTGGCTCCAACAAGGCACTAATATGACATTTATGCATTTTCAGCATCTTTTTAAGGCCTCGATTTGCTAATTTCTTTGCAACTCCCCTAATATTCCAAACAATAAAACTCAATATTTAACATTTTGAGAGGGAAATTGATTGCTACGTTTTGAACAAGATCTTGTGACTCTCTTCATCATTGGATCATTAAAGCTCAGTTTTTTCCTCTGAACCTTCACACCTGACTGTCTGACTATGCAACTTTTCACCTCCACATTCTTGCTTTTTTGAATCTCTTATCAAGGTTGCTTTTGAAACTTTTTAACTCCTCAATCTGTGAAATTTGTTGCCTACACTCTTTATCCCCGTCACTAGCATATAAGGAATTTGCAGCATTGTTCTTATGGATTTCTGGCAGGTCAGTACTTCTAGGAGAATCAGTACTTGAATCCTCCTCCTGAGTACCAGATTTGAGGATTGGGGATTTGTGGCTTACTACAATCTGGAGATTATTTCTGGGACTTCTAATTTCCCCCATTTCCTCATCTTCATCCATGGTCTTTTCATCTTCAATCAAACTGGGACTGGACTGCACATGCACCAACTGAGGATGTTTGTCACAAGGCACTAACATCTTTGAACTCTGGGATTTGTGGCTTTCTAAAATCTGGAGGTTGTTTATGGGACTAGTAGTTTCCCTTATATTATGTCCATCTTCAATACTCTTTTCATCTTCAACTAACATAGGAATAGGCTGTTGTTGTTGTACTTGAGGTTGTTTGTTATTTGGCCCTGAATTATCTTTGCTGTTGTAAATAGGACAGAGGTCTTCAACAACTGGAGTAATAACCACCTTATCTTACTTGCTCTTGAGCTTGTTATTTCTGAACCTGATCCTCTCTTTGATTAATTTTTTTCTGAACAAATTATTGTCTCACTCTTGACTTCTGTCCTTTGAAAGGTAATAAGAAAATGCATGAATCTTCGTTATGACCTTTCTTTGCACAATTTCTACAGTAGTTGGGCTTATTTTCCACTAACACTTCTTGCCAAAAACCTGATTGACCGCATCCAATCCAAACCCTCTTTGGTGTAACTTTTAAAAGATCTAATTCAACGCACACCCTAGCGATGCTAGGTCTGTTCATCTTCACCGTTGAGGCATCCAGTTTCAAAGGCTTGCCAATTAACTGAGCAATGGAATAAAGTGAGGATTTTGAAAAGAAGTGGATTAGGAGATTTGGGAATGAAAGCCATACCAGAGACACACTACTTTCTATATCGGGTCTAAAATCTGGGGACCATTTCAAAATTCACATAGGGAATTTACCCACATATCATGTATCACGCATCCACATTCGTGAGTAGTCTTCTTCAGAATGCAATCTGATCAAGATGTGCTTGTGATCTAAGAGCCCAATGCTAAATGATGTTTTTAGAGAGAAGGTTTGAAACACCTGTCTAATAGTTTCCATAGCAGGCCTGCCATGGGAAAACTTTCCCACCAAACAATGCTTGAAAGGATTTGATAACACCTCAATATCTTCTTGAGTGAATAAGACTGCAGGCTCACCTTTAAAATATGTAGGAGTCTTGAGGCTCAAATCATGATTGAGGGAGGATGTTTCAGCAACTACTGATGCAAAGGATCGACTCCATGCTTTTGGTATATCAGGTGGTTTAGGATCAACATGGGTAAAAGGAGTTTGGGCGGCCATGCAAACCCTACTTAGGGTTTGGTCGGGTTTCCCTGTTGCTTAGTCTTTCTTGTTCGTCGTAACTTGTTTCAAAATTGAACAAACATTAGGAGAAATATTATCATATCCTTTCTTATTAACGGACATCGTCAAAGAACACTTGGGACTGGAGGTATTCTCGGGAAGTATAAAGGATATCTTCATCTAGGAATTCGGAGATCCAAATATAGGCTTTTTCCATAGGGTGATTAGCAAGGTAGTTAGATATGGATCTTTTTTTCATGGATTTCTGTGTGACATACACAAAATCAAATTCGGCTAACAGCATTAACCATCGGTCCATTCAGTAGGATAAAGTAAACTTCTCGAGTAGGTATTTGATAAAATCAATTCGGGATACAAGTCTGATGGGAAAGGCGAGCATGTAATGCTATAATTTTTGGGTAACCCAGATAAGGGCGACACATGCTTTCTCCAAGGCGGTGTAGTTGACTTAGTATTCGACCAATTTGTGACTGGCGTAGTAGATGCAAGGTATTGGACCAATAAATCCCCGGTTGTAGTGTCTGTTACAGTCAAGTATAAGAGTAGAAGGATACTATACTGAGGTGGCATGAGTATCAAAGGTCGGGTTAGATATTGCATGATTCAATTAAAGGCTTCCTGAAAAGCTTCATTCCAAACCTTAGTGGAATCCTTTCGGAAGAGTTTGAATATGGGTTCACAAATGGAAGTCAACTAACTGATGAATCGACTGATGTACTGTAATTTGCCTATGAATCCCCGAACTTCCTTCTCCGTTCGGGGTAGTGGCATTTTGAGTGTGGCTTTCAATTTGGTAGGATCTGCTTCAATCCCCTTCTCGCTAACCACGAATCATAAAAGATTTCCTTTGGTAATGTGAAAAACACATTTTTGTGGGTTAAGTCACATCTGGTATCGTCGTAGTCACTCAAAGAACTTACGGAAAGCGGAAGAATGAACTTCCTGAGTTTGAGATTTGATGATCATGTCATCTACATAGACCTCGACTTCTTTATGTATTAGATAATGCAAGATAGTTGTGGCATCCCTCTGGTAGGCAGCCCCTGCATTTTTTAGACCAAACGGAATAATGGTGTGATAGAAGGTTCCCCAAGGGGTGATGAATGAGAATTTTTCGTGATGATCAGGGTAGATCTTGATCTGATTGTATTCAATAAAACCAATAACGAATGACTTAATAGCGTGACGAGCTATATTTTTTTTATAATCATGCCGATATTAAGTAGCGAATAATCATCCTTTGGAGAGGCCTTGTTCAAATCTCGATAATCAACACACATGTGAACATTTCCTCCATATTTTAGCATGGGTATAATATTGGCTAGCCGTGTGGGATATTAAATTACCTAGATGAAGCCTATGGTCAACTGTTTGACTACTTCTTCCTTAACCTTGAGTGACCATTCGGTGCGGTGCATACGAAATTTCTGTTTGACCGATTAGCATTCTTGGAGCATTGGAATCTTGTGATGAGTTATCTCGAGATCCATATCGGGCATGTGGTTCTAAGACCATGCGAAGACATCCAAAAATTCCTTCAGTAATTCCTTGAGTTACGCGCACTCTTGCTCATCAAGGATAGACCCTATCCTAACCTCGCACAATTGGCTACTAGAACTGAGATTAATAACTACAGTTTCTTTTTAATTAATTTGAATGCGGTTATGTTATTTGTTATTGACCTTATTAAATTCATTGAAGAATTAGTCATTTGTAAAATCATCATCATCAAGAGTTTGATTAGAATCAAGACAATTGATGTAAGGCACAAAAAGATACTCAAAATCTTCATTGATTTTATTGTTGGGAAAAACAAAGTTGAGAACCTCATCAAAGGAGGTATCGATTACATTTGATCAGAATAGGGAAGAACAACAAAAGAAGAGGAAATGGGATAAACATCTAAGTTGGGTTGTATTTAAGCGGGTGAAACTGGTATAACATCCCAGTTGAGGAGATGTGCATTAACAACTTTGATTAAAAGGGATGGGTCTGATGATGTAGTTCCTAAGTGGACCGTGTAGGGTATCGAACCCAGTGTCTGCAAATTGAATGAATCATCATAGTCACTTCCCTCAAAATCTTCGGTAGCAACTATAGTCTTCTCAACGAGCGGTTGCACATGATGCTGGGAATCTTCAGCCCATGAGTAAATGTCTTGGAAGAAAATCTCCACTCCTGGATTCATCTTCTTATCCACATAATCATACCATGGTTCGAGAAAGCCGCAAAAGGGGAAATCTTCTCCCTCTTTGATAAATCTTCCATTCAAGGAATCCTTAGAGACAGTCTTAGTACTTTCTATCCTTCTCTTAAATCGATGTTGGCGAAGCATTCTGAGTTCCTCTGCTGATGGTTGATAACCCATGCCACATAGAGGAAAGGCTTTCTTCAATACCATGGGTTTTAGTATTTCCTGCTATCGTCGTCCCAGCCCCAGTCTGGGCATAAAGTGCATGCTTTTAAACATTTGTATCACATTGACATTGCCATAGGGGTTGTGTTCTGGACAAACTCTATAATTAAAATCATCCGCTCTATGGAGTGGAAGCGATTCGATACGAAAACTTGATCGAAGTATATCATTTACCCTATGTTGTATCTCTAGTACCGGATTATTGGTGTTTGCATTCTCAATATTATCATCGTCGCCCAGGATGGTGATGACCTGCCCATTAGCGAAGAACTTCAGTTTCTGATGGAGGGAAGAAGACACACCCTAGATACTATGGAGTCGTGGTCATCCTAGCAATAGGTTGAAACAAGCCAGTATGTCGATGACTTGGAATTCTGTAACGAGATTTATTGGGCCAACCCCTATTATAAGGTTTATGGATCCCATCACTTCCCGATAAGTATAAGCATGCACCGCAGTAGAGGTTGGAGCAAGGTCGCTCACTTTCAATCCCAAGCAGTTGAGGGTTCTTAATGGCCAAACATTAAGAACTGATCCATTGTCGACGAGCGAAAGTGGGATGGTTTTCCCATGACTTCAACAGAGATGTTGAGAGCATAGCTGTAATTTGGACCAAACTTAGGGATTTCCTCTTCGGAGAAAGAAAGTATTCTAGTAGAGGCTACAAATCCAACTAGATTCACGGCTTCTTCTAGATTAGTGGAAGAAGGGACTATGGGCCCAATAAGTAGTTTAATCAAGGCATTTTAGTGCAGTTAAATAGACATAAAGAGTCCCCACGGAGTTATGTTAGCTTGATTTTTCTTCAACTAATCGAGAATCTTGATCTCCTCGACGGTTATTTCCGACAAAGGGAGTTTCTCAACACCTTTTCCCTTGTCGATCGTTATTGATTATCGGTTTAAAACCTAATAATGCCTCCCTGATCTAGTCATATGGTTCATAAAAGAGGGAAAAAATAGAAGCCTCATTTCTTCATCTATATCGGGATGTTCGACCACCTTGTTAATCTCTTCTAGCATCTCCTTAAACGATATCATTCCACATATACTGACTACCGGTCTAGTCTTTTTGGGGTTTTCTCTTCATTTGAACTATCGAATTCGTCCCCCCATCTGGTGGCAACGACACTATCCTTCCACGATAAGTCAATGCATTCTATAACTTAAGTGGCCTCTTTGTATAGATCATCACACTCAACGGGGAGATGTAAAAGCTAAGGGACCAGGCACCCTTGTAGTTCCCAAGCATTGAGTTGCTCGAAAATACTACAACTTTCACTGATCTGTAAAAACAAGTCTGCTATGATCTAGACGATATCATTTAAGCTGACTTCATTTGTTAATACCGCCCAATCATCTAACTCTCGATCCTATTTTTTAGCTTCCAAGAATAGTGTACTGAATCTCTGGCAGTTAATGTCCATCTCTGAGGGCAATTTCAGCCCGAACTCTAGAAGTTGGTTTAATATTGTTGATAATTCCATATCTTTCCCTCCAAGATGAGTACGAATAGCAAGGCATGCTCTAGTAAGAAGTGACACTGACTGATCAGAAAAACAGGTAGGATGTAGGAGAAAATATGGGTAAACTTTGAGGGGTTTAGGGGAATATATGGGTATAATGGATTATTTACTGGGTAAAATTTGGGTAGATGTATCAAATTCAGGATCTTCTTCCAGGAAGATAGCATTTGCATGATTTGGGAGTGGATTGTGGATAGTATTTGGCTTAGGATTGGTTGGTGGGGCGATGATACCACAGTTAATCAGACCTTAGATTACATTTTAGAGATAAAATCACTGATCAGTGGTATGGCCGGAATTTTGATGGAAATCATGATGGGCATCAGGTTTGAAATTCTTGGGAAGTGGGTTTGGTAATGGACGAGGGTCCATTGGCTTAATAAGATTTCAGCTCAAAGGGGCTTGGTAAACTTTGGATAGGTTAGCGTGAAGCTTGGTGTATTCCTTTTCAAGTGGGTTAGGGAGGCTTTCTAGTGCCCATGAAGTAGCAGGCTGAGATATGTTATTAATGTTTGAAATTGTATTATTAGCAGGCTTCTCATACTTTTGGGGAGTGAAATATCTGAATACTTTCTTCGGATCAACTTCTGTCTTGACAATACTTTCTTTAATCTCCACTCCTGCTTCTTGGGGGGTTCGAAAATGGGGGTAATACTGTTCTCCAATCGTCGCTCGGACGTGGGGTAAGAAGTTCTTCTTCATAATACTGACTTTCTCTTCCTCAAAAGGCCAGTTGACTTGCTTTTTATTTCCATCTTGCAATGAAATTACTAACAGTTTCCCCGAGATTTTGTTTGAGAAGTTCTAAATCACAGTGGGTAGCCTCAAAATCCTCGTTGTATTTGTACTCTGACATGAATTCATTAGCAACATCCTCCCAACTGCGAATTCTGGATTCTTCGAGGGATAAGAACCAGCGAAGAGCGTTGTCCATCTAAATCTGTTGAAACATTTTAGCCATTATTTCCTCGGAAGCACCTAGGAGAGTCATGGATCGGTGATAACTTTGAAGATGAACAATTGGGGGGCCACTATCCCCAAACTTCTCAATGTTGGGCATCTTGAACTTTTTTGGTAGCCTTGCTTTAGGATAGAGAGACATATGGGTGTAATCCATGTAGTTCCCGAAGATTCGAACTTAGTCAAACTTTTTGGTCAACATCTTAAGGCCCCCCTTGACCTTGTTCAACTCTTCTTCCTTCGAATCAACAGTTACTGGTAGGTTAGCCCCTGGCCGGGAAAGATTCGACATATGGAACTGAGTTGGTGGTGGCCCATTGGCAAATAGGCTCTGGTGAGGGCAAACCCATAGCACGAGGGAAGAGGACCTCGATCTCTTCGGGAATAGGGACTCAATTTCGTTGCATCTCATGAACCTCGATTAGAAGGTTGTCAATCTTGGTGGTAAGTTGGGCTAGAACCGTCATCAAATCAGGCTGCACATTCGGTACTTGGTCGGCGTTCTCCATGGATAGCGGGTAAAAGTGGATTCCAGACTCGGAGGAATTAGCGGGAGAACTGACGGAGCCTCGGGACGATTCAACAGAAGACCAAAGCTAATAGAGAGCCAGGCCAAGGGTCGGGTATGCGATCGACATGAGAAGGAGAAATGATTTGAATTTATTTTTTAAAGAGAAAAGGGAAAGTCTTTTATTATAGGAGGACAATGTTTTTGATATTTTTGGAAAAGAGGAGGACAAATTTTTTTCGGGTATTAAGGAGGAATAATGTTTTTAACATTTACGATAAAAAGAAGGAAAATGCTTTTGGCATTTTGATAAAATAAGGGAAAAATATTTTTGACACCTTTGGTAAAGGAAGAGGAAAAACAAGAAAAGGGTTTCAGCATGATTATTATTATTATTATTATTATTATTATTATTATTATTATTATTATTATTATTATTATGTTTTTACTTGTATTAGGTTTACCTAAATGCAAAAAGAAATGTCGGGCGGGACCTGAGCCTGGGAAAATGGGGTTTGAAAAAGTATATGTAAAACGGTTGGATTTGTTACCAGGCTCATGGATAGGGTCTCGTTTTAAAAAAGACAAAATTGCACAAAATTTTGGGCGACATGCTGACCCATCATTTAGACAGAGTTTCGGGTAGTAACCGGCAAACTAAATATGAGTGTCCTAGGTTTGACGCCTATATGAGGGTATGCAGTTGTTGGGTTAATTGGAAGGGTTCCCCCCTTTGGCATGACTTCCACGATACACGTCTTGCTTTTGAGGGCAATCGGTACGTGTGGACAAGCCATTTGATATACCCAAGTGTGCATGAATTGCCTCACTATATACCTCATGGGGACAGTATGTGTGAGAGTGAATTCCATATACTCGACGTATGTGAACGAGTTCCCTGCTCTATGCCTCCTTTCATGACTTCGTTCGAGCGGTACAATACGGGAAAACCATTCGACATACGTCGAAGGTACTTGGCCAATGGAAGGTGAGAGCCATATATCTTAGGATAACTGCCACCTGCCGAACCAGCGCTCATATGCTTTTGGTGATGTAGTGTGAAAAATGTATGATTCTTGATTAGTATATTATAGAGAGAGTATTTTATTTGGTATGATGACCATTATGCTAATGGGGAAGAATGTAAGAGTAAAAAAGTAAATTTAGCATAGGGTATGAAGATTTTACTAAGCATAGTTGTGTGAGAGTGAGTGATGTGTGAATATCTTTAAGTGAGTGCGTGATAGTGAACCTAAGCATGGATTAATTACAAGTGGTGTGTGACAAGTGTGAGTGAGCATGGATATATACAAGTGTGATAAGTGGAGGTGTGTGTTAATGACACCTAAGTATGGATATTCTAAGTGGTATGTGCAACATGTGGGTATAAGTGATCCTACATGTAAGTAGTGTGAAGTGTACATGGAGAGTATCTACAAGTGTGTTTTTAAGAGGTTGCCACCACGTGCTGGAAAAACTTCAAATTTGTTTTTAATGAGCTGCTGAGTATGAAGAGGATGTGATAATAACTCGGATTGTTGTCAAAACGTGGTGTTTTGGTTTGGGGGATGTTAATTTGTATTAGGACAGATTTTTTTCCCTGGTTTGAGGAAAAAGAGTAGCTTGATCACTTCATGAATTAGATTTTGATTTTGATTTTGTTTTTTAGAGGGACAGTGACTGAAATCTTTTTAATGAGTTCATTCATAATCTCATGTATGGGTTAGATTCATCCTAATATTTAATTTTGACAAATTAAAATGAGGTTTATCACACAACTTACTAGTAATTAGGCCCACACAATGAGGGGTGGATTCAATAGGTAATAGAATACCTATAACAAGTGAAAATATGTTGATGTTAATACATTGGTTAATATTTTAGATTTATTTTTCGTATAATAATTGATAAAATTTTAAGAGTTATAACATGAAAAGAAATGTCCTCATGTATTTACAAGGACATGTTTGGGGAAAACAATTAACACATAAGTTCAAACATACTTTGGAAAATAGTGGTAAACAATATTATCCAAAGATAAAAAGAAAAATTATACAAAAAAATTAATATGAAAAATTTCATGGTCAAATATGATCATTCTATCATTCAACCGAAGTTTTAGACATGGAGACACGCCACCTTGGGCCGCGAATGTGCCTATGTAGGTCATGCTTGCGGGGTTTGTTTAGGTGGTAGGTTAGAAAGGTTTTGGGGTTAACCCTTTTATTGGGTTTGAGTTAGGATTTTTGGATTGGTGTTTGTGGGCCTTTTGTTCAGTTATATATTGTTTTGTATACATGTGTATTGGATGAAAACATACCATATGTACGTATTTAGCTCATGGGGATTCTATCGACTGAGGTTGTGGATTTAAATGGATTGTGGGACTGGGTACTGCACCCCTGGATGATGTAACAGGTGGTGTGAAGGTCAATATTTTGATCGTGCATTTATTTTATCGTGATCTCACGACGCGGATACGTGGATGACTTGATCCATTGGGTGGTTTGGTATGCAAGTATACGACAGTGTGACTATGTATCAATCCCCCCATTCTTTTATTTGTGCACATTTTATATCCATTAAGTGCGAGGCCCCTACTGATTTACCGATAAAGTCACGAGAACTTCCCTAAAGGTTGAACTCTTCGTGTCATTTATGAGAATTATCTAGTTTTACTTAGTCCAATAATGGATATGTTATATGAGGATATTATGTCATGTTATTATATTTATTATGATATCGCGTATATCTTACTGTTTGGGTGATACAAATGGAGATTATTAAATTATACTCTTAGTCTATGGATATAAATTGCTTTATGATGAAATTTCATAATTCTATGTGATAGCTTACAGATGTCAAACTAAATGTAACATCCAGCCAATAAGATGAGCCCAGGTAAGATATGAACATGAACAATAATTGGGTATGATTATAAACAACTAAAGTGTAGTAAAAGAGATAAAAAAGAAGATCAACACATATATAAGTGGTTCATCCAATTGGCCTACACCCACTGTCAAGTAACTCATTCTTCACTAGATACAGTGTTGTGAGGGAGGATTATATAGGATACATGTATCAAGATTTTCTGCCCTTAGGATATATCGTATATATTTTAACATTTTTCGGGGGGAAAATTCTCCCTTTTCAAATTACTTGTTTACAGTGTTGTGGGTATTGCTATGGTTTCTTTTTAGTTACTTTTTATGTTTAAACAGGTTAGTTTTCATTCATAAACAAAGAAGACTTCATCAATTTTTTTTTTAAAAATCTGAAGTGTTTTTTAAGGTAATTAATATGAAGATTAGCAAATTTGATAATGTTTTTAAAGATTATCATCTATAGGAACTATTAAAAAAATCTTCTTTGTTTAAGGTAATTGACACTAAATAAATCTAATTGCGGGTGAAAACCTTTTAGGGATAAGAAAAATCATTGAAGTCATTTTATTGGAGGTTGTATGCGTCGAGACCGTGGGTTTACTTTGTTGACATCATTATATGTTAGGAGTGGATGGATTTTTATTTTCTCTAATGAGATAAGTGAAATATTTTAAAATCTTATTATTACCTTTGATGTTTTGATTGAAGCTACCTTGATTTAGGTTGGTAAATACGATGTTGGAATTATTGATTGTGTAGAGAGATTTTAGTTGTATGAACTATTATTATAGTTGAATAGGAAATTGTATGTTATGTATGTTGAAATTGGTGCCAAAGATGTTATATATTAATTTTAACAGGCTTTGTTTATGATTACATAGAATATATGTTGGAATGAATGTAAAGCATAGAATGTGGTTTGTTTTTATTATATTACGCTGGAATGGATGTAATTCTAACTTTTACATCAAATTTATTAAAGACGGCTTCATTGCCGTCTCAAAAGGATCCCATAAATGATGAACTTTTGAGACGGCTTAATTTCAGTCTCAAAAAATCCTTTTGCAACTGTTGTTGTTGTCTCAAAAACCAATTATTAAAGACATTTTTCTTGTCATCTCAAAATGATCCTATAAACGATGACTTTTTGAGACGGTTTAGTTATCGTCTCAAAAACCTTTTTGCAATTGTTGTCGTCGTCTCAAAAAGTATTTAAAATGGGGTGCTAATAAGACCCCCTTAGTCGTCCCAAATACAGTCCTAAAAATATTTGGGATGACTTGAGTACCTTTTAAGATGGATAGAGTACCGTCTCAAAAAGAAGTTTTTTTATAGCGAATGGTATGGAGGTGGCCAAAGAAATGGTAGAATAACAAAGAGAAGACATGTCGTACATGATGGGATGAAGGTGAAGCAATGGTAGAATACACAACTTTCAGTGTGAAAAAATTGAGAATAATTAAAATCATATAGTAATAGAGTAGGGGAAATAATTTCAAATTTTAACTACACAAGGAAGACTTACATACTACACATTCAAAGATGCATACAATTCTTGATTAACCAAATTCCATTAGAGAATGAATTAACAATCCTATTCCCACCAAATGTACATATACACGGATACAAAAGGATACATATATACATCAAATTATAATTGTCATTAATTAAATATAAATCAAGAATATTTAAATATAACGGTGAAAGAGAGAGAGGCTCGAACATAATTACCTAGTGAAGATAGTTATTTGATTGGAATGAGTTTGATTATGGATTTTATTGAAGATAAAAACTATCACGCCCCGACTTAATTTTGTTAAACTCATCCTTTTAATTAGAGATAAATTGCCTTAAACAATGCTTTAAATTAAATCTCTAAGGAAAAATAGCATAAGATTTTTATTTCAAAGGTATGTGTAGATGAAAACATAACTGCCTTTACTTATAACTTATAAGTACTACATAACTTTACATAACCAAGATCCTTAGTTTAATAATTACACAAAATAAATCTTGATATTCAAACCATACTAAATATCCGTCACTCCCCCATTTTAAGGTCCTAACTTGGCAGTGAACTCCAAATTATAAGCATACCTGAAACAAAACATTATAGGAGTGTAAGCTATAAAGGCTTAGTGAATGACCACATACCACACATATAACCAATTTGAATAACTAGTTTTATTTTGTTCTAATGCTATAACCCAATAGGAATTGTGAAACTCTCGCAAGCCTGGACCTGCCACAGTCCAATTAACCCACCACAGTTATTAGGGACCATCACATCCCTTTATTAGGCTCGAGTACACAAACCTCTAAGTTGGATTAACAGGATCACCCTATCCCGTAGGACCCACCACAGTCCTTAACATTAGATGAAGGACATAATAGGCCATATCATTATATAACATCACTTAACATTTTTAATCATATTCATATGTTTCATAAATACAACATCACTCCCATAAACATTTTAACACATTTGTTTAACTACAAATTTCCATATGAAATTATAAGCATTTATATTTCATAAGGAAGGTCACTCACCTTGGATTTAGTTATAAGATTAATACCAACTACTTCCTTGGTATGGTAGTATTAGTTGCTTCCCCACCTAACAAGTCAATGTCATTAGTATTTGAATACACCGATTAACATCAAACCCAGTAATACATCACATCATTTGATTTTACAGAAATAACTAAGGAGGAATTAAATATGACACTTCACATTTCTATAACACCCAATTAATTAGGGTTCTAACACAATTTACAGAATTAAATTAGGAATTTACTAGACGAAGTTATGCCCATTTTATTACAACCTTTTCCAAATCGTTTCTCAAGAAAAATAACAACACAGCTTCAACTTCCTGGAATTCTCATAATTTTTATACAATATAACTTTCCATGATATTCCACCCAATATCAGTAAACACATTGAATAATACAAATTTAATGTTTCATAATTTTTAGGGCTCATTTTCTATGTCGAGAAAAACGTCAAACACCTGGTATGCATTCTTGCTCCTTTAGGGAAGATTTTAAACCAAAACCTCAAACTATCACCAAAGGTTCATTCCTTGGTATTTTTACACAATTTTAGGATATGTTATACATGTATGAGTAAATTTTACTCTCCAACTTGAATCACTCAATTACAATAAGTATTCCATGATTTATGCCATTTTTAACATAACTAGGTCAAAATAGAACATTAAGGCATAACTTAACATTTTTAAGCATACATAACCTTGACCTTGGGTATAATTCATGGAAACATATAATAAACATGTTTTATCATAAATATACATCATAAGCATGAATTTTATAAATCAAAATGCTTTACGAAAAATGATGTAAATTTAAGACTTTAAAGTATGCATTTACGATCCTAGCTCCAGTTCTAACTTATGTTCTTAACCCATACTTATTTTAATAAACTTAGGCAATATGGGTATCATTAAAATATTTATCCAAATCAAAAATAAAAATATGCCAAGTGTAGAACTCATCCATGTGACCAACTTTAATAAAGAAGAAATTACCTTACGAGGATTCCTCGATTTATAGAAATTTTTCGAAGATTTCTTCCTTAACTTTCTTCTCTCTCTCTCTTTAGGCAAAACTCTTGTTCATGGCTGAATTGACTGAACAAGTAAGTTGTTTTAACAAGTTTGAGTCGGACAAACCATCGCCGACCCTTTAACCAATTAAAAAATAGCACATGGTGTGCTAATAAGACAATTGTCACTTAAGGGATGGACAGATTTTCCCTTGTTTCGTACTTTCGGTATAACTTCTTGTACGAGCCTCCGTTTAACCCATTGTTTGTCGTGTTATAATATTGATTTATATATATACAACTTTCATGATTTATGTTTTCCTAAAATCATAAACTAATACGCCTAATTTGGGATTCGAACAGGAAAGTAGCAATTTCCTGAAAATCTCAAATCTTTCACATTTGGCGACCAAACGTTGCCAATTTTGTATCAACACCCTTATTTACTTTTATAAACATAATCATACATTAAAAACATAATTTATGATGTATTTAACCACATAACTAATCATATGCTCTAAACATGGTATCCCCGAACGTAAACTTGATTAGCATCTAATATAAACCACATATATATCACATGAGCATGCATCCCCTAAACATGATAATTAACATGTTTAACACACATAAACAATTTATAACTAATAACAAATAACGTATACATAATCATGTAATTAACATTACTAATCTTGTTTTAGGGCCTTAAAAAAACGTAGATCGAGTGGATTATAGATGATCTTGAAGAGACCACTATACTCCTTCATTTCACATGCAAATAAAGAGCCCAATAGAAGGGAAGACAAAGTTGTTTTGATCGCTTGCGAGTGAAATATGATTGGGAAAGAGGTATTAACTCAGCTTAGAGATATGGACTCCGTTCATGACAAAACACGTGTCATCTACATATATATTGGAGAGGAATAGATTACAAAACACGGATAAAAACATGACAATTAATAGCTCCACCTGTCCAAATCGAATGAAAAGCTCCAATTTTATATGTATATTAAATATAAATATTTATATATTAAAATATGTAAACGCTTGGCGCTATCAAATCTCACGATTTTGAAAATTCATGTTCAGACGCACTCGCACTTGCATTCACCTACCCATGCACAGTGTGTTGGGAGCTTAGATTTAAACCCTATACAATTTTGGGTATTTATGTTTGGTACATGGTAAGAAAAATGTTTTGAGTCTACAATAAACTCCTAAATCAACTGCAAACAGCAATAAGTATAGTATCTTATGATATGGATCTCGCCAAAACAAAATATTTTATTACTATTTGAAAATGATCTTATATAATAATATAAAAATGGTGTCTCCTCACAATATTATGCCACATGTCAATCATAATTATATCAAACACTACCCTCCATCTATCTTATATATCGATACTCATAATAAATCCCCCTCTCTCTTCCATCAGAAATAATGTTTCATCTACCAATCTCTTCCGATTCCTTCTCTTCCATATGAAATGTAAAAAATTCTCTTCTTATATTCTAACTATTTCTTCTTTATTTCATACCCTTTTTTGCCACACCTCCTATTGCACTGGAGAACTACGCACGTAATATCTCTCTATAACTAGGTTTCTCATTTTTTTTACTCAATTATGCTATTTTTTGTTGTTCTCGACAAGTTGTATCAAGATTTTTTGTATTGTGATGGATAGAATTATGAATATAGAAATGATATATGACTTTTGGAAAAAATTGAAAGAACTTGGATATGATGACTAAGGTGGATTAGTATTTTGTATTCATCGTGTTTGTTTCTCAGTAATGGTAGTATGATAGACGTTTATTGATGACTCTTTAAACAAATTTTAATTTTTACTTTGAATCATGAATATTTAATTATTTATAGTAGGTGATTTTTTAATTATTTACAATTGACAATTAATGAAAAACTTGATGTTATGTGTGTGTATATATATATATATATATATATATGATATTTGTGAGAACTGATAAGACATAAATTTTTCATATTTATCCCCTTAATTTTGGTCCTTTTATGATCACATGCATTGTAATTGACTTGGATTTATCTCATATTTATGCTACTAACCCTCCATGGTGAGTCTTTCATATTTTGCATATCTCTCATTTGTTTTACATATATTTCATGCAAGTTAGTGCGAGAGAGAAATCGAAACAGTGAAAGAAACCAAAGAAAGGAGATTGAAGGGCATTTTAATAATTTTCCAGCCTTAGTTCGAAAGTGGATCCAACTAGAAAGTTGAAGAGCTTAAAATCAAAAGAATACTAGAAGAAACAACGTCCAATTCCGAGCTACGATGACGAAAGTATGAGCGTTCAAAGTTGAGAAATAAATCCAAAACAAAAGAAGAAGAAGCAAGAAAATGCAAAGAGTTTTCCAGAACTGAACCCATATCGGTTCGAATCCGAACAGGTTCGTATATGCACCTGAACCGGTTCGACTCACCTGATGTGCGAATTTCCTTTTATTGTTGATTTTTCTTAGAAGTTGTATTAAGTTAGGACTCTTGCAAAAACGACAATGTAATGTTGTAGTTTGATATTAGACTAAGTTTTAACCTCGGCATAGAGGGAGAAGGAGGCAAGAACCATAGTTTTGAATTCCGACATTAAGATTACGCTTTTGTTAATTTCTTTTCAAGATTAAATATATCAAGTTTGTTCCATCTACTTTATTCTTGCATGATCTTTTTCTTTGCCTGTTTTATTTATTTTCTGGGATTTTTAAAACTCCATGCATGCTTAGATATAAAAGTGAATAAAATTTAATTAACAAATCAAGGGCTTGATTTATTACCGAAATAAATATTGTAGGTCTTTTAATTCCGTTTGCCCTAGGTAACCGAAATGTTTAAGGATACAATACGAGTTTCGATAATTTGTCATTCTGGTCAAATAAAAAAATTTATTTGATATTGTGAGGAGTAAAATCCACACATGTCAAATTCTTAGAGAGTAGTAGATGATTCTTTTAATTGAGAATTAAGTTTTTGAAGTTTTTATGTTCTAAGTAATTACCGACGGTTCAGGGGAGTGTACCCTAACTCCATTTTCCCACATTGATTTACACTCTCTTAGTTATTATCGCTTGCGTAATTCATCTACTAGTGTAATTAGATTGCATTAGTTGATAGGAAAGTTAAAAACAATCATCTTTTCCTTCTTTTTCTGGTCAATAGAAAGGTTAATCGTCTTCCCAACTTGTCATCATGTCTTGCGTCTTAGTCCATGAGTTCGACACCCAAGTTATCAGATTATTACTTGAGTGACCGGCTTGCACTTGAGCCGTAATCACACGCATTAGAGACACACTTGTCAAGTCTTTAGTGTCCATGTCGGGGTCTATGTAGACATTAAGTTAGGTCGAATTAATCCCAAATTTGACTCTAATTCTTAAAAGGCCAAAAAAAATCATAAAATCCAAAATCCAAAAAATTCAAAAAAATAAAAAGAAAAAAATAGAATCTCCCAAATCCTTACATGAAAAACCCTCAACCAACTCCTCAGTCTACTCCTACCAGAATTCACGAAAATCCTATAGTATAGTACAATCCCGATAGCCCACACACCCCTCAAGTTCCCCAGTTTTGGGTTCCACCTCCTGCACCGCCCAACTCCATCACGAATCACACTTTAATTCACACGTCTAGGGCGTCGAGTGAGGATATCGAGTCATTAAGAGATAGCATGATGTCAAACAAAGCTAGTTATGGTACTTGTGAGGGGTGAGATGTGGTATCGTCCCATAAGAGACCTCTTATATCTCGAGTGAACCGTCACTCTGGGATGCATTATATTCCCGTATAATGTGGGGCAATTTCATTTTTGCAATGGGATGATTCATATTCTTCCTACATTCCATGGTCTAAAGTCGAAAAAACCATACCACCACATCCGCGAGTTCGAAGAGGTATGAGAATTTTTTAGCGTTCAAGCATGTCCCCAAGATATCATACTCCTCAAACTTTTCCTCTTCTACCTAAAGGATAAGGCCAAGACCTGGCTATGGTCTTTGGCACCAAACTCGATTGGAACGTCGAGAGATATGAAAGCTAAGTTTCTCCTGAAATTATTTCCCTAACATCGAACCAATTCCATAAAATATCAAATTCAAAAGTATAAACAACAAGAGAATGAGCCCTTCAATAGATGTTGGGAGCGTTTTAACGAGTTTCTTAATATGTGCCCACACCACAGGTTTGAGAAATGGAGACTCATTTTTTTCCATCATGGTGTATGTTTAAGTTCCAAACAACTCATTAAAACCATGTGCTCTGAGGAATTTCTAGGGTTAGACGTGGACGATACCGAGGCTCACCTTAAGTATGTCATCGAGACTACTCAAGCACGGGACACATCTGATCCAAACACCCAAAACCGTTCTGGACAAACGTCTGCAATTCCTTCAGTGTACAGCCTCTACCATTTAGATAAAGAAGCCGAGTTAAATATTCAAATTAACCAACTTGCTAAGAGGTTGGAAGGCGTGGTCGAATTGAGAGGAAGAGAAACATTTGGCTCCACTCGAGCGCTGATAGAGGAGGTGTGTGTGATTTTTGAGGCGGGACATCCAATAAAGGAATGCCCGATAATATCCGCCTGCAAACTGATGAATCAAGAGAAAGTGGAAGCGGTAGGAGACTTTAAGGGTAATTTTAATGCCCCGCAAGAGAATTCCTATAACCCTTTGTGGAAAAACCATCCCGATTTCAATTATGGGAAACCACATACATCAATGAATCCTAATGCACATGTTTCCCCACCGCCGCCACCACTCTCGCCTTTCCAATAAGCTCCCCCTATGCAAGTACCACCTCTGAAACCTTATATCACCCAATCTCGTAAAAATCTCAGGGACACCTTGCACCAATTTATGCAAACCCAATCGGTGATTAATGCTCAAAATGTCCAATAATTTGCCGAATTAAAAGCGTTTATCTCTAAGTTGCAATCATCAATAAGTGTCCAAGAGAAGGGAAAGTGTCCCGCCCAAGGACAAAGACCTCCCCAAGGAAAAACTAGTGTTAGCTCTACTTTCGATGATAATAAATAGCAATGTCAAGCCGTGACCACTCTACGTAGTGGCAGAGTCATTGATTTTTCACCTCCCCAATACGACGAGATTAAAGACAAGGAGGTTTTGCCCGGTATGAAAGAGCCGAAGATGCCCTCTTGAATGAAAGTGACAATGATGACACTAGTAGGCCCAAAGTTATAGTAAAACCGCCCACTGTTGCGCATTTCCCTCAATGGTTGGTTCCTCCTCCTAAAGGGGCCTCCCGTGAAGATGTGTTAGATGTGCTAAATCAAGTCAAGCTTAATTGACCATTTCTTGAGGCAATCAAGAAAATCACCGCCAATGCAAAGTTCCTTAAAGACTTATTGATGGTGAAATGTAGATTAAAGGTGAAAAGGTATGTTTTTCTAATACAAAATGTAAGCTCGGTTCTTTTAAGTGACCCCCCACCTAAGTTTAAAGATTCGGGTGCACTGACCATTTCGTGCATCATTGGAGAGAACCCCATCAAGAGTGAATGATTAGATTTAGGGTCGAGTGTTAACATTCTCCCTTACTCTCTCTATAGGAAATTAGATTTGGGGGACCTCAAGCCGATTAACATCACTCTCCAACTAGCGGATCATACCATGAAGTACCTCGAGGGATTGTTGAGGACATGATAATCCAAGTGGACACTTTTTACTTCCCTGTAGATTTTGTCATTTGGGACACGGAGCCCTCCACTCCTTCGAGTGATCATGTTCCCATAATCCTTGGCCACCCATTCTTGGTTACAGCTAACGCACTTATTAATACTCAAAATGGGCAAATGCAACTCGCGTTTGGGAATATGGCTCTTAAAACAAGTATCTTCAACATCACCAAGCAAGTGGGTGATGAAGAAGAATTTCACGGTGGATCTTATCGAGGAGGTAGTAGATGAGCACATAGAGGGAAATATAAGTGGGGATTATCTACAAGCGTGTTTTATTTCGGGTAGTGAGAGCGATGGGATATACACCGAGTTCGAGAAGGAGGTGAGTGAGTTGAGAGTGATTTTGTTTGAGAGTAATATGGATGAGGATTTGAGATACGTTAGTTGGGTTTCTAGGTTCGAGGAATTACCACCAAGGGAGTCACGCACGGTTCCCTCCAATGAAAAATTTCCCACCCTCGAATTAAAGAAACTACCCTCAAACGTAAAATATGCTTATTTGGGAAAAGATGAGACATTTCCCATTGTTGTCTCCTCGAGGCAAAATAAAGAGCAAGATTGTAAACTATTACCGATTTTGAGGAAGCACCCTAATGCTTTTGGTTGGAGCAGCGTAGACTTGAAGGGTATAAGTCCCTTAATTTGTACGTATAAAATCCACCTCGAGGAGGACGTTAAGCCTTCGCTTGAATCCCACAATAAAAGATGTCGTGAGGGTGGAGATTATTAAGCTATTGGACACGGGCATCATCTACCCCATTTCGGATAGTAAGCAGGTGAGTCCGATTCAAGTCGTCCTGAAAAATTTGGGAATGACTGTCGTCGAAAATGCAAAAGGTGAGCTTATTCCACAACGTACCACCACCGGGTGGCACGTTTACATTGACTACTGGAAGCTTAATGCAGACACTGTGAAAGATCATTTTCCCTTATCGTTTATAAACCAAATGCTAGAACGAATAGCGGAACACCCATTTTATAGCTTTCTCGATGGTTATTTTCGGTACAACCTAATTGAGGTAGATGTGTTAGATAAAGAAAAGACGACGTTCACATGCCCTTTTGGCACGTTTGCCAATAAAAGCATGCCTTTTGGATTATGTAATGAACCCTCGACCTTTCAAAGGTTCATGCTTAGTATTTTTAGTGATATGGTCGAAAGGGGCCTTGAGGTTTTTATGGATGACGTTAGTGTCTTCGACCCCTCTTTTGACCTTTCCCGCACTAATCTAAAAAAAGTGTTAACCCGTTGTGTGGAAAAGAACTTGGTGCTAAATTGGGAGAAGTGTCATTTTATAGGGGAAAAATAGACGTCATATTCAATCTTCCCCCACCTAAGTCACTAAAGGGTGTGCACTCTTTCGATACACCAAAAATAGGATTCTGGCGAGGTTTAAAACCATGCCAGACCCAATCTGGTATGGTTTAAAACCGTGCTAGAATCAGGAATGCCAGATTTTCTAGCACGGTTTAAAACCGTGACAGATTGCCCAATATGACACGCTTTTGGCACGCTTTTAAACCATGCAAGATATTGAATCTGACACACTTTTGGCACAGTTTAAAACCGTGCTAGATTTTTCATTTTCTGGCACCTTTTTGGCACGGTTATAAAGCGTGTCAGATTATTATACTAGCCTAATCAAATTTTACAATTTGGCGCGGTTTTAAAATGTGTCAGATTTTTCTATTAGTAAAAAAAATATTTAAAAACAAATTCGAAAAATCAACAAATTCCAAATCTGGTAGGAATAATATTTATTATTTGCAAAAAGAATCAAGAAAATTCACAAATTGCGAATCTCGCACGTTATTGATAAACTAATGTACATACAAACTTCAAAATATTACAAGTATTAATAGTTCCCAGATGAAAAAAAAATGGGCAGCATTTCCTTTATTTTCTGGACATTCCAATATTTGCTAATACAAAATCTGTCAATATAAATCCCGCACGGCCATACAATATAACAATAAAATTTCGAAAGCCCCCACGGTCATAAAAGTTGACAATAAAACTTCAAAACCATGCACAACGATAACACAAAAAATAGAATCCGGAATATTAACGGCATTAAATAAATAATCTTATTATTGTTAACCATTGACTTCATGTGTTCCACGTGGATAAAACCTAGCGATTGAATGTTATCCTGCAAAATAATAGGACACAAAAAGATATGATATTAATAACCAAGTAATTTAAAAAAAAATCGTACTCAAGCTGAAAATATCCAAATAAGAGTTACCATTATTATTATTATTATTATTGTTGTTGTTATTATTATTATTATTATTATTATTATTATTGTTATTATTATTATTATTGTTGTTGTTGTTGTTGTTGTTATTATTATTATTATTATTATTATTATTATTATTATTATATACTCAAAATGAAAGTCTCGTAACTACGTGGTTAGTTCATATGAGTTATATTAGTCGCATACGAGGTGTTAGTCCCTCTTACGGGCATGTTTGGGGGATGGTTTGGGTTTTCACCCGTTAACGGCTTATTTTTAAGTTTAATCTTAGATATTTCAAATTATCGTCATATTCTCAAATTGGAAGACTCGTGACTACGCAGTTAGTTGTGTACGAGTTACATTGGTCACGTACGAGGTGTCCATGCCTCTTACGGAGGCGTTTGGGGGTTGGTTTGGGTTTTCACCCTTTAACGGATTATTTTTAAGCCTAATCTAGATATTTTGAAATTATCATCATATTCTCAAACCGAGAGACCTGTGACTACGCGGTCAGTTCCTACGAGTTACATTGGTCCCGTTCGATGTGTTAGTTCCTCTTATGAGGTCGTTTGGGAGCTGATTTGGGTTTTCACCCTTTAACCGCTTTTTTTAAGCCTAATCAAGATATTTTCAAATTATCGTTATATTCTCAAACCTAAAGACTCGTGACTAAGCGGTCAGTTCCTACGAGTTACAGTGGTCCTGTGTGATGTGTTAGTGCCTCTTACGGGACCGTTTGGGGGCTAATTTGGGTTTTCACCCTTTAATGACTTATTTTTAAGCCTAATCAAGATATTTTCAAATTATCGTCTTATTCTCAAATCGAAAGACTCGTGACTACGTGGTCAGTTCATATGAATTACATTAGTCCCGTGTGAGGTGTTCATGTCTCTTACGGGGCCGTTTGGAGGCTGGTTTGGGTTTTCACAATTTATAGGCTTATTTTTAAGCATAATCTTGATATTATCAAATTACATTATATTATCAAACCAAGAGTCCTATGACTATGCGGTCAGTTCCTATGAGTTACATTGGCCCTGTACGAGGTGTTCATACCTCTTACGAGGCCGTTTGAGGTTGGTTTGGGTTCTCACCCTTCAACGGCTTATTTTTAAACATAATCAAGATATTTTCATCATATTCTCAAATCTGGAGTCCAGTGACTAGGCGATCACTTCCTACGAGTTACATTGGTCCCGTACGAGGTGTTCATTCCTCTCACGGGGCCATTTAGTGGCTCGTTTTGGTTTTCACCCTTTAATGGCTGGTTTTTAAGCTTAATTTAGATATTTTCAAATTGTCGTCATATTCACAAATCGGGGGTCCTGTGACTACGCGATCAGTTCTTACGAGTTACATTACTCCCGTACGAGGTGTTCATGCATCTTACTGGGCCATTTGGAGACTGGTTTGGGTTTTCACCCTTTAATGGCTTGTTTATAAGCCTAATCTAGATATTTTCAAATTATCATCATATTCTCGAACCAGGAGTCCCATGACTATGCAGTCAGTTCCTATGAGTTATATTTGTCCCGTGTGAGGTATTCATGCATCTTATGGGGTCGTTTGGGATCTAGTTTAAGTTTTCACCCTTTAACGACTTATTTTTAAGCATAGTCTGGATATTTTTAAATTTTTGTCATATTCTCTAACCGGCAGAGAATATGCGATCAGTTCTATGAGTTACATTGATCCCATAGGAGGTCTCCATGCCTCTTGCGGGTCCATTTGGCGGCTGGTTTGGATTTTTTTAAGCCTACCTAGATATTTTCAAATTGTCGTTATATTCGCAAATTGGGAGTCCTGTGACTATGCGATTAGTTCTTACGAGTTACATTAGTCCCGTACGAGGTGTTCAAGCATCTTACGGGGTCGTTTGGGGCTGGTTTGGGTTTTCACCCTTTAACTGCTTATTTTTAAGCCTAATCTAGATATTTTCAAACTATCGTCGAGAGACCCGTGACTGTGCAGTCAGTTTCTACGTGTTACAATGGTCTTGTGTGAGGTTTCCATGCCTTTTTCGAGGCCGTTTGTGGGATGATTTGGGTTTTCACACTTTAACGGCTTATTTTAAGCCTAATCTATCAAATCAGGAGTCCATGACTATGCGGTCAGTTCCTATGAGTTGTTACATTGGTCCCGTATGAGGTGTTGATACCTTTTATGGGACCGTTTGGGAACTAGTTTGGGTTTTGGCCCTTTAACGGCTTATTTTTAAACATAGTCTAGATATTTTCAAATTTTCATCATATTCTCAAACCGAGAGTCTCGTGTCTACGCGATCAGTTCCTACAAGTTGTACTGGTCCCCTGCGAGGTGTTCATGCCTCTTAGGGGACGTTTGGGGGCTATTTTGGGTTTCCACCCTTTAATGACTTGTTTTTAAGCCTAATCTAGATATTTTCAAATTTTTATCATATTCTCAAATCGGGAGTCCCGTGACTCCGCGATCAGTTCCTATGAGTTGCATTAGTCTCGTACGAGGTGTTCATGCCTCTTACGGGGCCGTTTGGGGGCGGGTTTGGGTTTTCACCCTTTAACGGCTTATTTTAAGCCTATTCTAGATATTTTCAAATTTTCATCATATTCGCAAACTGAGAGTCCTGTAACTACGTGATCAGTTCCTACGAGTTGTATTAGTCCCGTACGAGGTGTTGATGCCTTTTACAGGACCATTTGGGAGCTGGTTTGGATTTTCACCCTTTAACGGCTTGTTTTTAAGCCTAATCTAAATATTTTCAAATTATCATCATATTCTCAAACCAGGAGACCCGTGACTACGCGATCAGTTCGTACGAGTTATATTGGTCCCATGCGAGGTATTTATGCCTCTTGCAAGGCTATTTGGAGGCTAGTTTGAGTTCTCACCGTTTAACGGCTTGTTTTTAAGCCAAATCTAGATATTTTAAATATCTTCATATTCTCAAATCGGGATATCCGTGACTAAGCGGTTAGTTTCTTTGAGTTACATTGATCCCGTACGAGGTGGACATGCCTCTTACGGGGCCGTTTGGGGGCTGATTTCGATTTTCACCCTTTAACGACATGTTTTTAAGCCAAAGTCTAAATATTTTCAAATTATCATCGTATTCTGAAATCGGGAGTCTAATGAATAAACGATCAGTTCTACGAGTTACACTGGTTCCGTGCGAGGTGTTCATGACTCTTACGGAACCACTTGGGGGTTGGTTTTGGTTTTCACCCTTTAACAGCATGTTTTTAATCCTAATCTAGATATTTTCAAATTATCATCATATTCTCAAATCGGGAGTCATGTGACTCCGCGGTCAGTTCCTACGAGTTATATTGGTTATGTGCGAGGTGTTTGTGCCTCTTACGGTTCCGTTTAAGAGTTATTTAAGATTTTTTCCCTCTAACGGAATTTTTAAGATTAAGTCATGAGATCTACAAATTTTTGTCATATTCAAAAATCAAGAGTCTCGTGACTACATGGTCAGTTCCAGCGAGTTACATTAGTTCGGTGCGAGATTTTAATACCTTTTACAAGGTTGTTAGGTGACTGTTTTGGGGTTTTTCCCTTTAACGATATGTTTTTAAACCTAAGTGTTAAATTTAAAAATTATCATCAAATTCTCAAACTGGGAGTCTCGTGGCCACCCGACCAGTTCCTATGAGTTATATTGGTCCCGTGTTAGGCGTTGCTACCTCTTTCAGGGTCGTTTGGTGGTTAGTTTAGGTTTTCTCCCTTTAATGACATGTTTTCAGGCCTAAGTATTAAAAACATGAATTTTGGGGCTTATGTAACTCGTAGATTTGAAACCTTTGTGTGACATTCAAGAATGGGGTTTTCCTCTTAAATGAATTTATTTTCTTATATCGGGGCTACAATGGTGGTATTCTAGATATATTGCAATATAATAAAGGAGACAATATCCTTTAGATGAACTCACTTGAAACCCTCTTTTGTGTGCCTTAGTTATGAAATTATCAACGTCGCGATTAAATAATGTCACAGTATAAAGATCAAATTCATTGTCCTCGTGTATCTTCTTGGAGGATCTGGGGACCTGAAACATTAGTTAAATCAAAAAAGAGAATTCACTAAGCCAAAAGTCATTCTACAATGAAGAAGATGGCGATGAGATACATTGAGTTTAGTTAGTTACTTAATACAAGACCAAGAGATGCCAAATCTCTATCATCTGCGAATTTGAACCACCGATATGTTGTGCGGTAATCAAAATGCGCACTTATTAATACTCGAAATGGGCAAATGCAACTCGAATTTTGGAATATGACTCTTAAAACAAGTATCTTCAACATCACCAAGCAAGTGAGCGACGAAGAATAATTTCACAGTGGATGTTACCGAAGATGTAGTAGATGAGCACATAAAGGGAAATATAAGTGGGGATTATCTAGAAGCGTGTTCTATTTCGGGTAGTGGGAGCGATGGGATGTACACAGAGTTTGAGAAGGAGATGAGTGAGTTGAGAGTGATTTTGTTTGAGAGTAATACGGATGAGGAGGTGAGATACGTTAGTTGGGTTTCTAGTTCAAGGAATTACCACCGAGGGAGTCACGCACGGTTCCCTCTAATGAAAAATTTCGCACCCTCGAATTAAAGAAACTACCCTCAAATGTAAAATATGCTTATTTGGGCGAAGATGAGACATTTCCCATTATTGTCTCCTCGAGTCAAAATAAAGAGCAAGATTGTAAACTATTACCGATTTTGAGGAAGCACACTAATGCTTTTGGTTGGAGCAGCGTAGACTTGAAGGGTATAAGTCCCTTAATTTGTACGTATAAAATCCACCTCGAGGAGGACGTTAAGCCTTCGCTTGAATCCCACAATAAAAGATGTCGTGAGGGTGGAGATTATTAAGCTATTGGACACGGGCATCATCTACCCCATTTCGGATAGTAAGCAGGTGAGTCCGATTCAAGTCGTCCTGAAAAATTTGGGAATGACTGTCGTCGAAAATGCAAAAGGTGAGCTTATTCCACAACGTACCACCACCGGGTGGCACGTTTACATTGACTACTGGAAGCTTAATGCAGACACTGTGAAAGATCATTTTCCCTTATCGTTTATAAACCAAATGCTAGAACGAATAGCGGAACACCCATTTTATAGCTTTCTCGATGGTTATTTTCGGTACAACCTAATTGAGGTAGATGTGTTAGATAAAGAAAAGACGACGTTCACATGCCCTTTTGGCACGTTTGCCAATAAAAGCATGCCTTTTGGATTATGTAATGAACCCTCGACCTTTCAAAGGTTCAAGCTTAGTATTTTTAGTGATATGGTCGAAAGGGGCCTTGAGGTTTTTATGGATGACGTTAGTGTCTTCGGCCCCTCTTTTGACCTTTGCCTCACTAATCTAAAAAAAGTGTTAGCCCGTTGTGTGGAAAAGAACTTGGTGCTAAATTGAGAGAAGTGTCATTTTATAGGGAAAGAATAGACGTCATATTCAATCTTCCCCCACTTAGGTCACTAAAGGGCGTGCACTCTTTCACTACACCAAAAATAGGATTCTGGCGCGATTTAAAACCGTGCCAGACCCAATCTGGTATGGTTTAAAACCGTGCCAGAATCAGGAATGACATATTTTCTAGCACAGTTTAAAACCATGCTAGATTCCCAATCTGACACGCTTTTGGCACGCTTTTAAACCATGCTAGATATTGAATCTGACACACTTTTGGCACAGTTTAAAACCGTGCTAGATTTTTCATTTTCTGGCACGTTTTTGGCACGGTTATAAAGCGTGCCAGATTGTTTTATTAGCCTAATCAAATTTTACAATTTGGCGCGGTTTTAAAATATGTCAGATTTTTCTATTAGTAAAAAAATATTTAAAAACAAATTTGGAAAATCAACAAATTCCAAATCTGGTAGGAATAATATTTATTATTTGCAAAAAGAATCAAGAAAATTCACAAATTGTGAATCTCGCACGTTATTGATAAACTAATGTACATACAAACTTCAAAATATTACAAGTATTAATAGTTCCTAGATTAAAAAAATGGGCAGCATTTCCTTTATTTTCTGGACATTCCAAAACCTGCTAATACAAAATCTCTCAATACAAATCCTGCACGGCCATATAATATAACAATAAAATTTCCAAAGCCCGCACGATCATAAAAGTTGATAATAAAAATACTAAAGCTTGCACGACCCTAACACAAAAAATAGAATCCTGAATATTAACGGCATTAAATAAATAATCTTATTGTTGTTAACCATTGACTTCATGTGTTCCACGTGGATAAAACCTAGCGATTAAATGTTATCCTACAACAAAATAGGACACAAAAAGATATGATATTAATAACCAAGTAATTTAAAAAAAATTGTATTCAAGCTGAAAAATTCCAAATAAGAGTTACAATTATTATTATTATATTCTCAAATAGAAAGTCTCGTAACTACATGGTCAGTTCATATGAGTTACATTAGTCTCATACGAGGTGTTTGTCCCTCTTACGGGCTTATTTGGGGGCTAGTTTGGGTTTTCACCCGTTAACGGCTTATTTTTAAGTTTAATCTTAGATATTTTCAAATTATCATCATATTCTCAAATTGGGAGACTCGTGACTACGCAGTTAGTTATGTACGAGTTACATTGGTCCCGTACGATGTGTTCATGCCTCTTACGAGGCCGTTTGGGGGTTGGTTTGGGTTTTCACCCTTTAACGGATTATTTTTAAGCCTAATCTATATATTTTGAAATTATCATCATATTCTCAAACCGAGAGACCTGTGACTACGCGATCAGTTCCTACGAGTTACATTGGTCCCGTTCGATGTGTTAGTTCCTCTTACGAGGCCGTTTTGGAGCTGATTTGGGTTTTCACCCTTTAACCGCTTTTTTTAAGCCTAATCAAGATATTTTCAAATTATCGTTATATTCTCAAACCTAAAGACACATGACTACGCGGTCAGTTCCTACGAGTTACAGTGGTCATGTGTGATGTGTTAGTGCCTCTTACGGGACCGTTTGGGGGCTAATTTGGGTTTTCACCCTTTAATGGCTTGTTTTTAAGCCTAATCAAGATATTTTCAAATTATCATCTTATTCTCAAATCGAAAGACTCATGACTACGTGGTCAGTTCATATGAATTACATTAGTCCCGTGTGAGGTGTTCATGCCTCTTACGGGGCCGTTTCGAGGCTGGTTTGGGTTTTCACAATTTAACGGCTTATTTTTAAGCATAATCTTGATATTATCAAATTACGTTATATTATAAATCCAAAAGTCATGTGACTATGCGGTAAGTTCCTCCGAGTTACATTGTCCTTGTACGAGGTGTTCATACCTCTTACGGGGTCGTTTGAGAGCTGGTTTGGGTTTTCACCCTTTAACGGCTTATTTTTAAACATAGTCTAGATATTTTCAAATTTTCATCATATTCTCAAATCTGAAGTCCCGTGACTATGCGATCAGTTCCTATGAGTTACATTGGTTCCGTACGAGGTGTTCATGCCTCTCACGGGGCCATTTAGGGGTTGGTTTGGGTTTTCACCCTTTAACGGCTTGTTTTTAAGCTTAATTTAGATATTTTCAAATTGTCGACATATTCGCAAACTGGGGGTCCTGTGACTACGCGATCAGTTTCTACGAGTTACATTACTCCCGTACGAGGTGTTCATGCATCTTACTGGGCCATTTGGGGACTGATTTGGGTTTTCACCCTTTAATGGCTTGTTTATAAGCCTAATCTAGATATTTTCAAATTATCATCATATTCTCGAACCAGGAGTCCCGTGACTATGTGGTCAGTTCCTACGAGTTACATTGGTCCCGTGCGAGGTGTTCATGCCTCTTATAGGGCCGTCTAGGAGCTAGTTTGAGTTATCACCCTTTAACGGCTTGTTTTTAAGCATAGTCTGGATATTTTTAAATTTTTGTCATATTCTCTAACCGGCAGAAAATATGCTATCAGTTCTACGAGTTACATTGATCCCATAGGAGGTCTCCATGCCTCTTACGGGCCCGTTTGGCGGCTGGTTTGGATTTTTTTAAGCCTGCCTAGATATTTTCAAATTGTCGTTATATTCGCAAATTGGGAGTCCTGTGACTACTCGATTAGTTCTTACAAGTTACATTAGTCTCATACGAGGTGTTCAAACATCTTACAGGGCCGTTTGGGGATGGTTTGGGTTTTCACCCTTTAACGGCTTATTTTAAGCCTAATTTAAATATTTTCAAATTATCATCGAGAGACCCGTGACTGTGCAGTCAGTTTCTACGTGTTATAATGGTCTCGTGTGAGGTTTTCATGCCTCTTTCGAGGCCGTTTGGGGGATGATTTGGGTTTTCACCCTTTAACGGCTTATTTTAAGCCTAATCTATCAAATTAGGAGTCCATAACTATGCGGTCAGTTCCTATGAGTTGTTACGTTGGTCCCGTACGATGTGTTTATACCTCTTACGGGACCGTTTGGGAATTGTTTGGGTTTTCACCCTTTAACGGCTTATTTTTAAACATAGTCTAGATATTTTCAAATTTTCATCATATTCTCAAACTGGGAGTCCCGTGTCCATGCGATCAGTTCCTACAAGTTGCATTAGTCCCCTGCGAGGTGTTCATGCCTCTTAGGGGGGTTGTTTGGGAGCTATTTTGGGTTTTCACCCTTTAATGTCTTGTTTTTAAGTCTAATATAGATATTGTCAAATTTTTATCATATTCTCAAATCGGGAGTCCCGTGACTACGCGATCAATTCCTGTGAGTTGCATTAGTCCCGTACGAGGTGTTCATGCCTCTTACGGGGCCGTTTGGGGGCTGGTTTGTGTTTTCACCCTTTAACGGCTTATTTTTAAGCCTAATCTAGATATTTTCAAATTTTCATCATATTCACAAACTGAGAGTCCTGTAACTACGTGATCAGTTCCTACGAGTTGCATTAGTCCCGTACAAGGTGTTGATGCCTTTTACGGGACCATTTGGGAGCTGGTTTGAATTTTCACCCTTTAACGGCTTATTTTTAAGCCTAATCTAAATATTTTCAAATTATCGTCATATTCTCAAACCAGAAGACCCATGACTACGCGGTCAGTTCGTACGAGTTATATTGGTCCCATGCGAGGTGTTTATGCCTCTTGCGAGGCTATTTGGAGGCTAGTTTGAGATCTCACCCTCTAACGGCTTATTTTTAAGCCAAATCTAGCTATTTTTAAATTACCTTCATATTCTCAAACCGGGAGATCTGTGACTAAGCGGTCAGTTGCTTTGAGTTACATTGATCCCGTGCGAGGTGTACATGCCTCTTACGGGGACGTTTGGGGGATGGTTTGAATTTTCACCCTTTAAGGACATGTTTTTAAGCCAAAGTCTAAATATTTTCAAATTATCATCATATTCTGAAATCGGGAGTCTAATGAATAAACGATCAGTTCTACGAGTTACACTGGTTCCGTGCGAGGTGTTCATGGCTCTTACGGAACCGTTTGGGGGTTGGTTTTGGTTTTCACCCTTTAACAGCATGCTTTTAATCCCAATCTAGATATTTTCCAATTATCGTCATATTCTCAAATCGGGAGTCCCGTGACTACGCGATCAGTTCCTACGAGGTATATTGGTTATGTGCGAGGTGTTTGTGCCTCCTTCGGGCCCCTTTGAGAGTTATTTAAGATTTTTTCCCTCTAACGGCATTTTTAAGATTAAGTCGTGAGATTTACAAAAAAATTTCATATTCAAAAATCGGGAGTCTCGTGACTAGATGGTCAGTTCTAGCGAGTTACATTAGTCCGGTGCGAGATTTTAATATCTTTTACAAGGTTGTTAGGTGACAGTTTTGGGGTTTTGCCCTTTAACGATATGTTTTTAAACCTAAGTGTTAAATTTGCAAATTATCATCATATTCTCAAATTGGGAGTCTTGTGGCTACCCGACCAGTTCCTATGAGTTATATTGGTCCCGTTTTAGGCGTTGGTACCTTTTTCAGGGTCGTTTGGGGGTTAGTTTAGGTTTTCTCCCTTTAACAACATGTTTTCAGCCCTAAGTATTAAAAACACGAATTTTGGGACTTATGTAACTCGTAGATTTGAAACCTTTGTGTGACATTCAAGAATGGGGTTTTCCTTTTAAATGAATTGATTTTCTTAGATCGGGGATACAATGGTGGTATTCTAGATATATTGCAATATAATAAAGGAGACAGGATCCTTTAGATGAACTCACTTGAAACCCTCTTTTTTGTGCCTTAGTTATGAAATTATCAAATCGCGATTGAATAATGTCATAGTATAAAGATCATATCCATTGTCCTCATGTATCTTCTTAGAGGATCTGGGGACCTGAAACATTAGTTAAATCAAAAAAGAGAATACACTAAACCAAAAGTCGTTCTGCAGTGAAGAAGATGACAATGAGATACATTGAGTTTAGTTAGTTACTTAATACAAGACCAAGAGATGCCAAATCTCTATCATCTGCGAATTTGAACCACCGATATGTTGTGCGGTAATCAAAATTTCATGCACCACATGGGATAATACAGTGAGGACCATTAAGAGAAAAATTAACATTTCACTAGAGAAAAGAGTTTTTACCACATAGGTGGTGAGTGTCTCATAACTTGACAACCAATCCTTCTATGAATACTTTGATACACCTGTAAGAAGGGTCACTAAAATAATGGCTTGTTTTAGAATTGGATGCACCCACATATTTTTCTACTGCTTTGTGTATATACTGTTATAACTACATGTCCAAAGAATTGATCCTCCTGAAATTTCCAGCGCAATGTTAGATAAATTATTTATTTTCCCTCATGAGAGCTTACTAGATTAATCATCATAATAAATTGTTTATATATGTATGTCAAATAAGGGGAAACAAAACTTACTACTGAAAGGTGTAAGTGCCGCTGGAGCAGATAATGTAGAAATGTGTGTCATTAAAGAATGAAGCGCCACCTCTTGTTGTGTGAGTTCAATACAGATTACCTAGTACATAGAGAGACTTCTTATCAAGGGGATAAACTTTGTTACCTAGAATGAAGCACCACATCTTGTTGTCCTACATCCATAACTATCTAAAAAATATGATACACTTTCGGCACGGTTTTGAACTGTGCCAAATATTTTATAAAAAGAAAAAAAAATTAATTATTTGAAAGCATGAAAATTCACAAATTGAAAATATTGCACATTGTTGATAAACTAATGTACATACAAACTTCAAAATATTATAAGTCTTTAATAGTTCACAGACCAAAAAACGTTGGGCAGAGTTTTCTCTATTTTCTGGACATTCCAAAACCTGCTAATACAAAACCTGACTAACATAAAGCCCGCACGGCCACAAAATATAACAATTAACTTACAAAAGCCCGCACGGCCAAAAAAGTTAACAACAAAACTATAAAAGCCCGCACAGCCATAACACAAAAAAATAGAATTATGAATAAACCCCTTGCTGTAAACCATTGAGTTCTCTGTGTGTTCCACGTGAATAAATACCAACGATAAAATGTTATCCTGCAAAAAAAATAGGATACAAAAAAGAGAAGATATTAGTAACTCAGTAATTTACAAAAAAAAAAAACTTACTCAAGCTAAAAAAATTACATATAGGAGTTGCAATTATTATATTCTAAAATTGAAAATCTTACGCAAGTTAGGACTCCCTGATCAGTTCGCACGAGTTACATTGGACCCATTCAAGGTGTTCGTGCCTCTTACGGGGCCGTATGGGGGCTGGTTTGAGTTTTCACCGTCGAATGACTTGTTTTCAAGCCTAATCAACGTATTTTGAAATTATCGTCATATTTTCAAATTGGGAGACCCAGGATTATGCGGTCAGTTCGCACGAGTTACATTGGTCCCATGGGAGGAGTTCGTGCCTCTTATGGGTCTGTATGGGGGCTGGTTTGGGTTTTCACCCGCGAATGGCTTATTTTTCAAGCCTAATCTACGTATTTTGAAATTATCATCATATTTTCAAATCGGAAGACCCGGGACTACACGGTCAGTTCGCACGAGTTATATTGGTCCCGTGAGAGGTGTCCGTGCCTCTTACGGGGCCGTATGGGGGCTAGTTTGGGTTTTCACCCTCGAAAGGCTTGTTTTCAAACCTAATCTATGTATTTTGAAATTATCTTCATATTCTCAAACCGAAAGACCCGTGACTACGCGGTCAGTTCGCACGAGTTACATTAGTTCCGTTCGAGGTGTTCGTGCCTCTTATGGGGTCGTATGGGGGCTGGTTTGGGTTTTCACCCTCGAACGGCTTATTTTCAAGCCTAATCTACGTATTTTGAAATTATCGTCATATTCTCAAATCGGGAGACCTGAGACTACGCGGTCAGTTCACACGAGTTACATTGGTCCTGTGCGAGATGGTCGTGCCTCTTACGGAAACGTATGGGGGGTGATTTAGGTTTTCACCCTCGAATGGCTTGTTTTCAAGCCTAATCTATGTATTTTGAAATTATCATCATATTCTCAAACCGGGAGACCCGAGATTACACAGTCAGTTCGCACGAGTTACATTGGTCCCGTGCGAGGTGTTCGTGCCTCTTACGGGGCCGTATGGGGGCAGGTTTGGGTTTTTACCCTCGAACGGCTTGCTTTCAAGCATAATCTACGTATTTTGAAATTATCATCATATTCTCAAACTGGGAGACCCAGGACTACGCGATTGGTTCGCACGAGTCACATTGGAACCTGCGTGGTGTTCGTGCCTCTTACGGGGCCGTATGGGAGTTGGTTTGGGTTTTCACCCTTGAACATCTTGCTTTTAATCCTAATCTATGTATTTTTAAATGATCATCATATTCTCATACCCGGGAGACCCAAGACTACGTGGTCAGTTTACACGAGTTACATTGGTCCCGTGTGAGGTGTGCGTGCCTCTTACGGGGCCGTTTGGGTGTTGGTTTGGGTTTTCACCCTCGAACGGCTTATTTTCAAGCCTAATCGGTGTATTTTGAAATTATCATCATATTCTCAAACTGGGAGATATGTAATACCCCGTATTTTCATTGCTTTTAAATTATGGGATTTATTAAATTTAATTGAGATAAATTAATTTAATTTTAAATCCGGAAATTAATTATGTTATAATTATTAACGTGACGAGAGTTAGTAATTATGGGAAATTTGTTGAATATTACTTACGAGCAAAGTAATATATATTATATTGGTTATATTGAATGTCATGAGTGTCATGAGTGTATTAAATGACAATTTCGGAAATTTAAGTCGGAACGTGCTCGTGTCACGTCGGGACTAATTTGGTTAAATAAAAAGTGAATATTTTATAAGTTATCCGTATGGTCGTTTTGAGTGCGCCAACGCGTCCGATAGGATCGAGATAGTCAGAAAAGTGTACCCGGGGGTGTAGTTTGGGTCTCGGGGCATTTTTAGGCTTAATTAGTACCCCGGGAGGGCATTTTAGTCATTTTACATAATTGGGTAATTAAACCCACGAAATTCAGCAACCTATATCAGCCATTTAGGTTAGCTTTTAGGGTTAGAACATTCAGAAATCAAGTGACGGCCATTGGAGAGAGAGGAGAGAGCTTCAAGGCAATTCAAGGCCAAAAAGCCACCGGATTGCACCGCCACCACCACCACCACCGCGTAGATCACGAGACAAGAAACGAAGCCATACCAAAATCAGCCATGAATATGCATACCAAAAATCCCAGGCAAGTATTTGACCTGCGTATTTTCGTTAATGCAATCTCATATTAGTCTAGGATTGTTTAGAGATGGAAACAATGGAAGAAAACTCAATTTGTGTTAGGATAATGCATGTAGTTTTGATTATATGGAAATTCTGGAACCCTTGTCATGTAGAGGAACATAACCCACGAAATTTTGATGATATATTAGAAGGAATTTCTGGTAAAAACAGATTAGAACCTTGATTAAGGAAAACTCTAGGGTTCTTGATGATTAGATGGGATTTTGAATTAATTATCCATGTTTAATGATAGTTATACACATGCTTTACGTTATAAACACCTGGTATAATGTTATAATGATGATAGTAGGATTTTTAGGACGATTAGAATGGAAAAACATAGTTTTGGATGAAGAAGTTTGATGAAACCCGTAACTGCATTCTGCAGAATTTTGCCCAGACCTGCTTGATCGATCGATCGAGCCTAGAGCTTCGATCGATCGAAGGTTAGATCGATCGAGCCCCAAGCTTCGATCGATCGACCCCTCCTGGCAGACTCCTATTTCCCTTGTTTAATTAGTTAAATTCAAATAGTCGTGATATAATTCTTGGGCATTCTTGATAAAATAATTTGGGAGACATTGAGGACCAGTAGGGTATATGAATAATTGTTGGGACCTTTAATCCTCAACGAGAATGGTATTTATGGGATATTTACTTTAGGTTGGTAGATTTATGAATTTAAAGGGTGAGGTGCGTAAGAGAGTACGTCGGAATCTAATAAAGTCACTTACTGAATTTCAGATTTGTGAGGATATAGCCCACGAGTGTTAGGTAATAAGTGAGAAAACCCTTCGAGTTAAGGTTAGGAATGAAACCTTATACGTAATTCTATAAATGTGAAATTAAGGATAAATGATATAATTACGGGTGATGAGAAGAACCTATATTAATTTGATAAAGTGATATATTTATATGATTGTGTGTACATATATTATATGCATGTGAAAAATCATACCCACGCTACTTGCTATCCCTGAGGTTTCCGCCCTGGGACAAGTCTTATCTCGATGGGACCTTTATGGGGGATATTGACTTGTACCCTAGAAGATAGATGTCCTTGGTACAGGCTATCGATGTGATAGTTCAGACGGTCCTAAGAGACGCAGGTATGTGCCATCCTCTTAGAGACTTGGAATCTATTCTTCGCCTCAATATTGTTTGTGTAATTTTGTTAATACAATTCGAGAGTGATTCCGAATGTATTCCCCTTAATATGAGTGATATGGGGCTTTGGATAGTAGAGTATGCACGCACCATAGTTTTATTCGGGGTGCTGTTATATATATATATTATGCGAGTAGTTAATATATATATGAGATTATGATATGTGAAACTGCCTACTGAGATTTGATAAGTAGGACATGGTTGTTGGCTCAAATTATAAATACTTGTTTTGAGAAAGTATAATATGTCACTGGAAACTTTATTGTTTTTATAAAGTTAAAAATAGAGAACCTTGGTTACAAATTGGAACACCTTTTTAAAGTGGAAATAGTGAATTGTAAATCTTACGAGTAATCTAAGTTAAGTTAAATCTTTTAGAAAGACTAGTGCGTTAATTGATAAGACAAACCGTTGGGAAGGTTAGTGCGATAGGTGTGCACATTAGAAGAGAGGTGAGTATTTTCTCAAGAGAGTGACGTACTAATATGTTGTTGCATTGGCCTGTATCAATTTAAATACTTGCTAAACGTATTTTAAAATCAAACACACTTTCGGGCTCTGACCCGTTTCTTTTTCTCTCTCTCTCTTGTATATATATGTATATATTTCAGGTGCCCAGCCACAGGGGCGTCTTGCTTAGGATCCCTTGAGAGGAACGTGCTGCAGCTCAGGTGGGAGTTACAGGTCACTTGCGTAGACGGCTTCTTTTATTGACTTCACTTCTAGCATTCTCATTTATTGGGCACGTGTCGCCCTTTCCATTATTTCATTATTGTTGGGACATTTGTATTTCAGTCATTTTCAGTATTGTTACTATGGGTTTTATTCAGTTTGTATTGGTGACTTTAGTCTTCATATGTGGACATTTGATTGACGAATGTATTATATTATTTGGTTTACTGTGATGTGATTCTTAATTGTAGAAATGTTATTTTTAAATAAATAAATGTTTTTCTTTAATTAAAATTTGGAAAGTATGTATGAAAATGGTTTTGACACTTAGCTTAATTATTTAGGGTGTTAAATTGGAAAATTTATTTTTATCGACAGTGATGCTGAGAATGAACCAACTGTTTACCTTGATTTAATTTAGTAAAGGAGTGATCGCCCGGTATTTAATTAGGCAGGGTGTCACAACCCGGGACTACGCGGTCAGTTTGCACGAGTTACATTGGTCTCGTGCAAGGTGTTCGTGCCTCTTACGGGGCCATATGGGGGTTGGTTTGGGTTTTCACCCCCGAACGGCTTATTTTCAATCCTAATCTACGTATTTTGAAATTATCGTCATATTCTCAAATCGGAAGACCCGTGACTACGCGGTCAGTTCGCACGAGTTACATTGGTCCCGTTCGAGGTGTTCGTGCCTCTTACGGGATCGTATGGGGGTTGGTTTGGGTTTTCACCCTCGAACGGCTTGTTTTCAAGCCTAATCTACGTATTTTGAAATTATAGTTATATTCTCAAATCGGGAGACCCAAGACTTCGCGGTCAGTTCGCACGAGTTACATTGGTCCCATGTGAGGTGTTCGTGCCTCTTACGGGGCCGTATGGAGAGCTGGTTTGGGTTTTCACCCTCTAATGGCTTATTTTTATCCCTAATCTGCGTATTTTGAAATTATCATCATATTCTCAAATCAAGAGACCCGGGACTCTGCAGTCAGTTCGCACAAGTTACATTGGTCCCGTGCGAGGTGTACGGGGTCATATGGGGGCTGATTTGGGTTTTCACCCTCGAACGACTTATTTTCAAGCCTAATATATGTATTTTGAAATTATCAGCATATTCTCAAACCTAGAGACCCGGGACTACGCAGGCAGTTCGCACGAGTTACATTGGCCCCGTACGAGGTGTCCGGGCCTCTTACGGGGCCATATGGGGGTTGGTTTAGGTTTTCATCCTCGAACGGCTTATTTTCAAGCCTAATCTACGTATTTTGAATTATCATCATATTCTCAAATCGGGAGACTCGGGACTACGCGGTCAGTTCGCACGAGTTATATTGGTCCCGTGCGAGGTTTTCGTACCTCTTACGGGGCCATATGGGGGCTGGTTTGGGTTTTCACTCTCGAACAGCTTGTTTTCAAGCTTAATCTGTGTATTTTGAAATTATCATCATATTCTCAAATTGGGAGACCCGGGACTACGCAGTCATTTCGCACGATTTACATTGGTCCTATGCGAAGTGCTCATGCCTCTTATGGGGCCGTATCGGGGCTGGTTTAGGTTTTTAACCTCGAACGGCTTGTTTTAAAGCCTAATCTACGTATTTTGAAATTATCATCAAATTCTCAAACTGGGAGACCTAGGATTACGCGGTCAGTTCACATGAGTTACATTGGTCCCGTGCGAGGCGTCCGGGCCTCTTACGGGGCCGTATGGAGGGTTGGTTTGGGTTTTCACCCTCGAATGACTTGTTTTCAAGTCTAATCTATGTATTTTGAAATTATTGTCATATTCTCAAACCGATAGACCCGGGACTACGCGATCAGTTCGCTCGAGTTACATTGGTCCTGTGCGAGATGTTCGTGCCTCTTATGGAGCCGTATGGGGCTGGTTTAGGTTTTCACCCTCGAACGGCTTGTTTTCAAGCCTAATCTATGTATTTTGAAATTATCATCATATTCTCAAACCAGGAGACTCGGGATTACGCGGTCAGTTCGAACGAGTTACATTGGTCCCGTGCGAGGTGTACGTGCCTCTTACGGGGCTGTATGGGGACAGGTTTGGATTTTTACCCTCGAACGGCTTGTTTTCAAGCCTAATCTATGTATTTTGAAATTATCATCATATTCTCAAACCGGGAGACCCGGGACAATGCGATCAGTTCGCACGAGTTACATTGGAACCGTGCGCGGTGTTCGTGCCTCTTACGGGGACGTATGGGGGTTGGTTTGGGTTTTCACCCTCGAACAACTTGCTTTCAAGCCTAATCTACGTATTTTGAAATTATCATCATATTCTCAAATCGAGAGACCCGAGACTCCGTGGTCAGTTTGCACGAGTTACATTGGTCCCGTACGAGTTGTTCGTGCCTCTTGCGGGGCCATTTCGGGGTTGGTTTGGGTTTTCACCCTCGAATGGCTTATTTTCAAGCCTAATCGGCGTATTTTGAAATTATCGTCATTTTCTCAAACCGAGAGACCCGGGACTACGCGGTCAGTTTTCACAAGCTACATTGGTTTCGTGCAAGGTGTTCTTACGGGGCCGTATGGGGGCTGGTTTGGGTTTTCACCCTCGAACGGCTAGTTTTCAAGCCTAATCTACGTATTTTGAAATTATCATCATATTCTCAAATCGGAAGACTCGGGACTACGTGGTCAGTTTGCACGAGTTACATTGGTCCCGTACGAGGTGTTCGTGCCTCTTACGGAGCCATTTGGGGGTTAGTTTGGGTTTTCACCCTCGAACATCTTATTTTCAAGCCTAATCGGCGTATTTTGTAATTATCGTCATATTCTCAAATCGGGAGACCTGGGATTACGCGGTCAGTTTGCACGAGTTACATTGGTCCCGTGCGAGGCGCCCGTGCCTCTTACGGGGCCGTGTGGAGGGTTGGTTTGGGTTTTCACCCTCGAACGGCTTGTTTTCAAGTCTAATCTATGTATTTTGAAATTATTGTCATATTCTCAAATCCGGAGAACCGGGATTACGCGGTCAGTTCGCACGAGTTACATTGACCCTGTGCGAGATGTCCGTGCCTCTTATGGAGCCGTATGGGGGTTGGTTTAGGTTTTCACCCTCGAACGGCTTGTTTTCAAGCCTAATCTTTGTATTTTGAAATTATCATCATATTCTCAAATCGGGAGACCTGGGATTATGCGATCAGTTCGCACGAGTTACATTGGTCCCGTGCGAGGTGTTCGTGCCTCTTACGGGGCTGTATGGAGGCAGGTTTAGATTTTTACCCTCGAACGGCTTGTTTTCAAGCCTAATCTACGTATTTTGAAATTATCTCAAATCGGGAGACCCGGGACTACGCGATCAGTTTGCACGAGTTACATTGGAACCGTGCGTAGTGTTTGTGCCTCTTACAGGGCCGTATGGGGGTTGGTTTGGGTTTTCACCCTCAAACAACTTGCTTTCAAGCCTAATCTACGTATTTTGAAATTATCATCATATTCTCAAACCGGGAGACCCGGGACTAAGTGGTCAGTTTGCACGAGTTACATTGGCCCCGTGCGAGGTGTTCGTGCCTCTTACAGGGCCATTTGGGGGTTGGTTTAGGTTTTCACCCTCGAACGGCTTATTTTCAAGCCTAATCGGCGTATTTTGAAATTATCGTCATATTCTAAAATCGAGAGACCCGGGACTACGCAGTCAGTTTGCACGAGTTACATTGGTCTCGTGCAAGGTGTTCTTACGGGGCCTTATGGGGGCTGGTTTGGGTTTTCACCCTCGAACGGCTTGTTTTCAAGCCTAATCTATGTATGGTTATGGTAAAATTGGTCACGTATCTATTTAAAAGAGAATTGTTTACCAACATATTTCAAGTTCTCGCAATAGGAGGGCAAAGGTCGTCGAGCCAATGCATAATTCCATTTTTACCAACTTTTTTCAAGTTCTCGCAATGAGCTTGTTTTCCACCCCAAACTGGATACTCGGGCACTTTGATGTCATCGAGTAAAACTCGCACTTCATTCTTTCTCAATGTAAGGAAGTGAACGGTCGAGACGGCTCTTGGTTGCGTTTTCCTCCCATAACAACTAAGTTCACGTGTGTGGGATAGTATTTTGCATTCAATTAGAGATGTGAAATTTTGAACCTCGAATGCAGGGGAGGAACGAGAACACGAAGGAGTTCCAATGCCTATAGTAGGTAACTCTTGAACGTGTGTCCAACACCTAAAAATTTCTCGGTTTTGAAGTCAGTAATGAATTCATCTAATGAGGATTTTATCCCCTCTATGTCACTCCTAAGGTGATCACCATGATCCTTCCAATTTTCGGTGTCCTCTTTCACCTCCTCAAGCATTTCTCTAGCAAATGTCGACCCTAATATAGCGGTTCTCAAAATTATGGACCCAACACAATGAACACGTCCTCTCGTATCCTTTCTGAAAACCTCAAAAATAGGCCCGGCATCCAAGGTCTCCTCCTGACCACTCACTTTGTATACATCCAGAAGCATTTGAATTTTGTCCTGTACAAAAATATATTAACATTAGGTTTGATGATACGATACTTTTTTTAGACAAAACGAACATTACAAAATTTAAATTATCGTAAATATCTTATCATGAGGGGCATAACCACCTCCTTTGATTATATGAGTTGCCAACCAAAATTCAGCACGAGTGGGTGCACGCCCATGCTCCTTTCTCTAATTCTCTGAAGCTCGGGCATACCATGACGACCAGTATTATGAGTTGTCTTTCTCACACAATTTTGTTTAGTCTCTTTGTTCTTTCTTCGCAAAGTTTTTTGAACCTTTAAAGCTTCATTATTGAAAAACACCTCCCAGTCCTCAGATTTGAAATTTTGAGGAACTTTCTCCTTCTACTTTCCAACATCACCATCCTTCAAATTAACCCTTAGCTTTGACTTGAACTTTTTCCAAGCATCGTTCGCTTTTTTCATAAAAATTTGCTTCTGCCTTTTGCGTACATCTGGGAACTCTTTCTACAATATATGAAGAAATAAAATTAAAACATCACATAATTGAATTTACATTCTTTGGAATGGAAAGGAATAGTATACCATTAATGATGACCAAATTGAGTTCTTATATCGCACATCCACTTGTTTCCAACTCGTATAAGAAATGGGAACATGTGTCCTTGCTAAGTCTCCCAACCTGGTTTAAAGTGTATATGAGTCTTCACCAACTGGAAGGCCCTGCTCATTAAATTTTAACTTCTTAGTGAAAGATTCATCACCTACTCTTGAAGCACCCGAAGCAACCTTAGAACGGAAGGTTGATATAGGTGTCTCCCCATTTATTGACGGTTGTGAAGTATCACCCATACGAGACATTTATCTGGAAAAAAGTGACTATTGGACACCAAAATAATCAGAATAAACATTTACAAGAATATTACATGTTCAAATAGCAATATAAAGAAGATTACATGTTCAAATAGACACCAGTATATTACATGCTCAAACATCAGTATATATAGAATTACAAGTTCAAACAGCCATACCTGTATTAAATGTTCAAACAACAATAAACTATTAAATGTTTACAACAACAGCAAACGGAATAAATAGAATATTGCATATTCAAAAACAAGTTCAGAACTAAATCATTTCACTAGAAATCCCGTGTCCAAAAGCTTCAACAATTTATCATTTTCCTCGAGAATGGAGTCATACATCATACGGTCAATATCAATCGCATCTATTTCTTTTGTCAGTCTCTTGGGAGAGTGTAAAACAACTGAACACCCATTCAGCTTTACATCTTGACAATAAAATACTTGACTGGCTTGAGATGCAAGGATGAACGGATCATCGTGAATGGTGTTTTTACTCACGAGCTTACTAAGATTCAACATCACCAATTTCGAGGTGGGTTCAACTTTGCAATCATTCTTAACATCAACATCCACCCAATCACAATAAAAGATAGTATGTGCGAACTCAACGTAATTGACGTCGAGTATTTGTCTAATAACTCCATAAAAGGTTGTCATAATCCCCTTCTTATTAAAGGCCTTAGTGGATACACCACTACTCTGAAAGTTATGATTCTCTTCATGACCGGAACTACAAAAGGTGTACCCATTTCATTGAAATTTCTCATAACTGGTAACCCTATGGAGCGGACCATCAGCATATGGAAAAATTCCCATATCATTAAATCTTGAGGCCTGTAAGGAATTGATAATTTTTTAAAGTTTCATTAAAAATTATTACAGTTGATAAAAAAGTACATGTATAAATAAATACTTGCCTCGTTCCTTAGCCAAGGGATGAAATCATCAATTCTATGCCTCGATTGAGTCTCAGTTACCACAAATTTTCTACAAGAAACTACTTTCAAAATTAAGGAATATCACATTACAATAAATTAATATGAATTAACATAGAACTAAGTGTGCACCTTCTCTATTCATCAACACCGTTGCATTGAGATAAAACCCATCTTCGCACTTGCTCATATTGTACATTATTTAAGATCAATTCTTTACTTTTACCCAATGGTCGTTGGCACTCTGAGTCATCAAACTCATCATCAAGAAAATCCTCAAGATTCCTCATATGAGTTCCTTCACCTCTTTTCGATAAGTACTCCATGGCATATAAATAAGCTTCATGTAATAAATATGCATTAGTAATGCTCCCTTGAATGTACCTCTTATTTCGTGACCACTTTTTATATCTTCCCATTTCTCTCTCAAACAACCACATCGCCCGATATCTTGGTGGCCCAGCTGTTAAAGCTTCATCGACAAAATGGTGCATGAGGTGGATCATCACCATAAAAAAGGCAGGTTGAAAATAAATTTCAAAGACACAAAGTGCCTCTACCAATGCGTTTTTAGCCTTCAAAAGATGTTCCCTTAATATCACTTTGGCACATAACACATTAAAGAATTCGCTTATCCGCTGTATAGCTTTAAACAAAGGCTTATCATCCGGAAATGAATGCATAAGCGATGCAGGAAGCAACCGTTTCATAATGACGTGATAATCGTGGGACTGCAGATTGGTAAATCCAGGTGGATCGAGGTTAACATTGTTGCTGAAATTTGATGAAAATCCAATCGGTACCTTTAATGTTTTTAGTGTACGAAAAAATGCTTCTTTCACTTCCTTTCCTAATGCGAAAGGTGCCTTTGGCTTAAGCCTTTTTTTACTGCCTTCAACATCTTTCATCCATAATTTCCTTTTAAAATTCAAATGAACTTTCATGTCTTCACGGGCTTTGACCGTATCTTTATTTGATGAACCTTTCACCGAGAGTATTTTACCTAAAAGAGTCTCTATGACATTCTTTTCAACATGCATAATATCTAAATTATGTCTAATATCATGATCCTCCCAGTACTCTAAGTCAAAGAAAATTGACCTCCTTGAAAAACCCTCGATACCTGCTAGATTCTCATCGCCACCCTCACTTGAATAATCATCATCTTCCAATACGACATCCTCCTTCTCCTTCCCCTTCCCCTTACCTTTCCCCTTCCCCTTCCCCTTCCCCTTTCTCTTTCCCTTTGACTTTCCCTTTTTGTCTCCCTCTCCCTCTCTTTGAACACCTTCTCGAGCTATAAGTGACACTATCTGCTCAACTTCTACACTTGTTGACTTTATTGGAGCCATAGCATCCGCTATTTTACCATTAAATGTTTGATTTGATGTGTCAAACCTGTAAGGATGGTCTTTAGAAAGGAACATACGAGATCGTTGGTAATAACATTTCGTTGACTTAGGAAGATATTCAGAAGGTGTATTTGTAGAACAAACAGGGCACCCCTTGTAATCTTGAGTTCAACAACTTGCTAACATCCCATAAGCTGGAAAATCATGTATACCCCACATCAGTATGGCTTTTAACTGAAATTTTTCATTTTTGTATGCATCCCAAGCCTCAACTCCAGACCATAAGATCTTTAACTCATCGTCCAACAGTTAAAGGAAGACATCAATATTACTTGATGGTGACTTTGGTCCGGGAATCAATACAGACAACATTGAAAACTCACTTTTCATACACATTGATGGGGGAGGGTTGAGAGGTTGAATTATCACTAGCCAACAACTATACTTACGGCCAAACATGTTATTCGGGCTGAAACCATCAGTTGCTATTGCAAGTCGAATATTCTGCGGATCTTTTGCAAAATCTCTCCACATGATGTTTGAATTTACCCATACTGCTAAATCCCGGGGATGATTCAATAACTCCATACAAGAGCTTGCACGAGCGTGCCAAGTCATTTTCTTTGCTATCCATTTAATTAGTGGGGTGTCTACTTTTCAATTTTTTATTTTTACATTATTATTGAATATTTAACACTTAAATTTTCTTAAAACCCCGTAACATGTACGAATCAGATCAAATATGTATTTTAATTAAAAGGGTAAGAACATAAAAACATAATTTACCACTAAAAGATTCCAAGGTCCATCTAAAAACCAATGATTTATTTTTGTTAATTATCAACATTCAATTTGCACCAAAAACTCACACATTAAACAAATAATAAATATTTAAAAATGTATATATAAAACCCTAAAAAGAAAATACGAATCAAATCACTCATATCATAAACTCTAGGATCAAATCTTATACCTAACTTAGGTTAAAAAAAATACAATCGTTTAAACAATTACCTGATTGGGATGAGTGGAGTGAGAGAACAATGCAGTGATCAGAGAAAGAGAGAATGGGCCGGAGAGAGAGAGCGTCGACCATAGAGATTCCGACCAGTGACTTAGAGGCGACCTAGAGAGAGAATGGACGCCAACCTAGAGAGATAATGGACCGTCTGCCGCCGACATAGAGAGAGAATGGACACCGACAGCCTGCAGCCCTAGCGAAGAGGGAGTGAACTCCGACCAAGAGGCGAGAGAATGAAACCGAGCCCTAGCGAAGAGGGAGTGAGCGGGGAGAGAACTCGTGAGAGGGAACAAGAGAGAGAGAGGAGTGTATTGTTTTTTTGGGGGGTATTATATATTTTAGTAAGTGTACTCAATTTTGGCACACTTTAAAATAGTGCCAAATTTTGGCACTGTTTTAAAGTGTGCCAAATTTCTATTAAATCGTGCCAAAATCTCGCACAATTTTAAACTGTGCTAGATTTTTAATATCAGGGTGTGCCAAAATGTTATTTTTGGTGTAGTGAAATTTATGATGGATATTATGATCCATCATTACAAATTATCTCACCCTTTCATATCATTAATATAAGAAATCACACCCAAAAAAATAGTCCTAAATGATTAACAAATGCTATAATTGGGCTAGAATAGTGAGAATTTTGGTTATATGCATGCTAAAAATGGAGAATATCTCTTACTTATTGTTAGTTGATAGTTTTGAAGAGACAATAGTTTTTAATTTAGATTGAAGCATAAAGACCAATCGACACACTTACTATAGCATACAGTCAAGATAAATATCTGATTTTTTTTAACTTTTTAGTATAGGCTCCCCATTTATCATGAATAACGACCACATTTACACTAGACACCAAATATGTGTACTCGGTTTTCCTTTCTCTGGTGATGTGTAAAAACTGGCGTGCAATTGCATATACAAGAGAGTAATTACACTTTGGCTTCTTTTTTGGGGTGTCTTCAAACTAAGCCGTATGTAACGAACTAACTCTATTAGTTTATGGTATGAAATTGGCAAGTCGAATTATCGGGCCAACTGAGTACCCTTTTTTATAGAAAATGAACTTGAGATGTGAATGTGAGACTTATGCAGTTTTCAATACACGGGTTGAACAAAAAATGGAATTTTTTGGACAGTCAAATATGTTCCTAACTTGAGATGTTTTAGAAATCTAATGAGAAAAGGTGTCAATGCTAACTTTTAAATTAATAATGGATTTCAAGTATAAGAATTTACAAAGTATTATCCACGTTAGCTTGTTGTGCTGAAATGTGGATCCAGAATGTCTTAATAAGATTATCTTTTTCTCAAAAAACTCCAAAGTCAGGATAAATAAAAATGAGTTCAGGTCTTCAACCACTTAGTCTCCTGATCATCTAAACTAAAACATTTGTATTTACACATTACATCTTGGTACTTATCAAACATCTAAAACTATGAAACTTTAGATGAGAAAATTATGGTCTCCAAATAAGAATCCATTACTCGCAGTCTAATTACAAAAAAAAAATATATAATGTGCATGAAAAGATGTCACAGGTCTTTCTTTCAGCAAGTGTACAAAGAACTCAATTGCAGATCCAAAAAATAAGTACAACCATACAGTTATAGATCCAAAGTCCAATATTATCAGAAAAACCATATATATTTCAAAACATCTTCTACATAAGCCAATTTCATAAATAGAGTATTTTAGGGTAAAAGCATTGTATCATAAATGTCAAACATAAATTGAACATTCTAAAAACCAACCTAATGTTAATCCAAAATGTGTCCTTTCTCGGTTATAGGAGAAGAGCAGGTCATCCTTCTCATAAGTTCAATTATGAAATCAAAGCACCAGTAATTGAAATACAAGATATTGAAATACCTATTTTGTTCGATTTCTTCGCTCGTGCAGATGGTAGATGATAGAAGTTCATGGATGGAGGTTTGTGGATGGAAGTCTGTGGATGATAGAAGTTCATGGATGATGGAGGCGCCGGAGAGTGTGGATTCTTGGAGGCGTAGGGAGGCAGCGATGATGAATCGGGGGTAGTGTGTATCGTGGAGGAGTTCGGGTAGCGTGGAGAGGGAGAGAGAGAGAGACTTAGGTTAGAATGATTTGGTCCCTCTTGAAATTTTGGTCCTCGCTTGAAATTTTGGGGTGTTGTTTTTTTAATGAAACATACCCATATTCGGCACGGCTTTAAACCGTGCCAAATTCTGGCACGGTTTTAACCCATGCCAGATTATGCTTAAACTGCGCCAGATTATGCTTAAACTTGCACACCCAAAGAGGTTAGAAGCACCTGATCAGTATTCACCCTTTTCTAAATTCATTATCCCTTATTTTTCACCTTTCCCTCCCTATGAAATTTACCCCTCCCATACTTCCCCCCAAACCATTTTCAACCCAAATTCTTTCCTCCACCCTTTCCCACCACCACCCCTCCCATTTCCCCCCAAACTTCACCCCTCCCCACCTATAAATACATCACTTACCACCCCCCTTCACACCTAACCTATTATTACATCTCCTCTAAAATTCTTAATTCTCCAAATCCTTCCTCCACCATGGATCCCCATCGCCACCTCCATCCCCGAAAGTACGACTCCACCACCATCCTCTATGAGGAGGCCGACCATGAATTATACTCCAAATAAGAATGCGATTGGTTCCATGAGTACTTCTGGGTATCCCTCACTATCCACATTACGCGTCGGGTCATTTAGGAAGAGTTACCGGGCGAAGTCACTGCCCTCTTCCACCGCCGAGGGGGATGCACTTTTTTAACCCCGACAAATAATCGGGTCTATGAGGAGGACGTGTGTTATTTATACGTGACCCTCGTTCTCAAATACAACACTATCCATGAGACGTTCATCAACAACATTCGCAACCCGTTCTCCGTCGCCATTATCTAACGAAAGATGAGATAGAAAGGGGTTGTTTTACCCTTACCATTTGCCTACCTCACCAACGGAGCACCATGTATAAAATTCAAATGCATAAAGCTCATGGAACTTAGTGAGGAATGGGTGCAAGATACATTCCCAGTGGGTAAGCTACCTAAAATGATGCACTATACGCACCTCATCACTTGAGGCGCAATGCTATAAACCACCAATGATTCAGTGGTTCACCAATGCCATGGGAATTTTCTCTATCATTCCCTCGACCCGGAGAGCACCATCAATCTCGCCCAATTCTTCTTTACAGAAATACTCCATGCCACCTATGACGAGAATGGAAAAGTGTCCCTTCTATATGCGTGCCTCATCGCGGACATCATACACGATGTTGGGGTGCGGGCCCCTGACTCTCAAGTCAAAATTTCAAAACCGATTGGGGTTACGTCCGCTACCCGACGTTCCTGTCAAATACGAGTGGCCCACCCCATGTCGTCTATTATTATTGATGAGGAGGAGGACATGAAGCCCAACACCCCAATGCCGTATGTGGGTGATGTTCCCGAAGAGGAGGAATACGACGATGAAGGGGACTCCGATTATGAGCCGTAGGGGGAGGGCATTACTCGCCACATCGATGCACTAAAGGCGCATTTCGAAGGGTTCGTGAATGAATATCGGGTAGACCAACAATCTTATCACCGCGACATAAGTATGATGGTTCTGCTCTAAGCCAAAATGTACCACTTGCAAGTCGGGCCAAATGTCTCACGCCCGACATATTTTTACGATCCCTATAACCCAAGCGCATCCAGCCCTTCCACCCACCACCACAGTAGCAATCTCGTTATTGGTTTCTTTTGTGTAGTTCTTCATATTACATGTGTTGATTTTGTGAAAGAACTATGTAATGCTATGTCTTTCCTCCGTGTATGTATTTGGTGGTTTTAATGAAAAATAGACCTGTCAACGGGTCGGTTTGGGTCGTGTACGGGTCGGGTTAACGGGTTAACGGGTGAAAACACCCTTAACCCGTACACGACCCGTTAAGCCTAACGGGTCTAATAACAATACCCAAACATGACCCGTTAATATTAACGGGTACACAACCCAAACCGTTAACACCCATTAATATTAACGAATCATTTTGGGTCGAAATGGGTAACGGGTTGGGTGACCCTATAATACCCGTTAGTCTTCAATACTTTAAAAATAATGGATTTTAATTGTAATTTTTATTGGGTATAGATTGGGTGACCCTATAGCACCCGTTAGTCTTTAAAGATTTAGAAATAATGGGTTTTAATGGTTATTGTTATTGGGTACGGGTTGGGTGACCCTATAGTACCCGTTAGTGTTAACGGGTGTTAACGGGTAGAAACGGGTTAAAACGGGTACAGGTAAATTTCCAAACCCGAACCGTTAGTGTTAACGGGTCTACCGTGTCAACCCGTTAATGACCCAAACCCAATAAGGGTAAATCCATTAACTTATAATTTCGTGTCGGGTCGTGTCGTGTTAACGGGTTATCGTGTATTTTGACAGGTCTAATGAAAAATGTTACATTTTGAATATTTGTTTATTTTCCTTATCGCACTTATTATCTTTTCTTATTTAGATTTTGGTCCTTTTGATTGAGGACAATGCAAAAGTCTAAGTTAGGGGGGGACAAATGCGTATTTCTGAAACTACACAAACTTTTAAAACGCCCAAAAAAAATTAGAAAATTTCAAAAATATTAGAAAAATTGAAAAATTCGAAAAACACTAAAAAAAAATTCCTACAAAATTCATAAAAATTCAAATTTAAATTTTTCAAAAAATATCACAAAAAATTTGATTGAAGTCTCAAATTGTAAAAATCAAATGCATTAACCGAAATTGACCAAAGATGAAAATTTAGAGAAAATTGACGACTTTGTGAATAAGTGTGGAGATTAATTAACCCGGTGATATTTCGAGCTTATCATCTTTTGCGAGTAATTAAATCAATCCTAGTTAGTGGTTAACTCAACGTTCATTTTAGCGTTTAAAAAAGTCGTTAAAGATCTCTACTCCATCGTTTTGATCGGTTACGAGAAAGGAGTGAAATCTTGTCTTGAAAAATGCGTTAAAAATATCTCTAAATTAAATATATTCTCGAGACGTATATGGTAAAATAATGAGTAATTTGGATAAATGAAGTTATGCCATCATTTGTTTACCCAAAAATATTAGCCATAAAAAGTAATAAAAAATTATCCCTTTTTGCAAGACCAATTGAGCCGAATAAAATTCGCAATTCGTTTAATTAACCCGAATAAAACCTATGAAGCTCGGAGTTTTGAAAATCAAAAAATTCATCAATTAAGTCCAAATGGTGCACAAAAAAGGGGCAAGAAAAATATAATGATGCTTAACAAAAATAGCAAGAAAAAATAGATAATAAGAAGAAAAAAATATCGAAAAAAGTAGAAAAAGAAGATAAAATGAGCAAAAGCCCGAAAAGGTACTAACAGACATCGTAAGAAAAAAATTCAATTCCGAATTTCCAAGCCATTCCCACTTTTTACCCAATACACCTTATAACCCAAAAAAGTACGAACCGAGTCCGAATAACAAAATTAATTATCGCGTTAAGAGCCTAAGACACGAAAAGATAATAAGAGAGATTAATTAGGGTGAATAAAAGGCGATGTTTTCCATTTCCCAACAATCGTATTTCGATGATGAGATCTTTTCACCTGAATAAAGTTTGTCTTCAAAATTTGTGTGCATGAATTCGTGTTTCATTATAAGAGTGATTCCTTTGTGAGAGCATCCGTGAGAAATTGAATCAAAGAGAATTTTTGAAAAGTCACGTAAAGATCAATCGGTGGAAGTTAGCGGTTTAATTTTCGGCTTCGCACACACACACTATAAATTAAGACTATTAAATATAAATTTACGATGACTATTTTTGAAGAATTTAAATTGTATAATATTTAATTATTTTGATTTTTCTTTGAGTCAAAAATTGAATTTTTTGAGTATATTCACTGCAAACCCTCACGAGACATCACTCGTCTTGTTAGGGTAACCTAGGGGTTTAATGGCTTGTTGCATACACTAAATGCAATCGTTTGTCCGTGAAAGAGGTATTCTATCGTAATAAATTTTTTTACATATTTCTTTAACTCGTACTCTTATTCTTTTACATTGCTCGGGACGCGCAACATTGAAAGTTAGGGGGATTTGATAAGGCGTAAATGTTTCATATTTATTCCCTTAATTTCGATCCTTTTATGATCTCATGCATTGTAATTAACTTGGATGTATCTCATATTTATGCTATTAACCCTCCTTAGCGATTGTTTTGTGTTTTGTGTATCTCTCATGTGTTTTACAGGTATTTCATGCAACTTAGTGTGAGAGAGAAATCAAAACAGTGAAAGAACCCAAAGAAAGGAGATCAAAGGGAGTTTTAGTAATTTTGAAATCTTAGTCCGAAAGCAGAGCCAACTAGAAAGTTGAAGAGCTTGAAGTCATAGGAATACTAGAAGAAACGACGTCCAATTTTGAGCTATGATGAAGAAAGTATGAGCATTCAAAGTTGAGAAAGAAATTCAAAGCAAAATAAGAAGAAGCAAGCAAATGCAAAGAGTTTTCTATAACCGAACCCCAAACTGTGACACCCCACCTAGTAAAATACTGGGTGATCAGTCCTATATGAAATTAAAACAGGAGTCTCATGTGGTTCATTCTTAGTATCACTGTCGAAAACCAATTAATTACTAATAACCTATTAGGATTGGTGTCAAATTTTAAACTTTCTAATCTTTTTAACCTAAACGTATTAAAATCCATCCATATAATTAATATGACAATTGAAATGATTAAATAAATAACTGATAACTCTCGATAAAACGTTATACAACCATATTGAATGTGCATATATAGAAATATCATAATTAAAACAAATGACATCAATTGGGAAACATGCCCGAATATAAATTACAATACCTCCTATCTAGATCACAACGATGGAAGTGTCTATACAATATACTGCCCACATCCACAGCTGCGGCAACAATGTTTGACTCGAAATAAATAGTCATACAGGCGTCCCTGTGTCTAGACACCTAAAAAGTATAATAAATAAAGAGAAAAGGGAAAAATAGGTACGGGCAGAGCCCGAGTTATAAAAAAAATTAGCAAGTGTTTACAATACTTTAATATCAAAAATATGATATTCTTCATATTTAAATTGGTGTCACACTCACATGAGATTACCCCTCACCTCTCATCTAACAGTGCACACCTAACGCATGTATTTTAAACATCCTAGTTACGCTACCCAGCCTAACTAGCATCTCATCGAGCTTCTAAATACCCAAATATTATCTCATGCCCCGCATACATTATTCCAAGCTTTGGCCTGAGCTTATACCTTATAATTTCTTGCTTATCATATATCCATTCATTATGAATAACCTTCACTAGTTATTGCACTATTCACATTTTAGTGTTATTTATCTCGTATATAATATTATCATCTTATATACGTATATCCTATATTTTATTCCGAATTTTATACTCCCGGATGATCCAGAATTTATCTCACATTTCATTCTTTATCTTAGTCCATGTATGTATATATGTTTACACATCTCATATATATATATATATATATATCAAGTATATCCATACTTATATCACGCACTATATAAGTATATCAACCATCCCTCAGAGATATAACTCAATGGATGCAATCTCTATAATGATATCATCCTCTAGGGAATTTCTCACACATTCTCCCGGGCAACCAGGTCGGAATCTCACACCGAACCCTAAATAACACAAACGTAGGGGAAGCAGTCATAGTTCCTCACCTGAAAGTGTGACCGAATCATACCCAAAACGTCTCACCCGAATAAAATCACACTATATAATAATTGGATGACTATAACCTGAGGTTATACTCACCCTGCTCCTCAATTCAGGAGATTCACCCGCATCGTGTAACTTCCCATAATAGAACTAGAGGTGTATGTTCCACATAAATATATCAATTACACACAGATATATTTACAATCACATCATATATGTATTGTCTCTATGCTATATATATATATATGTATTGTCTCTATAATATATATATATATATATATATATATATATATATATATATATATATATATATATATATATATATCATCATCATCATCATCAAATCCGGCTATTTCTGCCTATCTCACATGGCATTAGCCTATAATCCCAAATATATCAATTCATAATAATTTATAAGTGTACACACAACTTATATTAATTTCATAAGTATTCACTCACCTATGATACAAATATCGCATTTATTTCATCTGAACATTAGCTTACCACATCTAACTAATATTCTAATTTCATCCTACTCGCACATTCGGATTAACTCACATATAATCGACATATATATATTCTACCCGCATAAATATATATATTTAAAGCCGCCGAAATAATTTATCGAGTGTCGCTCATCTCAAACATTCTTAAAGTTCATAACCTGGATTCATTTTTTGACTAACCCAAGGTTCGTATAACACCCATATAATCATTAGGAGTCCTAACACACTATCTAGGATTCTTTAACATTTATCTCCAATAAAAAATGATTATTCTCCAATCATTTAAAACTAAGAAAAGATTCCAAAGTAATAGGTTCGAATCGATTCGCTTAGAACCGAATCGATTCGCCTAAAACCGAATCGATTCGGAAATGACGTTGTGTTACTATTCACCTTCTTGTCCAATCTCCTCCTTCTTCCAACACTCAACCAACAAAAGTATTATGGTTTCTACATCATCAACCATCAAAATAATCATCTACACGCTATAATTTAACCAACATATCAATTACTTAATGGGATTCATCAAATTTAACAAGATTTAAACCCTAAATCCATTTAATTCTACATTACACATATCTTCCAATTTCTCACCAAATTTTACACCCTTAACATGGTTTCAAGCTTAAATTTCACATGGTAACATTATCACATTAAGTTCATATGGAATTATCTCTCAAAACCCATTTTATGCAAGCATCCCAACACAAAAATCTTATAGTTTTACACCAATTATGATATGAACAATAAACACACATAAATAATTAAAGCAAGTTATGCACTTGCCTCGTTAAAATAAATCCGACGACCTCGTGCCGAAAATCCGCCGGAGTTTGGCCCAAGCTCCTCTTTCTCCCCTTTTCTTCTTTCCTTGTCTTCTTTCTTCTTTTCTCTCTTTCTTTTCCTTCTTTCTCTCTTTTTCGTGTGCCCTTATAAGAAAGAAATAAGGGTTATCCCTTATTAAACCCAAAATTGACTCGTATATACAAATACGAGTCCTTACTAGTCCAAAAAGTCCTCGAAACCCAAATACTACCCCCCGGGTACTCTATTCTGAATATCTCGGCCCTTCCGAACCCAACCGTGCACTCGAAATTCCCATCCGAGTCACTTATCAAAAATTCACCTTTTTAAATCCAATACGACTTCAGATGTACTTCTCCGAATAAAATAGTATTCCCTGTCGCTTTGCCCAACCGTGACCTAATATAAAAATGATTCAACTTTATTTACTTATTCACGTAAGTAAAGGTAAAACACATTAATATTAATCCAAAACTCGCAAATTAATATTTAGTCCACACCTCAAATTCTCTTTCACTTGAAATCCTCAATTTATTAAATTACATCACTTATGTAATTTAAATATCCATAAAAGTATGGGGTATTACACAAACTGGTTCGCCTATGCACCTGAACCAGTTCGACTCACTTGATGCGCGAATTTCCTTTTAATTGCTATTTTTTCTTAGAAGTTGTATTCAGTTAGGACTCTTGCAAAAACGACCATGTAATGTTGTAGTTTGATATTAGACTAAGCTTTAACCTAGGAATAGAGGGAGAAGGAGGAAAGAACCAAAGTTTTGAATTCCGGTAATAAGATTACGCTTTTGTGGATTGTGTTCAAGATTTAATATATCAAGTTTGTTCCATCTACTTTATTTATACATGATCTTTTTCTTTGCATATTTTATTTATTTTATGGCATTTTAATAACTCCAAGCATGGTTCATCATGATTTCAATCACATGCAACATTAGAATTTGGTTTATTACCCACGTAACCATGTCCGGCTAAGATATTAGCGGGTTGGGGTACATGAACCCAACCCAGGTGTTACGAATGAATTTAAAAGCGAATAAAATTTAATTAAGAATTAAAAGGCTTGATATATTACCAGAATAAATATTGTAGGTCTTTTAATTCCGTTTGCCCTAGGTAACCGGAATGTTTAAGGATGCAATACGATCTTCAATAATTTGTCATTCTCCTCAAATATAATTTTTGATTTGATATTGTGAGGAGTAAAATCCGCATATGTCAAATACTTTTAGAGTAGTTGATGATTCTTTGAATTGAGAATTAGGTTTTTGAAGTTTTTATATTCTAAGTAATTACCGACAGTTCGGGGGAGTGTACCCTAACTCCATTTTCTAACATCGATTTAAACTCAGTTAGTTATTCTCTCATGCGTAGTTCATTTACTAGTTTCATTAGATTGCATTAGTTGATAGGAAAGTTACAAACAATCATTTTTTACTTCTTTTTCTAAGTCGACAGAAAGGTTAATTGTCTTTCCTGCTCGTCGTCACGTCTTACGTCTTAATCCCTGAGTTCGACACTCGGTTTATGGGATTATTACTTGAGCGAATGGCTTGCACTTGAGCCGTAATCACACGCATTAGAGACACACTTTTCAAGTCGCGTTAAGAACACATATTGAGAGAAAGTAACACTAAAAAAATATTAAGTTTGTTCATATATATTAGATAAGTATGACCAAAATGAAGGACTTGACTTCAAAACAAAGTGTTAATAAAGAAAATTGTAAAGCTTTAGAGGTGTTCATACTTCTCGCATGATTTGGATAATCATATTTTGTATTTTATCTTCAAAACTCACATTAACTGCTAGTGGAGTTTATGTTTAATTATTGAAGTATGTGTTTTTATTTAATTATAATCAGTTATCTATCATTTGATTTACTTATTTTTTATAACGTGAACAAGAGATAAATGTAGAGGGTCCTATTTTGGGGTAACTTTCTCATTTTTGGTAGTTTTAATTATACTTATTTTTTATTTTCTCATTTTGACATTTATATGCAGGCTGTTTTGATGAACAGCATAAGTTATTTGGTGTTAAAAGAAATCTTTTTTAGGGTAAATTACATCAAAACCCCCTGAACTATTAAACTTCTACACCCAATCCATTTTCATAAAAAAAAGTTGATAAAACATGTGCATAAGAAATGTAAAAACTTTAATAACCACTGTCATTTGCTTATGTGATCGTGCACACAAATTACATTTAGGGTATGTTTGATTGCAAATATGGAAAACGCTTGAAAAATAGTTCATTTTGATAAGAAGTTGAAAAATGAGTGAAAAAATATAGGGCAATCTACGATTAGGTCCCTTGGTAATAATTTTTAAATATTTAAGGACAATTTACTATTAGTTCCACTTGTTATGCCACTAGCGTGGACTTCTACAATATGAGAATTAGTGGAAATAAGTGTTTAAAATTTATCAAAATTTCTTTAGTTTTTAAAATTTATTTGTGAATGACCTAAGAGTACTTTCTCCAAAAATATATGAGTTTGTGGCCTTACTTTTTCTATTTTTCATGGAAATCAATTCTGTGGTGGGTGAATAAGAAATATTTTTCACTAAAAATGAGGTTTGAGATAGAGCATTTGTTATGTGACTGAGTGTTGTTCTTATATGATATATTCACAATTAATGTACTACAAAAGCAAAACATGAATCAAAATAATTATTTTCTATGCAAAAAAAATTATATCAACCAAAGACATTATTAATCTATTGCATATAGCCTACAACAAGGTTTATAAATCGTCCATAAAATCCAATTTTGAGAAAATTTTAGGAGTACGGGAGTGATCATGATAAATTTTGTTATTAATTGTCGCGCATAGCTATTGGCGCTCCTCCGAATTTCTCCGGCGCTCCAATCCATATCATAAATATGATAAATGTCAATCTAACCCTTTCTAACACATCCCGACTTTCTCATCTCTTCCCCATGTTATGTGAGCTAACCACATATTGGCACAAGTAAGGATCAAAGGTCCACTGACCAAATAAAAGCAACACAACTCAACACAACACGAAACCTTTTTTAACCGAACACGAACACAATTCTTATAAAAGTGATACAACACAACATGAAATATTATTTTTTACCAAACACGAACACGACCCAAGTAAAAGTGACATATGTTATTTTTTGTAACCAAACGCAAACCCGACCAAAATAAAAATAACACGACACGCTCAAAATCTTATTTTTACCTAAAACGAAAGACGACTCCTATAAAAGTGGAGAAATGCTTCTTGCACCGGTTTGAACATACCGGTTGCCTACACCGGCTGATGTGGCAGTTGAGATGGCACCGATTTTAACAAACACGACCACGATAAAAAAAACGCGACGTGACATTGAGTCGTATTTTTTTCATACCATTGGCGCGGACAATTTTTTACTATTTTAAAAATAATCTCTTTACTATATTTAAAAAATGGTCTGCACCAGCGGTATGAAAAAAATGGTTCACGCCAACGGTATGAGGTGTGGACCATTTATGTGGGACGAATCATTTTTTTCATACCGCTAGCGCGGAAATTTTTATTAAATATAGCAAAAAAATTATTTTTAAAATAGTAAAAAATGGTCCGCGCCAACGGTATGAAAAAAATACGACTCAATGCAACGTCGCATTTTATTTTTGGGTCGTGATCGTTTTTGTTAAAACCGGTGCCATCTCAGCTGCCACATCAGCCGGTGTAGGCAACCAGCATGTTCAAACCGGTGCAAGAATCATTTCTCCACTTTTATAGGAGTCGCCTTTCATTTTAGGTAAAAATAAGATTTTGAGGTGTGTCGTGTCATTTTTATTTTGGTCGGGTTTGCGTTTGGTTACAAAAAATAACATACATTGTGGCGTGTCACTTTTAATTGGGTCGTGTTCGTGTTTGGTAAAAAAATAATATTTCATGTTGTGTCGTGTCACTTTTATTATGATTGTGTTCATGTTCGGTTAAAAAAAAGGTTTCGTGTTGTGTTGCTTTTATTTGGATCGTGTTCGGTTAAAAAAGATTTTATGTCGTGTCAAGTTGTCTTTTTTATTTTGGTTGTTTTCGTGTCAGGTAAAAAAATAAGATTTCGTATCGTTATGTGTCGTGTCTCGTTTTAATTTGTCATTTTTATGATTGGTTGAAAAATAAGATTTCGTGTGTCGTGTCATGTCGTGTCGTTTGTATTATTTTATGTTCTGTCGTGTTTGTATAAGGTTAAAAAAATAATATTTTTTGTCATGTTAAGTTGTATCGTATTTTAATTAGGTCGTGTTTATATTTGAAAAAAATAAATAAAAATTAATGGGTTAATATTTAAGTTTAAATCATATAAATAAGTTGGTTTGGAGTGTGAGTTGTATTCTTTATTTAAATTATATAAAGGCCTTAATCGTATAAATAAGGTGGCATAACATGGGAAAGGGAGCGGCGGAGGAATTCGGAGGAGCGCCAATAGCCCTTAATTGTCTCTTGAGTATTCCTCACGCACTTCGGTTCATCGACCCAAGCTACTTAACCGCCTCTCTCCCTCTTTAAAACGACAATCCACAAATGTTTTCCATTTCACCGCCAAACGCAACACACCCTAGAAAGATGACTTTCTTCTGGGGCACAAAAACAGAGATTCTCTTCACGGGTTGGCCTGGGACTAACTCCTCCATGTACGCTGTGTCCATTGTTTTTGTCTTTGTGCTCGCACTTCTTGATGAGTGGCTCACTCGTTGTAATCTCATGAACGATGGTTCGATCCTTGTGGTAGTGGTACAGACGCTTGTGCATGCTGTTCGGATGGGTCTGGGATACATGCTCATGTTGGCTGTAATGTCTTTCAATGGCGGTGTATTTTTAGCGGCGATAGCTGGGCACACTTTGGGTTTTTTCTTGTTTGGGTGTTTTCTTGTTTGGGAGCGGCGTTAGTAAGAGGTCGTCACCGCCTGCTGGGAAGACTTCAGATCTGAGCTGTTGTCCTGGTGATTTGGTTTTCGGATGCTAAAACTTGTTATCTCTTAAATACATTTGATCTTATGTTCTTTATATAATAAGAGAGCTTATCTCACATGCTTGCAATGTGTGTTGAAATCCATCCCTCTCCCCATTATGTCAAATATCAAATATATGTAACCCGTTTGGCTTATCCTTGGCTACAACTATCTATAAATTTCTAGCCTTGAGTAATTCATCACAGAGAAAGAGGAGATGCGTATAAATTTGAAAGGAAAAAGGAAGAGGATGAGCACCATGCGCACAAGTTTTTATATTTAAGGTTATTTGGGGTTTGGCACTCATTTATTTTTTCTTATTGAGTCTAACACTCATAAGTTTTAGTTCTTGGGCTTTGACATCCATTTAGACGGATTCCGTTATTGACCATTAAAAATCGAGATTACATGTTTTTAATCCTACTTTTTTTAATATATGTGTGTTTAATTTCATGTCATTATTTTTTTGTTGTTGGTCCTATATTTTTACAATTGTCATTCTCTACAAAAAGAGACATGAGTGGTTATAAGAGGTTACATGGAAGTTGTGGGAAGTTTTAGACGATTATGGGACTTAAAACAATTTAAAAACCACATGGGATGAAAGACTAACAAAACTTTAGAAATGAGAATAAAACAAAAAAAACTTGGATAAGGGGTTGTCGGAGAAGGACCTGTTGTCGAGGCGAAGATGAGGGACTAGTGGTCGATGACGAAGATGAGGGAGTTATGATCGACGACAAAGGTGATTTTTAAGGAGGCTTCTAAGTATGAATTCGACAAAACACAAGCTCAAAGAGGAGAGGGAAATAAGGAAGTAGTGACAAACAGGCGCGAGAAAGGGGAAGATGGTGGTGGAAGAAGTGGTGGTTGTCAATGGAGGCGATAGGGAAGGAGAGGTGGTGGTTGTCGGAGATTTCAAGGTCCGCGAGAAGTTGGGTTTCGAAAAGTTAGAAGTTCGATTTTTACTAAAAAATTGTTATACTATTTTCTTTCCTAATAAGACTGTTCCTTCATTTGTAATATGAGTTTTTTTTTTCAGATTTATGATTCATCTAAGTTTAGTTTGTATTCAAGAATCTCCTTTCATTTCTCACAAACCCAACTCTCTCTCTCACTCACACACACACACAAACACCCCACACACGCTTATTCTTTGTTTTGGATTTGTTTATTTCCTTTGCCCCTTATTTATTTTCAGTGACTCTCTTGTCTATTTTTTAGTGACCATATTTAGGGGAAATATATGATGCATGGTAATTGATGTAAATGAGCGTCAAATGGAAAATATGAAGAAACATCTTGTCTCAAATCTCTTTATTAAATCTCAAAATGGTAGAATGACCCAAATGAGGCTACAAAAGAGATATTTATAGGTGGAAGTAACTTGGGCTTCAAGAAATTATCATAATTATAATTATGCCCTTATTAGCCCTTATTACTTGTTCCTATAATACCAAGCAAAGAACAACTATGCTCTTCTGTAAATATACCCCTGTAGGCCATGGATGTAACAGTTAATCCTATGCTCTTCTGTCTCTCCAAGCCAAGAACGTGTGCACAAAATTTGAAGCCGCTCAATATTGTCCAAAATAGATGTGTCATGTCTGAGGGCCTAGACGTGGAGAAAGAGGTCTCGCTTATATGTGACGGGACAAAGGTAGCTATCATCATCGCTTGGTCGATTGATCCTCATTAAAGGTTTGCTTGGCTATATCAAGCTTCTCTCTTATAGAACTATTGTCATCTTGAAACATACCTGCAATATCTCCAATGTCCTTGATCTCGGCTTGGGGGGAGTCCGCCAAATGGGTCTGCTTGCCGTCAGCACTTATCATTTTCTAAAGTGCTTGTCGAAGAGACAAAAATGCCTCACGTGCTCGGCCAAGGGCATCCCGACCACGGACGAGGTCCAAGTCTTCGCTTATTCGAGCTATTAGCACCAGTACTGAGTTGTTATTTGAATAAAGATAAAAAATAAAAAGATATTTTAAAAATTAGCAGAGCAAGCATACATGAGTAATATGAAATCATTAAACAAGTTGCAAATAAAGCCAAAATGATGAATCTCTTCATTAATGTACAAAAGTGGTCAATTCCCTGCAAAGAAAATGACTAAAACACAATCAAAACAAAGTACAAGAAGTCCTAAACTAATCTAACTAGCATGACCTTTTTTCTCTATAGTGCATGATCAAGATTCGCTGCATACTTGCTTTGATCTGCGACCTCCTTTGCTTGATCGATGCTTTCCTTATCCTGACAAAACCTCAATAACTTTACCCTCGTCTTCATCAAGGTTTAGAGGTGAACCTAGATTATGCTCATTGAAGAGTTCGTACTCGTAAAGGAGTCCTACCTTGGCTAATGCCCCATCCCAGCCTTTCTCGAAATAATACCTATGGATGCAGTTCACATATTTCTTAGGTTGGTGGAAGATTTCGCCCCACCCTTGGCCATGAGCCTTGTACATGGCTGCTAGGGCCTCAAATAAGGTTTGAGAAGACTCTTTGGAAGCTTTCACCAACTGCTCAATTGTGGATCTCGGCTTAGTTAGCTCCAGCTGTTTAGCCTTTTTCTCGACCCCATAGGCCTTCTTGGTAGCCTTCAAAGAATTGTTAAACTTAGCTGAGGCTTTGTTAAGTTCAATGTTGGCTTTGTCCTGGTAGGTCCTTCTATCTACAATATTGAAAAAGTCCACCAAGAACTGTAAGTCAAGTGCGGAATGAAAAAGTTAGTACAACATAAAATTTCAAAGTAAAGATCTGAACAAAATATTGAGGTGTAATATCCTAACCCAATAAAATAATTAAATTATATATTGGTTATAATTGAGGAGGAGTTAATTATATATATTGAATAATTATAGGTAAAAATTAGATAGAATAAGAAGGAAAATAAAGAGGGTTGTTCAAATGGTATAGGAAGTCGTTCGAACGATAGTACACACATCGTGAGATGGGTTGTTAGAAAGGTCGTTAAAAGCAGGGCTTCTAACGACGTGCTACTGGTTTACAGTAACAGGTCATGTAAAGGGTCACGCGATCCATATAACGAACGACGTTGGTCGAGTTTTTAGATCAGATTGCCCTTGTGTGCTGTCATAATTTGGAACGTTGATTTTATGTGTTGTCGTACCTAAATCATATCGACAAGGGTAAAATGGAATTTTTGGGCTTAAGGGGTATTTTATAATGTGTTGTTTGGGTTATTTGGAATTTATTTGTGTTGGGAGAAGATGGAAGAATGAGATAGAGAGGGGTGGGTGGTCTTCCACCACCAAGACACCACTCCTCCACCCTACACCAACCATAAACCACCATTTTTAGAGTGTGTTCCACCATATTTGAACCAAAAATACCCATTTCCACCATGGACAAAAAAGAGCTTTGAATTTTGGGAAGAGTATTGGAGGATTTTGGAGAAGAAAAATGTGGGTTTTAATAGAGGTTAAGGGAGTTCTTAACTTGGCGCTTTGGAGGATGCATTGGTACTCCTTGAGGCCACCTTAGGAGGTGAGGGTCGCTCCTCCTACACCAACACCACCATTGAAACCATTAGAGGTGGGTAAACCTTACTCTTAGTGTAATAATGTCATTTTTTCATTGTAGTTGTATTTAGACTATTTGAATAGGTGTATCTAGTTTAATGGCATAATTGTTGTGTAGAAAAAAATAAACACTTTTATGGAATAAAAATGTTGAAAAATATTATTTTTGTTAAAAATAAGGAGTGGATACTTATTTCAAGGTTTTGAAATATTAAAGTGGGTATTTTTTGACAATTGTGTATTTTCTAGAAATGTTAATGAAAAACATTATTTCACCAATGATATGGTATTTTTATGAAAAATTACAATTCTAGAAGTATTGATGATAAACATTTTATGAAATAAAATGTTTGAAGATAATGTCATATTTGGATAAACATTGGTGAAATAATGTCTCTTGCAAAATTATGATTTTATAAAAAAGAAATTTGTTGAGATTGAAGAAATAAAAATGTCCTTTGTGCCTTAAAAATATATTTTTCCAAGTATAATGACTTTCCATAAAGATAAATATGTTTAAACCATGTAGTAGGATTTTGGGGTTTAAAATCCATCTTCTCATACATATAAACTTGTAGTATTTTGATGTTAAATGTATAAATAAGTTTAGAGAAGGTTTTGTTGAGTTTAAACATAAAATAAGAATAATGGGTGTGGCCATCCCTATATCTCCCTTTCCGGGGGAAAAGGGGAGAAGGTCGTGCGTCATCTTCCTCTAGAGCGCTCCGGAAGTCATCGTTGTGGGGTGATGTAAAGAGATGAAGTCAACAACCTATTTTGCACAAAACAGGCAAAAGAACATGTCGCCGCCTCGAGAGAATGGCATCAAAGACAAACAGATGCTTACGAAATCAATAGTTCCAAGGTTCGGGGGCTAAATTATGGAATAGAAAGGTGTTAGGCACCCATCCCACCCTTTCGGTCTCTCATGGGCTTGTGTTACTATTTTCCTTAATTTCTCCATGAAGTGTGTGTGCATGTATATATAAATGGAGATCGGAATCGCCCGACTCATATCATGGAAAAGATAAAGTGAGGTCATCCATAGGAATATTCCCAAAATAATATTTAGAAAATACGATGTATGCGTTTATCGAGATATTGGTCGTTATGATGAAACGATAATGTGTGCTAGATAAAATGCCAATATGAGTCACAAGTATGAAGTAAATACGAGTAATATATATGGATAATAGATGAAAATTGAAAAATTGAAAAATTAGAAAAATGGAAAATTGGAAAAGATTGGACTCGAGTCTCGGGCTTTAACCCGAAACGCGTACGTAACCTATAAAGGCATCAAATTCCAGTAGTTCGCATGCACCATAAGGGTGGGGTTTATTCCATAGATTCAAACGGGAGTTTATTATATGCGCGCGTGTGTGTGTAGAAAAAGTATATTAGTTTTGAGAAAATTAAGTGAATAATCCCGTTGGAATTTGTAGGTGTAACCCATTTTTTCTTGGTTTTGTGTTTTTTATAGAAAAATAACGTATGTGAAATATAACTAATAAAGGATGAGGTATTAATGTGTATGAACTAACATAAAATCTAGATTAAGAATTTATATAACTAATGAGAAAATAAAGAATATAAAGAGATAGAGAAGGGTTTTTAGACCTTCTTTGGAGGATTGAGGCTTGAACTTTATCCTCGATGAGCTCCCTTGAATGTTGTGATGAATATTGAATGAGAGAGAACGGGATTTTGCTAAATTGGGTGTGAAAATAATGGTAATAAAAGATAGAAGGGAATTTCACACAAGGAAACTTTGTTGATTGCAAAAGAATGTTACTGAGATCACTGACATTGATGGATCTGAGGTCTGCTCTGAGAGTGAGATCATGCCCTCATTATATAGGGTAGGGGACTACCGATCGACATACCCCTATCCCGGCCAATAAGCGGGAAATCCTAGACACACTATCGATAGGCAGGAAAATGGACCGGCCAAACGATAGTCTCGTGAAATTTTTTTTCAAAAAATGATCATAGAACGGAATTTGTAAATCCAAAATGTGCACAAGGTATACTATTAGAAAGGTAATTTAGAGAAATTTAACAGTCTTTTGGGTCGCTCCCCAGTCTGGGAGTTGACTTTGGGTCAAATGGGGCTCGAAAGCGCTTATCGGTTCTTTAGACGGGAGATGGTCGGACAGTAATGGATCGTTCGGTCAAACCGTAAGTCAGAATCGTGCACGGGGTGGACCGTTAGAAAGGTTATGCAAGGTACTTAGACAATATAACAGTAAAACGGGTCATTTGTCCGTAACATAAGGCTGATTCGTGCATGGGGCGAACCATTGAAAAGGGTATTCGGTGCCCTTCAAGGATTCATTCAGTCTCGTTCGATCTGAAAAGTTAACCTTGTTCAAACAGAGCCCAGGAGCGCCCGGTGGCCCCCAGATCAATTTTCGAAGAAAAACGAATCATTCATCCAAATAGTTTTATGATTTTGCACACGGGGCTGGCCGTTGGAAAGGGATTTTAATAACCTTCAAATATCTAAAGAACTTTTGCTCTTATGATGAAGTTGATTGGAGTCAAATCGAGGCCCGGGAGCGCCTAGTGACCTTTAAATCGATTTTCGATAGTAAAATGGTTCATTCTTCCCAACCGTAAGGTTAATTCTTGCATGAAGTGGACCGTTGGAAAGGGTATTCAGAGTCCTTCGAAGATTTATGAGCTTTTGCTCCGACGATAGAGTTGATCGAAGTCAAACGGGGCCCGAGAGTGGTCGATGGCATATAGATCGGTACACGGGGTATGACCTAGGGTTTTTAGTGAATGGAAGAGTTGCTACGGACCTAAGGAGAGAATTAAGGGGTCCTAGAATGTGGTGTCTACAGAGACCCTTGATGGGTGAGCTTTGAACAAGTGAAATTAATCTAATAGACACCACATGATGTTTTGGGAAGAAGGTCGATTCTGCGGACCTAAAGGGATGAGGATGACAAATTCAAAGGGTCAATGTCATTTTTGAAGACCTAAGGTATTGCTGGGGATAACCAATTCTGCGGGCTGAGGTCAATTATGAGGACCTCGAATGGGAGCGACCAATTCTGTGGGTTGAGGAAAAATTTTAGGACTGATCGAGGAAAAAGCCAAGCGTCTATGTAAATATGCTAATCGTTGTTATCGGCTTCCGTCCACAATACAAAAAAATCTAAACTTTAACTACACTCTTATGGAGTATAGCGGCTAGTCTGGGTATCGAATCCACAGGGCATGTTTGATAGATTTTAATTGATTTATTACTTCAAAAATAAAGTGTAAAAGATGATGATGGGGTGATAAAGGAAAAAGGGGAAAACAAAAGAAGTTAACTAAACCTAATTAAAACAAACAAAATACGGATTAATTAATATGAAAGAGCGATAAGGTTGGAATACAATCCCCCAAACCCTAGTACATTTACAGGATATAAAATCAATTGTAAATTAGATAATAGATCAAACCCTTAATTTATTAATTTCAAGAATTACATATATGAGGGTATAAGCCCACATCATACACAATTAAGAATAGAAATAACGCAATGTCAGAATAGCTGACACGTGCATCGCACTCTTAAACACCCCGATTACCTATGGCCATCGAGGTTAAAAGTCCTACGACGGTTGAAACAACTACTTAACATGATTGAATCATTTATTTAATTCCGAGAATCACTTTTGTCTCCATGCAAACCACATCGGGTTGGGTTCATGCATCCCAACACTTAGAAATCTAGCTAGACATGACAAAACTATGAATACACAAGGAATCTATGTTGCATGAAATCATAATTGTGTGAAAAGTGAGATTAAACAAGAGAAATAATAATAATAATAATAATAATAAAAGTGCAGGAAATAAAGGTTATCAAGATTGAAGAACAAGAACATGCAATAAAAATCATTTAGAAGAATCCCCAAAACATATAGGTTACAAGTCGTTTAGAAGAGTCCCCAAAACATAAAACTCTTTTGGCTAAAAGATAAGGACAAAATAAAAATCATGCTTCTGAAAATTTGTCACACTTTAAAAGCGTGACTAATTTTTGTAACGGATCTTGAGCGCGACTAATGAGCGAACTGGTTCGGACTTTGATTCTATAGGTTAGTTTTTGCCTTTACAGTGAGGGGGACCGGTTCGGTTTTATTTTCTTCGGTTCGATTCTCTAAATTCTTCATCTTCAAAAGGGCATAACTTCTTCACTGTAGCTCGGATTTGAGGTGTCGTTTTTTCTAGTATTCTTATAATTTCAAGATATTCAACTTTATAGTTGGCCCCACCTCCGGATTGAGGCTGAAAAATTACGAAAATTCCCTTCAACTCCCCGTTTCTTGCTTTCTTTCACTGTTTTGAGTTCTCTTTCGCACAAACTTGCATGAAACACCTGTAAAACACATGAGAGATACACAAAACACGAAGTACTTGACAAAAAGGATTAGTAACATAAATATGAGATAAAACCAAGTCAATTACGATGCACGGGATCATAAAAAGACCGAAATTAAGGGGATAAATATGAAATATTTATGCCTAATCAAGGACCTAAGTGGGAGAGACCAATTCTGAGGGTCGAGGTCAATTATGAGGACCTTAAGTAGGGGGCGGCCAATTCTGAGGGCTTAAGATGGGTACGACCAATTCTGAGGGTCGATCAATTCTGAGGAGCTAAATGGGAGCGATAAATTCTGAGGGACGAGGTCAATTTCGAGGATTTTAAGTGGGGGGCGACCAATTCTGAGGGTCGAGATCAATTCTGAGGACCTTAACTAGGAGTGACCAATTCTGCGGGTCGAAGCCAATTCTGAGGGCTTAAGATGGGAGCGACCAATTTTGAGGGTTGAGGTCAATTCCAAGGACCTAAGTGGGAGCGGCCAATATTAAGGGTCGAGGTCAATTTTAAGGACCTTAAGTAGGAGCGACCAATTCTGAGGGTTGACGTCAATTTTGAGGACCTTAAGTGGGGGTGACCAATTCTGAGGGTCGAGGTCAATTCTGAGGACCTTAAATAGGAGCGACTAATTCTAAGGATAAAGGTCAATTATGAGGACCTTAAGTAGAGACGTGGGGTATAGTTCTCCTGGTAAAACTTAGAGACTCCTCTGGGGAAAAGATATTAATCCGAGGATTGAATGTATCCCTACTGGGGAGCTTTTTGAATTTTGATGTGTCCCTTGGAGACGTTGGTGGATAGACATCTGATTGGCTTAAAGTTCCATTGGGGAAGTTAGATTTGAGAATTCCTCTAGGGAAATAATTCTGGGATTCCATTAAGGAATTGTGGGTTTTAAGATGGATGAGAAATATGGTATTAATTTCGTTGAGTATTTGAGATCTTGAAAAAATTATTTTCTTCATGAAGAAATGTCCTAAAATTCATTTGGTAATTTTAGGAGTTGTCTGGGAGATTTTCTATATTTTATGATATTTTTTTGTTCGAAATTTCAGGGAGGTATAGACCGGCAGGGTGTAGGGGGTGCTAAACGGAAGTGGCACTATCTTTTGGACTACCTCGGGCAAGTGAATGGACAGTGTCAATCGGTATGTGGGCGGGGACTGCCGATCAGCAGGCCCCTTAGACTCCTATAAAAAGGGGTGAGATTTCTTCATTTTTCATAGCTTTCAGATCTTCTATCTTCTGCCTTTCTTTTCTGTGAACTGTTCTAGCGTTCTTCTATTTTCCAAGACTAGGAAATGGCAGATTTTTCAAGCAGTGAGGTCCACATGGCATGGTCAAATGTTGATGACCGGGAACATTTAGAGTGGAGGGCTAGGGTGACCCTAGTGCTGGGAAATAAGAATTCCTTTGACTTGTTTGAGTAGGTTGTGGGCAAGCAGAGTCTTCTACGTGAGCCTGAGCACCATTGATCGTCTAGGGTGGTGAACCCTAAAGGTTATGTAAGTGTTAATGACCTTTGGTATCTTCCTTATTTTGTGTATTTCTTTATTTTTCTGAATCTTGACAAGGGTTTTTCCTTTTATTATAACAGACTGATATATTTACGTTGAGCCTGCATTCCCGGGGAACGATGGGGTTCTAGAACGTATGAGAGCACCTTCCTCTAGTGGTGCGTTGGGTAGTTTCATCAGTTGGTTTTGGCAGTTTGTCGTCTGTATCAGATGAGACACCCCGCTCGACGGTTGTCCTCTATGCCTTGGGAGAGAAATGGTGCGATAATATCCATACCATGCATTTTAGTTTTGGAGAGATGGAAGTGACTCCCTTCGATGTACAACAGCTGCTGGGGTTAGACTACGAGAGGGACCAGATAGAGGTGGAATGCACACCGAGGGTCATACCGGCGGCGTTGGGTGATGTTAGGCAGATAGTCTGAGGAGACTCCATCTGTCTCTCTCTTCTGAAAGAGGTCTTATCGAGTCAGTAGATCAATGAGACCAACGGGCTGCATGTGCAACAGATGTCCCGTTTATTTATTCTTTTGTTACTGGGAGATTTTCTCGTGGTGACGTCGTCCACTTGTGGTTTTTGCCTTATTTGAGGGTATTTCCGAATAACCCTTTCCTTGACTGAGGGAGACTTACTTTGGCGACTAATTATTCGTCTTTGGATGCATTCAGTCGGTGCTTTCGCCAGACCTTTATTGGTGCCACGTATCTTTTGGAGGTATTTTTTTCCTTTTTACAGTTTCCTTTATGCATTTTTTTTCCTTTTTTTATTCCTTGATTGTTTCCTTCTTATTGATTACCTTTTTCTTTTGCAAACGTGGTTCTATGAGGTGATTGGGCTAAATGCCCATGTTATAGTTTTGAAGTATGAGTCGGTGGGGAACTTCTATCGCATGTACTGGTGGTGGAAGTCCAACCGAAAGTCGAGGCTGTCTCTTTCTTTGGCGGTGGTGCGTCAGGTTTTGAATGGCCTGACGAGCGATCGGGTAAATTCTTATTTCCTCTTGAGACCATTTTTCTTTGATGAACTTTTTTAGATATTATTTTTTCACTGGGGACCTTGGAGGTGAACTATCCCTAGGGGACGACCATCCAGTACATAGGGGTGGCCGGGGGGAACACGCAGTTGCATCGACTGCTGGCGCACGAGTTCGTCTACTGCTGGTATCTGGGAGAGAGAGTAGTCTGAAAGGTGGTAGAGGACTACGTGATTGTACCACATGCGATGCCCCCAAGATACATGAGAAGGGTGCGGGAGATACCGAAGGAGGCGAGGGTGGTGACGGTGATCGATGAGCCTTACTCGTTGTATACTGACATGGCGGTAACCTACAATTATCTAGATTTTTTATTGAGTTGGATAATGCTGCCCAGCATATATGACGTTATGCCTCTTCCTCATGCGGTTTCAGGTAGGGGCACGTGTCAGCCAGTGGGGTATGCCCACAGTGTGGGTGGTGCGTCAACATCAGTAGTGGCGACGACATCAGAGGTTTCATTTCTACGGCTGGCTCCTCCCTCATATAACATCAGACGTCCTGAGGGAGGATCAGTGTGTATGATTCATCGTCCCAATGCGATGGAACCAGAGGTGTTGGGGATGACAGAGGAAATTCTTCAGCCAGAGGTATGTCTTTCATTTCTTCGACTTATTTTTCTGATATCTTTCTTTGCTTCAGATTGACTGGTTTTCTTTTTTCTTATTGTTTCTGCAACACGCCTGGGTGTCGACTACTTGGCTAAGAGACATCCGAGATTGGGTAGCTTCCGCGATGACTCATATTCAGGATTCAATCCCGGTTCCTTCATGCTTAGTTCTTTCTTCTTCGTCTGAGGAGAGGTCTTGATCAGGTAGCAGGGGTTCTTCAGTTCGTCATCGGGGAAAGCATGTATGCTACAAAGATGGGGGGTCTTAGAGAGCAAGAGAGAGAGAAAGAAATGGTGAGAGAGAGAATGAGTCCCGCTATTTTTCTTTTTACTACAAAAGATATGTAATTACAACAATATATATGCAGTGAATGGGGTTTTATTTATTCATCTTTTCTTTTATTGACTTAATGCAATTTTTTATTTGTTTGTCGAGACCGTAAAAAGGATTGAGGTTATTATTTTAAAGCAGGATAAGTTTAAATATATAAGGAGTGGAAAAATCCGAATTATAAGTTTATTGAGTTTTTTTATTTTGAGTAAAGAGGAAAAAGAGAATTTTCTAAAAATGATGGGTTGTCGATCGACATACCCCTTGTCCTGCCTATCAGCAGGTTAGTTTAGTCTAATAACCAAAAGGATTGATTACACTTTCCTCAACTACTTTGTCCTTGATGGGGTAGGGTTTTATCCATAGAGCGCCTTCGGTATTCCATCCAAGCAGGGGGAGTTTGGGGACCCCAAGATGTAGATGGTGATAATGACGATGATGGGGCTGATTCTTCTGGTAGCTGCGGGTAGGATCCTCTGGGGAGTTTTATTTATGAAGCTTTTATATGGTGTTGTGTTTGTTTATGTATCTGGTTATTTTCTCTGGTTATGTGGGAATAATTCGGGAGGGTTGTTTAGGAGTAATTTTTTTTTGTTTTTAGGACAATAAGGTTAGGTTGGTGGGGGAAGATGTTTAACTCCTTATGCTGATATTAGTAATCGTACTGGAATTTCTCATTAATGGAATAAAGAAGATTTTAATTATATTGTTTTGCCTTTTGATGGGTTTTTTCATTTGAATAATCTATACCAATCGCTAAGGCATATATAATCATTTTGTTCATGTAAATGAAAAAAATGAGTTATCGTTCTCGGAGATAAGAAAAGAAAAGCATTTTTTGAGAAAGAATGGGGTCGTGCTCATGTAAAGAGTATGAGCTGCTTACGTACCTCTGGGGTTTTAAAAAAATAGTTTCATTTGTTAAAGTAAAAAGGGTTGTAGAGGATAAGGACCCACGTAGTTCTGAGTCGAGGGAAATGAAGATTTTTTTACAATAGAAGGGAGGTGAGAAGAGTCGTAGCGCACTGAGATTTTGGACTACATATAGAATTTCTTGTAACCGGAAGGGAAATCTCTTCCCCATCAAGGTCGGTGAGCATAATGGCGCCACCAAATAGGATTTTCTTCATAATATAGGGGCCATTCCTGTTGATACCAAATTAGTGACTTTGACCAATCATATGAAGACACGTGGCTATCTACATGGCAACAACAAGCACTTCCAAGATGATCACACGCTCCGAGGAACCACTTTACTCCGAGGAACTCATACGCTCCGAGGAACAGACCTCTCCGAGGAACTCATACGCTCCGAGGAACAGATCTCTCCTAGGAACTCTTGAATACCAAGAAGCTTAGGCGGTTCGAGCAACTCAGGCGGTCCGAGATGCATCTCGAACAAAGCATTAATAGCTGGATAACCAACAGTTCAACTGATTCATTAAATGCTTATCATTCAGACGCACACGCAAAAAGGGCATTAACTGTATTACCCTTTCATATGTATACCATTTAATGTATTACCCTTTCACATTATAGCCTCAGGGCTATAAATACATGGTACAATCCTCATTGTAGGGGGACCGGATCCAGAACGGAATTTCTTGTAATCGAGAATTCCCAAACACTCAGCAATAAAAACAACAGTGGACATAGGCCATTTTGATAAGGCTGAACCACTTTAAAATCTTTTGTCTCATTTATTTATCTGTGATTGAATTATTAGAGTGATCTAATTTTTTGCATCAACAGATTGGCGCCGTCTGTGGGAAACGATTGGTAATATCATTTTCTCATCAAATACAATCCATTACCAATGGCTGATATTCCTGAATCCAGCAATCGAAACGCTGGAACCCCTCCAAATCCATTTGCTCCACCAATTGTTCCAGATCTGACTGGAATAATGGCAAATCTGGCTCAAGGCCAGACCGTCATGTAAGAAACGATGCGACAACTCATCCAAACCCTCCATGGCGGTGCATCAGCCCATTCCGGACCACGAAGCATTCAAAGAAATACCCGTGCGCCTTCTTCGCGTACTAGGCGTACTAATTCATATCGCAATGAGGAATCTGAAGATTTTACTTATCAACCTGGACGAACTTCATCAGTACGAGCCACAGATACTGACCAACGTGTCACCCTCTCCCCAGAAAGGACCAGCGCATTGGAAAGATTAAGTAGGGCTTCTCCTTTCGACCGATTAGGCCCTAGGAGGAACAAAAGTCCTCTCAATGCAGCGTCGAGGAGCTTTCGACAACCATCAGATTTAAGGGAAGGATCTGCCCAATCGCGACCAGCTGCTCGTCAAGATAGATCCTATGACCGACCAGCTGCTCGTCGAGATAAATCCCAAGAAGCTACTTCAACGCGATCAGTTGCTCGAACCAATAGGCCCGAGGAAGGAAACGATGCATGGAAAGGATCTATTCAAAGGCTGGAGGACAGATTAGGTGAAATGGCTAAGGCCAAGAACCCTCTACAATGAACCTTTGTTCGAGGAACACCTTTTGTCCAGGACATTGTTGATTTTCCAACACCATCAAAGTTCAAAGCACCTGTTGTGACTCCCAAGTATGATGGGAAGACTTACCCTGTCCTTCATATAGAACAATATCAAGCTGCTGCCGACATCTATGCTGTCCCAGACGAGATGAGATGCAGGGCATTCTCGGGAACTCTTACCGGATCTGCTCAGATATGGTATAATAATCTTCCTCGGGGTAAGATTTCAACTTTTCTTCAACTGGACGAGTTATTCATTGGGAATTTCTGCTTTGGAGCAAAGCCAGTTAAACGAGTAGCACATTTGTTAAGTGTTAGACAAAAATCTGGTGAGAGTATCAGAGATTACATAACTCATTTTAATAACGAGAAACTCGAAGTCATCGACTATGAGGAGAAGACAACGATTACCGCTTTGATGAGTGGACTGCTGCCAAACAAGTTGTACTACACTTTGGCCAAAGATCCACCTCGAACCATGTCGGACCTGATGGGAAAAGCGTCCAAGATTATGAATGCTGAGGAGGCTATGTCTGCGAAGAAGAATATGGACGCCAAAGAAATCAAGGTGGAAGGTGATAAAGCTAAGAAGAAAGAGCATAAGAACAATGGTGGTGACAAACATTCCAAAAATAGGTCGTCATGGGAGGTCTTGAGGAAATTTGATAATTACACACCTTTGAAGGCAAATATCAACCACGTCCTGGAAGAAATTAAGAACAGCGAGGAGTTAAACTAGCCAAAGAAAATGAAGGCAGACCCTGACACGAGGAATAGGGAAAAGTATTGCGAGTTCCACAAGGATCATGGCCACATGACCAAAAGTTGCATAGCTCTTCAGAATGAGATTAAAACACTCATCCGACGAGGAAAGCTAGCAAAGTATGTTGATCGGGGAGGTGAAAGAAGAAACAACGACCGAACTAGAGAGAGGTCTAGATCTCCTCGTCGGGCAGAGGAGAACAAGAAGAGAAACTATGAAGTTGATCCAGAGGATGACCCCGATCTTCCCAAGAAACCAAGGCAACCAGAACGAGAGGTATTTTCAATACGCTTTGGGTCATTTGATTGTAATGTTATTACAGGAGGAGATGCAGGAGGAGGAGACCTTACTGCAGAAAGAAAAGCTTACCTCGGTGAAGCTCAAGCTTGCTTGTACATTCAGCGAATAAATCTAGCTGAGAAAGATCGCCCGAGAAAGGTGAACAAGGAGAAAGTGGTCATCGGTTTTTCAAAAAATGACCTTGCAGGTGTTTTATATCCTCACGATGATCCACTGGTGATCAAGATGATAATGAAGGAGGTAATGATTTCAAGAGTGCTGGTCGACAATGGTAGCTCGGCAGACATCATGTTCTACTCGTGTTTCGATAGTTTAAATTTAAAGCTATCTCAACTGGAGCCTTACCACAGACCCCTCATCGGTTTTGTTGGCGAGAAAGTATTTCCACTTGGGACGATCAAGTTGGATATATTCATTGGTACGTGGCCTGCTTGTCGGACAGAAAGAATACGTTTCTTCGTGATGGATAAAAATGTCCAATCATCGTACAATATCATCATGGGAAGAGTAGGATTGAAGAGGTTCAAGGCTGTACCATCTACTGTGCATCAGTGCCTGAAATTTTCAACAAACTTTGGAGTAGGAGTTGTGAAAGGTGATCAGAGAGTAGCTCCGGAATGCTATTATTCATCCGCCGAGCAAGAGGAACTGGAAGAATCAAAGAAAAAGACTATTACCTATCAGGTGGATGAAGGTGCAGAAATTGAAACATTGGATCCTCGAGATGAGTCGCAACTCGTGAAGGGTCAAATGGTGGAAGCTACTGAAAACATCATTCTGGACGACGAACACCCTGAGCGAACTACTCAAATAGGTTCATCGTTGGAAGCATCATTAAAACAAGAATTGATAACTTTCCTTAGAAGCAGAAGACAAAATTTTGCGTGGAGTCATGAAGATATGCCTGGGATAGACCCAAATTTCTTATGTCACGAGCTCAATGTGAATAAAGAGATCAAGCCCGTGAAGCAGAGAACAAGAGTATTCAGTCCCGAGAAGAATCAAGCTATACAGGAGGAAGTCGAGAAGCTCCAGAAAGCTTGTTTCATTGAAGATGTTAAATATCCAGATTGATTAGAAAATGTGGTGATGGTAAAGAAGAAGAACAACAAGTGGAGGATGTGTGTAGACTTCACCGACCTCAACAAAGCATGCCCAAAGGATCACTTTCCACTTCCCCTAATTGATCAACTGGTGGATGCTACCTCGGGACACGAGTTGCTAAGCTTCATGGATGCTTATTCTGGTTACAATCAGATCAAAATGAAACCTGAAGATAGGGAGAGTACTTCTTTCATTACCCCTAGGGAAACTTATTGTTATAATGTTATGCCTTTTGGTTTGAAAAATGCAGGTGCGACATATCAGAGGCTGATGAACAAGGTCTTTGCTGAACAAATTAATGACAACATGGAAGTCTATGTTGACGACATGCTGACGAAAAGCAAGAAAGCTGCTGATCATCTAGTTGACTTGAGTCAAACTTTTGATTAACTAGATAAATATCAAATGAAGTTGAACCCGACGAAGTGCATATTTGGAGTACGAGAAGGCATGTTCCTCGGGTACATTGTCAATCAACGAGGCATTGAAGCAAATCCTGAAAAGATCAAAGCTCTATTAGGGCTGCGATCTCCAACAACGAAGAAGGAAGTACAGAGTCTCACAGGACGAGTAGCGGCACTCAACAGATTTGTGTCTCGAGCAACTAATAGATGTCTCCCATTCTTCAAGACGCTCAGAAAGACTTTTGAGTGGAATGATGAATGTGAGAAGGCTTTTTAAGACTTGAAGAAATACTTGGGAGCACCTCCACTGTTGTCCAGGCCGATGATGGGAGAAAAATTGTATTTGTACCTTGCAGTGTCCGAGAATGCAGTTAGCTCGGCGTTGATCAGAGTGGAGAATGGAGTGCAAAAACCAATTTATTATACGAGTAAGGCCTTCCGAGGAGCAGAGATCAAATATCCAAGGCTGGAGAAATTGGCATTGGCGCTGATTGAGGCGAGTAGGAGAATAAGGCCATACTTCCAAGCTCATACAATAGTAGTATATACCGATGTGCCATTGAGGCAAGCCCTTCATAAGCCAAAAAAATCAGGGAGATTGATGTACTGGGCAATAGAGCTCGGTGAATATGATATAATTTATGAACCCAGATCATCGCTAAAAGGGCAGGCTGTAGCAGACTTTATAGCGGAGTTCACCTATCCTGATACCCCTGAGGAGCAAAAGTTGCTCGTTGATCAACCTATGGATGTTACAGGATCAACAAACACAAGCTCGGACCAATTCTGATTGGTAAAAGGGCGTGTGGATGTTACAGGATGTGATGCAGAGATAGTTGTGAAGACTCCGGACGAGGAACAAGAGTTGCTCGCTGATCAACCTGTGGATGTTACAGGATCGATAAACACTAGCTCAGACCAACTCCGGTTGGTAAAAGGGCAAGTGGATGTTACAGGATCATTAAATTCGAGCTCAGACCAACTCCGGTTGGTAAAAGGGTAAGAAAAAATGATCGACGAGGAGCGAGAAAAATCCGGGGAGGATGAAAAGAAGCAGCAAATATTTCATCGAGGAACTCTGACTGATTCGAAATTTGGAGACGATTTACCTATATGGAGGCTATATGTAGATGGCTCATCTTGCACTGCAGGATGTGGCGCGGGGATAGTTTTGAGCACACCGGACGAGGTCGACATGGAATACGCTTTGCGTTTCCAATTCAAAGCTTCCAACAATGAGGTTGAATATGAGGCCATGATTGCAGGGCTTAATCTGGCAAAAGTTATGGAGGCGCTGCAGGTTGTGATCTTCAGTGACTCTCAATTGATTGTAAACCAAATGATGGGAGTATATGCAGTTAGAGGAGAATTAATGATCAGATATCATGCAAAGGCAAAGGAGCTGGTGTCAGAATTTGCCGCTATTCAGCTGGTCAGAATACCAAAAACGGAGAATGCGAGAGCAGACGCCCTAGCTCGACTAGCATCAGCTACTTGCACCGAGCTACGACGAACAATCCCAATTAAAGTGTTAGTTGGTCGGAGTATAGATGAAGATCTGACGATGAACTTTATCACCCTTGATTTAGGACCATCTTGGATGGATCCCATCAGGGCATATATCGAGGAGGGAGAATTGCCAATTGACAAGCTCTCAGCCAAGAAATTGAAGTTTAAAGCTGCTCGGTATGTATTAACTAATGGTGTTTTATATAGACGAGGAATTATGGCAGGTTTGCAGAGATGCGTACATCCCTCTGAGGTGAAAGAATTGATTGAAGAAATCCATGAAGGGTCTTGTGGAGCACATGTAGCAGGTCGGACGCTTTTGCAAAGGGTGATGACACAGGGATACTACTGGCCGACGATGAGGGCTGATTGTATAGCCTATGCCAAGAAGTGTGACAAGTGCCAGCGCTTCTCCTCCATCCGAAGAACTCCACAAGCATTGTTGACACCCATAACTTTCCCTTGGTCATTTGCCATGTGGGGAATAGATTTGGTTGGACCACTGCCAACGACCCGAGAAAGGTTCAAGTATCTCGTCATCGCAGTGGATTATTTTACTAAGTGGGTAGAAGCTGAGCCACTCATTGACATGACCTACGAGAAGGTATACTAATTTGTTTGGAAGAACATCATTTGATGATATGGTCTCCCTCATGCCTTCATCATAGACCATGGAACACAATTTGATAACGAGGAGTTTTTCGCCTATTGTCATCAGTCAAACATTTTGAAGTTTCATTCAGCACCTGGCCATCCTCAAAGCAATGGACAAACTGAAGTGACAAACAGAACGCTGCTGAATGGGTTGAAGAAACGATTGGATGATGCAAAAGAAAACTGGATCAACGAGCTACAATCAGTACTTTGGGCTTACCGAACTACTCCCCGAGTAGCAATTGGAAAATCACCATACATGCTGGCGTTTGGAAGTGAAGCTGTCATACCTGCCGAGTTGGGCCTCCCAACACACAGGGTACTGAATATCAATTCCCCTGTCAGTGACTTAATGAGAAGACTGGATTTAAACACGCTCGAGGAAGTCAGAGAAGAAGCAGCCATTAGAAATGCTGCTTACCAGTAGTGAACAGCTTTGTTCTACAACAAGAGGGTGAAGAAGTGCAACCTGAAAGAAGGAGACTATGTGCTGAAGAAAGTAATTCAAAAGCATAATAAACTGGAGGCAAACTGGCATGGACCATACCGAGTTACAGAAGTTGTTCGACCAGGATCTTATCGAAAAGAAACTTTAGAAGGCGAGGAGTTTAAGAATGCATGGAACGCAGAGCATCTGCGCAAGTATTATCAGTGATGTATATGTAACGCAGTTCCATCAGTATGAATAAAACGAAGATATTCTGCCAAAGTCTCTCCTTTTATTGAGAATTTTTTGGGAATACTAGTGCTACACACTACTCGACAAAGCTCAGACTGCTCAACAATATATTCCTAAAAATGCCAACCTCGGTTGGTTAGGAAATAATATATTCCTAAAAATGCCAACTTCGGTTGGTTAGGAAACAATATATTCCTAAAAATGCCAACTTCGGTTGGTTAGGAAACAATATATTCCTAAAAATGCCAACCTCGGTTGGTTAGGAAACAAAATATTCCTAAAAATACCAACCTCGGTTGGTTAGGAAACGAAATATTCCTAAAAATGCCAACCTTTTTGGCTAGGAAACGATATATTCCTAAAAATGCCAACCTGCTTGGCTAGGAAAAGAAATATTCCTAAAAATGCCAACCTGTTTGGCTAGGAAACGATATATTCCTAAAAATGCCAACCTGTTTGGCTAGGAAACGATATATTCCTAAAAATGCCAACCTGTTTGCCAACTTATGTTGGTCGGAAGGTACATATATTCTCGAAAATGCCAACTTATGTTGGTCGGGAGGTAAGATTATTCCAGAAAGTGCAAAAGTTGCTAACTATGGCTGGTCGGGGATAAAAACTCACTAACTATAGTTGGTTGACAAGTAGAATTTATAGACCTTGGTTGGTCGGACGCATTTTATGAAAAAGAGAAAAATCTACCAAGTATGGCTGGTCGGGAATAAAAACCCACTAACTATAGTTGGTCGACAAGCATAATTTAACAACCTTGGTTGGTTGGAAAAAATTTTAAACATTTTTATACTCGTGACTTTAAATGATCGAGTAACATTATTGATACTTGTAACTTTTTAATTATTACGAAGTTGGTCGATGAACAACATAATATTGTTATCCTTTTAACAGATATCCATAAATATAAAGTGTTCGATAACTACAAGACAATAGCAATCAAGATTTGCAAACAAAAATGAAAGTCTTTCATTGAATTCAAAATAAATTACATTGATAATGAAATTACGGTTACATTGACATGTATACTAACTGTTACATCAAAAATTCCTATTCTACTGGTCTCTTCCCCTCTGCTTTTGACACAGGTTCCTCGCCAGCAGGCGGATCATTTAAAGACTGAGGAGAATTGATGAAGTTAAGATCCTTCAACATCCTGACATTCATCACGGATGGACGATCTAAAAGATGCTCGGGACGAGATACCTCGATTTGAGAATGTAAATTGTAGTCATCGAGATACTTTAAAATTAAGCTCCGAGGAATGGCCCGAGCAGGGATCCATCCCATGTCCAAATTGTATGGTGGCACAGGCAAGTCGAGCAACTCGGGATCATGGTAGTCCCACAGATAATGACCTTGTTCGAGCTTCAGCACACCTAAGGCATTCAGCCAGCCTTGCTTGTAACCCTCATTGTTGGCATTCTGGATACGATCGTCCAAGTGGAATAGTGCTTCGTTATATCCAGCCATCCAGAACTCCCTGGGTTATTTGTGAAATTGATATGTTAGCCTTTCTAGCTGCTCGTGGAGATTCCTGTTGAAAAGCTCCTTATTCTCCAAGACCGACTTCTGCGCAGAGAGCTGTTTTTCCAAGTCCCTAATTTTCTTTGACATATCAGACAAAGCCTGGTTCTTCGCCATTAATTGGAAAGCTTGGTTCTCTAACGCAGACTGAGTTCTCTATTCCTCGACAAGGACCCGAGCTTCTCTTTCTCGTCCCCGAGGAGCTCTTGCTCGACCGCGAGAAGATGTAGAGGTGCCAGAACTCTTCAAAGTCTCCAACTCGTCCCTCAACTTAGCATTCTCAACCTCTAGGAACGAGAATCCCTCGTTAGTCACTGGGATCAAGGCACTGGAAGTAGAGGCTGCAGACTTCAGTTGTGATAGCTCTTTCTGCAAGTTATTGTTTTCCTTTTCCAGCAGCTCGGCAATCTGTCTGCATTCCTTGACCTCGCCCTTCAGGTTTCTCTCCCTTACATCATAACCAGCAAAAAGCTTCTCATAGCCCTTGTCAGCAACGATCAGCTTGTACTTCTTCTCATAACTCTCATGCAACAGGGCAGTGGATTCTTTGTATTGAAGCTGAAGGTCTTCAAGGGTGCCTTGGAGATCCTCGATCATTTCGTAGTAAGCCACATTATTGGCCACCGCTCGATCAAGCAGACACTTCAGGTACTGATATGCTTCCACTGCCTGCTCTGAAGCATCCTGGCCGAGGATGTCGGAAATTTGTGCAGCACTCAGGTCTGTGTGACCAGCCTTGAAGTACTCATTACATTGCTGCAGCAACTTTGTATCATGGGCAGATAGCAGTTCCATCCTGTCCAGAAACTAGCAGAAAAAAGAGGAGCAATCATCAATAAGAAATATAAACAGAGTATGAATAGAAGATGAACAACAGTATGCAAGAGGAATAGAAGATGAACAACAGTATGCGAGAAAATTCAAGTTTTATTAGATCATAATTCAGAGTTACATCTTCTGAGTTACATTTGACAAAAAAGAAAAATATAAAGGTAAACCCGAACAACACTACACCTTTTCCTTATCTCCCAAAACCTTCTCGGGAGGTTGGGAAGAGGAAGCAGGTTGCTCGAAGGGAACTGTGGGTTGTTCGGAGAGCACCAGCTATTGCTCGGAAGAAGAAACGACTTTCTCGGCAGCAGACTGGATGGCTGGGGGTGATCTCCCATCACCATAGAAGATTCCTCTGAGGCAGCTTCGTCCTCTTCAAGATCTTCTGGGGTTGGAGGGGGACCAGGAATGTGTCGCTGGAATAGCTCGGAGGATTCATCAACTTTCATTTCCTGGAGGGAAGAAACCCATCCATCCCTAAAGTACTTTAGACTGCCATAGTCCACTTAAGATACCATGGCAGCCAACCCCTTATTCCACCCCTTGTCCCAGCCAGCGCTGGAGGACTTTTTCACAGCAGCTTTCCTCTTCAGCTTCTCCGAGGAAAGTATCTCGGACAGAAGGTTCTCAGCAGTCTTTAGTTTGATCTCAATCTCCTCTTTCTGCCGATCTACTTCCTGAAGTTGGTCCAACCTCTCCTCAGCAACTTTGAGCTTATTCTCAAGCTCCCCTTCGGCTCTGAGCTTCTCTTCAAGCTCTTTATTTGCCTTCTCCAAGGCAGTCTTTTTCTTCTCCAACTCCTTGGAGGCTTCAATAGCTCGAGCTTTCTCCTGCTCGTTGGAGGCAAGCTTTTTCTCCCAGATAGCCTTATCAGTGGCATACTGCTGGTGAGAGTCTTCCAAAGACTTGATAGCCTCTTCCATAGCTCCCTCCACACTGGACGAGGAGCAAGAAGCCTTAATCGCTTCATCCTTCTTCAGGATTATATTGAAGCAGCTCGTCAACTGTGAACAGAAAAAGAAAGCAAGTTAGAAATAAGAAATGACAAAGTAAAATATGAAAAGTTCAAAGTAAAAAGACTTACTGAAGCAAGATGCTGAGCAGCCAAAGAAGTAACCATGTCCCGAGTAAGATTATCTTCATTACCTTGGACCTCGGGAATGGTCCAGGACTTCACCGAGCTCATGGAAGAGCTCGAAGGAACAAAAGTGGGAACTACAGTCCCAGCAGCTGGGGGCTGAGTAGTGGTGTCAGCCAAATTGATCGAGGAGCTTTTCTTCAGCCTCCTCGGGGGAACAGGTACAGATTCAACCAAGGAAGAACCCTTGGTCGGTGATATCACAATCACCTCTCCAGGAGCAGCAGACCTGCTCGGAGCCACTGCGGGCTTCTCGGCGACTTTAGCAGGAGCAGCTGGAGGAGCTGCATCAGTCTTCTTTATCCCCTCCCTTGGGACATCAATCCTACTCCTTTTTGCCTCCCCAGAACCAGAGGCATTTTTCTCAAACAAGGTGGGAGGTATTCTCTTCTTCATCCTTTCGCTCAAAGGAATATGAGATTCAGGCGAAGAACTTGCAGAGGCTGGTACTGGCTCTGCCTCACTGATCACAGGACGAGCAGTGAAGGAGGTGGTGTAGCTCTTGTACTGGAGCAGATACGAAGCCAACCTAATGTGCTCGTCTGCAACACTTTGATGCAGACTCCAGATAAGTTTCAAATGCCTTATGCTGACATCTGCTTCTTTTGGGCACCTTCTTTTGTTATCAACTGCAAATAGTCAAACATTGTTATCAGTAGCACATTTTATCAAACACAAAAGAAATATGGTTTCAAAATAAATAAAATGAAATAAAAATAACCTATCCCATTGCCATAAGGAGGGCATCTGGGACCCTGGTAAACCTCATCTCCAGTCAATGGAGGGTGTTGCCAATTTTTTATGACAACCCCATGTTCAAAATAATCCCTATTGGCATCAGGGAGATTAACTACTAAGGCTCTGTTTAAAAATCTAGTTTTTAAATAATAAATATTTTCATTGACTGCCCATCTATAGCAGTACATGATTTCTTGAATTCCTATACGAGTTCCATGCACTTGATTAAACCTATGCACCCCATTAACTATTCTCCACGTGTTGGGGGTTATTCGTGCAGGAACAACGTCAAAATACTGACAGAATTCCAGACACAAGGAATTTGGTGGAAAAGAAAATCCACACTCAGCAAAAAAGAGACTGGGGAACCAATGTCCCTCAGCCAAATGGAAGTAATTAGAAAGCTCAGAAAGCTCTTCCAATACAACCCAAGAAGGAATGGAGAAATCAGAACGAAATTTCTCAAGAGACTCAACAGGGTAAACCATGGTGAATAAAGAAATAAAGATGAAGTAAGAAGATCTTACAGGAAAAGAATGGATCTGCTGACAACGAACGACGGAAAAGATGAACGCACAAGAGAGTAGGAAGAGACGACGTAAAACTCAAAAGACGAAAATTTGAAAAGGTAGAAGACGATGGGAGTGTCTATGAGGTTTAAATACCTTGCCTTGGGAAATGGTGAAGTAATGATTACAAAAAAGGATGATTACGTTACCGGCGACTAAAAGGGCATTAAATATTGGTGCGGGAATCAAAGCGAACAACAGCGGCTAAAAAGAAGAAAAGTGACGCAGGAATCGAAGCACGCAGAAAAGTCCAAAAAAGCATGATTCTACGAATTGGGAAGGAGAAATAAATACAAGGGAAATGCTCCTAAAAATCAGGAAGACTATTTAAAGCTACCATATTCCGAGAAAGAATGTTCCATACTCCTCAAATTTCGAACTATGAAACATTGGGGGATCCTGTTGGTACCAAATTAAATCTGCTGACTTTGACCAATCATATGAAGACACGTGGCTATCTACATGGCAACAACAAGCACTTCCGAGATGATCACACGCTCCGAGGAACCACGTTACTCCGAGGAACTCATACGCTCTGAGGAACAGACCTCTCCGAAGAACTCATACGCTCCGAGGAACAGATCTCTCCGAGGAACTCTTGAATACGAAAAAGCTTAGGCGGTCCGAGCTGCATCTCGAACAAAGCATTAATAGCTGGATAACCAACAGTTCAACTGATTCATTAAATGTTTATCATTCAGACGCACACGCAAAAAGGGCATTAACTGTATTACCCTTTCATATGTATACCATTTAATGTATTACCCTTTCACATTACAGCCTCAGGGCTATAAATACATGGTACAATCCTCATTGTAGGGGGACCGGATCCAGAACGGAATTTCTTGTAATCGAGAATTCCCAAACACTCAGCAATAAAAACAACAATGGACGTAGGCCATTTTGATAAGGCTGAACCACTTTAAAATCTTTTGTCTCATTTATTTATCTGTGATTGAATTATTAGAGTGATCTAATTTTTTGCATCAACAATTCCAATTGGGCTTGAATCTCCCTCTAGGGTTCCAAATGGGCTTTATTATCTCTTTAAAGGATAAGCTCCCTTCTCGAACACAACGACCCTTGACTCGCTTGTTAAATAATCGTGCTATTCGACGATGGTACCCCCGTATATGATATTGATCTTTTAACCTCGTTTCATCGAAGAGTGATAACTCGTCAAGATGGCTTTGATGCTTGTCTTCTTCACTGACTTTGCTTTCAAGCATGACGCGTAATGAAGGTATTTTAATATCAACGGGTAGGACTGCTTCCATGTCGTATACCAGAGAGTTAGGGGTATCCTAGTAGATGCTCGAACTGGAAGTGCGGTAGCTCCAGAGGGCGTAAGGGATTCGATCGACCCAATCTCGGTAACTCTTGGTCTTCTTGCTGATGTTTTCTTTGAGGTTCTTATTACATGCTTCAATTGCACCGTTTGTTTGAGGTCGATAGAGAGAAGATGTGTGCATCTAGATCCCATACTCATCGACCAATTCCATAACTTTTTCTTCGAAATGCAACTCGTTATCTGATATTAGCTCATGCGAGACCCGATATCAGCAGATGATATTTTTTTGGATGAACTTGGCCACCTTTTTAGCATTCAACACTGCGTATGACTCGACTTTGACCCATTTGATGAAGTAATCAATGGCAACTAAGATGAATTCATGCCCGTTGTAGGCTTTGGGTGTAACTTTTCCTATAATATCGATGCCTCGTGTGGAAAATGGCTAGGGAGAGGTCATGTTATACGATTCTCGCGGAGGTAAGTGCTGGAGATTAGAAAATTATTGGTATTTTAAGGCATTTCTGAACACGAGCGGTGCAATGCTGAACCATGGTAGTCCAATAGTAACCCTGTTGGATGATTTTCTTGGCAAGCATATGGCCATTTATATGGGTTCCGCGTTACTCGCTGTGGATTTTCTGCATCATCAATTGTCAGCCCTTATGATGCAGTGTAAGTGGGTTCCATCAAAGTTTTTCTTGAACAATGCTTTAACGCAGATAATGTATTGGACAGCCAGTTTGTGAAGGGTTTATTGATCTTTCTTGTTAGAATCTTATGGATACCTACCATGCTTGAGGATGAGCCAAATATTATAGTACCAGCAATTGGCTATATCAGGATCTTCTTCGGTGACTAGCTCAATGTGGTGGTAATGGGTTGGTTTAACTTGATTTTGGACTAAGAAGGTGGCCATTATTATTCCTTTAGGTATGTCGACCATGGAGACTAAGGTAGAATGGGCATCTGCTAAGTTGTTATTTGCTCGGGGCAGGTAGCGAAAGGTGATATCTTTAAATTAGGAGGCCAATTATTTTAAGTGGGCATGGAAGGGTAAGAGTTTCTCATCCTTGACTTTCCATATTTTGAGGACTTGGCCGATGATGAGGGTTGAACCCCCATATACATCTAAGCATCAAATTCCTTTCTTGAGGCCTACCGTGCATGCCTCACATTCAGTCATGTTATTGGTGCAAGGAAAATCAAGCTTAGTGGCAATGGGAGTGTGAGAGTCATTAAGGGTGATTAGGAGTATCCCAATGCCATATCCTTTCTCTTTTTTTTAGAAAAATTTAAATTTTATTCAATAAGGAGAAACAGCCTCTCCATACGTGGCCTTAACAAGCAATGCGATAACTTACAATAACAATTAAAAATTTCCTACTTATCAAGGTTAAGAAGAAAATCTAATATAATGGCATCCCATCACATCTGGCTTTCACGCTCCTCTGACCATCCTCGGTACCTCCTAAATAATTTTGAAAATTTGACTTCCGGTTGAAGAAATACCCCAATTGGCAAGACTATCTGCCACCATGTTGGACTCTCTATAACAATGTGAAATGGAAAATTGAATTTGGGATAGCATACCTTTAATTACATTAACAATCTTTAGGAACTTCCAAGGAGGCTTCCAACCATTACCTATCACTTTCACCACATGAGAGAGTCAGACTCAATTTTGATATTATCGAACCGAAACTTCAAACACAGGCTAATCCCCATTTTTAAACTAAGCAGATTTACCTCAGTATTTGAAGCAACATCACCTGGATAGGCATAAGCAAACATAATCTGGCCTTTTTCATTTCTTAAAACTCCACCATATCCACTAGGACTCGAGTTACCCTTTGAAGCACCATATACATTCATCTTAAATGAAAGGGCAGGAGGTGGAATCCATTTAACTAGCACAGGCACTGCAGCAGAAGTAACAGAAGATATATTGAACATCTTCTTAACTCCCACATCCAAGCAAGCCTTTGAGAACTTCATACCAGAACAAATATTTGAGATGGAAAGGATTGAATTTGAGATTATAGTCTGATGCCTAACCATAATCCTCTCAAATAAATGTTTGTTTCTAGCTTTCCACACCTCCCAGCATACCACCATTGGGATAGACTTACAAAAGGAATCTTTGATAATCTCTACTACTAGCTCTAAACCACCAACTTAACAAAGAAGTGGACATGTTATTTTTATCAATCTTTATCCCCATAAGCTTAGAGAAGAACTCCCAAACCTTGCTTACCTGTGGATACTCTAAAAACAGATGATGAACTGATTCAGTGCTTTCAAAGCAGGCCTGACATCTAGAGATCAAAGGAATACCAAACTTTTGGATATTATGATCTAAAGGCAAAGCGTTTCTGAGAATTTTCCACATATGAATTGAAATTTTGGTAGGCACATGAGGGTCCCAAACCGTACTAGCTACTGTGGAACTAGCATACTTCGAAGAGATAACCTCACAAGCAGAAGAGAAAGTAAACTCTCCACTATCAGAAGCCTTCCAAATCAATTTACCTTCCATGAAAACCATGTTATCAAGCGCCACATCTTTAATTTTCCTCATATTTTTCCAAGCTAAAGATCCTCCTTGTTTATAATGAGACCACGACTTGTATTGGTTCCTCATATAAGCAGTCCACAAAGATTCCTCAGCATAAAATTTCCACACCAATCTAAGTATAGAGGCCTTAGTAATTGTATTGAAGTCTTTAAAACCAAGACCACCTGCATTTTTTGGCTTACACATCTCTTTCCAATTGGACCAATTGTGCTTCCAACCATCATTATCATTACCACCCCAGAAGAACCTGTTGAACATTTGGTGAATCTGTGAGATGACAGCTTTAGGAGGCTGTTGAGAAGCAAGCAAATATGAGGGGATAGAAGACAAGATATGATTAATGAGAGTGAATTTACTCCCACGGGATAATAATTTGCCTTTCCAACCTTCAATTTTGTGCCTGATAGAGTCTAGAAGAGGGGTATACAAGCATACCTTGTTTCTTCCTTTAAAAAGGGGAGATCCCACGTATTTAATAGGTAAGGTTTTAACAGGTAAAACAGAGCAAAGACCTATAGTGTTCTTCCTTTGAATAGACATTTTCTTATCAGCAATAACATTACTTTTACTCTGGTTGATTGTTTGGCCATACATAACAGAGTACTCTTCCATGAATATCATCAAATTCTGCAAGCTTCTTTTATCACCTCTAGAAAAAACAATAACATCATCTGCAAAGGATAGGTGTGAAATAGGAGGGCTTTCACTTGGAGTGTAGTAGTGCTTTATCTTTCCATCCCTCCATAATTTGTCAAGGCCTCTACTAAAAAATTCAGCCGCCAAAATGAACAAGCTATGGGACAAAGGATCCCCTTGCCTCAAACCTCTAGTTGATTTGAAATAACCTTTTAAAACCCCATTGATCAGAATTAAGAACCAACTATTTGAAATACATCTCCAAATCATATTGATCCATCTTTCCCCAAAACCAAATTACCTCAAAACCTTGATTAAGAATAACCAATGCACTTTTTCGTAAGCCTTCTCCATGTCCAATTTAATAATGACATTCCCCCCATGGATCTTTCTGCTAATATTATAGACCATCTCTTTTGCTAACAGGACATTGTCTTGAATATATCTTCCTCTAACAAAACCACTTTGATTTGGAGAAATAATCTTTGGGAGAAAATGACTCAGCCTATTGTTAAGAACCTTAGAGATGATTTCTTATGAATAATTACACATACTAATAGGCCTATGATGCTTCTTCTTTGGGATTAACACCATAGAGTTACTAGTCCAGCCTTGTCGGATATTATGACCTGCAAAAAAATAGTTAACAGCAAGTAGCAAATCATCTTTAATAGTATTCCAACAATAACTGTAAAATACACCTTCAAAACCATCAGGTCCAGGAGCAGCATTTGGACTAAGCTCTTTGATAGCTTGGAAGACTTCATTTTCAGTAGCAAAAGCTTCAAGAGTAACATTATTCTCCTCCTCAATCAATCTTGGAATGTAATCCATGATGGGAAATTCCATAACTTGTTGATCAGCCTGCATAAGGTCTTGGTAATACTCAAGATTAGTTTTTTAGATGCCTTCCTCATCTTTTATAGTATTACCATTTGACTCTTGAATTGATGTGATTCCCATTCTTCTATGCTTATATTTAACACTAGCATGGAAAAAATTGGTATTTGAGTCCCCAAGTTGAAGCCATCTAGCTGAAGACTTCTGCCTCCAGTAAGCCTCTTCAAGCTTCAAAGCTTCAAGGAGCTTAGCTTTCCCCTCATTCAGCTTTGTTCTATTCTCCTCATTCCTGTCACTTTCAAAGCTGAGCTCAAGCTGTAGAATCTTATCTTATAAATCAATCACACCTTGAAAAACATCTTTAAATTGCTCTCTATTCCACAGCCTTAGGACCCCTTTTAATCTTTTCAATTTAGCACTGAAAACTGACATCCCAGTTTCTTGAACAAGTTGTTTCCAAGAGTTATCAACCACATCTTTAAAAGTAAAGTGATTAATCCACATGGCTTGAAATTTGAAGGCCTTAGGATGGGACTCCAGGGCAGGATTAATGCTCATAAGCAGAGGGGCATGATATGAACCTGTCCTATTCAAGTGCTGAATCGATGATCTAGGAAAGGACACCACCCAATTCTGATTAAACAGACCTCTATCAAGCCTAGCCATAACAACCCACTCTTAATGTTGTTACACCTTGTGAACTTTGTACCTCTATAACCCATGTCATTAACCCACAATCATCAATTGCTTGATTGAAGTCACCCACAAAATGAATATCAATAGGATTGCCAACTAACTTTTCTGCTTGACGTGCTACAACATTAAAATCACCCATGAAAAGGTGAGGATTTGCTTGACAAAGATGAGATACAGACCTTAATTCATCCCAAAACACTATTCTCTCATCTTTAATGCATTGGCATAAACTACAGTTAGATAAGAGTCTAGGCTATAATGTTGATGATCCACACTTATAGTCAATTGTTGCTCAGAGTTTGAAATGATATTTACCACCATCTCATATCTCCATAAAATCCATATCTTCCCATTCACATTATAACAATAATTATCAAACCCCCATTTAATCTTGAATTGCACAATTTTTTGAACATTAACTTTTGGCTCCAACAAGGCAATAATAGGGCATTTATGCATTTTCAGCATCTTTTTAAGTCTTCGATTTGCTGATTTCTTTGCAACTCCCCTAATGTTCCAAACAATAAGACTCAACATTTAACATTTTGAGAGGGAAATTGATTGCTACCTTTTGAACAAGATCTTGTGACTCTCTTCATCATTGGATCACTAAAGCTCAGTTTTTTCCTCTGAACCTTCACACCTGACTGTCTGACTATGCAGCTATTCACCTCCACATTCTTGCTTTCTTTGAATCTATTATCAAGGTTGCTTCTGAAACCTTTTAACTCCTCAATCTGTGAAATTTGTTGCCTACACTCTTTATCCCCATCACTAGCATATAAGGAATTTGTAGTATTATTCTTATGAATTTCTTGCAGGTCAGTACTTCTAGGAGAATCAGTACTTGAATCCTCCTCCTGAGTACCAGATTTGAGGATTGGGGATTTGTGGCTTACTACAATCTTGAGATTATTTTTAGGACTTTTAATTTCCCCCATTTTTGCATCTTCATCCATGGCCTTTTCATCTTCAATCAAACTAGGACTGGACTGCACATGCAATAACTAAGGATGTTTGTCACAAGGCACTGACATCTTTGAACTCTGGGATTTGTGGCTTTCTAAAATCTGGAGGTTGTTTATGGGACTAGTAGTTTCCCCTATATTATCTTCATCTTCAATACTCTTTTCATCTTCAACTAACATAGGAGTAGGCTGATGTTGTTGTACTTAAGGTTGTTTGTCATTTGGCCCTGAATTATCTTTGCAGTTGTAAATAGGACAGAGGTATTCAATAACTGGAGTAATAACCACCTGATCTCTTACTTGCTCTTGAGCTTGTTGTTTCTGAACCTGATCATCTCTTTGATTAATTTTCTTCCGAACGAATTCCTGTCGCACTCTTGGCTTCTCTCCTTTGGAAGGTAATAAGAAAATGCATGATTCTTCGTTATGACCTTTCTTTGCACAATTTCTACAGTAGTTGGGCTTATTTTCCACTAACATTTCTTGCCAACAACCTGATTGACCACATCCAATCCAAACCCTCTTTGGTGTAACTTTGAAAAGATCTAATTCAACGCACACCCTAGCGATGCTAGGTCTGTTCATCTCCACCGTTGAGGCATCCAGTTTCAAAGGCCTACCAATTAACTGAGCAATGGAATAAAGTGAGGATTTTGAAAAGAAGTGGATTGGGAGATTAGGGAATGAAATCCATATCGGAGCCACACTACTTTCTATATTGGGTCTAAAATCTGGGGACCATTTGAAAATTCGCATAGGGAATTTACCCCCACACCATGTATCACGCATCCACATTCGTGAGTAGTCTTCTTCAGAATGCAATCTGATCAAGATGTGCTTGTGATCTAAGAGCCCAATGATAAACGTTGTTTTTAGAGAGAAGGTTTGAAACACCTGTCTAATAGTTTCCATAGCAGGCCTGCCATGGGAAAACTTTCCCACAGAATAATGCTTGAAAGGCTTCGATAACACCTCAATATCTTCTTTAGTGAATAAGACTGCAGGCTCACCTTTAAAACATGTAGGAGTCTTGAGGCTCAAATCATAATTGAGGGAGGATGTTTCAGCAACTACAGATGCAAAGGATCGACTCCATGCTTTTGGTATATTAGGTGGTTTAGGATCAACGTGGGTAGAAGGAGTTTGGGCGGCCATGGAAACCCTACTTAGGGTTTGGTCGGGCTTCCCTGTTGCTTGGTCTTCCTTGTTCGTCGTAACTTATTTCAAAATTGAACAAACATTAGGAGAAATATTATCATATCCTTTCTTGTTGACGGCCATCGTCAAAGAACACATGCGACTGGAGGTATTCTCGGGAAGTATAAAGGATATCTTCATCTAGGAATTCGGAGATCCAAATATAGGCTTTTTCCATAGGGTGGTTAGCAAGGTATTTAGATATGGATCTTTCTTTCATGGCTTTCTGTGTGACATACACAATATCAAATTCGGCTAACAGCATCAACCATCGGGCCATTCAGTTGGACAAAGAAAATTTCTCGAGTAGGTATTTGATAAAATCCATTCGGGATACAAGTCTGATGGGAAAGGCGAGCATGTAATGCTATAATTTTTGGGTAACCTAGATAGGGGCGACACATGCTTTCTCCAAGGCAGTGTAGTTGACTTCGTATTCGACCAATTTGTGACTGGCGTAGTAGATGGAAGGTATTGGACCAATAAAGCCCCGGCTGGAGTGTCTGTTACAGTCAAGTATAAGAGTAGAAGGAGACCATGCTGAGGTGGCATGATTCAATTAAAGGCCTCCTGAAAAGCCCCGGCTGCAGTGTAGTTGACTTTGGGTTAGATATTGCATGATTCAATTAAAGGCCTCCTGAAAAGCTTCGTTCCAAACCTTAGTGGAATCCTTTCGGAGGAGTTTGAATATGGGTTCACAAATGGAAGTCAACTAACTGATGAATCGACTGATGTACTATAATTTGCCTAAGAATTCCCGAACTTCCTTCTCCATTCGGGGTAGTGGCATTTTGAGTGTGGCTTTCAATTTGGCAGGATCTGCTTCAATCCCCTTCTCGCTAACCATGAATCATAAAAGATTTCCTTTGGTAATGTGAAAAACACATTTTTATGGGTTAAGTCACATCTGGTATCGTCGTAGTCGCTCAACGAACTTACGGAGAGCGAAAGAATGACCTTCCCGAGTTTGAGATTTGATGATCATGTCATCTACATAGACCTCAACTTCTTTGTGTATTAGATAATGTAAGATAGTTGTGTCATCCCTTTGGTAGGCAACCCCTGCATTTTTTAGACCAAACGGAATAATGGTGTGATAGAAGGTTCCCCAAGGGGTGATGAATGTGACTTTTTCTTGATGATCAGGGTGCATCTTGATCTGATTGTATTAAATAAAACCATCGACGAATGACTTACAAGCGTGATGAGCTATATTTTTTTACAATCATGCCGATATTAAGTAGCGAATAATCATCCTTTGGAGAGGCCTTGTTCAAATCTCGATAATCAACACACATGGGAACATTTCTTCCATATTTTAGCATGGGTATAATATTGTCTAGCCGTGTGGGATATTCAATCACCTGGATGAAGCCTACGGTCAACTGTTTGACCACTTTTTCCTTAACTTTGAGTGACCATTCGGTGCGGAGCATACGCAGTTTCTGTTTGATCGATTAGCATTCTTGGAGCATTGGAATCTTTTGTTGAGTTATCTTGAGATCAATGTCGGGCATGTGGTTCTAAGACCATGAGAAGACATCCAAAAATTCCTTGAGTTACGCGCGCTCTTGCTCATCAAGGATAGACCCTATCCTAATCTCGCACAATTAGCTACTAGAACTGAGATTAATAACAATAGTTTCTTTTTCATTAATTTGAATGCAATTATGTTATTTGTTATTGACCTTATTAAGATCATCGAAGAATTATTCATTTGTAAAATCATCATCATCAAGAGTTTGATTAGAATCAAGACAATTAAGGAACAAAAAGATACTCAAAATCTTCATTTATTTCATTGTTGGGAAAAACAAAGTTGAGAACCTCATCAAAGGAGGTATCGATTACATTTGATCAGAATAGGGAAGAACAACAAACGAAGAGGAAATGGGATAAACATCTGAGTTGGGTTGTATTGAAAAGGGTGGAACTGGTATAACATCCCAGTTGAGGAGATGTGCATTAACAACTTTGATTAAAAGGGATGGGTCTGATGATGTAGTTCCTAAGTGGACCGTGAAGAGTATCGAACCTAGTGTCTGCAAATTGAATGAATCATCATAGTCACTTCCCTTAAAATCTTCGGTAGCAGCTATAGTCTTCTCAACGAGCGGTTGCACATGATGCTGGGAATCTTCAGCCCATGAGTAAATGTCTTGGAAGAAAATCTCCACTCCTGGATTCATCTTCTTGTCCACATGATCATACCATGGTTCGAGAAAGCCGCAACAGGGGAAATATTCTCCCTCTTTGATATATCTTCCATTCGAGGAATCCTCTAAGACAGTTTTGGTACTTTCTAAACTTCTCTTAAATCGATGTTGGCGGAGAATTCTGAGTTCCTTTGCTGATGGTTGATAACCCATGCCACATGGAGGAAAGGCTTTCTTCAATACCATGGGTTTTAGCATTTCCTGCTGTCGTCATCCCAGCCCCAGTCTGGGCATAAAGTGCATGCTTTTAAACATTTGTATCACATTGACATGGCTATAGGGGTTGTGTTCTGGACAAACTCTATAATTAAAATCATCCGCTATAGGGAGTGGAAGCGATTCAATACGAAAACTTGATAGAAGCATATCATTTACCCTATGTTGTATCTCTAGTACCGAATTATTGGTGTTTGCATTCTCAATATTATCATCATCACCCAGGATGGTGATCACCTTCCTATTAGCGAAGAACTTCAGTTTCTGATGGAGGGAAGAAGACATACCCTGGATACTATGGAGCCGTGGTCATCCTAGCAATAGGTTGAAACAAGCTAGGATGTCGATGACTTGGAATTCTGTAACGAGATTTATAGGGCCAACCCCTATTATAAGGTTTATGGATCCCATCACTTCTCGATAAGTACAACGCACGCACCACGGTAGAGGTTGGAGCAAGGTCGCTCACTTTCAATCCCAAGCAGTTGAGGGTTCTCAATGGCCAAACATAAAGAACTGATCCATTATCGACGAGCGAAAGTGGGATGGTTTTCCCATGACTTCAACAGAGATAATGAGAGCATAGCTGTAATTTGGACCAAACTTAGTGATTTCCTCTTCGGAGAAAGAAAGTATTCTAGTAGAGGCTAGATATCCGACTAGATTCACGGCTTCTTCTAGCTTAGTGGAAGAAGGGAGTATGGGCCCGGTAAGTAGTTTAATCAAGGCATTTTAGTGCAGTTAAATAGACATAAAGAGTCCCCACGGAGTTATGTTAGCTTGATTTTTCTTCAACTGATCGAGGATCTTGATCTCCTCGAGGGTTATTTCTGGCATAGGGAGTTTCTCAACACCTTTTCCCTTGTCGATCGTTATTGATTACCGGTTTAAAACCTATTAATGCTTCCTGATCTAGTCATATGGTTCATAAAATAGGGAAAAAATAGAAGCCTCGTTTCTTCATCTATATCGGGTTGTTCGACCACCTTGTTAATATCTTCTAGTATCTCCTTAAACGATATCATTCCACATATACTGACTATCGGTCTAGTCTTTTTGGGTTTTTCTCTTCATTTGAACTATCGAATCCGTCCCCTCATTTGGTGGCAACGACACCATCCTTCCACGATAAGTCAATGCATTCTATAACTTAAGTGGCCTCTTTGTATAGATCATCACACTCAACGGGGATATGTAGAAGCGAAGGGACCAGGCACCCTTGTAGTTCCAAAGCATCGAGTTGCTAAAAAATACTACAAATTTCACTGATCTATCGAAACAAGTCTGCCATAATCTAGAAAACATTATTTAAGCTGACTTCATTTATTGGTACCGCCCAATCATCTAACTCTCGAGCCCATTTTTTAGATTCCAAGAATAGTGTACTGAATCTCTGGCAGTTAATGGCCATCTCTGAGGGCAATTTCAGCCCGAACTCTTGAAGTTGGTTTAATATTGCTGATAATTCCATATCTTTCCCTCCAAAATGAGTACGAATAGCACGGCGTGCTCTAGTAAGAAGTGACACTGAATGATCAGAAAAATAGGTAGGATGTAGGAGAAAATATGGGCAAACTTTGAGGGGTTTAGGGGAATATATGGGTATAATGGATGATTTACTAGGTACAATTTGGGTAGATGTATCAAATTCAGGATCTTCTTCTAGGAAGATAGCATTTGCATGATTTGGGAGTAGATTGTGGGTAGTATTTGGTTTAGGATTGGTCGGTGGGGTGATGATACCATAGTTAATCAGACCTTAGATTATATTTTAGAGATAAAAGCATTGATCAGTGATATGGCCATAATTTTGATAGAAATCATGATGGGCATCAGGTTTGAAATTCTTGGGAAGTGGTTTTGGTAATGGACGAGGGTCCATTGGCTTGATAAGATTTTAGCTCAAAGGGGCTTGGTAAACATTGAATAGGGGAGCTTGAAGCTTGGTGTATTCCTTTTCAAGTGGGTTAGGGAGGCTTTCTAGTGCCCGTGAAGCGACAGGCTGAGATATGTTATTGATGGTTGAAATTGCATTATTAGCAGGCTTCTCATACTTTTGGGGAGTGAGATGTCTTAATACTTTCTTCGGCTTAACTTCTTTCTTGAGAATACTTTCTTCAATCTCCACTCCTGCTTCTTAGGGGGTTCAAAAATGGGGGTAGTACTATCCTCCAATCGTCGCTCGAATGTGGGGTAAGAAGTTCTTCTTCACAATACTGACTTGCTCTTCCTCAGAAGGTCGGTTGACTTGCTTTTTATTTCCATCTTGCAATGAAATTACTAACAGTTTCCCCGAGATTTTGTTTGAGAAGTTCTAAATCACAGTGGGTAGCCTACAAATCCACGTTGTATTTGTACTCTGACATGAATTCATAAGCAACATCCTCCCAACTGCGAATTCTGGATTCTTCGAGGGATAAGAACCAACGAAGAGCATTGTCCATCTAAATCTGTTGGAACATTTGGGCCATTATTTCCTCAGAGGCACCTAGGAGTGTCATGGCTCGGTGATAACTTTGAAGATGAACAATTGGGGGGCCACTATCCCCAAACTTCTCAATGTTGGGCATCTTAAACTTTTTTGGTAGCCTTGCTTTAGGATAGAGAGACATATGGGTGTAATCCATGTACTTCCCGAAAATTTGAACTTAGTCAAACTTTTTGGTCAACATCTTAAGGTCCCCCTTGACCTTGTTCAACTCTTCTTCCTTCGAATCAATGGTCACTGGTAGGTTATCCCTTGGACGTGCAAGATGTGGCATATGGAACTGAGTTGGTGGTGGACGATTGGCAAATAGCCTCAGGTGAGGGCGAACCCATAACACGAGGGAAGAGGACCTTGATCTCTTCGGGAATAGGGACTCGATTTTGCTCCATCTCATGAACCTCAGTTAGAAGGTTGTTAATCTCGGCTAGAACCGTCATCAAATCAAGCTGCACATTCGATACTTGGTCGGCGTTCTCCATGGATAGTGGATTCTAGACTCGGAGGAAGTAGCGGGAGAACTGACGGAGCCTCGGGACGGTTTGACAGAAGACCAAAGCCAATAGAGAGTCAGGCCAAGGGTCAGGTATGCGATCGACATGAGAAGGAGAAATGATTCGAATTTATTTTTTAAAAAGAAAAGGGAATGTCTTTTATTATAGGAGGACAATGTTTTTGATATTTTTGGAAAAGAGGAGGACAAAATTTTTTCGGGTATTAAGGAGGAAAAATGTTTTTAACATTTACGATAAAAAGAAGGAAAATGCTTTTGGCATTTTGATAAAAGAGGGAAAAAATATTTTTGACACCTTTGGTAAAGGAAGAGGAAAAACAAGAAAAGGGTTTTAGCATGATTATTATTATTATTATTATTATTATTATTATTATTATTATTATTATTATTATTATTATTATTATTATTATTATGTTTTTACTTGTATTAGGTTTACCTAAATGCAAAAAGAAATGTCGGACGGGACCTGACCCTAGGAAAATGGGGTTTGAAAAAGTATATGTAAAACAAGGTTGGATTTGTTACCAGGCTCATGGATAGGGTCTCGTTTTAAAAAAGACGAAATTGCACGAAATTTTGGGCGGCATGCTGACCCATCATTTCGACAGAGTTTCGGGTAGTAACTGGAAAACTATATATGAGTGTCCTAGGTTTGACGCCTATATGAGGGTATGCAGTTGTTGGGTTAATTGGAAGGGTTCCCCCCTTTGGCATGACCTCCACGATACACATCTTACTATTGAGGGCAATCGGTACGTGTGGACAAGCCAGTTGATATACCCGAGTGTACATGAATTGCCTCACTATATACCTCGTGGGGACAGTATGTGTGAGAGTGAATTCCATATACTCGACGTATGTGAACAAGTTCCCTGCTCTATGCCTCCCGTCATGACTTCGTTCGAGCGATACAATACGAGAAAACCATTCGATATACATCGAAGGTACTTGGCCAATGGATGGTGAGAGTCATATTTCTTAGGATAACTTCCACCTGCCGGACTAGCGCACGTATGCTTTTGGTGATGTAGTGTGAAAAATGTATGATTCTTGATTAGTATATTATGGAGAGAGTATTTTATTTGGCATGATGACCATTATGCTAATGGGGAAGAATGTAAGAGTAAAAAAGTAAATTTAGCATAGATTACGAAGATTATACTAAGCATGGTTGTGTGAGAGTGAGTGGTGTGTGAATATCTATAAGTGAGTGCGTGATAGTGAACCTAACCATGGATTAATTACAAGTGGTGTGTGACAAGTGTGAGTGAGCATGGATATATACAAGTGTGATAAGTGGAGGTGTGTGTTAATGACACCTAAGTATGGATATTCTAAGTGGTGTGTGCAACATGTGGGTATAAGTGATCCTACATGTAAGTAGTGTGAAGTGTACATGGAGAGTATCTACAAGTGTGTTTTTAAGAGGTTGCCACCACTTGCGGGAAAAACTTCAAATTTGTTTCTAATGAGCTGCTGAGTATGAAGAAGATGTGATAATAACTGGGATTGTTGTCACAACGTGGTGTTTTGGTTTGGGGGATGTTAATTTGTATTAGGACATATTTGTCTCCCTGGTTTGAGGAAAAAGAGTAGCTTGATCACATCATGAATTAGATTTTGATTTTGATTTTGTTTTTTAGAGGGACAGAGATTGAAATCTTTTTAATGAGTTCATTCATAATCTCGTGTATGGGTTAGATTCATCCTAATATTTAATTTTGACAAAGTAAAATGAGGTTTATCACACAACTTACTAGTAATTAGGCCCACACAATGAGGGATGGGTTCAATAGGTAATAGAATACCTATAACAAGTAAAAATATGTTGATGTTAATACATTGGTTAATATTTTAGATTTATTTTTCGTATAATAATTGATAAAATTTTAAGAGATATAACATGAAAAGAAATGTCCTCATGTATTTACAAGTACATGTTTGGGGAAAATAATTCACACATAAGTTCAAACATACTTTGGAAAATAGTGGTAAACAATATTATCCAAAGATAAAAGAAAAATTATAACAAAAAAATTAATACGAAAAATTTCATGGTCAAATATGATCATTCTATCATTTAACCAAAGTTTCAGACATGGAGACACGCCACCTTGGGTCGCGAATGCACCTATGTAGGTCGCGCTTGCGGGGTTTGTTTAGGTGGTAGGTTAGAAAGGTTTTGGGGTTAACCCTTTTATTGGGTTTGAGTTAGGATTTTTGGATTGGTGTTTGTGGGCCTTTTGTTCGGTTATATATTGTTTTGTATACATGTGTGTTGGATGAAAACATACCATATGTACGTATTTGGCTCATGGGGATTCTATCGACTGAGGTTGTGGATTTAAATGTATTGTGGGACTGGGTACTACACCCCTGGATGATGTAACAGGTGGTGTGAAGGTCAATATTTTGATCGTGCATTTATTTTATCGTGATCTCACGACGGGGATACGTGGATGACTGATCCATCGGGTGGTTTGGTATGCAACTATACGACGGCGTGACTACGTATCCATCCCCCCATTCTTTTATTTGTGCACGTTTTATATCCGTTAAGTGTGAGGGCCATACTGATTTACCGATAAAGGCACGAGAATTTCCCTAAAGGTTGAACTCTTCGCGTCATTTATGATAATTATCTAGTTTTACTTAGTGCAATAATGGACATGTTATATGAGGATATTATGTCATGTTATTGTATTTATTATGATATCGCGTATATCTTACTATTTGGGTGATACAAATGGAGAATATACTAAATTATACTCTTAGTCTATGGATATAAATTGTTTTATGATGAAATTTCATAATTCTATGTGATAGCTTACAGATGTCAAACTAAATGTAACATCCAGCCAATAAGATGAGCTCAGGTAAGATATGAACATGAATAATAATTGGGTATGATTATAAACAATTAAAGTGTAGTAAAAGAGATAAAAAAGAAGATCAACACATATATAAGCGGTTTAGCCAATTGGCCTACACCCACTGTCAAGTAACTCATTCTTCACTAGATACAGTGTTGTGAGGGAGGATTATATAGGATACATGTATCAAGATTTTCTTCCCTTAGGATATATCGTATATATTTTAACATTTTTCGGGGGGGAAATTCTCCCTTTTCAAGTTATTTGTTTACAGTGTTGTGGGTATTGCTATGGTTTCTTTTTAGTTACTTTTTATGTTTAAATAGGTTAGTTTTCATTAATAAACAAAGAAGACTTCGTCAATTTTTTTTTTTTAAATCTGAAGTGTTTTTTAAGGTAATTAATATAAAGATTAACAAATTTGATAATGTTTTTAAAGATTATAATCTATAGGAACTATTAAAAAAAATCTTCTTTGTTTAAGGTAATTGACACTAAATAAATCTAATTGCGGGTGAAAACCTTTTAGGGACAAGAAAAATCATTGAAGTCATTTTATTGGAGATTGTATGCTTCAAGACCGTGGGTTTACTTTGTTGACATCATTATATGTTAGGAGTGGATGGATTTTTACTTTTTCTAATGAGATAAGTGAAATATTTTAAAAACTTATTATTACCTTTGATGTTTTGATTGAAGCTACCTTAATTTAGGTTAGTGAATACGATGTTGGAATTATTGATTGTGTAGAGAGATTTTACTTGTATGAACTATTATTATAGTTGAATAGGAAATTGTATGTTATGTATGTTGAAATTCGTGCCAAATATGTTATATATTAATTTTAACAGGCTTTGTTTATGATTACCTAGAATATATATTGGAATGAATGTAAAGTATAGAATGTGGTTTGTTTTTATTATATTATGCTGGAATGGATGTAATTCTAATTTTTACGTCAAAATTATTAAAGACGGCTTCCTTGTCGTCTCAAAAGGATCCCATAAATGATCAGCTTTTGAGACGGCTTAATTTCAGTCTCAAAAAATCCTTTTGCGACTACTGTTGTTGTCTCAAAAACCAGTTATTAAAGACATTTTTCTTGTCGTCTCAAAATGATCCCATAAACGATGACTTTTTTAGACGGCTTAGTTATCGTCTCAAAAATCGTTTTGCAATTGTTGTTTTCATCTCAAAAAGTATTTAAAATGGGGTGCTAATAAGACCCCCTTAGTCGTCCAGAATACAGTCCTAAAAATATTTGGGATGACTTGAGTACTTTTTAACATGGATGGAGTACCGTCTCAAAAAGAAGTTTTTTTATAGCGAATGGTATGGAGGTGGCCAAAGAAATGGTAGAATAATAAAGAGAAGACATGCCATACATGATGGGATGAAGGTGAAGCAATGGTAGAATACACAACTTTCAGTGTGAAAAATTGAGAATAATTAAAATCATATAGTAACAGAGTAGGGGAAATAATTTCAAATTTTAACTACACAAGGAAGACTTACATACTACATATTCAGAGATGCATAAAATTCCTGATTAACCAAATTCCATTAGAGAATGGATTAATAACCCTATTCCCACCAAATGTACATATAGACAGATACAAAAGGATACATATATACATCAAACTATAATCGTCATTAATTAAATATAAATCAAGAATATTTAAATATAACGATGAAAGAGAGGGGCTCGAACATAGTTACCTAGTGCAGATAGTTATTTGATTGGAATGAGTTTGATTATGGATTTTATTGAAGATAAAAACTATCACACCCCGACTTAATTTTGTTAAGCTTATCCTTTTAATTAGAGATAAATTGCCTTAAACAATGCTTTAATTTAGATCTCTAAGGAAAAATAGCATAAGATTTTTTTTTCAAAGGTATGTGTAGATGAAAAAATTATTGCCTTTACTTATAACTTATAAGTACTACATAACTTTACATAACTAAGATCCTTAGTTTAATAATTACACAAAAGAAATCTTGATATTCAAACCATACTAAATATCCGTCACTCCCCCATTTTAAGGTCCTAACTTGGCAGTGAACTCCAAATTATAAGCATACCTGAAACAAAACATTATAGGAGTGTAAGCTATAAAATCTTAGTGAATGACCACATACCACACATATAACCAATTTAAATAACCATTTTTATTTTCTTCTAATGTTATAACCCAACAGGAATTGTGAAACTCTCTCAAGCCTGGACCCGCCGCAATCCAATTAACCCACCACAGTTATTAGGGACCACCACATCCCTTTATTAGGCCCGAGTACACAAACCTCTAAGTTGGATTAATAGGACCACCACATCCCGTAGGATCCACCACAGTCCTTAACATTAGATGAAGGACTCACTAGTCCATATCATTAGATAACATTGCTTAACATTTTTAATCATATGCATATGTTTCATAAATACAACATCACTCCCATAAACATTTTAACACTTGTGTTTAACTACACATTTCCATATGAAATTATAAGCATTTATATTTCATTAGGAAGGTCACTCACCTTGGATTTAGTGCTAAGATTAATACCAACTACTTCCTTGGTATGGTAGTATTAGCTGCTTCCCCACCTAACAAGTCAATGTCATTAGTATTTGAATACACCGATTAACATCAAACCCAGTACTACATCACATCATTTGGTCAATCAGAAATAACTAAGGAGGAATTAAATATGAAACTTTACATTTCTATAACACCCAATTAATTAGGGTTCTAACACAATTTACAGAATTAAATTATGAATTTGCCAGACAAAGTTATGCCCATTTTATTACAACCTTTTCCAAATCGTGTCTCAAGAAAAACAACAACACAACTTCAACTTCCTGGAATTCTCATAATTTTTATACAACATAACTTTCCATGATATTCCACCCAATATCAGTAAACATATTTAATAATACAAATTTAATGTTTCATAATTTTTAGGGCTCATTTTCTATGTCGAGCAAAACGTCAAACACCTGGTATGCATTCTTGCTCCTTTAGGGCAGATTTTAAACCAAAACTTCAAACTATCACAAAGGTTCATTCCTTGATATTTTTACACAATTTTCGGATACGTTATACATGTATGAGTATATTTTACTCTTCAGCTTGAATCACTCAATTCCAATAAGTATTCCATGATTTATGCCATTTTTAGCATAACTAGGCCAAAATAGAACATTAAGGCATAACTTAACATTTTTAAGCATACATAACCTTGACCTTGGGTATAATTCATGGAAACATATAATAAACATGTTTTATCAGAAATATGCATCATAAGAATGAATTTTCTAAATCAAAATGCTTTACGAAAAATGATGTAAATTTAAGACTTTAAAGTATGCATTTACGATCCTAGCTCCAGTTCTAACTTATGTTCTTAACCCATACTTAATTTAATAAACTTAGGCAATATGGGTATCATTAAAATATTTATCCAAATCAAAAATAAAAATATGCCAAGTGTATAACTCATCCATGTGACCAACTTTAATAAAGAAGAAATTACCTTACGAGGATTCCTCGATTTATATAAATTTTCCGTTTCTTCCTTGACTTTCTTCTCTTTCTCTCTCTTTAGGCAAAACTCTTGTTCATGGATGAATTGTCTGAACAAGTAAGTTTTTTTAACAAGTTTGATCCGGCCAAACCATCACCCACCCTTTAACCAATCAAAAAATAGCACATGGTGTGCTAATAAGACAATTGTCACTTAAGGGATGGACAAATTTTCCCTTATTTCGTACTTTCGGTATAACTTCTTGTACGAGCCTTCGTTTAACCCGCCGTTTGTTGTGTTATAATATTAATTCATATATCTAAAACTTTCATAATTTATGTTTTCCCAAAATCATAAACTTATACGCCTAATTTGGGCTTCGAACAAGAAAGAAGCAATTTACCGAAAATCTCAAAACTTTCACATTTGGCGACCAAACATTGCAAATTTCGTATCAACACCCTTATTTACTTTTATAAACATAATCATATATTAAAAACATAATTTATGATGCATTTATCCAACTAATCATATGATCTAAACATGGTATCCCCGATCATAAGCTTGATTAGCATCTAATATAAACCCCACATAAATATCACATGAGCATGCATCCCCTAAATATGATAATTAACACGTTTAACACACATAACCAATTTATAAATAATAACAAATAACTTATACTTAATTATGTAATTAACATTACTAATCATGTTTTAGGGCCTTACAAAAACGTAGATCGAGTGGATTATAGATGATCTTGAAGAGACCACTATACTCCTTCATTTCACATGCAAATAGAGAGCCCAATAGAAGGGAAGACAAAGTTGTTTTGATCGATTGCGAGTGAAATATGATTGGGAAAGAGGTATTAACTCAGCTTAGAGATATGGACTCCATTCATGACAAAACACGTGTCATCAACATATATATTGGAGAGGAATATATTACAAAACCTAGATAAAAACATGATAATTAATAGCTCCACCAGTCCAATTCGAATGAAAAGCTCCAATTTTATATGTATATTAAATATAAATATTTATATATTTAAATATATAAACGCTTGGCGCTATCAAATCTCACGATTTTGAAAATTCATGTTTAGACGCACTCGCACTTGCATTCACCTACCCATACACAGTGTGTTGGGAGCTTAGATTATAAACCCTGTATAGTTTTTGGTATTTATGTTTGGTACATGGTAAGAAAAATGTTTTGAGTCTAAAATAAACTCCTAAATCAACTGCAAACAGCAATAAGTATAGTATCTTATGATATGGATCTCGCCAAAACAAAATATTTTATTACTATTTGAAAATGATCTTATATAATAATATAAAAATGGTGTCTCCTCACAATATTTTGACACATGTCAATCATAATTATATCAAATACTACCCTCCATCTATCTTATATATCGACACTCATAATAAATCCCCCCTCTCTCTTCCATCAGAAATAATGTTTCATCTACCAACCTCTTCCGATTCCTTCTCTTCCACATGAAATGTAAAAAATTCTCTTCTTATATTCTAACTATATCTTCTTTATTTCATACCCTTTTTTGCCACACCTCCTATTGCACTGGAGAACTACGCATGTAATATCTCTCTATAACTAGGTTTCTCATTTTTTTTACTCAATTATGCTATTTTTTGTTGTGCTCGACAAGTTGTATCAAGATTTTTTGTATTGTGATGGATGGAATTATGAATATAGAAATGACATCTGCCTTTTGGAAAAAATTGAAAGAACTTGGATATGATGACTAAGGTGGATTGGTATTTTGTATTTATCGTGTTTGTTTGTCAGTAATGGTAGTATGATAGACGTTTATTGATGAGTCTTTAAATAAATTTTGATTTTTACTTTGAATCATGAATATTTAATTATTTATAATAGGTGATTTTTTAATTATTTACAATTGAGGATTAATGAAAAACTTGATGTTGTGTGTATATATATATATATATATATATATATATATGTATAAGATATTTGTGAGAACTGATAAGGCATAAATTTTTCATATTTATCCCCTTAATTTTGGTCCTTTTATGATCGCATGCATTCTAATTGACTTGGATTTATCTCATATTTATGCTACTAACCCTCCATGGTGAGTCTTTCATGTTTTGCATATCTTTCATTTTTTTTACATATATTTCATACAAGTTAGTGCGAGAGAGAAATCGAAACAGTGAAAGAAACCAAAGGAAGGAGATTGAAGGGCATTTTAATAATTTTTCAGCCTTAGTCCGGAAGTGGATCCAACTAGAAAGTTGAAGAGCTTAAAATTGAAAGAATACTGGAAGAAACAACATCCAATTTCGAGCTACAATGAAGAAAGTATGAGCGTTCAAAGTTGAGAAATAAATCCAAAACAAAAGAAAAAGAAGCGAGCAAATGCAGAGAGTTTTCCAGAACTGAACCCATACCGGTTCGAGTCCGAACAGGTTCGTCTATGCACCTGAACCGGTTCGACTCACCTGATCTGCGAATTTCCTTTTATTGTTGATTTTTCTTAGAAGTTGTATTAAGTTAGGACTCTTACAAAAAACGACAGTGTAATGTTGTAGTTTGATATTAGACTAAGTTTTAACCTCGGCATAGAGGGAGAAGGAGGTAAGAACCATAGTTTTGAATTCCGACATTAAGATTACACTTTTGTGGATTTCTTTTCAAGATTAAATATATCAAGTTTGTTCCCTCTACTTTATTCTTGCATGATCTTTTTCTTTGCCTGTTTTATTTATTTTCTGGGATTTTAAAAACTCCATGCATGCTTAGATATATGTTCATCATGATTTCAATCGCATGCAACATCAGAATTTCATTTATTACCCACGTAACCATGTCCAGCTAAGCTATTAGCGGGTTGGGGCACATGAACCCAACCAAGGTGTTGCAAATGGATTTAAAAGCGAATAAAATTTAATTAACATATCAAAGGATTGATTTATTACCGATATAAATATTGTAGGTCTTTTAATTCCGTTTGCCCTATCTAATCGAAATGTTTAAGGATACAATACGAGTTTCGATAATTTGTCATTCTCGTCAAATAAAATTTTTTATTTTATATTGTGAGGAGTAAAATCCACACATGTCAAATTATTAAAGAGTAGTTCATGATTCTTTGAATTGAGAATTAGGTTTTTGAAGTTTTTATGTTTTATGTAATTACTGACGGTTCGGGGGAGTGTACCCTAACTCCATTTTCCCACATTGATTTACACTCTCTTAGTTATTATCGCTTGCGTAACTCATCTAATAGTGTAATTAGATTGCATTAGTTGATAGGAAAGTTAAAAACAATCATCTTTTCCTTCTTTTTCTGGACAATAGAAAGGTTAATCGTCTTTCCAACTTGTCATCAAGTCTTACGTCTTAGTCCATGAGTTCGACACCCAATTTATTGGATTATTACTTGAGTGACCGGCTTGCACTTGAGCCGTAATCACCCGTGTTAGAGACACACTTTTAAAGTCTAGTCAATTTTTTAGTGTCGTTGTCGGGGTCTAAGTAGACACTAAGTTAGGTCGAATTAATCCCAAATTTTACTCTAATTCTTAAAAGGCCAAAAAAATCATAAAATCCAAAATCCAAAAAATTTTAAAAAGAAAAAGGAAAAAAAAAAGAATCTCCCAAATCCTTACATGCAAAACCCTCAACCAACTCCTCAGTCTACTCCTACCAGAATTCACGAAAATCCTATAGTATAGTACAATCCCGATAGCCCACACACCCCTCACGTTCCCCAGTTTTGGGTTCCACCTCCTGCACCGCTCAACTCCATCAAGAATCACACTTTAATTCACACGTTTAGGGCGTCGAGTGAGGATATCGAGTCATTAAGAGATAGCACGATGTCAAACAATGCTAGTTATGGTACTTGTGAGGGGTGAGATGCGGTGTCGTCCCATCAGAGACCTCTTATATCTCGAGTGAACCGTTATTCTGGGATGCATATATTCCCGTATAATGTGGGGCAATTTCATTTTTGCAATGGGATGATTCATATTCTTCCTACATTACATGGTCTAAAGTCGAAAAAACCATACCACCACATCCGCTAGTTCGAAGAGGTATGAGAAATTTTTAGCGTTCAAGTGTGCCCCCAAGATATCATACTCCTCAAACTTTTCCCCTTCTCCCTGAAGGATAAGGCCAAGACCTGGATATGGTCTTTGGCATCGAACTCGATTAGAACGTCGAGAGATATGAAAGATAACTTTCTCCTGAAATTATTTCCCTAACATCGAACCAATTCCATAAAATCTCAAATTCAAAACTTTAAACAGCAAGAGAATGAGCCCTTCAATAGGGGGCATTTTAAAGAGTTTCTTAATATGTGCCCACACCACAGTTTTTAGAAATGGAGACTCATTTTTTTTCCATCATGGTATATGTTTAAGTTCCAAACAACCCGTTAAAACCATGTGCTCTGAGGAATTTCTAGGGTTAGACGAGGACGATACCGAGGCTTGCCTTAAGTATGTCATCGAGACTACTCAAGCATGGGACACATCTGATCCAAACACCCAAACCTGTGCTCGACAAACGTCTGCAATTCCTTCTATGTATGGTCTCTGCCATTTAGATAAAGAGGCCGAGTTAAATATTCAAATTAACCAACTTGCTAAGAGGTTGGACGGCGTGGTCGAATTGAGAGGAATAGAAACATTTGGCTCCACTCGAGCACTGATAGAGGAGGTGTGTGTGATTTTTTAGGCAGGACATCCAATAAAGGAATGCCCGGTAATATCTTCCTGCAAAGTGATGATTCAAGAGAAAGTGGAAGCGGGAGAGACTTTAACGGTAATTTTAACGCCCCGCAAGAGAATTCCTATAACCCTTTGTGGTGAAACCATCCCGATTTCAATTATGGGCAACCACACACAGCAATGAATCCCAATTCACATGTTTTCGCACTGCAGCCACCACTCCCGCATTTCCAATAAAATCCCCCTATGCAACTACCACCTCCGGAACCTTATATCACCCAATCTCGTAAAAATCTCAAGGACACCTTGCACCAATTTATGCAAACCCAATCGGTTTTTAACGCTCAAAATGTCCAATAATTTTCCGAATTAAAAGCGTTTATCTCTAAGTTGCAATCATCAATAAGTGTCCAAGAGAAGGGCAAGTGTCCCGTCGAAGGAGAAAGACCTCCCCAAGGACAAACTAGTGTTAGCTCTACTTTCGATGATAATAAAGACTAATGTCAATCCGTGACCACTCTACGTAGTGGGAGAGTCATTGATTGTTCACCTCCCCCATACGATGAGCTTAAAGACAAGGAGGTTTTTCCCGGTATGAAAGAGCCGAAGATGCCCTCTTGAATGAAAGTGACAACGATGACACTAGTAGGCCCGAAGTTATAGTAAAACCGCCCACTGTTGCGCCTTTCCCTTAATGGTTGGTTCCTCCTCCTAAAGGGGCCTCCCGTGAAGATGTGTTAGATGTGCTAAATCAAGTCAAGCTTAATTTACCATTTCTTGAGGCAATCAAGAAAATCACCGCCAATGCAAAGTTCCTTAAAGACTTATTGATGGTGAAATGTAGATTAAAGGTGAAAAGGAATGTTTTTCTAATACAAAATGTAAGCTCGGTTCTTTTAAGTGACCCCCCCCCCCCCCCCCCCCGAAGTTTAAAGATTCGGGTGCACTGAACATTTCGTGCATCATTGGAGAGAACCCCATCGAGAGTGAATGATTAGATTTAGGGTTGAGTGTTAACATTCTCCCTTACTCTATCTATAAATAATAAGATTTGGGGGACCTCAAGCCCATTAACATCACTCTCCAACTAGAGGATCATACCATGCAGTACCTCGAGGGATTGTTGAGGACGTGATAATCCAAGTGGACACTTTTACTTCCCTGTAGATTTTGTCATTTGGGACATGGATCCTTCCACTCCTTCGAGTGATCATGTTCCCATAATACGTGGCCACCCATTCTTAGTTACAGCTAACGCACTTATTAATACTCGAAATGGGCAAATGCAACTCGCGTTTGGGAATATGACTCTTAAAACAAGTATCTTCAACATCACCAAGCAAGTGGGCGATGAAGAAGAATTTCACGGTGGATCTTATCGAGGAGGTAGTAGACGAGCACATAGAGGGAAATATAAGTGGGGATTATCTAGAAGCGTGTTTTATTTCGGGTAGTGAGAGCGATGGGATATACACCGAGTTAGAGAAGGAGGTGAGTGAGTTTAGAGTGATTTTGTTTGAGAGTAATATGGATGAGGAGTTGAGATACGTTAGTTGGGTTTCTAGGTTTGAGGAATTACCACCGAGGGAGTCACGCACGGTTCCCTCCAACGAAAAATTTCCCACCCTCGAATTAAAGAAACTACCCTCAAACGTAAAATATGCTTATTTGGGCGAAGATGAGACATTTCCCATTGTTGTCTCCTCGAGGAAAATTAAAGATCAAGATTGTAAACTATTATCGATTTTGAGGAAGCACCCTAATGCTTTTGGTTGGAGCAGTGCAGATTTGAAGGGTATAAGTCCCTTAATTTGTACCTATAAAATCCACCTCGAGGAAGACGTTAAGCCTTCGCTTGAATCCCACAATAAAAGATGTCGTGGAGGTGGAGATTATTAAGCTATTGGACACGGGCATCATCTACCCCATTTTGGATAGTAAGTAGGTGAGTCCGATTCAAGTTGTCCAAACAAGTTTGGGAATGACTGTCGTCAAAAATGCAAAAGGTGAGCTTATTCCACAACGTACCACCACCGGGTGGCACGTTTGCATTGACTACTGGAAGCTTAATGCAGACACTGTGAAAGATCATTTTCCCTTACCGTTTATGAACCAAATGCTAGAACGAATAGTGGAACACCAATTTTATAGCTTTCTCGATGGTTATTTTTGGCACAACCTAATTGAGGTAGATGTGTTAGATAAAGAAAAGACGACGTTCACATGACCTTTTGGCACGTTTGCCTACAAAAGCATGCCTTTTGGATTATGTAATGCACCCTCGACCTTACAAAGGTTCATGCTTAGTATTTTTAGTGATATGGTCGAAAGGGGACTTGAGGTTTTTATGGATGACGTTAGTGTCTTCGACCCTTCTTTTGACCTTTGCCGCACTAATCTAAAAAAAGGGTTAGCTCGTTGTGTGGAAAAGAACTTGGAGCTAAATTGGGAAAAGTGTCATTTTATAGTGAAAAAATAGACGTCATATTCAATCTTCCCCCACCTAGGTCACTAAAGGGCGTGCACTCTTTCACTACACCAAAAATAGGATTCTGGCACGGTTTAAAACAATGCCAGACCCAATCTGGTATGGTTTAAAACCGTGCCAGAATCAGGAATGCTAGATTTTCTAGCACGGTTTAAAACCGTGTCAGATTGCCCAATCTGACACGCTTTTGGCATGCTTTTAAACCATGCTAGATATTGAATCTGACACACTTTTGGCACAGTTTAAAACCGTGCTAAATTTTTTATTTTCTGGCACATTTTTGGCAAGGTTATAAAGCGTGCCAGATTATTTTATTAGCCTAATCAAATTTTACAATTTGGCGCGGTTTTAAAATGTGTCAGATCTTTCTATTAGTAAAAAAAATATTTAAAAACAAATCTGGAAAATCAACAAATTCCAAATCTGGTAGGAATAATATTTATTATTTGCAAAAAGAATCAAGAAAATTCACAAGTTGTGAGTCTCGCACGTTATTGATAAACTAATGTACATACAAACTTCAAAATATTACAAGTATTAATAGTTCCAAGATTAAAAAAAAATGGGCAGCATTTCCTTTATTTTCTGGACATTCCAATATTTGCTAATACAAAATCTGTCAATATAAATCCCGTACGGCCATACAATATAACAATAAAATTTCGAAAGCCCGCACGGTCATAAAAGTTGACAATAAAATTACTAAAGCCTGCACAACCCTAACGCAAAAAATAGAATCCTGAATATTAACGGCATTAAATAAATAATCTTTTTGTTATTAACAATTGACTTCATGTGTTCCACGTGGATAAAACCTAGCGATTGAATGTTATCCTACAAAAAAAATAGGGCACAAAAAGATATGATATTAATAACCAAGTAATTTAAAAAAAAATCGTACTCAAGCTGAAAATTTCCAAATAAGAGTTACAATTATTATTATTATTATTATTATTATTATTATTATTATTATTATTATTATTATTATTATTATTATTATTATTATATTCTCAAATTGAAAGTCTCATAACTACTTGGTTAGTTCATATGAGTTACATTAGTCGCATACGAGGTGTTAGTCCCTCTTACGGGCTTGTTTGGGGGATGGTTTGGTTTTTCATTTGTTAACGGCTTATTTTTAAGTTTAATCTTAGATATTTTCAAATTATCGTCATATTCTCAAATTGGGAGACTCGTGACTACGCAGTTAGTTGTGTATGAGTTACATTGGTCCTGTACGAGGTGTTCATGCCTCTTACGGGGCCGTTTGGGGGTTGGTTTGGGTTTTCACCCTTTAACGGATTATTTTTAAGCCTAGTCTAGATATTTTGAAATTATCATCATATTCTCAAACCGAGAGACCTGTGACTACGCGGTCAGTTCCTACGAGTTACATTGGTCCCGTTCGATGTGTTAGTTTCTCTTACGAGGTCATTTGGGAGCTGATTTGGGTTTTCACCCTTTAACCGCTTTTTTTAAGCCTAATAAAGATATTTTCAAATTATCGTTATATTCTCAAACTAAAGACTCGTGACTACGCGTCAGTTCCTACGAGTTACAGTGGTCCTGTGTGATGTGTCAGTGCCTCTTACGGGACCGTTTGGGGGCTAATTTGGGTTTTCACCCTTTAATGACCTGTTTTTAAGCCTAATCAAGATATTTTCAAATTATCATCTTATTCTCAAATCGAAAGACTCGTCACTACGTGGTCAGTTCATATGAATTACATTAGTCCCGTGTGAGGTGTTCGTGCCTCTTACGCTGGTTTGGGTTTTCACAATTTAACGGCTTATTTTTAAGCGTAATCTTGATATTATCAAATTATGTTATATTATAAAACCAAGATGTAATACCCCGTAATTTTAAATGACTTTTAAAGTGGGTTATATTTTAAATTAATGGATTAATTAGATTTTATTATTAATTAATTCATTCGGGTTTTATCCGGACGGTGGATATTATAATGGATGATTCTGAATATTACTTAAAGATATTTAGGTAATATATGAATGTGATGTCATTGATATGAATGTATGATATAAATTCGGTAATTTATATTTTTAATCAGACGCGGTATGGGACGTGTCGGGACTAGTTTATTAAATTAAAAAGGAAATTTATTTTCTATCGATCTAATAGTCATTTCGACTGCGTCGTTGCGTTCGTAAGGTTCGAAATAGTCAGAAAAGTCTATTTGGATGTTAATTTTGAGTCTCGGGTCATTTGGAAATGAATAGACAACCCGAAAGGGCATTTTGGTCATTTTTCTAGGGGGGATGAATAGTGATTTCGGATTTTGGCCTATTATAAGTATTGGTAGATTAAGTGTATGTGGGTTATTCATCTCCTCTACACAAAAGAGAGAAGCCATCTTCCTAGAGAGAGTGAAAGAGTGCTTGAGAAGGGAAAAGCCTACTTGGGAAGGAGAAGAACAAGAACCAAGGTTCACCACCACCAACCACCACCGGAGTTTGACCAGAGAAGGGACAACTAACTGAGATATACTACACCAAAGGATCAGACCTTCAGTAAAGGCAAGTGTTTGATAATGGCAATTTAAGTTCGTATATTGTCCATGTTAGAATAGTATGAAAAGAGAAGATTATTCATGTTTGGAAGAAATAAAGGAGTGATTAAATGGATTTCTAGAAACTAAAATGATATAGGAATTAAACTCATGTTTTAGGTTGATAATAATCCACGAAATAGTCATGAATCTGTTGAAGAAATTATGAAAACCATTGATGTGTTCTTGAAGATGATATGTTGATAAATTTCTGGAAATAAGGAGATAAACATGCTTTTTAATCCAATCCCTTGATGATTCTAGGATGTTTAGAGTATTGGAAATCGTTCATATATGTTGATATATCATGTAGTGAAGATTATAAGCCATTTGGGATGTTTAGATGAAGGTTTAAATGATCATAAGTTGCTAAACCCGTAGTTACAGAAAATGCAGAAAACCAGACTGTGACCTGAGGGATTGATCGATCGACCCCTGCCTTCGATCGATCGACCTCCCCAGAATATGTAAAGTTGTTTCTTTTTACATGTTGATTCTTATCCCAAACCTTTTGTGGATCTTTGGTGATTATTATTTGGATATTATGGGACTTAGAAAATATCAGTAAACCCTTGATAAGATTTGAATTAATTTGATTTGGATTCAAGTGATTAAAATGTTGAAAATTATATCAAATGGAATTTCGGTTGCTAGATTCATTTGTTAAATTCTAAATGGAGATGTATGAGGATTAAAGATAGGACCAGTAGTGGTGATTGAATATAACACCTGGGTATCCTTAAGTTTACAAGAGGGTTTAATCCAAAGTGAAAGAAGATGTGTTTATAAGAGATTTGAAACTATCGATTTTAACCTTAATTAAAAGGAGAATTAAACTCGTAGTAATTCGGGAGAAATGATGTTATGGACCAGTAGGATATTAGTGAATTCTTACTGAATATATGTTGAGGAATAACCTATTTAAATATTGTGTATTGAGTGAAGGTAGCCTTAGGGTTACAATTTGAACATTATTGATTTCGCAAGGACTGATTGTAATACAAGAGCGTAGTGGTGTGCCTCCTGGATAGAGATGGGAGTTTAGAACACATTTGGTTGAAAGAAGGTATGAGGTTATCCCGATCGCATAGTTGAAGTTGTCGGACCTCCTCGATCGACAAAGTTAAGTAGTAGTGTATTGGAGGGGTTCCTTGTTTGTATTTCTCTTTGCGAGACGCTCCGCGCATGAACCTTAACGACGTCGGGAGTGGAGAGATGTTATAGGATGCGAGGATAATTAAATTATGAAGTAAAGTTATGATATTTTAATACGTGGAATTTAAAAGAGATATAATTCTACGTATGGGAAATATCTTAGGGTAGTGATAATTACCCTATTGATATTATATTATAGGTATGATAATACCTATTTGATTAATTGATGATTTATGTGTATGACATGCCTAGCTTACTTGCTATCGGTGGGAGGTTTGCACGTGAGGGCAGTCATATCCTGATGAATCCATGGGATGTTTTATTTGTCGCTCGAGAACATAGGTCTATGAAAGACTTATCGGGGAGTTGATAAGTCCGCTGACTGTGGGTACGTAGGTATGTGCGTGACCCATGGATACGAGAACTATGTTTACCTCCAATTTGTTTGTTGTTGTTTGTGGTTCGTGGAATCTTACCAAACCTTTAGTCCCCTATTCGGTGACCTGCGATGATGGGGCATGATAGCAGAGTAATGCATTGCACCGCAGCTGTGACTCGGGGTGCCGTATTATATATGAATATATATATAATGGATTAAATGATTGAATGGATATATTATGGTTAAATCTATCTACGGTGATAATTGTAGATAACGGTGAATAGAGAAAGATAATGGAATTAAGTTAATGAATGTTTATGCTTATAGAATTGAAAAGCTTAACTCATGTTAATGAGAAACGATTCATATTAATGAGTAATGATTCATGTTAATGAGAAACTAATCATATAAAGGAGAAATGTAAATGAATAATAATGTGGCGTATGGTATGGGACATACGGGGATTATGATATGGGAATGGAATTATAATATGGAGACTGGAAAAGAGGAACCATTAACTAGGAGGTTAATAGGAAACGTTAAGTGTGCACTCTAGTTGAGAGGTGAGAATAGCAAGTGAGAGTTGGATCTAACATGTACATAATAAATGCTTTATTGCACTTGTTAAATACTTGCTGTTTTAAAAATCATCTACACATTCGGGCTCTGACCCGTTTTCTTGCATATTTTCTCTTCTATTGTATCTCTATATCAGGTGTCCAGCAACAGGGACGCCAACCTTAGCGGATTTTGACAGGCTATGGATTTATGGAGTTTTGCTTAGACGCCTATCTTCATTTGATTCACAGTATTCTTAGTTAGGGCATGTCGCCCAAAGGATTTCAATTATCTTTTCTATCGAGGTCAAATACTATTGTATTCGGGTCTTTTTAATACAGTTGTTATTGATGGGATTACTGTAATGAATTAATATTATTTGGGAATGTTTATTCCAATTGCATTTAAATTCTTTTGTGTTAATTATTGGGTTATCAGTGTTGTAGAATAAAATATGTTGTGTTATTCTTAAACTAAAAAATGGTTTTGTTGAAATTCAAATTTGGAAAGTTTTTAACACCAGCTTAATTGGGTATTGGGTGAGTTATAAATGTTTTCGACAGTGATGCTAAGAATGAGCCAACTGTATATTCTGTTTTAATTTGGTATGGGACTGGCCACCCGGTATTTAATTAGGCGGGGTGTTACACAAGAGTCCTATGAGTATGTGGTCAGTTCCTATGAGTTACATTGGCCCTGTACGAGGTGTTCATACCTCTTACGGGGCCGTTTGAGAGTTGGTTTGAGTTTTCACCCTTTAACGACTTATTTTTAAACATAGTTTAGATATTTTCAAATTTTTGCCATATTCTCAAATCTGGAGTCCCGTGACTATGCGATCAGTTCCTACGAGTTACATTGGTCCCGTACGAGGTGTTCATGCCTCTCACGGGGCCATTTAGGGGTTGGTTTGGGTTTTCACCCTTTAACGGATTGTTTTTAAGCTTAATTTAGATATTTTCAAATTGTCGTCATATTCACCAATCAGGAGTCCTGTGATTACGCGATCAGTTCCTACGAGTTACATTACTCCCGTACGAGGTCTTCATGCATCTTACTGGGCCATTTGGGGATTGGTTTGGGTTTTCACCCTTTAATTGCTTATTTATAAGCCTAATCTAGATATTTTAAAATTATCATCATATTCTCGAACCAGGAGTCCCGTGACTATGCGATCAGTTCCTACAAGTTATATTGGTCCCGTGTGAGGTATTCATGCCTCTTATGGGGCCGTTTGGGAGCTAGTTTAAGTTTTCACCCTTTAACGGCTTATTTTTAAGCATAGTCTGGATATTTTTAAATTTTCGTCATATTCTCTAACAGGCAGAGAATATGCGATCAGTTCTACGACTTAAATTGATCCCATAGGAGGTCTCCATGCCTCTTACGGGGCTGTTTGGTGGCTGGTTTGGATTTTTTTAAGCCTACCTAGATATTTTCAAATTATCGTTATATTCGCAAATTGGGAGTCCTATGACTATGCGATCAATTCTTATGAGTTACATTAGTCCCGTACGAGGTATTCAAGCATCTTACGGGGTCGTTTGGGGCTGGTTTGGGTTTTCACCCTTTAACTGCTTATTTTTAAGCCTAATCTAGATATTTTCAAATTATCGTCGAGAGACCCATGACTGTGCAGTCAGTTTCTACGTGTTACAATGGTCTTGTGTGAGGTTTTCATGCCTCTTTCAAGGCCGTTTGGGGGATGATTTGGGTTATCACCCTTTAACGGCTTATTTTAAGCCTAATCTATCAAATCAGCAGTCCATGACTATGCGGTCAGTTCCTATGAGTTGTTACATTGGTCCCGTACGAGGTGTTCATACCTTTTACGAGACCGTTTGGGAACTGGTTTGGGTTTTCACCCTTTAACGGCTTATTTTTAAACATAGTCTAGATATTTTCAAATTTTCATCATATTCTCAAATCGGGAGTCCCGTGTCTACGCGATCAGTTCCTACAAGTTGCACTGGTCCCCTGCGAGGTGTTCATGCCTCTTAGGGGTCGTTTGGGGGGCTATTTTGGGTTTTCACCCTTTAATGGCTTGTTTTTAAGCTTAATCTAGATATTTTCAAATTTTTATCATATTCTCAAATCGGGAGTCTCGTGACTACGCGATCAGTTCCTATGAGTTGCATTAGTCCATGAGGTGTTCATGCCTCTTACGGGGCCGTTTGAGGGCTGGTTTGGGTTTTCACCCTTTAACGGCTTATTTTTATGCCTAATATAGATATTTTCAAATTTTCATCATATTCGCAAATTGAGAGTCCTGTAACTACGTGATCAGTTCCTACGAGTTGCATTAGTCCCGTACGAGGTGCTGATGCCTTTTACGGGACCATTTGGGAGCTGGTTTGGATTTTCACCCTTTAACGGCTTTTTTTAAGCCTAATCTAAATATTTTCAAATTATCGTCATATTCTCAAACCAGGAGACCCGTGACTACGCGGTCAGTTCGTACTAGTTACATTGGTCCCATGCGAGGTGTTTATGCCTCTTGCGAGGCTATTTGGAGGCTAGTTTGAGTTCTCACCCTCTAACTGCTTATTTTTAAACCAAATCTATATATTTTTAAATTATCTTCATATTCTCAAATCGAGAGATCCATGACTAAGCGATCAGTTGCTTTGAGTTACATTGATCCCGTGCGAGGTGTACATGCCTCTTACGGGGCCGTTTGGGGGCTGGTTTGGAATTTCACCCTTTGACGACATGTTTTTAAGCCAAAGTCTAAATATTTTCAAATTATCATCATATTCTGAAATCGGGAGTCTAATGAATAAAAGATCAGTTCTACGAGTTACACTTGTTCTGTGCGAGGTGTTCATGGCTCTTACGGAACCGCTTGGGGGATGGTGTTAGTTTTCACCCTTTAACAGCATGCTTTTAATCCTAATCTAGATATTTTCAAATTATCGTCATATTCTCAAATTGGGAGTTCCGTGACTATGCGGTCAGTTCCTACGAGTTATATTGGTTATGTGCGAGGTGTTTGTGCCTCTTACGGTTCCGTTTGAGAGTTATTTAGGATTTTTGCCCTCCAACGGCATTTTTAAGATTAAGTCGTGAGATTTACAAATTTTTTTCATACTAAAAAATCGGGAGTCTCATGACTACATGGTCAGTTCCAGCGAGTTACATTAGTCCGGTGCGAGATTTTAATACCTTTTACAAGGTTGTTAGGTGATTGTTTTGGGGTTTTTCCCTTTAACGATATGTTTTTAAACCTAAGTGTTAAATTTGCAAATTATCATCATATTCTCAAACTGGGAGTCTCGTGGCTACCCGACCAGTTCCTATGAGTATATTGGTCCCGTGTTACGCGTTCCTCTTTCAGGGTCGTTTGGTGGTTAGTTTAGGTTTTCTCCCTTTAACGACATGTTTTCAGCCCTAAGTATTAAGAACATGAATTTTTGGTCTTATGTAACTCGTAGATTTGAAACCTTTGTGTGACATTCAAGAATGGGGTTTTCCTCTTAAATGAATTTATTTTCTTATATCGGGGCTACAATGGTGGTATTCTAGATATATTGAAATATAATAAAGGAGACAGGATCCTTTAGATGAACTCACTTGAAACCCTCTTTTCTGTGCCTTAGTTATGAAATTATCAACGTCGCGATTGAATAACGTCACAATATAAAGATCATATTCATTGTCCTCGTGTATCTTCTTGGAGGATCTGGGGACCTGAAACATTAGTTAAATAAAAAAAGAGAATTCACTAAGCCAAAAGTAGTTCTGCAATGAAGAAGATGATGATGAGATACATTGAGTTTAGTTAGTTACTTAATACAAGACCAAGAGATGCCAAATCTCTATCATCTGCGAATTTGAACCACCGATATGTTGTGCGGCAATCAAAATGTCATGCACCACATGAGATAATACAATGAGGACCATTACGAGAAAAAATAACATTTCACTAGAGGAAAGAGTTTTTACCACATAGGTGGTGAGTGTCTCATAACTTGACAACAATCCTTCTGTGAATACTTTGATACACCTGTAAGAAGGGTCACTAAATGTTCTGAGGTGACGACATCCTCTGTCTTCACTAAATTGTACAGATCACGGACAACTAAGATGAGCAAGCAAAGAATTTAAATCAGCTAAAGATTCAATTAAAATAATGGCTTGTTTTAGAATTGGATGCACCCACATATTTTACTACTGCTTTTGCGTATATACTGTTATAACTACATGTCCAAATAATTGATCCTCCTGAAATTTCCAGCGCAATGTTAGATAAATTATTTATTTTCCCTCATGAGAGCTTACTAGATTAATCATTATAATAAATTGTACATATATGTATGGAAAATAAAGGAAAACAAAACTTACTATTGAAAGGTGTAAGTGCCGCTGGAGCAGATAATGTAGAAATGTGTGCCATTAAAGAATGAAGCGCCAGCTCTTATTGTGTGAGTTCAATTACAGGTTACCTAGTACGTAGAGAGACTTATTATCAAGGGGATAAACTTTTTACCTAGAATGTAGCGCCACATCTTATTGTCCTACGTCCATAACTATCTAAAAAATATGATTTTCATAATATACTTAAAACACACTAAACCAATTATACCTGGCCCAACTTGCGACATGACCCGCTTGATCTCCTAATAAAGAATTAATTTCTGGGCGTAGATTATCTGGCGCTAGTTGCTCCAGAATAGTTTCAATATATAGTTAACAAATTTTGGTATGCATAGCTATGAGAGAACCTTAGGTTTTGAATTTCACTTGAGGATTGAATACCACGTTGTAAGGGAGCTTCAATTAGCATTCCCCAGCTTCTATCAACTTAAATGAAAACATTGACCTGCATCAAGAAAAAACATACACATGTATATTAAGCATTTCATTAGTGACCAAAATTATGTGTGAAAACATAATATCTTAATTATTCCATGCCACAAACACTACACCCAAAACAGTAATCTCGCAAGGTTTAAAACTGTGCCAGATTAAATCTGGCACTATTTTGAACTGTGCCAGAATCAGGTGTTCCAAAATGGCCATTTTTTTCTTGCACGGTTTAAAAGTGTGCCATATTTGGCCAAACAGGAACACTTCTGGCACACTTTTAAACCGTGACAGAATTTGACATTTTTGGCACATGTTTGAACTATGCCAGATTGAGCACATTTTCATAAAAATTTGGCAAAGTTTAAAACCGTGCCAAAATTTAATACACTTTTGGCACGATTTTAAACTGTGCCAATTTTTTTATAAAAAGAAAAAAATTAATTATTTGAAAGCACGAAAATTCACAAATTGAAAATATTGCACGTTGTTGATAAACTAATGTACATACAGACTTCAAAATATTACAAGTATTTAATAGTTCACAGACAAAAAAAAATTGGGCAGAGTTTTCTCTATTTTCTAGACATTCCAAAACCTGCTAATACAAAACATGCCTAACATAAAGCCCGCACGGTCACAAAATATAACAATTAACTTACAAAAGCCCGCACGACCAAAAAAGTTAACAATAAAACTACAAAAGCCCGCACGTCCATAGCACAAACAAATAGAATCATGAATAAACCCCTTGTTGTAAACCATTGAGTTCTCTGTGTGTTCCACATGAATAAATGCCAACGATAAAATGTTATCCTGTAAAAAAAAATAGGATACAAAAAAAAAAGATATTAGTAACTCAGTAATTTACAAAAAAAAAACTTACTCAAACTAAAAAAATTACATATAGGAGTTGCAATTATTACTATATTCTAAAATTGAAAATCTTACGCAAGTTATGACTCCCTGATCAGTTCGCACGAGTTACATTAGTCCCTTGCAAGGTGTTCGTGCCTCTTACGGGGTCGTATGGGGGCTGGTTTGGGTTTTCACCCTCGGACGGCTCGTTTTCTAGCCTAATCTACATATTTTGAAATTATCGTCATATTCTCAAATTGGGAGACACAGGACTATGCGGTCAGTTTGCACAAGCTACATTGGTCCCATGCGAGGTGTTCATGCCTCTTACGGAGCTGTACGGGGGCTGGTTTGGGTTTTCACCCTCGAACGGCTTGTTTTCAAGCGTAATCTACATATTTTGAAATTATCATCATATTCTCAAACCGGGAGACCCGGGACTACGCGATCAGTTCGCACGAGTTACATTGGTCCCGTGCGAGGTGTTTGTGCCTCTTACGGGGCCGTATGGGGGCTGTTTTAGGTTTTCACCCTCGAACGGCTTATTTTCAAGCCTAATTTACGTATTTTGAAATTATCGTCATATTCTCAAATCAGGAGACCCAAGACTACACGGCCAGTTCGCACGAGTTACATTGGTCCCGTTCGAGGTGTTCGTGCCTCTTACAGGGCCGTATGGGGGTTGGTTTGGGCTTTCACCCTCGAACGGTTTGTTTTCAAGCCTAATCTACATATTTTGAAATTATCATCATATTCTCAAATCGGGAGACCCGGGACTACGTGCTCAGTTCGCACGAGTTACATTGGTCCCGTGTGAGGTGTCCGTGCCTCTTACGTGGCCGTATGGAGAGCTGGTTTGGGTTTTCACCCTCGAACGGCTTGTTTTCAAGACTAATCTGTGTATTTTGAAATTATCATCATATTCTCAAACTGGGAGACTCGGGACTACGCGGTCAGTTCGTACGAGTTACATTGGTCCAGTGCGAGGTGTACGGGGTCGTATGGGGGCTGGTTTGGGTCTTCACCCTCGAAGGACTTATTTTCAAGTCTAATCTACGTATTTTGAAATTATCATTATATTCTCAAACTGGGAGACCCGGGACTATGCGGTCAGTTCGCACGAGATACATTCGTCCCGTGTGAGGTGTTCGTGCCTCTTACGGGGCCGTATGGGGGCTCGTTTGGGTTTTCACCCTTGAACGGCTTGTTTTCAAGCCTAATCTATGTATTTTGAAATTATAATCATGTTCTCAAATCAGGAGATCCGGGACTATGCGAGCAGTTCGCACGAGTTACATTGGTCCCGTGCGAGGTGTTCGGGCCACTTACGGGGCCGTATGGGGGCTGGTTTAGGTTTTCACCCTCGAACGGCTTGTTTTCAAGACTAATCTACGTATTTTGAAATTATCATCATATTCTCAAACCGGGAGACTCGAGACTATGCGATCAGTTCGCACGAGTTACATTTGTCCCGTACGAGGTGCTCGTGCCTCTTACGGGGACGTATGGGGGCTGGTTTGGGTTTTCACCCTCGAATGGCTTGTTTTCAAGCCTAATCTATGTATTTTGATATTATCGTCATATTCTCAAATCGGGAGACCCGAGACTACATGATCAGTTCGCATGAGTTAAATTGGTCCTGTGCGAGGTGCTCGTGCCTCTTATGGGGACGTATGGGGGTTGGTTTAGGTTTTCAACCTCGAACGACTTGTTTTCAAGCCTAATCTATGTATTTTAAAATTATCATCATATTCATATTCTCAATCCGGGAGACCCAAAATTACGTGGTCAGTTCGCACGAGTTACATTGGTCCCGTGCGAGGTATCCGTGCCTCTTACGGAGACGTATGGAGGGCTGGTTTCGGTTTTCACCCTTGAACGATATATTTTCAAGCCTAATCGATGTATTTTGAAATTATCGTCATATTCTCAAACCGAGAGACCCGGGACTAAGCGGTCAGTTCGCACGAGTTACATTGGGCATGTGCGAGGTGTTCGTGCCTTTTAAGGAGCCGTGTGGGGGATGCTTTAGGTTTTCACCCTCGAACGGCTTGTTTTCAATCCTAATCTATGTATTTTGAAATTATCATCATATTCTCAAACTGGGAGACCCGGGATTTCGCAGTTAGTTCGCACGAGTTACATTGGTCCCGTGCGAGGTGTTCGTGCCTTTTATGGGGTCGTATGGGGGTTGATTTCGATTTTCACCCTCGAACGACTTGTTTTTAAGCCTAATCTACGTATTTTAAAATTATCATCATATTCTCAAACCGGGAGACCCGGGACTACACGATCAGTTCGCACGAGTTACATTAGAACCGTGCGAGGTGTTCGTGCCTCTTACGGGGCCGTATGGGGGCTAGTTTGGGGTTTCACCCTCGTACAGCTTACTTTCAAGCCTAATCTATGTATTTTGAAATTATCGTCATATTCTCAAATCGGGAGACCCGGTATTACACGGTCAGTTTACACGAGTTACATTTGTCCCGTGCGAGGTGTTCGTGCCTCTTAGGGCGACCATTTGGGGGTTGGTTTGGGTTTTCACCCTCGAACGGCTTGTTTTCAAGCCTAATCTGCGTATTTTGAAATTATCATCATATTCTCAAACCGGGAGACTCGGGACTACGCGATCAGTTTGCACGAGTTACATTGGTCTCGTGCGAGGTATTCGTGCCTCTTACGGGGCCGTATGGGGGCTGGTTTGGGTTTTCACCCTTGAACGACTTGTTTTCAAGGCTAATCTACGTATGGTTATGGTAAAATTGGTCACGTATCTATTTAAAAGAGAATTGGATTTTTAGTGGAAATATTTTCTTCGTTAGTGAGATATTAATGACTTAACATAGGATCAGTTCCAAGAAATATTCTTTGAAAATAATTTTTAGAATCAATGAGAGAATAAGAAATACTGTTAGTTGTTCTATATAACAGCTATTCGAGGGTGATTTCTTGGAATCCTGTTAGTTATTCTATATATGAAATCAACGAGAGAATCCTAAGAAATCCGTTTAGGTGTTATATATAACAATTGTTATATATAACAGAGTTGTTATATATAACAACTGTTATATATAACACCTATGTTATATATAAGGGCTGTTATATATAACGGCTGTTATATATAACAGGTGTTATATATAACAACTATGTTATATATAATAGGTGTTATATATAACAGAGCTGTTATATATAACAATTGTTATATATAACAGCTTGCCCGCGCTTCCCGCTCAATAATGATAAATAAATAATTGGTTTAGTCCCTTTTTTGCATAACGATAACTCAATTCAATAGTTGATTGCGTAATGATAACTCAATTCAATAGTTGATTGCATAACGATAACTTAATTCAATAGTTGATTGCATAACGATAACTCAATTCAATAGTTGATTACATAATGATAAATCAATTCAATAGTTGATTGCATAACGATAACTCAATGATTTCTTGATGCTATAGCTGGTGGAGCAGGATTATAGAAGCATAAATTAGGAATATAAGTAGAGATTTTGCAGATTTTTACCTTAGAGGGAAGTACTTCGAAGCAAGGTGGCGTAGGTCACCGGTGTCACTAATGGGAGGACAAAGGTCATTCGTCGGTGTCTCTAATGGGACGACAAAGGTCGTCGAGCCAATGCATAATTTCATTTTTACCAACATCTTCCAAGTTCTCTCAATGAGCTTATTTTCCACTCCAAACTGGATACTCGGGCACTTTGATGTCATCGAGTAAAACTCGCACTTCATTCTTTCTCAACGTATGGAAGTGAACGGTCGAGACGGCTCCTAGTTGCGTTTTTCTCCCATAACAACCAAGTTCACGTGTGTGGGATGGTATTTTGCATTCAATTAGAGAGGTGAAATTTTGAACCTCGAATGCAGGGGAGGAACGGGAACACGAAGGCGTTCCAGTGCCTATAGTAGGTAACTCTTGAACGTTGTGTCCAACACCTACAAATTTCCCGATTTTGAAGTCAGTAATGAATTCATCTAATGAGGATTTTATCGCCTCTATGTCACTCCTAAGGTGATCAGCATGATCCTTCCAATTTTCGGTGTCATCTTTCACCTCCTCAAGCATTTCTATAGCAAATGCCGACCCTAATATAGCGGTTCTCAAAATTGTGGACTCAACACAACGAACACGTCCTCGCGTATCTTTTTTAAAAACCTCAAAGATAGGCCCGGTAACCAAGGTCTCCTCCTGACCACTCACTTTGTATACATCCAGAAGCATTTGAATTTGGTCCTGTACAAAAATATATTAACATTAGGTTTGATGATACGATACTTTTTTTTAGACAAAACGAACATTACAAAATTTAAATTACCGCAAATATTTTATCATGAGGGGCATAACCACCTCCTTTGATTATATGAGTTGCCAACCTCAATTCAACACGAGTGGGTGCACGCCCATGCTCCTTTCCCCAATTGTCTAAAGCTCGGGCATAACCATGATGACCTGTATTATGAGTTATCTTTCTCACACAACTTTTTTAGTCTCTTTATTCTTTCTTCGCAAAGTTTTTTGAACCTCTAAAGCTTCATTATTGCAAAACACCTTCCAGTCCTCAGATTTGACATTTCGTGGAACTTTCTCCTTCCACTTTCCAACATCACCATCCTTCAAATTAACCCTCAGCTTTGACTTGAACTTTTTTCCAAGCATCGTTCGCTTTTTTCATAAAAATTTGCTTCTGACTTTTGCTCACATCTGGGAACTCTTTCTACAATATATGAAGAAATAAAATTGAAACATCACAGAATTGAATTTACATTCTTTGGAATAGAAAGGAATAGTATACCATTAATGATGACCAAATTGAGTTCTTATATCGTACATCCACTTGTTTCCAACTCGTATAAGAAATGGGAACATGTGTCCTTGCTAAGTCTCCCAACCTGGTTTAGAGTGTATATGAGTCTTCACCAACTGGAAGGCCATGCTCATTAAATTTTAACTTCTTAGTGAAAGAGTCATCACCTACTCTTGAAGCACCCGAAGCAACCTTATAACGGGTGGTTGATATAGGTGTCTCCCCATTTATTGACGGTTGCGAAGTATCACCCATACGAGACATTTATCTGGAAAAAAGTGACTATTGGACACCAAAATAATCAGAATAAACATTTACAAGAATATTACATGTTCAAATAACAATATAAAGAAGATTATATGTTCAAATAGACACCAGTATATTACATGCTTAAACATCAGTAAACATAGAATTACAAGTTCAAATAACCATACCTGTATTAAATGTTCAAACAGCAATAAACTATTAAATGTTTACAACAACAACAAACGGAATAAATAGAATATTGCATATTCACAAACAAGTTCAGAACTAAATCATTGCACTAGAAATCCCGTGTCCAAAAGCTCCAGTAATTTATCATTTTCCTCGAGAATGGAGTCATACATCGTATGGTCAATATCAATCGCTCTATTTCTTTCGTCAGTCTCTTGGGAGAGTGTAAAACAACTGACCACCCATTCAACTTTACATCTTGACAATAAAATACTTGACTGGCTTGAAATGCAAGGATGAACGGATCATCGTGAATGGTATTTTTACTCACGGGCTTAATAAGATTTACCATCACCAATTTTGAGGTGGGTTCAACTTTGCAAGCATTCTTAACATCAACATCCACCCAATCACAATAAAAGACAGTATGTGCGAACTCAACGTAATTGAGGTCGAGTATTTGTCTAATAACTCCATAAAAGGTTGTCATAATCCCCTTCTTATTAAAGGCCTTAGTGGATACACCACTACTCTGAAAGTTATGATTCTCTTCATGTCCAGAACTACAAAAGGTGTACCCATTGCATTGAAATTTTCCATAACTGGTAACCCTATGGAGCGGACCATCAGCATATGGAAAAATTCTCATATCATTAAATCTTGAGGCCTGTAAGGAATTGATAATTTTTTAAAGTTTCATTAAAAATAATTACAGTTGATAAAAATGTACATGTATAAATAAAGACTTGCCTCGTTCCTTAGCCAAGAGATGAAATCATCAATTCTATGCCTCGATTGAGTCTCAGTTACCAGAAATTTTCTACAAGAAATTTGTTTCAAAATTAAGAAATATCATATTACAATAATATAATATGAATTAACATAGAATTAAGTGTGTACCTTCTCCATTCATCAACACCGTTGCATTGAGATAAAACCTATCTTCGCAGTTGCTCATATTGTACATTATTTAAGATCAATTCTTTACTTTTACCCAATGGTCGTTGGCATTCCGAGTCATCAAACTCATCATCAAGAAAATCCTCAAGATTCCTCTTAGGAGTTCCTTAACCACTTTTCGATATGTACTCCATGGCATACAAAGAAGCTTCATGTAACAAATATGCATTAGCAATGCTCCCTTCAATGTACCTCTTATTTCTTGACCACTTTTTATATCTTCCCATTTCTCTCTCAAACAACCACATCACCCGATATCTTTGTGGCCCAGCTGTTAAAGCTTCATCAGCTAAATGGTACATGACGTGGATCATCACCATAAAAAAGGCTGGTGGAAAATAAATTTCAAAGACACAAAGTGCCTCTACCAATGCATTTTTAGCCTTCAAAAGAGGTTCCCTAAATGTCACTTTGGCACACAACACATTAAATAATATTCTTATTCGTTGTATAGCTTTAAACAAAGGCTTATCATACGGAAATGAATGCATAAGCAACGCAAAAAGCAACCGTTGCATTATGACGTGATAATCGTGGGACTTGAGATTGGTAAATCCAGGTGGATCGAGGTTAACATTGTTGCTAACATTTGATTAAAATCCAACCGGTACCTTTAATGTTTTTAGTGTATGGAGAAATGCTTCTTTCTCTTCCTTTCCTAATGCGAAGGTGCCTTTGGCATAAGCCTTTTGTTACTGACTTCAACATCTTTCATCCATAATTTCCTTTTAAAATTCAAATGAACTTTCAAGTCTTCACGGGCTTTGACGGTATCTTTATTTGATGAACCTTTCACCGAGATTATTGTACCTAAAAGAGTCTTTGTGACATTCTTTTCAACATGCATAACATCTAAATTATGTCTAATACTATGATCCTTCCAGTACTCTAAGTCAAGGAAAATTGGCCTCCTTTTAAAACCCTCGGTACCTGCTAGATTCTCATCGTCACCCTCACTTGGATAATCATCGTCTTCCATTACAACATCCTCCTTCTCCTTCCCCTTACCCTTCCCCTTCCCCTTCCCCTTCAGCTTCACCTTTCTCTTTCCCTTTGACTTTCCCCTTTTGTCTCCCTCTCCCTCTCCCTCTCTTTGAACACCTTCTAGAGCGATAAGTGACACTATCTGCTCAACTTCTACACTTGTTAACTTTCTTGGAGCCATAGCATCCTCCATTTTACAATTAAATGTTTGCTTTGATGTCTCAAACCTGTAACGATGGTCTTTAGGAAGGAACATACGCGATCGTTGCTAATAACATTTCGTTGACTTAGGAAGATATTCAGAAGGTGTATTTGTAGAACAAACAGGGCACCCATTGTAACCTTGAGTTGAACAACTTGCTAAAATCCCATAAGCTGGAAAATCATGTATACCCCACATAAATATGGCTTTTAACTGAAATTTCTCATTTTTGTACGCATCCCAAGCTTCAACTCCAGACCATAAGATCTTTAACTCATCGACCAACGATTGGAGGAAGACATCAATATTACTTGATGGTGATTTTGGTCCGTGAATCAATACAGACAACATTGAAAACTCATTTTTTATACACATTGATGGGGGAGGGTTGAGAGGTTGAATTATCACTAGCCAACAACTATACTTACGGCCAAACATGTTATTCGGGCTGAAACCATCAGTTGCTATTGGAAGTCGAATATTCCGCGGATCTTTTGTTAAATCTCTCCACATAATGTTTGAATTTACCCATTCTGCTGAATCTCGGGGATGATGCAAGAATTCCATACAAGAGCTTGCACGAGCGTGCCAAGTCATTTTCTCTACTATCCGTTTTATGGTATAAAGCCCTTTTAGCCTAGGGATTAGAGGGAAATGTCGCATTACCTTCTTAGGAACCCTAGAGTACTTTTTTTTTCCATTAGTATTCTGAATTTCTACCCCGTCCTCGTCTAGACAAGTAAACTTGTAGCGTAAAGAATCACATTTTATACATCTAGTATATTTTTCATGCTCTTTCCAAAATATTATACAGTTTCTAATGCATACATCATACTTAACATAATCCATACCGAGATCTCTAGCGGTGTTTTTCATTTCTGTAGTTGTCAAGTTATTCTCTTCAGGAAGTAGTTCATTTAACAATCTAAGAATTCCACCTGTAGCACCATCCGATAAATTTAATTGTGTTTCAAATCATTCAACTTTATAAGAGCATACATTGTGGTATGACGCGAAGAATCGGTAGCTGGGTGCAATGGCTCCTGTGCGAGTTGATGTAAACGATCATACTTCTTGCCTTTGTATTTATGTGTGTGCGAATCATTGGGAACCTCAGAAGTTGGGGGACTTCATCGCTGCCTACACAATTAGTTTCACTAGGTTCCGCTTCACCCATAAGCATCTCACAAGCATCATTCACAAGATCATTCAAAATTAGAATATTGTGCACATCAGCGTGTTCTGTTGGTGTCACAGATTGCGGTGGTGGTTGGACTTGATCAACAACTAATGTCTCACCATGAAAATTCCATAAGGTATAGTTCATGTCCATACCATATGTCATTAAATGAACGAATATGTCAGCTATAACAACATGTCCTTTCCCATTTCGACAACATCTACAGGGACATGAATGTTTAGCATTCGAACTATTACTAGGCACATAATGTAAAAACTGTAACACCCCATCTCTATATGTATCGGTCTCGATATTTTTCTCATTTATCCACTCTTTGTTGATTCCCTACGACATCCTGATAAGTTTAAAGAACACACATTATAATATAAACGCTTACTGTAAATATACTGAAGTTTATTCAAGTGTAAATATGTATATATTTGAGCTCCTATATTTCCTCCATCTCCTCTACAGGGTAAGGGTCATATCCCATTCGAAAATGCATATTTTGTATTGGTAATAATGTCTCATTCCATGTCCTAATCTAGAAAATTTCGCCAGCATCTCCCAACAGTTCTTCAAGTACACAACTTAAATTGGGAGTGTTCATGTGTTATTTAAGTTTTTCAACCAAGAAAACACAAAACACTACATCAATCTAGTATGCACCCAAAGAACATAAAAAAATGCCACCGAATTTTTCAAAATAGGACATGCATAAACATTATGTACAATACAAACTTTTGCATTTCCTAACTATTCAAAAATGGGACAATTCAAGAGTTCTCACCACAGTCATAGTGAGACCTCTTGAACGGGTCTAAGGTTTTTCTACATGTGTACCATCATTATTGAATTTTTAGTATTAATGCCTACTTACTATTTAAGTAGTTTTTTTTGTTTTTTCTTAAATTTTCAACACATAATCTTATTTATCCATTTAATTAGTGGGGTGTCTACTTTTCAATTTGTTATTTTTACATTATTATTGAATATTTAGCACTTAAATTTTCTTAAAACTCCGTAACATGTACGAATCAGATCAAATATGCATTTTAATTAAAAGGGTAAGAACATAAAAACATAATTTACCACTAAAATATTCCAAGGTCCATCTAAAAACCAATGATTTATTTTTGTTAATTATCAACATTCAATTTTCACCAAAAACTCACACATTAAAAAAATAATAAATATTTAAATATGTATATATAAAACCCTAAAAAGCAAATACGAATCAAATCACGCATATCATAAACTCTAGGATCAAATCTTATACCTAACTTAGGTTAAAAAAATACAATGCTTTAAACAATTACCTGATTGGGATGAGTGGAGTGAGAGAACAATGCAGTGACCAGAGAAAGAGAGAATGGGCCGAAGAGAGAAAGCGTCGATCGTAGAGATTCCGACCAGCGACTTAGAGGCGACCTAGAGAGAGAATGGACGCCAACCTAGAGAGAGAATGGACCATCTGCCGCCGACCTAGAGAGAGAATCGACACCGACCTCCTGCAGCCCTAGCGAAGAGGGAGTGAACTCCGACCAAGTGGCGAGAGAGAGAAACCGAGCCCTAGCGAAGAGGGAGTGAGCGGGGCGGGAACTCGTGAGCGGGAACAAGAGAGAGAGAGGAGTGTAATGTTTTTTGGGGGGGTATTATATATTTTAATAAGTGTACTCAATTTTGGCACACTTTAAAATAGTTCCAATTTTTGGCACTGTTTTAAAGTGTGCCAAATTTCTATTAAACCGTGCCAAAATCTCGCACAATTTTAAACTGTGCCAGATTTTTAATATCAGGGTGTGCCAAAATGTTATTTTTGGTGTAGTGAAATTTATGATGGATATTATGATCCATCATTACAAATTATCTCACCCTTTCATATCATTAATATAAGAAATCACACCCAAAAAAATAGTCCTAAATGATTAACAAATGCTATAATTTGGCTAGAATAGTGAGAATTTTGGTTATATGCATGCTAAAAATGGAGAATATCTCTTACTTATTGTTAGTTGACAGTTTTGAAGAGACAATAGTTTTTAATTTAGATTGAAGCACAAAGACCGATCGACACACTTACTATAGCATACAATCAAGATAAATATCTGAAATTTTATGAACTTTTTAGTATAGGCTCCCCATTTATCATGAATAACCACCACATTTACACCAGACACCAAATATGTGTACTCTGTTTGCCTTCCTCTAGTGATGTGTAAAAACTGGCGTGCGATTGCATATACAAGAGAGTAATTACACTTTGGCTTCATTTTTGGGGTGTCTTAAAACTAAGCCATATGTAACGAACTAACTCTATAGGTTTATGGTATGAAATTGGCAAGTAGGATTATTGGGACAACTGAGTACCTTTTCTTATAGTAAATAAACTTGAGATGTGAATGTGAGACTTATGCAGTTTTCAATACACAGGTTGAACAAAAAATGGAATTTTTTGGACAGTCAAATCTATTCCCAACTTGAGACATTGTCGAAATCTAATGAGAAAAGGTGCCAAAGATAACTTTTAAATTAATAATGGATTTCAAATATAAGAATTTACAAAGTATTATCCACGTTAGCTTGTTATGCAGAAATGTGGATCCCGAATGTCCTAATAAGATTATCTCTTTCTCAAAAAATTCCAAAGTCAGGATAAATAAAAATGAGTTCGGGTCTTCAACCACTTAATCTCCTAATCATCTAAACTAAAACATTTGTATTTACACATTGCATCCGGGTACTTATCAAACATCTAAAACTATGAAACTTTAGATGAGAAAATTGTGGTCTCTAAATAAGAAACCATTACTCGCAGTCTAATTACAAAACAAAATATATAATGCGTATGAAAAGATGTCACAGGTCTTTCTTTCTGCAAGTGTACAAAGAACTCAATTGCAGATCCAAAAAATAAGTACAACCATACAGTTACAGATCCAAAGTCCAATATGATCAGAAAAACCATATATATTTCAAAACATCTTCTACATAAGCCAATTTCACAAATAGAGTATTTTAGGGTAAAAGCATTGTATCATAAATGTCAAACGTAAATTGAACATTCTAAAAACCAACCTAATGTTAATCCTAAATGTGTCCTTTCTCGGTTATAGGAGAAGAGAAGGTCATCCTTCTATTAAGTTCAATTATGAAATCAAAGCACCAGTAATTGAAATACAAGATATTGAAATACCTATTTTGTTCGAGTTCTTCGCTCGTGCAGATGGTAGATGATAGCAGTTCGTGGATGGAGGTTTGTGGATGGAAGTTTGTGGATGATGAAAGTTCGTGGATGATGGAGGCGCCGGAGAGTGTGGACTCTTGGAGGCGTAGGGAGGCAGCGATGATGAATCGGGGGTAGTGTGGATCGTGGAGGAGGTCGGGTAGCGTGGAGAGAGAGAGAGAGAGAGAGAGAGAGAGAGAGAGAGAGGTTATAATAATTTGGTCCCTCTTGAAATTCTGGTCCTCACTTGAAATTTTGGGGTGTTTTTTTTTAATGAAACGTACCCATATTCAGCACGGCTTTAAACCGTGCCAAATTTTGGCACGGTTTTAACCCATACCAGATTATGCTTAACCCGCGCCAGATTATGGCATGGTTTTGAACCGTGCCAGAATCTCCTTACCTCAGCGTGCCAAATTAGCATTTTTGGTGTAGTGTTTCTTGGGCCAAGCGATTTCTATCGGAGGTTTATTAAGGACTTTAGTGCCATCTCTAGGCCCTTGATTAACCTACTTGTTAAAGATGTCCTCTTTGAGTGGAATGATGCATGCCAAATTTCTTTTAACAAATTGAAAATAATGCTCATATTCGTTCCCTTTATGCAAAATCCAGATTGGTCCCTTCCATTCGAGCTTATGTATGATGCGAGTGATTATGCTATAGGGGTTGTTTTGGGCCAAAGAAAAGATAAGAAGTCTCACATCATCTACTATGCTCTCCGGACGTTAACCGAACCATAGCTCAATTACTCCACCACGGAGAAAGAATTTCTAGTCGTAGTCTTCGCCCTAGAAAAATTTCGTGCTTACCTCATAGGTTCGCCAATTACATATTTTATCAACCACGCAGCTCTTAAGTACCTCATTTTTAAAAAGGATGTTAAACCGCACCTCATAAGGTGAATCCTACTCCTACAAGAGCTCAACCTCTCCATAAAATATAAGAAAGGAGTTGAAAATGTCATAACCGACCATTTGTCTCGGCTTTCATTCGAGGTACCTAGTGATCCCAGACCCATAAAAGATTACTTTTCGGATGAGCAATTATTTTCCATTCTTCTCTCCCTTGGTTGGAGGATATAATGAATTACCTCGTCATAAGGGTTGTTCCCCCCGATTGGACTCCGCAAGAAAAAATAAGTTCCTAACATGGTTGCGCATGTTCTATTATGACAATCCCTATTTGTTCGGACCAAATCATTCGAAGATGTTTATCGAATGACGAGATACCTAGCGTCATCCATTTTTATCATACGAAAGCTTGTGGATGCCACTTTTCGATGAATGATATGACCGGTAAGATTCTTAAATGTGGTCTCTACTGGGCCGTAATTTTCTGTGATGTAAGTACTTATTACAAAACTTGCGATAGATGTCAAAGTATGGAAGCCATCACACAATGAGATATGATGCCATTAACCCCTATTATCATCATCAAAATATTCGATTGTTGGGGCATTGACTTTATGAGTCCCTTTCCTCCTTTCTTTAGTTTCTTATACATTCATGTCACGATAGATTATGTGTCAAAATGGGATGATCCAATAGATACAAAGAAAACCGACAACAAGGTGGTGATAAATTTTTTATTAAAACACATACTTTCTCGCTTCGGTGCTCTGAAGGTAATCATCAATGATAACGGTAAACACTTTTACAATAGGTCGTTTCAAAAACTCTTGAGAAAGTATGGGATCGTCCACAAGGTCGGGATGACGTATCACCCCCAAATAAACGGGTAAGTAAAATTAACAAATCGTAAGATTAAGCACATTCAATAAAAGATCGTCGATCCTAATCAGAAGGATTGGTCTCTCCATTTGAACGATGCATTATGGGCTTATCGAAATGCGTATAAGAACCCCCTCGGTATGTCCCCTTTTCTCTTTGTGTATGGAAAGACTTGCCATCTCTCCGTGGAGCTAGAGCACAAGGCATATTGGGAGATCAAGAGGTTAAATTACAACTTGTATCAAGCCTGTGAAGTACACAAGCTTAAATTGAATGAGTTTGAATGAATAAGCAACGATGCGTATGAGAGTGCAAAAATATCCAAAGAAAGAATGAGACTCGCACATGAGTGAATTATCTATAGAAAGGAGTTTCATTGAGGCCAAAAAGTGCTTGTATACAACTCCCATTTACACATGTTTCCCAACAAGTTAGGTTCGCGGTGGACCGGCCTGTTCGTTGTGAGAGAGGAGTTTCCTATGGATCCATCGAATTAGAAGATCCTAATGGGGGAGACACATTTATAGTCAATGGACAACGCCTAAAGCCATACTTAGAAGCATGTCTTGAGGAAGCCGACATAATTTGGTTATCGGACCCAGTTTACAGGGTTGAGTGAGCTTAAAAGGAGAGGTCGTCGCACCCCCGATGCGTATGGGGTGAATAGGTTTTGTATGCAAGTGAGTATATTTAGTTTTTAGGTAGTTTAGAAGTCCGTGTGTCGCGAGTTAGGAAAGGTTTGAGCACTACATTGAGTTTCCATGCACGGGAAAGAGTACACGCATTTTGAGAGCGAGGTTGACCTGTTTCGAGGGTCCTAACTGTTTAAGTAGGCTTGAGGTAAATTAGATAGGAGGGGAGAAGGGTTGGAACACTTAGAATCTAAGAAACAAGGAAAATTTGTGTTCTAATTCAGAGACTTTACCCGAACTGTGGGCCAAACCGATTCGCAGGCGAAGCGATTCGCCTGTACCCACGAAGAGGTTAGAAGCACCTGATCAGTATTCAACCCCTTTTCTAAATTCATTATCCCTTATTTTTCACCTTTCCCTCCCTATGAAATTTACCCCTCCCATACTTCCCCCAAACCATTTTTCAACCTAAATTCTTTCCTCCACCCTTTCCCACCACCACCCCTCCTATTTTCCCCCAAATTTCACCCCTCCCACCTATAAATACATCACTTACCACCCCCCCCCCCTCATTCACAACTAACCTATTATTACATCTCCTCTAAAATTCTTAATTCTCCAAATCCTTCCTCCACCATGGCTCCCCGCCGCCACCTCCAACCCCGAAAGTATGACTCCACCACCATCCTCTATGAGGAGGCCGACCATGAATTATACTCCAAATAAGAATGAGATTGGTTCCATGAGTACTTCTGGGCATCCCTCACTATCCACATTCAGCATCGGGTCATTTAGTAAGAGTTACCGGGCGAAGTCACTGCCCTCTTCCACCGCCGAGGGGGATGCATTTTTTTAACCCCGACAAATAATCGGGTCTATGAGGAGGACGTGTGTTATTTCTACATGACCCTCGTTCTCAAATCCAACACTATCCATGAGACATTCATCAACAACATTCGCAACCCGTTATCCGTCGTCATTTTTGAACGAAAGATGAGATAGAAAGGGGTTGTTTTACCCTTACCATTTGCCTACCTCACCAACAGAGCACCATGCATAAAATTCGAATGCATAAAGCTCATGGAACGTAGTGAGGAATGGGTGCAAGATACATTCCCATTGGGTAAGCTACCTAAAATGATGCACTATACGCACCTCATCACTTGAGGCGCAATGCTATAAACCACCAATGATTCGGTGGTTCACCAATGCCATGGGAATTTTCTCTATCATTCCCTCGACCCGGCGATCACCATCAATCTCGCCCAATTCTTCTTTACAGAAATACTCCATGCCACCTATGACGAGAATGGAAAAGTGTCCCTTCTATATGCGTGCCTCATCGCGGACATCATACACGATGTCGGGGTGCGGGCCCCTGACTCTCAAGTCAAAATTCCAAAACCCATTGGGGTTACGTCCGCTACCCGACGTTCCCGTCAAATAGGAGTGGCCCGCCCCATGCCGTCTATTATTATTGATGAGGAGGAGGAGGACATGAATCCTAACACCCCAATGTTGTATGTGGGTGATGTTCCCGAGGAGGAGGAATACGACGATGAAGGGGACTCCGATTATGAGCCGGAGGGGGAGGGCATTACTCGCCACATCGATGCACTAAAGGGGCATTTCGAAGGGTTCATGAATGAATATCGGGTAGACCAACAATATTATCACCTCGACACAAGTATGATGGTTCGACTCTAAACTGAAATGTACCACTTGCAAGTTGGGCCAAATGTCTCACGCCCGACATATTTTTACGATCCCTATAACCCGAGCGCATCCAGCCCTTCCACCCACCACCATAGTAGAAATCTCGTTGTTGGTTTCTTTTGTGTAGTTCTTCATATTACATGTGCTGATTTTGTCAAAGAACTATGTAATGATATATCTTTCCTCCTTGTATGTATTTGGTGGTTTTAATGAAAAATCTTACATCTTGAATATTTGTTTATTTTCCTTATCGCACTTATTATCTTTTCTTATTTAGATTTTGGTCCTTTTGATTGAGGACAATGCAAAATTCTAAGTTAGGGGGGGCAAATGCGTATTTCTGAAACTACACAAACTTTTAAAAGGCCCCAAAAAAATTAGAAAATTTCAAAAAAATTAGAAAAATTGAAAAATTCGAAAAACACTCAAAAAAATTCCTACAAAATTAATAAAAATTCAAATTTAAATTTTTCAAAAAATATCACAAAAATTTTGTTTGAAGTCTCAAATTGTAAAAATCAAATGCATTAACCGAAATTTACCAAAGATGAAAATTTAGAGAAAATTGACGACTTTGTGAATAAGTGTGGAGATTAATTAACCCGGTGATATTTCGAGCCTATCATCTTTTGCGAGTAATTAAATCAATCCTAGTTAGTGGTTAACTCAACGTTCATTTTAGCTTTTAAAAAAGTCGTTAAAGATCTCTAATCCATCGTTTTGATCGGTTACGAGAAAGGAGTGAAATCTTGTCTGGAAAATGTGTTAAAAATATCTCTAAATTAAATATATTCTCGAGGCGTATATGGTAAAATAATGAGTAATTCGGATAAATGAAGTTATGCCATCATTTGTTTACCCAAAAATATTAGCCATAAAAAGTAATGAAAAATATCCCTTTTTGCAAGACCAATTGAGCCGAATAAAATTCACAATTCGTTTAATTAATCCGGATAAAACCTATGAAGCCCGGAGTTTTGAAAATCGAAAAATTCATCAATTAAGTTCAAATGGTGCACAAAAAAGGGGCAAGAAAAATATAATAATGCTTAACAAAAATAGAAAGAAAAAAGATATAATAGAAAGAAAAAAAAACAGATTAAAGAAGAAAAAGAAGAGAAAATGAGCAAAAGCCCGAAAAGGCACTAATAGACCTCGTAAGAAAAAAATTCAAATCCAAATTTCCAAGCCATTCCCACTATTTACCCAATACACCTTAACCCGAAAAAGTCTGAACCGAGTCCGAATAACAAAATTAATTACCGCGTTAAGAGCCTAAGACACGAAATGATAATAAGAGAGATTAATTGGGGTGAATAAGAGGCGATGTTTTCCATTTCCCAACAATCGTATTTCGATGATGAGATCTTTTCACCTGAATAAAGTTTGTCTTTAAAATTTGTGTGCATGAATTCGTGTTTCATTATATTTACTCTTATAAATCACGCACACCGATAGAAAATAGTCATATTCCGAGTGATTCGTTTGTGAGAGCATCCGTGAGAAATTGAATCAAAGAAAATTTTTGGAAACTAACGTAAAGATCAATCGGTGGAAGTTAGCGGTTTAATTTTCGGCTTCGCACACACACACTACAAATTAAGACTATTAAATATAAATTTACAGTGACTATTTTTGGAGAATTTAAATTGTATAATTTTTAATTATTTTGATTTTTCTTTGTGTCAAAAAATGAATTTTGTGAGTATATTCCCTGCAAACCCTCACGAAATATAACTCGTCCTGTTAGGGTAACCTAGGGGTTTAAAGGCTTGTTGCATACGCTAAATGCAATCGTTTGTCCACGAAAGTGGTATTCTATCCCAATAATTTTTTTTACGTATTTCCTTAACTCGTACTCTTATTCTTTTACATTTCTCGGGACGCGCAACATTCTAAGTTAGGGGGATTTGATAAGGCGTAAATATTTCATATTTATTCTCTTAATTTCAATCCTTTTATGATCTCATGCATTGTAATTAACTTGGATGTATCTCATATTTATGCTACTAACCCTCCTTAGCGATTGTTTTGTGTTTTATGTATCTCTCATGTGTTTTACAAGTATTTCATGCAAGTTAGTGTGAGACAGAAATCGAAACAGTGAAGGAACCCAAAGAAAGGAGATCAAAGGGAATTTTAGTAATTTTTAAGTCTTAGTCTGGAAGCAGAGCCAACTAGAAAGTTGAAGAGCTTGAATTCATAGGAATACTGGAAGAAACGACGTCCAATTTTGAGTTATGATGAAGAAAGTATGAGCATTCAAAGTTGAGAAAGAAATTCAAAGAAAAATAAGAAGAAGCAAGCAAATGCAAAGAGTTTTCTAGAACCGAACCCCAAACTGTGACTCCCCGCCTAGTAAAATACTGGGTGATCAGTCATATATGAAATTAAAACAGGAGTCTCATGTGGTTCATTCTTAGCATCACTGTCGAAAACCAATTAATTACTAATAACCTATTAGGCCTGGTGTCAAATTTTAAACTTTCTAATCTTTTTAACCTAAACGTATTAAAATTCATCCATATAATTAATATGACAATTGAAATGATTAAATAAATAACTGATAATTCTCGATAAAACATTATACAACCATATTGAATGTGCATATATAGAAATATCGGAATTAAAACAAATGACATCAGTTAGGTAACATGACCGAATATAAATTACAATACCTCCTATCTATATCACAAGGATGGAAGTGTCTATACAATATCCTGCCCACATCCACAGCTGCGGCAGCAACGTTTGACTCGAAAGAAATAGTCATCCAGGCGTCCCTGTGTCTGGACACCTAAAAAGTATAATAAATAAGGAGAAAAGGGAAAAATAGGTACGGGTCAGAGCCCGACTTATAAAAAAAATTAGCAAGTGTTTAAAATACTTTAATATTAAAAATATGATATTCTTCATATTTAAATTGGTGTCGCACTCACATGAGATTACCCCTCACCTCTCATCTAACAGTGCACACCTAACGCATGTATTTTAAACATCCTAGTTATGCTACCCAGCCTAACTAGCATCTCACCGAGCTTCTAAATCCCAAATATAGGGGTGGAAGCGGTACGGGTTTTTACCATACCGTACCGTTTTGGTCCCAAAAAAATGGTTGTGGTTTCATAGATTAAAATACCAGAAACCGATTTCACCGAAATCGAAATTGCCGCAAAAAAGTTAGTTGGTTTTGGTTTTAATATTTAAAAAACTGATTTACCAAAATTACCGTACCGAATTTACCGAAACCAGAAAAAAAACATACCGAAATTACCGTCCCGTACCGAATTTATCGAAATCAGAAAAATCCGTACCGAAATTACCTTACCATACCAAATTTACTAAAATTACCATACCGAATTTACCGAAACCAGAAAAAAATTGGTTTGGGTTTTGGTTATAATATTTAAAAAAGTTGGATGGTTTTGTTTTTGCTTTTTTGGGGCTTTTAGTGTTGTTTACCGAAACTAGAAAAAACCAAAACTAGAAACCAGAAAAACCAAGAATTTATTGGAAAAAAAAAACAAAAAATAATAGAAAGAAACTAGAAAAAAAACATAATTTATCGAAACCAGAAAAAATCAAAATTATCGAAAGAAAGAAATAAGGGTTATCCCTTATTAAACCCAAAATTGACTCGTATACACAAATGCGAGTCCCTACTAGTCCAAAAAGTCCTCGAAACCCAAACACTACCCCCCGGGTACTCTATTCAAAATATCTCGGCCCTTCCGAACCCAACCGTGCACTCAAAATTCCCATCTAAGTCACTTATCGAAAATTAACCTTTTTAAATCCAATACGACTTCAGACGTACTTCTCCGAATAAAATATTGTTCCTTGTAGCTTTGCCCAACCGTGACCTGATATAAAAATGATTCAACTTTATTTACTTATTCACGTAAGTAAACGTAACACGCATTAATATTAATCCAAAACTCGCAAATTAAAATTTAGTCCACACCTCAAATTCTCTTTCACTTGAAATTCTCAATTTATTAAATTACATCACTTATATTTTTTTGGAATTCTTTCAAATTTTCTATTTTCTTTGGTTTGTGGGCATATTGAACTTTGTGAAATTTTTAAAGCGCATGCGTACCCCCCTAATTTATACTTTTGCAAAGTCCCTATGCAAAAGGACTAAAATCTAAAATAAAGAGAGAATGAATATAATAGAAACAAAGGACAAAATGAAAAAATTATAACAGGGAAGTACATGAAATGAAAGGGTAGGAATTTCATAGTTCTTCATTACAAAATATAAGTACAAGCAGTTAAGGACAAAAAATTGGAAGAACTACAAATTACAAACAACCAAACCACCAACGGGCTACTAAGGAGGTGGGTTTGACGAGCCGAGAACATATGGGTTATAAAAATAGGTCGGTGGTGGCACACCTATATGCAGTCATTAAAGCTCAGCTTGGAGGCAATGCTTCATACTTGTATCATGTTTGTACGCTCAACGGTCCGCTTTGTGGTTGGTACGATATTCATTAATGAACCCGTCAAAGCATGTTTCTAGCGTGGAGATGCGTCGATCAAGCTCCGCATAATCGAATGCTTCATCATATTCTTCCTCCGCTCCGTCGACCATCTCAACGTCCTCGGATTCTTCTTCTTCCTCCTCCTCCTCCTCGTTATCATCAGCATCCCCCTCCTCCTCCTCCTCCTCCTACTCATAATCATCATCATCATTATTATCATCATCATCGTCAGCCTTCATATTGTTTTTAGATTTTTAGTTGAGTCCTTTTAATTTTAGAATTTATTTTAGATTTATTTAGAATTTACTAGGATTTATTTTCTATTTTTCTATTTGGTTGTTTTGATTTTAATTTTTATTAGTTTTTAATTTTTAATCTTTAGTTTATTTTATTTTTATTAGGATTAGTTTTTAAAAATTTATTTTCTAGTTTTATTAGATTTAAGAGATGTTAGTTTTTTTTGGTTTTATTAAATTTAAATTTTATTTAGTTTTAGTTTTATTTTTTTAGGTTGTGTTAATTTTTTAAGGGTCACAAATTAAACACACACACATAACACCCACATAAGCCTACACCTAACACATACCCCAAACAACCCCTAAGACACACACCTACACAATACACGCTCACACACACAACCCTCACCCAAGTCATCTCCTACCTCCAACCACACTCTCTCTCATCCCCCATCTTCATTACCAAAATACCAACTCACCAAACCTTAAATCCCATACCCACTTCAACTCTCCCACAACCCGCTACAACCTCAACCTCCTTCCACTTCGGACCTAACCCAAACGAAAAAATCCCGCAATACCCCATACCGCCAGCAGCCGCGACCCTACCTGCAACCGGAGCTGACCCACTCGCTGGAGCTCCGGCCTTCTTCTATTTTCACCTGCAGCGCCCCAGCCAACCCCGGCGCTCCCTCGTCAAACCTTAACCCCGCCAGACTTCAAACCAGCCTCTCTTCGGCGCAACCGTCGTCGTCCCAACCATTACCCAATCCGGGTCAAATCGCGCCCCAACCGGACCCCTTGCCATGCCCAAACCCGATCCAATCTCAACCCGGGTAGAAAATCAATAGCCACCATATCCCACCAAAATCGGATTCTCACATCATTGACTTAGCCATCTCCAAATCCCACAAAAATCTCTCAAGGAGCAAACCAAAACGTGGGTTATAAAATAAGGATATGCATCTCATTTAAAAGGGACTCTCATCACAACAAAAGAGAACAGACGCGAAGAGAGAGAGAAAAGTGTGTATATTATGTACAGTTTAGGGTCATAAAAAAATTCAGAAAAATAAAAAAAAAAATAGTTTAGCTTTAGAATAATTTTTAGGTTTAGTTTTTAGTCTTTTTTTTATAATCAAGTGCTGAAAATTGTGAAGAAGTTGGACGCATGTCAAGGCGCAGCTCAAGGCAAATTTGTGGAAAAAATTGCGTATTGTATTTCTACATTCTCTTTTCAATTTATTTCCTTCTTGACATATTATTTATTGTTGTTTATGCACACATGAGAGTGTTTGGCTAAACACCCCGTTCAAGGGGTGGGATGCACTGCGAATGATGTTAATTTAATTAATTGGTTTTATTAATTTTATATTTCTAGGTAAATTAATTTTTAACTATCACCGATTAATTTATGTAACGAGAGTTAGTAAATTAATTGAACGAATTAATGTTTGAATTTAGGAATCGAACTAGAGATAGGTTTTTTCGAAATTTGAATAGTAATTCGGTGTTGAAATTTGAAGATTGCTATTGTTTTCGTTAAATTGATCCCAACGGGTAATTTTCTAAAAATAGTATAAGTCCTAATTTTTCATTGTGTGACATTTCTAAATTAATTTTCTGAAAAAGATTTTATTAAATTTATAATTTTAACGAGAGTTAGATTATCAATTTAATATTATCTCAAAATATTTCAAATTAATAAATTGAGAAATTAAAATAATTGAAAATTCAGTGTAATCCTATCTCTTGACCATTCTCACATATTTCACACTCGGTTGCACATTCTTTTTCATTATTTAGTCATTTTATAATTTTAGCATTTAATTAGTTAAATTTTCCCTTGAAATTGTTTTTTTTTTAAATAAAAAAAAATATTTTAATAAAAAAAATTGGAATTGCAAGTTTTCACATAAATTGTTTCACCTTGGAAGTTGGATTGATACCCGTACTTACCGCAACACGAGTTATTTTTAGACAAGTTTCGTAGGTACTCAAGCGAATTTTGAGAGTGATTTTGAAGACAACGACCGTACGCAAAAAGCTAGTTATTACTTCCCTTTTAAGTTTCTACAAACCTTATTATGAAGGGTGCGACCTCTTTTGAAAATCTATAGTTTCTGGGCATCATTTGCATACCTTATTCCTCCAATGCCTTAACAATTGAATTAATGCTTTGTTATTGCTTAAATGTATAACTATTTCTTACAGGGGGAACTTTTTAAATTGCTGCTCTACTTTCTCCTTTATTCTCTGCTTTGATATTGGCACTGTTGATTGCATGATTGAATGACTTGTAAATGTGCCTCTTCAATAACTGAGACTTGAATGTAGCATAGGGTCATGGCTGCACTTTACAGTTGGTTCCTCCAAATAAGCCGCGGCATTTTATATGTTACATTTTCAAGATTTCACTCCGTGGATGTCATCATCCAAGTCGCGGTGCCATAGAAAAATCACGTTGGGACTGAGGCTTAACTTATTCAATTTTTTCATTTTTCTGTCTTGATAATGTAGTTGAGTGGTTGCGGTTGGTTTGCAACTCAGTGGCTAATGTAACGGGCATTGGTCTCCCCCATGGCTAATGTAACTGGCATTAGTCGCCCCCGTGGCTAATATAATGGGCATTGTAAGTCCTCGGGGCTAATGTAACGGGCATTGTAATCCCCCGTGGCTAATGATGCTGACAGGAGTATACCGAAAGATAGTTGGCCTTGCGAATATAATAATATGTTCTTGCACTATGAGCGGCGTTGTAAGCCAATTTTGAGAGTTGCTCCCGATAGTTGATTTCGCCATTTTATAATTATCATATGCCATCATACACCTTGGCATCATGGCAGGCATTTTGAGCCCATTCAATATAATCGTTCTTGATATAATACGATGTCTCCATTTGAAATTTGTTCAAGATAAAAAGTCTCTTATAAGATCACATTTAATGGAATCGAGAAATCAAAATATGACACTATAAAGTGAACTTAATTTCATATATCTATTCATATATTCATGACTTTGTTAGGATAATAAAAAATTAATATGGAACTATTCAAGAGAGTTTTCACTAATGACAGAAACAGAGGAAACAATTATGGGCTTAAAAATGGGGATGCGGACTATCAGACTAGGTTGCATCCCTTATGCGTCCTTGAGTGTAACATTCCCTGTCTTATAAACCTTTCAATCTCATCTTTTAGGGCATATCACTGCTCAGTGTTGTGGCCGTGGTCTTGGTGGAATTTGCACCACTTGGCTTTGTCCTTCTTGTGGGGTGAAGCCCTCAGCTTCTCTATCCATTTCAACAGCTTATTTTCCTTGATGAATTCGAATATGTCCTCAATCTGGAAACCCAATGAGGTGTAGGACTCGAATAACCTTTCTGCCTTCTTCACTTTCCTTTTCTGGTTCTTGCATGCTGCTTCTGCAAGTGGAGCTTCTGGGGCCGAGACAGTGATTGTTGCAGTAGTAATCCTGGGTGTCACACCCATATTTGGGGAGGTTGCGGCCTCTAGCATGAGAACTCTCTGGGTCAAAAAGTTGACCTGGGTTTGAAGTGAGGAATGGTTGTCATAGAGATGACTGGGGTGGTCGTATAGCTGGGCAATGTCGTTCTTTATTTTTGTGCTTTGGCTAGACTCTCCCTCCATTTTCTGCTTTGCTAGTCTTTAAAAATATATATAATCCGAGACAAAACTAGTAGAAGTGAGCAATCACGGAATATAAAATCAACCAAGTATAAAGTTGGGATGCAACGTTTGAATTGCTGCAGGGTTTTACTGTTGAGGTCGCGGCTCGTTAGGCACATATGTGTACTGTCATGGCTCTAGAATGAAATTTACCAAGGTTGAGCCTGAAACCACTAGGGTCCGTCCCTCGATGATTTGAAACTTCTATGATCGTACTGCATTTGTAGGGGCCGCGGCAAGCAGGGTAGTTGCACTACCTGGCCACATCCTATCTTAGGCAGTGAAGGGGACAGTCCCAGAAACTGAGTTATTCTCACGAAACTCATGGAGAGCATACCTACTAGGGTTTATCCAGGGTAGAATAACCTCTTGGTGCACAAAATATAACAACTCTAATGATAAACCATAGATCACGGGTAAAGAACATCGAAAACAAGTAAATGAAACTCTTCCCCAATCACCCACCTTTACGGGTGCATTATGCTTTTCAGCATTATCTAGGTGAAATGATATCACAGGGGTGTGTAAAATAGAGCTAAGGTCATAAAAAGGAGACCCAGGAGCAGATCTTAATGTACGCAATACCCATTTAATGGCGTAAATACAAAGTTGAACTCAATAACTAAAATTCACCCCCGGGATGATGATTCAAAGGATCCTCGCGAATAAAATAAGGTGTTTAAGAACTCAAAATACAGAGAAAAAAGATTAAAATACCTCGTTTCCCACAGACGGTGCTAGATTGATGATAGGAGAAATCGTCCACTTATTATTCTCGCAACAGCAAGTCAAGTGTAAAATATGAAATGAGCACATAAAGCAAGTAAAGAGAGATAAAAGATAAGACATAGAATGGTTCGACTATTAAAATGAGCATACGTCCACTTTTGTGCCTCCTTCTCATTATATGCGTTTGCAGTACAGGTTTATAATGCCATAATAGGCGAACAATGTAGATGAGAGAAGGTAATACATGTTTATGAGGATTCCGATGTGTCGAATAGTAGGCTATGATGCCGGAGAGTAGTCCCCAAGCTATGCCGAGCGTCGTAGAGAGAATAATCAGCTCTGATCTAAGTGTTGGCACTAAAAAAATGAATCCCTTCCTATCTCGAGGTGTGTACCTCTATTTATAGGTGTAGATGTTGTATTGCTAGTGGATGAAAGGGGCTACGGCCAGTTAATATGACCAGACTGGAGACGCGCCCTGTAGCAAGTAAGGGTCGCACCCTGTGTATGAGAGGCTACGACAATAGGCCAGTGAGGCATATAAAAGGTAAGTCCGCGGCCTGTAGGTGATAGGCTGTGGCAAGGCTTCGACACATGCCCATTGTACTCACTTCGCGGCAGGGTGCTATATTTTTCACATCAGTATGTAATACCCCATATTTTTGTTGATTTTAACAATAATGAGTTTAATTATTATTGTGGGATTAATTAAATTAAATGTGAGAAATTAATTATTAATTAATCTAGTTTAAAATAAATGTTAACTAGCGCGCCAAGGGTAAACACTTATTGTTGAAAATTATTGAATATTACTGTGTGAGTAAGTGATATGGGATTATGATGATATTATATATTTGTCGTGAGTGAGAAATACGTCGGTTTGGTAAATTAAATCGGGACGCGCGCGTGAATCGTGTCGGTGCTACTTTAATGGATTAAAAAGATAATTTATTTTTAAGTAACTCGTATGGGTATTTCGAGTGCTTGAATGAGTCCGGAAGGGTCGAGATAGTCAGAAAACTCTACCTGGGTGTTTTATTTGGACTCTGGGGCAATTTAGGCCAAACCGACACCCCAAAGGGGTATTTTGATCTTTTGAGATTTGGGAAATTAAAATGGACGAAAATGGGGAAATTAAAATGAAAGGTATGTGGGTAATATGAAGGTTGTCAGTTTCTAAACCTAAGAGAGAGTGAGATAACTAAATAGGAAGAAGAAGAGCTCCATAGGTGTTCTTAGTGCAAAAACTCAAGCTCTCACACAAACAATCCCACTAACGTGTAGATCGAGAGGAGAGGATCACCCCATTACCAGTTTCATTCAACGAATCAGAAGATCTCCATAAGGCAAGTGTTTATCTTGCTAAATTTTGTGCATATATTACCCATGTTAGACTAGGTTGTTGAATCATCCATGAGATAATGAATTTGATGTTTAAATTGATTTCAAATGATGAATTTGGGTAGGAGCTTCATGTAAATTGAGAAACTCTATTTAGAGATATAAATTCTGAGATTTATGCATGATTAAATACGAATTTAATTTGGGTTTAGATTAGACATTAATGGTTATTATATAAATCCAGGTCTTTTAAGGATTTCTTGAATGAATGCATCCATACTTGAGATTTAATGGGATTTTGATGTTTAAACATGTTGAAAGACATTCTATTAGGTGTAGAAATGATTTAGGAAGATTGATTTTATGTTGGGTGATATTACACATGAACTGGGTGGACAAAAATGGAAGAAAAACGTAGAAATTCAAGGGTAGGGGCAATCTGGGTCAAGGTCGTTCGAACGACCTAGAGAAGAGAAATGTCATTAGAACGACCTCGTTCGAACGAGAATTCCAACGAGAATTCAGAGTTAGGTTCGTTAGAAGTAAGTTCAAACGTACTCGTTAGAATAATAAGTCCAACGAGAATTCAGGTTCCTAAGTCGTTCTAAGTTCCGTTCAAACGAGATTTCTGACACTTCTAACGAGATTTCAGAAAATTGTAAAAATTACCCAATTGAGTAGAAACCTTACGAGGATAGTCCGAGAGAAAGGGGATAATCGTAATGGGCCAAAACGATGAGTAGTAGAGAATACTATGCTATATATATTAAGAAAGAATTGGGTTACCTAAGGTTTAAATTAGGATTGGTAAATACCTAAAAGTTTAATATGGTTGTGTGAATACCTAAGATTTTAATAGGTTGTGTGTATACCTATGGATTGCTTATTATGTGTATGACATACCTACGCTGCTTGATATCGGGTGGAGGTTGCGCGCTTGGGGAGTTCTATCCTCATGAGCCTTCGGGGAGGGGGGGAATCTTTAGACTTGCACCATAGAACATAGAACCTTGGACACGTGCTATCCAAGATATGATAGTTCGACGGCTTAACGGGAACGTAGGAATGTGCGCGACCCATTGGGTTAGGGATTATGTTCACCTCCACTATGTGTTATTGTAATTTTGATGGTTCGTGGGATATTATCCGAACCCTTATCCCTATTCAATGCGAGATGTACTGGGATATGATAGCAGAATATGCATTGCACTAAGAGGTCTTAATCTAGGGGTGCAGGATTTGTATATATATATATATAACTATGCAAAATAGTAGATATGGTAATGATGATAAGTAACTTAATCTTAGTGAGTAAAAGATTAACTACACACATGATGAAAACATAAATCATCTATTTGGGATAAAATATGTTAATAATGTATTGTATGGGCGATACGGGTGTACTATGGGTGAACGTAAGTAGTGATAATGTGGCGTCGAACTAGTTAGGCTGGGTAGCATAGCTAGTATGGGTTAGAAGATGCGTTATGCGTGCACATTAGCTGAGAGGTGAGCATCTTAAGTGAGAGCACGAGTTTCTAACATGTATATAATATGTGCTAAATTTCATTTATGCACTTGCTATTTTAAAACTATCTTTACTCGAATTCTGACCCGTTTCTTGCACATCTTCTCTCCTCTCTCTCTCTCTCTCTCTCTCTCTCTCTCAATATATATATATATATGCAATATAACAGGTGCCTAGCCACAAGGATACCAAATCTAGACACTTGGATTATTTGACGAGCTGCAGCAATTGTGGAAGTTGTAGGCCCTTGAGATTAGATGCATCTATCATTTCTTTCAGTTTAATCAGACTTTCTATTCAGGGCATATGTCGACATTCTCACACTATGTTTATTTCGAGAGATTTTTGTATTTCTCATCTGTATTTTCAGTTTCAGTTAAACTTGGTATTTTATGTTGGTAATTGTGGACATTTTAACTGGGACATTCATTCCAATATTTATTATTCTGTTATTTAGTTCATTGGATGGTATTTGATTATTTTTGTAGTTCAGTTAGTTAATGTAGTGGGTAATTTATTAAAAGAAACTGAATGGGTGTGTCTTGAGTAATTATTTTTTTACATTAGCTTAATTAAATATTAGGTATTTAATCGGATTAAAGTTTCTCGGCAGTGATGCTTAGAATGAACCAAACGAACATTCTGTTTTAATTTAATAAATGACTGATCACCCGATATTTAATTGGGCGGGGTGTCATGGGTGGTATCAGAGCATCAGGTTCTAGAATCTTTTAGAATCTATGTGACTTATAATGTTTCTGACTTAACGTTCTTTGATATAGAGCCCTATTTTAGTATAGTTGTATTTCAGATTTTATGATTACGTCTTCAGCTATTAGAGATGTGTTAATAACTGTAGACTAATAAAAAAATATTTCTCATTTCAGATGCCTCCTCAACGTGCACCACGGGCCAGAAATGCCCAGCCAGAGCCGCCGCTAGCTCAGGCTCAGGGGACGATGAACGTAATCGAGGTTGCCGCCGTACTTGCATAGGCGATGAATGCAGCTTTAGCGGTGGTGCAGCAGGCCCCACCCCAGACTCAGGTAGTGGCTCGAGCGCCAGCACAGGTGTTCTCTTCTGCTTGGGAGCATGTTAGGGAGGCCTTTCAGAAGGCGCAACCCCCGGAGTTTTAGGGGATTTCCGATGTGATTACTGCGAGCCAGTGTGAAGAGTGCGCATTTGTTCAAATAAAGAAATAATTTAATTAAACTCGGTTTCTCAATTAAATCCTAAAACATCCATTTAGGTGTGATTGAAATCCGTATGAATATGCAAGAACAGTCAATCACAAACAAAACACACAAATGAGGAAAAATCTCCCAAAGGGGCAAAACCTTTTATTTTCACTATAATTTGTAAGAAACGGTTACACGTATTACAATGAAAATAAGAATGACATACGAAAATCCCTCAGGTGTAGGATCCGATGTCGTAGGGTGGAATCTCCCGCAAAAACTCCAGATGGGCAAAAATGAAGAAGAGACGGCTTCTCCACAAACTACTCCAGATAAGTAAAAATGATCCTCTTGAAGGTTTAAGGATTCACATACATATATGGGAGTGTTTATGTAAATAAAGAAGGCATAAAACCTTAAAAGGTGAAGTCTATTTTTGGGGTTGTTAATAGACGAAATCATGTGCGAAAAAGACTTGGAAAACGTGTAGAAAGTGGCCAGATATTTATACAAAAATCGAGGCGGTGGCATCGTTCGAACGAGATAAGCACGTCGCTCGAACGAGATTGCACAACATGCCTATGTCGCTCGAACGACAGTTTTCTGTCATTTGAACGAGCTCGTCGACCGAGGAAGTCCGCTTCTACACTTAGAAATTTTTTTTCTTTTGAGTTAAAATAAAATAAGACTTCGAAAAAAAAATTCTGAAAAATTCCTAAATATTTATGCAAATATAAACAACTGCAATAAATCATTTTACCAATAATGTGAAGTGGAGTAATGGGAACAGTTGAGCAGCACGTTGCATGAAGCATGATGCACGTGTGAAGATGATGAATGCATGGATTCGAATAAAGGTAGTCGTGGATGATGGTGATGACGTGCCGAATGTAGTGGTATCAGATATACATACTGTGATCTAGGACAAACAGAAAATTCTAGATTCTACCCCGGACATTTATAAAATTATGGCCTTACACAGTGGAAGATGGACATCGAGAGACATCTTCGCATGTATGAGTGCACAGATGTTCAAGGGCAGTTACTGACTACCTTTAAGCTGGTATGAGCAGATTTATAGTGGTGGGAATCCACTATTAACTTGGAGGAGAAAAATCGCATGACTATTTAGGGTTTTTGGGTGCGGTTTAATCGCAAGTATTTTCCCTCCACTGTTCAGACTGGGAGGAGGTGTAAATTATTGGACCTCACCCAGGAGGGGAAAATAGTTGTTGAATATGAGGAGGAATTCACTAAATTAACTAACCTGGTGCCAGATGAGGTACCTACGGAAGCGAAGAGGGTCAAGATGTTTATGGATGGCTTGACTTGGAGGATACGACAGCACCTACTGGGTAACCTTTCCCTACAGTCTTACACAAATGTACTTAATGCAGTTTTACTACACTATCAGGACCATTGCTTCCATATTAAGGGAATCAAGCGAGGAGGAGAGTCCAACCAATAGGCCAGGATCGGGGGGAGGTCGTGCCAATGGGGCACCAGCAGAGCAGAGTCAGGGTTCCCATCAAGGGGATTCTGCAAAGAGATTCAGATCAGGTGGATTCAGGCATAGGTAGTGAGGTTTTAGGCATGGCCATCAAGTCCAGCAGAGTCATCAGGGACAATAGGGCTAGCAGCAGCAGGGCCAAGGGAGGAGTGGCAACGGCCAGCAAGGCCGAGGCCAATAGGAGCAGAGGGGAGGAAACTTTACAGTCAGACATTTTTCTTCCGATAAGACTGGCTACAGGAAGCAGGATTGCCCCGACAAGGGCAAGATTCCCCAGCAGTAGGGTGCTCTCCAGGAGCCCCAGAGACCTATCTTTCCTGTCTCTCTCCCATCAGCAACACCAGTCCCAGATTTTCCTGCCATTCCTGCAGCCCCAATTCAATAGGGACAGTTATAGTACGGGCGTGTTTACAACATCCATCAGGTAGCAATCCCACAGGCACCGCCCACAGTTTAGGGTACGTTTTTCATACGTGGTACTATGGGGCGTATTTTATTTGACATGGGGGCATCAGTCTCATCTGTAGCCACTAGCTTTACATGGGCCGTAGGGTTGTTAAAAATGGTAGAGAGCACAGTGACTTGCGTAAACTCACCATTGGGTAGTGGGTCTTTAAATTTCTTTATATGTCGGGGGGTTAGTATAGAGATTGGGAGTCTTATTTTGCTCTCTGATATGCTCGTATTATATTTATCTGAGTATGACGCCATTATTGGCATGAATTGGCTTATCACTTATAGATCCATGATTGACTGCTTCAGTAGGAGTATTGTGTTCGCTATCCTGGGCTAGGAGATATTTATCGTAGCGATGCCTCACCCCGATGGAGGATCATCCACCCACTTGTATTATATAGAGGAGGAGACCTCTACAGGAGTAGAAATTTCACTTGACTTGATTCCGGTCATTTGCGAGTTCACTAATGTATTTCAGGACATACCGGGGTTACCGTCGAGTAGAAAAATTGAGTCTGTGATAGACTTGACACTGGGCACCCGTCGTATTGTACGTTCGCCGTATCGTATTGTTCCGGTAGAGATAATGGAGTTACGGGACCAGATAGAGCAGTTGTTGGGGCAGGGTTTCATTCGTAGGAGTACTTCGCCTTGGGGTGCTCTGATTTTATTTGTGAAGAAGAGAGATGGACCCTTACGGCTCTGTGTTGATTACCAAGCTGCGATACAGAATAAATATCCATTGCCTCGCATCGATGACTTATTTGACCAAGTGAGAGGAGCAGCCTACTTCTCAAAGATAGACTTGAGATCCGGCTATCATCAGTTATGTATCAGAGAGCAGGATGTGTCGAAGACTACTTTTTTGAAGAGGTATGGATCCTACGAGTTTTGGGTTCTACCGTTTGGGATAACCAACGCAGCAGCAGTGTTTATAGACTTGATGAATAGGGTGTTCAGAGAGTCCCTTTATCAGTTTGTGATTGTCTTCATGGATGACATTATGATTTATTCTCGTACCGAGTAGGAGCATGCCGATCACTTACGTATGGTTCTACAAACTCTATGCAAAAATGAGTTGTATGCCAAACTGGAGAAATGTGAATTCTGGCAGCGAGAGGTGCAATTTTTGGGACACATTCTATTTGAGAGGGGTATATTAGTGGATCCTAGCAAAGTGTCAGCGGTGAGAGAATGGGGACAGCCTACGACACCAATGGAGGTACGGAGTTTTCTGGGTATAGCCAGTTATTATACACGATTCGTTTGGGCGTTCTCGAAGATTGCGAGTCCGGTGACGAATCTGACTCGTAAGGGCATGTCGTTTATAAGGGATGATGCGTGTCAGTTGGCTTTTAATGAGGTTAAGGATAAGCTGACTTCAGCATTGTTACTAGCACTTCCTAGGGCAGGGGTGGAGTATCTTGTGTATACTAATGCGTCGTTATGGGGGCTTGTGTTTCCCGTAAACTTAAGCCTCACGAGAGGAATTACCCCACCCACGACTTGGAGTTGGGAGCAATCGTGTTTGCACTTCGGATGGAGGCATTACTTATTGGGAGAGAAATTACACCTATTCACATACCACAAGCCACTGCATTACTTATTCACGCAGAAGGAGCTGAATATGCATCTGCGCAAGTGGCTTGAGTTTGTGAGGGATTACCTTACCAGTTCGAGATACCGTACCACCCGAGGAAGGCTAACGTAGTTGCCGATGCCTTGAGTTGTAGGCCAGTAGGTGAGGTCGTCGAGGTGTGGAAGGCGAAACTAAAAGAGTTGGGACATCAATATGTAGTGGCCCAATCATTCATGCCTGTTATGACTGTTACACCCCAGATAGCGACGAGGGTGGTTCAGGCCCAGGCAGCAGATCCATTTTATCAGGAGCGGATCAGACAACTGTTAGGCAGAGGAGCAGATTCCTACTCTGTGAGTTCCGATGGAGGCTTACGCTTCAACAAGAGACTAATTTTTCCTGAGGGGGAGAATCTGCGACACGTAGTGATGATGGAGTCGCATGGGTCATGATTTGCGGTACATACCGGAGGGGATAAAATGTTCTAGGATATGAGGTGACAGTATTAGTGGAGTGGTATGAGGAGAGACATTGCAGAGTTCGTCTCCCAAGTGTGCCACCTGTCAGCCGATAAAGGTGGACCATCAGAAACTGCTAGGGTTGCTTCGACCGCTAGATATTCCTATGTGGAAATGGGAAAGCATTTCCATGGATTTAATTGCATGGTTGCCTACTACTCAGAGAGGTCACGATTCTATATGGGTTAGTGTAGATCGGTTAGCGAAGGTAGCTCACTTCTTATCAGTCCGGATGGACTACACTACGGGACAGTACGCCCAGTTATTTATTATCAAGATAGTGAGGTTACATGTGGTGCCCCTCAATATTGTGTCCAACATGGACAAAATATTTGAGTCATGCTTCTGGGAGAGTTTTCAAGAGGCTACAGGTACCGATTTGCAGTTGAGTACGGTGTACCACCTGCAGACAAATGGGCAGACGGAGCGCATTAACCAGATACTGGAGGATATGTTGTTGAAAAGCCCCGGATGGTGATTTAATAATCACAATTAAAATAATAATTTCCTTGTTATGTAGAACACAAGAGATGATGCGGAAGCGTTGTAAAACAGGTGATGGTTCATCTTACCAAAAATTAACAACAACAAGTTTTTAATTAATCCAAGTCCTAGAATTTGCCTAAGTCATAATTTTCAATTAAACAAAGTTAGGCAAAACCAATTTTAGCAAATGACTTGAATAAACCAAATTTACCCTATATTTAATTTAAGTCCCAAATTAAATGAGTGTGATAATTAAACCAAATTTTATCTTGAAATTATCCTAAGCATGGATTCTAAATTATTGTGCAAGATAAAATAAACAATGTCACACTACACCGAGATGTACGAGGAAAAACCCAAGACGGGAAACAACCTCGGACGGCCCTAGCCACAAGTCCACTAGATATGGAATTACAATTACAAGACAGGTAGACTTACAACGACTGACTCGATCCCTCTCAAGCCTCGAAGCTCCTTCTCGTAGAAACCTCTTCCTAGCAAACAACCTCGGAACACCACCGCGGTCTCGGAATCCACCGATGGGACTTTATATGGTCACCGTCACCCAAGCATGGAGCCTTTCTCCGTGTGGGTAGAATCTCAACAAAAGTCTTCTTTGTGATGGGGTGTAGAAGCAAACCCGAAACGTCTCTTGAATTCGGTAGAGAAAACCGGTGCCAAAAAACTCCAAGTAAAGATATGTATATATAGAACTTGGAATAAACAACAATGGGTGTAAACTAAGTGTTTAAAGATTTTTCTTTAGGTTGAAGAACACTCAAACATGAACATTTTCCTTTTTAAAATAATCTCTCAAAATCTCTCTAGGAGATGTATTAGGATGAAAAAGTTGTCTTGGAAAATGTGTTTCCCGCACAAAATAATGTATGAAAAAAGTTGGTTGAAAACCAAGTGGAGGAGTGGGGAAAAATTGCAAAAAACTGCCAAATAACTGTTCCCGCTGGAATCTCGTTCGAACGAACTTGATTCTCGTTCGAACGAGACTTCTAACGAGCGACCAGCCTGGGCTCGTTAGAAGTTCGTTAGATACCTCGTTAGAACGAACATTCGTTCGAACGACATATCGAACGACTGACCAGTTAGGGTCGTTGGCAAAACTCGTTCGAACGAAACTGGTTCGAACGACAAAACTCGTTCGATCGAAACTGGTTCGAACGACAAAACTCGTTCGAACGAAATCTGGTTCGAACGAAAAAACTCGTTCGAACGACATTTCTAACGAACAACCAGAAAGTTTGTAAAATTCGATTTTGGCCCAGAAACTTTTATATACTTATATTAAAGTTCTATTTGATTCTTTCTGAGAATAAAATGCAGTTTTTATTACACCTAACACCCAATACATATTGTTCCAAGCTCCTATATAAATATAATTACATTCATACCTTGGGAGCATGGAACCTTAGTTGATGACGTAGAAAGGAGGCACACAAACCGGCATTTTGATGAAGCTTTAAATTCTTTGCCGCTACGTCTTCAATACATAATTCATAGGCTAGAGAATATTACAAATAAATACTATCCTATGAATAAATGTTTTTGTCCGGAATTGAGCCAAAACTATATATGGACTAAATTGGAAATTTGTGTCCTTACAAATCTCCCCCTTTGGCTATTCCGGGACAAAAACCAAACAAAATCCTAAAGGGTCGTCAAGCTCACTAGACTCAAAAACATAACCCGCCCAAACTTGACTTAACCCAAGGATCAAACGCTTTGCCATAGAAAGATGCCGCTTTAGAATAATTCCTGCACACTTAAGCAAACTCATCAAATGCATAGGGAATATCAAAATATTAAATGCAATTAATTAATTACTCCCCCTAAATTAATTCTCCCTTTAAACACATGACCTACTTAGAAAGACGTCTCCCCCTAAGATAAATCTCCCCCAAACGAAGATACGATAATAATAGGATTAGATACCATTTATCCCCCTATCATCATTCTCCCCCTTTTTGTTCGGGAATAGGCAAAGGATAAAGAACTAATAAACAGCATGTGGAAGCTTAAATAAAAGACATGACAGCATATGGGCAATAAAAGCAAGGCAAAGACAAACAAATATCATATATATATATATACTATAAATATACCAATAAGTACGTGCATATATAGATAGATATAAACACACACATGACACAAAATACAATAAGTTTGCACACTCGTATGGCAAAAATGTGTCATATGGAAACGGAAGTGTAGGGGTGTGAACTAGCAACAATTAAATTTAGACCCAAACACTTAAGAAACGTTCACGGAGTTCTCATTTGATTGCAAACTTCATCAAAGTTAAATATAATCTCATGTGACAATATAAAGATTGAACTCAATGAACAAACATACACAATGCATACAAGCCTAGCATGATGATGATTCTACAAACCAAATAGAGTCATGACATTAAAGACAACTAGGATAAACGGACATTGTGCAAATCGTTGATATACCATCCAATTCTCCCTCAATGAGCATATATATTCTTTTGTTTTTGAATGAATATATCATACAAACATAGGCCTTGGCAATTGCTTTATTTTAAATGCCAAATATTCTGTTTTTAGGCCTTTGGATCACGTATTTCTTTTAGATCCAATCAACGGTGGCTTACTATCGCAAAGGATTTAATTCATCCTTTCGGAGCCCTTCCCCGTGCACATTTAGATTTATCATGTTTTCATTTTTCACACAAATCTCACATGCAACGGATTTTGACATGCACTAGTCCTCCTAGGTCATAGATATGTAGATGACTAAATTGATAGGAGAACACCTCAAAAAGCTCAAATATAACATGTGACATTAAAATTTCAAAAGAGCTCGTGCATGTGTGAAAAGAGGCATATGAAATAGAATCCATTTAAACAATACAAAATCCAACTACTCCATATAAAACATGGTAAAGAACATTTTAAGGATTGAAAATCTAAACCAAAAGTTCTAGCCACATGGGAGCGTAAATGATGGGATTCAAACACAAGTATATGCCACATAAAGTGTGTCAAACAAAAATACACACAAAACAAAATCTTTTTGAGTTTTTAACATTTTTAATCAAAAATAAATATTTACTCAAAAGGACAAACAAAAATCATTTGTATTTTTCATTAAGCTTAAATGAAATAAATAAAACACAAATGATAAACAAAAATCTTTTTATATTATTCAATTAATTCAAACACAAAATATAATACAAAAAGATAAACAAGTCATGATTTCTAGCATGTGATATGAAATAAGGTTATGACTAGAAAATGACTAAACAAGCATACATTTAGCATATGAATATGGCATGAAGTACAAAAGCTAAAGTATGCAAACACTAACACATTCATCCTTTAGATTTAGCAAGGGAGGAAGGATGTGTAAGTAAATGAGAATCAACAACCCTATTTTGTAAGGCAACCAAGTCGGATTTCCTAACCCAAATTAATGAGGAATGACTATTTGGGGGTGTAGGAACGTTAACTACCGTGGTTACTTTACAATGGGGTTTTCTAGGAATTCGTTTAAGATCTAAACAAAATTTCCTAAGATGACCTTGTCGACCACAATGTGTACAAGTGAGAACATGTCGAAAAGATTTACTTAAGGAGTGATCTTTAAAGGTATTCCTAGTTGATTCTCCTAAAACATTGGTTTGGGCATTATGAGTAAATTCATTACATGGATTGAAGCCTAAACCACAAGTGTCATTTTTAATTTGGACCGTTCCTAACATTTTATCTAGTGTTTCTGAACGACATTCCAAATCAAATTTGACATTACTAGAATCTTTTAATTTATTTTCCAATTCAGCAATGTTAGATTCTAGTAAACCATTACGCTCTTCAAAAATAAGAAGCTCCTTTTTCAAGGATTCCATTAAACCCCTAAGGCAATCTCTCTCGCCTTCTACGTATTCTAGCTTCTCTCGAAGAGTCCTCTCACGTGTCCTAAGGTCTTCTATTAAGGCACTATCATCAACGACCTTGACACTCTTTCTTAAACAAGCTTCTAACTTCAAATTAGTTCTTTTCAAATTAATAGATTCTTTATATAATTCATGAAAAGCATTTTGAAGTTCACTCACATCAACCTCTTCTTCATTTTCACTCTCACTTTCTTCTTCACTCTCACTATCATTAAAAACAAGGGAATCATGAACAATGACCTTGGAAGTGGCATGTGCAATCGTGTCATCAATAGATGAGTTCTCATTATCACTCACATGACTAGCCATAAAAGCCACAAAATTTTTCTTAGTGGGGGAATCGGGCTTTTCTTCCTTATCACTATCACTAAGGGTTGCATTATATGAAATAGGTTGCTTACCATCTTTCCTTAGTTTAGTGGGGCACTCATAAGCCCTATGGCCATAACCTTCACAACCAAAACACTTATTAGACTCGTCCCTATCTAAATGTTCATTACTAGGTTTAGGGATTTTCTCGGCTTTAGAAATCTTCTCGCTTTTATCATGTTTAGAAGTATCAAATTTCTTAAAATCATTTTTCACTTTATCTTTGTTAAATTTAAGAAATTTTCTAAATTTACGAGCAAACAAAGCCATGTCTTCCGAGTCACTATCACTATCGCTCTCTACTACTTGTTTGACCTCTTTTCGGGCTTTTAAAGCAACACCCTTTTCAATTTTCTTTTCAGTTTTAGAGGGAAACATATCCAGTTCATAGGTTTGTAAATCACCTACAAGCTCTTCTAATTTCGTAGAGGCTAAAGTGGGTAAAGAATTTAAAACGGTCACCTTTGGAATAAATCTATCGGGTAGGGACCTTAAAATTTTCTTTACAACACGGTCGTCAGGTATTTTCTCTCCCAAGTTAAAAGATGAATTAACAATGTCAGAAAGTCTAGCATAAAATTTATCAAAAGTTTCTTTTTCATCCATTTTGATAGTTTCAAATTGAGTGGTGAGGTTTTGGAGTTTTGAAGCTTTAACGACACTCGTTCCTTCATGAGTTAATTGTAAAATATCCCAAGCTTCTTTAGCGGTTTCACATGTCATAATACGTCAGAATTCATCCGGTGCGACAGCGCTAAATAAGGCATTTAAACCACGGGAATTAAAATTTGCAAGCTTAAACTCATTTTCGGTCCATCTATCGATGGGTTTGGGAACACGTTCATTTTCAATTAGATGAGTTGGTGGGGAGTACCCGATAACAACAGACATCCAAACACGTTCATCGATAGATTTAAGTGCCGATTTCATTCGCGCTTTCCAATACGCGTAGTTAGAACCATCAAAAATAGGAAATTTTGAAAATGGGGAAAAATCCATTTCAGCCAAAAATTAAAGAATCTTAACGAAATAATTTATCGTTTTTGGCTCTGATACCAATTTGAAAAGCCCCGGATGGTGATTTAATAATCACAATTAAAATAATAATTTCCTTGTTATGTAAAACACAAGAGATGATGCGGAAGCGTTGTAAAACAGGTGATGGTTCATCTTACCAAAAATTAACAACAACAAGTTTTTAATTAATCCAAGTCCTAGAATTTGCCTAAGTCATAATTTTCAATTAAACAAAGTTAGGCAAAACCAATTTTAGCAAATGACTTGAATAAACCAAATTTACCCTATATTTAATTTAAGTCCCAAATTAAATGAGTGTGATAATTAAACCAAATTTTATCTTGAAATTATCCTAAGCATGGATTCTAAATTATTGTGCAAGATAAAATAAACAATGTCACACTACACCGAGATGTACGAGGAAAAACCCAAGACGGGAAACAACCTCGGACGGCCCTAGCCACAAGTCCACTAGATATGGAATTACAATTACAAGACAGGTAGACTTACAACGACTGACTCGATCCCTCTCAAGCCTCGAAGCTCCTTCTCGTAGAAACCTCTTCCTAGCGAATAACCTCGGAACACAACCGCGGTCTCGGAATCCACCGATGGGACTTTATATGGTCACCGTCACCCAAGCATGGAGCCTTTCTCCGTGTGGGTAGAATCTCAACAAAAGTCTTCTTTGTGATGGGATGTAGAAGCAAACCCGAAACGTCTCTTGAATTCGGTAGAGAAAACCGGTGCCAAAAAACTCCAAGTAAAGATATGTATATATAGAACTTGGAATAAACAACAATGCGTGTAAACTAAGTGTTTAAAGATTTTTCTTTAGGTTGAAGAACACTCAAACATGAACATTTTCCTTTTTAAAATAATCTCTCAAAATCTCTCTAGGAGATGTATTAGGATGGAAAAGTTGTCTTGGAAAATGTGTTTCCCGCACATAATAATGTATGAAAAAAGTTGGTTGAAAACCAAGTGGAGGAGTGGGGAAAAACTGCAAAAAATTGCCAAATAACTGTTCCCGCTGGAATCTCGTTCGAACGAACTTGATTCTCGTTCGAACGAGACTTCTAACGAGCGACCAGCCTGGGCTCGTTAGAAGTTCGTTAGATACCTCGTTAGAACGAACATTCGTTCGAACAACATATCGAACGACTGACCAGTTAGGGTCGTTGGCAAAACTCGTTCGAACGAAACTGGTTCGAACGACAAAACTCGTTCGAACGAAATCTGGTTCGAACGAAAAAACTCGTTCGAACGACATTTCTAACGAACGACCAAAAAGTTTGTAAAATTCGATTTTGGCCCAGAAACTTTTATATACTTATATTAAAGTTCTATTTGATTCTTTCTGAGAATAAAATGCAGTTTTTATTACACCTAACACCCAATACATATTGTTCCAAGCTCCTATATAAATATAATTACATTCATACCTTGGGAGCATGGAACCTTAGTTGATGACGTAGAAACGAGGCACACAAACCGGCATTTTGATGAAGCTTTAAATTCTTTGCCGCTACGTCTTCAATACATAATTCATAGGCTAGAGAATATTACAAATAAATACTATCCTATGAATAAATGTTTTTGTCCGGAATTGAGCCAAAACTATATATGGACTCAATTGGAAATTTGTGTCCTTACAGTTGTGCATGCGTGTCCTTGATTTTAGAGGAAGTTGGGTGCAGTACCTTCAGTTTGCCTATAACAACTCCTACCAGTTTACTATTGATATGGCCCCATTTGAAGCACTATACAGTAGGCCTTGTCGTTCTCCTACTTATTGGTTGGAGGTGGGCGACCACAAGTTACTCGGGCCGGAGGTGATTCAAGATACGTCGACCAGGTTTGAGATGATACGGAGTTGCATACGGGTAGCCCAGGATAGACAGAAAAGCTACACTGATGCTAAGAGGTTCTTCGGGGAGTTTTCAGTGGGGGACCAGGTGCTATTGCGAGTGTCTCCTATGAAAGGAGTAAGGAGGTTCGGGAAGAAATATAAATTGGATCCGAGATACGTAGGACCATTTCCAATTATTGAGAGGATAGGACCGGTGGCATACAGACTTGGGTTGACGAAACACTTGAATCGCATTCATGATGTGATCTATAATTCGTCGCTGAGACGGTATCTCCGAGATGAGTTAGCTCACACTCACGTCGCGATAGAGGAGGTAGACCTGCAGCCAGATAATTCTTATAAGGAGAGACCAATGGCTATTCTAGACCACAGCGAGAGGAGACTGGGGTCCAAAGTAGTTCCACTTGTGCGGGTCCAGTGGAAACATCACAATATAGAGGAGTCTACATGGGAGCGAGAGGCAGATATGCGCGAGAAGTATCCAGACCTATTCATATCAGGTATGCCTTATTTTTTGAATTTCAGGATGAAATTCCATTATTAGGGGGAAGTATGTGATGATAAAATAAATCGTCCACTTGCCGTTCTCGTATCAGCAAGTCAAGTGTAAATTATGTAATGAGCAGATAAAGCACTTAAAGAGAGATAAAAAAGAAGATATAGAGTGGTTTGTCTATTAAAATGAGCCTACGTCCAGTTTGGTGCCTCCTTCTCATTATATGGGTTTGTAGTATTGGTTTGTAATGTCATAATAGGCGTACAATGTAGATAAGAGAAGAGAATACATGCCTATGAGGATTTCAGTGTGCTGGAGAGTAGGCTACGATGCTGGAGAGTAGCCCCAAAGCTATGTCAAGCGCCATAGAGAGAATAATCAGCTCTGAGCTAAGTGTTGGCACTAAAAAAAATGAATCCCCTCCTATATCGAAGTGTAAACCTCTATTTATACGTGTAGATGTTGTATTGCTGGTGGATCAAAGGGGTTGCAGCCAGTTAATATGATCAGACTGGGGTCGCACCCTGTAGCAAGTAAGGGTCGCACCTAGTGTATGAGAGGTTGCGGCAGTAGGCCAGTGAGGCATATGAAAGGTAAGTCTGCGGCCTGTAAGTGATAGGTTGTGGCAAGGCTTCGGCACAAGTCCATTATACTCACTCAGCGGTAGGGTGCTATATATGTCACATTAATAAGCCCCCAAGTCGTAGTGCCAAGAGATTGTAATTGGGGCTATGACTAAAAGTCAGGTCCTCTCTTCTCAAGCTCTCGCGATAAACCAAACGCGATGCTTCATCTTCCCGTGGCCCTTTATATAAATGGCAATTGGCCCTAGCCTTCATTACCTTTGCAATTATTCTGAGAGCATGTCGAGAGAAAAGTCTTGTAATTTCTTCCTTTGAGCTTTTCGATGACCTTTCAAGGATGTGTGTGGTGGTTCTGAGGCAGCGCATGGCGGTTTCCTCTAATTTCCAGGTAATTTTTCCACCCAAAACCTCTTGAATCTTTATATAACTAGATTGCTTGTTGCTTGTTCTTAATTTCTTACCATACAACCTGTCTAGAATTTAAATCGATATTTGCTTGATTCCATAATAAATTAAACCCATTTGAGTTCTTGCGATAGCTTGAATTATAACATAATAGGATTTCATTCTTGAACTAATCTTCAATTGATGAAATAAACCCTTAATAGCAAATGTTGTTGACTTGGCTTATATCTTTAGGATTTTTGAATTCCCACTTTGTAGAAATAAAATATAAAACAGGCCTATGAAATGTACTTGTGTTGGATCGTATTTGTTGGTTTTAAAGTACCATAGGCATTGAAAACATACCATTGTTCTTGATGATCTTGACCAAACCTTTCGCATTCAAGGGCTTCAATCTTCCATCTAAAATAAATAACCTATTTGAGTATATGGCCGCGGCACGGGGAATACCTGGCTGCGACATAATAAAACCCCTTTTACATTTTGGTCGTAGGTCAATGTCTGCAGCCCTTAAATATTGGCATGTTTAAGAAGTTAGCTGTGGTATGTACATTTCTAGTTGCAGCGTGTGTCAATACTTGTATAATAAATATTCCCTTACTTTTAAGGTTCTTAGGTTAGTGTCCGCGGCATTTTGCTAATAGTCCAATGACTACGACATGTAAGAATATAACTGACATCTCATTCCCCAAAATAATATGTCGCGACAGAAGTTAACTTCTAGGACCAACACTTGGTGTGAGCCAAATTTACTGACATTTCTACTTTAGCCTTTGTTCCTGTCGCGGTCTCTAAGAGGCCTGTATGACCATATTGGCCGCGACACCTAACTGTGGACTATTTTTGCTTTTTAGGTCTTGTTGCAGCTATATGAGTTTTGATCCTGACGAATTTCTCAGAGACTTTTGGAATAAACACTTTGGAGTCTCTCCCCCTGAATTTCCTTTTGTGCGTCCTTTAAAGACAACAGGGCCTTGCCACCTCAAAGATTTCCCAAATTGTGTCGTTATTGATTTGGATTCTGACTCCGCAGACTCCTCTTAGAGGAAAGGTACTGATTCCACAACAATGGAAGAGGAGACCAAATCTAGTAACAACCCAGTAGATATTGATGTCGCGGCTACTGGGCCATCTGCAGATAGGGACGCGCCTTCTAGTCCCTTTAACAGAGCTGAGAGACCTCCTGCGGCTTTGAGTGTTCGCAGCATCATGACTCAGGAGTGGATTGACCAAGTTGCTGAGGCACTTGAATTTCCTGAAGATTTGATTTGCTCAACACCCGCCGCGGAACAAAGGCCCTGCACAACACTTGATGATGATGGGGTCTGCTTCCCCCTCCATGCGTTTGTTTATGGGTTGCGACTGCCACTTCCAGACCCCATTAGAAGAATCTTCCAGACCATAAAATTATCCCCAGTCCAACTAGATCCCAACGGCTGAAGGGCATTTATTACCTCAGTGGTGCTGTGGAGGAATAAGTTCAATAGGGACATAACTCCCGCATAATTTTTCCATTTTTATAGACCTAAGGAAAATTCTATAAAGTTTGAATCGTACTATTACTTTACCATCCACATCAATGACAAAACCCTCTATAGTGGTAGTCTCGCCGGTGTGAAGAATCGGAAAGGGAAAGTACTTCTATATTTCTAGAGAAGGGTGGGAAATCATCCCAGATGAGACAGAGAGAGAAAGATCCTTTAGGATGTCGCAGCAATGGGGTCGTCCGTCTATGCTAGGTAAATAAAGCTACGACACTTTGAATTGCGTCCATATTCTTTTGTTTAAAGTTATATTCTTCCCTTTACTTTTGTACTAATATTGAACTTTCTATGCAGCTCTTGACAACTTTCCCCTTAGTGATTGGCAAGAGAGTAGGATAAGGAGGGTTGCGGTAGTGAGTGCTAATAATAAAAAGTTTAGCACACTTGTGACTTCAGCCTCCATTTTTTAAGCAGGCTACTTCACCAATAAATTTATTCCCAAAAAAATGGTCGTGGAAGGTAATATTCCTTTCTTTTACTAATGTCGCGACAACTATTTTTAAGCCTTCAGATTTTGACACTACTTCATTTCTTCTCTCAGGTGAGGAAATTAATAGGGCGCTTTTGGATGTCCAATTGGTCGAGATGGATGAAGACGTCGCTGCCCTCAACAATGCTGCAAGCTAGAGGAAGGGAAAAAGTAAGTCCAAACATCCTGCCTCAGTCCCTGCTGATTAATAAGTTGATCCTGCTGCGCCCTCAACTCAGGCTGAAGACCCTACTACCAAGAAAGGCCTGAGGGTACATTTGATGATGACATTGGTGCCAACTTGGTTGCGACAGGGTTAATGTCAACTTTTGAACAGCCCGAAGGCTGCGGCACCTCTCTAATCAATACTTCAAATTCACCTCCTCTAACAATAGTGGTTGTCAATGCCAACCTGGAACCTCCTCAATGTCGTGCCAGTATTGGCCTTGATGCCCGACCATGGCCTCCCCTTAGGCAGCCCAACCCTAAATCTTCTTAGGACACAACTACGAGGGTTGTTCACAGAATAAAGAGGGTTCCAGATGTCATGGACCTCGATCATCTCGTGGATGAAGACCATGATGACTTGGAGGATTATGCCCTCCACAGTCTGTTGAGGGTAAGTGTAAGTTTACCTTTTTAGCATTATTTTTATACTTTATATTTTACTTATAACATTAAATCTCCTTCCAGGTCACCGACGTCGTGATGTCCCATAAGCAAAAGTACAAGGCCCTCTATAAGCTGAAAGAGGCCGCGGAGAGAGTGCACTCCGCTAACCTGGAGAATGCCAGGGCCGCTTCCTTTAAAGCTAGGAAGCAGTCATCTATCGCATCATTTGAGGCTTATAAGATGGATGCGGATAAGAAGGTTTAGGCCACGGAAGATGCCAGGAAGGAGGCTGAGGATAGCTTCAAACAGGCTGGAGACTCTTTAAAAATTGCTCAAGCTCAAGCCGTTGAAGCTGCCCAAGCCGTGGCCTCATCAAAAAGAAAACTTGAAGACCTACAGAGGAAGTTCGATGAACTGGAGAGAAAGACTACAAGTGATGCTGAGGCACATGCTGCGGCCATTAAGAAAATGGAGAAAGACCATACCGCGGCTATAGTGCAAAGGGATGAAGACCATGCTGAGGCACTTTAATTGGCCATAAACAATATCGTGGATTCATTCAAAGGCTACAAGGATTTTTTATTATCAATAATAAATCCTACCGCTGTGGCTACCAAGAACTTAGGCACAGAGTTATAAAAAAAATTCTTCAATTTGAAGAAACAATACTTGCCTGGGGCCTTGGTGATGCTGAACATTTGCAATGTGTGGCTAAGATGAAGACTGCAGCTGAAGAAAGAGCCAGACTAAGGGCTGAGGCAGAGGCCGCGACAGTTGAGCAGGAGATAGAGACTGTTGTCGATGATGAAGAGGGAAATGAGGAAGATGATGCAACCTCTTAGTCCTTTTTTCTTTAATTCTGAACATTGGGTTACGTCCCTATTAAACCTTGTAGCTTTACTGATATTCAAGGCTGCAGCCTTTTGCCTGTATAATAACAACACTTTCATCTTTTGCCAAGGCCTTAGCCCTTGACCTTTCTATTTTTCGTAACTGCATCCCTCTTGCAGCTTGTATTTTTTGTTCTGATTGACATATAGGGTTGCTTCCGTTTTAAGTTTCTGCGAACCTTATTATGAAGGGTGCATCCTCTTTTAAAAATCTATAGTTTCTGAGCATCATTTTCATGCCTTATTCCTCTAATGCTTTGATAATTGAATTAATGTTTTTTTATTGCTTGAATGCGTAACTATTTCTTGCAGGGGGAACTTTTTTAATTACTCCTCTACTTTCTCCTTTATTCTCTACTTTGGTATTGGCATTGTTGATTGCATGATTGAATGACTTGTAAATATGCCTCTTCAATAACTCAGACTTGAATGTAACATAGGGCCTCGGCTGCACTTTACAGTTGGTTCCTCTAAATAGGCCGCGACATTTTATATGTTACATTTTCAAGATTTCACTCCATGGTTGTCATCATCCAAGTCGCGGTGCCATAGAAAAATCACATTGGGACTGCAGCTTAACTTCTTCAATTTTTTCATTTTTCTGTCTTGATATTGTAGTTGAGTGGCTACGGTTGGTTTGCAACCCAGTCGCGGCCTTTTAGCAATTTAATAGTGTACCTTATTTGATGCATCCCCCTACTCTTTGATGGTTATGGCTATATTAATAGGACTGCGACTCCTTTTAAGCCATTGTCAAGAAATTGATGACAACATGTTAAGCTGAGGCCATCCTTCTATAGCTTTGGCATGCTTTATGATGTCAGTGTCACAACATCTTTCAGTCGATTTAACTGCCTTTCATGGTTTTCCTTTAGTCGCTTTGGGTGGGCTTCATAGCGTCCTTTTTGCTCCATGGCTTCCTTTTACTCGATTGGGTTATTAATAGCTCCCCCCCCCCCCCCCCGGGTTAGGTATTATGAAGCTTCCCCAAGCTATGTTTGGATATATACAAAGCCTTCCCAAGCTAGGTATTATGAAGCTTCCCCAAGCAAATGTAACAGGTCTTGGTCACCCCCGTGGCTAAAGTACGGGAATCGGTCGCTCCCGTGGCTAATGTACAGGCATTGGTCGCCCTCGTAACTAATGTAACGGGCATTGGTCTCCCCCATGGCTAATGTAACTAGCATTAGTCGCCCCCGTGGCTAATGTAATGGGCATTGTAAGTCCCCATGGCTAATGTAATGGGCATTGTAAGCCCTCGTGCCTAATTTAACGGGCATTGTAAGCCCCCGTGGCTAATGATGCTGGCAGAAGTATACCGAGAGATAGTTGGCCTTGCGAATATAATAAAATATGCTTGTGCTATGAGCGGCGTTGTAAGCCAATTTTGAGAGCTGCTCCCGATAGTTGATTTCGCCCTTTATAATTATCATATGCCATCATACACCTTGGCGTCATGGTAGGTATTTCGAGCCCATTCAATATAATCGTTCTCGATATAATACGATGGCTCCATTTGAAATCTGTTCAAGATAAAAAGTCTCTTATAAGATCACATTTAATGGAATCAAGAAATCAAAATATGGCACTATAAAGTGAACTTAATTTCATATATCTATTCATATATTCATGACTTTATTAGGATAATAAAAAGTTAATATGGAACTATTCAAGAGAGTTTTCACTAATGACAGAAACTGAGGAAACAATCATGGGCTTAAAAATGGGTATGCGGCCTTTCAGACTAGGCTACATCCCTTATGCATCCTTGAGGATGCGCTGTAGCATTCCCTCTCTTATAAACCTTTTAATCTCATCTTTTAAGGCATAGCACTGCTCAGTGTTGTGGCCGTGGTCTTGGTGGAATTTGCACCTCTTGGCTTTGTACTTCTTGTGGGGTGGAGCCCTCAACTTCTCTAGCCATTTCAACAGCTTATCTTCTTTGATGAATTCTAATATGTCCTCAATCTGGAAGCCCAATGGGGTGTAGGACTCAAAGAACCTTTTTGCCTTCTTCACTTTCCTTTTCTGGTTCTTGCATGCTGCTTTTGCAGATGGAGCTTCTGGGGCCGCGATCGTGATTGTTACAGCAGTAATCCTGGGTGTCGCACCCATATTTGGGGAGGATGCAGCCTCTAGCATGAGAACTCTCTGGGTCAAAAAGTTAACCTGGGTTTCAAGTGAGGAATGGTTACCGTAGAGATGACTGAGGTGGTTGTACAGCTGGGCAATCTCGTTCTTCATTTATGTGCTTTGGTTGGACTCTCCCTCCATTTTTTGCTTTTCCTAGTCTTTAAAAACATATATAATCTGAGATAAAACTAGCAGAAATGAGCAATCACAGAATATAGAATCAACCAAGTATAAAGTTGGGATGCAGCGTTTGAATTGCTGCAGGGTTTTACTGTTGAGGTCGCGGCTCGTTAGGCACATATGTGTACTGTCATGGCTCTAGAATGAAATTTACCAAGGTTGAGCCTGAAACCACTAGGGTCCGTCCCTCGATGATTTGAAACTTCTATGATCGTACTGCATTTGTAGGGGCCGCGGCAAGCAGGGTAGTTGCACTACCTGGCCACATCCTATCTTAGGCAGTGAAGGGGACATTCCCAAAAACTGAGTTATTCTCACGAAACTCATGGAGAACATACCTACTAGGGTTTATCCAGGGCAGAATAACCTCTTGGTGCACAAAATATCACAACTCTAATGATAAACCATAGATCACGGGTAAAGAACATCGAAAACAAGTAAATGAAACTCTTCCCCAATCACCCGCCTTTACGGGTGCATTATTCTTTTCAGCATTATCTAGATGAAATGATATCACTGGGTGTGTAAAATAGAGCTAAGCTCATAAAAATGAGACCCAAGAGCAGATCTGAATGTACGCAATACCCATTTAATGGTGTAAATACAAAGTTTAGCTCAATAACCAAAATTCACCCCTGGGATGATGATCCAAAGGATCCTCACCAATAAAATAAGGTGTTTAAGAACTCAAAATATAGAGGCTACAACGGTAGGCCAGTGAGGCATATAAAAGGTGAGTCCGCGAAGTGTAAGTGATAGGTTGTGGCAAGGCTTCGGCACATGCCCATTATATTTGTCACATGAGTATGTAATACCCCATATTTTTGTTGATTTTAATAATTATGAGTTTAATTATTATTGTGGGATTAATTAAATTAAATGTGAGAAATTAATTATTAATTAATCCAATTTAAAATAAATACTAACTAGCGTGCCAAGGGTAAATACTTATTGTTGAAAATTGTTGAATATTACTGTGTGAGTAAGTGATATGGGATTCTGATATTATATATTTGTCGTGAATGGGAAATACGATGGTTTGGTAAATTAAGTCGGGACGTGCGCGTGAATCGTGTTTGGTACTACTTTAATACATTAAAAAGATAATTTATTTTTAAGTAACTCGTATGGGTATTGGGAGTGCATCAATGAGTCCGTAAGGGTCGAGATAGTCAAAAAACTCTACCCAGTTGTTTTATTTGGATTCCGGGGCAATTTAGGCCAAATCGACACCCCAGAGGGGTATTTTGGTCTTTTGAGATTTGGGAAATTAAAATGGACGAAAATGGGGAAATCAAAATGAAAGGTACGTGGGTTAGATGAAGGCTGTTAGTTTCTAAACCAGAGAGAGAGAGAGAGAGAGAGAGAGAGAGAGAGAGAGAGAGAGAGAGAGAGAGAGATAACTAGAGAGGAGGAAGAAGAGCTCCGTAGGTGTTCTTAGTGCAAAAACTCAAGCTCTCACACCAACAATCCCACTAACGTGTAGATAGAGAAGAGAGGATCACCCCATTACCAGTTTCATTCAGCGAATCAAAAGTTCTCGATAAGGCAAGTGTTTATCTTGCTAAATTTTGTGCATATATTACCCATGTTAGACTAGGTTGTTGAATCATCCATGGGATAATGAATTTGATGATTAAATTGATTTCAAATGATGAATTTGGGTAGGAGATTCATGTAAATTGAGAAACTCTATTTAGAGATATAAATTCTGAGATTTATGGATGATTAAATATGAATTTAATTTGGGTTTAGATTAGACATTAATGGTGATTATATAAATCTAGGGATTTTAAGGATTTCTTGAATTAATGCATCCATACTTGAGATTTAATGGGATTTTGAAGTTAAACCATGTTGAAAGACATTCTATTAGGTGTAGAAATTATTTAGGAAGATTGGTTTTGTGTTGGATGATATTACACATGAACTGGGAGGACAAAAATGGAAGAAAAATGCAGAAATTCAATGGTAGGGACAATCTGGGTCAAGGTCGTTCGAACGACCTGGAGAACTGAAATGTCGTTCGAATGAGAATTCCAACGATAATTCCAATGAGAATTCAGAGTTAGGTTCGTTAGAAGGAAGTTCAAACGTACTCGTTCGAATGATAATTCCAACGAGAATTCAGGGTCCTAAGTCGTTCGAAGTTCCGTTCAAACGAGATTTTTCACACTTCTAACGAGATTTCAGAAAATTGTAAAAATTGCCCGATTGAGTAGAAATCTTACGAGGATAGTCCGAGAGCGAGGGGATAATCGTAATGGTCCAATACGATGAGTAGTAGAGAATACTATGCTATATATATTAAGAAAGAATTGGGTTACCCAGGGTTTAAATTGGGCTTGGTAAATACCTAAAAGTTTAATACGGTTGTGTGAATACCTAAGAGTTTAATAGGTTGTGTGTATACCTATGGATTGCTTATTATGTGTATGACATACCTGCGCTGCTTGATATCGGGTGGAGGTTGTGCGCTTGGCCAGTTCTATCCTCATGAGCCTTCGGGAGGGGGGGGGGGTCTTTATACTTGCACCATAGAACATAGAACCTTGGACACGTGCTATCCGAGATATGATAGTTCGACGGCTTAATGGGAACGTAGGTATGTGCGTGACCCATTGGGTTAGGGATTATGTTCACCTCCAATATGTGTTATTGTAATTTTGATGGTTCGTGGGATATTATCCGAACCCTTATCCCTATTCAGTGCGAGATGTACAGGGATACGATAGCAGAGTATGCATTGTACCAAGAGGTCTTAATCTAGGGGTGCAGGATTTGTATATATATATATATAACTATGCTAATTAGTAAATATGGTAATGATGATAAGTAACTTAATCTTAATGAGTAAAAGATTATTTACACGCATGGTGAAAACGTAAATCATCTATTTGGGATAAAATATGTTAATAACGTATTGTATGGGCGATACGGGTGTACTACGGGTGAACGTAAGTAGTGATAATGTGGCTTCGAACTAGTTAGGCTGGGTAGCAAAGCTAGTATGGGTTTGAAGATGCGTTATGCGTGCACATTAGCTGAGAGGTGAGCTTCTCAAGTGAGAGCACGAATTTCTAACATGTATATAATATGTGCTAAATTCCATTTATGCACTTGCTGTTTTAAAACTATCTTTGCTCGGGTTCTGACCCGTTTCTTGCACATCTTCTCTCCTATATATATATATATATATATATATATATATATATAGCAATATAACAGGTGCCCAGCCACGGGGACACTAAATCTAGACACTTGGATTATTTGAAGAGATGCAGCGATTGTGGAAGTTGTAGGCCCTTGAGATTAAAGGCATCTATCATTTCTTTCAGTTTAATCAGACTTTCTATTCAGGGCATATGTCGACTGTAAGAGGGAACTTTAGATAAGATGGAGGCGTAACCCCTTTGAAGTATGATAATGATAAGTTAAATGGCTAAAACCTTGGATCAGTGAGAGAACATGCAAACACAAACCTAATGAAGATAAGACTCAGTTTAAAATCACAAATCTCTCGTGTATAACTCAGAAAGTAGTAATGAACTTAGAGGTAACTTAGCTAGAGGGAGAGAGATGTAAGCACCCTAGATACACCTTGGCAGGCATCCAAACACACCAACCACCCTCAAGAATCTCTGTAAAGTATTAAAAGCTTCGTAATAAATGACAACGGTGAGTGAATAAGACCTCTAGTTTGTAATAACTCTCCCTCTCTGATGTGTATTCTCTCTAGTAATACCTTTTTAAACTCTCAAAAGATCATCATGTCCTCAAGGGTGGTTGGGGTCCTTAAATAGCCCCCACACCACCCCCGAGGCAACTCAGTCATTAAAGACTATGAAAGATATCCCTCATACTTTATGTCACAGCATTAAATGCCCGATGCACTAGTTGTCTCCACATCATAAACATTAAATGTCAAGACATGCCTTTTGCCTAACCACTGTGTGTCAGGGGGGCTGTTATCGCAGAGGTGTCTTACCAACTTCCTGACAGCCCCAAATACCATGGTGGTTTACTCAAGTGCAGGCCTGACATTATTTAGCTGGCTAGTGACATCACCTACAGTAGATGTGATATTAAGTAGAGGGTTATTTGGTTCACAGCCCCACGCCCGATGGAACTCCAAGCTGCTTCGCCCGAGGTTTCACGGTCAGGGTTCTTCGTTGTTTTTACCAAGTGTATCTAAAATGGTTGGGACAAGACCCAACGGTGCCTCACTTCTCAATCCTCCAAACCAAGTCCCTCTAAAGTTCCCGCGGTGAGGTCATTCGATAGAGCATGAAAGCTCTCCCAGGCCTTGCAAAGCCTGGTCTCTCACGAGTACCATTTGACCACACACTAAAACTCATTATTATTCTCGTTACATTATTACAACCGTTATAGCTTATAGTCAACATAAACAGAGGTACAATATGACTAATATAACAAGCTAAAATACAAGTTGCCACGCCGAGCTGCCTCGCTTGAGCTGCCATACTGCCTTAATCCCCAAAACATTGTTTTTAATGCGGAATTACCTCTAATCTCAAAATTACCTTCAAGCCCCCTCTACATTTGTCCCTTCGTGGAGAGATTGTTGAAGCAAGAAATATATGCACGAAACTTCTCAAACCGATGAACCTTCTCTGTGTGAAAAGATTCTAGTCCCTTTTCCCTCGTTAGAACTGCAACATTATAATCTCCAGGAAAAAGTAAAATTCTCCCCGATGTACCTGAGCCGAAGTACTACGACTTGTTGGGGCTTTGACGAAGGGACATCACCACTTTTTCCTTATACTGCGTTTCAACCGTTCTAGTTTTATTATTACTTAAAATTCTCCCGAAAGGCCTGTTGACCTTCTCAAATACTCGTTTTGATTCTTGGCAAGTGAGATTCTCCCTTGTAATGCCTCACTATGTTCGAAAAAGCAGAAATTCTCCCCGATGTAGCTGAGTCACCATTTGAACAACATTTGAACTTGTGATGAGGGGACAACGTAGTTTTTTGAACCGTTGGCGCATCTGTTTCGTTGGGCGTTATTGGATATGTCTGATAAAAATTCTGGTGCCAAAACTCAAACTTGCGAGAGAAGGCAACCCTTTCTGTTCCCTAGGCGTCGCTTCGTAAGTGAGGTGGCGCTGTCTTTTCAACTGTCAGAACACTTCTCGAAGTGCCACATGTGCATTTGAAATGATTATAGGCGGTCCTTGCACGTGCGATGGTGGGAAACTCAAAAGTCAAGTTTAAAAGCCTTTAAACATCTCTTTTATTTCAAAACCCTTCTCTTTCCTTCATCTTCTTCAAGATCCCGCATTTCCTTAGAGAGAGAAACTATGTGCGAACTTTGTGCGACCTCCATTGTTGCCCCATTCTTTACTCAGTCTCCTCCTTGTCTCATCTTTTACGCTACCATCTACGGTCGTGCTCCTCCCTTCTTATTCTTAGCCCTTCTTACCCAGCTATATCACTCATCTCCACCCTATTATGGCTTATCCAAGCACTTCTAAGGTTGCCACCACCACTCAGCCAGGCTCCCCCTCCGCTATTTCTGGCGCTGCTGCCGCCTCTAGCGCCGTTGCCCTGAATGCTGCTCGTCAAGAGCAACTACGCTTCTATCGCCGAGCGCCCATCTTTGACAAAGATGATAAATTTTCTGAGGCATGCAAGACTTGCCATTTCTCATCCAAGTTCGACCCCTTACTATTGGGTGATGAGGAAATGGATTCATCGAAGTGGGGTTATCTTCCACCAGAGGGAACTCTGCATTTTTGCCTAGACCGTGGCGACTTTCCTTATTCTCAGATCGACTTTAAAGCACCTGGGGGGTCACCAGCCCATATCACTACCTAGCATACACACATGCAGAGCTCCCACGCCACTTCCTTTGCTAAGGTTGGGCTTCATTGCGCATACTGGTTTGGGGAGTTCACTCTCTCGAAGCACAATGCGGCGTTACAAGTGCTAGTTTCCCGATAGAACACCACGACTCACACCTTCTTTACTTCATGGGGGGAGTTTACCGTTACACTGGAGGACGTCTGTGAACTCCTTGGGTTTGAGCCCATGGGTGAGTTTACCTACCACAATGAGCCTCTGGATACTGAAGAGGCTATTGACCGAGTTGAGCTGGATCGAATCTATCGCAGTTGCACCGATTCCTTAAACAAAGCCACGTTCACCCCCTTATCAACTATTTTTCTAAGCTCCGACGCCGAAGGATATCAGTGATGTAACGGGTCGAGGTAGAGGTACATCTCTAGAACTACCAGCCTACATACTTGTATTGCTTTCACGCTTCTTCCTTACTGGGAAACCCAACGATCAGCCCAGGAGGGACCTGATAAACATTTCCATTCATTTGGCCGGAGGGTTCAACCTTCCTCTGGTCGCCATCGCCTTAGGGTTCCTCTGCACCTGTTTGTATTGAACCCACATCGACATGAAATGATCACTGGGCCGTTATAACTTGGCCAACTTTACCAACACCATTATTCTGACGAGTTTTCTCTACACCCGCTTTCCTGCCATTATCGCCAAGTTAGTTTCTCTGCCCGTGAGCCAAGGTATCAAGCCCCCACGCCTCCTGTGTTTCCATAAGAAGCAAAGTTGAAGGGAGATAATGGAAGTTTTTGATCTTCTAGACTCCTTTGTTATGAGGCCATACACTGAGTCTACCTTTGCCCATAGTTGGGGATTCTTTCCTGCCACAGCCACAACGATCAAGTTTATCCCAGTTGTGGAAGATCCCTCGTAAGCCGTGGTGCTTCTATTTACCCCCAAATTTCTTCCTTCTTATACTGAATGGGGATACACCTTATAACCCTACAACCCTAACAAATACAGCAGGCGATTCGGGTTCGATCAGGGGGGCCCTCAACCTGTGTTTCAACACAACCATCCAAGGGACACTTTTGCTGAAGTGTACACTCTCTATAATGCAATAATGGTGCTTGGTGTGACATCCACCATCGATGTCCATGTCACCCTTCCTAGTGCCACTAGGAAGGGAGATGTATCCACCTATTTTGCCACCAAATTCCATTTGGGGCAGTTGGAAAAGATCCGTGAATACATTCAGTCCCCCCTCAATATCCCCCGGTTCTTTCCTTTTCTTCTTCTGAGTTGGGTCTTAAGGGGAACTCCGTGCTTGGGGTTGAGTTTCTTTTGAGTACAACGATTAAAGAGTCTCCTTAAGAGCTACCCCCTCATTTTCCAATGATTCCCACTGCCACCCCAAAGTCCAAGGCTGCTGCAGCCCTTAAGCAAACTGTACCATTGACTGAAGCTGTAACGGGAGAAGAGCCTTCTGAGCCGCCTGCTAAGAAGGCCAAGAAATCCGAGTCCAAGTCCTCGAAGTCTAAGGTCTATGTTCAAGCGCAAACTCCTTTGGAGGCATTCCCAATTGCCTTCGTTCCCCCTCCCATGTCTCCAGAGATGGCTGAAGAGCTGAGGAGGCAGGTGCAAGCTGAAGTCGACAGAATACATGCTGAGTTTCAATGGTGTGCTGTCTCCGTTCCTCCTTTGGGTGCGTTCCCACTATCGTTGTTGATCCCACGGAGCCAACGGCAAAAAGGAGAAGAATGACGAGGGTACCTGAAACTGGTGGTGCAACGAGCTCCAGGAAGAAAATGCTGGGTACCAAGCCACAGAAGAAACAAACACTTGAGAAACCTCCGTCACCAGTTCCTTCTGCTGCTGCCTCCTCGCCGCCTTCACCAGTAATTATACCCTCTCTTCTCCCTCTGGATCTGAGGTATGTGTGCATTATTTTATTTTATTTTATTCCCCTTTTTCTTAAGGTGTTGCATCTGCCCATTCCTTAATAAGAAAGTGTTTTGGTGCAGGGAGTTGAAGAAGAAAGGCCCTCCCCCCCCCCCCAGTCCCCCTATGAGCCGCTTTGTGGGGGTCATTGCGGTGTCTCTCCATCAGACACAACTTTCCCCGTTCCCCCTTGATAAGTCTTACTTACTCTCGTCATCCTCGTAACGGGCCAAAGAAGCTGCGATGGAGGCTGCTACCTGAGTCTGCTGAAATGCCTGGTCAACCAGATGGAACTACTGTAGCCTCCTCTGAGTTACCATTGGAGCAAGAGGTGCCTCTGCCCCTTGTTGTGGTCGCGGAGAGTGACCCGCAGGTAAATTTCTTGCCAAGTTTTGCATCTTCTGTTTGTCCCATTATTTTGTTTATCATTTCTAACATGTTGGGCCGTTTTAGGTGGAAGTGGCATCACTGATAGCTAACATTCTCCTTCCTCCTCCATTGTCAAGGCCCCTTACTGCAGTCCCTCTTTTTGGTGCCATAACGGGGGTAAGTAATGCTTAGATGTATTTCTCTCTTTTTTTTATTATCAATTTGTCTTTCCTAACACTTAACTTTGTTGCTACAGCTTTCCCCAAGTCTCTCTCCGCCCTTTGCCCTTAGTGGCCTTTTGCCCTCAAAGTCCAAGGTTGATGTTGTTTCTCGTGTTGATTCTTCAATCCCAGCCCACGATGGGGGCATCGCTTTGAGGTTCCTCGTGTTCTTTCAACGAACCTCTTTCGTTGGCCCTAGTACCATTTGCTGGCGAGGGAAGTTTGCCTACCACCCACGAGGCTTTTTCCCCCAAAGACTCCGTTGAATCAACTGAAATGATGAGCCCACCCCCAACGGTTCTTACCATTATGGCACCCGTGGTGACTCCCATTCTTGCTTCTACTACTGCCAAGGTACTTCACTGATTTCTCTGTATTTCTCAATTTCTCAAGCTTTACCTCTGTAGGTGACTTAACCATGAAAACACTGGTTAAGGTTTTCCCAAAAAAAACTCCACCTATATTGGTGAATTAACAACGAAAATGCTTGTTAAGATTTTTCCAAAAACTCCACCTATATCGGTGACTTAACAACGAAAACGCTTGTTAAGATTTACATAAACTCCGCCTATATCGGTGACTTAATAAAGAAAACACTTGTTAAGATTTTTCTTCAAAAACTCCACCTATATCGGTGAATTAACAATGAAAACACTTGTTAAGATTTTTCCAAAAACTCCACCTATATCGGTGACTTAACAACGAAAACACTTGTTAAGATTTTTCTAAAAACTCCACCTATATCGGTGACTTAACAACGAAAACACTTGTTAAGATTTTTTCCAAAAAACTCCACCTATATCGGTGACTTAACAACGAAAACACTTGTTAAGATTTTTTCTTCAAAAACACCACCTATATCGGTGACTTAACAACGAAAACACTTGTTAAGATTTTTCCAAAAACTCCACCTATATCGGTGACTAAACAATGAAAACACTTATTAAGATTTTTTTCAAAAAAAAAAAAAACTCCACCTATATCGGTGACTTAACAACGAAAACACTTGTTAAGATTTTTTCAAAAACTCCACCTATATCGGTGACTAAACAATGAAAACACTTGTTAAGATTTTTTCATAACTCCATGTTTCCTCTAACTTTTCTCAGATTGCTCAAGAGGACTCTCTACTAGCTCCTTCGCCCATTGCCTCGCCGCACCGGGAACCTGTCATTTCAGAAGAGTCTGGCCACGATGACGAAGGTTCCACGACCGGTACCCCAAACAACAGGGAATTTGGGTGCGAGATTCCTCTGCCTAACCTGGATCCTCATGACTTCTGCCTGATGGTACTCCACCGTTCTCCTCAAATGCCCGCCAACCACCATTTGGCAATTGAGTAACTTGTGAGATATCATCCTGAAACTTTCACGGTCGACTCCCTACGTTCAAACATCTAAGTTATGAGCTACAGGCATCAATGCATGGCCACCGTTGTTACTGAAATTGCTAATACTCCCACTGCAAACGTTACCAGGCCCCTCTCAATCAATTACTGGGTTATCTTAGGGAGTTGGGTCGTGACGGTTTCCATTTTGACTGGCTCATCGTGCATTTGAAGACCTTAAAGAGCCAGTAGTTGGACAGCCAGAGGGAGCTCTTGCGAAAACACCAGGAGGATCAGTGGGCTGAGGAAGCAAGGTTGGCCGAGATAGCACATCTTCTTGAAACCATTGACAGAGAGGTGGGGGACCTCGAAGAAGCTCTACGTGCAACGAAGTTGAAACGAGAGAAACTTCTGATCAAGTGCACACAGGCGCAAACAAGGTTGGAGGTTTCCATCAATGCTCAACTGTTTTGCCAAGCAGCTTCTTCGGGCCTCCCTGGAGATTTTTTCTCTTTTCCGGATCTGTGGTTTCTTCTTGGCGAATGAACTTGTATATATTTTTCTTTTCTTCTCATGTAATTCTTGGGCAATAGCTCCCAATTTTGTAATGCCCCAAAGTTTATGAATGGAAAAAAAAGATATTTATTTCCTTATGCCATCTCTTCGTGTTATAACTGTTTACATAGATTATGAAGTGTGAAGTTCTATAATTCTTTCATCCCTACTTGAGCTATAATAAAAAGAACTTGTATACTCATCATAATAAAAACAAAGAATTTGTGTATTCATAATAGCCAACTACATCAGTGGTCAAACATAATTAACTACACATGATAGACTTTCAACCATTTATTGTTAATCTTGAATGGTTTGTCTTTTTCCATCTTAGAAATTAAGCAATAACCTGAGTCATGAGCTTCCTTCACAATGAAAGGTCCTTCCCAATTTGCTGCAAACTTGGGTAGAGGAAGCCCTCTAATATATTTCATTGTTGCTTTCAATACAAGGTCCCCCTCCACGAACTTCCTTGGTCTCACTAGGTTATCATACGCCCTGGAGAGTTGCCTCGTATACATTTGAAAGTGTTACATCGCATTATCTTTGTGTTCGTCCAACGCTTCCAACTGCACATGTCTATTCTGGGGAAGCATGCTGCTTCGCAAAGCATATCACGCAGAGGGGACTTCTAACTCCACTGAGAGAATCGCCTCGGACCCATAAATAAGGGAGAACGGTGTATACCCCGTGGGCTTCCTCTTAGTCGTCCGATAGGCCCATAAAACTGCTGGTATCTTGTCATCCCACGATCCTGGGAAATCCTCCATCGTTTTAGCCAAACCAAAGTTTTGTTAGTCGCTTCAACTTGACCGTTTTCCTTTAGGTATGCCACTGTTGAAGTGTGATGAACAATGGAGTATTTATCTGTGAGCGTCGTTACTTATGAATTGACGAAAGGGGTCCCATTTTCTGAAAGGATAACCTTTGGATCCCAAAATGATAAATAATGTACTCTCCGATGAAGTTTCTCGCCAATCCTGCTATTTCCCTTCTCAGGGGTATCGCCTCGGCCCACTTTGTGAAGCACTCCATTGCCACTAGTATCCATATCTTCCCCCTCGAATAAGGGTGTATTGCCCCTACCAAGTCAAATGCCCAAGTGTGAAAAGGATAAGGAATTGCCAGGGAGTGTAAGTCCACTGATGGAACATGGATCATATTTCCATAAAGTTGGCAAGCCTTGCACTTTCCAACGAACTTGTTCGAATCTTTCTCCATCGTTGACCAATAGTATCCCAAAGTCATTAATTGGTCATATAACTTGGCCCCTCCTATGTGAGCTGGATCATGTGCCTGTTTGAGTACCTCTGTTGCCTCTTCTCTCGTGATACAATGCAAATACCTGTTGAAGTATCCCCTTCGATAAAGCTACCCCTCCTGAACATAGAATCTCGGGGCCCTTCACCGAAGTCCCATCGTATCAATTTTCTCTATCGGGACAACTCCATCTTTTATGAAATCAATATAGGGTTATCTCCAGTCAGGTTGAGCCCTCACGAAGTGACATTCAGCCACTTCGAAGAATAATTGGCATTTGTCACACTTTCGTTATAGCTCTATCACATCTTGTTTCATCTTAGGCTAAAAATACCCTTCCCTTTTCATTCTTCGGTAGAGTGGTATCTCAGTTGTTTCGCAGTGCACTTCATGTATTTTCTTCAATCTTTGCTCTGCCTCTGCTGGATCGATGCATCTCGACAACCATCCTACTGCGTTTTTAAAGTAAAGGTTCCCCTTATTTGTGAAGTATTGGGCTAATTCTCTCAGCCCCATCACTCCTTCCCCAGATTCCAGTTGCCTCTTAATCTCTCCCCTCCAGTACCCATCATCTTCCATTGGTAAAATTAACTGTACCATCGAAGGAGCTGTTCGTCGTTGGATCACGACGGTGGTCGTATCGCTCCTTATGACCATTTTTGGGGAAATGGTGGCATAGGCATCTGGATGGTGGTTCATCGTTTTGGGCTGCCTCCTGATCTTGGTTCGGTAGAATTGGCAGATAAGTCTTTGGATGATTATTCTGTATGGTGCCAAGCTCATGTGTTTCAACGCGTACTCTCCATTCACTTGCTGAACCACCAAGTTTGAATCTCCCTTGATGCAAAGTGAACGAATCCCTCTTCGAAAAGCCTCTAGTAATCCCAGTACTAATGCCTCATATGCTGCTTCGTTGTTGGAACAAGGGAAATCTAACTTGTAGGAAAGGCAAATCTCATCATTCCTTTTGAAAGAATAACCCCTGCTCCTCCTTTCTTTTCCATTGACAACCCATCGAACTGCATTATCCATTCCTCCTTCGTCGCATCTAGGTGATTGGCCTGTAAGTTGTCTCCTGGGATACTTTCCTTGGGTGGTTCAAACGTTCCTAAAGGGAAAATAGCCAACAAATCAGCGTACGCCTAGCTTTTGATTTCGCGAGGAACCACGCACTTCAATTCATATTAAGATAGGATGAGGAACCACCTAGCTACCTTACCAATCAAAATCTTTCTTGCTAGAAAATACTTAATAGGATCACATCTAGTCACAATATGAATTGTAAAAGATAACATATAATGCCTAAGTTTTTGCATTATAAAGACTAAGGCTAAACAATTCCTTTCGAAGCTATTGTATCTAACTTTTGGTCCATGGATGATCCTGCTGAGGTAGTAGACTGGACGTTCTTTCCCATCGATCTCTTGTGCCAGCAAAGCTCCTACGGACCTCATGGTGGATGGGAGGTGCAACTGCAACGGTATTCCTATCTTTGGGAGAACCATGGTCTGTGATAAAACGAGCAGTTTCTTCAGCCTGTCAAGAGACTCCTGGTGAACCTCCTTCCATTTGAACCTAGTGTTCTTTCGCAACAGCTGCATCAATGGATGTGTTATTTCGGCCAATCCAGGCATAAATCTCCTAAGGTAGGAGACTTTACCGAGGAAACTCTCCATCTCTTTCACCGTTCTTGGGCATGGCATTTCCAAGATCGCCCGCTGTTTGTCTTGATCCATTTGCACCCCCTGTCTATCAACCACAAAGCCTAGGAATTTCCCACTTGTCACTCCAAAAACACACTTCAGTGGGTTCATCTTCAATTTCTACTTCCTACAACGGGAAAACACCTTCCTCAAATTACTCATATGGGACCCCTCCTTCCTCGATTTGATGACCAAATCATTCACATAGAATTCCACAAACTTGTGAAATAAGTCATGGAAAATGACCATCATTGTTCTCTAATAGGTCGCCCCAGCGTTCTTGAGTCTAAACGGCATCACCTTGTAAATAAAGTTATCCAACGGGGTTCTGAACGCTATTTTCTCTGCGTCCATGGGTCCATTTTGATCTGGTTGTACCCCACATACCCATCCATGAAGCTATACATCTCATGACCAACCATTGCATCTATCAGGCTATCGATGGAGGGCATAGGGAACTCGTCTTTGGGGAAAGCTCTATTCAAATCTCTGAAGTCCACACAAATCCTTACCTGGTTTTTGTCTTTCTTTCCCATTGGGACAATGCTAGATAGCTAGAGTGGGTGCTGTATCGATGTGATGAACCCTGCCATTAGTAATTATTGGACCTCCTCCTTGATCTTTAGATCTAGCTCAGGCTTGTACGTTCTCATCGCTTGTTTTATTGGAATGGCTAAAGGCATTACGTTCAACTTGTGGTAGCTTACTTCCTCATCCAGCCCTTCCATCTCTATGTATTTCCACGCGAAGACGTCTATAAACTCCCAAATCAACTCAACCAAGGCTCTCGCTTCTCCTGATTGAGATCCTTCGAGATGAAGATGGGCCTAGGATCCTCTCCTTCCTTCGCCAAGTTTAATTGCTCTAACTCTTGTGCCTGGGGCTTCGACTGATTTGCTATGTAATCTGATTCCTCGGTGACTTCCTCCACAAATTCATGTATGATGAAATTATCTATCACCATATACTGTCCCTGTTGATCCATCAGAAAGCATTTATATATCGGGTTAACCTTATCATCAACTTTCTCAGCCGCCCGCTCACACCGTTACAATCGATACACCACCTTTCCTTCCTCGGTAATGACCTTCTTGCATTACCAGCTGGTAGTGGTAACTGCCTTCCTCTTCTTCTCTCTGGAAGCCTCGGCCACTCTTTCCCCTGAGAACCGGCTCAGCACGCTTTGTCACTAGACCTCATGCTCCATCGGGTCCACTCTGGGCCTTATTCTGTTTTTGAGATGCCTCGAGATGCCTTGGGGCTGAGGGACGACCTGGTGAGCTTCTTCGGTTATTTCCCTTGTGCTACTCGCAACCTCCTTCTTCTTCTCGTTTAAGGGCCCCATCCTTTCTCTGATCGAGGGAACCCACGCCCCCTCCACCCTTCTTGTTAGGACCCAGACATCTTCCTCTAACTCTGTGTAAAATGTTGCGTCCACCAAGTGAGCCTCTTCCACAGCGAATGGCCTCTTTGTAGCCCTAATGGTCACCTCTATTCCCTTGACATTCGCTTTGGCACATTGGGGGTACGTAGAAGGAATTAGCCCTTTGTGCATCCACACCCTTCCTATTAGCAAATGATAGGAAGTTGCACTCTCTATTACGTGGAACTTGATATGGGAACTCAGATTTCCCATTACAATCCCAATATTAACGTACCCAATGGACTTGGAAGATTGATTATCATACCCCGAAATTGCCAAAGGCATGGGGACCAACCTTTCTTCTAGAATATTGGTTGCATGGAAAGAGTTGATTGGTATGATATTGATGGAAGCTCCCCTATCAATAAGAGTCCTCACGAAGCTAACCCCGTTGACACTGACAGTCACATATAATGGCCTGTTGTGAGGGAACCTTACAGCCCTATCTGCATCGCTGAAGGTTACGTTTGACAAAAACTTTCTCACCAACCTGACCATGGATCCCTTCCATCTCAGCGAAGGGACTGCATTCTTCCTCACAATATCGAGTATTGCCTGGGTTATCTCCAACCTACTCTCCTTCGGTACCCCCACATTGTCGAAGAACCAGGTGAACTTTGAGGATTTCAAAACTGTACAGTATTCTAGAACTGGGTCTACTTCCTCACCTTCAACGCCGTATACCTCCTCCACATCCTTGGCGCTTGCTTCGTCGTAAGCCAACACTATATTAGTCATTCCCCTCGTACAATCTTCTAGGGCCTCTTCGTACTGTTCTTGCTTCATCGTTGACTCTCTTTCTCCTCTCTCCGCCTCTTCATCATAGGCCACCACGAGATTGTCCCCATGTGTAGGAAGTGGGTTATTGTTGATGTTCTATAGAGGGATTTGCAATGTACCTTCCTTCACGTACTTGTCTATGATTCTTCTCAGTGTGAAATAGCTCTCGGTTGGATACTGGATCCTCCGATGAACCTGGAAGTATTTCGGATCTGCCTTCGTTCTCGCATCGGGCTCCCCAGCGGGAACGTCCTTTGACTCATAGACCGTTCTCCCTTGGACTATCGCGTTGTAACAGCTGACAGCTTCTTCCACTATACGAGGTAATGGCGGCGGGTCCTCTCTGTCTCTTCCAAACTTCCTCTTATTATCCTTCTTCGGTGCTTTGCCCTTATCTCCCCCTTCGGTGTACCCTACACATGGGGCTGAGACCTTCCCCTGCGGGTTACATCGGTTGCCTAAACATCATGGGCATCACCATCGGATTGGGCCGCACCACCAAGGAGATATTCCTCGCTACTTTTAAGAACACCGAGAAAGTCCCCTCGCGCGTCTCATTGATAAGATGGCAGATGTACTCAGGAAGCAGCCCCTCAATGCAGATCTGCAATAACTTTGATTCTTTTGCCTCCTCCCTCACGTTGAGGGATCTTTCCCTGAACCTTCAAATATAGGCCACCACTTCTTCCCCAGGTCTTTGCTTTTCCATACCCAGTTGGGTCAAAGTTAATTCATCTTCTACCAGAAAGAACTTCTGGACAAACAATACATGCATCTCCTCCCATGTAGACACGCTATTAGGAGTCAAATGGGAGTACCAGGTGTATGCTTTATCGATTAAGGATTTGGAAAACTCCCTCAACCTAAGCTTCTTGTTATTGCAATGCGCTCCCAAGTGTTCCACAAAGCGCTTAATATGCTCTTTCGGGTTCCCACCTTTCCCTGTATATTTTTCAAAGATAAGAGGAATATAGTCCTTTGGATAGGGCTCATCGTTGTATCCCTGAGGATAAGGCATTCGAAAGTCATCATAAACAGAAGCTATCTCACCAGAATATTGCGAGGAAGCTTGCATGAACTTCAACATCTCTTTCTGCATTTCCATTATCATTTCCTCCATGGATGATGCTACTGGGGCAACAATGGCATCATGGACTGGGTGCCCGTTGCAGCTGGCACAAATGTCACAGCAGGGGTCGTTAACACCCCTGAGGTTCCCACTACTGGATTCAGAACAGAGGGTATGCTTGTTGGGACTGTTCCCGCTGCACCTGCACCTAGTGGGGCCGTTGGAGCTACCCCTGGTGTTACGAAGGCATTAGCCTCCAATCCTCCCAGCATAGATGAGGCTATTGGAGTTTGCAAAAAATCATAAAACTTGCTCATGAGGAGCGCCACCTGAGTAGGTCCCAACCCCTCACTCGTGGAAGCTTGTGTCATCCCCGGAACGCCTGCCGTTGCCGAAACCGGAGGTACTTCTATTCGAGGAGCCCCATCCCTCAGGGCCTCTAGTTCTCTCGCAGCTTATTCTTCATTATGTTGGATATCATCAAAGTTGAGCCTTCGATTAGCGTTATCTTGCGCTATACGCCCTACTTAGAAGAATATCTCCCCAGCAGAGTCGTCAAATGTAAGAGGGTACTTTATATAAGATGGAGGCGTAACCCCTTTGAAGTATGGTAATGATAAGTTAAATGGCTAAAACCTTGGATCAGTGATAGGACATGCAAACACAAACCTAATGAAGATAAGACTCAGTTTAAACTCATAAATCTCTCGTGTATAACTCAGAAAGTAGTAATGAACTTAGAGGTAACTTAGCTAGAGGGAGAGAGAAGTAAGCACCCTAGATACACTTGACAGGCAGCCAAACACACCAACCACCCTCAAGAATCTCTGTCAAGTATTAAAAGCTTCGTAATAAATGACAATGGTGAGTGAATAAGACCTCTGGTCTGTAATAACTCTCCTTCTCTGATGTGTATTCTCTATAGTAATACTTCTTAAACTCTCAAAAGACCATCCTCTCCTCAAGGGTGGTTGGGGTCCTTAAATATCCCCCACACCATCCCCGAGGCAACTCAGTCATTAAAGACTATGAAAGACATCCCTCATACTTTATGTCACAGCATTAAATGCCTAATGCACTAGTTGTCTCCACGTCATATACATTAAATGCCAAGACATGCCTTTTGCCTAACCACTGTGTGTCAGGGGGGATGTTGTCGCAGAGGTGGCTTACAAACTGCCTGACAGCCCCAAATACCACGGTGGTTTACTCAAGTGCATGCTTGACATTATTTAGCTGGCTAGTGGCATCACCTGCAGTAGATGTGACATTAAGTAAAGGGTTGTTTGGTTCACATCCCCACGCCCGATGGAACTCCAAGCTTCTTCGCCCGAGGTTCCATGGTCAGGGTTCTTCGTTATTTTTACCAGGTGTATCTAAGATGGTTGGTACAAGCACCAACGGTGCCTCACTTCTCAATCCTCCAAACCAAGTCCCTCTAAAGTTATCGCGGTGAGGTCATTCGATAGAGCATGAAAGCTCTCCCAGGCCCTACAAAGCCTGGTCTCTCGCGAGTATCGTTTGACCTCACACTAAAACTCATTAGTAATCTCGTTACATCATTACAACCATTATAGCTTATAGTCAACATAAACAAAGATATAATATGACTAATACAACAAGCTAAAATACAAGTTGCTATGCTGAGCTGCCTCGCTTGAGCTGCCACGCAGAGCTGCCACGGTGCCTGAATCCCCAAAACACTATTGCTAATGCGGAATTACCTCTAATCTCAAAATTACCTTTAAGACCCCCTCTACATCGACATTCTCAGACTATGTTTATTCCGAGAGATTTTTGTATTTCTCATCTGTATTTTCAGTTTCAGTTAAACTTGGTATTTTATGTTGGTGATTGTGGACATTTTAACTGGGACATTCATTCCAATATTTATTATTCTGTTATTTAGTTCACTGGATGCTATTTGATTATTTTTGTAGTTCAGTTAGTTAATGAAGTGGGTAATTTATTAAAAGAAACTGAATGGGTGTGTCATGAGTAATTATTTTTTTACGCTAACTTAATTAAATATTAGGTATTTAATCGGATTAAAGTTTCTCGACAGTGATGCTTAGAATGAACCAAACGAACATTCTGTTTTAATTTAATAAAGGACTGATCACCCTATATTTAATGGGGCAGGGTGTCATGGGTGGTGTCAGAGCATCAGGTTCTAGAGTCTTTTAAAATATGTGCGACTTATTATGTTTTCGGCTTAACGTTCTTTGATATAGAGCCCTATTTTAGTATTGTTGTATTCCAGATTATATGATTACGTCTTCAGCTATTAGAGATTTGTTAATGACTGTAGACTGATAAAAAAATCTTTCTCATTTCACATGCCTCCTCGACGTGCACCACGATCCAAAAATGCCCAGCCAGAGCCGTCGCCAGCTCAGGCTCAGGGGACAATGAACGTAACCGAGGTTGTCGCCAAAGTTGCATAGGCAGTGAATGCAGCTTTAGCGGTGGTGCAGCAGGCCCCACCCCAGGCTCAGGCAGTGGCTCCAGTGCCAGTACAGGTGTTCCCTTCTACTTGGGAGCGTGTTAGGGAGGCCTTTCAGAAGGCGCATCCCCCGGAGTTTCAGGGGAGTTCCGACGTGATTGCTGCGATCCAGTGTGAAGAGTGCGCATTTGTTCAAATAAAGAAATTATTTAATTAAACTCAGTTTTTCAATTAAATCCTGAAACATGCATCTAGGTGTGATTGAAATCCGTATGAACATGCAAGAACAGTCAATCACAAACAAAACACACAAATGAGGAAAAATCAACCAAAGGGGTAAAACTTTTTATTTTCACTATAATTTATAAGAAACGGTTACAGGGATTACAATGAAAATAAGAATGACATACGAAATACCCTCAGGTGTCGGATCCGAAGTCGTCGGCTGGAATCTCCGGCAAAAATTCCAGATGGGCAGCAATGAAGAAGAGACGGCCTCTCCACAAATTACTCCAGATGAGTAAAAATGATCCTCTTGAAGGTTTAAGCATTCACATACATATATGGGAGTGTTTATGTGAATAAAGAAGGAAAAAAACCTTAAAAGGTGAATTTTGTTTTCTGGGTTGTTAATCGCAAAAATCGTGTGCGAAAAAGACTTGGAAAACGTGTCGAAAGTGAACAGATATTTATACAAAAATTGAGGCGGTGGCGGCATTCGAACGAGATAAGCATGTCGCTCGAACGAAGGACACGTGTCGCTCGAACGAGATCACGCGACATGCCTATGTCGCTCGAACGACAGTGTTTTGTCATTTGAACGAGCTCGTCGATCGAGAAAGTCCATTTCTACACTTTAAATTTTTTTGCTTTTGAGTTAAACTATAATCAGACTTCGAAAAATATTTTCTGAAAAATTCCCAAATATTTATGCAAATATAAACAACTCCAATAAATCATTTTACCAATAATGCGAAGTGGAGTAGTGGGAACAGTTGAGCAGCACGTCGCATGAAACATGATGCACATGTGAAGATGATGGATGCATGGATTCGGATCAAGGCCGTTGTGAATGATCGAGATGACGTGCCGAATGTAGCGGTATCAAACATACATACTGTGATCTAGGACAAATAGAAAATTCCTAGATTCTACCCCGAAAATTTATAAAATTATGTCCTTACAAATCTATCTCTTATGTCTATGCCGATACATACATAAAAATATGAATTATGCAATCAAATGTCATACACGATAATATCCCCATTATACCATCAAACTGAGAATACTAAATGATATGTCGTTAATCAAACTTCAACATCTTCAAATCTTCAGCTCTTCAGAACCTCTCAAAGCTTTTCTCATCAGGGTGTGCAATCCAATAATTATCAACTTTGTACCTACACACATGAGATAAAGCAGATACCCGTGACACGCAACAGTTTGAAATATAATGATATGCAAAAATCAAAGATCAATTAAGCTTAAGCGAATCATTGATAAATCAACAAACAATTCTCCCCCATAATTCATTCTCCCCCTTTTTATGATGTTCCTAAATAGACAGAAATGAGAAGCATAAATATGAAAAATGTCACATGGTAATAAACTTCATATTTTTGAATTTTTCAAAAAAATTCACACAAAATAAACAACAAAGAATCACACCATGAAAGAACACAAAAACAACCAAGTCGATGATAGCGTAAGTGTAGGGGTGTGATCAAATTCGATAGGAAAATAAATGCATACAAATATGACATATGTGCACGATGAATATCGGATACTCCCGACGAATGAAATCAACATCTTCCTTAGGTGTAAAAAGATGGAAATATGAGACATTGACTCAATCAAATCAACAAATCAAATCTCAAAGTGATTTCTACACCAATAACGTCCAAAACGATTTAATGCTTTTTCAGGACTTTCAAGGAAGTGCAAACCCGTTTAAATTCCCCAACCAAACTCCCTTAGATTTATATATTTTTAGAGGTGATCTAAATTCTCAAACTTTGGAGAATTGATGGTGAAACCTAATGGCCCATATTCGGCATGAATTTCTTTTTATTGCCTTTAAATTTTTTTGGGCTCTTTTAACCTCTTTGAACCCCGGATAATAAAATTCCTCAATTTTTTTAGGTCCATTTAAATGTTGGCTTAATCGTAAAGGATAGATAATTACCTTTCGTAGCCCTTCACCATTGTTAAAATACCACACAATCTCACCAAACGGTTTTTTACATGCATTTCAATCTTGTCAAGTTTTATCGCATATGGTTCGTTGAATAGACAGAATTGCGATGGAAACACTCAAGCCAATATGTGATAGACAAGTACAATAATTAAATAAAGTCATGCATGTGTGCAATAAAGGAATTAAGGAGCCAAACATGTAGAAATATATCACTAATCAAATCTCAAAGACTCCAAACAATGTAAAGCACATTGATGCAATGATGCAGTGTCTCAAATCACTATCAAACAGTCACATGGATAAATGGAATGAAATTTGTGGCTCGGCTATCTTAAATGCTCATCCATAAAAGGTGTAAATAAAATACAAAAATGTTTTTATGCTTTTCTAAAAAATTTATAACAAGAAAATCTTTTTGGATTTTTCAAAAAATATAAAAAAGCAAAAATAATAATACAAATGATACAAACTAGCAATAGGAATCATATGATATGAATATGGCAATGCATCATATCCTAGACACGGACCAAACCCTCAGTCAACTGTGAAAATCCCTAAAGATTTTCTAAGACTCTCGAATCTAAGGGAATCTAAAGGTTTCGTGAAAATATCGGCTAACTGATGGTCGGTGGGTACGAAACTCAGGGATACGACTTTCTCCTCAACTAACTATCGTATAAAGTGCTCGCGTATCCTGATGTGCTTTGTGCGCGAATGTTGGACCGAATTAAGAGATATGTGTATCGCACTCATGTTATCACAGGAGATAGTCATCGTGTCCTGTGAAATCCCATAATCCTCCAACATTTGCTTCATCCACAAGAGTTGCGTGCAACAACTCCCGGTGACGATGTACTCAGCCTCCGCAGTGGACAAAGAGATGGAGTTTTTTTTATTTCTCAACCAAGATACAAGAGCATAACCAAAGAAAAAACACCCACCAGAAGTGGTCTTAAATCCATCTGCATCCCCAGCCCAGTCAGCATCCGAGTATGCAGATAAATGGTCAGTGGTATCAAAGGAATACCAAATGCCTTGGGAGAGAGTCTCACTTAAGTATTTGATAGTACGTTTTAGAGGGAGTAACTGTCTCTTTAGAGGACTCTTAATATCACGCACAGACTCCAACACTAATGGCTATGTCGGGACGACTGACAGTCAAGTAGAGAAGACTACATATCATACTCCGATACAAAGTTTGCTCTACGTCTTTACCTGAAGTGTCCTTACTAAGATTCGTAGAAGTACTCATAGGTGTACGGGCATGCTTAGTGGAGTCTAAACCAAATTTCTTCACTAGGTCTCTAGCATACTTCGATTAGGAGATGAACATCCCATCCTCTAGCTGACGAAACTGGAGACCAAGGAAGAAAGTAAGCTCACCTACCATGCTCATCTTAAACTCACTTTTCATCTCTTCCTCAAAGTGGTGAGCATGATGGGGGCACGTGTATCCAAAGATTATGTCATCCACATAGACATGGGCAACCAAAATAGCACCGTCATCTCTCTTGATGAACAATGTTATATCAACTCCCCCTCTCTTGAAGCCACGGGATAAGAGATAGGAAGTAAGCCTCTCGTACCAAGCATGGGGTACTTGCTTCAAACCATACAAGGCTTTCATCATATAGTAGATGTGCTCCAAGTGCTGAGGGTCTTCAAACCCTTTTGGTTGTTCCACGTAAACCTCCTCCTGTAGAATGCTATTTAGAAAGGCACTCTTGACATCCATCTGGTATAACTTGAAGCGCAGATGACATGCAATGGGGAGTAGTAAGCGGATGGACTCAATCATAATAGGAGAAAATGTCTCCCCAAAGTCTACACCCTCTATCTGTGTGTAGCCTTGAGCGACCAACCTATCCTTGTTTCTGTTTATGGTACCATTTTTATCCATTTTATTCTTAAAAATCCACCGGGTACTTATCACATTAGTCTCACTAGGTCGGGGGACAAGTTCCCAGGCATTGTTCTTTTTAAACTGAAGCAACTCATCTTGCATAGCAGTTATCCAGTGTTCATCCTTGAGTGCTTCTTTGTGATTCTTAGGCTCGACTGTGGACGTGTAGCAAAATTGACTAACAACGTTCTCTAGCTGAGCAAGAGTCTTAACCCTTAAGGTGGGATCGCCTATAATGGAGGCAGGGTCATGACTCTTATGAACCCAAGCAGGTGTGTCCCCTAACACAGGAGTAGGGTCCACAGGGTGTGGGTGAGGGACAAGTAAATCGCTGCTAGAAAAGTCCTCATCCTCACACTGAAGACTAGGATCAATAAACGTCGGAGGTTCGTCATCTTACACGGTGATGTTTATTGACTCCATAACCTTAGAGCTCTTCAGTTTAAAAACTCGATACGCTCTACTATTTGACGAATATCCTAGCAATATTCCCTCGTCGCTCCGGGAGTCAAACTTTTCTAATTGCTCTCTATCCCGTAGGATGTAGAATTTACTTCTAAAAACACAGAAATATGCAAGTTTGGGCTTCTTTCCAGTCCACAATTCATAAGGTGTTTTAAGCGTGTGTGGATAAAGGTAAACCCTATTCACCAAATGGCATGCAGTGGACACTGCCTTTGCCCAAAATCTCCTAGCAACTTTATGACCTAGAAGCATAGATCTAGCCATTTTATGAATCCTCTTGTTCTTTCACTCAATAATCCCATTTTACTGAGGAGTCTTCACAACAGAAAACTCATATTTGATTCCTAATCTATCACAGTGAAGATCTACCTTTGCTTCCTTAAATTCTATGTCGTTGTCACTACGTATCCTATTAATAGTGACTCCGTGTTGATTTTGCACGACACGACACTTGGTCGTAAAAAACTCTACAACATCAGATTTTTCTCTCAGAAAACCTACAATCGAATATCTGGAGAAATCATTCACCATTACGAGGATATACCTCTTACCACCCAGACTCTCAGTACGAGTAGGACCCATAAGATCCGTGTGAATCAACTCCAGTACACGGGAGGTGGTAATGGAATGCAACTTCCTATAGGGTCTACGAATTTACTTTCCCAACTGACAGGGCCCACAAATAGTGGAAGTTGACTTTCCAAGTGTTGGTAAGCCACGTACTAGGTCCTTTTTAGCTAAACGTGCCAAATCTCTAAAGTTCACGTGACCTAGACGTTGGTTCCACAGATCCATAGGAGTGATCGTGGAACTGTTGTAGACAAATAAGGACTTGGGCACAGTCCCATAACAATTATCTTTTGTCCTCGCCCCTTGCACTAAAAGTTTACATGCTTAATTATAGACATTATACGCATCCCGATCAAACTTTACGGCAAAGTCAGCGTCGCACAGTTGGCTAATGCTGAGAAGGTTTGCTTTCAAACCTTTGACGTACAAAACATTCTCTAGATTAGGAAATCCTGGTAATTCTACTGTACCTCGTGCTACAATGATAGACTTGCTCCCGTCTCCAAAGGTGACTCTACCTTCCTTATAATCCTCTAGGTATGTAAAAAATGAGACATCACCTGCCATATGTCTGGAGCACCCACTATCAAAATACCACTGTGAGGTATTATGTGCTTTGAGAGTGACATGAACAACAATAGCCTTTTCATCTTTCTTAAGTACCCAAGAAGTGGTAACCTTTTGTTTACCCTTGTTGTTATTGTGTCTAGCCGGGATGCGAGAAGCATTCACTGATGGCAAAGACATCCGTCGAAATTCCTCCATCAAACTCTGTGATGTGGCAGCTAAAAACTCAATACGCTCTCTCAGACTGGTAAAATCATCAGTACGATGTGGTGGAGCAGTAGTACGTCGTGTCCGACCCAAACTATAGCAAAACTCCCTGAGGTGGCCTTTTCTTTTACGGTACGTACAAAAGAACAGAGTCTTAGGCGATCCTTGGTTTGCTTTTATTGGTCGAACTTTCCTTCGTGGTTTTTGACGATGGCCATATGGAGTCGTAGTAAACTCAGGAACTGGTCCAGATGCAATTTGGGACGTGGAGGCACCATCAAATCTTATTCCCTGCCTATCACCAAAACTTAAAGCGGGATCGAGGAGCATCTTTCCAGATCTGTCCTTGATTTGAACCTTAACTTCCCGTGCTCTCTCAAGATCATGAGTAAGCTGGGCTACAAGGGCTTCAGGTTTTTTTCGAGTTTCCAGGGAGGAATGGATCTCACTCATAAGACTAGTCACTTTTTTAGTCAAGTTCGCTTTCACTTTCTCAAAATAACTCTCTCTCTCTCTCTCTCTAAACAGTCTTTTTCTCTCACTAAACAAACTTTCTCTCTCAACACAGGCAGACTCTCTCTCTCTTAAAGTAGTGCAGGTGGAGGACTCTCTCTCTTTCGATTCTTCTAAATCTTCCTCTAAAGCGGTGATTCTAAGAACTAACGCTTTGTTACACTTTTTGGTTTTAAATGCGGTGAAGTTACACTCATGTGGTGATTCGTCTCTAGAGTCCACTGACTCGACCTCACTGTCGTCACTAAGGGTAGCGTTAAGGACAGCTTTTCCCTTTTCTTTGGCAAGTCTGTTAAGCCTAGTAGCACACTCAAAAGATCTATGACCCTTATCGTCGCACTCATAGCATCTCTCACCGTCTTTCTTAGGAGGATCTTTAAAATATTTTTCATTTTTCTTTTCAAACTTATTTTTCTCAAAATTATTTTTATCTTTGAAATTTCCATTTTTCTTGATTTTTTTTGCAAACAGAACCAAATCATCTAAATCAAAGTCACACTTGGAATCAAACGTTTCTATCTCTTTTTTTCTAAATGACTTAACTCTCTTTCTTGTCGACCCCTCACTCTTCCTATCCTGGGCATTAAGTGCAATTCCCTTATCTTTAGGCTTGACAAATTTAGGAAACATATCAATTTCATATATTTGTACGTCTCCTACAAATTCCTCCAATTTAACCGTGTTTCAATTACCCATAGAATTTAGCACACTGACTTTAGGGATAAAACGCTTAGGCAGTGATCTAAGAATCTTTTTAATAACTCTAGCATTAGGAATGTGTTCACCAAGATTAAAGCTAGTGTTTACAATATCAAACAACCTAGCATAAAATTCATCAAAACATTCTGTCTCAAGCACGGTGATAGTTTCAAATTGAGTTGTTAAATTTTACAGTTTAGACTCTTTCACAGCATTAGTTCCTTCATGGGTAAGTTACAAAACATCCCATGCCTCTTTTGACATGGTTCACGTCATTATCCGTCGGAACTCTCAGGTGTGAAGGATCCAGAAATAGCACTTAATCCCTTAGAATCAAACGATGACCATTTAAATTCTTCTTCAGTCCATGCAGTCACAGATTTTAAATTAGTCACATTATCAATAGTGATGGAGGGAGGTGTCCACCCTCTTTCAACCAAAATCCAAACTCTTTCATCAATGGATTTTAAAGCAGATTTCATGCGGGCTTTCCAATAAGCATAATTTGTCCCGTCAAAAACTGGCATTTTATTATATAATTTCTCCATATTGAACACGCCCTTTTTCAAAAATCAATTTTTCAAAAAATTGATATCTTAGAAAAAATTTACGAAAAATTACACGGTATAATTGTGTAATTGGTTTTGATATCAATTTGAAGAGTGCGCATTTGTTCAAATAAATAAATTATTTAATTAAACTCAGTTTTTCAATTAAATCCTAAAACATACATCTTGGTGTGATTGAAATCCGTATGAACATGCAAGAACAGTCAATCACAAATAAAACACCCAAATGAGAAAAAAATCCCCCAAAGGGGCAAAACCTTTTATTTTCACTATAATTTGTAAGAAACGGTTACACGAATTATAATGAAAATAATGACATACTAAATACCCTCAGGTGTCAGGTCCGATGTCATCGGCTGGATCTCTCGCAAGAACTCCAGATGGGCAGCAATGAAGAAGAGACGACTTCTCCACAACTTACTCTAGATGAGTAAAAACGATCCTCTTGAAGGTTTAAAGATTCACATACATATATGGGAGTGTTTATGTGAATAAAGAAGGCATAAAACCTTAAAAGGTGAAATCTATTTTTTGGACTGTTAATCGCAGAAATTGTGTGCAAAAAGACTTGAAAAACGTGTAGAAAGTGACCAGATATTTATACGAAAATCGAGGCGGCGACGACGTTCGAACGAGATCGCGTGACATGCCTATGTCGCTCGAATGACAGTGCTATGTCATTTGAATGAGCTCGTCGACCAAGAAAGTCTGCTTCTACATTTAGAAAAATTTCTGCTTTTGAGTTAAAATAAAATCAGACTTCGAAAAATATTTTCTGAAAAATTCCTAAATATTTATGCAAATATAAATAACTCTAATAAATCATTCTACTAATAATGCGAAGTGGAGTAGTGGGAACAATTAAGCAGGACGTCGCATGAAGCATGATGCACGTGTGAAGATGATGGATGCATGGATTCGAATAAAGGCCGTCGTGGATGATCGTGATGACATGCCGAATGTAGTGGTATCAAATATAAATAATGTGATCTATGACAAACAAAAATTCCTATATTTTACCCCGGACATTTATAAAATTATATTCTTACACAGTGGAAGAAGGACATCGAGAGACACCTTCGCATGTATGAGTGCACAGATGTTCAAAGGCAGTTATTGGATACCTTTAAGCTGGTAGGAGCAGATTTACAGTGGTGGGAATCCGCTATTACCTTGGAGGAGAAAAATAGCATGACTATTCAAGGTTTTTGGGTGCGGTTTAACCGCCCTCTGTTGTTCAGACTGGGAGGAGGCGGAAATTACTGGACCTCACCCAGGAGGGGAAGACCGTTGCTGAATATGAAGAGGAATTCACTAGATTGACTAACCTGGTGCCAGATGAGGTACCTACGGAAGCGAAGAGGGTCAAGATGTTTATGGATGGCTTGACTTGGAGGATACGACAGCAGCTACTGGGTAACTTTTCCCTACAGTCCTACACATATGTACTTAATGCAGTTCTACTACACTGTAAGGACCATTGCTTCCATGTTAAGGGAAGCAAGCGAGGAGGAGAGTCCAGCCAGCAGGCCAGGATCGGGGGGAGGTAGTGCCAATGGGGCACTAGCAGAGAAGAGTCAGGGTTCCCATCAGGGGGATTCTGTAAAGAGATTCAGATCAGGTGGATTCAGGCATAGATAGGGAGGTTTTAGGCATAGCCATCAAGGCCAGTAGAGTCATCAGGGACAACAGGGCCAACAACAGGGGGCCAAGGGAGGGGTGGCAACGGCCAGCAAGGCCGAGGCCAACAGGAGCAGAGGGGAGGAAACTTTACAGGAACATGTTTTTCTTCAGGTAAGACTGGCCACGGGAAGTAGGATTACCCCGACAAGGGCAAGATTCTCCAGCAGCAGGGTGCTCGCCAGGAGCCCCAGAGACCTATCTTTCATATCGCTCTCCCAGCAGCAGCACCAGTCCCAGATTTTCCTTCCATTCCAGCAGCCCCAATTCAGCAGGGATAGTTATAGTACGGGCGCGTTTATAACATCCATCAGGAAGCAATCCCAAAGGCACTGCCCGTAGTTTAGGGTACGTTTTTCATCCGTGGTAATATGGGGCGTGTTTTATTTGACACGGGGGAATCACTCTTATTTGTAGCCACTAGTTTTGCATGGCCCGTAGGGTTGTTAGACACGGCAGAGAGCACAGTGACTTGCGTAAACTCACCGTTGGGTAGTGGGTCTTTAATTTTCTTTATATGTCGGGGGGTTAGTATAGAGATTAGGAGTCTTATTTTTCTAGCTGATATGCTCGTATTAGATTTATCTAAGTATGACGCCATTATTGGCATGAATTATCTTGTCACTTATAGAGCCATGACTAACTGCTTTAGTAGGAGTATTGTGTTCGCTATCCCGGGCTAGGAGATATTTATCGTAGTGATGCCTCAATCCGAGGGAGGATTATCCACCCACTTTTATTATATAGATGAGGAGACCTATACAGGAGTAGTAAATTCACTTGACTTGATTCGGGTTATTTATGAGTTCGCCAATGTATTTCAGGATATATCGGGGTTACCGTCGAGTAGGAAGATTGAGTTTGTGATAGACTTGACACTGGGCACTCGTCGTATTGTATGTTCGACGTACCGTATTATTCCGGTAGATATGATGGAGTTACGGGACCGGATAGAGAAGTTGTTGGGGCAGGGTTTCATTCGTAGGAGTACTTCGCCTTAAGGTGCTCTGATTCTGTTTGTGAAGAAGAGGGATGGATCCTTATGGCTCTGTGTTGATTACCAAGCTCCGATACGGAATAAATATTTATTGCCTCGCATCGATGACTTATTTGACCAAGTGAGAGGTGCAGCCTACTTCTCAAAGATAGACTTGAGATCCTGCTATCATCAGTTATGTATCAGATAGCAGGATGTGTCGAAGACTGCTTTTTTGAAGAGGTATGGATCCTATGAGTTTTAGGTTATGCCGTTTGGGATAACCAACGCACCGACAATGTTTATGGACTTGATGAATAAGGTGTTCAAAGAGTTCTTTGATCAGTTTATGATTGTCTTCGTGGATGACATTATAATTTATTCCCGTACCGAGGAGGAGCATGTCGATCACTTACGTATGGTTCTACAAACTCTATAGGAAAATGAGTTGTACGCCAAACTGGATAAATGTGAATTCTGGCAGCGAGAGGTGCAATTTTTGGGACACAATGTATCTGAGAGGGGCATATTAGTGGATCCCAGTAAAGTGTCAGTGGTGAGGGAATGGGGACAGCCCATGACACCAACGGAGGTACGGAGTTTTCTGGGTTTAGCCAGTTATTATACATGATTCGTTCGGGGGTTCCCGGAGATTGCGAGTCCGGTGATGAATCTGACTTGTAAGGGCGTGTCGTTTATATGGGATGATGCGTGTCAGTTGGCTTTTAATGAGCTGAAGGATAAGCTGACTTCAGCATCGGTACTAGCACTTCCTAGGGCAGGTGTGGAGTATCTTGTGTATGCTAATGCATCGTTACAGGGGCTTGGTGGAGTATTACATCAGGAGGCTTAGGCTAGATCTTATGTTTCCCGCAAATTTAAGCCTCACGAGAGGAATTACCCCACCCACGACTTGGAGTTGGCAACAATCGTGTTTACGCTTCGGATATGGAGGCATTACTTGTTGGGAGAGAAATTTCACCTATTCACAGATCACAAGTCACTGCAGTACTTGTTCATGCAGAAGGAGCTGAATATGCATCAGCGCAGGTGGCTCGGGTTTACGAAGGATTACCAGTTCGAGATACAGTACCACCCGGGGAAGGCTAACGTTATTGTCGATGCGTTGAGCCATAGGCCAGTAGGTGAGGTGGTCGAGGTGTGGAAGGCGAAATGGAAAGAGTTGGGACATCAGGATGCAGTGGTCCAATCATTCATGCCTGTTATGACTGTTACGCCCCAGATAGTGACGAGGGTGGTTTAGGCCCAGGCAGCAGATCCATTTTGTCAGGTGCGAATTAGACAACTGTTAGTCGAAGGAGAAGAGTCCTACTCAGTGAGTTCTGATGGAGGCTTACGCTTCAACGAGAGACTAATTTTTCCAGAGGGGGAGAATCTGCGACACGCAGTGATGACGGAGTCGCATGGGTCACGATTTGCGGTACATTCCGGAGGGAATAAAATGTACTAGGATATGAGGTGATAGTATTAGTGGAGTGGTATGAAGAGAGACATTACAGAGTTTGTCTCCAAGTATGCCACCTGTCAGCAGGTAAAGGTGGACCATCAGAAACTGCTAGGGTTACTTCGGCCGCTAGAGATTCCTATGTGGAAATGGGAAAGCATTTCCATGGATTTCATTGCATGGTTGCCTACTACTCAGAGAGGTCACGATTCTATATGGGTTAGTGTAGATCGGTTAGCGAAGGTAGCTCACTTCTTGTCAGTCTGGACGGACTACACTACAGGACAGTACGCCTAGTTATTTATTGTCAAGATAGTGAGATTACATGGGGTGACCCTTAATATTGTGTCTAACATGGACAAAATATATGTGTCATGCCTCTAGGAGAGTTTTTAGGAGGCTATGGGTACCGAGTTGCAGTTGAGTACGGCGTAGCACCTACAGATAAATGGGAAGTCGGAGCGCACTAACCAGATGCTGGAGGATATATTGCGCATGTGTATCCTTGATTTTAGAGGAAGTTGGGAGCAGTACCTTCAGTTTGCCTATAACAATTCCTACCAGTTTACTATTGGCATGGCCCCATTTGAGGCGCTATACAGTAGGCCTTGTTGTTCTCCTACTTGTTGGTTGGAGGTGGGGGACCACAAGTTACTCAGGCCGGAGGTGATTCAAGATACGTCGACCAGGATTGAGATGATACGGAGTTACATACGAGTAGCCCGGGATAGATAGAAAATCTACACTGATGCTAAGGGGCTCTTCAGGGAGTTTTCAGTGGGGGACCAGGTGCTACTGCGAGTGTCTCCTATAAAATAAGTAATGAGGTTGGGGAATAAATGGAAATTTCCTCCGAGATACGTAGGACCATTTTCTATTATTGAGAGGATCGGATAGGTGGCATACAGACTTGGGTTGCCAGAACACTTGCATCACATTCATGATGTATTCCACAATTCGTCGCTGAGACGGTATCTCCGAGATGAGTTGGCTCACACTCACATCGCGATAGAGGAGGTAGACCTGCAACCAGATAATTCTTATGAGGAGAGACCAGTGGCTATTCTAGACCACAGTGAGCGGAGACTGAGTTCCAAAGTATTTCCACTTGTGCGGGTCCAGTGGGAACATCACAATATAGAGGAGTCTATATGGGAGCGAGAGGCAGATATGCGCGAGAAGTATCCAGACCTATTCGTTCCAGGTATGCCTTATTTTTTGAATTTCAGGATGAAATTCCATTATTGGGGGGGGAAGTATGTGATGATACGAGAAATCGTCCACTTGTCGTTCTCGTATCAACAAGTCAAGTGTAAAATATGTAATGAGCAAATAAAGCACGTAAAGAGAGATAAAAGAGAAGATATAGAGTGGTTCGGCTATTAAAATGAGCCTACGTCCACTTTGGTGCCTCCTTCTCATTATATGCGTTTGCAGTACAGGTTTGTAATGTCATAATAGGCATACAATGTAGATGAGAGAAGAGAATACATTCCTATGAGGATTTTGGTGTGCCAGAGAGTAGGCTACGATACTGGAGCGTAGACCCCAAGCTTTGTCGAGCGCCGTAGAGAGAATAATAAACTATGAGGAGAGAATAATCAACTCTGAGCTTAGTGTTGGCACTAAAAAAATAAATCCCCTCCTATCTCGAGGTGTGAACCTCTATTTATAGGTGTGAATGTTGTATTGTTGGTGGATGAAAGGGGTTGCGGACAGTTAATATGATTAGATTGGGGTCGCACCCTGTAGCAAGTAAGGGTCGCACCCTGTAGCAAGTAAGGGTCGCACCCTCTGTATGAGAGGTTGGGCAGAAGGCCAGTAAGGCATATAAAAGGTAAGTCTGCGGCCTGTAAGTGATAGGTTATGGCAAGGCTTCAGCACATGCCCATTGCACTCACTCCGCGGCAGGGTGCTATATTTGTCACATTAATAAGCCCCCAAGTCGTAGTTCCAAGAGATTGCAATTAGGGCTGCGACTGAAAGTCAGGTCCTCTCTTCTCAAGCTCTCGCGGTAAACTAAACGCGACGCTTCATCTTCCCGTGGTCCTTTATACAAATGGCAATTGGCCCTGGCCTTCATTACCTTTACAATTCTTCTGAGAGCATATCGAGAGAAAAGTCTTGTAATTTCTTCCTTTGAGCTTTTCGGTGACCTTTCAAGGCTGTGTGTGGTGGTTCTGAGGCGGCGCATGGCGGTTTCCTCCAATTTCCAGGTAATTTTTCCACCCAAAACCTCTTGAATCTTTCTATAACTAGATTTCTTGTTGCTTGTTCTTAATTTCTTATCATACAACCTGTCTAGAATCTAAATCGACATTTACTTGATTCCATAATAAATTTCACCCATTTGAGTTCTTGTGATTGCTTGAATTATAACATAATAGGATTTCGTTATTGAACTAATCTTCAATTGATTAAATAAACCCTTAATGGCAAATACTGCTGGCTAGGCTTAGATATTTAGGATTTTTGAATTCCCAATTTGTAGAAACATAATATAAAATACACCTATGAAATGTACTTGTGTTGGATCGTATTTGTTGGTTTTAGAGTAGCATAGGCATTTAAAACATACCATTGTTCTTGATGTTCTTGAACAAACCTTTCGCATTTTAGGGCTTCAATCTTTAATCTAGAATAGATAACCTATTTGAGTATATGGCCGCCACATGGGGAATACCTGGCTGCGGCATAATAAAACCCCTTTTGCATTTTGGGTGTAGGTCAATGTCTGCAACCCTTAAATATTGGCATGTTTAAGAAGTTAGCTGCGGTATGTACATATCTAGCTGCAGCGTGTGTCAATACTTGTATAATAAATATTCCCTTACCTTTAAAGTTCTTAGGTTAGTGTCCGCAGCATTTTGCCAATAGTCCAATGACTACGGCATGTAAGAATATAACTGACATCACATTCCCCAAAATAATATGTTACGACCGAAGTTAACTTCTAGGACCAACACTTGGTGTGAGCCAAATTTACTGAAATTTATACTTTAGCCTTTGTTCCTGCCACGGCCTCTAAGAGGCCTGTATGACCATATTGGCCGTGACACCTAACCACAGACTCTTTCTGCTTTTCAGGTCTTGCTACAGCCATATGAGTTTTGATCCTGACGAATTTCTCAGAGACTTTTGGAATAAACACTTTGGAGTTTCTCCCCCAGAATTTCCTTATGTGCGTCCTTTAAAGACAATAGGGCCTTGCCAGCTCAAAGATTGCCCAAATTGTGTCGTTATAGATTTGGATTCTGACTTCGCAGATTCCTCATATAGGAAAGGTACTGATTCCACACCAATGGAAGAGGAGACCAAATCTAGTAACAACACAGTAGATATTGATGTCGCGGCTACTGGGACATCTGCAGGTAGGGACACACATGCTAGTCCCTCTAATAAAACTGAGAGACCTCTTGCGGCTTTGAGTGTCCGTGGCATCATGACTCATGAGTGGGTTGACCAAGTTGTCGAGGCACTTGAATTTCCTACAGATTGATTTGCCCAACACCCGTCGCGGAACAAAGGCCCTGCACAACAGTTGCTGATGATGGGGGCTGCTTCCCCCTCCATGCATTTATTTATGGGTTGCGGCTGCCAGTTCCAGTCCCCATTAGAAGAATCTTCCAGACCATGAAATTAGCCCCAGCCCAACTAGATCTCAATGGCTGAAGGGCAGTTCTTGCCTCGATGATGCTGTGGAGGAATAAGTTCAATAGGGACACAACTCCCACAGAAATTTTCCATTTTTACAGACCTAAGGAAAATTCTTTAAAGTTTGAATGGTACTATTACTTTACCATCCACAGTAACGACAAAACCCTCTATAGTGGTAGTCCCATCAGTGTGAAGAATCAGAAAGGGAAAGTACTTTTATATTTCTAGAGAAGGGTGGGAAATCATCCCAGATGAGACAGAGAGAGAGAGAGATCCTTTAGGATGCCGCGACAATGGGGTCGGCCCTCTAAGGTAGGTAAATAAAGTTGCGGCTCTTTAAATTGTGGCCACATCCTTTTGTTTAAAGTTATATTCTTCCCTTTACTTTTGTACTAATATTAAACTTTCTATGCAGCTCTTGAAAACTTGTCCCTTAGTGATCGACAAGAGAGTAGGATAAGGAGGGCTGCGGCAGTGAGTACTAACAATAAGAAGTTTAGCACACTTGTGACTTCAGCCTCTATTTTTTAAGCAGGCTACTTCACCAATAAATTTATTCCCAAAGAGATGGTCGCGGAAGGTACTATTCCTTTCTTTTACTAATGCCGCGATAACTATTTTTAAGCCTTCAGATTTTGACATTGCTTTATTTCTTCCCTCGGGTGAGGAAATTGATAGGGAGATTTTGGCTGCCCAATTGGCCGAGATGAATGAGGACGTCGCTGCCCTCAACAATGCTGCAAGGCAGAGGAAGAGAAAAAGGAAGTCCAAACATCCTGCAGCAATCCCTACTGATAAATAAGTTGATCATGCCTCGCCCTCAACTCAGGCTGAAGACCCTGCTACCCAAGAAAGGCCTGAGGGTACATTTGATGATGACATTGGTGCCAACTTGGCCGCAGCAGGGTTAATGTCAACTTTTGAACAGTCCGAAGACCGCGACAACTTTCCAATCAATACTTCAAATTCACCTCCTCCAACAATAGTGGTTGTCAATGCCAACCTGGCACCTCCTCAATGTCATGCCAGTATTGGCCTTGATGCCTAACCGTGGCCTCACCTTAGGCAGCCCAACCCCAAATCTTCTTAGGACACAACTGCGAGGATTGTTCACAGATTGAAGAGGGTTCCAGATGCCGTGGACCTCGATCGTCTCGTGGATGAAGACCACGATGACTTAGAGGATTATGCCCTCCACATTTTATTGAGGGTAAGTGTAAGTTTACCTTTTTAGCATCATTTTTATACTTCATATTTTACTTATAACATTAAATCTCCTTCAAGGTTACGGACGTCGTGATGTCCCATAAGCAAAAGTACGAGGCCCTCTATAAGCTGAAAGAGGCCGCGGAGAGAGTGCACTCCGCTGACCTGGATAATGCCAGGGCCGTTTCCTTTAAAGCTGGGAAGCAGTCATCTACCGCGTCACTTGAGGCTTATAAGATGGATGCGGATAAGAAGGTTTAGGCCGCGGAAGATGCAAGGAAGGATGCTGAGGATAACTTCAAATAGGCTGCAGACTCTTTGAAAATTACTCAAGCTCAAGCCGTTGAAGTTGCCTAGGCTGCGGACTCATCAAAAAGAAAACTTGAAGACCTTCAAAGGAAGTTCGATGAACTGGAGAGCAAAACTACAAGTGATGCTGAGGCACATGCCGCGACCATTAAGAAAATGGAGAAAGACCATGACGCGACTCTAGTGAAAAAGGATGAAGACCATGCTGAGGCACTTCAATTGGCCATAGACAATATCGTGGATTCATTAAAAGGCTCCAAGGATTTCTTTATTATCAACAATAAAGCCTACCACTGTGGCTACCAAGAACTTAGGCACAGAGTTATAAAAAAATTCTTGAATTTAAAGAAATAATAATTGCCTGGGGCCTTGGTGATGTTGAACATTTGCAATGTGTGGCTAAGATGAAGGTTGCATCTAAAGAGAGAGCCAGACTAAGGGCTGAGGCAGAGGCCGCGACAGCTGAGTAGGAGACAAAGACTGCTGTCGATGATGAAGAGGGATATGAGGAAGATGATGCAACCTCTCAGTCATTTTTGCTTCAATTCTAAACATTGGGCTGCGTCCCTATTAAACCTTGTAGCTTTGCTGATATTCAAGGTTGTGGCCTTTTGCCTGTATAATAACAACACTTTAATCTTTTTTCAAGGCCTTAGCCATTGACCTTTCTATTTTTTGTAACTGCATCCCTCTTGCAGCTTGTATTTTTTATTCCGATTGACATATAGGGTTTCTTCCTTTTTAAGTTTCTGTGAACCTTATTATGAAGGGTGCAACCTCTTTTAAAATCTATAGTTTATGGGCATCATTTGCATACCTTATTCCTCTAGTGCTTTGATAATTAAATTAATGCTTTTTTATTGCTTGAATGTATAACTATTTCTTGCAGGGGGAACTTTTTTAATTGCTCCTCTACTTTTTCCTTTATTCTCTACTTTTGTATTAGCATTGTTGATTGCATGATTGAATGACTTGTAAATGTGCCTCTTCAATAACTGAGACTTAAATGTAGCATAGGGTCGCGGATGCACTTTACAGCTGGTTCCTCTAAATAAGCCACGACATTTTGTATGTTACATTTTTAAGATTTCACTCCGTGGTTGTCACCATCCAAGTCGCGGAGCCATAGAAAAATCACTTTGGGACTGCGGCTTAACTTCTTCAATTTTTTCATTTTTCTGTCTTGATATTGTAGTTGAGTGGCTGCGGTTGGTTTGTAACCCAGTCGTGGCCTTTTAGCAATTTAATAGTGTACCTTCTTTGATGCATCCTCTACTCTTTAATGGTCGTGGCTATATTAATAGGACTGCGACTCCTTTTAAGCCATTGTCAAGAAATTGATGACAACATGTTGGGCTGAGGCCATCCTTTTGTAGCTTTGGCATGCTTCATGATGTCAGTGTCACAACGTCTTTTAGTTGCTTTAACTGCCTTTCATGGTTTTCCTTTAGTCACTTTGGGTGGGCTTCATAGCTTCCTTTTTGCTCCATAGTTTCCTTTTACTTGATTGGGTTATTATTAGCCCCCCCGGGCTAGGTATTATGAAACTTTCCCAAGCTATGTTTGGATATATATAAAGCCTTCCCAAGCTAGGTATTATGAAGCTTCCCCAAGCTAAGGTAACGGGTCTTGGTCGCCCCCGTGGCTAATATACGGGCATTGGTCGCCCTCGTGGCTAATGTAACGGGCATTGGTCGCCCCCGTGGCTAATGTACGGGAATTGGTTGCCCCCGTGGATAATGTAACGGGCATTGGTCTCCCCCATGGATAATATAACTGGCATTTTTCGCCCCCGTGGCTAATGTAATGGGCATTGTAAGTCCCCGTGGCTAATGTAACGGGCATTGTAAGCCCTCATGGCTAATGTAACGGGCATTATAATCCCCCGTGGCCAAAAATGTTGACAGAAGTATACCGAGAGATAGTTGACCTTATTAATATAATAATATGTTCTTGCGCTATGAGTGGCGTTGTAAGCCAATTTTGAGAGCTGCTCCCGTTAGGTGATTTCACCCTTTATAATTATCATATGACATCATACACCTTGGCATCATAGCAGGCATTTTGAGCCCATTCAATATAATTGTTCTCGATATAATACGATGTCTCCATTTGAAATCTGTTCAAGATCAAAAGTCTCTTATAAGATCACATTTAATGGAATCGAGAAATCAAAATATGGCACTATAAAGTGAACTTAATTTCATATATTTATTCATATATTCATGACTTTGTTAGGATAATAAAAAGTTAATATGGAACTATTCAAGAGAGTTTTCACTAATGACAAAAACAGAGGAAACAATCATGGGCTTAAAAATGGGGATGCGGCCTGTCAGACTAGGCTGCATCCCTTATGCATCCTTGAGGATGCGCTGTAGCATTCCCTGTCTTATGAACCTTTCAATCTCATCTTTTAGAGCATAGCACTGCTCAGTGTTGTGGCCGTGGTCTTGGTGGAATTTGCACTACTTGGCTTTATACTTCTTGTGGGGTGGAGCCCTCAGCTTCTCTGGACATTTCAACAGCTTATCCTCCTTAATGAATTCGAATATGTCCTCAATCTGGAAGCCCAATGGGGTGTAGGACTCAAAGAAACTTTCTGCCTTCTTCACTTTCATTTTATGGTTCTTGCGTGCTGCTTCTGCAGATGGAGCTTCTGGGGCCACGACAGTGATTGTTACAGCAGTAATCCTGGGTGTCGCACCCATATTTGGGGAGGCTACGGCCTCTAGCCTGAGAACTTTCTGGGTCAAAAATTTGACTTGGGTTTGAAGTGAGGAATGGTTGTCGTAGAGATGACTGAGGTGGTTACAACTGGGCAATCTCGTTCTTCATTTATATGCTTTGGCGGGACTCTCCCTCAATTTTCTGCTTTGCTAGTCTTTAAAAATATATATAATCTGAGACAAAACTAGCAGAAGTGAGCAATCACAGAATATAGAATCAACCAAGTATAAATTTGGAATGCAGCGTTTGTATAGCTACAGGGTTTTACTGTTGAGGTCGCGGCCCATTAGGCACATATGTGTACTGTCGTGGCTCTAGAATGAAATTTACCAAGGTTGAACCTGAAACCACTAAGGTCCGTCCCTCGATGATTTGAAGCTGCTATGATCAGGCTGCATTTGTAGGGGCCGCGGCAAGAAGGGTAGTTGAACTACCTGGCCACATCCCATCTTAGGTAGTGAAGGGGACAGTCCCAGAAACTGAGTTATTCTCACGAAACTCATGGAGAGCATACCTACTAGGGTCTATCCAGGGCAGAATAACCTCTTGGTGCACAAAATGGCACAACTCTAATGATAGACCATAAATCACGGGTAAAGAACATCGAAAATAAGTAAATGAAACTCTTCCCCAATCACCCACCTTTACGGGGGCATTATGCTTTTCAGCATTATCTAGGTGAAATGATATCACAGGGGTGTATAAAATAGAGCTAAGGTCATAAAAAGGAGACCCAAGAGCAGATCTTAATGTACACAATACCCATTTAATGGTGTAAATACAAAGTTGAGCTCAATAACCAAAATTTACCCCTGGGATGATGATCTTAAGGATCCTCACCAATAAAATAAGGTGTTTAAGAACTCAAAATACAGAGAAACAAGACTGAAATACTTTGTTTCCCACAAACGTGCCAGATTAATGATATGAGAAATCGTCCACTTGTTGTTTTCGTACTAGCAAGTCAAGTGTAAAATATGTAATGAGTAGATAAAACAAGTAAAGAGAGATAAAAGACAAGAGATAAAGTGGTTCGACTATTAAAATGAGCTTACGTCCACTTTGATGCCTCCTTCTCATTATATGCATTTGCAATACATGTTTATAATGCCATAATAGGCATACAATGTAGATGAGAGAAGATAATACACGTCTATGAGGATTCCGGTGTGCCGGAGAGTAGCCCCCAAGCTATACCGAGCATCATAGAGAGAATAATCAGCTCTCAGCTAAGTATTGGCACTAAAAAAATGAATCCCCTCCTATATCGAGGTGTGGACCTCTATTTATAGGTGTAGATGTTGTATTGCTAGTGGATGAAAGGGGTTATGGCCAGTTAATATGATCAGACTGGGGCCGCACCCTGTAACAAGTAAGGGTCGCGCCTTGTAACAAGTAAGGGTCGCACCTTGTGCATGAGAGGCTGCGACAGTAGGTCAGTGAGGCATATAAAAGGTAAGTCCGCGGCGTGTAAGTGATAGATTATGGCAAGGCTTTGGCACATGCCCATTATACTTACTTCGCGGCAGGGTGCTATATTTGTCACATCAGTATGTAATACCCCATATTTTTGTTGATTTTAATAATTATGAGTTTAATTATTATTGTGGGATTAATTAAATTAAATGTGAGAAATTAATTATTAATTAATTCAATTTAAAATAAATGTTAACTAGCGTGCCAAGGATAAATACTTATTATTGAATTTTTTTGAATATTACTGTGTGAGTAAGTGATATGGGATTCTGGTATTATATATTTGTCGTGAGTGAGAAATACGACGGTTTGGTAAATTAAGTCAGGACGTGCGCGTAAATCGTGTCAGTACTACTTTAATACATTAAAAAGATAATTTACTTTTAAGTAACTCGTATGGGTATTTCAAGTGCGTCAATGAGTCCGGAAGGGTCGAGATAGTCAGAAAGCTCCACCCGGGTATTTTATTTGGATTCCAGGGCAGTTTAGGCCAAACCGATACCCCAGAGGGGTATTTTGGTCTTTTGAGATTTGGGAAATTAAAATGGACGAAAATGGGGAAATTACAATGAAAGGTACGTGGGTTAGATGAAGGTTGTCAGTTTCTAAACCTAAGAGAGAGAGAGAGAGATAACTAAAGAGGAAGAAGAACAACTCCGTAGGTGTTCTTAGTGTAAAAACTCAAGCTCTCACACCAACAATCCCACTAACGTGTAGATCGAGAGGAGAGTATCACCCCATTACCAGTTTCATTCAACGAATCATGAGTTCTCCATAAGGCAAGTGTTTATCTTGCTAAATTTTGTGCATATATTACCCATGTTAGACTAGGTTGTTGAATCATCCATGAGATAATGAATTTGATGATTAAATTGATTTCAAATGATGAATTTGGGTAGGAGCTTTATGTAAATTGAGAAACTCTATCAAGAGATATAAATTATGAGATTGATGCATGATTAAATACGAATTTAATTTGGGTTTAGATTAGACATTAATGGTGATTATATAAATCTAGGGCTTTTAAGGATTTCTTGAATTAATGCCTCCATACTTGAGATTTAATGGGATTTTGATGTTAAACCATGTCGAAAGACATTCTATTAGGTGTATAAATGATTTAGTATGATTGGTTTTGTGTTAGGTGAAATTACACATGAATTGGTTTGACAAAAATGGAAGAAAAATGCATAAATTCAAAGGTAGGGGCAATCTGGGTCAAGGTCGTTCGAACGACCTGAAGAACTGAAATGTCGTTCGAACGACCTCGTTTGAACGAGATATCCAACGATAATTCCAACGAGAATTCAGAGTTAGGTTTGTTAGAAGTAGGTTCAAACATACTCGTTCGAATGAGAATTCCAACGAGAATTCAGGGTCCTAAGTCGTTCGAAGTTTCGTTCAAACGAGATTCCTAACACTTCTAACGAGGTTTCAGAAGATTGTAAAAATTGCCCGATTGAGTAGAAATCTTACGAGGATAGTCCGAGAGCGAGGGGATAATCGTAGTGGGCCAATACGATGAGTGGTAGAGGATACTATGCAACATATATTAAGAAAGAATTGGGTTACATAAGGTTTAAATTGGGTTTGGTAAATACCTAAAAGTTTAATATGGTTGTGTGAATACCTAAGATTTTAATAGGTTGTATGTATACCTATGGATTGCTTATTATGTGTATGACATACATACGCTGCTTGCTATCGGGTGAAGGTTGCGCGCTTGGGCAGTTCTATCCTCACGAGCCTTCGGGGAGGGGGGAAATCTTTAGACTTGCACCTAAAACATAGAACCTTGGACACGTGCTATTTGAGATATGATAGCTCGACGGTTTAATGGGAACGTAGGTATGTGCGTGACCCATTGGGCTAGGGATTATGTTCACCTCCAATATGTGTTATTGTATTTTTGATGGTTCGTGGGAGATTATCCGAACACTTATCCCTATTCAGTGCGAGATGTACCGAGATACAATAGCAGAGTATCCATTGCACCAAGAGGTCTTAATCTAGGGGTGTATGATTTGTGTATATATATATACACACACACTTTAGAACAATTCTATTGTGCGAATTAATAGATATGGTAATGATGATAAGTAACTTAATCTTAGTGAGTAAAAGATTAACTACACGCATGGTGAAAACGTAAATCATCTATTTGGGATAAAATATGTTAATAATGTATTGTATGGGCGATACGGGTGTACTACGGGTGAACGTAAGTAGTTATAATGTGCCTTCAAACTAGTTAGGTTGGGTAGCATAGCTAATATGAGTTAGAAGATGCGTTAGGCGTGCACATTAACTGAGAGGTGAGCATCTCAAGTGAGAGCACGAATTTCTAACATGTATATAATATGTGTTAAATTGCATTTATGCACTTGCTGTTTTAAAACTATCTTTACTCGGGATTTGACTCGTTTCTTGCATATCTTCTATCCTCTCTCTCTCTCTCTCGCTATATATATATATATATATATATATATATATTTATGCATTATAACAGGGGCCCAGCCACATGGACACCAAGTCTAGACACTTGGATTATTTGACGAGCTGTAGCGATTGTGGAAGGTGTAGGTCCTTGAGATTAGATGCATCTATCATTTCTTTCAGTTTAATCAGACTTTTTATTCAGGGCATATGTCGCCATTCTCAAACTATGTTTATTTTAAGAGATTTTTGTATTTCACATCAATATATTCAGTTTGGGTTAAACTTGGTATTTTATGTTGGTGATTGTGGACATTTTAACTGGGACGTTCATTCCAGGATTTATTATTCTGTTATTTAGTTCAGTGGATGGTATTTGATTATTTGTGTAGTTCAGTTAGTTAATGAAGTGGGTAATTTATTAACAGAAACCGAATGGGTGTGTCATGAGTAATTATTTTTTACACTAGCTTAATTAAATATTAGGTATTTAGTCGGATTAAAGTTTATCGACAGTGATGCTAAGAATGAACCAACCGAATATTCTATTTTAATTTAATAAATGACTGATCACCCGATATTTAATTGGGTGGGGTGTAACAGTATGAATCCAGAGACCACCATCTATTGTACGGGCATTTCAAGGAATTGGAACACACTCAATATCTACCTAGTCAGGTATATTATAGCATGTTTAAAACTCATAAATTGACTTGTTATCAAGTCTTGCCATTACTACGACAGGGGAGGGAAACCTTACCTACAAATTATGAACTAATTTCAAGAAGGAGAAGAACTGAGAAAGTGAAGCCTAAAACTTACAAGTACTGGCGAAGCTTTGAGAGAGCGCAACGAATAAGAACTCTGGTTTTGAAGCAGAGAACAAGAGGGAAAGCTTAGAGGCAAAGTGTGCACAAAGACGGCCAAAACCAGTGAACTGACGGTTAAGTTGCACACGAACGAGTTTCAAATATCTTAAATTATGAGCCACGCTTCCTGAGGAAGATCTCAACGCTTCATTTTCTCAAGAGGATAAGCGTACACCTATCAACCCTTATGGATTACAAACGTGCCATGCCAATTTTGGCACTGTTTCAAGCCTTAGGCCTTGGACTTATTTAAAATCTATTGGCTAAAGTGTCAGCCCAAAGATTTAGGGGCAATTGTGAAGACCTACTTAACATGGCCCATGAGAGTAGCCGACCAACCCAGATAAATCAAAGCGCTGCCCGACCAAAATCATGATTTAATTCACACACGAGTATTTTAAATAGGCTATAACACTTACGGATATAGGTAAATCAGTTACCAATAATCTCGGAAGAGATATTCAGGTACTCCTTGATATATTCATGTGTTATGTGAGTTCTTTGTACAACCCAATCTCTATTATGATTCATCTATAAATTATGCACCCTGATCCGAGGCAAGGGGATGTAACCTGGAATCTTAAGAAACACTATAATAAAACCAGTAACTTTTCCCTTGACGTAGGTAAGTTACCGAACCACGTATATTGTTGTTGTGTGTGATCTTTTCTTTATGTTCTTTTGTGACACCCCGCCTAATAAAATACTGGGCGATCACTCCTATATCAAATTAAAACAGGAGCCTCATATGGATCATTCTTAGCATCACTGTCGAAAACCAATTTAATTACTAATAACCTATTAGGTCGACGTCAAAATTTTACTTAACTACTCTTTTTAAACAACTACCAAATTAAAACATCCACACAGTTTATATAAATGAAACTGAAATAAAATAAAATAACCGAACACTCGGTTAAAATATGATACAACCAAATCGAATGTCGCACTAAAAGAATAAATAAATGCAATTGGGCCACTGGCCCGAATATTTATACAGTACCTCCTATCTAGAGTACAAGGATATAAGCGTCTATTGAGAACCTGCATACATCCACAGCTGCTACAGCTGACGTCTGACTCGAAAGAAGTGTCATCCTGGCGTACCTGTGTTTGGACACACACACACACACACACACACACACACACACACACACACACACACACACATATATATATATATATATATATATATATATATATATATATATATATACACAGAGAGAGAGAGAGAGAGAGCAAGAGAGGGAAAAGTAGATAAACGAGTCAGAGCCCCGAGTTTTGAAAATATTTAGCAAGTGCAAAAATGCCTTATTTTTAAAAATAGGTTTTATCTCATATTTAAATTTGGTATCGCACTCCCATGAGATACCTCTCACCTCTCTTTTAACAGTGCACACCTAACGCATCCCTTTAAACATCCTAGTCAAGCTACGCTGCCTAACTAACCCGTCACCTATCTTCTAACAACCATAGGTATTCCAAGTACTAAGGGCTAAACTTCTCCCCAGTCTCAACACTATGCCATGTTCGTGCGTGGGGAGTCTTGCAGAGCGAAATCCAAATAAGGAACACCCCTGATACACTACTACGCGGCAAGGTCGATCGTCAAGATCCATTAGACCCTCAGTACACAAAAAATATATATACATATATATACACCATATAAGAAATCCCAGTATTAGAGCACTAAGGGTTAAACTTCTCCCCAGTCTCAACACTAATCCAAGTTCGTGCGTGGGGTGTCTCGCAGAGCGAAATCCAAACAAGGAACCCCCCCGATACACTACTAAGCGGCAAGGTCGATCGTTGGGATCCATTTCACCCTCGGTACTCAATTTATACATACATACTCGTATTTTATATACTGATCATGTTACACGTCCGGATATATCTCCCGGAATGAGAATTCATTTACAACATGTTTACCAATTTCATTTTCATTTTCTTTTTATCTCAAAACTTTCCATTTCCTTTCTTTTATCCAGGAAATGTATTTAAAAGCCAATTTTATTATCATAAAAATTCTTTTTCATTTCATATGCTCCCATTTCCCTTCTTCCATCCAGGAAATGTATTTAAGCCAATTCATTTATCCCATTTCCCTTCTTTCATCCATGAAATGTGTAACACCCCGTATTTTTAATTATTATTTTAATTAATTAATTGGAATTTTCGAGAAAAATAAATTTTTGAATTTTAAAATTTTTATTGATAAAATATGTTGGTTATGATTTTAGAAGAACAAAACTTCAAGCGGAATTAAAATCGGAGTTAAAACGGATTTTATATTGATTTTACAATATTTTTGCCTTATGGCATTTTTTGGGTAAACTGTCAGTTTTTCGGGGTGATCGATCGATCGACGGGGGGGTAGATCGATCGACCCTCCCAGAAAACGTGCGCTGTTAGCTGTTTTTTTTAAGAGTTGTGTAGGATTAGGACTCCTAATCACTATATAACCTTGTTAATCCGTAGGGGGACTTCTCATAATCAATTTTTCTCCAGTTTTTCACCAGAGAACACTTCCAAATATTTTTCCTCTCACTCATAATCATCAACCTTCAACAAAATCAAGTTTTTGTCACAAGTTTTGACACAAGTTTTTGAAGGCTTAATTGGGGTTTAATCAAGATCGTTCAAGAACACTCTTTTGCTAATTTTTCGAGAGGAATCCAGATTTCTAATCAGATTTTCAACACGGTCTTCACAGGCATGAATACTCTATTCTTTTCCTTTGGTATTATGCGTTTTAAGTGTCGCCTAAACACTTAATTACATGTTTTCTTAAAAATAATTAGTAACTTAATTAGAAAAATTGAATACTAATTATGGGGCTGTTTTTATAAAATCTTTTAATCTGAATAATATTCATAACCCTTTGGGTACGCAGGATTGATGAGCGATTTTGGGTTTTATTGGTGTAGGTTGCATGTAGAAAAATTCTAGTTTTAAAATAAATGATTTTTGGGTGCGTACAATTCATGTAATACATGTAGAGATAATAAAATTTGGTTTGATGAATATATGATGAAAACTTGGTATATTTAATTTAAAATAATTAAATGAGATTATTTGGGTATTGTTGACATTGTGATAATTAAATTAAAGATTTAATTGAATTGGACTATCATGCGTAGTTTTATATATTGATTAATTATGCTTGTTTGTGTGACTTGTTGGTATTATGATGTTGCCTTTGTGACGACGGGTTGTTGGGTATTATTGCTCTCCCTATATTTTAGGATGCCTTCTAGGTATGGGACTAGTGGGTATGCCTTTTGATGATTTACGCCTTCTAGGTATGGGACTAGTGAGGGTAGATTATCGCGTTTTTATCATCTTGAGGGTGAGCTGATTTTTCTTACTTTATCGTCGCTACGGTAGTTTAAGAACGAGACTAAGTTAAGATTTATGTTAGAAAATCCTCCTATACATAGGATAGGACGTATTGATAACTTGGGGACCCTTATGTATGGGACTAAGGGGTATTTTGAGGATCTCACATCGATTAAAAAGGGTGGGGTAATTCATAAATTGTGAAATTGAGAAATTGAGAATTAATGCCTAAGATAAAAACGGGTATTAAAATTTGTGGCGACATAATGTGTCGGGGCTGACAGTTTAAACGGGCCAGAGGGCGATTTATGTCGTGTCGTGTGTGGAACCTTGTCATGTGTCGGGGCCGACAGTAAACGGGTCAGAGGGCGATTGACAAGGGTAACCTTGTCATGTGTCGGGGCCGACAGTAAACGGGTCAGAGGGCGATTGACAAGGGGAAGTGTGACACTTTAATAAAAAGTGAGAACAATAATAAAATTTGGTTAATATAATTAAATTCACATCGTGGGACTTGGGAATTTAAAATCATATTGGTGTGCCTTTATAAATGGGGATTTATGCGGGTAGTTAGTGATTTATATCTATCACATTTAATTATCCCGTTTAATTTAAAATATTCTATTGTGATATTTATTGCGTATAATGCTACTGTCTGGATTCAAGGATCCTATTTGAGGGGAGTAGTGTGTATTCTTGCTCGGGGCTTTGGCTCTGACCCATGCGTTGACTAATCTTTTTCAGGATTAGAATTAGAGAAGCTGCATAAGTTTATCGGAGTTATCATTTGGAGGTGCAGCTGGAGCTGATTTACTTTATCGCTTTGTTTTAGTTTAGACTTTCTTTTCCAGTCGTATTTCAGTATGAGACTTCATTGGAGTTTTATTGGGCCATTCGGTTCCAAAGTTGTTTAAAGGATTTATGTTGGATTATTCAGATATTTGTTATTCAGGTTTTATTTAATCATTATTGGAGATTTGATTTTTGGAGTTAGCATGTGATGGATCTTTTATCGCTTAGTTATTTGTGATTATTTGAGATTTATTCAATTATTTATCTTATGGACTGATTATTTATGTCTCATATCTGTCTCATGCTAAGAATGGTATTTTATTTAGTTCACGCCCGGCATAGTTCGGCGGTGGTGGCTGGCCACCCCGTCTGTCGGATTTTGCGGGGTGTGACAAAATGTATTTAAAGCCAATTTATTATCATAAATTGCTTTAACACCAATAATGTCCCACATTATTGAGAATAGTTATATATCATATCATATAACGCATCTAAGACCGCCCGTTCGGGTTTTCCCACTGTGCGCGCCCCTAAATGGCAATCATCTTCCAAGGCCTATCACTAAGACAACCTGGGATCCTACAACGCAGGACGTCGGGAAGCGGCCAAATGCCCGCGGGAGAGTCATGACCACACCCAGAATTACCTCACCATCGCAGAAAAACATACAATAAGCGCTCATATGGCCTAGGACTATATCCACCATGCATTCATTAGCCAGGGGGCTTCACCTCACGCGCGAACTTCCCTTATGATAGCATTTAGAGAGGTGTGTATACATAAATTATCATTTATGAAAATCACTTCTCTTTTTTTCCAATTTGAAAACATTTATATTTTATATTCTCAAAATCATTCACATCATATCATATAGATGCTTTAATCACATAGTATATATTAGGGGTGGCCGTGGGCCGGGCCTGGGCAGGCCCGGTCGGGCTCGGGCGGGGCTTGAAAAATTAAGTGTTATCCCAAGCCCGCTCGGGCCTAGATCGAGCCTTATTATGTAATCCCAAGCCCGCCCAGATTTGAAAGCTCTTTACCCAGGCCCGCCCGATCGGGCCCTATTATGTTAATTAAAAGATTTTTTTTAAAATTAAAATACCTATTTTTTTAATTAAAAATCTGTTTTAAACTCCATATATTACAAAATCCATATATAAAGTTTCTCACTTTACATGAAAAGACTTGGTATACGTTTTTATATTTATAGAAGTCCCCCCCCCCACACACATATATATATATTTCGGGCCTCGGGCCGGGCCAGGCCTCATCGGGCTTAAGAACTCATGCCCAAGCCCGCCCGAAAAAAAATCGGGCCTATAAAATTTTGCCAAGCCCGCTTTGAGGGCCTATGTACCTTACCCAAGCCCTATTTTTTTATTGGGCGGGTTGGGCGGGCCTCGGGCCTATGGCCACCCCTAGTATATATGTACCATATATTCCTCCTCGAATATATATAAATGGCCATAATTGCCAATCACATCTAGCGATCAATAATCCCAAAGATTCTCTCAAAGAATATTAATCATGCATTCATATACGCATGATACTAAATCCAAAGTATTTCCTCACTTTTATAGATAATAATTACCTTATCCTCATCTAAGTATTTTATTGGATATCTCCAATTATACCACTTCTCACTTAAGTGAATATATATATATCTATATTCCCAATTTTATCCTAATCATCTCATAGGATTTACCCAACCATAATCGATGTAGTTATGTTTCTCTAGACGCATAACTATATAGGCCTAAATGCCCACTGAAATATCCCCGGGGATTATCCTTCCCCGAACAACTTAAATTTAGTGGGTCATGGATTTCATTTCCATGAACCCAAGGACTACATCTCGTCCATATAATCACCTAGAGGTCCCCACCCTAACTTAGGAACCCTAAATCTTCAAATTCTACAATTATTCTATTTTCCTCAAAAATATAATTTAAGGGTTACACATTAAAAACCCTCACCTTGCCCTCCTAAATCTCCTCAATTAGAGGACCATATACTCCTAAAAGATCCCTTATATTATCCCATGATTAACCTTGAATCAATTAGAATTGGGATCCAAACCATCCAATTAACCCTAGGAAAAATTGCCTAACTTCCAGCAGGGTCGATTGATCGACCCATGGCCCTCGATCGATCGATCCCCCATGATAGATCGATCGATCATGACGGGCAGCTTCTTCTCCAAGAAGCTGTTTCAGCCATGAAAGCTTCTCCCAAGCTTTTATCTCGCATCCAACGTCCTACAACCTCAACCAACTACATACACGTATATAAAATGGGTTCTAAACATCCTAGAACCCAAAACCAACAATTAATTTCGATTAAATCCTAAGTTTCTCCAATTAGAAAATTATTGGGGTTTATTCGTTTTAACTCCCGAAAACCCGTTTTATCCACAAAAACCCAATCCAAAATCTTTAGGGTTTGTTAATACCAAACTACGATATGAGATTTATTCTCAAAAGTAAATAAAGCAAGTAAATACTTGCCTCGTGGATAAAATTCGACGATCCCGAGTCGAGTCCGATGGAGTTTGGCCCAAAATCTCCTTTTTTTCTCTCCTCTTTCTTTCTTCCTTCCTCTCTCTCTTCTCTATTTTATTTCTCTTTTCTTTCCCCTCTCCCTCCTTATATAAGGAGAAAAGGGTTTATACCCCTTAAAGTCAAAAAATGACTCGTTTACTCAATTACGAGCTCGTTTAACTCTAAAATTCCCCGAAACTCAATTTCGACAATCGGACACTCTTTTCTGACTATTTCGGCCATTCCGAGACTCATCGCGCAATCAAAATTTCCATCTGAGGTGCTTGACCGCGAATCACTATTTCAACCCAAAACAAATAAATGTGGTATTCCTATTAAAATATCATCTTTTGTCGCCTTACCCAGCAGCGACATATTATTAAAATACTCCAATTCATTTACTTAATCCCAAAAGTAAATACAACACCCATCGACAATCATCTAATCCTCGAAAATCTCAAAAATTACTATTTTGAGAAATTCCTCAAATTTCCAATTTATACCCAATTATGGAATTTAATTATCTCCAAAAAGGACGGGTTGTTACATACTTCCCCCTTATAATGGAATTTCGTCCTTGAAATTCAGATACAACCTAAACCGCCAATTCTAGAATCGCTCCAAATCCTAATACCTCAGGGGGAACGATACTAACCCAATGGTTCCCAACCATACACTATCCGACTACCACGGTCATAAAGTGACTCTAATAGCATCACATTGCACCCAACATTTCTAGTGCCTCATGGCATAATCTTCAACTTTATATACTACGCCCCTTCTATTTCAGGCAGGATATAAATTAACTTACTAAGGTGCCCATACACCTTTTTATCCCGTGCACATCGGTACACCCATTGTAAACGTCCAACACGTAACACTTTCTCTAAACAAGGGTCTCATTTCCTCGGTGTAATACTCACACATGGGTCCTCCCAACCCACGAAATTCAATTCTCCTTACATCGGCGCCACTAACTCTATTGCACTTCCATCTTACTAATGCTACGGTCTAAGCGTTATCCTACCTACGCGAAACGTGTATAATCCTAAGTATATCCCTAGTGCCCAAGGCCTCTCTCAACTTCCGAATTGCTTGGTTTCATGCGTGGGACGTCTCGCAAAGCGAAATCCAGACAAGGAACCCTCCCGTTACACTACTCCCTCGCGTTGTCGGTCATCGAGATATAGTGACCTAAGGCACACCGGTGGGACGTCTTAAATACTACCTTACTAACCTACGAAAGCATTTCTACTATTCTATCTTCCCACCTGAGCGAAAAGGAAAATCTAACTAATCGAAGTGCCCACTCTCTGCAAAAGCTTCACGAACATCATACCCAAAATATACTTCCTCAAAATTTGCCCTTTCATTAAGGCCTGGCCATAAGCCTCAAATCAATTTCTCTAAGTCCTACTCCACCCACCCACTTGTGGCGAGAGAACCACTTTAGTGCTTTTCCATAGCACAACATTTCCATAAACATACCATCATCACATGGCTCATAGTCTATAGTGTTTCATCCACACTATATGACTTTTCCACAAAACCAACATCCTTGCATCCTATAACATCTCTCCACTCCCTACGTCGTTAAGATTCATGCGTGGAGCGTCTCACAAAGCGAAATCCAAACAAGGAACCCCTCCACACACTACTACTTAACTTCGTCGGTCATGGAGGTCCGTTATTTTCGAACATGCAACCGGGATAATCCTATCCCCTCTTTCAACCAAATGTGGTCTGAACTCCCATCTCTATCTAGGAGCCATACCACCAAGCGCTCGCACCCCACTCAATCCTTGCGCAATCAATAATGAGCTTAAACTCACAGCTCAACCATAATCCTGCGGGCCTTAAATCATATCTATAAGGTCGCCACGCACTCACATCATAATAATGAAACCTCTACCTATCGAAGTTCCATCCATGCACATAATAAAGTCGAACGCAGCCTATAGCCAGGTGAGATATCGCAATAATAACCCGTTCCACCCTGGAACCGCGGACACGATAGTCTTGCCATCATTAGCCTGCTATCGCTCTAATAATACCATAATGTATTATACTCACCATATTACCATACTCGTATGACACATATAAAACGAGTATCACAAACCAGATATATATATTTAAAATATCAACACTCGACTTTATAGCGAATGCAAAAAATAAAACTCCGCTATCGCGAAAAACACATAGGCCTACATTATAATGTTATCGAGACCGCCACAAAACTCAAATCACACACACAAGTCTAGGGCTAGTGAATACCGCGACTTTATCTAGTCACACCAAATATACCTCTTCATTCTGAGGTGAAACCCATAACAATAACTTTGCCTTGCTCCTTACAATCATCTTACTAGTCCTCTTACTTCTCCTTTAAAAGAAAACTCCACTACAAGCTTCAATACTATTTCAATAAATTCCCCGGGTGGATGCCCACCAATGGGGTCCTCGAACATACACATTCTCCATATTATTATTTATTCACTTTCGGTCTCTGGCCGATCCTTATGTGAATAATTCAGAAACTGCACGCTTCTCATTCCTGCTGAATCATGGGGACTCACGGTTAAAACTTTCCGTAAGATCCCTTTCGAACCCTTATCGTCACTGGAAAATTCAACTTTAGTACCACTCTCTACTACAGCGGTACTGCGGTACTCATAACTACTATACTTTAGTAGTTGTTGAGACAATCCTTGGCAATTGCCATAAGGAGAATGACCTCTACTAAGGTCCTAGTTCCTAACTTCAACTCCTAGCTCCGACTAAGCCCCGCCTCCTGCTACCATCCAAGCCCCGCACACGAATCTCGAACGAGCGCGCAAAAGATTTACATAATCTTATAATATGGCAGGAGAACGAAATCTCACAAGAGAAATCAACAATCCTAATCCTGAGGCTCTATAACAAATCGAGAGCAACGCTGAAAGCGTAGTACGTCAGCATAGATTCCTAAGGAAACTAGAACCTGATGCTCTGATACCATCTGTGACACCCCGCCTAATAAAATACCGGGCGATCACTCCTATATCAAATTAAAACAGGAGTCTCATATGGATCATTCTTAGCATCACTGTCGAAAACCAATTTAATTACTAAAAACCTATTAGGCCGGCATCAAAATTTTACTTAACTACTCTTTTTAAACAACTACCAAATTGAAACATCCACACAGTTTATATAAATGAAACTGAAATGAAATAAAATAACCGAACACTCGGTTAAAATATGATACAACCAAATCGAATGTCGCACTAAAAGAATAAATAAATGTAATTGGGCCACTGGCCCGAATATTTATACAGAACCTACTATCTAGAGTACAAGGATAGAATCGTCTATCGAGAACCTGCATACATTCACAGCTACTGCAGCTGACGTCTGACTCGAAAGAAGTGTCATCCAGGCGTCCTTGTGTCTGGACACCTATATATATAGCAAGAGAGGGAAAAGTAGATAAACGGGTCAGAGTCCGAGTTTTGAAAATATTTAGCAAGTGCATAAATGCCTTATTTTTAAAAATAGGTTTTATCTCATATTTAAATTTGGTATCACACTCCCATGAGATACCCCTCACATCTCTTCTAACAGTGCACACCTAACGCATCCCTCTAAACATCCTAGTCAAGCTACGCTGCCTAACTAACCCGTCACCTATCTTCTAACAACCCTAGGTATTCCAAGTACTAAGGGCTAAACTTCTCCCCGGTCTCAACACTATGCCATGTTCATGCGTGGGGTGTCTCGCAGAGCGAAATCTAAACAAGGAACTCCCTCGATACACTATTACGCGACAAGGTCGATCGTCGAGATCCATTAGACCCTCAGTACACAAAAGATATGTATACATATATATATGCACCATATAAGAAATCCCAAGATTAGAGCACTAAGGGTTAAACTTCTCCCCAGTCTCAACACTAAGCCAAGTTCGTGCGTGGGGTGTCTCGCAGAGTGAAATCCAAACAAGGAACCCCCCCGATACACTACTACGCGGTAAGGTCGATCGTCGGGATCCATTACACCCTAGGTACTCAATTTATACATACATACTCATATTTTATATACTGATCATGTTACACGTCCGGATATATCTCCCGGAATGAGAATTCATTTACAACATGTTTAACAATTTCATTTTCATTTTCTTTTTATCTCAAAACTTTCCATTTCCTTTCTTTTGTCTAGGAAATGTATTTAAAAGCCAATTTTATTATCATAAAAATTCTTTTTCATTTCATATGCTCCCATTTCCCTTCTCCCATCCAGGAAATGTATTTAAGCCAATTCATTTATCCCATTTTCCTTCTTCCATCCATGAAATGTATTTAAAGCCAATTTATTATCATAAATTGCTTTAACACTAATAATGTCCCACATTATTGAGAATAGTTATATATCATATCATATAACGCATCTAAGACCGCCCGTTCGGGTTTCCCCACTGTGCGCCCCCCTAAATGGCTATCATCTTCCAAGGCCTATCACCAAGACAACCTGGGATCCTACAACGCAGGACGTCGGGAAGCGGCCATATGCCTGCGGGAGAGTCATAACCACACCCAGAATTACCTCACCATCGCAGAAAAATATACAATAAGCGCTCATATGGCCTAGGACTATATCCACCATGCATTCATTAGCCAGGGGGTTTCACCTCACGCGCGAACTTCCCTTATGATAGCATTTAGAGAGGTGTGTATACATAAATTATCATTTATGAAAATCACTTCTCTTTTTTTCCAATTTGAAAACATTTATATTTTATATTCTCAAAATCATTCACATCATATCATATATATACTTTAATCACATAATATATATATACCATACATTCCTCCTCGAATATATATAAATGGCCATAATTGTCAATCACATCTAGCGATGACAAATAATCCCAAAGATTCTCTCAAAGAATCATAATCATGCATTCATATACGCATGATACTAAACCCAAGTATTTCCTCACTTTTATAGATAATAATTACCTTATCCTCATCTAAGGATTTTATTGGATATTTCCAATTATACCACTTCTCACTTAAGTGAATATATATATATCTATATTCCCAATTTCATCCTAAATCATCTCATAGGATTTACCCAACCATAATCGATGTAGTCATGTTTCTCCACACGCATAACTATATAGGCCTAAATGCCCACTGAAATATCCCCGGGGATTATCCTTCCCCGAACAACTTAAATTTAGTGGGTCATGGATTTCATTTCCATAAACCCAAGGACTACATCTCGTCCATATAATCACCTAGAGGTCCCCACCCTAACTTAGGAACCCTAAACCATCAAATTCTACAATTATTCTATTTTCCTCGAAAATATAATTTAAGGGTTACACATTAAAAATCCTCACCTTGCCCTCCTAAATCTCCTCAATTGGAGGACCATATACTGCTAAAAGATCCCTTATATTATCCCATAATTAACCTTGAATAAATTAGAATTGGGATCCAAACCATCCAATTAACCCTAGGAAAAATTGCCTAACTTCCAGCAGGGTCGATTGATCGACCCATGGCCCTCGATCGATCGATCCCCCATGATCGATCGATCGATCATGACGGGCAGCTTCTTCTCCGAGAAGCTGTTTCAGTCATGAAAGCTTCTCCCAAGCTTTTATCTCCACATCCAACGTCCTACAACCTCAGCCTACTACATACACGTATATAAAATGGGTTCTAAACATCCTAAAACCCCAAAGCAACAATTAATTTCGATTAAATCCTAAGTTTCTCCAAATAGGAAATTATTGGGGTTTATTCGTTTTAACTCCCGAAAACCCGTTTTATCCACGAAAACCCAACCCAAAATCTTTAGGGTTTGTTAATACCAAACTACGATATGAGATTTATGCTCAAAAGTAAATAAAGCAAGTAAACACTTGCCTCGTGGATAAAATCCGTCGATCCCGAGTCGAGTCCGGCAGAGTTTGGCCCGAAATCTCATTTTTCTCTCCTCTTTCTCCCCTACTCTCTCTCTTCTCTCCTTTATTTCTCTTTTCTTTCCCCTCTCCCTCCTTATATAAGGAGAAAAGGGTTTATACCCCTTAAAATCCAAAAATGACTCGTTTACTCAATTACGAGCCCGTTTAACTCTAAAATTCCCCGAAACTCAATTTCAACAATTAGACACTCTTTTTCGACTATCTCGGCCATTCCGAGACTCATCGCGCAGTCGAAATTTCCATCTGAAGTGCTTGACCGCGAATCACTATTTCAACCCAAAACAAATAAATGCGGTATTCCCATTAAAATATCATCTTTTGTCGCCTTACCCAGCGACGACATATTATTAAAATACTCCAATTCATTTACTTAATCCCAAAAGTAAATACAACACCCATCGACAATCATCTAATCCTCGAAAATCCCAAAAATTACTATTTCGAGAAATTTCCCAAATTTCCAATTTATACACAATTATGGAATTTAATTATCTCCAAAAAGGACGGGTTGTTACATCTTTGTGATTATTTTTATGGATCTTTTTATTGTGACATTTCTTGTACTCACATGACACATACATATACAAAGAGTATGTACGTATTCCAATCATGTATATATTTCTAGTCCTCAATAAATGATGTATACATGAGAAAATGTACAATGATAAAATACATTGTGCGGTCCCCAACATGTAAAATGTGTGTTTTGCATTTAAAATCAGGTCAACAAATGTACAAGCTAGTTTCATATTGTATTTTTTCATATCAAGAACAAACATAATGTGATTTCATAAGTCCGTGCATAGTGTCTACAAATTTATACATACGAGTACATAAAATACATAATAAAAATAAGAAAAAAGTTATATAAAACCTAAGGACACACAAGTAGTACATGAAATACACAACATAACACTCAAAATACAATGACAAACATGTGATATAAAAAATATAAGGCCAAGAACACAACATATACAGAGTGTATGGTATAATCTTAAGAACACAACATTAAATTTAATTCACAATAAGTTACATCGAATACGTATATATGAGCATGCATTCATACCTGTTAATATTGTTTGGAAGAATTTAATTGAGAATGTGAATCGTTTGTTAGAATTTCCACGATTTGGGTTTTAATCGCTTAAATTTTCGTGAAGTGTATTTTTTTGGCATTCAAGGTTATCTATATGTTGTTGCTGGCCTAAAATTTAATTGAGAATAATAATCGTTTTTTTAGAACTTCGACGATTAAAGTTTTGATCGAAGAGACAATAATCGTTTTGGCGCTTGAATTTTTGTGAAGATTGCTTGTTTTGCAATTCGATAGTATTTATATATTTGACCTAATCTTTTAAAATTTGTTGGGCAAAATTTATAGTCCCAAGAGTCGATAGTAACAAGTACTAAATTTTTCCCAAAATAAATTTTAATTGAAAACATAACCACCTCTATCTTAAAACTCACAATACATACGACGTCGTTGTATTACTATAAGTTGTCCCGACCTTCGCAGATCTGTCGACCTCTGACCTGATTATGAAGGCTTCCGAGTTATAGCGTAACGGAGAAGACGCATCGCGTGAACAGTGAATCCACCTCAATTTCCAGAAACCCTGAAAAATTATAATTTGGGGCTCAAATCTGTTTAAAGTAATTGCCAGGGCTTCAGGTTTCCGGACATCCTCTTGGATCTCTGTTATAATTTGTCATCCAATTAATCAGTTAAAAAATCTCTTTTGTGGCATTTTAGTTAGAATAAAGTAGTAGATATTGTAGAAAGAAGAAAATGTCGGTGCAAGAATATCTAGACAAGCACATGCTCTCGCGGAAAATCGAAGACGCCGTCAATGCCGCAGTTAGGGCCAAGACTTCTGATCCCGTTCTCTTCATCGTAAGCTCCCAATTTCACAAAATACATTATATTTTATTTGTTACCAAACAGATTGTTTTAGGTCCGCACATATAGAGGTTGTTTGTTTAGATGTAATGTATAAGTTATTTTTACACAGTCTAACCATATGAAGAAAGCAGTTCCTTCGGTTATCACCAAGGTAAAAGCAAGGCAAATTTTGGATAGCAGAGGAATTCCTACCGTTGAAGTGGACTTGTACACTAATAAGGGCATGTTCCGTGCTTCTGCTCCCAGTGGTGCCTCCTCTGGCATGTAAGCTTTCTTGTTTTTTTCTTTTTTAATGAATTGAGTTCATGCTGATTTATATGCTCTTTTTCTTTATAAGCTGTCCTGGTGTACAATTCTTGTTGTTTGTTAGTGACTAGTATATCGTGAATGTGACATTGGTTTCATAATTTTCAAGTGATCTCGTATTGTTGGCCTAAATTATTGCACACTTACATAATGTGCAATAAACATGGAAACACTCGAGTATCCTACAAATGCTCCTGCAAAGCCAATTTTATATATTCAAATCGACCTGATATTGTAATGGCTGTTTAGTTTATAAGCTAAATGTTGTACATGGAGGGCAGTAAGATTGAGATGTATAAAACCATCGACTTGTCATTCGTTCTTTGAGAACCTAGATTGGGATTTCATAGTAGCAATAGCGGAGTTTCTCATTTACCAAATAAACGCGTGTGCATTCTTGTTTGTTTGGCTGCATCTTTGGTACTATGGCTGTTAAATAATTGTAGTCATCAGTATCAGACTACTATAGTACATGGATTTGTTTCTAAGCATTGGGCTTCTTAATCTCCAAATCTAGGGACTCGAGGTCACTGAGAGCATCAGATAGTTCAATATTCTTCTTTTAAGTATCACAGAATTGTTGTAATATTATGCAATGTGGAGAGTTAGAAAAAGAACTTCCTCATGTAAAGCAACTCCGTAACAACATATTTATACCAAGCATTGCATTTATCTAATCCCTAAATCCAAGTACACAAGAATGCATCTATATACGGATTGTTAATATTTATTCTTTTTATTTATGAGGGAGTATTTTTTGCTTTTTTGTTTTTTAGTACGGAGTGCTGAAAATTGCACTTAACACAGTTTCCTAATATATCCACAATTATTTACATTAATTACCATAAAAGCCTATAGATTATATAAAATCCCAAAATCCCAAAATCTCAGTGACATATGAAGACTATGAAGTGGACGAAAAAATTCTATTAAAAAGAGCAAAATCAATACATATATGAAGTGGACCAACATTCTACCTAAGAAATGAAAAGACAAATACATATCAACGACACAAAGTCTTACATATATTGTCCAAGAAACATTTAAACAAGATAGTCCAAAACTAAGTCCGTCTCCTAAGCATCAAGTAAAATAGAATAATGTTATTTTGCTTAGTCGTTCAGTAAGCAATATCATATCTTTTAATTAAGGATATTGCACTGAACAGAGTCGAATGGAAATTTAGAATTTATGCATCCGATCCCAAATAATCGGAAAAAAGGCTTTGTTAAGTATAGTTGAGTTCTAATATATTATTTCATAAAATAATGACAAAAGTGAGACTTTTTTGCCTTCAAATTTGCCAACTAGGATGGCAAACGTCAGAGATGCGAGATAGACCAACCGCTTCGGGAACCCTTGATGCAATTGTTGGAATATTGCGTTAGTTTGGTGATTTTCAACTTTTTTTAAATTACTTTATTTGGTAATTTAATGGGACTATTGTGGCCCAATCTATGTCTCCGTGGATGGGTAGATGGCCCGAGATCATCTGGCTCGTAAGTCTGACGGAGGGCATAACTTTTCAGCCGAATCTCATTAGGGTCTTTAGGCATCGCGTGGAAGTCCTCCATGGTTGGTCGAGTGGTGGTCTGCTGATGCCAAGTGTATGGTTTTGATCGTACATCATCGCTATGCACAAATTGAACATGATCACGCATTCAGTAAAATGTGCTTAACCAAATATATGAAATATCAAACATAGCCGTAATATCCAGTAAATATTAGTTATCATACCCAGTCTGCTCGTTAACGGGCATAATGGGGATGTACTCCTCCACCACTTGTACGCTGGTAATTTGTGCCCTCCACTCATCCTCGACACCAACATGCTTTTAGCGTGGGATTTGGGGTTTGGGTGCATACGACGTCGATATTAGCGACCTTATATACATCTAGTGCCAATGACTCCCTCCACCATGTATTTTAGTCTAGATGGTGTGTGATTTTCTCTCATTGCACGTACTCACGTGCCATGTCAATTCGCGACAAGAATGGGATAACTAAAAACCCAATGTGCTGACAATGCCACTGATCCACCATGTGCTTCACGTGGATATGGTCCTCGGTAGGTAAAATCACTTGTTGCGCAGCGAGAATGTGGGACTGCAACATCTCTTTAACTAAGTGTTGAATCTACATACATGGTTTCCATAATATTGACTCAACTCTAACTGGTTGCCGACCATATGAGATTGTGATAGACTTATCCTAATGAGAGTTGTGATATACTTTACATGCTGCGATCACCATTTGATCTCACCCCCCACGCTAGATTGTGGAGGTATGAATTGGCATTCATATGCTCTCAATTTATCACCGGATACATGCAACTAGACCTGGCAACGAGTCGTATCAAGTCGTGTTCGTGCCGGTTTTTATTGTGTTCGGGTCTTATCGGGTTCATGTCTAAACGTGCGACTTTTTTATCGTGTGAAAAAATCATATGCTAACCTGCCCCATTATCATAACGTGTCGTGACGTGTTCACTTGTAATTACCCAATAAGATAGTGAATTATTTTGAATCGTATATAATTTGACATATTCGCTCATTTTTAAACACAACTGGACCCATTAATTCATTGACATTACTAACTCCCTCGTTTAGTAATATTCATTATAAATCAAATAACGTTAATCTACGTAAACTCTTTACAAGCATTAACAATATATCTTATTTACTTAAATTAATGAGTCTTAACGGGTGTTATCGGGAATTAATGGGTGAAGGAGATCAATCCTAATCCGCCCGTTACTATTGTATCGTATCGAGTTGGCACTGATATGACCCGAAACCATTAAAAATTCACCCTTTTAACTTATAACTTCGTATCGATTCGTGTCGTGTTATCGTGTCTTGCCTCATGTTGCCGGGTCTCATGTAACTTAGGTACTTGAATTATCAGATTTGTTGGTGTCTTGTTCTCCTTCACCACATGCTTCAATCGGGCAAAATACGGCGATTGAATTGTGCTCGATTTAATATGCACAGACTCAAGTTAGGGAAATACTAATGGGCGTACTCAAAGGTCTTTTGTCCGCCTCCGAATAGAGCAATTTCATCTTATCTCCCCACATGGGAAGTGCAATGTGTCGATTGTATCCCACCACCTCTTAAGTAATGCGAGAATGATGCCCGATCAGTCCCCGCATATGGGAAATAGTAATATTGCTTCCAAAAATATTGTCTTCAATTCATCAATCCAAAGTCAACCTTCCTTCGTGCGGGCAAGATCCCTCCACCATTTCGCACAACGCAATTTAACGTCCCCAATGTCATGCCAATTAATTTACGTCACAATAATATTTGAAAATTACTACCACTTACAATAGAAGCAATTGCTTTCTATAAAAATAATATTTAAACTAAAATTATTAATTCAATTAAACAACTTACGTACCTCATTAGTCAAAGCCCTTGATGACTAATACTCTGGAGACTGTGTAAAAGGGGCGCATGTATAATGTCGTCACCCTATGAAAATTCAAATTTCTCAATCGCATGATGAGCCGCGTGGGAGGACCACCCACTGTGAAATCGGTGCGTTGTCTTTGTACCATTTTCTCAACTTTTTCCATTGGCAAAATATGGGTTGAATAGGATTACTTTGAGAGAGAATTAGAGGGGAAAAGGGTAGTTAGAATGTTGGTCAGAAATTGAAATGCCACCAAACTGCAAAATTGGGCAATTTGTACTTGTTCCTCCCGCGGTATTTGGTCTGCCACGCGAGGGTCCTTGTCGCGACAGTTGGCTATATAGATAATGCCCGCTTAAGTAAAATAGTATTGTTGCAGTTTACTCTATTAAAATGCTGTAATGATGTGGAGATGGTCTTAAGCCAAGAGATCAATGAACTACCAAGAAGTCATCCAACATCTTTTCAATTAACATTCCTTCCGGGGATAGTCACACAGCATTACTAAGACTCATTAGGACTCCCAAATATAACAATAACAGAATGGTACCGCAAATCCGAACATGCCCCTGTCCCCAAATTCTAGAACTACATTTCAGTTGCTAATGACACAAGACACCACAACGAAGGACACCACACACCTTTGAAAGTTTTTGATGTTGAAGTCCAAATAGATGCTATAAATTTAATTATTTCCCATAAATCTTCCTTGGTCTCTTTTGTCCTTGAATTTGATGTCATTCCCCTTCTTCCATAAATTCTAAGATAAGGCCAAGGTTACACACCTCCGTTAACATGTTGCTTTCTTTTTATCCCTTCTTGCTTTCCCTTCCATAAAGAGGAACTCAAACCCATTATAGCTATCTCCAAAAATAAGTTATCCCAAAAGAACCTTGAAAATTTACAATATGATAAAATATAATCAATATCTTCACCATTCCTCTAGTGCAACACTACAAGAAGTAAAGTTGCATAATTTTAACCTCTAATTTTGCATCAACTCATTAGTATTTACCTTTTTATGTTTTGGATTCCATTACAAAATATGGGGTTTAAAGGAACCAAACCATATGAAAGAAGTGTGTAATGTACTAAGTAAACATCAACAACAAACCTAGAGAGGAGGGGGGAGGTGAATAAGTTTAAAGGGGCCTCATTATCAATTTTCTAGTTCAAATGATTTTTATGCCTCATTCCTCCCAAGATTCTTATGCCTAATCCTTGGAATCTGAGCATATGGTCTAGGTCAAGGAAACTCTCTTCTAGCCTCACCTCCTTTATGCACTAGGATTTTCATTTTTCGAATCAACTCACCAACTTGACTTCTAAGCTCATCATTAGGATTCCTATGGAAAAAGTCTCTCCTATTGTCAATGAACCTATTGTTTCCCATCTCAAGTATTTACAAACTTAACTCGAATGGCCTTGTACCCTACAAAAAGTTTAAAATGGTACATTTCTTTTCACAACATTCTTTCTTTCAAACCTTCTTTCATTCCTTCTCAAATCTTTCTTCTCAAATTATGCTTTTTGAGCAACTCTCTATTCTTTTTCTTTTGAAGCAAAAGTGTGCAACATGATTTGTTTTCCCACAGAAGTACAACTAAAGTTTTTCTTTTCAATCTCGGAATTAGGTTCAACCTCCTTCTTTTAAAGCATATAAGTTTGTACCTTATCCTTCTTTACATGAGAATTTGAACTTTCAAAATTCACTTTTGCCTTTCCAAGCTTCTTCTCAAGCTTTGGGTCATTCAAACCTATCCCATGGTTGTTGGGCTTTGGTTGAGCATTGCTTAGCAAGACACTATCAAGTTTTTCCATTCTATCGTATACTTTTATTTTCAAATCATTTGCATGTTCAAGCTCAAGTTTCAATTTCTCAAATTTGATCTTTAAAGTTGAATTTTCAAGTTTAATCTATTCTTTTTCTTTCAAAATGGTTGCATTTTGTGATTTCAAAGACTCACATTGTTTTGACAAAACCTCAACAACTTTTTCAAGATCAAAACGTTTTGATCGAATCTTTCAAGATTTTCTTCTTTCTCATCTAGTTCATTTTGTAAAAAATTTATCTTGTTCGAAAATTCAATGTTTGATTTCTTAAGCCAACGAGATTCTTGATAATTATCATTAAAAGCTTTTCGAAATTCTTCCTCGTCATCATCATTAACATCCACATCATCGCCATTAACCTCCTCATCATCACCACTACAACATGAAGAATCACTAAGCATTATATTCGTAGAAGCTTTGATCATATTCTTCTTCACTACGCTCTCTAAAGACACCTATCATCTTTCTTCATCATGGAAGCAAATCCACTTCCATTTTTCCTTAAAATCAAGGAATCGGTTTCCTTTGAATTATGTGTTACATTAAAGGAATTATGTGTTACATTCACTTAATGTGTCAACTTGAGAAGAAAATAAATGGTTTTTCAAACTTTCGAATGAGTCAAATTCATTTTTCAAAGACTTAAAACTTTTCTCAAATTCACTTTTAGAAACTTCACAAACAAGAAGTTCTTTTTACGCTTTTTCAAGTTCAAGTGACAAATCATTTTTCTTTTGTTCCAAAACTTAGAATTTTTTTCAATCAACATTTGTTGAACTTGTCAATCTTTTCAAATTAGAATTTTGTAATCTCGAAGCTTGGTTTTCTTTTTTAAATTCACAAGTCAATTCCAATAACTCACCCATCTCTTTATCAATCTATTTCAACTTTTCACTTGTAAGTTGCTTGGTCATTTCAAACTCTTTAAAAGCTTCCTTCTCTTGTCCATAGAGTTTGACTTGATTAACCAATTTAACATTCATCTTTTTCATTTTGAGAAGTTTGAGCATTTAACAAATCAACATTTTGACTCAACAAATTTCCATTTTTAATTTCCTCACATTCATTAAAATCAATAAATTTCGATTTTGCCGGAGAACGAGAAGATTTAGTTTTCTTCTTTTCCATTTTGGATATCAAATGTTCTAACATTTCCTTATGACTAAAAAACATAGGATCCAAAGGTATGGCACAATCAATATTAGCCAAATTAGTTTAAGCAAAATCCATTATAGTCACAAAAGCTCGAGTCACTCACAAACAAATAACGTCAATGAGCAAACTATACAACAAACGCACAATAAGACAAGGATCATCTCAAGCACATTAATGCTATTCAAATGAGAACTTGTCTCGGATACCAATTGAGAAAGCGTGTTATGTGCATGGGTAAACACCTATAACAAATCTAGAGGGGGATGAATAGGTTTGAACATATTTTATGACCAATTTCTGATTTCAAATGATTTTGCTTACACATTTAAGTTGCTTAATAGAAATTTTACCAAAACACAATTCAATTGTCTTAATGAACTCACACAACAATTAACCAAATAGATTTAGGTTAGAAACATAATCTAGCAAGTCTAATCAAATTTTAACCTACATTATTAGATTCAAATTCAACTAGAGTGAGATGTGTGATTAAATGTGTTTATAAGCAAGAGAAATAATCACAAACAAACGTAAAACAGATTTACGAGGAAAAAATCCACTTAGGGGTAAAAAACCTCGACGCACTACAATTCTCATTTTTACTTGAAAAGCAATTTTACGAAAAGGTAAGAAGGTACCTCTCACACCAAGACTATTGTGTAGTCATCTATGAACCTTTCAGCTCTTCTCCATAGTCAATGAGAATCCGCAACGAACTCCACGCTGTGAATAAAGATGTCAACTCTATTTCTTGGAAGTCGTGCCACACTCCAAATTCTCCAATAATTCAAAGTGCCTCCTCTTTTAGATTTAGGAGTTGATGATCATACAATTCAATGAATGTAGATTTGAATTAAAAAGGCTAGTGTATAGATTTGAACCAAAACAATCTCAATTTTCTCTTAAAAGCATAGATCATGTATAGATCTAAGTTTTATCAAAATAGGAGGGAACAAGTGAAATTGAAAATAGAAGCCAAGACAAAATGGTCTCAGAAATGTGTTTGAATTATGAGGTTTTTAGATCACTAAAAATGAGAGGGAAATTGACCTATTTATAAGAAATTTTCAAAATCTGACACCGTCGTGCGCACGGTTTGATCTGGTCATGCACATGATTCCATCCAATGTGGACATCGTGGGCAAGCCGTGCGCACGGGCTTAAATTGAAGTCATGCAAATGGGGCTTTGCGCACGGGCCTAAAGTGAGGTTGTGCCAACGGTCACTGCACAACAACCCTTTAAAAGATAAAATAAAGTAGGACCAATTCCCGAAACAATTTCAAAAACATTTTAAGCTCTCCAAGACTGTTTTAACCATTTAAACACTTGTTCCATCAACTTTTAAAATGCTTATACATTTTTAAAAACATTTTGTGCATGTGTGTGTGTTTAGCCATAATCAATTCACAATTAAGGATATTGATGGAAATGGGACCTATTTTAGGGCGTTATTAGTTCATTTATTTTCTTTTGTATTTTTCTTTCTTTTACTTTATCATCCAGAGGTAAGGAGTAGTAATGACATTTTTGTAATTAGGGCGTTAGCTTAGAGCCTAAACTACTCCTCCCCTTTAAATACCCACTTGTGAGCCTCATTTGAGGGAGACTTGAATTTTGAAATAAAAAAGAGTATTTCTCTCTTTAAAGTGCGTGTTTAGATATTTTTAGGAGTCTTTTGACGGGTGGTTTACGTTAAATTGGTATCAGAGCGGGTGTTGCTCCACATTGGTGTTGGTGTATCGGTGTTTATTTTTATCGAAAATCGTACGCTACTTTCAATGGCTCCAAAAAAATTCAGGCCATAAAGTGAAGAGATTCGGGAGTTAAGGCAAGAGTTAAACGAGAAATTTGACCTTCTCTTCCAACTCATCTCCCCCAAAATCCAAAACCCTAGCCTACCCATTCAAAACCCTAACTCTATTCTTCCTCCCACCACCCTTCCCCATCCTAGCAGCCACCCCGCTGCCCCAGCACAAAAATAGATACCTGCCAACCAACCCAATAGCCCCCTTATTGCCCCTGACCCAAACCCTAGTAGACCCAACCCCCAAAAAAACCCCATCTGATCCAAACCTGATCGCATCCTGTTCACCGACCCACGCAGCTCTAATCAACCCCAGAAAAGTCTTGCCCTAGTTCTGTGCAGAACCCTCTTGGCTGCCCAACCTAGCCCCAAACCCTTCTAACTGCTCCAAAACCATGGTTTTTGACACGGGTGGAAGTTTTTAGGACCGATTTGGGTGAAGAAAGTGAAGAAGAGAAGAAAGGAAATTTGTGGGATGCACTCTTCAACTTGCAGAAATATTATTTTTGGGTCCCCCCCACAATGGGCACAATTTTTGAAATTTCCCCACAACTCCCCAAATTTTGAACGCTCGAGGACAAGCTTAGTTTTAAGAGGGGGAGAGTGATGGAAATGGGCCCTATTTTAGGGCTTTATTAGTCATTTTATTTTCTTTTGTATTTTCGTTTCTTTTGTTATTGTATTTTTCTTTCTTTTGCTTTATTATTTAGAGGTAAGGAGTAGTAATGACATTTTTGTAATTAGGGTCTTAGCTTAGAGCCTTAGTTACTCCTCCCCTTTAAATACCCACTTGTAAGCCTCATTTGAGGGAGACTTGAATTTTGAAATAAAAAATAGTATTTCTCTCTAAAGTGTGTGTTTAGATATTTTTAGGAGAGCCTTTTGACGGGTGGTTTACGTCATATATAGTCTTCACTTCAACGTGAATCCATGGTAACGGAAGTCTTCAATGAGCGGCTTGCAAAATCTTCAATCTTCAAAGGTTTATTCTAACTCAAATGATCGCGCCTCACTCGTCGAATCAAATGTTTTGACACGAGAATAAGCTAACTAATATTAATTAAAGAATTATATTTTCACCTTACAAATCATCTTATAAGGGCAACTGGATACGGTAATTAGATATATATCGTACCAATTTACCTGTGTTTTGTGCTCAACGTAAGACGTCACACAATTAAAATGAGACCATGTAAATTACACGTGTATAGCGACTTGTATTGCTTAGGTTTAAAGGTTACAAAGTTTTGGAGTTTTGCGAATTCCATCATTTGTACAAATTTTAAATTTTAGTTAATTGAGATTGAATTCAATTTATATTTTTATGTTGCTACCTTTTGTTTTTGTTCTTTTAGCTAAGTATTAATGTCCAAAAATTTCTGAATGTGACTCATATTGCATATCCGGGAAGACTAGTACAAAAATGGTTGTTAAAGAAGAAACGATTAAAGGAAGAAACAACCCAAGTTTAGGCGTGGTAGCATCGGCGTGTAGCTTTGTTTATAGCTAACCAAATATTGAATTGACATTGGTGATGCTCCTAGTTTTGGTCCACTAAATAAGTGTTGTAGACAAAATGATGTTGAAATTTTAAAATGCTATCGTACTTGCGTTTTGTTGCAGTTTTAGACTTTTATGGTGATAGATTCATGGATATAGATATATGTTTCATTATTTGTGCCCATGTTGTAGTGTGTTTTCATACACATTTTTTGTGCGAAAGCTATTAAGAGATTGTTTATTCCACTTGTTCTACATTAGAAATCTTTGTGTTTGTTTGATCATTGGCCCTATCCGTTTATGCGTATGCTTGTGAGGTGATTGATATTACTTAACTCAACTCGACAAGGTTTGTTCCCAATTATTTAGGGCATATGAAATCTATATTACAATTGCACTTTGTTCAATTCAATTTTCATGGTTAAACCGCATGATATTTTGTCCTTTTTTTACAATATTCCACCAAGATATTTTACGTCTACATGTACGCTAGTCATGGTCTATCATGCCTCTTGAATTGTGCTGTTTTAGTCTTACTCATGCCCTCTTGTTTCTGGCGTTTCTCTCTACACTTCCAATCTAGCTATTCCCTACCCTAGTTTCATCCTCCAAAACAATATTAGGCAGATAACATCATATTGTATTTGTCCGATTAATTCATTCATAACAAGAGAAAAAAAATAAGGAATTTTGGGTTGAACCTTGGTGCGAACCTACAATAACTGAAAATTCACTACTTCTCCTTTCTCCTGTTGTTGTTCTTACGATAGTCATGGTCTCATCATGCCTAATTACGTCACTATATCTAATTATCACTCCATTTTTATACAAAGCCCATAGTTATTTAAGGCGAAAGGCGCACCAAGGTGCCAATCTTTCCCTAGAGCCTAGTCGCAAGACGCAATCAGAGGCACACACTTGATTGAAGTGAGGCGCACATTCTACAAAAACATGCAAAAATTACATATTTATAATAATAAAATTATATTATGACCTGAATTGTGAAATCTATAACATAAATCACTACTAAACACGATTATGAAGAGGCACATAAGAAGATATATCTAATACATGATATGAAAAAAAAGTTATATATATAGATATCAATTTTTTTAACGTTATAAACAATATATAATCAACAAAAGCGGAGATCTTCCTATATTTAAAACAAATGTAATCTAGTGTTTGAAAAGAAAATCAAAATTAACATATAAATTGTTGCAAGATGCAAAATTGCAGTCTTCTAAAAGGCGCGAATAGGCGGCGCCTATGCGTGATGCTTTTTGTAATCGTAACGCATAACGGGTATGCGTGGGAAAAGGCATGGTCAACGCTTTTTTAAGGCGGTCAACGGGGGATGCGCGCACAAGGCATGCTTTTTTATTTTGTTTTCAATTTTTTTTTATTGCTGAAATCATTTTCTCGTATATTTGAGTCAAAATGGCATCGTTTTGGTTAAAAAGTATACAAATTTTTTTTGTTTTCATTTTGTTTTGTTTCTTATCTACCATACTAATCTAACCCTAACATAACAAACTAAACTCCCCCAAGAAAACCCCGATCAGACCAAACAAAAGAAAAAAACCATAAGAACCCTATCTTCTCCCACAGGCCATCAACCCTAACTCTTTGACGCCGATAGACCTTCCCCTCCCTCTTGAATTGTGCTGTTTTAGTCTTACTCATGCCCTCTTGTTTCTGGCGTTTCTCTCTACACTTCCAATCTAGCTATTCCCTACCCTAGTTTCATCCTCCAAAACAATATTAGGCAGATAACATCATATTGTATTTGTCCGATTAATTCATTCATAACAAGAGAAAAAAAATAAGGAATTTTGGGTTGAACCTTGGTGCGAACCTACAATAACTGAAAATTCACTACTTCTCCTTTCTCCTGTTGTTGTTCTTACGATAGTCATGGTCTCATCATGCCTAATTACGTCACTATATCTAATTATCACTCCATTTTTATACAAAGCCCATAGTTATTTAAGGCGAAAGGCGCACCAAGGTGCCAATCTTTCCCTAGAGCCTAGTCGCAAGACGCAATCAGAGGCACACACTTGATTGAAGTGAGGCGCACATTCTACAAAAACATGCAAAAATTACATATTTATAATAATAAAATTATATTATGACCTGAATTGTGAAATCTATAACATAAATCACTACTAAACACGATTATGAAGAGGCACATAAGAAGATATATCTAATACATGATATGAAAAAAAAGTTATATATATAGATATCAATTTTTTTAACGTTATAAACAATATATAATCAACAAAAGCGGAGATCTTCCTATATTTAAAACAAATGTAATCTAGTGTTTGAAAAGAAAATCAAAATTAACATATAAATTGTTGCAAGATGCAAAATTGCAGTCTTCTAAAAGGCGCGAATAGGCGGCGCCTATGCGTGATGCTTTTTGTAATCGTAACGCATAACGGGTATGCGTGGGAAAAGGCATGGTCAACGCTTTTTTAAGGCGGTCAACGGGGGATGCGCGCACAAGGCATGCTTTTTTATTTTGTTTTCAATTTTTTTTTATTGCTGAAATCATTTTCTCGTATATTTGAGTCAAAATGGCATCGTTTTGGGTAAAAAGTATACAAATTTTTTTTGTTTTCATTTTGTTTTGTTTCTTATCTACCATACTAATCTAACCCTAACATAACAAACTAAACTCCCCCAAGAAAACCCCGATCAGACCAAACAAAAGAAAAAAACCATAAGAACCCTATCTTCTCCCACAGGCCATCAACCCTAACTCTTTGACGCCGATAGACCTTCCCCTCCCTCTCTCTATTTTTTTTTTTTTTCATTTTTGTAAAAATTTGTTGTCATTTGTCTCCAAATTTTTCATCATGCTATCCCCTGGTCGGATTTGTTTCTTTCCACATTCTTTTTTGTTTGTTCAACTAATAATGTCCTTACTTTTATTTTCAATATTTTGTAAGTTATGTACAATTATTCATTCTGAAACAAGATGGACTATAATATAATAATGGGGACTTATTTTGGGGAGACATTCATATTATATTTTAGTAACAAAAATAAAATTGTTTCTTTCCACCAACACTGGCAGTATCCAGTTTAACTGCTGTAATTTTTTTTGCTGTTATAAAATAACTGCTGTAATTTTTGACTTATTACAATATTTATAAAATAACTGTTATAAAATAATTGTTGTCCAATATTTCTGACTTATTCCAAAAGTTCTCCTGTAGAAATTTTATTGCTCTAATTTTTTTTTTTGTTATAAATTAACTGTTGTAAACTTGTTGTATTTTTTTTTGCTTTTATATAAGTATTGTTGTAATTTTTTTTACGAATGTAATTTCAAATTTCAAGGTTTGTTTTATTTTATTCGTAATTTTAAATGCATATTTATGATTATTTTTTTTATGTAAGTTATGCTTTTATTATTTTAGAAACTTGTGTATAATTAAAAAATATTAAAAAAAAGGCAGAACACCTTTTCACGCATAGGCTTCGCCTAGGCTCCTAATGCTTGATACTTGACCTCCACGCATCGATCACGCATCGCGCCTTTTAGAATCTTGCAAAATTGTTAGACTTTTTTTTTGTTTCATTTGCCGGAGTAGTGACCATGTTGAGATTCAAATAGTTTCATAGGTACTTTTTACGCTTGATTTTTGTTAGCTTTGGGGTGGGCAATGGCCTACTTTTCCATATTTCATTGGAAAATATGTAAAGTTAATAATTTAATTGGTCCATTTATGATGGGGGCATTTTCCAAAAATTTATACAGGCAGTCTAAGCCGCGCTTTTAGCCTGGAGCCTAGGCGCACAAGGCTCGTGCCTTGTTAAAGGGTCATTACTTGAGATGGGTGAGGTGCCAATACCGTGCCTTAATGAATCTAGAGCCTAGTTGCGCCTTCAATAACAATTATAAAACTCACAATATTATATCTTTAGATACTCTATTCCTTAAATTTATAAAACTACTGTGAAGACCTATCTTTTTCCCTATCTATCTTTTTATTAATCGCCTCGATAATTGGATAGCTTCATTGTTTAACTCCCAGGTTTAGATATGGTTGTCAATCTCAATTTATGTTTTGTCTCTCATTCTCTCACATAGTTTCATTGTATTTTCTCAAATTTCTTTAAGTTTATCCATATTCAATCTACTCTTATTCTCTTCATCAAATAAAAAAAAAAGTTGTACCCAAGGCTCCCATTGTACTTAATGTTATGAAAATCTTTTGTTTCTCTATCGATAAGTTCGCAAACTTATAAATATTTTTCCCCTTCTTGCGTTCCTAATTTTGTATAAAGATCATAGTATGCCTTAAACTTAGCATCTCTTGTCATTTTCTTAACTCTTTTCGCAACACATTTATATATCTAAAATTTTTCTTTGTTTCGAGTTGTTTTCCATGTTTTATAGCACCCCTTTTTTCTATTTACTATATTTTGCACTTCTTCATGCCACGGTCAAGATTCTTCAGATTGTTGTCCCCTAGCTTTTTCAATATTCTCTTAATGCACACAACCCATCTTATTTCACATCATGTTAGTCTTATGTTTGATATTCCATGTTGCTTCTATTAATATTTTATTTTAAAATAGTTTGAACATCTCTCCTTTTAAGTTTCACCACTTATTTGTGGGTTAATCTTCTCTTTTCGGACTTGTGGTTGCACTTTTATATTTACATCCAATACCTTTATTCTATGCTGCGAGGTAGGCTCTCTCTCAGGATATTCTTACCGTCTTTAGACATTAGTCGATCTTCTTTTCTAGTAATGAAAAAGTTTATTTGACTTATATTTGTTACCCTTTTACTAGTACACGATCATAAGCCATTGCAAAATCTAAGATAGACTCTCTAATATATAGACTCTCTAATATTCCTATCTCCTAAATCATATTCTCCATACACAATCTCACATCCATTAAAATCTCCCAATATAGATTTTATCACCTATTAGTATTTCTTAAATCAGCTCATTCATTTATTCTGGAAATTGTACTTTAGTGTGTACATCAAATCCTATTTCGAGTGCATAAGCGCTAACAATATTTGATTATATTTTTACCTAATACCAGTTTTTCAAGTATGGTCAATCACATCTCCTAATAAAAATTATTATATCTTCCTTAAGGTTCTTATCTACTATTATTCCAACCCAATTCCTATATTTATGTTTGCATAATTCAAACCCCGTATTCTCTATTTCTCTAACTTTCTCACCGACTCGTATTCTAGTAAACAAGCTATGTTAACTCTTCATCTTATCATATTATCCACTATCTCAATTCCTTTCAGTGTCGCAAGTCGGTATATTTTAAGTCGCTAGCCTAAGTTTACTATCTTGAAATATTAATTTCTTTACCCACGGACATATAGATTGGTGCAGGAACCCTTTCCCATCAATCATTGCACTTGGGCGCCAATGCGACACTCCTTACCTATTTCTGGGTGCCCAAATAGGCATGACGCCCCTTTGATTACTTTTCAAGACACAGTGTCGCAAGTCGGTATATTTCAAGTCGCTAGCCTAAGTTTACTATCTTGAAATATTAATTTCTTTACCTACGGACATATAGATTGGTGAAGGATTCTTTCCCATTAATCATCGCACTTGGGCGCCAATGCGACACTCCTTACCTATTTCTGGGTGCCCAAATAGGCATGACGCCCCTTTGATTACTTTTCAAGACACAGTGTCGCAAGTCGGTATATTTCAAGTCGCTAGCCTAAGTTTACTATCTTGAAATATTAATTTCTTTACCTACGGACATATAGATTGGTGCAGGAACCCTTTCCCATTAATCATCGCACTTGGGCGCCAATGCGACACTCCTTACCTATTTCTGGGTGCCCAAATAGGCATGACGCCCCTTTGATTACTTTTCAAGACACCGGGTTGTAGACGCAATGCGTCGCTTAAGGGAAGGCGGAATGTCGTAATATTAACGCTTATATTCATAGAATTTATGTTTACAAGGATCTCATAAAGTTTTACGTTGGCCTAACGCAACCCTCCTCCTTTATTCAGGCTTGGGACAGACATTATATAAAATAAAATATAGGCAATTAAGCACGACACATGCGGAGTTGAGATGATTGATAATGTGAAGAAAAAAATGGCTTACAAACAAGTTTCTATGGCATCCTCGCATTTTTCATATTATATACCCTTAATAAGTGGCATTGTTTTATTTGTGGATTGATTTTCTTGGGTAGCTGTAATCGACAAAAATAATACACGATTGTGTCCATTGTAAGCCAGCTAGAAGGTTTTGTAGCCAGCTTTCATTGCTCTGCCTACAGCATTAACAGTTTTGCAACCTCTGCCACCTACTCTTAGCTTGAGAAGTATGCCAATTGTGGGGTTTATTGCAACCAAAAATTAATAAGATGGGTGTTTTTTGACTTCTTATAGTATGTTTTTACAGTAAATTGTATGTTTCTGCATAATCACATCTGCACGTGAATTTTTCTACCCATCTTGAAGACGATGTTATATCTCTATATTTTCTCATTCTTATTGGAAAATAGATCCTCGTGGTTATTAAGTTTTGGAGTTAAGATTTCAGAGGAAAATGCACCGTGTCATGTCATTCTCTGTTAATATTTGACCCTAGGTATGAAGCTATTGAGTTACGTGATGGAGACAAGGGAACATATCTTGGGAATGGAGTGAATAGAGCTGTTAGTAATATCAATGAGAAAATATCTGAAGCTCTGATTGGCATGGATCCAACCCTTCAGTCCCAAATTGATCAGGCCATGATAGACTTGGACAAGTCAGAGAAGAAGGTAAGTTTTCCATTCTTTCAATTCATAATTTTATGTAGTTAGATGTTTGTTTGCAACAGCTTATATATAACATGCCAGTTAACATAACAGGATAAAACAATTTTGAAAGAACACATTTAACGGGGTTTCTACTTTTTTGAATACGTTTGACTTGTAAAGACCAATTTGTCCGTATAAAACAAAATTATGGTAGGGAGTAGGCACCTTTATCATATGTAATATCCTATAATGCGAAGCAGAAGGTTTCAGATCCCCAGGGACAGTCAGTTGGCCCTGAAGAAGTGGTGATAATTTTATTGAGGTTGATCAGGCATCTTATGTATGCAGCTAGTTGATTTTGGGTGGACAACTTCAATATAGGTGAAATGTGTACTTCATTTTCTTAATGTAACTCCCTTTTGCAATCCTCCCGGCTTCAAAGTATTTTTTTTATCACAAGAAAAGCAACATATATATTAGCAATTAAAATCAGAGTACAACAAGGCTAGCAGAGAGAGTTAATTTAAAGGGAGAGAATTCGAACATTTCTCTTTTGCCACCCAATTGGCAACCCTGTTGCATCTCTACAAGCCCAAACCAACAAAATATCACAATTAGAGCAACATATCTAATATTGTCATTAATAGAAGGGTGGTTCCATGTCCGATGAACGTAGAGCAATAATTATTTTACGATCACTTCCAACGATAACTTTCTGAAGGCAAAAAAAAACAAGCTGTACAGATGGCTTCAGCTTCTGCCCAGTCGTAGCCGACATAACTGAGAGTCTATTGGAAAAAATGAACATCACGGAGCCCCTATGATCCCGCAAAATACCACCCGCCGCCAACTCATGAGAACTTGCAACAAAGGCCCCATCACAATTAAATTTGACAGCATATGAGGGTGGGGGAGTCCAGTTGGAAAGGGTCGTCCGCTATGTATTCACCGAAGGTTAGGTGGGGGCCATTGCGTTTTTAAAATCAACTCACGTCTTCCAAAATATTTCCACCAAAATGCAGGGAGGCGTAGACTTCTGGTAAAAAATATGAGAATTACGATCTTTCCACATCAACCAACCAGCCCATCCAATCTTCGAAAGAGTTTCAATGGCATGTTTACGAGAGGTAGAAGCCTCCACCATCTTCAAAGTCCACATAGACATGGAGGTCATATTAGAGTAAAAATGCACATCAAGTATACACAACTCGTTCCAGAAACGTATAGCAAATTTAGAACGAACCAAAGTATGTTCCACACTTTCAACTTCCTTAAAACACCGAGAGCATATGGGTGAGTGACTACATTTCCATTTAAGAATATTTTCGCAAGAGCATCAACACATACTCTCCATCAAAAGAAATGAGTTTTAGGGAGCGAACCCAAACTCCAAATGACGCTCGACATGGAATAGAACGGTTGGGAAAGAAAGAGGATCGAGAGGTCTCCATGTGTTCATTATTCATTTTACACGGCTCTTTGTAGCCCGCCCTCATTGAATACTTGGCATTACTATTTAAGGCCCATTAAAAATCATCCCTGGCCCAGCAAAGGGAGATATTGAGAATAGCTTCGGGTTCATCATGCCTAAATAGAGACACTGCCACCTTAGGTTCCATCCCCCGTTAGGGAGCAACAAATCTTGCATTCGTTCACCATTGCAATTGGGGCTTGGGGGAAGTTATAACCATGAGGATAAATAACCAAGGGTCTTCCCAAATGTAAATAGAATAGCCATCTGCAACTTTCGTACAAATCCCTCTCAAAAGATCCCTTCCCATCATTTTTAGGCCTCGATCTATTATCCCAATTTTTCCAATGGATGGAGGAAATTATTCTTGCCCCACCAAAAGGTTCTAACCGACGAATCGAGTTTAACACACAAAACTTTGGGGATAATAAACACCGATATAGCTGAAGGAGGTAATGATTGGAGAACAACTTTTGTCAACACATCCCTACCGGCTTAAGAAAGAAAATTATTATGCCAACTTTGGATCTTAAACTTCTTGTATCAATGAGAAAGTAGAAACCTTCATTTTTTGATCTCCCTCTTAAGGAATGGAGCCCAAAATACTTCGCATTCAAAGGCATCTTAACAAAGGGGAGAATGTTGGAACTCACTCCACACCAGAGTTGTCAAATCATGAATCGAATCGTAAATTATAGACCTTGTGAATCGAATCGGGATTCGACTTATAATAATTGGTATAAAATGTAGTAAATAATATATAAATGCATAGATTACTCATTAGAATATGTAATAAAACATATTATGACCTAAAACCATTTTGAGGACATGATTTCATTGAAATAGAACTAACAAAATGAACTTCCAATATTATTATTGAGATAAAGGTTTGTCTTGAATGCGTTCAATTCCAAAAGATCGTACACAAAATATAATATATCCAAAAAAGTAACCATATTAATTGCATCTTAAATGCATTCTAATGTTATCATTGACCTTAGTACAATGAGCCAAAGTAGGGTCATTATCTTTCTTACTTTTTTTTCGTAACTATTTTGACCAAATATTAACAATTATGCCACATACAATGTCTAAATTCAAACACAACAATATATCATCTCAATGGTTAAAAATGTAATAAATAAAGATTAAACACAACAATATATTAATACAATTTAATAATATAATACAAATACAATATAATAACAGCTTGCAATATAATAACAATACCTTGCAATATAAAACAATGTAGTAAAGATTGAAAGCGTAATAACCTTCAGTCTAGTTAAATCAGCCAATAACTACTCAATCGCACAATTCAAACAGGTTTCCTCAATTTCTCTTCTGAACTTCAAGTAAGCTAAAAAAAGAACTACTCTGTTTCGTAGTCCAAACTTCATCCAAGAGAAAATAGGGTCTCCTCTGTCTTGTAAGCCAAACTTTAATTGATTCTCTCCCTCTGTTTCGTAACTCTCGCACAGCAGTAAAAGCAAGGTTAACTTTCGAACATTCTATTCTCTCTTCCTCTGTTTCGTAAAAGGTAATCTTTGTTTTTACTTTATTTTTTGAAGACACATGTAGTTAAAAGGCTTATTATGAAAAGGAAAACAAAAACGCAGACAAAACACGTATTCTTTTAAGTCAGGTAAAAAAAAAATCAAAAACCAGCCCATAACCTAGAATCGGACACGAATCATGTATCGCATAGAGTCATGATTCACCCATCGAATCATGCAATTCACGTTGATTTTATTAACTCTTCGAATCGATTTATATAATTTAATCGTACTATTCGGATCGCGAATCGTACAATTTTGACAATTATGCACCACAGCAGCATCGGGGGTAATGAGAGAAAAACACGCTAGATTACCAAAGTTGACCAATTTCCCCTACGCGAGACAATAGTCACTGAAGATGTTCACGAGATGGGCGGCTTGTATACAGTGGCGGTTCTATGTTGGGACGAGGGGGAGCGGAGGCTCCTCCTGAACTTTCCGAAAAAAATTACTGAGAAAAAAAAATAGGGGTCGTTTGTGTAAAAAATATAAATTATAGGTGTTTTCTATAATTTTTTATAAAATAAAGGGCCGAAATTTAAATATCTAAAACTTATAAACCTAAATATAACCTATTCCTTCGGCAAAATACGTTACTTTCTCCCTTCCTCTCACACATCCGACCTGCTGTTGTGCCGCCGATGCACGCCCCTGCCCTCTCCGGACTCCCCGTGCTTCTTCCGGCGCCATCCTCCTCTGATCCTTCCCATTTGCTGCTGCCGCCGCCTTTTAAGGTAAGAGCATTTTGAACTTCTATTTTGATTTGAGATGAAAAAATATGTGGGGGTTTGAGCTGCCCCCTTTAAGGTAAGAGTTGTTGCCGCCCCCTGTTGGAAGGTTATATAACCTATTGGGTGTATTTGGTTTATGATTTCTTGCTGCTGCTGCCACCTTAGGTTTTTTATCCCCTGCTTGAGATATAAATTTATGCCCTGTTTAGATATAAATCCCCTACTTGATTTTTGTGGTGCTTAATAATATTTAGGCATAATAATTGTTTAAATGAGAATACTAATTATTTAAGTTGTATTTTTAGGGTGTCATGGAAAAAAATTTCAAGCGAAAAAGAATTAATAAAACAACCAAATTGTTTAAATCAGAATACTTTTTTGTTGTCAATATTTGTGATTAAATTCGAGTCAAATTAAACTCGAATTTAAAAGTAACTGTTAAAATTAGCTAAACTAACCAAAAATTTGTATAAAACTTGAATTAACCCCAAAAAATCGTCTCGGGGGCTCACGCCCCCAAACCCCCCGACATCACTCAAAATTTAGGCTCCCCCTGAACAAAAATCCTGGATCCGCCACTGCTTGTATAGGAACTTTTTAAGAAAATGATGGAATCATCCGCAAAGAAAAGTTGTATAAGAGTTGGTCTCTCGAAGAATGGTGATCCCCTCAATACTTAACCCCATATTGCTCTCCCAATAACCTTGAAAGGACATCTTGAACAATGAGAAAAAGGTAGGGGAAAGAGGATCCCCTTGTCTAAGGCCCGTTCGGGGAGAGATGTGACAAATAGGCAAATCGTTAAGCATGAAGTTGAACTATACCGTGTTAATGCATTGCCATATTAAATGTATCCAATAAGAACAAAAAACCATTTTATGATAAAGTAGCAAGGAGAAAATTTCACTCCACTATATTATAGGCTTTGTATCAAGGTTCTAAAAGGCGTGAGGCGTGGTCGAGGCGTAGAGGTCAAGCCTCAAGCCTTAGGAGCCTAAGCGGGCCTAGGCGTGAAAAGGTGTTTTTCCTTTTTTTTAATATATTTTTAATTATACCACGGCTAGAAAAACAATAAAATCAAATTTATAAGCAGAAATATAAGCATAACTCACATAAAAAAACATAAGCATAAACATGCAATCAAAATTCAAAGTAAAATAATGCATACCTTGAAATTTGAAAATATATCCATATATTTGATAGCCCTTTTTTCCATATGCATGCTCCATAAGTACATGTCACCCTAATACATGCAAAAAATTCAAAATAAGTTAGTAAACAATATATTTCAAATATAATGCGAATGATAAATAATCATAATATATAAATAATCATAAACGATTCATAAGAACTTAGTTCATTCCAAGTTTCCAATAAAAAAATAATCATCCAAATCATAAATACTATACTACAATAACTTAATAATCCATGCTATTAGACAAATTCAATAGCCCTCTACTCTAACTCTCATCTAATTCCTTGTCCGACTCCAATTCAACTTCATCTTCTTCTTCTAACTCATCTTCCGTTTCATCTGATACAAAATCATCTTCATCGGGTTCCCTTATTTCATTTTCATCACGAGCATTTCTACCACTTCTTCTAGTTTGTAAGATCTCGTTCGCTCCAGATGCTTCTCCCACTGCGTCCCATGTAAGTCTGGAACCCGCCTCCACCTCACTATCATCACCATCATCATCGTCACAACCATCAACAATCCATGGTTGTGCACTACTGGCATCATTTGCTAGTAATTTATCCTTCCTCTTTTTATTCTTGTTCATCAACCTTGCATTAAATTGGACGTAGACTAAATTATTCATTCTCGTAGTATCTAGTCTATTCCTCTTTTTGGTGTGTATCTACATAAGAGAAAATAATTACAAAAATAAGTAACAACTAAAATACAAAACTAGTTAATATGAAAGAAAGAGAATTACAAAACTAGTAACTACTACCAAAAGTAAATTACTTACTCCTTCAAAGGCACTCCAATTTCTTTCACACCCCGATGAACTAGTAGTCAAACCAAGGATCCTCTTTGCCATGTTCTTCAAATTTGGAGTTTCATTTCCATAAAAGTCCCACCAACCAACTAATTATTATGAAAGAAAGCGAGATAGTAATGTTATGCAATGTAAATTTGGGGGTGGGGGTGGGGTGTAAAGATAGTAGTGTTATGTAAATGAAATAAATAAAAGAGGAATGGTAATATACCTTGATTATAACTTCCATCATTCTTCTCACATCCACTAATTGCGAGTTTTTTTCCAAATCCACCTTCTTTTTGAGTGTACTTTTGCAACTCCGTATTTATCACATGATGTTGCATTTGATCATCGGGAAAGAACTTCTCAACACAAAGAATCACATTATTCGTTATCAATGGATCGTCTTTGATAGTTGGATTCTTAAAAAAATAAAACGGATTCAACAAATAAGCCGTTGTATGAAGTGGACTATCAAGGCGACCCTTACTTTTTACATCAATAATGATAGGATTGGCATATAATCACGCTCCTTCTTCAATGCATTTTTTATGTCATCCTTTGCCTTTAGTAGTTCACCATAGACAAACCCCATTGATGGCTTATCCTCACCATCCACAAGTCTAAGAACTTTCACCAATGGAGTAAACACCCTCAAACACAACTCTATCAAGTTCCAAAACTCATTGGGAACAACAATAGCAAATGCCTCTTTTCCCTTCTTGTTCTTCGACCATTTAGTTTTATCCCATTCATTGTTAGTCATCATATTTCTCAATTCTTGTTTCTTATCAAGCAAACTTTGCAATGTTAGGAAAGAAGTTGCAAACCTAGTGACTCCCGGCCTAACTATCTCCTTTTTTGTAAATTTTCTCATCAATGCCAAAGTCTTGTGATGGGCATACATGAAAATAGTGAAGGATTTTGCCTTTTTAATCACAACCTTAAAAGTAGAAAGTTTAGAGATACCTTCAAGCATGAGGTTTAAGGTGTGAGTGGCACACGATGTCCAAAAGATGTTAGGTCTTTCTAAAGCTAACAAATTCGCCGCCGCCATATTATTAGAAGCGTTGTCCGTCACCACTTGAACCACATGTTCGGCCCCTACCTCCTTAATACAATCATTGACGTACTCAAATATGTATTGACCGGTGTGAGCATCATTCGATGCTTCCTTTGAAGAAAGAAAGGTGGTTCCTAGTTTACAATTCACACACAAATTCATAATGCTTCTTCTTTTTCTATCGCTCCAAGCATCGATCATGATGGAACACCCGTTGTTTTTCCACTCTTCTTCTTGCTTTTTAAGATCTTCTTTTGTTTTCTCCATCTCCCCCTTCAAAAGTGGCTCCCTAAGTTGGTATTGGGAGGGAGGTGTGTAACCCAGGCCATATAAACCAAGCGCCTCGCAAAATTTCTTGAAACTATCATTGTCGATTGCATTGAAATGAATGCCTGCTTCATATATCCATCTTGCCAAATATTGATGAACCTCTTGTAACCTTCTCTTGACAACTAAATCATTAATATTTAGTCGCCTTTTTTTCTTGCTCGCACCCATGGAAGCATCATCCACCCTAATTGACTTTGCAAATTGATCAATAGGACCAAAAGTACTGGGCCTTTTCCGACTCCCTAATTCAATACTTTCAATTTCATCCTCTTCCTCCTCACGTGTTAGAATTACTTCATCCCTCAACTTCGCATGGACCAAAAGCTTATCTATCTTCTTTGATTTATTCCCTTCAAGCGCCTCACGACACTTGACTCTTTGCTCCTCACTTGCTTTAATACATGGGGCAACACCCATCCCTTTGATTCCGGCTATATGGATTTTGTGCCTATTAATTCCAGCCTTTGTAACTTTCCCACACAAAAGACATTGAATATCATTGTTGTTGTTGACATTCGCACGAATTGCAGTTTCCCATCCAACGTCATTGGATTCTTTTGATGTCGCATTCGATGCCATGGATGAGGACTCATTTGGGTCCGTAGACATTTTGTCCTACAAAAATAAACAAACATAATAAGCTTATGCCTAACTGCCAAACATAAACTTTAATCATGAAATTAACTGCTTAACTGCTTATGCCTAACTGCTTCTGGTTCTGCCTAAATTTTAATAGGAAATGATTGTATTAAACAAACATAATGCCACGAATTGCAGTAATAAGGAAAAAAAAATAACCTAAAATTTTAAACATACTGATTTGTGTTGAAAAATCTCAACTTAAAAAAGGTTTGACCTACTGATTTGTGTTGAAAAACATACTGATTTGTGTTGAAAAATTTTAAACATACGAATTTCAGTAATCAAGTAAGAGGGTATTGAAAAATCCTAACTTAAAAAAAGATTTTATAAATAAATTTAACTCCAAAAGATGTTATACCAAAAACTTTGACAAAAAATCTGACATAGCAGTAAAGAAGTTTGATATAGAAGTCAAAAGTTAATCAAAGAACATGTTATTTGATTAACATGTCTGAACGTGTAAGTATTTGTGTGTAAACATTAAAAAAAAAAGAAAAAAAAGAAGTTTGAAGAGGATAACCTGTTTTTTGATTTCTGCCGGAGAGGGAAAATGGGGTAGGAGAACTCCGCGGGGTGGGTTTGCTGTTGGAGAGGGTAACGAGGTGAAGGAGAGCTACCGGACACAGAAACGAGGGGTAGGAGAGCAGTCGGAGAGGGAAACGGGGTGAAGAAGAGATGTCGGGGAGTGAGTTTAGGGTTTACAATCGTATGGAGAGAGAAACGAGGGTTTACAATCGTATGGAGTCAAAATTTAATTAGTTGTTTGTTTTAAGTTAAGTCCACAACTTCTGATGCAAATAAAATAAGATATTAAAAGGAAAAAAAAACAATGAAAAACGACGTCGTTTCATAAAAAAAACAATTTTTTTTAAACAAAAAGGCGCGCCTTACGCGCCTGGGCGCGCCCGTTCCGTTGACCATCCTTCACGCGCGTTGACCACGCCTTTTCCAACGCATAAGCCTTATGCGGGGCGTTTGTAAAAAGCCTCACGCCTAGGCGCGCCTTTTAGAACACTGCTTTGTATCCGTTTAACTTATGCCTACATAAATACCCTTTACATGTATGTTAGTTACAATTAAACCACATATATATATATATATATATATATATATATATATATATATATATATATATATATATATATACATACCGTTTTTGAGTATTTTTAAGATTTGTTTTGATTAATTTTGAAAAAAAACTGCGTGGAAACACGGATTGACAATTGGGAGACTGTCTCACAGATTGAAACACACAGGAGACCCGACCCGACCCTAATGGGGCGGGTTTTAAAACCCGATTAATGAATTAGGAGCGGGTATGGGTTTAAAAAAAATCCGTTTATTAAATGGGGAAGATTAGGACTTAAATTTAAATAAAACCGCCCCGTCCCGCCCCGTTTAATAAATGGGGCACGCTAGGGCTTTTGAAAACCCGCACCAAACCCGTTCGGTTGCGATCCGTACCCCCAACTCCACCCATACACACGCACACCAGAAAATGACAATCTTTATGAGCTAATAAGATGCTATGGAAGTCTATTAGGTATAAATGCGAATTGGTTGGAGATTATGAGATCTCCCATATGGGGTTTCAATCTATTTTGACATTACCTTGGCAATGATTTTATAAAGAAAATATGTAATGCTTATAGGTAGAAAATCTTAAATTGTTTGGGGGTTAGGCTTTTGGGGAACTAGGGTAAAACTTGTCAATTTAAGTTCTTTGAGGAGGAAAGTTTCATTGAAAAAACTTAAAACCACATTAATAATGTTGCAACCCAAAATAACCCAATAATTTTGAAAGAATGTACTGGGAGAACCATCTGGGCTGGGATCTTTGTGGGAGCCAAGTTTCTTCGCACGAGTCTAGCAAGAGCACCATTATCTTATTATTCACACAAGTGTAGAAGCGAATCAAAAGCCCGGTTGCCTTTTGAAGAGGGAGAAAAAATACACGTGGTCTGACAATATCCTCCTCCTCGATAGCCAAATGTTATTGTCTTTCTTAAGTCTACTAATATGATTACCCCTCCGTAGAGCATGAAAGAATCAGTAATTCTATCCCCCACATGCAACCACCGAGCTTTAGTCCGTTGATGCCAAAACTTCTCTTCCAATTGGAGGTATCCATTAATTTTTTAAATAATGGATTGGTCTCTCTTTGTTATGGGAAGAAAGTTCCTCCCCTTGAATCACTTTAAATTGGCCCTTTAAACGGTCAATTTCCATCTTGTTGTTATGCACGACACTCCAACTCAACTTGATGACTTCCTCTCATTTCTAAGAATCCATCCGATGTGCCTCAAATCTGAAATGTTTCCGCTTTTTCACAGTAGGCTCCCAAAGTTGCACATTCAAAGGTTTATGAATGAATTGAGCTTGAGGCTAAGAGCTTAACCACTTGTCATTTGCCATCCCCCTATCCAATCTCTATTATGCCCCTCATCTGGCTCGTTATTCCATGTGACACTCCCTGCATGGAAACCCTAATCTGAAATATGACAACTGGTAATAAGATCTTGCATTTTATTTTCATTAGCTGGAAGTCACCAATTTTTATCGGAAATGGCACCATAAATGTTAAGATCACCAATTACCAACCAAGGACAATCAAGAGGTTTCACATTGTCAATTAAAAAGGTCCATAACACCTTCCTCTCCTCCATTTTTGTGCTAGCATGAACAAAGGAGCAAATCCATTCGAGACCAACATTCTTGACAAGACATTTAATCAAAATGAGCTGGTCTGATTTATGCAAAACATTAACATCGCATTCCTTGTTCCACCACAAGCATAATCCTCCCCCGATAATCCGAGAGCGAACATACGATACGGGCGTAGGAGGGGTATGATTGTAAGACTGTAAAAGTGGGGTATGATTGTGAGACTTTATAAAAGTGGGGTCCAGCTGTCCCCCACTACCAAGGACTCTATATAAAGACCCCTACCCTACAACAAAGGGGCAGTTGACATCACAAAAGACAGAGGGACCCCTTAAGGAAACAAATAAGAGAGTAGAGTATTATTGTTGTCTTTGTATCATCCCCCACCAAAACTCTCTCTATCATTCCTACCCCCAAATGGTGAAGAGTCTTCACTTCCTTCCTTGTAATAAGCCTCTTGGCTCACAACAACATATATGAATGAGAGCATCGAAACACCATCTTGGACATAGGCTTTGCCAAACCACGTAAATATCTATGTCACATGTTCATATTTATCTCTTTTATCTTTTGTCTCTCCAAATGAACTCTGGTTATGGTTCTCCTTAAACGGGACCTCTGTCCTTGAGGGGAAAACTCCACAAACCCGAACCCACCACTCATTACCCCCTACAGGGTGTTTATTACGGTAAGTGCTTTGTTGGATTTCCTCTATTTTCTGAAATTTATTCTGTCCAAATTGAAATAGTAGCCGGTTCGACAGGATTTTTAATACCGTCAGCATACAAACCTTCTTCCCCCCCACAACCTATCAAGGAGTGCAAAACTTGGTACACAAAGGAGCTGTCATCTAATATATAGGTCAGCTGGTGGAATCTTTCCTGTAGGAGTTGCAGTATAAATTGTCAGGGTTGGCTCACTCCCTCACTAACTATTCCAAAACAGCATTAACAGGACTCGTGTGCTGTTTCGAGTCAGCCACCACAACCCTTTCCGCAGATGAACATGATTCTCAGTCCTGAACCTCATTTTCAATAAACCATTGATTCCCCAACGATTCTCACAGCTTTCAGACCTAGCACACTGACCTATTGTATGAAGTTGCCTTAATTCTTCCATGAATCCTCCTTTCCTTAGTTTTCGCCTATGAAACACGAACGAACACTCTCCCGAAGGCAACTAATCGGCTTTGACTGGAGTCGGACACGAGAAACACTCTCGGACACACTGGGGACACGCGTGTCCTAGAGTATCCTTTTTTTTAGGAGTCAGACATGCAGGGACACTTTAAGGGGACACGCTGGGGGCTACTTTTTAGTATTTTAGAAACTTAACTGGGTCAAACTCAAACAAAATCCGACTGAGCTGTACCTAAAAAAACGTGCCTCGTACGAACCGCTTTTCCATCCCAACTAAAGCCTTCTTTTGCAGTCGCAACTCCTGGCGTGAAAGAAGAAAAGAAAAAGAAGAGAAGAAAAGAAGAAGAGAAAAGTAACAGTTGGCGTGAAGAATAAAATAAAAAGAAGAGAAGTGAAAAGGTACCAGATAGCTGTCAAAGGCAATGTGTACAGTCACTTTAGTCTGTTTAAAGGGCCAGCAGTCAGGAGTCAGAAGTCACCTGTCAAAGCTAGCATGTAGGGTGCAATAGGTATCAAAGTTAGGTGAAATTGCATTGACTAGTGTTATTTTCCTATGCATGTAATAAATTTAAAAAGTCAGAATAACTAGGAAGTAATATTTTTAACTAAATATTATAAAAATATATGTAACAAAAAATTATGAAAATATAAATACTAAAAAATTAGAGTATATTAAAATTTATTTTTTTACATACAATTAAATATAAATATAAATAATATTATGCGTATCCCAGCTTGTCGTATCCTAGTTTTGGGGAAAAATGCGTATCACGTGTTGCTTGTCGTGTCGTGTCTCATATCACGTGTCGTGTCGGTGCTTCATAGGTTTTCGCTTTAGCCATTGGATATGGATCTCATCTCTGTCCATTACAAACCCTGGGGAAGAAGTACTTGCTATAATCGAGCTGTTGAACTTTGGAATATCTGGCCAATTTTCCCAGAGGGAGACTTGAATCATTTCCTCCTTTACGTTTGATAGCAAAAGAATCCAGTTTGTGGGACAAACCTAGCTCGAGAACATGGTAAGTGGAGATAGGGAGTGATTTAGAACTTGGAGATTGTAACGTTTGGATAGCGGAAGAAACTCTGTTTGGGGAAGGGAGTTTGTTATTTGCTTTGTGTTTTGCCACCTCCTGTAGGTGAAGAATCATACCCCGGTTCATCAATTGATAATCGTAAAAGAGTCTCGCCCTGGTCAGAATCAGTTAAGTCATTGTGCTCATTAACAAAACAATCATGGCTGTCAAACATTGGTCTGGGTCCATTTCATGGGTACGGGCTAACAATGTCGGTTCTGGGTTCGCTGGGACGGTGTCTTTTTATTTTAAGCAGCTACCAGGTTCTAACGTCTTTTTGTGGTTAGGGTCATTTGGTGTTTAACCGACTATGGATTTTAAAACAGGTGGGCCGTGCGTTGAGAGATAGGTTATTGAAAACAGTATTATGCTTAGTTGTGTTTCTTGGGGATACGCAAAAGGGTTAGGTGCATCAATTTTTGGATTTGACTTACCAGAGAAATCTCTGCAAAAAGCTTCGTCCCCCACTTCTATCCCCTTAACTTGTCCTATATTTATGCCATCCTCCAGCTGTCCTATCCCCCTTACCCACCAAAGCAGATTGTCTGACCCCACTCTCTGAAACATTGTCCTTAGTTGCAGTTGTTCTCCTATTTGCTACAGCACCTTCAACCGCGTGTAAGGAATGAACCTCCATCACCTAATTCAAATTCTCGCAGGCGTCTAAAATGTTGACCTGAACCATCGCTTTAGTTTCCATCGCAACTGGTTTGTAGTTATCCGTCCTCAATTTTGGGCCGTAAACTTCTGCCACGGTTGTAGCAGAAGTTGGCTAACCGTCAATAACGAAAATTAACCCAAAGTGATGCCAAGTTTGGTTGACGCTTCTTGAAACCTCAAATTTGACATCAACCCCAACTCTCAGCTGGACATAGCTCCTCCCGGCAGGATTGGCCAAATCATCTTTATCGATTTCTGTAAGCTCACCAACCAAAGAGGCCATTCTTCTAAAATTATCCATCGTCCTCTTAACCTCTGGAAGATTGTGAACCTCTATTCGGTAGGGAATGACCATGAAATTCTTGAGTAGTCATGACCTGACCAGCTATTGACCATGGTCTTTCCTCCGAGAGTTTAGCGGAATCAATCTCAGCATTAAAATGGAACATGAACACATTTGGTCCCAATGAAGAAATGGTAAACCAACCTCTTTGTCTTCCATACCTTCCCAAGAATGTAAGTTACTGTCGTCACATTAGCTGTTTTGGGTACAAGATTCTTTCCCACGAGATGAGATTTCTTGAAAGTTCTTGATCTGCTCCTCACTGTAATCGAGAAGAATATCAGTAGGTTGCTCATTTTGGCCTGTAGAGCCAGCCACCATCAATGAGGGGGTCACCACTAAAGGGATACAAAAGGTTAAGTTGGTGTGAGTGAATACGTTAAAAGGTAGATGAAACCTAGGTTGGGTAAGGGAGAAGATTTGGATAGGGATTGAAGGTAATGGCAGAAGCAAGAAATCTTAGAAGTAAGAAATTTAGAACCGGAGAAGTCTAACACGAGGAGATAGAAACTCTCACACGGAAAGAGTAAATGATCACTTCAAAGTATTGTTTTGATAAAGCTTCTTATATAATTATGATAAAGCAACATCAATGATGTAATTAAGAAGAATTGTTATTATTTCGAACTCCTGGGGAGTACTTACGACCTAATTATTTGGATTTCTGGTATTTTTCAATGATGGATTTGTGAACTTGATAATTTGTGCGAATCACTCTTAGTAATTAGAGAAAGGGGGAAAATAAAGCCTCTCCCAACCATCTCAGCTAACTGGATGTGACAAATAACTAGGCCTTCCTTTCTGATTGCATTGTTCATGGACCAGTCTGTCATAGTATACAAAGTTTAGATACACTCCAGTAGGTTTGAATTGGTTTCTTCAATAATAGATTTGCCATCATATTCAAAATGATCCCCTTATAACTCTTTTCTTTTTTCGGAAGAGAAGTCTTTCTTTATTTCATTAAGAGATGAAACTATCTCGGTCATTTGTGCCTGAAAGTCCACTATATCCTATACTATTAGGGTTCTAATGTGACAAAGGGTGCAAAACCAAACAAACCACTATTTTTAAATTTGCTTAATTTTAAGTTCAATTAAACAAGTTACTCAAATTAAACTCAACACCGATTAAACAATTATTGTGTTAAACAGAACAATTTTATCTTAGCTAAATATGCATCTAGGTGAGTGCAGGATAAAATAAGTAAATTAACCACTACGCCCGATGTACGAGGAAAATCCAAATGGGAAAAACCTCGGAGAGTCCAGCCACATAAATTCACTATGCTAAGGAATTACAAAAGTCGACAGATGACTTACACAATGACTCGACGCCCTCGCAAGCCTTGACACGTCTTCAATCTTCGACCTCTCCTCCATAGTCACGTAGTATTCCACTCGCCTCGGTATCCATCGAACAGACTTTTAGCAACCATCACACATGGAGTTAAACGTATGCAAACAATCCAAGCACGAAATCCACCGTACGAAACAATTGTCAACAAGATGTAGAGAAAAGCTAATGGTGCCCACCAACTAAGATCTCAAAGCATAATATGATGAAAACTTTGGGTTTAAAAAACTTGATCATGAATGATCACATAAATTCGGAGAGCTTTTTGAAAGAGTTTGGGAACTCAAAAACTAGGTTAAAGCATCAAATAAAACTGTTGCTCCGCACTCCTATTTATAGGAGGTTCTCCAAAAACGAGATGAAGATGAAACACTTTAAATAAATCTCGAAATTATAAAATGTTCGCCGGGTTGTTCGAACGAGGTCTTAAGGCTCGTTCAAACGACTCCGCAAAGTTCATTGGAACAAGACATCAAACAAGATTTCAAACGAGAAACCAGAGGAAGCTAAATCCAATCGTTCGAAGTTCGTTGGATCAGTTCTAACGAGATCCCTAGGTTTGTTCTAATGACACAAATTATGACAATCGAACAACTTAGCGAATTTTCTAAAAACATTTAAAAAATGATTTTTATAAAATCAACACCCAATATTAAAATCTCCAAGGATCAAAATATTTACGCATTCATACCTGAGAGATCCTTGGAACATGAAGACGAAAACAAGGCACGAAACTCGGCACGATGATAAACATGATATTTTGGTTGCTAGGCTTGAAACGTCAAACATACTCAAGTTCTAACCTATGACTCAAAGGTTTTGTCCAAACACGGAATAAGCCAAAATACATACATATTGACCCTATCGGAAATTTGTGCTTACAGTGTCCAGGTGTTTCACCTGTTGTACCATTTGCAGGGTGAACTTGGAGCAAATGCAATTTTAGCTGTGTCAATTGCTGCTTGCAAAGCTGGAGCTGCTGAAAAAGAGGCATGCATATTGTCATCTTGCATTCTCAATGTTTCTCTTGAATCATGAAATAAATAATATTAAACTGCTTTTCCTGAGTAAAATGTACTTTCAGGTTCCACTTTACAAACACATTGCTGATCTTTCTGGCAAAACCAACCTGAATCTTCCTGTTCCTGCCTTCACTCTCATAAGTGGTGGAAAACATGCTGGGAACAATCTGGCTATAAAGGTAGGCTCTTCTTTAGTTTCAGGCTATCTATCTGAATGATCATGAATGGTCATTTATATTTGTTTGAATGAGCTTTGCAACTCTTAAGCATGAGCACCTGATCTGATGGCCAGAAGATCTGTCAATAATTATTGCTTGTGGAATCCTTCAATGATTAATGTTCTTTGGTCTTAGTAAACATTATAAGCAAATGGCCAAGTGGGTGAATGGAAAGCTAAGAAAATATGATTTTTTTTGCTGAGCAACGCGAGTTAAACCATAAACTGGTTAGCATTAGAGGTTGCCTCGTTTTCTACTTATTTTTCAGTAAGAATTAGTGTAAGTTATTAACTTGATGTTGTAACAAATAACCTGTCTCAACTTATTAGGATTTAGGACTGGAAATTCCATACTGGCACAGGAAATTTCACTTTATAACTTGAATTGAATCTATAGAGTCAACTCAACTCAACTCAACGAAGCCTTTTTTCCAATTATTTGGGGATCGGCAAATTGAATCTATAGACATCTAAATAAATTTAAAGTTGATATCTTTATGTAGGTGGTTTTCTACTTGTTTCTTATTTTTCAGTTCATTTAACTTTATTTCTTGTTCTTGTTCTTTTTTTCCCTTGTGTGTGTGTGTGTGTGTGTGGAGGGGGAGGGGGGGTTCATTTTATGTTGATTGTTATGATAGCTTGATTTGATTTGATTATGGCACTGCAATATCATCAGGAAATTATGATTCTCCCAATTGGAGCTAGAAAATTTGAGGAGGCGGTGCAAATGGGATCTGAGACCTATCATCATTTAAAGGTGACTTCATTCTACTAAAGGACTGCACCTGATAGCGTACTACACTCACTTTTTATTGTTCTGGTTACAAACACTTCATCCCATAGTCAGAAAGGTAGAAAATCTGTGATCCTTTTTTTGTTTTGATAACCCCCCCCCCCCCCCCTTAAATTTCATATTGTGAGAAAGTTAGAACTAATCTTAATACTATGTAATTAGTTTTTTCACATGTAATTTTATGTTGTAGTTTGGATCAAAGGGTTAAGAACCTTTGTACGATTTATTACTACAATCCTATCAGGTCTGGACTATGCTTTCATGGGCTATTTTCTCAGCCACTTGTTTAAATAAACGAACTCTTTCAGACACAATATCCCTGGCAACTTATAAGATTGGTTTCAAGTTTTTAGTTCTAATTGGGGTTGAAAATCTTAGGGGATAGAAATGTAACTGCATGGTAAAAAAGGACATAGTGCAGAATATGCATTATTTGCATGTTTCTGTGTATCTTATTTTATGTGTGCCATGATTACATTCTGTAGTAGCATAATGGAAATGTTCCTCATAAATATTGAATTCACATAGCAACTCAGTCTCATGACTTTGTTTTTATGTCAACTACATGCTTTATGTGGAGCTATGTTGCCATTTGCAAATACCTAGAGAACATACTATACAATCAGTTGCATCTTAAGATCATTCTGTCACTTTTCGATATTTGAAAACAATATGATACATTTTAGACGTAAATTAATATGTTACACCAACATATCCCTTTTTGTATGTGTCTCAATATACACTACGAGTCTACGATAGTGGATACATGATGGTGTACCTTCTTTGGCTCTCTTGGAATATGACAAATATACATTTTACTCATGTTGTATAATGTCAATTGGTTATGGAGACTTGTATGCCAATTCACGTGAACGTCAATGCTAACACTCCCATGCGAAATGAGCAACTTATATGTTTATCATTTTGGCCGAGGCGTACTTCCTGACAAGGTGGAAATTCATATGGATTTCATAGGCATGCAACTTTTTTATTATTATTATTATTATTATTATTATTATTATTATTATTATTATTATTATTATTATTATTATTATTATTATTATTATCTTTCCAATATTTAATTTCCTAATTTTGGGGTAGTTTCCAAAAGTACCAATTTTTTTAAAAAAAATTGGTGTACAAAATAGAAATGATGATTTACTGAAATTTGAATAAAAATGAGATTAAGGGTACTTTTGTTGATGTATTGTAAATGGACTCAACAATATGAAGTTTGTCGTCAACTATTCACTATGAAATTGTGTTTCGAGGGACTAAACTCAGGATAGACCATGGATCCCATCATTCTTGCCACCTGTCTCTGGTTTTTTGTGTATTGTTTTTTCATCATAGACACCTTACAATTGTTTTACTCATCTTCACTGAGCTTATGTTCCCGGCATTATTTGATTGTTACTTTCGTTAAAAAGGGCAGGCTGTTATTACAGAGAAATATGGTGCACAAGAATGTAATGTTGGTGAAGATGGAGGTTTTGCTCCAAACATCTCCAGGCACGTTTTCCTTTATAGATCGCTTTCTTTTGAATATTCAGTTTATGATCTTGGTCTTCTACATTTGCAGCTGTAGTGAAGGCCTGGAACTTGTTAAGGAGGCCATTGGTAGAACAGGGTATAATGAGAAAATAAAGATAGCAATTGATGTTGCTGCCACTGATTTCTGCATAGGTAGTGTATTTATTTCTCTGATATGGTGCCTCAGTAAGGATACATATCTAATAAGGCTGGTCTTTGATGCCATTAGTTGTGAACCATAAGTGTCATAATGTATACAATAACTATGCAAGAGGCATATAAGAATTTTAATATTCAGGCATGATTTTTCACGTTAGTTACATTTGCTGTCGATTGACTATGCTTAGATGTCAAAGTTGAAGCAACTTTAGCTCAATTCTACTGTCTGTGTATATATTTCTTGCATATAAAAAACTCACGTGGTATTCTTTATTAATCCAGGTACAAAGTATGACTTAGATTTTAAATCTCCAAAGAAATCTGGACAAAATTTCAAGTCAGGAGAGGATATGATTAAGATGTACAAAGAACTCTGTGCAGGTACATCAAACCATAGATACATGCCAGTAACAGTTTTTCTCATCCTTTTATCTTAACATTGTACAGCGATGGATAACATCTTGTTTGCTACATTTCCTTCTTTGTACCTTTCGTTTCGCAACGTTTTGGCGGTCATAGATTACCCAATCGTTTCAATTGAGGATCCATTTGACAAGGAGGACTGGGAACTTGCTAAGTATTTTTCTGGTCTTGGAATTTGCCAGGTTTGTCTTTCTTTTCCTCATTAGTGATTTCCAGTATTAGTCAAGTACTAGTAGCTATACCCTTGCAAGTTGCAACTTTCAAGAAGTCTTAGGATGCATTTGATTGCAAAGTTGAAAAAAGATTGGGAAATAGCTCATTTAAAATACTGCAAGAATAGATGACTAGCTTGGTAAGATGTTCTCTTACATTTTCAGGTTTTCCATGAAATCCAATTCTTACTCGCTTCCAAAGAATTAGATTCCACCAAAAAAAAAAAGAACAATGCTGTAGAGCATCTCACAAATAACTCCTCTCCTTTTCTACTTGTTTTCCAATTATTTATAAAGGAGAACTGTTTTCAATCTTTTTTCTGTTTATAAAACGCATCCTTAGTAAGCAGTATCTAGGGATGAATCTATACACGATGGAAACTTCAATTTTTACTATGTATCTATTAGTAAGAAATCAAGAGCCTTCTAAGACAGCTAAAAAAATTATCCCTAGAACACTGTTGCTTTAACAAATTGAAATGGACAATGATGTAAGCGGAATGCTCTAGCGTCAAAACACACACACAAGACGCAATATCAATATCGATACACAATACATTCTCAATATTACAATAAGCAAAAGAAATGTTTTTTATAAAGAGAGTATTTTATTGAATTACAAATAACGTACGAAGAGGAGTGGACCAGCAGTTTACTGGGAGTATAAAGAAATAGCAGAAGTCTCTCAAAAAAGAGATGACACAGCCTCCATGCAAACAAAGAGCAACCTCTGAAAATAAACTTCACCCCCGTGTCCCGAGCAGTAGCCACTCACAGAAAATGTCATCAGGCGGACCACTCAGCCCCAAATCGTGGCATCAAAGTGGGACAAGTGAGAACTCGCAAAAACACTACGACCCTCTGCTAACAAAAAGTTAAGATCAGCCAAATTAAAAATAAAATTTTCTTCCATTTATTGTCAATGCCAGATACACTGAGACCTGTATACTCATTACAGCAACTGAGGCACTGGCACAAAGAGAAGCCACAAACATAATTCCATCCCATAACTTATCTTTTCCGTAACCTTATTATCAAAAATCCCCACTTTTCTTTACATCCAGACCTGCCGTGCCATGCAAAGAATAATACAGAGACAGACATTTGACTCTTTTTGTTTCTTCCCCACACCCATTGAAAAACAAGAAACACGCTCCGTCTCTTAGGAACATCCCCTTTCAAGAAGATTTCAAAAAATATGATCAATGGTTTCCTCATCCCTCCTATTTAGAATACACCAATGTGGAGACAACATTATGTGAGCCCACTTTTCTGGAGAAAATATGAAGTATTGACTCTTCTTTTGGCAGCCAGCCATGCAAATACTTGCACATTTGAGGGAACCCCTTCCCTTCCAAATAAATTTAATGTGGTTTGAAGATGGAGAATGAAGTTGAATTTACTAGGACATCAAAATAAATCTGCAAGATACTCATTCTCTTGTAAATCCTTTTGAATATCTTTGTGATGATGCATCTTTTCCTTCGTTTGTTCCTTCCAATCTGATTTGGGCAGCCAGGATCCTGTTGGTGGCTCGTGAAAGATTAAACGCTTGCGTTATTTTGTAAAGGAGGAGGCCTTTTTAATACCTTTCCTTGTATTGGTGTTGCCTTTGTAAAAATAGTAATGAGAACATTGACCACATCGTCCTTCCTTGTGTCCTCTCCTCTCCTTTGATTCTTAGGGTTTGAGATATGTTATTCCGTTTCCCCAAATGACCAACACTTCAGCCACCAAAATACCCTTACCTACGCTTCCGCAACCCATTTCGCACCCCTTCCCCAAAAAATATCAATCCCACCAAACCCTAATCTCCCAACCACCAAACCGATGGTGGGCAGAGGCGGCACTAACAACAACCAACTGTCGGCCAGCCCCTCGTTTTAATTTTTAATTAACCCGTTTTAAGACTTTGACTGTTTCTTCCATCTGTTAAAATATAGCTGATAGTGGAGAGATTAGTGGGTTAGTTGCCTAAAACGTTGTCCTTTTACTGCCTTCTTATGGGAAACAATATCTTGGGGTCAACTTGGTTGTGGCATTGCCTCGAAAACCAATTGACATCTTATTTTGGAAGTGGGAGGGCTTGAGGGATTCATCCAAGTTTGATTTTCTTTAGAGATGCACAGTTTTAACGGTTTCTTGGTCTATTTGGTTGGAACAGGATAATAGAATTTTTAAAGACAAAAGAGAAAACAAGTAATGGGTTTGGAAAAGAACTAAATTTACGGCATCACTATTGACTGCATCTTCAAAACCATTCAAGAAAATTCATCTTTACCATATTAACTTGAGCTGGAAAATGCGATTTATAGTTTGAGGCAATCTTTTCGGGTTTGTGGGTGTTTGATATGCATGCTTCTCCTGGTTTATGCCTTACCTTCTCCTGCTGTTGCTGTTTTGTGGTAAGTGGGCTGCTGGTCCACATTGATGTAGCGTTTGTCGCATATATATCTTGTCGATAAAAAAATTGTTTCTGATAGAACATAAAAATAAAAAAGAAGAGACAGATGAGAATCCGAAATTCAAACATCTTCCCAAAAGCAAATTTTATCCCTTAGAAGTGTACTTTTGAAGAGAAGACTCTTGCCCTTACGAAATAAATTTCCATTGGCTGCGAAAAGACACCCTAGAAGCCACATTCGCCATCCAAGGCTTGGACAACACTATCCTTACTTCTAATGAGAGAACACCAAATTGAATCTTGTTCAAGGGGGTATTTTCAAAGCCATTTCCATAAGAGTGCTACATTTCTTTTCATTAAATTACTGAAACCTAACACCCCCCTTTTTCCCATGACAACTTTTCGATTCATAAGGTGGTTATTTTTTTACCTTTTCCACTCCCTCCCCATAAAAATCCCTTCATTAGTCTCTCAATAATATCAGCAACCGTGGTGGGTAACTTTAAAAGAGACCAAAAATAAATCGGGATACTGCCAAGCACCGACCTCACCAACGCAAATTTCCTCCCTCTAGAAAGACAACTTTGTGCCCCCCCTTGAATTTCCTAGACACTTTTTCCACAACTGGAGCCCAAAAGGGTAGCTTCTTAGATTTCCCCAAGGGGCCTTTGAAATACACAACCCGCTTTACCCGCCAACCTGCCTAACTTATGCTCATCCCCACTAATGCCCACCGACACACTTTTCGATAAATTGGCTTTCATTCCTGAAACTATATAAAAAATACCGACTACATGCAATAAAAGAAATACTCCTTTATTCAGCTAATAACTGAATGTGTCTATTTACAATGGGGAGGCCTTTATTTGTAGGCTCCTATAATAGGCGAGTCTTCGATAAATATGAAATAGAATTAACAGATATTAATAAAAACTCCTACTTAATATTCCTAGTAAGAGATAATAATTCAAATAAATGCAAAAGACGTAAAGAAATTTTACTTCCCTTACCCTTATCCTCAAATAACCAGCCCAACTCTCTCTCTCTCTCTCTCTCTCTCGCACACACACACACGCACACATCCTCCTACATCTGAAAATAACATTAGTTGGGGTATTCTGTAATTCCACAGCTACTTGAGGATATGAAACATCACGGAAAGCCATTTATGTCTCACTTTCCATCCATGGACCTGGAGCTAGTTTTAGCTCTAGATATAATTATCTTCTGCACTAGAATGCAAAATTGGTTTCCAAGAATTCATGAAAAGTCAAACTTAGGTCAAAACATTTTAACCAGCTATATTTAATTATTCTTGTAAAGTTTCCTTTACTTATGAGGTGAGTAAACAAATAAATGAATAAGGGCATGGGTATATAGCCTGTTTTTATAGTGGCTTCTTATATAGACTTCAGATTGTAAAGTAGAAAACAGACCCATAAACTCTCTGTTCATTATCTCATTGGCCAGGCAAGTGATTTACCTGCTAAATCTGAGCGAATCTGTTTTATTTTATATAAATAATAATAAAACTAAAATTGACGTAAACTACATGTCAATGGCTAAAAAGAAATACCAAACCCTAATTTTAGAGAGAGAATCAAAAGTTGTCTTATATAACAAGAATGATAAAAGTAAGTACAAATGAGATTACATGGGGTATTTATATGGGAAAAGATTACTTGCTAATCAAGTAATTAGCTAAAATGAATAAAAGGACCAACTAAAAATAAAAGAATGCCTAATTAGTACCAAACATGCTTGGAGACTAATTAAGGAAAGAAAATGCTTAGAAGAACTAAAAAAATAGAAAATAGAAATAAAAAGAAAATAACACGGATTCCCATCACTCTCCTCCCCTCAAAAAGAGTTCGTCCACGAACTCAAAGGGGAAGACCAATAGAGTCACCCTCTAAAACTGTAATCAATGCATGGCCAGGGGAATGCTCGGGCTCATCGAGATACTCTGGGGGCTGATCCATTGCTTACGGGGTCCGGCGACGTGGCAGAGGACAATCTGAAGCTCGGTGTCCCACGGTGCTGCAATTAAAGCACCGAAATGTGGGAAGGCCCGTATGGGTCGCAGCGGAAGTGGTAGTAACTGGAGTAATGGTAGAAGATGTCGAGGTTGATGCTGCAGGAGGAACAAAACTCAAGGAAGGTGGAGGTCGGGATGCTGGAGGAGCTGCCAGGGCTGCATGGTAGGCCTCGACCTTAGTAGCATATTCTACCGCCTTCGAGCAGGTCGGTATCTCTCGCAATCCAAGGTCGCGGTGAATATGTGGCTGGAGTCCCAGAATGTAGCGGTTGATCCGCTGATCCTCCGTCTCGGGCAGGCGAGCTCTAGTGCAGAGGAGCTGGAATTGCTCCGTATACTCTACGACCGATGAGGTATCCTGCTGAAGAGACTGAATGCGCGTAAAGAGGTCTCGCTCGTATGTCGGGGGTATAAAGGAGGCCTGAAGAGCGGCCTTGAGATCGAGCCAGTCCTGGATAGGAGGGAGTCCTGCAGCCATCCTACGATAGCAATGGCCATTCCACCAAACTCGAGCAAAACCCCGGGCAGGTGGTGGATGAAGAGGATGAGTATGTGGGACCATAGGAGGTGCTGGTGGATAGCAGTGGGGGCATGTGCCGATCAAATGGCCAAGCTCTCCACAATAGTAGCGCTGACGGTCCCGTAGTGGTACAAAACGAGGGGCACCGGGTGTAGGTGGGGGAATCCAATCCAGGACGCTATGGCGGGTATCCCCAGCTTCGCTAGATGAAGAAGAAACAGTGTAAAATAGGGAGAGATCATGGTGGGAAGGGGTGTGGGAGGATGGGTGCAGAGATAGCGGTGGATGGGGAAATGAAGGTGGGTCCAGAGGTCGGAGGCCAAGGTGAAGGGAATTGAAGGCCTCGGGACGAGTGGGTTGATGTGGGTGTCAGATAAGGTCCGGGTGGCTGGTTCCTGGAATTTCGATGAGTTCAGATTGTCCGCTGGGGAGAATAATGTCCTCGATGGTGTCGTAAAAAAAATTCCGGCTAGTTGCCTCGTGAACTTCAATGGCACCTAACAGAGGTTCAACGTTTCTGAGTAATGATGATCTGCAATCCATAACTGATTTTGCTTTAGGGCTGAAATTGTTGTGATTCTTGTTGGTAATGGGCTCCGACACAACATTCCGGTCAGGCTCTTTTGGATTGGGTTCTGTATCAAGAACTTTAGGGTTTTTATATGCTCCGAGTTGATCCCTCTTAGAAGATTGGCCAAGAAACTCGCCCCTGTTGCTGAAGCTGGGGTTTGCTAGTTCATGGGTGTTATTTCCTTGTTTCGATGATTTTTTTTTAAGGTCGACAGCTCCCTTTGCGCCGGGCGACACTGCTGCCATCGCAGGTCCGTCGTGACAGCTAGTCGGCAGATCCGGTGTCTCCAAATTGCTACCCTGTTTGGGTTGTTTTCCGGCCCTGCAATCAGTTGGAATTGGGGATTCATTTGGGTGTTTAGGGTTTTGTGGAAGAGTGGACGGTGATTTTGTGGCAAAAATTTGGAGAAAGGTTTTAAATTTTTGGTTGAGGTCCGTGGAAATTAGGGCTTGCTTTTCAATCATGTTCCTCAATTCTTGAATCTCTTAATTATTTTGTTTGGATTTCTTTGGAGCCATTACGAGTAGTGTGCGATTTTGAATACCAATACACCACTTGGGGAACGACGCCTCGCTCTGATACCAATTTGACGTAAACTACACGCCAATGGCTAAAAAGAAATATCAAACCCTAATTTTAGAGAGAGAATAAAAAATTTGTCTTATATTTCAAGAATGGCAAAAGTAAGTACAAATGAGATTACACGGGGTATTTATATGGGAAAGATTACTTGCTAATTAAGTAATTAGTTAAAATGACTAAAAGGACCAACTAAAAACAAAAGAATGCCTAATTAGTCCCAAACATGCTTGGAGACTAATTAAGGAAAGAAAATGCTTAGAAGAACTAAAAAAATAGAAAATAGAAATAAAAGGAAAATAACACGGATACCCATAAAAAATATACATCAGTTAATAATGAAAATACAAAATTATATGGATATATTGAATAAATATTAAGGTACATATCATTGTCACGACTGATTGAAATATAATTTGAATAAATGCCGAGTTGTAATTTGAGTATCAAAAAGGAAAAGGGAAAAATAGTTGCGGGTTTATACTTCTCCACAAGGTGTAATAGAAGGGGAATATATGAGGTATGATAATACCACAGAATTATCCAACGCTGAAAATAAAATTTTCTATTCCCGTCATTTTCCTTGTTAAAATTGCATTTCATGAACTTCTGGATTGTTCTTCAATGCAGGCAAGCATCTTTATCCATTCTTGTCCAAATTCTTCAGTTTTTTTATGCGCCCAATTTCTCTGTTTAAGTTAAATTCTGCAAGATTAAATTAGAATATAGTTTTATGTTGCAGGTTGTGGGAGATGACTTGTTGACGTCGAATCCAAAACGCATTGAGAAAGCCATAAGGGAGGTTGCTTGCAATGCCCTCCTTCTAAAGGTACCTGGGTGGTGTATGGATGAACATTTTTAGGTTTTCTTACCGAAGCAGTTTTGATACTATTATTGACGAGGTTACGGTTACAGGGGGTTGAGCTATTTTGTCTTGTTTGGCTGTTTGCTGTTGATGCACGGCCATTTGTAGGTATTTATATAGAGGCACATATTAATCACCCCCACCCACCCCAAAAAAAAATACCACCACACAAAAAAGGGGGGAGGGGTTCTTTTGCTTTTGATATATGAAGTTTTTGGGCGGCTCACCAAATTTTGAAAAATACAACAAATATTTTGTGCAAAAGACGGTATTGCTTTTCCAAACCTTCTTGTTGTAAGTGCATTACTTGCTTTGAGAGTTGCGACTCCTGAGACCTTGTATTACTGGATTATCCTCTTTCTAGAAGATGTGTGGGTGTCCACACAACAGCTTTTCTTGGTGACTTGCTAACCAATTTATTGAGAAGCCCAATAGTGAAATTGAGTTGAAGTAAGAGAATGTCTAGTTGATGAAAAAGAAAGGGAAAAGAGGAGACCAATTCTCACATAATGAGACGAATTTCGATCATTTACCATATATCCTCTTTTGAAGTATAAATTGGAAAGTGATTTTCATTATCCGAGTTTTGAATAAGCTGTATCTATTTCCTTATTCTTTCTGATGAACTTTTGTCCTGGCTTCTATTTGTCTGGGGGATTTCTTGAAAAGAGCACCAAAATGAAGTTGCAGCATTTACATTTTAACTGAAATTTGGTGCGTGTGTGGCTATGTCTTGTGGAGTCAACATGTGATACTTGGGTGACTAGGGGGCTAATGAAAAGTTTTCTATTTTTATTGATAATTTGTAGGTTAAATATTAGGATACATTATAGGTAATAGATCTTGGTTAGGATTATTGTTATAGAGTTAGGATTAGTTCAGATCTTATCTTTTTTGTTTTCTAGTTTATCTTTATGTTATTAAAATTAAGGCTCTAAATAAGCATTTTTGCCCAATTATTGTAATCATTTAGTTCCACGCAATACTTTAAGAATTTTGATATTTGACAATTGAGATATTGCTTTGGTTTTTCATTACAATTATTCTTGTGTGTTTGTGACTCTTCCACTGGGTTTACATCTGTTGTAGACATAACTATTTGTTTATAACGTAAACCTAGTGATGATTTAAACTTGTCCCTGGTATTATCTATAAGCGATAGTTGGAATTCACTGAATGCGTGACCCAATCCTGATAAATATTACTCCTCCAAAATTCAGGCGAATCAACTTGGGACCGTGACAGAAGCCATTGAAGTAGTTAAAATGGCAAAGGATGCCAATTGGGGAGTGGTAATATCTCAAAGAAGTGGGGAAACTGAAGATTCTTTTATAGCCGATCTATCAGTTGGCCTCGCCACAGGTCAGATCAAAGCAGGTGCACCTTGTCGTGGGGAGCGGCTAGCTAAGTACAACCAGGTCAATTCTATCCCTTATTGATGTTACAATTCTTCGATATTTGCCATCTTGCAGCTTCTTTTCACTTAAATATCAGAAGCATGAAATCAATCATTAGGTTATTCAAATTGCTCTAAACAGGGTTATACATCTTGTTAAAGCTGTAGTTACATTTAGATTATGAAGGGATTTGAATTTCATTAACTATAGTTTCAAAAAAAATAATAATGAACAAGTAGCTTCATTTAGAGATTTATTCATTTGGATATGGCCTGAAATATTTGAAATGAAGAGATTTTAAATCCACGTAATTCAATATTCTTTTATTTTCAAAATTTGTTGGTTGGAAAATCATTCCTAAATTTGTTACTTGTGTTTAAATTAGTTATAAAAGAATTTATACATATTAAATCCATGATTCTAATGATTGTCTCAATCATGGAGAAATTTTTTAATACAACGGTTGTATAGATGACATAGTATTACATACTCAAAGAATTTTCTAAAATGTTTCCTTTTCTCTCTTAAATTCATCTTCTCAATTTTTCAATGATTTAATGAAATTTAATGATCTTGTGATACCATGTCATCGATAAACCGTTGTATTCAATACTTTCTATCAATCATGATTGTCTTTGTATCATGCAAGCTTTCAAAAATATGAAACATGAAACTCATTTTTTTCGAATCATTACAAAATATATGGTATATAGAAAAGCCAAATGGAATCCTCAACAGTGGTAACAATTTTAAGCAACATAATTCAAATGCCACAAACAAAAGGAATATGGAACAATGAGTTCTTACAAGTCGTCTCACTTTTGTATAGCGGTCACCACCCTCACCGCCCCCAAAAATAAAATAGTTACTTATCTTAGACAAAGAAAAGTAGGATCTAGAGGCACAAGATGACTCATGAGTTACAAAGGGAATGTCCTCCCTCGAGGGGTAAACATGCACCACCCGCGTCACCAGAGTATCATGTTAGTTCTCCTTCGGTGCGGGAGCCTCGGCCTCTGTGCATCTTTAACAAGAACCATCTTCAGGTACACCTGGGGTGGTCTCAACGGCCTTAGCCTGGATCGCCTGGACGATAGTGATATTGACTAATGGCTGGAGCTCCATGTCCAGTGCTCTCCTGATGAAAATAATCCTCGGCCAGGGGGCAAGAGATATTCACACGAGGCCCACGAGATACTGGAGGGGTTTCCGAGGGTCCGTTTCTTTCCCTGTGCTTGGAGCGAAAAATCGTCCAATCAAAGGTTGTTGAAGTGGGACAAAAGGGGTAAAATGATACCTCAGGGTAGGATTATGATGGGTGGCAATTTTTTACACGATAACACGTTTTACTTAGATAACCCCAGTATGACATTACAAGATGGGATCAATTAAAAATGCTCTTTTTGATTTATTGGTACTCAAAACTACCACTCCTCGCGCTTAATGTCATTGTGTAACAATCGTCACGTCATCGCTTGAGGAGAAGGTATTCACATGCTCATCGGCCTCTGACCCATACACATCAGTTAACCTAAAATGGATTTGGCACGGTTTGGTTTGGTGTACCTAATCTTGAATCATCCCTAGTTTCGGTTCGCCTTATGCGGGTCCGTGGGGGCTGAATTTTGTTAACATGACTTGAGGCTGCTTGTGGACCTTTTGGGAGGGTAAATTTCAATTAAACAACTTTGGAGGTTGTTTTGTAGTTTCTGAAACTTTGTTGAAAGTTTAGGAAGTCTAGAGTACGATTTTGGAAACGTGGCCGATGATTCGAAGGGGCTAGAGTGCTATTTGCAAAGGTCGAAAAGTTTGGGGAGATGCAGCTGTAATTCGGCTGAAAGGTTGGGGGATCAAGGGTGTATTTCACAAGGAGTGTTGAAATTCTTATAAATTGGTTCTCTGTTCAGAAGACTAGTTTGGGTTGCGTGAAAAACCCAGGGACGGAGAAGACCCATAAGAGAATTGGTTTGAGTGAGTAATTGGGTCAAGCGGGCCATCTTTATACCCCGCTTAACAGGGCATCAACCTTCTTGCAACAACTGCTTCAAACTGATGGTGATGTGACGTAGGAGATTCCAGCATTGCGAACCCATAGCAGCTTCTAGAGCTCCATCTCTCACCAGGGGAACACCCACTGTGGGTATATACATTCCAACTTGTCTACTTCCCATTGCAGTTCCAAATGTGAGTTTGATGGTCGCACCACCCAAACCAAACCAGTCTTCTTGTTCGACGGCCATGGCTGTCAGCCTTTCCCAGAAAATGTACAGTGCCCAAAATCAACGCTGATATGAACTAACAGGACTCAAAAAATTAAAATTGCGGGTCAAATTCAGGCCCATAATTAAACCCACTGGTCAAATTCATGCTAGCCTTTACACCCATTTACATCATTCTTTGAACTGAAAAAACACAAATCCTCTTATAGCCTTTACACCCATTTGCACGCTCAGATCAGTCTCTGTCGCTCTCTCGCTCTCTCTATATATATCCTCCAGATCTGTTTCCTCCCTCTTGTTTCTCTTTTACTTCTTCAGATATGCTTCTAAGCTTCTTCATCTTCTCAAATTTGCCTCTCAGATCTGCTCTACCCTCTTCTCTTTTTTACTTTCTGCTGGGTTTTTCAAATCATGCTACGATTAAACTATTTCCCTCATCGCATCCACCTCTGTTTTCTTTTTTTTAAATGGTGCGTCCGGACCGCTTTCCAGACAGATTTTGGTCCACCCAAAATCAACCCAACCCTAATTTTTCCCGCCCAAATCCACCCACACCCGCCCGACTATTGGTGCTAGCCATCAGCAATGCCAAGATGCTGGTGGTCCTATATGGACTTTGTGATGGTCATTAACCCAAATCTATACCTATAGCCAATCGTCCCTCCATTCCGACATCTACTGTTTTGGTTCTATTGCGGGGCCGAGTAGATTCAGCCTTTGGGTTTCCAAAAGAAACTGCAGGGGCAGGGGTGAGTTGGCTCACTGAGTTCATCATCTTGGACATCTAAGAACTCATCATCTTTATCTCCTCAATATGCTGCTCGAATTGCCCACGCCTTTGTCCATCTCGGATTGCTTGCGATATTTATAGTTCATCCACAAAAAGATAGAACAACGAGCGAAGCTTTGGCTCTAATACTAATTTTGATGTAAACGACACACTCAAACAACAATCAAAACACAACCAAAGTGGAAGCTTTCTTCATTATGTTCAACAACTAGTAAATAAGCAGCCACCGAAAAGTCTTAAAAGGGGTAAAATGATCAAAAAGGGTAAAAGATAATATTATAGGATACAATTACCAACAAGGACAAAAAGACCAAATATATATCACTTATTTAGATCACATGTGCTGACTAATGGATAAATGCTCACTCAGCCTTGAAGGATTGAAAGACCTTGTTCCTTTATTTCCTAGTTCGAGATGAAGTTATTGTTTTGTTACAGAGAATATCAACTAATGGCAGAAAGGTTTTTGCAGTTGATTAGAATTGAAGAGGAGCTGGGAGATCAAGCAATATATGTTGGTGATGATTGGAGGCAATCCTGATCATTCCATCTTCACCTCATGTTCTTAGCTACACCGCTTGAAGCTTACCAATTTTGCTCTTATATTGGCTATTCTGTGGGTAATAGAGTATTTTAAATGAGTTGAAAGTCGCAGTTTTTGTGACGATTATAGCAGGTTTTGTTGAGTGGGGGTTGCTTTTTTATTTTTTTGTGAGATATTATGAATGTGCGAGGAAAATTTGTGAAAATATGGGTTTATGTGCTGTCGACCAGATGGGAGTTCAAGTACCAAATCACTATTTACAGTGGAAAATCACTCTCAGAGGATGTTAGTAATGAAGTTTGTGACACCCATTAAAATATTGCACTTCCAAATTCATGTGTCAAAATATTGCACTCAATCAGTAACTCCATATTAACCATAGAGTTGCAGTCTCTGAGTGCAATTGTTGACTTCTTAACTAGTCTTAGTGGTTAACATCATTCTGAAATTGTAGTCACTAGTTGTGATTCCAAGATGCATCGTACTTGGGAGGTGTGATCAAGCCACCTGGGAATTGCCCCGAGTGCGATTTTTTTGTGAAATTGGTATACTCAAATCAATTGGATCCAGAAATTTAATAGGAACACGAACAATTTGGAAGAAAAGAGAGGTAATGGAGAGAGAGAGAGAGAGAGAGTAATCTCATTTCATTCATGATGTCCAGCTCTAGATATAATTCGGATTATATTATATCCGCTCACATTCTTAGTAGTACAGCACAAGTAACAAAACGACAGTTGAACCAATACAATTGTGACAATCAATTAGCTAAAGTGAAAGAAGACTCACCTTAGGCACCTGATTCGCTAACAGAATATAATACACATAATCAGCAATTTAGTATCTACGTATTGAGCATGACAAGGTCGTCCTCCTTCACCACGTCCTTGTCCTAAAGGATCTGCACCAGGAAACTGGCTGCCCAAAGCCTCATAATCAACCCACGTAGCTTGCTCAGGGTTCCCATTGTGCTAGACGTGCTACCAGTTTATCACCCCTCCTGAGACCTGATGGTTCTCTTTGTTTACCAATGCCACTGGTGGAATTAGAAACTCCCTTTGGATTTAAAACTAGTAATTGGATACATGGCATGGCAACACATCAGGCCCCGACTTTTTCTTTTCTTTAGCAGTGACATGTTAAATGTAGAATGTATGTTGCTACCCCTTGGAAGAGCTAATTCATATGCCCCCTTGCAATGTTCTGCTACAACTTTGTAGGGTCCGTAATATTTGGGAGACAACTTGAAGTTCCTGCGCATATTCAAAGAATTTTGTCCGTAAGGTTGAAGACTTGAGTAAACCAAAACCCCCACCTCGAACACTCTTTCAGTGTTTATTTGCATTTTGCTTCATTCTATGTTGGGCAATTTGTAGCCTATCCTTGAATAACTGAATTGTCATCTTAGTGCCAGTAACCTCGGGATAGCTAGATCCGGAGCTTTGTAACCATATAAGGCCACACATGGTGTCATTTGTAAGGAACTTGGTGTTGGACCACCATTCAGCTAGTGGTAAACATTTGGTACACATATTGGGTTGATCACTCATCATATATTTTAAAAACTTTCCAAACACTAGTTAATCTTTCAGTTTCGCCATCTGTTTAAGGGTGATATGCAGTGAAATGATGCAATTTGGTTCCGAACGACTAAGAAATAATGGGTCACTATCACTCACGTGCTTTGGGGTAATCATGCAAGTTATGTATTTTTTTTAAAAAAAAAGTACTTAGAGCTACAATGGAGGTAGAGTAAGGGTGTGTGAGAGCAATAAATTATGCAAACTTAGTTAGCCTATCCACCACCACAAAAGTTACACTTTTACCATTAGATTTCGATAATCCTTCAATGATGAAGTCCATTAAAATATTAGTCAATGGTTGTGAGAGTGCGCTTTGTGCGGATAATTAACGGAGATACACCAATTAAAATTATATTTAAATTTTAATAATGATAAAAACCAAAACACCTTAAAGGTCTACGTGACAAAAGATTTATCAAGTTTAGAATCGACCAAATTTGATCTTCTTAATTAAGACAAGTGTGTTAAAAGTGATAAAAGATAAATCAATCACACAACACGACAGTATACGAGGAAAAATTGACTAACGAAAAAGAAATCTCGGACGAAATAAACTATAAATGTACTATAGTAGAATATTACAAATATAAAAAAAATGGCTTAAACATAAAGCGCTAACTAACTAACCATTCTTTTGTGTCATACCTTTTGTAGTAGGCGCCAACAGCTGAAGCACGCTACAGAATCACGATCGGTTTTGGACTTGACCAATGTCTACAAATTTTATGCCAACAAAATTTTCTTTGAAGTAGAAGAAAACTTTTGATGTTCCAATGGAACAAGTGAGAAGCCACAAATGTATTTTAACTTCCCATGATGTGAGACTCCTAATGGTTGATGAAAGTATATAAAAGTGTTTGATTACGTAAAATAAACTCACAAGTATTTTTGAGATATTAAAAATTTAGTGTCTCACAAGAACAAAGTTAGAAATTAGTTTTCCAAGTCTTGAGAAAATTAATTGAACTTCAAATAACTTTAAACTCCTATTAAAACAAGAATATGTCAAAATGCTCAAAGAGGCTTAAAGAAAAATTCTAGTGAATAGTAATTTTAAGCAAATCTTTTTTGCTCTCAAAAACTCAAACTATAAAAAATAAAACCTCTGACTTGTTTGTGGGAAGAAGAAGAAACTAAATAGTTAATAATCCAAAATAAACTTGTGGACACAAGCACTCAGTTATGGGGGGTGATTTTTTTTTACGCACAAAAAAAGTCAAATAAATTAACATAACAGATATGACTGGTAGAAAGGTTTGCACAAAGTTCAAGGCCAAATACTGCATCAAATTTTTCATTAGATTTGTACGTTGTCCAAATGCGCAACCGACGAACCCTCCCTCGTTGAAGCGAACAAAGTCACGAAACTAGTCAATTTTTTGCACTTTTGAGTTTTGAACACAAATTCGCGATTGACGAAGTTTCACTTCATTGCAGGGAACCAAGACAAGTTTTTAGGAGTTTTTAAACATAAAATCAAGCCTTCAAAATAAACAACATTTCCTATAAAAGTATGGTTATATATGAAAGTATATAGCATATGTATACAAAAATAGACTCAAACACATTAATTTTAACACATTTTTCAATTTAAGAAAATACAATTTTAGTTGTATTAAACCATGGTGTTCTAAGTCATCAACGTCCTTTACTTTTATCCTAAAGAGGCATTCTCATTGGTCATGGCATGAGGTATCTCTAGGATGAAGATGAAACATTTTGGTCTTGAAATCTTAAACATGAAGCTTTCTGGATCAACCTAGACTACAACTCAAAGTGTACTTTCGTCAACGAAATCAAGATAACTAAATAAGCTAGGGGCACACGCGAATACAAATACTCGTACAACCTCACCCTTTATTTATTCTGTGCAAAAACACATAAATATAAAGATCAAAAATAAATTAATCGAATTTATCACCTTTGGCACAACTAGCCTGGCCAAAGGCATACAAGATAAAAAGACACACTAGGATGAATCATAAGAGATTCATCAACCATTCGAAACTCTTGAAACTTGTTTGATCTCGAGCACTAAAATACTCATCAAGGTACTAATGTGTAATCGAATGACAATGAAACATGAGTAATAAGATGAATACAAGATATAACAATGTAAATTCTTCATCAAATTTGTAAGGACAATTTCCAATCGAGTCAATTTGTTTATAATTGGCATAATTCCGGACAAAACTGATTGAGTCATAGCTTAGACTTTGAATTATGATCCCACAAAGCCTATGACATATGGTGTTGAAGATGTTGAGGCAAAGCTTCAAAGATGACATTGTGTCGCGTTTAGTGCCTACATTATCTTCACACACTTAGAATAATCGTAGATCTTTCAGGTATGAATGCTAAAGGATAATGAGATCTAGGATTTTAATTAAGGATGTAATTTGAACTTATATATTTTAGGACTTTAAGAAATAAATTTGAAAAAACGAATTTTAAAAATATTTTTCTGAGATTGTTTCGTTCAGATGAATTCTAGGTATGTTGGAACGAATTTATGTTTTCGTTCGAATGAGACTAGAAATCGTTAGAACGAACTAGAATTTTCGTTTGAAGACTCGTTCAAAGTTTTCTTCAAACGAACATCGATCGAGGGCGTATTGTTTTACTTTGTTTGATACTCGTTCAAAGCTAGTTCAAACGAGATTCAGATATCGTTCGAACAAACTGGAGTTTCGTTCGAACGAGCCGCTGCCTTAAAATTTGTGTTTTACTTTTGGAGGACGCTTTTTCTCGGAAAAATAAAAACTTTTGATGAAAAACGAAAAGAGCACAATTTTGCATAAGTTTTCATAAGTTCCAAATATTCAAAACATCCTTTGTTTATCAAAATCCAAATCTCATCATTCCTATGCAATAAAGATCTTGATTAAGGCACCAATTTTTGTTCTTCCATATTGAAAAAATTATTTTTGTACGGTGGACTCCGTATGTGCTAATTGCGAAGCAGAAACAATGGATTTCGTATTCCGATTCGTTGACGATTGTAAGGCTGCATTGGTTGATTCTGAGGTGCACGTGGACTTGTGTGATGTGGACACTTGCGTGGGTGAATTCTTACATTGTTGTTGTGGAGGAGCGGTCAAAGATTATAAGAGCGTCAAGGCTTGTGAGTGATCAAGTCGTTGAGTAAGTCTGTTGTCTACTCTTGTATAAATCCGTATCATAGTGGATTATCTGGCCTGTTTGTCCAAGATTTTTTTCCTTAGTGGTTTCCTCGTACATTGACTTCTTGTGGTTTGCTTGCTTTATTTACTTTTATTTGCTTAATCACCATAGATGGATGCGACAGGGTTAACAAGATAAAACGAGTAAATAAATTTTTTTGTCACAAGATAAAGTTTAATTGGTGTGATATAAAATTGGATTTTTTTTTAAAAGGATAGTCTTTGCCCTAAGAATACTGCTTAGAGAGATTCTTATATTGGTATAAGAGCTATAACACTAAATTACTGTGTCTGTGATCCCGTGTCTTAAGGCATGACACTACACCAAAACTGGTGAATTTGCACGGTCAAAAATCTTGGCAAGGCAAACTTATAATGGTAAAAAAAGTTGTAAATCGTGACATTGTGTGATAATTGATTAAATTAATTTGTAAGGACATTTTCTCAAGTCTAATATGTTACATTTGTGTATGTCGTACGTCCCTACATTTGGCACGTCACTTCACGATATCACATAACGGCTTCTATCCGAATTCTAGGAATTAAGCATTCAACATCTCCATCAAATGTCCCACATCTGCCTCAACGACTTCACGTTCCACGATTTATAGATTTTATGCAAGTGGTACGCTAGAGAAGTCAAATCAATGAAAGAAAGTCAAGATAGGAAAGTTCAAGGGAATTTTGGTAATTTTACAGCCATAGTTCGAAGGTCTGGTCAATTGGAAATTTGAAGAGCTCGACACCACGAAGATACTGAAAGAAACGGCACCTCAATCCGAGCTACGGTGAAGGAGTTATGACCTTTTGAAGATGGAGAAAATCCCATAGAAGAATGTTGATTTCTTTTAACCCCAAACCAACGAGGTACTGCGAACCACAGGGCGAACCGGTTCGGGGTACACGCACAGCAAAAGTCCCACTGACTCAAAACTCTTTTGGTTTTCCTATAAAAGCCAACTTCGGGAGAGTTATTTATTAAGACTTGGAGAGACATTTTTGAGAGTTCTATTAGCTTAAGTCTTCATATTTTTTTAGTCCCAAAAACTCATGTTTTTTATTCACACATCATTCCCATATTTTTGTGAATCCTTTTGGAACCCAAGAACACTACTTTGCTTTTGTTCATCTTTGTGGGGAGATCTCTGCAACCGAGGGCTGCGTGTTATTATTGAGGGAGTCTCTACGAAGTTTTATGGTTGCGTGCCATTGAGGAGTGCTGCGGTTCTTCCTTTTCTAATTGGATTGTGGTCCATGTGGGTTCGCTGCATGTGAATTCATTGTTGACGACACCAACCGACGCCTGCGGGTATTTGTGTGTCACTGTATTTCATTGTAATCCGTGTAAGTTGCGATTTACTTATTATAATGAAATAAAAGGTTTTGCCCTGCGGGGATTTTTCCTGAAATTTGTGTCGCATGCTTTATTTATTTATGGGTTGACACGCGCACACATGTAGTTGCATGTTTAGGGGCTGAATTGATTTGGTTTAAAGATAGACTCTAATTAAATAAGGTTTAATTGGAAACTTGCGAATTAATTTAAATCGGTATCACACACCGCGTTTACACGTTTTACAAAAGCAACAAGTTTGGGGAGATAAATTTTTGTCACGGACGTGTCATAGTCAAAGTCCGTGACATAGTTTTTTCCTTATCACAGATGTGTCACGGTCAAAGATCGTGACAAGTTCATGACAAAGGAAACTTATCACGGACTTTGACCATAATATGTCCATGACATTTATTAACTTGTCACGAACATGTCATGATCAAAGTCCGTGAGAAGTTTCCTTTGTCACAGAATTGTCACGGTCAAAGTCCATGATAATATTGGGCAGCATTTAAGAAAAACTGTTGGGCAATATGGCCACTGTTACTGCCCAACAGTCTATTATAACCTGTTACGGCACCTGTTACAGCAAATATATATATATATCTCAACTGACATTCATTCATTCATAAGATCTAAAACCATACAACATTCATTCAATTATTATATCAAACAATAAACAATAAATAACATTCAATATTCAATACTCAAAGTTGTTGTTCATAATCATAATAAAAAAATAGTAATCAAATTGTTACAAATAATTGTTCATTCGTCATCACTTTCAAGGAGGAAGGTAGGCCATATTATATAGGAATTGAGACAACCCTCAATAGTTTTAACGTCGCACTGCTCATTCAACCACATGGGTTCATTCTCTTTTTTCATGTACACACCCGTGATGTGCACCTGTGCCTCATGCGATTGCAACGAACGGTTATGCACCATAGTACCATGGCGTGTGTTCGGGTCCCTCAACCCCTAGTTATTCTATCGCCACCCCGTGTGTCTACTATATACCCAATAAGCCAACCAATAGTTGAAACCGGCCTTAGGATGAGGGTATGGGTGTGGTGGCGAATATGTCATACGTAGATGAGGGGGTATCGGTGAGGACGAAGGTGAAAAAAACGGGGCAGTAATCCTCTCATCAACCAATTTTTATTTTCCCTTCCCCGAGCTGGACCCAACCTAGCCTTTAAAAGCACCCTTGATATAGTCGAGCATTTTATGCATCGTTCGCTCCAAGTTTTCTAACTTCTCATCGTGGTTGGTCGACAACTCGTCCACCTTATCTCGACGCAATCCGAATGAGCTTCGACTTTCCCACTTGAGAGCTCACCTTTGAGTACAGCCCTTGTGATCTAGTTCGAACACTTGGCTGAGTGCATCCGTAGCGAGAGATGCCTTACCGGCATCACTAAGGGAGTTGTGCACACCTCCTTAAGCTTTTGAAACAACAAAAAGGTACACGATTAGCTAAATTAATAAAAAAGAAATATGTGATTATAAATTTTTATTTTTATAATGTAATTAATATTTTATTTTACAATAGTGGTGGCCACATTCGGATTGACCTCCCCATCCTTCCCCTTCTTCGTTCGAATTGTCATATAGGCATCGAGCCTATGTGGCTTACCCCCAGGACTAATGCAAAATTTATAAATTAGTATATAATTCTCACTAAATATAATAAAATAAAACTAAAATGAAATAACATTAAAACTTACCATCCTGCGCTCCACCTCGGCATAAGACTTGTGTCTGGAGTAGTGCACGTCGACCCTCTTGGCCCGATTTTCCCCCCTCGATTAATGAGAGGACAATTGTCTCTCTGAGACATCATTATCGATAAACTGTTTCCTGCTTGCCAATGAGATCGGCTCCTTCGAGGGTACCATGTCCATAAATCATAAGATGGACTCCCGGTCCTAACCAAAGTGTTGTACGTGCATATTTTTCTTCCACATTTGATACTAATCTCTTAATTGTTCCAATATGGAGTCGCGTAAATATGGGGGCAAGACAAATTGTTCCTGCCAAAAAATACATAACAAAAAGAAAGTGAGTTAGTAGTAATTAAATTATAAAATATAATAAAATATAAATTGTAATACCCCGTATTTTTGGCGATATTTATTTTTGGGATTAATTAATTAAATGCGTATTAATTGGAAATTAATTCGGGTTAAAATACTAGCGAGATGCGAGTTGGTATTCGATTATATGTGCATATATGATGATGAATGAATATTGAATTATGAAATTTGTCGTGAGATTGATATACGGCAATTTGGACATTTTATTGGGACGCGTGAGACAGTCGTGTCAGAATATATTTATTTTAATTGTAAAAGTGAATTTAAATTCTATTAATCGTATGATCGTTTTGAGTGCGCCAACGCGTTCGGAAGGTTCGAGATAGTCAGAAAACACTAGCCGGGGGTTTAGTTTGGGTCCCGGGGTATTTTTAGGCCATACCGGCATCTTATAAGGGTAGTTTGGTAATATTGTATTTTTGGGATTTAATAATGACGAAAATTAGGAGTCTTTATCTGATTGGGAATAGACCCACTAAACCCACTAACCAACCCTTAATGACCCAATAAGCTACGGGGGTTATCAGATTAGGTTTCCAAAACTTTCCCAAAGAAAATCCTAGCCACCATTGGAGATAAGCTTGGAGAGAGAGAGATAGAAGGGAATTCTGCAGAAAAAGCTTCTTCAAACCAACACCAAATTCAGAGACTCTAGAGGCAAGTGATTTAATTCTATTTAATTCAGAGAATGTCTCTTCCATGTTAGATAAATTGAAAGATTAACAATTGTTCTTGGAAGTTAAATAAAAACCCATTTTAATTTGGACTAAGAACTTGAATTTTTGAGGACAAATTGCATGTAGAATAGTATGGAGATGATTATTCTGATGATAATATATGTTGGATGTAACAAAAACGGATCTAGAATGGACTTATAGAGGATTTAAAATTCTAGGGTTTATGTTCTTGAAAATTTGGGGGAAAAGGGTAGAGACTTGATGATATAGTGATGTTTAGGATGGATTGATTCCTTGAAACACGTTAGTATGTGACCTTGATATGTTTAGGGATGATTAGAGACCATAAAACATTGTTGGGACGAATTTTGGTTGAGATTAGAAGTGTATAAATTGGTGAAAACGAATATAGAATTTCTGGGCTTGAATCTGGTCACTCGTTAGAAGACCTACCCAGGTCGTTCGAACGAACTCGTTCGAACGAGCTTCTAACGAGTTGACAGTTTGGGGTTCTAACGAGAGGGATGTTCGTTCGATAATCTCGTTCGAACGAGATCTCGTTAGATAGCCCAGTTCGTTCGAACGAAATCTCGTTCGAACAGCCTCGTTCGAACGAGACTTCTAACGAGCTGGCAGTTTAGGCTTTTTGGCATGTTTTGATTTTGGGAGTCCCGTAAACTTGTTCGAGGATAGAGATAACATTCCTTTGATGGTGTATTAGTATACTTGGGACATTTGGGATATAATGAGGAGTAAATTATATAAGTGTGGATCAAATCAAATAGACATTTGAGTCGAGACGTGAGTGCCTACTACGACGTGAGAATAAATTATGGCGCGTATAAATATGGACCGAGATTATATAAGTTGTATATATATTAAGTTGGTACGAGAATGCGATAAGTACTACAATTAAACTACGGTGATTACTAAGATGTGTACTTACTTAGTATTGGTATATGATTTGTGTGTATGACATACCTACCATACTTGCTATCACGGGAGGTTTGCGTTCGCTTAGGGCCCTCTAATCCTTGTGTTGCCCGGATTTAGACTGGTTACCTCGATGAACATAGGTCAGAGAAGGACTTATTGGGATGTTAATAAGTTTGCTGATCGTGGGAGCGCAGGTATGTGCGTGACCCATGTGATGTGACTGTGTTCGCCTCCATTATTTGTGATGTTGTTATCTGTGAACTATTCCTGAGAGATTCGGAATATGTGATCCTTATGTATGTGATGTACCGGGATGGATAGCAGAGTATGTGTGCACCGCAGCTTAGACTCGGGGTGCTTATATTGTATATTCATGTTGTGGAAAATATACGCTTATTAAACTGGGAAGTTTCATATGGTATTGTGTGTATAACTATGGAATAACAAAAGGGAGGATCTATAACGAGTGTATTACTTTTATATGAGAACCTGAATTTACGTTAAGCCCCTATTTAATTGAGATCGTTGTAATGTTAATGGGAACCGAGTAATAAGGGTAGAACCTATGACAGTCTAGCTAGATATGATGTTACTTAGCTAGTGGGTTGTGTCATTTTAGGTGGGTAATTACGTTAGGAGTGCACAGTTAGACGAGAGGTAAGAATTTCATGTGAGTGCACGTCCTAACATGTACTTTGCATTTAATGTTTTAAATGTTTTTAAAGCACTTGCAGGTTTTTAAACTATCTCCACATTCGGGCTCTGACCCGTTTGCTTTCAAATCTTTTTTTTTTTGTAAAACCATTTTAGGTGCCCAGCCACAAGGACACCATGCATAGGATACTCATTCAGATGACGAGCTGTAGCTGTTTGTGGAAGTTACAGGGATTTGCTTTTAGACGCTTCTATCATTTGGATTCCATGTTCAGTATTCCTCAGTTTTAGGGCATGTTGCCCAGTTCCATTAGAGTTAGTTTATCCATTTCAGTTTTCCAGACTTTGGCATGTATTGATTCAGTATTCAGTTTTTTAGTTATTTATTTCAGTTGTGGAGTTGTTGTGAGGAGTTTTCCTCCGAATTTATTTATATCATGTGATGGTTATTCTACTGTTTCGTTATGGTGAATGGTGATATTATTCTTGTTTTATAGCTTTCACTGCATGTTAATCAGACTTTAATTAAAATTTTGGCAACTTACTTTTTAAATACTAGGTGGTTAGTAATAATAAAATGTTTTCGACGGTGATGCTATTAGCTGAGCCAACTTGGCATTTTGAATTAATTTAATAAAGGAGTAGCTACCCGGTATTTAATTAGTCGGGGTGTCACAGGTGGTATCAGAGCATCATGTTCTAGTGTCCTTTAGGATCTGTACGGCTATTATGTTTCCGCTAAGTTATCTTTGATATAGAGCCCTATATTTTAGGACTGTTGTACTCTTTTTGTGTATGCTTCGTTCTTCAGCTATTTTAAGTTTATAAACAGTGAACTTATAAACTTTATTCTTATTTCAGATGCCTCCACGACGTGCACGACGAGTTCCCAGAGATGCAACGCCCGAACCCCAGCCCGCTCCAGTTCAGGGCATGATGAACGCCGCTGAGGTTGCAGCTATTGTAGCCCAAGCGGTAAATGCCGCAATTGTCGTAGTTCAGCAGGCACCACCTCAGGCGCCGGTTGCCGCGCCAGTACAGGCAAATGCATTCCCGTCTGCTTGGGAACGTGTACGTGACGCTTTTCAGAAAGCTCATCCGCCAGAATTTACAGGTAGCTCAGATGTGGTAGTCTCGAGCCAGTGGAGGAAGGATATACAGAGGCACTTGAGGATGTATGAGTGCACGGACGTTCAGAAGCAGGTGCTAGCTACTTTCAAGCTAGTTGGATCTGCATTGCAGTGGTAGGAATCTATTACCACCGTGGAGGAGAGGGATACTCTCACTATTCAGGACTTTTGGGTGCGGTTCGACCGCAAGTACTTTCCGTCGGCTGTTCACACGGAAATGAGGAGGAAACTGATGAATCTGAAGCAAGAGGGTAAGACCGTGGCCGAGTATGAGGCCGAGTTCACAAATCTGTTGAATATCGTTCCGGATGAGATACCAACAGAAAAGAAGAAGATTGAGAAATTCACCGACGGTTTGACATGGGGGATCCGTCAGCATCTGTTAGGGAACCTTTCGTTGGCCACATATTCTGATGTGGTTAACGCTGCTTTGTTACACTGCCAGGATCACCGCTTTCATATGACTGAGGGCAAGAGATTGGGAGAGTCTAGCCATCAGGGCAGGACTGGAGGACATGGTGCCGGTGGGGCACAATCTGTTCAGGGGCAGAGACAGGGTGAGCAGGGTTCCCAGCAGGGGGATAAGAAGAGGTTCAGATCAGGAAATTACAGGCACGGACAGGGAGGTTTCCGTCAGGGCCATCAGGGTCCAAACGGCCATCAGGGTCAACAGGGGCAGAATGGGCAGCAGTTTCAGCAGGGCCAGCAGGGCCAAGGGAGGAACGGTAACGGCCACCAAGGCCGGGGACCGCAGGGGAAGAGAGGAGGGAACTTCCCAGGGAAGTGTTTTGTTTGTGGCAAGATTGGCCATAAACGACAGGATTGTCCTGATAGGGGCAGGGCCCCACAGCAGCAGGGTGCTCGCCAGGAGCCGCAGAGGCCGATGTTTCCCGCCGCTCTCCCCGCACCGCCACAGATAGCAGCATTGCCACCCATTCCAGCAGTCCCAGCTCAGCAGGGGCAGCTACAGTATGGACGTGTCTATAACGTCCACCAGGCAGCAGTTCCACAGGCACCGCCCGCGATTGAGGGTACGTTTCCTATCCATGGCACTATGGGTCGGGTATTGTTTGATACGGGGGCTACACATTGTTTTATAGCTACACATTTCGCGAAATCTTTAGGATTGTTAGCTACGGCAGAGAGCACAGTGACGTGTGTCGACTCACCATTGGGGAGTGGGTCACTTATTTTCTTTATATGCCGAGGAGTGGGGATAGAGATTGGTAGTCTGGTATTACCTGCAGATATGTTGGTATTAGATATGCATGTTCACAATGTGATTATCGGTATGGATTGGCTCGCTGATTATAGAGCCATGATTGATTGCTTCGGTGGGAGCATTGTTTTTGCCATTCCGGGGCAAGAGATGTTTGTAGTGGCGATGCCTCGCCCAGAGGGAGGCTCGACCGCTCATTTGTATTACCTAGAGGAGGATACCTCTAAGGAGGTTGTGATTCCTTTAGATTCGATCCCAGTCGTCAGGGAGTATTTGGATGTATTTCAGGAGATACCAGGCCTACCCCCAGTCGAGAGATAGACTTTGTTATAGACCTATTGCCAGATACGAGGCCTATAGCACGCGCACCGTACCGTATGGCTCCGGCAGAGATGCGAGAGCTACGAGATCAGATAGAGCAGCTGTTAGGTCAGGGCTTTATTCGCAGGAGTACCTCACCTTGGGGCGCTCCAGTTTTGTTTGTGAAGAAGAGGGACGGTTCACTGAGATTGTGTGTGGACTACCGAGAGCTGAATAAGGTCACGATACGGAATAAGTATCCGTTGCCTCGAATCGATGACTTATTCGACCAGTTGAGAGTAGCTTCTTTCTTCTCAAAGATTGATTTGAGATCGGGATACCATCAGTTGCGTATCAGGGAGGAGGATGTCTCGAAGACTGCGTTCTTGTCGAGATATGGTTCTTACGAGTTTCGGGTTATGCCTTTTGGTTTGACCAACGCTCCAGCAGTGTTTATGGACTTGATGAACAGAGTGTTCAGGGATTTCCTAGATCAGTTTGTCATTGTCTTCATCGATGATATTCTGGTTTACTCCCAGACAGAGGAGGAGCATGCCGATCATTTGAGACAAGTTTTGCAGACACTACGTCAGAACGAGTTGTATGCAAAATATGAGAAATGCGGGTTTTGGCTGAAGGAGGTCCAGTTTTTGGGACACATTATTTCCGACCGAGGGATATCTGTTGATCCGGGGAAGGTATCCGCGGTGAGGGAGTGGGGACAACCCACGACACCGACTGAGATTCGTAGTTTCTTGGGCCTAGCAGGATACTACAGGAGGTTCATTCGGGGATTTTCGAAGATAGCGGGTCCTTTGACACATCTTACTCGTAAGGGTGTGCCATTCATCTGGAGTGATGCCTGTCAGTTGGAATTTGATGAGTTAAAGGACAAATTGACCTCAGCACCTGTGTTAGCATTGCCGAGACCGGGAGTTGAGTATTTGGTTTAAACCGATGCGTCTTTGCAAGGGCTTGGAGGTGTATTACAGCAGGAGAGACAGGCTATAGCTTATGCTTCCCGTAAGCTTAAGCCTCACGAGAAGAATTACCCCACGCGTGATTTGGAGTTGCCGGCAGTGGTATTTGCCCTACGGATTTGGAGGCACTATCTTTTGGGGGAGAAGTTCCAACTGTTCACGGACCACAAGTCCCTACAATACCTGTTCACGCAGAAAGAGTTGAATATGCGGCAGCGTAGGTGGCTTGAGTTTGTGAAAGACTACCAGTTCGATATCCAGTGTCACCCAGGTAAGGCTAACGTGGTAGCAGACGCGTTGAGCCGTAGGCCAGCAGATGAGGTGGCAGAGGTGTGGAAGGCAAAGTGGAAGGAATTGGGACACCAGGATGCAGTGGCCCGATCTTTCATGTCTGTGATGACCGTTACACCGCAGATTGTCACGAAGGTAGTACGGGCACAGGCTAATGACTCGTTCTGTCAGGAGCAGATAGTTCGATTACTAGCAGAAGGAGCCGAGTCCTATACCGTCAGCTCAGACGGGGGATTACGCTTCAATGGGAGATTGGTAGTTCCGGAAGGGGAGAAATTGCGACACGAGGTGATGGCAGAGTCGCACGACTCACGGTTCGCGGTACATCCCGGAGGGGACAAAATGTACCAAGACATGAGACGGCAATATTGGTGGAGCGGTTAAAGAGAGATATTGCTGAGTTTGTTTCGAATTGCGCCACTTGCCAGCTAGTAAAAGTGGATCATCAGAGACCGACAGGACTTCTACAGCCGTTGGAGGTCCCGGTGTGGATGTGGGAGAGCATATCCATGGACTTTATCACGGGGTTGCCTACGTCGCAGAGGGGTCACGACTCCGTTTGGGTAATTATGGATAGGTTGTCCAAAGTCGCTCACTTTTTACCCGTAAGGACTGACTACACTACAGGACAGTATGCCCAGCTCTTCATTTCATAGGTTGTGAGACTTCACGGTGTGCCCCTAAATATCGTGTCTGATAGAGACAAGATATTTGTTTCGCAGTTTTGGGAGAGTTTCCAGGAGGCCATGGGCACGGAATTGCGGTTGAGTACGGCTTATCATCCGCAGACCGATGGGCAGACAGAGCGCACAAATCAGATGTTGGAGGACATGCTACGCATGTGCATTATTGACTTTGGAGGTGGATGGGAGCAATACCTTCCACTGGTAGAGTTTGCTTATAATAACTCCTACCAGTTCACTATTGACATGGCTCCGTTTGAGGCGTTGTATGGTAGGCCTTGTCATTCCCCAGCATGTTGGTTAGAGGTGGGGGACAACAAACTACTTGGGCCGAAAGTGATTCAGGATACTTCGACAAGGATTGAGTTGATTCGGAGTCGCATTCGGGTAGCTCAAGACCGGCAGAAGAGTTACGCTGATGCGAAGAGATTTTTCAGGGAGTTCCAAGTGGGGGACCAAGTTTTGCTCAGAGTATCTCCTATGAAGGGGATTATGCGTTTCGGGAAGAAAGGGAAGTTGGCACCGAGATATGTGGGACCATTTCCTATTATTGAGCGGATTGGACCAGTTGCGTATAGACTCGGATTACCGGAGCATTTACACCGGATTCACGATGTGTTTCATATTTCCTCGCTAAGGAAATATCTTAGAGACAATTTGGCTCATTCTCATATTGCTTTGGAGGACATCGATCTCCAACCTGATACCTCCTACGAGGAGGGGCCGATTGCTATTTTGGACCGAAGTGAACGGAAACTGCGGTCAAAGATAGTCCCGTTAGTGCGTGTTCAGTGGCGACATCATAATGTCGAGGAGTCCACATGGGAGCGCGAGGATGAGATGCGCGAACGTTATCCAGAGTTGTTCTTACCAGGTACTTTCTAGTTCCGATTTTCGGGACGAAATTCTGTTATTAGGGGGGAAGTATGTAATACCCCGTATTTTTGGCGATATTTATTTTTGGGATTAATTAATTAAATGCGTATTAATTGGAAATTAATTCGGGTTAAAATACTAGCGAGATGCGAGTTGGTATTCGATTATATGTGCATATATGATGATGTATGAATATTGAATTATCAAATTTGTCGAGATTGATATACGGCAATTTGGACATTTTATTGGGACGCGTGAGACAGTCGCGTCAGGATATAATTATTTTAATTGTAAAAGTGAATTTAAATTCTATTAACCGTATGGTCGTTTTGAGTGCGCCAACGCGTCCGGAAGGCTCGAGATAGTCAGAAAACACTAGCCGGGGGTTTAGTTTGGGTCCCGGGGTATTTTTAGGCCATACCGGCATCTTATAAGGGTAGTTTGGTAATATTGTATTTTTGGTATTTAATAATGACGAAAATTAGGAGTCTTTATCTGATTGGGAATAGACCCACTAAACCCACTAACCAACCCTTAATGACCCAATAAGCTACGGGGGTTATCAGATTAGGTTTCCAAAACTTTCCCAAAGAAAACCCTAGCCACCATTGGAGATAAGCTTGGAGAGAGAGAGATAGAAGGGAATTCTGCAGAAAAAGCTTCTTCAAACCAACACCAAATTCAGAGACTCTAGAGGCAAGTGATTTAATTCTATTTAATTCAGAGAATTTCTCTTCCATGTTAGATAAATTGAAATATTAACAATTGTTCTTGGAAGTTAAATAAAAACCCATTTTAATTTGGACTTAGAAATTGAATTTTTGAGGACAAATTGCATGTAGAATAGTATGGAGATGATTATTCTGATGATAATATATGTTGGATGTAACAAAAAAGGATCTAGAATGGACTTATAGAGGATTTAAAATTCTAGGGTTTATGTTCTTAAAAATTTGGGGGAAAAGGGTAGAGACTTGATGATATAATGATGTTTAGGATGGATTGATTCCTTGAAACACGTTAGTATGTGACCTTGATATGTTTAGGGATGATTAGAGACCATAAAACATTGTTGGGACGAATTTTGGTTGAGATTAGAAGTGTATAAATTGGTGAAAAACGAATATAGAATTTCTGAGCTTGAATCTGGTCACTCGTTAGAAGGCCTACCCAGGTCGTTCGAACGAACTCGTTCGAACGAGCTTCTAACGAGTTGACAGTTTGGGGTTCTAACGAGAGGGATGTTCGTTCGATAATCTCGTTCGAACGAGATCTCGTTAGATAGCCCAGTTCGTTCGAACGAAATCTCGTTCGAACAGCCTCGTTCGAACGAGACTTCTAACGAGCTGGCAGTTTAGGCTTTTTGGCATGTTTTGATTTTGGGAGTCCCGTAAACTTGTTCGAGGATAGAGATAACATTCCTTTGATGGTGTATTAGTATACTTGGGACATTTGGGATATAATGAGGAGTAAATTATATAAGTGTGGATCAAATCAAATAGACATTTGAGTCGAGACGTGAGTGCCTACTACGACGTGAGAATAAATTATGGCGCGTATAAATATGGACCGAGATTATATAAGTTGTATATATATTAAGTTGGTACGAGAATGCGATAAGTACTACAATTAAACTACGGTGATTACTAAGATGTGTACTTACTTAGTATTGGTATATGATTTGTGTGTATGACATACCTACCATACTTGCTATCACGGGAGGTTTGCGTTCGCTTAGGGCCCTCTAATCCTTGTGTTGCCCGGATTTAGACTGGTTACCTCGATGAACATAGGTCAGAGAAGGACTTATTGGGATGTTAATAAGTCTGCTGATCGTGGGAGCGCAGGTATGTGCGTGACCCATGTGATGTGACTGTGTTCGCCTCCATTATTTATGATGTTGTTATCTGTGAACTATTCCTGAGAGATTCGGAATATGTGATCCTTATGTATGTGATGTACCGGGATGGATAGCAGAGTATGTGTGCACCGCAGCTTAGACTCGGGGTGCTTATATTGTATATTCATGTTGTGGAAAATATACGCTTATTAAAGTGGGAACTTTGTGACACCCCGCCTAATTAAATACCGGGCGATCACTCCTTTATTAAATTAAATCAAGGTGAACAGTTGGTTCATTCTCAGCATCACTGTCGAAAAAAAATAATTTTTCCCATTTAACACCCTAAATAATTAAGCTAAGTGTCAAAACCAATTTTAAACATTAACTTCCAAATTTTATTTAAAGAAAAGATTTATTTATTTTATTAACAAAGATCAATGAATAAGATTCACGCCACAATAAACTGGAACCAAAAATCCAATATATAAAACATCCATCAACGAATGTCAACATGCGAGAAAATAAAGTAATACATCCATTCTGAACAAAATCCCATAATAACGAACTAGGAAACATCTGAAATAACAATGTCCCAACATAAAGAAATAATGGAAAGGGCTACACATGCCCATCTGAATGAAAGTGCTAAGAGTGGATCTGAATGAACGAAGTCGTCTAATCAAAAGACCTGCAACTCCCACCTAAGCTGCAGCGCGTTCCTTCCAAGAGATCCTATGCAAGACGCCCCTGTGGCTGGGCACCTGAAATACATACATATTTATACAAGGGGGATAGGGAGAGAGAAAACGGGTCAGAGCCCGAAAGTGTGTATGATTTAAAATTTGTTTAGCAAGTATTTAAATTGATACCGGCCAATGCAACAACATATTAGTTCGACACTCTCTTGAGAAATTCTCACCTCTCTTCTAATGTGCACGCCTATCGTACTGACCTTCCCAAATGGTTTAACTTAACAATTTTTATCATACTAACCTTCCCAATAATTTAATTTAACTTAACTTACTCATAAGTTTTCAAAACCGGACAATGGCATTGTTTAAAAAGGTTACTTTCAACTTGTTGCACAACTCTCATTTTAGCTTCATCAATTTATAAAGTTCCCAGAGACATATTATATTCTCGCAAAACAGTATTTATTATTTGAGTCAACTACCATATCCTACTTATCAAATCAAAGTAGGCAGTTTAAGTTCCATAATCTCATATATATATTAACTACACGAATAATATATATATATATAACAGCACCCCAACTAAAACTATGGTGCGTGCATACTTCCACTATCCCAAACCCCATACCACTCATATCAAGGGGAATACAAATTCGGAATCAGTCTCGAATTGTATTAACACATACACAAACAATAGTGAGGCGAAGCATAGATTCCAAGTCACTAAGAGGATGGCACATACTCGCGTCTCTTAGGACCGTCTGAACTATTAATTCAATAGCCTGTACCAAGGATATCTATCTTCTAGGGTACAAGTCAATATCCCCCATAAAGGTCCCATCGAGATAAGACTTGTCCCAGCGCGGTAACCTCAAGGATAGCAAGTAGCGCGGTATGTTTTTCACATGCATATAATATATGTACACACAATCATATAAATATACCACTTTATCATATTAATATAGGTTCTTCTCATCACCCATAATTATACCATATATCCTTAATTTCACATTTATAGAATTTCGTATAAGGTTTTGTCTCTAACCTTGACTCGAAGGGTTTTCTCACTAATTACGTGACACTCGTGGATTCTAACTATCCAAGTAGGAAATTCAGTAGGTAGACGCCTATTCACTATCGTAAGTATTTAACGTAATCTCTCACTTGAAATGTGTAGTTTCATCATTCCTTAATTAATTGTCCCTAAAACGCAATTATCGTCTCATAATAAAGTTCCCATCCTTTAACCATATGTCCTACTGGTCTCTCCTATATCCCAAAATATTTTATTTATAATGCCCAAGAATCATTCCACGATAAATTAATTCAACTAATTAAACAAGGGGAAATAAGAGGCTGCCAGGAAGGGTCGATCGATCGACGGCTGGGGCTCGATCGATCGAACCTTCGATCGATCGACGCTCTAGGGTCGATCGATCGATCAAACAGGTATTTCGATTTCTGCAGAAGTGCAGTTACGGGTTTCATCAAAATTCTTCATCCAAATACATATTTTCCAACACTAATCGTCCCAAAACTTATACCACAAACATAATAACATATTACCAGATGTTTCTAACGTTAAGCATGCGTATAACCATCATTAAACATGATTAAACAACCTAAAATCTCATCTAAACATCAAGAACCCTAAGTTTTCTTAACTTCTGTTCTAATCTGTTTTTCTCCAGAATTTCCTTCTACATAATCATCACAAATTCGTGGGTCAATCATCTACATCATATAAGACTTCCAGAATATGGTTTTAATCTTTTCTACATGCAAATTCCTATCAAAAAGTGGGGTTTTCTTCCATAGATTATACTCCTAATCATTCCTAACTAATATGAATATTGCACTAACGAAAATACGCAAGTTAAACACTTGCCTGGGATTTCAGAGGTCTGCTTTCCTGCTGATATTGGTGTGGTTGCGTTCTCCTCCTTGCGATCTACGCGTTGGTGGTGACGGCGGTGAAATCGGTGGTGTTTTGGGCCTTGAATCACCTTAAGAGCTCTCTCCTCTCTTCTCCAATGGTCGTTCTAGGGTTCTGAATGTTCTAACCCTAAAAGGCTGACTTAAATGGCTGCTAAGGATGGCTGAAATTCGTGGGTTTAATTACCATATTTTGTAAAATGACCAAAATGCCCTCCTGGATCACTAATTAAGCCTAAAAACACCCCGAGACCCAAACTAAACCCCCGGGTACACTTTTCTGACTATCTCGATCCTTCCGGACGCGTTGGCGCACTCAAAACGACCATACGAACAACTTATAAAATATTCACTCTTATATATTAATAATTAGTCCTGACGCGACACGGGTGCGTCCTGACTAAAATTCCCAAAACTGTCATTTCATTCACTCGTGACATTCAATATAACCAATATAATATATTACTATGCTCATTAGTAATATTCAACAAGTTTCCCATAATTACTAACTCTAGTCACGTTAATAATTATAACATAATTAATTTCCGAATTTTTATTAAATAATTCATCACATTAAATTTAATAAATCCCCAAATTAAATATAGCATAAAAATACGGGGTATTACATACTCCCCCCCTAATAACAGAATTTCGTCCCGAAATTCGGAAAATAAGGCGTACCTGGTAAAAACATCTCTGGATATCTCTCGCGCATATCTGCCTCACGCTTCCAAGTGGATTCCTCCACATTATGATGCTCCCACTGGACTCGCACAAGTGGAACTACTTTCGACCTCAATCTCCTCTCACTATAGTCTAGAATAGCCACTGGTCTCTCTTCGTAAGAGCTATCCGACTGTAAGTCAATCTCATCTATCGCAATGTGCGTATGGGCCATATCATCCCGAAGATATCGTCTCAGCGACGAGATGTGGAATACATCGTGGATGCGATGTAAATGTTCTGGCAATCCCAACCTATATGCTACTGGCCCAATCCTCTCGATGATGGGAAATGGTCCTACGTACCTCGGAGCCAACTTCCCCTTCTTCCCGAACCTCATCACTCCTTTCATAGGAGATACACGCAACAACACTTGATCTCCCACATTAAACTCCCGGAAGAACCGTTTCGCATCGGCGTAGCTCTTCTGCCTGTCTTGGGCTACCCGAATACGACTCCTGATTATCTCAATCCTCGCGGAGGTCTCCTGAATCACTTCTGGCCCTAATAACTTGTTGTCCCCCACCTAGAGCCAACAAGTTGGAGAACGACAAGGCCTGCCGTACAAAGCCTCAAATGGAGCCATGCCAATCGTAAACTGATAGGAGTTATTATAAGCAAACTCTACCAGTGGAAGGTGTGGCTCCCAACCTCCTCCGAAATCGAGAACACACATGCGTAGCATATCTTCCAACATCTGATTAGTACGCTCTGTCTGTCCATCTGTCTGTGGGTGGTAAGCTGAACTCAGTCTCAACTCTGTACCCATAGCCTCCTGAAAGCTTTCCCAGAAACGTGACACAAAAATCTTGTCTCTATCTGATACAATATTCAGGGGCACCCCATGTAATCTGACAATCTCAGCGATGAACAACTGGGCATACTGACCCGTGGTATAATCTGTCCTCACTGGCAGAAAATGAGCCACCTTGGTCAAACGGTCTACAATCACCCAGATAGAATCGTGGCCCCGCTGTGATGTAGGCAACCCGGTAATGAAATCCATGGAAATACTTTCCCACTTCCACGCGGGTACTTCCAACGGCTGAAGTAATCCTGACGGTTTCTGGTGGTCCACCTTCACTAGCTGGCAAGTAGAACACTTGGACACAAATTCAGCGATGTCCTTCTTCATCCCACTCCACCAGTACTGTCGTCTCATGTCCTGGTACATCTTATCGCCTCCCGGATGTACTGCAAATCGGGACCCATGAGAATGAGTCATCACTTCATGACGTAGCTCCGCTCCTTCTGGGACCACTAATCTCCCATTAAACCGCAACCCTCCATCCGAACTAACAGAATAGGACTCAGCACCCTCGGCTAGAAGTCGTACAATCTGCTCCTGACAAAACGGGTCTGTGGTCTGTGCCTGTATCACCCTCGTAACAATCTCGGGTGTGACTGACATCACGGATATGAAAGAACGTGCTACTGCGTCCTGGTGACCCAACTCTTCCTCTTAGCTCTCCAAATGTTCGCAACATCCTCTACCGGTCTACGGCTCAACGCATCAGCAACTACGTTGTCTTTCCCCGGATGATACTGTATATCGAACTGGTAATCTTTCACAAACTCTAACCACCTGCGCTGACGCATATTCAGCTCTCGCTGAGTGAACAAGTACTGCAGTGATTTATGGTCTGTGAACAAACGGAATTTCTCTCCCAATAGATAGTGTCTCCATATCCGCAATGCAAATACGACCGCTGCTAACTCCAGGTCGTGTGTGGGGTAAGTCTTCTCATGTGGCTTAAGCTTGCGGGAAGCAAAAGCTATAGCTTTCTCCTCCTGCTGGAGTACTCCTCCAAGTCCCCGTAAAGACGCATCGGTGTAAACCAGGTATTCCACACCCGGTTTCGGTAAGGCAAGGACTGGTGCTGAAGTAAGTTTATCTTTCAGTTCGTCGAAAGCTAATTGACAAGCGTCATCCCAAACATACGGTACCCCTTTGAGAGTCAGATTCGTCAATGGACCCGCTATCTTAGAGAATCCCCGAATGAATCTCCTGTAGTAACCGGCTAACCCCAAGAAACTACGCACTTCCGTCGGTGTCGTGGGCTGCCCCCACTCCCTCACCGCTGACACTTTGCTCGGGTCAACTGCTATCCCTTGCTCAGAAACAACATGGCCCAAGAATTGTACCTCTCGCAACCAGAATCCACACTTCTCGTACTTAGCATACAACTGATGCTCTCGTAGAGTCTGAAGAACCTGCCTCAAGTGTTCGGCATGCTCCTCCTCGGAGTGTGAATATATCAAAATATCATCTATGAAGACGATGACGAACTGATCCAAGAACTCTCTGAATACTCGGTTCATCAAGTCCATGAAAATGGTTGGGGCATTTGTGAGTCCGAACGGCATCACTCTGAATTCATAGGACCCATATCTCGACAAGAAGGCAGTCTTTGAAACATCCTGCTCTCTAATTCGTAACTGATGGTACCCCGACCTCAGATCTATCTTCGAAAAGAAAGTTGCTCCCCTCAACTGGTCGAATAGATCATCGATTCGAGGCAACGGATACTTATTCTGTATCGTGACCTTGTTCAACTCCCGGTAGTCCACACACAACCTTATTGAACCATCCCTTTTCTTCACAAACAAAACTGGAGCGCCCCAAGTTGAGGTACTTCTGCGAATGAAGCCCTGACCTAACAGCTGCTCTATCTGATCTCGTAGCTCTCGCATCTCTGCCAGAGCCATACGGTAAGGTGCGCGTGCTATAGGTCTCGCATCTGGCAATAAATCTATAACAAAGTCTATCTCACGACTGGGCGGTAGGCCTGGTATATCCTGAAACACATCGGAATACTCCCTAACAACTGGGATCGAATCCAAAGGAATCACAACCTCTTTAGAGGTATCCTCCTCAATGTAATATAAATGAGCGGTCGAACCTCCCTCTGGGCGAGGCATCGCCACTACAAACATCTCTTGCCCCGAAATGGCAAAAACAATGCTCCACCGAAGTAGATAATCATGGCTCTATAAGCGGCGAGCCAATCCATACTGAATATAACATCAAGCTAATGTATGTCTAAGACTAACATATATACAGGTAATACTAAGCTACCAATCTCTACCCCCACTCACGGGCATATAAAGAAAGATAAAAGACCCACTCCCAAGATGGTGAGTCTACACACGTCACTGAGCTCACTGCCGTGGCTAACAACCCTAAGGCTTTCGCAAAAAAAAAAATTAGCTTATAAAATAGTGCGTTGCACTCGTAACAAACAAATCTCGACTCATGGTAACATGGATAGAAAAACATACCCTCAACCGCGGGTGGCGCCTGCGGGGTTGTTGCCTGTGGGAAATTATAGACACGTTCGCCCTGTAGCTTTCTCTGCTGAACTGAGGCTGTTGGAAAAGGTGGCGGAGTTGGCTTCTGAGGTGCTGACACTGAGGTACATTGTCAGCACATTCCTGCCGTGGGGCCCTATTCTTTTCTGGACAATTTTGACGCCTATGGCCATTCCTGCCACATTGGAAACACCTCCCCCGAAACTGCTTTCCTTCCTTACGGTATTGACTAGCCTCTCTTTTTCCCTGGTCTTGCTGGCCTTGAGGGGAAATCTGCGGAAAAACTATGTCAGGGCGAGGACAATCCATCCACTTGTAACCCGGTTGTACACATTTACAGCAGAGTTTCAAAATTCTTTGCCGGTCAGGTTGTAGTTTATCCCCAGTCTGATTCAGACAAGATTTACGTTTGGGGTCCTCCATTCCACAACCGAAACACCTCTTGGTGATTTCATTCTGAACCTGGCTTCGTTGTCCCTGACACTTTTGTCTCTGTACATAAATCTCGTTACTACTGGAACTGACTCTATCTTGATTGTTTTGTTGTCGCAGATTCGGTGCCTTCGCACAGTTCCCAACGTCAGTCACACGCACTAGGTTAACCTCTCTAGGTCTTTTGCCTCCTTTAAGTTGTAGGCTGCGTTCTTGGTATTGTAGAACTGCAGTGGTAAGTGCTTGTGCCACGATACCTGCTAACTCGGCGGTTGATACTCTCCCTGGGGATACCTGAGGTGTGAGTCGATCTTGCTCGATGACTCCCTTAATCGTCTTAGCTAGTTCTTCTTGACGATCCATCTGAAAATTTAAGTAAATTTGAATGAGTTCATCATTCAAATAAACAAATCGCAGAAGCACGAATTCCCAAAGTATAGAGATGAACACAACATTCCTAGTATTAGGTCTCTATATCAAAGAAAGCAACGCTGAAAGCATAATAAGCCGCACAGATCCTAAAGGACACTAGAACCTGATGCTCTGATACCACCTGTGACACCCCGCCTAATTAAATACCGGGCGATCACTCCTTTATTAAATTAAATCAAGGTGAACAGTTGGTTCATTCTCAGCATTACTGTCGAAAAAAAATAATTTTTCCCATTTAACACCCTAAATAATTAAGCTAAGTGTCAAAACCAATTTTAAACATTAACTTCCAAATTTTATTTAAAGAAAAGATTTATTTATTTTATTAACAAAGATCAATGAATAAGATTCACGCCACAATAAACTGAAACCAAAAATCCAATATATAAAACATCCATCAACGAATGTCAACATGCGAGAAAATAAAGTAATACATCCATCCTGAACAAAATCCCATAATAACGAACTAGGAAACAACTGAAATAACAATGTCCCAACATAAAGAAATAATGGAAAGGGCTACACATGCCCATCTGAATGAAAGTGCTAAGAGTGGATCTGAATGAACGAAGTCGTCTAATCAAAAGACCTGCAACTCCCACCTAAGCTGCAGCGCATTCCTTCCAAGAGATCCTATGCAAGACGCCCCTGTGGCTGGGCACCTGAAATACATACATATATATACAAGGGGGAGAGGGAGAGAGAAAACGGGTCAGAGCCCGAAAGTGTGTATGATTTAAAATTTGTTTAGCAAGTATTTAAATTGATACCGGCCAATGCAACAACATATTAGTTCGACACTCTCTTGAGAAATTCTCACCTCTCTTCTAATGTGCACGCCTATCGTACTGACCTTCCCAAATGGTTTAACTTAACAATTTTTATCATACTAACCTTCCCAATAATTTAATTTAACTTAACTTACTCATAAGTTTTCAAAACCGGACAATGGCATTGTTTAAAAAGGTTACTTTCAACTTGTAGCACAACTCTCGTTTTAGCTTCATCAATTTATAAAGTTCCCAGAGACATGTTATATTCTCGCAAAACAGTATTTATTATTTGAGTCAACTACCATATCCTACTTATCAAATCAAAGTAGGCACTTTAAATTCCGTAATCTCATATATATATTAACTACACGAATAATATATATATATATATAACAGCACCCCAACTAAAACTATGGTGCGTGCATACTTCCACTATCCCAAACCCCATACCACTCATATCAAGGGGAATACAAATTCGGAATCAGTCTCGAATTGTATTAACACATACACAAACAATAGTGAGGCGAAGCATAGATTCCAAGTCACTAAGAGGATGGCACATACTCGCGTCTCTTAGGACCGTCTGAACTATTAATTCAATAGCTTGTACCAAGGATATCTATCTTCTAGGGTACAAGTCAATATCCCCCATAAAGGTCCCATCGAGATAAGACTTGTCCCAGCGCGGTAACCTCAAGGATAGCAAGTAGCGCGGTATGTTTTTCACATGCATATAATATATGTACACACAATCATATAAATATACCACTTTATCATATTAATATAGGTTCTTCTCATCACCCATAATTATACCATGTATCCTTAATTTCACATTTATAGAATTTCGTATAAGGTTTCGTCTCTAACCTTGACTCGAAGGGTTTTCTCACTAATTACGTGACACTCGTGGATTCTAACTATCCAAGTAGGAAATTCAGTAGGTATACGCCTATTCACTATCGTAAGTATTTAACGTAATCTCTCACTTGAAATGTGTAGTTTCATCATTCCTTAATTAATTGTCCCTAAAACGCAATTATCGTCTCATAATAAAGTTCCCATCCTTTAACCATATGTCCTACTGGTCTCTCCTATATCCCAAAACATTTTATTTATAATGCCCAAGAATCATTCCACGATAAATTAATTCAACTAATTAAACAAGGGTAAATAAGAGGCTGCCAGGAAGGGTCGATCGATCGACGGCTGGGGCTCGATCGATCGAACCTTCGATCGATCGACGCTCTAGGGTCGATCGATCGATCAAACAGGTATTTCGATTTCTGCAGAAGTGCAGTTACGGGTTTCATCAAAATTCTTCATCCAAATACATATTTTCCAATACTAATCGTCCCAAAACTTATACCACAAACATAATAACATATTACCAGATGTTTCTAACGTTAAGCATGCGTATAACCATCATTAAACATGATTAAACAACCTAAAATCTCATCTAAACATCAAGAACCCTAAGTTTTCTTAACTTCTGTTCTAATCAGTTTTTCTCCAGAATTTCCTTCTACATAATCATCACAAATTCGTGGGTCAATCATCTACATCATATAAGACTTCCAGAATATGGTTTTAATCTTTTCTACATGCAAATTCCTATCAAAAAGTGGGGTTTTCTTCCATAGATTATACTCCTAATCATTCCTAACTAATATGAATATTGCACCAACGAAAATACGCAAGTTAAACACTTTCCTGGGATTTCAGAGGTTTGCTTTCCTGCTGATATTGGTGTGGTTGCGTTCTCCTCCTTGCGATCTACGCGTTGGTGGTGACGGCGGTGAAATCGGTGGTGTTTTGGGCCTTGAATCACCTTGAGAGCTCTCTCCTCTCTTCTCCAATGGCCGTTCTAGGGTTCTGAATGTTCTAACCCTAAAAGGCTGACTTAAATGGCTACTAAGGATGGCTGAAATTCGTGGGTTTAATTACCCTATTTTGTAAAATGACCAAAATGCCCTCCCGGGTCACTAATTAAGCCTAAAAACACCCCGAGACCCAAACTAAACCCCCGGGTACACTTTTCTGACTATCTCGACCCTTCCGGACGCGTTGGCGCACTCAAAACGACCATACGAACAACTTATAAAATATTCACTCTTATATATTAATAATTAGTCCTGACGCGACACGGGTGCGTCCTGACTAAAATTCCCAAAACTGTCATTTCATTCACTCGTGACATTCAATATAACCAATATAATATATTACTATGCTCATTAGTAATATTCAACAAGTTTTCCATAATTACTAACTCTAGTCACGTTAATAATTATAACATAATTAATTTCCGGATTTTTATTAAATAAATCATCACATTAAATTTAATAAATCCCCAAATTAAATATAGCATAAAAATACGGGGTATTACAAACTTTCATATGGTATTGTGTGTATAACTATGGAATAACAAAAGGGAGGATCTATAACGAGTGTATTACTTTTATATGAGAACCTGAATTTACGTTAAGCCCCTATTTAATTGAGATCGTTATAATGTTAATGGGAACCGAGTAATAAGGGTAGAACCTATGACAGTCTAGCTAGATATGATGTTACTTAGCTAGTGGGTTGTGTCATTTTAGGTGGGTAATTACGTTAGGAGTGCACAGTTAGACGAGAGGTAAGAATTTCATGTGAGTGCACGTCCTAACATGTACTTTGCATTTAATGTTTTAAATGTTTTTAAAGCACTTGCAGGTTTTTAAACTATCTCCACATTCGGGCTCTGACCCGTTTGCTTTCAAATCTTTTTTTTTTGTAAAACCATTTTAGGTGCCCAGCCACAAGGACACCATGCATAGGATACTCATTCAGATGACGAGCTGTAGCTGTTTGTGGAAGTTACAGGGATTTGCTTTTAGACGCTTCTATCATTTGGATTCCATGTTCAGTATTCCTCAGTTTTAGGGCATGTTGCCCAGTTCCATTAGAGTTAGTTTATCCATTTCAGTTTTCCAGACTTTGGCATGTATTGATTCAGTATTCAGTTTTTTAGTTATTTATTTCAGTTGTGGAGTTGTTGTGAGGAGTTTTCCTCCGAATTTATTTATATCATGTGATGGTTATTCTACTGTTTCGTTATGGTGAATGGTGATATTATTCTTGTTTTATAGCTTTCACTGCATGTTAATCAGACTTTAATTAAAATTTTGGCAACTTACTTTTTAAATACTAGGTGGTTAGTAATAATAAAATGTTTTCGACAGTGATGCTATTAGCTGAGCCAACTTGGCATTTTGAATTAATTTAATAAAGGAGTAGCTACCCGGTATTTAATTAGTCGGGGTGTCACATAAATATATATACAAAACAATAATAAAGTGAGCAAGTATATGCAATGCCCTCCAGATGGTCATCTTAAGCTCGTAGGGCGCCTTCCTCCAATCTGTGTACCTGGGACCAATAATAGTCTTCAGTAACTCTAGAGCCCTAACTTGTAAGGTCGTCTTGTTCTCCACTACCGTCCCCAATTTGCCCCACTTTGGGTCCCTAGTGCTAGACGAGCCTTCCTCTCCCCCGCTTCGTTTACGCCCTGATGTAGATATTTCCTGCAAAAATTGTTGTTATTAGTAGAAACATATATATGAGAAAATGATCAAATCCAAATGAATAAAAGCATTAAATTGATTAAAATCCAAATGAATTAAAGTACTAAAAGAATACAAGTTAACGATATTATAAGAATACAAATCTATATCATAAACCAAACTAAGTATTGTTTCAAATAATTGGAATATTTATTACAAATATAAAAATTGTTTCAAATTCGGGTCATGTCACGGACTTTGAATTATTGCTAAAATTGATTAAAATCCAAATTAACATATTCACTAACCAACCAACTAATTTTGATTCAAATCCACAAAAACTTATCAAATCCAAATGAATAAAATCATTAAATGGTCGTCTGGTAATAATAAAGCACTAAAAGAATGCAAGTTAACGATATTATAAGAATATAAATCCATATCATAAACCAAATAAAGCATTGTTTCAAATAATTGGAATACTCATTACAAATCTAAAAATTGTTTCAAATTCGAGTCATAGCATGGACTTTGAATTAATGCTTAAACTGGTTAAAATCCAAATTAACATATTCACTAACCAACCAACCAATTTTGATTGAAATCCACAAAAAATGATCAAAATCAAATGAATAAAAGCATTAAACTGTCGACCGATAATAATAATAATAATAATAATAATAATAATAATAATAATAATAATAATAATAATAATAATAATAATAATAATAATAATAATAATAATAATAATAATAATAATAATAATAATAATAATCATTGGAATACTTATTACAAGTTAACGACATTATAAGAATACATATACATATCATAAACCAAACTAAGCATTGTTTCAATAATTGGAATACTTATTACAAATCTAAAAATTGTTACAAATTCGAGTTATCATCTAAAATGGATTGATATTTGGTAAGAGCAGCCAAGTCATCCACGCTACTGATTACATGCTTTGGCGCGTGTAGGACGATTGACCCCGGCTCATTGTTGATATACTCCAAATAAAGCACTTGCTTTGCCTTTTAAAAAGCACAAACAAATTTCTCATCGCTCACGTGGTCGTTGCTCTTCAACTTGGATTAGTCGAATATGATCAAACTGGTACCAGGATCAACTTTAGAAGCATTTTATTCTCAACTCTTACCCAATCATAGTAAAACACAACCTCTTTGAAGCTTATATAGTCCAATTCAAATATATTTCGAATGACACCATAGTAAGCCATTTTAGCTTCAATGAAGTTTTTATCTTTCGCGCTCGCTGGAAAATAAGTGACTCGCATGAAATGCTCGAGTTCTGTACATTTGTATTTCCCTCATACATCCTTGCACCGAATACATAACCATTCAATCGATACTTTTGTAATCGTGTGTCATGAACAAGGGTCTGGTGGTGGCTAGACGAGCAAGCCTTGATGTCGCATCACCCGTATTTAAGAGCTGAGATTATTGATAAATTAATTAGGTTAGTTTTAAAGCTTTCTTATAATATGTCATTTAATAATAGACATTCTCATTATAATTACCTCGTGTGACACCCACAGCCTAAATCTATTGTCTGATTGTGCCATCGTTCTTCGTCTTTTATTGTTCTCACACGCATCATATTTCCTGCATTGATCGTGGGGCATGCATTACAAAATTGATCATGTATAAAAAATTAAAATAATATAAACTTACTTTTTCCATTATTTGACATCTTCATGTGTCAAATAGTAACGAGCTACTTGTTCATGTTGTAAACTTGTTAACTTCATTAGCGTGCCCAGCACCTGACCACCCTCATCGACGAACTCATCAATGTTATCCACGCTGCTTGGGTCGGGTATATATTCTCAAGTGTAGATTGATGACTCCACGATGATGTATCTCCCGCAATTGATCCTTCAATGTGTCGTGTATTCTTGACATAATCTTGAAAATTTTCATCAACCTTTTAAACCGATACATCCACTGATATCTAACTACGTCGCAAAGAAGTGACTCGTCGCATAAGTGTACCAACAAGTGAACGCTTACGTAAAAAAATTATGGGGGAAAATACTTCTTCAACCCATAAATTGCAGCAACAGATACTTTTGCGGCCACTATGTGCTTTCAATTGACTACCTTTTGACATAAAAGTGCGAAGCAGATGATAATTTTCATAATGGCCCTCCATAAATCCTTTTGTTTGGAGAAATAGTGCTTAAACAACAGAGGAACCAATTGCATGATCACATGCCAATCGTGGGACTTGCACTTATGTAAATCATGGGTAGCATAATTCACAATCCTTCGCAAGTTGGATGAAAAATCAGATGAAACCTTCAAATTATCTACTTTTTTTTCCTCACTCGTTAAATTAAATGCACCCCCCCCCCCCCCCCGAATTATTGTCCTTCCCCTACTATCTTCTATCAATCATAGATGTCGCTTAATTTTCAACTATTTAAGGTTTTTTTGTGCATTTTCTCCATCCATCGAATGACTCCCTTGAAGACATGCCCACAATATGTTCGGTGATGTTCTTCTCCGCATGCATCACATCCAATACATGGTGCACCGAGTTACTCTTCTGAAAAGGAAAATCAAATAAAATTGACCTCTTAAACCATGCATTTCCTGTCTCAATTTCATTCCCAGTTGGGGTCTTCTTATGCTTAATATTCTTCAAGTTAGGATTCTTACCTGGCATATTAGGGCCACAATTAGAAGATTTACTTTTAATTTCTGAACCTGAAAGTTTTCTCAGAGGTAGCCTATGTTCAACCCCGCTCGATAAAAAATTGGAACCTTTTATGACAATGGTATATATTTTTTTCGCTAGCGATGAGACATAGAGATTCAATCTCCTCTCCACAAATAATACACCCTAAATAACCATAATAACCATACACTACAAAATCGGATAATGTTCCATAAGCTGGAAAATCATGAACTGCCCACATCAACATAGCTTTCAGCGTAAACTCTTCTTTTTAGAAGAGTCAAATGCTTGCACACCCTCTTCCCACAACTCATTTAATTTTTCTACCAAAGGATCCAAGTAGACATCTATGTCCTCACTTAGTGCCTTTGGCCCAGGTATCAATAAAGACACCATCGAAAATTCTGGTCTCATACAATGTGAAGGAGGGAGGTTGAGTAGTGCTAGGATCACTGGCCAGACACTCTAATTTGTGCTTAGATTTCCAAATGGATTGAAACCATCTGTTGATATTTCCAAATTAATGTTACGATGTTCTTGAGCAAAATCAGGACACTCATGATTCATCTTCTTTCAAGTTGTAGAATCAATAGGATGACGCGTGAGATTATCCCTTACTTCTTCCCTATCATGCCAAGTCATTGCCTCCGATATCCATGGTAATGTGAAAATTCGCTTCAATCTAGGCTCAATGGGAAAATATTTCTACACTTTTGAGGTACTTTTGAACTTGTGCCATCCTTGCTAGTAGATTGCACATATCTTGGTTCATCTCATACCGAACACTGATCGAGATTTTTAGACTCATATCGGCATAGTAGACAGTTATACACACAAGTATGAAATGATTTATACTAACTTTCTAACAATTCTTCATAGTAGGATATCTATTTGGAAGCGTATTCTACTTGGGTAGCAAGCCCTTCAAACAATTCAAAATTTTTGTCACGCTATTGTCAGACAGATACTATTGGTCTTCAAACTATGCAAACCAGCCACGGCATGCAAAGTTGTTTGATCTTTGTCACTGCCAGGGTACAACGGTTGGATCGCCTTAAGTTTTAAACTTTTATAATCATCGTCAAGGTTTATCCCGATATCTTTATGAGCACCTGAACCTTGTACATCATCAGTGACCTCATTTTCTTCCATTTCATGAACTCCATACGCGTCATCAACTAAATCCTCTAGCATATTATGGTATGTATTGTCCTCCTGCCCTTGTACTTTTATTCTACTTATTGATTATTGTGATGGTTGCACCGGGATAAAAGGAGCATGCGATTTCCCGTGAAAAATCCAAAATCGATAACTATCTTGCATACCCCATCATAACAGATGTAGTTCAACTATTTTTCAATCAAACACCTTACCATTCCTACACTTAGCACATGGATACGGGAACTCTTCATCATTACGACATCTCTTTGTATATTTCAAAAATTCATTAGCACCTCTACAAAATACATCCCTTAGTCTATTTGTCTCACCCATCCATTCTTTTGTATAGAGGATATCCCATCACAGCTACTACAAGTAATCACCTATTATGGGCAAGAAGCGTATATTCATGGATTAACAAACACTACATCAAATCTGCACTATTGTCACGGTCATTGACTTGACAAGTTGGACTTGTCAAGGTCAATGACGGTGATAAATTTTTTTGTCACGATCATTGACCTTGACAAGTTCGTTAGAATTGTCACGGTCGTGTCAAGGTCATGGACCGTGACAAGTTTAGTCACGGTTAATAACCGTGACAAACTCGTGATAATATTTAAAAAAAATTGTCACATTCAATAACCGGGACAAGTCCGTGATAAGATTTGTCACGGTCAATGACCGTGACAATTATGGGCATAAATAAAAAAATTCTGCTGGGCAGTATGGCCACTGCCACTGCCCAACAGTATATTTGTACATGTTATAACAACGTTGGTTGTACCTATTCAAACATCATATATCCAAATAAACTAAAGATGGTGCAAATATATATTCATGACGATATAATCCAAATATTCAAAATAGAAATAATATACATGACGATATAATCCAAATATAATTAAAATGGACAAACTTAAAAATAATGTTACTACATGTCTTGGGTAAATGTGAGGAGGTGAGTTGGCCACACGATATACGAATTGACACACCCACTAATATACATCGTGCCGCATTGTTCGCGCAACCACAATAGGGAGTTCTCCTTTCCGGGTATTACATGTGTGACGAGCACTTTGGACTCGATCCCTTGAAGCGCACGTCCATGAACTATTCCACCCTCGATGATATTCGGGTCCCTCAACCCCCGCCCTATCTGCTGGCCATCAAATACATCCAATATGAACACGCTTGGCCAACCAAGTGTCGAAAATGGTCTGGGGAAGGGAGCCAAATAAGGAAGTGGATCATCGAAATACGCACGTGACGGTGAAGAAGCAGCGAGGTCCACATCCTCGTCCTCCTGCGCCTCGTTCTCCCGCACCTCCTCCTCCTCCACCGCCTTCTCCTTCCCTTTCCCCTTCCCCTTACGGTCTCCACCCAACGTACGCTTTATGAATACGTACATATCTTGGATCGTCGCCTCCAAACGGGACAGCTTCGTGTCGTGTGAATCCACCGTTCGAGCCAACCCGGTGTCGCTCGTCTCCAATCCGATGATCCTAGATTTGGCCACCCGCGAGCTCACCCCCCTTGTCCTCCCCTTGCGATCAGAGCCAAGCACTTAGCTGAGTGCGTCTGTGGACAAAGACGCCTTGTCGGCATCAAACTGCGACTCATGCACTTCCTTAAGCTTTGCCTGAAACGACAAAAAGCACATGATTAGTAAAATAAGTAAACTAACAAATTATAACGTAATTAACAAAAATTAAACTGTCGGATTACTTACAATCGTGGCCGCGACGCTCGGGGACACCTCCTTGTCCTTCCCCTTCTTCGTCCGAAGAGCCACATAAGTATCGAGCCTATGTGGCTTACCCCCTGTCCCACTCCCTACCCCCTGAAATAAAATAAAGTAAAATGAGTATCGGCCCCACAAAGTAAAATAATGAAGAATAATATATTTCTGTAGTTATAGAAAATTAAATCTTACCTTCATCCTATGCTCCACCTCGGCATAAGAGGTCCGGCCGGAGTAGTGCACGTCCGTCTTTTTTGCCCGATTTTTCCTCCCCGATTGGCGAGATGCCAATTGTCGATCCTCGATCTCATTGTCAATGAACTTTTGCCATTGTGCCAATGAGATCGGCTCCTTGGGCGGGACGGATCCACGCCATTATATAATGGACTCTCGTGTTTTCCCAAAGTACCGTGTCCGCATATTTTTCTTCCACGTCTTGTGTTGCTCCCTCAACTGCTCCAAGACGGAATCGCGTACCTTTGGATCCAAGTTGAATTGTTCCTGCCCAACAAATTTAATGTTAGTTGCGAATAAATATAACTATAAATATAAAATAAAATTAAAATTGAAATTGAAATTGAAACTGAAATTGAAATTGAAATTGAAATTGAAATTGAAATATTCATATAAATATAAATATATTACGTGTAGTGCCGCCCAAACAGCTAACTTGAGCTCATATGGCACCTCCTTCCAACTCATAAATCCCGGGCCGATGACCGTCTTTAACAGCTCGAGGGATCTCGCTAATAGCTTCGATTTGTTCTCGACGGTAATCCTAAATTTTCCATATTTGAGAAGCCTAGGGACGGAGGAGCCCTCGTCGCCTCCGCTACCACCGAGCCCAGACGACATCATCATAAACAGCATCATCATCTTCACCTTAATACCTGAAGGAGACATTTGCTGTAAAAAAATGTTATTAGTACAGATAAAAAAGATGTTATTAGTACACATAGACACACACCCCTACCCCACCCCCACCACACACACGCACACGTACACGTACATAAAGCTATACAATTAAAATTACAATTAAAGTTATACAATTTCTTAATTAAAGCTATACAATTGTTAAAAAAAACCACCACCCCACCCCCTTCCCCCCACCACACCCCTTGCCCCCCTCCCCCACCACACACCACCACACACATATACACATATTTAATTTCAAGTATGTTTCATTTAATTATCATACTTTGTATATATTGTTCGATATACAAAGTAATTTTCAAAAAAAGTTGAAAAATCCCACCCCCATATGGACAATAATCCAGTGGTCATGACACTTTTAAAACTAACCAACCCAACATTTACTAAACAAAATAATCTAACAGCAATTTCAACAACAAATGTGTAACCCGTACTCCTTCTAATTCATCTACTCAATTAATTCATTTCATCCATTAAACTAACAATTAAAGTATATAATTATTAATTTACTAATTTACAATGAGGGGCAATCCTACTTTCATATGAAATTGGCACTAATTATTAATTTACTTTCATCTAAAACTATACAATTAAAATTACAATTAAAGTTATACAATTTCTTAATTAAAGCTACACAATTGTTAAAAAAAAACCACCACCCCACCCCCTTGCCCCCCTCCCCCACCACACACCACCACACACATATACACATATTTAATTTCAAGTATGTTTCATTTAATTATCATACTTTGTATATATTGTTCGATATACAAAGTAATTTTCAAAAAAAGTTGAAAAATCCCATCCCCATATGGACAATAATCCAGTGGTCATGCCACTTTTAAAACTAACCAACCCAACATTTACTAAACAAAATAATCCAACAGCAATTTCAACAACAAATGTGTAACCCGTACTCCTTCTAATTCATCTACTCAATTAATTCATTTCATCAATTAAACTAACAATTAAAGTATACAATTATTAATTTACAATGAGGAGCAATCCTACTTTCATATGAAATTGGCACCAATTATCAATTTACTTTCATCTAAAACTATACAATTAAAATTACAATTAAAGCTATACAATTTATTAATTAAAGCTATACAATTGTTAAAATTTCCTCACCACGCACACCCTCGCTACCACCACCACCACCACCACACCCCTTGCCCCATCCCCCTGCCACACACACACGCACACACCTACGCACACACACACACACCCCACCCCACCCCCACCCCCACCACCCTACCCCTTCCCCCCACCACACCTGCACCACCCCACCCCCACTACCCCCTCCCCCACCACACACCACCACACACATATACACGTACAATACACACATATATATACACACATATAGAAATGAAAGAGAAAGAGAGGAAAAAAAATATACCTTAGAGAGAGAGAGCAGAAATCGCTTAGAGAGAGAGAGAGAGAGAGAGAGGGAAAACCAAAAAATGGTGGGAAAAAAGAAGCCTAGGGTTTTTTTTACTGCAGAAGTTGTCACGGTCGTGTCAAGGTCATTGACCGTGACAATTATTTAAAGAATTGTCACGGTCATTGACCGTGACAACTACATTTGTCACGGTCATTGACCGTGACAATTCTTTATCACGGTCGTGTCAAGGTCAATAACCATGACACAAAACGCGTGTTTTTTATCACGGTCAATGACCTTGACAAGGGTGACCGGCTGAAAGGTGACAATTTTGTCATTTTGGTGTAGTGAAAAGTGTGAAAATTTAGTTTTCAGTAAATGTTTTACTTCAAGATTGACATTTCATCTTTCGGTGTTATATTATAAAAATAATATAAATTAATTTCATTATTAACATAAGATGCATTATGAATCATATTTCTTTCATCTCCTCTAAAGGGTGAGTGTTCCTATCCCATTCAAGACCGCATATTTCTGTAATGCACTTAGCAGCTCACCCACATTGTTCTAATTTGAGAAAAATTCGACGGCATATCCCCATAGTTTTTCAAGTACACGATATAGATTCGCAAGTGTTCGTTCTATTTCAATTTATCGATTGAAATAACTCTTAACACCACATCATCTAGTATATACCTAGAGAACATTAAGAGACGAAACACTACAACAAATCTGTCGAATTGTTACGGTCATTGACCTTGACAAGTTGGACTTGTCAAGGTCAGTGACCGTGACAATTCTGGGGGTGACAACTTCTTTATCACGAACTTGTCACGGTCCTTGACCTTGACAAGTTTTGTCACGGTTAAGGACTGTGACAAACCCGTGACAATGTTAAAAAAAATTGTAAAATCTGCTGGGCAGTATGGCCACTACCACTGCCCAACAGTATATTTGTACCTGTTATAGCAGCGTTGTACCTGTTCAAACATTATATATCCAAATAAAATAGAGATAATGCAAATATACATTCAAAACAATATGCATCACGATATAATTCGAATAGAATTCAAATATAACAACTTAAAACAACAATTCAATTCAAATAATGTCACTAAATGTCTGGGATAAGGTTAACTCTGAGGAGGTGAGTAGGCCACGCGATATACGAATTGACACACCCAGTAATATACATCGTGCCGCATTGTTCGGGCAACCACAAGGGGGAGTTATCCTTCACAGGTATCACATGCGTGACGAGCACCTTGGACTCGATGTCTTGAAGGAAACGTCCATAAACTGGCATACCCTGAACGGTGTTCGGGTCCCTCAACCGCCGCCCTATCCGCTGGCCATCAAATATGTCCAGTATAAACACTCTCAGCCAACCAAGTGTCGACATCGGTCGGTTGAAGGGAGCCAAATAGAGGAGTGGATCATCAAAGTCCGCATGTGTCGGCGATGAAGCAGCGAGGTCCACATCCTCGTCATCCTGCACCTCCTCCTCCACCACTTTTTCCTTCCCTTTCCCCTTACGGCTTCCGCCCAATGAACGCTTCATGAATGAGAACATATCTTGGACCGTCGCCTCCAAACGGGATAGCTTCGCGTCATGCGAGTCCACCGTTCGAGCCAACCCGGTGTCGCTCGTCTCCAATCCGATGATCTTAGATTTGGTCACCCGCGAGCTCACCCCCCCTTGTCCTCCCCTTGCGATCAGTGCCAAGAACTTGACTGAGTGCGTTTGCGGACAAAAATTCCTTGTCGGCATCAGACTGCGACTCATGCACTTTCTTAAGTTTTGTCTGAAACGACAAAAAGCACATGATTAGTAAAATAAGTAAATAAAAAAATTATAACGTTATTAACAAAAAGTAAACTGTCGGATTACTTAAAATCGTGGTCGCGACGCTCGGGGACACCTCCTTATACTTCCCCTTCTTCGTCTGAATAGCCACATAAGTATCGAGCCTATGTGGCCTACCCCCATGGCCATTCCCTGTCCCCCGAAATAAAATAAAGTAAAATTAGTATCGGTCCCGCAAAGTAAAATAATACAGAATAATATATTTTTGTAGTTATAGAAAAATTAAATCTTACCATCATCCTATGCTCCAGCTCGGCGTAAAACGTCCGGCCGGAGTAGTGCACGTCCGTCTTTTTTGCCCGGTTTTCCCTCCCGGATTGGTGAGATGCCAATTGTCGCTCCCCGATCTCATTGTCAATGAACTGTTGCCATTTTGCCAATGAGATCGGCTCCTTCGGCGGGACGGATTCACGCATTCGAATAACAGACTCTCGGGTCTTCCCAAAGTACCAGGTCCGCATATTTTTCTTCCACGTCTTGTGTTGCTCCCTCAACTGCTCAAAGACGAAATCGCGTAGCTTTGGATCCAGGCTGAATTGTTCCTGTCCAACAAATACAATGTTAGTTGCGAATAAATATTAAATGAAATCGAAATTGAAATTGAAATATTCATATAAATACATTACCTCTAGTGCCATCCAAACAGCTAACTTGAACTCATTTGGAACCTCCCTTCAACTAGTGTACCCCGGGCCGATGATCGTTTTTACCATCTCGAGGGATCTCGTTAATAGCCCCGTCTTGTTCTCGATGGCCATCACAAATTTGCTATATTTGGGGAGCCTAGGGGCCGAGGAACCCTCGTCGCCTCCGCTACCACCGAGCCCAGATGACATCATCATAACCAGCATCATCATCCTCGCCTTAATACCTGAAGGAAAAATTTGCTGTAAAAAAATATTGTTATCAGTACAAATCAAAATGAATTAGAAGAAGACATGCAAATATGTAAAATTACTACAAATCCAAATGAATTGTTACTGTTTAACACCTCAATTCTGAATTCCAAAACAACAGCATCTAGCTCATAATATGTACAATTACTACAAATCCGAAACATCCCCACCCTTACTGCCCACACACACGCACGCTATAAGTAAAAATCAATTAAAAGCGTTAAAAATGGATTGATAAAGTACAAATTGGAATATTTATTACAAATTGAAAAATTGTTTCAAATTCGAGTTATCATCAAAAATAGATTGATATTCGGTAGGAGCAGCCAAGTCATCCACACTACTATTTAGACGCTTTGGCACGTGTAGGACAATTGACCACGGCTCGTTGTTGATATACTCCGAGTAAAACACTTGGTTAACCTTTTGAAATGCACAAACAAATGGCTCACAATTTGTTCAACGAAGTTCTTCTCTACATGCATCACATCCAATACATGGCGCACCGGGTTATTCTTCCAATAAGGCAAGTCAAATAAAATTGACCTCCTAGACCATGCCTTTCTTGTTTAAGTTTCATTCCCAGTTGGGGTCTTCTTATGCTTGACATTCTTAAATTTGGGATTCTTACCTGGCATATTAGGGCCACATTCAGAAGATTTACTTTCAATTTCTGAACCTGAAAGTTGTCTTGGCGGTAGCCTATGTTCAACCCCGCCCAATAAAAAATTAGAACCTTTCTCAAATCCGAAACTATGAGCCGGGGGTAAAAACCTCCTATGGCAATGTAATACATTTTTTTAGCTAAAGGATAGACGAATAGATTTAGTCTCCCCTCCACAAATAGGACACCCCAAATAACCATATACTACACACCCGAATATTGTCCCATAAGTTGGAAAATCCTGAATTGTCCACATCAACATAGCTTTCAGCGTAAACTCTTCTTTTCTAAAAGAGTCAAATGATTGTACACCCTCTTACCACGACTCATTTAATTCTTCTACCAAAGGAGTCAGGTAGACGTCGATGTCATCACTTGGTGCCTTTGGCCTAGGTATCAACAAAGATATCATCGAAAATTCAGGTCTCATACACTGTGAATGAGGGAGGATGGAGCTAGGATCACTGGTCATACACTCTGATGGGTGCTTAGACAAAAGGAACTTTTAATTCACCGTGAAAACTCCAAAATCGATAACTATCTTGCATACCCGATCTTAACAAATGTAGTTCAACTGTTTTCCACTCAAACACCTTATCATTCTTACACCTATCACACGAACACGAAAACTCGTCATCATTATGACATCTCTTTGCGTATTTCACAAATTCATTAGCACCTCTGCGAAACACATCCCCCATTCTATTTGTCTCACCCATCCACTCTTTGTATTTCGAATATCCCATCACAGCTACCATAACTAATCACCTATTAAAGGTAAGAAGCGTATATTCATGGATTAGTATAAACAAAACTTAGATTTATAGTATGTTTTATTTAATTATGTCTTCGATTCTTAAATTTCAAATTTAAATCAATTAATAATAGAAATTCCTATTTCCTCCATCTCCTCTAAAGGGTGAGTGGTCTTATCCCATTCAAGACCGCATATTTCTGTAATATACTTAACAGCTCATGCACATTGTTACGATTTGAGAAAAATTCGGCAGCATATCCCCATAGTTCTCCAAGTACACGACGTAGATTGGCAAGTGTGAGTGTTATTTCAATTAATCAATTGAAATAACAGTCACACTTATCAATCTAGTATGTACCCAAAGAACATTAGGATACGACTGCAGAGCTTTCTCCAAATGTAACAACTTTAAGCCACTAAGAATATTATTATACATAAATTATGCAGTCCCAAACTGTCCAAACGGGACAATTAGAGAGATCACATTACAGGGGTAATGACTCTTGAACGGGTCTAAGGGCTATTGAATGCGTACGCATAAGAACTAGAAGACTAGTATCTATGCGCACTGTATGTAATTTCAAGTATATATATATTGTTCGTTATACAAAGTAATTTTCAAAAAAAGTTGAAAAAACCCAACCATATGGACAATTATCCAGTGGTCATGCCACTTTTAAAATTAACCAACCCAACATCGATCCACTATAATCCAACCGCAATGGCAACAACAAATGTGTATCCCGTACTCCTTCTAATTCATCTACTCAATTAACTATTTTCATCAATTAAACTAATAATTAAAGTATACAATTATTAATTTACTAATTTACAATGAGGGGCAATCCTACTTTCATATATTAATTTACTAAAAAAATTAATTATTAATCAATTCGTTTACAAGAGACACTACTTGCATATGAGGGAAAATATCTAATAAACCAATCAAAATTTAATAAAAAAAAATTAACAAGCCCCACCCCCGCCCCATTTCCCCTTGCCCCACCTCCATCCCCACACACATGCACGTAGCCCCACCCCCGTCACCCCCACCCCCCGCATCATTTCCCCCTCCCGCACATACGCACACTACACACACGCGCACGTATACACACACGCGCGAGCAGCCCCACCCCCTGCCCCCCACCCCCTTCCCCCACCACACACACACACACACAGCCCCACCCCCCACCACACACACACGCACATACACCCCCCTCCCTCCCCACCCCCCACCCACACCACACGCACACACACAGAGATATATACACACACATATATATATATATATATATTTATATGGAAGAGAGAGAGAGAGAAACCAACCTGAAAGTAGAGAGAGGGGGAGAGCAGCGCATAGAGAGAGAGAGAGAGAAAGTGGAGGGAAACAAAGCGGAGGGAAAAAAAGGAGGGGAAAGGGTTTTTTGCTGCTAAATTTGTCATGGACCTGTCACGGTCCTTGACCGTGACAATATTATAAGGATTGTCACGGTCATTGACCGTGATAAGCCCGTGACAATTGTACTTATCACGGACTTGACACGGTCGGTCAATGACCGTGATAAAAAAACGCGTATTTTTTTATCACGGTCAATGACCGTGACAAGTCTGGCCGGCTAAAGGGTGCCAATTTGGCGTAGTGAAAATAGAACTTCCCCCAAAAGTAACAAGTGTAAGCCACTAAGAACATTATTATACACAAACTATGTTGTCTCAAACTGTCTCAAACTGTCCAAACGGGAGAATTCGAGAGGTCTCATTATAGGGGTAATGACTCTCGAACGGGTCTAAGGGTTATTGAATGCGTATGCATAAGAACTAGAAAGCTAATATTTATGCACACTATCTATAACTTAAGAGTCTTATAATTATGTATGATTTAACACCATAGATTTTATTTGATAATTCGCGGTAACATCGGAACATGCATTATTTGATGATTCAAATTTACAATGAATTAGATTTTACTTGCATGATACAATAATAAGATGGGAAACAATCTTATACTCAAAAAGTATATACTTTTTAAATGAATAATGTTACACACAGGAGTTAGAACCGTATATAGTTTTTTAGTGCACGATTGTTTTCCACCTTATTATTATATCACGCGGGTAAAATCCAATTTATTATAAATTTGAATCATCAAACAATGCATATTTTCGAAATTACCACCAATTACCATATAAAGTCTATAGTGATGATTTATACATAGTTATGTTTCATTTTTATTTAATTGTTTAACAGTAAGCTTTTAAAATTTATAGTATGTTTCATTTTTTTCTTATTTATATTTCTATGGTAAATATGTTTCATTTTTATCTTATTTATATTTTCTCATCATATGTCACTATTCGGTAGAATCATAACCCTAAATGTTATAAATGCCAAGGGCCAACCAACTCCATGGTTATCCAAATATTCAAATTTACCAGTCAACAACAATTCAATAATCCCAGATAATAATTCAAATATTAATATGAAATTTTGTCCATGTAGCTATACTTGAAAGAAGACAAAAAGATTTTAGCAATATATTCAGCAAAGTTTCAGCATTTAAACTTATGAGCCCAAGCCACTATTTTTCAGCATGTAAATGATTTTCATGTCTACGACATATTAAACATGATCAACATAATTTTAGCAACAGATTCAATAAAGTTTCAGCATGTGATACATTTACATTTCATTTCATTTAACATCGATTAAGATAAAAAAAATACCTTTTGAGCTACATGCATGTGATACATCTATATTTCATTTAAAATATTCACCAGCTACACAAGGATAAACCATTCTAGTTTTATTATTACTCACTAATTATTTTCAAATCTATGCACTTAATTTTTCCCTACACACACACACATGTATATATAGATACCCTGAAGAAGATGAAAAACCAATATATTGAAATCGGCAGTGGTAGCGGGGGCTTGAAATCTCACAAATGCAACCTCAGTAATTGCCCGAAATCTCAACAAAAAATTCACAACAACGGTTAAAAACAGGGATCCAAAAAAATTAAAATCCCTAAGTGATAAATCCTTTATGTTATGTAGAACATTTTTCATTTTGGTATACTTCTAGAACACAATCTATATCCTTGATTACCAAATTATATTTTATTTGAGGTTTTAGTGTTTTGAAATGAGTAGCGTGTGTTTTATCAGGAGAGAGAGAGAGAGAGAGAGAGAGAGAGAGAGAGAGAGAGAGAGAGAGAGAGAGAGAGAGAGTGTGTGTGTGTGTGTGTGTGTGTGTGTGTGTGTGTGTGTGTGTGTGTTTAATGTTTTCTCTTAGCCCTACATGTGGAGGGCTATTAGCAATTAGCTTGTGTGGGGTTTATTTTGATGGGTTGTGTCGAATTTGCATTAGAGAAGTTTGGGTATTTTAGATTTTGCAATTTATTGTATATTACCCAAAAATATGGATCAATACAAAATTCATGCATGACTAAGTATTTGTCAACTAGTGTTTGTCTGCGTCGATAGCACGGTTAAAAATTTATTCACACAATTTGTCAGTTAGTGTTTGTCATAAAATTTATTCACACAATTTATCACAATTTGTCATATTCAACCATAAGGGAATCATGAACGAATAGATGCTTTGATTATCCAAATCAAAATAATTTTACAAATTCATATTATCCAAATCAAAATAATTTCATAAATTAATTTTATCACACAAAAAATAATTTTACAAATTAATGTGTCAATATCCAAAAAAATATGTCAATTTCCAATCAAATGCATGACAAAAAAGAGACAAACAATTAAAAAAAACTCTGAAGTGGTGGTGATTATGATGGGCTAAGGCAATGGTGGTGGCCCTTTTTTGTGAGAAGCGACAGCAGTGGTGGCGTAAGGATGGTGGTGATGTGGGCAGGGATGGTGGTGGCGCAAGGATAGGGTGGGGTGGTCTACGGCGGTGTGGGGTGGTGGTTGTGGTGTTGGGCTAAGGCGGTAGTAGAGAGAGGGAGAGACGTCGAAGTAGAGAAAGGGAGAGACGTCGAAGTAGAGAGACGATGGAATAGAGAGAGAGGGGAATGAGAAAGTGGCAGACTGGAAAGGCTATTAGGGGGTTTTTCTACGTTGTCACGGTCATGTCACCATCAATGATCGTGACAACGTACAATCAAGCGTTGTCATGTCGTTACCTTGACAAGACCGTGAAACTTACTTGTCAAGGTCAATGATTAGGGTAAGACCGTGACAATCTATTGTCATGATCTTGTCACGGTCATTGACCTTAACAACAAACGTGTGCCTGGTTGTCACGGTTTTTAATCGTTATAACGCTAGTCGGGTGAAGAGTGACCTTTTTATGTATTTTGGTGTAGTGTGAATCTTACAGGGTTTGATAGTTTTAGAACACATGGAAAAAGCATATAAATTCAGCACTTAAGGCTATAGATGAACGGGTGTGGTTAGATGTTAAGGGGACACCACCAGTCACAAGAAATGGAGAGACAACACACTTAAAACCTGTTGAGTCGTGGACGGATGTTGAGCATAAATTAGCTCAATATAATTCTAAAGGCTTAAATTATATATTATATTATGTCTTCTCGAAGTAGTTACGTCGTACTATGACATGTGAGACATCCAAAGAAGCTTGGGATATACTCCAACTCACTCATGAAGAAACTAATGCAGTTAAGGCTTTCAAACTCCAAAACCTCACCACTCAGGTTGATCTAACCATGATTTTTGTAGAGTTGTTTCGAACTTGACTTTAATTATGGATTCGACTGTGTATATGCCTCTGCATACACGTGCACGAGCTCTTTTGAACATTTAACTTATCGTGTACATTTGAGTTTGGTGAGATGTTCTCCTTTCAATCTTGTCATCTACGTGTACTAATGACTAAGGGGGAGTTGTACATATAAGAATCGTTGTCTGTGAGAATATTTGATTAGTATTGAAAAAATATGAGTGTACACGAAAACGGGTTACGAAAGACGAGTCTTTGCGTGAAAGTCACCGTTGAAAAGAGCCCGAAAAAATTGAAGGCAATAAAAACAGCAAAATTTGCCAAATGGGGGACAACTTAGAATAACATAATAAAAATGAAAAGAAAAGAACTTCAAAAGAATCATGAAAATAAATGAATAGAAAATATGAGTGTTTATCTTTTAAGGGAGTTTAGTTGAAGAACAACGGGTTTACACAATGAATCCTAGATTTGACGATCGTGTCATTACACTATTGATTTGAAGAATCATCAAAATCTAGACATGTGTACATTGTGAATGTTTGTTCATTAAATTCAATGTATAATTGTCACTTGAGGCTAAACCATAGTTTTGATCATATTATGCGATCAATTAGAGCTTCTTGACTCTATTTAAGTGTTTTGGTCATAATTTATTTGTCTTAGTTCACACCTATTCACTCTGTTACCATGAGTTTAGGCACATCGATACCATATTATTGTGTAACTCTTATGTTTGTTTATTTTTCTAGTTTTTGAGTTCTGGTTTGAGTTCGGTATGATGTTTCTCAGGTGATACCTTTCTGGGTTCGGGTTTTATTTTTTTCAGAAGAGAATTCGAAAATTTTCATGTTTCACTAGAACGAAAATTGCAGTCGTTCAAACGAGTTATGACTTTCGTTCGAACGACCTGTTTCGTTTGTTCCAACGAGTCGCCTTTCTCGTTCAAACGAGTGTGAATTTCGTTCGAACAAGGTTAAAAATCGGCTTTTAGGTTTTCACTTCAGTCTTTTGGCCATTTTTACCTTTCTTCTACGTTTTGACTTCTCTGAAAACTGCGATACTTGTTCTGCCATTATTGACCATTTTTACACCTTGGAGCTTGGATTTTGATTGATTCTCCCTGCATTCCTTCATCCTTTTGCTCTATATCATGTATCCTCATAGTTTTGTCATTTTTTGTCATTTTTGAAGACTTTTGAAGAAAAATTGGTTGGTTTAATTTCACACCATGTATCCATTTTTATTTTATCATCATGGCTTATTTGGATGGATATGGATACTATTTATCAAGTTTATGAAGTCATTTATGTTTCTGGAGCTACTGATTTATATTGATGTGGGATGTTTATCATCATTATTTATTATATGCTTCGTTTATCCTTTTACTGTTATATTATTAATTATCCATCTTCTGATATTTCATTTTATCAAAGGTTGCATATATTGATTCTATTATTTCTTTTATAGTTATCTAGTCATGTTATTCGCTCCAATATTTGTGTCATATATGATACATATTGTTTATCTGTCCCATTCTTTGTCTATTCCAGGCAAAAAGGGGGAGAAACATGTGATGTAGGGGAGTATCTTGTTTTTATACTGACATTATTTATATGTTATTTTATTCTTCCATACTTCCCTTGGTATTGTTGTTTCATGTGTGTAGAATGCTTTATGAGTTTAAATATATTTGCAACATAAAGACGCGAGATGGTAGTTTCTGAGATACTTATGGGTCGAATATATTATGTCCGATGTAATTTTTTTTTATTTGGGTTTATTGGGTTGGGCATAGGATATCGGCTTGACGGCCTAGCTAGTAATTCACATTTTTTTGTCCCAGAATAGCCAAAGGGGGAGATTTATAAGGAAAATTCCAATCGAGTCAATTTATTTGTAATTGAAAAAAATTCGGACAAAACTGTTTGAGTCGTAGGTTAGACTTTGAGTTGTAATCCCACAAAGCCTGTGACGTATTGTGTTGAAGATGTTGTGGCAAAGCTTTAAAGATGACTTCGTGTAGTGTTTAGTGCCTACATTATCTTCACACACTTGGAATAATCGTAGATCTTTCAGGTATGAATGCTAAAGGACAATAAAATCTAGGATTTTAATTAAGGATGTATTTTAAATTTATATGTTTTAGGACTTTGAAAAATGAAATTGAAAAAACGTATTTTATAATATTTTTTGAGATTGTTTCATTCAGACGAATTTTAGCTATGTTAGAAGAATTTTTGTTTTCGTTTGAATTAGCCTAGAAATCGTTAGAATGAACTAGCGTTTTCGTTTAAAGCCTCGTTCAAAGTTTTCTTCAAACGAACATTGATCGAGGGCGTACTGTTTTACTTCGTTTGATACTCGTTCAAAGTTGGTTCAAATAATGTTTAGATCTCATTCAAAGAAATTGGAGTTTCATTCAAACGAGATGGCTTTCTTGTTCGAACAAGTCCAGTTTTCGTTCGAATGAGTTACTGCCTCAAAATTCGTATTTTACTTTTGGGGGATGCCTTCTCTCAAAAAAATAAGAACTTTTGATGAAAAATGAAAAGAGCACAGTTTTGCATAAGTTTTCATAAGTTCTAAATATTCAAAACATCATTTGTTTGTCAAGATCCAAATCTCATCATTCCTACGCAATAAAAAACTTGATTATAAGGCACTAAGTTTTTGTTCTTCTATATTGAACAAATTGTTTTAGTGCAATGGAATCCATACGTACTGATTATGAAAAAGAAACAGTGTACTTCGTGTTCTGATTCATTGACAATTGCTAAGTTGAATTGGTGGATACCTAGGTGCACGTGGACTCGTGTGTTGTGGATACTTGCGTGGGTGGATTCTTGTATTGCTGCTGTGGAGGAGAGGTCAAAGATTAGAAGAGCGTCAAGGCTTGTGGGTGATCAAGTCGTTGAGTGACTCTGTTGTCTACTCTTGCATAAATCCATATCATAGTGGATTGTCTGGTCTGTTTATCTGAGGTTTTTTTCCCTTAGTGGTTTCCTCGTACATCGGCTTCTTGTGGTTTGCTTGCTTCATTTACTTTTATCTGCTTAATCACCATAAATGCATGCGATAGGGTTAACAAGATAAAACTGGTAAATAAAATTGTTTGTCACAAGATAAAGTTTAATTGGTGCAACATAAAATTGGAAAAATTCATATTATCTCATCATGATATTGTTCTTTAATTAAACATTTTACCCCTTTTGTCATCGAATCGACTAAGGCAAAGACCATATAATCAAAGAGATTGTATCATTATGAACATCATGAAACATTTTACAAACAAGTGAACTAGTAAAATATAATCCAAAGGATTGAAATTAACACACCACGATATATAATGGAGATAAAGGTTAAAATCTATTTTGAACCAAAAGTAAAAATATATAACGCATCAAGGATAACTATGAAATAAGTAACGGCCAAATATATATTATTGAATGTTAAAATATACTTCTCTCACTAAACACTCACCAACATGTTATAGCATAAACTCTCTTCTCCTAAGAAGTGCATTGTAAAATGTACAACTAAAGAACATAATTTTTCTCCCCGTTTATCCTATAGTTATCCTCATTTAGTCTGAAATTGATTTTTTCCCTTTATTAAATCTTCTCACACTTTAGCAAACTTCTCCCCTCTCCGGAAAGATGGAAAAATATTTAAAAAAAATAAATCAATAAAGACACAAAAAAACACTATAAGTTTTGGCTTGAAAATATACACAAGAAAAATCACTACCATTGGAGTCGACTCTACATATATAGAGTCGACTCTATATGAAAGGAAAAAAATGTGGAGCTTTCTCTCTTGATTTCTGGCCCAAGTAAAAAAGGTGAAAATCATTTGGCCTATAATACCTAGGTGTAGAGTCAACTGATATGTCGGTAATATTATATATTTGTGCTCTTTTATATTTTTATGAACTCTAGCACTTTTTTCTTCGTTATATTTTACTTTTATGCTCATATATTGATTAATCTTGATATATATATATTGTGTAAGATTTATCTGAGTTTTGTATGTATTGGAACGTTAAACGGAGCATTTGGTTATGTTTTGAAAAAAATTCGTCACTTGATGCAACTTCAAGGGTATGTTCGTAAATTTAGACTTCTTGGTCCGCATAGCAAAACTTCATGTGAGTGTAGTTCGTTGAGTTAGTTTTGTGTGGCCGTAAACAGCGCGTTGTTTCGAGTTTGGATGATCAAGTTAGAGCCAATTCCGTAATGAAACTTTTTTCCCTTTTAAAGAACAAAATGCCCTGAAAAACAGAGCACCAATCAACCGGTCCCTCTCTACCGATCAATCGGTCAACCAAGTTTTGCCTACGAAGGAAGCGATTGGGCATTTATTCAAAACTACAAATTGACCGGTCCTAACAGATATTTGGCATTTTTGCCTTGTGTTTTCTTTTCTCTTTTCTTTTATTTAGAGAGATATATTCATTTTCCTGAAGAAAAAAAAAAACGGTTTAGGTTGGATTTTGGGAGCTTCTCCTCTTTCCTAGGGTGTAACACCCCGTATTTTTGAATAATTGTGGATTTAATTATTTCTGGTTTTTTAAATTACATGTGTGCAGTAATTCAATTAAAATAAAATATTACGTATTTAATAAATATTAATTGGGTGAGATTAAGATTAATATTTATGTGCTAAATTTACTAAGTGTATTTATAGTAAATAAAGTACTAGAATTTTATTTTAATAAATATTAATTGGGTGAGATTAAGATTAATATTTATGTAATAAATTTACTAAGTGTGTTTATAGTAAATAAAATGCTAGTATTTTTAAATTAAACGTGTGCAGTAATTTAATTAAAATGCGAGAAATAATTGACGAGTAATTTTAAATTACATGTGTGCCTAAAAGAGAGAAGGAAGATTAATCTCACCCAATTAAAATTACCTAGGGATGAGTAACTAATTAAAGTTGGATTAGAGATAATGCGAGAAATAATTGACTAGTAATTTTAAATAATGAATTAAGTGGGATGAATTCGTAAATATTTGTTGTACGGGCTGGATGGGTAAGTCTGAGTGTTTTAGCCGAGTGAAGCTACTTAATAAACTTAATTATGATTTACGATGGACCGGTTGGGTAAGTCCGGGCATTGTAGCAGGGTGGCGCTATTGTACTTACTTAACTAAGGAGAACTAAATAAATTAAGAGTCGGGGGATAGACTTGGAATAAGTGGGCTAGTGCTTTGATTGCTTGCATCGATTAGCCGAATTTTGTGAATATATATATATATATATATATATATATATATATATATATATATATATAGAGAGAGAGAGAGAGAGAGAGAGAGAGAGAGAGAGAGAGAGAGAGAGAGAAGAGAGAGAGAGAGTATATACAAATATGAATAATATCTGTGTGTGTAATATTTATGTGAAACATACTCCTCTAGTGCTATCAGCGGAAGTTACACGATGTGAGTGTTCGTTCCTGGCGAAACACAGTAGGCTAAGTATCGACTCCAGGTCATAATGTCGTTTTTATACCTTATTCGAAGTTAGACAATTAGATATGGTTGGGACTCACTATCGAAGGACTATGACCGCCTCCAATAGGTTTGCGATTTTACCGAGTCGGTATGAAAGTCCACCCGCTGGTAACTGGGATGAAGTGAGTATGTAATGGATGATGATAGCATTGTAGAGAAAGGCATCCAATGAGTTAGTACTTGGGGGATGGCATCCAATGAGTTATTACTCGGGGGATGGCGATATATGTGTGTTTGTTGTAGTATAACTTTACGTACGTATATATATTAGTGTGGTAATTATATACGGGTTTAATACTTTAAGAGTGAATGCTATCAATAGCTGGAATAAAGTTATGAGAATGATAAATGGTGAAATGATTAATTAAGCTAATGAGAGAAATAGGTAAGAAGTGAACGATAAACAATACTCAGGGTAAAGTGGTGTATTAGTGAGATTTGTAGAAGACTAGTTAAGCGGGGTAGTGTAACTAGGAGGGTTAAGATGTATGAGCTAGGTGTGCACTATAGTTGAGAGGTGAGGGGAATCTCATGAGAGTGCGACACTGGCTTAAATATGAAAAGTTTTACTGCATATTTATTTACTGCATTTTAATTGCTTATAATTATTTTATAAAAGGTTTTGGGCTCTGAACCGTATTAAATCTATTTTTCAAAAACTTTTAGGTGTCCAGCTACAGGGACGCCATAGATAACTATTCTTTCCAGGGACACGAAATTACAGCTGATGTGGAGGCTTGCAAGTTGCTGACTGACCACTTCACTTATTGCATTCTAAATTAGATTCTCTATTTCGATATTGGATGAGTCTGTTGCCCCTTTTCATTCAAACTTATGTATTTCATAATTCTAGTCAGGTAGACTTGATGTGGATTTTTCCCGAAGGTTTATTCGAGAAATTTATCCATTTATCTATGCTTTACATTTTACATCGTGATTTCATTTATATTGATTACTGTATTTAGGATTATTGTGCACTATAGTTGTATGTTAATGGGATATAAAATTTGGGATTATCTTCTTCCGTCAATTCAAGTTTTCTTTTGCCATTTTATGTTGTGTTAATGTAGTTTCTTGTTTACGTTAATTGCTTTCATTCAACACATGCTTTTCAATGCAATTTAGATAATTTAGTTTAAGTTATAATATGATTAAACTCACCTTGGATTAAATGATTATTTTACCTTGATGTTGGATTACATTTGTTTAAATGGGTTATGCTATTCTTGATTTTGCACCGGGGAGATTTAACATGTATATCATGAATGCATTATATTTACGACCCTACGTGTGTAATTTTCAAATATTTTTTTATGCCAACATCATAATAGATTTTTATGACAATTTAAGGAGTAATAACTCTAGATTTGATTAATTATTTAAATGAGATTTAATATTGATAAACGTAAATTCTCATGTAATCATTTATACTATTAATTCGAGATGAGAGGCATTATTCTCAATCTATAGTTTTTACTCTTTTGTATGTTTAAAAGTAGTTTAAATACATGTCTAGTGCAGTATTTTGTTTCAACATCATTTTCTACGCATTATTGAGAAGTAATAAGTCAATTAATATCTAGCAACATTCCATGTGGATTAGATGCCCGGACTAGCCATTTCAGGTTTTTGCATTGGTATCTTTTATAGCTTAAATTGGTATCTAAAAAGCTTAGGATTACAAAAGATACCAATTGATACGTAAACAAGTTGTCCACCACTATAACTGGCTTGCAAAAGGTAAGAAACCATGTTTTAATGGTCACAAACATCAATATAACCCCCAAAAACCCAAAGCAATGATTTTTCATGTCCAATTCAAGTATAAATAAAGTATACTTGGGTTTAATTGAGGTAATTTCTCACTTGAAACTCATCAAATCATCATACCCAGAATCTGTCATCATCAACCCTATCCCCCTTTATTAACCTCATTTTTTTTCAAATAAACCACGTATGTATAACTTATCCAGCCTAGTGTTTATAATCTGACCAGTGTGATAATAGATGATATAAATGTGGTCTATGAACTTTGAAAACACACACACAAAAGAAGAAAGAAAGAAAGATAATCAGTAAACTTATGATAAAGGCAACAAGGATCATTGTATGGATCAACTTACATCAAAATGAACTTATCCATTTGATTTCAACAAAGAAAAGAAACCCCTTCACCCAGCCTTTGGAAGTATGGATTGGGGAGAGATCTAGGTGGTTCAGAGATCAATTGCAAGAATCACAATGAACCATTTGGGAAATTGGGAAACAGATTAGAAGACCATTATTCACATCTTTGGAGAGTGGCACTGATTGCATGAAAATGGATAGTTAGAAGATGCTACTAGAGTAGAGCAGTGATCCTAAAAACTGATAAAAATACATATAGATGAAAAAGGGAATATAATCCAACAAGATTTCCTCACCACACACATTACGCTTGAAATTTATAAAATTCTTCTAAACTACCAATTGCTTCCCTTCATGAGTAAAGACACAAGAAGTTATGAGCATAAGAAAAAACATCTGCTAACAGCCGGGATGAGCCTCAAAATCAAGGCTTGGTCTCTTCATCATCTTCTTCAATCTTGGGCGCCAAATAGAATCTGATATAACCCATCTCTGCTATTTTGTACTCAACAACAACTGGGAGCTCTGAAGACAAGCTAATTGTAACTGTATTTGATAGTGGGGTCGCTTTGGTGAAGGAATTCATGTACCTCAGTGCAAATGTCAAAGACACTGGTTCATTCATCTCTATAACTGTTGCTTCTTCAGGCTGAAAAGTATAAAGGCACATATATTCATCATTCAGTTCATAACTATAAGTTGGTTGTAATTCCATAACTATAAGTAAAGAATATACCTTGTCCACTGTGGTATTTTGCCTGCAAACAACATTTGCCGTTCCAATATCACCTCTTGTTGAAAACTTCACACCTTCCTTTGTCACAGAGATCACAACTGAAAGCACATGTTTATAAATAGGTGAACTCTCTTCTAAAGATGTCATTTTTACTAGGATTGGAGTAAATACTTGATTTGATGCAATGTATTTCAAGGGAGGGTAAACTCAATTTCAATCATAAGCATCCTTCTCACATGGTTATAAATATAAATTTGGGGATACTGTACATTGGTGGAGTAACATAACATTGTGAGTAATATAAGACACATGTCAACTTTTGATTTGTCAATACCCCCATAACAGCAATACATGAGTTTGGTAACCTGAACTCATTATGAATTGGCAATGCATAACAAGTTCTGTAAGTTGAAAATCAATTACAAATCAGCCATATATGATGGTTTCAGTAAAATGAAATCTAGTTACAAATCAGCCATACATAACAGTAACGTTCAGTGCTTACAAAGATGCTTCCATAAAGACTTTTCACAAATTTCAATTTTAGTCATTTGGGGCTTATCCCTCAATATACTATGCCCCCTAAAGTATTGCACACATTATTCTATTGCTTGCAATTCAAAACCATAAAACATTGAACAGTTTCTGGGTCATTGTGTGACATTGATAAATGGGTAAATGATGACAGGTGTAAAATTTCATTTAGTAAAAATTCACACTCAAACAGCCAATACAACCTAAATTTGAGTGGCATCTCCAATTCTTACTGAACCCCTAGTTCATATATAAGTTAGGGTTAACAGGCTAAAATTGGAGTAATAATGTATCTAATATCTACAAACGCATCCTCAAATTTATGTCCAATCTTTGAGCCAGATTTCATTTGATAAAACCACTGGAGGCTTAGCATTTAATTTTAGCCCCTTTTTAACCCAAATTGTGTTTTAAACCAGAAATATGAGATACTTTACTGCTCGCTTTATATAATTAAGAATAACCCAATATTCTAAATATCAGTTTAGGAATACAAAATGGAAGTGGTAACAGCATAACACCATCTTGTTTTGATTTGTTGAAAACTCCATAACAGTCATACATAACAGGTTAAATAGCTTGAAACCCCATGATTGTATTGAAGAAGAATATTTAAAGGCCATTGAAGAAATAACACATGCCCCAAGTTAAAACACTAAAAATTGACAATATTAAGAACAAATTTTGGCATACACGTAATATAACAGAAATGCTTGTGTAAGAACATATTTTGACATACAATTAACATGATGAAATTGACATAAAATAATTAATGAAAAACAGTGACAGCAAGGAAGTACCTGTGTCACCAATACTGCTAAGATCTTTACAAATTCTAGCAAACTCAGAAGAAGGCATGCGTACAATAGCATGGTACTCTGCCTCTGGTATCCCAAGGTGCTCACTGTCAATATCCATCAGCTTCATCTCAAAATCAGCAATCTTATCTTGCGCTGTACACAATCATCACAAAACACATGAGCAAAGATTTTGTAGAAGCAAGCAAAAGTGAGGAGAGGTGAAAAAACTTACTGGGGCTCTCAAACATGAAAGTGACGGTATCGCTGCCATCATCGGCCTTGATGGTGATGATGTCATCATTACCCGCGCACTTGAGCATCTTGGACATGTTGTTGAGGTTCATGCCCATGGAAATGTTACGGTCGCAGCGGTAGTGCTCGAAGCCCTCGGATCTGAGGAGGAGGGCAACGAGAGCTACGTGGCTGGAGTCCATGGCCTGGAGAGAGAAGCCGGTGGCCGAGCAATCGAAGTTAGCGTCGTTGACGAGATCCTTGATGGATTCCATCACCTTCTTCAGGAGACTCCCTTGAACAAGCCTTAGTTCCAACATCTTTTTCTTTTCTTTTTTGTGAGGAAATTAGGGCTAGGGTTTGAAAGAAAAGAGTGGGAAAAGAAACAAGGAAAGGGGGGACTTTTATAGTGAGGGCGTCGGGAAGGGGTTTATTGGCGGGATGACCTCACGGGAAATTTATTTCATTCGCGCCACATTTTTAAGGGTATTCAATCACGGTTGGGCCACCCCCAACAAATACTTAACAAAGGACTACACTAGCAAAACGTAACCCAACCCAATCTTTGATTGAATGAGACCCACTAAATATGAAACCTTGCTTCATTGTAATTTGTAAAAAAATATGAATTCGGGATAGAGTGATTGTCCTAACTACATCATTCATATAATTAGATTTTAATGAGTATAATTTCAATATTCATTCAAATAACACTAATGCAAATTAGATTAGATAGGTGGAAGTGATACAAGTGAAGTTTGATCTTGTTAAACAATGTGAGTGTATACAGTTATAATAGTTATCATTGATGAGTGATAAAATACCTGCGAATGGGAAAGAAAAATTTGACAAAATTTTAGTGTGTGGACATTTTAGGAACGAGCAAAACCATTCATGGTCTATTTAAAGAACTTTGTCCGTATGTGTGGAATGAATTTTAAACACTTGTGAAAGAGATGTATATGTTTGTCTTCTAAATTTACGCTAGTTGGTTATGTATAATTAATTACTTAGCTACATGTGTATGTTTCGAAATTGAATATAGTTGATAAAATGTAGCGATTTCTTATGATATTAATATTATTGCATTTAATTCATGCATAAAATGTTGGAGTATGTTTAATTCATAATCGTCGGGTTTAATTATAAGAAATAGTGTATTGTTAATAGGGACAAGTGTGACACAAATCTTTTATTATTTTTTTTAAAGTTTTTAGGTTCTATTCATCTAAACATCGTGTTCAATATATGGTTTTCGATATGAACATATACACGATGTTTATCGAAAACCTAAAAACTAAATCGTGTTCAATATATTCATCTAACCATCGTGTTCAATATATGGTTTTCGATATGAACATATTTACATGTAATTGTGTTCAAAATTGTCTTGTTCCTAAAATTTATTTGAATCAACATTTGTTAATGAATATTTGAAACTGTATAAATAAACACTGTTAGTTCTATGTTAACCCATATCCACTACACCAAAATGTTAATTTTGTGACTGCCTTTTTGTGACTGTCAATAGGGGTGACAAACTAGTCACTCCCGGGAGCAGTCACAAAATTATTTGTGACGCCATTAGGGGTGATAAAATTAATTGGTTAAAAAAAAATTTGAGTCAATTAGTTTGTTACCGCTAATGGGAGTCACAAATGTTACCATATAATTAATTTGTGACTCCTATAAGCAGTCACAAATTTATAACTGTCACAAGCTTATTAGTAGACATAAGTTATGACTCTTATGAGCAGTCACGAAATTATAACTGCTATGAGGAGTCACAAATTTTAGTCTTAGATTTAATTTATGACCGCTATTAGCGGTCACAAATTTGTAACTGCTATTAGCGATCACAAATTTTGGCCTAAGACTTAATTTGTAACTGCTATTGGCAGTCATAAATTTGTAACTGCTCCCAGCAGTCACAAATTTTGATCTTAGACTCAATTTGTGACTGCTATTAGTGGTCACAAATTTGTGACTGCTATTAGCAGTCACAAAATTTTTCGCCTACTTTAATTTCCCTCTATCTTACCTGAAGGGCTCCCGCTTTAATTTCCCTCTCTCTTTCATTTGCCAAAAACGAAATTTTGGCCTAATTTCGTTTGTTATTTCAGTTGCCAAAAACGAAAATTTTCTTTTAGCTGTGAAGAAGACGTTGATGTGAAGAAGCATTTGCGATTCTAAAACCCTAATTTCTGTGAATCAAACAGGTATATTTTTGGGTATTTTTGTTGTATAATTTCTGTCTAAAGCCTAATTTCGATTCTTATTATGTGTGGGTATGTGTGTATATTTGTGTGTATGTAGAGATTTCTGTTTATATGTGTGTGTGTATGTATAAATTTATGTTTACATGTGTGTGTATGTATGTGTATGTATAGATTTCTGTTTATATGTGTGTTTATGATTGTATCTATATACAAATTATATTTTATGTTAATAAGCCCTAGAAATTGTATTGAGGTTATTTTTTTGACAAAATATTATTCAAAAACTCTAGACATTATATTTTTTTGACAAAATATAATCAAGTGAATTTTTAATATTACGAGTTTTGCCCGAGCTTTGTGGTCAACGTTCTCTAGACAAAATATAATCAAATCTGATTGCTTTGTTGTGAGTATATCTACACATCGTTTAACCTCTTTCGTTTTTTGAATATTATCTTGTTTGGGAATATGTTAGATTTTTTTCAATAATCATTTTATACTATTCATATTTATTTTATCTAAAAATTAATTAAATAACCATTATTTTGTGCTCGTTGAAGTTTTGACGTTTTGTGCTTGGTTGAGTTTTCCTGTGAGTTTTAATGCAATGATAGTATTAATGCAATGATAAGTCAGAGATTATGTTCTAAATATTAGCTCAAACTTCATTTAGTTTTATAATTTACTGAGATTCTATTTGTTTGTATTGTAGAATTAATGGGGTTTCCACAATATAAAGAGTGGATGGGTGAAAGTTGTAGAGTGGGGGCAATTATACGTTAATGGGGTTAAAGACTTTGTGAATTATGCAACGAAGAATCTCAAAACTGATATTATCCCATGCCCGTGCAATCGTTGTAAAAATGGGAAACGCTTGAAAGGGGTAGATGTAAAAGTACATTTGTTTCATTGGGGTATGCAAGCTGACTACACGTTTTGGCATTTTCATGGGGAGAGGGAATTTAAGTATATTCCAGAAGAAATACTTGTCAATGAAACCGTTCACACAAATGGTGACCCGTTAGTACATGCTAGGTTAAACGATCTCATAAATGATACGTATGAAGTGCACGCAGCACAAGAAAAGCAAGATAGTAGAGGGAATGCTTTAGGATGTGAGGATTATGTTGGCAACGATACGGACCAAGTTAAGGATTATATACGGTTAAAAACAGCAGCCGCAACACCATTATACCATAACTCCAACTCCGACCACACAAAGTTATATGCCATGGTTGGGTTGCACAACTTAAAGAGCGAATTTGGCTTATCGGGAAAAAGTGTGACGGCAATACTCCTCTGGGCAAAAGATTTGCTCCCCAAAGAAAATACACTGCCAGTCAATTATCCGATCATGAAGGATAATTTGAAAGGTTTGGGTATGAAATACAAATCAATTCATTGCTGCAAGTATGACTGCATTTTATACTATAAGGAGCATAAGGACAAACGGGCTTGTCCTATATGTAAGGAACCTAGATATGAACAAAAGATGATAGTACATAATAAACGTTTGTTGAAAGTAGATACGCAAATACCTAAGAAGGTGTTAAAGTATTTCCCTTTAGGTCCTCGATTGAATTGACTTTACACTATACCTTGGATAGCAGTGGCAATGACTTGGCATGGTCGAGCGGAGGTGGGTGAGAATCTCATGCGACATCCGATTGATTCATCTGTGTGGAAATCTGCAAATCAGCGATACCCGGACTTTGCTACAGAAATACGCAACATTCGCCTCGGAATATCAACCGATGGGTTTAACCCGTTTGGCAAATTGAGCACAGATAAGAGTATATGGCCTGTATTTACGGCGCCTTTAAATTTGCCCCCGTCGTTGTGCATGAGAAAGGAGTTTTTAATTTTGTCGTTGTTGATACCAGGTCCAAAAGCACCGGGTAGTGACATTGATGTTTTCTTAGCGCCACTAATAGATGAATTTAATGAGTTATGGGTTGAAGGTGTGAGAGCATTCGACTCATACAAAAAGGAGGAATTCATTTTGATAGCTATGTTGATATGGGCAATTCATGATTTTCCTGCTTATGGGACCTTATCTGGGTGCAATGTACATGGTTACCTAGGTTGTCCTATATGTGGAGAGGAGACTGAAGCCAGCTGGCTTAAGAAAAGTGGTAAACTTTTTTATCATAGTCATCGAAGATTTCTACCCCAAAGCCACAAATTCAGGTCAATACGAAGTAATTTTCTCCCAGAAGGCACCGAGACGCGACCACCTCCACCAAGACTTTCTGGTTTGGAAATTGAAGAAAGGTCATTAAAGGCTGATCAAAAGTTGAGGGGGAAACACCCCATAATTTTGGCCCAAAAGCGTAAAAGAAAGGATGTTGATGTGAAAACGGCGTGGTCCAGGAGATCAATAATGTTTGATTTTCCATACTGGAAGGAACATCCTGTCCGACATGTGATAGACATAATGCACGCTGAGAAAAATATCATTGAGCATCTCGTAAGCACATGCATTGGTGGTTCTCATTCCAAGGATGGAGAAAGAGCCCGTGAAGATCTTCGTGATTTGAAGATTAAAAGATCATTATGGTTGAAAGAAGATACAAACACTGGAAAAAAGCATATGCCAGTTGCATCTTATACTTTGAGCATTGAAGGAAGAAATATGTTCTTAGAAATATTAAAGGGCTTGAAGGTCCCTTCTAATTTCTCATCCAACTTACGCAGGATTGTCTGCGACGCAACAAAAGATTTGAAAAGTGCAAGTCCCACGATTGGCATGTGATAATGCAACCTATCCCTCTGTTGTTCAGACACTATTTTTCGGAACACAAGGATCTTCGAAGGGCCATTCTACAAATTAGCTTATGTTTCTCATTATTGTGTGAGAAAGTTGTCAACAGGACGCACATAATGGCAGCGAAAGAAACTTTGGTCGAGGCTATATGTGTTTTGGAGAAGCACTTTACTCCCTCATTATTTGACATAAGCATCCACCTTTTAGTGCATTTGTGCGATGAAGCACTTTTATGTGGACCAGTAAGGTACCGATGGATGTATCCGTTCGAACGATTAATGAAAACTTTTAAAGATTACGTTAAGAATAAACGGTACGTTGAGGGGTCCATTGCTGAGGAGTACATTATGGAAGAGGCTTCCTTGTATGCAAAGGAATATATGCCTAACCCAAACGTTGGAGGTCGTGAACGCTTTATTGATGAATTAGAAGAGTTTGCTGATGAGGAGGCCCTAGGGAAAGGTAAGGTAGTGAAGCTAACAAGTACACAATATAACCAGGTGGCTCGATATGTATTCGAGACGCATGAAGACATAGATAAATGGAAAATGTGAGTTTATTTAAAGTGTTTTGTAAAATAATGTAATATGTTCGATGTTATATTCATTAGAAATTAATATTTTTAGTGTTTTAACCTAGGCAATATAATGAGTGCGGGCATGCCAAGAGGAGGAAGGGAGGCGCGAGCGCAGACAATGACTTTAGGCATTGGGTAGGTTCTGAGGTGACTACAGTAATACCTCACTTTTATTTACTGTCTTTGCAACATATTCACAATGCAAATACTTTCTTGGTTTCAGTTATTGAAAGTTGGTGAAGTATCGACGAGGCTTGCACGGCTAGTAAATAGGCCTAGTTTTGTAGCCAAGGAGTTTGGACAATATCGTGTCAATGGTTTTGTGTTCTCTTCAAGTACACACGAGTTAAAACTCATTGGAAAACAAAACATCGGCATTTCATATAAAGCATTAACTCATTTCAGGGCAAGCGCGAAAGATAAAAACTTGATAGAAGCTGAGATGACGTATTATGGGATTATAAAACAAATTATCCTATTAGATTATATATCTTTCAGCATACCTGTATTTTACTGTGGTTGGGTGAGAGTGGAGGACAATAACGCATGTATGGTCGACCCTGACACCCACATAGTGAAGGTTGATTTGGCCAAGTTGAAGAGTAAAGACAATGTTAATGATGAGCCATTCGTTTGTGCATTCTAAAACTTAAAGCAAGTGTTTTATGCAAAGAGCCCCAACAATGATCCATGGTCTGTTGTTTTACATTCTCCTCAGCGCTTGACTACATCGGTAAACGATATAGAGGCACCTATCGAGATTCAGTCTATTCTGGATGACAACCCAGAATTAAAGAAATTATTAAACGCATCAGAGGAGTAGATGTTTAATTGTGGCATATTATGTTGGTTTCAGTTATCAAAACTTTTAGAATATGTTGAAAAGGTATAACTTATATTATATTTTTTATATTATTTCCTTACTCTTGTATTAACATATGAACTAATGCATAAATATAAAAATGCAGAAAATGGCGTCCGAGAATACAATTCTATCATCCAGGCCAGAAAGTTCAAATCATGATGAACATTCTGCCATTGATTCTCGCGCTAACGTTTCCCTTAACCTATTTGGTTTGCCAATAGGTGGAAATAATCCTTTTATAGCTCGAGCCTTGTCTTTGTTAAAATCTTGTATTGGCTTAAAATATGAGAGTTGGGATACGGTTGAGCAAGTAAAAAATGACGACTTGTGGGATACGCTCATGAAAGAGTTTAATCTTTCGGCCGACCAGAAGGAGGGGTCCATGAAAGCCATTGGTATTCAATTGAAGACTTTTAGAAGTAACCTCCGCTCGACTTATTTTAAGGGATTGGACAGTGATGGGATAAAGGCCCTGAAGGATCAAGTACCGGAGAAAGAGCATATCCCTGTTCGTGAGTGGAATGAATTCGTCTCGCGTGAAGCATCTGAGGCAAAATTAAAACAACGACACCAAGGGCGGGTGAACAGGGCTAAAAAGACTGACGTCCATTGTCTTGGTCGGATGTCGTATGCTGAGAAAACCGAGGATATGGTATAAACCCTTTCTTATTTTAATGTGTATATATATTATATGTCTTGCTCAAATAGTTAATGGAAATTAGGTGCTTAACAATAAACGACATGTTGATCGTTCGGAAGTGTATCTCAAAAGTCGTAAGCGGAAAACTGGGGAGTTTCACCCAAAGGTTGCTGATGATATGGTGAGTTTCGTAATCTCAGTTGTAATAATTAAATTCCTTCAAGTTTCGTCGTTCAATGGTTTTAGTCAATTCATAAATAACTTTGCAGCAAAAATTGAGTGAGCTGAGAAGTAGTAAAGGTTCTTCAAGCCAAAACAGTATTGATACAGATGCATTGACTGCGTTTAGAGGAAAAGATACTAGGGGGGTGACTCATGGTGTTGTACCCGTGTCCAAAAGTAAACTTAAGGCAATTGCTCCTATAGTATCACAGTTGACTAGAGCAAAGACACGAGAAGAAAAACATGATGAGGATATGGCATTTCTCAAATCATCCGTTACCGTGCTTTTAAGTGCTTTTGAATCGAATGGATTGAAAATACCAAATCCAAGTCCTCGTAATTATACTCCTGTCCCACATCCAAGTCCTCGTAATTACACTCCAGTTCCGCATTCAAGTCCCCATGATTACACTCCAGTTCTGCATTCAAGTCCCCATGATTACATTCCTACCCCCCCGTCAACTGAGCCAAACTTTGGAGATTCAACTGAGCCAAACTTTGGAGATTTAACTGATCCTCCACATGATCCATATGCCGATTTATTAGATTTTTCAAATCAGAGAAGGATTGCAAGTGGGCAAGTTATTACTTCGGATGCTACTGGAACGGTGGTGCATGGCCATCAATTGCTGATATTTGAACGTAAGGCTTACGTTAGTAGTGTTGAGCCAGGAGAAAAGAATCATCCGTTGTATCGTCGAAGTCATGGGGCGGACACTATTAAGGATGTCGAGAAATCTTGGGTGGTTTGGTCGTTGCTTTATCTTATCCTTAAGTGATCCAGAGTAATTTGTCTTGAGAAATTTGAACAAATTGTCAAAGTGAACAATTAGTAGTGTTTGAACTCTATTTTAAATATTAGTAATCTGTTTTGAATCAATTAGTAATCTGTTTTGAATGTCTTTCGATCTAGAACCCGGCATAATTGTTAAGTGTGTGAACTTTAGTTGGAACGAAGTCGAAAGAATGGGAAGAATAGGTGTTCACATTGTGAATTACATCGGTTCACCTGGTCACTTAAAATTTCCTCAAAATCAGCAAATAAACTTCTCATTCTCTCTTCTCCATTAGCCGAAGACCTCCTCCTCTCCCATATCATTTCCTTTATTTTATTCATTTTCACCCTCATGGTTTCCTCATCCAGGGCATCCTCATCTAAGGTTACTAATTCAACCCTCTTAAATTGTTTTCAAATCTTATTTAGTGTTCTTTGTATAAAAGTAGGGTTAAATGCATTCTTGTAAAATCCACATTTTCTGCAGGAAACTTCATATTTTCTCATTGTTTGTGATGTGAATCCAACAAATACAACTTGTTTATGTTGCTTTGATGATTAAGTTGTATTTGTTGGGGTTGTTTCACTTTGAAAATGCCATTTTCACCCTACTTTCTATACATTGCACACTATAGGTTCGATAAAATGCCTCTGTGAAGGTTTTGTGCGCTAAAGCTCCATCTTCGTACCTTTTATCGCACATTCTTGTTGAATTATCCTTGTTTGAGTGTGGTGTGCGTCGGTTACGTCTACTCGACCAATTTTTCCCAACGCGAACCCTCCGAACCTAGTTTCCCAAAATTTCACGATTACTTTGACTTTATGTATCGCACTAATGGTGTGTGTATTGAATTAATGTTTTGTAGGTTCCTTCGATCACCAAGCCATCATCCAATGCGATTACTGGACGGGGAGGCACTGGTTTTGAATCTTTTCGTTCCAAGGATGAGATGGAGTGGTATCGGGCCACCAGTCGCCCGATTGCTATTGAGAAGGAGGTGATTTTAGATGAGATGCCGGCTTCTGTAAGACGATATTTAGCCAAATTCAATTGGGAGGCCCATCTGTTCATGAGAGGGGAGGTCAACGAGGACCACGTGCGTCGTTTTTATGCTTCTCTAGTATCTACGCGCGGCGGCACGTATGAAGCGTATGTGAGAGGGAGGCGGATTACTATTTCTAAGCCCATCTTAGCTGCGCACCTTAGTGGGGCTTCTAACCCCGAGCTCTATCATTACCCGGTCCTCGCAGATGCGCCTCAGCTTCCACAAGAGGTACTTATTGCGCGTCTTGCACCCGACAAGATTTGGGCGGGGGAGACTTTCCCCACTTCGGGCATGCTCGATGTACATCGTATCCTCCATCTCATCGCCGCTAATTCCATCATTCCAACTCAGACCAAGGCTGTCCTCCGTTACAAGGAGGCCCTCTTCTTATACAGTCTTTTAGGGGATGGCACGGTCATCATTCTTCCCGCCCTCATGTTGCATCAAATAGTGAATGTTGCCTATAGCGAGAAGGGAACCACAACTCTTCCTTTTGCGCGACTGATTTCCCAGATTTGCAGGGATGCCGGATGTGAGGTCTTGGGCAGCGACAAGATACCTAGGCTGCCCAAGGTGTTTAATGATAAGACCATTGCTAAAAGCTTGGGGCAAGATTATTGGGAGAGGAGGAAAAAGCGTATGTTGGATGCTCCTGATGCTCCTATGCCGGATATTCCGGAAGTGCCTCATTTAGTCCCACCTCATGTGCCTCCTACTATTGACCCCATTACATATCTCGGGGTGCAGATGGATGAGTTACAGGCTAATTTTACTGAGTTTCGGGGCACCTATATGGCAAACTTCGCATCCTTACGGGCTGACTATCAGCGAGATACTTCCATGATTGCCCAGGCATAGATGAATTTGTTTACTCATATTTGTGGGGGTGAGGCTGATGTGCCTCCTTACCTTTATGATCCCTATGCCCCTCGTGAACCCACCGCGCCCGAGTCCTCGAGCCGTCCTCCGGACCATGTGTAGAGCGTTGTCATCCCGCTTTCTCTGCTGCTAACTTTTGTGGTTCTTTATTTTGATTTTTGGGTTTGTAACTTTGTAGTTGTGTAGTGGTGTGGGGAAGAGAGAGTACATTTAGTCTATTTTCTAATTTTGGTTTTTTTGCCCCATGTACACAACTTGTGATTATTAATGAAATTACTCATTTAGTTCTTCTCTACTTGTTCTACTAGCTTTAATTTGCATTTAATTCCATCTCTTGTATTGGTTTGTGTTTAAACTAGATAACTAACTTAATTATGTTGTTAACTAGCATGTGTAGTGTAGTTTTCAATTATGAGTATCTAGACTTATGATTGGGTACCAGTAACTGTTTATTTCTATGCTGCTAAACTCTCAAAGACAACATTTCTATTAATTATATGACAGGTATGTGAATTACTATTTCATAAGGTTTATTTGATTGTTGTATTAATAGTCTGGGGGACTTAATTGAAAATATTCAAGAATGGCTTTTATGCACCTATAAATTGTCACATATGCATAGAATGCTTCTGTTTTACAATGATTTTTGTATTCAAGTAAAATGGATGGTTTTTGGTTCAAGTTGTGCTATCATTTTTAATTATCAATACACATGTCTTATTTCAGGTGAAGGAGTAGGTAAGATATAAGTGAAGCTATCATTTAACGACGAGAAAAGGTAAGATGATGGTAATGAAATTCATAAATGTTTACCCAACTTTGGGGAAGTTGTTTGTTTGTATCATTCCTATCATATCCACCACCACCCCTTATATAGATGACTTTGTAGTTATTTGTAGATTCAAAGTTTTGGGATTACTATGTAGTTGAACGGTGATGCGTGCGGTTCTTGACGGTGATGCGTGCGGTTCTTGACTCAACATCATATTCAATAGTTGTCAATATTATTGTTAAATTGATGAAGTGGTTGAAATGAGGTCCAATATGGACCTCGAGTATTGTAGTATTGCTGTTGTTGAGTATTTTTATTTTTTTAAACAGGGTGGATAGTCCTATAAATGAAGGGAATTCTGCCCAAATTTTTTAAAATTAGAACAAAAATATTGTACATTTATTTCACTTTGTTGTCGGGTAACGATTTTTTTTTGCAATTTTCGTCGTGTCTTCAGGCACGGGCATACGCTAGTATATATATATATATATATATATATATATATATATATATATATATATATATTAATCACATTTTATTATTTGCAGGCATACACATGGCATATCCGGCATACGTAGTATTCAAAGGCCTAAATCCAGGTGTTTACACTTCGTGGCAAGCAACACAAGCACAAGTTAATGGATACCGAGGCGCCGTATTCAAAAAATTTGAGTCCATTGAACTTGCTCAACAGGCATACTCCGAGTACACGAGGGAGGATGTCACCGCATCAATACCCCCCACGGCTGATATACCTAGACTTCACGAATCGTATCCACTGCGTGGTGACTCTTGGTCTAGATTTGGAATGATTTGTTACATGTTCATGGCATTCCATGTCATCGAAGTGTTGTGTCGTTACTTTTTTAGTTTATTTTTTATTCTATGTTCATTTTGTACTTGGCACCCACTTAGGGGTTGTTTGATGTTAAATTAAGTTTAACAAGTTTTATGTGTACTGGATATTTGGAATATGAGAAATATAAATGAAATGTTGTCAACATTTTTAGACTTGTTATCATGATATTTATTTTACTTTCATTATTTCATCATTTTGTGAAAATATAAAGATATTTGTAATAGCTTTTACAACATTTAACAAATTTAATTTTGTAACTCCTAATAAGAGTCACAAATTTGTCACGACTATTAATTTTGTAACTGCTAACAACAGTCACAAATATATGATTTGTAACTGCTATCAGTAGTCACAAATATAACATTCGTAACTGCTCACAGCAGTTACGAATGTTATATTTGTGACTGCTGACAGCAGTTACAAATTGGGGTCACCAGTCATAACTCCATAGGGGTTATAAAAAATTGTGACTGGTGTTAGGAGTTATAAATTTTCTCTTGTCACCCCCTAAATTATGACGGTAAATAACAATTATAAAGGTCATTTGTGAGTGCTAACAACACTCACAAATCTCCCATTTTGGTGTAGTGATCATTTTTTTTTGGGGCGGGGGGGGGGGGGGGGGGGGGGTCATAGACTTTGTTAATTTGTTGGATTTAAGTTTTTTTCATAATTATGTTTTCGATGGATTTCATATATTTTCATAACTCAACGAGGACATTGTATGATCCATTTGGATAATTAAAAAATATTTTTCCCATGTATATTATTTGTAAGAAAACAGAAAAAAATGGGCCAGACGGGGTTGACCTGGTCTCGACCCAGCCCAGAGTTAACCCGACATAATCTAACTTAATTATATATTATCCAGGTTTGAACCAGACTCGTTAAGTCTCAAACTATTAGTGACCCGCCCATTTGTCACTCCTAACTTAACACTTTCAATCTAGCAACATAACCCATATATATTGATGGTAATTGACTATTTTTTTCTTTTAATGGAAGATGTAAATCTCTTCATTTTTATATAGTGTAAAAGTAAGATTTATAATTGCTCATCATGTTTTTAAATTTGGCATATTCCGTTACAACTTCAACATCATATACATTATTAAGAGCTTTAAGTGAAGACAAATTGGCGATCGAATGTAACAATTGAAGATCGAAAGAGTTTAGATCATCAATACAATCATTGAAGAAGCTATATGGTTTTGATTGTGTGCAAACATTTTATTCAATGGTTGTTTTATAATACACTTAAGGAATGATTTTCAAAGAAAAATATTATTATTTTCATTTTTAAGTCGTTCGAATGACTTTAAGTCTTTGTTCCAACGGGATTGAGATCGTTCGAAGCTCGTTCGAAGTTGATTCGAATGAGATTAGTTATTCGTTCGAATGAGTTTTATTTTGGTTCGAAGGAGTTAGCATTTTGATTTGAACGAAATCCTGTTTTCGTTCAAACGAGAGTCCTCAAATTTGTGTCACCACAAAACTCGTGTTTTAATATAAAGGGGTTTTGAGATCAGTTTTACACAAGACTTCGCTTTCCCATGTATATCCAAAGGGTCTTTAAATCCTAGTTTTACAAAAACATCTTTTTTTTCAATCTGAACCCTTGGATGATTTATTGAGCATTTGTCAACCCCTAAAGGAAAACATACCATGTTCATATCCTTATGGAGTTGATTTTCCATTGCTGAAGATGGGAATACAATTTTTTTATGCTAATTGATGGACATCGAGGCAAGTAAAACTTGTTGTGGAGAGTTACTAACGACCCTTCAAATGACCATTAAAAACACAAAACAGTATGTGTCGTTTGAAGCAGTAAAGAAATGACCCTTCAAACGACATGTGATGTCGTTAGAAGCAGTCGTTTGAATGACAAGAGCCAAAAATATTATTTTAAAAACTCGCTTACAGGTCTGGAAAAATTATTTTGATTTAGAAAAAAGGCCTCATTTTGTTAGAAAACAGTTTCAAAAAGTATCCCAATACTAAAGTAAAATATTCACGAAACTTAAACACATTATTTATATTTATGAAATTGTACATCATGTCGTGCATATATTGAAGACAGTTGAAATTCGGATCCGTCTTCATGAACGACTGAATGCGAACTTCTTCGACTGTTGCAGCAGTATATGACACACTCTATGTAAACTACGAACGATGGAAATAATTTCCTTACAAATCTCCCTCTATGTCTATGCCGGTACAAAATAAAACATTTGAATTATGAAAAAAATCCTATACGAATCTAATACCCTCCTATACAACCCCAAAGCTGGAAAGAGACTAAAATGCAAGTCTTCGAATTCTCTTCTAAATCTTTTACTTTGAAATCTTCAAATCTCTTTGCTTTCCATGCGCTTCTTTTGTGTGTTTTTCAAATGATCATCAAAGCCCTACACACAATAAACTAAACAAATGCCTTCGTGACGTATTGAGTTTGAAATAAATATAAATCAAATCAAGTTAAATATCCCCCATAATTCATAATTTGTTATCCTCCTTTTTATTTATTCGAAATAGATAAGGAAAAGAATAAATGAAATAAATACGGAGTGTCACGATAATCGTAGCAAATCATCAAATGCGCTCATGCAAGGATATACTCAAAAAAGTTATTTTAGCCCTTGGATCCTTTTGATTTTTTTAAACAAATAAAATTTACAAAAACAATACACACCATGAATTTACACCAAGATAACCAAATCATGGATTCAGAATGAATGGGTGTGAATAAATTTGATAGGAAAATTAATGCAATCAAATATAACATATGTGCACGATGAATATAAATACTCCTAAAGAATGAACTCAAAATCGTCCTTAGGTGTCATATGTGAATTTAAATGACATTGATTCAATCTAATCGGCACATCAAAGTCAGGAATGATTTTCACACCAATAACGTCTAAAACTATGTAATGTTTTTTCAATATTTTCTCTGGACGTGTAAACCCATTGTTTGATTTCCATCCAAACTCCCTCATAAATAATATATCTTTTATTTTTCTATTGTGGTGATCTAAATCTCGATGGCCCATTTTTGGAAAATTATCTTTTTATTGCCTTCAATTTGGGGGCGCTCTTTTCAAATGGTGGCTTTCTCGACGTGTTTTTTATTCACTCGCAGCCATTTTTCGTGTTCACTCATCATTTTTTCGAATTTTAAATAAATCCTCACGGGCAACGGTTCTTACATGCACTACTTTCATTGTCAAGTTTTATCGAATATGGTTCGTTTTAAAGAAGGGATTGAGATGAAAACATTTAGACCAATATGTGATACACAAGTATAATAATCAAATAAATCCGTGCATGCGTGCAATAAAGGAAATCATGAGTCAAACATATAGGAAGTAACAACTGATATCATCTCAATGACTCCAGACATTGTAAAGCACAAAATGAAATGATAATGCATCTCAAATCACTATCAAATCGTCACGTGGATATGGAATGATATAGTGACTTGGTCATCCTAAATGTCCATTCGTAAACGGTGTAAGACAAAATACAAAAATCTTTATGTCTTTTTCCAAAAAAAATTATCAAAATAAAATCTTTTTGGCTTTTTTAATTTTTTCTCAAAAAATTGAAAATCTTTTTTTATTTTTTCAACAAATTTTAAAAGCGACAATCTTTTTGGTTTTTAAAAAAATACAATGGTAATACACACTAGCAATAGGCATAAAATAGTAGCATGAAAATCATCATATGATAGCGAACAAGTCTAAACCTCAACCGTTAGGTGCAAAGGTGTTTCCCAAAGGTGGTGACATCCTATGAAAAACATCCATAAAATCATGTGAAGTTTTGACTAAAAACTTAACTTGCTCCCGAATATGTGCAAACTCTCTCATGTGATGTGGGGGATCATGTGGAGCATCATACGTGGTTGCACGTATCGTAGCATGACGTGGCAAAAATTTGTGTGATACATTCCCAACTTAAAGCAAAATTCATTAAGGTGTCCCTTCTTCTTACAGTGAGTGCAAGTATGCATGGGCATATGAGCACCTCTCTTAAAACGTTTAGGATGCACTCTACTATCGGGTAACGGACGCCTAAGTGGGTTAGGTTGAGAGCCATGGGGATCTATCACAAACTCGGGAACCGGTTCAGGGGAAACATGAGAAGTAGACACACCGTCATAACCTATTCCTAATCTCTCAACATTATCCAAAGCGGGACCAAGGAGAATCTCACAAACCTTCTTCGATGTATCCTCTATAGTGACCTTGACCTCCCGGGCTCATTCGAGATCTCTCTCGAGTTTGGACACATGGGCTTCATGTTCACCCTTTTCCCGGCCTAAGACGATCAACTTCTCATTTAAAGAAACATTCACCTTCTCAAGTTGACTCGTTGATGCCTCAAATTCTCTCAAAACACTTACCTCTCTCTCCAAATCTAACACATTAAGACCTGGCTCCTTATTCAACTTCTTCGTCTTTAAGGTCTAGGCATATAAACCTCTAAACGCCTTTTGAAGATGGCTTTCGCCCTCGCTTTAAATTCCACTCTCATAATCACTAGAAATACTCAAATCATCATCGGGGCTCGCACGTACACAAGTATACTTATCATCGTGGGTTGCTTCTCTTGATGCCAATTTTTGCACATCTTTCTTACTAGTCGGGGATCGCATTTCCAATAAAGCCTTTATTTTATCAAGATTGGCTTCAATTCCCCTTTGATTCAAAATGTACCCTAAGAACATACCTTACTGGACTTCAAATATGCACTTGTTCGGATTAAGCTTCATTTTATGCTTTTCAAGTTGGTCAAATGTTTGGGCCAAATCAGCAACGTGGTCAGCGGTGAACTTATTTTTTTTTTGAGCATATCATTTACATAGACCTCCATATTCTTGCCAATTTGGTCTTCAAAAACTTAATTTACCAACCTTTAATACATTGCGCCAGAGCCTAAAGGGCATTACATTGTAGTAGTAAGTTTCTCGGTTGGTAATGAAGGATGTGTTTTCCTTATCCACTGGCTTCATTTTGATTTGGTTATACCCAAAGTAAGAATCCATAAAGTTAAGCAATTTATGACATGTTGTGGCATCTAACGATGGATTAAACTTTGGTAAAGGAAAATGATCTTTTAGACATGCCTTATTAAGGTCGGTAAAATCCACACACATTCCCATTTATTGTTCTTCTTTTTTACCATTACCAAATTGGTCAACCAAGTTGAATATTTAATATCCTCAATAGACTATGCTTTTTGCAGGTTCTCCACCTCTTCTTAGATCGTCATGTTCTTATCTGGGATGAAAACTTTGCGCTTCTGCGTGATCGTCCTGGATTTTTTGTAAATATTGAGTTCGTGGTAGATGAAATTGGGATCAATCCCTAGTATATCCTCACGACTCTAGGCGAACACATTCTTCTTATCTCTTAGGATTGTAATTCCTATTTGATAAAAGGTGTTAGTACTGAGTCAATCTGGGTGGTCTTTTATGGTCTCTCATTATCTAGTATAATTATTTTTATTTCTTCTATTACATGTCCTTTCACTAAGTCATCCCCCTCGCGAGGATCCAAAGTATCAATATAGATAGTAGTTGTCTCCCTCTTCATTTCCTTTTGGTCGGCTGAAGTATAATAGCATTCTCGTGCCTCCATCTGGTTCCCATTTACCATTCGAACTCCGTAGTTAGTAGGGAACTTCGTGCATTAATGCACGGTAGATGAAACGACTTCCAGATGCTTCAACCTTATCCAGCCAAGGATTATATTGTAGGTTGAAGGCTTATTTTTATCCAATATGAAGAATCGAATCCTTTTCATCCTGCTCGGTAGCCTAGTGTCAACCAGTACTTCCAACTTGATAGTTCCTAAGGGATATACCATTTCTCTCAAAAATCTTATAAGAAGTCTGTGATACGGTTCCAACTTACTGTCTTTTTACCCTAACCTTTGAAAATGTTTGTAGAACAGTACATCATCTGAACTCCCATTATCAATCAAAACTCTAGCCACTCTTCCACGGTGAACTCTGTAAATAATTACCAATGGATCATCATGAGGATAAAGTACTCCACTCAGATCGTTCTTGGAGAAGTTGATCACCAACTTTTCTTTGACTTTCCTGGACCAACCATCGCTGCTTTCGGCCATATTAATCTGCTTGATTATGGGATAATCTTTGTCTTCATTTAACTACGCCTTTATTTTTAGCAAGTCTATCTCCTCCTCTAGCGTCTCTACCTGCGATAAAATCACAACTGAAATAGATCATACCTATATTAATTTCTGGTTCGTCGAGCTTCTTATATTTTTTATCTTTCTTGAATGAGTTGTTCTTTTGTCCCTCGGCTTTTTTCTCTGGTGCTTTTTTTCTTCTATGGCTTCCTCGGTGTTCATGATTTTTTTACCTTTAGTCATCAATTATGTTATTGTCTTAGGTGGGTTTTTCGCCAAGGCTTAGTAAAGATCTTTTGCTAGTAACCCACTCATTAATGTTGCAATGCCCGTTCTTATTCATAATCCACCACCTCTAACTTTTCATTATTAAACCGAGTAATATAATCCCGATTACTTTCTCCCAACTTTTCGCGCACGATTAAGAGATTAATGACACTCTTGATCGACTTGGCGCCAAAGAAAAAGTTATCAATGAATAATTCAGCCAATTGGTGAAAAATGGAAATTTTACCTTTAAGCAGATTATTATGCCATATCTGGGTTGGACCTGTTATGGAACTGGAGAAAACCCAGTGCCTCATCTCTTCGGAGACAGAATAAATGTCAGTAGCAGCTTGGTATTGTTCAATGTGTAGAACTTTATCAATTTTCCCATCATATTTAGGAGTGACCACTAGTGGTTTGAACTTAAAAGATGTGCGGTAGTCCACAATAGCCTCGAATAAAGGTTAGCCTTTAATAAAACTCCTTTGTAATGGGTTTTTCATTTTGTCCATTTCCCCTAACCGATCTTCCAGTCATTGTATGGATCCTTTCCAAGAATGTTCCTCTAGTTTGGATTTAATTGAACCAGATTTAGTGGCTTTACTGTGTCTATATGCTTAACTCTCCTCCCGAGAAGTCTGCTTGGCACGCACAGATCCCCTCACACTATCTCACAAATCCTTCTTTGTGTTTACGATGACGTTCCCTCTCCTTGTATCAACCTCTATTTACTCGGGGACCTAGACGATCAAAAGCATACTCCTTAATTAGCCTCTCCAGTACACTTGGCCTTTCTTTGGAAAAAGATCTACCATTGTGGTAGTCCGTTGACCGGATTGAATAAGTTGCACTAAGACGGTATGATATGTCATGAGAAGAACGAGAATGATAACTCCTTTAATTTATGGCTGATGAATGTGGCATATCTCTTCTGGAATTGGAGGACTTTTCTTGCATTGTGCGGGCCAATTGTCTGATTGACTGTTGCATAGCCTCCCGTCCCTTAGCTAAATTAAACAAGATCCTTTGGAGGTCTGCCTCACTCGTGGATCATATATATATATTTAATTATTGCCTGCAGTCGCGCGAGCTGCTTTCAGGAACAATAGTTATTCTTTAAACCAAAAAATGTAATATATGAGGTAGAGAACACTAACTAGAAGTTATTCCCACATACAATTCCAATCTATTGATGTCTAAAAATGGACTTAATCAATATTTATAGTCATAGATAAAATATAGTTGGTTAATCAGATCAAACACACAAGATAGGAGACTTTTAAAGTGGTTCAACTGTGAAGAAAGCCTACGTCCACTTTTAGTTTTATTTTCTTTGATTATAATAGCTCAATACGGTGTTCTTGGGAATGATTGAATTGTCCCTTGAGATAAGGGAGTACTCTGTATTTATAGTGGTGTAAAACCCTAGATGGAATGCCTTTATATTTTCAGACATTTACATCCGTGTACAATAAATGAGACTCTTTGGAATTCTGTGTTGGTAGCCATTATAACCGAGTAACTTTTGCTATCCTTGATGGTTCAAATTCTGTAATTTTTTTACCTTCCAACCGACTAGGTTCCTTTGATGTCGATCAAGAAAACTATAAGGCCACTTAGGACGGCAGGTGTCCGTATTTCATTGATCCACATGAGGAGATAATTTTTACATACAACACACCCTTTGTTGGGTGGTGGTAACAAACTTCTGCCACTACAAAGCATTCTCCAGCAACCAGAAACTAGCTAGTATCTCACCTTGTACCTTTGAGCACTCAAACATCCTCAATGGCACTCAATATCCCACTTCCACTAATAAGCAAAGGGTAGGATCAATCGACCTTATGAACTTGAGTGGATTGTCTTTGGCAAAGTCACAACGGGCTTTATCACAAATCGTGTACTGGATTGGTGCTAGTGTAATTGGTTAAAAGGTGTGGCACCTGGTTCTGCAACATTGCGATCGTAGTCACGGTAACAACTTGAGAAATGATAGTAATCAGATCTGGCATATGCAACTTTCCCTCGTGACATATCCCGGCACGACTCATCATTATGATCATGCCTACTCCGATTAGCTCCTCTGCACGTGCTTACCATCTGAAAAGGCAAATTCAAATTAATGTCAATACCTTATGAGATGTAATGCACAAATCTCGCCACAGACAACTCTATAATTAATAAAGAACTATATGCGAAAATGATGAACGATCACAAAGATCATAAGACACTAGAACCTGTAATGCTCTAATACCGACTGTGACACTCCCTATTTTACATAGTAGATAAATTTATATTTTTAAAAAACATTCATCAATATCTATGAGTAAAAATCCATTTTCAATATTAAATTCATAAAAATGTATTAGTTAAAACAATAATTTTACATGTGTGTGTCTTGTGTTTTTATTTTTGCACATAAAGTTTAAACAAACTATTAGAGATAAAATTGAGCAATTTATAATGGGTTTAGTATGTATGGGTCCTATTTGAGGAGTTTTTTCTTATATAAGTTCCATTGACTAGTCAACCATTACCTAAGTCCTATTTTAAAAATATCCACACTTGTGTTTACTAAAATACTCTAAGTCAAACCATTATAACATAATTTCCACATTCTCCTTGTCTCTCTCTTTCCTTTTTCGATAACATTATTGGGTATTTTCTACGACCATCAATCCCCCCCCTTTCCTAATCCAATGAAAATAGATTTGATTAAGAAAATAAAATTTATTTATCCTTTTCTCTATATGGTCTCCATTTTAAGGATTTTTTTCTCAATTATTGTTTTTTTATTTAACAATCTGATGTGATTACAACGGAGTGGGAGTGTTAATTGATGAGTGTGAGTAAAGGTGGGGCACTATGGAATAATGGTGATGAAATCGTGGCTTATGGTTTGGGTGGGAAGGGTTTGTGGTCTATTTTTTTGGGTGTTGTATGGAGAACGTGAATTGTGGTGTGGTTTATGGTTATCTAACAGTTTATATTTACCATTTTTTCGTTATTACCACTAGCTTGATTTACTATTATGTTGCTCAAATAACAAATATTCACTATGTGTTGATTTTTAGCGGTGGCTTTGGTTTTACCTCCACGTTTCTTGTAACACCTCGAACCGAATTTATGGGTAAACCCAATCCGACCCGAGAGTTATGTGTGAAGTGCCATGAAACAACCTATATAATATTTCTAGTCCATGAAAAACTGTTACTAAAGTCGTTTGATGCAAGATTAAACTATTTAAGTAACTACGAACTGTTTTTTGAATAAACTCTTTTCTAGAAATCAAATCAGTTTAATCACAAGACGTGTTTAAAAAAATATGCACGAGATCTGTTCAAGATTTGTTAACAAGTTTTGAAAAACAAAACTAAAATAGTTTTAAATCAGCACATTAAACAGAAAGGGATGAGGAGATGTAGAAAGATTAATGACAAGATATTTTTAACGTGGTAAAACCTCAACCAACTGAGGAAACATCCACAACTTCCTTTACGGAGTAAAAAGAAAATCCACTAAAATAAATATAGCAGTTACAAACTATATAACACACAAGCACACAAATCAGACCTATAAAAGTTTAGGAATGTGCCCACTGGTGTCTTATAACTTTTCTGCAGTTCTGATTATTGATGTTGTTCTCCCACTTTGCTAACTTCACTTTGTTCCAGTCTTTACGTCGACTCTTGTATCAAGATCTTATCACCAACACTTTCAGTGTTGTAGTGTGTAAGTGTTTGTGATGGTGATCTAACACATGCATGCACACAATCGCGCTTATTTTTACAAATAGTCCTAACAAATTACAAATCAGATCTATATGCTGAGATTTTCAGTTTCTCTCTTCTTAGGAAACTTTGAACCTTATTTGACCTTTAATATTAACCCAGAATCCACGGCTATCTTGCTCAGAAGACGTATCAAAATCTTAATCAATCTCAAGGTTTTGAAAATATTTTTGAGATTGAAAATCACCAAGTGCGATTCCAACTAGGTCAAAGGTCTTGTTTCAAAAGAACTAGAAACATAAAATATTATTGTTGATTTTGAGTATGAAAACATTTACAGAAAAGAATCAATAATATATTTCTCAAGATGAGAAACTAAAAATGCAGATCTAGGTGTGATGTAACATAAAATGCTCAGATCTAAAAATTTTATGAAACATAAACGCATATTTAGCTTAATGCTTAAGTTGGAAACAAAGTCTTAACACAAAGAGGTTACAACACGAAATAGATTAACAAACTAACTCTCAAACACTCAAGGTTGTGTTTGGTATATAACTATTTTTAAAAGAGGTTAGGGTTTGAAAGGTGTTTTGGACGATTAGGGTTAGGGTTTCTAACTCTCTCTCTGTGGTTTTTCTCTCTATTCTCTCTATAAATGACGAAATGACAAAAGCTTCTAAATGGCTGAGAGTAAGGCTCCTTATATAGGGGACTGAGAAGGTTCGAGAACGAGGTTCAAAATCAAGGTCTACGATTTAGTCTTTAGCTGTTGACTTTGATCCAACGATATAAGAGAAGCGGCGGATTAAAACGCATTTGATTGGTTTAAGAGGGATTCACAGGGATTAAGCCAGAACGCATGCAAATCGTTGATTAAAACAATCCAAGGGCAGGAAATGAGCAAGGCTTATGTCTCACGAAAGAAACACAAATCGGACCGATATCAGGCTAACAGGTGTAAGGCCGAGATTAATACCGAAATGCGTGTTTTGAAAATAATTACACAAACACCTTTAAGTCTTTAGCGGTTTCGATTTCTACCCTAGTGAACTTCCAGAGATAAAAGTATCAATTTAAAATTGCAGATTGACCCCAACACTTTTAATTCCATTTCTAAATTAGAAAAAAAATGTTTTAAAAATTCCTAAAAACTTATTAAAATTCAAATTAAGAGAAATTAATACATACAAAACACCCATAACCAATTATATGCAATATGCAATGCAATACTAATGTGTGTGAGTGTTGGTAAATATACCTTAGATCAAGAGGAATAAAATGAAGAGAAGGATTGAGGCTCTTTGGTTTCTAGGATGGGACTCAATTTTGTTTCTATTTCCAAACTAGATGAGCACTTATACAATATAGACTCAAGTGAGTCAAGAGTATAAGGTTCTTCAATATCCCCCTTTGGAAATATGAGACAAAATCTCCTTTGAGTCAACTTGGACTCGTAGGGAAACAAAAAGAAAAGGAAAAAACTATTCCTATACAAAAATTCTATCTATCCATTTCCTATAACCAAAAATTACATAACTCAACTAAATACAATTCAATACCCTATTACAACTTTGAACATATTGAAAAAAACGGTACAGAATCCTGCAATTAATCACTAAGAACAAGCTCTTTAGAATATGTACAAAATAAATGAATTCTTATAAGACTCAAATTTCTCTCCCATTTTGTCTCAAATGGACAAAGGGAAAATTATGTAAATCCAATAAATTATTCAGCACACACCATTCCAATTGATTTACGCAAGGCAATAAACCTATTATAATCCAAAGGTTTGGTAAACATATATACGAGTTACAAATTAGTAGGAAGATAATTGATTTCTAATTCCTTAGTCTCAACTAATTCGCGGATAAAATGATGCCTTATTTTTATGTGTTTTGTTCGCGAGTGTTGAACAAAATTTTTAGAGATATTGATCGCGCTTTGGTTATCACAATAGAGAAGACCATAATCACTTAGCATTTGCTTAAGCCAAATTAATTGAGCACAGCAACTGCCAGCGGCTATGTATTTAGATTTAGCAGTGGATAAAGAAGTGCAGTTTTGTTTTTTACTACTCCAACCTACCAAATTATTACCGATATAATAACATGCGCCTGATGTGCTCTTGCTATCGTCAGTACACCCTATCCAATCAGCATCGGTGTATCCTATTATAGTGATAGGAGTATCGTTGGTGTACCAAAGTCCTAAATTTAGAGTGCCTTTAATGTACTTGATAATTCTTTTAACACAAGTTAAATGGCTCTCTTTAGGATTATTCTGGTAACGAGCACAAACGAAAACAACGTACGTAATATTAGGGCGCGAGGCAGTAAGATGTAGTAAGGTTCCAATCATACAACGATAAAAGGGTGGGATCTACGGACTTCCCCGTTTCATCCTTAGACAGTTTGACAGTAGTACTCATGGGAGTTTTAGCATCTTTTGCACTTTTGAGGCCAATTTTTTTAATAATCTCTGATGCGTATTTTGATTGCGAGACAAATAATCCTTCTGAATTTTGTTTGACTTGAAGACCTAAGAAAAATTGTAACTCCCCTATAAGAGACATTTGAAATTCTTTATGCATAATTTCAGAAAAAACATTTGACTTCTCAAGGGGAAGTTGATCCAAAGATGATATCATCTATGTAAACTTGAGCTATAATGATATGTTTATCAAAGTGTTTGACGAAAAGGGTTTGATCATTTCCACCTCTCTTAAAACCTTTGTCAAAGAGAAAGTTGGAAATGCGCTCACACCAGGCTCTTGCCGCTTGTTTTAGGCCAAACAAAGCCTTCTTAAGACGAAAGATATAATTTAGATATTTAGGGTCAATGAACCCTTTTGGTTGTTCTACATAGGTCTCCTCAGTCAAAATTCCATTAAGGAAGGCAGATTTGACATCCATTTGGTAAAGCGTAAAATGTAAGTGGCAAGCTATGGCAAAGAGAAGACGAACAGATTCTAATCGAGTAACGGGAGCAAAAGTCTCGTTAAAATCTATTCTCTCTATTTGAGAGTATCCTTGAGCAACTAATCTGGCGTTGTTACTAATGACTATCCCACTTTCATCGGATTTATTTTTAAATATCCAACGTGTGCCAATAACCTTTTTGTGATCAGGCTTGGGTATAAGATACCAAACATTATGAATGATAAGTTGAATAAGTTCATCCTGCATTGCAGAAATCCAATGAGGATCATTCAATGCATCATTAACATTCTTTGTTTCCACAAGGGAAACAAAACATGCATAATGAGCATAATTTCTTAATTGTGATCTTGTACGCACAGGTTCACTGCGATTACCAACAACGTTGTCTATGGGATGGTCTCTAGCAACCCAATTAGGTACTTCATGTGTCTCAATTGGTAAAGAATCATTTATTTTTGGTGAGTCATTTTCTAAAACATTTTTAGACTCGACTACAATAGTTGGTTCTCCAATCTTACTCTCTACAGTAGTGTCACTTACAATTACGTTTATGGATTCCATTATAGCCTTAGTGCGAAGGTTAAAAACACGGTAAGCTCTACTGTTGGGAGAATATCCTTGAAAAATGGCTTTGTTTCCTCGAGTCTCAAATTTGGATAAGTGTTCTCTGTCTTTACAGACATAACACGTACAAGCAAAGGTTCTAAGGTACTTAATATTGGGCTTCTTCCCATACCAAAGTTCGTAAGGAGTTTGTTTAGAATTCTTTCTAAGATAGACCCTATTAATAATGTGACAAGCAGTACGAATGTCTTATACCCAAAAATACTTAGGTAAAGTCTTGGCATGAATCATAACACGTGCCATCTCTTGAAGGGTACGACTCTTTCTCTCAGCTATACCGTTCTGTTGAGGAGTTTTAGAAGCACTAAATTCATGTTTGTAACCATTATAGTCACAATACTCTATAACACCTGTATCTAAGAACTCTCTACCTCTATAACTACGAATCCTATTTACCTGAGAGTCTCTCTCATTTTCAATTCGAAGTAAAATCTTCAAAAAGGTTTGAAATGTGTTAGACTTTTATTTTAAGAAAGCTACCCAAGTAAATCTGGTGATGTCATCAACCATAACAAGAATATAACTGTGTCCACATAGACTAACAGTTCGAGAAGGACCCATAAGGTCCACATGGATGAGCTCCAAGGGTTTAGAGGTTAGAATATCTTTGAATTTCTTATGAGGGGCCTTAATAATTTTTCCTTCTTGACAAGAACCACAAATAATGTTAGAAATAAGTTTGATCTTAGGTATCCCTCTAACTATTTCTTGAGACGACAGTCTACTAAAATTTTCATAATTTATGTGACCCACAATCATGGCATATCTCATTGTCATCCAATCTGGCAATGTTACAGACCTCAGCACTGTTTTGAACTATATAACACTTATCCGGAGTCCTGAGTCCGGTAATTATGCACTCACCTTTTTCATTTAAATTTTTATAATTATTCTTTGAAAAGGTGACAGTCTGATTTGAGTCACAAAATTGCGAGATACTGAGTAGGTTTGCCTTAAGACCTTTTACTAGAAGAACATTTTAAAGTAAAGGTAATCCTACTTCTTGGAGTGTTCCTTTACCAATGACTTTGGATGATACACCATCACCAAAAATAACTTTTCCTCCAGCAAAGCTGGTTTTGTTTAAAAGTTTTGTATCATCCCCAGTCATGTATTTTGAACATCCAGAGTCTAAATACCAAACAGATGGAGTGTGTTCAACTTTTAAAGAAGTAATAACAATATTACACTTCATCTGGGGTAATAGATCAACTTTTCTAACCCAAACAGCTCTTGTTTTTATTTTGCGCTTATTTGCTCTTAATTGATTAAATTTGTGAGCATTAGATTTTTGTTGAAAAATGCTTTGCGCATGAGGCTGAATTTTATGGAAAGAGAGAGCATTTGGTTTAGAGAAGTGTTTAGGAATCCTTCTTGAAAATTATCTTTTAGGTTTGTATTTCTCCTTCTATAGTTAGTGCTTTTGTCTGGTTGTCTAGGAAGAACATAATTGCTACGGCTTCTCCTATAATAGTTAAAGTTTTGATACACAAGAGGATTAAAGACAAGGTTGACTATTCGTCTAGAGTAGCATCCTTCAAAGGAATGACCATATAGATCACAGTAAGATCAGTATATATTGATCGACGATGGTATCTCCTTAGGAAATTCTCTAAACATAGGCTTGATGAGTTTTTTATGTTGATCCTTATTCCTATGGAGTACAGTTTGAAAGACCGAATCACTCTTCCTAATAGGGTGCAGACATATTTAATCTTAGGTGGACTTTAACACTTAGAGTAACTTGTTTCCCCAATATCAAACTTAGATTGGTTTTGTCAAACTCATTTTTCAGAGAATGAAAGTCTGGACGAGTTTCTACAGGTCTTTTGCCTCCCGACACAAACGTAATTGGTTCAAAAATTTTAGTTTGAGTCTTCAAATTGGGGCAAAATCCTATTCCAGTTCGATCATCATAATTGGTTTTGGAATCAGCAACAAATCCATCAAAACAGTTTGAATTATTTTCAAATTTTGCAATTTTTTTTAAACAGTTGCTGTCTTTTCTTTGGATTGTTCCAATTTTAATAATGTCCCTTTATATTTTTTCTCCAAGGTTTCATTTTCTTCGATCAAATTCTTCAATTTTTGATCAAAAGTTTTAACTTCATTTTCATGAGTTAGACATTGGGTAGTATACTCTTCAACATTAAGTTTAACCATCAAACTTAGGTCTTCTAATTTCTTAGTGAGATCTTTCACTATCTTTTATAGTCTAGTGCTTTTCTTAAGCGTTTTCGCATAAAGTGTGTGAATGTCAGGGAGGTCTTCAGTGTCCGAGTCACTAAGTGCAGTATGTGAAGTGACCCTAAGGATTCATTTCTTGAACTCACGCACCCATGGACATCGTCATTATCGCATTACCTTTGACTCACACACCCCGTGGTAGAACTAATAATATTCTCAGAAAGTAAAGCATCTAAACCAGTAGCAACATGATTGACAACAGCAGGAGTAGAGTTACTATCATCATTCTCATACATAGGCATATCATCATTGTATATTATCTTAGCAAATAAAGACATGTAAGGGTAAAAAACATCAGAAGATTCAGGTTTCTCATTCTCAGAATCATTTGAATCATCACACGTTTTGCAGATGTTGGCCCTAGTATGTTTATTGACAGTGTTCAGTTTCACTCTACAATCTTGTGCTATGTGTTCCAGTTTTCCACATCTAAAACACTCAATGTTCTTAAAGTCTTTGTTGGGTCTCATGTCCTTGTGACGTTTGTATTGACCTTTATCATGAGGTTTGTAATTAGACTGACTTGGATAATTTGGCTTGCCTTGTCTGTTTGCCAATTTATTTCTAAATTTGACATTTTTCTTAAATTGTTTTGACATTAAGGAAATTTGATTATCCAAACTATCTATATCACATTCCTCATCAGAATCATCAGTGGGAATAGTAAACTCAGGTTTCATCAACTTAGAGGAAAAACTCAAGTTGGAACTAGTCTGTTTCCTATGGGACTGGGTCATTTGTTTCTTAAATTCTAATTCCATTTCCACAGTTCGAAGTTTACTACTGAGTAATTCAGGAGTGAGATTTTGATCACACATTTCCTCAATAGCATATCTTTTATTATCAAATTTCTGTGGTAATGACCTTAGAATTTTAGATACAATTTCATGTCTGTCATAAGTTATCCCATTAGCATGCAGCTTGGTCACAATGTCAGTTAATTTCATGTAGAAATCATCGAAAGTTTCAGAATAAGACATAATTAGTGAGTTATACTGCTGAACAAGCACTTGAGTTTTAGCAGCCTTAACTCTAGTGTCACCCTCATGTGCAGTGATCAGTGTATCCCAAGCTTCCTTATAAGTGGCACAAGATGAGATCCTTTTGAACTCATGTTCATTTATGGACACAAAGATAGCATTATTGCCTTTGTTATTATTTCGAGAAGTCTGCTTCTCTTCTTGTGTGAACTCACTTAATGCTTTCTTAACCCTCTCATTACTTCCTTCAGTGGTTGGTTTAGTAGGATAAGAGTATCCATTTTCAATAATATTCCAGACATCATCTCCCAAGGTTCCTTGTATGAAAGCAACCATTCTTACCTTCTAGTAAGCAAAGTTGTTTCCATCAAAGAGTGGGGGTATGGTCAAGTTACGAAATCTTTCATTTTTCTTGTCCATTGTTATGATTTTAAGAAAACAATTTAAGAAACACAAGATCTTTTCAAAATATTTCTAAAGCTTTGATACCAATTGAAAAACTGTTACTAAAGCCATTTAATACAAGATTAAACTATTTAAGTAACTCCGAACTGTTTTTTGAAGAAACTCTTTTCTAAAAATCAAATCAGTTTAATCACAAGACGTGTTTAAAAAATATGCACAAGATCTGTTCAAGATTTGTTAACAAGTTTTGAAAAACAAAACTAAAATAGTTTTAAATCAGCACGCTGAACAAAAAGGGATGAGGAGATGTAGAAAGATTAATGACAAGATATTTTTAACGTGGTAAAACCTCAACCAACTGAGGAAACATCCACGACTCCCTCTACGGAGTAAAAAGAAAATCCACTAAAACAAATATAGCAGTTACAAACTATATAACACACAAGCACACAAATCATACCTATGCAAGTTTAGGAATGTACCCACTGGTGTCTTATAACTTTTCTGCAGTTCTGATTATTGATGTTGTTCTCCCAATTTGCTAACTTCACTTTGTTCCAGTCTTTACGTCGACTCTTGTATTAAGATCTTATCACCAACACTTTCAGTGTTGTAGTGTGTAAGTGTTTGTGATGGTGATCAAACACATGCATGCACACACTCACGCTTATTTTTACAAATAGTCCTGGCAAATTACAAATGAGATCTATATGCTGAGATTTTCAGTTTCTCTCTTCTTAGGAAACTTTTAACCTTATTTGACCTTTAATATTAACCCAGAATCCACGGTTATCTTACTCAGAAGACGTATCAATCTCAAGGTTTTGAAAATATTTTTGAAATTGAAGATCACCAAGTGCGATTCCAACCAGGTTAAAGGTCTTGTTTCAAAAGAACTATAAACATAAAATATTATTGTTGATTGTGAGTATGAAAACATTTACAGAAAATAATCAACAATAGATTTCTCAAGATGAGAAACTAAAAATGCAGATCTAGGTGTGATGTAACATAAAATACTTAAATATAAAATTTCTATGAAACAGATATGCAGATATAGCTTAATGCTTAAGTTGGAAACAAGATCTTAACACAAAGAGGTTACAGCACGAAATAGCTTAACAAACTAACTCTCAAACACTCAAGGTTGTGTTTGGTATATAACTAGTTTTAAAAGAGGTTAGGGTTTGAAAGGTGTTTTGGACGATTTAGGGTTAGGGTTTCTAACTCTCTCTCTCTCTCTCTCTCTCTCTCTCTCTCTCTCTTATCTCTACTCCCTTCTCTCTCTAGAAATGACGAAATGACAAAAGATTCTGAATGGATGAGAGTAAGGCTCCTTATATAGGGGGCTGAGAAGGTTCGAGAACGAGGTTCAAAATCAAGGGCTACGATTTAGTCTTTGGCTGTTGACTTTGATCCAACGATATAAGAGAAGCGGTGGATTAAAACGCATTTGATTGGTTTAAGAGGGATTCACAGGGATTAAGCCAGAACTCATGCAGATCGTTGATTAAAACAATCCAAGGGCAGGAAATGAGCAAGGCTTATGTCTCACGAAAGAAACACAAATCGGACCGATATCAGGCTGACAGGTGTAAGGCTGAGGTTAATGCTGAAACGCGTGTTTTGAAAATAATTACACAAACACTTTTAAGTCTTTAGCGCTTTCGGTTTCTACCCTAGTGAACTTCCAGAGATAAAATCATCAATTCAAAATTGCAGATTGACCCCAACACTTTTAATTCCATTTTTAAATTAGAAAAAAATGTTTTAAAAATCATTAAAAATTTCCCAAACTTATTAAAATTCAAATTAAGGGAAATTAATACATACAATACACCCATAACCAATTATATGCAATATGCAATGCAATACTAATCTGTGTGAGTGTTGGTAAATATACCTTAGATCAGGAGGAATAAAATGAAGAGAAGGATTGAGGCTCTTTGGTTTCTAGGATGGGACTCAATTTTGTTTCTATTTCCAAACTAGATGAGCACTTATACAATATAGACTCAAGTGAGTCAAGAGTATAAGGTGTTTTAGTCCAGTTTTATTTTAATTAACATTTCACTTGTTTAGCATGCAATTCCAGTTTCAAAATATACTACGTGAGCGACCCATGGGGAGCACCCCGAAGTTCAAGTATACATAGTTACTATCGCAAAACAAATGAAAGTATTTACCCATGTAACGCCCTCAGAATACGAAACCACTCCCAACCTGTCGTAACAAAGTGAGGGTATGAGCATATGCTCAGTGGGAAACATACAAATGCAGTATAGAATTGAACGTTAAAAAAGGAGACTCGAACGCGTTATGCCTACGTGCACATGCAACTACATTATATACATATATATACATACATATACCCAATGCATGAAATGATTTTTACTTCCAAAAGTCTTATTTAACCAGATTAATTTACCTTAATCTTATAAAAGACTTATCCTTTTACTCAATTTAGCATTTATTGCTATATTTAACACACCCAATTCAACACTTGAGACCGCTACATTTTATTTAACTGAAACCATTTCTTTACTGAAATCACCTTTCTTATCTTATTAAATGAATATTAGTATTTTCTTTGAAACCCACCCTTTCAACACACGCAAACACAGTGTTAGAAAATACTCATTTCATATTTGAAAACCTTTTACAATACATTCTTGTGCTAATTAAGGATTTAACCGCTTAGATTGCTTATCACCATTTACTCACTTACTTTACCTTTTTCCTTACCTTATGGACATTATTCAATTACACATTTACGTGTCTATTTAACATTTATCAAAATATTTATTAATTCATTCAAGTTAGGTTGTATTAACACATTTCATCACACAACCCATTTCTTGATATGTTCCTTTTTTCTTTTATCTTTTCTCGAAATCTTTCAATTCCGCATACTTTAACGGGCTCCACACCGTCGGCTATGCGCACCATATGCTCTGGCGAGTGGTTTTGGGCTTTTCACCCTAGGGCTCCGAGCCCTTTTTGCTTATCCCGGTGTCATCCAAGTTCCTTTTAATGTGTTTTAATATTTTACAAATATCCACATTACCTCATTTTTCCCGACCGAAGCCAAAACTCAGGGTTACACCTCAACTTGTGTTGAACTTTTAAATTTTGCCATTTCATGTCCTTTACACTTTAACCTTGATTTTATTCCAATTATCACATTAATTTAGGACCACTTTGTTTAACACCTTTTCTAATATTTTTATTTCATAAAAATGTTCCATTTCGAGTAAAATTATCATTTTACCCATTTGTTTCCAAAACCGTCTTTTTCTCCATTTCCATAAGTGTTAATTTCTTACAAACACTATTAGGTTACCCATCCTAACTTCTTAAGTGTTTTAATACCTTAATACCCTTTCAACTTTGGAGTAATATTATTCTTAATTGGAAACGCATTTACCTCTTTAATTCATTTTTAATTTCATAAGTGTTAATCTTTTTTAACATTACTAAGTTATACACACTAACTTTTATATGTTCACCCACTAACACGTATTTAATACCTTTATTAAAAATTTCCCAAACCACTCATTTCTTTACTTTCTTTATTCAAGAAATTCATTTACACTTAATACTACTTTTATAAGAAAATACCAATTCTTTTAATGTACATGTAGTCTTACACTTTATCATCATCACACTTTTAACCCCCTTTGCACACACTTTAAAGACAAGAGTTTATATATTTCTTATTCCATGTTTAAACCCAACAAAATATTCTTGAAACTTGTTTATACACTCAGTGCCAAAATACTACAAGTTTATATGCGTGAGAAGATGGACTTTGAACCTAAAAATCCTATTAAATGGTTTAAAGACATATCTCATTCTAGAATTTCATCACACTTTCAAAAATACATCTTCAAAACATAAAAGACATTTAATTTCTCCAAACTCACAAAATGCCCATTTTTCATAAAATCTTCATTTTGAAAGAAACATTAGTTCACCAATGTTTACAAAATAAATCATTATTTCCACATATTTTATTTCATAAAATGTTTAACACCAATCTTTCTGGAAAATACATAGTTTTCATAAAACACCACCTTTCAAAACTTTAAAATATTAATTATACATATCAATTTCATCATTTATTCAAATGCACCCTACTAATGTAATCTAAATACAAGACTACAAATATGTAAATGGAATATTAATACTAAGAGTAAAGGTTTTCTACCTATAATGGCTCCAATGGTGGTAGAAATATTAGTGTATGAGGAGCAACCCCCACCTCCAAATATGGCCTCAAGGAGTTACCAAATGCATCCTCCAAAATGCTACATTCAAGCTTCCAAGCACGTCCCACTCCAAACTCCATGTAAAACCATATCCATCTTCTTCAAAATCCTCCAACACTTCTCCAAAGTTCATAACTCTTATTCTACCACGGTATAAATGGGTGTATATGGTTCAAATATGATGAAATGTACCATAAAAATGGTGTTTTGGGGTTGTAGTGCGATGGAAGAGTGGTGGTTCTTGGTGAGGGAGAGGTGGAAGAATGCCCACCTCTCTCTCTCTCTCTCCTTCTATTTGTTTACAAAATAAATCCAAATAAACCAAACAACCCCTTATAAAACCTTTTCAAAGGCCAAAAATCCCATTTTGCCCCTTTTGGGCTGATTTGAGCTTGACAACTCAAAGATCTTGATATACCCATATATACCCTCGACCAGGCCGAGGGCGTACTCCACCCGGACGAGGCCAAGATGATCTCTCAGCTAATATCAGAAAACCCTTCAGTGGGCCGACCTCTCATCAGGCCCAGACGACCCTATAAGGGTACGACCCCTCATCAGGCCCAGACAACCCTTCGGTGGGCCAACCTCTCATCAGGCCCAAACAATCCTATGAGGGTACGACCCCTCATCAGGCCCAGACGACCCTTCAATGGGCCGACCCCTCATCATGTCTCGGATGACCCTGCAAGGGGTCGACCCCTCATCAGGCCCAGACGACCCTTCAATGGGTCGACCCCTCATCATGTCTCGGACGACTCTGCAAGGGGCCGACCCCCCATCAGGCCCTGACGACCCTTCAGTAGGCAGACCCCTCATCATGCCTCGGATGACCATATGAGGGTACGACAGTACCAGGCCCAGACTAGGCCTGGCTCGCTGCCAGCAGGAACTTTGCCCTCGGCCTCGCATCATAGGTCGAGGGTGACATCATCACAGTGCGTGATTTGGGAGACGCATGGAACAGTGTGCGTGGGACTCATATGGCACGTGGAAGACCATTATAACAATATCAACCCCTCACGTGAGGGAATATTATGTCATCATTAATCATAGGTGGCGCCTCCAGGTGTCAGCAGGGGATTGTCTAGATCATAACTCACATACACCATGCATGCTTGGGGGGTACACTACTCCCCCCAAGACCTATATATATTTGTCACCTACAACCCTATAAAGGGATCGATAATTATAACCCTAGCCAAAACTTTGCTTGTACACAGTATAGAGAGAAAGTGAGCTTATATGCATTGTATCCCAGGCCATTAGTACCCGTACTTAGTGGATCACACACTCACAGTGGATGTAGGCCTAATTGGCTGAACCACTATACATCATTGTCTTATTCCTCTTATACTCATCACCTTCTATACACTTACACACATACATCTCTATGGCTGCCGTTGTTATTACTGTTTGAGCTCTCCACCTCTTATCTAGTGGTGCTGAATCTTAGCATCATCAGTTTGGCATCTTCTGTGGGAACGAGAAGACATCTCTTCCTTTATACAGCTTGACCTCGCCGAGCACTCTGGTGGTGAACCAGATCTCCCCCTTTGTGGAGTTATTTCACCATTGAAAGAGACCCATTAAGGTTTTCAAGCTCATCAGTTTTTTGATCACTCAGCTCTCCATAGCTCAAACACATGGCACCGGAGATGTCACCACCACCTCTTCCTCCACCAGATAGTGGAGTAGGACCCAATTGCAGTCAACCACCACCTCAGTCTGAGATGGATGATGTGGCAATCGCCTTGAAGTCTCTAGCGACACGCCAACGGATTATGCAGGAGCAGTTCACAACTCTTAGTCAAAATATACTAAGACCACCTGGAGTCTCACCGGAGATGATTACTCCAGCGGAAGCTCCAGGGCAGCATGAGGCCAGGGGACCACCCCAGGCACCATGCAAAGACTTGCCGCCTCCTCAGCGGCGGAGGGATGTTGCTGACCCCCGCTGTCTATGCCTGGGGAGGCAAGGAAACCCATGCCCAGAAGATAGGTATGATGATCAGGAGGGGGAGGAGCCCCCCATAGAATGCTGGGAGCCGTATGAGGTCTCCAACAATACTGTGCGACCTCTCTAAGGGAGCAGAGGGAAGTATGGAAGGAAAAATATTAACGATCGCCCGAGGGGCTCTGCTTTTGATCGTTTGAGCAGAGGGTCAGTCTTAGAGAGGCTAGGCCATAAAAATTATCCCGGTTGAGAAGTGTTGCGAGATCCATAAGGGAGGCAGCAGATGGCCGACCCTATGAGGGTCAACCCCACGGACGGGATGACGGTCAGGGAAAAGTAAACAGTCAACACAAATCTGCCGCAGTGGAACCCTCCATTCGCCTCAGAGAGGCGGCAAGGGATAGCATCGGCCAAACTGACCCTACGAGGCCCTGGAATAACTCGATCCAAAGGTTGGAAGATAAGGTTGGTGGTATTCTGAAGAGCCGGGACCCTCTTCAGAGAGGATACTCCATAGGCTCACCCTTTGTGGCAAAGATAGTCAACTTCCCCACGCCATCCAAGTTCAAGCCACCAGTGGTCACCCCTCAATATGATGGGAGTACCAACCCTGTCCACCATATTGAGATGTACCAATCAGCGGAAAACATATACTCTATCTTAGATGAGATGAGGTGTCGCGCCTTTTCTGGCACTCTGACTGGGGCTGCACATGTCTGGTACATGTATCTTCCAAAAAACTCCATTGAAAGCTTTAAGCAGTTGGCAGACCGGTTTATCCACAACTTTTGCTTTGGAATGAGACCACGGAAGAAGACCGCAGACCTGCTTTATGTTAAGCAGGGGAAGAACGAGAGTCTAAGAGACTACATAGCCAGATTCAACAAAGAAAAGTTAGAGGTCGAAGAGTACAAGGAGAGTATAGCCATGACAACCCTCATCGGAGGACTCCATACGGGGAAGCTATTATGGAAGCTTGCTGAAGACCCTCCAAGGAGAATGGCTGAATTGCTGTCAACAACAGGAAAGGTGATGAGCACCGAAGAGGCGATGGCCGTAAAATACGACCCTTTGAGGACAATCCTGACCTCCCTCTGAGAGATGACCACGGACTTGTCAAGAGACTCAATATGATCTCACTCAATGTTGGAATGATCTTCGGGGGACTGGCAGGAGGAGGATCAGAGGTCGCAGACAGGAAGGCCCATGTGGCCGAAGCCAAGGCTGTGACAAAAGTTGTGCATTCAACCTCTATAGAAGCAAAGTCAGATAAGAGGAAGAAGGTTTATATGGATACTCTGATAGTGGGATTCTTAAGAATAGACTTCAAAGCCCTCTTAGCCCCGCGTGATGACCCTCTAGTCATCACTACCAGGGTGCACGGATGTGAGGTGCCGAGGATCTTAGTAGATGGGGGTAGATCTGCAGATGTGATATTTTGGCCGTGCTTCAAAGCCTTAGGCCTCAGCCGTGCTGGACTCGTCCCATACCATGGGAAAAAGTTCATCCTCTAGGAGTGTATGAGGACGATGTCAGGACGGAGAATGAGTGGCCGAGATGGATTACCAAGAAGGTCAGCTTCTTCGTGATGGATGAACATATATTCTCGGCCTACAACATTATACTGGGGCAAGTAGCCCTTAAGGGGTTTAAGGCTGTGCCGTCTACGGTTCATCAGATGATCAAATTTTCTTAAGGGGTAGGGGAAGTTCAGGGAGACCAGATGATGGCACGAGAATATTACTTCAACTCTGATGAAGGAAGAGAGGCGCATAAAAAGGCAACAACTACTTACAATATTGATACCCTTGACCCCAGGGATGAGAAAAAACTGAAGAAAGGAGAAGTCGCGGAAGAGGTAGAATCCATCATCCTCAACGAGGATGAGCCAGAAAAAACTGTCCAAGCCAACAAAGCTCTGAAGATAGACATAAAAGAAGACCTCATCAAGCAGCTAAGGAGAAGGCAGAGTATCTTTGCATGGAGTCACGCGAATATGCCGGGGATCGACCCCGAAATTATGAGCCACAAGCTCAACGTGGTAGAGGGTGCAAAGCCAGTAAATCAAAAAAAGAGAATTTATTATCGAGAGAAATATGAGGTCATTAGGGATGAGGTAAAGAAGCTAGAAGATGCAGAGTTTATCAGGGAGGTCATCTATCTCGAATGGCTGTTCAACGCAGTCATAGTCCCAAAAGCCAACGGGAAGTGGAGAATGTGCGTAAACTTCACAGACCTCAATAAACATTATCCCAAAGATAACTTCCTTTCCCCCCGCATTGATCAGATGGTAGACGCTACTGCTGGCCATGAGCTTCATGGATGCCTATTCAGGGTACAAACAGATCTTCATGAACCCTGAAGACTCAGAGAAAACGACCTTCATTACCGACAAGGGGACATACTATTATAGGGTCATTCCATTTTGTCTAAAAAATGCGGGGGCAACGTATCAGCGCCTCGTGAATAAAATATTTGAAGACCAAATTGGGAAGTCTATGGAGGTTTATGTAGATGGTATGCTGACCAAGAGTTTAAAGACCGAGGATCATGTGGCCGACCTCGAGAGGACCTTTAACGCAATGGACAAATACCAAATAAAGCTCAACCTGGCCAAATATGTCTTCGGGGTTGGAGCAGGGAAGTTCTTGGGGTTCATTGCAAACAAAGAGGCATCGAGGCCAATCCTAAAAAAATAAAGGCCCTCATAGAAATGAAGACCCCCGAGACCATTAAAGACGTCCAGAGGCTCATAGAGAGAGTTACTGCGTTGAATAGGTTCGTGTCCAGGGCCACAAACAGGTGTTTAGCATTCTTCAAAATTCTCAGAAAGGCTTTTGAATGGAGCGAAGAGTGTGATCAGGCTTTCAAGGAGCTAAAGTCATACTTAGGGTCTCCCTTGCTGTTATCACGGCCAGTACAGGGTGAACGACTACAGGTGTACCTATCCGTCTCAGAATCAACCAACAGTACAACCATTGTGAGAGAAGAGGACGAGGTACAAAAGCCCATATATTTCAACAGTAAGGCACTCCAAGGGACAAAGCAAAGATACCCACGGATGAAAAAGTTAGCCTATGCCTTGATCCATGCATCAAGAAAGATGAAGCCATACTTTCAGTCCCATACAATGGTCATCCTCACTGACTCTCCTCTTGGGAAAGTCTTACACAAGCCAGAAAAATCGGGGAGGCTAATGGCCTGGGCTATAGAGTTGGGAGAGTTTGACATTGTGTATCAACCTAGGGTGGCCATTAAGGGGCAATCATTAGCTGATTTAGTGGCAGAGTTTACTTGGGAAGATGATGAGGCTGAAGAGGAGAGCCTCAAGAAGACAGATACATGGCAAGGTAGAATTATTGACCCATCCGCAGATAAGGATGAGACAAGCATCACTAAAGAAAAAGTTACCGAAAACGAAGAGGGGAGATATCTCTTTAGATAGGGGGCCTCACGGAGGGAAATTTCTCAAAGAAAAATATCGTGTGGAACCTCTTCGTTGACGGGTCCTCTTGCGAATGCGAAAGTGGGGCTGGATTAATTATAACAGCACCTGATGACACGGACATTGAGTACTCCCTAAGGTTCAACTTCAAAGCCTCCAACAACGAGTCTGAATATGAGGCCCTAATAGCAGGCCTATCCTTAGCTAAGTCTCTTAGTGTCGACCATATTGCGGTCCATAGTGTTTCAAGACTAGTGGTGAATCAGATACTAGGAGCCTACGAGGCTAAGGATGAGAGAATGGACAAATACCTATAAAGGTTAAGGGACCTATTAAAGAGCTTCAGAGAGGTAAAGTTAAATAGGATACCTAGGCATGACAATAGCGGGGCTGATGCACTCGCTAGGCTGGCCTCAGCAACTAGGACAAAAGTCAGGAGGACAGTCCCAGTAGAAATTTTGCTTCGACCAACGGTTGAAGAAGAAGAGGGAACACTTGGCTTTTGCTTAAACATCGACAAGGAAGCTTCGTGGATGGACCCTCTAATCAAATACATTAAAGAGGGGGAGATGTCGAAGGCAAAATAAGAGAGGAAGAAGTTGAGATACAGAGCTGCGAAATTCACTGTCATCGGAGACACCTTGTACAGAAAGGGGTTCTTGCTCCCCTTAATCAGATGTGTGCACCCGTCTGAGGTCCCTCACATTCTGTAAGATGTGCATGAGGGGTCATGCTCAAGCCACATTGGGGGCAAATCGTTAGCAAAAAGGATAGTAACCCAGGGATACTGGTGGCCGACCCTGGGAAAAGACTCCACGGCGT